>JAKFHU010000353.1:12045000-14545000 GCA_023783475.1 Daubentonia madagascariensis
ACAGGTCTCCTACGACAAAGTCCAGGCCCTGGCTGGAAAAAATAAAATCCTAATATACGGGATAAGGATGCACCCGGAAATATCTTATACCCAGAATTCCTTGAACTCTTGGAGCCTGTCAAGTAGTTCATCCATCTCTCTTACGGCCTTGAAGGTGGTGCAGTGTTCTTCCACCTCTCCTTCTGAACACTAGGCTAATAGGGAGGGTTAAGTCATAGTGACCTGGGGAAGTGTTGGGCCTATCCAGGAGCTGGGATAGTACATAATAAACTGGATTGTGAGGGTGCTAGACCAAAAGGGATTGAACACAATACTGGGAAAAAAGGAATCATGGGAAAAGTGATGGTCCATACTATGTGATGTAGAAATGCCAGAACTGTCATGGCAGATGGTGAAAGTAGGAATTAAAGTAAAAAGTTTGGAGAAGTGGATAAGCTGTATAATACTTGAAATTCCAACAAATGACCATTCCACAGGAAACAGACTTAGGATAAATGAGGGATGTCTCAGGTATAAATAAAACAGGAAAGCAAAAGAGGGTGTTTAATTATAACATTGAAGTGTTTGCTTGTGTAAATAATGTAAGTTAGGTAAAAGTAAACAGTAGAGCACTGACACCACAGCTTTTATTAATATCTCTTTTAAACCATTTCTGCTCATGCTGGCAAGGACCAGGAAAAATGCGTGCTTAGAAACAAGAGTTGTGAAGTGTCTGAACCATCTCATTACCTCTGTCATCTCAGAATAACCCAATAGATATGTAGGCTTGTGACTGCAATTTTGAGCAATAGTATTTCAGGAGGACTTCATAAAATTGCTCAAGTGCAACCTGAAATTCTAGAGTAGACGTATCACAATAGGTGAGAGACCTACATTTTAATGCTTTTTTTTTTTTTTTTTTTTAAACTCTACAACTCTATTCTCAAAGGAAAGATGGCTGCAAATCCTGGGAATTGGCTGTATAATTAAGGAGAGACTGTATTAATCTGTTGACGTTATTTGTGACTGCATGTTGGTGCTGAAACAGGCTACACGTGCCACACAGATTGCAAAGCTCAATCTCGCATGAGCGTCTCCTGACTGTCCTCTTACTTTTCTGGTAACTTATTTCCCAGCTCTTCTCTGCCTCTCCACCTAAATAGTTGAAGTCACCTCTTGATGTATGTGCTCTCCCTGGGTGATTGCATCGCATTCTCGTAGGTTCAGTTACCTCAAGGGCAAATTTGTATCTCTGTTCTGACCTCTCTTTTGAGTTTAATTCATATATTCAACTACCAACTGAATACATCTAATGGAAAGTCTCGTGTGCAATTCAAATTCAACATGAGCAAACTGAGGACTTCTGATCTCTTTTTCAACTTGTCTCCAAACTTGCTATTATGCACGTAAGGCCTATTTCAGTTGCAACATGAAGCATCCCAATTATCTCCACCCTTTCCCTCCAGCCTTTCTCTTTTGTCTCTTAAAGGCTCCTCTCTGTCAACCTCTGCCCCACTTTCACTTAGACCATTGCAGAGGCGTTCCCACAGGTCACCCCCTCTGTGAATCTCTTCCTCCTCCAGTCTGTTTTGAACCATCTGATATGCAAATCCCCCACAGAAACACCCTTGATGCTTTTCTACAAATAAAGACCAAAGCACAAGCTATGATTGTTCAGGCCTTTTATAACTGGGTCCAGCTGTGCCTCTGACTGCCCTTTGCCATCGTCTGCCAGGCCCCTGCATATACCTATGAGTGCTTGTACTCAGGAGTTCTTCTCTGCCTGTGGTATTTTTGTCCTTATTGTACACATGATGAACTCCTTAAATCACAATTTCAACCTTGTTACCACCTCTGTGAAGCCACACTTCCACGCATGCGTAGTTTTGGACACATTCCAAACCATCATGTCGTACCGTTTTGTATTCGTGTGTCTTATAGCACTTGTCATATTGTTATATAACTACGTTTATGCCTCCCTTTCTCAAAAACTTATTGGAAGAACAAAGATCATGTCTTGCCCATATTTGCATCTGTTGTGTTTAACATACTGCCTGGATTATACTGCGTGTTCTTTATGTGCATTGAATACCTAAATGTAATTTTTAATATCTAAACAATAGAGCCATTTTGACTCTACATTTTTTAGTTGACATCATACTGCTCAGCCATACTAAAAGACCATTCCAATTTTTAAAATTGACAGTCTATTTTGAACTTTTTTTTAAAATCGGACTCTGGCTCTGTGAACTCTTGGAGGACCCAGACTCTCCCAGTGTTGTATAATTAGCACATTATTCCATGGTGTCCCCAGTGTTGTTGCTCCCTTACCTACATTCTCACCACATAGTCACTTCCTACCCCCATTACATGCTACTTCCAAATGCATTCAGATACACTTTACTATTCATGGTGCTTAACACCAGATGAAAAGAAATTTTAATTCCTTCATATTTACATTTATTATATAAACACATTGCTTTGGTTAATGTGTATTTTGTGTTAAATGTATTTATTAAAACTTTAAAAACCTGAAAAAATCACGTAAGTGTTGATCTGTGTGCACATTATAGAAAATTATAATAGAATTCAACATTTGTATTTTCTAATCTCTGTAAAGTTGTTTTGACATAGTGTTCCTCTTTTGATTATAGGCTTATTCTAAAAACTTATATCCCTTGATAGCCATCACATCATTTTCAGTGTTGATCTGTACATTTATGCCCAATGTCTTTGTTTTTAGATTCTTAAAGGAACAACTTTTCTTTGTTTGCTGTCATATTTTTCCTCTAATGCAACTGGTTTATTTCATAGTTATATTTAAAGTTTAGCATTAGACATGTTCATGTAATTCATATCGGTCACTATTAAGGAAATTAAAATTTGAATTTCTACCAGAAATAATGTGGTATTGAAAATAATTATTCAAAATAAGAAGTCAGCATTATTTGAACTTCTTAAATTATAAATATCTTAAAGCACTTCATAATGTTCACTTTTCTGTTTAATGATTGTGAAAGTACATTGTCATTTATTAAACCATCTCATATATATCTCTTAACAATGAAAATCTCTAGATACATTTAGCTAGAAATAATTCCAAAATTTAGTATAAATGTTATAATAGTTTATGAAAAATATTATTTCAAATAATACATAAAATGCCATATTCTTATGCATTAAATAATATATAACTCAGAATCATAGCTATTCTTGTATAAATAAGATTATGATAAATTAATAACATTAAGATTACCAAGCCAAAAAGCCTCATTTTACAGTATGGTGATTCAAATGTAAATAAATATAAAACATTAATTCTTATAAAATATGCAAGTGTTCCTAACTAGGACCAATGAATGTCTCAATGTAATTGCTCATTTTAAATCATTATATAATCACATATGAATACATGCATAATTTCAGTTTTATAATTACCTTTTAATGGAAATAGTAACTATAACATCTTCATATTTTATTTCTTTTTTAATCTGTATATGCCTAAGGAAAGCAGAATGCATTTAAAGAAATTCTACCTTGGGGAGCAGAGCTTCAACTTTATAACAACATAAGAAAAGGTTAATGTGGTACTCTGTGGTTAATTAAAGCAGAGTCCCCAATAGTCTACTTTTTAATTAAGGGAATGTTCTAAATAGGACACTCATTTTATCTTCTTTTCAGTAACACCCAGTGACCCTGGTTTGCCAGCCTAACGGTTCGAGAATAGATTCTCATTCTTTACTCCATGTGCCTTCATGGTCAAGGAAAATTTGTTCTTCCTCTGTAATCAATTCCCTTCCTCTGAAATCAAATGCTTGTCCATCCCCACTAACTCATATGGACTTAGAGCACATTTAGAAGTCAGGGTGAGCATTCATAAAAACATCTATTGAAAATTAGCTGGAAGCTTCTTGAAGGCACAGTTGTGTTCTTACTCGTCTCTGTAGCACCACATTCCTCACTCCCTGGCCCATGGAAGGTACTATTAAAATAGTTATTTTAACTCAATTGATTAGATAATATTCTGGTAATATAACGCAACTCATTTACTCTGGCACACAGATAGTCTCCCCCTCCTACACGCACCCCCCCCCAATTTTAGATCCTTCTCCTAAGTCTTAGTGTCATAAATAGGTGACCATGTGTCCTAGTTTATCCCTGTTGTCATGGCATAATTATTCAGAATACTCCATTTTATTCTCAAAGATGAGCTTGTTCCAAAATTGTGGTAGGCAGAATAATGTCCCCCAAGGATGCCTGTGCTCTAATTCCTGGGACCTGTGAATATATTACCTTATATGGCAAAGGGACTTTGGGGATGTGATTGAGAGTATGGACCTTGAAATGTGGAGATGATCCTAGATTAACTGGGTAAACCCAATCTAGTCATATGAGTTCTTAAAAGAAGAGAATCTTGCCTGGGTAGGTCAGAAAGATGTGGCAGAGAGGGAAAGAGGAAAGGTTTCAAGTGTGAGAGAGATTCAACCTGTCTTGGCTGGCCTTGAAGATGGAGAACAAGAACAAAAACAAAAGTCAAAGGTTGTGGGTGACATCAAGAGGCTGGAAACAGTCCTCTGTTCACAGCCAGCAAGGAAGTGGGGCTCTCAGTCTTACAGCCTCAAGGAGCTGAATTCTGCCAACAAACCAATCAAGCAAGGAAATGAATCTTCCCTCAGAGCCTCCAAATAGAAACACCACCACCTTTGATTTTAGCATGATGAGACTTGTACCGGATTTCATAATCCTACAAAACTGTAAGGTAATAAATTTGTTTAAGCCGCCAACTGGCTTAAACAATAGGGCAGCAATAGAAAATTAATGTAGACATTACTTTTACAGTCACCCTAGTTAGGAAGCCGTGTCAGGAACCTGGAACATGGAACCTGCACAGTAGGAGCCCAAATCATAAATCCACTTCAAAAGTCAGTCTGAGTGCAGAGTGTAGAGAAAGGCTGCCCGGCCATCCTCTTTAGAATTTGTCACCACACCCTCCAGGTCTTTAAGAAGAGGAGGAGAGTATATTTTATATAAGCAAGATATCAGGTGGTGCTCGTTTATGTCATTAGAGGTTGAAAATTTAATTTCATCTCTTTGGAAGAACTAGTTTACAGATGTATACAGAAATGACAATGTTGGCATTTTTGAGAGTATCATAATACAGTTGAATGAATATGAGTTATATGAAAGAAGAAAGCACTTAAGTGTTTGAAAAAAGCTACTTCAGCTGCTTTGGATTTCCATTGATTTGAGTGCTGACTTCTGCAACTGCCTTTGCAGCTGTTTCAGGCTCAAGTGCTACTTTATCTTCTAATTTGACATTCTAGAAATTAGTTACTTTCGTTTTAACCAGCTCACTTATTGTTAAGCAATAAAATCCATCTTTTCAGGAAATCATTTTTCGCCTCAGGAAAAGAAAGTGTGTAAGTAACATAAACATACAACATTGCATATTGGTGAATTTTCTGTTGCAAAGCCTGTATGGTCCTAAAGAAACGTTCTTTCTTTCCCTGAGAGGTGGATGGGATAGGAATAGATTTGAGAACAGGTGAGTAATGGTCTGGGTAGAGATGAGGAAAATCATGAGGACTGGGTAAAACTGAGCAAAAACTGAGGAAGCCTGGAGACTTCCCTTCTCCCAACACCGTGGTTCTCACAGTGGGGTTCCTAGATGACAGCATCTGCTTCGAACTTGTTAGAAATGCAGTGTCTTGGGCCCTACTCCAGACCTATGGAATCAAACCTCTGGGTGGAGCCCAACAATCTAATTTTAACAGAAGCCCTGCAGGTGTTACTGACGTGTGCTAATGTTTGAGAAACAGTGCCCTGCAAAAACTCAGGAAACCCCAACAAATCACTTTCTAAATTGTTTTAGCTTTCTCTGAAGTTACCTTGTGAGGTGCCTTCAGGAACACAAATAGAGGCTCCTCGTATGAGGTTGCTGCCCTCGAAAGGTTTTTCTTTTGAAGAATTATGTACTAATGATAGAGTTCTTACTGTATGTCCAATGAGATGCTTAATGTAGCAGGTGCCTAATAAATGAAAAACAATAATTAAAATTGATAGGAAAAGAACATTTTTAATGGGTAGGAATTCAAAAGAGAAGACAAAGAATTATATATATTTGGTCTCAAGTTTTGTTCAATTTGCTTCCTCCATTTTGCTTTTCAAACTCTAATTTATTTGCTTGTATAGTAACAAAATATTTTCATGAAATATAGTTTGTAAATGTAGAGGCTGGCAGATTCCTGTCTGTTTTCTTTCCTGCATATTTACATAAATTTGTTCAATATTTATTCATTTATTTATTTTCCTGATAAAGGTTTGACCTTCATCACTTTTACCTAGAACTATAATAGACTCCTAAGGAGCTAGAAGAGTATCTTGAAAATAAATGCCCAAATAATAAAAGGTTAATGAAGCCAGAGCTAAGAAATTTAGCAGTTGAAAATATTTTTTTTTTACAGAAATCATAGCTATGACATGCTGTCTTTTAGGGAGCAAAGTTTGTCAGATAAATGTTAATGGGTCAAATCTTAATAATTCAGATAGCATGATACTCTTCAAGCTTATATGCAATTAAAAGAGAATTTGGGGAAAGAATGATAGCAAATAGGGCCTAAACAATTGTAGATTGTAAATACAGTTAAGCATGTAGCAATATTTGTTGGTTTGAATGTACTTTAGACTGAGAGATTGTGTATATATGCCCTGTTAAAGCATTAACTTTTGCTTTACTGCATACCTAAAATGATTACCACCAATTTTCTTCACTGTGTGATAGATTTCACTATTTTAATTCTTATGGCTAACCAATGTTCCTAGTAAATCCTAGAAATATTATACATAACTAAAAACAATGCCAACTGCAAGCAAAAAAAAATTATGGAAAGATCTGGGTACTGAAATTCACTTCCCAGTTGCTTATAAGACAAGGAGAAGTGGTTCGTAGTGTGTTAATGAAAAACTGGTTAATTTGGACTTACCACATACACCATAGTATTATAATGCTTGGATTAGTATGTATCTATATTCACCATCATCAAAATGGTGAATATTAAAGGCTCAAGTGTCAACTTTCAGGAAGCCCTTTTCAAAATCAAGTCATATTTAGGTAGCACTTGAGTATCTCATAGCAGTCTCTATTATAGTATATAGTAGGGTATATAATAATATTCAGGCCTTATTGCAAACACCAGGTGACTTCTTTGCTTTTAACACTAGAGCACATTGTTCCATGATCATTTGGTCTTCTATTTCCAGTGTCTAGAAAAGTACCTAATTATTATATGTTCTCTATAAAATAAATATGAACTCAATAAATGAACAAAATGCTCGTACCTAATGTATGCAAATAGGATTAATAGTTAAAATCAGATGTGATTGATAAATCAGTGATTGTCTTAACCTTATACTAGTTGTTTTTGAAATTTGTTTTGGGGCTTTGTGAAAACTTTGTGGTTTGAAGGGGTAAAAATAAAAACGAATCTAATAACCTTGCTATAATTTTCCATAGAATAATGGATTTATTTCTAATTATATTGAATAATACTTTCTCTTTAAAAAAAGAAAGGTTGCAAATGGGTGCATTTCACATGGGTAAAAATAACAACATATGTCTACCTGCTGTTCATCTTGGTTTTCTCTTTTTTTCCCCTCAATCTTGTTTTAACAGAAAAAGATGCTGTGCTCTTGAACTAAATTACTGTTTTTAATGTAATTTGTAAAGAGACATTCTCAAGTAAGAATTGAACTATTCTGTTTCTAATAATGAAATCCTGGTGAAGACAATGATCAAAAAATACAACTTATGACTTTTGTTTTACCCGTGTCTAAAACTTTCCCGTATATTTTCTGTCATTTTATAATAGCATTAGCCATTGAAGTGCTTATAAGTCATTTCTTTTTTTTTTCATAATTTATGGTTTTGTCTGAAATAATACACATGGATATGAAAATAACTTAAAAAGACCCCTTTTTGTTTTACATTTCTATGCATATGTTTCCCATCACATTTAAGATAGGCTTACTCTTGTTCCCTGATATCTAGAGTTTTCAAAGCTGGTTCTCCTCCAGGTCACCAGTTCCTCCCAGAGAGTATAATGGTGTCTGCCAGTTTGTCCCTGTGACCCCCAAGGGGCCCTTGAATGACCTAAAGTCATAAATTGATACACTGCTGACTCCTAGCTGTAACATCAAAACAATCTTTTTGTTTTCATCTTTAAATGTTTCCTGTGAGAGTATTTTCAGAAAAATTTCAACACTGCTTCCTTGGAAGTCGGGATTGCAGAGGTATATATGAAATATGAGGAAATTTTCAAAGTATAAAAATTGTGGAAGACACCTGTACAAAAGCTGAATGGAGGAGAAATTTTTGTGAGAACACTTTTGATGCATCTCAACCTAAGGTCTGTATGCATTTTATATGAGACTCTTTACACGTGTTGCTTACAGAACTAAGTAAGTTTCTCCAAAAATGAAAGAAATATCAAGATGTACTTCCCTCTGAAATATATATGTTGGCAAAACCTAGAAATATTTGCTTCCCTTTTTATATGTCCTCAAAGCTATACACCAAGAAACTTTGAATTCAAGTAAATTCATGCTACTCCTTCTTTAAGGACAAAATCACTTTTAGAACCTCTTTTAAATATTTTAGGTTAGATATACATGAAAAACTCTGTTAATCCGCTTAGGTTTTGTGAGATTTGATCTTTGCCAAAGGCCTTAGAAAGCCTGAATTTCTGCCCTGTTCTTTGTCTCTGCTTCTCACCAGAGAATACTTAACATATATTCTGTCCTTGAGAAAACGGTCTCGGACACCTCCTTAAGTCTCCATCGATGTACTCATATTTGTTGCTACACAGAAAGAGTTAGAAAGAAAATGAGATCAGGAACTTGTGTGTTTCAGCCTCCATTCTCCATAAAAGTTGCTGCCCTCTACCAAAAATAATTAAATAAATAAATAAATAAATAAATAAATAAATAAATAATCTTCATGCAGGGAACCAGAATATAAAGCAAGAGCACAAGTTTGCAGTCAGAGGTGGATTCAAATCCCAATTCTACCACCAACAAGCTGTGTGATCTTAGGTAAAATATCTAACCTCTCTAAACCTTCAAAAGTGATATCATAATGCTTCCCTCTCTGGGTTGATATGAAGTTTGAATGAAATCATGAAATCATATATGTTCTCCCTCTGGGGAAATATGTATAGTTGAAGACAGTTACCATCCCTTCTGACACTAATGAGTACATGGCTTTAATGGAATTTGAAAAGGGATAAAGCCATACAGAACTATCCTGAGGATGACAGGATATCTAAAAAATAAATGGATTTGGATTACTCCCCAAGCCCAGTTCTACATGTGGAGACGACAATGAATATAGTCTTGGGAGGTTGCAGCACATGAACAAGGGGCCAAATGGAAGCATCTGGCTGCATAAAAACTGAATGAGAGACATATGTGGTAATAATATTCTGGAGTATAAAATAAGACAGTAAAGTGTGTGTGTGTATATATATATATATATATTTTTTTTTTTAACGGTATCAGCCCTAGCTATTCATAATTTCTCAATCTCCATGTTCCTTCTGTTGTACCCTGGCCCTTTATGACAATCTGTCCTTGCACTGTGCCTTCCTTGCACTGGTGATGACGTTCTGCCAGTAGACTTAGTAAAGGTTAACCCTCTTTAAAAGAAATATAGTACTTGCAAGAACTAATTTGTCTATTTATCTTCCTATATTGATTTTTGCCAAAAATAGCCTTGTCATACCACAGAGATGCTTTTTATAAGCAGAAGTCAAAATGATTTCTTCTTAAATCTTTGACTGTCACCTTGGGTTTTTAAATGCTGACACTTCCAGCATATTTTTCAAATCCTTAAAATCAGTTTTTATTTTATTTAATATACGTCTCAGTGTTAAGACCTCACTTTGACAAGATAAGCATTTCCACCTATTCTTCGTTTGATTCAAAGCAGTTTTCCAGTTTGCATTTCCCAGGTACACAAAAAGATCAGGAGAAAAGGCTTTAGGTTGTTTATAATGCCTTTAGGAGACTCTCTTTAACTCTGTGTTATCAGGCATTAACAGTTCCAGTTATGGAAATCGTTAGAATTTATTTTTCCTGACAGTAAGGTAATTGACCCATAGCTCTCAAGACTGGAATGAGTGGGGGAGGAAAATGGGATCCCAAGCAAAAATAAACTTTCAGTAATTAACTGCAGCAACAAGTTCTGCTGCTGGCATCTCATTTTCCCCACCTGACCAAGAGAACTCAGCATTCTGATATGACACTGCAAATAATTTGCTAAGACAGTGCGAATAGTTACCCCCTTCCATCCACTGAATGAGTTAGACAAGGAGGGACCTAAATCATTATCTTGGCTTTTCACTATTTCCTAAGCCATGTGTTCCTCAGAATTTTAATAAAGTAAGATGCTAATGAGTATTAAGCAAAAAGTTTTATAGTCATTCTTTTGGAGAAAAACCTAGTTGAACAAAATTAAAGAGATGTCTTCATCATAAAACTTCTCAGAACATGTGTAATGTGAATCTCCAAAGAAGAGACTTAGAAATGTAGTTCACAGCTTATATATTTCCAAGAAATACTTTATTGTTTCTCATGGTATACAGTATAGAGTATATTGGCAGGAAATCTGTATCAATATCACCAATATATCAATTTAAAAGAGCTTTTAAACAAAAATCTGTACTAGAAATGATTTCACCAGTAAGTCCATTGTCATTCGTCCAATTCATTCTTTCTAAAATATTCATTTATTATGGATTTAGAGTCAAGAAATGATGGGTGTATAGCTAGCTTTGTTAAAAATAAGATTTCGTAAATAAAATTTAACTTAAATAAGATTTAATTTGATTAATTTAATTTGATAAGTTTTTCATTGTTGTTTAAGTTCAACTGTGAATTCAGATTTGTAATTACTATCTTACTGATGGAATTTAAATTACATAGGACAATTGATTAGTTCAAAGAATGAAATAATTTTATTAACCAGCTCCTGGTTATCCTAGAAACCACAGGATTACTCTATAAAGGCAGAATTAACATCTCTTTAGGAACCAATTCTCTTTGGAAATTTTCATAAATGTGCAAAAATATTATTCAATAAATATCAAATAGTATCTTCACTCACCAAAAATATTTTATTATAAGTTGGGTTATAATATTTTATAAATAGAGGACAATTTATGAATACCAAAGGTTTATATGGCATATTTAAAGATTTTATAAAGAATTATGCAAATAATTATCAAAATATTTGGGTAGTTAGTACCCAATATGACAAGCTCAGACATGGCAATACATTACACTTTGTCAAAAAAAGCCAAAATATTATTCTAGTTTACTTAGTAGATAGTTTACTTTATAATGAAGTTTATTTCTGTCACTTGTTTACATTTTCTTTTCTCACCAATGCTTTTTTACTCTCTCCAAATGCATAATTTATTTTGTAATGGAAAAAATTTATTCTATTGCCTTATATGAGTTACATCACATCTGAATTTCAGATTCTTCCTTGATTAAAGACAATACCAATATTGTTGTAAAAATTAAATTAAAGAAAGTATATAAAGTATATATTTTTAAACATTTGTGCACTGAAGAAGCAAAAGAGATGAATATAAGCATTATCATAATTTTTGGATTATATTTAGAAGGAATGTTAGAAAACATCAACAGGGGAATTGAATCAATACTAATTTATATCTATCCTGATTTTAGAATCTAAAAGCCATGTAATATAAAACTATTTTCTTTACTCTGAAAAGCAAAAATTGTTTTATGAACTAGTTTTAAGGCTACAGAAACTCCTACCACTTCTCATTATATTTGAAGTCCTAGCCAGTACAATGTCCATGAAAAAGAAATAAAAGGCATATAGATTGGAAGTCGATTACCATCTTTTCACAGACAAGATGAATGTGTAGAAAATCGTAAGAAATCTACAAAAACCAAAATTGCTAGAAATAATAGAATTTAGCAAATTTGCAGGATACAAAGTTAGTATACATAATCCAGTATATTTTTGTATATTAGCAACATTTAAAAAATGAATTTTGTAAAAAATGAATACCATTTCAGTCACATCTAAAAACATGAAATACTTGGAGATAAATTTAGTAAGGTATGGGCAAGACTGTGCCCATAAAACTGTCAAATATTGCTGAGAGAAATTATAGACGCTAAATAAATGGAGATATACCAGTTTCATGGGTTGGAAAACTAAATGTTATTAAGATCTCAGTTTTTGCCAAGAATATCTGTAAACTCAGTGCAACCCCAATTAAAATCTCAGCAAACAGTAATGTAGAATTTAATAAACAGATTCTAAAATTTACTTGAAAATGCAAATGACTCAGAAAAAGAAAAAAGTTTCAAGGCTTAATATAAATCTTAAAAAGAAGGTTTTGAAAAGAGTGTATTATTTTCATCATAATAAATTAGAAATCAATAGTCCAGAAATAACCCACACATATACCATGAGTTGATTTTCAAAAAAGATTCAAGATAACTCAATTGGGAAATGACAATCTTTTCAATAAATGATGCTGAAATATATTAATTAGATATCCATAAGAAAAAAAAACTTACTTTCAAATCATACACAAAAAATTAATTCAAAATAGGGCATAGATGAGATATATCATAAAAACTAAAATTATAAAAATTTTAGAAGAAGACAGAAGATCTTTCCATCTTTGGGGTAGGCAATCATTTCTTAGGCACGACACAAGCCACAAAAGAAAAAATAATAAAGATTAAAACCTTTTTCTCCTTGAAAGACACTATTAATAAAACTAAAAGGCAAGCTATGGATGGGGAGAAAATGTTTAAAATACATTTATCTGACAAAAGACTTGTATCTACAATACATAAAGAACTCTTACAACTGAATAACAAGCCAAAAATCCTTTTATAAAATCAGCAAAATATTTGAACAGATACTTCACCAAGGAAAATATGCAGACGGTGTCTTTGAGATGGTTTTGAAAAAATAAAAAAAAAAATTTTTTAAAAGAAAATATACAAATGGGTTAACAAGCATATGGGGGATGCTCATTATCATTTTTCATCAGGGAAATGGAAATTAATATCAAACTGAGAAACCATTACAGACCTATTAGAATGGCTAAAATGAAAATGCCTGGCAAGGATGTGCAGGAACTGAAATTCTTATATGTTGCTGAAGGGAATGTGGAATGATACAACCTCTTTGGAAAACAATTTGACATTTTCCTGTAAAGTTACTCAAACACTTATCACTTAACTGAGCAAATCCGCTCCTAGCTATCTTACCAAGAGACATCAAAACATGCATAGAAACAGTACTTGTACACGAATGCTTTGGTAGTGATACCCCCAAACTGAAAAAAACAAAAATGTCCACCATCAAGTGAATGGATAAGCAAACATTAGTATATTCCTATAACAGAATAATATGAACAATAAAAAGGAATGAAGTACTGTTCCCCAAACATGTGGGAATTTCAGAATCATTATGAGAATGAAAGAAGTTAAAAACAAAAGAGTACATATCACATGATTTCGTTTATATGAAATTGTAAGATGTGTTAAATTAATCTATAGTAACCAAAAGCAGATCTATGATTGCCTGGTTCTGGGATCAGAGATGATGTTGACTGCAAAGGGCAGGAGGGAGGGTGATGGAAATATTCTATATCCTGATTGTGGTGATGACTATATGGGTATGAGCATTTGTCAAAACACATTGAACTGCGTATTTACGGCGGTGCATTTTATTGTCCGCAAATTATATCACCATAAAGGTGATTAAAAGGAGAAGAAGAAGGAAGAGAGAAAGAAGAAAAGGAGAAGCAGGCCATGCCAGAGCGAGCCCCACCATAGAAAGAAACTATTTTTCTAATACACTGAGAAGAGTAAATCTATTCCTTGCTTCCTTGCTAGAGCTCTGTAGAGGCAAGATCCCCAGAGTGAAGGTTTGTGGACTATATTGAGGGCCCTGACAGAGTCACAGAAGTTTACGTGCCCAGCATGGTTTGGAAGAGGCAGAATTGTCCCCTGCCTCGAGGGTGATGAGGGATTAGAAGAAGCCTTAAGACCGCTGCACAGACAATTATGTCACTCGGCATGGTGCAGAAGTAGCAGATAAATCCCTTGCTGAGAAGAGGACATCAAGATTTCTTTGACGGGAATGAGCGATAACACAGCCACAACCTGCATGCACCGACGATCGGGAACCAGGCGTGATCCCTGTGATGTAAAAAGCTGCCAGCGTGTTCGGGGGTTAACTGGGATCAAGTCTTCTCATGCCGAAGGCTTGGATAACTAAAGTCTCTCAGACTTTTGACACAACTCGAGGAAAAGCGAGTGGAGACCCCAAATTGCCATCTCACACGGTGGGTGCGTGTGCATAATAGTTACTGAGATGGATTGTAGAAAAATAAAGAAATTGCATCTCACTCAAGATGTTTAATCTGAGATTTGTACTTTGTGTATTTATGATCTTCAAATGAAATTTTATTTGTAGATAGGTTTGTCCTTTTTCTTTTAATGAGGAACACAACAGAAATCACCAGTATTTCAAAAGTTAAGTGCTTACCTGAGTACACTCATTTTAAAAATAGAATAAATAAACTGTGCTAGAACCTTTCAAATTTATTTTTATAAAAATAAGAAATCATCAACCCCAGGGTGGGTATATATACTCCTCTCACAAGAAGATGATATAGCATAGGCACCTTATGCCAGCAAATTTGGGGTTCTCAGGCTGATCTGGAAGACTTCCTGCCGTTCTTGCACAGCTAGGATGGAAGGTAGTCAATCTGTTGCCTTTAAAGCCTCTTGACTAAGAAAAGGAGAAGCATACTGAGAAGGAAGTGGGAAGAACATGAAGGAAAAGGTAGAAACAGAAGAGGTTTTGCAGGAATTTTTGGAAGAATCAGACGTTTCATATCTTGATTATCAGCCTCTGAAGGGAAAACCAAAAATCTGTGTTAATATATTTCCTACTTCACAAAAAGACAGGGAAAATGCACAGAATAGGTTACATAACTTCCTCAAAATATTTCAAATGAAAAATGTCAAAGGTCGAAGATCCATAAGTGGAAGCTGTTACCCACAGTCCATGGAAACATCAGACAGGAGGCAGAATTAACTCTGCTAGATTTGATTAATTGTGCATTAAGGGTCATTCACTTCTGTTCCACCCCATTTTTAAGCTATTTACATACATAAAACTATAGTAGCATCGTTGCATCTACATGTAAAGCCTATTTCTCTGCTCGTGACAATTTCTGGTTTCTTGTTCCTTGTTCTGTAAGGTGTTGCCTAGTTAATGATGGATAAACTCTTTTCTTCCCTTCTGCTATATTACTATGTGATTTATGTCATACCTGAACTGTAACTATGCTGCTTTGTAGGGAAGTATTCCCTATTTGAACTGACTACTTGTATTTTACTGAACTACTTGAACTGACTGCAAGTATTTTACTTTAGTTTTCTAATAATTGTAACAATATTAAACATAAAGATAATTCTTTCTGAAAAAGACAATAAAATTGTCTTAATATTTGTGGCATAAAATGGAAGTCTTGTTTAATAGAGCCCAATAGAATGCGTTTGTTGTGATTTTAAGATTTACTTTTAAAATTGGTATGCTTAAGTGATTTAGAATTACATATTTTCTAAGGTACATGATGAGTTAGACCAGAATAGCAGCATTTTTAAATTCTCTCATTTAATATTCTGAGAGTCATTTTGTTAGAGCAGTGTTTCTCAACCAGGGGATTTAGTGGGGTTCAGGGGACAGGAATAGGGGTGTCACCAGAAAGATGATATGTTAGAATCGTTTGGGGAACTTTTTCAGATTTCATTTCTCAGAATTCGTTTTTTCTTCTGTCCGTGGTGCTGATGTGTATTCATTTTTCAAACCACTTTTCGTAACAGGTGAAGGTCTAGCCTAAAATTTAATGCTTGGAGTGGGAGAGGTAGGGAAGCCATAACTAAACCACTTTATCTACATTTAGCATAAAATATGAGAAATGTTGACAGGAAGGTACAGCTCGAATAGGGGCTCATCACAACTCAACTTGATGGTAATGAGATGGGACAAAGAATTCTGATTCACCTACAGGGAGAGGGTTTAGACACTGAAAAGTACCCTCCAGGTAAGTTTAATAGGTGTCCTCTACTCCTATCCTTATGCCCCATCCCCAGACTGAAAAGCACTATGCTACATTCTGCTTATCAGGCTTCAGTGAGCAATGGGCAGGGTAGAGGGAAGGGAACCAGTATTTATTGAGCACTTTATAAGTGCCAGTCACGGTATCGACTGCTTTTCATGCAGTGAGGCTCAGGAGGGTCTGTAGCAATGATATCTCCAAAATCCCTAAGTGTAATTCCCTCAGGTAGGATTTAGGGAATTCAAATTCAGTGATTCCAGCAATGAATGATTTCAGATGTCCTCAGGGACACTGGAGGATGATTCCCAAATGGTTTCATCTTGCAAAGTTTTATATAATGGCAGCAAGTGCTCTGAATATGTCATGTTCTGTGATCGGCAGCCCTGGGATGGTTTGCTTAGAAATGTCTTTTGGAGCAGAAATGATCCATAAGCCACTTACTAACTTAAATCTGTTATTACTCAGAAGTGTTGTATTAACTGTTGCAAGATTGAAAATCTGAAGAGACATTCAAGTAGTCCAACTATTAGAAATACATTTATAGAGTTTAAATATTAAAACAGTGGGTGAGAGGGTAGTGATATCATATTCTTTGAGGTTTTACTTAAATGTCTTTTATTCTCCAAGTGATAATAGTGGCCTATATATCTTTATATCTCTTAAGTATACTTAAAATACTCTAGTTTTTTATGTGAATGAGAAATAAGAATTGTGAATTAGTTACACATCCAGTGGACCCTCAAACAACATGGGCATAGGGGCGCTAACCTAATCCCCATGCAGTCAAAAATCTGTGCATAATTTTTGACTCCCCCCCAAACTTAACTACTAATAGCCTACTATTGTTATGTAAGAAAATCATAAGGAACAGAAAATATATTTACTGTCCATTAAGTGGAAGTGGATCATCATAACGGTCTTTATCATCCTTGTCTTCACATTGAGTAGGCTGAAGAGGAGGAGGGAAAGGAGGGTTTGGTCTTGCTGTCTCACGTGTGGCAGAGGCAGATGAAAATGCATGTGTAAATGGACCCTGACAATTCAAACCCGTGTCGTTCAAAGGTCAACTGTAGTCTCAAACATCAGAAGTTGTAAAGTGGCAGAACACAAACCACATGTAGCTTGCAAATAGATGACATATTTGCCCACTATTTTGTTTTTCAAAATGAATGCATTTTTAAAATGTCATTTATAAGTATTTTATTATGTATCGCTAAATATGAGGATGAGATATTTTAATATAACCACATTAATTTTACCATATTTTAAAAAATCAACAATAATTCCTTGATATCAAGTACCCAGTCAATATCCTATAAATGTTATAATTTTTAAGATCGGGATCTGTATAGGTCTTCACATTGCAATTGGTTAATGTATCCTTTAAACCTCTTTTGATTTATACAATTCCTCTCCATCTCTTTTTTTTCCTTGCAATTATTTGATGAGACTGTGTTGTTAGTCCTGTAGTTCCCTACAGTCTGGATTTTGCTGATTGCATCCCTGTGGTGTATTTTAAGGAGTTCCTGTGTCCTCTGCATCCTTGTAAATTGAGAGTTGGATCTAGAAGTTACACTGTGTTCACATTCAATTTTTTTCTTTTATAGGACTGCTTCATAGGCAGTGATATGTTACTTCTTCATCTCTGTTATTGTGCTGTTACCAGTCACTGATGCTCAATGTCCAGATATGGCAGCACTTTTACAAGTGAAGTTTTCACACAAATACCAGGATGCATGACCTGTTTGAGAAAAAAAATCAAATAATCCATTAAAAATTAGCAAGAGCTAAGTAGCAGCTACCCACTTTAGATGGGATATGTGTTCTCCGGACCCAAAGCTCCCGTAAACCCACTCTCCAATGGCCTACGCTTGGCTCATTCCCTCATTTCTATTACCTGCAGATCTCCTGTAAGGCTTTATGTTTGCAACATCTCATGCAGACATTTCTGCCTAAAAGGAAAACAACACAGAAGAAGTTTTTTGTTTGTTTGTTTTAATTAAAGCAAGTAAACAAATAAAAACTAGAGTAGAGCAAGGAAGAAATGCAATATTGGGGGAAATATTTGTATAGAAGAATAAGTGTTTTTTGGTGGTAGGAAATAAAAAGTAGTAAATATGAGTGGCTAGTAAACCAAACATATCATACATAGTTAAAGGATTTGTAGTTTGAATATATGCTGTGTTAGAATGACAACTCATGGAGAATTCAGCAATCTCTCAAACATTTCCCTAGCAAGGACAAAAATATTTTATTCATATCCAGTCAAAAAACCATGATAGGTTTAATTTATTCCAGTCTAGTAGTATCAAGTATCATTTTCTAAATACGGTTTTAATCTGCCAAGATTTAAATTATTTTAGTCTAACTAAATTGTTTCTTCATCTGTCTTACCTTTATCCTCTAGTTATGAATCCTTTATAGTAAGATGCCTTTGGGATTTCACAGTAAGTTCTCTGATCATCTGAGTCTGGCTTATTTGTCTATAAATACAAAGAGTTTTTCAAACCGTAGACAATGTCCCAGAGAAAAAAGTAACCAACAAACACTGAAGTAAATCCCAGTCAGCAAGTTCATTGAAACCCATTAAAAAAAAAAGAAAATAAATATTCTCCAATCTGGCTAACCACAATGGTAAAACAGTGAAAACATTTTTAAATGGTAAAATCACTTTGCTCCTAGACAGTCTTATTCAACATTATGTTGGTTTTTATTCTCCGAGTCCCCTATGAATAATGTGGATCATTTTCTAGCCTAACAGATGTTAAAATAGTATTCATTTGAAGAAAACTTAATATTTCTACTATCAGAATTTTGGGGAAAGAATAGCATTTTGAGGAAAGAAAAGAAATAACGTGAAAGGGTTATTAACAGTAACATTTTGTGTAGTATTCTAGAAGCAGAAAGCTCATTAAGAACATATTAAAGAACTCCACAGTGATCCCTGGGGAGGTTTTGGGAGGAATTGTTTGTACCAAAAAGTAACTGTAGGAGCTCTGTGTTGATTTGTCAGAAAGAGTGACTAAACACAACATACTTAAAGAGCCACGGAAAGAAAAATTTATAATACTTTTTGTATTTGGACATGACAGCCACGCTCATCAAATATAGGTTAATTCATTAAATAAGTGTTTATTAAACACTTATTTTGTGATAAAATGTAGATATAAAGCATGATGGCTGTTTTTGAAGAGCAATCTGATGAGAGCAACAGACTCAAAAAATGAGTTACAATGAAGTGTGGCAAATGTTAACACAAACATGGATATGTTGTTCCTAGAGCACAGTTGAAAAAGTAGATTGTTTTACCTGAGGGAGTCAAGGAAATATGCACCAAAGGAGTAAGTTTTGAAATCAGACTTTGAATGACAAGAAGCATGCAAGGCAGGGAGTAGCAGAGAGAGAAGAGCCAGTGCAGAATTTCAAACAGAATAATGTACATAACGTGTCATATTTAACACTGTGCAAAATATGAGATTTTTAAATGTAAAACCAGATGGGTGGTTGCTGGCATTGATTAAGCAGCTCAGTAATGTCAGAGTTGCATCTCTAAAATTCTATTGATTTCTCATGCTTGTAATTGCAAGGTCACTAGATGGCTGCTGCAGTTACAGAAGCCATATAACCTTAAGGTAGGAAGAATAAAGGAGTTTTACAGCAATATCTGTCTTCTTTTGTTATGAAAATAAAATCTTTCACAGAAATGACGGATATAATTTCACTTACATCTTACAAGCAAGAATTATGTTAATGACACCCCCCCCCGGGCATCAGTGAAGTCTGGGAATGGAGATATTTAGCAGGTACTTGACTTTAGCATTATTTTCCACCATAACTTCAAGAGGTGGGGAGAAAATAATGACAATCTGAAATTCTGTAGCCAATGAAAATATCCCTCAAGAGTGAGGGAGAAATAGGCAAAAGTAATCTCTCGTGTGAGAATTTAGGATAGTGATTATATATAGGAAAGAAGGAAGGGCTAATGTTGGGAAGGAACACAAGAAAAACTTTGGAACTGCAGTACAATGCAAATGGTAAAACTAAATGAAACGTTTGAGAAATGTGAGTAAAACTGAACAAGTAAACCTTGATTGTATAAAATGGTAATGATGATATCAGTAACCACAACTAATTTGGTAAGATTAAAAACTACATAAGCTAAAATAGTAGACAGTAATAATAAGCATGATTAGGTAAGATAATGAGAACTAAAACATTCTAAGTTTCTTATATCCTTCAGGTGGAAGATAACTGTACTGATGAATATTGTATTAGCAGAAGGTACATGTCAAAATTTTAAGCATGGCAGTTAAGTAGGAACTTGCCTACTCCTTTCCAGTCTTCCCCCTTCCTGCTTTGACCCTGGATGGGTTAGAAACTTGTTGACAAGGAGTGAGTGGATGGACCCAGGATTTCCGGAGAAAGAGTATGCACCACACTTCTTTCCCAGCAGAGGGCAGCTCATCTCAGAGGATTGCAAAAGGGCTTTCTCTTTAAATGATGACTAGGATAGAAATGAATATATTAAATTGGGCATTCTGATTTCTAAATCAAGATATGTTTTGTGTGGTTCCCGAACTCTGGGTGAATTAGAGTCATCTGGGGAACTTGGTAAAAGTACACATGTCAGGCCTTTTCCTATATTTGTTCTGTTTGACCTTAAAGTAATTATAGGACATTGTATTACCTAACAATTATCATATAAGTCATAGATTGCCTGAACTTTCATCTGGTACCAGATTCACCAATTTTGGGGGGTAGTTTTTATAGTTGTATTTAAAGACAAAATGTGCGCATGAGCTGTCTTTTCATTTTCTTTGCTGCACAGACTGGCATTGGGATTGGCCACTCTGATGGGCAGCTGGATTGCTCACTGGGCAGCATGTGCTTTGTTTTCTTGTTGTTCCAATAACCAAAGTTGGGCATCAAGATCTGGTCCTTGAATCTTCTCCGCACCCTGTTGTCAATACCTCTGGGTCTCCTCTAGTTATACTTAATTTTGACATGTCTGTCTGACTGGAGCCAGATGAACTTCTTGGTCCTCTTTTTGACCATCTTGGGCTTCACGAGGGGTCTGAATATGGTCATGATGCTCAGCAGAAGATGACTGCCACCCCCATGGGCAGCACCAGGGAAGAGAGCTCATCAGTTTTTAATAGGCAGTAAAAGACAAACATAAAGTTGTTTTTTGATTACACCTTATAAATCCTGCTTATTCAGTAACCCATACATGTGTATGTTAAAAAGTTGAGGGCAAGCACTGGAAAAAAAGAGAAGTAGAATGTAAAACTTTCACATGAATGGAGGAGAAAAAATTATGTTTTCTGGTGTTATTAAATTTTCCTGTAATTAAAAAATATAAAAGCAGTAGATTCAATAAAATTAAGGGCCTATTTCTGATACAGCACTCAAGAGCAATTAGCAGGGAGAAGAAAACTAGTTTCTAGTGAGAGAAAGATAGAGGAAGTTATAAAAAGGTTAGCCTCTAGTTATAGGCAGTGTCACCCTGCTTATGTCTATGGGATTCTCAGATCTAGCTGGAGGTCCCCCTTAAAAAAACACTCAAATGAGGGTGCAGCAGCATTGGTTCAAAAGGGGTTACCACCGGTGTCTCCATCAATAGTCATATCCAGCCTAAGGGAAGAAACCTTGATACTCAGCACAGGAACAAGGTGGAGAGACCAAGGAGACAAGCTGTTGGTGCTACTAATTCCCTGCGCATGCACTGCTCATACAAGCTCTTTGCCATAAGAGTGTGGTGGTGTTATTAATTTAGTTAGCTTACATGGTTGCATTGGGGCGGTTTGGAAGAGGACGTATTTCTGATATTGGGCTCAAGGAAGTAGCAAGCAAAACTTTGTCTGTGGTTTCTCTCAAGGAGATTTCTACTGCCATGTCTGATTTTTAAATTTCATGTCTTCCTACCCAAAGACAACCTCCTCATGTCTCTCACATCCTGTTCTCACAAATGTAGGTGGGCTATGTATTATCTCCTTTTCAACTGGAACCACCCTCTTCAGTTGTGTCTACAGAATTCTGAACTTAGCTGTGCCTCTGATTTCTGGAATTTTGTTTATTCAACTCTATTGTCTTTTGCTTTGAGAGTTTGCTCTGAATTATGCCTTTATTCCTTCCATGAATTTCAGGTGGATTTTGGTTGATAGCTTGAATTTTGTTTGTTGCAGATGGAAGATCTTTCTGGGTTTCTCCACAATGTCACAAAAGATGGGTTAGGAATGGGTTTCGTTAGGATAAGAGAAAATGCAAAAGATCAGAGTCAGTACATACACTTGATGCCTTGATCTCTCCGTACTCAGTTGTAGAGTCTTGCCAGAGTCATAATTTCTGGAGACAAAGCATGGGTTCCAATGCATGGGTGGGAACCCTCTCACCATGGGTCTCTCATCTTAAGAAAGGAGTCATGTCAATGGAGAGATAAACAGGCTACTTGGCACCAGGCAAGATATTTACAAGAGTTGTCTGGGATCACCTACTGCCCTGCTCCTGGAGAGCTTGCATTCCTTGGCAGATCAGTCCTTTCTGCTGGGGACAAGGGTACAGATGAAGAAAGTTCCTGCTCTTGTAAAAACACTGAGTTGCTTGGATTTGGTCCTCTTGCTCCAGGAAAAATAACAGCCCAGGTCCTAGCCACCTCGTTGTCCAGGAAACCCTGCATGAACTTAAAAGGTCTCTTTCAGATTATTCTGCCTAATGGGCTACACTCTCCTCCCTCTCTTGTCTGCCACGTGGAAAAAATATCTGAAGTCCAAATTAAGAAAGAGCTTTCATGATAGTCTAAGGAGATCTAACTTGACCTAAAACCAAGTAGGAGAAACACTGAAGGTGTTTTATTGTTGTTTGTTTATTTTGAAAGAGGAGAGGAAAACAGTGTTTTGTGATAGCTTTTTAAGTAAAACATCCGTTATGCATTCAATGAACATTTACTGAGCATCATTCCCATACAGACACTAATCTTTAAAGCTATGATTTTCCACAGTGGCAGTGAATTAAATGCCCTAAGGAGGGGTCCAGACTTCTAGCAGGCAAACCAGAATCAGCAGTGAGACTTTCAAACTCTGTATGCTTCCCTCCTTTTTTTGATAAACCTCAATAAAAAGGGCTCATCTCTGTGTTTGAGATGCCTACACTAATAAATGACTTTTAATGCTGTGGCTTCCAGCATTAAAAGTCTACAGAGCTGAGGCAGAAAGAGAGTGAAGAACCACACTTTCAAGACTATTTCTGAATATGAATGAAACAGTAATTACCACCCCTTTTCAAAGAACTGAAACAGAAAAATATTCAAAGTTTATATTTTGATATAGTGAAGGGAGATGATAAAAAGACTCATATAATTTTTCACATAAATAAAATTTTCTTTCATGTTTAGATCTTTGCCATACCCTTAGGTATAGAATAGAACCTAAACCATCCATCCGTCCATCCATCCAACTCCATGTAAACAAATAGGCCTCTAATGCCCTTCCCACATGTGAATTGGGAGAGACCAATCTAATCCTGAGGTGTAAATATCATTAAGAGGACACCCCAAACTTTGGTCCTTTGCTCCTGGGTCCAACATACAGAATAAAAATAATGGCCTATTTTCTTAAGTAATTCAGAAATCTTATTTAAACCTTGTCAGATGATATTTTTATGTGTGTTTTAAAAAGCTGTATTGCTATTTACCCTCCAGAATTGTTTTTTGTAAAAAGTTCTGTACTATATTGTTGATTCCTAGTCTGTACAGCTTGATAATTTGTCCTTTGTGAATCATTCAAAGTTTTATAGATTTAAGAAAAGCCAGAAAAAGCTATATATTCATTCAGATTACCCCAGTGTGCAAATTACATCCTGGGAGGGAATTAAGTATGTTGATCAGAGCATTAACTCCTTTTGGCCACAGGGGTAACATTGAGGAAATTACTGTTCTGGCATAGTATATAGCTCCATAGGGGTCCAAAGAGTTAGGATGTCTCCCCAATTTATAAAATTAACTCCCTAATAGTGATTTATACAGACATTGTTGCTAATTGGCATTTTATAACATTGTATTAGATAGAAAGGGCTTGCTAGTTTTTTTCTTTTGATTTACATGAAAGGTTAAGTTTTTAGTGTCTAGTCCAAAATTGCTCACACTGGATGTGGAGAAATATTAATTCCTCCAGGTATTAATAGATGTTATTTTAAAAAATATAACCAAAATGAGAGACATCTCTTGGTTAAATAAGTTTGGTAAACACAATGTTACAAAAAGTTAATCAGTTCTTTTTAACGAACAAATTTATACTCTTTGTAGAATACAATGAATCGTGATTTTCCAGAAATGAAATGTAGCATTTCTGAAATATATGTGCAAGTTCTTCTTTTTTTATTTATATAAAATGCTAATTAATGTATTACAGAATACAAGGAGTTAGAAAAAGGCTAGTTTTGTTTATCATAAAATTTTTGTATTTTTGAATCATTTTCCACTTACAAAGCATAATCACAAAGCGTTACACCAGCCCTGTAGCAAGACAGTGCTCATATTTTCATTTTGATTCACAGATGGGGAAACTAACCAAAACATGTTTAACATCTTGACTAAATCCACAAAGCAAGTATGGAAAATAGAATGATACACTCCTGATTCCTAATTCCCTTAAGATATATTGGTAACATGTATTTTAAATACTTCCCTTATGTAACTTTTATTATTTTACAATTACACATTTAATTATAATGTACTTTAATTCCTATTTAAAAGTTGTAATATGTCCAAGATCATGCCTTTTAAGACTAGAAGACTAAAAAGCTGTAAGGCTAAAAAACATGACCTAAGACATGTTAGAACTTTTTCATATGGAAATTAAAATAGAATCTCCAGATAAACAAATGAGCTTTTTAATATTTCATATTTTTATATATAATTATATTAATGACATAAATTAATATATGGCAAGTATTTAAACCATAAATAGAAGAAAGTTGATAAATACATCAAATTAAAAATTACAGCTGTAGCCAGCCATGGTGCCACATTCCTATATTCCCAGCTACTCAGGAGAGTAGGGTAGGAGGATCACTTGAGCCCAGGAGTTCGAGGCCAGCCTGGGAAACATAGTGAGACCCTGTGCATTTAAAAAAAAAATTCAACTGTAGAAAACTTGAAAAGTAAGCTGTTATGTTTCATCAGCAAATGTCCATTATATTATATTTACTAAATAAATGTTTATGTAATGATTTCCTTACCCACTATACCAGGTATTGAAGGGATATCAGATAGACTGGATACAGGTTCTCCTGGCTTCTAGGACCTTTTGTTGTATAGGGGAGATGACTCATGTATGTAAATGACTTATAAATATTCAAACTAAAGTGTCATAAGAAATTATAAGGAAAAAATATGCTGTATGATTCTAGAAGAGCTGTAGCCTCAGTTCAGCCGTTGTAATAGAGTGGAAGTTAAACTTATGTAAGGCATTGTCATTGGTCAGATATGTAAAATGAAGAAATATAGGCAGTGATTTGATTCTCAAGGTGCTTGTTTACTATCTGGAAGGCATATCTAAATCATATGAAACTAAAATATCCACTGAGGTTGGGTTAAGAATCTCCAAATTAAAGTAACACATATAATGCATTTATGGTTAAAAGAAATGCATTATTCCCACAGGAAGTGGTCAAAGAGGCTTTACAGATCAATGTAGTATTAGAACTGAGCTTCATGGAACTCATTAGATCATGGTAATTGAAGAACAGATAAGAAGACATTATAGATTGGCAAATAGCATTTATTCACTCAAGAAATAGTTCTGAGTACCTACTATGGTCATGCACTGTCTAGTCATAAAAATACTAAAACATATAAGACACAGTCCCTGCCCTCAACGAATTTGTAGAATACCAGAATAGGCAGAATCACAAATAGAGGAAAGTTAAGAAATGCACATATATTTTAGGGAGTATATATAATTAAACTGGGAAGAATTCAAATAAAAAAGTACAGCTGTAAAAGACTAGAATAGTAAGTTTTGTCAATTTCAAATTCCATGCTAGAAAGTTTAGAACACAGGCTCTAGGAAGCCACTGAAAATTTCTGTGTAGAAAATTCTGGTAAATCTACCAGAAACCTCCATTTTCTTTCATTCATGTATCAGGTTCGATAGATATATCTGAAGAAATTATTCTTTCCTAAACACTTCAGAGATAAGTAAAACATATTTTCTGTTATCAAGGAGCTTACCATACCATAGGGAATTCACTATGTGTACAAAGAAAAGCATCAAAAGAGTCCTAAGGGTGTTGAATATGGGGAGATTACACTTGATTTGAGATCAGAAAAGATTGCATAGATAAATTAGAGATGGAGAAAACCATCAGATTTCAAGTCAGAAAAAGAAGTATCCAAAGCAGAATTTATTACAGAAGTAAGGGCATAAGGAATGGAAAACCCAGAGTCAGTTCATGGAAGGGAACAGTAGGAGACAAGGCCCACAAAGGGGAATTGGGTCATTGTAAAGGGCTTTGAATGTCAATGTAACTCTATATTTCATTGAGAGCCACACCAGCCACTGAAGTTTTGTGATTAAAAAAGAGATATTATATATAGATTTGAGAAGATTAATGCAATGAACTGAATGTTTATGCCTCACCCCACCCCCCAATTCATATGTTGAAACTACCCAATGTGATGGTATTAGGAGATAACGTCATTGGGAGGTAATTAGGTCGAGAGGTTGGAGCCCCCATGAATGGGATTAGTAAGAAGAGGCAAGAGAGCTAGCTAGGTCTTTATCCTCTATGTGAGAACACAAGGAGAAATTGTGCTGGATTCTGCAACCCAGAAGAGAGCTTTTACCAGAACCCGACCATGCTGGTACTCTCGTCTCAGACTTCCAGCCCCCAGAACAGTGAGAAATAAATTTCTGTTGTTTATAAGCTACCCAGTCTATGGTATTCTGTTATAGCAGCCCAAACTAAGATAATTAATAACTTCCTAAAAGGGTTGCTGTGAAGAATAATTAACTTAATATATGAAAAGAGGTTAGGACACTGCTTGGTATTTCAGATGTGCTATATAGTATTTTTTGTTTTTAAAATTAATGAGCAGCAAGATTGAAGCAGTAATAAAAAATCTCCCAACAAAAAAACCCAGCCCTGGACCAAATTCATAGCCAAATTCTACCAGACCTACGAAAAAGAACTGTTACCTGTCCTACAGAAATTATTCCATAACATCGAGGAGGAGGGAATCCTCCCTACCTGATTCTACGAAGCAAGTATTAATATCACCTTGATGCCAAAGCCAGGAAAGGATACCACAACAGCCACAAAAAACTATAGACCAATATCCCTTATGAACATAGATGCAAAAATCCTCAACAAAATACTAGCAAACTGAATTCAACAACACATCAAAAATACAATTCATCGTGATCAAGTGGGTTTCATCCCTGGGATGCAAGGATGGTTTAACATGAAAATCAATAAACATGACTCACCACATAAACAGAAGCAAAAACAAAGGCCATATGATCATCTCAATAGATGCAGAAAAAGCATTTGATAAAATCCAGCACTCTTTCGTGATAAAAACCCTCAATAAAGTAGACATAGAAGGAACATATCTCAAAATTATAAAGGCCATATATGACAAATGCACAGCCAATGTCATACTGAATGGAGAAAAGTTGAAAGCATTCCCCCTGAGAAATGGAACAAGCCAAGAGTCCCCACTGTCACCACTTCTATTCAACATAGTGTTGGAAGTCCAAGCCAGAGCAGTCAGGCAAGAGAAGGAAATAAAGGACATCCAAACCAGATGTACTATATAGTATTTTTAATTTTTAATTAAATATTGTATTTTTAATTTTTAATTAAATATTTTATTTTTAAATATTATGATTAAAATTTTTAAATAAACATTTTTCCACATTTGTTTTTCTGTTTTGACTTTTGCATACAAGCTTTATTTTTATCCATACAAACTTTAATTTCATTTGTATGTAGGAAAATTTCATTTGTTCATGAAAATATGCTATCTCCATATAAACTCTACATTTTGTTTGTTTATAGTTATTTACCTTTTAGAGCTTCTGGATTTCTGACTTAGTTAAGAAGGCTCTCCTGCCCTAGATTGTATAGAGTTTCTAGTTTTTTGACTAAAGATATTATTGTTGTTTTCTATTTTGCTTATCTATAAATGTGATAGGGAACTAGGTTTATTTTCTTTCAAATGGAGATCAAATTGTGCCAATATCATCATTACACTTCCCATTTTTTCTCTTTGAATCAATGTAGTACTATGCTCGTATATTACATGCACACATGGGAGAGAGGTTAAGTTGTCTATTTTATTCTTTTGATCTGGTATCTATTCTCATGCTAATAATGTATTGTTTTTATTAAAGTGGATTATAGGTTTTCAAATATCTTTAACGAAAGTCTTTTTTAGGCCAGGCGCAGTGGCTCATGCCTGTAATCTCAGCACTTTGGCAGGCCAAGGAGGGAGGATAGCTTGAAGCCAGGAATTCAAGACCAACCTGGACAACACAGCAAGACCCCTTCTCTACAAAAAGTTTAAAAATTAGCCAGGTGTGGTGGTGCATGCCTGTAGTCCCAGCTGCTCGGGAGGATGAGGTGGGAGGATTGCTTGAGTCCAGTAGTTCAAGGCTACAGTGGGTTATGATTGTGCCACTGTAGTTCAATTTGGGCAATAAAGCAAGACCCCATCTCTAAACAAAAAAAGAAAAAAGTTTTTTTTTTTTTTTTACTATTCTTTCATTTTACTCACTATGGTTGAGCATTTATCCTTTTAATATATGACACAAAATAATTTTGTCTAATTCCCAAAGAATCATTTTTGGGAATTCTAACTGGAAATGCATTAAATTATAGATTAATTTTGGGAGAAATGACATACTATAAGATTAAATCTTCTGCTCTGAGAAGACATGTATCTTTCTAGTTCTTTCAGACCTTGTTTATGTACTTCAATATTATTTTATAGTTTTTTTATGTAAATCCTGTTAACTGTTGTCAGTAAAATGGGTTTTTTGCATTTCCCTTTCCAAGTGCTTATTGTTAATATGAACAAAATGTATTGATATTTGTATCTTATATATTATAATATTACATATTAATTAGGCTGGGCTTAATTGAGTAATTATGCTGGGCTCAGCTGCACTCACACTTGACTGCAGTCACCTAGGAGGTTCTACTTCAGGCAGGTGGTTTATCGAAATTATGGAAGATTCTTGGTTTTGCCCTTTTTTTCTGTTTTTAACTGGATGGGTTCTAGATATGCAGATATCATCAGCAAAACAACATATCTCTCTTCTTTTACAATGTACATTACAATTCTTAACTTTTTCCCTTGCCAAATTCACTGGGACCTGCAAGAGAACTTTAAATATTAATGCAGTTAGAGGCCACTGCTTTCTGTGCTCTGACTGTAGTGACATACTTTTAGTGTTACATCATTTAGAATATCATCTGTGCTTGATATAATAAATAATTTTTAGCATACTTAAGCAACTTGCTCCCATCACTATTTTCTGAGGGATTTTATAAGAATTGTTATTTATAATAATTATTCTTTCAATATTTGTTTATATTATCATGTAATTGTGGTTTTGTTGTTATAAGAACTTTTGTTATATTTTATAATATTTAACTATCTTTGTACCACTGAATTAAACCTTCTGTCTCCTAGTATCATTGTTATGAGTTGGTACTTGGTTTGGGACTTTAATATACCAAAAAAGGTGTCTTAAGCCAAGTGCCTGTGAACTTGACCTTGTTTAAAAATAGGGTCTTTTCAGATGAAACAAAAATGAGGCCATCAGGATGGGCCCTAATAAAATCTGACTTATGTCTTTATGAAATAAGTAGGAGATAGAGGCACAGACACACAGAAAGAGCACCATGTGAAGACAGGGGCAGAGATTGTAGTGATGCATTTATAACCTAAGGAATGACAGGGACTGTGGGCAATACCAGTAGCTGGGAGAAAGACGTGTGACAGATTCTCCCCTGGAGGCTTCAGAAAGAACATGTTCCTCCTGGCACCTTGGTTTCAGACTTCTAGCCTCCAACCCAGAGAGAATAAATTCCTGTTGTATGGAGTTATGAAGTTTGTGGTACTTTGTTATGGTAGCCCTAGGAAAGTAACTCAACCATCGTTTGATACAGTGCTGGATTCTACTTGCTGATATTTTATTAATAATAATTTCAATGTAAGGTGTAATTCTCTTAAATAAAATTTGTCTATATTCTTTAGATTACATAAAATTTTGATGTTAAAATTGTTCTCATATTTTCAAATTAACTGGAGAAGTTTGCATCTTCTTCTATGCTCTGACACATTTTAACTGACATTAGAATCATCTTTTCTTTGAAGGTTAGACAGACCAGTGCTCTGGTACAACTATGTTTAAGTTTTCAAATTTGTTTCCACAGTTTCTGTATGGCTACTCACTTTTATTTCTGTAATTATGATTCCTTTCGCATTCCTAACTTGTCTCGTCTTGCTTACTCCCAATTTTATAGTTCTTCTTCTTAGTGAGGTGGAGGGTCATTAGAGGGTTGGACAGTACCCCAAAGGGGAGAGATGGACTTGCTTTGCCTCACCTGGTCACGGCCACTGCAGGGAGACTTAAGGCGGCTTGAGGAAGGCATTACAAATTGCAGGGTTTCCTGAGTCACATGGCTCTAGGGCTCCATTTGTGAGCATCTAATGACAGTATTTTTTTAATCAGCTAGATGTTGCTATGTAAAAACCACATTTGCTAATGTTCCATTTGCCAAAGCAAGACATCAAAGATAGCTCAGACACTATGAGTGAACACTACCAATGGACACAAATAAAAGGAAGAGAAAGTTTGTGGCCATTTTTGCAGTCAACCACATGATGTGCCTTTTAAAGGACAGAAGGTGAGTTGGAGGCCCTGTAAACTTTGATCCTGGGTCAGGAACGCTTAGAACATATTGCAGGATCTTTCATGGTCTTGATGGAGGGATGTCCTCCTATGAATTTCAATTTGCAAGGTGAAGGAGGGAGGAATGACCTCCTCCTAGTACAACAGAAAAGAAGTAGTAGGTGAAGCAACTCCTTCCCTTGTTATTCTTACATAGAATAAGGAGGAGTTCTCTAACCTCTAGAAAAAATGGAAAAGGGGAAACTACCTTCTCTTTTTAATTAAATTAGTTCTTGCCTGAGTTGTTGAAAAGGGCAGAAAAATTGGAAGAGGGAAAGCATCCTCTTTTTTAATTAACTCATCTTTAGTCTGAGTTAGTTAAAAGGGCAAGTGCTTTTTTTTTTTTTTCTTGGCTGTTTCAGCTTATCTGGGAAGGGTTGCAAATGGTGGCTGTGTTGAGAATTAGACAGGCAAGGCCAGAAGTAGGGCCACTGCAAGGTTAGCATGGCCTGTGGGATGGCATATGAATAGAGGATAGGATCTCTTAAAAATATAGAAAATGCCCTTGAGGTTTGACCAGACTTGGGACTCATATATTAGGATTTTCCTCAAATCTGTTTCTCTCAATGTGTATTTCATTTCTTTTATAACTTGAAGAACAACCTTAAGAACGAGCTTGATGTGTATAGCTTGAAAATTAGTCATTATGGTTTGCTTGAAAAGCAGACACCAAAAGGATGTTTCTGTGGTTAATTTCTTTAGGGAACACTGCTTTAAACAAATATTGCTCTATAGTGAAAAGCATAAATTGTATAAACTTTAAGGAATTTTAATATATTTTGATATATATTGAACTTTAACTTCTTTTAGGCGACTCCCACATCCTTACTCTGACCATGCTTCAGGTGGAGGTAGCCAATCATAGTAGTTCACTTAGCAGTCACAGGGATGAAATCCAAGCGGGTCCATCCCAAGAGATCCTATTACCCAATCTCTTTGGCTATGGGAAATGGTTCAAGGAGAGACACATCCCAGAGAAAGAGAGTCTTTGTCCTTACTTTCTTAAGCTATAAGAATGAGCCCACAGGTTTCAAGACCGTGTCCTTCTGAGGTCATATAAAGAACCCAATGTGACAATCCAACTGGACAGAACCGTTGGGTATAGGAGACACTTAGAAAGCCCTCACATTATTTGAGCCCTTGGATCCAGGGCTTCCTATATCCAGATCTGTCTCTGCCTTTCCTGTGGCCTGGTTTCTGGTTACTATTACAGTTATAAGACATTAAATTCTCCTGGCTTGCTTAACTAATTCAAGTTGCATTTGCTTTCATAGGTGACTGAATTACACTGAGTAATACGAAGTATGTGCCCGCATGCTTTACACATGAAAAAAAAAAGTATACATTTTTCCTTTCTGGAGGAGTAATTTACTCTCGTTAAATCTATTTCTGTTTACTTGGTATTTTTATTTTCTAAGTTGGGGAAAAACTCCTGCACTTTATATTTCAAGGTCTGCAAGGGAGCTACATTGACACAGGTCCCTGCTGCCTGTTAAAAATCGGCAGCAGATGAGGCCTTTCTATAGAATACTTGGTTTCAAAGATCCTTGTTTATTGTTAATTTATATGCCCTTGCTTAAGACTGAAAAAAAAATGCAATACTGTCTTGGTGGGAGTTTACCCCTTTATAGGAATTAGTTTTATTTTGTAGGAATTTGTCTCTGGGAGAGTTTTTCTCCCTCCAGTTTTATTTGAAATTTAAGGAAGGTTGTAAATCTGCCAAAAGCTCAGTTTACAACTACTAAAGTTTCAGAGAGGCAGGTGGGGAAACTCCTCAAATACTGTGAAGTAGCTCATTTCATTTGGCATGTTTGTCAAAGAAAATTTTCTTAAATGAATGGCATATTTGCATTGGGGAATTTAAATCTTCCCAGTTTTGAAATTTTCTTACATGACATTGTTAATTGTATCACTGGTGCATTAAATTGTATTTTGTGGCCAAAAAGCTAGGTGGCTGCAGGTTCTTTTTCTTTAATGGTTGTGAGAATATTACAGTTGGTTTCATATAGCATGTATGTATAGCATATTTATTCCATTCAAAAATGAGTGCATTTTCACTAAAACTGAAATGGGTGCAATATTTTATATTTTCTATTAGTGTTGTATTTGAATAACTCTGGGGCTCTAACAAAAATAGCCAGGAAATAATTGTAATGATATTAGGTGAATAATATTGTGCTGTGATCAGGTGCTATAATCAGAAATAACTAACAATTTGCCTGTCTTTGAGCTGCTATAATTGATTCTTGGTTTTATGTGAAGATTTCATGACCTTCTTGTCATTGTCTCATAGAACTTTCTGGATATGAGCTGTCTATTTGTAAATTTGGTAGTTTTTTGATATTAAATTTATTGTTTTTCATTACATTTTTGACCAGTTTTGGGGAAGTAGAGAAAATATTAAACTGAGGTTATAGGTATCTCTACATACCCAAAGTCCTCTGAGAAATTGTGATTAAGTTAAAATATTAATCAGGAAATAGGTACTAAAACAATCCATTTGCCATAGGTTTGGTCTATTATTTCCAAAAGTAGGTCTTTTTTCCTTAAATGTTGTTTTGTATCCCCAAGGAATAAGCACTTTATTTTGAACCTCTTTCCCAGAGGAGGAAAAAGACCTTTAAACCATTTCCTACAAAATAGGACGAAGATTCCCAGAAAGATAGATTGGCACAGATTTGGGGTTAGTAGAAAAGGATGTTGCCTGCATCATTCTGACACTACAATATGCAGTTTGCCAATGGGATATTGGTTAGGGTTACTAGAAATTGCTATGTATTATTAAGCAAAGAAGAAAGAATTAGCGCTAGCACTGTCTATGGCAAAGAACTAAACAGTGACACAAGGAGAAAAAGAAATGGATTCAAAAAGTAGGGCTCAGACAAAGTCACCTAAAGGCCCAGGAGGCATAAGGAGAAAAAAGGTGTGAGAAAAGATTGTAGATAATACCTCTAAGGCTGATATTAGTCTAGATTTTCACTTTCAGTATTAGTCTCTAAGTGAATAAATTTACTTGTGATGCTGGGAGATTTATGCCTTTGAATTAATTCTTAGTTGTTTCAGTAAAGGAGTGGATGAACATTCTTTATTTCTTCAGGAAGCATGTTCAGTCTCAGATATATTGAATCAATTCTCTTTTTCTGAGGGTCCTGCTTTCAGCAATTCAAGGATGTCAGAGTCAGTGTGTCTGCTATTCTCTTGGCATCATTGCCTGTTGGTCATGGTATGGCTGCTAAAGCTTCAGCCGTCACTTCTGCATTAAAAGCTAGAAGAACTGGGATAGGCTTTCTAAGTGAGTACTCTTAAACAACTGGGATAATTGGGGAATTTTTCGATCCTATGGACTAAAATAAAATCTTAAGCCCCCCAGACAACTGAATGGACCCCCTCTTTGCCAAGGGGACTCCTGTAAAACCTTAAGGCTGAGTTGCTGGCCATGAGGAGAATGGAGGTGAGCACACCTCATTATGCCCCCTCCCTTTTGGAGTTACTCTTTGTAACTATAAGATTACTGGGACCGAAGGCCATACAAGACAAAGCTTAAACTACACCTCAGGCCATCAACTTACTTAAAAGATCACTTCAGTTTCCATAAATGTCTGGTGGCTTTTCCCTGATTAACAGACTTCCTTGTCTTAAGTTCAAACATTCCAAGCCTTTAGACGAAACTTCATTTCTTTAACCAAATACACATCAAAGAATCTTTAAATCCACCTATAACCTGTGAGCCCCCTCCCCTTTGAGATGTCCCGCCTTTTTGGGCCAAACCAATATACACCTTCCATGTGTTGACTTATGATCTTAATTGTAATTCCTGAATCCATGAATGTATAAAAGTAAACTGTAACCTAGCTAACGAGGCACATTTTCTCATAACCTCTTAAAAACGTGCTCTGGGCTGTCGGTCACACACACTTGGCTCAGAATAAGCCTTTTTAAATTATTTTACAGAGTTTGGATTTTTTCTGCTAACAATCCAGTTATCACAAAGCAAAATCTTCCCCAAGACATAAAATCTCCAACAGAGTCCCATTTGCATTTCACCAAAATTAGGTCATATTGCCAGCCCTAGCTGCAAGGAAGTCTGGAAAAGCGTAAAACCTGAATGTCGTGATTCCCATAACCCAGTCAGAAAACATAGATCAGTTTCTGCTGTGGAAGTCCATTAAGAAATGTGAAATATGTCTGTCATATGATGTCATATACTCACACACATTATATATGTACATACAAAGAAAGGTAGAGCACCTTCATCTTAAGGTAGAATTATTTTAAATAAATTGACATCTGCATAATGACTAACCTCTGTCCATTTTATTTCCATTATTCAAGTCAGAATATCTCTGTGAAACAAATCTCTGTGTCCCTAGACCAGGGATGGGCAAACTTTTTCTTTAAGGGCAATAGAGTATAAATATTTTAGGCTTTGTAGCTGCACCGTCTGTGTGACAACTACTCAATTTTCTTGTAGTGAGAAAGCAGCCATAGACAATGTATAAATGAATGAATGAGTCTATAATCCAAAAAAACCTTTTATTTATGAACTGAAATTTGAATTTTGTGTAATTTTCACATGTCACTAAATATTATTCTTTGGATTTTTCCAACTATTTAAAAATGTAACAACTATTATTAGTTCTGAAGATTTATAAAACTATGCTTTGGGCCACAGTTTGCTGACCCTTGCTCTAAATTATCCACTTAATAGGCCCTCTAAACAAGAATATAAATGGAAAAGGGGGAAAATGTCTATTTTTACCTATCTGTTATCTAATACCTAAAATTTAATGTTTGTCATGAGTCAGCAAGGAGTATGGCTATGGCCCTGAGGGAATCCAGAATTTACTATTGTAAATTTTGAGCTGAAGATATTTGATAATCAACAGGTGCAAGAAGAGGTGTTTCTTTTGAACTCCCTTCTCTGCCTCAAAGCGTAGCTTCCCAAAATAATCCAGCTGGCGTAAATCCCCTCCGCAGGAGTTATACAACCAGGAAAGATTGACTGCTATCACTGGACGTCAGCACCTGGGTAAGAAATTACCTAAATAAACATCATTGCAAAACTATCATGTCTCATCTATTCTCCTAAGGGCCCATTTATCTTTCCTAAAAGTCATTTGTTTTCCCATAAGTGCCCTTTCTTCCCCTCCCCTTCCCTATTAAGATGGTATATAAGCCCCAAATCTCAGCCACCTCGTGGAACCACATTTTCTTGTGCACATACTGAGTTTACTTTGCATTTTTTCTTGCTAGTCTGTCTTTTGTCAGTTTAATTTGTAAGTCCCCTAATACTGAAGACCCTCTGTTTTCTGGTAGTGTGGCATTCCGTATTAAGAATCATCCTAATAAGCTTTTAATATGGTCTCTACAGTCTCCCTTCTTCAACTCTATTCTCTATACTACAGCCACAATAACCTTTCAAAAAGCAAATCTCTCTCATGTTCCTGCCCTAAATGGCTTCTCCTGCCTAAGGAAAAAAAATTTACAGTTGCTAATGTGGCTTAAAGCCTCCTTGAATAGGCTCAGCCTTATTAATATTACAAATCATAATGCAGTAAATAATACTGTTTAGTATATTAATGAAGGTGTATCTTCAAGGTAGATTTCTAGAAATGCGATTTGGGGGTCAAAGGATAAATGTATCTGTAATTTTATGATATAGCATCAAATTCTACAAGGTGTTCTCCCAACGTATGAGTGCCTGTTTTTCTACAACTTCGCCATTACAATATTTTATCACTTTTAAAGTATATTTGGCAATTATATAGATGACAAATATTTTGTTAGTTTTAATTGGCATTTCTACTGCTAGGAGTAACGTTGAGAATTTTTTGCCTTTAAAAGTGAATAATTTATTTAATTATTGCTAATTTATTAAGTTTTCTTTTTTCATGAATGGTGGTTGGATTATATGCAGTTTCCTTCCAGTATCTGGAGAAGATCATATTATTTGTTCTCCCTTAGAGCTGTTAATATGATGAATTTTATAATGGATTGTCTACATTTGGAACATCCTTAGATTTCTGTAATGTATTCCACATATTCATATTATAGTTTTATGCACTATTGAATTCTGTTTGCTAAAAATCTATTTAAGATTTTTGTATCAATATTCACAAATGAAATGGATCTATGTTTATTTTACATGTAGTCTATCAATTTTAGGAATCAGATGTACATGATAGAAGGAGACAGATTCTGAGAGGTGATTGCAAAATGTTATAATGTACGAAGTTTTTTTTCTTTTTCCTTGATGATATGATATACTCTCTGAGCTAAACAGAAGAGATAAATGCCCTTTCCCCATGGTTGCCAACTGGGCATTATGTCAACAATAAAATTGCCTACCGTTTTGCAAGCCAGAACAGCCTATCTCCCTTAAGTTCCCCTGGGTCCCAGTTGGGCCACTACTAAGAGTAGTTCTGGCAAAAGAGATGCATCTCTCACAGAAAGAATATAATGTGAAATCACAGGCTAGAAGAATAGACTTATACACATTTTCATTCCAATGTGAAAACATATCTGACATCTCATGTTCAGTTTGCAGTAATGAGGTTCTGGTGTTGGCCTTGCTCTGCAGATATGCTGTGATTATTGGATCATGTTCTGTGATGATTAATTTCAGGTGTCAACTTGACTGGTTTACAGCCTACCCAGATAGCTGGTAAAACTTTATTTCTAGGTATGTCTGTGAGGGTGTTTCCAGAAGAGATTGGCATTTGAATCAGTGGAGTGAGTAAGGAAGATCTGCCCTCACCCATGTGGGCAGGCATCATCCATTCAGCTGAGGGCCCTGATAGAACAGAGAGGCAGAGGAAGGAGAATTCGCTCGCTTTCTCCTGGAGCTGAGATACCCTTTTTCTCCTGCCCTCTGGGATATCATAACTCTAGGTTCTCTGAGTTTTGGACTCTGGGGCTAGCACCAGAGGCCACCCAGGTTCTCAGGCCTTCAGCCTCGGACTGAGAGTTACATCATTGGCTTCCCTCATTCTCAGGCCTTCAAACTAGGACTGAGCCATACCAGCTTCTCTGGTTCTCCAGCTTCTAGGTGGCATATTGTGAGACTTCTCAGCCTTCATAATCATGTGAGCCAATTCCCCTAGTAAATCCTCTTTTGTATGTCTATATATTTATATCTATATGTATCTTTCTTAAATTGTCCTGTCAACTAAATTGCCACTGTATGGTCATGAACATACTATTTTTCATATTTTGCACCTCTGGATTCATTTAGGATAATCACTAATGATATATGTAGAATTTTAAAACTTCCGTACATTCTAATCACCCATGTGTTCATATTATTTAAATAACTTAAAAGTATAAGCTCCATGTATTTTACAAATGGTTTTTCTTCTTCTTCCGAACATGCTGAGCTGTTTTCCATGAGAATTCTTAGTTTAAAAGCTAAGTTTACAGTAATTGGCTCATTATATTTTTGTACCACAGAGACAAAATGCAACTTTATTGCTGAAGCATAGTTCTTTTTCAGCTGTGCCTGAAGCCAATGTTATAAGCACTGTCTGTAGGCTCATCTTATAATAATCAACACTATCATTAAGTGTTCAATTTCAAATTGTTTATGAAGTGATAAAATCAGTGAGGTGATTTTAAGAAGCAAGGAATTGCCATGGCTACTGTCTGCAAAGTTAGATGATACTAACCACAAAATGATATCTTTTTTCTACCCTTTCTTGGCCATGTGGTCAGTGAAAATACAATGATGGAACAAGTATGAGGACTTAGATAGAAGATGATTGATTTAGACAGATGCCTCCTGTCTTTCAGACTGACTTGTGTTACTGGCCAAAGTGTATGTAGCAGGGATATCCCAGGGGCTTTAAGTTTTCATCAAAAGAAACTTCCCACAGGAGAAGTGAAATTTTTGAGACAAAGTAATATATAATATTAAAGGGCACAAAATCCATTGTTCCTTGCAGAAGCTCAACGCAAGGAGAGAAGACAGAACCAGAGCACTTGTTATTGTTCCAGACTAGCAATCAATATTAATTTTTGTATTAGAATACAAAGGAGAAAAAGAAGGATCTGATTAATTTCATGAAAAATAAACTCCAGTTATTTTAAACAAGTTTTAGTCAGGCTTTTTAGGGAGTGTTTACTTCCAATATTAATAAAAGTTGCAAACACAGCAGCATTTATATAAAAAGCACATTAAAAATAATATAGTAATATTATGTTATTCTCTAATTAAGACACAAGACATTTTTTCAGGTAACAAAAAATTATGCTGCTTCACGTTTCTATAGGTTACTAGTTCCTTGCCTCCCTTAATTGTGAGAGTCTTTGACTCCATTACAGAAACCCCAATTAGTGGCAACATCCTAAGCCTTGTAATCCCCCAGGAAAGACTCTCCAGACTCCAATGTCTCAGCCTCTATTCTTTCCAGCCCACTGCAGCTATTCTTCCACTTTAATTAGACTTGTAATTTCTGGACCCTCCCACTTTCTTTTCACTTTTATTTATTTCCCTTTTATATTCACTTCCTTCCTAAACCCTTTCATTCACCACCTCAACTACACCCTTCCCAATGTCTTGATTTCCCTTGTTTTCTGCTCGCCTCGTAAAACCTGGCCCAAAATGCTCTCCAACCACAGACCAATCCCAACTACCTTCCATGCACTTCTACCTGGTCTCTTGAGCACTGATGAAAAAAAAGTGCAATCACAAGATTTGGTAACTTCACTGACCCCTGCAGCTACATCAGATGATTTCCCATGTTCTTTTATAGCATGCTGTGCACGTTTCTAACATCATATTTACTAAACTTTGCTATAATTCTGTATCTTCCAATAGACAATTAATTCCTTGAGCTCAGAGGCTTTGATTTTCAACTCAGTGTTCATGATGTCAAATATAATGATGGGTACTTAATAAGTACTTTATAAAACACTTACTGAATGAAAGTAGACTCGCTCAAACCCGCAAATCTATTTAACTACCTGTACTGTGTAGAATATTGGAAAGAACAAGGATGCTAACATTTTATTTGGGTATTTGTTCCCTTTTTCATGGAGAAATCCAAGATTTATATAAGAAAAGTGCCACTGGTGTATTTGTAATCATCTGGATTTTCAGTAGTCTTGCACAGGCCATTGAGAGTTTGAAATGTAAACTATGCATGATCAGTGGGGGATGTAGAGGGAACAGGCCTGGAAAGAAATAGTGAGCAGAAAGGATGTAAAATCCTCCCAACCGAAATTCTTTGTCATTCCTTATGGATATATTAATTCATTCGTTATTTATTCATTATTAAGCACCAACAGTATCCCAACATTGTGGTGAGTGCCTGGCTCACTACGATGAGGAAGACTCAGCCTTTTTCATAGAGAAATTCATCCTAGGAAAGAATGCACTTGCAAATTAAGTATTTAAACAAGATATGATCTATTAGAGACATATCCCCATTTTTAGAAAAGTACAGAGAAGGGAGTACTCAATGAGATGAGCAAGATCGATTAGCAGTCATCAAGGAAGTTAACACAAGTGAAATGATACCTGATCATTGGAATGAGGTTGTCTGAAACATCACTCCATTACTCTCTCCCAAAGCGCTAGCCTCCATTTCTCCTACTTAATGTTATAGATGCTTATAGTAAGCATCCCTTTCCGACTCCTTACCTTCAACTCACTTTTGTAATCATTTTTTATACTCTGCAATTCTGTTAGTTTTGTGTTTCCTTAATTAGATTTTTTAAATCCTTAGATACAGGATCATATCCTCAAAATCCTATAATACCACATTATGTCCCTGTGGGTGCTCAATAAGTACTTATTAAAATATTGGCTGAATGTTCCTAACATCATTAAATTGGAAGAATCCGGTTCTACATTTGGTGATGTTCACTTTTTTATTAATTTATAAATGAAATGTATTATTGTTTCAGAATGTTTCCTAGTCAATGTTCATTTTTTCCTTTTTGACATATAATTATTCATTATACATAAATTATTTATCTCTTTCTTTATAATTTCAATAGTTTAAGGTTACACAATGTAAATGGTACCACCAAGCACAGTTTTCTAATTTGTTTCACATGTCAAGGTAGTAGTAAATTGCATAATGATTTGTTCAATCCTGATAGAATGACTACAAAGAATAGATTGTTATATCGTAAAGCCCTTTATTTATGATCCTTCACAGTCTAGGAGGAATGAAGAATAAGCCAAAAGAGGATATAGCACAAAAATACCTAGGAACTGAGCAATGAGAGTCAGAAAGAGCCAATCCAGGCTCTACCACTTGCCTCTACATGGATTTGCAAAAGTTGTATAAATTCTCTGAATCTGTCTTCTTATCTTTAAAACAAGATGGATGTGAGGATCAAATAAGGTAATGAAGGTAAAGCACTTAGCAAACTGCCCGAGTATACCCACATTAAGGGCTCAATTACTACTATTGATTATGTTATTTCTAAGCTAAAATTTCCATATAGTTTAGCAATTTTTGTGAAAGTAAATATGGTATTAAGGAGATTATATAGCTAATAGCACATATACTGCTTATTTCATCGTAAAACACAACACTAGCTTTACAGCTATAACAAGATTATTTTCATTCTGCAAAAAGAAAAAAGAAAAGAAAACTTGTTGCTGAATCAATTGCACAACTTTTCAGAAGAAACCACTTTTACCAGGGGCAAGTGAAACTGTTCTGAAATATCTCACTGACTTAACCAATTTCTTCTGTAATGAAGTTGAGAAGTGTGTGTGTGTTACAGATTAAAGTCAGTAGAATTTCAGCAAGTGTAGATATTTCAGATTGACGTATCATTACTTCTGAAAGAGTAACGTCAGTTAAAAATATCAATTAGAAATATACAGGAGATTACAAAAACAAGAAAAACACTTACAAAGATACTTTTTCACTATGAGGTCAAATTATCAAGTCATTAAACAACATGTGACTGAATCTCCTAGGCTGCTTTGATAGCACAACATTTGACACAAATCAGACTGAAAAAAATAGACACTATTTCCCAGATCAGCAGTATAATTTTAATATATTTACAGTAATAATAGCTTTATGGATTGGATCATTTTATTTGTAAGGGGGAAATATAGGAAATCAATTTTAATTTTTAGAAAAAATCACTTTATATGTTGGAATACATCCCGACGCCGAGGTTGTCTGTTTAGAGAGGTAATTAGAAATGAGATGTAGATTTGTAGCCTCAGACAAAGGGATCTTGGTTCCTATTAATCTTTCTAAGGTTAAAATAAGATTGTCTAGACTTGCCCTTGTGTATTTCCCCTAGGGAAATTACCCTTTAAGTTCTTAAAGGCTATGGTTTCTTTTTATACTTTTAAACTTGAAAAAATATTTTTATCACCTTACTTAAAGGTTTAGCCTATTAACTCACAAGATCGTTAGCCTTTTCTCATATCTAGATTATCTTATACATAGTAACTGAAGTCTACCTTCTTCTAAGAGGTCATTCAACCGTTTCTATAACAAAGTATTATTTATCTGTTAGGTTGAAAGTTTTCTCAAAGTTGACAATTTTTTCATATACTTCCAAAGAAAACAGAATATGGATTATGTAATCATGTCAGTATCTTCCCTCTTTTTATAAACTATTTTAACCATATATTACCTAACCTTTTTAATTAATTAATGCAGGAGGAAATATGAACATTTAACTTCAATAAAAGAGAATTATTAATTTAAGTAAATCTTTGCTTTTCAGGGAAAATTCATTTTATTCCAAATGAGCATCTGCATTATTATTAAAGGGATGACAACATTCTCCTTTCTCAAGTCTTCATCAAAGAACTCCCCAATACTTCCTCGCCCAAATTCCAAAATTATATTTATTACCAGTAATTAGTTATGATCAGGGTTACTGCCTTCATTTGGTGAGTATAAAAGTACAGTTCTTCTCTAGAGACAGGTCATCTTTAAATATTTCTTCCGCATTTCTGTAGAAGAGAAGCTGAGGCCAGGAGGATTGGAGGGTGAGGGGGAAGAGGAAGAGGAGGAAGACGAGGAGGAGCAGGAAGACTACTGGCAGCGACACCCATCCTCTCCTCTAGACTTCCAGCCACTCTGATCGTGTCCCCAAATGTCAGCATGCTGCTTAGCAAAACACACACTTACCCAGGCCCACTTCTTGAATAGCAGTTTAGCGAGATCAATTTTTATTTGAGCATTTCCCTAGACTCTAGACCTGACTTCATGCACCAATAGCTTCTTTGTGATGAGTGTTAATTTGTTTATTCTCTAAGCCTGTAACTTCCAGGGACAGGAAGTAGTTGGTTTTTTGTTAGTTTGTTGTTGTTTTACTCAAGTTCATAGTCCCAGTTTGAAGAAAGTTTGAAAAAGATAAAAATATATATTGCATTTCTACTACGTATTGTGTTAGGTGAAGTAAGATATTTTGTCTCTGCTGTTTGGACCCCCCCCAAACCATTTTTAATATAATATTTTAATGACAATTATATTGATATAGATAAATGTTCATCCAGAAGTCATTTTCTGGAAATAAGCTCCATTAAGCCAATTCATTTTTTATTGATAAAAACTTCTCATGTAATTTTTTGTTTTTATTAACTTACTAAAATTATTTATATCAGTTTCAATATTCTTCCTCTTAAGATTTCTAACTAAGGTTTGATTCTTATGCACTTTTTTGGAGGGGAGTCCATATCAAATTTTAAAATTAGTTTCTGCACATTTTCTTTTGTGGCCATTTTCTCCTGCCAAGTGTAAATCCTCCAGGTCATATTTGGCAATTTAAAGGCAGTGTAGGTTATTTTCTTCCTCTACTATTGTTATCAGTGTAAAATTTTTAAACTTGCAGTTTCTGCCATTTTCTGTTTATTTTGTTGATTATTGCTACTAGTGATATTTATTATAGATTGGAAATACTGTTAATTTTACTTATTGTAGATTGGAAATTACTGATAATTTTACTAATTTATTAGGTAGTCCATGAGAAAATTGTGATCAGTTTTGTGAGAGAGAGAGTAAGAAAAAGATGGGAAATAAGAAGAGAAGATTCTGGGGACATTGACAAGCCAACTCACAGAAGGGGACTCATCCTCTAGACAGACAGGGGGACAGGCTGCAACATCTAGGTCACCTTGAACTCTGATTTCCATATTCTTGGATCAGCAAAACCATTGTGCTTGATTCGATCTCCCTACTCTGTGTGTGTGTGTGTACATGCACACGTGTGCACACATACTATAGCTCATATGTATACCATGGAGTACTACTCAGCCATAACAAAAATGGCAAACTAATACGTCTTGTGTTAACCTGGATGGAGCTGTAGACCGTTCTTCTAAGTGAAGTATCACAAGAATGGAAAAACAAGCACCACATGTGCTCACCCTTAAGTTGGAACTAATTGATCAACACCTGTGTGCCCATATGGAAATAACTCTCATCGGAAATCAAGCAGGTGGGAAGGAGGGAGTAGGGGATGGGTAAAATCACACCTGATGGGTACAGTGCACACTATCGGGGGAGTGGGCACAGTACAAAAGCAATTTATGTAACCAAATCATCTGTACCCTCGTAATATTCTGAAATTTTTAAAAAACCCAAAAAACAAAAGTAGTCTGTTAACTCAAGTTTGAATATATTTGTATACAAATACATATATATTATATAACATATTATATACGAATATACACACATTTCTGTAATATTGCAGCATCTCAATAAGAACTTTAATTGGGACAACTTGGAAAACATGTATCTTGTTAATTTATTAATTTTTTTGCATTCATTCCTTTCCTCACAGTGTTTATCCAATAAACAAACATTTATGAATCCCCCCCCCCAAAAAAAAAAAAGCTGGGCCAATTGTGGTGCTTCTCTTATTTGTGGACTCTCACTTGGGGATCACAATCCTCTGCTGCTATTTTTCCAGTGACTAAAGCATTTATTTTGCATGGTTCACCCTTTTTAATTTTTACTATGGTTTATTTTGTATGTTCTATCCTTTGTAATTTTTATAACGGAGGGTGTGTTTGAAACTGGTTTCTGTGGCACAGTTGAAAGCAGAAGTCATTTCCTATTTGTCGTGGGCTTATATTTCATGTTGGAGTTGGACTTTAGAATGAGTCTCAAAAGAGCTGATGAGGAGCTCTGTGCGCACAGCAAGTTTCGTGGAACGAATGGTGGATTTTAGGGTCGTGCGAACGGGTGAGGTCCAGCTACGTGGAACAGTTCGGTCTATTTAGAGAAAATTGTTGAGTCTCCCTAGGATGTGAGGATTGGCTGACTAGCTTTCAGTTTTGGGGGAGGCTGTGACTAAGGTTCTCTTGCCTTTCAGTATGTTGTCTCTCACTTAATCCCCATATTTAGTCCACCACCCTCGCTTCCCCTTGAGACTGGTGTCCTTGTGTTAAGAGCCTCTCTATTTCAATTTCTCCAGAGAATTCACCCCACAATTCCTGTTGGTGAGGGGGAGTATAAATATCTGGCTATTTGGGGTAGAGAACTTAGATATCCTATTGGCCTTACCTGAAAAACATATCTAGAAACCAATAATGTTCCAACTTCCACTGCTATAACTCCAGTCCTGGACATCTGGGATGGTTAGTGTTATGTGTCAGCTTGGCTAGGTTATAGTGCCCAGTTGTTTGGTCAAACACCAATATAGCCATTGCTATGAAGGTATTTCTTCGGTGTGATGAACATTTCAATCAGTTGACTTTGAGTAAAGTGGATGATCATCTGTGATGTGGGTGTGCCTCATCCAATCATTTGAAGGCCTTAAGAACAAAGGCCGAGGTTTTCCACAGAAGCAATTCTGCCTCAAGACTGTAACATAGATACCCTGCCTAAATATTGCAGCCAGCCTAGCCTGCCCTGTGAAATTTAGACCCAAGACTGCAACATCAACTCTTACCTGAATTTCCAGCCTGCCGGCTTGTCCTGTGGATTTTGGGCTTGCCAGCCACCACATTTATACATGAGCCAATTCCTTAAAATAATGCCCCCCCATCCTGTCTCCCCAGCTCGGGCTCGCTCTCATCATACACACACAGAGTCTCTCTCTCTCTCTCTAATATATATATGTGTACGTATATATATACTCACACATACTATATGTATATACTATTTGTGTATATATATGTATATAGTATGTGTGTATATATATACACACAGTCATGCATCACTTAATGAAGGGGTACATTCTGAAAAATGCATATTTAGGTGATTTTGTCATTGTGTGAAGATCATAGAGTGCACTTGCACAAACTTAGATGGATAGCCTACTACACACCTAGGCTATATGGTATAGCCTATTGCTCCTGTACGACATGTTACTGTATTGAATACTGCAGGCAGTTATAACATAATGATAAGTATTTGTGTATCTAAACATATCTAAATGTAGAAAAGGTACAGCAAAAATATAGTATAAAAGATAAATATATATATACACCTGTCTAGGGTACTTACCAGCAATGGAGCTTGCAGGACTGGAAGTTGCTCTGGGTGAGTCAGTGAGTGAGTGGTGAGTGAGTGTGAAGGCCTAGGACACTACTGAACACTGCTGTAGAGTTCATCAACACTGTACACTTAGGCTACACTAAACTTATTAAAAATATTTTTCTTTCTTCAATAATAAATTAACCTTAGCTTACTGTAACTTTTTTGGCTCTTCTATAATAACACAGTATGAAAACATTATATAGCTGTACAAAAATATTTTATTTCTTTATATTTTTATTCTATAAGTTTTTATTTTTAAAATTTTTTTTTACTTTTTAATCTTTTTTGTTAAAGACACAGACACAAACACACACACTAGCCTAGACCTACACAGTGTCAGGATCATCAAGATGTCACTAGGCAACAGGAAATTTTCAGCTCCCTTATAATCTTCCAGCACCACCGTCATATGTGCAATCGTTGTTGAATGAAACATCCTTATGTGGCACATGACTCTGTTGTGTGTGTGTGTGTGTGTGTGTGTCTGTGTCTGTGTCTGTCTCTCCCTCTCCCTCTCTCTCTCTCTCTCTAGGTCCTGTATCTGAGGCTCTCACCTGGGTTTTGTCGAGCACATCACGACTGTCCTGCCTTCTTCCCCACTCAATCCCTTATAGCCTATCCATCACAGAATCATCTTTTGCAAACACCAGTCTCTGTGTATCTTACATCAGATAAAATCTGAACTCCTGATTAAGGACAGCAGGAGCTTATGTCCTCTTTCCCCTGTCAGCTGTCCAAACTTCCCTCTAGTCGTTCTAGCTTCTGTTCAACCCACCCCAGCTATCCTGGCATCCACCCTTCTCTCTGCCATGGGAGATTTACACTTGCTTCCACTGCCTGAAATGTTCCTCATCTGGCTTTTCTCTCCCCTCGTGCAAGTCTCTGCTGCAATCTTATCTGCTCAAAGAGGCTGCCCCTAATTGACCCATTCACTAATCACCCTTCTTCTTCCCCCACCCCACTACCACCAGCCATCCCTCTGAATCCTTTTCATGCACTCTATTTTTCTTCATGACAGTTAATAGAACCTCAACTTACAACACTTGTCTACTTTTTATTTTCTGTCTCCTTAACTAAAATGGAAGCTTTGTGAAGGCAGGAAAGATGTCTGTCTTATCCCCCAAGTATGCTCAAAATACTTGGTATGTAGAGATGGCTCACTAAATAATCATTTAGATGAGCGGATAAGTAATCTTTGTGATTTTGTAGCATGCTGCCTTGATAATATAATTATAGAATTACTTCTCCATCATTAGGCTGAATATAATAAACTAAAGACTTAGTCTCCATTTGAAGTAAATGTACTTTATACATAATGCGAAGGTTAACATAAAGCTGCATGAGAAAATTACTAAAATTGTTCAGTCTTATCTCCCATTCTAGAAATCTGTGGGCTTCAATGGTTTGACAAGCTCTTTGACGTAACAGTCACAAGCACTTTATAAGCCCACCAGATCATTTTCTCTCATTACATTTTCATCTCTCAGAAAAGAACATATTCCCATGTTTAAGTAAAATTGAACCCAATTCTCTTTAAGGCATAAATCAAGCGTCTTATTTAACTAAAGAATTAGGCAAGTCTTATCTCGATTGGCTGCCTGTGTTATCCAAATTGTCAGTCAAGTGATTCCTAAGGCACAATGTCATAGTGAAAAGAGAAGTAGGAATCAAAATACTCACCGGTTCACATATGACCCGTGCATGGTTAGCCATACAAAACTGGGCCTCACAGAGCAGAGAATGAGAGCCACAACTATTAGATATGACCCATTTGCAGATGTGTGGGCGAACACACACAAGTATGTATTATCATGTGTGTGGAAAATAAAATAAGATGCAACATATGGAAGTACTTAGACACTTGATGCTTAAAATATCAAAGTAAATGGTTATTACTGAATAATAGCTAATATTTATTGAGCACGTGTCATATTCTAGACACTACTCTAGGTGTTTACATTGACTATCCCAGTTAATCCCATAGAAGCTTCATGAGAAAGCTTGATGAAGTGTGTTTATCATCTTCATTATATGTCTGAGAAAACTGAGGCACCCAGGGGTTAAATGACTTGCCCAAGGTCACCCAGTTAGAAAGCAGTGTCAGGCTTCAGAGTGAGGCAGTCTGCCTCCAGAGTTTTGAGTTCAGCCTCCATGTTATATTGGAAAGTCTTAGATGACATTTTGGAGAAATTGTCTATTTCAGTTCCCTATTAAATAGGTATGTGAGATCCAGCCCAGTGACTGGATAATGACGTGGTAGGGCCCCTTAAATATTAATGCCGTTCCTTCTTTCTAATATATGACTGCTGCTTCTGAGTTTGTTTCTCAATCAATATAATCTTTCTTCCCACAGGCACTCTTGGTCCCAGTAGGGCATTCTTCTGAGTTTAGGTTTGTAATAAGATAGAATTAGTGTTTACATGTTTTGTCTGGAATAGTGGGTATTACTAAGAATAAATGCTACTAGTAATTTTTGAAACATTGCTATTAGCCAGGAACTCAGCAATTGCTTAGCAATTGCTGTATACTAAACTCATTATAAAAGCTCAAAAATACTTTGTTAAACACTTATTCTTCAGCCTTTTAGAACTATTTTGATAACTATTCTAACACTCTTGTTCACCACATGGGCTTGTTGCTTTTCACAGGACGAGGACCTGACGAGGAGAAAAAGAAACCCCTGTAATCACCCTGCCAGTACTCTCTCTCCTTACCTAACAACCTTCATAATAAGCAAATGATAAGTTTATCCTCAGTTCTTATTAAAAAATACAAACATTTTTTCTTGTTCTTTGTGGACAAAAGTAAGCATTTATTGATTCTCCCTATCTACACCTGAGGAAATGATTCCCCTAGGGTTAGATCATATTTATTCAAAAATCCCTTTGATCTCTTTGGACATAGCTATTCCCAGGTACAGAAAAAAAGGGCAGTTTCTCGTTACGTGGGAGGGTGGAGTTGAGGAAGCCAGGTTTCATCTTTTTGAATATAGGTGACCTTCTCCAGGTGGATCTTCTCTTTTACAAAAAAAAAAAAAGGCAATAACTCTTTTAGGTTTCCCATTTCTATGCTCAAAAAAGTAAAACATTGAAGGAGAATAAAGCATTATCTCACAGAAGGTACACGACAGCCTACTATATGTACAGTGATTTGTTCCTTAACACATCTGATTGTCGAATTAGATATTAACTCTTTGAGCTGTTAATCTGGTTCCTACCTAAATTGCAATTGCTGGCCACATCCAGCACAGTGAATCTTTACCCAGGGGTGTTCCATCGGCAGTTACTGAGTGATAGCTTATCTCAACAAGTGGCTAAATTGAGTGGCTTAAGTCGTGCATTCAAAAGGACATCCAGAATCCTAGCAGTTTGTTCACTGCTTATCAGAAGTCTAGAGAAAATGGTTAAGTTTTGAACCAAATTTCTACCTACAGAAGCCTTTTAGGAGTAGACGGGTATGTTTGAGCATATCCAAAGTTTCCAATTTATCAAAAACACAAAGGCAGTGTTCATTTTTTACATACTGACCAAATGTAAGTCATATAAAGTAACATCTCAATCTGAAATGACACTGCTGGGCATGTTGATACCTCTATAATATAATATACATAGCTGCATAAAAGGTAGAAAATACGAGGTTCTTATTGTTTTTCTCCAGGCTGAACAATTCTCTTCTTTTACAAAAATAATAGATTGCCTTTCTCCTTTGAATTGTCTATTATTTTAATTAGAGAACTGGGTAAATGTCTCCCTTGCTAAATTTGCTCATCCCTGTTGAAATGTAACAACTAGTTTCAAGGTGTCAGCACTGAAATAGTATTTGCAGCTGCCCCTGTCACATGGACAGTTCTTTGCTCCACATGAAAGCCGGGTCCTTTTTCTCTTTTTGCTCATAAGTGAGCACATTAGAAGGACGGTAAAATGAATAAATCTTCATTACATTCCAGAAAAGAAAATTGTAAACTGCTTACTTAAGCTATACCGGGCAAATTAAATGGAAAGGAGCTCCTTTATTACACCAGAAGGTAGGATGACTTTTGAACAATTGGGAAGAGTCCCTGAGAGTGTAAATACTCTAATTTCACACCTGGCCCAAATCTGTCAGGAGTGATCTAACTTCTATATTTGAAACTTCATTCCATCTCACTGTTGAATAGAGTAGGTTGTATTTGAAGTCAGGTTCTTAAATAAAACTTTTCAGACTGCTTAAAATTCTGCTTTCTCATGATACACATGAGCTTGCTCCCTTTTCTATAAACTTTTTTCTTTACCCACACTTCTCAGTATATTTTTTAAAAATAGGCTCATTTTTCTAAGGGTACTTTTACTCCAAGTTTTAAATTTATAAATATTAGATCTGACTATTTTTTTTTTTTGCCATATCTGGTGGTCTGAAAGCAATTGCATAATACAGAAAAGAATATTAGTAAGGTAGCAAAATACATGTTGCATCATCTTCCCACAAATTAGTTCAACACACATTCAAACACTCATAGCTGCAGAATATTAGGATAAAATTGTGCATGGCTGTCATTGCACAAGTTATTTTTCAAGTCCTGCCTAGACTGGTGCATGTATTATATATTCAGCTAAATTTAGGTTTGCCAACCTTTTTCCCCTAAAAACTGAATCATATACAACCAGTGAGTGCCAATGGCATTCACCCACATTCTTCCTATGTACATCCACAAATATACCCAGATAAGAAGAGAATTCTGTTGAACTCAAATGTAATATGACAGTAATTTGATTCTTCAAATTGTTAAATGCTGATATAGGATGATGGAAGAAATAAAACCATTTAATACTATTTCATTTGGAATTACTGTTTCTTAAGATCCTGAAGTATTTATATCTCCCAATGCTCTTTGCCCTAAGATATATGGGAAAAATGGAATTTATGCACTCTCAAAGACTAAAGCAACAAGTCTGTGATGTTTATCAATATCTGTGAATTTCTTATATTGTAATATGTAGAAAAATCTTCAAACTTGAGAATCTTTTAGGAGCCTGTCGTGGTGGCTCGCACCTGTAATCACAGCTACTTGGGAGGCTGAGGCAGGAGGATCGCTTGAGCCCAGGAGTTTGAGGCTGCAGTGAGCTGTGATCCTGCCACTGCACTCCAGCCTGGGTGACAAAGTGAGACCTTTTTTTAATTTTTAGAAAGAATCTTTTAAATATTCAGGTCACATATAAAATGATACAATACAAACGTACCTTGCGTTTCCTGGCTCCATTGATCAGGGTACCTCCTTTTTACTGGAGTTACCACTCCGCTCCAAGTGTGCAATGAGAGGAGCCAGTGGTTCCTGCATAGACCACAGACATGAGGCTCCTCTGCTGTCTGCAAGTGTCCGGGCCTGACTGCTTTCTCCAGACTCTCCCTTAATTCCCACTTCCCAACCCTTCACCTTATTGCAAATACCTACCCTAGAAGCCCAGATGTTGAGGCTCTGGTTCCAAGCAGCACTTCTAGAGTAGGTATTAGTCAAAACCAGGGTTGGGTTTTTGGTTTGCTTGTTTTTCCTTTTGTTTTGTTTTGCTGGTAGCGTGAAATTTCTTTTAGTTACCCTTCTGTCTTACTCAACTCACAAACACATTATTTGTGCCATCCACACATTTTAGCAAAGGCGATAACTAATTAACAATAAATGTAATAAGTAAATTATGTAACATTTTAAAAGGTGAAAAATGCTATGGTAAAAAGAAAAAGGGCAATTGAGGGGGACCCAGACTACAGGGCAGAGAGATTAAAATTTTTAATAGGGTGATGAGAGAGGGCCTCAGTGAAAAGGTAACATTTGAGCAAAGATTTCAATAATAATTTATCAAAATAAGGCTCATTCCAAGGTATGACACATACCTGCAAGAAAACTGAACCATTCAGTCTATAATTATCAAATGTTTAGTATTCTGTGAGAATAGAACTGATTTTTAATATACTATTACTATTAAATAGTGTGTATGATTTAATATACTAATTTTTTAATAACATATGTACCATGGCCAACATATGTACATTCTTCTCTTTTAAAAGATAATCTCAGTTGAACAGAGCTAGCCACAGCACTTACTTTCAGGGAAGATTTCTCATTAAGAGAAAACTTTATATGTTGGTTCTAACTCATACATTTGAGAATTAACTTCTTTGGATAAGCACAGGCTTTTGAAGGGAAGATTATAGCCAAGTAGATTTTTTTGGGGGGTGGGGTGGGGCAGGGGAACGAGTCTATCTGGCTATCTGAAAACTCCTTCCCTGTTTATTTAATGATATGGAATTAGCACCTTCACCTACATCTCAAATCCACCAGATTTAATGATGGAAACTTACCTCAGAGAAGCTTTTCTGTGAGATTTTTTGGTTCCTCAAATTTTCTCTGAGTTAAAGATTCATATATCTGCTTACAAATTCCAGTTCTAAGTAAATATATTCAGTTGACAGGAAAATAAAATAAACAGTGCAGTTATTAGAAATAGGTCAAGTGAAACTATTAGCAAATGTATTTTTGTAGATATACATGCTGGCTTTGGATTAGTTATTGATTTCAGCTATAAACAGTCTATGGGTTGCTTGCCTATTTCATTTTTAATTTTAACAGACGCATTTGATAAAACCAGCACACAACTTTGTTTAAATACATTTGGACGTGGCTTTTGAACACATACCTCCTTGCAGGTCTGTAAGGGTTTGAAACATTAACTACAGAATTACACCAATAACTTTTTTTTTTAGTTTCAAAATATTATGGGGGTACAAACGTTGAGGTTACATATATTGCCTGTGCACCGACCGAGTCATAGCTACAAACGTGCCCATCCCCAGACAGTGCATACAGCACCCACTAGGTGTGAACTTACTATCCCCTCCTTCCCCCTCCCTCCTGCCTGATACCCAGTGAACGCTATTTGCATATGTGCACTTAAGTGTTGATCAATTAGTACCAGTTTGATAGTGAGTACATGTGGCGCTTGTTTTTCCAAAGCTTCTGCACAGCCAAAGAAACTATCACTAGAGCAAATAGACAACCTAGATAATGGGAGAAAATATTTGCAAGCTATACACCCAATAAAGGTTTGATAACTAGAATCTATATAGAACTCAGGAAAATCAGTAAAATAAAAATCAAACAACCCCATTAAAAAATGGGCAAAGGACATGAACAGAAACTTTTCAAAAGAAGATAGAAAAATGGCCAAGAAACATGAAAAAATGCTCAACAGCTCTAATCATCAGGGAAATGCAAATCAAAACCACAATGAGATATCACCAATAAGTCTTGATGGATTTTATCCCTTGTAAAAGGAAACCTCTAGGGTCAACAACAAAATAATTACAGTTATTGTTATACTGAGATATGCAAAAATGTAGGGACGAGGTGAAAAGATGCTTCCTACTCATCAGGCAAACCTCAACTGTGCTACTTTTTCTTCAGTCGCTTCAGTCCTTGGCAATTCTTTTTACTCACTGATGTCCCCTGCCATGAAATCTAAAAAAAGGGATTAGTACTCCATTTATTTATTACCCTGACTTAGGAAATACTGCAAATCAGTAGTATAATCAAGATCAGAAAGAGATTTTTCTACCTTTTGAAGTTTTCAGTACCTGAAGTTTGTGGATACATGTTCCTGCAGTATCATTCTGGTGATTTACCGCATCTACACTATGAATAAGATATGGTTCTTCTGGCTGTGGAATATAATCCAGCCTGCTGTGACACTGCAGCTTGTATGAAAGAGAAAGTATATTTCTGGAGGACTCTGTTTGCATTACACTAGGGAGTGAAGCTTTCAGCCTTCCACCATGTGTGAATATGTAAGTATGTGCATATATATGCTTACAGGTGTACTGTTTTTTATAGATGGGATTGGTTAATTTTTCTGTCTAAAGTGGTCTGTTCATTTCGTCCTTTAAACTACTGGTATTCTGACTATCACTGTTTGCTTTTCTTGTAATGTCTAAATAAATCCACAGAAGTTTCCTGGTAGCATTCCAGAAATACGAATTGATGCCATTTCAGCAAGTTGGTAAATTTAAGTAGGACTTAGAGTACCCATTAAAATAAAATAAGTACACTATACATTAAGCATACTTTATGCCTAGATTATAGGAGCCAAGAAAAAGTACTTAAAGCCAGGTAGCATTTTTCTACAAATGTTTTTGCTGCTTTTGCTCTTTTTTAGAACAGAGTCTACAATTGGCTGTAGGAAAGTTATTTAAGTTTACAACTTCAGTGAGCAGTATTGTTCTAAAATTGAAAGAAATAGTTTCTAAGGAGGCAAACTTAATATTGTGTGAAGAATTTATCTCGGGCAAATATTTCCCATTTTCGGTTTCTTACAAGTCTGCCCTCTCCAAGGAAGTTTCCTAATACTTTCATTTATAATCCAAATGATATTTCTGATAGCATATCTGTCTCCTCTAACTGGCCATTCATTCCTGCCTCCCAGTACAAGGGGTCACAAATGACAGTATGACCAGATAAAAAGCTTTCCCTGAATTTTAGACATGTTATTAACTTTGCAATGCAGAGTAGGTAGAAAAAAATTATTTTCCACTTGGGTATTTACTGGTCTCATATCTCATTAACTTTTTTTTAGCTTTCCTCTGTGTGCTTGGTATTGCCGCATCATGAGTTTTCATGCTATAGCTTTTGTGTATAATTGCATAAAAATATGTATTTAAAGAGGTTACTCCTAATAAGACCCTACAGTTGCTTTAGAGTTTATCAAAGCATTGTTGCATGTGTTTTTGGCATGCATGGCAGCCCTGGAAAGCAGGAAAGGAAGCTTTTATTACTGGATTTTTTTTTTTTAACAGTTGAGGGAGATGAGTGTAAGACAAACCTCCATATTAAGGATGGCATCAGAATTCAAAGCTAATCCTTTTTACTCCAAGTCTAGAATGCTTTCTATTACTCAGTACTGTCTGTTCTGATAACAAATAGCTTGTTTCATACATACTAAAAATCATTAAATCATAGAATGCAATACAATTAATTTTCATGGCAAAAAGGTCTCAATCTGTAAGTCCGATTCTTGCTGAGATAACTTTCCTGAAACTCTTAGTTACTTTGGGAAGAAGCCACAACTATGCCTAAGGCAGTATATAATTGTTTATTTCCAAGACCTGCCCAAAAGTGTCTTGCCCATCAGTATATTTAGTTACAGTCCTTAAAAGCTAAATCTAATAAATTCACACAAGGCTAAATGATAAAGAATACTTTTATGCTTCTATATTAAATATCTATATTCAAATACTTATCAATATTAAATATATATTTAGAAATTAGAATACTTATTCATTCATTAAATCTGTCATTCATGTAGCCAATAAACTTTATTTGGTACCTTCCATGTTCCTGTATGGGAGGTTCTGGGCTCCCATGGAAACATTGATGTAAACTTACTGTCAGGGAACACAAAGTAAAACACTGATGCTTCCTGATGTCATAGCAGAGATACAGCATTACTTCTGGTTGCACGTATCCAGGAACTCCGGCATGGCCAGCATAGAAATTATAAATTTGTATTCAATGGTGATTACTTTCAAATGTTTTATATAGTTACACAGATTAAAGTTTGTTATTTTCAATTATACTTGAATTTTTATTTTGAAGCTCACTCTTTTTCTGAACGTAGAAACACCCATTTGCCTTTTCTGTGACTTGATGGAAGCAAATTCAGTTAACCTTACTTCCAAGGCTTCTGAAGAGACACAGCATAATGTGTTTTGTGCCATCCCAATGATTGATTTGGCAGGTGCAAGAAGAAATAACGTGAAAGCGTTGCTTTGGGTTTAGGTTGACAGAGCTGGAGCAAAACAGAGAACTGACAGTATTCTTGGTCGTCCAGGTAAAGACAAATAAATCCACCTTGCACCGTGTGCTGCCTCACAAATCCAAGAAAGTAACATTTGTTTTTAAAACCAGAAAGAGTATGTTGGCTAAGAATTCTCAGGTATGAGAGGTGAGGCAACCAGCCCATTCTGGAGGAAATAAAGCTGATGACAGCTACAAAGGAATTACATTGTCATAAAGGATCATGAAATTTTGAGACATTTGAAATTACTAAATGTATTTGTTTATTCTGTTACACCTTACAACATTGTAATGTGATAGGAACTAGATAGCAAATATAAAAATACATTGCAATTAAAATTAAAAATAGCAAACATAAAAAACAATTATCATCTTTCTTGAGACTTCTTAATGAACTAACAAAGAACTTCTAAGCTTAAGAAATTTAACACTGAAGAATACCAGTCTATCAAGTAGCAGTATCTATAAAAACTCTTTTAAACATTATCAAGGTGGATAATAGTAAAGAAATGGAATTTTTAACATGCCTTGAAGATCCCAAATAGGGCACTTGACTGGAATAAGTCAAACAGGATGTCTCTGCCAAAGAAGTGTGTGTGTAGGCCCTGGTATGATGATGTGGCTGATAGACTCCAAAGGTGACCCTCCTTAAGACCCACCTCCTGGTGTTCACACCTTGTATAATTTCGGCCCCGGCACATGGACAGGACCTGGAACTTATCTTTAGCCAATAGAAGATGGGAAAAGAAATGTGACGTCATTTGTGTAATTATGTTACACGCTCTTGCTGGCTGATTCTTTCTAGTTTCTTTCTCCTTTTGTTGAATTTGAGGAAGCAAGCTACCATCAATCCTACAGCTGTAAGGAACTGGATGCTGCCAACAACCGTGGGAACAGGAAAGTAGATACCTCCCTAGATGAGCCTTCAGATGAGAGCTCAGCCCCAGATGATGCCTTGATTGCATCCCTGTAAGACACTAAGCAGAGGACACAACTAAGCCCCACCTGGACTCCTGGCCCACATAAACTGTGAGATAATTAGTGTGTGTTGTTTTGGGTGACTGAATTTGGTGGTGGTCATTTGTTACACAGAAACAGATAACTAACACGATGTGAATTTGGTGGTTACAGGCATTAAAACATCTGTGAGAAAGCAAGTAGCTACTTAAAATGTGATATTCCAAATAACATTCAAATGCCTACAGGCTCCACAGTCTGTGGGAGAGACAGAAGTGATACAAATATTAGCAATATCTTACATACCTGCCCAATAATAATAGCCACCGTTTACTGAGTGATTACCAGATGCCACTTACCATAGCACACTCTTCATCCTCGCCATAGAAGTTAGCCCAAGTTTGACAAATGAGAGATTTGAGACAGAAAGGGGATTAAGAACAGACTGAGTTCTGATAGATCATAAAATGAGGACTAGAGAAACAAACCCAAGCAGCTGGGCTCCAAGGCTTGAGCTTCTGATCACTACCCTCCTATCTTTCTTCTACATTCTGTGAAGACCTTCAGGTTTCTCTGAAACTAGGATTCTGTTACCGTCATGTCTGTATTTTCATTGGCTGTTCTGTTTTCCAAGACCTTCCTAAAACTATTTGGTTTATAATTTTCTTCAGCCACAAGCCTTGAAAATGTTTCCACTAGCAAAATTATTTCGTGCATTTTATACTGAAAATGACGTATATTTCCATTTATTGTCATGAACAGAAATAACTTAGGATGAACTAAATGCGAGCGTCTTTATACTGAAATGAATTTACATCCAAATAACCCAACTACAGAAGCTGCTTTCATTTAGTTTTCAAAAAAGCAAAAATTCTTGTTATTCTAAATGGCGTGGTTCTGGAATTTGGCACCAAGGTAGAGGAGACCCTAAAGCATGTTGTCTTTAAATAGATGGAGCTGCTGGTAAATGCCTTTTACTCATCCTTTCAACACCATTACTCACCAAATATTCTGTGACCAAGTAAAAGACCATGAACACTAGTGACATGCTTTGCTCATTTACGTATGAACTGTCTTCTAGTGCCAGAAAGAAGATTAGACTCACACTGGAGAGAAAAGGAGGCTGATAAGATAGGCAGGCAGTAGCATCAGAGATGTTGAAATGAGCTGAGCACATTTTTAACATCTTCTAACTCTGACTTCTGTCATCACTTCTGGACACAGATTTGTCAAAGAAGCTACAATTAGAACAGGTCAAACCATGAGTTTGAGTAACTCCATTTGGATTAGAGGTAGAAAAATGGTCTCGGGAATGTAAATCAGAAAAAGCATTCCTGGTTTTCAGATATAACTAAGCTATGCCATGGATTTATTTAGCCAAAACTTTTCACCCAAAATTTTCTGACTAGAGGTGGATACATTATTTTATTGATTCAATTGTCCCAAAAAGTTTGCTATTGTGAGTCATTTCCTCAATGGTCATTATTACCATTGATCACTGACTGACTTATATTAAATGCGTAGCATTTTGAAATAAGTGTATAGCATCACAGCCTGCAAGCATTTCCAATGATAGTGCTGTGAACTATTTCATGATATGTATGTAATATATATTTATATGTTTGTGATATATCTTATATAAAATCCTTACCAAACTTAAAATATGACTGTGCAAAGTAATTTTCAATAGTGAGTAATTATAGTAAAATTATAGAGCTCTTTATTAAGAAAATGTTCTGATTTCTCATCTCCTTTTAAATCTAATTTGTATTATTATTACAGAGATTAAAATTGTATCAAGTATTTTTCTTAGTTTGTCATAGTACATAGTATACATTTGTCCTTAAAAATCATTTCAAAGACAAATATATTTAATACAAAACTAGACCTTAAATAATACTTTTATGCTAGAGTGCTAGCATATAAATATACTAGAAAGAATATTGATCAAAACTAATGAATATAATTCCCATAGCAATAAAAATGATAAGAAACTTGTACTTTTGACAAATGTCCATGAAAGAGGAGGTCTCATTTTTTCTGAAACCAATGAAATAGGTGCAGTTTCTTCAAAGAAAAATACAGTTTTCACCAAGAACTCAGAGATAGTATTATTTTGTTTCTTATTTATCAAGCAATAACTGAAGATTTCAGAGTAGGCACAAAACAAATGAAAGTTTTAAACTAAAAAAATCACAGGAAAAGGGGTTGACATGATACAAATTAATCAAGTAACCAGGGGACCTAGTAACAACTCTGGGCCCAATTGTGACCAACAAGAAGAAATTGATTTTTGAAGAACTTTCACAGTAACCACACAAAAAAAAGCAATCATGCTGTCTTCCATTTTGTAAAAGCAAAGAATAGGATCTGGCTGTCTGTGAAACTAACAATTTGGAGAGGTTGATCTCAAAAGTTGAAAGAGAGAAAGGACCATAACTTCTCTGATAAAGAAAACCCAAAAAGTTTTGAAAGCTTTCAACAATTTAATTTGAACTGAAAATGCAAATAATCTTGATGAAGGAAGAAAAACAAAAAAATCTAAAGTAAAATGTGATGGAATAAAAACTCTCTGGTAGGGGTGGGGAACCTGTAGGCTCAAGGCCACATGTGGCCTTCCAGATCCCCAAGCGCAGCCCCTTGACCAAATCCAAGCTTAACAAATCATTTGTTCTGTAAAATTTGGATTCAGTCAAAAGGCCACACTCAGGGATCCAGAAGGCCACGTGTGGCCCCAATGCCGCAGGTTCCCCACTGAAATATTTTCATGACAAAAAAGAGAAAGATGTTAGCCAATCCGTGAAATTTAGGGATGATCTTGAGGAAAACAGACTGGAAAAGCTGACTGGACTGTGTTTACAAGAATGAGACTCGATTAGCTGGAGTTCATCTGATTGTGTCCATGCTTCTTAGAACCTCCTCAAAGTTACCTTGGCAGTGGGACTCCTCAAGCAGAGAGAAGAGAAGAGGGAACAGTAATGTGAGCTTGAGCAATGCGTGTTCTAGTTAATTCCACTATGATAAAAAGTCAGTGGGGAAAAAGTTTGGGAGAGGTTTATGCAGTGGACAAAAGATGACCTCCAGAATAAATTATAATGGATTCTAAATAAAAGGAGTTTACTGAGCCTGTGCCTTTGGAAACATCCCAACTGCTATAAATCTATTGTATATAGTGCAAGTATGGTCATAGTACCAGTAAGCTAAGAATAAGATCATGGAACCACTGTCAGTAATTTTTGAGAAATCTTGGCAAATGAGTACTAGGAGGCTGCATATTGGCAAATTTTGGTTCAGTTTTACAAACTAGGGAGAAAAAGTATATTTTACCAACCTGAGACTTCACCAGTGACAACTGTTCAAAATATGGAATGGAATAGGAAATGAAAAGTGGGTGAGAAGAATCTGGAAGAGAAAGCATATTATTAATAATAAAAGAACAATTCGTGTCACACTCAACCATTTCTTTGTTTTATTAGTCTGGCAGATTAAGGAAGTATCTGAACTTCAGCAAGGTTTTAATAAGGTTTCTCATTATTTTCTTGGAAGCAAGGTAGATTAATACACTGTCCAGGAGCATTTAGAAGCACATTAAATAACTATATCCTGGGGTTCTGATATTTGGAGTGACATCAAATTGTATAGGAATGTAGAGGTGAAAATGCCAGGTCCCTGTTCTTACCCCCATATCTTTACAATAGGATAAAGACCTATAGAGTAGGTTCATCAGTTCAAGAATGGCAAGAAGGTGGGAAGAATATCAAATACATTGAAAATCAATATCTGAGAATAACATTTGTCTTAGTCCATTTTGTATTCCTATAACAGAATATCTGAGACAGTTATTTATAAGGCAAAGAGGTCTGTTTAACTCATGGTTCTGCAGGCTGGCAAGTCCACGATTTGGCAGCCAGTCTGCTGATGGCCTCCTGCTGCTTCAACTTATGGTGGCAAGTAGAAGGAAGGGGAAGTTGTGTGTGCAAAGACAAAAACACAAAAGGCAACCTCACTTTATAACAACCCAGTCTTGTAGGAACTAATTCATTCCCACAAGAACTAACCTAGTCTTGTGAGAAATCCATCTTAACCTAATCACCTCTCTTAAAGGCTCCATCTCCTAACACTGCTACATTGGCAATTAAATTTCAACAGGAATTTTGGAAGGGGCAAACCACACCCAAAACGTAGCACCATTAAAATTTGCACTGATGGCTTAAATCCAACAAGATGTACTTTAAACAAGAGTACAAAAACTTAGCATTGAATAAAAAAAAAATCATCACATTAATTAGATGGAAAAGATATAACGTAGCATTAGCACGTGTTAGGAAAACAGAAGAATTTTAATTGAGAGCAAGAACCATATGAATTAACAGTTAACAGGACTTTTTTTTAGAGACAGAGTCTCACTCTGTTGCCCTGGCTGGAGGGCGGCAGCCTGATCGTAGCTCACTGCAGCCTCAAAGTCCTGGCTCAAGTGATCCTCCTGCCTCAGCCTCTTGAGTAGCTGGGACTACAGGTGCACACCACGATGCCCAGCTAACTTTTTAATTTTTTTGTAGAGACAGGGTCTCACTGTGTGTTGCACAGGCTGGTCTCAAACTCCTGGCCTGAAGCGATCCTCCTGCCTTGGCCTTCCAAATTGCTGGGATTACAGGCATGAGCCATTGCACTTGGCCGCAATGGGACTATTTTAAACCTAATATAATTTTAGGAACTTCAGCAAACTATCATGTTTAAAGCACACCGCTCTTCATACCACCTATAGAAACATACTTGAAAACAGGCAGACTGATGAAAAGGTGTCTGGAGGAGAACCACCAAAGGGGATGAAAGTTAAAAAATCATGAGAGACAAAATATGCTTGAATTTGGATTGTTTACCCTGGAGGAGACTCTGGAAGACATCCAGGGCATCTTCAAATATTCAAAGAAGTCATGCAGAACAAGAATTAGACTTGTTTTTGTCCCAAATGATAACTGAGATCAATAGGTAAAAGCAACAGAGAAGTAGATTTTATTCAATATGAGAAAAACTATTGCAACAGATACATCCGAAAAGAAAAATCATTGCTTGGAGAGAGAAAATTCTCTAGTACCCAAGATGTTCAATAACAGAACCAAATAACAATTTAGCAAAGATGTTATAGAGAAGATTAAATTCTACAGTAGATAGTTGTGAAATCTGGTTCATCACTGTAATCATCTTAGGACGTTTTTTAAATTATAGATTCTTGGTTTTTACCCTCACCTATAGGACCAGAGTCTTCAGGACTGGGAAAGCTTGGGGTATTTTAAAAAGCATCCAAGGTGATTCAGAAGATCATTCAGGTTTGAGAAATACTAGATGATATTTAAAGTGCTTTCCCAGTCTAAGATTTTACAATCAAGGCAACCTAGTAAATTGGCTGCAATTTTTATGGTAAAAAGAAAAGAAAACAACAATGAAACTTTTAACAGCAATGAAAATGGGGGACATAAATAATTTGTTACATCCTAGTTTTCCTACATAAGGTTTATATAGTAAACAGGAATGTTTTGAGAAACCTTTTTCAAATCTGTTTAGTGATAACGTTTGTCATATTTGATTTTTGCTAGGTAGACATGTACATGAAAACATGCATGTATTTGCCACAATAATTTTATAACTATAAAGAAGAGTTAAAATAGTTAAAACTCTGAATAAAGTATCAGAAGTGTCTATAGACGTCTTAAAGTAGACCAGCTTTAAAGTGGGAATTATGGCCTGTGTATATTAATGTATTTAAACCAATGTTCATGAAATGTAATGCTCTTCCAATGGAGTAATACAAGTTTGCAGCTGAAATATATACTGAAGATTCTAAAATTTCTATTCAGCATTTTGAAATAATTTTATGTGACACTTAGATTTATATGATTAGTTTCACAGAATCATACCCTTGAAGAAAGAATAAAAGTACAAACTAAAAGTTTTAGTCAAAGAGACATTTTAAAGTTATTTTAGGCTGTAATAGTTCTTTAAACTATTTAAAAACACATGATAATATGCATTCAGTTTTCTTTACTTAAAAAATGTTACAGAATTTCAAAAATGGTCAAAGTGCTTCCTCTTAAATTTGTATCTCCATAGAAATGCATATGGGTCAAGAGATGGGACGTGTTTATGGGAGGGAACTGTGATCATCATAAAAATAATTCACTTGAGAAAAGAAAAATTTCAAGACTCCAGTAACAGAAAAGCCATGATTTTTTTTTTTTGGTTAGGCAGCATGGTGGATAAGGAAGGGCACAATGTGATTTATAGAAAGAAAAGACACTTTTGATTACCTATCAATGCAATATAAGCTGGTTTCCCTTGTGAAAATTAATTAGTTAGAATACTGAGGGCGAAAGAATTTCGGGGTGTATAGGCAGAGTTTCAGTTTTGAAAGTTTTGTCGTTGCGGCTGTCAGTTATATTGTGAAAATTTTTATGGTAGAAAAATTTTTGTATTACCAAATCTTTAACGGTTAAGGAAAGGAGAAGAAAAGGAAGTAATATTTCAGTACCTACTTACTGTATCATGGGAGCTTTATAAACTATCACATTTAATAATCACAACTCTCTATAAAGAAAGTGTTATTCCCGTTTTATAAACAGGGAAACTGAGGCCTTTTCAAACACAAGACCTACTTTTTAATTCAAACATGCTGTTATGGGATTCCAGTGAATTATATTTTATCTATCACAATGGGATACTACACAACCGGGGGCATGTTATAGTCCACTCTAGATAATCCAGTTCGTTCATAATTTTGCAGTTAATTTTAATGGCAAAATTTTGAATGTGGTCAGCTGTTAAACTCTTATGGGTGCTTCCTTATCCTAAAGTGGAGATAATAAATATCCTCATTTATATCAATTTGATTGTCACAACTTTAGGAAATGTATATATTTATTGTCATCCTTCTTTTAGGATGAAAAAATTCACACGCAAAAATTAATAGCTGCCCAAATTCACACAGCTAATGTAATAGAGCCAGATTTTGATTCTGAAAGTCTGACTTGAGAACCTGCACTGACAGCCACGCTAACACACTGCCTCCCTAACTCTGAACGTATATGCAGGTGATTTGAATAAAAGAAGCTGTTCACAAAACAGAGCAGTTTTATAAAAGGCATCTCTGAAGAAATTATTAAATTTAATTCAATTTATTATATTCTATTATATATTGCATATGTATATGCATATTATATACAGTATATATATACAGGATTTTTAGTGATAAACTGATAATACAACTATCAAAAATTCAACTTTCTTGATATTTATGCTACTTTATTCTCCCTAGTTTCTACCTTTGTGTACATCCTTCTTATTGGCATTCCCCTGCTCTGATATTTTTATTCTAAGCAAATAGAAATGACAACCAAAAAGCTCTGATGTATATGAGGTTTCAGAAAGGATTTTAAAAGGTTATTGGCACATAGAATAGGAGGATTTGTACCTAAGTCAGATCAGTGCTGATGATCTGGAAGTGCTCCAAAGCCCAAATGCACTGGATGGTCAGTAAGTGCAAACTTAGTCACGATTTAAGACCACTGGGTCAAATAAATTATTCTAAGGTTTTATCAAGAACAGAAATCACTGTAAATAGGCTACCATTTTATCTCCTTTCTCTCTGCTGTGCTAATCTTACCTGGTTAGAAGTTTGTGGTCTCACCTGAATGTAAGTCTGCTAGAAAAGAGTTGCCATCTATGCTATATGCTACTATGGATAGTTTCTAGTGTTCAAAAGTACATAAAGATTAATGGTTAATCAAAGCATCCTCATTTACCAAAATTCAGGATCACAAATTTACCTAAAGTATGTACTCAATGCAGTGGGAATACTTACGAACAAATTAGAATTTCTTCACAACTGAAATAATTTTTGTTTCCTCCTCTGAGACTAAAAAAAGGAATATTGTTTACTGGTAACACTGCTGCCTTATAGTGTGCCCCGGCCTACGAGGGATCTCCAAGGCAAGGGGCAAGACCATGCCCTGTTTGCAGCTTGTACACAGGAAGAAGGGCTCTTCCTTCTGGGCTAGGAGCAGCAGCAGAGATGCCCAGATGGAAGCAGGACTGCAGAGGGGCGTGTCCTGAAGTCCCTGCCCCACTCTCATCAGAGTGACTGAACTTCAACACACTCATCATTTTAGTACAGACTTTGTGATCCCAAAGGGACCATTCACTCTAAAAGAGGTATAGCTTGCGAGGGTAACTAAGTGATCATTTCTCTGTAAATATGCAATGGAAAATTTAAAGGGGAGTGGAGCTGTAACCCCAAGAGAATATTTAAACAGAAATCAACATAGTGAAAAAGCCAGAAGTTTATTTTATCAAATCAGTGAAGTTCACTAATTCAGGAAAAAAAGAAAAAAAAGAAAAAAATCCAAAAATTATCTGATATGAAAATTTTAAAAACAAATTTAAGTACCCACAAATTGAAATCAATTGACTAAAATCGGCATCTTTTCAATTCATTTTGCTAGGGACATATACACATGAGCTAATAAACACAAAATATTCTCCCTGAAAACCAAAGTATTAAACAATCACAATGGAAGTACCTAACACTGCTGCCTATAAAGTATAATCTTCAAAAAATTTAAATTGAATCTAATTAAGCATCTAGATCTAACTGCCAGGTTACAGGAAATGCAGTGTGAAATGAGGGCACAGAGAGGAATGAGCAAAATCCAGACTGTAGGGGATACTCTTGGACCCAGTTTCTTCAGCTTGTAAATTTCAGGGGGGAAAGATGAAAGGAAAACTATTGAAGATCCTTAAAAGCTGAGCCAAGCAATTTCAACGTATAAAACTTTAACAACCTATTAAAAATCTCACAAGACATTTAGGACATTTGAATGTTGACTGGATATTTGATGCTATTAAGGAATTATTGTTAATGTTTTTATCATGATAATGGTTGTCTTGGATATGTTTCTCTCTCTCTCTCTGACATTGCATGTTTAGCATTTCCATTTGGCTTTTTAAAAAATAATTTTGGTCTTTGCTGGAATTGCCCATCTTTTTATGTATCTCTATTGAAACTATTTTTCTTTTATTTTTTAAGTCCCTGTCTGATAGTTCCAACATATGGACCATCCCTGGTCTGATTTCATAGACGCTCATGATAATGGGTCTCATTTTATTGCTTCTTTGTGTTGCCCCAGAATGTTTTATTGTACGTCAGACATTGTATATAAAATAGTAAAAACACTCAAAAAAAAGGCACTCGTCTTCTGTGAAGCTGTTAGTGGAGGGTGAAGAAGGTGTGGTGGTAGCGGAGTCACCCTCATCTGTCTTTGCACTGGGACTGAGCTTTGTGGCTGTTTGCGTAGGTTCAGGGTATCACTGGCTTTAGATGATTGGAGGCTTTAGATGATCAGAACCTCCGGTCGGCAGGGTTTGAAATCGGATGGCCTGAGGAGCTCTTCTAAGTACTTTTGCCCTCCCTCAGCCTTCAGCAGGTCCCGGATATAGAGGGAGGGTCTCTGCGCTCTCTCGTCCCTTCCCCTGTCACTGAGCTCAGGGAGGCCGGAAGGGATTCTCTCAGCCCCTGCTCCACCCTCAGCTGTGGGCAACCTCTGACTCGGACGAGTTCTCCCATCCCCCTGCCACACCTCCAACCTTCCGCTTGAGCACTTGATGAAGAACCATGGGAAAGAGTTGACAGGTGAGCCTGACTGCTTTTGGCTGGGGTTTCTCTGGATGCTAAACCAGCAAGCCAGATCAGACTCAGCTTTCTCAGCTTTGAACAAATGAGTTAAGTCATCAGCTGATTTCACCCCATGTATGATGGGCTTTTTTCCCTCTTCCTACTGCTCTGCCAAGAATGAAAGAAAACTTGGATCTCTTCTAACAGGAGCTATTTTCTGGATTTTATTTTATTTAGGTTACTTTGCATCCTTAGATATAATTTTTTAACTGGTTTCATAGGCTACCTAGTTTGCTCTTCTTTTTACAAAGAGCTATGTTGTCTTATAACTGTCTACATCCCAGCGCCAGTGGAGGTTCCCTGGTTGAATGTTTAAAGTTTAGAGATAAATACTGAAAGTAATGTGGGGAAATTACATCATCTACGAATTGCTTCAAAGTAGTCCAATGGGGTAGGAGGGAAGTGGGTGAGATGTAGCTGAAACAGGCATGACCATTGTTAACATTATTCTTGACCTGGGAGTTAGGTAAATGGATGTTCATGATACTCCTCTACTTGCGTGTGTGTTTGAATATAGTTTCCATAATAGTTTTTTTAAAATGGATAATGTAAAAATTCTAGTATCTTGCTACCAGGGGATCACAAAATAATCCCTAAGGTTTCCGGTGACAAACATAGAAACTCTAGTCCATTACAGAATTCAAAATGGCAATAAAGAAACAGGAAAGAAAATTTTCAGAAGTTGTTCATTGTTTTACTACCAGACAGAAATCTTTCCTAAGGTTTCTAATAAAGGGAACTTTGGGAAATATAATAACAAAAAATGTCCATAGCAACCTCCTCTCAATAGAAACAATGATGAATTTCTTAGAACTTTTATTATAGCATCTTTCAATAAGGTCAAATGATGTCATACAAAAGTATAAGTCAGCGAAGATAATTTAACAGAAGCCCTGTAAATTTGCTCCACTTGTCCAGACTATGTGGGAAAACACATGAATTTTTTTTTTTTTTTTGGTCCTTTAAATTGTTCTCCCTAAATATTTTTTTTGTGGCTGGCCTCCCAACCACAGGTCCTCAAGTATTCTTCGAACCTTCTCTTCCACCTTTCCCCAGGACACATGGGGTACAAAGTGGAAGTTTATCGTAACGCCATGGGAGGAAGCAGGGCATGTGGCCCTCCTGCTGTCCTCGGGCTACCATGGCATTGTCTCATTCCTTCCCGTGTTCTACTCCTAATGTGAGTCATTATTTTATTTCAGGGAATTACAGTGATATCTTTTAAGCAGCTCAGCCCCCTTATCTCTCACTGCTTCTGTGACCTTATAACTCAGTAATACCCTACATCTACTTCCTGGCTCTCAGTGGTCTGCTCCTTTGACTCTGTTGTAGGTTCTCTAGCTCCAGGCTGCTTTCATGACCTGGGAGAAACATTGACTGTTAATTCTCAGCCAATATTCCCACCCTATTCAAAGAGTCCAGCACCTTCGTTGCAGTTTTTTCTACCCCAAACCTGGAGAGCCCCAGTTGGAAAAAAAGAGGTTTATCCCATGCCTTCTATCTGTGGGAGATCTACTGAAACTATTCTTGCTCACTTGAAGTGACACCATGGATTTACAGCAGCATGAAAATTGTCAAGGAAGTGAGGCAAAAATTCTTTTCATCCTCTGATCTGCAAACCCTGGACTTGTATTACCTTTCTCACCTCCACCCTTCAGTTCAGCTCTGCTAGGAGATTGAAAGGAAACCCTTTCGGATTCATTCTTTTGCATGTGAGGCCTCTCCTGTAAAGCCTCCCACTGTCCAGGGAAGGTTTTCGCCACAATCTTAACCTTCATTGATATTCTGAATCTTCATTATTCTACGATTAACTTTTAAAATCTTGTGCTCTAGTTTTCCAGGCCAGAGCCTAGTCACTCAGTATCTAGTTGAAATGTCCTTAATCTCATAAAGATGACAAACATTACATTTAATGGTAAAATTCTAAAATATTCCCTTTTAGATTGAAAGTGAAACAAGGGTGGCCATTGTAATCAATTTTGTTCAACATTATACTGGTGGTTCTTGTCAGTAAGGTAAGGAATGGAAAAAAAAGGTAATGAAAACCCTAACGATTAGAAAGAAAGGAACAAAATTGTCTTTATTGGTAGTTGATAATTCTGTATATATAGAGAATCTACAAGTGAACTATTAGAAGAGTTTAATAAGGTTGCTGGATATAAGGTTGATACGTAAGAATTAATTGGATTTTTAAATACTAAAAAGAAATATAAAACAAAAAGTATCAAATATATCAAATAACTATCAATAAATATAAAGAAAGGCGTGCCATACTCTTTGCAAAAACTATAGAACATTGAGAGAATTTGAAGAAAACCCAATAAATGGACGGATAGTTCATGCTTATGCGTTAGAAGTTGTAATACAATATTTGATGTTAATCAATCCCCCTCCAAATATATTTATTGCAATTCCAAACAAATTTCTAACAGGATTTTTATGAAAAATGACAAGCTAATTCTACCAGTTATCTGAAAAGGCTAATGGCAAGATGAACTAAGACACACTTTAAAAAGAACAGAAAGTGTAAGGATTTGTTCTGCTAGATATCAAAACGCAATAAAGTTACAGGAATCGATGTCACATTGTAGGAAGGATAGACAATTAGACCGATTTATAGTGAATGATTAGAAACAGACCCACACATGTATTAACAATTTATTTATGATAAAGGTGGCACTTCAGAGCAGTAGGGTAAGGGTGAACTTTTTAATAAATGATCCTAGAATAAATGGATATTCATAAGTAGGAAATTTTGAAAATTGATGCCTCACACTATACATGAAATCAATTCCAGGAGGACTGTTGATCTAAATTTTAAAAACAATCATAAAGAGAATACCTTTATGAAGTCAGCATGCTCCTTCGTAAAAGAAACATAAAAACCACTAAACTTAATGGAAAGATTGTTAGATTTGACACATAAATATTAATCCAGCCTGAGCAAGAGCGAGACCCTGTCTCTACTAAAAATAGAAAAATTAGCCAGGCGTCGTGGCACGCGCCTGTAGTCCCAGCTACTCCAGAGGCTGAGGCAGGAGGATCGCTTGAGCCCAGGAATTTGAGGTTGCAGTGAGCTATGATGTTGCCACTGCACTCTACCCAGGGCGACAGAGGGAGATTCTATGTCAAAAAAAAAATAAAATAATTAAGACTTTCAGTTCACCAGAAGACAACGTAAGAGTTAAAAGGCAATCTTCATATAATTGACAAATTACCTGTGTCCACAATAAAACAAAAAATTGAAAATTAAAGAAAAGACAGACAACGAAGTGCAATAATGGGCATAAGACCCAGACATTTAACAAAGGTGGATATCCAAACAGTCAATAAACATATGAATAAATACTCCATTTTGTTTGTCACCAGAGAAATACACATTAAAAGTTCAGTGAGTTTGTAACCAGAGAAATACACATTAAAATTTCAATGGTTCAAATACCATCACAGACACAGCACTATACCCAGAATTGCTACAAATAAAAGGAGTGACGATAGGAAAGATTAACAACGATCTGGAACAAAAGGAATTCCCTGCAATGTTGGTGGGATTATATAAATTGGTACCATCATTTTGAAAAATTGTTTGACAGTGTCTATAAAAGCTGAACAAATATGTAATTGATAATCTCGTAATTCTGTTCCTGGGTATATACCCAACAAATTGTATGTGCCTGAAAGAGAATGGTAAAAATTTTTTTATAAAGGTATTATTTGTAAACAAGAAAAAGAAAACAGCCAAGATGTCCCTCAGCAGTAGAATGGATTAATATAATGTGTTATATTTATCAACAGAATACTATAGAAGAAAATTGTGTATCAGTGAACTCCTCTACTCAAGAACATGAATAGGTCTCACAATCATACTGTTGAGGAAAGGAAGCCTACTATAAAAGATCACATATTAAATGATTGCCTTTAAACTATAGTATTTAGGGATACATGTCTGGGAGATAAAACTATAAAGTAAAGCAAGAAAATCACCATTGTGGTTATCTTTGCTGGAGAAGAAGGTGATTGGGAGGGCACAGGAAAGGAGTTTCTTTGATGCTGATAGTATTCTTTTATTTGACTTATAGTTGCTTAAAACAAGTATTTTTTGTTAAACCAGTGAGCTATGAATTTTTGTTTTGTGAACTTCTCTGCCTGCAAACTATATTAAGCACACCCACATGCAAATGATGAACAGAAAAACTACATGGTTGAATGGATCTTTACGTTTTGATGGAGAATTTAGGAGTGTGAAATTGAGTGGGAATAATGAGGTGAAAATCATGCAATCGTGTAGGAAAGTGTATAGCTGACTCGCTGAAATTTCAATAAAAACAAACAAATCATCCTTACCATAGTAGAGTAAAATTGAGACTTGTTGAAGTATGGCTAAAGCAAATGTTAGATTTTTATCCTGATGTGAAGTACCATATATTAAAGGAATTAATGTTATAACAAAAGTATGCATTGAGAGAAAGGAACAGTTAGCATTTTAACTGATAGAATAGATTCCATGCAGGCTTCTCACACTGAAAGGAGATATTTTAAGTAAGTGCCAACTGAGTCAGAAAGGATGGTTCCTGAATGCAAATGAAAATAACCATGAAAATCTGCAGTATAGCTGATTTCATTCTGTGGGAAAGAAAGGAAGGGGAGTAAAATAGTCATTGCAGACATTGAAAGAAAATAGAAATGTTAAATTTGATGGAGCTTGCCTGAAGACACTCTCGGTCAGATCTGAGTTGAGATCATAAACTGGGCAATAATGAAAGGAAGATGAAATGACACAGCAATAATATATTATTTAAAAAAGTGTATCAGGCAAATCCAGAAAAACTTGTCAAGATAAATATATGTCAGTTAAGAAATTAAATATATATTAAGAGCCCCTAACTGCTCTCTACAAAGCACTATGCTAAATTCTAATGAGTAGAGGGAAATTCTCCACGTGTGCATGTGTGTCCACATGTAACCACCATAGAAGCCGAAGTTTAATCATTTTATTCTAACTATGAAAGAAAGATTCTTTACCAGGACTTATGTGAGATAAACAGAGAGAATTAGTGGAGGAAGTAAGATTTTTACTGGGCCTCTGAGAGACAGAGTTCAAGAGGAACAAAAGCACTTGGAGATGATATGGGGATGGTAAATTAGGAACATGCATGAAAGAAATTGCATGTCACCTAAGCAGTTGTAACTTCTTCCTATGGGGAGCCATTGAAATTTTTGAGTGGAACAACATAAAATTCTTCTTGTTTTTTCAATACTATGGCATGCTTTCTTTATCTTATGATTAATAAAAATCATACCTTTAACTATAGTTATTTGCATATAAATAGCTGTCTTCTCCACCTCAATTGTCAGCTCTCTGTAAACAGAAATGATCTTATTAATCTTACGTGCTATAGAACCGAGCACAATATCTGTTGGGTTCACTGTAGAATAACAAGAGTGATAATTTAAAAATAGTTGGCAAAGAATCTAAGCACAAGAAAACCAGTAAAGGAATTTACTAGTTAATTTTTTCTGAACTTGAACTAGAGTGGTTGTTGTTGCAATAAAAATTGTATGGGTGAAGAAGGTGTTATGAACATACAGTCAACCCATAGATGTATGCGTCAACAGATGACCCCAGAATAGATTGGAGAGAATTGTGGTACCACTACACTGGGATTTTTTTCTTCTATGAAAGATAATTTGCATTAATAGTGGCACACCTCAGGAATATCAAGATTTCTAAACTAAAAGTAAAATCATAAGCCCCCTCTGGAAACTGAACAGACCCCTCCTTGGCCAAGGAGACCCCAGAAAAACCTTAAAACTGAGTTCCTGGCCATGAAGGGAAGGAAGGTCTGATATTCCTCCCTTTTGGAGTTTAGACTAATTGCAAACTGGTATTCAAAAAATAGCAGGCAGTGAATGAATGCACAAGCCAAAGGCAATTTAATTTTTTCAATATTCTCTTCTGTTTATTAGCTGATAAAATTCTTAAATTGTTCCCAAAAGCTTAGCTCTTGTCCCCAAGGCTGCATCAGAAGAACCAGGCCAAGTGGTTTGAGGAGAAGGAAAGAGAAGGTTATTAATTTGCTGGCAAATGAGGAGGTTGGCAGACTCCCATCTTAAAGTACTAATGTCCTGCCTGTAAGCAGAAATACAGAGCTTTTAAAGGGGAGGTTTTCAGCTTCAGGCTGTTGCTGTTCAACTGCAGTTGATGGTTCTGATTAGCCTCTTTGGCTAAGACATTCTCATGACCTCCACCGGGACAATTTCCTTGAGCTATCTCCTGTCATACAAAGGACACTCCCCTGCCCCTCACAACCACTGGCCTGAGGCAGGGATGCAGGTTTTATTCCCAGAAGGAGTAGGGGAGGTTTTAGAGAGACAGAAAACATTTTTACCCTTTTTCAGGCCATTCCCCCTGTTACAAAACTAGGCATATGTCATGATGTATTATTGTAAACCAAAGTTCAAATAATAGATAATAAACTTTTCTTTCTTCTTACATAAATAAAGCATAAATATTTCTTTCTCCTTAGGGAATTAAATTCACTACTGCCAGCATATATTGAGTGGTATTTTATGTTAAGTATACTGGTAAGTTTTATTTTAATCCATATGGTGTGTATGTGAAATTGGTGAACTTAAAGCCCTTAGATGCTTGAATTCAAGAAAAATGAAATTGATATATAACATGTGTTTCCTATGTAATATATCTGCCCAATTATGAGTCACGTTTCAGTTTGGATCATATTTTCAGAAACAACCATCAAAAATATTAGGGGGAAATAATGGCATTATTAGACTTACAAGGATTCAAAAACCTACTATTCATATAATTAAAAGAAATAATTTATTGATATCAATAATAAATGATATTGAAAGTAGGAAAGATAAGATTTAAACAAAGTGGTTTAGGAACTGAGCCACACCAAAAAAGTAAAATTTAAGTCATAATATTTTAGTTAATGGCTAATAGAACCGAATACAAGTGTTAAAGAGAAGACAAATAATGTGAACATAATAATTAAATAATAAACTGGGTCTTAAAACTTAAAAACAGATTATTTAAATAAAAACTGAGAAATGGGGAAGGGATAAAAAAGGAAAATATGGCTAAATTTCCCATCTGTCAAGAAAGAATGGATGTTTTGTTTTAGCCTTAACATTGAAATAGAAATAAACACATTTTTTAAACATAAAAGCAAAATCTAGGAGAATAAATACATGGTATTTTTCTAATTATGTCAGGTTGTATTTTTTTTTTTACTTCCAATATATTACTATCTTCAGAAGTGTTTTGTTGTTTTTCTAGATTCTTGAGTAAAAGGCTTAATTTGGTATCATATATTCTTATATAATAATTTAAAACATTTGGACCTAGGAAATCATCTCTGGTTATATAGTTTGATAGATATTCTCATACTTCTTAGTCCCTCTCTTTAAAATTATTTTTCTTTCAATAATTAGAAACACAAAGCAATGTTTACTCATTCAGCAATGAACAATACAGTTTCAAAGCAATAAGAGTTATCTCCTTCTCTCATTGTAGTGATAGGTGGTACATTCCATACTATCCTTTGCTTATACAAATATGTACAAATGTACAAATTTTCTCCAAAAATTAGATCATAACATAAATTTTTTGATCTATATTAATTTCAATTAAGATACAATGTTAGTCTCTTTTAAATCTATCATAGATACTGCTTAATTTTAACAAATCACAGCAAAGTAAGGAAACAAAACTACACACTATTTTCTATGTAGCTGATTTATGGTTGCTACCATTACCATCAATTGTTTGACTTTGCATGCCTTAATTTAAATGCTGTAATTGCACTTTTAAATACTTATTTGTGTTAAGAGTTATTTAGGAGGCTATTTTAAAATTCCTAAATGGCTGAATATTTATTTTTGTTAGGAAAAATTCATTCAACATTTGGAAAGAATGCACATTCACTATGTTGTATTTTTTTCCTATTTTGGTCTTGAAGAATACCAATATAATACTACAAAAAATTATGGTGAGAGTAGTACAATTAATGATGCTTGTTGGCATTCACTGAGTGCTAAATATGTCTTGGGCTCTAGCTTAAGCACTTTACATGCTTTAACACTCTAGGCCTTCTGACAACCAGCTGAGGCAATTGCTACCAATTATTCCCCAAATTATTCTGCCCTATTTTCAGAGAAAATCGGGCAAAAAAGTTAGGGAAAACACAGGGTGATATTTAGTACAACTGAGTTGGAAACCCAAGAGAGCCCATGTTTTCAGCTACAATAGGAAAGCGCACAACTACCTGACTCTAAATGTCCACAGAGCTGATTCAATCCTTCGGCACTCCTCATCCTGTTTTCCCCCACACACATTACCTTGTTTCGTAGCACTCAGCAGTGGGCTGGTGACAGCAGAGCCTTCTGTAGCAATGGGCATCCGCCATTACTCAGTCGACATACACGTTCTACAGATCAAACTGTAGTACAGATAATGATGAGAGTTGGCATTTACTGAGGGCTAACTACATCTTGGGCACTAGTTTAAGCACATTGCATGCTTTATCTTATCTAAGCCTTCCTCAAGTCGACTCTCACAAGGACATCGACATTCCAACTTCCCATGAAGGCAAGTTCGACTCATTATTGCCCTATCGTTCCTGCCCCATGTTCTCCGGGTACTGTTTCTACTACAGTTGCATTTCAAAACCAACAGTCTGGCTCGAGAGCCCATGTTCTCAGCTACGATATGATAGGGCCAACCTATCTGTCCCTAATGCCAACAGAGATGAGGCAATAACTAGGTGTGTGTCAGCGTGTTGCCCACTGCCCACGTTACCTACTTTTTAACAATCAGCATAGGCCTGGAGAGCAGAGGCCTCTGCAGTAATGGCAATTGCACCACTACCCAGTTATCGTGCACAATGTAGGCTACAAGGAAGTGTTGAGCATGTTCAAAAACCATGTAGTATAATTCTGAATGGTACGAAATATCAGCGGACATGAGTACTTCTTGACTATTGACTGCCTCTCTCTCGCTCTCTTCCCCCCTCACACACAAAAACACTCCTACCGAAATTCAGGTGCCATGCCACTACCAACGTCACTACTAACAACAATTCTACTAAACTACTGCTAATCATGATGGTGAACATTGTACAATGATGCCAGTTGGCATTTGTGGGGTGCTGACAATGTCATGGGCACCGGTTTAAGCAATTTACATGCTTTCTCTCATCTAGCCTAGTACCAACCCACTGAGGCAAGTTCTACTAGCATCCAACACCCCACTGAGGCAAGTTCTACTAGTTATTCCACTAACTTTTCTGCAACATTTTCAGGGAAAATGGGGCAGAAAAGTAAGGGTAAGTGATAAGGCAATATTTAGGACAATGACTTGGAAACCCAACAGACAGACTTTAAATCCATTGTCATCCGGCACTGTTCTCAAGCACAAAGTTATCAACTGTCTGGCTTCGAATGTCAACACACCTGATTCTGTCATTTGGGACCACCTCCCATCCCTTTGCACCCTGTATCCATTAACTTATATTGCGGTGCACAGCAGGAGTCTGGTGACAGCCGAGCCATCAGTAGAAATGGACATCTGCCAATACCCAGTCAGCATATACGCTGGAGGTTATATAGCACAGGCAAGTCAGGTGCCATGCCACTACCACCATAACTACTAAGAACAATTCTACTAAACTACTACTAATCAGGATGGTCATTGTTGTATAGATAATGATGCTGGTTGTCATTTGTGGGGAGCCCAGAATGTATTTTCCACCGGAGTAAGGAATTTCCATGATTTGTGTCATCTAGCCTTCTGAAACCCACTAAGTCAAGTTCTACTATCATCAAGCAGCCCACTCAAGCAAGTTCCACCAGTTATCCCCCTAACTTGTCAGCCCCATTTTCAGGAAAATCATCGCAAGTAAGGGTAAGTGATAGGGCAATATTTAGGACAATGAGTTGGAAAGCCAACAGACAGGCTTTGGAGCCATTGTCCTCAGGCAGTGTTCTCAAGCACAACGTTCTCAACTGTCTGGCTTCGAATGTCAACACACCTGATTCTGTCTTTGGGGCCTCCCATCCTTTTGCACCTGCATATATTGCCTTGTATTCTGGTGCACAGTGGGACTCTGGTGACAGCCGAGCCCTCTGTAGAAATGAACGTCTGCAAATACCCAGTCAGCATATACACTGCAGCGTATATACCACAGGGAACTCATGTGCCAAGCCACTACCACCTTCCCTACTAACAACAATTATACTAAACTACTACTAATCACGATGATGGCCATTGTTGTATAGATAATGATGCTAGTTGTCATTTGTGGGGAGCCCAGAATATCTTGGGCACCAGAGTAAGCAATTTACATGCTTTGTCTAATCTAGCCTTCTACTAACACACTGAGGCAAGTTCTACCATCATCAAGCAGCCCACTGAGGCAAGTTCTACCAGTTATTCCCCTAATTTTTCTGCCCCATTATCAGGGAAAACAGGTTTTGGAGCCATTGTCCTCAGGCAGTGTTCTCAAGTACAATGTTCTCAATTTTCTAGTTTAGAATGCCAACACATCTGATTCTGTCCTTTGGGGCCTCCCATCTTTTTACACCCTTTATGCATTACCTTGTACCCTGGTGCACAAGAGTACTCTGGTGACAGCCGAACCCTCTGTAGAAATGTACATCCGCCACTACCCAGTCAGCAGACATGCTGGAGGGTGTATAGCACTGGGAATTCAAGTGCCATGCCACTTTCTCCATCACATCTAACAACAATTCTACTAAATGACTACTAATCATGATGGGCAATATTGTATAGATAATGATGCCAAATGGCATTGCTTGGGTGCCCAGGATGTCTTGGGCACTGGAGTCAGCAATATACATGCTTTGCCTCATCTACCCTTCCACCAACCTACTGTGGCCACTTCTACTATCATGAAGCAGCCCATGTGTCAATTCCTACCAGTTATTCCCTGAACTTTTCTGCCCCATTTCAGGGAAAATGTCTTTTGGGTTTCCAACACATTATCCTAAATATTGCCCTATTGCTTACCCTTACTTTTGATGATTTTCCCTGAAAATGGGGCAGAAAAGATAGGGGAATAACTTCTACAACTTGCCTCCGTGGGCTGCTTGATGATAGTAGAACTTGAATCAGTGGGTTAGTAGAAGGCTAGATGACACGGAGCATGTAAATTGCTAACTTCGGTGGCCAAGACCTTCTGGGCTCCCCACAAATGACAACTGCCATCATTATCTCTACAACAATGACCACCATCCTAATTAGTAGTAGTTTAGTAGAATTGTTGTTAGTAGTGATGGTGGTAGTAGCGTTGCACCTGAACTCCCTGTGCTATATACCCTGCAGCGTATATGCTGACTGGGTATTGGCTGATGTCCATTTCTACAGAGGGCTCGGCTTTCACCGGACTCCTGCTGTGCACCGCCATACAAGGTAATGGATGCAGGGTGCAAAAGGCTGGGAGGCCCCAAATGACAGTATCTGGTGCGTTGACATTCGAAGCCAGACAATTGAGAACGTGTGCTTTAGAACACTGCCTGAGGACAATGGCTCCAAAACCTGTCTTTGGGTTTCGGACTCATTGTCCCAAATATTGCCCTATCGCTTACCCTTACTAGTGATGACTTTCCCTGAATATGGGGCAGAAAAGTTAGGGGAATAACTGGTAGTAGTTGCTACATGGGCTACTTTATGATAGTAGAAGTTCCCACAGTAGGTTGGTGGAAGGCTAGATGAGGCAAAGCATGTACATTGCTGACTCCAGTGCCCAAGACATCCTGGGCACCCAAGCAATGCCATCTAGCATCATTATCTATACAATATTGCCCATCATGATTAGTTGTAATTTAGTAGAATTGTTGTTAGAGGTGATGGAGAGTAGTGGCATGGCACCATAATTCCCTGTGCTATATACGCTCCAGCATGTCTGCTGACTGGGTAGTGGCGGATGTACATTTCTACAGAGAGCTCGGCTGTCACCAGACTCCTCCTGTGCACCGCAATAGAATGTAATGGATGCAGGGTTTAAAAGGCGGGAGGCCCGAAACGCAGAAATTGGTGTGTTCACATTCGAAGCCAGACAGTTGAGAATGTTGTGCTTTAGAACACTGCCTGAGGACAATGGCTCCAAAACCTGTCTTTTGGGTTGCCAACTCATAGTCCCAAATATTGCCCTATCTCTTACCCTTACTTTTAATGATTTTCCTGAAAATGGGGTTGAAAAGTTAGGGGAATAACTGGTAGAACTTGCATCAGTGGGCTGCTTGATGATAGTAGAACTTGTCTTCGTGGGTTAGCAGAAAGTTAGATGACACAGAGCATGGAAATTTCTTACTCCGGTGGCCAAGATATTCTGGGCTCCCCACAAATGACAACTAGCATCTTTATACAACAATGACCATCCTGATTAGTAGTAGTTTAGCAGAATTGTTGTTAGTAGTTACGGTGGCAGTGGCATGGCACCAGGATTGCCTGTGCTATATACCCTCCAGTGCATATGCTGACTGGGTATTGGAGGATGTCCATTTCTACAGAGGGCTCGGCTGTCACCGGACTCCTATTCAGCACTGCAATATAAGGTAATGGATACAGGGTGCAAAGGGATGGCAGGTCCCGAACGACAGAATCAGGTGTGTTGACATTCGAATCCAGACAGTTGAGAACTTTGTGCTTGAGAACACTGCCTGAGGACAATGGATTTAAAGTCTGTCTGTTGAGTTTCCCAGTCATTGTCCTAAATACTGTGCTGTCTCTTACCCTTAGAAAAAATGTAAATGAAATGAAAAATGGAAATGAAAAAATGAAAATGGGGCAGAAAAGTTGGGGGAATAACTGGTAGTAATTGCCACATGAGCTGCTTTATGATAGTAGAAGTTGCCAAAGTAGGTAGTTGGAAGGCTAGATGAGGCAAAGCACGTATATTACTGATTCCAGTACCAAAGACATCCTGGGCACACAAGCAATGCCATCTAGCATCATTATCTATACAATATTGCCCATCATGATTAAGAATAATTTAGTAGAATTGTTGTTAGAGGTGATTTAGCTAGTGGCATGGCACCTGAATTCCCTGTGCTGTATATCCTCCAGCATATATGCTGACTGGGTAGTGGCGGATGTACATTTCTACAGAGGGTTCGGCTGTCACCAGAGTCCTCCTGTGCACCAGGGTACAAGGTAATTCATGAAGGGTGTAAAAGGGTGGGAGTCCCCAAAGGAAAGAATCAAGTGTGTTGGCAGTCGAAACTAGAAAATTGAGAACATTGTACTTGAGAACACTGCCTGAGGACAATGGTTCCAAAACCTGTTTGTAGTGTTTCCAACTCATTGTCCCAAATACTGCGCTGTCTCTTACCCTTACTTTTCTGACCCATTTTCCCTGAAATTTCAATTTTCCCTGCAAATGGGGCAGAAAAGTTAAGGGAATAACTGGTACAACTTGCCTCAGTGGGCTGCTTGATGATAGTAGAACTTGAATCTGTGGGTTAGTAGAAGGTTAGATGAGACAGAGCATGTGAATTGCTTACTCCGGTGCCCAAGTCATTCTGGGCTCCCCACAAATGACAGCTGGCATCTTTATACAACAATGACCATCCTGATTAGTAGTAGTTTAGTAGAATTGTGATTAGTAGTGGTGGTGGTAGTGGTGTTGCACCTGAATTCCCTGTGCAATATACCCTGCAGCGTATAGGCTGAGTGGGTATTGGCGGATGTCCATTTCTACAGAGGGCTCGGCTTTTGCCAGACTCCTGTTGTGCACCGCAATACAAGGTAATGGATGAAGGGTGCAAAAGGCTGGGAGGTCCCAAACGACAGAATCAGGTGTGTTTACATTTGAAACCATACAGTTTAGAACGTTGGCATATATGCTGCCTGGGTTGTGGCGGATGTACATTTCTACAGAGGGCTCGGCTGTCACCAGTGTCCTCCTGTGCACTAGGACACAAGGTAATGCGTGAAGGGTGTAAAAGGATGGGAGGCCCCAAAGGACAGAATCAGGTGTGTTGGCATTCGAAACTAGAAAATTGAGAACATTGTACTTAAGAACACTGCCTGAGGACAATGGCTCCAAAACCTGTTTGTAGTGTTCCAACTCATTTTCCTAAATATTGTGCTGTCTCTTACCCTTACTTTTTTCTGAAATGGAGCAGAAAAGTATGCGTAACTGATAAGGCAATATTTAGGACAATGACTTGGAAACCCAAAAGGAAGACTTTAAATCCATTGTCCCCAGGCAGTGTTCTCAAGCACAAAGTTCTCAACTGTCTGGCTTCGAATGTCAACACACCTGATTCTGTTGTTTGGTACCTCCCATCCCTTTGCACCCTGTATCCATTACCTTATATTGCGGTGCACAGCAGGTGTCTGGTGACAGCCAAGCCCTCTGTAGAAATGGACATCCGCCAATACCCAGTCAGCATATGCGCTGGAGCTTATATAGCACAGGCAATTCAGGTGCCATGCCACTACCACCATCACTACTAACAACAATTCTACTAAACTACTACTAATCAGGATGGTCATTGTTGTATAGATAATGATGCTAGTTGTCATTTGTGGGGAGCCCAGAATGTCTTGGCCACCAGAGTAAGCAATTTACATGCTCTGTCTCATCTAGCCTTCTACTAACCCACAGATTCAAGTTCTACTATCATCAGGCAGCCCACTGAGGCAAGTTGTACCAGTTATTCCCCTAACCTTTCTGCAACATTTTCAGGGAAAATGGGGCAGAATAGTAAGGGTAAGAGACAGCGCAATATTTAGGACAATGAGTTGGAAACACTACAAACAGGTTTTGGAGCCATTGTCCTCAGGCAGTGTTCTCAAGTACAATGTTCTCAGCTTTCTAGTTTTGAATGCCAACACACCTGATTCTTTCCTTTGGGGACTCCCACCCTTTTACACCCTTCATGAATTACCTTGTACCCTGGTGCACAGGAGGACTCTGGTGACAGCCGAGCCCTCTGTAGAAATGTACATCCGCCACTACCCAGTCAGCATATACACTGTAGTTTATATAGCACAGGGAATTCAGATGCCATGCTACCCCCACCTTCACTAATAACAAGAATTCTACTAAACTATTGCTAATCCCGATTGTCATTATTTTATAGATAATGATGCTAGTTGTCATTTGTGGCGACCCCAGCATGTCTTGGTCACCGGAGTAAGCATTTACATGCTTTGTCTCATCTAGCCTTCTGGTAACCCTCTGAGGCATGTTCTACTTTCATCAAGCAGCCCACTCAGGCAAGTTCTACCAGTAATTCCCCTTACTTTTCTTCCCCATTTTATACTGCAATATGTTTCAGAAATGTAAGGGTAAGAGATAGGGCAATATTTAGGTCAATGAGTTGGAAACCCAACAGACAGCCTTTGGAGCCATTGTCCTCAGGCAGTGTCTGAAGCACTATGTTCTCAACCGTTTTGCTTTGAATATCAACCCGCCTGATTCTGTCATTTGGGGCCTCCCATCCTTTTACAACCTGCATATGTTACCTTGTATTCTGGTACACAGCAGGAGTCTGTTGAATCCGAGCCCTCTGTAGAAATGGACATCCACCCTTACCCAATCAGCATATATGCGGAGGATATATAGCACAGGGAATTCAGGTGCCATGACGCCAACACCATCACTACTAACTTGAATTCTACTAAACAACTACTAATCATGATTGTCATTATTGTGTAGATAATGATGCTACTTGGCATTTGTGGGGAGCCCAGGATGTCCTGGGCACCGGAGTGAGCAATTTCCATGCTCTGTCTCATCTAGCCTTCTACCGACGCACTGAGGCAAGTTCTACTATCACCAAGCAGCCCACTGAGGCAATTTCTACCAGTTATTCCCCCAACTTTTCTGCCCCATTTTCAGAATGCTTGGGAAAATGGGGCAGAAAAGTAAGGGTAAGAGAGAGGGCAATATTTAGGACAATGAGTTGGAAACACAACAGACAGGCTTTGGAGCCATTGACCTCAGGCATTGTTCTCAAGCACAATGTTCTCAACTGTCTGGCTTCGAATGTCAACACACCTGATTCTGTGCTTTGCAGCCTCCCATCCCTTTGCACCCTGCCTCCATTACCTTGTATTCTGGTGCACAGCAGGAGTCTGCTGACAGCCGAGCCCTCTGTACCAATGCACATCCACCGTTACCCAGTCAGCATATACACTGGTGGGTATTTAGCACAGGGAGAAAGGAGTACTTGGTAAGTTGGGTATAAAACCTCGTATGATTCTGGTTAAGGTTTAGATAAAATGAGCAACATGAATACTTTTTCAATTTGGACTTGTTCTCTCTCTTTCTGTCTGTCTCTCTCTGACACACACAGCCGCTACACACCCACCTTGGGTTCTGTGCTACTACCACCGTCACTACTAAAACAATCCTACTCACCACTGCTGATCATTATGATGACTGTGGTAGAGATGAGGAGGCCAGATGCTATTTCCTGTGTGCTAACTATCTTAGGCATGTATTGAAACTGTTTTCATGCTTTATTTTCTCAAAAGCCTTCCAGAAAGCCCCTGAGGTAAATTCAGCAGACTTCCAGGAACCCAGTGTGGCAAGTTCCACTAATTACTGTTATAGTTTCTGCCCTACACATGCGGCAGAAAAGTTAGGGGAAACGACAGGGCAACATTCTTACGGGAGAGTTTGAAAACTAGCGCACTAACTCCGCCGGCCATGTAAGGAGCTACCACAAGGTACACCTCGATGGTTGCAAACATCAACAGATCTTTGACAAAACCACCAGCACAATGAACAACAATACTAGGACTGTGTTGCTAATAATTATGGTGACAATGGCACAAAATCCACACACCTGATTCAATCCTTCTGGTCCTCCCATCCTGTTGCACCCTCCATGCACTACCTTGTATTGTGTTGCTCAGCAGAAGGCTGGTGACAGCCGAGCCCTCTGTAGCAGTGGATATCCACCATTTCCCTGTCAGCATATACAATGGAGGGTATTTAACACAGGGATTCAGGTGCCACACCACTACCCCCATCACCACTAACAACAATTCTACTAAACTGCTACTAATTATGATGGAAAATATTGTATATGTAATGATGCTAGTTGGCATTGCTTGGGTGCCCAGGATGTCTTGGGCACTGGTGTCAGCCATATATATGCTTTGCATCATCTAGCCTTCCAGCAACCAACTGTGGCAACTTCTACTATCATCAAGCAGCCCACTGAGGCAATTACTACCAGTTATTCCCTTAAAGTTTCTGCCCCATTTTCAGGGAAAATGGGACAGAGAAGTAACGGTAAGAGATAGGGCAATATTTGGACAATGAGGTGGAAACCAACAGACAGCCTTTGGAGCCATTGTTCCTCAGGCAGTGTTCTCAAGTACAGTGTTCTCAACTGTCTGATTTCGAATGTCAACACACCTGATTCTGTCCGTTGGGGCCTCCCATCCTTTTGCACCCTGCATCCGTTAACTTGTATTCTGGTGCACAGCAGGAGTCTGGTGACAGCCGAGCCCTCTGTAGCAATGGACATCCTTCATTACCCAGTCAGCATATACACTGAAGTGTATATAGCACAGGGAATTCAGGTGCCATGCCACAACCACCATCACTACTAACAACAATTCTACTAAACTACTACTAATCACGATGGTCCTTATTGTATAGATAATGATGCTAGTTGGCATTGTGGGGAGCCCAGAATGTCTTGGCCACCAGAGTAAGCAATTTACATGCTTTGTCTCATCTAGCCTCATACTAACCTACTGAGGCAAGTTCTACTATCATCAAGCAGCCCACTGAGGCAAGTTCTACCAGTTATTCCCCTAACTTTTCTGCCCTATTTTCAGGGAAACTCATCAAAAGTAAGGGTAAGAGAGAGAGCAGTATTTAGGACAATAAGTTCAAAACCCAACAGACAGGCTTTGGAGCCATAATATTCAGACAGGTTTCTCAAGTACAGTGTTCTCAACTGTCTGGCTTCTAATGTCAACACACCTGAATCTGTCCTTGGGGCCTCCCGTCCTTTTCCACCCTGCATCCATTACCTTGTATTCTGATGCACAGCAGGAGTCTGGTGACACCCGAGCCCTCTGTAGAAATGGACATTGGCCATTATCCCGTCAGCATATACGCTGGAGGGTATATAGCACAGCAAATTCGGGTGCCATGCCACTACCTCCATCACTACTAACAACAATTCTACTTAATTACTACTACTAATCACGATGGTCATTATTGTATAGATAATGATGGTAGTAGGGAGCGCAGGATGTCTTGGTCACCGGAGTAAGCAATTTACATGCTTTGTCTCATCTAGCCTTCTACTGACCCACTGAGGCAAGTTCTACTAACATCAACCAGCCCACTGAGGCAAGTTCTACCATCATCAAGCAGCACACTGAGGCAACTCCTACCAGTTATTCCCCTAACTTTTCTGCCACATTTTTAGGGAAAATCATCAAAAGTAAGGGTAAGAGGTAGGACAATATTTAGGACAATGAGTTGTAAACCCAACAGACAGGCTTTGGAGGCATTGTCCTCAGGCACTGTTCTCAAGCACGATGTTCTCAACTGTCTGGCTTCGAATGTCAACACACCTGATTCTGTCCTTTGGGGCCTCCCATCCTTTTGCACCCTGCATCCATTACCTTGTATTCTGGTGCACATCAGGAGTCTGGTGAAAGCCAAGGTCTCTGTAGCAATGGACATCTGCCATTACCCAGTCAGCATATACACTGGAGGGTATATAGCACAGGGAATTCAGGTGCCAAGCCACTATCACCATCACTACTCACAACAATTCCACTAAACAACTACTAATCACAATGGTCATTATTGTATAGATAATGATGCCACTTGGCATTTTTGGGGAGCCCAGGACGTCTTGGGCACCGGAGTGAGCAATTTACATCCTTTATCTCATCTAGCCTTCTACTAACCCACAGAACCAAGTTCTAGTATCATCAAGCAACCCACTCAGGCAAGTTCTACCAGTTATTCCCCTATCTTTTCTGCCCCATTTTCAGTAAAATGGGGAAGAAAATAAGGGTAAGAGATAGGCCAATATTTAGGACAATGAGTTGGAAACCCAACAGACAGGCTTTGGTGCCATTGTCCTCAGGTAGTGTTCTCAAGTACAACATTCTCAACTGTCTGGCTTCGATTGTCAACACACCTGATTCAGTCCTTCGGGGCTTCCCATCCTGTTGCACCCTGCATGCATTACCTTGTATTGTGGTACTCAGCGGATGTGTTGTGAGAGCCGAGCCCTCTGTAGCAATGTACATCTGCCATTACAGAGTCTACATATACACTGGAGGGTATTTAGCACAGAGAGAAAGGTGGCAGTGGTAAGCAGGGTAAAAAGCCTCCTATGATTCTTTGAAAGGGTGAGATAAAATAACCACCGTGAATACTTTTTGAGTATGGACTGTCTCTCTCTCTGTCTCTCTGTCTGTCTCTCACACACAGCCACTTACACACCCACCTCCGGTGCTGTGCTACTACCACCGTCACTACTATCAACAATCCTACTCAATACTACTGATCATTATGGTGACTAAGGTAGAGATTAGGATGCTAGTTGCCATTTCCTGAGTGCTAACTATGTTGGGCATGAATTTAAATGGTTTGCATGCTTTATTTTCTCATAAGCCTTCCAGAAAGCCCCTGAGGTAAATTCAACTAACTTCCGGGAACTCACTGTGGCAATTTCTTCTAATTATTGTTATAATTTCTACCCTACACAAGTGGCAGAAAAGTTAGGTCAAAAGACTGGGCAATCATTCTTACAGTAGAGTTTTAAAGCCAGCACACTGAGTCCACTGGCCATGTTAGGAGCTACAACAAGGTATAACTCTATGGTTACCAACGTCAACAGAGCTTTGGAAATACCACTATCACATCGAACAATAATACCACTACCGTGCTGCTAATAATTATGGTGACTATAACACAGATATCTATGCTAGTTGGCATTTATGAGGGCTAACTGTGTCTTTGGCACTTGTTTAAGCACTCTTCAGGCTTTATCTCATCTAAGCCTTCCAACAACCCACTGAGGTAAGTTCTACTAATTATTGCCGTATCCTTTCTGCCCCATTTTCTCCAGGTACTCCTTCTAGGACAGTTGACTGGCTAGAAATACCAGCAGTCTGGCTCTGGAGCCCATATTCTCAGCTGCAGCGGGGTAGGACAGAACTATCTGCCTCCAAATGTCAACAGAGCTGAGGCAGTAATTCGGAGCATCTCAACGTGTTGCCCACTGCCTGCATTACCTTGCTTTATAGCAGTCAGCAGAGGGCTCCTGGCAGCAGAGTCCTCTGCAGCAATGGCCTTTCCACCCTTTCCCGGTGAATGTGCACAGTGTAGCATCATTGTTTTTGGGAGAGATAAGGACAAGTTGGGCATTTTACAAAACAGGTAGAACGATTGTGAAGTTCAGGAAATAATAAAAACATTTAAACTTTTCGACTTGTTACTGTCTCTCTCTCTCTCTCTCTTTCTCTCTCTGTCTGTAGTCTGAAAGCTGTAGCCATCCCCTTGCGGGGCTCCAGGGAATTTGGTCCTGCATATTTACAATTGTCCTTTCACAGGATGTTTCTTTATCCTAGCAGACAACTTAAGGCCTAAGTGTCTGACCTGTGACCTCTTGTCCTTCTCACAGGAAACTTGTTTATCCTGTCACTTACCCTTGGCTTTTGTCTCAACTCTACCCAGTTCATTTCTCCCAACATAACCACTCTCTAGGAGAGCCCAATTTCTGTTACCAATAAAGAAGTTAGACTCAGGTGTGTCAGTTGTGCAAGACACAGAGGAGGCAACTCAGCAAAACACATAGGATAGAAGCAGTTTATTATTTACAGATCCTGGAGAGAAGAGGGCAGCACACCTTTCAAGGCCGACTGGAAGTGGGGAGGCACTCAGGACATTCATGCTCAACCAACTTGTGGGAAGCAAGAAAGAGAGACAGATGGACTGACTGGTGGGCTAAAGCCTTCACTGCGTTCCAGGGTGTTACACTAGCAAGTTTCCCAAGGAGAATTTTAAGAGGCAGATTGAGAGCAAGTAAGCACAGGTTCCCTAGAGTCACATAGAGACCGAGGGGTGGTCATTACATCATACCTGCACAGCCCATGTTGGGTGTGGGGATCAGTGTGGTGAGTCAAGTAGGTTGTATCTAAATATCCCGTAGGTGGTTGCCAGGAGGCAGTTGTAAAGGTAGATAGCTGGTTTGACCACCCTGAAGAACTGGAAAGAGGCAGGGAACTGAAACCTGTGTCAAGGGTGACGAAGGCCTAGTTCTAGTACAAGCAAGTTAAAACTATTTTCAACATGGATGTGGAGGCAGCATAAAATTACAGGAATTCACTATACCCTTTTTACACTGTACAAATTCAATCTATTTTTGTAATATCAGACTTACAAATTATTTTATCTATTTTTATACATCTATTTTCAAAGAAGTTATTCAGGAAATGTTTGTTTGCTTTATATATTTTGATGCTTTGTCTTTTAATACATAAATATTTGTGACCATTTTATCTGTATTGTTTATAGCACATTTTACTGACATCAACATGTCTCTTTTAAAATGCTCTTGGTCCCAAATTGTATTTTATCTCTTATTATTATTGCCAGCTCTGCTTAGTTTTACTTGTATTTTTCTATTGTATATTTGCAGATGCCTTTATTTTTAGACTTATTTCAAGAATATTTCTTTAAACAATATAAGGTTGAACTTGTTCAATCACAGCTAAGAGTCTTTGTTGTTTAATATTTTATAAACGTGCCTATTCATGTGGATTGTTATTACTGAAATGTTCAGCCCAATTTCTATAACTACATTTAAATATTGTTTATTTTTAAATGACTCTTTGCTGTGTCCTTTTTTTCTTTTTTTTCAGTGTAATGATCAATTGGTTTCCTCTTTTTCTATAGAGATTTAAACTTTTTATATTGACTAAATGGAGATACATTCTCCATTTGCATGGATGGATAGAAATATTTAATATCATAAATGTTTTAACATTCTTCATATTAACTTAAAAATAAAATGTAATCTTAGCACAAATCTCAATAAGATAATTTTTGTTGAGATGGATCTTGGTGTGTTTTAGCAAATTTTCCCCTAAAAAAAAATGTGTACAAGTACAGAAAAGAAAATGTTGAAAGAGAAAAAAGGTGCTTTTCTGACTATAAGTTAACATGTATTGTATCTAGACATTTGGAACAAAACAGTTAAACCCTCTATCTTCAAAAATAATCCTGAGGCAACCACTAATCTACTTCCCATCTTTATACATTTATTTATCATTGACATTTCATATAAATGGAATTATACAGTATGTGGTCTTTTGTGCCTGGCTTCTTTCACTTAACATAATGTTTTCAAGGTTCATCCTTGTAGCCAAGAATCAGCACTTTATTCCTTTTTATTGCTTAATAACATTGTATTAATATATCACATTTGTTTATCCATTATTATTAATAGTTGATGGACATTTGAATAATTTCTATTATTGGCTATTATGAACAATGGTGCTGTGAGCATTCATGTACAAGTCTTTGTGTGGACATATGTTTTCTATTCCCTAAGAAATTGGGTAAGTATATATGTACCTTGAAATGGAATTTCTGGGTTATATGGCAACCCTATGTTTAACATTTTGAGAAATTGCCAAACTGTTTCTAAAGGAGCTACACCGTGTTAGAATCCCCAGCAGCAATGTATGAGAGTTCCAATTTCTCCAAATCCTCATCAACACTTGTTATTGTTTATCTTTCTTATTTTAGTCACTCAAGTGGGTGTGAAGTGGTGTCTCATTGTGCTTTGGGTATGCATTTCCCCAACGACTAATGATGTTGACCATTTTTTCATGTGCTTATTATCCATTTTCGTATCTTTTTTTGGAGGAATGTGTATTCAGATCATTTGCTGATTTTAAAATTGGGTTATTTATATTTTTATTGAGTTATAAGATATCTTTGTATATTCTGGATACAAATCCCTTATCAAATATGTGATTTGCAATTATTTTCTCCCATTCCATGGGTTTTCCTTTCACTTAATGTCCATTGAATCACAAATTTTTTAAAAATTTTTAATGAAGTTTACTTATCTATATTTTCTGTTGTTACTTGTATCTTTGGTGTAATATCTAACAAACCATTGCCTAATCCAAGATCTCAGAGATTTACTCTTAAATTTTCTTCTAAGAGTTTTATACTTCAAGCTCTTGTATTTAACTTCATGATCCAGTTGAGTTAATTTTTTTGTATGGTATAAGGTCAGGGTCCAACTTTGTTTTTTGGCATGTGGATATTTAGTTGTCCCACGATCATTCGTTGAAAAAGCTATTCCTTCCCCATTGAATTGTTTTGGCATGTTTGTCAAAAAAATTGACTCTAAATGTGAGGGTTTATTTCTGAACTTTTGATATTATTCTGTTGAGCTATGTATTTATCTTTGTGTGAGTACCAGACTGTTATTGATTATCGATTATTGTAGCTTTGGAGAAAATTTTGAAATCAGAAAGTGTAGCCTACCAGCAAATTTTGATAGACATTGCATTGAATCTGTAGATAAGTTTGGAAAGTATTGTCTGCTTAACAATATTAACTCTTCTAATTCATAAATATAAAATGTCTTCCATTTATTTAGGTATTCTTTAATTTCTTTTACTGATGTTTTATAGTTTTAATGTACAAATCTTATAATCCTTTTATTATCTTATTCCTAATATTTTTTTGACTATTTTGTATAAGTACCTTTTTTAATTTCATTTTTTGATTGCTTATTGCATCCAAATGTATAGAAATACAATTGATTTTATATATTGATCTTATATCCAGGAACCTAGCTGATTTCATTTATTCTGTTTATCTTTTTTCTGTTTCCTTAGAATTTTCTACATACAAGGGTGTGTCATCTGTGAATAGAGAGAGTTTTACTTCTTCCTTTCCCAGTGGGGTGATTTCATTTATTTTTCTTGCCTAATTGTGATGGCTAGAGCTTTCAGTACAATGTTGAATGTAAGTGGTGAGACAGGATATCTTTGTTTTATTTCTGATCTTGAGGGGAAAGCATTTAGTCTTTCATCATTAAGCATGATGTCGGGTATGAGTTTTTCACAGATTCCCTTATCAGATTTAAGAAGTTCCTTTCTATTCCTAGCGCATTGAGTGTTTTTATCATTACAGTGTGTTGAATTCTGTCAGATTTTTCTGTGCGTATTGAGGTGATAATGTGAGTTTTTGTCCTTTGTTCTATTAATAAGTTGTATTACAATAATAGATTTTCATATATTAAACTAATCTTTCATTCTTGGAATGAATTTTGACTTGGTCATAGCTTATAATACTTTTATAGATTACTGGATTTGTTTGCTAGTATTTTGTTGAGAAATTTTGCCTCTATATTCATAACAGGTATTGGTCTGTAGTTTTGTTTTCTTCTGATTTCTTTGACTGGTTTCAGAATCGTGGAAATACTGGTCTTATGGAATGAGTATGGAAGTGTTGGAACTGTTTATGAAAAACTGGTTTTAATAATTTTTGAAACATTTAGTAGAATTCTCCACTGAAGCTATCTGGGTGTGAGCTTTTCTTTGGGAGAAGTTTTTTGGTTAGTAATCAGTCTGTATTATTTTAGGTTCTTGATTCAGTTTGACTAGTTTAAGTGTTTCTAGAAATTAGTTCATTTCATCTAGATTATGTAATTTTTGGCATATAATTGTTAATAGTTTCTTATAACCTTTTTTTATTTCTGTAAGGTCAGTAGTAATGTTCCTTCTTATTCCTGCTATTAGTATTTAAGACTTTTCTCTTTTTTTTTTTGGTCAGTCTAGATAAAGCTTTATCCATTTTGTTGACCTTTTTAAGAACCAGCTTTTGATTTTGTTGATTTGCTCTGTTGTCTTTCTTTTCTTTTCTTTTCTTTTCTTTTCTTTCTTTCTTTCTTTCTTTCTTTTTCTCTAATTATTATTATTATTTTCATCTTTCTTCTTGCTTTGGGTCTAGTTTGCTATTATTTTTGTGGTTTGTTAAATGAAATGTTAGGTAACTGAATTGAGTTTTTTTTAAATATAAGCATTTACACCTATAAATTTCCCTCGAAGCATTGCTTTTTCTGCATCCCATTTGTTTTGGTGTGTTCTATTTTAATTTTTGTTTGTCTCAAAGGATTTTCTAATTTACCTGTGATTTCTTCTCTGATCCATTGGTTATTTAAGATTTTTTTTTAATTTCCATGTATTTGTGAATTTCCCAAACTTTCTTTCATTACTGATTTCTAATTTAATTCCATTATGTTCAGAGAATATACTTAGTATGGTTTCAATTATTTTAAATTTATTGAGACTTGTTTTATGGCCTAACATAGTCTGTCCTGCAAAATAGTCCATGTACTCTTAGAAAGAATGTCCATTCTGTTGTCATTGGGTGGAGTTCTACAGATGTCTGTTCCTGTAGTTGGTTTGTAATGTTTTTATAAATCTTCTGTTTCACTGTTGATCTTCTGCCTAGTGTTCTTTTCCTTATTGAAAGTGGGTTATTAAAGTTACCAACTGTTATTGTTGAATTGTCTATTTCACGCTTCAGTGCTCTCAGTTTTTACTTGTATTTAGGGTCCTGTTATTGGGGGAATATATGTTTATCATCTTCATGTCTTTCTAGTAGATTGACCATTTGATTGTTATAAAATTTCCTTCATTGTCTCTAGAAATAATTTTTGTCTAATAATATATTTTGTCTGCTGTTAATATAGTGACTCAAGCTATGTTTTAGTTCATGTTTGCATCATTTTATATTCAGCCTATTTAAGTATTTTAATCTAAAGTGTATCTTTTGTAGACAGTAGATGGTGAGTTCATGGTTTTTATCCACTATGCTAATCTCTGCCTTTTGATTGGAGTGTTTTGTCCATTTACACTTAATATAATTTCTTATAAGGCAGGATTTCCATCTACTATGCTGCTGTTTGTCATCTATGCCATGTGTCTTTTTTTCCTTATATTCTCCAGTTACTGATTGTTTTGTGTTAAATAAATAAATATTTTTAATAAATAATTTTAATTCTCTTGTTTCTTCTACTAGAGTTTTTGAGTTAGTGGTTGCTCTGGGGGTTACAAATATTATCTTAACTTATAATAATCTAGTTCATATTACAAGTTAATTCTAATAGCGTATGAAAACTTTGCTCCTATATAGCTCCATTCCCTCCCCCTCCTTTTATTATTGTCAAATTATATCTTTATATATTATAAGCTAATCAACATACTTTCATAATTACTTCATGTAGTTGTGAATTAAATTATATAAGAGAAAAAAATTTAAAATAAAATTATACTTATACTGAGTTTTATATTTACTATGTAATCATCTTTACCAGTGTTCTTCATTTCTTTGTGTGGATTTGAGTTACTGTCTAATGTCCTTTTTTTTTATCTTGAAGGATTCCCTTTATATTTCTTGTACCATGGTTCTAATGGGGACAAATCCTCTAAATTTTTTTTATTTGGGAACCTTAATTACTCCTTCAGTTGTGAAGGATAGTTTTGGTGGATATACAGGATGTCCCAAAAGTTGCCATACATAGGGAAAATGGTAAATTGTAGCTAAATGTACCTTTATTTACAAAATATTCATTACAAAATTTTACAAAGGAAATTTGTCATACAGACAATGAATTGTTTTCCTGATATCATTGAATTGTTTATCTGTATTCCTTTGTATCTCACTGAGTTTCCTAAAAATCATTATTTTAAATTTCTTTTCAAGCATTTTGTAAGTTTCTTTTTTGGGGGGATCTATTACCAGAAAATTATTGTGTTCCTTTGGAGGTATCATATTTCCTTGCTTTTACATGTTTCTTGTGTCTTTATGTTGATATCTGTGCATTGTGTAGAACAGTGACATCCTCCAATTTTATGGAGTAGCATTTGTTAAAAAGAAAAAAAAATACTTTATCCTGCAAATGGGTCCTAGTAATGGATGGGTAGTGTGCATTGGCTTTGATTCTGGGTGGATGGAGTAGTGTAGTTTCTGTGTAGTTTCTTCAGTGATAATCCACGTCAGTGATGTCTGTGAATGCCTCAGTAGCCTAAGCTATGGGAGTTTGTGGTAGCAGTGGCACAGCTTTGCTGGGGGCAGGGCACAGGGCACCTTAGGTTCCCAGGCTGGAGGGGTGTGCATGTGATAGGTTAGCTGGCTTGGGGGGTTTGCTCTCCATAGATGCAGTTGCCAGGCTGGTTCTGAGGCCAGGGGTGTATATGTGTGGTGGTTCAACCAGCCCAGGGTTGGCTTACCCACATTGTAGGACTGTGTATTCCTTGAATGGCAGGATGCCATGTGGGCTCAGGTGCCAGAATGACAGCCAGTCTGCTGGGGCTGGGTTCCAAGTAGCTAAAGTCATGGTGCTGTGACCACCTGTGCAATTGTGGTAAAACGGTAGCAGAACCTCAGAAATGGAGAGACATAGTGGCTACTGGCCCCCAGAGCAGGGTATACTCTAGCAATGGCTCTCTTTTTAAGATAGCACTGTGCCACAGCAGCTTTGGTCGTGGGCGTTGGTGGGTGCACTACATGGATCCTACTCTGGAGTAATCTAGGTGTGTGAACCGCAAGATAGCTCCCCAAATTGGGCTCAGGGCCTTTGAAAACTGTGGGATTCTCCTGTAGCAAGGAGTTCAGGTGTTTATGGTGGTAATGGAGGCTGATGGAGGCCTCCTACTTACCTTTTCCCTATGAGGGGAAGTGCCTCCTGGTTCTGAGCGAATCCCAGTGTCAGAGGTGGGGTGGCAGAGGCAGGGTGCTTCATTTCCCTCTCTATGCTGCCATCCTGGTTTTCCATGTTTCACAGGGATTCTGCCACTGTTTTGCTCTAGCATGCTCCTTCAGATAGTCTAGTTGAATTTTAATTGTTTATTGTTTTTGGTCCTTGTTCCTTTCTTGTGGGGTAGGGGGATGGTTGCCAGGCACCTCTGGTCAGCCCCTGTGATGATATAATTTCCTTACTGCTTTTAAGGAGAAGATTTTCAGAGGTCCTTACTCCTCTATTCCAAAGGTGCTTCAAACAGAGCTATTTTTAAAACAACTCTTCTAAACCATAGTTCTATACAATCATTCTTGAGCCAGTTTTAAGATAAATTATATGTACTTATAATTTCATTATATGAGTTACTTTATTCATAACTAATTCTTTCATTGCTTTTATCAGTTGAATTAAAAATTCATACATATATATATAAATATCTGGAACAGAATAACCATGTAATATATTAATACTGCATTGAAAATGTTGGTGCCCTTTGTAAGAGAAGTTCCATGTTGGTAGCCAAAGTAAGCAGTATTTTACAGGGCTTTATTACTGTATGGATTTGCTACATGTTACAGAATTATAGGACCAACGTAGTATGTTATGTGAACCTGTTTAGAATGATTATTACATTTATCAGGGAACCCAAATAATTTACCACATCCAACCAGTTACAATAAAATGCAATATTTTATATAACTTAATGCCAAATTTACTGTAAAGATTATTTACATTATTTATTGTAAAGTATTACACTTCATTTATTCCAAGCATTTTCCTAATCTTTAAAAATCTCCACAGCAGAATCCTCCTAATAGTTCCTTTTGTAGCATAGTAAAATCTCATCATTTTCTCTAAACTTTACATTCAGGAAATATTTCTTAATCATAAATCAAAGAAACAAAGCACACAAACAAAACAAAAACAAATAAATTGATCTTGCATAATTTCCTACCCTCTTAAAGGGCACTATCTTAACCATACCAAAGAGCAAATATCTTATTTGAAAGAGTTCTAAAGGAAGCAATTCTACAATATTTCATGGTTGCTAGCTGCTAGAAAGTCTTTTATCATTCCAACATTTTAACTGACTTAAGTATACAAAGGAAATAGTTTGGCCTATATGGGTCTTGAAAAGGAACACAAAATGCTTTTCTTGGCTATACTATTAGATATTAAGCTATCTGAAGCCTGTCAGTCTCTTGAGAGAATATGATATGAAAAGCTTATGGGTTGTACATGATTGGTGGCAGGCCTCATGCACTCATGTAGGCCCCTTTATCTCCATGAAAAACAAAGAACAGCCAAGTTTACTTGCTTCAAACTTTCCGAAAAAGTGCAGACTAGATGTATAAAATATATATATATTTGCTATTCTAAATCTTTTTGAAAATTCTTAAACTGTGTCTTTAAAAAGATTATCTTAAACAATTTGGAGTAAGGCCATAAGGACTTAATATCTTTAAAACCTTAATGGGTGTGTTCCATTTCCAGTAAGAATGTAGAAAATAGTGAAATATGGTTGTTCTTGCTGCAACAAGAGAGCACTGGGTAAACTATACCATCATTCTTTTCTTTAAAGCCATTTAAAAGCAACAGATGAAAAGAAGCCCAAAAATGAATTAAGTTCTGGAGAAGAATGAGTCCTTGTTAAATAAGAGAACAGCAGCTGCTCACATATTTGGGGGCTGTAGCCTTGCCTATTTATGGAAGGGCAGAGAAGCAATCTTGTCAAAGGCAGGAAGACTTTGCTAGGACAAAGAAAACTCAGCTGAATTTTTCATGAACATGTGTGCTGTCATGAGGAATTGAAATATGGAATAGCCCCAAATTCAAATCTTTCCAACCTTCCAACTCTCTCACAGAGCGTATTTTGTTAAAAAAAAAAAAAACAAAAAAAAACGTGATTACAGAGAGAACTAGGAAGCAGAGGGAGACATAGTAGTGCTTAGATCCCAAAGTCCTGCTGGAGGAAGGTGCCTGACCTTTACCTCAAAACAATTGAAACCTTAGTGAAATGAGACTAATTAAAGCAGCAACCCAGCCTCTACCCAGATAATTTTCTGGTAAGATAAAAAATATCAAACCCTTGGAGGCACATGAAGCTAGGGGCTATATAGAAAAGCAAAGATATTTATTTAAAATTGGTAATTAGACCCCAAAGCCATGCTGGAGAGAAAAGCCTGACCAAACCCTAAGACATTTGAAACCAGAAATAAACCGAAACTAATTGAAGTTGCAACCCCACCTCCACCCAACATATGTTCAGAGAACTCACCCTAAATGGCTTACAGAGCAACATACCATAATCTCTCTAGGGGTACACACACACACACACACACACACACACATGAGGGGGCTTCAAAAATTGTGGAAAATGTGAATTAAAAAATATATAAACTTTATTTCTCAACATAAGCTGTACCAAGTTCAAGATACTTTTGTAAGCAATAACTTTAGCCATTTAGTCCATTGCTAAAGGACTGAGGGTCCTGGGAATTTAACCATTATCAACAGAAGAAAAATGCCCTTTAAAGATTTTTTAAGATCAGGGAAACATAAAAAAAAGTCAGAAGGAGCCAAATCAGACCTGTAATGTGGATGCCTAATGATTCCCCATTGAAACTCTCACAGTGTTGCCCATGTTTCATGAGAGAAATGAGGAGCATTATCATGGTGGAGAAGGACTCAGTGGTCAAGCTTTCTCAGTTGTCTTTCTGGTAAAGCTTTGGCTAACTTTCTCAGAACACTCTCATTAATGGGCATATTTTAATATTCTTTGGCCCTCCAGAAAGTCATCAAGCAAAATGCCTTGAGCATCCAAAAAAAAACTGTTGTCATGATCTTTGCTCTTAACAGGTGTGCTTTTGCTTTGACTGGACCACTTCCCTCTCTTGGTAGCCATTGCTTTGTTTGTGCTTTGTCTTCAGGATCATACTGATAAACCCATGTTTTATCTCCTGTTACAGTTCTTCAAAGAAATGCTTCAAGATTTTGATCCCACTTGTTTAAAATTTCCACTGAAAACTCTGCTCGTGTCTCCAGCTGATCTGAGTGCAATGGTTTCGGCACCCATTGAGTGGAAAGTTTGCTCAACTTTAATTTTTCAGTCAGAATTGTGTAAGCTGAACCAATTAAGATGTCTATAATGTTGACTATTGTTTCTGCTATTAATCATTGGTCCTCTCCAGTTAGGGCACAAACAAGACATTTTTTCCTAGCAAATTGATATGGATGGTCTGCTGCTTCTTCAACATTGTGTCATCCCTTCTTAAAATGAGTTATCTATTTTTAAACTGCTGACTTCTTTGGGGCATTGTGCCCATAAACTTTTCACAAGGCATCAATGACTTCTACCCAAGCTTCACCATAAATTTGATGTTTGTTCTTGCTTCAGTTTTAGCAGAATTCATGTTGCTCTGATAGGGGCTCTTTTCAAGCCAATGTCTTATCCTTCTTAGTGCCTCAAACTAGATCTGTTCAGACATGTTATAACAAGGTAGTACAAGTTTACTCGGTGCAAATAAATTTTAAATTCATGCATAGTTTTTCATAACATACGTTTTCCATGAACTTTTTGAAGACCCCTCGTGTGTGTGTATATATAGATATATTATTCAATTTCAATCTTAACTGTTCTTTCCTACACAGTATCTAGCATACAATAAAACATCTTGAGAGACATTAAGAAGCCAAATCAAGACCCACAATCAAGAGTAAAAAGGTCAGTAGGAGCAGACCGAGAGATGAGCTACATGATAGGATTAGCATGGCAGGACTTAAAATTACTCTTGTAAATACGTTACTGAATTTAGAAGACACGGTGCACAAAATGTATCAATAGCTGTGGAATTATTCATAGAAATTGATATTTATCAAAGCAAATGATTATGGAACTGAAAAATTCAGTTTTTGAAATGAATCAACTTAGGTTTAGATATCCAGCAAAAACATTCTTCCAAACAAAAAACAAAACAAAGCTGAGAGAATTTCTCATGGAAGGCCTATAATATTAAAGAAAATTCTTCAGGCTAAATAAATTACCTCAGATGAAAGTATATCTTCAGGAAGAAACAACACCAGACATACAAATATGTTGGTAAGTATAAAAAAATGTATATTTTTAAGTTTCTGTAAAAGACTATTATTAACTGTTTGAAGAAAAATTAGTAATAATAAATGACAAGGTTTATAATATGTATAGAAATTAAATACTAAATAGGATATACAATAGAAAGGAGTAAATGGAATTAAACTCTTGTAAAGTTTTCATAGTGGATTAAAATAGAAGAGGAATAGGTAAAATTCCAATAGAGGAGAAAAAAATGAATACCAGAAAATACTTGTATAATCTACAAGAAGTCAGCAACATGGTAGATTTAAACCCAACCATGGAACTCTTTGAAATAGAAAGTTGATGCCAAGTTCAAATTTATATCAATACAGTGGTTTCTGCTATGAGTATAAGATCAGTAATAAGCAGTAACTGCTTTTCCATCCACATTTTCACAAAAGTATTTTATTCTATGAGCACATTTATAATTGTATATTTCTCCTGCCTGCCTTCCCTCCCCTCACTGTTACCATTTGAGTAGAAAGGCTGTCACTGATACATTGCCAAGAACAACCCATTGACTATGCTATACAGCTTTCCAGATAAGTCACATTCTAATCCTTAAATTTGACAGCACAGAAATGTAAGATTTTGATCTATTCTAACTCTAAGTATGAGAAGAATTTATTCTGACCATTGAAATGTTTCTATAAATCAGGTTTTCACAGATCAAATGTTCAATTTCCAAATTTTAAGTTACAGCCTCAAGAAATAAACATGAAAAATAGATGCTACATACATCTGTTGGAGGAACAGTAGCTACCATTGTCTTCTAGTAATAAAATAGAAGATGGACTAAATTTCAGTAAGAATACATATAATTTTAATCAGATATACTTTTGTAAAAACATTAGTAAGTTTTTATTATATTTACTTAGGTTGAGTCTAATTATTTATTCTATTATAGCAAAAAAAAAGCTATGGAATTAACTATTAATCAAATGTCAAATAGAAGACAATCAAGCTTCCTGTTCTGGTTAAATATATTGTAGTCTAAAAACGTCGTCTTCTACCCTTTAGATCTCTCTTGATCATGTTGGACTGTACATGAACTAGAAATAAACTTTGTTGTTTTTAATCCACTGAGGTTTCAGGAGTTACTCATTTTAACAGTTAGATCACTCTGAGCTTAGAACAGACAATTATACATTTTGAAATACTAATAGAGCATACCAACTTGATTAAATATGAATTAATCATTTTAATTAAAATCACATAGCTCTTGAAGTACAGTGTCATCAATGCCCTTATAAAACTAATGAGTAAGAGTAACAAAGCTGGGTAGTTTCTATTTCTCTACTACACAGTGATTGAAATCATTGAAATATGGTGGTTCAAGAGTGGGGAGGGAGCAAAAGATATCTAATTTAATAAGAGAACCGTTTTCTATGATTAACAAAAGTAAAAGCAACACATTTTAGCCATATTATTTAGATGGTTTTTAAATACATGGATGACAGTAATTTGAAAATAGCTCAAATCCCACTGCTTGGAAAAGCCTATTATTATTGTGGCCAGGTGAATTACCAAAACTTGCTCTATCTCCTTCCCTTTCTAACAAGGTGAATCAAAATATAATAATTAAATCAGAAGCTGACCCCTGTGAATACCTAGTATGATCAACTGGAAGACTTTTGAGGAGGCAGGATAAAAATCAAGTGCTATGCCATGTAATAGGAAAGGCGGGTCATGGGGGGATGGGGGGAGGATAGTAATTTTTTTCTAAAAAGCTGGGTCCAAGCAGGACTGATGGAAAATATTTACTCAGTGTGAATTTAGGCTGTTTGTCTCAAACAAGCAAAAAACTTACTTGTTTTGGGAGGCATGTTCACTTCACCAGTAAACTAATATGCCTGAGTTGCTACTCACGCAGAAGAAACCTTGGGGACCAAATATACTCTTGTGGAAAGATCTGAGGTTTGCCCACAAAAAGGAGTAAAATAATTGACAAGGAGACTTGAAGAGGATCTTAGTTATGGGCAAGTCTTCACCTTGGATGTGAGGATGGAAACAAATGTGGGAGACACCAGATAAAGGCCAAGTGATAGAGACAGTAAAACTAATTCCCGATGGCTCCTCAGGTAACAACCACCACGTACTGAGAAAGGAAGTGAGACCCGGCAATACCCAACTCATATGATTTTAATCTCATAAAAGAGAAAATTTTGTTCTCCTAAGAAATGGTATTTGAAACAATATACTTTCTCTCTTCTTGACTTTTAATGCACAGCTATCAGTGTACTAAATGGTAATAATAATTGTCTAAATGATGCCTCTCATACTTGCAGCGTTTGCAATTATCCATCCATTCATTTTGTTTCAAAAGCATTTTATATGCTAGGCTGTGGGAATACAGAAGTGAATAGACTCTGACCTCAAGTGGCTAACAGTCTACCTGCAGGGGTAGCAGGCATGCAAATAAAGTCAGCATAATGCACACTATGAGTAGCACACACTGAGCAGGGCACTATAGATGTGTAGAATATATCTACGGGAAGAGGGATTTATTCCTTCTGGGTTCAGGGTGAGAACACTGGAGAAAATTTTGTCTTCACAAAGTCGTGTTTTGTTCTCTTGTCTTTGGTATCTAATTCTAGCCTTCTTCTAAAGTGAGCTCTTTCTGAAAGCCAAATTACTAGAAAGATATTCTAGATACAATAAGTTATGACATACCATATTCTGTAAACAATGTTTAGATCTCTGGGGGTTTTTTAGATCCCTTCTGCAGCTTCCCCCCCAAATTCTTATGCCTACAAATACTATTATTGGCCAGTTCCTCAAGCTCTTTGGATTTTATTAGATGTCTTAATCATAAATGAACAGGGCAGCTTTGCATGAAGCCACTCAGTTTGGAGGGCTCAGACTATCTGCTAAAGGTACTGCTCAGAAGCATGCCAGAATTTGCCAATGGTAGCCAGAAGTACGATTTTTTTTTAATGCACTAACTTTATCACAGATGCAGCTTTCTCCTGGCCATGAAAAAACTGGAAAGGAAGGGAGAAGTGACACAGAAACAGGTGTTACCAAAAGTTTGGTACTTGTCTCCAAGGTCAAATCAGTGGGAAAGAAGAAGGACAGGTGGTTTCAGGAAAAGAAAAGAGAAGTTTATTAATTTGCCTGCAAATGAGTAGGGTGGCAAAAGACCACCATGCTGTCTTTAAGCAGAAAAACAGGGCTTTTTTTTTTAAATGTCAGAATATAATGGGGGTCAATGGTGCTGGGAAAACTGGATAGCCACATGTAGAATGCTGACACTAGATCCACACTTCTCACCTCTCACCAAAATCAACTCACGAGGGATAACAGACTTAAACCTAAGACATGAAAACAGGGCTTTTTAAAGGGGGGGTTGGGGGAATTGGGCTTGGTATACATGTCTGGTGTCACATGTCTTGGCTTCAGGCTATTGTTGTTTAACTGTAATTGGTGGTTTCGGTTGACCTTATCTTTGGTGGCTAGAATCTTGTGACCCTTGTCCAGACAATTCTGTTGAACCATTTCCTGGGTTCAAGATAACAGAAAACAAACAGCAAGGAACATTTTTCTGCCCCTTTGATTACTGGCCTCAGGAAGGAGTGCAGGTTTTAATTCTCAAAAAGGGTGGGGGTTTTAAAGAGACAACCCATAAAACATTTCATTGCCCTTTTTCAGACCTTTACCTCTGTTATGCAGGCACTGCATGTACATCATCATTTTTAAACTCCACAGTGCCCGTGTAAATTTGGTATTGTTATCACGATGCTATGGAGAAGAAAGCATCACTTAAGCAGTAAAATAATTTGAAAGTGACACAGATTAAATAAATGGCAAAGGCAGGGAAATCTGATGAGAAGCCTTTTCTCAGGACTTGGCACCACATTGTCTCTGAAGCAGCAGTAAATCCATGTAAAGAGACCAAGTCTGTGATGAATCTGTGAAATCTGATGATAAATAAACTGTGCTTTGTCAAACCCATCACCACCTTTCTAAGCTTCCATGTACTTGTCTAAGGAAAAAACTCTGCTGAATAGACTTTATTCCAATGGCATACATTTTTCATACTAAAGGCAAAAGACCATCCATGAATATATAAAAATCAATACCATTTTGAGTGTCTGACACCAATATGCCTTTGTAGTCTAATGAAGAGTCATGTGTTGGTAGATTCTTTGAGCTGATTTAGATAAAGTTTAGAAAGATTAAGCACCTTGTTCAAGATTATATAGCTGCTCAGGCACAGGACCCACCAAATGTTAGATCCCTGAATTTGTTTTCTTTCCACTATATTACACTTCTTTGTATTCGTTACAGCAAAAACTCTACAAATCAATACTTAAGCCAGTTATCACAAATAATAGAACTGCTAATGGTAAATAAATTTGTGTGTCATTTTGAACAATCCTTTAATTTTCCTTTTTTAATAATGATTTTTAGTCTATCATGAAGGGAAATTTGGTATTGTTTTCTTTTAATCAACAACCTAGATGGGAACCACAAATTCAAAGCTAAAAAGAGTACCTTCAAAAGCTAAAAATCTGGGATTCAGAGACGTAGATGAAAGGGAAGTTTTGATCCATGAAGCAGCTTATTCACATTCAAGAACATTTTGTAGGAACAATTGTTTCCTATGTTTACTGATGAAGTAGTCTGTCAAATAAAAGAATTTGAGCTTCCCTAGCCACCTGGCTATTCTCTGGCTTTCTGCCAGTTGGAAGTCCTCTCTGAGTTGAAGCAGGGAAATAAATCTTTTACATAAATCAATCTATGGACCCTGCTGAATAGTTTTTGCCTTTGGGTTCTCATATAACATTAGGGAACTGATGAAGTTCAATAACTTCATTCCTTTTCAAATAATTTATATTTTAAGCTGATTCAGAAGGATTTTCTTGAGCCAGTTCAATTCAGTGGGGTCCAAGAACCAAACATGAGAGTGTCAAGTACATTTTTTTCTCATGGACCAAGACTGGTGGGGTAGACAGGGACTTTTAAATCACAAATTTACCCTGCCACCCCATTAATACAGACCATGTAAAGAATAAAGTTGTGGTAAATCCCAGATTAATTTTTCTCCTGATCTATCTAAAAATGTCACAAAAGTTTGTATTAGAGTATAAAACGAAGTAGGGAAGTGCATAAGCTATTCATATATTGAAGTTTAAAGCTGTCTCATTTGTTCTGAGGTGATGTTTCTGCAACCCTTACACTATTATAATGGTGTGATTACTTTAAATGAAGATCATGTACTGCAATAAATGGAAAAATATGATTACATATACAATTATTTTGCCTTTTTTATCCACTGGGAAAATTTTTTCTAAATTTGTCCATGTCCATTCCTCTTTATAAAGGTAGCATTAATATGATCTATTACTCTATTAATAAGGGACATTTTGTTCAGGAGTAGAACTACATTATACAACTTTTCTTTTGCTTATGCAAATTACAACAAGTAATTTGATGTTTTCTAGCTCTCACTGCTATATTTAAGAAAAAAGTAATAATTTACTCAGCTATGAATATGTATGAATAAAATTACTTTTTCCTCTCTGAAAACTAGGGGTGGCTACACTATTGTTTGTTTCCAGGTCCTTCGTGACACCTTTTTATTTTCTTACGAAGACATCTGTTGTTAGATGACAACTCAATTGCTTGTTGACTGCCTGAGAAAAAGGTCATGAAAATAGCTTAAATGAATTTATACTTTTATATCCTAAAATTAAGAGGTAAATGATTAGAATTGCGTTAAGGAGAAGGCTGTGTTTTGCTTTTTCCTTGTCCGCAGTAGAGAAGTCTTGGACATGGCAGGTACTAAATGAAAGAAGGCCCAAATGGATTGGTGTGAGTGAAGCCTCCACAATAAGGGGTGATTTCTGTGTAGGAGCTTGAGGGAGAAGACAGAATCTCAAATACATGGATTTACTGTTCATCATTCTTGTGATGATGAGGACAGCCTCTCTCTTGACCCCTTACTAACTGGTGGCATCTGTTTGTGAAATGGTGGTTGAGGAAAGGGGGCCAAGGGAAGGGCACTAAATCAGCTGTGTTTAGATTTTTGTAACGGGATGGGAGAAACATAGGCATTGCTGACTTTGTTGTTCAAAAGTTTGTTTTGAATGCAAAGTGATTTTCCATAGACTTGTAACACAACAATAAAACTTAGTTTGTCCATAAATTACCTGAAATAAAGCATGGAAAGCACTAGGAACTCAACTTATTATGGGTAACACATGGGAGCATTTTTTGTTTTTAAATACAGATGGGAACTCTGCACCCTCCCCAGGTCTATTGATAATTTCCATGGCCTGAGGCAAGGACTCCCACAGGGGGTGGGGCAAGGATGGGTCCCTCAGAGGGTGGAGGAGTAAGAAGTTATATTAACACTTGGGAACGTTGCTTATCAGCTCCCTGGACACATCATTTCTTTTTTCATAGGAACCTTTGCTTCCTCCTTTTCTGCCGGCAGCTGTAGCACATAGAGCCATAGCACAGAGGATCAGAGGACTGGCTTTGGGCCAGACTGTCTGATATTTTATCCTGTTGCTTAATAGATATTATATCTGCATAACTTGGGGCAAGTTTCTTAATCCCTCTATGCCTCAGTTTCTGCATCTATAAAATGGGAATAATAACACCCACTTCCTCAGATTGTAGTGATGATCGAGTCCATACCTATCAAATGCCTACAACATTGCTGGACGTATTGTTAGCATTTAGCACATGCTGTCACCCTCCCATCTCACCACTTCAATCAATATCAAAAACAAATGTTGATCTCTTTGTTTTTTTTAAGGCGTGGTAGATAAAAAACAAGGTCATACGTGGATTTTTAAAGATGAATTTTCACTGTACTCTTAAATGCAAAAAAGATGTGGGCTAGAGTACTGACAAATTCAGTGCAGTGAACTGGAAGTGAGCTGAGACTAGGGTCAGGAGAAAGAGGGAAAGTAGATCGGATGGGGCCAGGGATCATTCCTGGAAGTAGAGACCCAATGACAGAGGTGCAGGATAGGAAATGACTAAATGAGGACTTGGGTTTTCCCTTCCCTTATTCATCTCAACCTGCACTGCCAGAGCCCATCTTCCTTGGACCAGTCCTGGAGTGGGATGAGAAATAGGAACATTAGGTGACGGGATCCAAAGTGAAATAGGGTAGGGGTAATGTGGAGGCACAAAGTATCGCATACTTAGAGGAAAATGGAGGTGGAGGGGTAGGGAGAGAGCAGCTGTTCAAAGGCCAAGAAATTTGAAGAGCTGTTGCAAAGAGGGCACTTGTATGGCTATCTGCTCTTCAGCATGGCCTTGTATACATGACAGTTGTACCTAAGTCTGGCTTGTAAAATTTTGGAGCTTAATATTCCTAAAATGATATTTTGCAAGACAGGTCACAGTAGAAAATGAGTTACATGGTAAAACTTTGGGACAAGAGAGACTGCAAAGGTCAACATGCACTAGGATGGTCAAAAATCGTTTTGTGGAGCGATGGTGAACTAGGTTTTAAGTAAAAGAATTACATATGTGTGGAACAGATTCAAGAGGTAGGGAGGATTTGTGCTGTGTTTGGGGGCATTGAGAATGGTAACTCATGAATGGAAATCCTGAGTATAGCGGTTGTTGAAGTCAAAATTGAAAAAGTAGGTCGGGGTGACATTGAAGAGATCTTTGAACACCAAGATGAAAGTTTCAAAAGACAACAATGGGAAGTTGATGAAATCTGAAGAAATCATAAATGCACTGCCTTATGAATACTACGCTCAGTGTAATGGGAAGGCAACATCAGAAGCAGGGGATGCCAGAAATGCATATAATGAGGAAGCAACCAGCAAGCTTATATGGGAATGCTTACAGCAAAATGAAGAAGGGTCAACCCAATGTTTCAGAAAAATGTGGAAATGAAGAAGTCGGTTAACCTTGATCCGAGAGGCAGTGGAGTGCTGTAGCTACAATCTCAGGATTTGGAGTCAGAGTGATGTAGGTTCAGTTCCTGGTCAGGCTGCTCACTTGTCCTTTCTCCTTGGTAAAATTATTTAAACCTCTCTAAGCAGAGTTTCTTTATCTGTAAAATGAGAATAAAAACTCACACCATGCAGTTTTCTGTGTGTGAGAATTAAACAATGTAACACATATAAATAATTCACCACAGTCTCATCATAGTAAATTGCCCTACAAACATTTATCATCACATCATTATAATTTCCATAAAATAATTACCTGTTGTATATTGTCCTTATCTTTTCTTTAGAATGTAAGATCCACAAGGCCAGGGACTTTTTTCTGCTTTGCTCATTGATGTATCCCGAGCACCTCTGATAGCATCAGGCACATAGACGATAATAAATAATGTGGTGAACAAATTATTGTTATTATTTTCCCATTGGAGACTGGAAAAATAACAGGGCTTTGTTCAAAATAGAGAAGTCAAAAGGGAAAATTATTTTGGAGGCCAGAAGATGAAACATATTTTTAGATCATTAATTTTGAGCCGTCATGAAAGTGTTACCTTCCAACAAGCACCATCCACTGACTTACACGTTACACCTGTTTACTAGAACCAATCAGAGAACCTCCCATCCCCACTGAATTAAAGACCTAGAGTTTAGTGAAGAATATGCTTCCCAGCTCTTAGTGCTCAGAAAGGAAAGAGCTTCCTCACTGTAAGGGAGCAGTATTTTATAATAATAGGAACACAGAGAACAGGAATTCATCAAAGCTAGAAATGGAACTGACCCAAAGATTATGTGGCCCTTTCTGTTGCTCACAGTATATAACAAACTTATTCTTTTTTTGTTCAATATCATTTCAGGACTTTTTTTAAAAAATCTTCTTATGAAATCCTTTTAAAATTATCATTCACTCTCCCGTTTTGTTTCAAGTGGTTTCATGTCATTCTTTTTTTATTTTTTTTGAGAAAAGAAGGCTTATACACTGTTGGTGGGACTGCAAATAAGTACAACCTCTATGAAAAACAGTATGGAGATTCCTCACAGAAATAAAAGTAGACTTATTGTTTGAACCAGCAATCCCAGTACTGGGTATCTACCCAATTTTATCAAAAAGACACTTGAATGTTTATTGCAGCACAGTTCACAATTGCAAAGATGTGGAATGAACCTAAGTGCCCATCAATTCATGAGTGGATTAAGAAAATGTGGAAAATACATATATATAAACACACACACACACACCATGGAGTATCACTCAGCCATATAAAGGAAGGAAATAATGTCTTTTGCAGCAACTTGGATGGAAATGGAGACCATTATCCTAAGTGAAGTATCTCAGGAATGGAAAACCAAACACCACATGTACTCTCCAATAATCTCTGACTGATGGGCACACATGGCACAAAGACATGTAAAGGCCATTGGAATCCAAGAATGCGGAAGCGTGGGAGGTGGTGAGGGGTAAAAACTTATCTGGTATGATGAACACTATTCTGGTGACGGGCACACTAAAAACCCCGACTTATATCTGTGGAACAAAAACATTTGTACCCCTTTAATATTTTGAAATTTAAAAAAATCTTTCATTCTTTTAATTAATGTTGGTTGACAATTTAGGGCAGACAAATAGAAGTTTTTAAAATCCAACAATAATTCATGACTATTGAGTTGAAAGTCAGACAGAGTAGATAAGAGAGGACCTTTTCACACAGTAGTAAGGCTGAAAATATTATATGAGAAATGAGCCTATCAAAATATTCGAGCAATAAGTATGTCAGTAGAGAAATATCAGTGGTAGGTTAAATAAGCATAAAATAATTATGTAAATGTCAGAAAGTAAAATTTATTATATAATAAATAATATAACCAAATTGAAATAGCCATTTATACAATCAGCTATGGGAAAACAAACCTAAAATGGAAAGATTCACTGAGGACAAATATTCACTTAGAGGTTAAAGATACTGCCTCAACACTTCTGTGGGAAATAACACATTTTGCATAAATACTGATGTTATATAATACTAACTCACTTAATATTTAATTTCATAGTTTCAGAGCACCATAAACCTTATTGAGAAAGGCAAGTTAAAATTGGACACTTCATAGATTTAATGTTTAAAAAATATGCTATGACAAAAAAGGATAAACAAGATCTAACAGTTTCATAAATCACCATCACAGCAACAATAGGACCAAGATAGCAGATGTAGAAATAGAGGCCCCAAGGAGGCAGAGGAAGTTGCAGATGAATGGTATTAAATGTTACCTTTAAAGGAAAACAACTTGGACAAAGTGTTCTAAACACTGAGGCTTCTCTATTGCAGCTTCCCTTGTCTTATTTTCCTTCACCACTTTGAAATTGATGCTCCGGGTCTCTGGAGCTTGACACTGGGGTGAACCACACAGTCTCGTTTCAAGATGCTTTGCTTTTCTTGTGTAGGCTTCAACCCAAGAGAGAGCCATAAAATCAGAGCAGTTCATTGTGCCTGGGCAGGAAGCAGAGTCACTCACCTGATTGGCACTACACTGGGCTCTGCAAAGCCCAGCTCCATCACAGACATCCTTTTTGTCTTGCTGGCTCTTTCTGAAAGGATTTTCATGTGTGAAAGGGAGGCTGAGAGATGTAGAAGACTGTGCCCAAGAATGGCCAGTTGAAACCACACTTTGTTGCAGGGGAGATTGTACCTCCTGCTAGATTTCTTTGATTTAGGCTTTATATTTCTTTTATTTTCTTTTACTTTATCTCCTACAGGTTTTACACAATACTTTTCCCCAGAGCCCAGGATGTTTAATTTTTGGTTTCACCATGTGAAAACTTTCTTGTTTGGAAGCTGATAGATCTTTATAAGAAAGGTATATCTTTCGTAAAATGAATTGCAGGATAATCAAGTTTGTGCCTGTGCAAGTCCCTTCTGTGAAATAAATGTTATTCTTAATATATAATTTTAGGTATAAAGCAACATATATGATTACCCCTAAATAGTATGACAGAAGTGGAATTCGTTATAATTTTTTAAATGCCCCAAACTGAATGTTTGAATCTTGACCAAATGGAATATCTTTGATTTTCAAGCTCTGCAGTCTATTATACAAATCTGAAAAATTCTTATCATCTTGTTAATTAAGGAATAAGCATTTGAGCTCTTATTTCCTTAAAAGTATTCTAGGTATGTGAGGGACATAGAAATATGTCATAACTTCTGCCTGTAAAAGGTTTTCAATTCAGATAAAGACATAAGACTTGATATAAAGGTGAATACCGCATGGTAGTCTATGAGGTTAACAGCTTAGATACATTCTAGAATTTAAAACAGGAAGCACCTGAGAGATCAACTAATTCAAAACCCTTGTTTTATGGAATGTAAAAGTTAGTCCCAAAGAAGTTATCTCCATACAAACAGAGAAACCCACTCAAAAATGTATTCTAACTCCAACTTGAAGGCTCTTGACTCCAACGTCACCATTGCACTGCTGTGACAGCAGGGTGTGAAGCAGGTTCACTGGTTACCAACTTGTCTGAGTCCAGTGAGACAGAACACCCACACACCATAAGTTACATGAAGTGGGTTTATTATTATACGTACAGAGAGACAGCAAGGGACAACAGAAGCCTGGGAGTGACAGTGAGTCGGTGCCCCAAGGCTCACAAAAGCTGCCCGGCATGGATGGCGTCTCATCTGTGTGTGCTGTGCTTGCACTGCATCTGAGGGACCCCAAAAATCAGCCTGCTCTGACTTTTATACCACAGGTCAACAGGACAACCTCGGATAAAGCATTGAAGGACATCCTGTCTCTAGGGGGGGATGGGAAAAGAACCCAGGCTGTTCCAGCCAGGTCCTCTAATGTGACAGGATGTCACACTCCCAGTACATCCTACAGTTTTTCCTGAGTACTATAAATGAGAAAGGGGCAAGAACTGGGTCGGTCCTAGGTCACCTAGAGAACTGTCCTGCACAGAAGAGGGGGAAAGCAGGTTTTTGATCCATGACAGCTGAGGTGTCAGGTAAGTTGGGTTCTTGTGGTTGACCACAGACAGATGACACATAATTACTTCACTTGTGGTGGAGCTGAGGATGACAGTACAACAGGCCAGAATTGGCACTGGGAAGGAAGAGGATGCCCCCAGCCCCCTCCTACAGTGAATCATGGAGAGGAGGAAGAAAGGAAAAGTCGAGTTAACGTGTATTGTGTGTCCACTGTGTCCCAGGCCTACTGATCGGTGATTTATATGCAGCAATTAATATTTGCTGAGAGAATGAATGAATAATTTTATTTCTCACAACAGCCTCACAAGATATGATTACTTCTAGCTTCAGTAAGGACAAGGCTTATTTGTTCAGTCAGCAGACGTTCACTCACGGCCTTTAGGGTCCCAGGTCTTGTGTTAGACACAGGAGTATGAAGATGGCCCCCATTCCTACTCTATTGGAAATGGAGCTCCAAAATTGTGTGTATCCTCTGAGTTTTATTCGCACAAACTCAGAGTAGTCATGTAACATCTTCAAGATCACAAAGCCTAAAAAAATGGAAAAGTTACCTTTCCAAATCAGAGCTTTTGAAAAGTACTTTTAAATTCCTACTCTTTCCATTACAACTCACAGCCTACCATTTGAGAAGGCAGCAGGGAAAATGATGTCAGCCAATTTGGGTGAGAAAATACAGGTCAGAAAAACAGAAGTCAGTGAGGGTGTGAGCACAGAGGAAGAAGCTAAGCATGGACACATGCATTGTGTACAGGGCAAGGACACAGGAACCGCTGTTTAAATGGGTTCAAACCCAAGCAACTGGAGTGAATTTGTACCCAGAAAACAGGTTATGAAATTAGAAGAGCAGACTAAAAGGAATTAAAGAGAAATTAACCAAGTGCAATCAAGATAATTTTTTCTTTACTGCATAATTCATACAAAGACACATTCTCTTCTCTCCTCTCTGCTCTGTCTCACACATACCCTCACATATATGCCAGAACTCAGTGGTTCAAATGTCTTCCTCTTCCTCTTCCTCTTCCTCTTCCTCCTGCCTCCAATCCCTGCAAACCATTCATACCTGCCCAGAAGTCTCTTTGAAATCTATGGGACAGAATGGAAGAACAAAGGATGTATCTAATTTCAAAAATGGTGGCCTCACTCTGTGCTTGAGTCTTATGCTAAGGTAGACCAGAGATTCTTCATGGGGACCACAGTATTTGTGAGTCTGGGAGTTGGCCATGCGTATGGAGTGTGAGGAGCGGGAAGCCCTGTTATAGAATCATTTTTTTTTTCTGGCTTAAGTCGTGGTTTCCAGGCTGTCTGTTAGTGTTTACCATTCTTAAGTGAGGCACCCTTTCAAAAAATGGAGGCAAGTGAACATGTGCTGGCTATGTAGATGCAGAAATCCCAATCTTTATGTCTAAATGAGTTGTAATGAAAATGTAGAATTGTCCTAAGAGCAGTTTTGTAATTCTCTTACAGGTAAGTACTAACACTGGCCTATAATGTTTGAATATACATATAACTGTAGTGAAAGGAGCAAAATGGAAATGATTAAAGGGCTTGTGGCTATTGTGTTCACTTTTCCAGACTCCTAGAGCAGAAAAAAATACTGCTCCTTGCTGAAAACAATGAAAACTCAGGGCTTCAAATGGGTCAGTTGCTTCAGGGGACCCAAATTCATTCCAAATACTTCCTATGCCCTGAGAAAATGTGACCAAAATATTAAACTGTAAAAATCACAGAACCTTAAAATATTTGAGACTACAGACAATGTTAGAGATCATCTGGTTTAGCAGTGATTAACCATTTGGGGGATGGAGATAATCTAATGTAATTTGAGGACTGTCTTCCTGAAAAAAATGCACATATGCATATTAATACAAACGTGCATATAATTTTAGGGAGTTCAGGGATTTCTTTAGCCTCTTGTTACCAGATTAAGACTTCCAGAGCTAGTGGAACCTTCAGTGAAATCAGAACTCCTCACTTTTCAGAGCTCAAGTGCCTTGCCCAGGGTCACATGGCTAACTGGTGTTGGAGCAGAAGGAGGGCCACATAGCCCAATACTTAACCCACATTTGATTAGACTTAACACCCAAATTACAGCAACTCATTACCCAAGGTACTTAAAATCACCTGCTAAAGTCAACTGTCAGGGCTTTCCCTTCTAATTCATAATTGTACCTTACATAGCCCCATTAGCAACTTTCTAGATGGGCTTAAGTTATTAATAAATGGGACTTTCAATTACATTATACTATTTCCATTTGAATAACTGCATTTTCTCATCTGTTGTTTCCCTTGAATTTTTTGAAATTTTCTCTTTATTTTGAAATGTCAGGGTAATATGTCTCTTTAAGGGGTGGTAGAAAAAATCTTAAGACTGCTTATGATCATCACAGGGATATATCTCAGAGTATCAGGTATTCATGCTGCTCCATTAAATTGCTTTAAAGTAAAATGAGATTCTAGAATAAATAGGCTTTAAAATATCTTAGGCGGTATGGCTTCTACTGAAAGTGATAGGATGGTAATCTAAAGTAGGCATTGTCAGGTTTGCTGATGAGGTAGGCATGCTAATCTTAATCCACAGATTTAAAGAATGACTTTCCTAGGACCAGTAGATAACCGAAGGTTATAGTGTTATGTACCATTGTGATAATGGAGCTTATCTATATACTAATATGCGGCCATTATCTTTTCATTTTAGCTACATCAATGGGCAGGTAAAAAGTGACATAGTTCTGAGCTGTGGACCCATGACCTACCTTCAACCTCATTTCTGTCTTCTCAGGCAGCACTTGGGTTCATCACATCTCTTTTGTTCTCTCCCTGTACTTTGAAAATGTTGCTATGGTTGATTTATTAGGTCATATTTGGTTTGTTTGTTTATTTTTCTGTCTTCTCAAATAGACACTTAGCTTGTTAAGGACTGAGGCTCTGTCCTATTGTACTATGAAAGCACAGGAACCGGCACAGTGCTTGACACAGGCTAACTGCTCAGTAAATATCTGTTGAATTCATAACTGACTAAAGGAAGTAAATACATCAATGTTCTGCATACTCCATGGACTGGGGACTTAAAAAAAAATTTTTTTGCCATCCCTTCTTTAAAATAGTCTGTTTCTAATTTGGATTCTGCTACACCAGCAAAAAAATATAATAAAGGGGGGGAAGAAATCATTGCTCCTTCCGAGATAGAAGAGATCGGGAAGGTAATAAACCTACACATTCACTGAAATTGATTAGGGTATTTGAGAAGGGATGTCTAAGGGATTTGACAAAAATTATATTTTTATTCTATCCCCCAGTAAACCAAAAAGATTGAGTTTCTAAACACAAATGCTATAAAAAGGGTTTAAGGATTGTCCTGAGAATTTATGTAGTATTTACAGAAGGTTTGATTAACAGTTCAGGACAGATCTTATTGATACACCAGATATTCAAGGGCAAAGCTATGTTTCATAAGACATCTTTCTATCCCCAATACTACGTATAAAGTCTGAGACATAGGAGATATATGTATATTTTTTATATATATATATATGTATAAAAAATCCTTATATATAAAACTTTGTTGATATATATTTATATATGTTAAATTTCGTTGAATTGGTGTTCACCTATTCAAGTAATTTTTGAGCGGTGTTAAGAAAGCCCTAATGTCAAATTTATCTCTTCTATCAACTGCCTAAGAATCTGAGACCCCCATTGCTATAGATTCATTCCTTTAAGCTTTGCTTCCTGTACTTGGAGTTTTTGCAGATAATGAGTTAAATAACATTTTGCAGAATTTCTGAAAACACATAGCATGATTTTGTGTCTGGTGACTGTCTAAGACGGGGGATATATGCCAAAGCCTTTTCCAAACTTATTTGACCCAAAAAAGTTCTTCAAAAAACATATTTTTTTTTACTATGGTTGCACAGAAAACCCATTAGTAATGAATGCAATGAACTAATTCACACTAATGTGTTATGGTTTTCCTGCTATAGACAAGGTTTGGGGGGCCTTACTGTGTAGCGAAACCCCTGAGAAGGTGCTTGACGAGAATGAGGGTGGGGAAGAAATCACGAGGAAAAGTGCCTTCATTTTGCAAAGCGTGGATCATTTCCCAAAAGCTCTCTCTCCTCCTCCCTTCCTTGAGACAGCAGAGCATGAACTGTGTGTTTATGTTCTTATGCTGCAGCTGCTACGAATAATGATAACAACAATCATGATTAATGGTTATTGAGCATTGTCAGGAAAAACGGTACGAACATTTTCATGTTTCTGCAGGGTCAGGGCTTTCTGAGCAAAAATTACTGGTGACCTGGCTGAAAGGATAAGTGAACATCAAAAATCTTGAATGCTAAAGACAGTGAAATATCCTGGGGAGATGTACAGGTTTGTCTCCCTTGGAGCCATTTGTTCACCTTCCAAAGGGTTGTAAACACCTAAAAACCTTCCCCTCCTTTTCCTAGAGAGGATTTGTTTACATCACAGAGCAAAAGCTTTTCTCCCTTTCTTAGGGGGGAGGAGGGGTAGCTGTGTAGCTCCTATATAAACTCTGAGATTCATAATTTCAGGGCTTCTCTCAAATCCCACTTTATAGGCACAGGAAATAACTGCTCTCATTGTGTTGCTCCTATGGAGGACTAGGGAGGGGAAACCGATGCTAAGATCACCAGTAAGTAAAGAATCAGTCTGCTTCTGATCCAGAAATCTTTGTTAACTGTCAGGACAAAATAGTTAAATATAGTTATTATAAACTTATCAAGCCTTTATTCTCTAATTACTGTGCTAAGAGCTCTGTATACAATATCATATTTAATCTTCACTTATTTTCTCAGTGTTGCCATGTGAGATAAGTATTAGGATTGATTTACAGAGGGAGATACTGAGGGTCAGAACTATTAAGTGATCAGCCTAAGGCCACGATGCTCTTAATTAGTTGGGATGCACTTCCAACCTAAGTCAGACTGACTCGTAGTCATTCTCTTAAGATGTAGCTTCTAGAGAGCAGGGATTTTATCTATTTTGTTCATCCATGTATCCCTAATGCCAAGAAGAGTGCTTGGTACTCAGTAGGTGCTCAATAAACATTTGTTGAATGATTGCTGTACTATTATGAGGAGTTAGGAATGTGAGTAACATTCTTGGGAACTAAATTTCAGTTAGCAAGTCACTAACGGAGCCATCTTATAGAGCAGATTTAATGCAATGCATTCTTTTACAGTTTTTAAAGAATGCATTAGGGAAATATTTAGAAGTTTAAAATAAGTCACAGGTAGAAAACACTGAGATTTGGTATATATGACTTTTGTGTAAACTGAATTCATTCTAAATTGAAAGAAACGCATTTGTAGTTACACACTAGACAAAGAACATTGTTGTCTCATAACAGAGTAAAGATTAATTCTTTGTATCATGATCATGATTAGTATAACAGATTCCTAAGTAATAAATTTAGTTCAGTTTGGCTGATTATGTTAGAATAAAAGTTACATAAACAAAATTAACATACAAATAGTCAGGAGGGAGGATTTGACCTTAGGTAGCATATGTATTTACTGCGTATTTTCATGAAACCTATCAATTACTACAATGAATTAAAATATATAATATATGATCCAATTCTCACTCTTCTTGACCTGTAGACTATAGAGTTTGGAACCATTATCTCTGGACATAGAGACACTAAAAAAAAGTGATTTAAAAAAATATATATCTCTCTATATATATATGAATAACAAGATATAGATATATGCAATTATAAAATTTACAGCAGCTGAAGAGCATATGAACAATAAATTTGGATCCTGGCTACATGGCTGTGATAATTAATTCCAAACTAGGGAATAACTTCAGCTAATGGAAAATATAAACACAGGTTTTAATTGGACTAAAGGGACTCCTAGTAGTGCTGTTAATAATGGATTTTGAAATACACAAAATAAATGTCCTTTGCCAACCACTTTCAATAAAACAGTGGAACAAAAAGAAATTTTTGCTCCAACTTTAATCCATACATGAATACTTCATTTGCCATTAAATTATTAACTTTACTTCTTATTTATTATATCATTAGCTTAAGCTCAGGGACCTACATACATTTTTAATTCTCACTTTGGCGTTGGCATCTAAGTGGATATATGATTAATTTAGAAAGACAGAGCCATTATTGTTTCTTTCAAATCGTAAAAATTATGAGGATGATGGAATTTTTTCTGTGTAAACATGCTAAAATTGTTATCGTTATTTATTCTGATTCTTTTTGAGCAGGAACTATCTTTTCATACCAGATTGTAAGAAGCTACTGAGTGTTAGTGAGAAATTAACTTTGAGCCTTCAAAAATTAGAAACCTACCCACCTTTCTTCTCTTCCATGCCCTATTACCATGTTACATTTTCCCTCTATTTACATTTTAAAATAATTTCATTTGTGGAATTTCCAAGCTCTTTACTCCTAGAGTTTCTCTCCTACCACATATCTGTATGATTTTTCATTCTTTGCTTCTGCTCTCCTGAATTTTTTTTTAAGTAAAGGTTTCCATTGAAAGACAGGGCAACCTCCTGGCGTTGGAAATGGGCCAAGATTTGAGTCTGAATGTGGAGACTTTGTCACTCAAAAATCTGGAAAGAGAGGTGATGGAGCTTGTTCATGGTCATGATAAATAGGTGAGTCTGGAAATTGAACTATCTTGGCATTATAGTTGTGGCTTGATTAAAATAGAAATCATCTAAAACTCTAAACTCAAAACATTTGGAATGGCTTCCAAGCATTGATATTCTAACTGGGGTACAAAATGAATCAGTAAAAGGGCACATTTTGTGTATGTTCCTATAAATGCATGAAAGTATAAGTCTCAGAGATAAACGACACACCTTGAGGTACTAAACCAAAATCTCTTGTTTATAATAACAAAAGCTGTACAAAGCCTAGTAAGATATTTCAGAGCACAGAGTGGCTTTCTTTTAGAAAGCCACATTTGCAGGGGGTGGTCAACTGATGAGGCAAGCGGTAGAAATACAGACTTCACATTATGAGCAACTGCAGAGTTGGCTGTCTCCATCCACTGGGGAAGAAGTAAAGTATGAAAGAATAGCAGGTCATGGTTAAAATTCCTGCCAGTCTAGAACACAACCTTAGACTCTTTTCATACAAATAAGATTTAGGTGAATAAAACCTGATTTTATTTATTTAAAGATGAATGACTTAAAAAGGAGCCAAAATAAGATGTAAACCAAGATACTACCAAAAACAAAAAACAAAAAAAAGAGGAGGTTTAGAAAAGGAAAAGCAAATGGCAGGCAAAGAATACTCACCAGAAAATGAATCACAGGAAAGGATTGTTAGAGATCGGGTAAAAATCATAATCAAATGTCTTCCATGAATTTAAAAAATTTTTCAGTCAGTTGACTCTGAAGCAAGAGCAAAGACAAAGAAATTCAGATAGGTAATAACAAGGCAACAGAGAAAGACTAAATATGAGCTGGTCTGGCAGATGTCAGAAAAGAAGCAAAAGGGGAAAAAAATCACAGAACTTAGGGAGAAATTGGATGCAATGTAAAGGATAATTGATATTGCTAAACACAGTAAGAAACATGGGAGAAAGGAGAAGATCAGCAAGATGAAATGGAATTTTATAAAGAATTTTTTTTTAAGAGGCAGGATCTTGCTCTGTCACCCAAGCTAGAGTGCAGTGGCGTGATCACAGCTCACTGCAACCTCAAACTCCTGGGCTCAAGGGATCCTCCCACCTCAGCCTCCAGGATACCTAGGACTACAGGTACACACCACCACGCCTGGCTAATTTATTATTATTATTATTATTTGTAGAGTCAAGGTTTTGCTGTGTGGCTTAGGCTGGTCTCAACTCTTGGCCTCAAGTGACTCTTCCACCTCAGCCTTCCAAAGTGCTGGGATTACAGGTGTGAGCCACTACACCTGGCCATAATTTTTAAAAATAAGAAAATGATAGATATGAAAGAAAGACAAATGAGATCTAATGTATGTATGCTTGGCCTGACGAAAAGGACTAATGAAAATAGCAGAATATATAAATGTATAATACAATAAAGCTCTTCAGAAATAAAAGAAGGCTTCAATTTATAGTTTGGAAAAACATATTATGCCATAAAAAATGAATTAAAGAATGACATCAATAAATTTCTTAATAAGTTACTTGAATTTTTATAAAAAGATATAATCCCTTTTCAAAGTTCAAAAATAAAAGTCACTTATAACAACAAAAAAAAAATTACTGCCAGTCTCAGACTTGTCCATGGCAACATTCAATGCTAGAAGACAGTAGAATAATAGCTCCTAAATATTTATCAAGAAAATAAGCAATAAATTTAGAATCTTACAGTCAGAAACACAATGGTAAAATAATTTAAAAATTAGACCTACATTATTGAACATAGAAAAAAACTAGTTAATTTAAGTAAATTCAGCTGTAAGATTTCAATAAATGTTGAATTGCAGTTACATGACAGAATGCATATCATATAGACTTTTACAATCAAGAAATGATATAGCCAAAAAAGTGAGGTAGGAAGGGAGAGAAAAAGTGGGAGTAAATATTAAAATACAAACTTACTCATCTTTTACAGCTAGGAGATGTATATATGAATGAATACGTATCATTTAAAGTTAGAAATCAAGTGACAGAAGTGAAAGTAATGTGACAATAAAAATGTAAATACTTGGCAATATAAATGAACTAAAATTTGATTATTAAAATGGTGGAAGAGGAAGAAGGATAAATAGATTAATATACCATAGTGAGTCAACCAAAAGAATTATAAAGGTTTATAGTACTAGGAAGGCAACCAAAAGAGTCTTTAACGTTTTAAAGAAGGAATTTGGACTAAAGGGAGTAGAAAAGAGGGGACAGGGTATACATATTTTATCATTTCTCCTACTAGTCTCACATTACATTTAAACTATGTGCTTATACCGTTTTGATAAAACAAAAATAATTTTATAATGAAATTAAACAACAGTATGACAATAAACCATGGTTTTGATCGTAATATAAGATCAATTTAAATTCAAGTCAGAAAAAATTGAAGTAAATAAAGTTCCTTTATAAAGCCGGAGACTGGAATTCACAATCACTATTATACTGTTGTTAACTGTTATATAGTTTTGAACTTATATGCACTAAATAATATACTGCTAACTTTCAAAAAGCAAAATCTTTGGGTGTAAGAAAAAATATACAAAAATACATTAATATCAGAATTATAATTTTTTTCATTCAGTCCATGATAGATTAAGTGAAGAAGACATAAGTAAGGATATATAAAACCTAAGCAACATAATTTAAAGTAGAGCACAATGATACTCTTCTTCTATCCCCACAACATGCACACACACACACCACAGATACACTTTAAGTGGAGACCATATCTTCTATTCTAGCTCCATGGAGTATTCAAAAACTGTTTAACCATATACTAGGTATGAAGAAAACTTTCATAAATTATAACAATTAAAAAAAACATTATCTGGTTACAATGGAATAAAACTTGAAGTTAAAAACAAGGTACAGGGGTGGGCATAAAACAATACTCAGAAAAATTCATAATCTTCAATAATAATATAAGAATAGGAAATCAACTCAGGAAGTTAGTAACGGGATAAAAAGAAAATTAAGAAAATAGCAAATAAACATAAAGGCAGGAATCAATAAAATAGAAAAGAGGAAAAGTGTGAACTAATAATGAGTTCTAATTCTTTTATTTAAAAAACCAGTAAAAACAGTTGAATCATTATCTAAATTAATAAAAGGAGAGAAGGAAAGCATAAATTCTAAAATAATAAATACTGCAGAAAAAATAATAGAGGCATAGAAGAAATTCTAAGCATCATAGAAAATGATTTTTTCAACTCTATGTAAATGCGTCTGAAAACCTGAAAGAAAGCGATAATTTTCTAGGAAAATATCAGTTACAAAAGTGATTTCAAAAAGGATAAGTCTAAAAAGACAAGTTTACATAAAAGAAAAATTAAAAGTTACTAAAGAGTAGCATATAAAATGAAAATTATCCCCCCCGGAAATTGCTTATGAAAGAAAAGTAACAATGTTGTAATGTATATAATGTGTATACAGTTGTTTCTCTGTATACTCTGAGGATTGGTTCCAGGACCCCGACTTATACCCAAATCTGCACCTACTCGAGCCCTTCAGTCATATATTGTCTTTCTGACCTTACTAGAACATAAACTTCATGAGCGCAGGTATTCTTGCCTGTTTTTATTCATTTCTGTATTCCCAGGACCTAAAATAGCATCTGGCACATAGAAAGTACTAAATGATATTTGTTGAATAAATGAGTTTGCATCAAGAAGTGGCCAAAGAATCATATATCCTAAACCTGAGAGTAACTAACCAACCATTTATTTTTCTTTAGGCTTTCTGTTTCTGGACTTTGTTTCCCCATCAAACTGTTATCTCCAATGTAATTAGTCAGATTCTAGCTTTCTTCCATATAATCCTAGTCCCGTTGTGATTTCTTTAGACAACATCTTTAGTCATCTTGACTGAATTTGACGTGGTGAAGGTGGTAGTGTCATTGATGATAACAGATAACATTTATCGAGGGCATACTCTATGTGAAAATGCCTACTAGTGCTTTATATGCATTTCTCTTAAGGTAATATTAGGAGTTGATGTGCAGTTTACTGACATTACATCTGGAAGAATGCTACATTACATTTAAACATAAACTTGCAGAGAACCATCCAGGAATCTTGATGATGGAGGATGAGGAAATAAACACTAGAATCAAGAATGCTGTGAATTTTCACCAGATAAAAGGAATGATTTTGTTCATATTGACTTATCTTATTATGAAGGACAAGGTGAGCATGGTCCATATTTATATAAAGCCTTCACCATTAAGTTAGCAATGACATAAAAACCAGAATGGCAGTTCGTGATTGTATTAAGTTGGGGCAGCAACAACTTAATTCATATTTGTAACAGAAGTAAGTTACAATGGTGTTAATATTTAGTTCTTAAAATAATAAGTAGTTTGAAACAGCATCCCAGTTGTAGGACATAATTATGATTGCCCTTCATGTGTGAAAACTTAAAAAGTGAAATAGTCTTATTTGTACTGTTATACTTAAATTTCCTCTTCTGATCCTCAGTGTCAATCACAGAGGATTTGGGAAATGAAAGGTATTTATACTCTTTAGAAGTTCATTTTTAATCACCTGTCAAATGCAATGGCTCAGTGGTAAGAATGAGAGAAATGATAAGATTCAAGCTGTAGAATCAACAGATCTAAGAACATTCAATTTCGCCAACTTTGTGAAAATTAAAAATAGAATACATTGGAAGCTATCTTGAGAAGGCAAATGAAAATACAATAATAATTTATACAGGAAAGTCAGCTCTAAGGAAAAAGCTGAAAAGCTGATTGAAAAGGATTTCTATTGCAGTAATACAATGATACGTGAAATCTTTCTGTGTTGTTTGTCTCTGAACACGCGCTCGCTCAATCACTGAAAAGAATAATGACCACCACGTGTCAGTCTTTTCTTCGCATATCAAGTGAGGAAAGAAAACTTTTTAAGTTTGTCTTGACATCATCCCGTGACAGAATCTCATAATCACCTTAGTATTTCCACTACTGATTCAACTTCTCTAATCTTATTTCTGCTATTCTCCAAGGTCATGGAATTTAGACCTGAAATTTTATAATCACCTAGACTGCTATTTGTTCTTCCTTCCTTCCCTTCACAGCAGCCTCCTCGTTCCATTCCTGGCATAACCAGTGTGGGTCAGGGGCTCTGGCCTGATTCTAGAACCACTGCATTCTGTTGCGTTCCTCTCCCTCTCGTCTGTGTCCAATTTTCAGACTCTGAGACAAAGTTTGGGGGTAAGATCTTTAGGAGGGATCAACACCTATGAAGAGGAAGAGGAAGGAAGCAGGACTAGAGAGGAAGAAGGCAAACTATGACACTGGTTTGACAAAGACCCCCCAAGCCCACGAGAGCTCTGGGTTACATGTTGCCTGTGAGACGCCTGCATGTGATTTTTATTCCACGTCCACACTGCCCACTCTTCCTAAAGTAGGGAAAGGATGTGACCTCAGGCAAGGCAGCTCCTGGTACTGAGAGCAACCTTGAAAAACCTGACAGCTAAAGCCCATCTGCTGATTCAGTCTCCAAAGCTAGATAATATTCAGGCCCCACACTTTAGCCATATTAGTTTCCTAATATGGAATATAGGAAAAAAATATATATATATATATTTTTTTTTAAGGCCGAGTATAGTGGCTCATGCATGTAGTCCCAGCGCTTTGGGAGACCTCATCTCTACAAAAAAATAATTAAAAATATATATATATTAAAAAGTTTGGCAGTTTTAATAGCATGGATTTTGCAGGCAGAGAGACAAGTATTTGAGTCCCCAAATCTCCCAGTTACTAGATGATTTACTCTAGGTGAATTAATTAATTGCTCCAAGCCTCCTTTTCTACGTGTCAAAAAAATCATTACACATACATCTTTGGATTGTTATAAGAATTTGATGAGACCAGGAATGCAGGTTTCTTAGAATAGTGCTGACATAGAGTAGGATTTAAATAAATGCCTCTTATCTTCCTTGGCTATCTTAAAGCATAATATATTGTTGACTAGTCCCTGTTTCTCAAAATGGTATAATTGCATTACTTTCATGATGTTGTGTTTTCCTGATTTTCCTACAACTTCCATGAATTCTTCTCCGTGCTCACTACAGTTTTTTCTTCAACTCAAATATTTCTCTCTATATCCTCTGACTTTTGTGGCAGCAGAATAGGGTAAGAGGACCTTGGGATTTGGAGTCAGACAATACCAAGATGGAATCCTTGTTCTAACACCTTGGGAAAGTGGCTTACATTTTCTGAACTTCAGCTTCCTGATATGTAAACTTAGTATAATGTTTAAATTAAAGACCAAAAATAATGTGCAAAGTATCTATCATAACACCAAACACAAAAACATGAGATCAGTAATGTACAATATAATTATGAAAATGCTGATGATCAATCACATTGGGGCTAAAACATCTGACAGTTGCCTTTTTCCTGATGATCCTCACGTGACTGTCACTAGCACAAGTTATTGTAAGTTCTCATTCCATACGTTTTACTGCTTGTTGGACTTATACACCTGGCCCAGCATCAGCTGGCCCAAAGCTAATTCATAATTTTTATCTGTAAGCCTGCTCTTTCTGTCAAAATCAACACAGTTCTCTCAGTGAGTGATCTTGGTAACTCACACCAATCGAAAGAAATGGAGGAGTTGATAATATAAAACAGTAAAGATGTGCTAAAATTTTTTTCATATTTATGGTTAAATATGAGGAAATCTAATGTTTAACACACTTACATCAAATAAATTGATAAATTCAAAATATGAAGACTTCACTTACCTGAAATGGAACTGAGAAGTTGCCAGAACAGTTAAGAAATTGCTTCTCTTAATTGTTCAACTCTCCCTGCAGTCATTTCTCTGTTTAAGTGTATATTTCCATCTTCTGCTGAAGCAAAGTCTCAACCCACAGCTCCCATTTTTTGTACTTTTACTAGGACAGTGACAGTGGTTAAACAATGATAATTCAAAGAACTTTACTTTTATAATGAAACAACTTGAAAATTAAGTAAGGTTGACAGAGGAACTGCTGAAATGCCAGTAAAGCAGAAAGTCATTAAAAATGTATTAAGGGATATGAACTAATCATTGAAACAGAAAGAAAAATAGAAAGTAAAACCCAAGTGGTGTTTCAAATAAATTACAATATGCTCTTATCTAAAGTCAAGCTCAAGGTGGTCTTCTTTATACACTCATTTTCTGCTTCTCCTGTCCCTTGATCTGCAAGGATATCTTGACTTGGGTCATTAATTGCTGTGTGTAGGTTGAGTATTCTTTATCCAAAATGCCTGGGACCAGAATTGTTTTGGATTTCAGGTTTTCTCAGATTTTGGAATATTTGCATATACATAATGAGATATCTTGGGGATGGGACCCAAGTCTAAACATGAAATTTATGTTTCATATATACCTTATACACATAGCCTGAAGATAATTTTATACAATATTTTTAATAATTTTGTACATGAAACAAAGTTTGTGTACATTAAACCATCAGAAAGCAAAGGTTTCACTATCTTATCTACCCATGTAGACAATCTGTGATTGTCTGGCATCACTGTCATTCCTGACTTTGAATTTATATGCTACTGACAAACAATCATTTTGTTAAACTTATTTACACATAAGTACTTAACAGTAAAAAAAATGTGATATACCATTAATACAGTGAAAAACTAATGTCCTCAGGGTAACTTGTGGCATCATGTCGGCACTCAAAAAGTTTCAAATTTTGGAGCATTTTGGATTTCAGATTTTTGGATTTTCGGATTAGGGATGCTAAACCTGTATCACTATTTAAAAGATCATACGTTTTTTTCTAGGCTTCAAAATGATGCTCATGGATACATTTCTAGGTCAACCACTCTGACCAGTCCATCTCTGGTGAACTTCTTGTGCATAAATATTGTGATCTTTTTGCATTTTTATCCAAACTTGCCCTTTCAAATTCTCCTATTAGATAGCAACCAATTGCCTACATTTTTAGAGTTATGTCAACCAACTCCTCCACAAGGATGGGTTTGCCATCCTGGATTCCAGATTCTGCTATGCTCTCAGTTCCCTGTAATGAGATCTTGCCTGTCATCTTCCCTTGGATGGATTAGATTGGTTTCTCCATCTCAGGTCATTTACTCATATTCTTGTTGGGCCACTTCCAGCCTAGTGACCCTTTGTATATAACTATGTTTAATGCCAAGGATTTTTCTGGCTTCCTGGTCCTGTTCCTCCAAAAATGTCCTCTCTGGAAGCATTCAAATCAGGAAAATTACAAATGTGCCTGCAGTCAAGGATCCTAGTAGTTGTCTCCTTGTTGTTCTTCATTTGGCCCTCTCTTTTTCCCAGCTTGAATGTCTCCTACACATTGCTATTGGTTTGAACTTCAAGTAGAAAACATTCATCTTATACTGCCCCACTCAAGAGTTCATAATATGTCCTATTAGCCTATTGTATCTAGTAAAAATCTAAAAATAACTGCCATCTTAAAGGTCTCTAAAATCTGGCTCATTTCTAAAAATTCAATATTGATTTTTTTGTGATTTTCCCATAAAATCCATCTCATTCAGAATGCTTGTTTTCTTACACTCTCTTCCCAGCCCACCTCCTCAAACCCTTCGTGATCATGACCGAGGTCTGCTGTTCACCCCATTAGAATTTCCTTCCACCTTCTCTTCGTTTGTCAATTTTTACTCAACCTCAAGGACTCAGGGCCAGTTCTACCTCCTGCGTGGTACTTTCCCTGATGCTCAGCCTACAGAATGTCTGTCCTGGTGGGCATTTTTCTCTGTTAATCTTTTATGGACAATTTATCATATAATAAATACCTTTTAATAATCACACTGTTATGAAATAATCTATATTGGTAATCTTTTTATTATAGCAGCATTTAATATAGTTATATATAATAATGTGATGTTTTATATATGCATTTTTATCATCAGCTAGCTTCTAAGCATCTTATGGGTCACTAATATTTCTCATATTTCTCTTATGTTAAGTAGTATTTAGTAAAGATATGTATAACTTTATTATTAGCATTTGGTAAAGATATGGGAAACTTTATTATTAGCATTGAATATACAGTAGGCACTCACATACTTGAGTCCTAGGCCACTGGGGTTTCAGTATATCCCAAAATATTAATGAGTATTATTTTTACAATTATATGATACTGTTTCCCCTATGCATTTAATTATGATATGAGGGAGTAAACTTTATTTTGTTCATTCTCTGACAATATATATAGCTATGAGCATCATCTAAAACCTTTGGTTTGTGCTACTGGGGATAAACACAGTTTAAAATTCCTGTTTTGTAGATTCCTTACATTCTAGCCTTTGCTGCTCACATAAGAAAGTGGTTTTCATACTTTGGTATGTATTGGAATCACTTGGAAGGCTTGATAAAACACAGACTCTTGGGCCCCACCTGAGAACTTCTGATTCGGTAGGTCTGGGATAGGGTCTGAGAATTCACACGTCTAAGATGTTCACAGATGATGCTGTAGCTGTCACACTTTCAGACCCTTGACCACACTTTAAGAACCACTGACAAGCAATGAGAAATCCAGATATAGGACTAAATTCTTTATTGGCGAAGGATATGGGGAAAAAATTGGAAAAATGCCAAAACAAAAATTCCAGAAGTAGAATACATTTTCAAGAAGGAATATTGCTCTCCTATATTACAAGTCTAGATCTATTACTTTTCGGATCCTCTCTTTGCAGCCTATCCATCTTCAACCAGTTGAAAGTTTGCTATCCTCTGTGTTTGTTGCACATTGTGCTCTTTGAAAAAAGGGACTGATTTTATGCATTTTTTGTAGTCAATACTTTCAAAGAAATGAATGAATGGTTTCTTGTTATAATAGTTTAATTTAATTGTGTTTTTGGTTAAAATATTTTTTCAACTTTACACATTATGATATACAATGTTGAAAGAAAATGAGTATTATCTACTTGGCATCTGTTCCTGATATAAAATAGCAAATTTTCCTTTCCGGGGAGGTAGTATACATGGGTTCTATATGCCATTCCCTTATTATTTTAGAATGTACACACAACACACCCACGCACGATCAGTGTGATCAGCAGAAGAAAGCACAATGTCAGTGTTAGGAGCCAGGGCTTTGGTTTCTGAGAGATCTGAACCTGCAGTCCACCATTGCAGCTCATTTGCTATAAAATGTTAAGTAAGTTACTTCACCTTCCTCAGCTTCTGTTTCTTCATCTAGAAGATGGAGATAATAATATTTCCTTCATAGAGAATCTTCTAAGGAATAGGTAAGAAAATATATATAAAATACTAAGACAGTGTCTGGAGTATAGGAAATATTTGAAAAATGATTGCTATTATTATTAACACATAGTACCTATAGGATGTGCTCAATAAATGTTTAGTAGGTGAATGGAATAATTCCTCTTACCAAGATATCAAAAAATATATCACATTCAAGTGAAATAGATAAGAATCATTTACTCCCAAAATATTAACATATGTCAGTAGCCTAAAAAATAAACCATATCTCTTGATGGCAAAAGCACAGACACAATCAATTTTTGTAATTTTTTTCCCATTGTTTAGTTCATATGTTATGTTTTGTACGCATTTGTATTTAGTCATGCTTCATATAATGTTTTTCCACGTGGCAAGGGCTCAGTGAATGTAGACTACCTGCAAGACATCGTGAACATAAAATGAAAATATTGGCTGCTCGTAGTATCTCTCGGCTCATTTTATGTGTTTTCTAAGTGTACCACGTTGTTACCCTTTGAGCATGTACATCTCAAGTCTTTATTTCTTTGTTCTCTGTTCAGAAACCAAAGTGCTAAGGTGTTGAGAGTAGGAGGGACAGCCACCAAGTTACAACCTAGACACTGACTAATAGTTTCACAGTTGTGCTTATTCCACTACCTCATGCTTCCAAATAACAAATGGAGAAAAGCCCACTTGAGTTTTTAAATGAAAGAAATACCACAGATGCCTTCATTAATAGCAGTAGCCTGCAGTGACTGAGGGTCCCTTTTAGATAGATAATGACTATATATATAGAAACAACTGCTGGACTTAATATTTTTTGTAATAGCAAATTCCGAATTACTAAGCCATAATTACAGTTTCTGGCCTTCACATCTTAGATTTTATTCTCCAACAAAATAAAAGGAGGAAATTTTGGAGCAGCAAAAATAGGAATACAGAATTTACTTTCTGACTTTCATGTATAACATCGGAGAGCTGGTTTTGCTGGGCACCGTAAATCTCCAGTTCTACTGTCAGCACAAACTCAGTTTAAACAGATTGTAAGTTACTTACATCGTATCGTTTGACTGACACTGAATTATGTGCTGAGTGTCAAAAATGCAGCTCCTTTGTGAGGGCCTTTTGTAATTGTGAAAGCTCTAAATTGGGAGTGTGTGAGTGTGTTCTGTTCCAGGTGGTAGAGATAAAAATGTGGTTAAAAGCCTTGCCCTAAACATTTGTACTAAAGGAACTGGTTGTTTGGGGGAAATCATCATATGAGTTATGTCTCCCAATAGGTGGAAATAGCAAACTTCACAAATCCGGGACAGAAGAGTCACCTCTTCCCACTGATCATCCCTGGTTGATACCTATGCCATGATGCTTTGAACGTCTTTTTTATCCCATTCTTAATTTATTTCCAGAATTTTCACCATTAGAATTATTAATATAACAGATGGCCTAAATCCTGCATTTGTCCTCCGGAGAATAGTTAAAATGCGTATATTGCTACACCTTCCAGTATTTTCTCAGCACTGGGTATTTCAGTCTGCACTTGTGCAGTGGATGGCCCAAATCAAAGAACGAGACTTTCCACCATTCCTCTTCAAACTCATCTTCAATTCTCTTCTAAATCTGTTGAGATAATTTAGCAATCTGACTCATTGGCACAGCCAATGATAGAGCCCACAGAAGCTCCTAAACCTCCCTCAGGTTAAGTTTGCCCAAAGACAGCTGTGAACCGGGAAAATATAGTCATTCATCTTAACTGCCACTCATGCTGAAAGCTCACCCAGTACTCTGGGTAAATTGCCTCCCTGAAATTTGGACTCAATATATCCAGTATCTCTTCCTTCTTCTTCTGACAATCCTGCCAGAAAAGGCAATTAGGTTTGTCCCGTGACTTGCTATTTATGGGCCCATGTTGGCACTGAAAAAGAACTTCTACCATATTAAGGGCTCTGTAAGATAATTTATTCTGGAATTTTCCCTGGAAACAATGCCAAGTTTGCTATTCTATAATTTGTAGCTCTCACCTTTAGAAAACATTTAGTGATACTGTCTGCAAGTTCTTTAATAAGGGACTGAGATGTAATTTATCTGAATCAAGAGATTTGAACTCATTGTTCAAAGGACAAGAAACTGAGAGGCAGAAAGCCATGAGAGATGGCATTTGCTGAACATTAGAAAGGCACAGCTCTGTCTAACGTTTGTCCTGGGAGTAGGTAAAGATTACCCTGCAGAGATCACTGACAGATTCTGCTGTTTCCAGTTCTAATTGTGCTTCCTCCGTTCCTCCTTTCCCTGCTTGAATTTCTCCTACATGTTGCTGTTGGTGTGAGCTTTGTCACATTACTGGCCCATTCAAAAATTTACAATAGCTTCTAATATTCTGCTGTATTCAATGAAAGCACATTTACTTCTTAAGGGTCTCTAAAATCTCATTCTATGTTTAATACTAAATATTACTTCCTATTATATCCCCCAGAAATTCCATCTGATTCAGGATCCTGACTTCCTTACTCTCTCTCCCTATTCCATCCCCAAGAACCCTCCATGATGTCTGTGGATTTGTTCCTGTTCTTCCCTCCTTAGAATTCCCTTCTACCACCTCTTTATTAATATTCTATTCACCTTTCAGATCCACATCCAGTGTGATACCTTCCTGGAAGGCTCACAGTCACTTTCCTCCTGACATGTTTATGTACCAAGTATTTACTAACAGTTTATTATTCAATTAATACATTTGATTATACCACATTGTCTCATCACCTATATCAATAGTCCCTTAATTATACTAACATTTAATCTGTTTGTATGTATATCTTATTTGTTTCACGATGTATTTTCCTATCAACTAAATATTAAACAATTTCTTATAACCAACATGTCTTATATTTCTCTCATATTCAGCGACACTTAGCATACACCCAGTTTTACTAGTAAGTATACAGTAGGCATTCAATATGTACTTGAATTCTGAACTAACTGGTTTTCAGCTTATGGCAAGGTGTTCATGAATATTTTTATATAATTAGTTATTTGACAAGATTGCCCACTCTTAAAATATTTAATGTTTTTAAATCTTTCAGTCCATGGGTCAGCTGGAATTTTTGGTTTGCTCAAGAGAAAAACTTTGGATAAGATAACTCTTCAGATAATTGAAACAAACAAACAAAAGAGGACTGATATTATGTAAGTGTTTTTGTGTGAACATGATTATATATTTTTCATTCAACTTCTGAGCAAATAAATAATTGTGGACTTAAACTAATTCATTCACTTAAAGTGAATTACCACCCAAATCCCTAGAAAATCAACTAACTGTTGAATCAAATACATATTTATTAGCAATACATTGTATGGGGGTGGTTAAAAGTGAGGCATCTTTATTTACATCTTGGAAGATCAAAAACTGCATTTCCCTTACTTCTCCTATTTGTGATTCATATTCAAATGTGAATTTTTCCTGCAAGGGGTCAGGTCGGACAAGAATATTAATTTATTTTGTTAGGCTTTGTCTTCATCCTTCTAGAAAAAAAATGTGGTTACCGTTTTTATCACGGAACTTAGTAGGAATACCACACACACACAGAGTCACAGAAAGACTAAATACAACTACAAGTAAGCCAAAAATTAAATTGAGTTCTTAGTCTCTCAATTCTGCTAGGAGAAACCTGCTGATGCTATATAAGACTAAATCACAACAACGAGTAAATTCTTTAAATGAAGTCCCAAAGGTACAGATAAAATGTGCATAGTTTTCTAGTATAGAACTAGAATAATACAAAAGCCTTGCATGTCCAGGCTCTGTTCTACGTACTTTATGTATATTAGCTTATTTTGTCCTCACAATCACCCAGTGAGGTAGATACTATTATTATGAGGAAACTGAGACATAGAGAAGTTAAGTAACTTGCTCAGTGTCACAAAGCTAGTGATGGCAGAGCTAGATTTTAGACCCAAATAGACTGGCTCCAGAGGATTGTGCTGTTCGCTACTTCATTATACTGCCTCAACATAATATTTTGATAGTTAGCACTAAGATTGAATGATCGAAGAATAATATTGAATGGCCTAAGGAAAACTCTCATATCAGGGCTAATAAGCTATCTTCATCTATCCCAGGAGTGTATAGATAATAGGGGCTCATTACACACTTGTTGAGTTAAAATGATTTCATTTTCCCACACATTATATTTCATAGATTAAAATATACCACTGATACATTTCTTAGAATCATGTACATTCTTTTCATTTTTATATTACTTTTACTCTAAAATAAAATGTGCCTTAAAATTTACAGCATCGTTTCATTACTGCCAGCAAGAGGGCCATTGTGAGGCGGTTATTATTATTACCATCTGATGCCTTCTGCTAAGCTCAAGAAGGAACTGGTATCAGAACTTGCAGGATGGTATTAAAAACTCAGAAGAAAAACGCCAGAGACAGGAATGACTTGTTTTTAAAGAAACGCTACATCACCAATACTCTCCATGGCACAGAGGACTCAGCTTCCTTGAGTTGAAAGCTGTTTTGGATGAGTCAGACTTCAGATTGGGAGAACTTTCAGGAACATTTTAACCAATATAGTTCCATTACATTTTCCTTTGGCTGATTACATAATGTCTAAATCTAAGCAACCGCTTCCAGTAAGTATAAATTTTTAATTCCCAGTGATACAAGAGCATTGTGTCCTGGATTAATGGCAGCATTTTTTTCTTGCTTAGTGTTATATAAAATCTGGTACGTCTTACATTCCGTGAACTATTGGGGCCAGTGGAATAAGGCATAACGTGTTCAGGTGAGATCACCAATCACATACTATTAGCAATAGGTTTCTGTGCATTTTCTACTGTTGGGAGTCATTCGAACATCCACTGTCCTCTCACCCCCAGTGAGCTGCTGTTTTTCGGACAAATGGCAGCCACTGAGTGCAGATGGCCAGGACTACATGGATTTGCTCAGTGAGAAATTAACAGAGACAGCTGAAACCTGTGACCTAACTGGTTGCAACCAAAGCCATATCTTTATAGTACTTACAAGTCTATATCTACCTATTGCTATCTCTGAGACTATTTAACAGAAAATAGATACATTAGAATCAAAAACAATTTTTCAAAATTGTGCCACTAGTAGTTGTATCAGTGTGTACACTCTTACTTCTTTCAGATTTTGATCCCCATAGAAATCGAACGTATATAGAAAGTCTCCTGAATGTCTTTACTTTCCCACAACACCTTCTAAATGTTTGCCTTTTGTTATTCTTTTGAACCTTTTAGTCTACAATCCTCTAGCTGAAAAAACAGATAATTTTACATTGAGTACTTATTTGTTTATAAGCTTTATATTCATGGCAGCAAATACATTTCAACTTAAGATGCACTTTAATGCCTGCTGACAATACAATTAAAACTTCTCATCTAAGTTGGATGTCCCCAAAACCTTGACAAGAAAACCAATAAAAGTAGTCTTGCATCCTGCCTCCTATTTCTTTGGAGAATAAAAGGAATGCAAATTAAGTCAATGAGAAACCATGGGCAAAATATTTTAATGGATTATCATCAAAGAGAACATAAAATCCTCTGTTCTTCAAATACCTATTACTGTTTTCCTTTTCTTTTCTATTTTTAATCTTGCAGAAATCAGTAGCTGGAGAACCGGCTTGGCCATTTTATGCAGGCTTTGCTACATCAGACAAATGTAACAGTCCTCAATGAAACTTGAAAACATAATTTACCCCCAGATAGTTCTTTTAACCTTTACTACATTATCAAAGAACTATGTGCTTTAAAATTTGAAAAGTCCATCGATTCTCCAGCTATTCACTTCCTTTACCCCTCTCCTCGCTTGCCTTTTTCAAATTGAATTCCAAGGTCTATTTTCATATCCACCTGGTTACTCACACCCTCCGCTTCCTTGCCTCTCCCACTTGCGTCTTTGTGCTTGTTCTGCAACCGCCCAGTGCTGGTCAGCTCCAACTCTCCGCAAACACAGCTTGATGACATTTTTTAATCTCCTTCACAGCTGGGCTGATGCCCTGGGACTGATTACTGGTCGGTGACATGTGGGCAGAAGTGATGTATACCACCTCCAGGCTTGACTTATAAGAATGAATGAAATGTTCCATGTCCTTTTTCTTTCTCTGGTGACTCCAGGAAGAAATTTTAGTGGAGGACTTTGAAGTTGGGAGTGGGGGGTGGCAGGGGCGTGGTTGGACACACTTAATGGGAAGACTGTGTAAAACAAGAGTACCTCTTCCCCCTAAACCTCTGTGGAATGTAACAAGGAAGAGGAAAACAAAAAGTCTAGATTTGAGGGTTGTTTGTGAAAGTGATCTGCTTACTCTAATTACTGCAATTACCACAAACAATGGGTCCTTAAATGCTGCAAGAAAACACGCTGCCTTTTCCAAGCCACTTCGACTTCTAGTCTCCTAAATGATTCTCTCACACCTTTTTGTCTCTCCTCACTGTCTGCTCATGATCTTGCTTCTTGTTTGGCTGAGAAACTGAGAGCAATCCAAGGAGACTGTCTAGAAGCTCACACTATACACCTACCTACCTACCCAGCGTCTGTACGCCCCTGCTCTGCCTTCCCTGGTGTCAGCGCCCTGTCTGAGTCCACCCTCTAGGTGTGCACTGGCCCCCTGGTGCTCTCATCAGCTGAAGCACATTGCTCCACCAATTCCTCCACCTCTCTTACAAAATCAATCTCTCAATAAAATTATTCTTGTTAACCCAACTGACATGCTATTATTTCCCTCATCTTAACAAGAAAACTCCTAAAAATAGGTACCTGTGCTTACTGTTTCCAATTCTCCTTCTTCTAGATTTTCTCAAAACCACTCCAGTCGATATCTGCCCCCTTTGCTCCACTGAAGCAGCTTTTCTCTCTGACCCCTGAATTGCTAACCGTATGGACAATGCTGTCAGCTTAGCTGGAAAGGGAGCAGCCCGGGACAAGGTTGGTTGGTTGCTCCCCTGCAGGGAAAACCACTGCAGCCTGGTGATTTTCTCTCTACATCTCTGTCGTCTTCCCTGGTTGTGCCTCATCACCCTGATCTCACCTTGATCACCTCAATCTCTTTTTGTGGGTCACCCGAGGGCTCAGTCCTTGGTGCTCTTCTCTGCCTACCTTCACTCCCTTGGGGGTCCAGTACAGTCACATGGCTTTAAATACCATCTATATATTGACACTTCCCAAGTTTATGTGCCCTCCAGACTTCTATCCTGAGCTCTTTTTATTCAACTCCCTATGTGACATGTTTACTTGAATGCTTTGTAGACATTAAAACTGCACTTCCTATGTTACCTACCACTAATCTCCCCTACATACGGTTGATGGCACCTTCATCTTTTACATTCGTTCAAGCCAAATTCTTTGTAGTCATCCTTGACTCTCTCTCACCTCATGTTCAATCCGTCATTGAATCTTATTGGCTCTACTGTCTCTGAATTGGACTGCAGCTCACACTTCCACGAACAGCACCCTAATTCTATCAAGGATCACATCTTGCCAGCACAGACAGGTTTCCTTGCTACCGTCCTTGCTTCCCTACCATTTATGCTCCAAATAACAGCCAGAGTGATCATTTTAATGTATAAATAAAATTACCACATTTCTTTGTTCAAAATCCTACAACGGCTTTCCATTTTCCTCAGAGTGAGAGACTGAATATATAAAAGGGCAGTGACCCCAACATATATGACAATAGAACTCTGACCTCCACCCTCTGCAGAAGCTGACTGGGGAAGCCAAACCACAAATTCTGCAGTCACCAGGACAGGAAGCCAAACTACATCCCTGAAGCAATTGGGCTGGAATGATCAGAGCTTGGGCAAGGGCTGAGAGCTTCCCTATTTTTGACCCCCACTTCCAACTCATGACCAACCAAAGAAAGCCAAACATGCTCTGCTTCTTGTTAACCCCCGCCCAGCTCGCCCATGCCAACTCCATCCAATCAGAGTCTGTGCGAAGCTTCCTCTTCTTTTCCCCACTTTAAAGCTTTCCTACTTTGCCTGCCTTGAATCTCTGTGAAAGGCAACACATGGTGGTCAACTCCTTTGCTGTAGCAAGCTCGGAAGATATAGCCTCTGCTTGTTCTCATTCTGATGGCCTTTGTTTATTTCCACAAGAGTAGGACCCCAAATCTTTATGCTGCACACTCACATTGGTCAAGCGTCAGGCTTCCTCATCTCTGATGCTCTCCACCTGCTCTGTCCTTACCAGCCACACTGGGCTCCTTGAACTCATATGCCATGCTCCTGCCTAGGGCATTTGTACTGGTTTTCATTTCATCCAAGTGTCAATGGCAAAGAAGCCAAACTCTGTAAAATAATTTAAAGAGGTTTATTCTGAGCCAAATTTGAGGACTATGACCCAGAGCCACACCCAAGAAGACTTGAGCAAGAAGACTCCCTGTGGTTGGGTTACAGTTTGGTTTTATACATTTCAGGGAGACAGGGATTACAGGCAAAGTCATAAATCAATACATGGAAGGCATACATTGGTTTGGCCTGAAAAGCTGAGCCATCTTGAAGCAGGGGCTTACAGGTTATTGGTGGGTTTGAAGACTCTCTGACTTGTAATTGGTTAAAAAATGAAGTTTTGTCTAAAGGCTTAGAATGTTTTTAGATAAGGAAGAGACAAGCCACTGGACATATATTTGTTGTGTAAACTGAGGACCTGCAGGTTTGCCTTGCATAGCCTTAGGCCTATTAATGAGTTACACAGGATATCTCCAAGAAGGGAGGGGGGCATGGTGAGGCATGTCTGACATCCCTCCTCGTGGCAGGCAATTTAATTTTAGGATATCCCCTTAGCCGGGAGGGGGTCCATTCAGTCAGCCAGTGGAGGGAGAGGCCTTAAGATTTTATTTTAGTTCACACTAGAATGCTCCTTCCACCACCCTCGTGTCTACATGGTTCACTCCTCACTTCCTTGAAGTCTTTGCCCGAAAGTGACTTCCTCACTGAGCCCTTCCTAACTACCACTTCCCCTACTCTTACATTTAAGATATTATTCTCTGATTATCTATTCTCTTTCTGATTTTTTCCCTGCCACTATCATCTTCTAATATACTATAATTTTTAAATACTATTTTATGTCTATACCCCTTAGATTGTAATGGTCACAAGATGAGGTATTTTTGTCTGTTTTGCTTATAATCCTACCCTAGTGGTTGGAACAGTGGACAAAGCTGTTTATGGTCCCTGGACACACATTTTTTAGGTATCTTATATAACCTATTTGTACCATGTGAGATATTGTAGAATACTTTGGTCTATTTTCAGGATATATGGGTATAAAGTCAATTGGTTTGGTGTATCAGCACTCCATAGGGAAAATGAAAATTGCAAATTACTTGTCTGTACTCCACATTGTAACCTACTGGTTGAATATGAGACATGTTTTGGTTTCACACTGTGCCAAGTGACTTTTGACAGAATATTAAACATCTTGTCTATAATAAATTGGTGTGGAAAGAAATATTTTAACATAGGTTCTCAAGCTACAGAGTGCATCAGAATCACCTGAAGGACCTATTAAAACACAGATTTCTGGGCCTTGCCCCCAGAATTCCTGATTCAATAGGTCTAGGATGGGACCTAAGAATGTGCATTTCCAGCAAGTTTCCAAGTGCTGCTGCTGGTCCAAGGATACACTTTGAGAACCACTGTTTAAGGCTTGTTACTAAAAGTGTGATCCCTGCACCAGCAGCAGAGGCATCACTTGGACACATGTAAGAAATCCAGAATCTCAGCCTTTACCCCAGAACTATTCAATTGGAATTTGCATCTTAACTAGGTGATTTAACAAGGTGCATTCTCCAGGTATTTACATGCACATTAGAGTTTTAAAAGCATTAGGGTTCTAAAAAAATAGGAGGGATATAGGCTTATTTTCCCTAAGGCTGGGAGAAGTTTTGCATTGCCAAGTGTAAAGAAAGCTAAATGCTGAGAAGTGGTAAGTAATGTAGTTACAATGTTCCCCCCATCTGAGGGTTCACTTTCCATGGTTTCAGTTACCCATGGGCATGCGTGGTCTGAAAATAAGTGAGTACAATACAAGATTATTTGAGAAAGGAAGAGAACGATCAATCACATTCACATAACTTTTATTACAGCATATTGTTATGATTATTCTGTTTTATTATTATTGTGGTTAATCTCTTACTGTGCCTAATTTATAAATTAAACTTTATCATGGGTATATATGTAGAGGAAAAAACATAGTGTATATATAGTTGGTACTATCTGCAGTTTCAGGCAGAGGAGGTTCTGTGGAGGTCTTTGACTGCATCCTCCACAGATAAGGGGGGGCTACTGTAGCAGCAGGCCAATGCTAACACCAGTCCACGCCTGAGCCTAGAATCGTCAAAAATGGAGAAGCCATCAGGCAAATTCCCAACCACATCTTTGGCATTCTAACTCTTGGGGAATATAAAAGACTTATGCATGGACTGCTTCTATTTTCCATGCTCTTAGCTTCACAGAAGAAGTAATGATGGCAGGTCTGAGCACTGGAACAGAAGTTGGGTCAAAGAATAATTCTAGACAATCTGATCAACTCAAAGGCTGGGGCAGAGGTGGCCAAGGAAAGGTATATATAGAGAAAACTTTTCTATCCCCTTAAGTTCAATTTCAAAAAACTCTCATTGATAGTAATAAAGTGCAAAGGAATATTAATAAAGGCTTCAATATCTAAGTGTATCCATTTTATCCCCTACTGTTTTGATATATAGTATTGTTTCAAAATATTTGTTTTTATGTTTAATATTTTAAAATAAATTTAGTAGCAAAATAATAATGGACCAGTATGTGTAACAAAAAATCTGTGCAATGTTATTAAGTTCTTTGGGGAACATGTTTTAGCACGTAGAGGAAGTTTGCATAAAGGTGGTAGGTAATTGTGCAATCATATCTTTTAATACCAGTCAGAAAATAAAGCATCCCTAATCTCCACAATAAAATGATATGGGCTAGTGCTTTAATAATATGTTCAAAAGCTAGTATGGGTAGAAGGCTTTAAAATTATACTAGTGTGAACATTTTGATAAGTATCTATTTAACCTTTTATACTGCTGAAATTTCCTGCTTATTTGTATTTCAACCCGGTCTAAGAAAAATATGTTTTGTTTTCATATTTAATTCTTCAGTTGTCATTGCCTAATGTGACCTTTCTTATCTTTAATTAGAAATGTTTTGATTTCACAAATTATAACGCATGTTGAAAGAAGTTATAGTTTTTTTAGTCATATGTAGGCTTACGTGTCTAATTAGGATGAAATACTGAATACTAAATTTACTAAGACATATAAGCATTTCAATTTAATATTTCTTATTAGTCTTTACTTTTCTTTCCTGGGAAAGAATAATGAAATATTGCCACCAGGGTGTATTGCCTGAAAAAGAAACCCGATTTTCAAAAAAAAGCTTTTTTTGAGCAATTTGAAAACGACTTGCAATGAGGGCGTTGTTCACTTGCACTGATTATGATGGCTGAAGAAGGTAAACTTTCAGCAGAGAGACGTGAACATGAACTCTGCCCTTGTTCTTACTTCTTATCTTCTCCCAGCCAATATTACCATAGTTGTTTGTGCGGATCATGCATTTACCTAAAGATAAAGTGAAAACTGTTTTTATCCAGCAATTATTGCAGGTGACACAGTATACACATAATAATTGCACATGCTTCTTGATTTTTCCTAAATTTAGTGCTGGAATGACCACTGAGCATGACTGCAATTAGCAATTTTCTGCTACCGTGAGCCAAATCATGGGTACTTGATTACACAAATAGCTTTGCTTTTGAGAAGATATGCTTCGAGTAACCCAAGAATTTTGTCTGTTATCTGATCACTGTTTCTCAGACTGACCACAGATGGATTATATGACCAGTTGGGATATATTTCTGGGTCAAAAAAAGTGATTATCTCTGTGTTTGTTGAATAGATGCAATGATAGTCATGCCCCACATGAGGAAAAATTAGATTTTCCATGTAGGTCTATAAATAAAGGAAACACCGTTTACAAGGACGTCTTCTTACTCTTCTCATCCTGGGAGCTACACAAGCTTTAATCACTGTGGCTGCAGCAAAACCAGCGTGTTTCTTGGTGGGTATCATGACCTTCCTTCTTCACCTCCTCGGCATCTCCACATGTCCCATTTGTCTGCTTAAGGCTTCTGCTCTGTAAACGACACTGTTCCTCTAAACGTACCAAGCACACTTAGGATTCCCTGTCTTTACCTGGGCTATTTGCTCAGCCTGGTATGAGGCTTTGGGCTTGTTTCTACCACATTCTTCCCAATTCTTCCAGCCCCTGCTTCTGGCCCATTCCAAAGCCACGTCCATAATTTTAGGTCTTTGTTATAGCAACACCCCACTACCAGGTACCAAAATCGGAATTAGCTTCCTATTGCTGCTATAACAAATGACCACAAACTTAATAGCTTAAACAACATAAATTTATTATCTTATAGTTCTAGAGGTCAGAAGTCCAAAATTGGTTTCAGCGAGTTAAAAATCAAAGTGTCACAAGAGCTGTGTTTCTTCTGCAACCTCCAGGGAAGAATCCATCTTCTTGCCCTTTCCTGCTTCTAAAAGCCACCTACCGTCCTTGGTTCAGGGTTCTACATCACTCCGACCTCTGTTTCCATCATTTCTTCTCCTTCTCTGCCTCTGACCCTCTGGCCTGCCTCTTCTATGGATGCTTGTGTTCACAGTGGGCCAGCTTGAATAATCCAGGATGATCAAAGATAATCCTCCCATCTCAAGATCCTTAATGTGATCACATCTGCAAAGTCCCCTTTTCCATGTAAGGTAACATAGTCACAGGTGCTGGGGATTAGGACATGGACATCTTTGGGGGACCATTATTTCACCTGCCACAAGCCAGGCTGTTTTCCTTGGCATTAGGAGTGGCCTTAGGGAGTGGGCACAGAACACAACACAGTTCATGACTGGGTAACTGCCTCAAAGGGGACAGGTCTTCTGGCCACTTAATTATTAACTCCCTTTGGGAAGAAATCATGGGCCCTGAATGATATCTGCTATGGACTGAATTGTGTCCCCCAGAATTCACATGTTGAAGCCCTAATCCCCAATGTGATGTATTTGAAGATGGGGCCTTTGGAGGTAATTAGGCTTAGATGAGGACATGAGGTGGGGTTGCATGATGCGATTAGTGCCCTTATAAGAAGAGACACCAGAGGGCTGTCTCTCTTCCTCTCCCCCCTTCCTTCCCTCACTCCCAGCACTGTGAGGAAACAGTGAGAAGGTGGCAAATCTGCAAGCCCAGAAGACAGCCTCATTAGAAGCTGACCATGCTAGCACCATGATCTCAGACTTCCAGACTCCAGAACTGTGAAAAAAGAAATGTCTGTCATTTGAATCACACAGTCCATGATATTTTGTTATGGCAGTTTGAGCAGACTAAGGCAATATCCAATCGCAACTCTATTAACAAATTCAAAGTTCAGCAAAGAGGTTCAATCCCAGATTTTTTTTTTTTTAATCTTTATTTGAAGCATGAAGGGTCAGGTTCCTCTCTATAATCTCACAGAGATATTAAATGTTAAATAAACAAGCTTAATTTCTGAGCAAAAGAATCTTTCATAGAAATTTTGCAATTCATGTTTCTTCCCATATTACAGTACATATAATTAACCTCTGAAAAGGAGTAGCTGAATCTTAGCAAAATTTACTCGAGAACCATGGACAACCAACACAGTTTATTAATCCCGCGTGTTTTGACAAGAAAGAAGAAAAGTATTAATTAGCTTATGACTGTTTGGGACTCTTTGAGCCCACAATGTGGGATTTCACCCAATGGCTCCCATAATAACACTCTCTGTCGTGGATGAAATATGTGCAATGAAGGCTCTTCCTTAACCCAGGTCTTGGGCACCCCTCATTCTACTCCTACTTGGTGTGTCTTCAAAAAGACGTGGACAGTGCAAGAGTCGCCTTTAACAGCATTGCAGTTTCCAGGCTCTAAGACCCTCTCATGCAGGCATTACCCGAGATCCAGTTCTGAGAAGAGTTGATCAGAGGTGAAGGCTTCGGGGCCCCAGGTGGGAAGAGCTATAAGACTAAAAGCAGATCTGATCATTGCAGCTGTCCATGTCATCTTTTCCAGGACTCCTGAGTCCTCTCTCCCATTTCAGCACCCCCACTACAACCTCCCTGGTCCTTGTTTATTCAGTTTCTTGAACAGCATCACCCATTGATAGCCTTGCTACAAGAGCATCCATCGGAGAGGAAACTCCTCCCATGGTGTCAGGGGGCTCCTTGTGGCAAAGATTCCAGCTTTTATCGGGAGGTTCTCCTGTGGTTCTCCTACCCCTCTGAGGCACAGTGAGGGTCCATCCTTCCTGCACCACCACACCCAGGCTTCCCCAACTCTCTCACAACACTCCTGGTGCTTTTAAGTTCTTACCTTTCTCTGGGTTTTTGATCAAGTTGCCTGCTATGTTCAGTCTCCAATTTACCCAGCCATCTGGGTAAATGACACACCAAGTAGGAGTAGAATGAGGGGTGCCCAAGCCATCTACAGACACTGGGCTGTCATATTTATCAAAACACCCAAGATACCAAAATGAACAGATCATTTTGGGTTTTTTTTTCTCATGGATACTAACTAAATGGATTTAACAAAAAAATAGCAGAGTGCAAGGATTTCTATGATACAATTTGTGAAACTCTTTCATCACACAAATATGACCTCCTCAACAAACATGCTCTCAGTAACCACATGCGTTGTTACCTTTTTTAAACTGTCCCCGTCACAGCCCCTCAACTCCATACCACCAGTCTCTCAAAATGCTCTGCAAAATAGTAAAAGTTTATCCCTGAAATGTTTAGAAACACAACAGGCCTCAGACTCACTGGAAGGTTTGAAAGAGAGCGAGCTTGATTTACTACCCACACTCAATGCCTCTCTTTGTGGTAATCCGGGAGTTGATGACTGTCTTGTGAACTGCCAGGAATAATTGTAGTTAATTTTATTAGTCACTGGAGGATATAGTTATATTTCCTCCCATCTTCATCTGCAGGCAACTTTGCTGTGGAGTTCTCTGCATTTTAATTTAGGAAATTTGCCCACAGCACACCCTCGCCATTGTGCATTAATGAGTACACACCAGTCTGCTAGACATTTTACAGGAAATGCATGTTTTGGGGATCTCACCAGCTAGACTTAACAGGACTTTTTAGTCACACCCTTCAATGTGAACATTTACATTTATTCAAGCATTTTATTCCCCTCACACAGGGAATATAACTTGAAAAGACAGAAACACTTAAAATGAACCTTTGCAAAATTGTGCATTTGAAACTTGTGTATGTGGTGAGTGTGTTTTGATGCTCCTGACTTCCCCTGTCTGGTCTCTTTTACCACCTGTGAGTTTTCCTTGTCCATTCCGGGGCCCTCCAGGTGAGCATTGGAACATGTAAATGACATATCTTAAATATCTCTCAAGCACTGGGATTTTTAAAAGACACCGAACCCTCATGTGGGAGTGGAAGTCATTTTTATGGAGGGAAAAAGGTTTCCTGGCAAAGCAGAAGCAAACTATGTCTTTTCTGGACCATGTGAGTCCAATCCCATCTTTACTTTGAGGACAACCTGATTGTGACCCATTATCCAAATTGGCCCAGTGGTGTATTAGAAGAGAAATACTAGAGTTAGATGCTCCTCCACTTGAGCTCTGGACCCCATGCCCTCACCTACTCAGGACATTCCTCCAGAAATTCCACCTCTCTCCCTGCATTGTTACATGACACCTCTCTTGTATTATATCATTTTTAACAGCAAAAATATATAATAATATATATATTTTAAAAATTCTTTTGACCACTTTGATCTTCTAGTTACTACCACATTTCTTTGCATCTTTAACAGAAACATTTTTCAAAAGAGTTAAGTCCACCACTTCCAAATACTCTAGCATTGTCTCTTGAACTCACTTTAGCCAAGTCACTTTCAAGCACTTGCTCTTGGACAGGTGACAGAGAATCTTCATGCTGTCTAATCCAAGGAGCAACACTTGGTCCTCATTTTACTGGACTCATCAGCAGCATTTGATTTAGCTGATGATCCTCTTGTTAATTTAAAAAAAACAAAACAAAAAACAAAAACGAGGTTTATATTTTGAAAAAGGGAGAGCTTCATTTCTTGTGAAGGTGTTTCAACCTACAGTGGCCATTCTGACAGGCTGGGAAACACTACTCCAGCCATAAGCCAGGCAGGAACACGCGTTTCAAGGGAGTGACAAGAGGGAACATGATTTTATACTGAGGGGAGGTGGCTAAATATACATATTTAACAAGCTTTAGGAGTCATGAATATTTATGGAGAGAAAACACGCTCGTGTGCTCGTGTGAGGGTGCTTTACACCTCCCATCCCCTCATGCCTGGGAACTCAGTTTTAAGGCTTTTCTTCTTGGGTCCACTTGCCTGAGAGGCGTCCGTTCAGTTGGGGGGCAGTGTCCTTAGGGTTTTATTTTTAGTTCACACACTCTTTTTCAAAACATTTCTTTCTCTTGGATTCCAGAACACCATTGTCTTTTGGTTCTCCTGCTTCATGGCCCATCTCCACTCTTAGTCTCCAAAGCTGGTGGCCTCTGATCTCCTGAAGACTCCGCGTTAAATGCCCCCGGAGCTCTGTTTGCCAATATCTGCATCGACACAACTTTCCTACGTGATGTCCCACGTTTGTGGCTTTCAATACATACACAAACTGACAGCTCGCAAATTTCTATCCTGCCTGGACCTCTCCGCTGCTTTCCAGATTCACACACCCACTGCCTACTGGCTGTTCCCACTTGAGTACCAACTAGACATTTCAGAATTAGCGCGTCTAAAACCAAACTTCCATCTCCTCCACCCCACTCCAATTCTGGCAATCCTGAGATCAGTGTGAGTGTATGAAAACTCCTTTCATGCAGTTGCTCAGAAAAAATCACCTTGCAGTCATCCATGATTCCTCGTCTCATACCCAAACCTTCGGCAAACCTTCACCTTTCCACCTACTTTGAGTATCTCGGCCGCCTCCTCGTGCATTCAAGCACCATCACCTGTCACCTGGTTTAAGGAAAAGCCTCCACAATGGATTCTCTGCTTCCATATTTTCTCTCCTGCTTCTCCCCCATCCCCTGCACCTTGTCTATCACCTTACAACAGTCAGAATAACCCTTTTAGAATGTCAGCCTGATCGTGTCATTTCTCTGCTCAAAACCCTCTATTGACTTTCCTTTGCACTCAGAGTAAAATAGGAGTCTTGACAATGGCTCGGAGGAAGCTCTGCAGTTTGCCCCTCCCTCTGCCTCCCGCCCCCTCCCTGAATGCATTTCTCAGCACTTGACCCCGTCCTCATTCTGCTCCAGCCACTGACTCTCTCTGTGTGACTCAAAAACACGAAGCAGGCTCAGGCCCCACGGCCTTGCACTTGCTGTTTTCTCAGCCCAGGATGGCCAGCGACACGGCTCACTCTCAGTTACCTTAGGCCAGTGCTCAAACATCACCCTTCACAGATGGCTTCCCTGGCCATCTTGTGAAAAAGCACCACAAGCCCAATTCAGCACCCTCTATTTTCCTTACCTTGTTTTGTTTTTCTCCATCACATTTAGCCCTCTCTCTCCCTCTTTCCTTCTTTCTTTCCTCCTATAAAGTGTATACTTCATGGGGGTAAGAATTTTGCCAGTTTCCACTGACTGCTCTGTGTTCTAGACTATCTATGCAAGAAGCAGATTTGGATATAGAGGTAGTGTCTCTCTCTGCAGCAAAGAATAAGGTTGCTTACAGCCTTGGAAAATAGAGGAGTATGTTTCCCTGGACATGCTTACTGCCCATTATAAAAAATTGAGCTTCCCAAAGCTGCAGGGTCCCCTCCTGTAGTGCAACCTACTGAATGTTCAGGGGTCATTGACCCTCTTTGTGTTGCCCTTTGAGACATGGAGCTCAGGAAACTGGCACAAAAATGCAGGTACTCTGGCTACTGCTATTATTTGAAGTCATGAATTGTCTTTTATCTCTGACTTGGAGTCTGATGGCATCTATCAACATCCTTGAAACTAGGGCAGGCTACCTTGTTAGCCTGTAAGCAGGGTAAGCCTTTGACAGTTCTGGGAATAAGGGTGGGATGTTTTCAAAGACATGCATTTCTAGAAGAGGAAGAATGAGGACCTGTGGACTGATTAACAAGATTTGAGGAAAGTCCGTGGGAATTGGTAGTGAATATGTTGACCAAATTGTATGGTTAACTGGACAATAAATTGTTCTTCACCATTGCCCACTGATAGGGAGAAACTGGGAAGGTAGTCATAGGCTGACAGTGTCAGGAAGCAGGTCCAGAAACATCTACTAAATGGCATTTCATTGTTGTTAACTTTCGTCCAGGCAGAGGAACTTCTTTGAGAATCTTATGGTCAGCTCAGGTGCACTGAATTGTAGCAACTACTACTAAGATTCATCCTAGGCTAGCAAAAATTTCCCACCCCTTTCAGACAATATTTACAGAGGCGTGTGTCTATACTGAGTGTGAAACGAGGAAAATTTGGGACCACTATTAGCAGAACAAGGCTAGTTGTTAGAACTTTGGCTGGTTTCCTTGGGACATGTGCTAAGGAAGGATGGTAACAGCTGGGCCATCTTGTGGTTCAATCCTTCCTGCAGTTTTTCATGCCGACTGTAGATCCACCTGAACACATGAAGACAACTGTGCAAGGACTCAGAGGTGATTGTTTTTGTTTTTTGGTTTGGTTTTTTGGGTTTTTTGCATCATATCCTGGCTTCTAAAAGGGAGCATTAGCTCTCTCAGATTTCCCTGAGACAGTTAAACTCCTGGAGAAACCACAGAGGAGACGTTAACTAGTATTCTGGCTCTTACTGAGCCTGATTGGATTAACAATGCTGATAAAGGAGACACACTGGAGAATGAAAGACTGACCCAATAAAGTATGTATAAGTTCTTGTAGTCAGTCCCACCAGCATGGAAAATTTCCCTAATCCTTCCATTGAACAAGGCAAGAGCTTAAGAGATACTAGCATAGAAATAGGGCCACAGGTGTCCCATATTAAAGTGAACTCTTTTAAAGAGTTGCCCCTGTGTGAGCCAAGTGTGCATTGGTGGGGGGGGTGCAAACCTGGAGGTCCCAGCTGGAAAGCGACGTGGCTGTGCTGTTGAGTCAAGGGGCTCCTGTGATGTAGGCAGGAGAACCTCACCACCAGATTAGAGGACCAGATGGGATGGAAGTATTTGGAGTTTGTATGGTTGAGCCAAAGCTGCCGCCACACTGCTCAAGAATGAAGGTAAACGTGAAGCCCTGTTTAGTGGCACAGAGCCTCTCTCCGTGTCTGTATCCTTCACTCTTTCTCTGTCCTGATCTCAGCCACTTCAAGGAGAAAGAAGATTAGAGGTGGAGTTGAGGTCTCCCTCTCCCTAAGGTGGAATCAAAGGCTATATCCACCCACCAGAGTATGTTTGGGAATTTTAAAAAGGGGAGGGACTCAAACTTCTATGGCTTCTTGGATATAGGCACCAGGGCACTATCCCATGCAGACCCATGTGGGGAGAAAAAGGTGCCAGCTCAGTCTCAGCGTAGCCCCTCAGAACTGTTTGCCCAGCATATAGTGACCATTGTTCACCATGTTAAAGAGCATCACTTTGGGTCCTCAGGAATGACACTGCATGAACACTTTACTAAATACCTAAAGAGAGGAACTGAGCAGGAGGCAGCTAAAAACAAGAAAAGCCCAGAGACACACAGGAGGATAGACATTTCCCCCAGTACATTCAGAAAACATGATTTGGCTCATGATGAAGTGAGAAGTCCCCGGGAACTTGGCTACAAGGCTGAGGGAAGATACAAAGATGATCCTGTTGATCTCCCCCTTGATTGAACATTGTAAAAAACGTACGGAGAGAGATCTTAAACGAGGTAAATCAAGAAAATCAGTGGATTCCTGAGACTCAAGCCACTTGAGGGAAAGGTCAGTTGAGAAGATGGAGAAAACTCATAAAGGGTCAAAGAAGCAGAAGCAGCGCTGGAGAGCCCGAGACCGGTCCGGCTCATCCCCCTCCTCCTCCCAGTCTGTCACTCCCACAAAGCAGACGAGTCACTGCGGAGACAGAGGACAGGGAGCAGAGCCTCACGGGCTTTGACAAATCGAGACTGGGGACCAAAGACTGTGGGTGCAAGTGGAAGAGGAGGTGGCGGGGCTCGAGCCAGAGGATTTCGAGCCAGAGGGAGAGGCTGGGGCAGAGGCAACCACTCTGGTAACAGTAACAACAACAGCAACAATGATCTTCCAAAATGAAACCGGGAAGAAGAATGGGACCCAGAGTACACATCCAAAAGCGAGAAGTGTTACTTGCATGATGACCGTGGAAGGCGAAGGCAGTGACAAGCGGGTGAGCCAGGGCCGTGCCGAGGAGCCTTTCCCCAGGGTTGGTTCATGTTCTGGAAATCCAGTACCAGCCCCCAGTGGGCCCATGACAAGTTCAGTGGGGAGGAAGGGGAGATTGAAGAGGACTGGAGTGGGACATAGAGCCGAGAAGAGAAGGACAATTTACGGTCTGAACGGGATCCCTGGCCCAGGGGAGAGAGGCGCTGGGAAGATGAGGAGCTAAGCAGAGGAGCCTCAAGAAGATTCTGAAAATCCCACCCCCAGCCCCTTCCAGCCATGCAGAATCCTACCTCCACGGAAAGCGTCGCTGGCGCCGTGTCCCATGGACAGAGGAGGCTGGCCGTGGAGCCTGGGGTCAGGCCCAGCTCTTGAGCAGAACACAGCACATCGGGCTTCAGCTGTGTTTCTCATTTGTTGTTGGTGTGAGGGGTGGGGGCAGGGGCAGGAAGGGACAGTGATGTTTGGATTTTGGTTTGTTCCCTATTAGAAACCAACAGTTTTATCCTTAATTTCATTTGGAGCTAAGAGGACTAATTTGATGGTTTTCAATCTCTTCTTCCCTGTCCTGATTTTAAAAACCCTTCTTTTTTATTTTTTCCTTTTCTTTTTTTAGGCATGTATATAATATTAGAAAGATTTAATTTGGGCAACTTTGATTCTTAAAAGAGAAAACTAAAGCATGTGAACAAACATCGAAGTGTTCATCTCAGTTTGGGACCAAACTGCTTCAATCTTTGTAAAAACCGGTTCTGTATGTCAAGGAGGAGTTAAGGCCTTTCTGACCACCTTGTGTTCCCCTCTTCTGTGCAGCCATGTATCACCTGGAGTTGCTCCTGACCACATCCCACATGCCCCTACGCCCATATTTTCTGATTTCTTCTGGGCTGGGCTTCCCATTCTCCACCAGCAGCTCCAGTATCCCAAAATTGCTAGTCCTGCTCATCCTCTCAGCAACACAGGTGGAAACCGGAGAACAGTTTCTGGTCTGTTTTCTAAGAAACGTATGAATTCCATTGTCTTTACAAATACAAGATGAGAAAATAATTTTTTCAATATTTTTCATTAATCTTTTTATAAAATGAAAAGAAACTCCTATAATCTATTAAGGAAGGTGGTTATGGCTGGGGGTTCATGGGGTTTTGGGGGTTAGTTTTTTTTTTCTTTTTAACCTTAAGCTTTAAGTTGAAACATTCTCAGATGTTTGGGGGGAAACATCCTCTTAAAATGGGTCTTTGTGCTTGCCTTCTGGGGAGGCGGTCCAGAGCAGGTGGATCATATGGCGTTTACGCTATGTTATATGTGGACTGCACCCATCTCTTCCCCCCACTTTGCCTCTTGGGTTGTTGTGCTTCTTTCCCCTTACTTTGCTACATTTCTATAGTTAAGCTGGTTTTACTTGAATGATTCATGTTTAGGGGAAAAAAATGAAAATCTCCCTTAAAATTTGTTTCAACTCCTCCTGCAAAAAAAAAAAAAGTGCTTGGATTCAGCTAATGGGATTTTCAAGGGTTCACAGTGGGGAGAGGAAGTTAATGTGACATCGTGGGCCTCGTCGATGTTTTGTTGTTGATGCTTTTGTGTCTGAATGTATGGTCGACATTGATGTGTTATGATTATACTTCTTTATCCTTAGTGCCAGCGGCGATTTTCTTGATTGGGAAGAGCCACATATAGAGAACTCCTAGTGGGACGTGGAAATCACTCCCCACCTTGTACCCCTGTCCTCCCCTAGGTGGTCTAACTGAAATAGTACAGCATCTTTAAAAGGTAGGGAAAAATCATAACCTTGATGAAGGACGTAAAGGTAGAAAGTATAGTAAGTAAGAGATACAATACCTCAATCCAACAGCCTTATTCAATCAGTGGAAAAAAGCTAACAGGAGCTGGAGATTCACAGCGGGTTACTAGCAATTGGATTCAGTTATTGCTCCCAAAGCTTCCACAGTTGCAGACATTGTGAGAGTCATTGGATCCATTACACAGGTTGATAGCACTTGGGTTGTTGTCTTAGACATTTGCCTTACGACTAGCCCCGAAAGATCTGGATCAGTTCTTATTCACTTGTAGTCTTTCCCCCACAGTTACGTGAACTTCCCTGACATTTGCCACCGGTGAGTAGGTCAGGATTTAGCACAAGTGCTTCTGTCTTCTAATTTCCAACGTTTTCACTATATGTATAATGTTGTCAAGTCAGAATACTCATCCTCAATTTCCCTGACTGTGGTATTATCACACATCCTCTAGCAGAAGTGCCTGATAAATCCTGAAACAATGGAAGAGGACTGCTTGCCAATTAACGCTTCTTGGAAGTATGTGGGTGGAGCCACACTGCTAAGTCCCTCTGGCAGTTCAGGAAAGACTGTTGTCTCCTCAGAGCCTAATGCCAAAAGGAGGCCTTACAATTTATAGGGATTTTTAGGAAATAGAGGCAGAATGTACTTCTTTTTGGCATTCTACTGATTCCTTATATCAGCTCATCCAAAAATCAGCATCGTTTGAATAGGGCCCAAAGCAACAGTCTCCACTAGAAGCCGTTCAGCAAACTGGTATACACTCTCCATTTTGGTACCCCACAACCCTAATATTTGCCCTGAGTGACCAGTGGTTCTTCTACTTTGAGCTTCTGGTAAAGAGAAGCTGCCTCGATTCAGAGATGCCCATTGGGGTTCTGGACTTTTCCTCTCCCTGACAAGGCTTTTAGGTGTAACCCCTTTGTAAAGCAGCTACTGGCCCCGTGTCGAAGTGAAAAATATGGCCCATGGAGGCCTGGTGACTTTCTGGTCTGATATTCTCATTTTGGGGTGAGAAGGGCCCAATAAGCCTTGGTTGTCAAAAGGAAACAGTATATTGGAGAATGGAGCCAGCCTGGCCTGTGCGGCATCTCAGCATCCTGGCAGCAACTATACGTAAAACAGTGGTGGATATCCTTTTGGAGGAAACTTACTTTCCCTTTCTGTCACCTGAGGCTACAGTGCTACCTCAATGGAGCACTCAGTCCACAGTGGTCCCCTGAATGCATAGGCCTGTTTCACTGATGGTTTGAGCTGAATCCCAACAATATCAACTAGGCTGCTGGGGCTGTTCCATCTCAGTGGCAGCTATGCAGAAAATGAATGTGGTTCACTCTAGTCAGTGGATATAACTCAAGGCCATCCTCATAGATCTGGCCAGTAGAATCCTTGGTGAACTCTGATACATTTTTACTGACTCCTAGGCTGTTCCCAATGGCCTAGTTGTTTGTTATGCTACTTGGAAAAGCACAGAGTGGCACATTAAAGATAGCCCTTTTTGGGACCAAGAACTGGGGAAATAATTCACGGATGCTAACAGAACATCTCAATCACTCATGTAGATACACCATAAGAGCCTGTTTTCTGATGACAGCAACTAGCATTAAGCAGCTGATTGAGCCTGCACCACATAGATCATCACTCTTGCCTGAATCCATTGTATCAGGCATGGTAACTCATCATCCAACAAACTGGGTTCAGAGAAAAGGACTCTCCATTTCTGATGCAGAGGCAACCATTGCAAGCCCGACTTGTGACTCCTGCCAGAAAGTGAACAGCTTGTCTCAAGGTGAGGAAGGCCACATTGCTTGGGGCTTTGCCCCAGTCCATTCCTGGAAGACTGATTGTACCAAACTTCTGGCCCCCTCTCAGGGCTGTTGGCGGTGCTTTACCACTCTTAACACATTCTCAGTTTGCATTGCTGCTGTTCCAGTTTGATCATCTGACTCTGGGGCATTCTGTGGGGCAGACAAATGCCACTCAGCTGGTGGCACGAACATAAAAGACAAATTGGACTGACTGACCTCATGCAATCCCTCCAAAACAAGGATTGACTAAGTTATTCAAACTGAACTGGGAATACTAAAGGCTCACCAGCTAGCTGGGCAATCACATTGGAGGTCCTGGGAACCTTTGCACAAAAATTGGTGTAGGTACTACGGAGGGCACTCTGAGAATTCTAAACACTTTCTTTGTGTCCTCCCAGGAACTGTGCTACTAGTGTGAAGCCAAGCATTTCCTTCTCTCTCCTGAAAACATAGTGACTTATACCTTAGAGGTCATCATAAGAGAGCTCCCAAATGACCTCAGAGATCCCTCCAAAATGGGGCTGTCCTTGGTTTATCAAAAGAGCTTCCTAGAGGGGTAACTGACACATTGTTTACATGCACCCTTGCAGGCAGTTATCTGTAGAATGGGAGTCCTCTCATTAGAAATGGTGGTATAAAATGTGTCCCTGACTTTAGCTGAAGTGATCAGTGATACAAACTTGGTCCTGGAAGACAATCAGATCAGTTTCAGCTCACTGGCCAAGGTTGTTATGGATGGTAGTATTACTCTATATTTTCTGCTTGCAGGTCAAGGCAGAGTCTGTGCAAATGCTAACACATCCTGCTGTACTTGGATTAATGTCTTGGGCCAAATGAAAAGGTCAATATGGAAACTGATGGGTATTTTGGATTTGTTTAGCTGGTCAAGCCTGGGATCACAGGGGCCATGATTGAGGTCACTACTGCTTCTTGGAGTCCTGTTGGAAATAGCCTCAATTAGATGCTACATAAGACAAACTGAAAGGATGTGTCCCAGCCTCTTTCGGATTAATCAGAGTGGCTGTTGGAGTGGTATACTCACGGAAAATTTGTCAGAAGCCAGGATGGTACAGAAACAAGGGGAAGATATTAGGCAATAACTCTTCACAGGATGCTCACATTTATATACTTCTTGTGAATAGGGCACTGACTTCCCTTTGTTCTGGATTGTCTTTTAAAGGATGTTTGTATATGCATGGAGGATAGAGATAGTTTGTCCCTGCAGAGCAAAGGACAGGCATGTTTACTGTCTAGTAAAATAAAAGTAATTTTTCCCTTCTGGAGCAAAGAGCAAACATGCTTACTGCCCATTATAAAAAATTTGGGTTCCCAAAGCTTATGGTTCCTCTCCTGCAATGCAACCCACTCAATTGCAGATGTCATATGGCCCTCTTTGTGTTGCTCTCTGGGAATTGACACTCGGGATACTGGAAGAAAAATGCAGTTATTCTGGCTAGTGCTCTTGCTTTGAGTAAGAAACTGTCCTTTATCTCTGACAAGGAATCTGACAACTTCTACCTACATCCATGCACCTGTGGCAGGCTGACTTGTTAGCTTATAAGTAGGATAAAATCTCAAACTATTTATAGTTCTTGACAATAAATTCCAGTGAGTTCAAAATATATGTTAGACTTAGCCCTCTATTTGGGAGGAATCATCAGTTTTAGGCATAAAAATGCAATCTGATTTTGCATTTGGAGGGAAAGATGGGAGACCCAATGGTCACCTCTCTAGAATGGAGTTTATTAGAGAAAATAAGAGTGGCTGTGTCATTGTGGGAAGACTTACCCTCAGAAAAGACTGGATCTTCAGAAAAATGAGATAGGAAAGGAGAGAAAAAAAACAGGAGCAAGGAGAGAGTGGCTGTCAAGGGCCAAGGTCATGTTGAGGTCCTGTGCAGATTCTGTAAGGGCTGTTATGTAGGAGAGCGTATAATGTTCCAAAAGTGCAGTGATTGAAATGTGTAGTTCATTCACTGATCAATAACTGGAGGGCCTATCTAGCATACGCAGAAAAGCATTAGGATATAGCAGGGAACACTCAGGGACTAGGAAAGGCAGTTGTCAGTTTTATGACTCTTCCTTAGAAGTGTCTTAGACCATTCTCCCCCCTCCCACTCTGCTTTAGCCACTCTGATCATCTCCACTTTCCTCAAACACACCAAGGTTTCTCCCTTTACAGGGGCCTTTTATGAGCTATTCCTTCTGCCTAGAGTGTTCCTTCCTATGAAATTTGCAAAATTAGCCATGTTTTGCATGCATTCACTAAATTCCACAAACATTCAGAGAACCTGTATGTGCCAGGTTTTGTTCTACATTCTGAGGATCAACTAATAATAAAACAAAAATGATAAAACCCTAGGATAAAACTGGGCTTCAGACAAAAAATGTGTTAATAAAAAGTCACGCCCTCATGGAACTTATATTCTAGTAGCATCCAGGAGCACAGACTGTACATCATGTAAATAAATGAAGCAAATAGTGTTTCAAATGATGGCAAATGCTATAGAGAAAAGTAAATTGCAAGGGAGATGGTGAGTGGCAGGGTAATTGGGGGTTGCTCAGAGTGTAGGAAGCATCTCAGAGTAGCATTTGAACAAGGAACATGAGAGGTCGGGTGTAAGTCATGTATCCAGGGGGAAGATGAGTCAAGGCACAGGAAATCAGAAGTGCAGGGACGCTGAGGTAGAAGTGTGCGATGCCTTGTTCAAGGAACAGCAAAGAGGCCAGTGGGGCTGGAGGACAGGGGAAAATGGGTACAGGAAGAGGAGGAGCTAAGGTCATACAAGTACTCAGGCTGAATCATCCTGAGCTTTGTGGGTATTGTAGTGACTTTGGCTGTTGCTATGTACAAAGGCGAGCAGAGTTTCCACACTCAGGCGGGCTGGAATGGTGGATGATTGGATTGACTAAGGAGAGAAGGAAACACAGGAGATGTAGGAGAGACAGGAGAGTGAGGCTGAAGCCCCATCTTAGGGTAAGTCAGGGGGCAAAAGATCTAGTGCAAAAGTGGAAGGAGTGGCCTTATACAGGAGCCCAGGAAGTTCATCCTCCAGAGCATCAGGAGAAGGGAAGCATAGGTGGGTAGATGGGGAGATTTCATCGTGGGAGCTTAGGGAACATTTCTTACCATTACTTCTGTTTTTTCAGTGAAATAGAGAGCAGGGGCTTCAGCAGAAGATAAGAAAAGGAGGTATTGGAGCTTTAAACAAATAGTAGGGATGAAATGGACTAGAAAAATGTAATATGATTGCCAGCAGTGTCAAGAGTCCTCTAGAAGTCCCTGACCATGAATTTCGTGTGAGATTCCTCCTCATGGTTGTATGTTTTTCTCCAGGCTAATTTCAACTGTCAGCACAGGTGTGAAGTAAGCTAGTCATTGTTTGTAGCTCAATATAAACATTACCTCTTCAGAGAAATCTCTCTTCACACTCTAAAGTAACCACTCAGTAACATCAGCCCTTTTAATTCTCTGCATAGCATGTATTACTAGGTATTTTTCTCGTTTACCTAGTTGTCTCGGTGTTACCCGTTTCTCACACAGAAATGTGAGAGTGGGCATTTCTACCTCATTCACTGCCAAGTTTCAAAACATTGCTTGGTATATGTTAGGTGTTCAACATATGTTAAATGGTCACTCCCTTTAAAGCTAGGTAGGGGTGTGTTTGCGTGTGTGGGTGTGTTATGTGTGTGTTAGTGGTTGGCCAGCAAGAGGTTCACTTGCCTTCAGCTGGCAAATCTCAAGCCGGCAAATGAACATTCAGCTCATGAACCACCATGCTTTCTGGCTCATCTGTAACCTTTTATGTTCTAGAAAGGAAAGGGCATGTCTTCAAGACCAGTTCAGTGTTCTTCCTCACTAGGTGAGTGTGCACACTGGGAAAGGGAGGAGGAGGCGATGCAGGATGGCCGCAGGGATGATGTGAGAGATCACCATTTGTGGTGTGAAGCCCAGTTGATGAACTGGAGTGGTGGAGGAGAGTGCGCCTATCCGATCATGAAGATACAAAAATAGTCAGCACAAGACCCACGGCCTTACCAAGAGGTCAGGGTAGTGCATTTTTTAAAATGTGAAAGAGCTTAAATGAGCTTTCCTAATTTTTCACCTTCAATTTTTTCCTATGTGTAGGATAAGATAAGAAAAGGAATGGTCTTATAGTTCAACATTAGTAATGGTGTGAAACTAATTGGGAGAAAATTAGGCCTAATGTTAGAGGGAAAAAATTTTAACAGAGTTGGCTAGTAATGAAATAGTCTTTCTCAAAATAGTGAATTCCCTGGTCCTGTCATCCAAACAGGAACCAGATTAGATAATTTCTAATCCAGTTTACAGTTAAATCTATGGCAGGCATTCAGATGGGAAGACTTGTGCATATAAATTAATATATTGGAAAATAACTCAGTATTTTCCATCTTTGTATGGTAATGATAGGATTACCACTGTTTAGCATTACACAAAATTATATTTAAAGGCAAACCGAGGGAGAAGGGGGAAACTATACACAATGGGCTACGAAGGGGATGGTTACCCAGTCTGCATGTTATCTTTGCCTTTTGCTTCTTTTTTTAATTATTGCATTAGCACCTATACTAGCAAATAGGCAAAGAATAGGGCAGACAAATTGGTGAAGGTGACTTAGCTGGTAATTTTCAAAATACTTGGTTGGAGGAAGGTTGTGAATTTTTCTGTAACATAAAATGTCTATTCTGTCCATCCCCACTTCCATTACCTGGTTTTAGTTCACCATCACTTTTTGGCAACTTCCTCCACAACTGCCCCAATCCAATCCATTCTCTACATGGTAGTGAAAGTGCTGTTTTTAACATGCAAATCTAACCATGCCATGCCCCTGCCTAAAAACCTCCAGTGGCAGTAGCTTGCTGAGGGGCTCAGTCAGTCTCAGTCAGATGTGAACCTCACAGGTGTCTCTAGTCACGTCTCTGGCCCCTCCTCTCCTCATGACACCTCAGCCATGTTGAACTAATTCCATATCCTCAGATATACCTTGATTCTCCTCCAGTTTGGGTTTCTGTCAGGAGTTTTATCATTTGTGTGCTTTGCCTGGTAAACTCCTACCATCCTTCAGGGATCACAAGGCATTTCACCAGTACCTCTGCCCTTCAGGAGGCTGGGTGTCCTTCTGTACTCACAGAGAGCTATGATACTCTTTTACACTGTGATTTGCTTTTCATTTTCCTTGTCATTTTTAAGCTCATTGAGAGCAGGAACTGTGTCTGTCTTTTTCCTCATTGTAGCCCCAATGCATTTCATAGTGCTAGGCTCATGGTAAATGTTCGCTATATCTTTTACCAAATAAATTTTGGCTCATTGCAATAGATTTAGAAGTGATTGTGTTTTAGTTATATATACGCATATACAAATATAAAATTGACACAGTCATAGGTTATCTTTATTTTGTTTATTTTTGTTAGGATGATCTGAATGTTCAGAATGCTTTTAATTCACAAAATTTTAGAACTTCATTATGTTAATGGCCTTAATTAGGCATCTGTATGAGATCGTCCGTCAAACTTGTCAGCTGTTTTCTTAAGTCTGGCTGATAAATGAACCTATGATTCAAAGACAAATATAATGTTACCAAAGTGGACTGGGTTGAGACAAAATGAAACACTGTTATTGGAAACGCTATTTTCCATGATTTCATTCTGCAGAGACTGGCAGCTTGGCTGCTGTTGCTCTAGTACTAGGAATCGACAATACGGTACACTGAACTTGCAACAACCCTAGGATATGCTCACTCCCTCTTCAGCCGTGAAATGAGGCGTACTCATGGAATCTATTGAGGCAGTTATGGGTGTACAACCAAAAGGATAAGCTTTTGTCCTACCCTGGCAAATGTGGATAATGCTATTTGTTCCTAAGTTCTAGGCTTTTAAATGATGACACGAAATTACTGGTTCTTGAATCTGGCAGAGCTTGTAAAAGCATGTAAGCTAAGCCTGGGTAAATTTCCTGGCAGCTGAGGAAAGGAGCATAGTTGCATGCCATCTCTAGTTTCCAATAAGCTTGAACACCTGCCAGAGACTCAACCACGATATCCAAAATGGCTAATTAGAAACACCAACAATACTTCTTCAAGCCCCTCACTCTCATTACGAAGAGAGTGGCTTTCCAACTTACCTATTAACTCTAAAATCATGAGGATGTTGACATCTCTCAGCCACATCATTGCTGTCATTAAGGCCTGTCTCCCAAGAGCCGCCAACATTCTTGGCACAGTCTGTTTAAAATAAGAGACTGATTAAATAACAGAGCTCTGACAGAAATAAACAATAAATGTTTCACCTGACAGTACCCTTCATTGGTGTTTCCATCAGCTCCTAGGTGGGCAGTCTGGATGAAGACCTGATTTCTTTTAGTTTTATTTTAATCAGCTTAAAAATTTAACTCTTAGGCAAGTACTTACCTTTCCCACAAGAATGGAAGAATGCCTATATTCTGATGTAAAATTACCAGGATTTAGTTTAGTTAGTGACCAAGATCTAAACATGTCTTTCAAATCAGAATTTTCTCCCAGATATTCTCAGCTGGCTTCCAAAGGCCCTCACAGCCATGGTCTGCTAAAGACCTGATTACCCCATGAAGGTAAGAATACAGAGGGCAAAGGGGCAGTCCAGATGGTTCAGGGGGTTTGGAAACATTCCCCTGAAAGTTACATACCCCTTCTGAATTATTATTTATAAATGAGAAAGAATAGGAATATCTGAGGAACGATAATTTGCCTGTTATGACTATATAACTCCATTCCTGTCTCCAAATGGTAAATGATGACATTTCTTAACAAATACCAGGGCTTTTGACTTAAGTTCAACCTGGCATACATTAATTCTTTCAAGAAGGGGAAGGAATTATGTGAACTGTGTTTTTTAATATTAACTCGGGGAAGCAGGTTCTATTTTTGACACCCTCCATCTAGGATAAAGGGGAATAAGTAGTCTAGCAATAGACATCCTGTGGTCACGTTGATTTTGTTCCATATCAAGAGCCAATATAGGAAACAGCTCCTTGGAAGTGAAAGCATCAAATTCTAATCTTTTGGAACTACATAACACAGAGTTAAAAGTGATTGGTCGTAGTGAGAAAATATACAGCAGTTGCTGGTATTGGTCTCATTATTCTGAGAAAGGTTTTAATTGACATCATAAAATCCTTCAAATACTATATTTTCTTGACAGCTTTTTATAAGACTTATCCAAACACTCCAGGAAATATAATCAATGATAAATATGTAATCTGTTCACAGAATTTCACACAGACCAAACCACCATCTACTTTGGATTTCCATTGCATTTCATATTCCATGCTTAGTTTTATTATTATCAGGGATTGTTTCTAATCCATCATTAAGCAGCACATTAATATTTGCATTATTCTATAAGTAGTGTGTATGATACTGATTGTAAAAACAACTTTTAAGAAATCTTGTTGAAAAGATATCAGCATTTAACAATATAGAAAACAATATTTAATTTCTAAGGTAATTAAAGATTTTCCTCAAAAAGATATAATTGGTAGTCCAATTTTAGCCATAGGAAAATTATAAATTAACTCACAGAAGGATGAAAGGAAAGTGTAGTTATAAGCATATTTGAAATAGCTGGAGAATGCCCAAAGTTCTAAATCTTGAGGTGCAGCGTGGTAGGATGGAGGAATTTAAAAAAGACATAAAAGACATTAAAAGTATAGTAAACAACACAGACCAAAAGCTGTTAGGCTTCCTGACTCCTCTTCTACCTTCTGATCCCTTCTTATTCTACCCTAAAAGGGAAGAAACTGTTACTGTTGCAAATCCTTGTGAGAAGTGAGAATTGCCAATCTTCTTACTGTCCTCTTGAGTACTTTCTGTTCTTTTTTTTTTTTTAGCTTCCACATTATTTTACCTTTCATTTTAAAGACATATTAAAATATTTTCCCCTTAAAAGATGTCTATATAGGGACAGATTGTACCTTTTAGATGAATGTTTTCAATTCATGTAAATTTTCAGGGTAATATTTAGTAGCTTACTACTTAATTGAGATACTTTCATACAGTCTAAGTTGCAGTTTCTTTTCAACTTTTGTCAGGGCCTCGTTTGCATGTAATGAAGTTGCAGTGGTCTCTTGAGAGGTGTGAAAAACGCTTGAGTTTAGTCTACCATCTTAAACTGGAATACAATATTTATTTAAAACTTTTTTTTCCCTGGTGGGCAATTTGGGACTTAGATGTGCTTAGGGTGCAACCAAATCATTTGAGAAATCACCTGTTTTTTTACAAAGCAGAGGTGAATGTTGGTGCTAGCTTTAGATCATTTGTTCTAAGATCACATTTCAAGGTAGGATAGATAAAAGATGATGGAAGAGTTATGGAGTGTCAGAAAGAGTATTTCATTTTGAAAGACATTGAAATCATTTTGGCATGCAAAGAGAACTCAGTGATAATGGTAGATCAGCAACAATTGGAATAAAGCTGTATGTTTATGTTAAATTTTAAAAAATCTTTAAATTAAGTGTTGTAAATGTAATAATTTTATCATATACAAAATTCATTAGCTTTGGTCAGTGCAACTATAAAAATAATGAATTAATACACAAAATTAATTTTAAAAACATCTCAAGAATGTGTAAAGAATTAACACTTAATTTCCATTGAAGTTAAGTTGCATTTCCTATAATAAATTTAAATATCTTAGCTAATAGTGTTGGAAATTCGTTCTTTAATGTATTAACACCACATTATCCTTTTTCCTTCTTAGAAAACTTCTTATTTTTAACAAACAATAATTATATATTTATGGGATACAATATCATGTTTTTTACACATGAATACACTGTGGAGTGATCAAATCAGGCTAACTAACATATTCATCACCTCACGTACTTACCATTTTTTTGTGGTGAGAATATTTAAAATCTACTCTTCTAGCAGATTTTTGAAATCTGTAATACATTATTATTAACTATAGTCACTGTGCTCTCAGCTTCTGGTAACCACCATTCTGTTTTTTACTTCTGTTGAGTTTGACTTTTTAGATTCCACATGTTAAGTGAGATCATGCAGTATTTGTTTCTCTGTGCCCGGCTAATTTCACTTAGCATAATGTCTGCTAGATTCATCCATGTTGTCAAAATGGTAGAATTTCCTTCTTTTATAAGGTGAAATAATAGTCTATTGTGTATCTATACCATATTTATTTTTTACCCATTTATTCATTGATGGACACTTCAGTTGTTTCCATATCTTGGCTGTTGTAAATAATGCTGCAATGAACATGGGAGTTCAGACATCTCTTCAATGTACTTTTTCAGTTCCTTTGGATGTACACCCAGAAGTGGGATTGCTAGATCATATGGTAATTCCATTATTAATTTTTTGAAAAACCTCTATATTTTCTAAAATAGCTGCATTGATTTATTTTCCCAACAAAGATTGTACATAGGTTCCCTTTTCTCCACATCCTCACCAAGACTTGTTATCTTTCATCTTTTTGATTATAGCCATCCTAACAGTATGAGGTGCTATCTTGTGGTTTTAATTAGCATTTCCCTGATTACTGATGTTGATCGTTTTTTTCACATATAGGTTGGCCTTTTGCATGTATTCTTTTGAGAAATGTCTATACAAGTCTTTTGCCCATTTTTAATAGGATTATTTATTTTCTTATTATTGAGTAGTTTGAGTTACTTATATATTTTGGAGATTAGCCCCTTATCTGATACATAATTTGCAAACTTCACTTAGTTTCCTTTGCTGTGCAGAAGATTTTTAGTTTGATGCAATCCCATTTGTCTATTTTTGCTTTTGTTGCCTGTGTTTTTAGTCATAAGGAAGAAATTACTGCCCAGTCCAGTGTCATGGAGCTTTCCCCTGTTTTCTAGTAGTTTACAGTTTCTGGTCTTACATTTAAGTCTTTAATATACTTTGACTTGATTCCTGTATAAGGGGTGAGATGAGCATCCAATTTAATTTCTTTGCATGTGGATAGCTAGTTTTCCCAACAGCATTTATTGAAAAGACTGCCCTTTCTCCATTGTGTGTTTTTGGCACCTTTGTCAAAAATCAATTGACCATAAATACTTGAATTTATTTCTGGACTCTCTCTCCTATTCCACTTGTCAATGTGTCTATTTTTATGTCAGTACCATGCTGTTTTGATTACTGTAGCTTTGTAACATATTTTTAAATAAGGTAGTATGATGCCTCTAGCTTTATTCTTTTTGCTCAAGAATGCTTTCACTATTTGGGGTCTTCTATGGTTCCATACAAATTTTTAGAATTGCTTTTGCTACTTCTGTGAAGAATGACATTGTAATTTTTATAGGGATTGTACTGAATCTATAGATCACTTTTGATAGTATGCACATTTAAACAATATTCTTCCAATTCATGAACACAGGATGTATTTCTATTTATTTGTGTCATCTGTCATCTTCAATTTCTTTCATCAATGTTTGATAGTTTTTAGTATATAGATCTTTTACCTTCTTAGTTAAATTTACTCCTAAGATTGTTATTTTTAATGCTATTGTAATTGGAATCATTTTCTTAATTTTTTAGGTAGTTCATTAGTGTATAAAAACACTACTGATTTTTTGTATGTTTACTTGTATCCTGCAGCTTCTCTAAATTTTTTTCATTAGCTCTAAGAGTTTTCCGGTGAAGTGTTCAGGGTTTTCTCTATATAAGAAGAAGGATGTCACCAGTCCATCTAGCTGGAGAGTCTAAGGTGCCTCTCAAATCTTTCTTTGCCCAAACTGCTGTCTTTGCTTTTGGTGGGCCCCAGGAGATTAGGATGTGCCATATCCTGTCAGTGCTATGAGACAGGTAAAGTAGATGCCAGACCTTCTAGATCTAGCTGGAAAGATTGGAGTGTTAGATGTATGTTTCAATTCCTTTTATCCTCACCGATGAAGCTGACAGTGGCTGCATATTTCCCACTCTTGCTGCACTAAGCTAGGGAAAGAATCTCTGGCAGATGCCTGCACTTATGCTCAGATTGCACCCTCTAATGCTGAGGTGACAGCCACTGGAAGTAGGCTCATTGTACGTCTACCTATTTGTTTTCTGTTATCTAGGGAGACTTGGGAATACATAGCCCCATTAACTTCCAGAGATAGGTGGTTAAGGAGGTAGTGCCTTGGGTGAGAACTATAGAAGTTGTGGCATTCAGTACATGGACAAGCACCTTCAAGAAAGAATGGTTAGACTTGGATTTATCACTGGGGCAAGCCAGGTGAGGTGGTTCAGGAAGTGCCAAGCTCTAGTTCAGGCTGCCAGAGGTCTACTATTCGTTCCTTTCATTCCCTGATGCAAGTTAGTTAGAAGCCAAGCTGTCAAGTAGCCATAGGAAGAGTGCATATAAACCCCTTCTGGGGAGAAAGAGATGTGCTTTTTAGCCCCTTCTCTGTACTCTTCCCAGGGGTGTAGCCCATGGGAGTGCTTGCATACCTATTTAAAACCACTTCTTCATTCTGTAACTTAGGGAGACTTGCATATGCCCAGTTTTCCCTGCTCCTACAGCTAGAAGGTTTAGAACGCAGTCCCTTAGGTGGGAGCTCTAAAAGTTGGGGTATTCAATGCATACAAAAACTCCTTCCAGGAGGAATTGGGAGACCTGAAATTCTAACTAGGGTGAGCCAGGGGAGAGGGCTCAGAAAGTGCCAAGGTCCCATTCAGTTTGGACAGAGATCTGCTGTTAGTTGGCCCCACTAACTCTCTGATACAGGCTAGTTATAAGCTCAACTGTCAGCAGCCCAGTTAGCAGAGTATGCTGCCCAGTCCATCCCAGGGAGAAACTAGGACCTTTGAGTTTTATCCCCTTCACTGTCCCCGTATCAGGGGATGAATCCCTGGAAGTGCTTGTGTGCCCATGTACAACTGCTACTGTTTTCTGTGGTCTAGAGAGACTCATGTATACTTAGTCTCTTCTCCCAGAATTGGTGAATTAAGAGGCAAACCATGGGGAATGTCAGAGTTAAGGCACTATGTTTGTGGTCCAAATTCTTCTCTCCTGAGGGAGAAGCTGGGTGTTAGAGATTTCTTTCCAATTGTATGCCACAGTGCCTGAAGTGGTGCCCCTACCCAAGTGTGCCTCAGCTTTTCCTACCTATTTGATGTGGATATTTTCTCAGTTGCCCAGTGTATAGGCATCTCTGAACTCATCTCTGACTTCCTCTCAGAGGGAATTGATCCATGAACAGATAAAGTTTATTTGGCGTATCTGTGGGTGGAGGGAGAGTCAGGAGCCTCCAATTATGCCATGTTACTGATATCACCATATTATCCTTTATCTGAATGGCATAAAATATTGCTAATTTGGTTTGAGGTGGGAGAATGAAGAAAAAAGAATTCAAGTAGTATTTAGATATTTTTAAAAATTTTAGTAAATCCAAATTTAAACTGTAATAATAATGTTCCCTAGATGTTTTATATTTTCTCCTTAGAAGGTAGAAGCTGTGTTACCTACAATGTTGATTAGAATACAAATTAATTAAAATTGTAAATATTTATATTTTCTATGTAAAGATATTATATAGGTTTATTAATCAATATTCTGATTTCATCTTATACTATAGAGAATGCATTTTTTGATGGTAGGATAATAATACTAAAGGGAAAGTCCATAACCATGATACTTTTAAAATTAAAAAGTATCTGTTTTTGTGGTATTTGTGGTAGAGGAATGGTTGAAGTTTGCAATAAATACGATGATCAGAATTTTAATTAGGTAAGTCATATGCAAACTCTTGTATTTGATTTAAAAGAAGACATTCTCTAACAAAAATGCACATCATTACCTTTTATTAGCAGTTATTCACCTGTTGCTTTATTCTAATATTGGAAATCCAAAAAGACGGTAAACAATAACACCGAACAACCTGAATTTCAGGACTGTTAACTAATTTAGTCATTATAGTTATGAAATATCTACTATCTGCCAGGCATAGTGAGATCTACTTGGTATACAATACAATGGTAAGAAAAAGCATTTTTGGAGAAAAGGGAAGGGGGCATATCAGACTTACATACCATGGAAAGGAGTCTGTATTTTAAATGCAGTGGGAACCATTGAAAGTTTTTAAGCAAGAGAGTGACATAATCTGACTGTTTTAATTTTGCTGCATTGAGTAGAATGGACTGAGGTGTGGAAATGGGCTTGTGAGCTGTTAGAATAAAAAATATTGCAGAAACCCTGGTGGCAGATGACTGTGACCTGGGGTGGGGTGATAGAGAAGAAAAGGTACTCATTTCATCAGTCAATTTGTCTTTAATTATGTTCGACAAATATTTATTGAGTAGCTACTGTCTATCAATCTGGTAGGTGTTGTGTCTACTAGATGTGGGATATAAAAAAAGGACTAATACCTAATATTTCTTAAGTATTCACAATGAAAATGGTAAGTACTATAAGCATATAATTATATGGAGATATGTAATAAAACAATAACTGATACCTGGGGCTGGGGCCGTTGCACAGGCTTGGGGATTGTGGGGACGGCGGATGCCAAGTCACGCAGGCAGGGGTCGATTCCAGTGGCCCAGGGACCACGGAGTTCTCCCTGCCCCCTCCAGGACCCACTGAAGCAGTTACCCAAAAAGCTTCCTAGGTTGGAGCCCATAGCGCCCCAGGCAACTCCTCTGCTCAGATCCCGCTGTGCTGGAGGGGAGGGGTGCTTGACTTCCAGTCACTTGGGCCAGCTCAGAGGAGCCCCCGCTTAGTCCCCAGCCTGCTGGGAGTGATGTGAAGGCAAACGCTGTAAACCCGGGTCCTCTGCTGACCTGGTGCCATGCACCTGAGAGCACAGGATGGTGTCAGCTGCAGAAACCCGGGATCGGGTGCTGCCAGATCCTTACTGTGCCTGTTGTCCTGTGCACTGACTCAGCACAGACTCTGTGCAGGTCCCCCGTCTGTCCAGAGGCCTGTGGTGGCGGAGGGCTCCTCTCACAACTCAGCCACAGTGCCTGTGGGGTGAGCATGGCGCCCCAGCGCTCTATCCGCCTATTTTTCCCTGCGTGTAGATGCCTCCCCACAGATTCCTTTAATCTTGTTAAATGTATTGCTCTGTCACCTCCTTTTTCACACTGAGTGTCCCACGGTGCTTCTCTGTGATTTCAGTATGTTCCTTCCAAGAAGAGCTATCCCTAGGTAGGCCTCTGCCTGCCGTTTACACTTCTTTCCTTGAAAGCTGTGTGCCCCTGAACTGCTTCTAGTCCTACATCTTCTCTGTTCTCCCCATCATTCAGGTTTTCTTTCTTTCTACAATGTGCGATTAATCATTGCAAATGCTGATTAATCAAAAACATCTAATATCAGAGCCGAAAGATTTCTGCCTTGTCTCCTTGTTTTTCCCAGGACCCTAAAAGGATACCACTTTTAAGAAAATGATTTATTTTACTGGTATCACTCTTTCTCACTGCAGGTCGGGTTACCTTAGTATGAATTACAGTTTTCAGAATGAATGTAGAAAATCAGGTTCTTGTGGAAGTGAGGTGGAGAGGCAGCTTTGGTACTTGAGAAGCAATTCCTAATTAGTTGGGAGCAAGGGTGATGTTACTCAGTTTTTCTGCCTACGAGTGTGGGCTCTTAATGTCTGATGTGAGGACACACTGAAATCGGTGGGGGCAAGGAGAGGGAAACAAAGATGTTCTTCAACGCTCTTTTTGTTTAGAAGATCTAGGCGTAGATGTTTTGCTAATCATTTCTTAATCTGGTCCATATACGCTGAAGTGATGCTAATTCCTCCAAGAGGCTGACAAATTCTACATTGATGGCCTTAATTTTTAAGAACTTTTATCAATGTATACTTTTTATATGTGTTTGGGTATGTGTGTATGTGATATTTTAAAAGGGAATTTCAGAAAAAAGATTCAGTAAGTTGGCATTACAGCACATCAACCTTTGAGCATTTCTCTTACCTCTCTGTTCCTTAGACATCTATGAAATATGAAGTCGCACTGTCTTGTCAACTATATGAAGTTGTAAGGATCAAATGATATGATTTATGTGCAGAAATCCTAAAAAGTAGAGGCATCATATAAAAAAGAAGTAGTATTATTTATATACGTTATACCTGCTTGAATTCAGGGACTTTCTTTCCTGTTTTACCCACCAACATATAGCATAGTGCAAACCTGAATTATATTTTTAAGTTTATGTTTAAGCAGCATAGAGATGTATATCTCTTACCTGGTAATTTTTGTACACTGGCACCCGGATATGATAAAATTAAATCTCCCTTTTTGGGTAATAAGGACTGCAGTTAAGAAAGCATGGAGTACAGGAAATTCGTTGAGGTAAATTAGGCCTTTTTCCTTCATCTTTGGAAATAGCTTGGTAAAACCTCCCACCTCCCAGGAAAGGCGGTGAAGGTAATCATGATACCTGGAATTTTCTGGGATGTTGGTAAACTTTCTTTGAAATGTTATTCTTGACAAGCCTGGAAGCTGGAGATGTTAAGTAGCAGTTGACTTATACTTCAGTTGTCCTATTCCAGGTTCTAAGACAGGGCCAGAAAGTCTTCTCTTTGTGTCTTCTCTTCTTCAGAGAAAGACTCTAGCTGGAAAATAACTTTGTGAGACTTTAAGAAACAAGTAAAAAATACATATATATATATTTTGAAATTCACAACCTGCCTGCATTAGGTACAGCACCACTACTTTATTTTAAAGGCAGAGATAACAACACACAGGAGTTAAATGATTTTTTTTTTCAAAGAACATGTAACAGTGTTATACTTAACTAAACTTTCAGTCTCCAGTTTTTTCCCATCATATTACCTTGCCTTTTTCATATAGCAGTAAAAGTTATAATCTTACAGAGATGTATAGACTCCTTTTGGAAGATGCCGATTAAAATGATTACGATACTCAAAGAATGCTTTAAAATAATGTTTTGCAATGGTAGAATGTAGGACAAATGATGATGAAAGTATTTATTTTAATTGATAATATAGCTTATTGGCAATTATAGACTACAGGGATGAAGCAAAGATATTACTATAAATCTCAAGAGAATGTAAAAATTGATTTGAATATCTAGCACAGTAATGCTAGATTTTAATACTTCTTAAAACTAAATAACGGTAATACAATGAAGGCTTAAAAACCTAGCTGTGTGGAAACTTACAAACATGAGTAACTATACATGGGCAAATAGAAATGTAAATGCTGTGTTTTGAGATAGGGCTGAACTTTGAAAACAACACACTTAACACATCAAGTACTGCAAAGATGTTTCGAAAACAGCATACTCTAGGTATCAGGCAACAGCCTTTTCTCCCAGACGAATGGTAAGCCATGTGTTTGCTTTTTTAGGATATTCACCCCTTCATAAAGGAAACTAAATATATGTTAAAGATAGAAATGCTTTCCTCCCTGAGGGGGTCATAGAAAAAAAAAAAAAGTATAGTTACATGTCATAGGTAAAATTGTGGCACCAGGAAATTAAAAAAAAAAAAACTTTAAAATTAGTTTAAATCTTACTTACAATCAGCTGAAAAGCTACTGATATAAAAGTAATCATCAGTTAAGACATTGTTCAAGGCTACGACTCTTTCCGTAGTGACAAGCTATAAGTGCTTTGTCATATAGAAACTATTCTGCATTTGAAAAGCAGTGAATTAGATAAACCCATCTTTTCTATACCCAAAAATTATACAGTAAAACTTAACAATTGAAATACCATTAATTAACCTCACCCACATCATTTAAATTAATTTCCTTTTTCTGCATTGGTTTGATTGTTTCCTGCCATTTTCTTTCGCTTCTCACATTAATAAACTTCTTTACTCCTACACAAAGGCACAATACAACAGGAAAAAGAACATTCAAGAGCAATGCCTCCTTCCCTTGAAAGAATTAAATATTGCTTTCCCACCACTATGGATATTATATATATTCATAAAATCTACATTTTTTAGTCATGATGAACCTAATTTGGACCCTAAAATCCAGATGAGAGTACCATGCCTTCTTGAATAGTATTGGCTAGGTTGTGAAAACACCTTTATATAGTTATATGCATGATTTCTGTTGTGGTGGTGGTAAAATATACATAACATAAAGTGAACCATTTTAATATTCAGTGGCATTAAGTACATTCACAGTATTGTGCAATGATCAATACTAGTTAGCTCCAGAATATTTTAATTACCCAAAAGAAAACCCTCAAACCACTAAGCAATCACTCCCCATTTTGCCCATCCAAGCCCCTGGCAACCACTAATCTGCTCTTTGTCTATGGATTTTCCTACTCTGGGCATTTCATATAAAAGGAATCACATACTATGTGGCTTTTTGAGTTTGGCTTCTTTCACATGGCATGATGTTTTCAAGGTTCACTCATGCTGTAGGATGTATCAGTACTTCATTCCTTTTTTATGGATGAATAATATTCTATTGCATGGATATACCCACTTTATTTGTCCATTCATCATCCAGTGGACATTCGGGATTTTCCTACCTGTTGGCAACAGTGAGTAGTGCTGCTGTGAACATCTGCGCACCAGTTTTGTTTAAATACCCATGTTCAATTATTTTGGGTGTTTACCTAAGAGTGAAATTGCTGAGTTACTGATATATGGTAAGTCTGTGTTTAGTTCATTGAAGAACCACTAAATTGTTTCCAAAATGGCCAATTCATTTTACATTCCCACAAGCAATGCATGAGAGCTGTAATCTCTTCACATCCTTGCCAACATTTATTTTCCTTTTTTTAAAAAATTATGGACATTTTGGTGTGACGTGGTATCCCATTGTGATTCTGATTAGCATTTCCCTTGATAACCGTCACTGAGCATCTTTTCATGTGATTGTTGACATTTGTGTATTTTACACTAATGTCTAGTCTAGTCAAGTTCTTTGCCCACTGTATTAGTTTTCCCAGGGCTGCTGTAACAAAGTACCACAAAACAGATGGCTTGAAACAACAGAAATTTATGAAATGTTTAGAATTCAAAAACCAAGGTGTTGGTAAGGCCGTGTTCCCTCTGAAACCTTCATGGGAATCTTTCCTTGCCTCTCCCTAAATATTGGTGGTTTGCTGGCAATCTGTGGCATTTGTTGGCTTGTAGATGCATCATGTCAATTATCTGTCTTCATATAATGTCCTCCCTGTGTCTGTATTCACGTGGCTGTTGTCTTATAAAAGCACCAGTAACATTGGATTAGGATCCCACCTTATAACATTATGACCTCATCTTAACTAATTATTTCCGTACCAACGCTATTTCCAAATAAGGTCATATTTTGAAGTACTGGGGTTAGGTCTTAAATGCATCGTATTGGGAGAGACCCAATTTGACCCATGATTAATTAGGATTTTTGTCTTTCAGCTGTTGTAAGCATTCTTTATACATTCTGGATACCAGATCCTTATGAAATATATGATTTGCAAATATTTCCTCTATTTCTGTGGGTTGTTTTTTCACTCTCTCTATAGTCTTTCAATGCACAAAAGTTTTTAATTTTGATGAAGTCTAATTTACCTGGTTTTTTTTCTTTTCTTGCTTATACTTTTGTTGTTATATCCAATAAATCATTTCCAAATCCTAGGTCACAAAACACCTGTTTCCTTCTAAGAGTTTTATAGTTTCAGCTCTTATATTTAGGTCTTTAATCCATTTTGAGTTACTTTTATATATATGGTGTGAGGTAAGTCCAACTTTGTCCCTTTTATTTGCATGTGGAAATCCAGTTGTCTCAGCATTATTTGTTGAAGAGACTACTCTTTCTCCATTGAATAGTCATGGCACTCTTATTAAAAATCAATAGATGAGAGATTATAGGTATAGTTTTGGATTCTCAGTTCCATTTTATTAATCTATGTTTATTCTTATGCCAGTACCTACATACCTGGTAGTTGTCAGTACCAATGTTTCTGTTAACATGGGATTGTAGTGTTTTGAAATCAAAAGTGTGTCTACCAACTTTGTTCTTCTTTTTCAATATTGCTTTGGTTATTCAGGGCCCCATGCATTTCCATATGAATTGTAGGATTAAAAGGCCATTGGATTTTAATAGGCAATTGAATTTGTAGATCATATTGGGGGTATTTCCATCTTCACAATATTAAGTATTTCAATGTATGAACTTGAGGATACCCCTCCATTTGTTTAGGTCTTCTTTAACTTCTTTCAGCAGTGTTTTGTATTTTTAGTTCCTTGGTTAAATTTATCCCAAAGTATTTTATTCTTTGTGATTCTATTATACATGGGATTGTCTTAATTTCCTTTTTCAGATTGTTCATTGCTAGCATATTTTTGCATGTGAATCATGTATCCTACAACTTTGAGTTTACTATCTCTAATAGTTTTAAAAAATTCTTTAGGATTTATTTTATATGTATCATGTTATCTGTGGATGGAGATGAGTATTATGTCTTCCTTTCAAATTTGTTTGTCTTTCGCCCCCTCCCCCCTTCCCTAATTGCCTGATCTAGAACATATATAATAGTATGATGTTGAACAGAAGTGGTGACAGTAGGCATCCTTGCCATGTTCCTGATTTTAGGGGAAGAGCTTCATGTCTTTCACCACTGAATATGTTAGCTGCTAGTTTTTCACAAATGCTCTTTATCAGGTTGAGGGAGTTCTTTTTATTCCTAGTTTGTTCAGTGGTGTTTGTTATTATTTTGTTTTAAAATCATGGCTGAGTATTAGATTTGGTCAAATGCTTTTTCTGCATCAACTAATATCATTATGTAGCTTTTCCCCTTCATTCTATTAATGTAGTGTGTTACATTGATTTTCATATGTTGAACCACCCTTGCATTCCTGCAATAAATCCCACTTGGTCATGCTGTATAAATATTTTAATGTCCTGCTGGATTAAGTTTGCTAGTATTTTTGTTGAGAATTTTTGCATGTATTGTCATAAAATACTGATATGAAATTTTATTTTCTTACAGGGTCTTTGTCTGACTTTGGTATTAGGGTAACACTGGCCTCAGAATCAGTTAAAAAGTGTTCCCTTCTCTTCAATGTTTTTGAAATAGTTTGAGAACAATTGTGTTCATTTTTCTTTAAATATTTGGCATAATTCACCAGTGAAGTCATCTGGTCTTGGGTTTTTCTTCATTGGGAGGTTTTGGATAACTAATTCAATCTGTTTACTTGTTATAGGTCTATTTAGATTTTCTATTTCTTCTTGAGTCAGTTTTGGTAGTTTGGATGTTTCTAGGAATTTCTCCATATCATCTAAGTTATTTTAATTTTTGGTATATAATTAGTCAAAGTAGTCTCTTATAATCCTTTTTATTTTTGTACAGTAGGTGTTAATGTTCCCACTTTCATTTGATTTTGGTAACTTGTCTGTTTTTCTTAGTGAGTCTAGCTAAAGGCTGGCTACATTTGTTGACCTTCTCAAAGAACCAACTTTTGGTTTCATTGACTTTGTTTTTCTATTTTGTTTATATCTGCTCTAATCTTTATTTCCATCCTTCTGCTAGCTTTGAGTTTAGTTCACTTTTCCTTTTCTAATTCCTTATGTTGTAGTTAGGATATTAATTTGAGATCTTTCTTCTTAAATACAGGCATTTCCACTTGTAACATTCCTCTGAACATTGCTTTTGCTGCATCTCATAGGTTTCAGTATGTCATATTTTTGTTTTCATTTATCTTAAAGTATTTTTCAGTTTCCCTTGTGACTTTTCCTATGACCCATTGTTTGTTTAAGAGAGTGTTTATTTCTACATATTTGTGAGTTTTCCAGTTTTTCTTCTGTTATTTTTTTTCAGTTTCATTCCATTGTGGTTGGAGAAGATACTTCGTATGATTTCATTATTTTAAAAATTGAGGATTGTCTAAAATATGGCCTATCTTGCAGTATATTTCATGTGAACTTGGGAAGAATGTATATTCTGCTGTTGGTGGAGTGTTAGGTATATGTTGTTACATAGTGTTAGGTATATGTATGTACTGACTTACAGCATTGTTTTTATCCTTCTTTATCTTTTGGTTACCATTTGCATGAAGTATCTTTCCCATCCATTCACTTTCAACTTATCTGTGTCTTTGGATCTAAAGAGGGTCAGCTATAATAAGCTGTAGACAGCATATAGCTGGATCATATTTTTAAAATCTATCTTGTCAGACTTCTGTCATTCTGCATTTTGTTTTCTATATGTTGTATTTTTTTTGTTACTCAATTCTTCCATTACTGCTTTCTTTTAAATTACTTTTTCTATGTACCATTTGATTCTCTTATTTCCTTTCGTGCATTTTCAAAATTTATTTTCTTAATTATTACCCTGGGGATTATAATTAACATATTACATTTACAATAATCTAGTTTGCATTAATATCAACTTAGCTTCCATAGGACAGAAAATTTCTTCTCCTCCAAAGGCATATCCATTCCCCTTTATGTTGTTACTGTCATAAATTACATTTATATGTTGTGCAGAGATTTTAATTTAATTTATAAATTACTGTAACATATTTATAATTATTATATTATGCATTTGTCTTTTAAATCATATACAAAAGTTACACACCAAAAATGTAATAAGTCTTTTATATTTAATCTATGTAGTTTTATTTCTTTACCAGTGTTCTTCATAAGGTTCTGAGTTACCGTCTAGTGTCCTTTCATTTCTGCTTGAAGGACTCTCTTCAGCATTTTTTATAGGGTAGACCTGTGAACAATGAACTCCTTTAATTTTTATCTGGGAAGGTATTACTTTATCCTTCATTTCTGAAGGATAACTTTGCCAGATACAGAATTCTTGGCTGATAGTTTTTTTCTTTCTTTCAGCAATTTAAAATGCCTTCCTGCTTCAGTGGTCTGTAAAGAGCAACTGGCTATTAATCTTCCTGAGGATTCCTTATACATGTCAAGTCACTTCTCTCTTGCTGCTTTCAAGATTCTCTCTTGATCTTTTGACAGTTTTATTATAATGTATCTTGGTGGGATCCATTTGAGTTTATACTACCTGCAGTTTGTTGAGCTTCTTGGATGTGAGATTCATGTCTTTCTTCAAATTTGGGAGGTTTTTGGATGTTATTTCTTCAAATATTCTCTTGTCCTTTACTCTCTTCTCTTTTGGGACTCACATTATTCATAGCTGGTATGCTCAATACTGTCCCTGTTCATTTATCTTCATTCTTTTTTTCTTTCTGCTCCTCAGACTAGACCATTTCAACTAGCCTAGCTTCAAGTTCAATGATTCATTCTTCTGCCTGTTCTGTTGTCAACCCTCTAGTATATTTTCCAATTATTATTACTATTATATTTTTGTTATTGATTCATTATAAGATTACTATTGATGATTATATTTCTTAACATCACAATTTCTATTTGACTCCTTTTTATGATTTTTTAATATTCTCTTTTGGTGAGACATCATTCTCCTTATTTCCTTTAGTTCTTTGTCCATGGTTTCCTTTAGCTCTTTGAGTATATTAAAGTCCTTGTCCAGCAAGTCCAATGTCTATGCTTCCTCAGAGACAGTTTCTGCTAATTTCTTTCTTGTGAATAAGCTGTGCTTTCTTCTCTCTTTGTATGCCCCACACTTTTTTGGGGGGGCTGTAAACTGGATATTCTAAATATTATAATGTGGCAACTCTGGAAATCAAATTCTACTCTCTCCCTATGTTTCATTGTTGCTGCTTTTTGTGGATTATAGTTGTTTGTGTAGTTGCTTGTTTGTGGTGTGTTTAGTGACTTTTCTAAACTACTTCTGTAAAAACTGTATTTTTTGTCATACATGTTCAGTGAAGTTTCTATTCCAGTGGTCAGTTAGTGGTGTGACAGACCTTTTCTTATATGCCTGGAAACAAAAAAGAAAAAAATATTCTCCCCAGCTATGTAGACAGGCTCTCTATTGGCACATTCCTTCAACTCTTATCCAGGCTGTTTACAACTCTGCTTTAGCCTTTACTTCCTGTTTGGGCTGGGTATAAAGACCAGCAAAAGATGAACGCTTAGAAGCTTCTCAGGACTTTTAAGAGCCCGGATCATGCCCTGGGTATGTGCATGTTCTTTCGGAGTCCCTGGTATACGTAGGGACTTTTCAAAGCCCTTATTCCCAAAGCATCTCACTCCTCAGCTTTCCCACCAAAGCTACCAGCTACCAGCTGTGTATCTATCGTTTGTCCCAACTGCAGTCTTTTGCCCCAGGTAGCAGTGGCTTGTTCATTCACCTTCAATGTTCTCAATAAATCATTCTCTGCATAGCTACCTCTTCACCCTGAGAGACTTCCAAGTTAGGTGAAACAAAGGCAAGCCCCTAGATAGGTCAAAGCAGACACTATTTCTTGGGAACAAGGTCTATTTTGCTTTTTCCAGAACCAGGAACCCACATAAGGAATGCAGGTTGCCATCTTCAAGTCTATTCCTGACTGGGGAGGCAGGAGGGGGAAGTTTAAGATAAAATGCAATTAAGCTACAATTGAGTTTCAGGTTTATTTTTTTTAGTTTAAGCATTTTCTGGGGTGCTGTAAACATTTGACTATTTTCCAGACTCCCAATAAAATTTATTCTGACAGTTTTTGCCAGTTTTTCCAGTGCTTCTATGGAGGGGGATATCCTTGGACTACCTCACTCTGTCATTTTTGCTGACATATATGTATAATTTTTAATGGAAATACACATACCAACATTTGGGTGAATGTGACATGATTGAAAGTGATGCTTTATTAAAACTCTGTATAAATGCTAAAATGTTATAAGGTATGACTATATGCATATATTTCAAACATATAAGTAATAAAAGGAGTATGGAAAAATTCATAAATGACGTGTTCATGAATTATATAAGGGAATTCAGGGGCTAACAGACATACACACTTATACCCTTTGAGTATGACTAGCTACAATGCCTCACCCTTTTTACACTATTAGAAAAAAACACTAATAGATATATTATTGGTCTGACTCAGTATAGCTTCTTGCTGGAGTATAAAAAATATTTTGCTTTAATATTTTAGACTTACTGAGCTCTGTGGACTCTGAGGAATTTCAAGTCTCCAAGAGTCCGTTCAAATATTTTGTCTTTAGATGGTCTAGGTGATATGTTTGCAGCTGTCACCAGGCCTTCTTAAAACACAATGTTTAATGTCATTAGTTGAAAATAATATGTCATGCCTTATTTAGAATAACCACTCCCTTCATGTACCCTTAGGGAGGTTCTCATAACAGCAAGAAAAAGTACCATTCAAGCTCTGTGGTTACAGCAAGATCTAATCTTCCCAAATCGCCATGCCCGCTGAATTGTAATTGACAAGGGATGTTATTTTATGTGTAAAAGAAAATTACAGTAAGCATAAAACACTGGTGGGCGTACTCATGGGAACATCTAATGCAAGGTACAGTATGTCAAGCAAAAGTGCAACAAGTTATTCATCAGATGTTGTTATAAAATGAAATTCCTTTAGATGGAATTTTATGTTAGGATTTTTCTCTCCAACTTAGCAGAAAAGTAATTTTCAAAATTCCAACAAGAGATTGTTAAACATAATCAATTTTTATGAGAGTTTTCAAAACAGCGAGTCTGGTCAAAAAGTGACACTGGAGGATAAAACACACCAGATACCAATTCCATTTAGCAAAGGTAAATATATTGTGTATGTGATTTTGCACATACTACATTCTGTAAGCAAAATGTGCTTGAGCCACTCTTTGCAGTTTTGCCTGTAGCATTTTCCAGTTAGTAATGAGTTATGTTGAGGTAGTTTATTTCCCGCAAGTCATTTCCCTAAGCAACTGTCTATAGAGAAGCCATAGCTTTTCAAACTATGAAATTATGAAAAAAAAATTATTTTTACTCATTGGACTTATCTTAAATGTTCAGAGGAAATTACAAAATATAGGCTGGAAAACTAATATGGGACAGGAATAAAGAACTCCTTATCTCAGAGTGTCTAAGAACGACCTTATCATTAAAAAGTATTAATTTTATAAAGAGATCATGTGTTTTGTCAATATCATTTAATCAATTGCATACTAAGTGGAAGATAATTTTGAGATTTAAGGGGGACAAACAAAAGTAATTGTAATACAAGTTTATTATCTGTTTTAAAATTTGGCCTCAACATCCATTTGTAATCTCTGAAGTTCTGAATGAACTTCAGGGAATGTAAAAAATATGCAAGGGATTAAGAATTACAGGTCAAGTGCCATCAAGTTCTGAACGAACTTCAGGGAATGTAAAAAATATGCAAGGGATTAAAAATTACAGGTCAAGTAAGGATAGGCATTGAACAAATGATTATGTTCACCTATTGGTTTTCCATAAATGCCACTCCAATACAAAGTTTATTAATCTATGAACAGGAACTAGGGAAATTAATGCTGTTTTTAATGAAGTATTAATAAAGTATTGGAATATGTGATAAGCTTAATATAGTTCTAAACTATTATGTCATTTTCACTGAAATTATCATGTTTTGAAAAGATAGCTTTCATCCTGCTAGCATACATATTCCCCTGGGATATAACTCAATAAACATGCTCTGGTGAGCTTTTATATTTCCCATTCTTCATTGAAATTCATAGGCACAAAATAAGTAAATTCAGTGGATGTACACCTGGTTCCCATTTTAGACTATATAGCTGAAACTTCCAATGAACAAAATGCTCCATGGTCTACTAATCAGATCTTAATGAAAATTAGATAATGTGCCTTAAAAAAGAGAAAGTAAACATTTATTGAACTGACTAAAGAACTCCTTTCTTAAATCCATCTTTGGGTAGTTCCACAGAATATAAAAATTCAGGCTTAAGAGAGTTTGAAAGCGTGGATATGTGCTCTATTTTTTATTATTTTTGGCTTTCATTTTCCATTACTTTTACAAGCCAGAAAAAAATTTCATTTCCTAATTTACAAAGATGGTGTGAGGAACAAATAATGTATGTGGAAGTGCTTTATAAACTAAAATAGGATACAAACATAATAATGTTTAAACCGTCTATCTTTGGCTTTCAAGAAAGCTTCATTGAGTTATTCACTCATCCAGGATAACTAACCTTTTATCTGGATTCAGAGAATGAGCCTTTGATGCATATAACACAAAAGGAAAGTGGCCATAGTGGGTTAGGTTTACTCTTATGAGTCTGCATGCCTGGATGACACTTCTAAAGTTAGAGAAATATTAATTCCTAGTTGTGGTGTGTTGCTTCCGTTGCCTTTTTCCTTTGAGGCATGTTGATTTAGTGAATGTTTGGTTTAGATTTAGATCTCAGGAAGAAGCTCCTGTTCCTAGGTTAGGCATCCAAATTGTAGGTATCGTTCATCCAGCGCCCTGTCCTGTACACCTTTATCTAGTTATGATTAATAAGAACAAAACACTATGTGTAACAGTGCACATCCTTTATAACTGAAACTACAATAAGTATAATTTTCAGTACATGACGTATTTTCATGCATATGCTTTATCCCAGTATAATACTAAGAATTCTTTAACATACATTTCATAGGTTTCTTTTACTAACATTATGTTTTCCTTTACTAATGAGCAAACAGTTCTAAAACATGAATTCATAATTACATTGTCATTTATTTCATTCCTGTGGCATACAACGAAGAATCATATAATAGGCTTGAAAAACACTTCGATGTTTCCTTTGTAGATATTAAATGTTACCATCATTTCTATAAATTAAATTTACTAGGAAAACCCACACTTAAAAAAAAAGTATCCAAAGAATAAGCTAGCCGTCACAATCAGCAAAGAAATGAACTGAAGAATTCAAAATAATAATGTCAGGAACAGTTTATCTTCACGGTAAACATTCACTTTATGCAAATCCCACTTGGCTTCATTTAATTAAAAAGCTGAAAAAGAAAGAAAATTATGTGCTGAACATAAGGAAAATATAATATGCTTTTTATACCATTCTAAATTAATATATGTAAATATAACATTAAAATGTCATGATTATCTTAAGTCAACTAATTGTAATTTTTATATCAAGGCAATTTTTAAAAATTAGTTTCTGTAATGGGGTCAGACTTATGGTGAGAATAGGGTCATAGGTGAGAGAAGATGCTGTTAACTTGAATTTGTGGTTGTTTAAATTTACATAAACACCTCTCATAGTTGCAGCAATAGTTGGCTAGAGCAATAGTTAAATCAACACTTAAAATGGTAATGTAGGGGAAATAAAGGGAACGAGTTAGAACAAATATTTGAAGTGGGTCATTTGAATGTCCTAAAGAGAATATTTTTTCTCGTCATTGAATCTATAATTCATTTACATACATAAAATTATTATTTATACACTTTGTCTTTTGTTAATATAATTTATAATTTGAACCACCAAAAAGAATAAATACATAAATCATCACTGTCATCAGATTCCAATGAAACATCAGCACAAACAGTTGCTGGTACACAAAGAAGTAAAACTAAAAAGTAACTGTTTCATTTTTTTTAAACTTCCCTAAGCAGTGGTTTAATTTACAAACAGATATTTAAGTTTGTGACATAAGTCAATTTAAATAACAATTACTAAACTTTTGTTTGGTAATTGTACCTTTCTGCTAGTATGTGGCATGTTCTTTTTAAATCTTGACAACATAAAACAACTTTGCAAGACAACCAGTGACAAACTGATTTTTAACTAATTATTAAAGCAGAAATGAAATTAATGGTTACTGTAGTTGAAAAATCATGTAGTTGGAAAGACTGTTCAAACTAGCAAGTTTAATATTTGGATGTTTAAAATATAATATCCTAGGCATACTTTGCTTTGTCTCTCTGAACCTCCGTTTCCTCATTAGTGAAAAGAACTAGTGTTTTGGGTGATCTCCAAAGTTCTCTCCAGTGCTAATGTTTTATAATTCTGGTGATATTATGTGCTAAAAGTAAATATATATTTTTAAATATATAAAATTTTATAAAACATTTAAAATATATTTATATGTTTAAATATTATCTATTATATGTTTTATATAATATTAATTAAAATGTCAATAGTTATACAATATAAACCAGAATAATTACTATGTGTATCTGTTTCGGAGGAAGTGTTAAATGAAAAGACAGAAATTGTGTTGATATTAGGATGCCATCAGACATTGCTTGTATTTTTCAAGATAAGATATCACTGACAGTTACAAGGGTAACTATCTCCATGGGGAAGAATGTCAGCAGTAAACCTCATCAAAGCATTAAGCTGTAGTTGCTGTCAAATCCACATAATCCTTAAAAACACTGCTGGCAAAGCACACAGATGTGTCACTTGCAGATGAACTCTTTGGCATTTTCTGTACACAGTCATAAGCTTGCCCTGAAGATGAAGCTAAATGAAGATGAGGGTTAATGAAAAAAGAAACCTTGATCATAAAATATTTCAAAATGTAATTGGAGTTGGAAATGTTAAAACTCAAAACTGAGGATTTGTAGGGGTTTTTAGTTTGTTTTGTTTCATTTCTAAAGGACTGATTTAAAAATTTCAAGTTATGGAGCACTACAGATAACCTTTTATTATTGCTAAAAATATTACTAGTATAAACGTAAAAATAGTAATATGACCCTTTATGACAATTTTATACCTCCTAACTTTTTAGAGCCAGAAAGGTTAAAAAGGTTCTATGATATTTACATGTTCTTACATTCACAGAGTAAAAGGATCTGTGTGAGTACTTTCTTAAAATAAAAATAGATTAAGAATCTTTAGTTACTATCCTATTATTTGTTCACTCTAGGGTTTTCCAAACTGAAATACTTAGTAATTATTTTAAAAACGTGTTATAACAATCATTTGATTATATCTCATTATAACATGACAAATATTTATCTTGAACTGATCATTCTATTAATTGTCCTACAAAAAAAGATAAATCTAACAAGTAGAGTACTTCCTATTCTTTTATATTCAAAACGATCCTTTTCATTAAAAAAAGAATTACAAAGAAGTTTTTGTAAGAATTTGTACAAGACAGACATTGCAAAGACTGGAAGCACAAAAATGTCAAAAATGTTTTGTTAGTTAAAATGTTTCTTAGAAAAGTATGAACTGTTATTCCCTAAGTAATCATTCAGTATTTCATGGTTGCCTTTTATTTTCATTATATAAATATTAAATGTCCAAGGTATGTTCCAACATGAAAGTTTAATATTGATATTATCACTCAAGGGATTAGTCTCTCATTTCTATCTATCAATGTCTGACATGTATATTTTTCTCTTTTCATATTTCCTGTCTAATAATTTTGATGTATAATCTAACAAAATAAGTTTTTATAACTTTATGGTTCCAATAGTAGTTGGATAATATTTTTGTTGTTAATGCTTATCACAAAAATATATAAATGTTTTTGTATCATACTTAAAAAAAAACTATCAAGAATAATAAAAACAATATATTCTTATTTGTGCTTTTCAGTGTTGCAGTCTATTTCCTGAGAGAGCAAAAAGCTGCCTTGGACACCACCATCAACTTCTGTCTGGACTTCACTCTCTGTCATGAATGAATCTCACTGTAGTTAGCAGCAGTCTGCATATGCATCACATTAACTACCATGGCTGGCGGATTCCGAGGTGAGTACGTGTATGGTTAACTTTAACTCAGGTGGCAATATAAGATGGAAGCTAACTGGCAAGAGTAGGGAATTGTACACAAGGAGATTAGATAGCAGGGCAGGACCGGCACAAATAGGCCCCCAAAGCTCCTTTTCCCCTAGCCTAAGTTCCCTCCTAGTCTCTACAATTTGATTGTTGCTTAAAGTATAGCAGGGATGCCGAGAGACACTGTATAAAAAAGAAGGGATGGGATGAAATCTCAAACCATTTCTGTCTTTAAGACTGGCTCTCTCCTCATTACTCCCTCAAACTAGCAAACATCCAGAACTTAGATAAAAATGCTGTCCTTGACTTGCTGAGGAGTGATATTCCAAAAGGTCATTAGCAAGTTTATGATTAGAAATGTAAAATATAAGTTTTTCTAGAGAAACATGATTCAAAGTGTTAGCTACTTTGTCAAATTCAGACCCCAAGAAGGTCAGTTTCAATCAGCATTCAACAGAGCTCTATTGACCATCTATTGCATACAAGAATATTGTGCATAGAAGGGGGTTGCAGGAAATGAAATGACTGAAAGTCATGGCCCTTATTTTTTTAATCTAAAGGAGAGAAAGATCTGGGTACAATTAAGTATAACACAGTGACATACTTGATATAATGGTGATTCAAATTGTTGCAGGAATTCAAAAACAAATGAAATAAAACTCTGACTTTGAGAATATGTAAAATGAAGAGGTAGCAGCCTAGACTAAAGGAGCTGCAGGAAGAAAGGTGCCAAAGTATGAAAATACGTTCAGTGCTGTGTTCAGAACGCATAAACCAGGAGTCAGTGCTCTTTCTGTAACGAGCCAGAAGGTAAATATTTTAAACTTTGTGGGCCATAGGTCTTTGCCGAAACTACTCAACTAAAACTGCTGTAGTGCAAAAGCAGCCATAGACATAGAAAGGCCTCTCTTCCTTCACTAAGCACAGATAGGCCAGGGGATGAATAAATAAATAAATGTTGTGCTTCAATAAAACTTAATTCATAGACACTGAAATTTGAATTTCGTATAATTTTCACGTGTCACAAAATATGCTTTGTTTTTTTCAATAATTTAAAACCATAAAAAACAACTTAATTGTGGGGTATGCCAAAATAGGCAGCAATTGCTAAGCCCTGCACTAAACCACAGGGTACACTGAAGGCTGTACCGTGAAAAGAGATAGATGGAATCAAATTTAAAATACTTTTTTGTGGTGATTCATATAATGATATTACTATATAGCCAGTAAAATCACATATATTGTAGAAGAATAATGTCATTGAAGTATGCTCAGGATACATGAAAGAAAAACAAGCAGCTTACAAAATATGTATTGTGTAATCCTTCCCTAGGTTCAAAGTATTTACAATCTAAACTGTTGACATTTGATAACCTGGGTGTTGAGATTACAAAGAAATTTTATTTTCTTCATTGTCCTTATCTGTATCTTCTAGAAGGAACATATATTAACTCTTCTCCTCTCTTTTTGTTAGCTATTAATGGATTCTGATGAAGACACAAAATAATCAGTGTATATCTTAAAGTAACTCTGGCATTACCTTAGAGTAAGTGATGGATTATGAAAGATAATGACTAGATACTGGGAGATAAATTAGGAGGCTAGGTGATAGATAGTCTGAAAAAGATACAGTGTACTTAAATTAAAAAAGCAACTGTGGGAACAGAAAAGTGATGGAGACAAAAATCAAATTAACATAATCCAGGATGAAGATGAGGATGTGGGATGAGCACAAAATAACCCCAAGGTTTCCATCCTGGAAGACTGTGAGAACAGCAGTGTCTTAGGGAAAATGGGCAGAGGAGGAGGATAAACAGGTTTGGAGGCAGAGATGATGCTGATTTTAAACATGTTGAGGGTGAGCTGTTAATGTGGTATTTCAGGTCAAGTTCTGGATCTCAGGACAAAGGTCAGGATTTGATACATATATTTGGGACTGAGAAGTAATCTAAAAGAAAAAAGGCAAAGCGTAAGTGTGCCATGTTATAAAATCCAGGGTATGGAGTTTCAAAAAGGGGCTTGTCAGCTAAAATTCTAGAAAGGTCACAGGAAGAGCAATCTGGATTTGGTCACTGGGTGGTCACTGGAAACCAAGGATCTATTGAAAACCCATTTGTTCCTTTTCCTTTCCTGGGAAATATCTTGTTTGATGTTTGTTTTTGTTTTTTACTTTTCTTGAATTAATTACTTCATCTGTTCCTAGGGTTTTGAAAAACCAGAATGTACACAGTATTCTTGAATGAATGTATTTCATCCAATGGGGAGTTGGTTAAATTCTCTACTGAGATCTTCAGCTGGACAGAATTCTCTTGTGCACTGCTGTTACTACCTGCTCTGAAACTGGGGAAAGAGTGAGGGAGACCTAATGGTTCCATGATGGCACTCTCTCTCTCACAGAAATCACTTATGTGGCCACGGGGCAGCTGCTCAGATTTCATTTTGGTATCCAGAAGTGCAGGAGGGAAGAAAGGCCATTCTTCTTCACTAAGCACAAATAGGCCAGTGAATGAATTTTCATTCCTATTCCATTGGTCCTGTGGTTAATGCAACTCACTGATTCACTCTTATGATTTTTTTTACAACTATCTACTGAGTAACCTCTTACAAAGTTCTGGGGCTCTCTTTCTGTGTAATAGGTTACTGAATCCAGAAAAGTCTTCAAGTCTAAAACAAATGATCGTCTAAAAAGGCCTAAAGAAATTTAGGCCTTTTCTGTGGAATAGAAATTTTGGGAATGGAAACCTTTCTAAGTCTAAAACACACTGGGTCAATAGGCTCAAGAAATTTAGGCTTCCATTTCTCCAGTCTGCGTAGAGAATACACTTAGCGAGGTGCTGTTTGTATCTATAGATCAATGGGGCCCGACCAGGGATAGTTATGAGGCAATAAGCAGCAATGAAGCAACTTATGGTGTGGTAGGGACGATGAAGAATGATTATGGCCAAAACAGACCACTATTTGAGTGACAGGGCTAGCCAAATGGGCTAGATGGAAGATAACCCAAAATATCTTTGGCAGGAGTATTGCCCTTCATGCTGCATGTTCCTGGGTTTAAGGGGATGGAAAACCTCGAGCTAGTTGAGAAAAAAACTGGATTCTGAATTTTCTACAAAAAATTACTTTTGATTTATGTAAAATTTCCTAGTATCTATTTCTGAAACTTTCAAATGTTCAATTAAAAAACTAGTTTAGGTAAGTTAACTGTTTGGAAGACTTGTATTTTGTTTTATAATTTTGAATATTAAAGTTTATATTATTTGTTAATAGGAAAAGCGATTGACTACATTTTTCCCAGGCAAAATTAAATATATTTCTGTCATTTGTTTTAGTTTTGCTTTTCCTCCCTAAGTGATAACAAAGAAAAGTTTAAAAAAAAAAAAAAAGGAATTGTATTTTATCTGTGGTGGAGGGGATAGGATTATATATGATTGTCATTATTTAAAAAAATATACTGTGTTTGTCAAATGATTAACTCCAAGGGTCAAAGTCTATTGGTGGAAATTCACATCTGAGGACTTGTCCCTGTATAGTAACGTAAGGTAACGTAAGACTGGGATATGGGCTCTCGTAGTTATCATACAATTTGTAAAACAGTAGTTTACTATAACTTGTTTTACTTTTAAGATAAATATTATGATCTTTATTTGAAAAATGAGGGAAACTGAGGCTCAGAGAAGATTAAAAGACTTGCCTGAGGTTATAGAGTTTTTAAGTGCCATGGTCCAAATCACATCTTCTCATTCAAAGTCCAGATCACTTTCCAATACACCACAGTGAAATACAACAATATGGAAAAAATAATCCTTAAGATTCAGTTTCCATTTGTACAATATTATTACAAGATCTAGCACTACATTCTTTATCTAGATACGGATAGGGCACAGACAAAGGTGTCTTTACAGCACTCCAGCTTTTCTCTGAATTATCTCTAAATTTCGGTCCTTTGTAATTCTTCAAAGCTGGGATTCAGCATGAGAAAGGCAGTAACAGTGAAATTCTTGTCAATGATATGTATTGTGGGCTGATCACCATACCATTTGTTTATTTTTCTATTTGTACAGCTTAAGATTGTTTTTATTTTCCCTACAGGTGAAACACGTACATCTAAGACGTACAAATGAACGTGATACTGCTATGCAGTGTACGTACTGAAATATTTTTGCTTTGTTGTGCTTGTCTACTATCAAACATTTCTCAAAATTTATGTAAATGCCTTCCATCTCTAGCTGTTATTATGTACTTTTCCTTATTGAATGTCATTCCTTTTTCTTGTTATTCATCATCTCTCAAAATCCAAGGACATCATGAACGCTAAGTTTTTTGTAAGACAATGGAAGGCACTTTCTGCATCCATTGTAAGCTTAAGTAATATATATTCTGTTTACTTGATGCCAGCCAGTTCAGAATCAATTTGGGGTTGCAGTAGTTATCTTTAGAGCTCAGGTTTCAGGAATAACTATCTATCTTCCACACATGCCTTTAGTTGTATAAAACAAGGTGACAACTCCAGGGGGGTGTCATCCGATGTAAATTGCATCTTTTGGAGTTGTGCCATGTGGCAGACCGGTACTCTTCACTTCATTATATTTCTATTTTAATGGTTCCTGTTGCATTTAATGAAAGTAGATAAGGAATAAAGTTTGAGTAAACAGATTCAATTAATAAGTATGTTATGAGCACCTACTATGTGCATAGCACTTTGGAGATATTAAAAAGGTATTTGTCATGGACCCACATACATAACAATCTTCTAGAAGGAAAAGGACTTAAACACATGAAACAGATGTGTATGAATACTTAATGAAAAATATAATGCAGTAAAGTACTACAATGTGCTACAATGGCTAGTACAGGTGAAGAGAGGTAGGTGAATTATTTTGTATTGAGAACTCACTACATTTCACGGACTACAAATTGATTACATAATTTATCCATATAAAATTCTGAGGTATGTTGTATTATACCAAGTTTACAGAAGAAGCAACAGTCTAAACAAACTTAAATATATTTTCAAAAGACACAGAAATAATAGACAAATCTAACAACTCCACCTGTCCTCAACCCCATAAAAACACTATTTTAGAGGTGAAGAAAAATGAGACTCAGAAGTTAAGTAACTAACTCCAGGTTCCAAAGTCAGTGAAGAAAGGATCCAAGATTCAAACCGAGATTTGTCTAAATGCATAGCCAGAGCTCTTAGCTAATATACAAAATTAAACCCCAAACTTGAACTCAGGTCTTCTACTTCTAATTATTTTATTTTCCATTATACCACACTACCTCTGACAATCTTATGAATCAAAGTGATAGAATTAACAGAAAATGTCCCATTTTATTTCATTATCTGTCTATTAAAACAGATTTGATGTGCCATAGATGTTTTTATAGAAGTCTTCTGAAGAAAATTTTTGCCAGTACAGAGTGCCAGTGGAAAATACTGATGAAAGTAATTACCTATAAGTGAAGACTATCATGTATCCCTACTAGCACTTTGCTTTTCTTAGAAAATGGGACAAGCACTAAAGTTAATTTTTATTTAATATACAAAATTAATTTAGTGGTACCACTCAAATAATATTTCCTCTTCTTTTGAACTATGGCTCATATGTTAATTAGATCACACTCACAATAATCCTGATATTTCACTGGTAGTGTCAAGGGACTCAGGAACCCAATTTAGTTCCTCGAAAGGTTCAGGGAAAATCTGTTCTTCACTTAACAGAATTATGCAAATATAAAACAAAGCTACTTAATCTTCAGTGTAAAGAAAAACCCTATTTAGAAAAAAGTAGATTAAATATAAATGAGTTTAAAATATTTATATCAGAATTAATGATGATAATAAATGATAATAATTAGCATCAAACATTTATGGAGTAATACTATGTACCAGGCAATTTGCTAAGTGATTTACATGCACTCTTTCATGTAATCTTTACAATAATTGAATGAGGTCTGAAAAATCATCTCCATTTACAAATGAGAAAACCTAGGTTTAGAAAAGTTAAGTAACTTGCCTAAGGTCAAACAGCTAGTTGTTATAAGCACACTAGGGATTCCAATCAGGGATTGTGCTCTAATTTACAAGGAAAGCTGAACTGAAATTTGCCCTTTACCTTCCCCTACCTCCTGACTGTCAACTAAATAGGGCTTAAGAATCTCATGACATCCCCTAATAAAGTTTATTTTATTATATAAATAGAGACACAACCTTTCTTTTGACATATTTTAAGTGCTATAGATTTTTAAATGTTTTTCACATCCTAGGTAAAAGACTTGAAATATAGAGTATTTCTAGTTCTCTTAATTTACAGATTTCATTATAGAACACATGTATGTCAAACTAAGACAAATCATACAGAATTATGATTCTCAATCCTAGGGTAGAGAAAAGGGAAAAAAATTCATCTTTCTTGGGTATTCCTTAATCTTAGATTTGATTAATTTGTTCATTTTACATCCTCAAAACCACAACTGGCTGGCTACCTAATGTCAAGAATAAAATGAAAAAACTGAAGATTTTACTTGCCTTTCTCATAACTCCTTGTTGCCCTAAGAACTGATGTTTTAAAAAATTTATTTATGCTGCAGGCAGGGTCTAAGGCAGATGATCCCACAACTCAGATCTGATAACCACATTTCTTCCATTCCCTCGGTATATTTTTAATGGGCGTGGGAAGAAGAGCACTGGAAATGTGCCTGTGGCCATGTGAGAAAATAGAGAGGGGGGTTGAGGAGTCTTTTCCATGATAATCCTATGATCAGACCTCGCTTTTACGTAACTAGTTTTGTCCCCTGGATAAAGCTCTGTATTGTTGCCATGATTTATGCAGAAACACTCTCTTAAAATGTCCACTGTTGATATGCAGGAGAGATGTAAGGTGTGATGAGCTTTTATTAATATTTTCTATCAAAATATCACTGGTTCTGCTACCGCAGCAGAGTCTTCAAAATCTCTGAGAAAGGAAATACAGGGCTTTTTATTCCTTCATTAGAGAAAGATGGGCTAAGCTAAAAGAAGGACTCCCTAGAGAAAGAGAAAATGAAATAGTTATTTCCTTAATAAAAGCTAAGAGAGAAATATGCTTAAGAAGTCAACGTATGCCTAATTAATAAACTGAACAACTGTAATCTGGCACATCCACTGCAGTGTGCTTCAGTGAAAGTGTAGATTGGTAATATTAATAATAATGTGGTCTCAGAATGAATTTTCAACGTCTTACCATCTCCAATCATGACAATCTATTGGTGAAAACCTTATGACATACTCATTATGATGACTTCTAGTGACCAGAGATCATTTTATCGTTTAATTCAAGTTGGCTTTTCTCATGTTGAAAAGTGAAAATTTTGCAGAATTCAAAAGATAATACGAAGTTAGACACTGAACAGTATATGAGAAAACAATTTTGCAAATGAAATCAAAATTGTGATTAGACAAAGAAGAAGAAATTCTGATGGAAGTCCATAAAGCTTAAAACTCATTTTCTTATAGGTATATATACATATATGATATGTAATAATGTGTATATATGTATCTTTAAAATGAAACGATACCCCGCTTGAGAACAAGAATTATGCCTTATATCTCCTTTGTATAGTCCCCTATGCTGAACACATGGCAGGTGCTCAAAACTTGCTTAACTGAATTTAAAAATAACATGGCAAATGAGTTAGCTACTTTATATTAATTCTTACTTATATATTAACCTTTGAAATTGCATTTATTTACTTATATATTAACCTTTGAATTTATTCTATAGTTAAAAAACAAAAACATTCACATTAGTATAAAGATATTACCTGTAAGGATAGCCATGGTACTTGGAACGAAATATTGAAAGTAGAAAACTGAAGAAGAAGACCACCAGGCCTAATCCCACTAGGCAAATTACTAGAAAGAGACAGAAAATACTGTCAGTGTCTAAAAACATGCAAATGACAACCCAAATGTTAATATTTTTAAATGCATTCAATTACAGTATACTTACATTTAAGAGTTCATGGCACATACAGGTACAACAACAAACCAGATAATCCACAATACAATGTATTCATTATTTTCCACATTCTTCTCAATGAAAATGTACTGTTTGGGGTATGAAAACAACAAAATTGACGGATCTAAGTGTTCTGGTGGTATTCCTCTCTTATAGACCTCCTACAAATACTAAAATGCCCCAGAGGGATCAAAACAAAACATGTGTTAAACCACAAACTAGGTTATCAGCCCCTGCATTACAAAGCATTGGCTGTACTGGCAGGGACACTGGCATTATTAGGATGTAAGTATGTTATTCTTTTCAGATGACATACAGCATTTCACAAAGAAATATAATTTTACGTTACTGGCTAGCTTATTATCTCAGTGAAAGCATGCTACTCAGAAAGAGTTGATTCTAGTGTACAGGAGGCTAGGAATAAAGCTTGGAGGATAAGAAATACGGTCTCAGTGAGAGCCAAATGGGAGAAAACCCCCCTCAATAGCAGGTAATAGTGTCAAGGTGGTATTGTTTGTTTTACAAAGAAACAGAGGGCATGTGTTATAGTAGAATACGCAGTGGTCTAGGTTTTCAATATTACTCTGTCCCAGAAGAGTTGATGATGGAAAATTTATTTTATTTTTTCATTTCCTTTTTATTATGGTCGGGAAGATTTTACTCTAAAGCAGATGAGTAATAAAATATATAAAGTTTCTTTACATATATATTTTGGTCATTTAATTAAACATGATTTATTGCTATTAGTAAAATAATTCTAAACATGCTTATAAAATTTAAATGCTTAAAATCTGGGCCAATTAAATTTTCTTTAAGTATGTTCTATAAATTAGTAGACATTAGTGTTACTTCTTAATAAAAAATATCTAAACATCTTTTAAGAATAAAAGGTACATATCAGAAAAACTCTGAAAAGGTCAGTTGCATTCATTAAATTAAAAAAAAATTCCCCATTGTATTTGTTTTCTGGTGGGTGTGTGGACAGTTGGATATTAAAAGACAGAATGTAAAAAGAAAAAAAAGAATAAAAGGTTTGCATGATATTTACACTCTTTCATTAGTGTCAAGGAATTCTAAAAAAAGTTTAAAATATCTAAAATAATTATTTATAAAAGAAGACAAAAGATTAAATCACTAAAGCAGAAAAAACAGAAAACCAAACAGATCTATATGCTTACATAATAATGAAGTATGGTTTTTAAGAATTTTTCTAGCCTATAAATGAAACCAGGTTAATTATAATCCTGGAAATCTGGGAGTAGATAAGGTATGATGGCATTGTCAAAATATGGTCTACAAATCTGTCAGTCACAGTTTTTATTAAGCTCTACAGGAATATCATTCTGTAAGTTTTAAGTATAAATTGTGAAACATCATAAGCGTTTTAACAGCATCCAGTTGCAGCCTCTGTGACATTTCATTTCAGACAACACTCATACAGTTGAAGTTCAAATGAATACTGGCAGAAAATACCCCAAAAAGCAGACTTCCAAATATCACAAAATGAAAAAGATCTTTTGAAAAAATTATGGAATATCCAAATATGACAGACACCAGGCCCTAAATACAGCATATTAACAACTTTGCTTACAACAATCTTACTAAATCTAGAATAAATTACACAATGATTTACTTTATAGTTTTCCCAGTTTGGTCTTTTATCAAACACTTCTTCCTTTCCATTTTATCTCCTTTTTGTGTTTTTCACAAGAATAAATCACTCTTTTCGTTCCTTTTGCTGCTTTTAGTAGCCTCACTAGGTTGTGTTTAATAGGAAATGAGGCTCAAAATAAATGATGAAGTATAAGAATATATTTACTTGATTCTATGCAATGGAACAAAATAATGCTACTCAAGCACTTGTATATAGGGAAGGGAGAAGTAGTGAGTGTAGTGAGGGGTTAGTAATTACTAAATGAACCATGGTAGCCCATAACACACTTGTGAAAAGAAAATGCCATGAGGAGACAGAAGCATTCTGACCTGAGCATTATTAATAATCATAGTAGTTGTGCCACATCATAAATAGAAATCACATCAGAAACAAAAGAGAACAATATTAACATATATTTCCCAGGTGTGTGTGTCTCTCTCTCACACACGAATAAATAATTTGGGGGTGGGTGGTAGTTGAAGTTATTATAGAAACATCTACTAAGAGAGAAGTTGGAAGTAGTGATTTTATAAACTCAGTATCGTCGATGTGAGATCAAAAAATTTACTATGTATCTATTACTATTACTTACCTTAATATGACAGGATACATGATAAATAAATAATTACATTAAGATTACGTCCTCATAAACATGATTTATTAATCCCAAAACATCACATTCTTTCCTCAAAAGATATAAGATGATATTCAACAATGCTTAAGTAAACAAAGTAATGCACTCATTTCTTCTGTAGTTTCTTTACAACCATGTATAGATAGCATCATAGGAAAATAGAGAGCAGTCTAAACTGCATATTGCATCCAAAACATTTCAACACTTAAGACTTCTAAGTATTCAGAAATCACGATAATTCATTTACATACATGTCACACTAACTAAAAATCCCATACAGAAAAGTCTGGATTTTTATTTTAAATATCTTAATAAATCATTAGTCTTTTTCAGATACCTATGCTCCTCATACATAAATTCTGGGTTTTAAAAAAGAGTTCAGAAATGCAAAGTGTAGTGAAAAAAATTTTAATTATAGGTTTGTGGAGGTATAATCATACAGGATAATAACTTAATATTACTTATAAAAAGGTCTGTGCCAGGAAACATTAACTCTAAGGCCCTCTCTCCTTTCCTAACCTATGTTCCTCAGGGCAGAAGATTTTTCCTATATATTCTTCTCTTTTGCTACCAAAATTTGTTACTTTAGAAAACTACGTATTTTTTTATACAACTCTGAGCAGAATAATCCCATCAGAGGAAAGAACATAATTAACTTGCTTAAAAACACAATGCTGGAACTTGATGGAGTTGTTAATCTTGGTCTATTAATGGAAAAGGCAAAGCTCCTTGAAAAGATAGTTTCAAGAGATGCTCCCTTTTTAAAATGTTGATAAAAGAAAGTTGGAAGTAATTGGAAGGTAATATTCTTCAGGGTACAAAAACCTATGCAGAAACTTCTCCAACTGAGTCAGGCTTTGAGTACATACCTCATTCCCGTGGCACAGGGACCATATAATGTGCTAATAAAATCTCTGAAGACTCTGCCCACAAAATTTTCCATCCCTCTCTGTATGGTGGGTATTACCACAAAGACTATGGCTTTAGAAGAGATGGATCAGAGCACCCCTGACAAGGAAATGACAGCTCTCCTTTACATGCAATTCTACAGGAAATTACCCGATCCCATTTTGGAAGAAATATCTTTAAGCATGCGCGCACACACGCACCCTAGAAATAGAAAAAAGTAAAAAAAGAAAAAATCATCTTCAAAGCAGACCAATTCTTTAAAAGTTTGTGTTCATGAAGGGCTTTTATATATTTCCATTTGATTTAAATGAATCTTAATATTAAAACAAAAACACAAAAATACCAACATAGAGACTTACTCCGTCTTTTTCCAACATCTCCTTTGGAAGTTGCTGCTTCATTTAGAAGAACCATCCCCATGGTGATAGCAGCATCTGCAGTAGTTGTCAAGGAAACCGTAGAAATAGATGCAAATAAAATCTATTAATTTTTCTGGATCTGAACACAATGTTTCAGAATGGTTAAATAACAAATGCACACGTAGGTAAATACAATTGACTATATAACATGAAATCACTATTCTTTGTGTATACAAATATGCCTTCATTTTTCAAATTTATAACCTAAAACTTCACTTTGTGAGATTTTTAGAGTCCAATTCCAAATGCTCTTAAATTCCAGGACTTTCACAGTGCGTAAAAATTATATGGACTTTCAAAACCAATTATAACATTTCACATTAAATATGTTCTAAAAATTAGTAGAAATTAATGTTATTTCTTAGTAAGAAATATCTAAACATCTTTTAAGAACAAAACATTTGCTTTATCTAACTGATGGCATTTAAGTTGTTTCCAAATGTTTGCTATTACAAATATTCCTGCAAAGAATGTCTTATTACAGGTCTCCTAGTGTACATGTACAATATTTTCTCTGGTCTATACCTAGAGGTAGAATTTTTGAGAGATTGGGTATGCGTATTTTCAAATTCGTTAGGGACAATCATATTGTCCTCTGAAATGAAGAAAAAATTTCCATTTCTATTTTTCTTACATTTTACTAACACAGTGTTGCTAGACTCTTGATTTTACCAAACTGGTAAGTGAAGAGCTGTATTAATAGCTTCTCACTTGATTTTGAACATGTTTTATGTTCATTCCTCTTTTATTGTTTAATCTTTTGGATACTGCTTATTCCCTCACCCCCCATTTTTCCATCAGCACATTTGCTTTTTCTTATTAACTTGCAGGACATCTTCACTTTTTTTCTTGATATCAGCTCACCAAAGTGTTTCATACAGATTCTCCTACTTTATGGCTTGTCTTTTGTTTTGTTACGCAGAAGGCTTTATTTTTAATGTGGCCACATTTATTAATCTTTCATGAGTTTAGGTTGTTTCTTGCTTTTGAAATTAATTTCTACTCTTAGGTCTTAAAAACATTCTCTAGCCTTTTCTTTTAATAGCTTCAAAGTCAGTTAATGTCGCTGTTCTGCCCAGAACCCTCTAATAGCTTTCTGTCTCACCCCGAGTAAAATCTAAAAACCTCTAAATGGCCCAAGGTCATACATGATTTGCGCTCCAACCCACTGCCAATACTTCTCTGCCCTTTTGCTCCTACTCTTGTCCTAGCTATTCTTCCAACAAATCAGGAACCGCTCTGCCTCAGCAGCTTTGAAGTTGTTATTGCCACTGCCCAAAGTGCTCTTCGCCCAGATGTCCCTGTAACTCATTGCCCCTCACGTCCCTCAGGTCTCTGCTCAAATGAGATCTTATCGGAGAAGACTCTTCTGACCTCTCCATTTCCTTAATCCTGCTTTGTTTTTCTCTACAACATTGTTTTTTAAAGAACTTTCAGAGTGTATATATATTTTTTATTTACTTTTGTCTTTCTCCTGGCACTACAGTGTTAGCTCCAAAAGCACAGGAACTTTGTTTTGTTCACTATCTTACCCAGTACCAACAACCCTTTGATGCAGATATTATCATCTTCTGTTTACAAATAAGGAAAATGAAACCCAGAGAGGTCTGAATAACTTGCTCAAAATCACAAAACTAGGGAGTGAAAGATTCAAACCAAAAAAGCATAAAAGAAATGAAGTAGGATGATATCAACATTAGATAAAAATGATAACAAGAATGGGGTTAAGGAACAAAATCACTAGCTTGACTTTAGCATAAAATATCCTTATCTTAATCATAAAAATCTTTTTCATAAAGCACAGAGCATTAAAAAATCTTTTACTACTCCAAAAACATATATTACAATTTTACAAATAAGTTTGCAAATTATTCACAAAACTGCTGTTCCAAACATGCTTATCTAGATTATGATTTTACCTTTATATCACTTCTTTACATTTCATGTTGCTTTAAATCAAATTCTTACAATATACGGTTTTTCTTGGGAGCAAATGCAGTAATGTAGCATTTTTCAAATTATACAAGAGGTCATATAATATGCAAAATCCCTATTATGTTAAGTTAAGGCAGGAAGGGAATAGAACACTCAAGTCTAACATAAAATTTTGAGGTTTCACCCTGTCAAAAATCTCAGCCAATCTTCAATTATCGTTAACTATACATGCCAGGAGAAGATGTAAGTGCAAGGAATATGCCTAGGAACTCCACTCCTATAAAGCTATTCCTAAATAAATAGGCAAAATATAAAATACTAAAAAAGTCTTAATATACACACAAAAATGTTTCTTTTAGAATAATTTATAATAGTGAAAAATTAAAAATGTAAATGTTCAACTATAATGTATGGTACATATATGTGATAGATTAAGTAGCTATATAAAATAAAGCTGACAAAAAGTTTTTAATAACAAAGCAATATACAATTACATAGTCATCATGCCAAATGAAAATGTATATAAAAATATAACCACCTCTCTTTTAAAACAAATGCAGAGAAATGATTGCAGGGAAATAAAAATAATAAAAATTTAATACCGACTGGTTTTGGGGTAACAAAGTTGTGGAATTTTGTTTTCTTCATTGACCACAACCTACAGAGCAGGAGTTGGCAAACTTTCTACAAAGGGCCGAAAAGTATTTTCGGCTATTTTAGCTATATGGTGTTTGTTGCTACTACTAACCCTGCTGTTGTAGTGGAAAAGTACTCATAGGGAATGCATGGCTGTGTCTGTGTTCCAATAAAACTTTATTTACAAAAATACTAGGCGGGCTGGATTTGGCCTGCACTGGTCTGAGTTTGCCAACCACTGCTATACAGGTTCTAAGGTGGTGCCCCAAAAAACTATATACTATCGTATCTGACTGGAATTGAGCTTTATTCTTACTTGAAAATAAAGAAATGCAAGGATTTATTAAACTCTTCTGCATACAACCCCAATGCAGGAATTTTAAAGCAAAGGGATTACTAGACATAGGTTGTATACGACTCTAAGGTAAAATATTTTGTCAGAAAGCAGTAGGGTCAGTAAACAGGTATAATCTCTTCCTCAGAAGGTGTCTTGCACAAGTGAGTTTTCTAGGGTCTAAAAAGAAAACAGCAATGAGCCTATTTTAAACATGATGACTGTAATTAAGATAGATGAATTAAAACTAAAATGGCTTTAAGCTTGCTAACCTCCCTCTCTTTTATTTAAGATACATTTTTAACTTAAGGCCTTTGAGAGTTAAGACTCTTAAGTTTCATTTTACCAACTAAAACATTTTTGGCTAAAAACCAGTCTACATAATACTTATTATTTGGGGAAAAAACCACATTTGTAACATAAAAATCTTAATTTTTAGATAGAGAAGCTGGATGATCATCTGTCAGGGTTGATATGTAGTGTCTGTTTCCCTCATTGGGTGGAAGGATGAATGACTAACGAAAGACCTTCCAAATCTGGGAAGACCGTATTCGTAACTCTCAAATAGATTCTTTTCTGCCAATTAGAGTGATGAATGTGGCCATCTAGCTGTGCCTTATTAAATTGTCCCAACATTAAAAGAGCAAGAGATAGGCTTCCACCCTTTACCCCATACACACACACCTGGTCTAGTTTATGTATCACTTTGCATATTTGTATTAATATCATAGCAATATATATTTCAACTACTGTGCACACTCCAGTTTCTTTGCTGATCCTGTTGACCACTTTCCTACTGCTTAAAAATTCAAAATATTGACATGATCCCACATAAAATAGAAGCTGCTATTTGTGCATATTTTATACAATCCCCAGAGGCACCAAGCATCCTACGGAACTAGTAACACATACATTTACATTACATTATAATCCATTCTCAGTTGCACATGATGATAAGTTTACTGTTGCTCCTAGGAAAGGAATCAGGATTTTGTCAATTTAAAGATAAATGAGTACAGATGTTGAAGAAAATGTTAGTACATTATAGAAGACTTAAAGTAGTCTAAATGTAAAATTATCTTCAACTTGCATCCATCATTAATTTTATTCTATATTATTTTTCTCTTTGGATATAACAAATTAAAATAAAAGAAACATTTGTTCTGTATCATAGACTGAACACAAATGCAGAGTAAAACCATATCCTATCATAATAAATGGAAAACAAATGTTTTTCTCATAGAAAAAGCAATGTGATCTTTGTAAGAATAAATATTTTAAAATATTTTAAAATTATTATTGCTAGTACAACCTTTGCTTTCATATGAACACTTTTACTTCCAACTGATATTTATTTCATGTCATCTTCTTGAGATCCCAGAACTTAAAGGATATACAGAACTAAGGGACAGTGGCAGGTCTCAGCTAGAACTCATGTGTTCTGTACCCACCGGCAAAAATGGACCGTATCTTGCTGAATTCAGTGGGACCATTCGTGTCTATGACCAATGGACACTAACTTCAGTTTGGTCTGGTTGGAATTTTAAATAAAGTTTTAAATGACATTAGCCTCCCCCTTCCCACGAGAATGCCTACTGGTAGAAACAGTGGCAGATTAGTTAATAAAATAATGTTACACATTTCTGCAAACATTTCTTTAAATGTGAAACTAAAGTGCTTTTTTTAAGAAAACAAATCACTACTTGCAATTACATGTCTATTTTACTGTGCCAAACTTGTAAGTGTATTTAGTAAGAAAAGCAACTTTCAAATTATCTCATTAAAAGATATGTATGAGGTTTTGAATTTAAAGAAAATTCTATAACCAAAAACATATCCTACCTTAATCTTATCATTTGATGACTATAGTTCAAATTTTCTACTCTGATAAATTATATCAAGGGTCTTATACATAACTTTATATATTAATATATTTCATATGCATATTAATTCATGCAATTATGGTTTTAAAACTGTATGTTTGCACTTTAATAATATTCCAGGTAAGATGCATGTGTCTCAGCCTGACTATTACTGAATTTTGGACATTTGAAAGCTTCTTTAAGAAAATAATTATAACTGAATAATTATTTGCAAAATTATTTGCTGTATATCTTTTTCTCCATTTAGGTTGTAAATTTCACACCATCAGGGACTTTGTTAGGTTTGGCAACTTTTGCTCCTCAGCACACAGATATATGCATATATGTGCGTATTTATATTCATATATCTCCCACACTTTTTTTTGTAGTGCTAGAGGGTATAGCATTTGTACAAAGACATGAGGGAATAACTAAAGAAATATCAGCATATCCGCTATTATCCTTAGTAAAATGATCTTTCAGAAATATGTAATAAACATACACTTACTATATAATTTTTGAGAATATTACTGGCCTGTTCACCACAGAGGTTTTGATTTATTGGGAAAATATTACTGAGTAGAAAAAAAATGGGTTAAAAGTTTTAAGTTTTTGACTCAACTGATTGGCTTTATGATCTTAAACAAATTAAACCCCTTCTCATCAATCAACTATGAGGCCTATCCATCTTAGGAATTTTGTTAGGCTAAATATTTCTCTCCAAACCTTGTTTTCCTCCCGTATTTCTTAATTTTGTTAATAGTAAGCTACCCTCCAACACCCATCTGAGCTTCACAGTCATCTATGATTCCTTTCCTTGAACCTCGCTTTTGACATTTATTATCAAGTTGTAATGATTCTTCCTCTTAAACAGTAAGTGAGTCACTCATCCATTTCCGTAGTCTAGGCTCATTCTCTAAAGCCAAAACAACTGACAGTGCCTCCTACTTCCTCTGCTCTCCCTTTCTCCACTTTACCCTCAGTACTGTTCCTGGAGCACACCTCCACTGACTTCCTATTGTCTAAAGAGATGAGATATATATGCCACTATTTTCTTTTTGACAGCCAAATTTATCAAGAAGACACTCAGGGCTCAACCTCAGAATATTTCATGAAGAATTAATAAGGCAGCCAATGCCAAATATACGGAACTGGCGTATCAACTGCAATATATCTATTACCTTCAGATCAAGTACAATTTTCTTAGCAAGGTTTTCATTATCCAGCCTAACCAACCTTTCACCAATGTCCTCACAATTTGAATTCCAACCTTAAAGAATTTCTTATCTTCCTGCAATAAAGAATATTCTGTCTCATTTTGTGATTTTGTACATGTTATACCTTCTACTGAACACCCTTCCTCACCCATTCTCTTGTCTGTGAAACTCCTTTTTATAGTTCAAAACCCAGCTGAAAAGTCAGTTCAATTTCTCTAGGCCTCTTCTGCTGCTTCCTTTGTATGCACTGGTTATACCATTTGTCTCACTGGATTATAAATATTTTTGTGTCATTCTACCTGTGAACTAAAATAAAATCTCAAGCCCCCCAGCTGACTGAATGGACCCCCTCTTGGCCAAGGGGATCCCAGAAATACCCTAAAGCTGAGTTGCTGGCCATGAGAAGGGAGGTCAGACATGCCTAGTCATGCCCCCTTCCCTGCTTGGAGATATCCTTTGTAACTCATTATCAGAACTATAAAACAAAGCTTAAATCACACCTGCAGGTCATCAGTTTACTTAACAGATCACTTGAGTCTGGGTATGTGACCAGTGGTGGCTTGTCTCTGATTAATGGACTTCCTTATTTTAACTTAAAGCATTCCAAGCCTTTAGACTAAGCTTCATTTCTTTAACCAATTTACACATCAACAATCTTTATTTTTTATTTCACTTATTTACTTATTTTGAGGCAGAGTCTTGCTCTGTCACCGGGGCTAGAGTGCTGTGGCGTCAGCCTAGCTCACAGCAACCTCAAACTCCTGGGCTCAAGCAATCCTCCTGCCTCAGCCTCCCAAGTAGCTGGGACTACAGGCACGCACCACCATGTCTGGCTATTTTTTTCTATTTTTAGTAGAGATGGGGGTCTCGCTCTTGCTTAGGCTGGTCTCAAACTCCTAACCTCAGGTGATCCTCCCGCCTCAGCCTCCCAGAGTGCTAGGATCATAGGCATGAGCCACAGCACCTGGCCTCAAAGAATCTTTAAACCCACCTATAACCTGTAAGCCCCCGGTTTGAGATGTCCCACCTTTTTGGGCCAAACCAATGTACGCCTTCCATGTATTGATTTATGACTTTACATGTAATTCCTGTCTTCCCGAAATGTATAAAACCAAACTGTAATCCAGTCATGGTGAGTCCACTTGCTTAAGGCTTCTTGGGCGTGGCTCCGGGCCATGGTCCTCATACTTGGCTCAGAATCAACCTCTTTAAATTATTTTACAGAGTTTGGGTTATTTTCTGTTGCCACACCTTCATGTAAATAGCAAATATCTTATTCATATTTGCATAAGGTGTTAAAAACATATAACTGAAAAATAAATGAAATAAAAATGAATTTTTACTAGCAAAAATATAAAGCATTATATAAGTTATTCTTAGATGGTTCACACAAATTCCATACTAAGATATCATAATGTTTCTTATTCCTTTTTCACATAGCTTTCTTTCACAGACCACTTAGGAATATTCTTCTTCTTTTTTTCCCCTGAATAACTGAGAAAATAAAATACTACTGATATAGAGAAAAATCTTATTCTTAGTAAATATAAATCTATAACCTATGATACCAAGTTACTACATCTGTTTTCTCTTAGGTTTTTTCAACAAAACTTTGTAGTATATAGCAACTGCACCTAATGATCTGACTTACTAAATTAGGAGGAGAAAACCAAAAGGCAGAAATGTTCTCTACAGATAAACAGAAAGTAACCATCTGCTATCTACATTCTCTTGCATAAAGAAAAAAATACACATATAAATTACAAAAAATGTGGTTAGTTCAAAAATATCAGTAACTGTCAAGTGAAAGTAAAATCAGAAATTATTGTAAAATGTCTTCTTTTAAACCTTCACTGGTAATATTCACAAGTTCACCATTTTAAAAGAATTTTTCTTTTTGTTTTTGTAATAGGTATCTCCAACATAAAAACACATAAGTAATAAGGCAACAAATAATTACTGTTAGCATAAAATAGGGACTTTTAATTCTTTTATGTATTACTGCTAAAATCTATATGAAAAATTCATACTGCTTGTGAAATTTCTTTGCATCCTAAATCTCAGCTTGATATCAATGATCCATGAAATGAAACTTTGGAGAATTCCTGCCACACAATAAAATGATGGTCTCAACACAACTTTTCATCCTTTTGCTAGGTATTCCTGATATGTTTTAACAAACTTGTCACTTTGAATAAAGTATACTGCTAAAATGCTAGACTATGGATTGAAAGGAAAAAAAAAAGAAACCACAATATATAAATAAATAAAAGCTAAAAATGCACCTGCAACAAATGCTTTGTGTTTCTTACTATTTACTTGAATATAAATGTATTTTGTTTCCTAAATACATTTAAATAATTAAAAAACAGGAGTAAATATTGCTTTGCCCTTATTTTTTAATAAGCAGGAAATATCCCTATAAAAATATTCACAAATATTTTGTTTTCTCACCTGAGGTCCTTCTGATGTGCAGAAAGTATTAATCTCTTACCATATTAAAGTTGGAATGCAAAAACCCAGTAGTTACTAAACTGAAGACCACAGAATTTGAGAATGTTTATTCAAATATAGATCTTTCCAAGTCCAGTCTATAAGACAAACTAGAGCAAAAACATATTCATCATAGTAGTTTCTTAAATTTGAAACCATAAAGTACTATGTAAGCAAACAAATGTAAGCAAGGAATAAGCTGAGATATGCACAATTCTATGTATGCATCCAAATATGTATAATTGTGGAAGAAATAAAAATGTTGAAAACTAGTACACAGGAAGAAGATGGTCTGTGTTGCTCAATGAGTTTCAGAAAGACAGTGTTTAGTTTTCCTTCAGTATAAACTGGAGACTTATAATCTCTCTCTTCTCAAGCTTCATTTCCAAGGTCAAGCTTTCTCATAGGGTCTTTTTATTATCTTGTAAATTACACTATTGGATGGGTTCAACAAACTTAACTCTAGAAAAATTGTCATTTCAGTATGTCCCCAGTGTAAGTTTTAGAATTCTGATAAATACTGTGACTATGATTGTTTTTTCTGATCATCTACACCTTTGTCAAATGCTAAAGAATCAACCAATAAATATGTACTTATGTATGTTATCTGTAACCATCAAATTTCTAAGTAAGAAAGACAGGAAAATATAGGAGGGATAAACCAACTACTCTTAATAATTTCTAGATGCTTTATGTGTGTTATCTCATTTACTTGGCACAGAAATGCCATGTGCTTAGTATTGCTAGTCCTGATTTTACAAACGAGGAAGTCTGTCAGCTTATTGAGAATGATAACTGCTTTGAACACCCAGCCCTTTTCCTCACCATAATTTAATACAATGCTTAGTATATACTAGTACCTCATACAGTATCTGGAACATCATTAAGTAAATAAAATAGATTGATTGAATAAACTGACGGTCCCAAATTAAGTCTTTGCTGGTAGATTTAAAAAATGCATTGTTATGACACAACCAAGTAATAAAATACAAAAACTTCAATGTTGTTAAAAAGATAGTCTTTTCCATCCAGATTAAAAGTGGTAAGTTTAACATGGCACGACTGACACTGATTCATGAAATTATATGTCACAGACCATAACAGAGTGTTGTATTTAAAACTTAAGTACCTTTACAACCAATAGACCACAGAAAAGAAAACTGAATTCTAATCCTAGTTCCTCACCTAACCTAAGGCAAGTCAATAAACTTTTGTAGGCTCTAGTTTTCCTACATATAAAACACGGTATGGGCCTAGATGAGTTCTAAGATATTTAAAGGTTTATAGCGATGATTATATAAAATACTGGAGGATTTGGTCTAGACTACTTCATTTGAATATGAATATTAATAACCAGGATAGTTATCAAGTTTTATAAATGATACTATAAGCACACTTGAAATTCTCATGACTCAGTATGTTCAAATAACACTATAAATTTAACCTTCAAACATTTCACAAGACTCACACAAACATCAAGTTCCCCCAAAACAGGTGTTTGCCCGAAGAGTAACTTTACTTCATTCTAAGAATATTCAGATTACATGCTTAAACATTATCTCTTTTTTATCCTGCTATCTCTTCTTTACCCTTCTAACGCCAAGTCATAAATTACACTGTATGATCTGATTCACAACACTTAGTCTGGTCTGACCAAAAAGAGATGTCTAACTATCCTAACTCTCTCCCTCTTCTGACTTGTCATATATATATATTCAAGGGAAGCAGTAGTAAGATAATTCCTTTTTTACATTGCCATTTATATCATAAAGCACTTTTTTTCTCCCCATTAAGATGCTATAGGGGAAAACCATATAAACATCACAAAAAATCTAGCCAGAGATAATCAATGCCTAATAAAAGCAATACTTTCAAATTCAGTAGTAAATAAAAAAGAGAAAATTACCATCTGTTAATGATTCAGAATTACAACAAAATTACACTGTAATAGGAAATAATTAGCATAGGAATTAAAAATGAGTCACATAGTACAGCTTAAAATTTAGTGTCTTTTAAAAGTCTTGATATTTACTGATAAGAAAAATATCAATTTAATAACATGCAGCTTTGGTTTGCCCTTTTCAATTCATCAGTATTTTAAAGGATACTCAGTACCAGAATAATGTGTGACTCTGCCACAAATTGGGCCTGGCTGCTTCCATGAATGTAGCTCTATAAAGGAAGACAAAGAAACAAAAATTACAATCTGAGAAAAAGATATAATTACTTTATATTTTTATGTCATGAAGATAAACAATGGAAAAATCTACTAATTAAGTTCCTATTTATAATTCTTTGGAATGAAATAATTATTAAATGGAAATACATGAAAATGTTGGTTGATATTACTGTAAACTATACACAGCAACTTAATATCAAAAGTAAACAATGTAAGTTATTAAAGGATTTATCGCAAACATACACACACACACACTGAAATGATTCTTCCAGAGGTACTGTAAAAATGTACTTGATAACATAAGGTACAAATCAGCACAAATAATTTTTTGATTTTTCTTCCTTTAAAATATGTCAAAAGTGACAAATCAAATGTCAAATCACTAGTTTCCACATTACCAAAGTTTTTAAAATAAGGAGTTAGCTTTATAAATGCACAAATTTCATTAGATCATTTAAATTTTCTTCCCGACATAATCATTAAAACTGCTTTTACCCTACTGAAAAACATATACTTTTCCTATACATAGGAAGAATTATACATAGTTGATACCAGTTGATTAAAAATCTGACACAGATCTCCATCTAGAATATTCAGCTTCTAAACTGATTCCAACAGTACTTCTGCTGTTAATCTCTCTTATGAAGATTAGTTGCTATGCAGTTGTTTTAAATGAAAGTCCTTGTCTAGGTTTTCCATTTATACCAAAAAAAAAAAAATACCAGAGGAAAAAATATAACACCTTAACACCTTACAATACAAATCAGTGTCCTCAATTTTTACTTCACTTATGAGGCAAAACTGTATCAACTGAGAGGACCAAGGTGGTCCTCCCAGCATTTTCCTTTCTTCAATATTTTCCTTTTTTATTCCCCCCGACAGTAAGTATGGCTGAAGCCATGTGTGTTTTAATAGAAAGAATATTTAACTAGGAGTCAGAAAATGATTCCTTCCTGGCCTTAACCCTGGACAAGTGACCAACTCTCTCATAAATTCAGTATTCTCTTGTATATAAGATCAGAAGCTAAATTAGATGATTCCTAAGGTCTTTTTAAAAGTAAAAAGTCTTCTACATTTTGTCATAAATCCTGTTTTGGTATTTTCACATAAAGGCTATTCTTTATCTCCTGATCTAATCTGTTTTTGTTTCTATCTCTAATTTCTCATCAATTCATAGCACAGCTGCCACATCTGAAGGTGTGTTCCGTTGTATTCTTTAAGCACAGCTTCAGTCAGACTGGCTAAAATATAGCCATTTCTGGTCCATTCATATCATAATGTCTAAAGAATCCTATCATATGTATATTTTCTTCTGACTCTATCCATTTAGATGTTCCTATACAGAGACAAGCGTGACTTTGAAAATGATAATCTAGCTGCTAGTTAACCATACAAAGATTTTAACATTACTAATGGATAACAATAGTGAAATTATGAAAAAAATGAAGCAAAACAAATACAAACACTATAAATTATGCTTGACATCAAGTCTGATTTCAAACTAAGATTCTAAGAACTAACAAAGACTAAGTTTTTATTCTTCAAATAATTATAACAGGAAGGACCGTACCACATGATACAACCATGGCCAATATAAATAACAATAGCTACTGTCATTTATCTACTGTAAGCTACCGTAAGACACTTAAGAGCTTTACATGTGATAAGTCATTTAATTCTGATAACCCTACAAGGTAGGTGTTTTTATTACAGCAATTTTATACATAAGGTAACTGAGGCTTAAGAGAAGTGAAGAAATTTGTCCAAGTTTTCACATCTATTATACATAAGCTCTGGGATATGAACTGAGGTCTATTTGATTTTAGATCCTGAGCTCTTATTCACTATATTACTTTGTTATTTGCTGAACATTTGATTAGGGGCTTCATATCCCATGTTATCTCCTTTTATTTTTTTTCCATTGTATCTTCTTAACAGCTATATAAGATGGTTATTACCTGTCACCTTCCAAATCAGGAAACTGAACTTAGAGAAATTCAACTAACTTGCTCAGTATTACACAACTAGTAATTGGAGAAGTTTGGACTGAAACCTAGGCCTGTTCACATAGGTCATGCATGCCCTTTCTGCTACATAACAACTTACCAAAAGACAGGAAGAAGAATGTCAAGTAAAATTTTCTGTAAAAGCTTTACTTGGTAATCAGATAACTAAATGTTAACAGTTAAAGTAATTAAAGATCAACATCTATATAACTGAGTAAAATATCTGAGTATAACAGTGCAGGATAATATGCCTAAATTTACATAACAACTTCAAAGTAGTTTGCCTATATTAGAATCACAAATTTAGAGAAGAACTTCAGACATCTTCTAGATGACTGGCTTCAAACCTATTCTATTTGCTTTGAGTAAAAGAATCTTCTCTGATTAGGCTTTTGCCAAGGTCATCAATTGACTTCCCCATTGCCAAATCCTATGGTCATACCCCAATCTTACTTGACTTAATCTATCTGAAAAATCTGCTGCATCTGATCACTCCCTCTGTTTTGGTAATATTTTCTTCATTTGGCCTCCAGGATGCCACTCTTGATTCTCCTACTTCATTGGCTCCTCCTCTTCAGGCACTTTAGCTATTCCCTTCCTAACTCTCATCTTCCTAACTTTTAAACTCTGGAGTGTCTCAGAGCTCCATAGACATAAGCCTCGTCTCTATACTCACCTTTTTCCAGGTGCTCTCATCCAACCTCATGGCTTTAATTGTAACGTCTATAATGCTGATTCTCACATTTATAACCAGTCTGATATACCTCCATCTGCACTTGGCAGTCTGACAGTCTTCACTAATAGACTCCACTTGAAAGTCTAAAACTTAAAATGGCCAAAACCAAACTCGTGATATGCCTCCCTTTCTATGCTAGAATCTGCTTCTCTCCCATTCTTTCCTATCTCAGGAAACAGCAACTTAATTTTTCTAGTTGTTTAGGCCCAAATCTTGCACTCATCCTTGTGTCTCTGTCCTTTCTTTTCTTTCATTCCTTTCCTCTCCTTCCTTCTTTCTTCCATCACTCCCTCCCCCCATATCCAATCATTCAGAAAATACTGTTGGCTCTACTTTCAAAATTCATTCCAAACTCAACCACTGGCACCACTTCCAGGAAGAACTGGCAGTGGGACCTGAAGAATAAGGCCCAAGATTTATTTTCTGGTCCAAGTAGTCATCAACTCTTGCACAGGTTATTGCAAAAGCCTCCTTTATTCTTCTGGCCTCTACCCTACAGTCTATTTATCAGTCAGATTAATACTGCCAAAACTAATCAGATCCTATCATTACCTTGCTCAGAACCCTTCAATGCTTTCTCAAATGTGTGAGAAAAATATCATATCATGCAATGCATTTCTGTTTCCAGTCATGGTACCAAGGAACCTAAGTATTTATCTCCATTTTAGAAATATAACTAGGTTAAAAAAATTCACACTTGGTCTTTAGAGACTTATCATTTTCATATAACCAATCTATAATACTTGTAGCTTATTTCTTGTATACATAAGGCAGTAGAGAGGAAAGGTTTTGGAGATAGTCCTGAATCCACCACATACTTACTGTATTATCCTGAATATCTACAATTATCTCATCTTTAAAATAGGAATGGATAAATATTCCTCTAAATACTGTCCTAAAATTTATGTTATGTTAATTATACACAAGTGTAATTAATCAAAAGTACTCAAAACATAAATCATTTTATAGTCTCTATTCCCAACAAATTCTGTCTTCTACACTTGATCTTAGCCAAAAAGCCCAGAAGCAATTGTCTCGACCTTCTAAACAAATATCATTCAAAAATTCATTTTATTTGCACAGGTAAATTTATTAATAGTATGTTGAACTGATATTTTTAAAAGATGATATTCAGGAACCTGTACTAACATTTGACTTTTGTCCATTTTTTTTAGTCTTCAAAAAATCACATCAAGTCCAGATACCCCAGAGACTTCAGGATTTAATGAACTTCAATTCATTTGCAATTTTTTATTGAGCAATTAATATGTATCAGGCACCAATATAGGCAATGAAAATCCAGCAATAACAGGGGAAAAAAAATCTATGTTCTCAAGGAGCTTACACATGCAAACTACAAGAACACATTTGTCTACTAATGTGCAACACAGAGATTATTAGCACACACCAAAAGCTGTAAGAGCAAACGTAAGAACAAATAAGTATTCCAGAAGTCTTAAGCACTGACTTAGATAGTTATCTTTCATGTATAGGGCCACCTAAATCAACGACTTAATTAAGATTAAACTAAGGACCGCAATTTTTAAATGGCCTTAAAAATTTGTATTTAATGGAGACATATATTTTCAAAATCTTTTGCAAGAAGAAACACTGAGTAATGAATTCCTTTACAACCAAAGTGTGACATTCATTTACTTATTTCCCTCTCTGATATTTTACTAAATCTAATGAGTAAGGGAACTATCAGTACGGGTAATTTATTCCAAAATATATATTTAAATTTTATTTATAAGGGCAATGTATTTACAGATGAGTAGTAAAGAATAAAATGTGTGTAGTCATTGATACTGGATACATATCAATTTTTCCATAGAGACAAATGTTTTGACAAACTGTTAATATAAATATTCTTCACTTGTCCAGTCCATTGAATACTTCATAGAGCATATGAGCCAAAATGAAATAAAAAGGTTCATAAAATCAGTTTACAAGAAAGTTAATTACCATGAACCATGACTTTAAAGCCTGATTTTATTTAGAAGAAAAATGAGATGACTGAAGTTTGCATAGCATAATATAAAAATAATATGTGAATGATACTATTTTCTTAATTTCAAGTAACATACTTGAAAATAAAAAATAGCACATTTTGTTTAATATAGTGGTTCTATACCTCTTACATAGCAGTATCAAGAATGAGTGGAAATAAAATGGAAATTCAGCTAAATGTAGTATATATCAGGAGATGAAATAAACCTCATTCCATTTAAGTTATTCTTAAATTCTTGGGAAGATGATACTAGTCAATGTGTTCTGCTTTTTCAATATTATTTTAAAATTGTGTTGTTAGTGAATACTCCATAAGGAGTCCTTTTAAACACATAATGTTCTGGAAATAAGAATGGACAGTGTGGACTTACAGTCTGTTACCTGAGAAGGCAGCTATTGTCATGAAAAGCAAACTGATCTTGGGAGTCTTAGTTTCGAATGCTGATATAGCCATTCAATTTAAGAAACTAGTTCTTACCTAATCAGTTCAATAATTTGGGCCTCAGTTTCCTAATCTAGAAAATAGACACTGAAATGATTGTATGAAGGACACAGTGTAGTGCAGTAGTTTATAAGGTGGATTTTAGTCAAATTGTCTGTTTCTTTATCTATGCCACAAGTGAGACCTTGAACAAGTTACTCTAAATCTCAAATTGTTAAGCTCTTTGATGGAAATAATAAAATGTGAGAAGTGAATTAGATAATACATGCAAAATACTTAGCATCAGGCCTAAAACCCAGTAAGCAAATAAATGTAATTTATCATTGTTATCATCACTACTTAGATTACTTATCACTACTAAGATTCAAATAAGTTTTAAAATTTTACTCTTCGTTATGTGACTCAAAGATGATGTCCATTGGTTTCTGCCTATCGTTAGTCAAGTAACAGTAAACTACGTCTGGATTAAATTCTCCTGCCAGTGAATAATTTGTTTTTTTAAACTTATTCAAGTACCTTCTGTACCAAGTTGATACTAAAATTATCAGCCTTGAGAGCAAAAGATATAAACAAGCAGCCTGTTTGATGAACCCCAACAAAGACTGCGTTAGTTAAATGGGCTTTGAAACAAAACTAAATATTAATATAAGCAAAGTGCAAAAAGTTGTTTAGTAATATATACATTACCGTATGTATATGTGTGTGTGTGTGTGTATACATATACGCACACCAGAAAATAGCTCTTTTGACAATTACACATAGGGTTCAAATTAATTGTTATCTCCCTTATTCATTGATAAAACACATGCTGGTATCTATTTGCTTTGGCATACATTCCTTATTAGAAAACAATAAAAATAAAGAATGTGCTTAAATTAATCCCAAGACATTAAAGACTTTGAATTTTGATAATTTTAAAAAATGTAATTTATTTTTAAAAAGGACCATTTATAACGTCAAATAAATGGCAAATGAAGGAAACTAAGATTTGACATTGTTGGATGGTAACTAAATGACAATTTTTCTCAGTTCAGGTCGAATCCACAAAAACACTTTTGGTCCCTTCTTCTTTCATTTTAAAATACATGTTTGCAAAATGAACCAACCAAAAGCTTGTCAACAGCTAGACGAAAAACTGCTGTGATTATCTTTCACTAACTCCATGAATTCTTTCTCTCCAATCTTTTCGTGTAGTTTTACTCAAATTATTATAAAATGAAATGCAAATTTTTTCTGTCCATTTTCTTTTTCTCTCCTTGAACATATCATGAAAAAGTACCAGTGTGAATCCTTTTGCAGGATTTTTAAGCCTGTTTCAGTCCTTTATTCACTACCTCCCAATACAAGGGCAACAGACACTTGAAATCTAAAAAAATCTTTTAAATGGTAATCTCAATTGTCTAGCATATGATTTTGTATGCTTTGTGAATACAGAAATTATTGCAATAGCAAAAAAAAGGAAAGATGATAATTTACTGTTAACATAAAAACAGAACATAGGATAAAAATCTTATATTTAAACTAACTTGAACTAAAAGTAGAACTTCCTTTTGATCCAGCAATCCCACTACTGGGTATCTACCCAAAGGGAAAAAAGTCATCCTATAATAAAGACAACTGCTCTCGAGTGTTTATAGCAGCACAATTCACAATTGCAAAGATGTGGAAATAACCCAAGTGCCCATCAATACACAAGTGGATTAATAAAATGTGGTATATGTATACCATGGACTACTACTCAGCCACAAAAAACAATGGTGAACTAACACCTCTTGTATTATCCTGGATGGTGCTGGAGCCCATCCTTCTAAGTGAAGTATCACAAGAATGGAAAAACAAGCACATGTACTCACTATCAAATTGGTACTAACTGATCAACACTTAAGTGCACATACGCAGGTAGCATTCACTGGGTGTTGGGCAGGAGGGAGGGGGGAAGGGGGAGGAGGGAGAAGGGAATGGGTAAATTCACACCTAATGGATGTGGTACGCACTGTCTGCGGATGGGCATGTCTGTAGCTATGACTCGGATGATGCAAAGGCAATATATGCAACCTCAACATTTGTACCCACATAATATTTTGAAATTAAAAAAATTTAAAAAATAAATTAACTTACTGCCTTTAAATTAACTTAACTGTGGTTGAAATTCATCTTGGTTATTTAAGATCACCCAGTAGGAGAGCCATAGCTTTTCTGAGCAAAGCCTATATAAAACGAGAGATCTGCTTTTCTGTGTATGAAAGAATCAATTATTTTTACCAGGTTTCTTAGTCTGTTTGGACTGATGTAACAAAATACCATAAACTGGGTGGATTAAACAACAGCAACTTATTTTCTCACAGTACTGGAGATTAAAATTCCAAGATCAAGGTACTAGCAGGACTGGTATCTCGTGAGGGCTCTCTCCTTGGGCAGAAGATGGCCACCTTCTCACTGTGTACTTACATGACCTCTTCTTTGTGAGCTCGAGCTCACATAGAGGGGAGTATGTGTGTCTCTCTCTACCTCTACTTACACCACCACCAAATCCTGTTGGATTAGGACCTTTCCCTTATGACCTCATTTAACCTTAATCATCTCCTAAAGACCCTATCTCCAAATACAGTCACATTGTGGATTAAGGCTTCAACATTTGAATTTTAGGGGGACACAGTTCAGTTCATACCACCAAAGTAATTCTAAAGTAAATAAGATAGTATTTCAAAATGTATCAGCTAGTGGGAATGCAGTAATGACACTCTAGCCCTGAGTCTCCTTTGTGTGCTAAGATACTCAGAATACTAAAATGAAATAATCTTTCTCTGTTATTTCCTTTTCAGTTTCTTTTTTAGTATACTAATGTCCAGGGGAGGATACTTTTGAACTGTAAGATAGACTATCTTACTTACTGTTAACATTAACAGAAATACTTACAGGTATCCTATGAACTTCTCACTGTACCATACTATAATCCTGGAACCAATTAATTGGGTCTTTAGTAAAAACAAACAAACAATGAAAAGGATGTAAGAGAAAGAATGAAGGAGGGAATGAAGGGAGAGTGGACAGACAGGCGGGAGGGGAAGGAAGAAGGAAAGGTGCAAGGAAAGAAAGCAAGCAGGTAGGCGTCTGTTGAGCTAGTGGCAAAAGGAAGCATCTTGGGTCACCACTGTCACTGCACAAAATAAGCTGAAATCCCATTATGGCATTCTAATAAAAAATTCCTCTATTTCCCGATAGTTACATGTCTCTAGTCCTATCCTTGGGGTCTTCTTTTTAATCACGAAGCTACGTCAACTTCTCTCAGGCAGCAGTAGCTCTTACTAGGCTCTATACCAAATGGTAGATGGGATATAGATAATACCTAAGCCAAGTCCTTCGGGATTTGCCTGAAAGAAGAGATAGTAATATAAATAGGTTTCATCTACATCTAGGTGACAAAGAATGCTATTGTGTTCTATTTCCCCAGAAGCTACACATATCTTGTCCTTGAAATTCCTAAGTACTTCATTAAATATTTGGCTTAAACTAAAAAAAATGATTACAACAGAGATATAAAATAAAATAGTTCTTCATGAAAACAGTAACAAACCTCTATTACTTGTCACTTAAAGTACTTTGTCTCTGTCAGTTGTGAGGAGTAAGCCACCATTCTCTTGTTACCTGAAGCTTTAGGACATCTTTTAACCGTATCCCAGCTGAACTTAAACTACATGACCTTTGTAGAGTGTGAAATCCTTACCTGGACCATCCATACTGCAAAAATGATTCTTCAAATTTTATTATCCTATTTGAGGATCAAAAAGGTTGAACAATCAACTTAAGCCAGTGGTTCTCAAAAGAATTCTCAAAATTTTGTGTGCATGAAAGTGACCTGGGGTACTTGTTCAAAAAGCAGATACTCAGATTCTATATATGGAGATTCCAATATAACAGGTTTGTGATAGGACCCGGAATTCGCACTGCTGATGAGCTGCAAGCCATGACTATATAACTACATTTTGCAGAAAGCTGTACAGGACACCATGTAACCCTGTAATCCTGTATGGGGCAATGTGTAATTTTGTAAAAGCTTTCAGAAAGGCTACATATTCAGAGAAAACATCTCACTAGTAAGAAAATTTTTTGGTTTTTGTTTTTTTAAAACAATAAATAAATTGATATTGTAATTATAGTAGTTTAGAGCTCTACAAATACAAGCCACATAGAGTGCTGGCACCAAACTGAGCCCAAGCAACAGAAGATACTACACACATGATGTTAATCAGGCAAGTAAGCAACACATAACATCACAGCACATCTCTAAAGACTCAGACTGTCCAATCATCCTGGCTAGTATTCTAAGAAATTCTCTAGAATGCCATAAACAGCATGGTAAAAATTACAAAAAGGCAGAAACTAGGCCTTTTAGAAATGGAAGAATCAAATGGTGGGCTATTATCTTCTAACTGGGACTTAGGTAAATCCACAGTTTTGGAGAAATTGTGGCTCCAGGCTAGGAAGGGAATACTTAAGTCTTATTTAAACCACTGTCCATAAAAAGTTGTCGATCCTAATAGTAAAGTGGAAAAATATCTCTCTTTATCAGCCTTATCTGAATTACAACGTCAATAGGACTGGTAGTCTATATACTGTAAGTTAAAGAAAAAACCCAACAAAACAAAAAACCCCAATCAATACTAAGGAAACACTATACAGAATACGCTGAAATAATTTATGATCATTGCCCCTCCCTAGAAGGTCAGCCAATAAAAACATACAGTGTAGGGCTGGAAAATTTCTAGGATAATATATAACAACCCTAAGCTCCAGACACTAGTAGAACAGCTACTGGGAATAAACTGTGTTTGGAGAAGAACTTTTAACTTTTTGAACAAAACTGTTAATATGACCAATTAGAGGGCTTATTATTCTACTGTATTTTCAAAATAAATGTTGAGAGAACAAAAATATGACAATATAATAAGACTAAATTTTTTCCAAGTATAAAGCAAAAGTTTAAAAGGCTGTCCTATGACTCACCTTCTAAGAAATTTTAGTAATTTGCATTTTGTTGACAACATATTTCTAGACTTATAGATTTCCTTTTATTCAGTGACAAAAGAAAACTTGAAATGTATAGTATAATTACTTCCATAGACTTTTCTTTTGTAACTAATGTAATAAAAAGTTCAAAATGAAAAATTATGTTATATTCTTTAGCAATTTAAAATCCAACCGATTAGCTTTTAATGTCAGATATAGCGAATATGTAAATCTACAATGCAAATGCTTTTGTGTATCTCTATCACATCAGGTACATATGAAAATTATAATATAAAAATATGTGTTTTTTCATTTTATCCTGGGGAAAAAAGTAATTATCAAGGAACATTAATATTCTCATGCCATTATTATAAATGTAAATCCAAAATGTAAGATTAAAAAAACCAACTAATACAGCTTAAAATTTACATCATTCTGTGTTAAAAATTAAGTTACTTATTCCTTATCACCAAATATTTTGTGCTTGTGATTGTCTAAGAAAATTCACTAGGAACAGGTTTCCTGTGCCCTAATCTAGTTTTGCTAATAAATTAAATGATTTCCCCCAGGAAAGCTATTTAACCTCTCTGTAATTCATTTTCCTAGTACAGATCATTTTTTTGTTACCTATGGGGTGATTAGGGGATACAGAAAGTACTATCAAGGAAAGTCTATAAAATATGTTTAAACAAAAAATAAGAATGCTTGTTTTCTTTGAAGCATAGTCTGTCTCTCACGTTTTTTCTTTTTTTAATGTATCTACGAATATGCATGTCCACATACTCTCAGTACTCACATGATAATGGTCTGATAATTCTATATAAATATATTCACATGGATGACAAGTACCCTGGACAGCCAGGCAATTATTCTTTAAATGAACCTTTCAGCACATCTATTAGATTGCCCTTTGATTGTTATTTGGACTTGTATTTATTCATGGTCACTGCCTCATTGATTGCAATATGAGCAAAATATTGCTGAGTGTGAGTCCCATTATATCATGCTAGACTATCTGCTACGACAGCTTTTCTCTTCCAGTACTTTAGATAGCTTTAGTTTACATTCTTGAAACTTCTTTTATATCATCTTGAGAATGACTCTTCCCCTAAAGTTCAAGTACCAGTTGCTTTAGAATCTAGTGTCATCCATTTTCTCTATAGGTCCAGGACCAGTGCATTTTGATAAGTAAATCTGGGAAGTTACTGCCTCTAAATCTTTGATATCAGAGATTTTATCTTGACATTTCATGTGAAATATAGTGTAACAGTATGATAAATGAAACCTGTCTAAGAAATGAAAATGGCACTGATAAGGATCCAGATATTAGACCCATATAACATGGTTGACAGTACCATAGTTTTGCAGGCCTTCAGTCTGAGTTTAACTACTAATTGATATTATGGGTTGAGCCTGCTAATATGCCAAATAGACCTTAAATTTTTGGTGTAATTTCTATTTCCTTAAGTTTACTATTTGAAGTCTAGAAATAAACACATTCATCTTTGTATTTATTCAGTATACAATCGATGTGAATCCAGGTACACGAGAAGTGTTCTGTATAATACATGTAACAATGACATACGACTTCTGCTTCTCCTATAAAAACTTTGTAGAACTAAATACAACAATCATTTTCAATAGAAGTTCCATACTCTAACAGTTAGGAGTTGTGGTTCCAAACCAGGCTGCTGAGTTTGAATTCTAGCAATGTGTGTGGAATTGGGCATTTTATTTAACCAGCCTATGGTTTAGTTTCCTGACTTGTAAGATGGAGATAAAAGAGTCTCTACTTCATTAAGATTGTTATAGTAATTGGAAGTTTTTAGAAAAGTGTGAAGCAAGCCTTCAGTGTTAGCTACTGTTGTTACTACATTTATTTATTCCACAAACATTTACTGAGTGTCTAACATGTATTAAATAATACGTACATTCCTAGGTACTTGAGATAAAATAGTGAACAAAGCAAATATCCCTGGCCTCACAGGACTAGACTTTTTCTCCTTTGGAAGATGCACACTCTTAAAATTAACAGCTCTTTTACATGAAAGATCCCTTCCCAGTCAGGTCTGCATTTTCACATCTTACATAGTAAATACTGATTAGATATTTCTATTTGAATATCCTACTTGAATGTCCTAACACTCTAAAACTTTAAATGTCAGTATTCTCCATACAAACATTTATCTTTGCCAGACTATGCTTCTGTCAATAATACAACCTTTCTTCTAATGACCTAAACTTCAACTTTGACATCTCTGCTTACAATCAATCATAAAGCCAGTGAGCACTTCCTATTCTATATCTGCCACTTTTCTATAATTTTAACACAATTTACTCTGTCTGAATGCTTATTAAATCATGTTTGGATTACTTATCTTCACTCTCCAATTTCTTCTAGCTAAATCTTTCAAAACCACCACTTTCATTAGTATATTACTTATAAACCTTTGAAAATTTAAAACTGCTTAGAGGTCATTCAAATCCCTTGGCAATCTAAGTCAAATACCTTTGAATCAATCAATCAGCAAATATCTATTCAGTACTTAGGAGAGATACTTCATAAAATGAGAAAAACAAGTAAATATAAGACATGGTGTCTTTGCTCAAAAGGAAACATAGTATATATGCATAAAAAAATATCTAATCAAATAAGGCACAACAGAATCCAGCATTGTGCTTAACACTCGAAGATTTAGTAGACCAAGATCTGAATCTGTGCTTGAGTTGCCTCCTTTGTAAGTGGGGATACTAATAGTATCTTTCTTACTGAGAGCTGCTATATGATTAAATAGATCATAAATTTAATAAAATTAGGTACTACTTTACATGGTATTTAGTAAAGACCATAATTTTGACAATCCATTTAGCTATGTGTTCAAATGTGTTCTAGAGAAATATAGGAGGTGAGATTACTGTGGGCCGAAATGGAAAGAAAAGACTCCAGAGACAGTTAACCATAACAGGTATTTCAATGTAGAGCAGAATGTGATAAGGAAATTAATAGAAGATGGAAAGCAAAATTGTTTATCTGATCTTATTGGGAAGAGGTCTGGAGGGAGACATGATTGGATGCCAGACTAACCACAATTTTTCTCACACTATTTCTAATCAACAAAATTACATGTTTCAGTAAAAACTGTCTCTTCATGTCCCCCAAACATCCTATTCGCATTTTGAGTCCTTAAAGTTGTTCCATACTTTTTCCTGATCCATACCAAGGAATGATCTTTCTTCTTACTGAATAACCAAAATTCACCTTGATTTTAAAGCCAATTCAATTTCCACCTCCTTCAATAACATTTTGCCTCAGGATAATATTTATTGCTCTTAAACTATTACAATGCTTACTATCCATAATATCTGACATGTATTTTAATCATATATGGATTTAAAATGTTATACTGTTATTTACATGAGTCTTAAGTCTGAAATACTATTTCAGGGAAAGGGATATTATTTTATAGAGAATACAAGCAGAAAATATTTGTTACTTTAAAGAGAACAGGCTTCAAATACTTGCTTCAATATATTTCAAAATAACTTAAATATAAAATACATTTAAATTCTAAAGTAAAATATAAAGTGATTATAAAGATCTGTGCATTTAGAGTAATACAGGGATTTTTTTTCTTTTAATTCAGAATATCTATTTACAATTCCATATTTTTTTAACTTCTCAAATGAAGCTAATATTAAAATTCCTCAAAATGGCACAAAGAGAAGTTAAACTCAGGATATTGTATAGATCATAGAGAAAAAGAGTGATGATTTCAAAAATTATATAGTAAATGTTTTTTAAAATTAATAAGACCAGAGTTCACTCTTTTCAGATTTATACTGAGCTCATTATATGATGCTTTTCTTTTCATTAAGCAGTTTTTTTCCAGTTAAGTTTTTTAACAAATAAATTGTTAGGTCGGGGCCGAGAGGAAGACGCTCAAGCCTGAGACATAGCAAAATGCCGTGTATTTTGGGCACCTGGGTGCAGGTGGGTGGAGGCCAAAAAGAGCATCCACACCGAGGAGGGGAGAGTGGCAGGTTTTATAGAGGATTTGGATAAAGGTTTTGGGAGGGTGAGTCTTTTCTTAAACAGCTGGTCCCTCCTGGTCCCTGCTGATTCCACCGCCACCATTTGTGGCTCAAGTTATTTTTACAGCCCCCAGCCTCTCCAGACTCCTGTGGCTATTGTTCCACCCTTCTTGAGGTCCTTATCTGAGTTCTTCATCTACCCCATTCCCGAGCAGACCCAACATAAATATTGCTATTTGGTGGTTATTATGTACTATAAGCAAACAATTGAAACTATTTCTCCAGAGATTTCAAAAGTACATTTTGCCATTAGTATTAATAATTAATGTATTACAAGTATATTAGTGTATCAGTATATTACAAGAGAGCACTTATAGGCACTTAATTTTTTACCAATAAACTGGTTTTATTGAATATACTTTCATTTTTTAAAACCTCATCCTTTTCTTTATAGATTTCAAAAATCTTACATTATCTTGCAAATATCAAAATCATAACTTACCTTCACTTATAAGAGTATGTGACACTGCAAACAGACCTTCTTTAAAGACTTACAGCAACATCTCTTTAAATTGGCTTTTTGTAAAGCTGGCTAATTCATATGAAATGGCTCAGATTTGTTCTTTATCATAAATACATATTAGTAAAAAAAAAAATTCACAAAATTTCCATTAGAATATTTACCCACAGCCAAAACTCCTCTTAAATTGTATATCTAAGATCTTTGCATTTTTCTGTATATAAATTATACCTCAATAGAAAAGAAGCCATAACCATAACCACAGAAAAATATTTCCATGAGTTCTTCATATATAATCAGGAAGGCTTTTTTTTCCCTAAAACAGAGAATACTACTGGAAAATGCAAAATGATTTATTGATTTTTTTTTCTATTTTATACCAGGCACTGTATGAGTCCCCCTCTTATCCACAGTTTTGCTTTCCATGGTTTCAGTTACCCATGGTCAACCACAGTCTGAAAATATTAAATGGGGAATTCCAGAAAAAATAATTTATCAGTTTTAAATTACACACCATTCTGAGTAATTCTGAATTCTTCCACTGTCCTGCCTGAAATGTGAATCATCTCTCTGTCCAGCATGTCCATGCTGTATATGCTACCCTCCCATTAGTCATTTAGTGGCCCTCTCAGTTATCAGATCGACAGATCACAAGAAGAAGGGTGAGTACAGTTCAATAAGATATTTTAAGAGAGAGAGAGGGAGACAGCAAGACCACAGACCACATTCACATAACTTTTATTACAGTATACTGTTATATTTTATTATTCATTATTATTAATCTCTTATTATGCCTAATTATAAATTAAACTTTATAATAGTTATGTGTGTATAGGAAAAAACATAGTATATATAGGCTTCAGTACTATCTGCGGTTTCAAGCATTCACTGGGGGTCTTGGAACATATCCCTGTGGATAAGGGGACTACTGTATACATATTATTTAATTATCAAAATAGAAAAAGAATGAAAAAAACCTTGAAATGTATATAATCTTCCATTTCCCAGAAAAAGGAGTCATACTCAGTTAAGTAATTTGCCCAATCATAAAGTGTCAAAGGCCACTTGCCTTCAAAAGCAGAGTTGTATAATGTGAAATCACATGCTCTTCTCATTGTATCATAGTCCACCCAAAAGAATAAAGTTAAAAATCAAATAATAAAGAGGTTGGGAGAGAAAGAAATCCTGCTGAGAGACTCATTAATAATATAATGCAAAATTTAGTTCTGAGCATCTAAGAATTTAAAACTAGTATCTACCAGAATTGGTTATGTAGCTCTCACTTTTAGACATTCTCTAGGTCTAGTTAATATATATCTTCCTTTTGAAGTTTCATTTTTTCAACCAAGCCTACTGATTCTTAATAAAACTGAACAAATTGAAGGAAGCCTTACACCAGCCAGTAGAGAACAAGAAATTATACATTTATCATTCATACTGAGAAAGAAGTGTAACCTTGAAAATTACTTATTCAGTATTGAAATATCCGCTTTGGATTAATACCAGATGCTTTAAGATAGCTCACAACTCTTTATTAGTATAATTATTTCACAACCATGTTACTATCAACTCTAAAGTCTCTCTTTAGTAAGTATTTCCAGCAGTTACAATTTACCAAATATAACTCCTATAAAAATGTACTATCTGTATTGTAATGTAGAAATTTGAGGTAATTAAAACTTTGTATGACTAAAAACAAGCTATGAGAAGCTATTTTTTTATTCCTCTATCTTTACCTCAATAAACTTGGGGTTCAAAATGAAAATTTCAAAAGAAAGTAATTCTGTATATTGCTATACTTGTTATTTACATAAGTTTACTTTATAGGATAATCATTCAAATCCTTTATAAGTGGTATATTTGAGGTAAACATAAAGGGCTACAAAAACAATTATATTCTCATATTCCCAACAACAGAGCATTTGAAATAATATCACCTAGAATGTGAATAATACTTTAAGATGTACAATGCAATTTGTACATACTGTCTTCAAAATGCCTTATACAACCAGTAACATATTATCTCATGCCAAGCAAGCTAGGTAGAAGTTACTGAACGTTGTTCTTAATTGTGAACAATGGCTGTAGCTTCAATGAAGACGTAATATCCTTCAAGGCACACTTTCACTAAAAGAAAAACTAATCAGTAAGCCATTAACATGCTATTTGTACTCAAGCACTTTTGAAATGAGACCAAGTGCATAAATAAGTCACCAATCATTTCTGTGAGAAATAATTTTAACAAATGTTTCAATTAAATATTAATGCTCTGTTATGAGCTGAATTGCACCACCCACACCCAAATTCATAGGCTGAAGTCCTAATCCTCAGTACCTCATAATATGACTATTTGGAGATGTTCTTTAAAGAGGTAATTAAGATGAAATGAGGTCATTAGGATGGGCCCTAATCCATTATGACTAGTGTCTTTACAAAAAGAGGAGATTAGGACACAGGCATGCACAGAGGGAGGGCCATGTGAAGACATAAGGAGGAGAAAGGCAGCCATCTACCACCCAAGGAGAGAGGCCTCAGAAGAAACCAACCCTGCTGACACCTGGATCTCCGACATCTAGGCTTTATAATCATGAGGAAATAAATTTCTGTTGTTGAAACTGCCCAGTCAGTGACACTTTATTATGGCAGCCCTGGCAAACTAATACATATGTTACAAGTTACAAAAATTACTGTTAGTTTTCTCAAAATCTTTTAATTGATGACACCAATGATATGTATTCTTATTGTCAGCTGCCTTTTGAAGAATAATAGTAATATCTAATATTAATTTTAAATGCTTACAAGCACATAAATTATACACACATTATTTATATTTATAAGGGGACATATGTATGGAAAAGCACAGAAATTGGAAGGATCCACACAAAACTGGAAACCATGGTTACCTTTGGAACAAACTTGATAAATTGGGAAGAGAGTCATAAAAGGGAGGCTTTTTTTTTCTTTTATATGTATTAGTTGAATCTTTTACAACTTCTACAAAAAAAATTATTTGGGGACTAACATATTCTTTTAAAGAAAAGCAAAAATATTTATTGTTGCCAGTAAGGAGTTTATAATATTCTGAAAAAATAAGAACAACTTACAAATGCTGTAGAAAAATAAATTTTCTAAAACAACTAAAAGGTATCTGTTTTAACAAAATGGAAATAACCTGGTGACCTTAGAGAATGTAATTTTCAATGGAGCTATGGGTACGGGAGCCAGACTAAAGTGCCCTGAGGAGTGAACGGGAAATAAAGAAACTTAATGGACATAGATAACTCTTTTAATAGCTCATATAAGAAATAAGGTCATCTAAAGTGACCTTCAGCGTGAAGTGCGAAGACTAGAATAGAGGTGTGCTAGTGAGAAACTTTAGGAACAAACACTGTGGAATATATTCAATCAAAACCTTATTTCTGACTCTACCATATTGTCCAAGTAGCAGCAAAGTTGGTAGAGCTTAGTAGGACTGGGGATTGGCAAGGAAGATACAGTTGAAAAGAAAGAGGATGGAGAGTCTGGGGAAAGAATTCTTAGTGTCCTTTGGAGACCATGTAAATCCCTTTAAAAAGAGTGATGGAACAGGAAAATAAAAGATATCTAAGAAAATGGATAAGGAATAAAGATCAGAGTAAGCAGGAATAAGTGAGGAGAAGAAGTTGAACTCGATGTGAATTTCAAGTTGAAGATCTTGGTTTTGGAATTGTTGCAAGTTTTGATGAGGTTTCAAATAGTTCCCCAATGAGTGAATTAAGTGAATGGGTAGCTGACAAAATTTAAAGAGAAAAATAATAATATAAAGCCAATGTGTTTAAACAATCCAATACTATGGGTGCTCTCAACAAAAGCACTTAAAAAAAAAAAAAAGGAAAAGATTTCATCATGTCTCAAGACAGAAGAATGACTTAGATAACCTTTAAAAGTCCTTTAAGACCCTCTAATCTTATTTTTCAAATAAGTTATTACATGATTGTCTTCAGTAGGTTAAAATAATAGATGATACCCTCTAAAAAGAATACAAATGACACAAAGGATATAATATTCAATCCTAAAAATAAAAAATATAACACCACATAAAGAAACTGAGCACATCAACTTAATGTTTTTTTCTCTTGAAAAGATTAAAAAATTAAGGGCTGAACAATTACAATTTATCCTAAAAAACTGGAATTAATATATCATCTGCTTGATACTGCAATGTTTTTCTTTAACAAATCACAACGACATGTATTTGTAACATTCATACAGTTAGTTTCTTGTTTATGACTTCCTTTCAGTTCCTAAAAACATAGTAAAAACCTGACTATCAAACTGAGGGGAAGATTAAGGTATACATTTTAAAATATATTCTCACATTGTAGAATAACTTAATTGTCAATTAAAAATTCTCAAGTGGGAATCTTAATTCAATATACATGTAAAATATATTTGCAATTAGCATTATTCTTATGGATATAAATAATCAAGGTACTATTGTTCACTAAAAGGGATTTTCTTGAGCAAACCAAATAAAACACAGACAAAATTGTTTATAGTCTTAATTTGCTTAGTAAACCATGTCTGCACAGTACAGTGGTAAACTTTTCTAAAGATGATGTTAAACTATCACAATCTCCATAATTAGAAGTCTTAATGCTTAATGCAATTAATAAATGTATCTATGTACCTTTCTTTTTCTCTCTAAAACCTAGTAACCTCTTTTTTGAACTAAGCTTTTGGTTTAGAAAAAGCAAAATAAATTATCAGTGGCACAAATCCTTAGAAATTATGTTATCCTTTTTGATCTTCCAAACAATGTTTGAGAAAAAAGCAGAATCTTCTATGCCTCAAGGAATAATTCTAGGAATTGAACAAAAGAAGGGAGAGATCCCCTAAATTATAACCTCAGTTGAAGGAGTTCAATACTCAGGAGAAAATTATAGGAATTTTTCAGAAGAAATTTTCCGTTACTTTTTTTTGGCCAAGGAAAATGCTGATAGTGAGGGGAGATTATAAGAAAAAAATGGGAGACAGAAGAAAAAGTAGGTAGTTGTTTTGGGAATAATGTTTGTAATGTCTGCATTACCAGAAGCAAGCCTGGATTTAGAGCAACTTAAGTTCTTAAATTTACTGTACACAAGACTCAGAAAACTTCCAGATTGGCTTTCCTCCAATCTTTTTATTTCTTAATAAAATAACAGTACTGTATATTACTGTTGAGCTAATATAACTAAAAGAAAACTTTTTTCAGTGCTAACCAATGGCTTGTTTCCCAAAGCAATCTCAAAATCATTTCAATCCTCTCTTCTCAACACTGCTCATTTAACCACCTTTGAAGTTCCATAATTACCACTCTAGAATCACTACCAAACTTCATGTTCAGGAACCCATTATCTGTTACCTCAGTCTCCAAACTCCCCTTTCAGTCATGTGTGTCACCTTCCTAAAATACAAATCTGTTCATGTGCCTCAAAATTTTACAGGCTTCTGGTAGCCAAACGCCTACAGGAGGTAGTCTAAACATCTTAGTGTGGAACATGAGGCTTTTTCAAATCTGTCCCCTATCAACTTTCTCAGTATCACCCCAATAGTACTCAAATTATTCCATTTATTCAAAACGTATTACCCTGAACCTCCTAATAACTTTACATGCCTCTATGCCTTTAGGTACTTTCTTTACTACGTTACTTTGCCCAGAGAATTGGGTTGAATGATGTCATCCCCACTCCCCAAATTTATATCCACCCAGAATCTCAGAGTGTGACCTTATTTGGAAATGGAGTTGATTAGTTAAGGATTAAGATCATACTGGACGAGGGTGGGCTCTAAATCCAACAGAAGTATCCTTAAAAAAGACAGAAAAGGACACACAGAGAAACACAGAAGAAGGTGATATGAAGATGGAAGCAGAGACTAGAGTGGTACATCTATAAACCAAGGAATGCCAAGAATTGCCATTAACTACCAGAAGCTAGGAGAGAGGCATGGGGTTTCTCCCTCAGAATCTTCAGAAAGAACCAATCCTGCCAACACGTTGATTTTGGATTTCTAGCCTCCTGAACTATGAGAGAACAAATTTCTGTTGTTTTAAGCTACCCAGTTTCTGCCAGTTTGTTGTGACAGCCCTAGAATATTAATACACCAAGTTATCCACTTGCCAAATTCCTACTTAAATTTAAAGATCTTGGCTTTTCCATTTCACTTTGCTCATCTCCTGCAGATTCATCCATGTAGGAAGCTGTTGCTCCATCTTTGCTCCCATAAAAATATGGTCAACAATATATTTAACTGTCAACAAGTTGCATGGTTGTTGTCTATTCACATGTCATTTCCCCTATAAGACTGAGAGCACATCAAGAGAAAGAAAATGACTCATTGTTATTTGACTTCCAGTATTTAGTGGTGCTTCACGTAATAGATGATCAAGAATTACTTGCTGAAATATGAAAAGTACAGGTTTAAAAAATAACAAAAGCCAAAAAACTTACAAATGCTTATATTGTATTCAATCACTGAAAAGACAGACTATATGATGGGACTGTCATTACAATGCATATCACAGATGTTCAGGATAGGAAACAAAAGCCCAACAACTTTCACCTAATCTCAGATTTTTGAAATGTAAATTTAAAAGATTATTGAGAATAGCTTGGCATAATCATTCTTCAGCTGTATATACATTTACATTAACCTATTATCTAGTTCAATTACTTTTTGCAGGCATTATAAAAGTGGCTAAATCTCAAAGAATACCATATCATATATAATTAGGTTAGTTTGACAGACTTTTATTACTCTACTAAACAATGGAGCTAAAGCTTTGAGAGACATAATAACTCAAAAAGAAAATAAAGTCAGTATTCAGAAAAAAATATGGAGTCTAAAACCCATGAATTATAGTCATTTTATAGACAAAAAGTGATGATTTATAGTATGATTCAATGACCAACACTAGCATTCTTCTAGTTATCATTGTTTTTATGTTACTTTGGATGGCTGAATCAATTTCGTAAGTTCCTATACAACTTAACTTCCCAAATTTAAAAGTACAAAATAATGAAATAAGGAACAAAATTGACAGCTGAAATATATGCTCCTCTGGAAGTATTTTAGTTTCCCAAAATGTTGAAATTGCTGTACAATGGAAGGGTGTTCAGAAGATGTTCATGATCATATCTTTGCACAATCAAGAGTACAATGTAATTCATATTTCATCCATGCAGAAGGCAAAATTATGATTTTATTTTCAAGTTATGAAATATTTTTCATTGTATAAACATCTTGTATTACAACCCATTTTTCACTATGAGTAACATTAAATTGATAATACTGTTATCTTTACTCCTGCAAACATGATTTCAGAGTAGAAGCTTCTTCTGTTGACATTTCAAACCCTTTTTAAGTATTCACGTTATGACTTGGACATCTATTTGAATGATAACAGCAAAGTCATAAAGGAAGTTTGAAGGGTACTTTCATAATTAGCTCATTTGGAGCAAATATTCTAATACCTAATTAAATGCCCTTGTTAGATTATATGAGAAATCTTTGTTTCATTTCCTAAGGAAAGCACCTCAAAACAGAATGTTGTTTATGAGAAATTACATTTTCTTTTCCTTTGCTTTCTCAACTGACTTATTGGTTAAATAAATACAAAGAATACTACTACTAGGATATAAAATGAAAATAAGCAGCAGAGACATATATACAAATATATATACCATATGTATATGCCTTAACAGTCATTTATTATTTACTGAAAATTAAAAGGAGCATTATGCAATACTATACTTTATCAGGAGTACTGAGATAACAGGAGGTAATGCCTCGTCTCTAGATTAAAATCTAGTTCAATTAGGTACAAAAGATAACTATTTCAGTTAGACTCACTACTGAAATTTAAGAGATTCAACCATATACAATATGAGCATCTTTAAAGATTACATTTAACTAGAATCCAAAATCCAAACTTATATAAGAAAACAAACAGTAGGAAATAGATGCCTTGAATATGATCTCTGTTGGGTCACAGCACAGGGATTCAAGGTTTACAAACAGGAAAGGGAATATAGTTTTACCAGGTAAGACTTAAAGCATGAAGGAGGGGAAGAGAGCCAAAAGAGAAGCTATTTCCGCAATATTTACAAATATGACTGAAAATGATCTACCTGTCATTCTTTCTATGTCTCAAGCATCATAAATCTGTTGCTAAAAAAAAGAAAAGAAAAAGAGAGGAAGGGACAGATGGAGAGACAGACATGGGGGTGGTGGGCGAGGGAATAAAAAAACAAAAGAGTTTCCTCTAACTGGCAGTAGGCTTCCTGTGGAGCAGCAGTGTTAGAGTCTAGTTTATTAGTTGCCATAAACCAAATGAGAACAAAGAACCATTAAAGCTATGTGGCTATCTTTCTAAAAAATAAATGATTCTTTTAAAAATGGCAGATCATCACACTCCTCAGCTTAATACCCTCCAAATGGCTTCCACCTCACTTAGATTAAAATCCAAATTCCTTACCACAGCTTGTAAGGCCGTACAGAGTACGCACGCCAGTGCACACTCCTGCCCTGCCCCACACCCACACACCCTGCTATACCTCTGGCCTCCTCTACCAGCCTCTCCTTCACTCTCCTTACAGCACCATACTAGCTTCCTTGCTATTCCAAAAAACAGTAATGTTAAGAATGTTTCCACCTCAGGGCCTTTACATTTGCTGTTTCTTCTTCTTCCCTAGATTATATAAATCGCTCTTCCATTTCCTTCAGGTTTCTGCCTTAATGACTCCTTTTCAGATAGGCCTCCTCAGAACAGTGTATGAAAAAGCATTCCCCCCAACCTCCTAACACTCTGCTTTATTTTCCTCAAAGTACTTACCTGACATATTTGCTTTTTTACTGTCTGTGTCCCTTGGCTAAAATAAAAGCTTGAAGAGGTTGGGAGCTTTATCTGTTTGGTTCATCACTTAATTTGCAGTGCCTAGCCAAGACTGCCTAGCAGCCTGACTAGAACAATGCCTGGCACACAGTGGACCCTCTTTAAACTTCCGTTGAATGGATAAACGAATGAACAGTGAATACAAGTCTGCCCAAAACTGTTATTTTCAGCATCACTAATAAATCTAAAATGCATATATGTTAAAAACAAGACTGAAACTTCAAATTCTCCAACTCAATTGCAACCCAAAGTACATTAAATTTGAAGAAAAAATTCCCACTTAGAATAGTTCAGAAGAAATTATAAGTATGGAGTAGTTGGAATATAGTATTTGTTTTTACCTCTATTTCCATAATATTATAATCTATAATTATTAGGCTCAAGTCACATATCTCTTTAAAGTTTATAGGTATACTAGTGTCCCCTGCTATTTCTTCTACCACATTCTTGAACTCATAAGGAGTTTACAAAGATACTTTCCTTCCCAATAGTAGCAAACCGTGCAACTAAAATGAGATTCTGTAGTTATTTGGGGAAACAACATACAAGAATCTCAGTAGTTCTTCCCTATAGTGGGGTCTAAATTAAATAAACAATAGCAAGATAGCCTCAACACTGCCTCCACTGCACAGCAGTTTTCAGTTTCAAGAAAAGAAGGCCTAGTAGAGTCAAAGGTCTATGTATCTTTCCTTGCCTAAGAGTAATCAAAGGACAGAGGATTAAGTACATAGGAAATCCAACAGCTGTCTATTCACTGGGGCTTCTGCTGACAATATTTTTAATCTCTTTTTTGAAACCACTAAACTCTTGAGGGGAGATTACTTGAGGAATACAACTAGTTTTTCTCTTTTAACTTGCAGAAGTATGGTTTTGACATATACAAAGTCATTACAAACACTTTCTTATACCATTCACTTTTACAGAGTACAGACAGGAGGGAAACAGCAACTGTTCTTTTCTAAATTAGTAAACAGGGACAATATACTTCTCAGCATCATGCACACAAACAGCTTCAACTCATCTCTCTGGAACTTTGATACTATCACTTTCAACTATGCCTCAAAATGGTGAAACCAAATGAACTATGAGTTTACAGTCTGATGTAGCTATTAGAAAAAAGCTACGAAAAAGTCAGTTTCGTTTTTGTTGTTGTTTGTTTCAATTTGTTATTTTAAGTAATATAAGTCTGGTACCCAGAAAGAAAGGTAATACTTCTACTCAACCCTGTTCAGAACACATCTGGAGAGAACAGTATTCAACTTGAACACTGCAGTTATTAAAAATGGCACTGACAAACTAGAGAGCAAAGCAGAGAACAGCAATGAGGATGGTGAGGCATTACAAATCATGACATGACAGCAGTTGAAGGAACTGGAGATAGGTTGCCTAGGAAAGAGTCCACTATGATAACCCACCTCAAATATTTGTTCAGCTAATATAAGGAACTTAGAAGGCATTTATTCATGAGATTCCAGAGGAAGGGAAGAAAGTACTATAAAGCATTTCAAAAGAACAATTTTCAGCTCAGTATAAGAAACATCTTCCCAACAAATAAAGCTTTCTACAGCTAAAATTGGCTATCTCATGAGAAAGCAAGTTTCCTAAAATTTAAATTGTTTAAGAAGAGGCTCAACAACTATTGCTCAATATGGATGTTATAAAAGGGTTTCTTACTCAAACACAGGATTCTGCTTTAGTAACATTAGAGACTTTTTCATCTATAAGATCTATGAAAAGTCTCTTAAGAGTAAATGACATGGTAAAAAAAAAAAAAAAGTCTACAAAAGTAAGCCCCAACAGGCCTTGAGAACAGAATCTCTTTATTTTTACCCCACATACCCACTATTGATCCCTTACATAATGGTTCTTCCACTCTCAGCACATTGCCACTATCATGGTAGTGGCCTTAATAACTTGAAATTCATCAACAAACTCTTAACTTATCTCTGAGAACTGAGACCATCTGTGTCATCATGACTTAATAGTCTCGTCAAGGAAATCTTTGTCTGGCAAAGATAAAACTATAAACCAAAGAAATAACCTCACTGTTTCCTTCAGAAAATTCTTAACAGATCAATTTATCAGAGACAATAGTCTGCACACCTAGATAAACAGCTTAAAGATTCCTGCCTCACAGTGTCCAACAAACTTATTCTATCACAAAATTTGCCTAATCCACATCAGATGCCTGCCTTGAAAAGCCCATCGTAAAACATCTGAGCCCAGATCCCAAAGCCCTATAAAAATCCTACTCCTGCAAACAGAGATAATTTGACTTCCTCTTTTCCAATTTGGATCCCTTTTTTTCTTTTTTTTTGCTTGATTGCTCTAGCTAGGACTTCCAATACCATGTTGAATAGAAGTAGTGACAGTGGGCACTCTTGTCTTGTTCCAGTTCTTAAGAGGAATGCTTTCACCTTTTCCCCATTCAGTATGACGTTGGCTGTGGGTCTGTCATACAGGGCTCTTATTATTTTGAGGTAAGCTCCGTTCAAGCTTAGTTTTTGAAGGTTTTTATAATGAAGGGATGATGGATTTTATCAAATACTTTTTCCACATCTATTGCAATGATCACGTAGTTTTTGTTTTTACTAATAATTCTGTTTATGTAGTGAATCACATCTGTTTACTTACATATGTTAAACCATCCTCACATCCCTGGAATGAAACCCACTTGATTGTGGTGAATTATCCTTTTGATGTGCTGTTGGATACGATTTGCTAGTATTTTGTTGAGGATTTTTGCATCTATCTTCATCAAAGATATTGGTTGGTAGTTTTCTTTTTTTGTTGTGTCCTTTCCCGGCTTTGATATTAGGGTGATACTGGCTTTACAGAATTCAGGGAGGATGCCCTCCTTCTCGATCTTTTGGAACCATGTTAGAAGGAATAGCACCAGACCTTCTTTGTACATCTGCTAGAATTCAGCTGAATCCATCTGGTTCTGAGGTTTTTTTTGGGGGGGAGAATTTTTATTACTGATTCAATTTTGCTACTCATTATTGGTCTATCAAAGAGTTCTATTTTTTCCTGGTTCAATCTCGGGAGGTTGTATGTTTTCAGAAATTCATCCATTTCCTCTAGGTTTTCTAGTTTGTGAGCATATAATTCTCTGATGATCTTCTGTATTTCTGTGGTATCAGTTGTAATGTCTCCTTTTTCATTTCCAATTTTGTTTATTTGGGACTTATCTCTTCTTGGTTAGTCTAGCTACTGGTTTATCAATTTTGTTTATCTTTTCAAAGAACCAACTTTTCGTTTTGTTGATCCTTTGTATTTTTTTTTTATCTCTATCTTAGTTCTGCTCTGATATTTGTAATTTCTTTTCTTCTGCTAACTCGGGGTTTGGTTTGTTCTTGTTTATCTAGTTCCTTAAAGTGCAATGTTAGGTTATTAATTTGTGATCTTTCTACATTTGCGATGTAGGCATTTAATGCTATAAACTTCCATCATAGTATTGCTTTTGCTATACCCCACAGGTTTGAGTATGTTGTGTTTTCATTTTCATTTGTTTCAAAACATTTTTAATTTCTGTCTTTATTTCTTTGCTCACCCAGTGATCATTCAGGGCCATGTTGTTTAACTTCCATGTATTTGTACAGTTTCTGAAGTTCCTTTTCATATTGATTTTTAGCTTTATTCCACTTTTAAAAATTTATAAAGATCTGTTCTGTGGCCTAAAATGTGGTCTATCTTGGAGAATGTTCCATGTGCTGACAAAAAGAATGTATATTTTGTAGTTGTTGGGTAGAATGTTCTGTAAATAACTGTTATGTTCACATGGTCTAAAGTCCAATTTAAGTCCAATGTTTCTTTATTGATTTTCTGTCTTGATGATCTGTCTAGTGCTATGAGTGAGGTACTGAAGTCCCCCACTATTATTGTGTTGCTGTCTAACTTTCTTTAGGTCTAGTAATATTTGTTTTGTGAATCTGGGTGCTTTGATGTTGGGTGCATATATATTCAGAATTGTTATATTCTCTTGCTAAATTGATCTCAGTGGCTTGGATGGAACTGGAGGCCATTATCCTAAGTGAAGTAATTCAGGAATAGAAAAATAAATGTCGCATGTTCCCACTTATAACTGGGAGCTAAACTATGGCTACACAGGGGCACACAGAGTGGTATGAGGGACATTGGAGACTCACAAAGGAGGCTGTGGGAGGGACTGAGGGATGAAAAATTACCTATGGGGTACAATGTATACTACTCAGGTACACCAAAAGCCCAGACTTCACTACTATACATTATATACATGTAACAGAAAAATAAACATACACACACACACACACACACACAGAGATGCAAAATAGCTTCACATTATGATCTCATAAAAAATAAGTATAGATATGTGCAAACAGATATATTTAAATATATGTAAACATAATTCATAAAAAGACCTGATTGTATACAGTATTGTCAATGATTATTTCTGGATATAAGGTTAAGATTATGAACGATGTTGAGTCCTTATTTTTATCTGTATTTTTTATAATAAACATGCACTATTTGTGCAATAAGAAAAAAAGTAAAATATTACCAAGAATTTTTAAAATTTCCTTTTTAAATTATAAATGTGATATATAATTTTTAGAAAATTTGGAAAAATACAAAAACTTCTGAAGAAGAAAATTACAATCATCATTAAACCTAAAATTTAGCTATAAACAGAAAAACATGTACTTTTAAGTCAAGTATTGATGAAAAATGCAGGTGATTTTGGTGAACACTTAGAGAAACTGTGGATTAAAATGGAATCCTCCCTTCCTGGATTAAAAATGGCAAACAACGATTGTGAAGAATTCTTGATTTTTTAAGAAAATAAAGGTACTAGAGCTCACCAATATTTTCACTTCACTTAATTTTGTCTGAATTGTATAAATCACTGTGATAGCATGTATGAGGATATCTATGCTTGCTTATGAATGAATTATCCATTCAAGAGACTAACATCAACTTCCTTAGATATTTACAAACTAACTTATATAATACATTAAATCTTTCAACTGTTCACATTAAAAAATATTATTTCTACTTTTACCTTCTGAAACACTGCAAAAACTTTCTCACTGCAAAGAACTTCTGCAGTAAATTCTAATACATTTATTATAGCTTTGTTTTATTAACACATCATCTGATGCATCTACTTCTACACTGAACCACCAACCACCCTACTCACCACCAAAACACCTACATCTACTACAAAAGTAACTTCCCTCCTAAAACACTACTTTTAATATATTATTCCATGTCTTAAACATTTTAATAATAAAAAATATATACTCACACAGCAATTTACAAATCTTCTTCCATTTCAAAAACATCATTTTAACTAAGTATCCAGACACACACTATGTGATTATTTTTATGGGAAGTTCAAGTACAGGCAAATTAATCTATGGTGGCATAAATTAACAGTGGCTTCTTATGAGGACGAAGGGGGTGCAAATGGAAGAGGGCCTGAGGAAAAATTTTTCTGGGGGGATAAAATAGTCTGTATCTTACTATAGGGATGTACATGTTTATCAAAATGTACATTTAAGATCTGTGTATTAAACAGTTTACTTCTGTAAAATGTTTTTACATTTTTATTTCAAAAGATTAAGGGAGTACAAGTGTGTTTTGTTACATGGATTAACTGTGGAATGCTGAAGTCAGGGCTTTTAGCGTACCTGTCCCTAGAATAGTATACATTATACCTGATAGGTAACTTTTTATCCCTCATCCCCCCTCACCCTCCCTTTTTCATAGTTTCCAGTGTCCATTAGACCACTTTATGACCATATATACCCATTGTTTAGTTCCCATTTATAAGTGAGAACATGTGGTATTTGTTTTTCCATTCCTGAGACACTTCACTTAGGATAATGGTCTCCAGTTCCATCCAAGTTGCTGCAAAAGACATTATTTCATTCTTTTTCATGGCTGAGTAGTACTCTCTGGGGGGGCGTGTGTGTGTATGTATGTATGTATATATGTGTGTGTGTGTATACACACACACACACACATATATATATATGTATAAAATCTCACATTTTCTTTGTCCACTCATCAGCTGATGGGCAGTTAGGTTGATTCCGTATCTTTGCAGTTGTGATTTGTGCTGTCAAAAACATTTGGGTGCAGGTGTCTTTTTGATACAATGACTTCTTTTCCTTTGGGTAGATACCCCACAATGAGATTGCTGGATTGAATGACAGTTCTACTTTTAGTTCTTTGAAGAATCTCCGTACTGTTTTCCATAAATGTTATTATTATTTATATTCCCACTCTAAAGTCCATTTGAGATTTCTAGTTCCAGACAAGATGGATGTAATTCTCCCTGTTTCGCTGGTTAAATACTGCCAAAACCCCTGGATATTATATATAAAAACTAAAACAAAACAAAACAAAAAAACATAAGATTCTGAAAGGTAGAGAGAAGAAAACGTACAGGCCGGGGAACTCAGGACCCACAACAGCGAGTCCCCTGGGTTTTCTTCTCACTTCACATATCCCGGATTGGATAAGACTGGACAAGCTGACAACACAGAAACACCAATGGGCACAGACAAAACAAAAGCTCCAACAAAAGCCTGTTCTTTCTAGCTAAAGGACCAGGAAAGGGGTAATCTAGCAAAACTTTTAGACAAACATTCTCTTAGGTAACCCCACCCTACCACTCTTTCTTCAAATCATTCCTTGATGTCCTACTGCTCAGATGATTATTAGCATATCATCACAAAGCTTCCGAAGTCAAATTACCCTTCTAGACTCATTTCTCAACACTCACAGGCGCTAATCACATCAAATTACCCTCTGTTCTCTGAAAAAGGCATATGCCTTCTGTTCATTCTGTCCTCTTTACCTTGAATATGCTTTCCACCTGTCCATTAGCTGAGGAAATTTTATTTTTCCTAAAATATATAGCCTAAGGGAAAGGGTCTTTCATTCTTACTTATTCTGTGCTTACACAGCACTTTGCTTATATCATGATTATAGCTCTTGTCACATGCTATCAGAAATTAACTTTTATGATTCAGTGTCATTGGTTTCCTGGACTCTGAGATTATTTGGATTTGAGGGGTATTTGCACTCTTAGAATTTCATCACCTAAACTTCCGTTCTCACTACAATCTTTTCCTTTTTTCAATTTAAGGAACATGCAAAGGACAGGTATTTAATCTCTACAACCAATAATATATTCTATTGAAGAGTATATTGTAAGGAGATTGCAATATTAGAATGTCCTTTATGCTGATACCAATCCTGCGCATAAAAAATGAGCTAGCAAGACATTATATATAGGTTTTGTTGTTGCTTGTATGATTCTTGCTTCTACAGCACTTGCTGAAAGGACAACAGCTTGGTCAAAAAAAAAAAAAGAACTATTATAAAAGTTCTATGTTACCTCTAAGCACTTTAAAGCATTGAATTAGAATTTTCCAGTGCTTCAGTTACTGCCTAGCACAAAGTCTACACTATTTGTAAACTGCACTAACAAGCCACAAAGTATTTCAATGGCTTTTCACTCTTATTCCATTATTTCCTCATCTTTCTCAACTCATATTAAAGGGAAAATGTCATCTGCTATCAGGATCTAAAGTCGATTAGAAAATCCAACCATTAATTAATAACAAAGTAAGTTTCATTCTGCATTTATCTTCCTGGAGTGAGTAGCACTTTTAAAAGTCATATCATTATCTCATACCATATTACCACTGTTAATGCTAAGTTTTATGATGGATTTTGATTACTGACAGTTGGACACTTTAAAAATATCCAGGTAGTTTACAGTTTTACTAGCATCAATGAAACAGTACAGAGAGAGAGCAGGAAAGCCAGAGAGAGAGAAAGAGAGAGAGAGAGACAGACAGAGGTTTGTTTGAAAGTTTCTAGAAGTATGGTAAATGGAAATGCTAGGAGAAAAATGAGAAAAAACTTTCTTTAAAATGAGAATATCTTTAGTGATGACTTAATAATCAGTAATGAAGTATAAATTATAACTTAATGAAGAGTTATTACAGTTAAATAACTGCTACTTATATTTACAGTGTATTTTAATAAACTTGTTAGTTGTATAAAATATGCTGAAGATGATCCAAGCTTTCAGAACTTAATATATTAACCAATAAGCAAACTGGAAAAAATAATGGTTTCTAGTTATCAAAACCTAAAATATAAGCAATATAAAAATATAATGAATATGTATTGCAGTCAAAAGTATGAAAAACATTTTGTTTTCACATAATAATGAGGAAATGGTATAGAAGAAATATGTCAAATATCAAAATATAGTGTCAGATACTATAATTACCTAATAGCAAATGTTATTCTGAGATTAAATAGTTTCAAACACTTTAGGTGCCATAGAGATTACTTTCATAATAATGGAGGCATTTCTTCTTCATAAATGAGGTTTGAGAGAATTTCATATAATGGGAAAAAAATTCTTAAAGATTTATACTTTTCATATATTTATTTATTTAATTAATTAATTACTTTTATTTCAATATATTACAGGGGTACAAACATTTAGGTTACATATAGTGCCTTTACACGGCCTGAGTCAGAGCTACAAGCGTGCCCCTCCCCCAGACAGTGCATACTGCACCCATTAAGTGTGAATATACCCATTCCCTCCTCCCCCATCCCTCCTGCCCAACACCTGATGAATGTTACTTTCATATGTGCACATTAAGTGGTGATCAATTAGTACCAATTTGATGGTGAGTATATGTGGTGCTTGTTTTTCCATTCTTGTGATACTTCACTTAGGAAGATGGGCTCCAGCTCCATCCAGAATAATATAACAGATGTTAGTTCACCATTGTTTTTTGTGGCTGAGTAGTACTCCATGGTATACATATACCACATTTTATTAATCCACTCATGGATTGATGGGCACTTGGGTTGTTTCCACATCTTTGCGATTGTGAATTGTGCTGCTATAAATGTTCGAGTGCAGATGTCTTTATTATAGAACGTCTTTATTTCCTTTGGGTAGATGCCCAATAGTGGATTGCTGGATCAAATGGTAGTTCTACTTTTAGTTCTTTGAGGTATCTCCATATTACTTTCCATAGAGGTTGTACTACTAGTTTGCAGTCCCACCAGCAGTGTATGAGTGTTCCTATCTCTCCACATCCACGCCAACATTTGTTGTTTTGGGACTTTTTGATAAAAGTCATTCTCACTGGAGTTAAGTAATACCTCATTGTGGTTTTGATTTGCATTTCCTTGATGATTAGAGATGTTGAGCATTTTTTCATGTTACTTGGCTATACATTGTATTTTGAACCTGAAACTAAAACTTAAAGATTTAATAAGTATATAAACTAAAAATCAAATCTCAGACTATATAGTTACTATTTATTTAATAATGTTCCCTTTATTATAAAAATGATTATTTTCATTCTTTTAGTAAAAGAAAACTGCAATGCCACCCAACTTTCAGAGCTTTCTAAAGATGCTTACAAAATTTGATGTAGGACACAATAATTGTATTTCTTGGCAGAAATAAAATGTTGCTTTTCACAATAATTGCTTCTTTGAGAGAGAATTAAAGCATTTTCGCACTATTAACACAGCAGCTCTGCTAGTACATCTATTATAAAATTCATCTTAGGAATGAGGCTTACTTTGAATATTATAAATTTCATCAGTTTTTTTAATGTTACATCTTCAGGGATAAAATAAAAGATTCTAAGTTATAGTATATGCAAACAATATCTTAAATTGTTTTGAAAGATTTTATGGTACATATTAACTGCATTTCAACACAGTTTGGGGTAAATCCAAATTAAATATCTTTTCAATAAGTCCAAAAGTTTTCAAACAAATTAAGCTTTAGCATATGTAAGAGGTAAACAATTACAACCTGTGTAAGATAAATTATAAAATATACTAAACATAGATATTGTTATATAGCTAGAAATAATTTCATAAATAATAATCTTTACATTGTATATAGTAGCCAGTCACCTAGTGTGTAAAACAAAATAAATTTAAAATACTTTCTGAGATTATAAAGGATTATAAAGATGAGTAAAATTCTGATTCTGTGGTCAAGATATTTTCAATTGAAAAAGCTGGAGAATGACGGCAAACTAGAAGCCCCCAGCACTCGGTTCCCTCACAAACACAAAAAAGCAAACAAACCACTACATTTTAATGAAAATAATGAAAGGAGAATGCCTCAGTACATCAAAGGAATAATAAAAACCCTGGTGAGCACAGAAACTCAGGATGGCCACATGGAGAAGGGCAGGAAACACCTGGCCTCCACCACCCCATCCTCTAACAGGAATCAGCCTAAAAACCAGGGGGAATGCCTCCCTATGTCAAAGAGGTAAGCAAGGAAATCCTAGCAATGCCCATCAATATCTTGGATACCTCCAGACCTCACCACTGGGGTCCCTTGCAGTCCTCACAGGCACTAAGCCCAGCTGAGAGAGCTGCCTGGAGTCCACTCAGCTGTATTCGCCTTGGAGAAGGAGCCAACACTGTGCTCCGCTCCCTGTGGCCCACACAGCTACTGCACTACACCATCCTGTAACTGCATATGCGAAGTGTTCTGCCTGGGAATACAGCCTTCACCAAGTAGTCATCCAACTCCACATGGGGCTGACCATAGTTCCAGGCAAGTCTGCTGCTGGACGGGAGCTCTCACCTAACCTCCCTCTACCCCCTTGGGCTAGAGCTGAAGCTGCACACTCCCTCCCAGGAAAACCATACCTTGGTGGAGTTGCTCCAAACACCCCTCCCGGTCTCTCTGCACCCTGCCCCTAAGAACCCAAACTGATGCTGCATATGGCCTCCTGAGGAAATGAGGCTTTGGTGGAGACACATCCATATGACTCATCCCTTATGCCTGCTGTGCCCTGTACCCCTGTGCCAAGCAAAGCAACCCAGCATCCACAGAATGATGCCTTGGCACGACAACCAGTACATGGTACCCTCGCTACCCTCCTGGTAAACGTACCTTGCCAATCAAAGCCACATGCCTCCAGTGTTAAGTTGAAGCAGTGCCCTGCATCCCAGGATATGGTGCTTTGGCCACCCAGAATGGTCACTCACCCCAATATCTAAGCTGAAGCAACACCCTTTATTCCAGGGAAACAGTTCCTAGGCTGCCCAGAAGAGTCATGCTCCTTCAGTCCTGAGCTGAAGTGGCATAGCATCCCCCTGAGGAACTGATGTCCTGCGAAGCTGAGCTGTTGCACACCCCAGGGCTGAACTGTTATAGTACCCTATGTCCCGAGGAAACAGAGCAGTGGCTGAGCTGACACACCCAGCCCTACAAACCAAACAACTTTAGTACCCTGCTTCCCTGGAGCTGGACTAGCTCCCTAGAGTCTGAGCTGCTGAAACACCTCTTTTTCTGGGAAGCACAGTCATTGGTGTGCTGGTGCCTAGCCCCCAAGGGCCCAAACGATAGTTGTCCTTCACTATTCTGGGATACTTGGCTGCCATTGCACATGGCCTCACAAAGTCTGGATACTGCCAAGCCCCACCATCCTAGGTTCTAGACTCACTACTATAGGGTGACTCATCCTCTGGGACCCAGGTGGACACTGATTCCTATTGGTTGAGGCTCTTGAATTACAGCCATACCTGTGCTCCCTGTGCCCAAACCTTCAGGGCACCTCTTTTCCCCAGAGTCAGGCCAATGCTGTGCCCTGCTCACCAAGGGAAGAATCATAGCTATAACCTTGGGCCTGATCTGCTAGGGGATGCCTCAGGGTCACAGATCCTGGTTCTGTGGGCAACCTACATCTAACCCTGCCACAGAGAGCGAATCCACACTCCAAGACCCCAGTACCACAATAGGTTCTTGAAACCCTGAGCCAAGGACCCCGGCCCAACAGTAGCTCCAAGCAGCTGAAACACAGTGTGGCTGCAGTTACTTGTAAGCCACTGTGAAACCTGACACCAAGAGGGATCCACTCAATTAAGTTTCCCCATTGTGAGGAAAATGAGAATAGGAGGACCCCAAAAGCTCACAACACCTAAGACATTAACAACCTATGCTGCCACCACTGCCACAAACTTCTACAGCCTAGGCCACTGATGCACCCAGTTATTACAGATGTTGAAAGCAGCTTAAGAAGCTGCATGAAGAACTTACCACTGTATGTATCTGTAAACAGAGTCACCACACCTTTCATAACCAGCATAGCAAAATCCAATTGCAGGTGAAAATCTTGGTATACTTGGTGAAAATCAAGTATAAAAACCACTGCAAAAAAGTGGAAGACACTATTTTTCCACGAGGTACACAGACACCAATGCAGGAACTAAAAACATGGGGCAACCAGAGCTACACTGCAAAATATTTTAATGTAACTTAGTACTTAAATTATATACTTAGATAGAGGTGATGTAGATAATATGAATATTGAAGCAATCGATTTTTGAATGTTTATTTCATTCAAGGTTATAAAAAATTCATTGCAACAGCAACAGAAGCCAGAGATGAAGACAAAGAGTTTTACCAAAGACAGACAAAAAAAATAAAATAAAATAAAAAGAAATGTAAAGATAGGGCAAAGCTTACAAGAGATCAGATGCAGGGTGATTGCTATCTGACTAAAGTGACTATGACATTGAGGTAAAATTCCAAAACAATTCCAGTTTCTAATGTCATGCAATGCAATAAGAAGCAAGGTTCTAAAGACAGACTTTGGGCCAACCCATATCATACTACATCTGCCTGCTAGACTATGAGTTCCATGATATATCTGTACGACTAGAGCAAATATAGTACCTAACATTTAACAGGCTCCCAGTAAGTGTTTACTGGATGAAAAAATAAAGGACTGAATAAATGAGATGGCAGAATCCCAATTCCGAACACTACTATAGTTTTCTGCACATCTTTAGTATGTCAATTACTCTTGTCTTGCTGATTTCTGGTTTAAAAAATTTCAGGATAACATTAACATTCTTTTTGCTGGTGGTATGAAGATTATAATAAAACTACTGGATAGTCTTTGTAAATATTTCTGTTGAAAATATGATAATTATATTTAATTTAAATAAGTCTATACAATTTTCATCTTATGACTAAAAATGGGATGACAGTACCTTTAATATGACCCTCAAAGAGCTAGCATGTGCAAAATCCCTGAGGCATGAAAGTGTAGCAAACTGGAGAAAACATAAGACTATTATGGCTGCCTGAGACATGGAAAGAATACCTTATTAATGATAAATTTTAGATTAAATCAGCAGCATGTCATTTTGCAATGAAAGGCTTTTGCATGTACAAGCAGAACACAACACTTATGGATACATTACAGTTTTATTTACAACTGAACTATAATGCAGTGAAAAATTTTGAATTATATATGGCAAACCAATAGCAATCCTCAGCAGCTAAAATCTAAATCTTAAAAAAAAGAACAACACATTTATTCGCGGTGGGAGTTATAACCTTAGTATAAACTTTATTTCATTAAATGCATTTCATTAAAGATGATTATTTTTATAACAACAAATATTGTTTTTAGGTGCCATGTAACCATACAATGGTATAGTTTGCCTTTAGCTGCACAGTAATGATTGCTTTTGTGATGACTTTCATGCTGTTAAGTGGACCATTAGTACTTGACTTGTGCCATTACATAGCATCTTAATAGTGACAAACAAATAAACTTGCAAATCAGCACAGCATCATACTGCCTACACTATTAATTTTCTTTACATTCTCTGTATTCATTTACATTTAAGTTCAATGAAGAAAATTTTGTTAGTATTTTCAGGTTTTTTCTAGACATGTTTTATTTCACAATTAATATATGAAAATGTGAACAGAGTCACCAACCTTACCAATACATTTAAATTTTTAAAAAGCTAAGAATTAAATGAAGACTCAGCAATATACTCCACAGTCTTTTATTAAGCTTGTCTGGTCCAATTAGCTCAGTCCAGTTAGAAAATTAAGCTATTAAAGATAGAATGAGAAGTTCAGAGTTGACACAGGCCTACTTTATATCGATTCGGTATCTTGATAGCCACAAACTATGTGCTATTCTGGTTGGTGTTTCTCCAAGTGCACATTGTTGATTACAAGTTAAATGTGCAGAAGGGATAAACTGCTCAAAGGACTGCAATGGATGCCACTTCAGAAAAACACAATTCAAAATACAGGACCTATTGGCACAGCATCAATAACAAACCCTCCATAAGGGAACAAATTATCTATCCACATACTTAATAATTATTAAAATGTGTATTAAAGATAAAATTTCTCATAGATAAACAGAGATAGATTTTCTTAAATATGTATAAAAACTTTTTTTCTGCAGGATTGTTTACAACACATACACAATTTAGTTTAAAAAATAAAACTATCCATAACTGATGAGACATTTTAAGTAATATTGGTTCCTATTTTTTTTCAGAGCATGGTATCTTTAAAATACCAATTCAAAACTGTGTTTTTTCATGATGTTTTTTCTCTGCATTGGAATCAACTAAAAAAGAATAAACCAGCATATTATTGGAAGTTGTAGTGGACCCTGTCTATGAGTATGCTGCCCATATTTCTTTGCCCTTAGCACCTCAGTGCACTCCCGTCTACCTCCCACCACAAGCACCTGCATTTCTTTGGCCAGCTGGCCTTATTTCACAGCTGAAGTCCGCCAGTGCCAGGGGAGTAACACCTTTACAAGGGGAATAGTACTCAACAAATGGCTGATGAGAGCCAGTATATAAATACCTCAGCTCCCTCACCACCTAGGTAGAAAAGCCAACGTGTATGTCCTACACTGGCTCCCACAGACGCCTCAGCAGAATTAAGCTTCAGCAGCCCACAATACTGGCTGGATAAACGCCTTTTTTGGCTGCCTAACCTCCGGGATTCATTTCCCCACTCCTCTCTCACGTTCCCTTCACCTCCAATATGAGCTACTTTCACTTGCATCACTGTCTCAGGGTCTGTTGTGGAAGGAACCCAAACTAAACAGCAGTGTTTTCAACTTTTAAAAGTGCTTGTACAGCCTGTCCCTGTCTGCTGACTGCCCTCTCTGCCTCTCTCTTCTGTTCCTCCCACCCAGGGCAATCCCCCTTGGTGTCTCCAGCACCCACCTCACCACTACCTCCACTTCCCTACCCCAGATTGAGCCTACTGCGGGCCTGGCCGCCTGTGTGGCACAGGGCCTGGCTTCACCTGACACTGACTTCCCTCCTTGCCCCATGGCACTGCTGTCTGCCAGGTCTGTGCTGGCTTGGGCATGGAAATAGTCATTCTCAGCCCCGAAAAAAAATTATACATCTATTATCAGATTTTGCCTCATAAAATACTACAAGGTAAGAAAAGCAAAATTAGACTCATTTTACAGACAAAGAACAGAGAAACGAAGTAACTACCCACAAATGACACAACTGGTAAGAGGCAGAGCTTGGAGAAGAACTCAGCACTGTTCTCCTTCTAATCTGTTTCTCTTGCCTATACACTTCAAAACAAAGGCAAAAAAATGCCTGTGGGCCAGAGTCTTCTTTACTTTCTCTTATCAACATCTCTTTCTAAGCATATAAAATGGCATAGATTAAATCATATTTACTAAAGCACATTAAAGAAAACTATTATAAGCAAACCCATTTACAAACCAATCATATTTACTTATGATATTCAATATATACAATCATTCTAAACATTAAATTATAGGTCTACATGATTCTAAGAACTGGTTACTTCAATTTTTAAAATTTTAAGAAAAAATAAAGTAATTCTTTGGGTCTATATGTTAGATGGGATAGTTTTCTTGGCTGCAAAATATCTAAGAAGACAAAATTATATCTAAAGTTCTCTGCAGCTCTAAAACAGGGCTTCTCACTTTCAACACTCTGACATTTTGGGCCAGATGATTTTTTTTTTCTTATCGTGTGGGGCTGTCTTTTGTATTTTAAGACATTTCGCAGCACTCCTGGTCTCTACCACTAACTGCCAGTAGTGGGTAGCTGCCTCCACAGGTGCGACAACCTAAAATGTATCCAAATACTACCAAATGTAGCCAGGAGAAGGGAGAGGGTAAAATCATCCCTGGTTATATGACATGAGTTTTACAAGCCCCAAATCCATTTACTCCTTCATGAAACACAGCCAATCTGTAAGGGCAGTAAAGTTTAATTTGGCATTGAAACACAAACCATTTATGCTTACCTTGAAACTTTACAAGTGAGAAAAAGTTGAAGTCCTGATAATGTTACAGAGTTCCAAAGTTACCAATTATGGAAGAAATAACAATGGGTGTGAAGCTTATGATTCTGAAATGCAACTTAACAGTGTTACATAGAAAGAACCATGGCTTTTTATGTTTTGGCTCAAAAGTAGAATCTGTTATCAGCTCGTATTCCACAAAGTAAGTTCACTGTTCTGTCACTAGTACAATAGCCCATGACGGCATGAGGCAGCACACAAAGTTCTCTGGTAAGATAAAGAGATATGGCATGTGAAGTGCAACAATATTTCTGGGCAATAAGTAAAATAGATGAAGGCACACTAGTGGAAACTTAAAGTGAACTTTGAGGAAGTTCAAAAGCACAAAGAAACTGTGCACCTATGTCCATTTCAATAGATTTGGATGTTAATGGAAGTTCTCCTGTACTTTGGCATTTGGGCTTAGCTTTATTTTGTAATTCTCTTGCCAACTTTGCATTTATATGAATCCCTATCAGTGTTTTAACAAGAAGGCAGACAAAGGTCTGCCTTAGACCTAACCTTGAAAATCTTCACCTCTGTTTGGTTTCCACCTTATAGCATCATCTTGGGAATTTATATAGACCCATTCCCTTTGTTTTAAATTGTGTTCCTTAGAAGGCTTATGTGTGTGTGTGTGTGTGTATATATATATATATATATATATATGGTATTTGCTTGATGCAGGAAAGGCCACTCAATCCTCAGTGGCCTTTTAAGCACTCTGCTTATATTCTGAATGACTAGCCTGGTTTTTAATGTTCTGCATTTCATATTTCTCATTGCTTTATAGCTTAATCCAACAACATTCTCTTTAACCTATTATGTATAGATAGGCAGTTTGCTTAATTGCATGATATATTGTCTCCTTGATAAGGTGCTGGCATTTCTTGGTGTCTTTTTAAAAATAATTTTCTAAATTTCCATAACGAGCACTTATTAACTTTATGATAAGAAAGTAAATTTTAAAAATAAAAATTGCAGTAGAAAAAGGCAAAATATCATATTGAAGGGAATATTTGGAAGAATTAGATAATAGAGAAAAAAGCCTGGAAGCTAATGTTACATTTAAGGACTACACCTGGACATATCGTTAAGCCTCTAGGGTTTTCATGGGCCTTAGCTAAATTATTTTAAAAGGATTATGTTCATCAAGATTATGGAGGTTTCATGACCTTTCACCCACATTTAATGAGTCAACCTGTATACAAAAATCAGTACATACCATCTCTGATTCATAGAGTGAATGTTCAGAGCCCTCAGATTTTTTACAATTTGTGTCAGAACTTTAAAATGGACTTTAGCATCAAGATTCAAACATTAACCACTGTCACTAACAATATATATTTTTAAATTTTAAATTTATATTGTATAATAATTTAATCTACTTATCATCAATTTAGTCTTTGAATAACTCTTAATCATGTTAGACGTTCCACCCTTCTAATTCTGGCTCTACTACTTTCTCTTGGAATATTACTTTATCTCATTTATAAAATACCCACTCTTTGACCTCAGGGCACTGCTACTTGGTATCTGTAAGACAATGTATACCAAAGCACTTCCTGTATTACATATCAGGATTGCATAGAGTGTGTCTAGTTCCTATGGAAGATGAATAGAGGACATAAATGAGTTTGAGAGACACTACGTTAAACAAAATTAAATAGGTGTCTTTATCTATGAATGTGTATTATAAATGTCCAAATGGATAATATTAGATACAGTATTTATCAAACATCTGATGAAAAAAAATTTTAGAACATAATAATAATAATGATGATCTCATTTAATCCTTATAACCAATCTACTAAGTAGGTTTTACTATTAGATAAACTCATCTACAAAAAATATTATGTGGTAGAGTTGAACCCCGTTTATCAGTATCAAAAGCATGTATTTTTTAAGCATGTATTTAAAGCTTTTATGTTTCAGAAAGATTTTTATAGAAGTATTGCATGCACACAGGAAAGTTCATATTTACAAGTTTACAGTTAGATGAATTTTCACAAACCAATCGCACCTGTGTACCTATCACCTAGATCAAGAAATATTAATAAGATACTCAGAAGCCCCCTCATGTCCCATTCCAGCTATTATCCACCCAGCTCAAAGGTTACCATTTTTCTGCTATCTAACACACAGATTAGTTTGTCTGGTTTTTTAACTTAAAACAAATGTGGCAACAACCTAAATGTCCATCAATAGTAGAATATAAAAATAAATTGTATTATATTTAGACAGTGGAACATAAACAACAGTAACTATTTTTACATGCAACAATAAGGATGCAAATAATGTTAAGTGAAAGATGCCAGACACAAAAGTGTATATACTGTCAAATTCCATTTATGTTAATAATTTATTCAAATATAGGAAAAAATTACATTTTTATAAACTATAAAGGAGTGAAGTCTGTGATAAAATTAATCTTTGCAGATCTTTTTAAATATCTTGGTCATAGGCTTAAATTTCATCTTTTCTATAACTTTATGATTAAGGTGTTGATAAGGTGAGATAAATACGTTTTGAAAATTAGATGCATATTTGAGGGAAAAGTTTTTTTCTTTTAAAAATAAAGAGCCAGGCGCAGCGCCACATGCCTATAGTCCCAGTTACTTGGGAGGCTGAGGTGGGACAATTGCTTGAGCCCAGGAGTTCAAGTCCAGCTTGGGCAACATAGTGGATTCCATTTTTAAAATAAATAAATAATTAATTAAATATAAATATAAAAAATTCTAGTTTCTTAATGTGTTCCTCTGTGCCATCAGAGTACCTTTTCTCAAGGGGCATGCCAATCTCTTCCTGCAAAATAGTAATATAAAAAGGTGGAGGGGGATAAAAAATTTTCTAAATCAATAAAGACTTCTCTTTAATCTAATCTATACCTTAAAATAAATGTTCCGGTAACATTAAGGTTACTGATTTATGCTGAATTAACAGTGACATGTCGATCCTGTTATTCTACTGACTAGTGAGAAAAAAATTTAAAAGGAGAATTCCGATAACCCAATTTAAGAAACAAAAATCTCCTAGTCTACTATAATAATTTAATAAAATATTTATTGGGGATCAGCTAAAGTTGTACAGATAAAAAATAGCTTAAGGGAAACTCACTCTGTTTAAGAATTTGACTAACAGAGGATATAAGAAATATTAAGATTCTTTTTTATTATACAAAAGAAAGTATATAATACCTAAAATCAATTAACAATATGTTCATAAGTATGTAAAGGGAAGTAGAGAGAACTTCCAGTGTAATTAAGAAGAAATGCATCTCAGAGGGATGGCAGATTAGGTGAGATTTAAAGGGTGGGTATGATTCGACAGAAGTAGAGAACATTCCAGGAATGGAAGCAGCAAAATAAAGTATATATTTAGGAAAAAAGGAACAGTACAAATAGGCTAAACACTGAGTTTCTTTGCAAAGTAGTAGAGGTATAAGTTTGAAAAGAAAAATTACAATAGGCAGGGAATGGAGAGCCAATTAAGATTTCCAACTTTGGTAACTCAGCTCCACACATATCAATATTATAGCTATAATCGAGGTATGCTTTAAGAATATTCATTTGTGCCCTAAAGTATTCATCTATATACCCCAGTGCCTGACATGTATTCAGTAATCAATAGCTGGCATCTGTTGTGGTTGTTGTTATCGTTGTCAGCACAAACTTCTTTGGAGCTTACTCTAGTAAATGGAATGTAAGGGCTAGAGCCTCATGAATTAGCAAAGAGTTGGTGAAATGGTAAGAAGATGAAGGTTGCTGTGATATGTTAAAACATTTCATAAAAATGTTGATCAATTTTTCATATACTTTAACAAACCATAAACAATAATAAAAAGAAATGCCTTGTTTTTAACCTAAGGAACATTCTTTTAGAAGAATATTAGAAGACAGTAATGAAAAATTTGTGAGATTTCCTGAATTTATAAATTTAAGTATCATTAACAGAGTGGTGATCAAATCTTTGCACCAGGCCCTTCTCTATGTAATAAAAATACATCAGTGACAAAAACAGATAAAATCCATGCTGTCATTTATATATTATTAGGGTCATGACAAAAGACAGACGTACAAAAGTAACACAGTAAATTATATAGCATGTTAAAGTCATTAGTGCTATGGAGAAAAAACAAAACAGGAAAGGTGGAGAGAAAATGTGGGGACTGGGGAGGAGGATGAGAGGAAAGGGCCGCACTTTTCAACAGTGTAGTCAGGGAAGGTCTCATTGAGAAGACCGCATTTGTGTGAAGACTTCAAGGTAAGAGAGTAATTTATTGCGCTGTAATTACTTCCCATTATTTTTCTTTGTAATAACTTAATTTTGAATATTGAAGCCTTTCTGAAATTACTCTTCTCTCTAAAATAATGACAGATTTCAAAAACATATAAACATAACAAAAACCATATCTGATTTACTATGGCAACTGATTAGCCAAAGAGTCTAATTCCAATTCCTTATCCTTTCCATCCATCTATGAAAGAAATCAGAAAATATCCACAAAAATATGAGACCAAATTGATTATTATATAGTATTAATGACTGTAACTCTGATAATTTGCGAATAGTCCCTATAATCTGACTGGGAAGTCTGCGAACTTCAGTAGGAATACCTACTGAAATATTTATACATGAAATGAAATGACATTGAACACTTATTTCAAAAGAATCCATCAGCAAGTAAAAAGAACGGGATGGGAGAATAGATGAACAAGATTGGTTACGAGTTCATAAATGATAAGTTTGGTGATGGATACAAGAGGTTGTGTCATTATATTATTCTCTCAAAATCTATGTATTTTCCCAAAGAAAAAGTAGAGAAAGTCACAGGGTAAAAAAAAAAACACATCATGAAACTGTTATATATCATTACCAACCTAACACCAAGCCTCAAAGAGAGTATTTTACTATGTTGATCTATCACAGTATTTCCTACCCACCAAAAGGAAAGGCAAGGCAACCAAGTTATGTGAACTCAGTGGCAGTTACTAATGCGCACTCTGCTACTAATTTAACAACACATCAATTTTACAGCAAAGAGTTCCTAACATTCTAATACATTGACTGCCAGGGTTCTTAACAATGCTTGTATTAATCTGTTCTAAAGAAAATTAAATTTACCACTGATGGCACACTGGCTACAAACTGTTCCTATTTCCTCTTATAGTGTTACATATTATTACCATAGCAGTATATAAAGCTGAAAAAACAGTTTATGCATGTATATTTGATGTGTTAGGCACTAGTTTTTTAAAATCAACACTAAAGTGGTCCTCATCCCAAAAAAAGTAATATGTTGTATGTGTGTGTATATGTATGCATGTATATATGTGACAGAGGTATAAGAAAGAAAATATATTTTGATTTATGAATAGATTCCTTTCTTACTAAACACTAAACATAATTTCTGATTCCTATACTAAGCTGGGTTAAACTTCAGAATATGATGCTTAGAAAATGCACTTACCACTTGTCCATTGTGAGGGTTCTTGTGAGCATATGGAGGTCCACGGATATGGTTCCACATCTGGCCAGAAGTCATAGCAAAGACTATACACTGAAAAACAGGGTACAATATTTCAATATGTAAACCAGAGAATACCAGAATATTGCACTTTTAAAAAATGATGTTCATCACAAAACTATTGTTTAAAAATCATATATCAGTTCATCCATTAAAAAATGTTTCACTTACTAACTGGGGGGACTTTAGGTAAGTTACTTATTCTCCCCGCATTTCAGATTCCATATCTATAAAATTGGGATACCAACCCTGCTATAGAGATATGTTAATGATTAAATTGGATAACATATATAAAGCATCTGGCATGGTGACAGACAACCTGATATTATGTGCTCACCTGAGCCAGTCAAAAGCACAGATGAGACACTTGATGTTTCAGTGATATTTTAAAGCATATGATAATCATCTTCTATATACTCTAAATTTCATTCTTACATTAGTTTAGATCACCAAAAGCCTACATCCTTGGATTACAGTATTTACGTCTCTGTAAGTACCCCAATGCTTTCAGCAAAATATATGACATAGTAAATTCAGAAGATGTTTGCAGATGGAAGAAATCACAAAAAGACATAGCCAGTAAAAATTCACAGGATTATTTATATGCCTGCTGGATCTATCAGAAACAGTGGTATTTGGAAAACTAATCTTGAAGATGCAAGGAATTACAGGGATGTTGGGAGAGAGAGTGGATGAACCAGAGATCACAGTTCAATCACTAAAACTTATTGTAAGCATGTTTTGTTTAAATCACAGAATATTTTTAAATTAATCAGCTGGAACACCTTTAGACTTAAATGTGTTGTTAAGGTTTAAAAAAGTACCTGCTGTCCTGTAACTTCTCCAATCACTCTTTACTTCAGCTGCCTGGCTCTGACAGGTATTTGTGTCAAAAAAGGTTAAAGGCAAGGATAAGCAACGCACGACTGGGGGTCTAAACATTCCAGGTTTGCAAAATTTTTAAAGGAGAAAAAAGGACACACAAGGGGAAAGATGGGGGCAAATTATGAGCATATCTAAACCAAGAGAATAAATTAAGATTCTATTCTATAACTGCTTGGGAGCCAAGGTGTTTCAAGAGAAAATGATAATGACATAACAGCTTTAGAGAGGTTAATCTGAATACTCTTCCCTCTTTGAGAGTAACTCTGAAATTAACTCAAACTTCATAAAAGTCAGATTTGACGTACACAGACTTAACCTAGGTTGAGATATTTTCTGAGAGTCAGGATTTTACAAAATACTTGCACTTCAGCTTAGAAGATAAACTAGAATATTAGGCCCAGGGTGGGCTAAAAAAAATCATTTAAAAATTTGAAATTGTTATGTGAGGAAAAATAAATTCTATATTTAATTCACAGGAATATAATTTCAGTGAATTTAGAGAGTACATTAAATTTGATTATTTATGTTATAATGCAGTGTCTTAGAGTGTATTTTGAAATCCTGGAAATATCTTTTTCTTTCTTTTTTTTTTTGGGGGGGGGCTCTTCATTTGGGATACTAACATACTTAAGAGACTAAAAAAATTTTAAAACAGTAATATCTACCCAAGAACCTTCAATGTTCTTAAGACTTATCACTGGCATGTTTAAAGTACTTTGCCCAGTAGTTTATCATAGTAGTTGAGAATAAAGGCTCTTAAATTATAATACTTGAGTCTCAGGCCTATCTTCAGCACCTGTGCAACCTTGGTCAAGTTCATCACTCTGGGCCTCAGTTTCCTGTCTGTAACATTAGGACAATATTGGTATCAATCTTTTTATTTTTATTTTTATTTTTTTTCCTTTTATTTCAGAATATTATGGGGGTACAACACTTTAGTTATATATATTGCCCATGCACTGCCCATGTCAGAGCTAGAATCGTGGACATCCCCCCAACTGTGCGCTCCTCACCCACTGAGAGTTTTCCCATCCCCTCCACCCCCCTCCCACCTGCCCACCTCCTGATGAATATTAATTCACAATTGCAAAGATGTGGAAACAACCCAGGTGCCCATCAATACACGAGTTGATTAATAAAATGTGGTATATGTATACCATGGAGTATTACTCAGCAATAAAAAAACGATGGTGAATTAACACATCTGGTATTATCCTGGATGGAGAGAGTCCACTCCAAGAAAGGGGCATTCAGCAGATATCTGAAGGAAGGAAACAAGCCATGTAGCTATCTGGGGAAAGAGCAACCCGAGCAGGGGGAACAGCCAGTGTCACAGGCCCTGTTGAAAGAGAGTGGCTGTTGTGCTCAGAAAGAGTGAAGAAGCTAATGTAGCTGAGAGGAAGAGAACGAGGCGAGGAGAGGCAGGTGAGACCGGCAGAGCAACGGAGGGACGGATCCCAGAGGCACGTGAGTGGCAATTTTGCCAACTGACGATAGGGTGGGCAAAGGTGTAAGACAGAATGAATAAGGCTACTGCAATATGGGGAATAAGAAATAATTAGAGCTTAAACAAAGGTACTAAGTGTGATGAGAAATAGCTGGAATCTGAACATATCTTAAAGGAAGAGCCAGCAGGATTTTCTGAAGGATTAGATGTGGAATATGAGAGAAAAGACTGGTAAAGAAAGACTACACGGTTTTTGATTTGGACAACCAAAAAATAAAAATAAAAAAATAATAATAAAGTTGTCATTAACTGAGAAAATTAGGTTTGGGAACTAAGATCAGGAGTTTATTTTGTGACTATCCATTTTGAGACACCCTGATAGACTTACAGGTAGAGATACAGTGTGAGTAGTTAAATTTATTAGTGTGGAGTTTAGGGAGAAGATTCGGCCCCAATATAAAATTTTGGAGTCAATAATGGCTGGACAGTATTTAAAGCCTTAAAACTGGAAGAGATCACTTGGAAAGTAAATATAGACAGAGAAGAGAAGCTGACCAAGAACTGAACCCTCTGATTACTCCAAAATAAGAGGTGAAAGTAGATAAAAATGAACAAAGTGGATTAAGAAGCACTGGCAAGAGAAGTAAGAGGAAAATCACAGGAGTGTGGCATATGGAAAGACAAGGGAAGAACGTGATTCAGGATGAAGAGATCAGTTGTGCCCATACTTATGAGAAGGTGATAATATGAAAATCCATAGCTAAACACTGAATTTAGTTCCCTAAAAAATATTTGTGTCCTTTACAAAAGCATTTTCAATGGCATAGTGGGGTAAAAGCCTTATGAGGAAAGAATGAAACTATATAGACAACTGTTTCAAGGAGTTTTGCTATAAAGAGAATCAGATGAATAGAACAATATCTGGAAGTGTTACAACCCTTTAGGGTGTATCTGGAATAAGGGGATGCTTGCATTGCTAACAGGAATGATTCAGTAGTAAGGGAAAAATTTATGATGACAATAAAAGAGGGGAGAATTGTCGGAGCACTGTTTTTGAATAAGTGAGAAGGGATAAGATGTAGTACACAAGAGAAAGATGTTAGTCTTAGAAAACAGTTCAAATAATACAACAGTACACAGACACCAAGGGATTCATGTAAAGAACGCAGAGGTAGAAGGGGGTCTGTACACTTATATGAGATAAAAACAAATCCCCATGTTCACTATCTCATAACTAAAACAAATGTTAATAATTTCCTTTAACTATGAAGGTAGGTGATAATCACAATAGTTTCAGTACTGCCTATAATTTGTTCAATGAGACAAATACAGATATTTTCATATCACAAGATTTTCCCTTTCCAATAGTTATGGGCAATATTACAAAATATTGTTTATACTCATAACTACTTCAAAATTATGGTGCTTATTAGACCTACAACTAGGTGTCATAATTTAATGCATTAATAAGAAAACACATTATATGACAAATTTTATGAATACTTAGAGAAAATGCTCAAATTTTCTAAAAAATTGAGATGTTAAAATTAACTAGCAATAGCAATACTACCCCATGATATGTGACACAAGTTAAAAAATCATCTTAATACATGATTTATTCAAGATTCCAGGAAATGGTTTAATAAAACAAAAGCTGGCTTAAACACTGAATACTATACTAAGTCATCTGAAGTAGTGAAAGATGTATTTTTAGTAATAACTCACATAGCTGTGGCATTTTTCATAACAGACAAGAAAATATTGAATAAACATAAACTTCCAAAATGCAAAATAGCCCAGGTTTATAGAAACTCTCTCTCTAAATAAGTGTGACGAATGTATCCTTTTTTGGTTTTAACAACTGAAATGTCACTATTTCATTACTTTCATTAATCTGGAAATTTTAATTTTTGCAATTAATTTGACAATTTAATTTTTATTTAACTAAAATATTCATACAAAACAGGGCACAATTCACAAGAGTATAGCTCGATGAATTTTCACAAAGTGAATGCGCCCTTGTAACCAGCATTAAAATCAAGAAATTGAACACTATCTAAAAGACAGGAGCCCTCCGTGCCTCTTCCCAATCATTACCTACATAACCCTTCCAAGGTACAGACATTTTCTTGAAATTGCTCTATCAGAGAGTATGTATATACTCAGCTTTAGAGGATATAACCAAACACATTTCTTAGGAGGATGAACCAAATTTATACTCTAAATAACAATATATGAGAGTTTTAGTTGATATACTTCTTCACCAACAACTCGTATTAGTTATGTGCCTGTGTGTTCATTTTAGCTATTCTAGTAGAGGTGGGATAGTGTCATATTACAGTGTTATTTTTCATTTCCCTGGTGATTATAATAAAGATGAATATCTTTTCATATGTTTAGTAAAATTAGGACATTTTGTAAAGTACTCAGCAAGTCTTTTACCTCTTTCTAAAATTTCACTTTTTCTTATTGTTTTGTCAAAGTTCCTAATATTTCTAGATATAAGTACTTTGTCAAATATATGCATAGCAAATAATCTTTACCAAACCTGTGACTTGCCTTTCTTTTCATTTTCTTAATGATGCCTTTTTAACAAATGGAAGTTCTTAATTTTAATGTAGCTCAGTTTATCAATTATTTCTTCTATTATGGTTACCACCTCTTATGTTCTGTTTTAAGAAATCCTTGCCCATCCAGCAAGATATAGAGAGATATAGACCTATGCTTTCTTCTAAAAGTGTTAATGCTTACATTTAGATTCAAAATTCATCTTGAATTTATTTTTCATATATGGTAGAAGGTAGAAGTTGAAATTCTATAACAAATATAGAATATATATATACACATATATATATGTATATATATAAAATAAATTCCATTTATTAAAAATGCCAGACTTACCTACTACACTGCAAGGCCACTTTTGTCATAAATCAAATGATTTTATAAGCATGAGTGTGTTTCTGGACTGTCAATTCTGTTCCATATGCCTTTGTGTGAAAAGAATACTATGAAGCTTAATTGTTAAAGATCTATAATAAATGTTGATATCTATAGGTGTAAATTCTCCAGCATTGTTTCTCTTCTTCAATATTGTTCTTACTATTCTATTTTTTACTTTTTGTTAAAATCTTTGTCAGTTTCCACACAAAAAATTCTTCTCAAAATAGACATCTTTACAATGTTGGGTCTTCCAACCCATGAACATGTTAATTCACCATTTGTCTTTTGAAAAATTTGTTTGAATAACATTTGTTAGTTTTCATGTTTTTTATTAGATTGATCCGTGAGTGTTTGTGACACTATGGCAAGGGGATTTTTTTTAATTTCATTTTTTGATGTTATACATAAACACAATTAATTTATGCATATTGACTATGTATTCATTAACCTTGCTGAATTTACTCATTAGGTCTAATATTTTTTCTACGTACATAATTAAATAATCTGCTAGTGAGGGCAGTTTTATTTCTACACAGGTGTGTGTAGTTTTTTGGGGGGTGGGTGGGTTTTTTGGTTGGTTGGTTTGTTTTTGACTTAATACACCGCTCAGGGTCCCCAGTACAACATTCAAGTAAAGGGATCTTATATTATTCCTTATCTCAGGGATTTCAATAAGTTACCAAATATGATGTTTACTGTATGTTTCTTTATCAGATTAAGGAAGTTCCCTTCTATTTAGTTTTCTTTTTCTCTTATTCCCAAATAAGCATTGAATCTATCAAGTGCTTGTAGGATCAAAGATGATCATGAGTTTTTTTTCTGTTTAGTGTAGAGAGTTACAATGATATTTTTCACATATTAAGCCATCCTTGTATTACTGAAGTAACTTGATAATGCATTACCATTTTTATTTATCACTGTCTGCAATTTCTAGTATTTTGTTTAGAATAAATGCGTCTATACTCATGAAAAAGACGGGCCTATCACTTGTCTACTTTTAAATGTCTCTGTCAGATTTTAGAATCAAAGTTATTCTTACTTCAAAAATAAGTTGAGAGGCATTTTCTCTTTTTTTACCTATGAAAGATTTCACATAAGATTAGTATTTTTTCTTCCTAATTGTTTGGAAGAAATTAGCCACTTTCTTTGTGTGAAAGTTTTAATAATAGATTCAATTACTTGAATCCATAGTGGAATATGCAAACTGTCTCTTTCTTCTTATGTTAGTTTGGTTTATTGGTTTAATGTTGTCCAATTTTCTTGATACTGTCCACTTTTTTATTAGTGATGTGTAATCACCTTAATCCAATCAGGAAATATACTGAGTCATAGCTGGGTTATGGCCCTGACAAAGCTCAGTTTACTTCTGACTGACCCCAGCCCTTTAGGGTTTTCAAATAAGAGCCCAGTGGTTCCAAAATTGTAATTTTTAATTAACAAGACTGCAAAATACTCTACTCTGCTCTTTGGAAGCTTGCCACTTAGGGATTTTAACCATTTCCCCTTAGCAAACGTCCTAATAACTGAGACTTGTAAAGTTTCTACCAAAACCTCTGCTTATTTTTCTTTCTCCACAGAATCAGACACTTGGGTGTCTAAAGTTTCGTATAATATCAGAAAGTGTTCTTTTTCAGCACTGGCTTCTGGACAAAAGTAAGACTAGACAGTAATACTGAAAACAGCAACCAAAAAAAAAGGCCACTCAGATACTTGCTGCAGTTAATTCAAAGAACACCCTCAAAGGTAGTCCCTTTAGAAAGTATTTTGGTTTCTACATATGCATTTTCCTTGAAAGTCATAAAAATAGTAACATCTTGAAAAACCAAGATTGTGGACATATGTTAATCAAAGTACTTGTATACTATTGATGTACACATCTGATTTACCTTCCTCACTATGCAAGTAAGGTCCCTGAGGGCAGGGCTCATGTCCTAGTCTTTTCATCTTGTCCTATTCTTATATCTCCACATGCTTCTTCATAGTTCTTAGGACATAGTAGGCTTTCCAACTCTTGCTGAATGGCCAATAAATGGATAAACATGAATAGATGGAGAAAAAGTACATGCACTAAAACACAGAATCATTATTCTAAAACTGACCAAAATATAAATACGTAAGTCAAGATTTCTAGGAAAAAAAATGAAAAACTTTTTAAATATACTTAAACCTAATTGTATTTATTCATTTAACTTTCATTCATTCAACAAATTTTTACTGAGCACTTACTATATGCGAGGCACAATTCTAAACACTAGGGATACACATACAAAACAGATACAAATCGCTACCTCATTCTAGCGGTAGGATACTTACTTCCAGCATTTACATAATAGGCAAGCATTCAATAAACACTGAACTGAACATAATGTCATGATATCTTTGTCACATCTAGAGGTTTCCACAGCCCTGCGGTGAACAAAGAATACCACTGACCCAAGGTGTCCTCTTCTAAGCATCTATTTTCCTTGTTTTTCAAAATAAGCCTCTCAGATCCCACAATTCTCCAGAGTGTCAAGGTCTTTCATACCCACTTCAACTACAGCAACTGTGCTTTTAACTATTCTACACAATGGACTTTCATGAGAGATTTAGTTTGGGGAAAATGTTTCACATTTTATTTAAAAAAAAAGAAAAGAAAAAAAATCATTACATGCTTTCAACACTTTGGGTTTATATTTGTTTCATAAAGTCCCACTATGCAGCTGCTATAACTTTGAAAGTCAAAAGTTTTTACTTTCTTCTGAAAAACACAAAATTTACGTAAGACTGAGTTGGTCTTATATAAAGATAATATCAAGGTATCTTAATCAGTTGAATATTAAACAAGCTGTTAGTTAAAGTGAAAAATATTAAACACACAGAAAAATATTTAATATTCTAAATATTTTATACAATATTTTTTATATTCCATATCTTTAAAATATAATACTATTAAATTATAAGTAATTTAATGACATTTATTTACTTAATAAACAGGTAGTGTAAATGACCAAAGTGACAGCAGACAGGCACGTCAGGGAATCCATACATTATTCACTTCTACTATTCACAAGTGAATTATTTGTACCAAATTTTTTAAACTTTGGTTTCAATGTTATACAGAAACATAGACATTTCATTTATACTAAATCTATATACTGCCTTTGTAAGAAAAAAGGTGGGAAGTATCTTTATTGTCCTTTCAGCTACCACTAAAAAGCTTCTTAGGACTAAATATTTAATTTTATAGAAATAAATTTTACATTGAGGAGTGTTTCAAGAAACATTTATAACCATCATTGAGTTGGATTAAGATTAGCAGTGGCATAGAGTGCAGTGGATCCATGTACTGTATCTTCACAGTGAGGTTTATTCAATTGTGACCTTATAATAAGCAAACGCCTCAGACAACAACATTCAAATGCTAAAAAACTGCTAAAAAGGCCCATCCATATATGAATAGTTTTTAAATGTTTCTTGAATTATTGAGGTCATTGCTTCCCCTCACTATAGAAAATTAAGAACTAGATTTATTAAGTATGCCCTAAAAATATGAATTTACTTTATTATACTGATCCTCTAACTCTATACAAATATACATTTGGCCATATATAGAAATTACCTATTTACAAATAGACACACATATCTTCAAATGGCCAAATGACTCAGTTGCCTGATGGGCAGAGCAGTGTAGGGTCATCCACAAACAATAGCTAACTTCATTGGAAAAAATATTATCAGCAATTATTTGCTTCTCACTTTTAAAGAGAACAAAGTATTAAACCACAGAGATAGTATCTGTATATATTAAAAGTTATATAATTTTATTTAAATAAATTTGGATAAAGAAAAACAGACCTCTTTCCACCCCATTTGAAGTCAGAACTGTCCTACAGCTTTGAATGGTCCCAAGAAATACATTTCTACTGATGAACTACAATGTGTACGTGTGAAAAAACCTTTCATGAATGTGAAAATTGTGTAATAATATGTACTTATCTCCAGCTTTTAAGCTTTTCAAAAAACTTAAGTAATTAAACTGATGTAATTTCTTTGAGGCATCTGAACAAATAGGTATTTTGGATAGCCTCAACTTTCTAAGGAAATCTCAAGAGTAAGAAAGATTAGAAATGAACAAATCCAGTTTTTCATCTTATAAACAAAGAATGAATGGTGGTGACAGTGATGGTGATAATGGTGGTGGTATCAGGCAAAAAATGGTAAAGAAGATTCAAATTATATATTTTATTTTATTGTTTAAATGATTTAAATAGTTTCCATGGGCCATCGACAAATATTTCCATATTAATGAGGAAAAGTAGGAAGAGATGCAGAAGAGTATTTCAAGAGGTTTTTTAAATTTAATGTTTTATCATCAGTGTGGAGTTTTAAAAAATATTGTTTGAAAACATGTATGTTCTCTGCAGCCTGTTACTGATTTCTAAAAGGCTGTGACTGGGGAGCAGTCATACCTGCCAAGAGTCTCTTCTCAAGTATGTATTTGGGAATGTTAGAGTATCTTCTGTCATGCCAAGTTAATTAGCTTTCAAGGATTCAAAGTAAAAAGAAAAATCTGCACAATGTAGCAAAGGATACAAGAAAATTGATCCATTGAAGTATTTAACATTTATGCATTATAAAAATGTTCTTCAATGCATTTATTTGCAGGCATAATGGCTCACTATATCCACTGGGCTAAATACCCACTATATAAGATATGTGCCCAGATTGAGAGATGCCCAGCTTTGTGAAAAGAATACAGAACTTGCAGTCAGACAAGTGGGATCAAACTTTGTAGCTATGTGAGCTTCCGCATGTTGAGTTTAGTAAATCTTTGTTTCTTTACTTATAAAAGGAAAACAATATAAATTCCTTTGCATAGTTCTTGCAAGGGATATAAAACATACACCAAAGACAGAAGAGATCAATAAATAGTAATGCCAATTATTACCAGCTTATAATACAATAAATCTCAGGCTCTTCTTGAGGAGTAAGAATAATGTAGGTATATTAACATCATCTGAGTCTAATTCACAGAGCAGACTGTATTAGTTTCTTGGCGGACTGGAATGGTGACAAGATTTGGTACGATATTAATTATTAAATACTGAAGTAGTTTTAATTTTCCAACACTTTGAAAGAAGTATTGCATTTTGTCCAAGGAACTTGGGTAGACGTACTGAATGCAGCAACTTGAAAACTAGCCTGGACAAAAACCAAAACACTTTTGAACTTAATGACTAAGGTGATGAGGATCACCCACAGTACCAAATTACTTTAAATAGAGTATAAGTAATTAATCTACTTTAACTCATTCATCAAGAGTGAGAAAATGATATTAAGAAACTTTCTTTAAAAAATCTTATCTTCCTGACTCTTAAAAGTTCAAACTTCAAATTTATATTTTGCCAGCCAGAGAGGTTCTGTCGAATTTCTAAGCTCTAACTATCACTACAGATGATGGAATTGCTTTAAGGTGACTATTGTCTGGGCTGCTTCTTAGTCTATTCTATCACTTCCAAGTCAGTCATAAAGATCCTTAATTTTTTGGTGAAAATAAAGTTGGAAGTATAAAGGGCTACTGTAAGAACGCAAAAGAAACACACTATTAGCTGTAAAAAAAAAATCCTTACATCATAGATACGTAATAATCTATAATATATTAATACCTTTCATAAGGCTATAGCTGCCACAGATAATAATTCCTCTGATGGATCTGGGCAAAGTAAATTGGAAACCTCCTGGAAAGAATTCACCATTCTAGATACCATTAAGAACATATGTGATTCATGGGAGGAAGTCAAAATATCAACATGAACAAGAGTTTGGAAGAAGTTGATTCCAACCTTCTTGGATGACTCTGAAGAGTTCAAGACTTCAGTGGAAGAAGTAGCTGCAGATGTGGTAGAAATAGCAAGAGAAGTAGAATTAGAAGTGGAGCCTGAAGATAGGACTAAATTGCTGTCATCTCATGATCAAATTTTAATGAATGAGGAGTTGCCTCTTATGGATGAACAAAGAAAGTAGTTTGTTGAGATGGAATCTACTCCTGGTGAAGATGTTGTGAACACCTTTGAAATGACAACAAAGCATTTGGAATATTACATAAACTTAGTTGACAAAGCAGCAGCAGGGTTTGAGAGGACTGACTCCAGTTTTGAAAGAAGTTGTACTGTGGGTAAATGCTATTAGGCAGCATCACATGCTACAGAGAAATCTTTGGTGAAAGGAAGGATCAATCAATACAGCAGATTTCACTGTTGTCTTAAGAAACTGCCATAGCCACCCTAGCCTTCAGCAACCACCACCCTGATGAGTTAGCAGCCATCAATATTGAGGCACGACCCTCTGCAGCAAAAAGATTATTATTCACTGAAGGTTCAGATGATCATTAACATTTTTTAGCCATAAAGTATTTCTTAATTAAAGTATGTACTTATATTTAGACATGATGTTATTACATACTTAACAGACTATAGTGTAGTGTAAATGTAACATATGCACTGAGAAACCCAAAAATTTATGTGATTCACTTTATTGTACTATTCACTTTGCAGTGGTGGTCTGGAACAGAACTCATGATATCACTGAAGTATGCCTGTATTATATTATATTTGTGTGTGTATATATAAAGAAATATATATTTATATGTGTGTACATATAGTATATATTGATCACCCCATCAGAAACTGCTATACTTTTTGCTTTCAATTGCCAAAAACATTTTTTAAATTTTAACTGAAGTAGAACAGTCAATTATATTCATCCAGATATTTAAACTCCATTATTTTCACTTCATTCCTGCTTTCCTTTTGGTATCACTTTCCTTTTATATAAAGGATATACTTCAGTCATTCCATTAGAGCAGTTCTGCTAGGTATATATTCTCCTAGTTTTTCAAAATTCTGGGTTTATAATTTTTCCTCCATACTATAAAAATGCTATGCCACTTCCTTTTGGCCTCCACAGTTTCTGATGAAAAATATACAGTGATTTAAATTTTTGTTCCCCATAAGTATAGCATATTTTTTCTCTGGCTGCTTTGAAGGGTTTTTTTTTTTTTTTTTGGTTTTCAATAGTGCGATTGTGATGTGTCTGAAGTGTATTTTTTGAGTTTATCTTATTTGGGGTTCATTTAGCTTCTTAAATTATCAGCACACTTTTGAAATCTCAGGAATACTGCCTAAAACTTCCATTTCATTTTTGTTACATCTTCTATTTTACTGCTGGTATTTTTTGTTTCAACTTTTATTGCAAAAGTTTTTATGATAGCTCCTGTGAGCATTTTTATAACAGCTGCCTTAAAGTCATTGTCTGATAATTTTAACATGTGATGATTGTCTTTTTTCCCCATGTCAGTTGAGTTTGGTGGTTCTTCATAGACCAAGTAAATCTGGATTATATCCTATAGATTTTGAATATTACATTATGAGACTCTGGGTCTTATTTACATCTGATGGAGAATATTTGCAGTTTTACTTTAGCAGACATTTAACCTCATTTGTTCAGGCTGCTAGTTCCAATCCATTCTGGAGACTTAGTTCCCATGTCAAGACCTTGCAGTGTTACTCAGATCTGTTTCGTGTGTGTCTTTGCAGCGTTATTCAGATCTGTTTTGTGTGTCTTTTATTATCCTAATTAGAATCAGGCCCATACATTGCAGGCAGGAGAGATCCCAGAAGTTCAACAACAGCTTTATGGGACCACTTTCCATTCTCTAATATCTCCACAGTACTTTCTGGTTCCCAAGAAATCCTATTTTTTCTCCGGTTTAAAAATGTCCATTTCTACAATGGCTCCACAGTAGACAGGGCACAGAAAAGAACCACTACAACAAAAACAGTGGGGTTGGTCCTTCTCTCTTGGGAATACATCTTCACAGAACAGTGAAAGTTTCTCTCTAGTAGTTTTGGCTCGGGCAGTTACTTTTTTTTGGTCCACTGCCAGCTACAGTCACTGTCTCTGCTGCTCTGCCGCAGGACTTCCTGAGGGTTGCATTGTCAGATAATAGAGATAAAGGAGAGATGATTAAAAAAAGAAAAAAAACAAAACAAAAGAAACCTGAAAGATTTCCCCACTCTCTTTTAGCTTTATGAATTTCCTTCTATGCTCCTTGAATCAAACTTGAATCAACCTAGAGGTACTGCCTAGATTGCTCTCCGCATGACAGTGCTCACTTCCAAGTTTCAATCTACACTGAGCCCAGGCCAGAACAGTAAATAAAGAATTACCAACTCTCCACTAATTAGATGTCATTTTGAATGCCGGTGTTTTTACTTGATCTGCCTGCTGACACATACTTTTTAGAAACATCAAATACCTGAGCCTTTCTCTCCAGGTATTATAGTTGTGTCACTGGGAAAGAAAGGTTGGCATGTGTTTACTCCATCTTAACTAGAAACAGACTGTCCACTTTTTACAACAAAGTTTTCTGTTTTCTTATTACTGCCTAGCAGTAATTCTTTACGTATTCTATAGACATGTCCCTTATCACATGTTTTCCAAATATTTTCTCTCAGTCTAGAAATTATCTTTCTTTCTGTTAATGGTATCTTTTGAAGAGAAAAAATTTTTAACCTTGATAAAGTCTAACTTTTCTTTTCTTTTCCCCTTCCATGTTCATTCCTTTAGTTTCACAAATATTTTTCTGTTTTCTTCCAGAAGAATGATAATTTTAGCTCTTACATATGTAACTATAATCCATTTTGAGTACTTTTAATAAATGATGTGAGATAACTGGTTCATTATTTGCACATGGATATTCAATTTTTCCAGCACCATATGTTGAAGACTACATTCTTCTCATTGAATTACTTTGGTACCTTTGTTGAAAATCAAATTGATCATATATGTGTGCCATGTATTCTGTTCTGTTGAGCTATGTGTCTATCCTTAGGTCAATTACACACTATTTCAATTATTTTCACTTTATACTAAGTCTTAAATCATGTAGTTTAAGTCCTCCAACTTTGTTCTTCTTTTTCAAAAATTATTTGGCTATTCCAGGTCCTCTGCCTTTCTATATAAATATTAAAACCAGCGTGATAATTTCTTGAAAAGAGCCTGCCAGGATGTTACCATTTCTTTGAATCCATAGATAAATCTGAAGAAAATGTGACATAACAATATTATGATAAGTCTTGTGATCCTTGAACTTAGCATCTCTCCATTTATTTAGATCTTTTTTGGTATATCTTTTTGTATTCTTTTGTTTTCAATATTTTTGTCTTTAAAGTGTTACTCCTGTGATAGGACACATTTTGCTATTTCATTTTTATCCAGTCCGACAATCTCCGCCTTTTGATCGAAATGTTGTCTGTTTACATTTAAAACACATAAGTGTATTAATATGATTGTATTTAAGTCTACCATTTTTTGATTTGTATTGTGTTTTATGATTTTTATTCCTCTGTTCTTCCTTTCATAGCTTCTTCTGTGCCAATTATATATATTTTTAGAATTCTATTTTAATCCTTCTATTGGCTTTCTAGCTATATTTCTTTATGTTTTCAGTTGTTCCTCTAGGGTTACAATATGTATCTCAAACTCATCCGAATCAATTAAAGTTTGATATTGAACACTTAAGGTAAAATATTGAACACTTAAGGTAAAATATACTAATCAAGTAAGGATTACACAAAACGCTAAGACTTCACCATTACATGATATACCCATGTAACAAATCTGCATATGTACCACCTAAACATATAAAAATTAAAAACTGCAACAACATATCTCGATTTATCCTTTTTACATGCTACTGTTGCCATACACACACACACACACAAATATAAACCTATCAATACATTAATACAGTGCTATCTATAATTTTTTGCTTTAAAGTCGTATGTCCTTCAATATAACTAAGAGAAGTAAAAAGAAAAATATTAATCCCTATGTATCAGAAAAAAATTTCATTTTCTAGTTACAGTTTAAATCTATTTGCATAATATAGACTTTGTGCTACTATTTATATCTACTTTAACGCTAGTATTTTAATTACTGTAACAATTAAATATCACACAATATTATCTGAATATATTTTATTAGTAGAATGTTTATATTTTCATTTTATTAGCCACTTATTTTAAAGAAATTTATCATGATCATAATCATAGAGAAGAAAAATACTTTTGTACAAACTGAAATAAGATCATGTTCACCTAGATCCTTCTAATATTATCCTACACAGTCTTCTAGCTGCCAAACTTACACCTTTCAATCAACTGTCCATTGCTACCAGAGTGATTGTTCTAAAACATAAATTTAATCATGTTATTTATCTCTGGAACATTTTAATGGCTTCTTATTGCCAATGCACGAAAACCCATACTCTTTAGCACTGTAGACAAGACAGTTCCATCCTTTCCTCTCCAGAAGCATCTCTTACTTCCTCTTGCTCTAGCAAGTCATCATTGCTCTAGCTGCACAGAACTGTAGTTCTCTGGATATTCTAGGCTTCACATATGTTGAATACTTGGCTTTAAAAGCTTTAGAATTTCATTTATTCTTCAAAATTCAGCTCATATCACACTCTGGGGAGCCGGTCATGATTCTCTTTAGGTTAGGTGTCTTTCCTATGTATTCCTATAATACTCTGTGTTTTCCTCCAACATAGCATGTATAATGCTACACTATATTTGTTGATCAGTTTCTGTATCCCCACAATGCATTCCTTACAGGCAGAGTTTATGTCTTATCTATTAACCACATAATAGAGGCACAAGAAACAGTTTTTGAAAAAACAAACAGCTGAATGAGTATACCTCCAAACCACTTCGGTTTGCAAATTATTCATGCCAATTCTTATTAATTTTTACCAGATTTCTGAGTGTATTCAACATGAATTTATTTAGCACTTATAATGTGCCAAATTACATTTTAATAGTGAAAAGTAGAAGGAAGATAGAATAGTTTAGATTGACAGTGAACTTAAACTGTATCATCTAAGTTCTGATAAGTGATTGTCATTCAGATTTGATTTCTATTATAGTAATAATCAACTCATTTTACTAATTATGCAACTTATATTATTATGTTTCATAAAGAATAGGGAAAAAAGCACAATGTGATAACATACCAGAGACACCATGGCCCAACCAGTCTTGTTATAGATGAACTCCAAGTTGTTCCTTCTTAAATACAGCAAACCACCAACAAGTGACACTAACAGGGCCAAAGCAATGGTGCCAGAGTAGTTGGGTGGTCTGAAAACTCGAATCTGCAAAAATGCAATGAAAATTTTAAAAGCGAGAGAAAAATTTCTCTTGACTATATTCTAGTCCTTCCAATTTTCAACACAAAGAATTCAGAAACATGCCACCTACTTTTTATACCTGGCACTAACACTACTTTTACTCTCTTTATAAGTCAAAAATACATGCCTTAAAACATCATGGCTGAGAAATTACCTACATACTATGTATACTAATCAAGTAAGGATTACACAAAACGCTAAGACTTCACCATTACATGATATACCCATGTAACAAATCTGCATATGTACCTCCTAAACATATAAAAATTAAAAATTTTTTCTGGGCAAGGTGGCTCACGCCTGTAATCCTAATGCTTTGAGAGGTCAAGGCAACAGAATCATTTGAGGCCAGGAATTCAAGCTTAGCTTGAGAACCATAGTGATACCTGTCTCTACAAAAAATGTAAAGAAAAAATTAGCCGAGCTTGGTGGCATGTGCCTGTAGTCCCAGATACTCAGGAAGCTGAGGTAGGAGGACTGCTTGAGTCCAGGAATTGGAAGTTGCAATCATGCCACTTTATTCCAGGCTGGGCAACAGAGCAAAACCCTGTCTCAAAACAAAACAAAACAAATAACCAAAAGAAACCCACACACACAAAAAATAATTTTTTAAAAATTAAAAAAAAAAAGGGAATATGTTGTTAGAACATGTTTCTTCGTCCACTGGGCCCTATTAGACCAAATGGAGAAATCCAGCAATAAAAGACAAATGTAAGTATTCTTTCTTTAAAAAAAAAAAAAATCATGGCTTCCTCATCATTTTAGGGGAATACACTCAAGCATATGTAAACCTTATTTATATAACTAAACCCAGAGTTGCTCTGGTTCCACCCTATGGAAAATGGGATCATCTCGTAAATGGTAGGGGTAAGGTGAGAGTGTAATATTTGTACTGTTTCAAATTGGGACTTTTTATACTGCTGTTTTTTAACAGCTTTGTTGAAACATAATCTGCATACCACACAATTTACCCATTCAAAGTGTACAATTCAATGGTTGTTAGTATATTCACCACAGATATGTGCAACCATCACCACAGTCATTAGGCATCTTAATCATCTCAATCATCCATTTATTCTCCCAACCTCCAGCCCTAAGTAACTACTGATCTACTTTCTGTCTCTAATAGATGTTTCTATTCCCGACTTTCATGTAATGTGTGGTGGTCTTTTAAAAGTAGCTTCTTTTACTTAGTGCAATGTTTCCAAGGTTTATCGACGTAGTAGCATATATCAGTAATTCATTCCTTTTTATGTCTGAATAATATCCCCTTGTACGGATACACCACATTTTGTTTATCCATTCATCAGTTGATGGACATTTTAGTTGTTTCCACCTTATGGCTATTATGAATAATGCTGTTATAAACATTCTCATACAAGTTTTTTAAGGGACATATTTTTTCATTTCTCTTGTGTAAACATTAAATACCTAGGAGTAGAATGATGGGTCACATGGTAACTCTGTTTAACAGTTTGAGAAATTGTCAGACTGTTTCCAAAGTAGCTGCACCATATTACATCCATACCAGCAGCTGAGGATGAAGATTCCAATTTTTCCACTTCCTTCCCAACACTTATTATCTGACTTGTTGATTCTAGCCATCCTAGTGAATATAAGTGGTATCTTATTGTGGTTTTAATTTGCATTTCCCTGATGACTAACAATGCTGAGCATCTTTTCATAAGCTTATCGGCTATTTGTATACTTTCCTTGCAGAAATGTATATTCAGATCCTGTGCCCATTTTTAATTGGGTTGTGTCTTTCTATTATTGAGTTGTAAGAGCCCCATATATATATATATATATATATACACTAGATATAAGTCTTTTATCAGAAAAATGATTTGCAATATTTTCCCCCATTCTGTGGGCTGTCTGTTCACTTTCTTGATGGTGTACTTTAAAGTATAAAGCCTATTTTTGGGAAATATATCTAATTGGTATGAACTCATGATTTCTAAAGTATATACAGATCTTCGTTCTAATAACATTCCCCACCAAAAGAAACCAGGACTCCTCAAAGAGATGGCTAATTGAGTGTTGGGTAGAGTGCACAGGCAGATTAAAAATGAGCCTAGAATCAATTGTTATGTCAGAAAATAAGAACGTACTTGAAAGAAAATGATGAAAACATATCACAAGGACAAAGGAGCCAGCATGAAGAGGCTCCCACTAGTCAAATCTAGAACAATTTTAGCACCAAAATAATTAAGAATAGCAGTGAATTACAAACCACTGGGGGAAAAATGTGTCTTGTATTTTTTTATGAGAGATCAGTCAGGTGCAGCCATAAGAAGAGACACTAGAGAGGCTCAGGAGAAAACGAAGTTGATTGTACTTACAGGTCCTAGAGACAGGAGGCATGCCACACCATGCAGGGCCATGTGGGAAAGACACAAGGGTGGTCAGGTAGCAGAAGACAGGGAAAGTTTAAACCACTGCCTTTCTTGGAGTTTTTCTAGGAAAGGCAAGGCAGGGCAGAGTGAACAGTTTAGGATTGACTAGTTTGAATAATTTTGGTAGACTTTGGGCTATAGGAGTAGTCTCTATTGCCTGGTACCTGGCCCTGATATGATTAAGGCAGAGGAATACTGGCTCCTAGGGTATATGGACCAGATAGAGGAGGTATAGCTCTGAACTGATGAGGTGCATATCAAAGACATGCTCCTGGCTGGGCCTGTCATCTTTAAGAATTGGCTAGCCCCAGGAAGGGAAAGTCTCTCCCAGGCAGAAATTTTTTTTAACATGTCAAAATATCATAATATACAGAAAATATAAAAATATTCACAATATAAAACACAATTCATAAGTCCATACCAATAATAGATAAATAGATGAATGATTGATAGAGCAGGACTCTTGCTTATAGTAGAATGCTGAGAGCCAACTAGAAATATGCAGGAAGTGCTAGAACCGGAATCATCATTTGTCAACCATCATGGTAAAAACCGGATCAAGCAGGAATCATCAATAGATGCTAAATCTAAGAGAAAATTTTGAAGGAACAGGATATCTGCATGATCTTAAGGTATCTCCACACTGATAGCTTAATTATAAAGGAGGGAAAAATCCAGTAATTATACAGTGAAGAAATGGGAAATACCTTGACCAGATATTCAAAACTAGTGGCACCAATGAAGGACAGATGGACACTATGTACCTGTGGAGGTGATTAAAATAAAGTATGACCCATGTAGTACTGTAGCCAAGAATGCATAAGCAGAATTCAATCATGAACAAACATCAGGCAAATTGAATGAGGATCATTTTATTAAAAAGTGAGAACAGACTACATTCTTCAAAATGTCGATGTCTTTAAAGGATAAAGACAGGATATAGTATTTCTTCAGATTAAAAGAGGCTTAAAATGCATGGCAACTAAATGAAATGTTTAACTCTAGACTGGATCTTGTACTGAAGTGGGAAAATGTTATAAAGGATATTATTAGGTCATTTCACAAAATTGTAATATGGATAGTAGTAGCTCAAATAAAAGTATTATATCAATGTAAACCTGTGAAGTTGATAACTGTGCTTTGCTTATATATTTCTTAGGACATGCAATTCACCCTAACTTTTTTCAGAAGAAAAAAATTGTGTGTGTGAGTGTGTGTGGGTGGAGAGAGGTAGAGAAACACAGAAGAGGTAGAGAGAATGATAATCACAAAACTAATGGGGTAAAATGTTAACAATAGGTGAATCCAAATAAAGGGTATACATTGGCACGATTTGTATTATTCTCATTTCTAAAACTTTTTAAAGTTTAAAATTATTTCCAAATAGAATGTATTTTTATAAAACTGTGTCTATCAACCAAATGCATAAGTATGCTAGACAGACAGGTAAATGCCTCAGAGGTAAGCCTCAGAAACAAGGTGTCTCTCTGACGTTCTCCTGCTCCCGCCCTCTGCAATCTTTCCCTTCCAAAGTGCAGGGAGCGGCTGTCACTGAAGTTCCCTTGTCTGACTGAAGGAAGTTCTTCCAAGTGTTCTGAATGCATGTCTTGAACCTCCTCCCCTAGGATCTCATGGAACAACCAGGGAAGATGAATCACCAGAGAGGAGATTAAAAGTCATCACCACACCCAGACAGGTTATTGCCTATTCTTCCTGAAGACTGCTCCAAAACAACTTTTTTTTTTTTTTTACCTGAGAGACTTTTCCCGACTAATCACACAACCTTTGTTGGCAGTGCAGTTCTGCCCCTCACCTTCCCATGACTTGTTGCCATGGCCCCTCAGAGCCCAGAGGAACTTTGTCCCTGGCTATTATCTTTTCTTTGGGCCCATTCATTTCCCCTAAATATCATTTACTCTTCCTCTAAAATTGCCTACATTCCCCCACTTCCCTCTCCCCAATGAAGAGGGTATTTAAACTTCAAGTGTCTGGCCCTTCTTTGAGTCTCATATTTTGTGTGGCTCTCATGCACATGTGCACATTAATAAATTTGTATGCCTTTTCTCTTGTTAACCTATTATCAGTTCATTTCAAAAGACTCCTAATATCAAACCTCCAGAGGAAAAATCTAAACTTTCCTACAAAAGCAAAAGGAGGGCTGCAGGTGTTACATGGTCTCTTCCTTCATGGGTGATGTGCAATCTATTCTGGGGGAAGGATTACAGAGACCTTAGCACACTGATTAAAAACAAAAGACTGTAGAAAACAACCTAAGTGTCCATTAACTGATGAATGGATAAATAAAATGTGGTATATCCATTAAAAAAAAAAAGAAAAAAGAAGATATTGGTAAGATTAGGGGGAAAGTAGCCACAAGACTTCCAAATAGGTATTAACTATCATCAACACTTTGGTTCATTTCCTTCCATAATAAACTGTCTATGTCTATTTATACTCATATTTATGTTTTAAAACAAAATTCTAGATCATACTATAAATATTATTTTTCTAACCTACTTTCTCCCTTGTTACACCTTAAACTTCATTCTATGCAAAATATTCTTACAAATCATTTTTTGGCTATGCCATAGTGCCTTTACTTAGTCTCTCATTTTTAGACATTTGATTTCTTTCCAATTTTTCCCACTAAAATAAATACAATTTTTATGGGTAAAAATTTAAATCATCCCTGATTACATCCTTTGGTTAAATTCCTAGAAGTGGAATTGTTAAGTTAAATTACATAAAATAAAGACAAGACACATGCTATTAGAATGGTTATACCAATTTATAGTCCCCAAAGCAGTAAATGCAAGTAGGTATTTTTCCACATGGTTTTAAAGTGGGTATTACCCTTTTTTATTTACTCACTAGATAGATAAAAATTATACACCTTACTTTTTAATTAGAATTTCTTTGATTACTAATAACATTGAACTATTTTCAATAAATTTTTTACCCTCTGAAATTAGTCTGTGCCTAATTCCTGTACTTTTCAATGGCTTTTAAAGTATTAATGAAGCATCATTCTAAAAACCATCTGAATTCACCTAACAGTCAAAGTTCAGCTTATTGCTTATGGCTGTCAAACACAGATCTCTCTACACAAGGAGAGATATCCATAGAGAAATAAAAAAAAATATCACTGTGGCCTTATTACAAAGCTCTAACCAACTAAACTAATCAGCCTATTATTAAAACTGTGGGGAATAAAAACATACATGAACATCCGTTCTGTCAGCAATCCACTTTGCAAGTTGTTCAGCTGCAAATCCAATTCTTTGAAGGTCAAAAGTATCAGCTCTCTTGGGTCTGCCTTTTGGAGGAAAATGCATGAATGTAGGAGCAGAGTTCATGTTGAGCTGTAAAACATGAGATAAAAAATACTAAATGTAATATTCCAATATTCTTTATATATCATTAATCTAACTTTTAAAAATACTTTTTCTGCACAAATTTTGGAAAGACAGCATTTATTATAAAAATCCAAGTGGTTGTCCAGAGTTACATTTCTGTTTTTATTCATCTTACTGCACTACTGAATGAAAAAGAACTTGTAAACTTGAGTAAGTTCTCTGAACTCTCACATTTAACATATATCATTCATATTATCAGCTTTATTCTCTATATTTTATCAGCCATTTCATTCTTTTTCCTTCTAGATCTATAATTAGGGTAAAGAAAGAATGGACTGAAAGTGTAAAATGGAAATATTACGATCTGGCAGTACATGATTTATTTTACTTCTTAAGCAGTTATTAAAGAAAAAGTACTGGTATTTGATGAAAAATAAGCATATTATGGAATTAATTTCAACCAAATTATAAGTAGATTAAATTCCCTATTTAAAATTTAAAGACTTTACTTTTTTGTAACGATGATGACTATGCAACAGAAACCAACATTTTCGCTCTAAAGAACTTGACTCTATCAGAGACTGCAGTTTCTGCTCAACTTCTGTATTAATTCAACTGTCTTAAATTGGTTATATTTCAGAAGTATTTTCTACAGGTAATTTCCATCTCTAAAGTGTATTACATAGAACACCACCCTAGTTTAAATGGTGTTTATTATTGACATAACATCTAAAAAACACATATTGGGTTAATTTGTATTCAACATCAAACTACAAAAAAAATACATATAGGTCAAATTTTTGCTGCTGAGGAATTATGAAAAATGTCTTAAAATGAAAGACCAAGAGATTTTTGGCCCTTGACTTGCAACAAAAATTCAGTATTTCCTAATAATGAGAATGAAAATGAAAACAACACTTTATATATATATATATATATATATATATATATTAGATTACAACAACTGACCATCAAGGTAAAGATACAACAGTAAAAGCTTAGCTCCCTATAATAATTAAATTTAATAGCAAAGTGTACAGTCAAGACCAAAACAGTTCCTGCCCTATAAGTGACCTCTGACTATAGCTGTCATATGTACAAGACAGCTCCAAATCATTTTATAGAGCTTTATACAATTTAGCACAAACAAGATGAATACCCAAAAGTCTCTATATCAAAAATTTCTCATTTTTAGTAATGCAAATGCAATCAAATTTGCATTACTTACCTTTATATCATCTACATGAGTACTCTTCAAACACTACTGCTAAAGATCAATAATTGGTCCATGTTTGTTATGGTTTGAATGTTTGTCCCCTCTAAAGCTCATGTTGAAATGTAATTGCTGTTGTAACAGTATTAAGAGGGGGACCTGTAAGAGGTGATGAGGCTAGGAGGGCTCTGCCCTCATGGGTATGATTGGTGCCATTATAATAGGGCAAGTTTTTCTTGCCCTTTGGCTTCCGTCTGGTCATCATACTATAAGAAGGCCCTTGCCAGATGCCAGCACCTTGACATTGGACTTCCCAGCCTTCAGAACTGTGACCCAATAAATTTCTGTTCATCATAAATTACTTAGTCTCAGGTATTCTGTTATAGCAGCACAAAACAAACTAAGACAATGTTTAAGCAATTAGTCTTTCCAAAGGGATATCTAGATGACGTTTTCATCCTGTTTCTTTTCATGCTCTTCATTTCTTTACCCTAACTTTTCATTATTTCTACAGAATTTAGGTTTAACCAACTTCTGCAAAAATAAGGTAGTTTTGGGAGGGGGGAAGGCTTCAGGCCAGTATTATTGCTGTTATTATATACTAATAATAGTAACTATTTAGTACACATTTATATGTGGCATAGAGCTAAACATCTGCATATCTTAGGATCTCATTTTAATCTTCCCAACAGTCCTATGAGAAAGGCACTACTTTTTCCCTCTCTTAAAGATGAGGAGATAAAGGCATAAAAAGGTAAAGCAATTTACCAAAGGTCACACAGCTATGAATATGCAAAGATGGAATCTGAACTCAGGTCTTCTGACTCTAGTCAATTCATTATCACTGTATCATAACACTTTCTGAACTCTAACTCCTTGAATAAAAATTTAACAAATTTTTTCATAAACAATTTTTTACTAAAATTTTGAACAAGTTCATTAGAAAACTTAATTATAAACAGAAGTTCCTGCAATATGGTACAAGCTGATTATAAGACATGACATGAAATAACACATATTACATACATTATATATATAAAATATGCCCCATATAATATATATATTATCTGTCTCTGTACATCAGAAGTCAATATTATTCCATTTTCCAGTAGTGGGCTTACATTTAATGAACATTTAGTAATGCTGGCTAAATTGAACAAAGGGCACAGTTACGAGTTCCTTTCTTCCCTATGCTTCTCTCATGCTAGACTTTGTTCATGTGTTTCCCTTACGGATGCACGAGAGAAAGCTGCAGCCAACATGTAAATATAAGATGAAAAGGGAGGAAGTTCCCCTCATCCTCACTTCCTGCATTCGAACAATCAGAAAATCCATCCTAAGGCCTAACGTTCCAGAATTTTAGAGTTTTTTAAAAATTGTATGATTCAAAGTCTTCCTCTTAATTAAAATGCACAAATTCCCCAAGGCTACACACAAAGCAGGATCCAACGTGGCCTTGTTTCCTAGTCCAGAGCTTCTTCCAACATACCATACTCGTTAACCTAATGGCCTATCATCAGACGCTTAGCCTTAGCCATTCCTACGGAATCACTATAACTGAAGTTACTTTCCCAACAAGTCCTCAACAAGCTAGAAACTACCAAATTTCTGCACTTGTTACTAATATTATCTTCAGATACCACGCTACTGTTGACAGCGCTTTAAAACATCAATTTAGAAAGAGTACCTCAACAAAACATGATTTAATAGTTAGTGGGAAAAAATAAGCATTAAAAATCTTTTAGTAGTTCTCAAGTGAAGCAAAATATACACTTCCCCATTTTTGTAGATTATAAATTTGTCATAAAAATCATTAATTGCCATAACTTTTATGCATTTCTGCATTTTAAAATAAAGACTCTTATTGCTAAGCCAAGGGCTAGGTTTTGGAAAAGACAAAGCAGTTCTATACTAGAATACTGCTGCATCAAAATTAACCTGAAGAAATGTTTCACTTAAAAAAATCTTGACTTCAACTCTCGTATCTATGTCACACTTTAAAGAAATTATGTCTAAATCATATAAAAGAATTCAATGATTATATCTAAACACATCATACTGGCAGCCTATAGTCAGCACTCAACAAAAAGGTAAAATTAATTTATCCCACAAAGCTTTTCTGTTTTAAAAATGAACTGTCAACATTTTAAAGATAGAGAAATTTCATGTAAAAATTCATATTTGGGTCTTTTCTTGAGAAAGAGATCTAGATATGGACTTAGTATATTAAACATATTAGTTCTTCACTTTTTCAAATAAATATGCTTTCTCCTATTTTTATTGAAACATCATCTTTCTTGGTCTTTTTAAAAATAAATCATTAATAGAAACACTTATATTTCACTTTGTTCCTGACTACCATAAGAAATAAAATTGGCAAAACACATGCATCTGACCTTTGCTGTCATTGTTGGGGAAGCAGTGTGGTGTGGGTGGGGAATGCGGCAAATTGGAGGGACATGCTTGACCTCAATGAGAGAGGTACAGCTCAGCTCCAGCTCTATTGAAAATACATAGGCCACATGTATCTAGATCTCACAAAACAAAGATAACATATTATCAAAAAGGATAACATAAAGATATTATAATGAAACTAAATTAACCCAATCCACTTTCTTCATTTAGTTTACAGGTCTATCGGAGTAGGTATCTGGCCTTAAAGACTCTGCCCTAGCAGTCACGTTGGACCCAGATGACTATTTGCCAGTATGACAGAGGATTCAAGTATATAATAAATAGCACTTCCATGTGATGATCTGTAAGGCCAATTTTCCTGAGATTTTACAGAGACCTACAAATTATATGAAATGATATTTGGTTCTTATAGTGCTGTAATTTTTCTTTATAAGGTTATTTGAAATTACATATTATTGTGTTTTTCTTTATTAGTATTTTAGTATTATTATAATTATTACTATTATTACTATTATTATTAGCTCCCTAATCTGTAAGCTGCTTATAGGGAAGAACTACATTATATGTTTTCCTTGACAATTTATTGCTCCCATAGAGTATGCACTCAATATTATTTGCTTATTGAATAAATACAAAGAAACATCCTTAAAAGGCAAAATAAATTTATGGGGGAAGAAATAAGCAAAGAATACTAACAGGAAAAGGGTACTGAAGGCAAAAAGAGAGTATTTATCTTACTCAACGAGAAACTAGCAAAGACAAATAAATATTTAATCTGGAAGCAAATGAGCAAAAATATGCACTAACGGCAATTCAATTAGTGTGCTAGATTCTTTAAAGAACTACATACTTTTTTTCCATGACCTGGTAGATCATTATGCCAAAGAATATCACATGTGGGAATAATTAAATAGGCCAAGATGCCCAAACAAATCAATGCTGGGTACTGCAGTAAGTTTTGCAAAGAGTCTGATCAAGCAGTAAATATATAAAAAATTGTTAACCACAGGGTAACAGCATGATTAAGAGCTTAGGGTTCTGGAAGCCAGAGAGCTGAGTTCAAATTCTAGCTACACATTACACTCACTTTGTAATGCTGGACAAGCAACATGCTCTCCATACTTTACTTCCTCATCTGTGAAATGGAGCCAACATCATCTCTCTCATTGGATCATTGAGAAGCTAAATGAAAGAATACGTATGAAGCACTCAGAACAGTGCCTGGACCATAAGCTCTCAATGTCAGTGATGATATGACACAACCATGACAACATCAAAGACAACTAGCATTCTTATGTCAAAGTCCAAGACCTTGCTCCATTGAGAAGACTATAAATGAGAGTTTATTAGCCTGCTCAGGTTGCCATAACAGAAAACCCCAGACTAGGTGACTTAAAGAGCAGAAACTTATTTTCTCACAGTTTTGAAGACTGGAAGTCCAAGATCAAGGGACCAGCAGAGTTGGTTTCTAGTGCAGCTCTCTTCCTTGGCTTGTGGCCATCTTCTTGCTGTGTCCTCAGATGGCCTTTTACGCTGTGCACATGCATTTCTGGCTGATGTCTCTTCCTCTTCTTATAAGGACATCAGTCCTACTGGATTAGGACCCCACCCTTAAGACCTCATTTAACCTTAATTACATCCCTCAAAGCCCTATCTTCAAATACAGTCACATTGGAGGTTATGGCTTCAACACATGAATTTAGAGAAATACTATTCAGCCCATAATAGAGAAAAAACACTTTTAAATAAATATTTAATACTTTACATGTAAAATTCTCTGTATCTGCCACAGTGGAAGAAATAAAGCTTAAGTAAAACTTACAATGAATTTTATATAAAATGTCACAAGTTTGTGCAAAATACTTAACCACATACAATTAAATACCAAAATAAGATTCATTCATGTATACTGCCACTGCATGCTAAGAAAACACATTTCCTCTGTAATGCAAGTCAAAATGTGTTCACCATACTTACCAACTGCAAAAACTATACAATGATAAAGGTAACATTAGCTGTAATTATTTTAATCACATCACAGAATTTATTATAACTACTTATTGTATTTATTAACTTATTCAATGAATTATATTTTTATCTGGCAAACAAAAATGTATCATCCATAAGTGACTCTGTTAAATATATTACCAAAATAAAACATAACTCTTTTACCTGTTGAAAAACATCTGTCCCCTCATCATAGTCCACCATACTGAAGAAGAGTTTGTTACAAAAAGCAGATGAATAGCGCCAGGAGTTAGCCAGTATTTGATATTCTTCATTAGCTTGCCTAATAAGAATAATGGGGCAGAGTAGAAACACATCAGTATTGAAGCATTAACAAAGCAGTTAATAAAACTGGTAATTCTAGGGCAAGCATTGGCCAGTTTTTGTATGGACTGCAAGCAAAGACTAGGTTCTTTTACTTTTAATTTTTAAAAGGTTGTTAAAAAAAAAGAAGATGAAATATTCCTTGATATGTGAAAATTATATCAAATTCAAACTTTAGTATTCATAAATAAAGTTTTATTGCAACACAACCACAATGATTCATTTACATATTGCTTATGACTGCTATTGTGCTATAAGGGCAAAGGCGAGTAATTGTTACAGCAACTGTATAAGCCACAGGCTGGCCTGTCCCTTCAAATGAAAAGTTTGCCAACTCTTGTTCTAGGGTTTTAAAACATTTTTTCTCATCCCCTACACATACAAATTAAATCTTCTAATAATTGTTAGTACAAGACCAATTTTTAAGAATATTTGCAATTCAGCGTAACAGAAAAACAAAAATCATGAGGAAATACAAGTTTTAAAATTGTAAAGACAGTTATACTGCACCTTTATATGTTCCATTTATCTTAAAATGCATTTACATTCGAACCTAAAAGTAAGCAAAAATTTCTCAGAATACCTAAACCATATGCCACAAACAAACCTTCCTCTAATGTGATATTTGTTCCTATTTAGAACTCATTTTTATTAGACATTTTGCTAATTTTCCAGATGATAAAGGTCTATATTTAGATGTAGGGAGAGATTATAAACAGGGAAATGGCATCGCTGGAACGATGTAAGCTCAGTAATAAAAACAAAAAGCAACAAGTTATTGCTAAAACATTTTTAAAAACAAAGTAGGAGTGCTTCTTCCAGATAGTTGACCATTTTCAGGAGTTTGTCTTCTCCCTCTCCCAAAAATAGAAGTAAAGTAATAAAAAGGTATGATCCCACAATAACAAAAAGACTTAGACTCAGCAGCAGATAAAAGATTTCAAGAACTGCCTAAAAAAGAGAAAGCAGGCGTAAAGTTTTGATGGAGGAAGCTACAATCTTAAAGGAGATTACAATGCAGTAAGAAGCTAGGAAAAACACTGGATTCAGAAGCAGCAGACTCTGGAGAGAAGAAATGCAGCTAAAAACAGAGGTCATAATTAAACTTAATAGTGAATAGTAGACTCAAACTTCTGCCCCCTCACTGAGCAGTCCCAATGTTAGCCTTTCTACTGTTTAATAACTAGACTGTTAAAAAAATGTATTTGAGGAAAACCTAACATGACTTTTTAAAAACTCTAAACAAAGAAATAGACTCCAGAAGAAGGATCAAAAACATTAAAAAGATAATTTAACTAAATATACTTAGAAAAAATTAGAGAAAATACTGCATTTGTCAAGACTGCGCTGAGTCTGAGATCTTATCCTATAAGCAAGCCTGTTACTGTTTCATGGATGCTACACAAGACATGAGACTCCTGGGTCAGAGAAAAAGGACTTTATTACTTTATTTTCCTTTGCGTCAGTTCCCGACGTCCCAAGTCTCATAGGGTGACACAAAAGGCCCTTCATGGCTGCCTGCACACACAGTTGACTGTGTTACAGAAGAAGAACAATGAGTTTGGGGGACTTGCTGTTCCTCTGGTACGTGGCGAGTCTGTGCTTCATCTGGTGGAGACATCTCCTTCCTTAAGGCCTGTCACTGCACACACAGCCCTGAGAAACTGCCCCGGTGAAAAGCATTCAAGCCTTTGTATTCTTGGCACACCCAACGAGTACATACAAGGATGTTCAGGGCCCATGGCATGCTGCTTCCTTTAACAGTATTCACCCAAAAACAACAATATCATATAAAAAAGGAACAAAGAAATTAAAAGAGAATACTTATAAATTTAAAATATGACTGCTCAAATAAAACACCAATTCAGAAGACAGTTAAATAAAATCCACAGAACAAAATAAAACAGGTGGAAATATTGGGGGGGGGGGCGGTGCAGGCACGGAGAGAAAGGATCTAGAGGTACAATTCAGTAATTACAACTTTCAAACAGGAGTCCCAGAGAGAGGAGGGAGTAAAACAGAGGAAGTGATATTTCTGGAAACAATACAATTAAAGGAGACTAAATATTCAAATTAAAATTATTTTCTAGATTCTGAATAAGATGAATGCGAAAAAACCAACATGGAAAAATTCTGTGGTATTTCAGAACACTATGGATAAAAAGAAGATCCTAACAGTTTTCAGAGAAAAGAAAATTCCTCAAAAAGGGCAAACAATGAAATTGAGATTGGACTGGTCATTAGCAACACTAGATACCAACAGATAGAACAATTCCTTGAGAGTTTTGATGGGATATTATTTTCTATTTAGAATTCTATATTGAGCAAAGATATCAATTAAGTTTAAAATGAACATGTTCTCAGCAATGTAAGGAATCTAAAATTGACCTCCCACACATTCTTAGGAAATTACCCTAAGATATAAATTGATAGAAAAAGTAACACGAATGAAAAAGTGAGAAAACCTGAGGCTATCATAGAAGCACTATAAGCAAGGGAACAAGGCAACCAGAAATGTGGTAAGGGAGGAAGGGTAGAAGATGCAAGAAAACTACTGCCTAACTGTGATGCTATGATGTAACCAGTTCAAATGAGAACAGGAATTTAATCAGATATAAAAATGAAAATAATAGATTCTAAGTAATGATTAAAATCAGAAAGATCTGGAAAATATTAAGACCATAGTAATTAAATATATATTTGTTCCCACAACAGTAAAAAGGACAACCAAAAATGAACATAAGATTCAAGGTCCAAAAAGAAGCAAATTAAAATATATCATAATTTTGGTCAATTGGTGATGAGAAAGATTAATTATTTTGAACATTTTCTTTTGAATGGGGCAGAGGTCGTAAACAATGGCACTGTAGAAAAGGAATCGTAATCATAAACTATTACTTTGCAGTGGATACTATATTATAGGGAAATAATAATGTAAATGCTGTTTATTCCCTTTCAATTTTCTAAATCAACCTATACACAGAGCACAGATGTAATTACAGTTACAGTATAGAATGTAGATGCTATCAACTATGACAACATAGAAATATAGTTAACAGAATTTGGTAGGTAAAGGAGAGGAAGAGGTGATGGGTAAGGCTGTGCTTGCTAATCTTCATATCAAAAATTAGAGAATCAAGATACATCATCTGTAGTTAATGAACAAGAAATACAAGGATGTATTTACTATTACAGTGATAAACAAGAAACAGAAAGCAATAAAAATCTTAAGGGGTAAGATGAGTTACATCTTCACTTATAGCAAGAAATGTAAAGACCAAGTACACTGTATGAAATATTGTAATAAGAATAACATTTAGAGATATGAAAAAAACATCAAAAGAAAAAAACACAAACGAGTAACAGTGATCGTTTCTGGTACACAAGTCTGCAAATAGGTAAGTTCAAGGGCCAGGGACTGCAGTTCTTCATTTCAGACCCTTCTTTTTTATTAACACAAAGCAGATGAGATTGTTGTGATTAAAATATTATATATTTTAAGAGGCCTAAATATGAACAGTGCTGTAATCTCAGGTCATTTAGCATAAAATAAAGGTCTTAAGGCATCATTTTATCAGAGCATAGCACCAAAACTGATCACTGTAATGATTAGTGTAAGACTGCATTGTGCTCAGTAGGCAGAAAACTATATAGTACATTTTAGAATATTTTCAACAAAAATAGCTACAAATTTTAAAGCTTTGGTGGTTAAATAAGATTTAATCTACTGTAATTCCCTCAAAAACTATTTACTAAACACCTAATAGCAAGAAGTAAGAAGTAATCTCTAAGATCTCTGGTCTTCACAGAGTTGATGTTTTAGTGACGAGACATATAATAAACTAAATGAATTAAAAAAAACTAAAAACTAAGATACACTCTGAGAAAACAATATACAAAATAGCATTATAGGAAATAATGGAGAATGTACTTAGATGGTATGGTCACAAAAGGCTTCTCAGATGAAGTGACACTAAAGCTCAAATGCCAAGGATGAGAAAGAGCCAGTAGGAATAACAAGCTTTAAGGCCTAAAGAGGGAAAGAACTTAAGATGCTGGCAAGATGAAGCTGTGATATAAATGAGAACACGCTGTTTACTGGAGGAATACGCACAGAATACACACTTACACTCTCCCTTGTCTGTGTAAAACAGTGCTGCACTGTGCCTCTCCCAATCCTACAGTCAAAACAAAGTTCAAACTAACATGAGCCCTAAAATCGGATTTGATTTTTGTCATAAGAAATGTAATATGACTGGTAAGTATTCATCATTGATTTTCAAAGAAAAAATGTATAATAACTTCACACATTGAACTGGCACTGACACACAAGTAGGTCCTACATCTTTACATAGTAATAAACCTTAAGAGACCAATACTGCTTTAAAAAACTCATTAAAAGGATGGCATTACAATTAAGAAAGCAGTACATTAAACACAATTCCATTATTGGAGTATTTTACAAAAAAGAACTGTTTAACTTTTCAATAAAACATAGAGAAATAGTAAATCAGAAAAAAAACTAGCATTCTTGTGATGACAATATTCTAAGTAATGAAAATGCTTCATTCTAAAAAATAAATAGACAGAAAACAATCATATTTTAGTATTCAACATCTGTGTATAGCATCTTTTGGAATGACCTAGACAGGGATAATGTTGAATTTCTTTTCCTCATATTTTTATAACCTAGCCCATTAGAGTATATTACGTATACATTCATGAACTCATTAATTCAATCCACAGATCCACATTAATGCCAACAATGTGCCACGTAATGCAGGAGTGAATAATAAATGCAAGGTCCTCAATCTCTAGAAGCTTATGTTCTAGTGAGAAAGAAAGGCCTCATATAAATAAGCACAAATTTCTAAGTACTATGAAGAAAATAAAAAAAAGAAAATATGACAAAGAGTAATGAGGAGTCAAAGAGGATGAATTCAACTTGCCTTCAAACTCTATACTCCATATCATTCCACTTTTTCAGATTTAATTTCCCAATAACCAACTTGTAGAATTTATCCTCTATTCCAAAATCCAAAAACATTCCCCTGCCCATATAATGAAGACAATGGGAAGAAGTCAAGATCCTCCATATCCTGGCCACAACTTCTATAACCTATGTCTTTATGAACATACCACACTCAAAGGGTTTGTTTCATGAACATACCATGTCCATTCTTACCATATGCAGTAAATACTTTGCTTAGAATATCCTCCCTTCTTTCAAAATCTTTCTCAAAAACTACCTCTCTTTCAGAAGTCACCTCAAATCTCTACACCTACAATAGTTGTTGATGCAACTGTCTGAAATGGAAATTCTCAGCAACTGTGTGGCACTATTTATTTTACGTATATATCTGTTCTGTTTATATGTATCAATTGTCCAATGGCTAGGACCCTGTACAGACTAGGCATTTAATAAAGGTTTGTTAATGGTGATGATGAATATTATACTTTCAAAACCAGTCAATATATCATAAATGCCTTAAAACTAAATTTACCACATTAGAGATTCTAAATTCTAGTGAGTCTGACTAAAAGCCCATTTAGTCAGATTTACATCACAGGTTACTGTCTCTTTTAAGGCAAATTTGCTTTACTCTGTGGTGTTGGGGGGTAAAAATACATTTTAAATCTGTGTACTATCACAAATATATGCTGTTTGTCAAAGGAATACTGTTCATGATTCAAAAGCTTATAATGACTAAATCATCATGTGATGTCATGTTAGTAATACCAATTGCATATGCAAATGCAGAATTCAGATTTTAACCATCAGTGATATTTAAACTCAACAATTTTAATATGTGCTACAAGAAAAAGGGATATGCCTCACAGCCTCCTTCTAAGAGGCTTGTTAGAGGAAAGAATAGAATTATGTACTCTAATACATAAATAAGGTCCATATATCTTAAAAAGGAATATAGATCATAGCTGCTATATAGCGTACAGAGATGGATGAGATCACAGTGGGCCAAAGCAGACAAAATGTGAATATGAAAAAAATTGGAAAATAATGGAGGTATGTCTGGAAAAACTAAAATTATATTAATAATAAGCAAGAAAGGACAGGGAGAGGATAGAAAGTCAACAGAAACAGTATAAACAAAGATTATGTTTATGTGTTCAAGTAATAGAATATAAGCTTCACGTTAGAAAATAAGGAAAGAAAAGACTGGAAGCAGTAAAAAGATACACAGGACCTGGACTTTATTCTGTAAACTTCAACTACAAGTGTTTTTGAAAGAAGCGGATTATGCAAAATACTATTTAAGAATGCTGTATCTGGCAACTGTGTATGATATACAGCAGTAAAAGAGAATAAGCGTTTGGAAATGGCATGATTAGGAAAACATAGGAGGCTATTAAAATATTATATAAATAAAGATGTGACCTATTTTGTACACACTCTCCACTGGAACCCAGCAGGCCAAAGCACCCAACAAAATTTTCTAGACAATGTACTTAGGAACAGCTCTAGTAGAATAAAGAATTCCACAGGTACCAAAGCAAATTACATTTTCTTGACTCAAATACAATACTCAGAGAAAATTTAATACTGACAAGGCAAATGGGGGCTTTCTTCTGTTGGATGTAATTCAGTACCAACAGGATCAGTGAACAGATCTGTGTGTCACTGAAAAAAAAATTCAATGATCCTGAGAAATATGTATTTTAATATCAATGATATCTCCTCACAGTACAAAAGATTCATTAGAAAAAATGTGCCCTAATAACAAAGACCCTATTCTCTATCCTTACTCCATTAACCTTTATGCCCCCCTCTATATTCCAAATTCTTAATAGAAAATATAAGAAACCTAACTAATGACAGATAAAGAAATTCAGCAGATTCTTGCATATGTTTGTCAGCTTGGACTGATGAGCAAAGTAAGACATTACTAGTGCTTATTAGCACACTTCTGACCTCACTGCCATCTGAAATTGGAAATTTAAAACCACAAGTGCTCCAAGCACTTAAATAACTATATTTCCAATGCTGTTAACTAAAAAATATGTTGTTTTGGTAGCTCACAGTAATATTAGAGGCCTACCTATATGAATGTAGGGAACATTGTAAATTGTTCTAATATATTCATATGCAGCCTGAAGAGGGCAGTCAAGCTGCATCAAAAGGATCCAGGAGGGCTTAAGCAATTACTGCCGAGCAGTGTTCTACTATATCTGTTATATGAATTCTTCTCCATTTTTTAATATGGGAACAAAAAAAAATCACTTAATACAAGTGCTATAATTTTATATTATAATCCTTTTTAAAAGGTGATGTAAAACTACAAAGAATTATTAACTCATCCATAGGTCTATATATTTAATATATTTACTATGATGAATGTAATTTTTGAAGGAATGTTTTAAGTAGTATGGTATTTCTTTTTCATGTTATTAAAACTTCCTATAAGGTAAAGGATTCATATCAAACTACCATTGCATGCCTTTATAGTCATAAATTTATAATGAATTACATACATAAATCTCTATTATAGTTATTCTAATGTATGTCTTCATAAAACCCCAAATTAAAGAATTTTTATAGATAGTGATATATATAGATCTGGAGTGAGCAGATTCACCTGTTAATTAAGGTTCTGGTACCCTGAGAATAAAAAACTGGTAAGCAGCACCCTACACAAAGATTTTTAACAGAGTTGTTTCTCTGGTTGTGCTATACATACCCAGGACCCTGCTGAATATACTGAAATATATTAAATAGAGTCAGTGCCTTTGAAAAGTTCAAGAATCAACAGTTTAATATCATATTGTAATTGACTCTGTAATTCACTAGTGGGTAAGATAAATTAAAGAGGTTGTGTCTATTAGAGCTCTCTCTTTGCATCCATTTTTTCCTTTGTCAGACCTAAGTAGATACCTTTCCTTGGAAAACAACTCTAACATAAAATACGTGATTCAAAGACATATGTTAAAGCAAAAATGTATATGACATAAAAGATATTGAATTGTATACAACATGCATTGTTAGCACTCAGTTTATGAGAGACAAAGGAATTTTAGTTCTCTTTTTCAAAAAAAGCTGAGGTACAGGAACATATAAATGTTTAAATGTGGTATGCTAAGGAAAGTGACATACAACGTATTACAGTAAGGAAACAAAATGATTTACCCATTGTTCATTTAACAAGTTTTCTTACCTACTACATATACATATGAGGCTTATAATACATATTTGATAAATGTTTATGTCACTAATGACAAAGGAGAAATAAATGAATGAATAAGTGGATGGATTAACTCAATGTTTGGAAGCGGTAAGATATATAGGCCCTTGATTCAAGATACTTTAATCCGTTAGGCTAACACTTATAATGTTAAATAGTGAGTACAAAACAACAAATGAAACAAGTTCAAAACAATGTAAATCTCATTTATTATAATATGATCAGGAACTATCATGATATTCAAAAATATCTTTTGAATAAATGAATTAACACATTTGTTGCAAAACCTGACAAGTCAAAATGAGGCATTAATTCACACCTTAAATCCTGCAAAATTCCCCGACAAGTCTATGCTTTAGCTTCATGTGGTAAAGAAGAAAATATATGCAGACTTTAAAGAACTTTCTTGTACTGAATTGAAAAGGCAGACATAAGGTTATAGAAAGTGTGTCACAAGAGATGAAGATTATGTGTTTTCTACTCAACTCAAAGTATCACCATCATAGGTAACGTTTATTGCGGTTACTGTATGTCAGGAACCCTTTTATGTATTTATACATATTTTACTTAATCTTCACTTTTTAAAACTCTTCTCAAATATATTTTATTTTTAATAGATTTTATTTTTTAGAGCAGTTTTAGGTTCACAGCAAAATACAGTGAACCTTTGAGATTCATACATTGTTTATAAATAATTCTTGGACTACTGATTAACCAGTTAACTATTTGATTATGTACATTATATATTACATATGTAACTCATCTATCTTGTGATATTACAGAATTCCGTTACAAGCAACTCTTTTGTCCAGTAATATTGTTCCACACATCTCTAATTTTATTAATGGACTACTAGACCACCATAGGAATATCTCATGCTAAACACTGAAGGACTATTCTTGGAGTGTTCTTTGCTCCCAGCTTTAATGAGGTATAACGGGCATATAAAAAACTGCACATAATTAATGTACACAATTTGTACAATTTGGTGAGTTTAAACATACATATACACTCATGTTACCATTACCACAATCAAGGTAACAAACATTTCTATTACTCCCAAAAGTTTCCTTGTGTCCCTTTGTTGTTTTTGGTTTTGTTTTGATTTTTGGCAAGGCCTTATGATACAGGTAGTTGTTTTATCCCCATATCATATGAGGAATCTGAAGCACAGAAGTTAAGCAACTTGCCTACGTCCCATGACTAGTAATTAGTGGAGCCAGCAGAATTCAAACTCAGTAAGAGATACGTTATGACTATACCTATGGCTATATATAAAAATACAAATACAAACTCAATTTTCAAAGTGAGGTTCCCAGTCCACTCACATCAAAATTTACCTGGGTTTTTTTAAATAAAATACAAATCCCTTGAACATATATCACATTAAATTAGTCAGGTTGTTCTAACGGTGGGTTCCATGAATATGTATTTTAGCCAGCTTTCCAAGTACCATTCAGGCACACAAAAGTATCTGGGGAAAAAAACTGAAAGGCTTCTTTGATGAAGTAATTCATTTGATCCTGTGGTAGGTTTTATTCCCCAATGTTAAATATATTAGTCTATGTTAAAAAACAAAAAACCCACAATGTACAAAAGTATAATAATTTAGTTTAAAATAAAACAAATATAAAACTAACCCTAACACTTTTAACATGACTTTCAAACAATGTAATATTACTCCTATTATTACCACATAGCCAAATAGAAAAAACATAGATAGCATCTGAATTCTGAAAATCTGGACTTATGTACTGGCCTTGCACTTTAGAACGTATAAACTTGAAAAAGTCATATATACTTTCTGTTTATCTTCTCCTTTTTTAGCATGACAATACTAATAATTCCTCTCTTAAGTGTTTTCATGAGGTTAAAAGCACAAGGCATATCAAAGTCTTTAGTAAATGACAAAGGGTTATACAAATCTTGCCATGTCAGCATCTAGCTTAAAATCCATTGACTATTTGCATTTTCAAATCTCATCTCAAATTACTTTCCCTTTTACTCTCTACACCAAGCACAAAAGTTTTCTTTAATTTCTCTCAGTAAACTAGACTTACTCTTGAAATAGAATTTATGTGCTCTACCTTCCTTCTCCTCAACCCAACTTACTATATTTACAGAGCACACGTGACACATAATACATATGACACACATAATACACATGTCACACAACCACGTCCAGTGCATGGGGGCAGAGAAGCATGCCTCATGAATTATTAACCATCTTGTGTATCTTAATACTTCAATTATCACTCTCCAAAATAAACCTTTTTGAACATAAAAATTAACAGACAAGACCAGGGTCCTCTCATAAAACTCTGTGCTTTTCCTTCACGGCATTTACGAGTTAGGTAATTATAAGCTTAACTATGTAACAGTTAACGGTCCAGCACTTCAGCTAGACTCTGAGATCAATGACAGCCTCAGCCAGGTCAGTTTGTTCACCATTATCTCCCTAGTATCCAGCACAATACCTATACATTGTGATCATTCAACAAATATTGGTTCAAAAAATAAACATCAGCATCAATATAATATTGTATCATCACAGTAGTATCCAATTCCATGGTAAAAAGCCACAAGTTTATAAAATAAAGTTCCTTTTTGTCTTCATTTCCATTTAAGATTCTTAAAAGGGAAAAAAACCCTATTCTATAGACCTGAAGAGAATTTAAATAAAAACTAAAATGAATATTAAATATATACCTCTTGCCAAGAGCAATGAGAAACATTTCAGAATTATTAAAAGATTCTGTGTTGGGGTCCCCAATACCATCCCCAGGTTTGGTGATTCACTAAAAGTACTCACAGGAATAAGCATGTAGTCATATTTATGGTTGAAATTAATTATAATGAAAGGATACAAAGCAAAATTGGCAAAGGGAAAAGGCACCTGGTGCAAAGTCTGAAGCAAACTAGATGCAAACTTCCAAGAGTGCTTCCCTGTCAAGTCACACAGGACTCACTCAATTCCTTCGGCAAAGAGCTGTGACAACATGTGTAAAGTGTTTGTACCAGGAAGGCTCTTTAAAGATTCAGTGCCCAAAAGGGCTGGTCATGTAGACACCCTCTGTATAGCAGGTGAAAAAATTCCAGACTCCCAGAAGGAAAGCAAGTGTGCAGCATTAACCACACTGTACAACAATTTAGGCACAGTGAGCCACCCTGATCAGTTAAGGAATGGTGAGAAAATCCCTAAAATCCAAGTTCCCACATGCCAGGCAAGGGCCGACCTTGGGAGCTGGCCACTCTAAGGAACAATCTCAGGCCTGCAATGTTAATTCTTTTCTGAACAGGTTCATTAGAATCACTATCTTCAGATAAATAAAAGGAGGTAACTCATCACCTTTACTGTATTTTATTGACAAAGCCAACAATCTACCACAGGGAAAGAATATATCTGAAGCAGTTTTACTTGAAAAAGTATTGGTTTGTACTAAGTCATCCCCATGGGATCAATATTCCTATGCATCTTAAGAGAAATTATTCAAGGACTAAGGTCTGAGACCATGAAAAACACTGACTCTTACTTAATATGTTAAATGACTAACATATACTAAAATCATGGAAACCAAGGAAAAATGCATTAAATTAACACAAATTACATGTTACAATTAACATGTAATTACAATTAACATGAATTTATATATATAAATAATATTTCTAGCTTTAGAGATAAAAATGTAGAAACTTCGATCTTTATTTTGAATGCTTGAGAGTAGCTATCAAGACTACTTTTAAAAGTAATTTTATTTCAGTCATAACCTTTATAAATAAAGAATTTTCAGGGAAATAAACACTATTTTATATCCTATTTACATCTGTAAATGTGTAACAAGAAACTTTTCATTTGAGTTTTTCGTCACATGAAAACAATCTTATTTATCTCATTCAATAAAATCCTACTAAGTGCACAGAAAGTGCAAAGCCCTGAACTGCACGTTATCTAGCATCAACACATCGTCGTCGTCGTCGTCATCATCATCATCATCATCATCACTGTAATACTAGTATAATAGTTTTTCCAACAGTTTGTCCTCAAAGAACTTTCTTATTTGTGGTCAGATTCCAAATTTTCCTACTAAGACTAAAACTATACCTGGAAAATACTGGGTTCCTGTAGAATAATGACAACCAGCAAAAACTTCTAAAAACTATGCACTTCTACAAAAAAGCACACACAAAACTATTCATGCCACTAGCATAACTAGAATAAAGAGAATCCTACAGAATGTGAACATACATGAAAAAGAGGAAATTAACACCTGCAACCTCAGAAACCCCTGCAAGAAGAAGTAAGGTACAGACTGTGGGGAAATAAAAACAGGGGAAGAGGGATCCCAGCAGAGGTGGAACACAGGGGAAAAAACACCCTGAGAAAGAGAGGAACTCATCGGAATTGGAAAATACTGAGACCAGGTCTAAGCTATTACAAGATGGTTAAGAACAGTGGCTACCAGGCGATATAAAGGAAGGGGCTTGGAAGTACACAGGAACAAACAGAGGTCTTACGAATGCGCCACTTTGTATGGAGTCGGAGGCAACTTAGAAGAGGCAGACATGCACTGGCGACTTGGTAGTACAGTGAAATAGAGAAGCAACTCATGGAAAGGGATGTACAGAAATAAAAAATCATTTCAAAATCAAAATACACCATTGCAAAAGAAGAAGAGGAGAAGTAGCAGGAGGAGGAGGGGAAAAGAAAACTGTTGCACTCAATCTATTCTACTTTATAAGCAGAAAAGGGCACTTGAGTTAAGAAACCTACTAGTAGGCCACCCAAAATTCTAACCATCACCCCCAAATACAAACTATTGTTTCTGGTCTAGGAAAGAAAAAAAATATTTTAAAAGGAGCAGCAAATCATCAATAGCATCTATACAGAGCTACCAGAAGAAATCAGGAAGAATAAAAATTCTTCAACGGATAAACAATTTCCCTAAAAAAAAAATCATGAAGAGAAAACTGAAACATAATACTCCAACCTAAAGTACGTATCATTAAACAAGCAGTTGAAGACATGAAAAAGAAATCTCAAATAAGAAATTCAAAAACATGAAATAGAAGTAAATAAAAAACAGGAAGATATGATGTGAGAGTTAACCAGACTCGGGAAACCAACAGAAGGTAAAAAACAAAAGACAAAACTCATACAGAAATGAAGGCTGCATTACAAGGTCTTCAAAGAAGAACAGAAGTAACTGAAACTATAATAAAGGACACTAACAATAGGAATTAAAAGTAAGAAAACAAAAACAAAAAAGTTTTAAAGGGCATGCTAGAAATAGAAGACAGACAAAAAGATTAAATACATGGAGAATTAGAGTCCCCGAAGTAGAAAAACAAAACTATGAAACAGAAACAATATTTTAAGCTATAATATAATAAAGTTTGTGAAAATAAAAGAAAACCTACATATACATATTGAAAGAGCTCGTTGTGTATCTGAAAAAGTTGACCCAGAATAGTCAACTTCTTAAAGTTGACACAGTGTAGTAAAATTATTAGCCTTCAATGAAAAAATTTAATATATACTTTGGCCCTCAAGTCAAAAAGACAAATCACATTCAAAGTAAGAATATTAGGTTGGCATCAATTTCTTGACAGCACCAAATAAAATTTCTTGGAACTATGTGAACAGACTACAAATATTCAGTTTCTCCAGCAGTGAAAGAAAAACTTCTATCTCTTCAGACCTCATCAAAAAAAAGGCCCAACACCTTATTGGACTCTTTAGGTACTGAAATAAGTATTCATCCTACTTGAGCATTCTTCTTGGTCATTTATATAGACTAACCCACAAATCAGTGTCCTCTGAAGAGGGACCAATCCAACAGGCTGCACTGGAAATGTCCAGCAAACCATGGTACACCCTTGACCTTTGGACCTATTTAAACCTAATGACTGCTTCAAACTACAAGTCTCCTTAACTGATAATTTTGCTGACTGGAGCCTATAGTAATGTGAGTTTTCTTCCACTTACCAGTACCCATTTGATTTTTTAACACACCACCAGGCTAACATAACCACCAAGTACAAACAGATGCCTAATTTGGGGGTTGGCCAACTTGGACCCAATGACTGATAAGGTATGAAGGGTCCAACAGGCTTTGATTGTGGATGCTATATTCAAGAATGCAGCTGGCCTCGCCGTAAAAGCCTATCACTTTCACATAAAAAGCAGCAGCTATCTCTTGCAGGAAACCTTATCCCCAGCTCTGCCACCTGAAGCAAAGTCAATAACCCAGTGAAGCCCTCAGTTCACAGAGGCTCCCCAAAATGCCTGTGCCTAGTTTACTGATGATTCTGGCAAGTTGCAATCTGCTGGTGTCTGATGTGCTGCTGTGGCTATTCAGCCTCAGAAACAGCTATGTAATACTAAAAGCAGATGGTTTTGCTCAGTGGGCAAAACTCAAGGCAGTCCTCATAGTCCTGACCAAGATCCTCTTTGACAACCTTTCCTACATTTTTATTGACTGTTGCAAAGGCGTAACTATGATGTGCTACTCAGAAGGCTACGCACTGAGAGGTAAAGACACCTTTCTTTGAAAACATCCCTCTTTTAAAAAACAAGTCACACATGCCGCCAACTGGCCACACATAGGTCACTAATGTAGAGATGCCCACAGTAAAGACCCATCATCTGATAAGACCAACTGGAATCAAGCTTCTGATCAAACCCACACTGCCTATATCACCACCATTGCTACCTGGCTCCATCATCATAACTTCACGCAGAAGTTACAACGGATACCAGACTTGTAACTTTCATCAAACGTTGGCCTGTTTACCCTGTGGAGCAGGAGTCACACTGTTCAGTGCATTCTACCTATCCACTATTAGCAAACTAACTATACTGTGCCTTTGACCTCCTCTTGGGGCTACCATTGGCACCTTACCACTGTCAACACTTTTTCAGACTACAATGTCACTGTTACAGTCTGTTCAGCTAACTCTGGTGACTCCATTGTGACTTTTAACATTAATGTGTCATTCTAGCTTTCTGGACTATTTATAATCTAATAATACTGTGCTTTTTGCCACAAAAGCAACCAAAACATAAACCAATAGCCAAGGTATTCAACAGTCATTTCACGCTTCCCAGAATCACTAGTGTCCAGCAGTGTTGCATGTTGGAATAGCCACTCAAAAATTAACATGAAAAGATTTATGACTCTACTTCCTCTCCTCTTTCCATCCACACACCTTAATACGACTGGGCACTAAATGCATCTATCCCAAGAAAGGGTTTATCTCTCCTTGGCTGCTTCCTAAGCAAGAAAAAGGGTGGGGGCATTATTTATACTTATTTTGAAAATTCAAGATTCCATCCTGACCATTCCTGGGCATGATGTCATCATTTTCCCCTTGGCAGCTACCTCAAGGAAGCTCAACTACTTAACCCCTGGGTGGCAGCCTAGCTTTAAAAAAAAAAAAAAAAAAAAAAAGCTTAGGAAATTCCATGTGGGTTCAGTCACTTGATTCTCTTGTTGTACTGACGTGGTAGTCCTTGTTAATGCAGACAAGGACCACTTGGCTGAGTTATTGCACACCGAGCCCTTCTGCAGCAGGCCACAGGGACCAAGGTGAAAGATACAGTCCATTTCTATAAATTTCATAATAATTCCCCTGTCTCTCTCATACCTGAACCCTCCAGATGAACGATCTGGGAATGAGTAAGGAACGATTGGGAAAACAGGTGCAGTTATAGATACTAGGATGGAGACACTGATTTTATGGTGGTAGGAGGCAAGCAGCAACTCCAATACGGGAAGAGAGAAACTTCAGACTACGGGGGGTAAAAGAGAGGGAGAGATGATATAATCTTTTGTTTCTTAGAACCACCTTTGAAGATTTCCTTGCAAGGAAAAAATACCCTGCTGCGGTGCTCTGAAACCATTTCAAGTAACTTAAACTTAACCAATTGCTTGATTTGCCATCTTCCACCAGTGGAATCTGAACAAATTTTGATTGTCATTCTTCTTAAACTTGAGGAATTTATGGGAAACATTAATAGAAGATCCCAGCTACAACATTTTCACGCAAAACATCAATCAGCCTTTTCCAGATGTTTCTCTCAACCCCATTCCCTACTGGCTATTGCAGAGTCCTTCTTGAGATTAGACAAGAGATGGCCTTTTAGTGGCATGGACAAATAGAACAGGTTGGACTAACTGCCCTTATTCTAAAACCATGAACACAATTAATAGAATTTAATAACAAAATTGTGTCCTTTCACCTGGAAAAGTAAAAATTCTTTATTAAACAAATCTTGGGTAAAACAGGAACTACAACAAAAATTTGAGAATTTCTAGGAAAAAAACAGTAATAGGAAAAATGTTACATATCAGAATTTTTGGGATTCAATGAAGCAGTGATACCAGGATGCACAGCCTTAAATACTTTATTTCAATAAACTAAAAAAATGAAAACAAATAAATTAAATTCACAATTCAAAAAGCTAGAAAAAGAACAAACTAAAGAGATGAAAACAAAAGGAACTCAAAGATAACAATAAAAATGAAAGAAGTAATTAGAAAACAGTTTAACAAATCAAAATGTTGATTCTTTGTAAAAATATCTACAAAACAGAGAAACTAAAAAAAGAGAGAAACTCAAATAACAAAATTTAAAAATAAGCAAAGGGAAGTAACCACAGACATAGGGAAAAACATCAGGGACTACATTCACAATTCCACGTTCGTAAAACACATTTGAGAATCTTAGTAGAACAGATAATTTTCTCAGAAAGTCAAATTTGTCAGAATTACTCAGAAGAGAAAGAAAACTAAAGTAGTCAAATTTCCAAAGGATAAATAGTAAAATACCAAGGTAGTATCCCACCAAAAAGGACCAACCGCAGATGGGTTCATACTAACTCTACCTATCTTCAAAATCCTTATAATCTCAATGCTACTTTAATAGTTCCAGAGCATAAAAGAAATTGAAAGTATTTCTGTAGCAGAAATATTTATATATAAACCCAATAAAGAGTGCACCAAAAAACTACAAACCAATCTCACTTATGAATAGAGACATATAAATCCCAAATGAAATGTTAAACAAATGCATCAAAAATTTTAAAAATAATACATCATGACCAAGTGAGATTTAATTCAGGAATGTAATTATGGTTAACTATTAAGAAATACATTAATATAACTTACCATATTAACAGAGCTAAGGGAGAAAAAAAATCACATGATTATATCCAAAGATGCTAAAAAAGACTTCAATAAATTTCAATACTCATTTCTAATTAAAATGCTAAGGAGAAAAAAATATGATTATATCCAAACATATTATTAAAAAAGGCTGTGACAAAATTCAGTAATCATTTCTTATTTTAATCATTCCTAATTAAAATAAGAAAAAAACAACTCACAGGAACTGTTAAGTAATTTTAATAGATACTTCCTTAGCTTAAAAAGTATATGTATACTTTAGACTAAAAAAAATTATTATTTTAGTGGGGATGCATTCCAATTAAGCACAGGAATAATGCAAGACTATCCATTTTATTTAGATATATATATATAAAAATATATATATCTAAATAAAATTATTGTTTGGCATTGTATTATAGGTATTAGCCAATACAATCATATAAAAGAAATGACTCATGAAAGAAAAGAGAAGGTAAAGCTCTACTTGCAGGTAACACAATGATAAATCTGGAAAACTCAAGAGAAGCAATATAATCTAACACAAAAAATAAAATAACTCAGTAATGCAGCATATAAGAAACAATGCCCTTAATACATTCACAAAACAAATAATTAAAAAGTATAATGGAAAAGAAAACCCCAATAATAAAAGATACATAGGGTAAACTCAACAAGAAATAGATAAAACATAGTGAGACAAACGTAATATTCCTAAAATATATAGAACAGAAACAAATAAAAATTCATCTTTTGTGCTTGAAGTAGACTCAACTTCATAAAGATGTCAATCCTCATAACATAAATATGTAAATTTAATGTAATCCCAACAAATGTACCAAAAAGTACTTTTGTGGAAGCAAACAAGCTGGCTCTCAAGTTCATATGGGAAAATAAAATGAACCTGGAAAACCCTGAAATGGAATAATGAGTGGAGATCAGCCTACTAAATAATAACACTTCCATGATTAAAACAATGTAATACTGGTAAACAAAAAAAAAGCTAAATGAAACTATATATACACACACAAAAAATAATAATATGCATATAGATTTAGTGTATGCTAAAGGTGGTATCTCTAATCACTGGAAAAAGATATCCTTTTTAATAAACAGTATTGGAACAACTGCATTGCTATTTGGAAAATATAAAAGGAGATCCTATTTCACACCATACACAAGAATAAATTCCAAATGCAATAAAATATGTAAGTGTACATATAAAAATATATAAAATGTAACATTACAAACTGTGGTAGGCTGAATAATGATAGCCCCCCAAAAATGTCCATGTTCTAATTCCCAAGATCTGAGCCTATATTACATGGTTTAAAAAAAAAGTCTCTGTACATTTCTCAGTGAAGGAGAAAGTAGGAGGATAACAAGGCAGAGGCCAGGGGAAGAGAGAAAGATTTGAAAATTCTATGCTGCTGGCTTTGAAGACAGAAGGTAAGGAATGGAGGCAGTCTCTAGAAACTAGAAAAGCAAAGAAACAAATTCTCCCCTAGAGCCTCCAGGAAGAATATAGCTTTTCTAATACCTTGATTTTAGCCCATTGAAACTAATTTTGTACTTCTTAACTCCAAAACTGCATAATAATAAATGGGAGTTGTTTTAAGCCACTCACCTTGTGGTAATGTGTTATAGCAGCAATGGGAAACTAATACAAAAACACTGTAAGAAAACTGAATATATCTTATATAAAAGCACTCTCCAACAAAAACATAACACAAGCCACAAATGTAATTTTCTTTTATTTTCTAGCAGGCACATGATAAAAAGTAAAAAGCAACAAGTGAATTAATTTTAATTATATTTTTAAACAACATAACCAAAATGTTATTTCGATATGTATCATTGTAAAATTATCAATGCAATATTTTGCAGAATTTTTTGTATTAAGTCTTCAAAATCCTCTATAACCTAGGCTTGCCAACTACAACTCAATGTCTGGAAGCAACAAAAACACCTTAAGCAAATTCAAAAGACAAAAGACAAACCGGAAGAAAACACCTGCAACTAATTCCACAGATAAAGAAAAAATCTCCTTAATATAAAAATAGCTACTGACAACTAAAGGGAAAAAATAAAAAATAAATAAAACATATTCATAGTTCACAAAAAAGATGTACACGTGGCACTTAAATATGTGAAAAGATGCTCAACTTCAGAAAAAACACAAAATAAAACTACACTAAAATATTTCTCACCTAACATATTAGCAAAAAATCCAATAGTGTCACCACACACTCTATTTCAAGGCTGTGGAAAAACAGGTACTTTTATACAATGCTAATGCGAGTGAAAGCGGTACAACATCTCTGGATGGGAAGCTGATAATATCTAATAAAACTGTATATGCATTTATCCTATAACCCAGCAACCCCACTTCTAGGAATTTGCCCTGAAGATACAAGCCCATAAATACAAAATATATGCACAAAATTATTTGCTGTAGTATTTTTGTCAAGGGAAAATATCAGGAAAAACTTCAATGTCTATATATAGGAAACTGATGAAATAAACTACCATATATGCAGAATAGATAAGCCAGAAAGTAATAAGTGATTACAGATAAATACAGGTGGGAATGAGGCGGAAGGGGGAGGGACGAAAATGACATTTCTGAAAGTGTTCATTTTTACACTTCTCCAAGTTCACATACATATGTGTCTATGTATATACATGAATATTAGTATGTATATACATGTGTATAAAAAAGAATCCTTGAGTTGAAACATGCAAAAGGTGAGTTAGGAAAAGCTCTCCTTTACAGAAGAATGTCAACTAATGTAGAAGGAATGACAATCTAAAAATCACCATTTCACAATCACCAACGTAATATCAAATTCAATCAAGGATAATCAATGAATGCTACAACCACTGGGTAAAAAATGACTAAGAAACAGGATATTCACACGATTGCCATGTATCCTTCTTCCCAGTCCACTAACCCCCAAATACTTATTACAAGGGAAAAATACACTTGTACAATGGAGAGATCTAGTGACCATCACCTTAATCAGTCTCAGCACTGGTATCTCAACAACCTAGTATTATGTGACTCTTGATACAATAATAACTGCTGTAATACTCTTGCCCAAAATAAATAACTGAATCTAATCATGAAGAAACAATCAGGCAAATCCACAGCATGGGTCACTATTAAAAGGCAAGTGATGTGGAGTCCTTAAAAATAAAAAATAAAAAAAGGCAGTCAATGACATCAAAAAATATATTTTTTAAAGTGTGGAAATGTTATAGATTAAAAGAAACTAAAGTAGAGACATAACAATCAAATGTAATAAATTAACCTTGACTGGATCTCAAATAGAGGGAGGAAAGGCTATAAAAGACATTTTAGAGACAAATGTAAAATTAAATATGGATCATATAATAGGATTATATCATTGAATTTATGTTAATTTACTTAAAACTGATAATGGTATTCTAACTACGTAAGAATAGCATTATACTTAAAAGATACATTACTGAAGTATTTAGGGGTGATGCATGGTATCTACAACATATACATATTTTTGCTGGTATCTGATTTTTGACCTATACTTAAAAGAGAACAAAATCAAAGGTGGCAAAATGTTAATAATTAGTGAATCTTGGCAAAGGATAGCACTGGAGTCTACCGTACTACTGTTCCAATTTTCTGTAGGTTTGAAATTAAAAAGATGGGAAGACTAAAGCTGTACTTTAAACAGAAAAAAATACGGAAAGTATGGCCAGGAATGGTGGCTCACACCTATAATCCTAGCACTTTGGGAGGCCAAGGTGGGAGGATTGCTTGAGGCCAGGAGTTCGAGATCAGCCTGAGCAACAGCAAGACCCCAACTCTACAAAAAATAGAAAAATTAGCTGGGCGTGGTGGCACCTGCCTGTAGTCCCAGCTACTCGGGAGGCTGAGGCAGGAGGATCACTTGAGCCCAGGAATTTGAGGCTGCAGTGAGTTATGTGAGGCCACTGCACTCTAGCCTGGGCAACAGAGACCCTGTCTCAAAAAATAAAATAAAATAAAATAAAAAAATAACATAACATAAAATAAAATAAACATATATGTATGTTTATTTATATATAAATATAAATATATTTGTGTGTGTGTGTATGTATATATCTATACACAGAGAGAGAGAGAGAGAGAGAGAGAGAGAGAGTAGAAAAGAGCTCAGGGAATGCTACAATGTCACACAGATAATGAAAGTTTATCAAAAATAGTAAAAGGGTTGGCATTATCCAATCTAAGGAAGAGACACCCAGGAAGAAAGTTAATACAATGAAGGTAAACCACATGCCTTCAACATTAAAAAAATTCAACTAGACAGCAAGCTCAACAATAATCCTAGAGCATCATTTATATTAAATTAGCTATAGATGCACTCAAGCCTGAAATATTTCACATGTATCAGCCAAACCGGGAAAAGAATGTGTGAACGGCATGAGAGTTTCCCAGTCTTTGATAAAGAAGTGAAATACCTTGCTCAGGTGCCAAGCAAATGAGGGAAACTGAAGAATTAAGGGCCATAAAAATATTATCAAAGGTACAGAGGACGTTGGAAGGGTTGTAGTACCAAAACCATTTATAAAGTAACATACTTGCAAGTGCTTTAAGTCAGCGGTCCCCAACCTTTTTGGCACCAGGGACTGGGTTTCATGGAAGATAATTTTTCCATGGACAGGGGTTAGGGGGAGGATGGTTTCAGGATGATTCAAGGGCATTACATTTATTGTGCAGTCAAACCTCTCTGCTAATGATAATCTGTATTTGCAGCCGCTCCACAGCCCTATATTCACTGCCTCAGCCCCACCTCAGACCATTAGATTCTCATAAGGAGCGCACAACCTAGATCCCTCACATGCACAGTTTACAGCAGGGTTCATGCTCCTATGAGAACCTAATGTTGCTGCAGGTCTGACAGGAGGCAGTGATGCAAGTGATGGGGAGCATCTGTAAATACAGATGAAGCTTCGCCTGCACCTCCTGCCTGGGGGTTGGGGACCTCAGCTTTAAGTGATGTACAAGGGTAATTTTATCTATACACAATTTTCACCTTATCTGCTAATTTTAGAATCTAATCCCATGAGAGATGTGATCTTACTGTAATGAAACCAAAGGATAATGAGCTCTTTTCCACATTCATTGTTGTGTACACTTAAAGCATTAAATTCTAATAGCTCTGGAGTCACAAATCCCCATCCTGACAGGTAGTAGCTGTGTGACTTTGGATAAATTATACAAACTCTCAGCTTTAATGTTACCATCTACAAAATGGATTTTTTCAGATATACCTTTCAGAGTAATGAGAATTACATGAGATCATATATATATATATCTCTACTGTATATAAAAATGATTTAACATAGAGCCCTCAATGATTTATACATAGTAAACAAAAATTTTTTTAGTTGGGGGAGAAAGGATGTTAGCCAGTTAATATCTGATATGCCAATGTAATAAGTTATTCACCATACTTTTCAAATTACCTTGTAATTTATTAATTTTTTTCATTTATTTGGAGTCCAATAATAAATTAATCTCTAACACATCACCAAAACTTTGGTTATACATGCACTTTGCTTGATTCTACATATAGTTTTTCGTTTTCCTTCAAGTGAATTTTTTTTACTTAAAACTATCGATCCATAGTAATATCCTTAGAGGAGAATATTTTGTTCTTAGAATTTGTAGTGAATTCTGGAATAGATGAGTAACTTTGTAGGAGAATATCTAAAAGATTAGCAATTATGGGGAATATCCCCTACAGTATAATTTGATAAAGGAAGTTTGGAGTTAACACTTGAGGGAGGTGAGAATTATATCAAGCAGTATTAATTAACAACTTTATTTGGCCAAGGAGTTTGATGTTAGCACTGAGGGAGGCGAGAATTGAATTCTGAAATTTGTGAATAAACTGACTGTGTGAAGGAACAGCAGAATGATTTGCTAAAAGGGCTTATAGGGAAGCCAAAAGCTCATTCACCAGCCTTTCAGCAAAGAAAACCAACTGGAGAATCTAAGTGTGAGTTAACTCTAGAAGAAAATTTCACTTTTCTTTCAAGAAAAGAAAAAGCAGAAAAGTCTCACAAAGGAAAGCACCAAGATTTTTTAATTATAACTATGAACTTTTCAAAGATTCTATAGAATTGTAAAAGATTACACCAGTATATTATAGAAATGGTCCAAAAGTACACTGACACAGAAGGACCCAGGGGAATTAATTCCTGTGAGAAAATAAAAAAGAAAAAGAAGAAAAGATGGCTGCTGCTGATGGGGCACCTTTCTCAATGTATCCACAGCTCCCTTTGAGGCTTAATTTATTATTCAGAAATATAGTTTGAGTCACTGTTCTTAAAAAATTTTTCTTGAAACTCCTGTTTACTTTTTCATCTTACTTGTCCCCTTGAGATCTCTTTGATCCACTCTGCCCACTCTCATATGGATCAGTTAGTACTCTCTTGGCTCAATAACAGTAGATCTCAAGACCACTGCTCAGTAGTAGATCTCAAGACCACCCTTCGATCACGATTATTTAACAGATCCGCTTCTGAATTTTTTATCATCCTACAACATAAATTTATCATCTTATCTAACAAACTCCAAGGCTCCTTATATATTTTTTTTCCATTCCAATGGCAATATCATCCTGAATAATTTCAACATACAATTTACAATCTAGACATTACCATAGTCTCATAGTTCCTCAAGCTTCTCTACACTATCAAAAATCATCTACATCATACTTCAGGAATTTACTTACTAAATAAACCCTTTATGAGAACTTCCTAATATTCAACTCATCCTGCTTCTACACAAAACCTGTTCTTCACCCTTGTGAAAATCTACTTAATTGTATCACAGCTAGTTTGTCAGTTTTCCACGGCTTCCTTTGACTCCTATCCAACTTTTTAGAAACCACAGTTACACATTTCAAACCTACTTTCACTAGCACTTTCTCCTCATTTGCCACTTCATACCATAATGCAAACATAATAATCCCAAAGAAGGGTGGTTCTTGCTCCTAAATTGCTGAATACTAAAGAAGAAAATCATTTAATTCTACAGACTCTCCACTAAGAAGTTGGGTATTTTAGTTTCAGAAAGGGTACTCAACGCTAGCTGGTTATCCAGTTAGTTAAGCCTTTCCTTTTCCCTTGCTCCTCCATGAAAAATAAACAGAAGATATAAGCCATGAATCTGCTTCTTACCTTCCCTTTCTTTATACTGGTTTGTACACTAGAATTACACAGATCACATTTTTTAAACGTCAGTGCCTTGTCTCCACCCCAAAACAATAATATCATAATGCCTAGGCATGGGGCCCACAAATCTGCTCTATCCTTTTTATTTGCTTTTCAACTTTTACCTGTTCCTTCTTGCTTCTCTAACAACACCACCCCATGCTGATCCACTAATTAAATTTTTTCTAATAACTTCAATCTTTTTCTCTTATAAATCTAAAAATCATCTAAAATATAAAAGTTTCTTACAAAATAGGCTATGAAAAACAAATAAAAAGCAAATAAATAAATAAAGGTTGTTAGAAGCTAAGTGTCATTTAAAAATTAAGGGTCTACATTTAACAATCCATTTAACACCATAATGAGCTAAATAAAATACCACCCAAAGGATGCACCTTTTAACAGTATGTTATGGTTTATGTTATCACAGTACATATAGTTTTATGTAACTGCAAAATAAATATTTAGATAATAATATCTTTCTAGATTACAGTTACAAAAATATAATGATCAATTAAATATACTTCTTCACAATAATGGTTATTGTAGGAAATATATCCAATTTTAAGGAATAAATGATTTCCCTAAAATATATATGGCATTACAGGATGCCAGACATTTTTTATTTTTAGTAGAAACTGAACTGTTATACCAAATGTCAATTAAGGTGGTATTTTTATCTGAATAGGGCTTTACAATATCCCTTAAGGTATATATATTCTATCCATGTGTGCTAGCCCAATTTTGACAATAGTGTTAATACCCACTTAAGTACCGATCCTCAAATTTAATAGGAGGGTAACTCAGAATCATCTGAAGTGCTGTTTTTCAAAATATTTTGTTCACCATCTTCTCTATCCACTTCTAGCCATGCCCCAACATACACTCATTATTAGGATGTCATAAGATCCTTTTTGGAAATTTCAGTATTCTGAAATTTCCTTTCTGTAAGCTAGTCTAAGTGAAACCGATTTTTTTCATTGATCCAAGTTACTAATAACCCCACTAGAGCTCAAAATGACTTAGAAGCCTATACCAAGTCTACAATGAATATACAATGTGGAGAGTCCTGGAACAAGGAGTCTCAACACAATAAGTATTTGAAACTGAAAAGAAAATGTGTTTAGACAAAAAGAAATAACAACCTGTGCTGTCCTTAACCACTGAGGAAATGGAATATGTAATTTAAATGCTGTTGAAAAAGAAATCTCCACACCCAAGTGATTTTACTGGAGAATTCTACCAACTATTTAAAGAAGAATGAACACTAATTTTACACAGTCTCTTCCAAAAAACAAAAAAGGGAACATTTCCCAACTCATTTTATGAGGCCATTATTACCCTGATACCAAAACTAGGCAAAGACAATATAAAAAATGAAAACTACAGACTAATATCTTTCATGAACTTAGATGCAAAATTCAACAAAATATGAGCAAATGGAATCCAACAATATATAAAAGAATAATATGCCACAATCAAAAGGGATTTATTCCAGTATGCAAGACTGTTTCAACATTTGAAAATCAATGTAATCCATTATATCGACAGGCCAAAGTATCATTCTATCAATTGACACTAAAAAAAATTTGCCAAAATCCAACACCCATTCATGATAAAAACTCTCAGCAAATTAGAAAAAAGAGGAGCTTTCTCAACTTGATAAAGACCATCTACAAAAAAAACCCTATAGCTAATTATCATACTTAACTATGAAAGACTGGATGCTTTCTCTCAAAGATCAAATCAAACTGTAAAAGGTAAAACTAGAAAATTTTCAGGAAAAAACCATAAAACCTTTGGGATCTAGGGCTAGGCAAAGAGTTCTTCAATTCGACAAGAAAAGTAAGAACTATAAAAGGAGAAATTGATCAACTGAACCCCATCAAAATTAAAACTACAAAAGACTCTGTAATAGGTACTGAGAAAAAATATTTGAAAATCACATATCTTACAAAGGACTAGTATCTAAATATATAACGAATTCTCAAAAATCAATAAAAAATCCAATTAGAAATGGGCAAAAGACATGACCAGAAATTCCATCAGATGATATACAGATGACAAAGAGCACATGAAAAGATGTTCAACTCCATTAGCCATTAGGGAAATGCAAAATAAAACCACAAGAAATATCAATACATATCTATCAGAATGGCTAAAGTAAAATAGTGACAATGCCAAATGCTGACAAGGATAAGAAGAAACTAAATCACTCATACTCTGCTGGTTGGAATTTAAATGATACAACCACTCTAGGAAACACTTCGGCAGTTTCTTATGTAACTAAATATGAAACTGCCATACAATCCAGCCACCAGTCTCTGGCATTTATCCCAGAAAAATAAAAATGTAAGTTCAAACAAAAACCTTCAGATAAATGCTTATAGCAGTTTTATTTGTCATAGCCAAAAACTAGAAACAACCAGATGTCCTTTTAAAGATGAATGGTTAAATAAACTGCAGTATGTCCATACCATGGATTATTATTCAGTAATAAAAAGTATGAACTATTGACAAATGCAACAACTTGGATGGATTTTGAGGGAATTATGGTAAATTTTTTAAAAGCCAAACCCAAAGGGTCATATATTGTGATTCCATTTATATAACATTCTTGAAATGACAAAATTATAGAAATGGACAACAGATTAGTGATTGCCAGGGTCAAATTCAAGGGCTAGGGAGCAGGCTGGAGGGTGAGTGCAGCTAAAAAGGGCAAGAAGAGGTATTTTTGTGGTGATAGAACCATTCTGCATCTTGACTGTCTCAATGCCAATATCCTGCTTGTGATATTATACTGTAGTTTTGTAAGATGTTACTATTGGAGGAAACCGAGTTAACAAGTATACAGAATCCCCGTATTATTTCTTACAATTGGAGGTGAACCTATAATTATCTCACAATAAAAAGGTTAATAAAGAAAGTATTTGTTGCATATGTATTATATTTGTACTTGTACAAAATTGTCTTTAGTTTGTTCCTATCAACAAATATTTCATTCATTTCTAATTGTTTACTTCTATAGAATAGGAAGAAATTTCTAATCATTGGAGGTGTCAAAAAGTAAATGGACTTCTCTAGGTAAAAGTGAGTCCTCTCCATTAAACTGTTAAAACAGAGTATATTTAAGGGGGCTCCTTCATTGACCATAGATGTAATTAGGTGACCTACAAGAAAATATGCAGGACATAAAGATGACAAATCAGTTTTTATAGTGATATGTGCAACTGGTCAATAAATATTTTACACGTCCAAAATAAAGTAATATTAGCCTATCAATGTCATTTTCTAGAATACACTTATTTTCAAATGCACATAGTTATATTTGACTACTGAAAACTTTTTAATTCTTATACATATTTATTTTAAAATAAATATAATAAAATTAATATATAAACCTGGGTTATAGTTTTTTCAATTTTAAAATCATATAAATTACCTGCACACAGAACACTGCCGCTGAGGCTGAAGAGCGGTGAACATAACAATCATAGAATAGTTTCGAGGTGGTGCCTTTATAAATTTTCGGAATTTATCACCATTCATTCGGAAGATTGAGCGTCTAGAACTCCATTCCATCAGCTGTTCTACTTTTTCAGCTAAAAGATTCTGCAATTAAATATAGGAATTTAAATTTACACAGGGTTAAAGTTCTTTATTTTGGATTTCATAGAAACAGAACTGCATGAGATTGTATTTTATCCCAAATCAATTTCTGTTAAATACCTTGTTTTGGTGAATATATTAAATATTCATTAATTGACCATAAATGCATAAAATACTTCATTTTATTTTTTCTCACGATTTCAAGGTTTATAAAAAAGATCTTAAAAGTAAAACAATCAGATTTCTCCTTCTAGAAAGGTCAAACAGACATACATTTTCCTAATCTTCCCACTAAATACAGCCAAAAATATTCATTATGTTAAAAAAAAAAAATGTAAAAAGACACTGAAAGGTGGAGAGAAGGTAGACTGGCTAAGGATCCCAGGACCCGAAGAATGACATGGCAATGAGTTCCCTGGGTTTTCTTTCGGCTTCACCTATCCCGGACTGGTTGTTGCAGCTATCGGCAATACAAGAATGCCAATGGGTGCGGACAAGAAAAAAAAAAAAAAGCCTCAAGAAAACCTTGTTCTCTCTATCCAAAGGACAAGGAAAGGAGCAGCCTAGTAAGACAAAATAATAACTACTCCAAACACCACAGCAAAACATAAAAACCCCTGCAATCTCATACCACCCTCACAAACTTGAAACCATGCAGAGCTGTCCTACCAGAAATATTCTGTTCCCGGGAAGGTGGAAGGAAGAGATTGCACCCTAGCTTCTGTATAGAATGCTCTTATCTTTAGATCATTTTACCCAAAAAAGTCCAAGAACTAAGAATTCTACAGGGTTACATTCCTACAAGAAAAAGAAATTCCCAGCCCTTGCAAAACCAAGCAAGCATCAGTGGTCAGGAGAGAGAGGCTTGAATTGTGCCACTTGAGCAAGTTCTACTCTAGAATTCAGGGAGAAAATAATTTCTTTCCCCTGCCCTCTCAAGCAGACAAGTGACAGTGGGTCCCCGTGAATTCCTCAGAGAGACTCGGCATGCATTTATACACAAAGAGGAAAGAAGCATAAGGCAGGCATCTTATCCTGAGTTAGGGTAAAAAACTTGTCAAAGTGTTCTGGACCCATGTGAGCAAGGAAAAAAGATAAATAGAAAGAAATAAAGGGAAGGAGACAGAGGAGAGTAACCTGACCAAAGAGCAGAACATGTGAATTAGTAATTGGCAGAGAGAGAACATTCAGATAGCCATACAACAGCACACTAACTGTATAAAAAAGAAAACTTATAGTTTATTACTGGGATAATTGTTAGTTTAAAAAATTGACATAATTTTGCCATAACAAAAAGGCATCAACTGAAATGGATCCTGACTTTAAAACAAACTAATTACTGGGATTTAGTTAGATTTAACTGTTAGGGCTTTAATTCAGACTGCAAATATATATGAATATATTTCCATACAAAGTAAAATAATAGTATTATTAACTTGAAAGTTAAATAAAATTTATTTTGGAAGACATAGCTCTGCCTCATCAATATACCCAAAATGGTTAGAAACTACATAGAAGGACTTTTACTAATTGTTTTTAGTTTTAATTCTGAGAAGCGAAGTGAGGGTATTCTCCACGTTAAGCACAATTTACTAGTGTTTGCCATACAGAAAACTGCTCTGTATTTAATAGGATTTATTTTAAACTCTTCCACTGTTTATCATAACACTCAGTGAGACAATTTAGTATTATAAATTCTTTTGCGCCCTATAAAATTTTTAAATAAGATAGAATCTATATCAATAAAATCCTTGTATTTTAAATATTTAGGAACTGTGACTCTCTGTGGAAAAACAGAACCTCCAGCTCCAGACTGGAAATCAAGCAGGGTAATACACTAGCGAGGGCGGAAGGCAATTGGTCTAAGAAAGAGTTACTTATCTACGAGTTCCTGCATACTTTTCTCATTAAATACACACATACACAACACTCTCTCACACTCACTGTCTCACGTACACACACTTTTATTACTCTTTACATTTCTACAATAATCTTACTCTATTTTTTCTTGTTAAAAAATCAATAATTATACAGGTATGTATCTACGAAAATAATAAATAACTGTAAAAGGTCAAAGAGTTTACTTGCAAGTTACCAAAGAAGCCAGCCATAGTTTCAAGGATGCTGGAAGAAATGAGAATCCTGAGTCAGAGAGATTTCTTATGGCACAATAGTTAGCATGAGCTTCATGTTGTCACTCACGTTCCAAAGGGGAGGGATGTGAAGTAGACCAGGTGGCTGACACACACGCCGTGGGTTTATGTCACAGCTGAAGAACCCAAAGCTTAGGAAACCCCAATCTCTTAAAGGGACTTCTGTCAAACCCGCACAACCCATACCCTGGAGGAGGAAATTATCTTTATTATCCTGAACAGTAAACAAAACTGCCCTCTGACCTGGAGGGAGACATTCTCTCTATCTTCCAAGGCTTTTTGTATTTTGTACAACAATATGCTAGAAAAGATATGCCAACACAAAAGCAGTTAAGGCTTGTTCCCAGAAGATGTGCAGAAACATGAGAGATCCATGGAGAATTATTTCCCAACAGTGTCAATCAGTATATTTTTAAAACACAAAATTTGAAGATACAACAACAACAACAAAAAAAGACCAAGTCAAACACTAAATACAGGTTTACTCACCTTCTAGGAGTTTAAAATCTAGTTATGCTATATACACTTAAAAGATACTATGGAAATATACACCAAATTGTCATGTGGTCTCATGTCTTAAAAAAAGATATCAGAGGTATCTTTCTCTCAATAATTTGCAGTGTCGTATCTGGTGTACATCACGACTCCATTTACGCAGGGATCTAATACTGGGCTCTCTAGGCTGTTTTGTTTGGCCCATGTGTCTGTCCCTGAGTTTAACTAGTAATTTACATCTGTTCGGCAATTCCCCCTACTCTGTTATTCTTCAGAAATGGTGGGTTCTTTTTGGACCTATACTTATTCATGTAAATTTTTCTAAAAAGATGCCAGAGGGACAGCTATTAAGGTGTTCCTTTACCAGTAACCTGGTAGGTTAGGGTTAGGGTTAGGGTTAGGGTTAGGTACTACTAGCAGAAGCACTAAAATATCCATAGAAACTTCTTACATTGAACTTTATGTAGAAGATACTGAGTAATATCAGAGACAGTATTTGAGCCTTATGCTTTCGCCCCCAGGATAGACTGAGATGCCCCTACTACCGTCCACTTTACCCCAATAAGATAAATAACCATTTCATATTGAAATATATTATTTATAAAGAGTATAAAAATAATGTAAGGTAACAAAGTAAACAAAAAATTTAGGAATTCAGTACACATTAGAATTTCATGGGGAAGGGGAGAACTACTTGAGGATAAAATCTAACCAAAAGATGAATCAAAATAAAGAATTCATGAAATAGAGAAGCTAAGGAAAAGACTAAATGTTAAATATAGTGTTTATAAATACAAATACATTTAAATGTAAAACCAAAACTAAACAACGCTAGCAACTATAGTTATAGTCTTACCATCCTGGTTTGCCTAGGGAGCCTCAAATTGTACTCACTATCTTTGCATAGTTATTAATAGCACACCCTTACTTTCTCAAAAATATTCCAGTTTGGGTAAGTTTGATGGTTACCTAAGGTTTATGACACTTACATTATGTTCCATAATTGGACAAAGTAATTTATCAAATATTTAGTGATGGGGAAGGGAATTAAGGAGGAAATGTACAAAATTTCTATATCTTTTACAGCATGTAGTCAATCAATATAAGCTTTAATTAAAACACAGTGTTGTTTACTGCAAAAGATAATGCTATACAAGTGGATGGGGAGAAGGATACTTAAGTCTCTAACTTACTTTAAAATTCATTAATGAAAGACAGACTGATGGGTGATGGATTAGATGGATACGCAATAAAGCAAGCATAGTAAAATGTTAGTTGTAGAATCTACGTGGTGGATATCTGAGTGTTCACTGTAAAATTCTAGCAACTTTTCTACATGTTTAAAAAATTCATAATAAAACGTTAGAGGAAAAATAAAATTTACTTAATGTTAATAACAGTTGTTTCTGGATGGTGAAATTTTTTAGTGAATTTTTTTGGTTCTCATCTTTATTTCTATTTTGCTTTTTGTTATAATGTATCATTTAACAAATGTATATAATTTTGTAACTGTAGTTTTTAAAAGAATTGCCTATTTTCAGCTACTTATGAGTTTCTATCACTAAATTATAAACTCTTGAAAGCCCAGAACTGTGGCTTTATTCATCACTGTGTCTCTATGACCAGCCCAGTGCATGCCTCATGCATAAATATTTGTATAACTAATTAAGTGAGAAAATTTATTGAAAATGCAGAAATAAATTTAATACAGCTCTCTCATGGTTGAAATATTTCCTTGGTCTAGACACCTTGCCCCAACCACTTGTGGCAGAATTACCCTTTTTAAAACATTTGCTGTTATGATCAGAAATAGTAGCCCAGGGTAAGAGCTGATCATTAAAAACGTGGAGATAGGTTGTACATAAGACACCATGTTTAGTGTTAATATTCACTGAGAAAAAATATTATAAAGCATTGTACTTCATTTAATATATAAATATAATATTATGTTAAAAATACCACAGGAAAATGTAAGTTAAAACCATATCAAAGGATATAATATGGATATACACTGGTAAAATCTTCCAAGAGGTTGCACTACTAATGCATATAAAATTTTAAATGTATGTATCCTTCAGTACAGCAATATCATTTCTAGGAATTTACCCTAAAGAAATAATCAGAAAAAGCACACGTTTATGTAAAAGGATATTCACTGCAGCACTGTTTATAATTGCAAATATTTGGAAACACTAATTGTGCCTACAAAGAGGAGTTTGATTAAATCATAATATGGTATGAAATACAACAGTATTATAGTTATTTAACAAGATGAGACAAACTTACCTAAAATGATATCCACAATTTGTATGTACCTATTCACTCGTTAATTTTTTTACATACATGCTAAATATCTGAAAGGATACAGAGTTGACACTTGAACAACACAGAGGTTAGGGGCACCAACTCCCATGCAGTCAAAAATTCATGTATAAGTTTTGACTCCCCACAAACTTAGCTACTAAGAGCCTACTGTTGCCTGGAAGCCTTACCAATAACAAACAATTAACACATATTTTGTATGTTTTGTATAGTAGGAATATACTATATTCCTACAATAAAGTAAGCTAGAGAATAGAAAATGTTATTAAGAAAATCATAAGCACGAGAAAATACATTTACAGTAGTGTACTGTACTTATCAATACTGTAAGTTTAAGTGGTCTGTTTACAAGATGAATCATCGATCTGAAATGATGGGCAACCATGGCTGCAGACCTCAATCTACAGTACATAGCAAGCAATTCAACTTTTTGTGTAATGTCATCAACTTTTCTCTGCTTCTTGGTAGCACTTCCAGCATCACTAGTGACACTTCGTATGGGTACCATAGTGTTATTCAAGGTTTATGGTACTGCACTAAACACGATGAAAAATACGGGAGAAACTAGAGAGATCACTTTTTGCTGTGATCTGCAATGTACGGGAGAGATGAGCTGCTCACACAGAGACAAAAGCGTCAGAGGGTGTTTTAAGCAGACACTCACAACACTTGAGCTCACCACAATAGCCACAGGAGGTGGCTACGAAGTTATTATAGTAGTATATCCTGGACTACAGTTCATTTTATGCAGTTATGATTTTAATACTGCATCGTTATGGTTGTTTACATTTCTCTCAACTGTGAATGGTGCCGCGTATGGTCTGTAAGTATAGTGTGTGTAAGTTTTGATAAATTTTAACATTTAACATTTCGTAATAGATTTGTGTATATTTTATGGTAATAAAGGATAAAACAGACTAGTATCTACATATATTTCATGCATTCATGACACACCTAACTTACTAATTTTTTTTTTATATTTCTAGGTTATACAGTTCATCTGCAAGTTTTTTCAAATAGTCACATATCTCCAAAAAATTTTCTAATATTTTTATTTTAAAATATCAGTATATATGGACTCATGCAGTTCAAGCCCATGTTATTCAAGGGTCAACTGTATAGCAAATTGATAATTGTTTATTTCTAGAGGAGAAGATGACAGAGTTATGTTTATTTCTATTTTACAAATTCCTCTATGATTTGAATTTTTTTTTAAGAGACAAGGTCTCTCACGCTATAGCACAGTGGTGCGATCATAGCTTATTGCAGCCTTCAACTCCTAGGCTCAAGCAAACCTGCTTCAGCCTCCCACGTAGCTAGGACTACAAGCACGCACCACAATGCCCAGCTAACTTTTTAATTTATTTTTTGTAGAAATGGGGATCTCACTATGTTGCCCAGACTGGTCTTGAACTCCTGGCCTCAAGCTATCCTCCTCCCTCAGCATCCCAAAGCGCTGGGATTAGAGGTGTCAGCCACTGCGCCCGGCCTGATTGGAAATTTTTACCTACATTACTTTATATACAACAGAACGACAGCTATTGCCAGATAGAAACAGATAGTGAAAGAAATATCCAAGAAAGAGTAGCTAAAAGACAAGAAATTTTGATTCCTCTAGGAAGAAATGTGAAACAAAACCAGGTATTGGCATCAGATACTGTAAAGCCCTTTGCTGTTCCTATAGTTAGTTATCTTCCCATCTATTGATTGACCCCACTCTTTTGGAAGCTACATTCATTTCACTTCAATCTAATCCTCACTCCTGGGTCACGCTGCCATTTGAGCAAATGAGGATGTTTCATTATATTCTAACTTGCACAGTTACTACTACATTCATCTTTATTGACTAACACCTGAGTTCATTTCAGTAAAAATGACCTGGAGTATCAGAAGTTCTCCTACAATAACAGAGTTTTATGTACCTCTTTTCTAAGAAACTGAAGAAAGCAATCCCAGATATTTCAAATCTAATTTAGTGAACCATTAGAGAGAAAAGATACAAGAAACCAATATAAGCCCAACAAATAAAACCATTTTCCCGGGTCTAGTAAGATAAACTTTTAGCTTTTCTGGTGATAAAGATGCCAAAAACAGACAAATTTTTTAGGGCTATTAAGTTATTGCAGAATACCATTGTCCTAACCTCATTCAGGGAGTTTACATTCTGCTACCATAAATATCAACCACTATTCAAACACTTATTTTTACATTCTAAATAGGAAAGCAAAAAACAAACAAAACTTTGCATTAATTACAATGTATCAATTCAGTAATTATGTGCTTGAGTAACTCATATGTACCTGGAGCAAATGACACAAGTTAATCCCCTTTTCAACTGATAACCTATCTTGATGCCACTTCTTTTTTAGTACAATGTTTATTTATAATAAGTACAATAAAATATTTTCTTCTTAACATCATTATTTTGAGAATTTTGAGAACTATTTTAATTCAGAAAAGTACAGAAAATAACAAAACAAACATCCATGTACCTACCACCTGTAAATAACAATTATCATTGAATAAGGTCAGTTTGTTTGTTTGAGATCTATTTGGGATTTTTTTTAAACATAAAATATTATAGGTATATTTGAACTCATTTATCCCATCTTACTCTCCTCTACCCCACTCAGGTAAAAATATTTTTTTTCAAATCTATCTTTATATATTTATATATATAAATCTATCGACAGATTTTTAATCTATCGATAGATTTATATAAAGACACACAAACAGGTACATAAAATCACAAATGATACACAATATGATTTTACATGTGTCTTTAATTAGTATGATGTTCTTTTCCAATGTCGTACTGAAATTTTTATTCAAAATTTTGTTTTAGAAATCCAATGCATATTTACACATATAGGTATAATTTATTTATTTCCATTGCTATAGAGCACCCCATCATATTAATATATTACATTATATTTTTCCATTTCTCTAAATAATGTTTACATAAGTTTTCCCATTTTTTTTTTTTATTCTTTTAAGCACTGCTATAGTCATTAGCGCTGTTCATAGGTGAGAGACACTCTACAAGGGTTCTTCAACTGGTCTACATAAATTCCATTATTATAATTCAGAGAGATAACAAACTTGGAATGGGGGAAAAATGTCTTCAATTACACAAATCTCTAACCAAAATTTAGCATTTTATTTATAAGTGAAGTCAAAAAACCACAGTAGCATTAGCAGTATCTGTGACTTTGTAAACCATAGAAATCAGACATATTTTCCTATTCCATTCCATTTGTTGCTCACAGCCCAAGATACAGTTTACACTCATCATTATTCTGAAATTGCAGACCTGTCATTAGATTCTTGTTATAACATGTCTTCATAAAAATATTACTATATCACCTTTTTTATATTTTGATAACAATGTTTCAATATGGTTATCTTTTTTCATCCTATATATTTTATTTTATGCATTTAAAAATCATTCCGCAAAGAAGTACACAGGTTTCATTCACCAGACTGTCAAATATGCCCACGGAATACCAAAAGTTACTAATCAATTACAAAACATTGCCAAATTGCTTTTCCAAACTAATTATACCAATTTATACTCCTACCAGCAACATACAGGTTCACATTTTCCCACATCCCTACCAACACTAGCACTGTCAGACGTTTTAAGTTTTTGCCAGGCTGACAGGTAACAAATACCACACCTCATTCTTCTTCTAATTGTCACATCCATGATGATTCATGACGTTATACCTATATTAGTGTTTATTAACCCTCACAGTTTTCTGCTATAAACTGCCTGATCAGATTATTTATCTATTTTTCAACTGATTTGTCTTTACTAATTAATTTATAGTTGTTCTTTATTGGTAATTAATAAATAATGTACTACCAATTAATATTAATTATTTACATGTGTGGCAACTATCTTCTATTGAGGACTTGAAACATAAATTTATTTATGGTCGCCTGTGGTACACAGAAGTTTGTTTATTAATTAGTCAAGTTCAATCTGTTCGTTTATAATTTTTACTTCTTTGGAGCCTTATTTAAAAAGACCCTCTCTAGCCTGACATCATAAAATATTCTCCTAAAATAACATTAAAGTGTATTTACACTTAAGTCTTTATTTTTCTTTTTTAATTTATGTTATGAGGTAGTAATCTAATTTTATTTTCCATGGACCACTTTCAGTGACTTTTTTCTTTGTATTAAAAAAATACAATTAATAACAAGTGATAACATTAATAACATCTAACATAAATTAAACTCATACTATATAGGACGTACCATACTAACACATATTTTGTGTATGCATGTGTACATATGTATACACACATAACAATACATACATATATACACATACGTATAAAAATTTTAATCTTCACAACAACCCAAAAAGAGAGCAACTGTTACAACCCCATTTACCAAGAGTAGGCAATTTGCAAAAGATCACAGAGATAGTTGTTAGTACCTGTCTGGTTGAAAACTCCATGTTACTTATCTCAGACCACTGCATTACTTCCTTCTTCCACCATGAGAAACCACCTCTAAATAAACTCAATGATACTTTTCACAAGTAGATGGAAAATGTGAGATGTAAAAATACAACCCACTTGATAAATTGTGGGGAAATAAAACCTATTAAATATTTTTCATCATACCTGTAATTAAAATTAATTTAATGTAAGTTTTGTACAGAAAAATCAAATACTTTAATCATATACTCTACACTTTAATCCACAAAAAAATAAAATAAATAGTACTGTATGAAGATCAGGTACTAAAACACAAAAAAATTACCAGTGAATAAAGACCCATATATAGGCTGAGTATCCCTTATCCAAAATGCTTGGGACCAGAAGTGTTTCAAATTTCAGATTTTTTCTGATTTTAAAATATTTGCAAGATATTTACCAACTAAGCATCTCTACTTCCTTCATAGCGTCTCCTAAGATTTAGCCTGAACTTACTGTTAAAGCAATGTTCCTGCTGCTACAGAACAATAGATTTTATAAATGGATGATAATAAACTTAAATAGAAAGTATCAAATTTAAATCTAAATCGTTATGGGCACAACCCAAGTCCCACCCCAGATCAATTGTGTGGCCTGTGGCTTATTATTTTTTAAACCAACAAACAAACAAAAAATTCTCTATAGAATGGGACCTCATTTTTGCTCTAATGTTTTGGGTTGCCAGGCTCCACCAGTAGGTGGAGTATCACTACAATGGTCTTGTTACAGGACTAGAATTTCTTCCCAGAGACATTCAAATTATAAACTTCTTGCTTTAGACATTTCATCTCTACCATGAGTGCACACTGGTCACAGAATGGTTTGTAGAAATGTTTTTTTCTTTGAGGGGGGCAGGGGCAAGGGAATGCATTTTATACAATGCCAAATATGAATATAAATTAGCCATGACAATAAATCAGTAAAAGCAAATACTGCTTATTAAAATAATAGTCCTCTGAACCCATCCTCATAAGAATCTTTTGGGCAACAGACTCACTCTAGACTTGCTACCTATGGATACCGTGAGAATAAATCCACTGACATTTTACAAAGTTAACTCATATTTTAAAGTTCTGTAGAACTTTAGAACTAAAAATACAACTACCATTCAATCCAGAAATCCTACCACTGGGTATATACCCAAAGGAAAAGAAATAAGTATATCAAAAAGTTACCTGCACTCATATGTTTACTGCAGCACTATTCACAATAGCAAAGATATGGAATCAACCTAGGTGTCCATCAATGAATGACTGGATAAAGAAAATGTGGTACATACACACCACGGAATACTACTCAGCCACAAAGCAGAGTGAAATCATGTCTTTTGCAGCAACGTGGATGTAACCGGAAGCTATTATCTTAAGTGAAATAACTCAGAAAGTCAAATTGCATGTTCTCACCTATAAGTGGGTGCTAAATAATGCATACACATGGCCATAGAGAGTGGAACAATAGACAGTGGAGACTCAGAGGGTGGCGGGGGGGTGAGGGGTGAAAATTTGTTTAATGGGTATAATGAACACAATTCAGGTGATTTATACACAAAATAAACAATAAGAATCACTACCCATTTCTAATTCTCCCTAAAGTGAATTAACATTCTTTTCATATTCTCTAAGCCTACTGACATCCTAGTCAAGCCTGTTTGTCCTTAAATACAAGCATTTCTAGTATTTTTTCTAATTTAATCATCCAATATTTTTCTTAGTTACTATTACTACCACAGTATTATTTTCTTTAACCTTCATTACAAAGGTCACTATTCTTCCTGCTGTCAGTCAAATGTTATTCGATGGATTCACTATGGTTTTTGAATAGAAAATATGTTTTTAAAATGAATTAAATGTTTATAGGTCAAACAAATGCTTACAAGATAATTTTTCAAACAAAGGCATTGTAACATGTACATATCCTATATAATTACATAAAATTTTGTTCTACCATACTAAAATTATACATCCTAAAGAGGAAACTCATAATATAAAAATAAAAAGTACTCATTATCTCATAAACATGAAAAAATATCCTAAATCAGGAGTGGGGAATCGTTTCATGTTAAAAGGCCACATTAATTTAGCTGTAATCAAATAAGGCCGCACTCAAGAAACTTCAACTAGATATACATAAAAATGTACATTATTTTTTAAAAATCTAACCACCACGGACTTAATGTTTTAAAAAAATGAAAACTATTTGTTAATTTTAAAGTTAACCAACCTTTTAACAACTTTGTTGTGTCTGCTTTTTGCTGCAAATCATTTGAATATTCGCTTGAAGCAACGAGGTCTGCAGTTTCAGCTGATCCTCTAGATGGGTATCAGTCATTTGTGACCTTAAGGGTATCTTGATTTGCATTAGGTAGGAGAATGTAGATTTGCAGCCATAAGTGGTTGAAAAGCAAGAAAGCATTTTTCAGGCATGTTGCCAAAGGCGTGGGTGCATTTTTCCATATGTCAAATGAATCTTTCTTAGCATCAAACAATGACTTTAAAATGCCATCTACTGAGAGCTTAATCCGTTCCATCTGTAGTTCTTTAGGTGACTTGGTGATATCAACTAGGTGAGGCTGAAATGCTAGTTTGAGTGGGAGGTCATAATTCTCAAAGTCAGTGAAACTTTCATTGTATTCTCCAATTAATAGGTCTATAACAGCTGCATATTCTTCAAATGATTCCCATATATCATCCCGCTCATCAGTGACCTTTGCTAACTGGGTAAAATATTCATCCAAAATTTCCTTTTGAAGAAGTCTCTTAAGAAAAGATAACTTTTTTTGAAATGCTTGTATTTTTTGCCACATATCATATATAGACTTAGTTTTACCTTGCAAAGAAATATTCAAGTTGTTTTGATTTGATGTACCACACAAAAATGCTGCATTCCTATAGAAATCTTCTTCCAATAATTCACATTGTTGACTCTGTTTTCTTCACAAAATTTAACTCTCTGTTCTTGCAGAGATAAAATTTTGGCTAACACCTGTCCCTGCAATAGCCAACACGCTTTAAAATGATATGGCAAATCCACACTGAATACCTCATTGTTCAACTTTAGTATCTTACAAAACTGATGATGCCATGTTGCATTTGCACAAATATAGTTAACAATACTTAAAACTTGTTGCAAAGTGTCACTTAAAATAGTAGCTTTAGTACATAGATTTTGCTGATGCAAGATACAATGAAAAGAAATGAGAGCATCTGGGTCTGTTGATACTTTTTTTTAATCTGTGCAACAAACCCTTCATGTTTTCCTGTCATGGAAGGTGCACCATCTGTACATACACTCACTAAAATTTACCAAATTCAGTCCAACTTCACATTTATCTTGAAAGCTGTTGAAGATATCTATTCCCCATGTTCTGTTCGCAGGAGTGCCCAAAGCGAGTAACTCTTCATAGCAAAGAAAATCTTCTGTTATGACCCAAATGAAGCATAAAACCTGCACCAAGTCAGTAGTATCAGCTGATTCATCCAAAGTGATTGACTAATATATATTTTCCTTTTGAAGTATTGCATGAAGTTGCTCTGTTAAGCTTAAGGCTAATTCATGCTGCTGATCAGTTGTGGTTCTCCTTAAAACAGGCAGTTGTTTGTACTTTGAAACATTATCAGGTCCAAGCATGCTGCAACTTCGACAATGCATTCTTTCACAATTTCATTCACATCAGTGAACGGCTTCCCTTTTTTCTTGAGTATATAAGTTACTCTACAAGTTGCTTCAGTGGCATTATTTCCAGGTCTTATTGCTGCTTGAAAGAATTGTCTTACCTTTTGCTTTTCATCTTTTAATTTCTGAAATAAAGCCTTTCATGCCTCTCCCTCTAATTTAAAATAGTGTGGTCCTTATGAGTGTTACAATGCTGATGAGCACTGAATTTCTTTAATATTGAATTGCAGTATCACAAAGCCAGCAAATCATCTTGTCTTTAGCAGAAACAAGATAATATTACAATTCCCAATCCTCATTAAAACATCTGTTTTCTTCCTTCAGCGTTCTCTTGGTCTTCTTTGATATGATGGGCTGTTAAGCAGACAGAATTAAAAAATATTGTCGAGCTGTGCAACTATTCACAAATTCCACTTCAAACAGAAACACAGTGCACTGTTGTCAAAAGCTGATAACAGACTGGTGTACTTCACCCCCATAAACTCTGGACAACCAGCCTGGTACAGTAATGGTGCCAGTCAGGCAGGGAAAGTTAGAACTAACTCATGAGCGTAGCAGCCATCAATTAGCCCTTATGGCCTACTAATGTTCTAAGTGTGCCAGTTAATGTGGGAGGATTATTTCATTGAAACTTATTTTATTCTTTGGTATTGTTTTTTTCCCAAAATATTAAGGGAGTACAAATGTTTTAGGTTACATGGATCATTTTTGTAATGCTTGAGTCTTGGCTATCAGTGTGCCCATCACCCAAATAGTGACCACTGTACCCATTAGGTAAGTTTTTGCCCCTCCTACCCTCCCCTCTGGTTGATTTCCACTGAGTTTTACTTCCCTCTGTACCTCAAGATGGAAAAACAAACACCATATGTATTCACTATTCTTTGGTATTTTAAATACTTTCATGTTAAAAATAAAATAAAATTTAAAAGATGAACAAAAATGTATTAATAAAAATAAAAGGATTTGTTCTGTAAAATTTGGATTCAGTCAAATGACTGCACTTAAGGACCTAGAAAGCCACAGGTTCCCCACCCCTGTCCTAAGTCATAAATAGCATAAATATATAATCAACAGTAAAATTTTGAATTATATTTATGATATAGTGATAGAGAGAAAGATATTTTATTTTAAATTAATTGACTTTGAAAAACTTGCTACCAACCTATTTTAAAGTATAGAAATAAAACAGGATAGTTATGGTCCAACATGCAATGGAACAAAATGTAACATGTTAGTTTAAATTAACTGAGCAAAACTTGGAAGAAAATATCACATCTCTACGTTAGAATAAACTTAAAGGTCACTTAACCCAATCAAAAGTTCAGTAAAAAGGGATAGTATACTTCCAGTTTCGGGTTCTGCATATAAAGAGACTGGAAGTCATCACTCTATCCTAACAACAAGTAACCAGCTAAACAGACTGAAAAATCAACAACTTTTCTTGGATCCATAAGAAATGTGAGGACACAGAGCAAACTGCTACACTCAAGATTAGTGAGATAGACAGGTGAATAAAGGGAGTCTGCTTATTAGAGCAGAGACTTATCAGTGGAAACTGCCTTGGGAACCAGTGCCAGGGCAGGAAAACCTATAACTGAAAAGGTGCTAGAGGCTCAGCGTGGACAACTCTAAGTGTTAAAACCTCCAAAGTACCCAGTCACATGGGGAGCCCCACACATTTGTGTTTTAGCTCCAGGAGCTTGACCAGTTTCTCACAGTAAATATCAGAAAAAAATCTCCTTATATTTCCTGCAAGAGGAGAGGAAAAGGAACCATTTCTTTATGGTTCTTCTTAACAAGACCTGCCCTCAGGAGAAACTAATTACCCAGAGCTAAACCTGCTAAGGTTTTACCAGAGGCTAACTGACCTGGGGGAAAGGAAATACCCCATTCCATACCCCTTTAGCCATCCTGTTCCACCTAAGGGGGGAATAAAAGAACTGAGAAACACTTGTGAAGTCCATGGTCCAGAGGCACAGACTCACTAAAAGACTGAGATATAATCATAGGCCTAGAGAATGCTTCACCTCCCCCAACACCTTATCACATTACTAAAGGCCTATTTATAGTAGTTCCTTTCACCTAATACATTATGTCCAGTTATCAAAAAAAAAAAAAAATTATAAGACAGTAATTTCTAGTAAAAGGGAGAACACACAATTTGAAGAGACAGAGCACACAATAGAACCAGACATGGCAGGAATGCTGGCATTATCAGGCTAGGAATTTAAAACAGCTATGATTAATATGCTAAAGTTTTCAATGGATGAAGCAGTATCCAAGAACAGAGAGACAATGTAAGCAATGGAAATTCTAAGAAAGAGCCAAAAATAAGTGCTAGAGGATCAAAAACACTGTAACAAAAATGAAGAATTCCTCTGATGCGCTTATTAGTAGACTAGACAAGGGTGAGGAAGGAGTCTCTGAATTTAAAGATACATCAATAGAAACCTCTAAAACTGAAGAACAAAGAGAATAAAGACTGAAAAAATTAGGACAGAATATCCAACGACTGTGGGACAACTACAAAAAGCATAATATATGTATAGTTGGAATACCAAAAGGAGAAGAAAAAGAGAAAGGTACAGAAGAAATATTTGAAATAATGACTGAGAATGTCCCCAAATTAATGTCAAACACCAAACCACATACTCAAAAATCCCAGAGAACACCAAGCAAGAGAAATAGGATAAATGCAAAAAAAAAAAAAAAAACCACCACAACAACAAACCACACCAAGGAATAGGATTTTCAAACTACACAAAATCAAAGATAAAGAAAAAAATTCTAAAAGATGCCAGAGGGTGAAAAAAGCACATTACCTGTAAAGGAACAAAGATAAGAATTATAAAATTATAGAATTATAAATTCATGATAAAAGAATTATTCTGACATCTCCGCAGAAACCACGCAAGAAAAAAAGTGGATTGAAATATTTAAAGTGTTGAGAGATTTAAAAAAAAAAAAAGAAACCTAGAATTCTGTACCCAGAGAGCACATCCTTCAAAAGAGAAGGAGAATATTTTCTCTACCAAACAAAAACTGAGGGAATTTGTTGCCAGTAGACCTGCCTTGCAACTAATGATAAAAAAAAGTTCTTTAGGGAGAAGTCAGAAACTCAAATCTGCATAAAGAAAGAAAGAGTATCAAAGAAGGAATAAGAAAAGGTAAAATTTTAAAAAATGAAAGAGGAACATCACTACAGACCCCATAGACATTAAAAGGATAAAAAAGAAATAAACAACTCTATGGCCACAAATTTGATAATTTAGATGAAATGGACCAATTCCTTGAAAGACACAATCTACAAAAACTCACCCAAGAAGAAATAGTCAATCTAAACAAGCCTGTATCTATTAAGGAAACTGAATCAATAATTAACAATTTTCCAAAACGTAAAGCACCAGGCCCAGATGTGGTCACTGGTGAATTCTACTAACATTCATCAAAGAAATTATACCAATTCTCTATAATCACTTTCAGAAAATAGAATCAGAGGAAAAGCTTCTAACTCATTCAATGAGGCCAATTACCCTAATACCAAAACCAGACGAAGACATTATGAGGAAAAAAAAACAAAACTAAACTAAATAATAATATCTCTTCTGAACATAGATGCAAATATCCCCAACAGAATATTAACAAATCCAATCCAACAATACATAAAAAAAAATTATATACCACAACCAAGTGGGATTTATCCAGGTATGCAAGTATTGCTCAACATTTGAAAATCAATTAATGTAATCCATCACATCAACATGCTAAAGAAGAAAAATCACATGATCATATCAATAGATGCAGGAAAAGCATTTGACAAAATCCAATAACTATTCACGATAAAAACTCTCGGTAAACTAGGAATAAAGGGGAACTTCCAAAACTTGACAAAGAACATCTACAAATACCTACAGTTAATATCACACTGAATAATGAGAAACTAAAAGCTTTCCCACTAAAAAATCACAAACAAGGCAAGGATGTCCCCTCTCACCCCTCATTTTCAACACCATACTGAAAGTCCTGGCTAATTCAATAAGACAATAAAAGGAAACAGAAAGTATAAAGATTTGGAAGAAAAAATAAAATTGTCTTTGTTCACAGATGACATGACTATCTATGTAGAAAATTCAAAGGAATCAACAAAAAAACTCCTGTAACTAAGAAGCGATGATAGCAAGATTGCAGGATACAATGTCAATACAGAAATGTCAATCACTTTCCTACATACCAGCAATGAAAAAGTGGAATTTGAAGTTAAAAACACAATACCATTTACATTAGCACCAACAAAAAAAATGAAATACTTTGGAATTACATCTAATAAAATATGCACAGGATTTATATAAGGCAAACTACAAAACCGTGATGAAAGAAATCCAAGAACTGAATAAATGTAGAGAGATTCTACCACTGCAATACCACTACAAAAAAATTCCTGGATAGGAAAATGCAGTATTGTCAAGAAGGCAGTTTTCCCCAACTTGATCTATACTTTCAATGCAATCCCAATCAAAATCCCAGCAAATTATTTTATGGATATAGACAAAGTGGTTATAAAGTTTATTTGGAGAGTAGAAGATCCAGAATAGCCAACACAACATTTAAGGAGAACAAACTTGCATGACTGATACCACCCAACCTCCAACCTCAAGATTTACTACAATCTTAAAATAATCAAGAGCAGTGTGGTATTAGCAAAAGAGCAGACAGATCAGTGGAATACAATAGAGGGCCAAGAAATAGACTGACATAAATATAGTCAACTGACCTTTGACAAAGTAGCAAAGGCAATACAATGGAGTAAAGATAGTCTGCTCAACAAATAGTGCTAGAACAACTGAACAGTAACATGTAAAGAAATGAATCCAGACACACCTTAAACTCTTCACAAAAGTTAACTAAAAATGGATCACATACCTAAATGTACAATGCAAAACTATAAAACTATTAGGAGATAACACAGGAGAAAATCTAGATGACCTAGGGTATGATGATAATTTTTCAGATAACACCAAAGGCAGGATCCATGAAGAAAATAATTGATAAGCTGGACTTCATCAAAATTTGAAACTTCTGCTCTGTAAAAGACAAAGTCACAGGAATAAGAAGACAAGCCACAAACTGGGAGAAAATATTTGCAAAATATATATCTGATAAAGGACTGTTATCTAAAATATATAAAGATCTCTTAAAAATCATCAATAACAACACAAAGAACCTGGCACCAAAAACCTTGAGACACCTCACTAAAAAAGATATAAAAATAGAAAATCAGCATATGAAAAGATGCTACACATCACATGTCATCAAGAAAATGCAAATTAAAACAACAAAGATATACCGCTATTAGAATGGCCAAAATCCAGAACACTGACACCACCAACTGCTGGTGAGAATGTGTAGCAACAGGAGCTCTCATTCATTGCTGGTGGGAATACAAAATGGTACATCCACTTTCAAAGACAGTTTTGGCAGTTTCTTATAAAATGAATGCACTCTTACACATATAATCCAGCAGCAACTGCACTCCTTGGATTCTACCCAAAGGAGATGAACACTTACGTACACACAAAAACCTGTACAAAAGTATTTATAGCACCTTTATTCATAATTGCCAAAACTCAGAAGCAATCAAGATGTCCTTCAGTAGGTGAATGGATAAACAAACTGTGGTACATCCAGTCAATAGAATATGATTCAGTACTAAAAAGAAATGAGCTAGAAAAACATGAAAAGACATGAAGGAAACCTAAATGCATATTACTAAGTGAAAGAAGTCAATCTAAAAAGGCTATATACTGTATGATTCCAACCATATGACATCCTAAAAATGGCAAAACCATGGAGACAGTAAAAAGATCAGTGCTTGCCAGGGATGGGGGTGGTGGGGAGGATGATAAATGAATAGCTGGAGTACAGAGGATTTTCAGGGCAATTAAACTATTCTGTATGATACTATAATGATGGATACATTTCGCTATACATTTACCCAAACCCATAGGATGTACAGCACCAAGCGTGAACCCTAATGTAAACTATGGACTTTCAGTGATTATGATATGTCAGTGTAGCTTCCTGAATTGTAACAAATGTACCACACTGGTAAGGATGTTGATATTGGAGGAGGCTATATATGTGTGGGGGCAGGAGATGTATGAAATCTCTTTACCCTACTCTCAATTTTGCTGCAAGTCTAAATCTGCTTAAAAAAAAAAAGGCCTTTTTTTTAAAAAAAGAGAAAGTATCATGAAACTAAAGTATGTATAGCACAAAAAAATTAGAAGAAAAACTTTTAATGTATTAATTAATGAACATTTAGAAGAAGTGAGGGGATGGAGAGAAAATGTGGTTCTAGATAACAGAGATCACATAAAATCCCAATTTACAATATGCTGTCCAAACTTTGCATTCAACCAGACTTATTCAACCAGAAACTCTTGAAGTTTAGAAATAACTTGATGCTCATAGTGATTATTTATATCAAACCTAAAAAGAATAGCCTTCCATGAAAAGCACTTTGAAAATATCAATGGCAGGCCACAGAATAAGAGGCAGGGGTGTGTGTGTGTAAATGTACATATATATAAATGCTAAGCAATAAACATTTACTATATGTTATTACCTAAAAACAATGCACAATATATGGAAATAACATTCATAGGAAATCAAGCAGGTGGGAGGGAGGAGGAAGGAACGGGTAAATTCACACCTATAGGGTACAATGCACACTATGTGGGTGATGGGCACACTTATAACTTTGAATCAAACAGTACAAAAGCAATTTATGTAACCAAAACATTTGTACCCCAGTAATATTCTGAAATAAAATTAAAATAAATAAATAAAAATTTTAAAATAAAAAAACAAAAAATAGAAACAATGCACAGTTTTAACTAAAGTTTTTCCCCCCGTTACTAATTCAGAATTCCAACTGCCTTAAAAATCTAGGCCGTACTTATTTCTGACAAATGACAAAGTATGGAACCATCAGAGGTCAGGAAGTTAATACTTAGCCATATGCTTTCAGTATATGCTTTCACTACATCTTCTAATTCCAATGTCAGATATCTGGTCATTTTCCAAGAACAAATTCATGAACGTTTTTCTAACTATCATCAATCTAATTTCAATGTACATTAACTTATTATACATATCCAATGTTCCAGGCTTATGAAACTAATATTTTAGATAGGGGGGTTAGTATTTTATAAGCTTGATCATTTGAAAAATGATTCGTAAAGAATTTTATTTAACTCAAAGTTCACTGTGCCAAAGAGAAAAATTTTAAGAAAAAGAAAGAAAAAAATAAAAATTTACTCAATAAATTATCTAAGCATAACTGACAAACTAGCACCTAATACTTCAGGAACCCAGCATCCAATTGGCTCAAAAAGAATACAAAATTTACCTTCAAAAATTAGTTTCCCAGACTATACTCTGATAAACAAAATGAGATCCCCTAGGCTCAAAGGGCTACAAGCCTTCAAAATCAGTGTAGACAGTTCCTAGGTTGGATCGTGAAAGACTGAATTTACCTCCATTAAAATTTGCAGCAAATCTCTATTACTAAGTTATCCCTTTATCCCACTATCATGTTTCTGACCTAGAACAAGGTGCTACCTCATCTCCATATTCCATTTATCACTGTATCTCTTTCCTCTTCCTACTGTGCTACCCCTGCTGATATCCTCAGACAACAAGTCTGATTTCTGCTGAACTGATCCAGTTTCTCCTAGCCTCCCACAACTATTTACTTTCAACTCCTGCTACCTGACCAAGCTTTAAATTAGACTATTAACCCTGTTACCTACTACGCAGCCTCTATCACAACCTATAGTCTACTATGTTAAATTTTAAAAGATCTTCTATTATTTAAATGATAACTGAGTATAATTAGAAGATTTTTATTTCATGAATCATTCAAGGAAGGGAGAAAAAGAGTTATCAATAATAAAACTATATTCAATCCCAACTAAAAAACTATATCCACTCATTTAAGCAATGTAAATTCTCCCAATACCAACACCACATATCCCACTTTCAACATGTCTTTATAAATCAATGAAATTTTGGATTTTATAGGGAAAATATAACTATAATCGATAGATGAGGACATTAGCATAATAGTGTGAAAAACTTAGGTTACAATTTACAGAGTACCTCATAATTACCTTATAATTACTATTATCGTAAGACACATTAACTGAAGTTCCACATAATTTTTTAGCAAAACACTCCTAAAATATGGTTTATTATTCTTTCTGGGAGCAATTCTGCAAATAAAATCAACTTTTTAAAAAGACAGCCATTTCAGAAACTTCATCTCATTATTACTAATAGATATATATTCCTAATTAGAACATGTGACTATAAAATGGGAAAGAATACTTAGGTTTTTAAATGCCTCTTGCAAACGCATTCTGAGAAAATAAATATTATGTTACTTTAGGTGAGAGATTAGAAAACTTTCAAACTATATTTAAGTAATATTGGCTATCCTTTTGGAGCTATTTTACCCATAACCTTAATTCTAAAGAGCAGGAGAAATATATTAAAGACATACCTTTGGGACTTTTATTACTCAATTGGTCAAATTATAGTCATTTGTTAAAATCACTAACTCCCTATAATATACCTTGACCGTATTAAGACTATCATCTTAATTCTTATAGCAAAGATAGCTGAAGTACAACTTTTAAGACTAAATAAATTGTTTTAAGTCTATTTTGATTTCCATACACTTACTACAAAAGAATTTTACTTTAATTTTTGAGAAAACTTTATAGAAATATAAAGCTAAAATGAATGCTATACTGTATTACACTGGGTTTAAAAATGACTTCTTCCCTTAAGAATTTCTCTTATCAATATCACAATTTCATCTCTTATTTCATTACTTTAGAAAAAGCAACAACAAATATAATTCTTCCATTTCTGGCCAAGATACAGCAACAGGGACTGGACTTACCCACCTGCCTCAAACAAGCAAACAAAAGCAAACAAACAAAATATATGAAATAATTTTCAGGACACTGGACAGCAGGAAATAAAAGACATGGATGCTTAAGAGCCAGTAAACAAACAAAATGAGCCCTATGACTACTCTACCTTACTGCCCTGAGAGAGATTTAAGGTTCAGGCACAGAGAGGGAAAGTACAAGTGGAGATCAGTTGACTCCTAAGTTAATGGAGATGAAGCTGCAAGTCCAAGTAACCAATGCAGCTAGACTCACAAGGCAGAGAAATAGAGAGGAGAGAGTTGCACAGAGATTTAGAGATCCTCTTTGAGTTATTCAGCTGAGTGCTAATCAAATACCACACACATATGATGAAATTACTTAAGGCTGGGAAAATGCTAACATTTTATAGAAGAATTTTAAAAAGCGCTATCATAGAACTAAGAGTGATTTAATACTTGGTGACTAAGCAAAGAAACAGTAAGTTAAGGAGAACATTTTTTTAATTGAAAAAATATTAACTTCAGTGTTCTTTTGAAAATAAAACTTCCCCTACTGCCCTGAAGTATTTTTCAGTTCTTTTATTAAAAGGAATGATATGATGTGAGAGTTCAAAGCCATCTTTGATCGGGCTCAACTCTAATTTTTACCTGCCAAGAGTACTATGACCCAGAAAGACATGGTGGCTTAACCAAGATCACAGAGTTAAAAGTTAAAAGAGCTATAACTAGAACCTCTATTACAGATTCCAAATTTGCCATTGTCTTAGCCAAGAGTACGTTCAATAAAAGCCCCTCCTGCTCGCCATTATTACTAAGTAAAGACCAATAAAGAACACAACACAAATTAAAAGAACAAAATATGACTCATTACAACTTTCAAAAAGTTAATGCCAGGTAAACAAATATATATGCCTACTCTGAGGCATATATGATGAAAAATGTAGTAAATTTAGAGCCAGATTATCAGTATTTGAGACCCAGCATTTTCCCTTACCAGCTGTGTTACCTTGGAACAAAAATCTTGGAACTTAGTTAGGTCTTCTTATCTTAAAATGGTAACAATAGCACCTGTACAAAATAATCCTATGAGGAATAAATGAGATGATGCTATAGTTTTAAATTTGTGTTCCTCAAAACACTAATCACTAAAATTTGCCTCTGAGCTCCAGGAAACATATTTTAGACCTGATGATGAAAATATACTGACAATAAAATTTCTGCACCCAACATGAAAGAGAGAGGCATATTATTAAAGAATGGCTATTGAATTCTATACTTTAGTCCAGCCCTTGAAGCAAATATATTACATCAACACACTGCTCTAAATATTCAAACTACCATCTTCTGATGGTGTTGTCCAGAGAAGACACTGAGCATGCATACCAATAAATTAGTTCAGAGGCTGAGTAATTTTTAAATAAATGATGGAAACAAATGTTATGAGTCTTGTTTTCTTTGTACAATATATTCATAGGTGCAAATATATTCATAGGTACAAAAGGCACTACTCTATCAGTTGTGTTTACACAGTAAGAGATGAGAATTGTTTTACTATTTAGTTTTCAATAAACCTTCTCTATTAGTAAGAATGAACTATGCTGTAGAAAGTACCATAGTACCAAACAGATTCCAAGATTTTGGTGGCTTACTTCCATGTAATAGTCCAGAGCACAATTCAGCACAGCAAAGAGACTGCTCCACACAGTCAGTCACCCACACCTAGCCTGATGGCTTTCTGGGTTCCTCTTTACATCACCAACCCAGTTGTACAGACAGAGCTTTGTATCAGCCAGAGTTCAGTCAGGAAAACAGAAACCATTCCATGTATTCCAAACATGAAGGTATTTAATACAGAGATTAAATGAAGCTTAGAACACCACTGGGAAGGACAGGAGAAACTAAGGTAAAGAAAGCAGCTATGGACAATCTCAGCCTACAGCAACAAAGCAGGTTATTCTCAAGAGCTCACTTCGAGCACTTCAATCTCTTGAAGGCTTCTACTAAATATCTTGGTCTGCAACAGCTAAGAGGGTAGTTGTGGTAGAGTGAATAGTGGGCCCCCCAAAGACTGCCATGTCCTAATTCCCAGAAACGGAATGTGTTACCTTACCTGGTCAAAGGAACTACGCAGATGTGATTAAGCAAAGGATCTTGAAATGGAGAGATTATTATACATTAGCCAGGTGGGCCCAATGTAATCACAAAGGTCTCTATAAGAGGAAGGCAGGAGAATCAGAGTCAGTAGCAGATATGAAAAATGGAAACCAAAGGTCAGAGTGATGCCAAATAAGGAATCATGAAGAACGCAGGCAGCCTCTAGAAGCTGAAAGAGATAAGAAAATGGACTCTCCCCTCAGAGCTTCCAGAAGGAAAAAGGCCCACAGACACTTTGACTTTAGCCCAGTGAGACTGATTTTTGATATTTCACCTCTAGAACTCTAAGATAACAGATTGTTGTTGCTTTAAGCCACTAAATTTGTATTGTTACAGCAACAACAGAAAACCAATACAGTGGTCATTCGGGACTTCCCTGAACAATGTTTCAACCCTTACATCTGCCCATGAATCTGCTTCAGCTATTTGTGAAGAACAGTGGCCTTTCTCCTTCTCTTCTATCTTCCAAATCGCAGTGGCACACTAACACAAAACACACAGGGAAGCTTGTGATGCGATGCAAATGAGTCATTAGAACAGGGTGGACAATCCAGCACAAGCATAGGGGAAATCTTCATGGGTCAAGCTAGAGATGATACAGATCACTTCTGTTCATACTCGATTGCCTAGAACTCTGTCACATAACCCTATCTAAACATGGAAGGGGACTGGAAAATGTCATCTAGCTGTGTCTTTGAAGAAGAGAAAACTGATACGGTAAACAGCTCTGGCACACCATCAAAGAATTTATAAAAGACATAATAATATATTTTACACTGACAAAAGTATAAAAGCCATAGCAGGAAAATGACATGAGAAGGAGTCTCTAAATGCTGCTGACAAATATGTTCAAGTAGTCACTGTACATATTTGTCCGGAAAGTACCCAGCCATGTAACCATTCTCGTTATAGTAACAATGGTTGGATACTTTTCCAGACAGACCTGTATATGCACAAACAAAAGTGGCTATTAAAAACATGTATATATCCTTCAAAACAGTAGCATATAATACCATATATGTTGTCAGTTTTATTAAGGCATTATCTTTAAATTCTACACTATTCAGACTTAGTAATAATAATGTAGACAGTGGATTCCATAATTTCCTTTTTTTAATACTAGTCAGTTGGCAGCTGAATGAAGGTAAGAGGCTTGTACTAATATTTCAAATAAGTCAAGAAATCATATTTTTATTTTATTTTTTATATTAGCTGATAAATGTTAACTCAAAAATACAGCTGCCCAAACTTATTAACTTTAATATTCTCTATAATATTAATAAGCTCAATTTGGAAATGCAGCATCCATTGTTATGAAGCTTACAAAGATATACAAAGTGCCAGCCATAAAAATTTTTTTAAAATCTGAATATTTTTAAAAAATACTTTTACTTTAAAACTACAAGTAAATATCAGATACAAGAATAATGGTTTTAGAGCTCTTAATATAAGAAAATGTATTTTAAAAGTATGTTCCACCAAACAATTGCGGACACAATGAATACTTAATTTTGAATTTCAATTGTTCCTTTCCCCTGTGAAAAAGAAAATGCCAATCATTCTTCTAAACTTCTGGATCAATTTAATGGGTATTCTGAGACTACAAGATAAGTGAACTGCTTAAAATAATTCTTATCATTTACAACTACTTATTTTTGCGAATATCTGTTCTCTCAGTACTATGCAATTTAAGAACTATGAGTTTTAAAATTATTCTGATGGTTTCAGTCTATCTTCATAGGTTCCAGCTTGTTCTTGTTCTTCCTACCTTACAGCCCAACTGTCTGCCCTCAGATCAAAAGCTCCAGCATCAACATGCAAACAGTAGCTTTTCAGAGTTTACTTAACTGGCTTGCACCATTGCATAAGGCCAAGGATCTGTAACAAATCCAAAGAGAGAGAGAGAAGGAGAGATACTGATTCATCTTCTTGTGGTCCTGCTTTTCCGACTGAACCCTGACTAATACACATGTTATTATCACTTTAATTTTATAGTCATCAATAAATGTCTATATTAAATAATGCTGTCCTATAACACTAACACTGCAGTCCGCAACCCCCAGACTGCAGACCTGTACCCGTCCATGGCCTGTTAGGAACCCGGCCGCACAGCAGGAGGTGAGCAGCAGGCCAGTGAGCAAAGCTTCATCTGTATTTACAGCCACTCCCCATCACTCACATCACCGCATAAGCTCCGCCTCCTGTCAGATCAATGGTAGCATTAGATTCTCATAGGAGCACAAACCCTACTGTAAACTGCACATGCAAGGAATCTAAGTTGCATGCTCCTTACGAGAATCTAATGCCTGATGATCTGAGGTGGTGATGCTAGTGCTGGGGAGCAGCTGCAAACACAGACTATCATTAGCAGAGAGGTTTGACTGCACGACAAATGTAATGCCCTTGCATCATCCCAAAACTAAACCCCACCCAGGTCCGTGGAAAAACTGTCTTTTTGGCACCAAACCAGTCCCTGGTGCCAAAAAGGTTGGAGACTGCTGCACTAACATATGTGTTTATGTTGATTTTACAAGCCACCATTTAAAACTACATAACATCTAAAAGTACAAGCTTGCCCACTTTGGTAGGCAGAATTCTAAAATAATTCCCAGTGAACCCCATTCTTATCTAATTCCCTCCCCTAGAGTATGGACAAGACCTGCGATGTGGTGAGTAACACTTCCATAATTACCTTACGTTATCTGTCAAACATTTGCAAATGCAAAGTCTCTAACAAGTTAACTTTCAGTTATTTAAAAGGGAGATTATCCAGGGTGGGCTTGACATAATCAGGTGAACATTTTAAAGAAGATAAAGCGTCAGAAAGGTGATCCCACTGACCTGGAAGAAAGCAAACAGCTGTGTTGCCGAGCTGCCTATGGAAGGAGCCACGCTGCTACAACCTGAGGTTGGCCTCAAAGAACTGACAGCAGCGCAGCCAGCAAGAAAATGAGGCGCGTAGTCCCACAGCTGCAAAGAGCTAGATTCTGCCCACAACCTGACTGAGCCAAGAAGAGGACCCAGAGACCAGACGAGAATGCAGCCCAACCACAGCCTCATGTCAGGCACCTATGACCCATACCAGGGAATCTAGCTCTGGCACGCCCACACTTCTGACATACAGAAACTATGAGATCAGAAATAGGTGTTATTCTGGCAGGGCATGATGGCTCACGCCTGTAATCCCAGCACTCTGGGAGGCCGAGGCAGGAGGATTGCTTGAGGCCAGGCATTCCAGACCAGCCTGAGCAAGAGCGAGACCTTGCCTCTACAAAAAATAGAAAAACTAGCTGTGTGTGGTGGCGCACACCTGTAGTCCCAGCTGCTTAGGAGGCTGAGACAGAAGAATCACCCAAGCCCAGGAGTGTGACGTTGCAGGGAGCTATGATGACACCACTGTACTCCAGCCCAGGCAGCAGAGTGAGACTCTGTCTCCAAAAAAAAAAAAAAAAAAAAAAAATAGGTGTTATTTTAAGCCACTAAATGTGTGGCACTTTGTTATGTATCAACATAAAACTAATACACCCGCAAGCCGCCCTTGCATTTATATCCTATTTCTTAAAAGTCAAAGTGGATTATTCATTTTGAGGAGAGGAGATAAGAATGATGGGAAAATGAATTGCAAAGTAGTTTTATTAATTACACCACACTTTCTGAGATGAGATTATTTTAGAACTAGATATTTTATATACAATCCACAAATTATAACACCTCAGAAGAAAACCATGAGATAATAGTAATCAGTAAATCACTGCGCTACTTAACCTCATGCGGTAATTCCATAGTGACACCCCCCAGGTTATAAGAAAACGCGGGGAAGAGTTTTTATCTCCAATATCTCTGAAGCCAGAGACTTCAGCATAGTTGTTGTTATTGCTGCTGTTTTTCTATTTCTTTCTTAAGTACGAAGGCTTATTTTAAAATGGATTCTTATCTCTCTTTGTTAATGATTTTGATCATTTATATCCAGAAAACATACATTGATAGATCAGAGAACTATAAATTATTATGAATCCATATTGGCTTGTATCTCATAAAGTGACCTGAAAGGGTGGAAATTTACTACAGGTGCTCACAGAGAGTGGAGAAAAATTTCTCACACATAGTTTAGGAAAGAAAGCAGTACAAACTTTATTTATTTTTGAGAGAGAGAGAGGCAGGCAGGCCACGGCACATGAATGAAGTAGTGAAAATGCCGGGCACCTGAGGGAAAATTGCCTGGAGTGTTAAAGGGTAAAAATGGCTTTTCTTTTTTTCTCTGCTTTAGCAGGCTGATAACAGAAGCTGCAGCAAAGCTGTTGCAGGTGTTCTTTATTTTCTCTTTTCTCTGTGAGGCCAGGTTATCCGAGTCCTTGAAATTTGTCTCTGACGGGAACTGAGGCAGAGAGTTGGAGCGGGGAGCTCATGCCCCTACTGTCCACTTGGGGCTCTCCAAGGCTGAGAAAACGAAACTCTTAGAGATAAGGAGTTAGGCCACAGGTGTCTTAACTAAACAAAACAAAGGGGGTAGTGGTGGTGTGAGTTTCCTTTTTAAAAGGGCAGTTATGTGCTGTGAGTTTATTTCTCTTACTTTCTGTGTGATAGTTTATTTTCCTCTGTTAGATAAGTTATTAGCAAGGCTACCTTTCATGACCCACAGCTTAAAGAGTCTATAATAAATTTAGCTAAAATTGATACTTCTAAACAAAAAGTTGCTTAGAGTAAATGATCAAATGTTACCAAATTTCTACAACATACTTTAAACAGATGCAATATTCCATACAGTTATGAAATATTACAAACATGAAAAGGTTTGTCTGATTCATAAAAATGTCATACCATCAGGAAATTGGTTTGAGCCCTTGGAAGTCAGATATGAAAGAAATGAAGGTTACCATTAACTGCCTAACAATTTCTCAGTTTAAGACTGCAATACTGTCACCTAATCAAGGAAAAATCTTTTGTAAAATTCTCAAAATCACAAGTAACTCCTTGCATGCTCTAAATCTATAATGTGTGTTCCCTTAATCTTTTTGCTAGAACCCCAAACTTAAATTGCCCTTCAGGTAATTTAGCAATTCTTCATTGTTCTCTGAGTCAATTTACCTATCCTCACACTAGCTATTTAAAATTATAATAAAATGTAAAAGAGATCAATAGTCCTTGAACAATCCAAATAGGCTAGATTATAGTGCACTAACAGCTCCAAATATAAATATCCAAAAAAATTAATAAAGGCATATTTCTCCATCATGGGTTGGCAGGGAGACTGCTCATCCTAGTCACTCAGGGACCCAGGCTGATAAAGCATCTCAACCATTCCCAGTCAGCATAACAGCGGAAAAGAGAATATGGCAAAGCATGCAATGACACTGCCAAGCTTCTGCCTAGAAATCACACACAACACATCTCACATTTCACTGGCCAAAGTAAGTCATGTTGCTATGCTGAGTTCAAAATAATGGGAAAGTTCAATCTTGCCTGCTATGTTCTGAATGTTTGTGTCTGTGTGTTCCCACCCCCCACAAATTCTTATGTTGAAACCAATCATTAATGTGATGGAATTAGGAAGTTGGGGCTTTGGGGAACTGATTAAATCATGAGGGCTAAGCCCTTATGAATAGGATTAGTATCCTTATAAAATAGGTCCAAGGGGGTTTATTCATCCCTTCCACTATGTGAAGACTGAGTGAGAAGGGTTCATCTTTGAGAAAGTGGGCCCTTTCAAATCTGACAGCATCTTGTTCTTGTACTTCCAAGCCCCCAAGAAGTGTGAGAAATAAATTTCTATTGTTTATAAGCTAGTTTATGATTCTTTGTTATAGTAGCCCAGACTAAGACACTACCATACACATGGAAGAAAACCATATATCTGTGAACAGCCCTAGTAACTACCACATTCCTACATAAGGCTAATTCCATCAGCTGTTCTCTGATTTCCATTCCCTCCTCCTTCCTTCTCAGCCACCTGGCTCTATATTCATTATTCTTTCTCTCTTTCATTTCAACCTCTTCTCCAGCTACCACCCACTTAACTCTCTTCCCATTCACAGCAAAACTGCTTGATAAGAACTGTTGCATGTCTACCTCCTCACAATCCACTCATTCACTACCCTACAACATTCTAGTTTCCAACTTAACACTGTAGTGGAACTGTTCTTGCTAAATCCAAAGGACTCTGTGCAGTTTTCATCTAACCTCTCAGAAGTCACCACTTGTCACTGTTGACCTCTCCTTAAAACATTCTCCTCCTGTGACATCCAAAATCTGATGAGTTTCTTTCCAGCTCTCTGGCAGCACAGTCTGGGTATCTGGGTATCTTTCGCAAGCACACTTTCTGTAGCACACTGAAATATTTGTATCCTTGAGGGTTTTGCATTAGGTCCTCTATTTTTACTGTATATACTCCGGCTGGGTGATTTTTATCCACTACCATGAATTCAATCCCCATTTATGCTAATGATTTCCAAATCCATTTTATCTTCAGCCCAGATCAAACCTCCATAACCATACTACTGCCTCTCAAACATCTCAGTCTAGGTTTCACACAGGCATCTCACACATTCTCAAAAGTGAACATGTTTTCTTCCTTTCAAAATCTCTTCCTTCTCCTGTTTCCCATTTCAGTAAACAGAATTTCCCTTTTACCAAGAAATGTAGACATCATTCTTGTCTCCTTTTCCCTCATTCCACAATCAATTACCAAGTGCTGTCTAGTCTGGCTCTTAAATAGCTCTGAAATTCAGCTATTCGTCTTCACTCTCACTGCCACAACCAATTTCAAGTCATCATTACCTCTCAGACCTTGATTTCTGCAGTAGCCTCTTGAGCAGATTGTTGCCCTTCTTCCAATCTTGCACCCCCATCTAAGCTATCCTCCACAGCATAGCCAAAGCAATCCTAAATATAAACCTCATCTTGTCACCTCCAAGATAAAACCCTTTAATTCTCCCCACTGATTTCAGGATCAAGTCCAGGTTCTTTAACATGGCTTAAGAGGGTCTTCAGGATTTGACTCTGGCTTCCATTCCAGCCTGAACCCATTACTCCCCAACTCTGTGTATTCTAAACTTTGCCATATCAAACTACGTGGAGTTCTCTCAATTTGCTGTGCTTTTTCAAACTGCTGGACCTTTGCCAGTGCTATGTTCCTCTGACTAAAGCACTCTTCCTCTTCATTGGGCTATTTCCTATGGTTATCTCTTCAGTTTTCAGCTTACCCCATGTACTACCATAGCACCCAATATTTCCCAGTTTACGCACTGCTCACACTACATTATAACTGCCTGCTTTTCTGTGTGAATCTCACACTGGACTATAAGCTGCAGGATACATCAGAGATAATGGCTGTCTTAATCATCACTCTACCTCCAAAATCCAACACAGCGCCTACCGAACATGTAGTACTCACCAATAAATATTTATTGGAAAAAGGAATGACAGATCACATTTTAGAGAAACTTCAGTCACTTGGCCCTTTGTTCAGTAACATGTGCCATATTTTAGGGAGAGGATACTCAAAAGTATTTATTTTTATTTCTTACTCCAATAATATTTCTATTTAAAACCATCAAAAAGTATTAATACATGATATGAAAAACATTTACAACATACTTAAATCAGCAGCCAGAAAGCAGTCATAAAACATAAAAGGCTCATCTACTTTGGGCCTCTACCATGATTATAACAGCACAGACATCAAAAACAAAGAAGTCCCCGTACTCAAGAAGTTTAGCTTTATAAACAAATCAGTAAAACACCTGGGATCATCTACTTACTATGTCATGATGGAACTTTGTGAAAATGCAAAAAACAAAGATTAATCTATGTAGAGAAGTGATATAAGTCTAACCCAACTTCAAAGAAGTAACTGTGCAAGGAAAAGGGATACAGAAAAAAGGGAAACAATATAATCGGTTCCCTCCCCAATTCCTTTTTAGATTGTAAAATATTTTGTATTTCTACTCTGTTGTAACATGTACCTTAAACACAAGAGAACAGCAGTAGTGACTGTACTTAGACAAATAACTTCTCCAAGTAGTCTATCACGAGTTACTGTGGTTATAACGCCAATGAAGTACTTTGAAAACTACAGCAATGTACAAAAGTAGTTTACTGTTTTAATTTGTGGCATTGTAGATTAGGTATTTGAAACAGGCAAAAATAATGAGAGTGTAAATTTAATTGCTATTTGATAGTCAAATAAAAGAACTTAGCTCAGGCACAATTAGTTTTGGTTATTCCCTACGGACCATATAACTCAATTGTTGAAAAGTAATGTTATTTTGGCTTCCTTATGATAAGGAAGTTATAATCAAATCAAAACATAACTGTTACTATGAGTCAGCTTCTAAGACATAAAATTGGCTTTGATGTATAGAGAAACTACCATAAATAATTCTATTACCAAATTTCATATAACCTTAAAATCTAGGAAGGATCTAAGCAAATGTCTATTCTAGTAGTTTTTAACCTTTGTAGCATCTAATAAAAATTACAGATACTCACATTAGAAAAACACATTCATCCCATAAAAGAAAAATGCATACAATTTCAGAGGACTAATGAGAAACTTCCTGTTTTCACCAGGTTCAGAAATCCTGATCTTATTCAACCCTCTCATTTTATATTTGAGGAAAAGTGATGTTCTAAAAGGTTAAGTGACTTGACCAAGAACACAGCATTTATGTCAAAAAAACTACAACCCACATGTCATTTTCTCAAACTAACTTTTCTAAAAACCTTAACACTTTATAAGTTAGCATTTTACTTCATTTCATCTTCAAAACAACCATGGCAAGTATTATTATCTGCAGTTTGTAAAGAAGAAAACTGTAGTCTAAACTGATAAAGTAATTTGCAAAGATAAACAATGGGGCTAGACTTCACATCATCTGCTTTTCACTCTAATTCTGTTCTGTAACACTACTGAACGGTAAAACAAGAAAAAAGAGAACAAAAGAGCAAATGAAAGAGAAAGGGAGAAAGGCCGACTCAAATAATACAGAATGTCATAGTCCCCAATTAGGGGCCAAAGAGAAGTGACAATTCAATCAATAGCAAACAAAACAGAAGAGGAAACAGTGGTATTCTAATAATTTGTTATCCATCATTCTAGTATAAAGCCACATAAGGGTCATGTCATAAAGGCCAGAGGTGGTGAGGTTTCAAAAAAGGAGGAAGTAGCCAACAATGTCAAATGCCATAGAAAAGTAAAGTAGGAAAGGTCCCCATCAGGTCTGGCAATGAGGAAATCAATGGCAGCCTTCCTCAAGAGCCAATCTAGTACCAGAATTCGTCAAACAGGAAAAGTGAGTATTTTTTAAAACTTCTTTTGAAATGCCAAATCAGTTTGTATTACCAAAAAAAATCACTTGGAAAACATGACAAACAACCCATACCACATTCTGAGAATTCATTCACCATTATCAGCATGAAAGCTAACATTCATTAGGCACTTACTACATTTCAGGCACTATGCTCAACACTTTACAGGATTATCTCATTTGACACTCACAACTCTACAGGAGAGACTAGCAGACTATCTCCACTTCACAGATGAGGAAATTGAGGCTTAGTTAGATTAAGTAATTTGATCAAAGTAACTTTTCTAAGTATTTACCAAGTGCAAGGCACTATGCTTGAATATGGAGATACAGATATGAAAAAAACATACAACTCTTCTCCTCAAAGGACTTATGAAATAAAGGGAATGACAGACAATAGGCAACACTGCACACAAGTGCTATAAAGAAATAAGCACAAAGATCCACCTATGTGGGCACAAAGGAGGAGTACCTCATTCAAAATGTGGAACAGAGGGTAACTCGCCTAAGGTGATATAGAGGGAAGCACGTAAGAGTGGTGAGATATAACAGGACAGGTAGAAAAAGGGTCACTTAGAAAAGGAATTAAACAGCATGCAAAGAAGTTTGGACTGTGTCCTATAGCCCAATGGTATGTAAACAGCACTCCTCAAAGACTTGGCATTCTTCAGGGAAGTCTCAGGTGGTATCTTTAGCTAGAGTGGGAAGGAAGGGTGACGAAAAAAACTCTCAAGTGCGTAAAAGTTTGAGACTTGAGTGAAATGTGCCCAGATTTCTGACCTTGGCAAGTAGATGTATAAGAGTGATTTACTAGTGTCAGGGATTATAAGCGGAACAGCTTGGGGAAGAAAAATGGAACAGAACCTTACCCCTATACTTAATGCATGCAGGTTATATATAGTTTGGATACAACTTGTGAATTAGGCTTCCCTTAGCCTAATTTATTTAAATAGCTTCACAAAGAAAAAGAAGACCTAATTTTATAAATTATATTCTCAAAGCAGGCAAGTTTAAGCAGTATTAATAGACTTGTTTTACATCTGCCAAATCTTTAATCATTTTCTGGATTAAAAAAACAAGTACTTTGAAGAGAAAGTTCCATGAAGGATCACCTATGAAAAGACAGAGGAAAGAAGAGTGATAGTAGTGAATAGTATGAAAGTGGTAAAGGGCCTGGGTGGGACCCTGACAGCATAAAGTCTCAATAGCTGAGCATGGGAATATGGAAATATCATATAAACTCTGGTGTCAGGAAACCTTATTTCTAGTCCCATGTTTGTTATTTAGCCTGAAACTTGACTTTGCTGCACTAACGTTCCATAATGCAATATAAAAAAAAAACACATTCTACAGTTACTGTTCTCTTATGATTTCCACTATGCTCCAACATCAAAGCATGTGACTCATGTAGCTGTCAGTGGGAAGCTAAGTTGAATTGCAGTACCATCATAATACCGTTAGATCTTGATTCAGCCACCCTTCCTCCCCATAAGGCTCCAAGAGGAAACACATACAGGAAACAATGGCAAGACACAGCACAATCATCCTAATTTCATGAGTATGAGAAAAAACCTTTATCTCCCTTGAAAACTCTAGAAAACATTGACCAATGAGCATTCCTTCCTCCTTCATGGAGGTCCCAATTTTTCTTTTGCCTTGTCCTAATTCAAATATCAACCAAAAGAACATTATTAAAATGTGTTCTTTTAAAAATAAAAGTTAAGTGTCTCCCTGTATTTTACTTAGTATGCCTTCAAAATGAAACCACCTACCAATCTATTAAAGCACACACACCAAAAGAGAAGTAAGTACTTTTAAAAGCATTCACTACCATGGCACCAGTTCTTGAACAAAAAAAAAAAGCATTCACATAGAAAACACATCACATAATAAGGCACAAATTATTCTTCCATTCTTTTCCTGGGCTAACAGCTTTTAAAGGACATATTAAATTTATTCCCAATGATTTTCCTACAATCTTTTGGTTCACATAACATTTAAATAGAGAACTTCAACTCATACAATAAAAAGTTATTTCAATAAAAGAAACACATGGAAAAATTCACTTCCAAACACACACAGATGTTTTCTAATACTGATCACCTAGATTCAAGGATCAGGAAGGGCTATATTTACCTAAACTTATATTTAATATCTAATTCACAAATAGGGTTATATAGGTGGTTATTAAAACATAGAGAAGGAGAACTTTGGAGTAAGACTGTAAATGTACACGTTGTACAATCATGGGCAAAACCCTTTAATTCAACAAGACTTCCCTTAAAAGGCTTTTAGATACAAAAAATCAGAAATCCGATTTGAAATGTCCTAAACAATAAGGAAGGTTATTAACTAACATAACAAGGAGTCCAGAGTTAGAGCAATTACAAGGCTAGCTAAGTCATGTCATCGAGTACCCATATTCCTCCTATTTTTCTACTCTGGTTTTGCCCTCAGGCTTGTACTTTCATGGTTACAAGATGGCTTCAGCAACTCAAGCATCCCATTGTCATATACACATCCAAAGACAGGAAGAAAAAATTTCCCTTCCTTATATACTTTATAAAAAAGGAAACTTAACAAAAGTCCCACATACTGTATATGCTCACTCCTAAAACAATAATTTTGCAAGATACTAGAATAATCACAATGATCTCTGACTAATGAAAATTATTGCTTGGGGCTGACAAGTGTCACAGCTCTTCCCAATACTTAAACCACACCAAGGTACTGTTAGCAAAGACAAAAGTTAGACAGACAAACCTGTCTGCCACAACAGTCCATCATGGCAAGATGTTGTCAAGATTATATAATTGTCTTAGTCAGTTCTGGCTGCTATAACAAATTATCATAGATGGGGGAGGGAGGCTTAAATAATAGAAATTTACTTCTCAACAGTCTGGAGGCTGGTAATCTAAGGTCAGAGTAACAGCCTGGCTGGGTTCTGGTGTGGGCTTTCTTCTGGGCTGCAGATTTCCCTCTGTCACCATATCCTCACATGGTGTAATAAGAGAGTTTTATAAGGGCACTAATCCCATTCAGGAGCACTCCAACCTCAGGATCTAATCACCTTGCAAAGGCCCCACTTCTTAATACTTTCATATTCAAAGTTAGGATTTCGACCTATAAATTTGGGGGGACAGAAACATTCAATTCACTGTAATAATCTAAGGGAAATGCCTAGCATCCTGTCAGCCGTATTGTTACTTGTTTTATTTTTCTTTTCCTGATATAATGCAAACCTTATTTTCAACTCCCAAATTTGTTAAATTCATTATGTTATACTATGATATTTCTTTCCATCTAAAATTTTGTATGAATAGCAAACAGATTCCACAATTTATAAGCAGTTTTGTACCCTAAATTTTACTGGAAAATTTATATGAACTAACTAGCCAATGCTTTCCTCTGTTTCCAAGCAGAAAAGACTCTATACCAAAATATTTCCAAAAGTTGAGTCAAATCATATTGACAACAATGTTAAGCCATCTCTAAAAAATATACTTCTAAAATAAACAACAAACATTTCCATTAAATAAAATCAATGCCACAACATATTTAACCTACACTAAGTGCCCTTTCCATTAAAGGTACTTAAATTCTCATGGTAACATGAAAGGGAAAGAAAATTTCTTTTTCACCTCCAAATGTCAAATTTGGTAGATATCTTTACATGATCAACCAAAACTTTAATAACAATAAAGATGCCAGTAAAGACTTCCTTTTACTCTGAACTTTTTTCATACCTTCAGGATGCTGTTCTGTGTTGAAACTTTCATCATAGATTTCAAAACACTCTGTAAGTTTACTGTTGACCTTTTTCCTTCCAGGGTTAAATAGAAATAAGGACAGGCAAGCAGATAGATACTAATTACTATGAAAAAATATATTATCCATTCTTGTGAATAACATTTTTGAAACTTTAATATTCAAACAAAATATTTATATGTGTTTTACATATCCATGTATAATAAGAGTAATCATATTTTTGTAAGATAAGATATCCATGTACAACTCCCCAAGAAATTATGTGAAGCCAGCTTCCCCGTGTACTATCTACAAAATACAGGATAAGAACTACAAAGATTTATTATACTGGCAAGTGATTATATAAAAAATGAAGTTCTAGAAAGTTAAAATTTGTTTCCCACAAAACAGCACTGTTAACAGCAATGAGAAAACAGATGGACCAGATGGCCAAGGGAAGGATTAAGAGTTTCCTTTTAGATATGCTCAATTTGAGAAGCTGCAGAAATCTTGCCCAATAGATAGAAATAAAAACTTGACAGAGACTAGCAAAAATATTATCCATTTGTTACAGACATACACAATGTTATGTAACAAATAAACATTTGTTCATCATCTACCCATTTGCCAGTAGGGGATCACATTACTCCTACACTTAGCCAAAGGCAAATTTTCTATCCTGGTGGGATCAGCATGATACTCCAGGGCGGATTCTTATGGAAATAAGCAACAGTGAGATACTCTGATATGGCAAATAAACCCTGGAGATCCTCAAGTAACCAACGTCAGTCATAGGCATAACAAATCACACTCACATCTAAAATCATTGACTGTTTAGGCTAAAGAGAAAGAGAATGAAAAAGTAAATGTGGCAAAAGGTTAAGAGTTGATTAATATGTGGCTCAGGTGACATTTCCACTCACTCTCTTTCTCTGTACCTTACGTGTTGAACAGGGTACATATATGGAACTGAACATGCTAGTGGTGAATGTATGTGGAGGAAAAAATCCTGAAAATATTCCCGTTTGACAAAGTTGTTTTCTCTTACTTGGAGAGACAATTCTTCAAGGGTTTCTACACAACTGGCAAGTGGAAGGACTGACCTGTTCAGGACCATCTTTTCAAGGATGTTTGTACAGCACATAGCCATGGAAAACAGAGTCCTCCTCCAGAAAAATGGGCACGTTTCTTTATTTTCAAGTTTAATAAAGATAACATCTCCCTCTAGGGCAGAGGCCAAACAAGTTTATTTTAAAAGATCTGAGCTCCCTAAATTCAAAGCTCTTCTGCTGCAGTGCAACTCACTACATGCACAGTCATCATCTGGCCCTTGTCACGTTGCTGTGTGTGAAGGGAAGCTCCAGGAACCAGTGCAAATACTGATACTCTGGCAATTCTAGTGCTGTGAGTAATAAACTATCCTTCACCTGTGACACAGGAATCCCATGTCTTCTGCTATCATCCGTGACACTGTGGCAGTCTTGACAAGCAGCTTTGGCTATTCTAGATAAGATCTGTCATTTCCAATCACTTTCCAAGGGGTCATGATACATATAATCTAACCTAAATGAAACTGCCTGACATCCATATCATCTGTATATATGAATATACATATTAATGTATAAATACTATGCATTTCTTGTGGTAAGTTTGCAAACTTTTTCTTCCCCTTAAGTTCTTTGCTTAAAGGCAATATCCATTGCTTACCTCCATCCTTTCTCTCTTCATTATTTCCTAAGATAGTAAAGTCTCTATTTCACACTTGTGCCACAAAAAATAATTGGATAGTATACATCTCCATGTAAAATGTACTTAAAAACATTAATGACATACAGAAGTTAGGTCAAAGGCAATTGAAATATATTTCACTTAGGCAAACATTTTACTTCTTAGAAAATGTTTATGAGCTGCTCAACTTTTCATATAACATATTCATTGTTACCTATGTACCATGGCCTATTAGCTAATCACATTCTTCACAGATAGGATAAATTATTATAACAGCTGCTTTTGATGATGGCAAAGTCAATGAGTATGCTGAAAATCATTACAGAATTTGAACTCTTTTTACATTATCAGAAGAGGCTGTTATAAATTTAAATGAAGCTGATTAACCGATAAGTGTTAATGATGTAAAAAACAGTCAAAATAAAAGCAAAATGCACTAGATATGAATATACAAATAATATACTACTAAGAAGCCAAAATCTCTCACAAACTCACATCACTTAACATGACTGAGGATTCAAAAATTAGTTTTTAATGACTAGATTCAATTTAATTAAGGAAAGTGACTATGAAAATCTCCAATCTTCTTTGCCTATTTACTTAACTATTTCTCTTGACTACATTCTCAAAGAATATAACAAAACTAATTATTTTTAAAGAATGAAAATGTCTTAATGAAGCAGCATGTGTGTAAAAATAAGCACATTCATACTACACACACATACACATACACAAATCCACGGAGTACCACCAAGTCTATGATTTAAAATCTCCCCCTGGGAAATTCCCAAACAACATAAGAGAGTTCGGAATTCTCAGCGTTTCATAATAAGTAATAGATAATTTATTCCAGAGCCCATACAATTTACTATTAAAAAGTTCATTTGTTTAGCAAAAAAATTAATTAAAAAAACTTATCACATTGTAGAGTCTCATCATACTAACACTTTCATTTAAATGAGGAATTCTGAGTAAGAGCTACCACTTAGTGATCATTTGTTATAGTCTAGACATTGCACTAAGCACTTTATATACATAGTCTTATTTAATCCCAACAACAACCCTCAGATGTAGGTACTCTATCTGTATTTTAAAACAAGGGAACTAAAATTCAGGGAGGTTAAGTGGTTTACCTGATGTCACACAATTAGACAGAGGCTGAATTGTAATCGGACCATCTGACTCAAAAACCCATTGTGGTAACTACGATCATCATAACCATTACCTCCTTTAAAGAAAAGAATGTTCATTCTTGACTCCAGGCTCAACTTTAGACTTCAATTTGACTTCCCCAGAAGGAAGGTAAACACTGCTCATGCCAAGTCAACAGCTCTGGGACACATGTCAGTAATATTTATTGTGGTAAATTAAGTTCCAAAGGCTACACTTTCTGGTTCAGTGGTGTCAAATCTTATACAGGGCATCAGCTTCTGAAGTCAGCAGGAAAGAAAGAAACCACATAGTCAAAACAACCCTGGGGTATCACTGCAAAAGTGCCACACAAGTAACCAACCACTTATTATTATTTCCCATATAGAATGTTTCTTTTCCAATACTGGAAGAGATCACAGTTCGTGAACTGGAACTGGCCTGTATTTTGGAGATACCCATGTTCATTAAATGAAGTATCAAAATTTCAACTATTTTAAGTTGTCATTTTGCTCTTCTTTTTCTTAAGTAAAATACATGTATACTATAACAACATGTTAGTATTAGTCTTTCCTGCTTACGACAAAGAAAAGTAATTTTGAAAATGCCCTTTTTAAATCCTCAACAATGTCCTTCCTAATTTTTCATTTTTAAAATACCTTTTGTACAATATTTTAATAGAAACAGATATTGTAATTTAGATTTAATTACTTAATTATACTAAATTAACAAACATTTTCACATATTAAGTAGTCTTACAATTGTAGATACTCAGATGCCATGAACATGTACACTTTTTAGATTTTTTTCCTCCCTTCAATTGAAAGTTAGTGCGGTCACAGTGACCTTCTTAGGAGATAAAACACTAGCATTTCCATGGAGTTCCTCATAGTCTTTTATTGCCCTCTGCTTTGGTAATCCACAAGAAAAACTATCTACTTTTCAATCTCTACCTTTCTCATCAACGACTGTGAAATCTAATACTGTTGGAATATAGTATACAAATGCCAAGTGCTAGAAAATGTGCCTTTAATTTATATTTGTAAACACAATTTTAATTTAACAGTGGTTCTTCTCTAAATCCCTTACCAGAAGTCCATCAAGAACCTGACATGGCCTACTTTCATGTTAAAAAAGCTAAAGAGAACAACAGTAGTTAATAGCGAACGCATGGTTGTTCAAGGCAAAGAATAAACAGAAAGACAATCAGAATTACTTTGCATGTGAGACTATTTTTTTCGGTCTGTCCTCTCAGTTATTAGGACAATTTTGGTAATACCTTAAACCTGATTCAGATTTTGAGCCACGTGTAGGTGTGTAATTTCACCAGGAAAAATCATCTAAAATTATATAAGCAGAGTACTCTCACCAAAACGGTCCACAATCAGAAACTTTGGTCGCATTCCCAAAATAAATTTTTTTCTCAAGCTGTTAGATCAACTATCCATGATGGATAACTGAAATTCACGAATAACTCTACAACTGCCTTAAATACCTACGACTACTTTAAATACAGTCACTTCAAATCTCACCTTCAGCAAAATCAATGGTAGGACTAAGGTCGAAATCAGGTGGTCTGAACTTCAGAAAAAAATTTGCATAACAAATAATGTAAAGTTATCCTCACAAGTACAGAGTTCAACATAAAGACAAATAAACAGTTCTAAAAATGTATAATTAAGAATACAGAATAACTTAAAACTCTTTCAGTGTTCTGTTTCCTCTTGAAATGAATAACGAAGGAAGCAGAGTGAGAAAGTAAGGAACAAATAATTTCTGTAGGTTCATAAATACTACTAAAGGGTATTTTCACATCCAACACACCCCTTTTAGTGACACGAGTGCCGGAAGCTCCGCCTCTAGCTGAGGGTCAAGACGCCCCGGGTCTGAAAGATGTGAGGCGCCCTGAGTCAAGAATGAAATGAATGATTCCCCGTTTTTCAAGCCAAGACTGGACTAACTCCACGAAGGACGCAGCGGAGCCCAAAGGAAACGCCCCAGGACCTCCCACCCCCGCGGCTCCCGCCCGCCGGCCGCCCTCGCCCATGCCCGCGGCCCGGCTGCCTAGCAACGCGCCGGGGCTGCCTAGCAACGCGGCCCGCCCCGGCCCACAGGGGACCGCCAAGGGGATTCACTCTACCTCCTTTTTCTTCTGTCCTCCCCCGAGCTGGATGCAGAGGAGCAGCAGGAGGAGGAGGAAAGGAAAGCTCCCGGTGGGCAGGTACTGCAGCCGCCGCCCCGCCTGCCTCCGGCGTGAAGGAGCGCCCCTGGCACCCATGGCTGCAGGGCAGTGTCTCCTCCACGCGCGGTAACCGTGCGCGCCCAGCTCCTACCGCGCTCCACACCTGCCAGGCCAGCCTCCGGGAGCCCCCCGGCTGAGCCTTCGGGGGTGGCAGCGGCTTCGCCAGGCACCCGGGCCGCAGCCGAGGACGCAGAGGAGGAGACTGACGGAGCATCCGGTTCACCGGGAGAGGGACCTGGAAAGGCCCGGGATGGGGCAGGAAGTGGGCGTGGCGAGGAGCCGGGGCCCCTGGGCGCGCCGTGCGCTCTGCCCCGCGCTTTCCGTGAGCTCCGCGCCGCCGAGACCCGCGGTTCTCCCGTTCGCTGACCTAACTCGAAGGCTGTCCTGCTCCTGCAACCGTTGCTAGGTCCCAGGAGACGGCGAGGAGCCTGTTAGTCCAACCCTTCACCTGGAGCCTTGGGCAGACCTAATTGCCGTCTTGGGTGATACAGGAGAGCTTTGAGGAATAAGAAAGAACCTGGCCCCGGCAGTCTCCACTCCCACTGGGACGTTGTTAGGGACACAGCTCTGTCTCCTGCGCTGCCCTCTGCAGCCATCCACCTCACATACTCCAGAGCTCCCTGGATCCATAGAAGCCGCCCCACAACTTCACAGCTGTACCTTCCAGTCCCAACTGAGGGGCCTGAGGCGCCAACCTAGACTCCACTTCCTTCTTTCCTTCATTCACCCGGCGTTGATGGAATGCCAGAGTGCAGAGCACTATGCTAGCCGTATTTTGCATTTTGAATGCAAAAATGCATAGGCCTTAATGCTACGCCTGTTCTATGAATATTTTCAGAATATTTTGCAGGCTGTATATTGAACACTTGATGTGGGGCTGGTCCTGTTCTTTTAAAGCATCACGTGTGGCCTTTTTATTCCTCTACATCAAGATTTCTTCATCTGTGCCATGAACACCTTCGATAATCTGATGAAGCCTATAGATGACAGTCATCAAATAGTGCCTTATCTTAAGTGAAATAACTCAGAAACAAAGTCAAATGCTGTATGTTCTCATAAGTGGGAGCTAAATGTGTACACAGGGACAGAGAGTGTGGTTTAAATGACATCGAAGACTCGGGAAGCGGAAGGGGCATGAGTGCATGAAATTAAATATATAGGATTACTAAGGAATCAACTATAATAAAATACCATTATCCAAATTAAAACAATTCACCTCCTTTCTCGTGTTGATCAGCTTGTATTTTGGGAATACTGGAAAGCAATGTGAATGTGAGAACCAACGTGAATGTGGGAACCAATGTGTAAACATTTGAGACTTCGAAGTGTGATTATGATTAACCAAGATGCACAGAATTGTAGGATGCTTGGCCAACTAAGTGACAAGAAATCTGTCAATAAATCTTGCAATTACATGCAATACATCGGCAGTTCTAATAAATATGTTAATTTTGAAGTATTGATGATCACAGTATTTCAAGATATCCTCTACAACTGTACTGTGATATGAAAATATCTGTCATTTCTATAGGAAACAAAGCCATGGATACCGCTAATACTACTGTGGTCTGTTCCCTGCCTTTATGATTAAAGGAAACTCTAAATTTTTGTGAGAGGTTAATAGAAATAAGGTTGTAATTTTTTCAATACAAGGTTCACAGATGCTAAAATTTTGTGGACTCCAGCTTAAGAATCCTTGCTCCACAACAACCCTATCAGGTAGGCTCTTGTATAACAATTTTCAGATAAAGAAATTTAGTCCCAGAAGATCAAATTCAAAGTTATACATCTAGAAAAGGGTAAAGAAGGAGTTTGAACATTGGTAGTTTGGCTCCACATCCATGTTTATGCTATACGGCCTTTGTTAAAGGAATTTACAAATAAATCTCTTTCATCTCCCAGGGTTTTGATTTCCCACAATTATGTGAGCATTTTGCCCATATTAATTATCACTCCTGTTAAAAGAAAAATTTTAGACAAATTTAACAGTGTTTATTTGAGCAAAGAATGATTCATAAATCTGGCAAATATGGTGGTACTCTGAACCAGAAGAAGTTCAGAGAGCTTAGCTGCAGCAATGTGAGCAGGGAGCTTCTGCAGCTGAATAGGAAGCAGGGTAGGGAAATTACCTGATTGATTACAGATAGGTGTTTGCCTTACTAGGGCATGGTGTGATAAGGCATTTGCCTTATTTGGATGCGGTCTGATGAGAGGTTCCTAGTTGTAAAACCAATTGGCTGGTTGGCTGTTTGTGATTGGCTGAGGCTCACTGTTTGGTTTTTTGGTTTTTTGGGTTTTTTCCAAGTCAGTTACAAGAACTGTTTCCAGTTAAGTTCTGGTGTGCTTACATAAGACCTCTAGGTACAGAAACAACCCCAGGCTGATGGCCTCCTGCTTATTTGGCTTTAACACCCCCAAAAGAATAGCTGTTCGCTTTTTCCTTGAGACTTGTGAAAATGGCCTTGACTTTTGTCTATTTAGAGACAAGGGTAAATTTATGATTTATACCAGCTAAACATTTACATCTAGATATACTCAACATAAGCAAAACCTATCACCTTTCTCTCCCAAATGTAATTTCTTTACTGTAATTAGTGGTACCATCATCCTTCCAATTACCAATTTTTAGAGCCTCAGAGCTACCTTTCATTTTCCTCATTGTCTCCAACCATGCTGCCATCCAAGACAAAAAATATTTGTAGGTAATCTTGTCAAAACATATAACAATAAACAGTAATTATTAAGAACTCAAATTTTCATAAGAATAATCTTTTTCAAAATTATTTGAGAAGATATAAAAATATTTTGTGACAAAAATGTACTTCTGCTAATCTGGGCATAATATAACAATGTGATTTTATAGAAAAAGATTAAAGTTTTAATTTTACTCCTATACATTATTCTTCAGATAATATGTAGCAAAGGATTTCATATACCCTTATATAAATACATTTATACATTGAAAGGATCAATATACCTTTCTATGTATGTTTTTAAGCATACACAGATAGAAACTGAATAAACTGGTAATTTAAAGCTTTTAACTATAGCTTTAAAATATAACTTATCATATGAACAATGTATACATCATAATAAATATACCATATTTATAAAATATAACTTTCTAAATAAAATTACATGCATTATCTTGCGTACATATTTGTATACCTCTGTAATTATAGTGCCTAGTATAGTCAACCATTTATATTAATTGACATTTTTAACCAAAGTAACCACTTTTGTTTTCTCTAGACACAAGCAAAAACTAGAAAACAGATAAGCCAGAACTGTTTAGCTATCTTTTTTCAGGAGCACTGAGTTCTTATTTTAATGTAAAAAAAGTAGACAAATATATATAATGTAATTCAAAGGCATTATTTTAGTCATCTATAACTATTCTAAGAAATAAGGGTAAATTAAAATTATGTTTAATTATCAACACTTTTATCTGTTTCTTACTTAAAAATTATCCAGGCACCCAAAGATTATTTATTTGTTTGCTTCATCATACGAGGCAGTGCTGTCAATAGAACTCTCTGTGATTATGGAAATGTTCTATACTTATACCGTCCAGTAGGGTAGCTACGAGCCACATGTAACTATTGAGCACTTGAACTGTGGGTAGTGCAAAGGAGGAAATGAATATTTAATTTTATTTAATTTTAATTAATTTAAATAGCCACAGTGGCTATTATAGTAGTTGGTACTGTACTGAATAGTCTAAGGTCTTAAAGTTAGTTAAGAACCTGGAATGTAATTTTAGCTAAGACAGTAAGTCTTTATGGCTGGTACATTGTAAGAATTTTATAAAATTTAACCTTTTAAAAAGAAACTCCTTTGTTACCATTCTACCTATGTGGACATGTTTTTGTGTATTTTAAAACTTTTTTAAAAAGTCATAGGAACAATGATAATTTACTTCATTCATGAAACCAGTTAGGAAATTTAAACCATGAGAAATATAACCCTGGTCTTGTATAAACCTAAATATTGTGCTGATATTATTTCTATATTGCAAAGTAAGTTCTACAGACTGTTTAAATAATGCCAAAAGTTATTTTCTTATCCCAGAACTAAGGTCTTTTCTTTTTATTTCATAATTATTTTAATAGTAACAAAGTCTGTTATATACCTCGTATATGTACTTTTCAGGTTCCACAATTATGAAACAAATGAAACACAATAATGTTTTTCTCCTTTGAGCAATTTTTAATGTTTACACTAGATATCCCCTGAATGCATGTATATTAACAAAATGATTTTTCTGATCTGTTATACTTTAAAATTTCCCAAGCACCAGAAAAGGAGAAGGACAGGAACAGAAACAGAAAAAAAAGAAGGAGACAAGTTCAGATAAATATTAAATTATCACTGCAATGAGCTAATTATGTCCTATCTACAAGGAGAAAAAAGAAAGTTTAGGTGCATTTTGACATATATGATACTCACAAAAAAGAGACAGAGTCCTTGTCAATTTTATCAAGCTATACAATTAGAAAGCTAGGAATTGTTGATCCCTGAAACAAAATAGAAGTGGCATCTTCTACATGAAGTAATCTCTTTTATAGACAAACATGACAATCTCCTCATGAGTGTTTCTTCCCTTTTTCTTTGAAGGTAACTGTCCAATGAACATCTTGTTAATGTCAAAGTTTTCCCTCAGTAGTCACTACTATTCCAAATCGTCTCTTGGAAATTTCACCAATCAGAGGGTAAGTATACATTATATTTAGAAAACAGAGAGGAAATGGGTGTTTGACCTGAAAGAGGTGCAGTTTTAGATTGAGAAGCCCCCGTGAGAACTCTGTAAGGTTGGTGCTAGTGAACCTTTTGTCTCTGGAACTTGGCCAAAGGCTAACTGAACCTGACCAGGGGCCAGATAAAACCCCCTGACTGTGGGAAGATGAAACTAAATAAATCATTTCTCGCAAGACTTCAAGAGAAGTCCTCATGAGGTTCTAAAATGGTGACCCTAGGCAACTTTAATCCAAAGAACACTAGCCTACCAATATTTTCTGAACTCCTCCTTCCTCAGCACTGGCTCAAAGATGGGCTTAGGTCTATGTCCATTCTCTCCTTATAGACATTTCTCCATATAGACAAGACACTAAACAAGTAGACCACAGTAATGAGTACCTCAAGGACAGAAAACAGTTTCACCAAGAAACAATATAAATCTGACCAGATAACCAAAAAGTCCCAGGGGAACATATGCCTAAGTAAATAGACAAAACAAAATAAACACAATGCTGAAGAGTCACAATGAAATATTAATCAGAGCTTTATTCAGAGTGAAACCTCTTATGCATGGCCTGTTTAAACACCTGGCCAAGTAGAGATTCCCAAGGGTCTCCAATGTGCACATTATTACTGAGTCTAGTGTCCTGCTCCAGCAGGAAGAGTCTCACCTGATCCTTGGTGGAAACTCCATTTCTGTTAATATCCTCCAGCCAAAGACCACCAGGAACACACCTAAAGTCGAACTAAGTTGGCTTTATTGGTTCATTGCAGCAAAGAAGATAGCACACCATAAGGAACTGTGAAGAGTCTCAGTAAGAGGGTATTAGAAGGGGCTTATGATAGGATTTAGGTGGGTTTTAGATGTTTTCAGGAGGATTCAAGGAAGTGTGATATTGCTGGATGAGAAGCTGTCAGAATCGGGAAATTCTATGGTAGGTTATCTTAATAACGGTTGTCTAGAAGGTGGGGGGAACAAAGTGCAACTGAAGCTAAAATTGATCAAAAAGGAGCAGTCACTTTGTACTAGCTGAGAGAGGTAGATGATTGGTCATTTTTGTTGTTTGGTCAGTGCTCTTGTTTTTGTTTGTGCTCCAACAAGATCATGGAGGGTTCTTATTTTGGTCTTGCTCTGTCATGATCAAATAGTGATCTTGTCTGATGTTAGCATTCTTTGAGATATTTTTATAGTGTTCTGTCTATTAGAGAACAGTTGTTAGGGCTAGACCATCTTCAAGCTGATAGGAGTCAAGGGCTGATTAGTTTTTTCTCATACTGGGAAAAATTATCTTTATTTCCTAATTAAAAAAACAAAGGATTCTTGTGAGGATTAAATTAAATAATACATATAAAGGAATTATTACAAAGCTCAGAATAGATACACACTTAATAAATATTTGCTAGTGTCATCATTATTAGTATTTACCATTACATTGTTATTATGTTTGTTTCCCACCTGCTGAATGCTAAACACTTTGTGGAGAAGGACTGTGCTTTATTTATCTTTGTACTCCCTACATCGGTCACAGTAAAATGTCTTGGAGCGTCAGCTCTGGAGCTGGACTGCTTACTAGCTTTGTGACCTTAGGCAGATTACTTCACGTCTCTGTGTATCAGTTTCTTTATTTGTAAAATGAGGATAATGGTACTGTGAAGATGAAATAACTGAATACATGCAAAGTATTTATAACAGCATCTAATACATTGTAAATGCTATATATTAACTCTCATTATGTTAGTAGATGCTCAAGAAATATTTAACCGGATTCCAAACATGAACTCATCCACTGTGCCAGACACTAGGGTAAATACAGGAGCAGCTACAAGAAAAAAATAATAGGCAAAGTCCTCATCTGAGAAAATGCACAGCATGTTTCCTTTAGAGGAATGAGCAGATCAATGGCTTGTCAAGATGTCCCTTTGGCTGCTATGTGGACAATAGACTACCAGGGAGCAAAGATGTGAGCAGAGCCTTGAGCCCCACATTCCTAGTGCTGTATATGATGTAATCCAGGAGTATAAAAACTTTTTTCCCCAGAACTATTATACAGATTCCAACACATATTATACAGAGGAAATTATAGGCAGAAAACCCCCTACGATCCAAAAAACACAGTTTGAAAACCAATGGTTGGAAATATTAGGCAATATTTAATCCTACCTGCCTTTTCTCATTTTTCTAAACATATTAATATGTTAGTATATTTAAGTTGTGTTACTATTTGTCAAACAGTTGGCTATTTAAAACAAGTTTTATATAATGAGTTATTTTCTAGAAATATTCTAAAGTAAACTTGATTTTGTATCTTATGATAAATTTAATTCAATTATTTTAAACTATATCTTAATAAATATATGAAACCTCAAAGTGCTATGTCTATGTAATCAAAAGGAATTAAATAATTTTAATAATATTGCTAAACCTCAACCTAATGCCAGTTCTGATAGTATTAAATTAAAACATTCTTTTTGAATTATAATTTAGTAGCATTTATAAAAAGCCTTTGCATATTCTTTTCATTATTGTTTGCTTTCTGCCCTAGAATATCTATCAAAGCAATATAAATTAATATTTTAAACACAGTATTAAGGAATAGTCTAGTAAAAGATTTACCAAGTGGAATTATAGTACTAAAGAGCATGCACCTGTGCAATTGCATTTCAGAACCTGTGTTTGTGTTTGGGATGTTTTCAGAAACAACCCTAAGCATATGATTTGGTTATGCTGAACATTTGGTTATCTCAAACAAACAGTAGTTCACTTATTTGTTAAGGCTGTTCCATGTATCTGGAGAGGCCAGTGGGGCAGCTGTTAGGGCTAAAAAGCATAATCTCAAAAAGCTGTTCATTGGTTAGTAACTGGGGGGCGGAATGGGGAGGGAATTATTTTCTTAAATTCTGATATATCAGGTGCTCTGAGGTCACAGCCTAAAGTCTCGTTGCTTTTTGGCAGAATGCATCTATAGTTTTCCTAGACTCACTAAGAAAATTCACTTTATCTTAATGAAATTATACAGTGAGAAGGTAGGGATATGGACAAATGATTGAAGCTATTTAATTCAAGTAATCTGTAGCAATTTTTTAAAAAGAGAAAAGACTCCAAGAGGGTCACAGGAGTGTGTAGAGAGTATCTCTGAGATTCTGGAAATAATTGAAGAAGTGTTCTACAGAGCCAGGAAAACATTGGAAAGGAAACTGTGAAGCCAGGTGAGCAGCAGAGATAATTTTCCTGTCCTTATTATGCCAAACAAATTGTCTGGGCTTGGACAGATGTGAGTTTGCTGCATAATACTTAATGGTGTATTTTGATTTGTGGTTCTCATGGTTTAAAAATGCTGTAATTTGTTAGGGTACAAGTGACCAATTCAACTCATTCTGGCTTCCTTTCAATTATCCTTTCTTTTGAATTATATAAAAAGTTTGAATTCAACTTTTAAAATTAGTGAGTAAACCATATACTGAATCTCCAAGTACACAGCTTTCTTCCTAATTTATTTCCTAAACTCATCAAATGAGGTAATAACTTTCATGCCGATAATTTTATTTCACTAAATAAATGCACATTTTAACCTTGTCATTTTCAAGGAAAGAAATCATGGACAGCTTTTTTTTTTAAAAAAAATCACAAATGCTGAGCTGAGTAAATATGAGTTTTTTTATATTAAAAAAATTAAGTGTTTAATCAAAATTATAATTAGTCATTAAGTTTTATTGGTAAAATATTATTAAAAAATCCAGGTGGTTTCTTATAAGACCATCATCTGTTTCAGGGGCTAAATTCATTATTAAGAAATGTCAAAGAATATTTCTCTGGGCTAAAACCAGGACTTAACAAGAAGCTCTTATTTTAAGTGTACCAATTTATTAGTTAATGGGATTTAATCTACATTGATTTCATTACTAAAAATCATTTTAGTAATAAAAAGTATATATAACTGAATATGGGGATAGAAAGAGGAGATTGTATGTGGAATATTTCTAGAATGACAGAAAAGGCATTTTAACTGAGGGATTTATTTTGTCCAATGATATTGAAGCTGTTTCTTAGTAGTGGTACTTAGTTACTGCGTATAGTGCCTTTCCCACTGAGAGTAAAGTAAGCTTCAGAAACATTCAAGATTCTAGAAAAGAGTTGATAATATGTGAAGCAACAATTTTAAATCAACAAGAACTACATTTTCTTTATTGTAACTAAGACAGCTCAATAGGGCATGTCAATGTATAAATTATGGTAAACTTTTAGTTACATGGCATGGTTGAAAATGGGACACTGATTCATCAATTATTCAAATTAATTTAAAATTCATCATGCACTTTGCTATGAATACACACAATTAAAATTCTTATATGATAAAAATACACTTAATCCTTAAATTATATGAAATATCATTTAGTATTTATGATCCAGAAACCTCTTCACCATCAAATGGTCATTTATCATCATTATGGATATTTATCTTTTCTTCTCATCCCTGCTGAGTGCTCTGTTTCCCTTAATCCCACTCCTAGTCTCCCCCATTATGCAGGCTTCAGACCCTGAAACTTTAGTACTGGTCCTCATCATTTTATACAGGAATGCCTATGATAAAAATTTCTACCAGTTTTCCTCTGGCTAGTATCTATTCTAACCCATTACCAAGATGAACCCCTTTACACTCCTCGAAATTATTGAAGAGCTTTCGTTTATGTGAGCTATATCTATCAATACTTGCCATATCATAAATTAAAACTGAGTAGAAAATTTAAACAATTTATTTAAAAGTAATAGTAAGCCAATTGTTTGTTAACATAAATAACATGTTTTTATTTAAAACAAATTAGTGAGAAGGGTGGAATTGTTTTATATTTTTGCCAATCTTAATATCTAGCTTAATAAAGCCTCCATTCTTATATCTCTTTCTACATTTAATCTGTTGTGATATGACATGTCATATAGCTTCTGCAAAACTTTGCTTTACACTCCTGAGAGAACGACAGTGAGAAGTGTTTTACTACACAATAAACTCTAGCTTCGGGTATCTAAAAATAAGTCCTTCACTGGGTCTATTTGTATCTTGATCCACCTGCAAAATATAAAAGGAACAGGGATATCACACATGGTCGCAAGTATTGAAGCACAGATTACCCTCTTTGAGAATTTAAATCTCAAACTTCTTCCAAATACTAATATTGGTGTCACTTCCACATGGTCTATTCTTAGTTTAAGGAAAAAAACTGCAAATTTTAATATCTGTTTAAGCAAAGCCTCTGAATGTACATAAATGTAAGACATTATTATGGTTATAAATCTGTACTATTTCAGAGTCAAAGGTAAATGATCTTAGAGATTATTTAGGTCACAACTCCTTTCCATTAGATATGGTAACTGAGAATTAAGTCTATTAATTATCTCAAATTGTCCACAATTATTGGGGCTGGTTGGTTGTAGATATATTTAAAGATATTATTTAGAGTAAATAGGCTTACTATTTTTAAAAAGTGCTAATTAACTCCTTTAATATTTCTACTTTTAAGAATGCAAAATTTAGTATGTGGTATGATCACAGCAGTTAACATATGCAAAGAAAAAGTGATTCTCTTAAAGTATTAGGATTATGGGCTAATTTAAAATAAAAAAATATGTGTATCTAAATAAAATGCACAACAAGCCAACAAACTCTGATCCCTATTTTTACTTTCCATTTCATCTCATCTCCTCTACTAGGAAATATATTATTTTTAAAGTTTTTTTAGGCCAATTATTTGGGAGATCAAATATTTGGGAAATTGGCAATACAGTTATTATTTAATCAACTTTTATTTAATATGCTACTATTAGGAAACAAAGAACATTGATGGGTGATCTTAGAATTTAAAATAAGTGGAATAAATAGTCTTGGTCCTCAAAGAGCTTATGTATTTTTAGAAGACAAAACAAACTCTTATGAAGGCTACATAAGGAGTAGGTAATAATACAAAAGATACTGCAGACTGTATATCATATAGTGGAAAATGGTAACGCAAGTCTACGTCTCTACTATGGCACTCTCAGACATCTCTGTGTGTCACCTCCAATCTTCTCTCACACACACCCCAACCCCTGCCTTTCTTCAGCCACATTTTTGGTGACCACTTTCTCCAGGCTTTATACAAGTGCACTGGGGCAATGCCTCAACTCAGGCTGCCTCACATATTTCTCATTTCCTACCTCAGGGATTGTTACGAGACACCCACAGGTACAGGGGAATTAATGCCATGGTGCAACCCTTGAGTGTTAGGAGATGAGAGCCAGTGGAAACATGCTTGCCTGTGTCATCACACTGGCAGATAGTTCCGAGTCCTTCATAAAACTTCTTGCAAGGTCTTACAGGATTGAGTGTCAGTCTCCGGAGGTGACAGCTTACTTGACACATCTTTGTGTTGGTTTCTTTATTTTTATTTTTTATTTTTTTCTGTTCCTCCTCCTCCTCCTTATCTCCTTTGTATTGGTTCCTAACTCTTCCCCATTTTGCTCCCACTGCCCCTTTCTCCTGCTACCTGAATTCACTTTTCAAATAAACTACCTACACGTAAGCCCTGAAATAGGGCATTTGTGTGGACAAGCTTGAAATCTTAAACCGTCAGAATCCTTGAGGTTGGCAGAGGTAAACCCCTCACCAGAGGAAAGAAGCCTCCCTTTGTCTGGAGATATTGCAAAAGCCCCGCACAAAGCCAGAGCTTCATAAGGTGATGCTTTTCTTCCCCAGTGCCTCCAGTCCTGTATCCTGGATAGCGTCTCTGTATAGTTGGAGTAGGAAATAGTCCCTACCTTGGGAGGAAATAACTGACCCACCAAAAGTGTTCTCAATCTGGCCAGCAGGTAGGCAGGAACCAGTGGAACGTATGTGGGAGTGGATCTCGAATATGTCGGCTCAAGGTGGAGTATTTATTGACTTCGGAGCACTTAACCATGACTTGTGGTGGAACAGCCCGGTAAAGCTACCTGGAGCTGGTACAAAAACTCCTGACATGGTTCCTTTAGGCTTGGGCACAAAAATGCTCTATAGTAAATGAGATGATAATTCCAGAAATGACTTGTCATAGTTCTGAGGAAGGGATCAGAGGCTGGGAGGGTTGAAACGTTAGAACATTCTTCTCATTTCCAACCCCAGTGGCTTGAGTTACCTGCAAGATCAGCCAGTCACTCAGCCATGTACAGCTTTAAAAGTGCATGGAGTTAAAGCCCTGGAGCTGCCCCTGACCAATGGGAAGGAGACAAGTGATAAAAAGGAGTCAGTGGCCAAAAGGAGGTGTCTGGCCCGAGACATTTCATAAAGTATCTCAGAAGGTCTATTGGGATGATGGGCCAGTCTCCAATGTTGTGACCAACTGGATAACACATCCTTATAAAGGATTTCCTTTTTTCCTATTTCACTGCCACTGTCCCTTACTCCTTCCCTGGGATCGTTTCTCAAATAAAATCCCTACACTTAGCCTCTGTTTCAGGCTCTGCCTTGACCATCACTTTTGTCATTTCAAGTGTTGGTTTACTTTTTTTTTTCTCCCGACAAGTCTATAAGACAGGAACTTCAACTTAATTCTGCATCTCCTAGAGCTAGCATATAGAAAAACTTTACTGTATTTTTGCTGAATAGTTGATAGCATTTGTGGGAAATTTCTTGTGGGTAAAGTCAATAACAGGCTGCAGGCTGGAACTGAATAAGTAGAGAGAAATATGAATGCATAAGGAAAATAATGGAGGAGTTAAACCTATGAATCTCTATCATTTATATGTCTCTATATTCCCAGGTATATGCAACAAAAGTTTTGTTTATCATACAATGCAGAGGTTTAATATAATGCAGAAGCAGGGATGTTTCATGGCATCCTCTAGGACTCTTTTGATATCATACAAATATAGGTAAATACCATTGAAATAAGAGTAGCTAACAATAGCCAACATTTTTTTAGAACTCTACCAAGCCTTAGGCTAAGTGGTTTTCATAAATTTTCTTATTTACAAATGAAAAGATGAAGGCTTTCAGAGGATTAATATCTTGCTCAAGGTCACAATGTTGTTAAGTGGTACGGCTAGAAGGAAAATCCAATTGTACAGTAGCATTAATTTGTCTTTATAATATTAAAGATATTTAAACATGTCTATACACTTACAAAATCAGGAATCCCTGTTGACAGAGACCATGCCTTATTCTCTTTTTTCTCTCCCTCAGTGTTTCCATGATGCCTTGCAGAAAGGAGGTGCTTTTTGAACTTGAGTGACAAAGAGATCATGTGACCATGGAAGAATTAGGATGTGAAAGGATAGCAGGATGAAGAGTTGAATTGGAAGGATAAAATCTCAGAGTCTGTCATCTGAATCTAATCCAGAATACATTGGGGACTCCAAGAACAGCATCAATGAAATGGCAGTTTTTGAGAGCCACCAGTGAGCACAGATTCCTAATTCTTTTATCCATAGGTACCTCCAATTTCTCCATCTAGGTATGTCAGGTGTGGGGACCATATGTCAGGTCTGTGTTCCCTGGTTCTTCATTCCCCGTATCGAAGAATGGTTACTGGTACTGAATCAATAGAGCAATGAGCAGACCAAGCAGATGTAAGCAGGCAAAGTGCCAAAGTGTATTAAAGCATAGTGTGTTCTGGAGAAGGAATAGGTCTATCTCTGTGAGTGGAGGAGATCTTGGGTTTAACAAGATTTCTCCCCTTTATGCTGATTCCCTAATTTTATGTTAAGTGTGGGGCAGAATATTCATGGTTTTTCTTGGAAAGGGGTGGAGAATTCCCAGAATGGCGAGTCCTCCCCTTTTCTATCCTTGTAAGGCAATTTCCGGGGGTTGCCATGGTATTTGTAAACTGTCATGGTGCTGGCGGGTATGATTTTTACTAAGTTAATTAGGGTAGGTCACTTGAGGATACTGTCACCTTACTTGTACACATGCTCCAAAGACACTCTTTTGTGGCCTTGGTCATATCCCCACTTTGTGGCCTTTCTACCTCTTCTTGACTGTTCAGTCCTTGGAAGCCCCCTTAACATGTCATCTGTTCCTTCTTAGAAGCCCCCTCTGGTCAGTTGGTTCTTCCTATTGTAGACAAAGCATATCCTAGTGCCATCTGCTCTTCGTCTTCCTTATCCCCACCTAACAGGTATATTGAGAGTTATACTAGCTATGGCCACATGCCAAGACTAATATTCCATATTAAATAGGCAATTCAAAGAACTAGAGAATTTTCATGCATAAAAAAAGTTTAAAAACACATAGGCATCCAGTTGCTTTTGAGGGTAAATGTAGACCTTTCTACAACTCTATGATCACTTCTTAGTCTATTATTATAGCTTCAGGTTTCTATAATTTATGAGTAATAAGCTACTTGAAAACCCACCTAGCTATAAAAAAAGAAAAACTATGAAAAATGGTGATTATACAAAATATACTTCTGGGATTAATATAAAAAGATATTAATGTTTTTATAGTCTTTAATAAATTCCAGTTAGGATTTTATCTCCCAAAAAGTTTTAAAACTATCCTAAAATTAGCCAAATAAGAGAATAAAATGCTCATTATTCTCAAATTCATGACTCCTCCATCATGCTTCAACAATTTAATTAAAAGATGGGCGATAAATCTTATGTCAGCAGATGTGTATATCAGAGTGAGCAGGGAGCCAAATCAGTGAGCCGCAACACAGGACCAAACAACACTGTTATAATGATGTTTTTGTTGTATAAGCAAGTGCTACTTTGTGTCTTATTTGCACACAGAGATTTCCTTTATTGTTTCAATTTTAGGTTAGACTTTGTAAACCAAAAATAAAATCCTAAGCCCCCTGCCAATCAAACAGACCCCCTTTTGGGCAAAGGAACCCCAGAAAAACCTTAAAACCAAGTTCCCGGCCATAATCGAAAGGGAAGTCAGAAATACCTCCTTATACACCCTCCTTTTTGGAGTTTAGACACACCAGCATTAATGTTAAAATAGAGCTAATAAGACCGACTCTTTGTGGCAATAAGATACTAAATGACAAACAGGATCTAAGGCCATGGGAGACAAAGGGTAAGTCTGGCGTTACAAATTATAAAATCTTATTAAACTGTTTTGTTTTTTTAATTAACCCAGTATAATGTGGCTTACTTTCCAACCTGACTCTGCTATAGCATCACGACAAATAGAAGACCCCCTTATCTTAAGCATTCCTTTCTACTGACTCTAAGACTTTAGATGAAGCTTTGTTTCTTTAACCAATTACAAACCAAAGAGTCTGTGAACCCACCTATAACCTGTAATCCTGAACTTTGAGATGTCCTGCCTTTTTTTGACTGAACCAATGTATACCTGCCATGTATTAATTTATGATTTTACCTGCAATTCCTGTAACCTGACCACCTAGGGCACGCTGTCTCAGGAACTCTTGAGATTATGAAGCTCCAGACTGTGGTCACTCATAGTCAGCTCAAAATAAACCTCTTTAAATTATTTTACAGAGTTTGGGTTTTTTTCCAATTAACAACTTGTAGTGTCATGGACAAAATTCAATGAACGTTTTCAAATAGAGAAGAGAGAACAGTATAATTTAGATTGATTCCATTTTTATTTTTTAAGTGGAATTATATCTTCAGATTAAATGGAAATTTGAGCACAAAACTTATGTTTAATTTTATGAAAAGATGAGGGATGATTAGCACTGATAACTCCAAATACTCCTCTAAGTACATATACTAAATGTACCCTGGCATAAATCTTTAGTGAAGCAAAGCTGCTTTAACTGTGTATTTTTCTCTCAAAGTTCAAATTTGCTGCTAAGACTGGTAACCATTCCTATTACTATGTAGCTTATTTAATGTCCCTTTATAATTCTATGAAAAAAGGAAGGGACACAAATATTATGAAAACTGAGAATATATTTTCATAAGGAGAAGTGACTGGATATCCTAATCAAATCCAACTAGTTAAAATGAAAATTTTTCTATATAGAAATATAATATTCTCTATATATTCTCTCTCTATATGTCCTTGATTACAGAGAACAAATACAGGTTTGAGAAAAAGGGTTTGGTAACATTTTCTATCTTTTCTATTTCTTTTTTTTTATTTTCTATTTAGTATTTGACTTTTTTTCCTCAATATCACACACCATAAGGATAAAACTATAACATATATAATTTGAAATTACAATAAATAAAAGATCCAATAATTAAAAGCATATCTTATTGTGATTAAAAGATACTTTCTTTTACATGATAAAAGGTAATAATGATAAAAATAAATACTAAAGAAACCATAAAGCTAGAAAAGGGGATTTCAAAAGATAAGCACAAACATTGTGCTAAGTGAAAGAAGCCAAATACAAAAGGCCACATATTGTAAGATTCCTTTTATATGAAATCTACAGAGTAGGTAAATATATAGAGACTGACAGTGGAACAGTGGTTACCAGAGGCTGGGGAAAGGGGAGGGGGAATGACTGCTGATGTGTATGGGTTTTCTTCTTGGGGTCATGAAAATATTTGGAATTTAGATAGACACTATCTCTCTAAGTTCGAGGCAACAAAACTTTATGAACGTGGTAAAAACCACTGGATTTTACACTTCAAAGGGGGAATTTTGTGGTATGTGAATTATATAAAAATAAAAAAATAAATTTTAAAAGTACATAATTTACTTTTATTTCAAGATGACACACAACCACTATGTATAACAACATTGGTAGAAGTGTGCCAATTTCTCAGGAGAAAAAAGTAAACAAACACAAAATCTGTATATTTATAATTTAAGGTGAAATGTATATAATATGGCTGATGTTTAGCAATTATTAGTGTGCAGTATAAATTGAAATATAAGAAAAGTCTCCTTTTAAGTACACATTCTTAAATTTGGTCATTTTTCCAGGAAGTACAATCACCCAACAGCTGTGCAAACCTTAAATATTGTGGATTTTTGACCTCCTACTAAATATTAGGAAGCTCTCACAATCATTTAGACTTTCAGTTGCCATTCACCTTTTCCCTAGTAGGTGAGTGTATATATCCATGTCCGTATCTGACTTTGTGCGTCTGTGTGTACGTATGTGTGCACGTGAGACCGGCAATAGGATGGGGAAGACTAGGGTGGAATTCAGCTTGATGAGGTACAGAGAACACGGTACTGACCGATAGGAGACTTGAGTTCTCATTTTACTGTGGGAAGAACTTTTTATGACATTATACAAATCAATTCACTTCTTTGCTCTTCAATGTCTCCATCAATAAAATGAAGGAATTGCATTAGATAAATTATGGCAAATAGGTGTAATTTCAACTGACAACTCTGAGCTACTGGTAGAGCATCCCTATAATCCGTGGTTCAGAAGCAGGTCCAGGTTCCCAATAAAAATTTAGGTACCAATTAGTGACACTGGTCATCGGTATAAAGGAAGAAAAGAATCTAAGCACTGGTACCATGAACTAGATGATCTTTAAAGTACTTCCTATTTCTAAAATTCTGCCTGTGTACCGTGGCTCATGCCTGTAATGCCAGTGCTTTGGGAGATCAAAGTGGGAGGATCGCTGGAGCCAATGAGTTTGAGACTAGCCTGGACAATAGAGTGAGACCCTGTCTCTACAAAAAATAGAAAAATTAGCCAGGCATGGTGGTGCACACCGGTAGTCCCACTTACTTGGGAGGCTGAGGCAGGAAGATCACTTGAGCCCAGGAGTTGGAGGCTGCAGTGAGCTATGATGACGCCACTGCACTCTAGCCTGGACAAAATCTCTGAAAATAAATAAATAAATAAATAAATAAAATTAACGATAAAATTCTATCACATTTCATTAAAATTTTTGCCAAGTTGGCATTTCAATTCAACTAATTGTATTTAAAAGAACATAAAATTATTAGTGTCACTCCTTAAAATTAAACTTAAATAATATGAACATTCTAACAATATATACTACTGCGAAAATCATAGACTCATTTGAAAATATAATCTTTATAACAGATAACCCCCATTTTTATATTTTTCTGATTGTCTATTACTCATCATTTTCATTGTTCAACAAACATTGGGGAATAGTAAGCGACCTTTTATATCTCATAGGATTAATTTGTCTAAGTATAGCCTATCTAAATCAGAAGCATTTCTGCCCTCTGGTTAATGGTGGTGTGAATGTGAGAGAGAACACTTCAAGCAATGAATGGCAAAACAGAGAGTTTCGAGGAGGAGCCGAATGCTTTCAGCTCCAATTTATAAACCTACCCACTTTAATTAAGAAAAGTAATCTGTATGGTAATGGAAACCCAAACCATTTTCAGGGGAAAAAAATCACCTGCCATAGCATCAAGAAGCTATGTATGTATCAAGAGAAATACATAGAGCCCAAGTGTATTGTGTTGCAAATGAATAATGCCCTGAAGTAATCAAAGTGAGAAGCAGTCTTCAACAAAGGAAGCTAGTAAACAAAATGAAATTTTCAGTAATTAAGGCCAGGTGAGAACATTAGAAATAGTTTAATAACTTGCTTTAAAAAGTTGAAATAGATCATGAGTTCTGTATATTGATTGTCAATGCATTCCTCTGTAACTGTTTTAATACCCTCTATATGCTTAATATATCAAGGACAGAACATAAGAAATAAATGTCAATTCTAAGATCAGTGAAGCATCTCTGATATGATAGATGAGGGTGAGTCGAATTCAGTTGACTCAACCATGAAAGTCATTAGCAATGAGTAACTATAAAAATCTATACTAATCTGATCTGTTTATACGTTCCTCCAAAGTCCCCTAAAACTTGTTTAGGATAATTTCACACATTAGAAGACTTTGGGAAAGTGCTAAGGATGTAGCTAATAAAACTTCTTGTATAATATACTGCATAAATGTTTCTATCTAAAAACACCTGATTGACAAAAACTCCATTGACATTTTGCTCTAGGCTAGGTTAATATGAGAGCCTCCAAATTTGGTTTCAAATCTACACCTAATAATGAACCAAGGAAAATGTAATATTCAGTCATTTGCTAGATTCAGAAAAAATGCTGAATGAAAATTCGTACTATAAATAAAGGAGAAGAATTTAAATAAAATGCACAGCTAGATTATTAGGCAATCTTCCTTAAGTCCATCGTCCACAAGTCTTATCTTCATTCCTCAGTGGAGCAAGTTAGATAAAAACTCTAAGTATGTTTAGCTTAGGTAGGATTGATGTCTCATTGAGGATTGGCAGATGACAGAGCTGGATTTTTAAAAAAAATTTATCTTTGAAAAACATTAAAGTAGAAATTGACAAGCTCATCCTAAAATTCACGTGGAAATGCAAAGGACCTCCAAATAGCCAAAATAATCTTGAAGAAGAAGGACAAAGTCAAAGGACTCACACTTTCTGATTTCAAAACTTTCCACAGACCTGCAGTAATCAAGACAGTGTGGTCTTGGTTTAAGAACAGACATATAGATCAATGGAAAAGAATTTAGAGTCCAGAAATAAAACCATACATCTATGGTCCATCAATTTTCCAACCAAAATTAAATAATAATAATATCATTTATGGAGTATTCATTATACGCCGGGCATTGAGCTAGAATATTTACATATTTTCTTCTACTTTTAACACTTAAACATAATTACAAAAATAGTTTAATAAACAAATGTAGTAGGCTATTCCACACCAAAAATTAAAACAAAACCAAAACACAACTATGCATCTAGAATGTACAGGAGGCATGAGCTCTGCACCAAGAAGAAATGGAGCTCCTCATTCAGTGCGATTGTAAGGAGGATCTCCATTTCAGATCTCACAACCTTATATTTTTGGCTTTTATAGTTAATATATTTAAAAATATTACAGCATTCAAAGAAATGTATTTTATTTTGCATGCTTTGTAATGATGAACAATTTTTGTATTCCTGTTACATTGATTTTCTTGCTCAACTTTATTCTTTGAAGTGTTATAAGAAAATATCTAAAATATAAAAATAAATTACTATTATAAATCTAAATGTTATTTTGAAAGAAAACACCTTATTTTGTCAGTTTACACCTAATGACTCTTTCATCATTCACTCATAATATGCAAGAATAAGACAGATCTGAGTATCTATTAACACATAATTACAAGAGCATAGCACTCCCTTAAGTAATGCCATGTAGAGTAAAACATCTAAATGATGTTACATTAAATCCAGATAGATTTTACAGCATAAATTATAAATACTAACCCAAAGCAACTTTCTGTGTTAGTGTATATTTGTGTGGTGATGGTGCATAGAAGGGAGTTCTACACCGCTAGAATGAAAAGCACTGTATATATGCCTGTATGTTGTAAGAGGAGCACTAGTGTACATTAAGGACAGGGGAAGGAAGCTGAGAGCAGAAAAGTGGGAAGAAGACGGAGAGGAAGAGAAACTGAGGCACCAGGCAAAGAAGAGGGAGATGAGACAAAAAGAGGGAAAAGTTGGGGGCAAGTAAGAGGTAGACTGAAAAGAGAAAGCGCTTTCTCATTGGCTGTGCTGAGAGGTAGGTGCAGTTGGCTCCTATGAGTTTTACCACCTACATGGGACTCCAGATCCAACTTGCTGCTTTTGACTAGAAGAGAATTTGTGTGTAGACCCAAGAACACAAGGGACTTGACCCAAAACTATTGTAACTCATTTATCTGCATAGGTAAACATCCAGAATGTATAACTTGCCTTCTTTCTAAAAGTACTTAAAGCACCTTGACAACCATAAAATGTACTGTCAATAAGATAGCACCTAAATTCTCAATAAAATTTTTGAATCTAAAAATGACCTGTTTGGATATATTTTTTTCTTTGCCCCTTGACCCACAGCTTCATAAGCACTTCCTGAAAACCTTGAATATAATCTTATTTTAGGTTAGATTTTTTGCCTTCATATCTTTAAATTATACTCTATAATTATCAAATTATACCCAACAAATTATATAGTACCTCTTGATGCTTCCTGTGAAAGATAAAGAAAATGAAAATTTTATTTCCAACTAACAACGTCCATCTCCCCATTAATGACCATTTAAAAAAATTTTTTTTCTGATTTTTTTTAACCCACTACTATAGTCAAGTTCTTATTTATGTACTGTGTAGTTGTCCTTTTATGAATTACAGCAATTATACTACATTTGTAGCTACCAAGTTATTTAGACTTAATCTTATGTTTATTTGGATCTTATTATGATAATTTTTATATGACATTCATTTGTGAGTTATTTTCATTAATATTTGGGTGGCTGGATTAATTTTTCAAGCAATGATTTTAGTAAGTCTAAGAGTGTGGTAGTTTCCAATTTCTTGAATATTTGGGGTCTGGGCAAAAAATTCTTGGCTCACGTATTAGTTAGAATTCTCCAGAGAAACTGAACCAACTGCATATAAACACAGGGACAGAGAGAGGGAAAGGGAGAAGGGGAGATCTATTTTAAGGAGTTGGTTCACATGATTAAAGAGGCTTGGCAAGTCTAAAATCTGATGGAGGAGAATGGCAGGGTGGAGACTCAGAGTAGAGTCGCAGTTCAAGTCCAAGGGCAGTCTGCTGGCAGAATTTCTTCTTGTTTAGGGGAGGTCAGTTTTTCTTCTCTTAAGACCTTCAACAGATTGGAGGAAGCCAACCCTCATTTGGGAGAGTAATCTGCTTTACTCAAAGTCTATCAACTTGAATGTTAATCTCATTCCAAAAACACCTTCACAGAAACATCCAGAATAATGTTTGATCAAATATCTGGGCAACATGGCCCAGCCAAGTTGGCACACAAAATTAACCATCACAGGTCACATTTTTTTTTCTTCTACTCTGCTGATGTGATTTTCTCCTCCTCCTCCTGTTCCTCCTTCTCTTTCTCCTTGTTCTTCATCTTCTCTTCATTATTTCTGAGTGAGCAACTAGTTTCTTTTTTTCTGAGTTCTTGCAAATTTCTTTTATCATACTTAAATTATAGAAATTTAACCAGGATGCTGGATCTTATTAATTTCTTTTTGATTTTATTTTTTTTACATAGTGTAACTTTTCAATCTCTATATGTAGGCCTTCATTTCAGGATAATTTTTTTCAAAATATTTTAAATACTTTTTTCTGTTCCACTGTTTTGTTTTCTTCTTCTGCATATAGCAGATTGCTATGGTCTACCCACCATATACAATCTCCTTGGTATCTTTGATCTTTTCAATGACTATTTTATAACTATCTAAAGCCTATTTTCTATGTCTCTGGCTTTTAAAATGATGAACCTATCACTTAAGTTTATTACGTCCTCTAGAATGAAGAAAATAAACAGAAGAGAGGCCATAATTAATCAAATACTCAGATATAACAGCCCTCTACTAAAGTCTTGAGTCAGTTGATTAAAAGGATATACATGGTGTCAGGGAGGTAGACTTGCTGAGAAAATATACAAATGCCAATTTCCGGTAAAATTTCAGAATTCCAGAAGAAAATCATAAAAGTTTTGAGACAGTAAGAACAACTTGTGCACACAGGAAAAAATTAGACTAGCATTGGAATTCTTGTTAATAACACTGAAAGCAAAGAGAATGAAAAACATCTATAGATTCTAGAGAAAATTACTCCACCCCCAAATCCTATTTCTAGCCACTATATCTTTCATCTATCATAAGGAAAGATATTTTCAGAAATGCCAAGACCTAGAAAACACGTCACTTGTTGTACCCCATCTGGGAAGATATTTGAGAAAGAATTATAACCAAACAAGGAAATATAATGAGAATCTCAAAATACGTAAACATGTGATGCAAGGAAACAATGTGAAACAATGAACCTTAGGATATGTTTTTAGTTAAATTTAAAAGATGGTTGATGGTGAACATGTAATATAAATACTAAATGAGGGTTTGTACACTAGAAGACATTCCCAGAAAGTAACTTTCAATATTAGAATAGAATAAACAATCTTACTGAAATTTAGGCTAAAGAAGAGAAGAAATGTGTAACATAAGGTACAGGAGATGGCAAGAGATGTGCTGAAGAGTATTTTTGTGTCCAGACCCATTCTCCATTTCTTGCTCCCTGCTCTGTGCCATACCAGAGTCTCTTTTGCTTTCTGCCTTCCAGTGAGTTCAGCAAGCTAACAAATTAGCTTGCCATAGTTGCTTTGATACTGGCAAAAGAAACAAGACTCCTGGGTCAGAGACAAAGTACTTTATTTCTCATGGCACAGTGGGCAGCATGAGCTTAATGTTGGCACAGGTTCTCCTTGACCTGAAAGTCCCAACAGAGAGTGTCCCAGGTGGGTACTATACACACAATGGGTTTACATCCCAGCTGAGGAACCTTAAGCTTAAGAAACCACCAACCCAATAATGGGCTACCAGCAAACCTTCCTAACCTTTGCCCCAGAGGGAGAAATTATCGTTATTATTGTGGTCATGAAACAAATCTGTCCCCAACCTTGATAGGAGACACTATCTCTATCTTCCAAGGATGTTTGCTCTACAAACATCCTTGAAAAGATAGTCTGGAACAAAACTGTCAATTCTGTGCAGAAGAGGGAGAGAAATATAAGAGATACATGGAATGTTCAATTTGTTTTATATTTTAGGGTCTCAATTACCTGTGACTTCATTTCCCTATTGTTTTTGTTTTTTGTTTATTTGAGAGAAATGAGTAGACGTCAGACTGAAAGTTATACAAATGTAACTTCAATCTCAGGAGGATATGTTCTTCCTGATAATGAATTGGTTCAAGATCCAGGAGTTCCTGATGGTTGTAAACTCTATTTTGTCTTCAGTGTGGTGATCTAAGTCTGATTATAAAAGGGCTATTGAGTAGTGAGATGTCAATATTTTTGCAACTCTGACAGGACACCTCAACTGTAAAATAGGCAAGAGTTATAGGCAGGTGTGCACCCCTCTAGGGATCAAGGAGCAAGGGAAAACATACTGTAAAATAAGCCCCATCAGTCCCTGCTCTTTGTAACTACCTCTCTACTATTGTGATCCACACCTTAGACCTCATAAATCCAGACTTTATAGCAGAGTGTGCATGTTGTCTCTTCCTACCAGTGAGTAACACACATATCATGCAGGAAACACTAACTGAAGATATGTAAGCATTTTTTGATAAGTAATATGGAGTCATTGAAAATTTCAGGGGAGAGGACTGGCATGCACCAAGTACCACATTAGGAAGATCCAACCATTAACAGATATTAGGATATATTGGAACATGAGAGATGGAGAAATCATTTTCAAAATTTTGGAATATGATATAAAAATTAATAATCTTATGTTTTCTTATATTAAATTTACCTAGAATTTTAAAAAATGGTTTTCAATTTACTTTTGACAAATACCTGTACATGATAAAAAATTAAATAGTACCAAAAGCACTGTGTTAAAATAATGCAACTGCTTGCACTCAATCTTTACCATCCCATTTTAGTATCTCAACCCTTTCAGCTACTTCTTTTGGGATTTAAAAAATACCCTTTGGGGTGGGGAGGCAGAGCTCAGGCAGTGACGTGCGGCCCTGTTTTTCTAACAGGGGTTGGGGACCGCAGCTAGAGGAAGGGGAACACACAGACATTTTGAGGGCTGCTAGACAAAGAATCAGAGGTGTCAATAATATCTGGAAACCAAAAGTATCATTGCAAGGCCCTGCAAAAGTTGGGGGCATATGTGGGACAGGTAATAAGTGAGGTCTTGGTCTAGGTCCAGGCACAGTAATGAGTCCACTAGATCTGTGAACTCACCCAAAGGTCATTTTCATAGTTCTTGAATATACACTGGGAAGAGAAATAATTGGTAGTTGGCAAAATACCAACATTTTGTTCTTTGTCAGGTAAGAAGTGTCATATTTGGGAAGTCTAAGTGGAAGCCTTTGAAACTGCCCCTCCCCACTCCAGCCAAGACAGAAATCAAAACATTTTATCCCAGAGGGATGGCAATAATTAGTGCCACTCAAACATCTAAAGGGTGCAGGGGTGGTAGTTTCTACCATACCTCTATTTAATTGACCAGTTTGGCACTCATGCAAAAACCAGAAGGATCCAAGAAAATGAGTACCACCAACTCAACAAAATTGAATCTGTAAATGTGTTGGCTATGCTGCCCGTACATGCTCTATCTTTGTTAGAAAAGTTTAAAATGCCCTTGGGTATGTAATATGTAGCTATAGATTTGGTGAATGAGTTCTTTTTCATTCCTGTCAAAAGACAGGAAAAGAAACAGTTTGCAGTTACACAGAAAGGACAATGGTATACTTCCAGTGTTTGCTGTAGGGCTATATTATCTCTCTCATCCCTTGTCATAATATAATCCAAAGACGCCTGTTCTGTCTGGACATTCTGCATATCACATTGATCCATGACATATATAATGTAATGTTGATCAGATAGGATGTGCAAAGGTGGCCAGCATGCTGGAAACCTTACTAAGAAGATGGGAGATAAGCCCTCTGAAGATTCAGGGGCCTGACACATCAGTAAAATTTTTAACTGTGAGAAAAAACCTTTCTCTATATCACTCACCACCATTTAGACCATAGACTACATAGGACATGCACATATTATGAAGGAATTCAGGAATTCAGACCAAATTTTGTAGAATATATGAGACATCCAAAAGGCCACTTGGAGCAGCACAGCTTAGCAGAGGCTGTGAGGACAACAGTGGCAGCAGAGAGCAGAGCAGCTGGTGGAGCAGCAGGCTGGGATGGTGGGGTTATTCTTGAACAAAGATTTCAAGCTTGCTATGAGTTTAAGGGAGAAAGTGCCAATAATACCATGTTGTGCAAATAGCAGCTGGCCTTGTAAATCAAAGGGCAGATTTTATGTGAACAAATCACCAAAGAGATTGTAGCATATTTATTGGCCTTTTTAGTCAAAACCATCAGTATAGTGCTTCAGCCATGAAGGGTGATATTTAGACATTCTAGTCTTTTGGTTTCCAAACCCAATCAAAAGTAAAGGTTATAATTAGCTAATTGATTAAGAAGTAAAATTATATATTTTATATTCTAGATGTAAAATTATATATTTTATATTCTAGATGTAAAATTAATGTAAGTTTTACTTGTGTTCAATTTTTGAACTTGATTGTTAAATTCACCATTCAATATATAGTGTCTTCTTTTTCTAACTGGATGGTTCAGTCTTTGAGGGCAGGAACTACGTTTTATATTTATTTGTAAATTCTATTGCATCCTCCTAGTATTGCTCCAGTACCAAGCATCCAGTTTATATTTGGTGATTCATTTTATTAAGTTGATGTCTAAAAGTGGGACTCACACAATGTAGTCATATAATACAGAATCTGGCATCACACCGGGGTAGAATCTTTAGCTTTTTCATTTACCGTGTGACTTCGGATAAGTTACTTAACCACTCTAATTCTAATTCTTTTAATAATATCTACAATACACAATTTTTTGTGAAGATTAAGGATTACGTTACTTAGCACTGTGCATGGAGCACAGAAGTTTAATAAATGGTAGCCACTATTATCAGTTTTGTCTTTTTTACAATGTATTATAGGACTTGGTGAAGACAGCATCATCATTAGATAATCAAGTCCCTAATTTTTGTATTTTTACATATTTTGTCTATGCAATATCATATGGATATTAAGTGATATACTAAAAAATTATATAATTTGTGTCTGAAGTCATCTGAGAGGTCACCACGTCAAATTTCACACTCTTTCCAGTTTTTGTTGGAACACTTCCAGAAACAGGGCTCTTACCACCCCAAATCATCAGTCTTGGAGAAACTCTTCAAGTTAGAAGATTTAATCTTTAAAATAAAAACAAATTAGGATGCTTGCAACTTTCCCTCACTGACCTTAATCTTGCCTTCTGGAACTGTTTAGACAAGCTTGTCTTGCATACAAGCTCTTTAAATAATAAAATGGAAATAATATTAATGCTAAGAAGCTAACGTTAACTGCCACCTTAATATTAGTGATATGAGGGGTGGTCGGTCAAGGAAGACTTTAGAGAGTGGGCACCTCTCGAGTTAGTGCTAACCCCTATGGCCCTTCATGTCATCACTGTGCCCAAATACGATTGAGATTCCTCTCTGTGCTCCACAGGTCTCTGCACGTATCTACAGCCTGGTTAGCTCCAAAATGGCAGCCCGAAAGACTGCCACGTGGCAAGTACTCAACAAACAACTTACAGATAAGTGCGTGAATAAGACACAGGCAGGTAGATTAGGAGTGAAGGCATTTCAGGAAGCAGGAACCACATACAAAAACCTGGAAGTGTGAGACTGCTTGGTGATTTGAAGTAACTCTAAGTAGTTAGATGGAATTAGCTACACCAAGGAATATTAAAGTTGTTAATGTACAAAGCAAAAATGAATCATTTAGAACAGCAAATACATGTGAACTATTTAGAAGAGAGTCTAGGAGATGCAATGTTGTTGTGAAATGTTAGCGATTCATTTACTTTTAGTGATATTAATAATAGAACTTGTTGAGGAATTCAGGCTAATGTCTCTGGGTTGAAGGGTAGTAGCTAAAAAGTGTGCAAGGTTTCTAGATAGTGCTTGTCCTTAGCCCTAGTTTCCCCAGCCTCTGCCTTGTGAATCAGCTAGAGAGAGAGTACAGCACAGAAAGGTTATAGAATCACTTCTCAGAGCAACTAGCCATATTTGTCACAGTGTGTGTGAGCAGAGAGAGAAAGATTCAGTGATTAAAGAATAGGTCTGTAACTCTATCTCTCTACTAGAAATTCAGTCATGCCTTAGGTAGGCCTTTGGGTAGATCTGGAAGAGTCAATCTGTTTTGTAACACACATCTAGCTAATGAAATTATGAGGAAAATATATTCTGCAGCAGATTGTTTCGGTGACTTTCATTTTGCTAAATAATATAAAACAGTATATTGTTTTTGATGAATGCAACCTTTACTGCAGAAGGGAATGATTTGTTTATCACACAGAACAAATCAGTACCTCTCTCAGGCCAAACATACCCTGGTTTATAGTAGGAAGAAACCAGCACCCGTCTATACTTGTGCCTGTGCTAGGCCCGGGAGCTGTCAGCTCCCCTCCTTACTATTCCCCTGCAGGGCTGGCTTCCAAAGGTTGCATTTTCCAGATCTCAGTGTCAGCAGACCTCCAGTGAGGTGCAGCCAATATGAGGCACTGCTGGAAAACTGCAGGGTGGTGGTGATGGTGGTGGTGGTGATGGTGGGGAAGCAGGACAGGAGAAAGCTAGAGTGTTTCTCTTCCTTCTCCACCTTGAATAGCTCTCTGTTAGGGGTCATAACTTTTCTGTGGCTCCAGCTCCCAAAGGACAGTCCTGCCACAATTTTAGCATCATTTGGATGACACTCTGTCTACTCCCCTTTGGTAATAGCGCCTCTTCTCTTTGTCTCTCCTGCCTAGGGGTGGTGGTGGCGTCATATTGGTCCTGATGTTTGGGATTACTCACCATCACCTGTTTGTCTTTCTAACTCTTCTATCATCCATGCAAAACAAACAAACAAACAAAAAAACTCTAATAAATTCCTTTGTTGTAAATACTTGTTGAGGGCTCTTTCTTTCTGATTAAAACCTCACTGATACAATGTCCTTGTGAAACAACACAAAAGAAAACAAATCTTTTCTTTTGACTATTTCAGCACAAACAGAATCACAAAACTTTACAATATGTGATTTTCCAGTCATATCAGAATTAGATTTTACTACCTTGTATATCTGATTTGTTTGGGAATAGAAAAGACTGTGATATACTATATTTTAAACAGCTAGCAGTTTTTAGAAACAATAAAAAAGTCAACATACTTATTGATATTCCTAGTTGAGAGGAAGTGGCTGACTGTTTTAGTCAGTTTGGGCTGCTATAACAAAATACCACAGATTGGGTGGCTTAAACAACAAACATTCATCTCTCATAGTTCTGGAGGCTGGGAAGTCCAAGGTCAAGGCATTGGCAGATTTGGTGTCTGGTGAGGACCCTCTTCCTGGCTTGCAGAAGGCAGTCTTCTTGCTGCATTCTCACATGGGAGAGAGACACACACAGAAAGAGACAGAGAGAGAGAGAGACAGAGAGCTCATGTATGCACATGTTCTGCTCTCTTCCTCTTCTTACAAGGACACTAATCTCATCATGGGGGCTCTATGCTCATGACCTCACCTAAAACTAATTACCTGCCAAAGACACCACCTCCAAATACCATCACATTGGGGATTAGGGCTTGAGAGGGACACAAACATTCAGTCTACTTCGCTACCATAGTGACAAAAATATTTGGAAGATTAAATGCATATATTTAAAGTGGATAATGAAGAAGAATTTTAGGCAACTTGGGGAAAGGAAACTTCAATCAGGATGGGACACAGAATCAAAGAAACATAGAAATTGTCTACTTTAAATCTTCTTTCCCTTCCCAAGTGCACATCGTTTCATAGATATGAAACTGATGCTCAGAAAAACTTATTTATTTTCACATTACTTAGATTAAACACAGTAGAATTCAGATCATCTGAATTCCAGATGAGTGTGTTTTCAACAACTCCATGCTCCTGCTCTTCTTTTCAGTAGGAAAACGCCTTTGTCAGCCCATTGACTATTCTAGTAATGAAAACAATAAACTAAGACTAGACAATAAATTAGACATATTTCTGCAAAATTTTAAGGCAATGGTGCCAAAATTAAGCGATTCTTGGAAACATCTAACATGGGAGATAGAATTTTGAAAAAAAAATAGGATAACTTCAATGTTTTATATGCAAATGTAGGGATATAGAATTTACTTAGGGAAACAGATGCTTTAGCTTATAAAGAAAGCTGTGCTGATATTCAAGTAACAGATTAGGTGACACAACACTTACTCTTTAAATGCTCAGCTAAAAGAAAGGTTGAGAAGCTAAAAAGAGAGCTGGCGTTTTCTTGTGTATTAATATTTTCTTTAAATGTTTATTTAAAGAAACATATTATTAAACAGACATAAACCTACCAGGAAAAAATAGACCTTTAAATAAAATAAGGAGATAAATTAATTATTCTTTGATCGAGTCATCAAAGAACCTTTGAGAGAGACTCTGGAGAGTGTCAGTGACTTTAATTACCAAAGTGGATACTAGAGAAGAAATTAATTGAGATAAAAAATAATCAGGTTTTTAAACTTTGATATGGACACTCACTGTCACATTAAAAGGAGGAAATAAATTGTTAGGTGAATTATTTGCTTCTGAAGATACTCAGAAGCTTTGAAAAACAAGTCAATATTTTTAGATTGACTGGAAAAAATCAAAGTAGTAGAAATTAGATCAGATCATTAAAGGAAAAAAGATGTAAAAACTGAAAGCATTAAAACGTAGCAATAAAACTAAACAAACAAACAGGAAAATATTCTCCAAATATAATAGGCAATGAAGAAAGAACAGATAGTATTTCATTGGTTTGTCAGAGAAGAAGGGAAAACTAATAACAAATAGTAGTATAAAAACTGAAGCTTTTCAATATATACATTCCTGCCCCTTCAAATAAAAGTACATGTTGGATGATTGGCTGAATCATCTTCTAAATATATTCAAACAAGGCAAGATTTAAGTTATTAGAAAAATAAATAGAGTACCTGCATATATTGCTATTACTGAATATCCAGGCACACTTAAGGAACTAAAGACATATTTGCAGTACTATTACCTTCAATTAGAAAGAAATATAGGATAAATTCCTGAAAGACAGTAAGAGAAAAATACTATGTTTATCTAAGAAAATTGTAGTTGGAAAAGATTATTCTTGGGAATTATAGAATGATTGGTCTAAAAAAAGTACAAAACCAAGTACAGGCAATCTTTGCTTTGTATAGCCCAGATATGCACAAATTCCTGTTACCACATTTTAATTAAATAACACCAGTCCTCCAACAACATGGTTCCAGTTTTAGTGATGACTATATATTCACTATGAATAATTGCATTAAGTACAAACTTACTGCAAGCTCTTCAGTCCACAAATCACTACATAGATAACAGATATACATCATGATCAATGACCAATCATATCACTTCTTTCAAAGTCTATGGGTAATTGATCACTGAGCATCTGTTATTCAGTTCACTCACAGACAACAAAGAGTGTAGTTATGTTGCATTCCTGTCACCCAGTGATAAACACATGTTATATTTTACAAAAATAGGCAATCAAAAGAGGAAATTGTCCAATAAAGATGAAAACGCAGCAATGAAACAAAAAGTCATAATATTGGAAGTGAAATTCTAATTGAACATAAGTGGAGTTATAGAAGAAGTAGCTGATAATGGGCATGCTGCACTGCTCCTGTCTGAAAGATTCTAGAAGAACAGCTAGAGAAACTTGGTGAAGGTGACCTTGTAGACACAAATCAGGAATATGGTTATGACAAAAAAGGATAAAGTCATCCTAGAGGAAGTGATGCTGGCAAAAGACTTCACTTCCAAAAACCTCTTAGAAATATTTCCTGACTCTGAGAATGCAAATGATAAATAAATGAGCTGATCTAAACATAAGACAGTAGGCAATTCACAAAGGCACAGAAAAGATGCTCCCTCCATATCATAAGCCATACACAAGAAGAAGGCCAGCACTATTCAATCTGGAGAAATTTTTTACAAAGAAATAAAACACTTTTAATTGTCTATTTTCTAATGTTCTAAATCAGAATGTAAAAATACATACTAGTTTTACTATTTGTTCATTTCCCTATATATTTTATAACCAATATTAAGAGTTTTTAATATTTTGACAAAAATTTTAAAGGTCCTTGAACAATCACAATTTTTCCCACTTATTATTAAGATTGCTTTGCATAGTTTCAGCTTCAGTCAGTTTTATGTCTCTGCACTACTGTGCAAGGCACAAATTGCCTATATTAATCAGCTGATTTGTATCTACCCAGAATAATATAGCATATTGCCAAATTATTTTTGTGAAGGGCAAGGTCCTTAAGATTAATTTTACTTTTCATCTACGCCCTACACAGGAATGAGAAAGGAATAGATAGTTAGATATGTTACCAAACACCTAGATGTATCTCACAAAAATAAATTGTATGGGATTATTGAGTACTTGCTGTGTGCCCTTTATTGTGTTATAACATATGGAGAAAACAAAAGCATTTGCTTATGTAGCTTCATAAAATGATCATAAATCTAAATGAACACAAATGAAGCAACTAGAGAACAATTAAGCACTATATTAATTCATTTCTGATAAGGAGAGATTAATGTGATAATACAAGTCTTCCTGGGGAATTGGGCTTAGGGCTGAGTGGGGATTTGAGTTAAGATGTAAATCATGAGAAGAATTTGAAAAACAATTTGAAAATTTTGGATTGTACAACCACATGTAAATACCAAAAATCTCACTAAAATATACTTAATACCATACACGTAATAGGATCTTGGGAGAGAAAAGAAGGAGAATCTGCAGCAATGCCAATTACTTCACCATTTATAGAGAGGGACTATCAACACATAGCTAAAAATCACAGTTGTTTCCTTTATTCTTAATCTCAGAGATATTTTTTAAGAAACTAATAACTCATGTTGTTTAAGGACACTTATCTAAAAATTAGGAATATATCCCTATTTACTACAGTTTTTTTTCTTTTGTGAAATATAATTAACAAAACAATTTAATAGGATTTAACATAAAAAGAACACATATGCTATTAACACTTTCTTCTCAGATCATTCTTGCCCTCTTTTTCTTTTCCCATTCAATATATATGAATAGAGGGATATTTTGTATAATTTTCCACAAATATTAAAAGTAGTTTTTAAACTGTGAATGTTGTTGATTTTAAATGATTTCTTTTGCCTTGAAATTTTTAGATGGTTTAAATTTCTGAGTTTTATACAAGTATTATTTCAATTTATGAAAACTCATTACTTAAAGGTAAAAAAAAGTCACACATCCTATCATACAAAGACTCTGCAATTAAGAGCGCTTCCAGGATTTTTCCTATTTTTTCCCATTCATAGGAATTTCTGTACATACAGATTTGCTATTATTCTGTACATACTTTTTAAAATCATGCTTTCCTCTTCCATAGTATTCATTTTCCATGTCATTATAAACTCTTTATAAACATTCTTTTAATAATTGCATAATATTTCACTGAGTATATATATCACAATTTAGATTAAGTATACCTCATAAAGTTGAAAGGGCAATTATAGAAATAACCTTGAATGTTCTGTAGTGGTTCAAACATATTGTTGAAGGAACAGTGATTGGCATGCTGATATTCAACTTCTTTCTTCATTATATTAATTTTTAACCATGAAATTACCAGTAGAAGCTGTAACTTGTTTTCTTTATGTGTCTTGGAGAATGATAATGAATGCATAAGATTCCTGGATTTAAAAAGAAACATCTAATTTTTAAACCTTCATATACCCATTTCATTAATCAATAAAATAATTTAATTTCCTATTTTCAATGCCAGTGTAAACACAATGAGAGACCAGTTACTCAATTACTCAATTTTTACTCTTAGGCTATAAAGAACCTTGAAAGATTTAATAGCACATCAGTGATATATATATACACACACACACACACCACACACACACACACATACACACATACATATTAATCAGAATAACCTGTATACTACAGTAACAAATGATTCCCCAAATCTCAGTGGCTTATATTAACAGAGATATATTTCTTGCTCACCATAGATGTCCACTGAAGGTAAACTGAGGATTGGCTGTATGTTGTCCTCACGCTAAGATCCAGACTGACAAAGAAGCCTTTATTTATAACACTACCCAAGGAAGAGAGACCATGTGAGCCACAAACTAGTTTTTAGAAGTTCTGCTTACATTTCTTTGGCCATACCAAGAATCAAGGGGAAGGAATGTATAATGATAATCTCCCCATAGGGAGGGGTACTGGAGTAAGGGAAAGTGGATTATTTGGCAGAAAATTAATTATAGGCATGCTATGGACTGTCTTAGTTCATTTTGTGCTGCTATAATAGAATATCACAGACTGGGTAATTTAAAGTTACACTTCATTTTACTACATTTCACTTTATTGAAATTCCAAGATATTGTGTTTTTTACAAATTGAAGGTTTGTGGCAACCCTGTGTTGAATGAGTCTACCGGCACAGTTCTTTTTCAATAGCGTGTGCTGACTTCATGTCTTGGTGTCACATTTTCATAATTCTCACAATATTTCAAACTTTTTCAATATTATTATATCTGTTGTGGTGATCTGTGTTCAGTGATCTCTGATGTTACTATTGTAATTGTTTTGGGGTGCCAGAAGCCGGGCCCATATAAGATGATAAAATGAATCAATTAATGTTGTATGTGTTCTGACTGCTCCACTACTCATCCCTCTCCCTCTCCACAGGCCTCTCTACTCCCAAAGACACAAAAATATTTAAATTAAGCCAATTATTAACCTTACGATGGCCTCTAAATATACAAGTGAAAGGAAGAGTCACAAATCTCTCACTTAAAAGTCAAAAGTCAAAAAAAAAAAAAAGTCAAAAGCTACACATGATTAACCTCAGTGAAGAAGGCATGACAAAAGCCAAGATAGGCCAAAGGCTAGGCCTCTTGTACCAAACTATTAGCCAAGTTGTGAATGCAAAGGAAAAGTTCTTGAAGGAAATTAAAAATGCTACTTCAGTGAACACACAGATGTTAAGAAGGCAAAACAGACTTACTGCTGATATGGAGAAAGTTTCAGAGGTCTGGACTGAAGATCAAACCAGCCACAACATCCCCTTAAGCCGAAGCCCAATCTAGAGCAAAGCCCTAACTTTCTTCAATTCTATGAAGGCACAGAGAGAGATGAGGAAGTTGCAAAAGAAAAACTGGAAGCTAGCAGAGGTTGGTTAATGAGATTTAAGGAAAGAAGCCATCTCCATAACATAAAAATGCAAGGTGAAGCAGCAAGTGCTGATGGAAAAGCTGCAGCAAGTTAGCCAGAAGATCTAGCTAAGATAATTGACGAGGATGGCTACAGTGAACAACGGGTTTTCAATGTAGACCAAACAGCCTTTTATTGGAAGAAGATGCCATCTAGGACTTTCATAGTTAGAGAGGAAAAGTCAACGCATGGCTTCAAAGCTTCAAAGGACAGGCTGATTGTCTTGTTATGGACTAATGCAGCTGGTGACTTTTTGAAGTTAAAGCCAATGCTCATTGACCATTCTGAAAATTCTAGGGCCCTTTCGAATGATTCTAGCTCTACTCCACCTGTCCTTTACAAATGAAACAACAAAAACGTGGATGACAGCACATTTGTTTACAGTATGGTTTACTGAGTCTTTTAAGATGATTGTTGAGACCTACTTTTCAGAAAAAAATATTTCTTTCAAAATATTACTGCTCATTGACAATGCACTAAGTAAAATGGCAGATATTCACCTTCTCAGTGTCTTTTGAAGATGGGCAGGATCCATGACAAAGCTGTGATGGAGATACACAGGATCAATGTTGTCTGCATGCCTGATAACACTACATCCCTTCTGCAGCTGATGGATCACAGTAATTTCAACCTTCAAGTTTTATTATTTAAAAAATACACTGTATAATACTATAGCTGCCATAGATAGTGATTCTTCTGATGGATGTGGGCAAAGCAAATTAAGAACCTTCTGGCAAGGATTTTTTCCATTCTAGAAGCCACTAAGAACATTTGTAATTCATGAGCAAGGAGATCAAAATATCAACATGAACAGGAGCTTGAAAGAAGTTGATTCTGACCCTCATGGATGACTTTGAGGGGTTCAAGACTTCAGTAGAGGAAGTCACTGCAGATGTGGTGGAAACAGCAAAAGAGCTGGAAGTAGAAGTGGAGCCTGAAGATTTGACTGAATTGCTGCGATCTCATGGAAAAATATGAAGGGATGAGAAGTGGATTCTTAGAGAGAAAGAAAGAAAGTGACTTATTGAAGTGGAACGTATTCCTGGCAAAGATGCTGTGAACACAGTTGAAATGACAACAAAGGATTTAGAATATTCCATAATCTTAGTTGATAAAGCAGCAGCAGGATTTGAAAGGATTGACTCTGATTTTGAAAGAATTTCTATTGTGAGTAAAACACTATCAAACAGCATCACATGTTACAAAGAAATATTTCATGAGAAGAACAGTCAATACATGTGGCAAATTTCATCGTTGTCTTATTTAAAAAATTGCTACAGGCACCCTGGCCTTCAGCAACTACCACCCTGATCAGTCATCAGCAGTCAAGATCGAGGCAAGACTCTCCACCAACAAAAAATTTAAGACTTGCTGAAAGCTCAGATGATTGTTGTCATTTTTTAGCAATAAAGTATTTTTAATTAAGGTACATACATTGTTTTTTAGACATAATGCTGTTACACACTTAATAGACTATAGTATAGTGTAAACATAACTTTTATATGCACTGGGAAACAAAAAAATTTGTGTTACTTGCTTTATTGTGATATTTGCTTTATTGTGGTAGTCTGGAACTGAACTCACCATATCTGAGTTATGCCTGTATAATGAATAGAAATGCATTGGCTCATGGTTCTGGAGTCTGGGAAGCTCCCTGTATCTGGCCTGGGCCTTTTTTTGGCATCCTCCCATGGACAAAGGGCAAATAGAGGGCAAGAGAAGGCGCACAAAGACATAGACATTGAAATTGTCCTTTCATGAGGAACCCACTCCCTCTATAATGAATCCACTTCCTTGATAATGGCATTAATCCATTCATGAGGGCAGAGCCCTCCTGGACTAATCACCATTTAAAAGGCCCACCTCCTAATAGTGTCACTAAGGTGATTAAGTTACCAACACATGCTTTTGGCATACACTGAATAGTGTCACCCTAAAATCCATATGTTGAAGTCCTAATCCTCAGAACCTTAGAATAGAAATGTAATTGGAGATAGTGAGTCTAAACAGGCAACAAGGTTACATGAAGTCTTACGGATGGCTCTAATCCAGTATGACCAGGGTCCTTGCCAGAAGAGGAGGTTAGGACATCCAGCAAGACACCAGGGGTGTGACATAGGGACGGCCATGTGGAGGGGCAACCAGGCAGAGGGCGCCCATCTGCAAGCCAAGGAGAGAGGCCTTAGGAGAAACCAACCCTGCTGGCGACTTAATCTAGGACTTCTGGCCTGTGAGAACATAAATTTCTGTCTTTTAAACCACCTAGTCTGTGGTATTTTGTTATGGCAGCCCTGGCAGACCAGGAAAAGTCAAGTATAGCATCTCTTCATGAAAATTTCTATGCAAGTTTTACTGATTTGTGTAGCATGATGGAGCCTAATTGAAAAATAAGCAAGAAAGAGAAAAATAAGGTGGAAAAAAAAGCAGGAAGACAAGGAGATAATTTAGCCAATATCATCTCATCTAGAATTCTTTGACATTTTATATGAAAACACCATATGTGTATAAAAATATATTTCTCACTATATTTATTATTTATAAGCTGTCAAGTACAAAAAGTGAAGTCAGTTTTCCTAGTTAGTTGATTTCAAGCAATTATTTGCAGAATTAAGCTATGTCTACAATAAAAGTTTGATATTAGGTTGTAAGCAAAGTTTCTTGAGGCTCCATCCCAGAAAAATGTAAAAAAAAGAAGCAGGGGGTATAACCTCATAGACAACTAGATGGAGGCATAATCACCCATAGGTCAATGGAATTGGAAAATTCCAATTTTTTTCTTTTTTCTTCTCTCTGCAACCCATCTATTGGAGGAAAATTCTGATTTTTGAGTACCATAAAGAATAAACTCCTTTCTAATAGCATTTAAAAAATATAAGTGAGCCCTTTCTTAAACCTTAATATCTGAGGATTTACTAGCTTTGTTGATGTGGATACTATGTCCCTTAGGAAAACAATTACTTTAGTAAATAAAAAAGATCATACTGTGTCAAAGTCAGCATACCCTTTTAACCTCTGAAGTATACCAAAAGAATAAAACACAAAGGAATACGCTACATTAAGAAATAAGACATACATATTGGGTGATTAAATGTATTTCCTAGGAATTCTTGTAGATTTTTTTTTTCATTCTACTCTACTTAGTGTTCACATTGAATTAGATACTACGGAGTTTTAAAATTCTTTAAATGGATTCTTTTGTTACATAAGAGCATAAAACCTACTTGAAAAATCACACAATTACTTAGTTATCCCTCGGGTACAGGCTGTACTTTGGTGTGTTAAAAAAATTCACTTTATTCAGAATGAAATTTCCAAGTAGGAGCAAACAAGTATTGTAGGAATAATTTAAAAGACATCTTTGAAAACTTGATGTACAGAAAGCCAAAAAAAACCCTCATTATGTCGTTAAAATTCCAGAAGTCCTATTCTATTGAAGTCTAAATGTACATCATACTGAGTTATTCTTGTTAGAACAATCTAATTAGAAAGGAATATATTCTGAAATCACTTAAATCTATCGGGGGAGAGAACTAATGCAACTATATCATCTAGACTTTCAGAGTGTGTGCATTCTATTAATGCTAATTACATTTATAAAATTCAAATTAGTTACTTCCCTTTACTCTGTGTATTTATGTTAATGTGCACAATTTAAACTAAGGCAAAACACACTTAAGCCCATAATCTTCATATAAAACCAAAATGATTAGTTTATTTAAAAAATAGGTATTGTAATGGTATGTACCCCAAAATACTTTAAAGCTCCAATTTTCCAGTTTATTTATTTATACTTTTTCTTTCAACTCTGTACAAAGGAGAGTATCTATACAGGGTTAAACATTTTCTAATCTCAAAGTTTATCTAGGGGAATTTAAAAATCACTTTTGAAATTTGGCTAAGAGGCTGAGAGATAAACAGAAAACCGACAGATGGGAAGAATAATATTGGTACTAATTAACGGAATCCAAAGATGATACTACTTTAAAAATATCTCAAATACTGCCTTACCTGTATAAGCATCATACAAAGGACTTAGGGAAACAGTGAAGAATAGTAGCACCATCTCCGGGGACAGGCGAATTTGGATTCTGGTGTAACCTCTGCCGTTTACCAGTTCAGTGACTTCAGGCAAGTTTCTCAGCATCTCTAAGCTCATCTATAAAATGGATGTCATAGTCATATATACCTTTTCGCGTTGTGAAGACTAAATACGATAATTTAAGCCTTTAGACTTAGCGTGGTTCCTGATAGTATAATAATTGCTCATTAAAATCAGCCATTTTATCATATAGCAGCAAACCATGTATAAAGAGGACACCTACAAATACAGTAGTTGAATTATAGTAGTTGGCAATTATCAAAACATTTGAATAGGTTATGGCAAGATAATGTAAATGAATCTCTGCATGTACAAGTGTCACAGAAGGTATGGCTTAACAGATAGATGAAACGCTCCTTTATTAGCAGAGTGATTTAAACACCATGATAATGATGCTTATTGGGAGGCTGGTAGGGATGGTAAGGGTTGGGGTCAGATAACAATGGGATGGGTGGTGCACAAGTGTGAAGGAAGAATGTGACAAGTAAGACTGTGAAATAAATACCAAGTTCTAAACTGTCAGTATTTCCTGATTATTGCACTTATTTTTTTAACGTATTCTTACTTCTTCGGACATTCAAATTTAAGTTTTTCTATATGATGAAACAAATATATATATTTACTTATTAAAAAATATCATCCTAACCCCCAGGCTGTAAAATGAAGTATTATCTTCTCTGAAATTTCCCAGTAATGAAGTTAAGTTCCTAGATATTCAGCTTTTCCCATACCTGTTCCATTTGCTACACCTAGTGAGATTCAGTTAGAGTGTCAATGACCTACTTTATGAACCTACAACTCCAAACCAGTGCTTTGAGTGACGCTGCAACAAGCCTTCAAGTTGAAGAGCAAATGTAGATGAAGCAAATTTTTTTCTATAGGATTTTCCTGTGAAAGTTATTCTGGAACATTTCCTTTCAGATGAATTGAGCAGAAATTATTTTTGTAACAGTGTTGTAAACAGTCAAGGTCATACCCCTTATAATCATCATCGAATGTTTTAATCTACCTACCAGTTATGCTAGAAATCACACAAATACCACATCTTTCAAATATAATATGAGCAATTTGCCATGTTGAAAATGGATGTTAACTCAGAGTTCAGATAATAGGCATTTGCTGAGCACTTCCTACATTAGGCCTTATTTGGGGCAAAGTAAAAAGAGGAACGAACACAGGCCCAACTTAAGATACTTTCCATCCAACTTCACCAAGGCAGCATACAGCGTAGGGACCCTGGGTTTGGCCTTGTTCCCAAATAGCCATGGGTGGTTAGATAACATTAGTCAGGGTGCCTAACCTTACTGAGACTCTATATGCTTCTCTGTAAAATGACAAAAAGATATTTAAATGCTAAATTACTTAGATAAGAATAGATATTTATAAATACTAGCTCATGCTAGCATTTTGATAAAGAAATATGTAAAATGGGGAATTCCTAAGGGAAAAGTCCTTGCCGAACTTAGATTCAATAAAACCCGGACAATAAGATGAGAACCTCTATCCTGTCTAGGTTTGAACAGGCAAGTTCTGCACTTATCTTTTTCTTTAGCTGATTCATTTTGACAGTTTCCTCTCTCTGTGTCTCTGCCTCTTTCTGTCACTCTCTCTGTGCCTGTATCTGTCTCACTTTCCTAATCTGAAAGAATGATAGAGAACTGATTAAAACTCTAGGCAAAAATTAGACATCCACAGCTTTAAGAATGTTATTTAGATAATTAAATGAAAATTGTTCTGCAAGAGGGGAGGAAGAAAGGGATTTTGTACTGGACTTCAATTTATGGGGAGTTTTAACTTTGAAATTTATTTTTAAAGATCTTATTGACCTACTTAGGAACAAGTGTCATTTGTTCTGTGTGTTTGTGTGTGTAGATATAAATAAATATATACATATGTATACACGTATTATACATATGTATTTTTTTCTGGATAATTGATAATTTCCCATAAAACTAAAATATCCCAAGAAGCGTGTCGTATTTCTTATATTTTCACTTATTTTTAATTCTGGCCTAAGGCACCAAAAATTACAAATGTACCCAAATTCTCTGCAGAGTGACCTTGCCCGTAAATAATTTGACTAAAATTTTTTTTAGTCATTAACTGTAAATACACCAAAATATATGAGATCAAGTGAAGACAAGTAAAATTTAACTTCTAATTTGCTTCTTAACTTCTAACTCTCTTTAGTTATGTCTATAAATGTTTCTCTCCCTATCCTCAGTCTGTCAAAACATGTATTTTTAGCCCTAAGTGTGGCTATATTGGTGGTAATATTTTGGTTTTAACCTATGTTTAAATACATTGAGTAGCTGAGCATACATTTGTAGTGGATTCGTATTGAGCCCTTTATAAATAAATTTCTCATGTTTGAGAAATTCCCCAATTGGTGAACTTTGTTTCTTGGTATAATGCTGAGCACTACTCTCTTTACAGAACCTGAAAATGGCAGATATTCACCTTCTCAGTCTCTTTTGAAGATGGGCAGGATCCATGGTCTCTATTCCTCTTTTTAGGCGCACTCACCTCAGACTTTGAATCTAGAATTTTAGGTGCCATGATTCAGAACTAGCAGAGAATCCATTCTGGGACAGATGGTGGCAGAGTTGGCAGTAATATCAAATATCTAGGAACAGACGTTCTATGTTTTCAGCACTTCCAGAGTTCCAACAGTGGTGTCCAGAACCAATGACAGAAATGACATAAACTCAGGGTTTATTGGTGGTATCTTCAGTATTCTCACTGGAGTTGTTTTGTGACACGATTTTGGCTGTGGTTCTGTTAAATTGGACCTGTGGCAGGTCCAATTCCTCCTGGACCTGCCCAAACTCTCACTGGAGTTTGTTTTGTGACATGATTTTGGCTGTGGTTCTGTTAAATGCCCAATTCCTCCTGGACCTGCCCATATTCCAAGAAGTTTTTTCTTCTTTCCCTCTCTTCCCTCTCTCCCTCCCTCCCTTCCTTCTTCCCCTCCTTTCTTCCTTATGTTGGAAGACAATTCTCCATGGATTTTTCACGTTACTTCATGGCATGTTTGAATAGCAAACATGCCTTGGATGCTAGAGATTGTGTCTCCCTAAGGGTAGAGACCCTGAAAACATTCCAGGATAGTAAAATTTCCTTCTATTTTCTGGCTTACATTTCAGGGGAATGAGTAATCTCTCTCTCTCTCTCTCTCTCTCTCTCTCTCTCTCTCTCTCTCTTTCTCTCTCTTTCTCTCTCTCTCTCAGATGTGCAGCTAGGACTACAGGTGCACACCACCAAGCCTGGCTTTTTTTTTTTTTTAAATTTTTTAGAGATAAGGTCTCACTATGTTGCCCAGGCTGGCCTCAAACTCCTGGCCTCAAGCAATCCTCCCACCTTTGCCTCCCAAAGCTCTGGGATGACAGGTGTGAGCCCCGTGCCTGGCCCCTGGTGCATTTCATATAGAAGCACACGTGTAAAAGTTGCTTTAAGGTTTATAGCTAGGATTGGAATTGCTAGGGTGTAAGGAATTCAAGTGTTCAACTTTGTAGGATAATACCAAATTATTTTTCCAAAATGTCTGTAATAACTTATATTGCCACCAGTATTATATCAAGGACTGTGTTGGACCATACTCTCAATAAAGTTGATATTCTCATATTTTTAAATTTCATTCATTAAATATAGATAAAATGGTATTTCACTATGGTCTAAATTTTCATTTCCTTGATTACCAATAGTATGGGCAACCTCTTATAATGTAAGGATGTTCACTACTGGTTTTATGGATCATCCTCTACATATCAGAACACCTAATATTTTACTATTCACCAGGGTAAAGCTTGACTACTTTTAGAAATAGAACCAATGTTAAAAGTATACCATATATTAAAAATAGCTATGCTCTTTGGTTGATCTAAAAAGTCAATAAAATTCACTTCCAAATTCCAATGAAACTTTTCAAATTTACAATCTGATTCTAAAGGCTATATGGTAGAGCAAATGGTTAACACTCTTGAAGAAGAAGAAGAAAGTCAAAGGAAATTCCCCAAGAGATATCAAGACATAATATGAAGCTACACTAATCCAGACAATGAGACATAAGATCAGGGAAAGATATATTGATCAGTGTAATAGAATAGAGCTCTCCAAAATAGGACCGTACATATATAGAAATTTAAATATCTTGGAGTGCACACTGCAAATGACTGGGATAAAGAAGCCATGCTGGAACAACTGGTACTGCCGGGAAAAAAGAAAAAGAAATTGGATTCCTACTTTAATCCATATAGGATACTACAAAATAGGGTACAAACTTTACAGAAATGAGATGGCAGAACTTCAGCATTGATACTTTCTCTACAAATAGCCAATCTTTTCATCAGTTATAGTGATATTTCAGATGTATAGGGAGGGATCATATAACCCAATTCATTGGCTCAAACTTAAAATAGCACTATTTGTGCCCTATATAAATGCAAATATATCTGGCAAGGATAACATTTTAATCCACTGAGTATCATTTATGTCATATTAGGAGTAAAGTATATGAGAGAAGGTTTGTAATGAGACGGGAGCAACAGACTGTAGATAATTGTATCCTTTCTTGAAGGTCACTGAAAATTCAGTACATTTTTAGTTTATAGTTCTTTTGTTTCCTGAAGACTTGTAAAAAAATCTACTTATTAAGAGAATACAACTTTATAGTTTCTTACCTTGCAAACTTAAACTACACTGGATTGATTTTTTATCCTTGGCTGATGGACAGGTTCAAATATTTCTGAAAACAAACTGTGTGGATTAGCTTTACTTAGTAAGTCTGGAAAGCTGTTTATTAGTGCCATGACCAAGAAAAGGCTCAATAATTTTCTATCTCTAGAAATATTTCTCTGTGTTTGAAGAATTTAGAGGATGAAATCATTATTTCTTACGACAACCTGAGAGTCAAACGATGTAATTTACTCAGGCTCACACACGTGGGTAACAGTCATAGCTGAGATCAGAAACCAGGTCTGCCTGGTTGTGAAGTCTGCATTCGGTGCACCAATTTATGATTCATACAGAAAGAATGACATAGTGACTGTGTCATGAACTTTATATCAATAGCAAAAATGCAGTAAGTTATTTCAGATTTTGCTTTAGGTTTAGATATAATATTCATGTACAATTTTAGGTAGAACTTTATACACCGTAACTATAAACTATTTGTGTCTGATCAGTGGGTATATCTAACGCTACACATAGGCATTCTCCCTATATCTGTAATGCATTTCCCACTTAATTGCATAAAATTATTTGAATAGATTTTTACAGCATAATAGATTTGACCTTGTCTGTTAGAAGTAGAAATGTGAATAATGAATACCACATGAAATAAAAAAACTTATAATTAACCTAATTTTCAGTTTATGACTAGAGAGTCCAAGGCAAAGTACCTTCTCATATAGATCCTTTTGCCATCCTGGACATAGCAAAGTGAGCTTTGCTTCAGAAGAAAAAAAAATCATCATTTACTTCGATGAGCCACTCTGAAGCAAAAGCTTGGGTTTGGTGAATACTGAAGGAGGAAATTGACATAAGGAGGGAGCTTTTAACTACTTTGAGCATACTTTTGCCTCTAATGGAAGGAATGGCCAGAGATAATATTCAGATCTTCAAAAGTCATCTGTAAAATGATTTATTCATAGCAATATCATAAATTACCTAAGTATGATATGAAAACTTTAGTTCAACCTCATGGAGGGAAAAGTTTCAGAAATTTATTTTATATTCATTTTTGTGGTCAACTATCTTTGGTCTGGAAATCTTCCAGCATCTCTTGGGTTTTATATCATTTGAGACAGACATTTTGGAAGTTCACCATGCAAAGGCTAATTTATCAACTTTCAGGCACAATTTAAGACTTTTAGTTTTCTTTCTCCATATGTTTGAAAAGGACTAATTCCGGTTTGGAAAATTCCTCTCACACATTCCCACTAGAAATGCACCAAAGAAATTTTCTCAAAGCTAAGAATTATTTTACATATGTCACATATATTATTAAAAATCAAAAATTTGTTTGCTGTGATTATACATTGTTTGAATAGGGTAGCCTATTTTAATTAATCTTTCTTGTGCACATAGCCAGAAGATGCACTGAAACTCATGAATTATGTTATTCAATTATGATATTAAATCAGTGGAACTGGAAAGAAATTTCAGTTATAAATAAATTTCTAACACTATGATTCATGAAGTCTTTTATGTGAATGTCCACTTCCTTCTTAAAGATTTAAATAAATTTAAGATATCTGATCTCAGAGGTGAAGTGAAGAAAAAATTTTAACAGTAATAAGATAGTTAGAAAATTTCTTTCTCCAAGAACAATTAATACAGTAAATCCTCACTTAACGTCCTCCATAGGTTCTTGGAAACTGCAACTAAGTGAAATGATGTATAATGAAACCAATTTGACCCTAGGCTAATTCATGTAAACAAGAGTGAAATTCCCACAGCATATTTCTGGTCACAAGAACATCACCAAACTTCTAAATAAAGACTTCTCATATCAATCGCTGAAATAAAAGTGAGCTATACATACAATTAAGAAAGATTAATCAAAATAAGTAAGATCATTATTTACCCAGTTTTTGGTGAATGAGTGAGTGACAGTGGTCATAGTGATGGTGGGTCAAATCAAGGACCAAATACTTGCAAAATGAAAAGTGTCAGGAGCATCTCCTCCCACCACCAAGTTCAAAAACAATCACAAAAGTAGCAGCTCACCGAGTGCTTTCCTACTGCTTGGTTTTATTGTCGTGCATTTGTATGAGTATTGTCTACTTGATGCATTTTCATCTTACAATAATTTGTATTAATTAATTAATTCATTCATTTTCCAACCTCCTTATTCCAGTTCAGGGTAGGGTGACTGGAACCTGTCATTACAGCTCAGGGTGCAAGGAAGGAACCAGCCCTGGCCGGGATGAGATCCCATAGCAGGGCGCACTCACACACACACCCACACTTACTCACGCTGGGGCCAGGTAGATACACCAATTCACCAAACGGGCATATCTTTGGTACGTGGGGGGAAACCAGAGTATCCGGAGAAAACCCACGGGGAAAGCGTGCAAACTCCACACAGACAGTGGCCCTGGCTGGAAAGCAATATTTTTTTTCTTATCAACATTATAACAAAAGGACTTTGAAATGCCATTATTTGAGGACTTGCTGTGTAATCTTTTTAAAATAGACTTTATTTTTAGGACAGTTTTAGGTTTACAGAAAAATTGAGAAAAAAGTACAGAGAACTCCCCTATACCTCCTGTCCCTACATATGCACAGCCTCCCCTACTATCAAAATCCTGCATTGGAATGGTACATGTGTTTCAGTGGGTGAACCTACATTGTCACATCATCACCCAAAGCTCATAGTTTACATTAGGGCTCACTCTTGGTATTGTACATTCTATGGGTTTTGACAATGTATAATGATGTGTATCCACCATTATGGTATCACACAGATTAGTTTTATTGCCCTAAAACATCTCTCTGCTCCACCTATTCCTTTTTCCCTCCCCTCAACCCTTGGCAACCACTGATCTTTTTACTGTCTCCATAGTTTTGCCTTTTCCAGAACGTCATATAGCTGGAATCATATAGTACATAGCTTTTTCAGATGGGCTTCTTCCACATAGCAATATGCATTTAAGTTTCCTACCTGTCTTTTCATAGCTTGATAGCTCATTTCTTTTTAGTGCTGTATAGTATTCCATTGTCTGGATGTACCACAGTTTATCTATCTGTTTATCTACTGAAGGACATCTTAGTTCTTCCAAGTTTTGGCAATTATAAATAAAGCTGCTGTAAACATGTGTGCAGGTTTTTCTGTGGACCTAAGTTTTCAGTTCATTTGGGTAAATAACAAGGAGCACAATTGCTCAAACTGTTTTTCAAAGTGCCTGTACCACTTTGCATTCCACAGGCAATGAAAGAGTACTCCTGTTGTTCCATAGTCTCACCAGCGTTCGGTGTTTTGGATTTTGGCCATTCTAATAGTTGTGCAGTGGTATCTCACTGTTGTTTTAATTTGCATTTTCCTGATGACGTACATAGAACGTATTTTCATACATTTATTTGCCTTCTGTGTATCTTCTCTGTGACATGTCTATTCAGATGCTTTGCCCATTTTTTAATGGAGTTGTTTGATTTCTTATTGTTGAATGTTAAGAGTTCTTTGTATGTTTTGGATAACAGTCTTTTATCAGGTGTGTCTTTTGCAAATATTTTCTCCCTCTCTGTGGTTTGTCTTTTAATTCTCTTGACAGTGTGTTCCACAGAGCAGAAGTTCAATTTTAATGAAGTCCAGCTTATCAATTATTTCTTTCACGAATCATGCTTTGGTGGTCCCAATTGCTTTATGTTATCTCTTGAGAAGCTTATTATCTTCAGGGTGAGATGCCTAATTTATTATTAATATTAACTTCTGGCTTTTATTCTTATCTTTTCCTCTGTGTTCCAGGAGAATCTGTATGGCATGTATTACTTTCATTAATTAATTCTCTTCAGGGTCAGATCTTCTGCATCTGCCTCCCTCATTATTTTTAATACAGTACCTGTTTTTTTTTTTTTAATCTGCATTATCTACTCAACTTAGATAATTCCTTTTTTATTGAGGAGTGTCATGGAAAATCTTCTTGTAAATGTTTTGAAGGTAGAATGAAGATATTTTATAAACATTTCTTAAACTATATTTTCAGGAGGCATAAATTCTTTGAATCTCCAGAAAGCACCCCTTTTAATAATATGAAGGATATTTTCATACCCATTGTCATTTTTTCTCTGCTTCTTCATCCTTTTCTAGAAGTCTCTATGCTAGGGTTGTTTTATAGTCTGGCAAGAATTGAATGAGTTATCACCAAGATGAGTATTATTCAAAATCTAAATATTTTCTAGAAGGGCTATCAGATCTGAATTTAAGGAAAAAAACACCAAAAAGTATGGTAGGACACAACTCGTTCTAATTTTACATAAGAGGACAAAAGGAACAATGTTCTAGTATCAATGTCCCTTTCAGTGACAAACTAAAAGTAGAACAATTGAGAATCATAGTTATTCTCCATCATGACATGTGGATGTATACTCCCATGGAGGAAAACCAGAAAAAAACAGTAACAGTGAATTTAAAAAGTATGACTTAAGAAAAAAAACAATGAAAAGAAATAGGAATTAAGGGAAAGCTCATATAACTTTTGCCTTCATTCACTATTCAGACAATTGCAAAAGAATACTTAAGAAATAACCCTGTTTAAGTCAGACAGCAATTATGTGAGTTGAGAAGATTGAATATTTCTTAATTCATATGTTAAGGATAAAAACTGTTTAAAGATTCTTCCTACCTTAATTATGAATACATTATTGAATTTTACTTCAAAATAAGCTAAGAATAATTTCTGATTTTATATAAGCATCTTTTCCTACATTGGGCACATCTCTTTGACTGTAAAATCAGGTTTTTACAATTTTGAAATATCAGGTTAACTTACGTTAGGTTCTAAGGTATAGACAGTCATACAACTGCTTTGAGTATTAAGATTCCATGCAATATACAAAATCGTTTCAGTTCCAAAGAAATTCACTAGAGTAAGGTAATTTTCAAGTGATTTCCTCTTGATGTAGAGTTCTTTAGATGTATTGAAATTGTTCCAAAGGAATGTGTCTGCTACAGTTAGGCCCTGGTAGAAAAGATGCTTAAGAGAAAGACAACTTTAAAAATACACCTTTTAAAATAATAGTGATTTCATTACAGTATCTGCCAGTAAAAATAATCTAACATGATTTGACTATTTATAATGTGAGGCATTGTTCCCAGGAAGAAAAGGAAACATATACTACTTTACAAACTCAAAAGTTCCCTCACAAAAAAAAATTTGAATTTGAGTTTTTCTGATGTCACTCTAATAATGCTTTTCTTGAGAGGTGCACCACAGACAAAAACATTACAAAACACTTGTACTAAATTAATTTCAATGTTTATTGGGCATTACCTGAGTGTTCTGCAATGAACTAGGAGCCACTGAGTGGATTGTTACAGAAAATGAGGAAATTCTTGTTTACTTTGAAGGCACCTGGACCCAAGAGAAAACCAACCAAGTCAGTATATAAGTCATTTAAGGGAAATGGACAGGGTTGCACTGTAGAGAAGTAACTAATTCATAAAGTACCCTTATGTTTGATCTTTAATTCCAAGTTCCTATGAGTTATTTTAAGCAGATGAAACTTCTACATGAACTTGACTTCCTGATCTAAAAAATAAGCCTTTTATAATTCAATATCAGGAACACTAAGTGCAGCTTTATGTGGCAAAACTTTGATCACATTTTATTGCATATAAGTTGTGCTTTTTAAAAAGCATTTTAACATCTCTTAAATCAGTTTCATTTTACAATCAATAGTGCCTTTTGAGCATTGTTGGGATAGACGGAGACCATTTTAAATTAAAATTTTCTCATCAGTTTTTAGACCACATTGATGGTGTGAATTCAGAACATAGATCTTCTTGTGGTTCAAAATCTCAGAGGAGATACATTTTTTCTTCCCTCTACCTAGTGCTAAGATTGAAAACATGCAAGTTTCCCTGCTGCTTCTATCGACACGGTGGTTTCATTTATTTCTATCCTTACACTAAGAGTGTAGCCATTTGGTGTCACATCTTGGCCATTTTTGCTTTCACAATCCTATGCAAAATGATGATTCATCTGGCAACGGAAAAATTTTTAAATTCAATATAAAGTAGAAATTTGTCTTAAAGGTCTTCAAGGATTCCCAGAAGATATCATAATAACCAAGTTTTGGCAGAGAAAGAAAAGCTATCATGTGCCTCATGAAGGTATCATTTCCAAGGCATTAGAAACTGGCTATAAAGAAAATGGATTATAAATCCATTTGCTTTACAGATAATAAAAATTTAGAGCTGTATTATATACTTTGGTTAAATATGAAAGTCCCATATCTCCAATTAAAAAAGTAAAGCTAATTGATAGACTGAGGTAAATTAAATGCTATCAGTTTAAAAATAATATATTACCAAACCTACAATAAAATATCTAAATATTAAATAACTTTATTTTTAACACATATATTTGTTTCATGCTTCAAATAGGTCATTAGATAGAAAGCATCACGAACACAAGTTTTCTCTGTTCTATTTACTGGTCTTATGCCTACATTCAGAACAGAACAGTTCTTGGCACATAATAGGCACTCATGAAATATTTGTTGTGCTCAAGTAGGGGTTTGCAAAAAAGAAATATTTGTTAAATGACTGAGTTAAATGACTGAGTAAATGAATGAATGGGTTGAGTCACATCCAGATGCGTAGCTATTTGTATACGTATCATCGTATGGTCTCTCCTGTATTACCAAGTGCTTAAGGCTTAAATTCATGTTTGTTTCATTCTTGGAGCATTCATGAGACTACAACTCAGTAAACAGAACCATCCACCTGGCCGACATTAGTCACTCCCTATCGGCTCTGTTGAGATACACTCTAGTTAAATAGACTCTGGTTCTTATCTGGAAGGATCAGTATCATTATAACCAGTATTTTTACTAATTTGCCATGCTCCAGTTGGCTATATACACTTACAGCTTGATTAACTCTGAGGCTTTTCAAGTACAATTTGATAGATTCTTACCAAATAACATTGTACAGGAACTCTAGGAATCTTTTTCACAAGTCCAGAAGTTCCTTTACCTGTAAAACTGTAGTCAAGGAATGCTACTAAAAAATGTGCAAGCACACTAACGATCAAAAAGGCAAGCACAGCTCTATGGGAAGGAAAAACAGAACTTTATATGTACAGTTTTGAAAATATGTGATGTCATAGCAAGCCCTGGGGAACTCAGAAATGAGTATAAATATATATAAATATTATAGTAGCATAATCATTCTCATTGTAGAGAAACTATAAACTGATAACCATCTCTTACTCTGAAGGTAGGCCAAGCTATGTGAATTTTTCCTTTATATTCTCTCCAACGCAGGTGAATGAAAAAGATAACTTAACTTAATGGTGCTTTGCAGCACTAATTATTTGGTAATAATCAAAGGGCTTCATGATCTGAAAAAGTTGTTTCAATACAGACCATTAAACAATATGAAAAGCTATTATTCCATTCTGCTACCTTCCTGCCGCTCAGGTGTTAATTTGCCAGATGCTTTCTCATTAAGAGCATATAAAATGAGAATAGCATAAATTGCACAATCAGGTGAGCTTATCAAGTCCAGTTTTTGGTGCCCATAATAAATATTATCTTTTTTATAATTTTGACCAAATCATAATTATTTTCCGATGTTCATATCGAAACTATTCTATGCTGCTAGAAAAAAACTCTTCTGGCCCTAGTTTATGATGGGAATCATAGAGATGAATGACTCCTCTAACTTTAGGCTAGCTAAAATAACAGCATGTATTTTTGTCTTTACTGATACGTATGCAGTTATTTAAAATTCCTGCTAAGTAGTTTGTAGTAAATCAGTCCCCTAATGGAAAATTTTATTCTATAATTACTCAGCCACAAACTTATGTTTTCATGGATTAAAACAGGAGTCTTCTAAATATCCTTAAGCCAGAAAAAGAGAGAGAGAAAGAAGAGGAAGAGGAAGAAGAGGAAGAGGAAGAGGAGAAGGAGAAAGAGAAAGAAAAAAAGAGGAGAGAAGAAATAATTGAAGTCATTGCCCAAAGACATTTTTAAAAACATTTTTCTCTCTTTACCATCCTTTTACAACTGAAAGATTGGTTTTCAACTTGTTCCACACTTGCTAGAAAAAAGTAAATTCTTTTTCCCTTGGCTTCTCTGACCCAAGGAATTGGTGACACAGAATAATTTTTAAGAAAATAGCATCTTTTCTTCTCATTGTTGGAACACACTTTTGAAGCCAAAGTTTTCACAGCTTTGTACAGGTGCAAAGTTAAGTTGTCAGGCAGGGAAATAGATCAGTGTTTACGCCAACATAAGAGACTGAATTTTAAGAATTAAATTCCTGCAGACCAACTTTTTGCTACGTCTGTACTAAAACTACCATCTTGGTTTAAACATAGAGTTAGCTTCTATCAAAAATAATGTGATACTTAGAGTCTTCTGAAAAAATATCTTCCTGAATTCCAAAAATGGATTCAATACCAAAGGGACCTAACTTCAACAGGCAGTCATTGTATAAAGGTATGATCCAGTCTGCAGAGGTTCCGGGTCTGACTCTGCCACCATGCACAATCACTTTAGCCCCATGATCCTCAGTTTCCTCACCTACAAAATCAAAATAGCAGTTAGCCATTTGTATATATGTTTTGGAGAAATGTCTTTTCAGATCCTTTGCCAATTTTTAGAGTTATTTGTCTTTTTATTATGGAGTGTAATGGTTATTTGTATATTCTAGGTACAACTCACTTAGATAAATAATTTGCAAAAAATTTCTGCTTCATAGAATTATTGTGAGGATTGAATGGTTTATGGCATGCAAATTGCTCAGAATTAGGTCTGGCATATGGTATGCACTAAAGAAGTTATTAATTATTACGAGGCTTGGACCAGGTTTTCTTAGTAACCTAAAAGTCACTAAATGCTTCTCTCTTGATTGCTATACACTTTTCACCTACTAAAGAATGATTGGAATTTCCTAGAATCCAGGGGTCTTATAATACAACTTTCTCAGAAGAAATTAAAGAAAGAAAACAATTACAGCTAAAGATTTTATGCCTGTTCCATCACCTGAAGTAGTGTTAACTTTACTTCAGCTGTTTTTTACTTTTTACCTTCAAGACTTTGCTAGAATCACCAAACATTCATACTATAGTTTCATAAAACCTTTTTTTATATTCAAGGTAAGTAAATTTACTTTAAAATGAAATCTTATATCATTTTAATCTTTTAATTTGAGCTTATATACAAATCTTTTAATTTTTGCCATCTTTTAATTTGATATACATAAAATGTCTTCATTAAATGGTTATTAAGAAAAGAGTTTCTTCAAATCTAAATTAAGAGTATTAACAGTCATTAATAGCAATAAAATAAATATCAAAACCAATTTCCATTATTGTTTTAGAACAGAAGAATTTCCAGAACTAGAAAGTCAACACCATTATTGGATGCAAACTAATTAATTCAGTGAGGAGTTTGTCGATAACTTAAACCTAAGCCTGGTAAATATCACATTGATGAAACTTTTGTCTTATTAAGGATATTTTCAGAGCTTTTAAAAAATCTACAAAGCATAAAACTGGGTCATAAGGCTAGGTGTGTAGATAATATAACTGCTAAGGAATTATCAGATCTAGAACATTTGGGGAGATCATACAAGGAGGTTAGGTTTACCCACAGGCTTCAATCCCTTTTAGTCTTTTTGGTCCTAGGGAACTAGTGGACTTAGAATGGCCTTTCCAAAGTAGAAGACAGTACATATTAATATTTTGCCACCTGTAAAACTAAAATCCAAGACATTTTTTTACTATAACTTAGAAGTAACTGGCCTTTTGTCCTTGCAAAGATAAACTGATGATTCTTTCCTACCGAAGATTAGTTTTCAGCCCCAAGTTACTTATCATTCTAAATTCTATAGAAAATTAGTTCATTTATTTTGAAAAGTTGGGAGGAAGAATATACACTCCAACTTTTTAAATTGGACCTCAGGCGCAAGAGTTGGATTAATCTTATCGTTGGTATGTGACATACTCATCATTGGCCCATGCATGGCCTACTTTTACTTAAGGGGTTATTTGTAGCAATGAAATAAGCACCTGTGAGCACATTATTCCAAACAGAAGTGAAAGCCTTGACCTTTAGCCTACATTTTGCTATGATTTCAACCCCACCCATTCTCTTCCTTCCCCCCACTAAATGTAACCATCATCCTGAATGCCATTTACCCATTCTATTGCTTTCCTTTTTACATAGTGTTAATGCATCTATTAATAGACGTATCTCTAAAAAGTGTGTTGTTAAATATTAAGGTTTTTAAAAAAAAACTTTATAGAAAGTGTATCATGCTATGTGTGATCATCCGGAACTTCTTTTTTAAATTTAATATTATATTAAGATTCATCCATAAATTTGAGTACTATAGATTATTTCATTTGGGGAATATAATGCTGTTTATATATTTAAGTATCCATGGATAGGCTTTTGAATTATTTCCAGGTTTTTGCTATTATGAACAACACTGCCGTGAACATTTTGGTTACCTCTGTGTCATAGTATATGTGCAAAATATTTCCCTTGGTGCCTAATTACTGGGTCATAGAGTATATGAATGTGAATTCATGCTCTTTTCAGAAGTTTGTATTGTTAGCACTTTTTAATTTTTGACCATGACAAAGGTATAAATAGTTTTGCATCATGATCTTGATTTGCATTTTACTGATCACATATAATCACTGGCCATATATTTTTCTCTTCAGAGAAGTCACTTTCCTATTTGAGTTTTTCTTAATCGTTTATGGAGTTATTTATATATTCTTGATGTCAATCTTTCGCTAGTTTTCTGTATCATGAATATCTTCTATGGACTTGTAATTGTCTTTTCACTTTCATAAAGGTGTCCTTTAGCGAATAAATGTTCTTAATTTTTATATAACCTTTTCTTATTCAAGGTGATGCCTTTTGTATCTTATTTAAGAAATATTTCTCTATCAACAAGTTCTAAAAGATGCACAACAAATTTTCTTTTAAGAGTTGCAGCATTGTTGAGTTTCTTTCTTCCTCTTCCACTTTTTCCTTCTCTTTCTTCTCTGTTTTGGTTTGTTTTTTCTAATCCATCTGGAATTGATTTTTTTTAATGTGGTGTGAGATAGGAATCCAGTTTTGTCTTTATCCATATGAATGACTATTTTCCTCCAGCTTCATTTATTGAAGAATCCTTTTCTCTGCCTCTGTGTATATCAAAGTTCCATAAATGAATGATTATTTCTAGGCTTTCTGTTCTTTTCCACGGACAATTGCTTTTTCTACCGAAATACCACTGTTTCTTAATTAGTTTAACTTCATAATAGCTTCTGATAGCTGATTGGGCAAGTCCTCCTCTCTTCTGCTATTCTTTTGTAGTATCTTGTAGTAAATATTACTCCTTTACATGTCCACATATTTTAAAATGGTCTTTTATATTTTCCATTGAATTTTCTTTTTTTCTTCCTTTTAGTCAAGGAGTCTACAATCGATGTGTCAAATTGGCTAAAGCCTATTTTGTGTGACCAGAGGCTAAGAGTGGTTTTTACATTTTTAAATAGTTTAAAAAAAATTATCTATCTCTGTATATATATGAGACAGAGACCACCTGTGACCCTTGAAGCCTAAAATATATTATCTGGTTCTTTGCAGAAAAAGTTTCTCAACTCCTATTCCAGACGATTTAATCAATATAGATTTCCAATGTATTAATTCATTCTTCCAATTTTTTGTTTTCAGATATTTAGTCCATATATTTTGTCCTTTTTATTTTCCAAAAAAAATTACCTCTAATATTTCTGCTTGGTCTTTTCTTATGTTTTCTTGTCCACAGACCTATTGTTAATCTCTTCCTAATAACTTCTAGACTATTTCATCAGACTAATTTTATATTCTTGGTCCATCTTTTCTAATATGTCTACTCCTAATGGAAGTCCGTATTTCGGTATGCCTTTTTACCCTTTTTATATAGTTATGCTACTCAAATATCTTATCAATTGGGCCTGTGGACCCTCTGGTGAGGAAACCCAGGCACCAGGAAACCCAGCTCCTCAGTCTGTAAAGCAGATCTACACCCTTACGGCTTTACACTTGGCCTCCCAAAGTGAAGCCATGTTAGACACTTCTTAGATTATGATGCTCCAGTCCTATACTGAGGCAATGGTAGGGATTAGTGTGAACTACAACAAATAGTGCCTTTACTACCATCCTGCCCTTTGAGGCTGGCTCCTGCCCCAGGTCACAGTCATCTCCTTGCCCAATGATCTCAAAACTTCCTGCTCTCCCACCTCCCATTGCCCTAAGGATTCCCCACAGTTCACTTGGTCTTTTGCTCTAATTCCTCTAGAATTCATTTTCAGGGAGAGAGCCTGTGTTACTGAAAGTTCAGTACTTGTCACTGAGGCCAAATTAGTGAGAACGAAGAACAAGGACAAGTGGTGGTGTTAGGTAGATAGCGAGGGACCCCAGGTCTCCTAGGGATGAGGGGGGTGCCGCTGTGGTTCTCCCTCCCAGATGGGCTTTCAGAGAGGCTCATGGGAGATCCACATGCGCAGTAAGACTCACGTCATATAACTCCCAACTGTCCAGTCAAAGTGGTCCCATGGTGACGTTGGAACCACGGGGAGGTCCCTATCCAGATGCTATTAAACAAGACCCAGACCATAACCAAGGTCTCTTTTTGCTGTGACAAGGGTCTGGTCATCATTTGTGGGGTATGTATCTTGCTCTGCAAACCTGTATCTTGCTCTTTCTCTATAATCCTATCTTGCTCCCTCTCAATAAATTTCACCTCATGCTTGCCTTAGTTTGGTGGGCCTGGTCATTCTTTAGCCATGAGCACATCAAGAAAGGTGAACACAGAACAAGATTGCCAAATTTGACAGTGGGAGGGCAGCAAACGTCTGCAAAGACTGCCTCCTGCCCTGAAGCAGAAATACAGGGCTTTTTAAAGGGGCGGTTTCAGAGGTTGGTTGGTCTCAGGTTTATGTGACCAGTGTCACACGTCCTGGCTTTGGGCTATTGTTGTTTAACTGTAGTTGCTGGTTTTGGTCCACCTTATCTCCGGTGAAGATGACCTTGTGACCTCCAGACAATTCTGTTAAGCCATCTCCAGTGGTTTAAGATACTAGAAAACAAAGAACAAAGAACATTTTTCTGCCCTTTGATTACTGGCCTCAGGCAGGAATGCAGGCTTTAATTCCCAAAAAGCGTGGGGAGTTTTAGAGAGATAAGTTGTAATACATTTTGCCCTTTTCCAGACCTTTACCTCTTTTACACCTGTAATATTGTAACTGCACCAGACAAATCTGGCTGGACTTTTATGTAACAAAGTTGTGAGTTGTTTTTCAGTTGCTATGGACCCCCAGGTTAAGGGTCACAGAACCTGAGCATGCCCAGCTGAACCAAATGTGCAACCACAGGTGGAACTGAGGAGCAGGGACTAAATTAAGAAGTGGACACTGCATGGCAGGATCCAGGATCTAATTAGATTGAGCCCTGGCATCACTACATGGCAGGATCCAGTCAGATCATGCCTCATTACCTTCTGACTATAAAAGTAGCCCAACCCCCTTGTTTGGGGGCACACTGCTTTGGAAACTATACCCAGTGTGCTCATTATTTGTGCCAAGTAATAAAACCCCCTTGCTATAACTGACTTGGCTGTGTCTACTGGCCTGATATACACCAGCCAAAGGAACCCCTCTGTTTGGTAGGTAACAAAGTCTGCTAGGGACATATTCTAAAATTTTAAACTGATATACTTTACGTGAACTTGAAAATTACACCTAAGAAGTTAATATTTTGTATAAAAAATATAAGGCAATTGACATGTTTATGTAAATTATTGATTAAATCATATCCCAACAGGTTTAATATAGAAACTTCCAAACCAACTCTGCCTACTTAGCTCTAAGAATTGAGCAGGCAAGTTCAATAGCTCCTTATCAAAATTATTTTGGTTACATAATATATACACAATAAGGGCTCCATCTAAGTAAGAGTAATATTTGATTGATTTTTACAAAATAGGAGAAACCCTAAAAGATGATGAACAGCTGGCCAGAGAAAGTTTTGCTTCTGATGCAAGCCAGAATTGAAACATATAGGCAGTTGGAAACTAATGGGAACATTGATACTTAATAGAAAACTTGGCAAAAAAAAAAAAAAAAATGGATTCCTTTAGCTGAATATAATCAGTGCATAACCCATAGGCCCACGTTGGGAAGAAATAGTCACCTTATTCCTGAGAAGAGGAATAATTCTCTGTGTAATTTTAAGTCCCTAGTGATTACCCTAATTAGAATGTTCTCTAAAAATATTTAAGTCGTGTTTGTCTATTTCTTGCCTACTCAGAAAATTCATGCATTTATGCATGTGTTGAAAATCTATAGCAGTCATAGCTAATGAAACTGCAACTGCATGGGAGAAGGAAGTGATTTGTTAAATGCTTCATAGCGGGAGCATCAAGTCAATTTGCACAAGTTGACAAGAGTCAAAAGTCTGATGGAAAATCACCACTTTTTCTTGAAAGATGCTGACAGGAAAGGAGCCAGTAGCTACTTGCTATTTTAGTGGTGCTGTAAAAATAAGCAGGCAATGCCATTGATTAAATGAACATTGAAATGTATATACTTATTCAACTGTTTTTTTTTTAATAATTGGGGAAGAACAGTCTATTGCTTTCATGGTTTGAGGACATTATTAAAATTTGAAATAATTATGATAAGTAATACTCATTACCACACCATTGTGAAGTCACATGGACTGACATTATTTGAAATCATGGTCCCAAGTGGCAGTTTTGGGGCAATCACATGTATAAAGTGTGTATTGGCATTTGCAAAAAGTAGAATGGATGAACCTGGTTACCCAAGTCTAGATATTAAAATCTCCAACCTATCCGTATATTGCATTCCATACTAGAGTGACTCTAGCTATGTAGTTCATCAGTGCACTATACTAGCCTTACTTAAAAAGGAGTAGTACTAATATGTTTTGCATTCTCTTAAAGTTTGAGATAGTTGCAGAATTTAAGTAGATTTCATCCACAATTGATAAACTGTTATTCTGGAAGATAAAAGGTAATTTCCACATGCATTTAATTAAAGGTATTATTAATCTGTTGCTCTTTGCCTTCATTAATGGATCTTTTGATTTAAATATGAAAAAATTGAATTTTAGATCATCCGAACTTTGTTTTTTTGACCTTGAGAAATGCAGCATTTATACCTAGAACTCAAAACATTACGCAGGTTTGAAAGAGGGAGAAGAGGGAAGAAAGTGAGCAAATGAAATTTTCATTAACTTCTTTGTGGTTACATTTATAAAGATATTAATAATAACTACTTGCTATGGCTGTTTGCAGAAATTAAATATGGAATTGCAGTTAATACACTGCATAGCAAATACTCAATAACTTCATGGTTAAAGTCATGTAAAACACCACTAAATTCACTTGCTACAGGCACATGAAAGAGTTGGAGAGAGGCAGGCAATGGGGATGGTGCTGAGCACTTTCATATTTTACTCTAATTACTCTTATGAGATATCATCACACTTTTGGCTGCCCAATATGTGGAAAGACTTCACATTATAAAAGCTAAAATGCCACTATATAGGAAAAAACAAACCATTTTTCTTCTTTTATACTCACAACACTTCTGATCACCAAAATATGTGGGATTTTTTCACCCCACACCAAACTATTCTCCACTTCTTCCCAATGCTGTCCTACAATTTAATGCTATTCTGATACTTTCTCTCTGAATATAGTATCAGACCTCACAGGTTAAGGACTCAGTCCCACAAGATTGCCCCTACTTCAGACACCAATTGCAAGTTCAGCTTGGCACCTGTGCTTTTGACCTTCTGGCTATAACTCAGAGGTTCCCACAACCCCCTCCTTTAATTATGTGCTAGAGCAGCTCACTGCTAACAGCAAAAACTCAAACTCTGTAAAATAATTTGAAGAAGTTTATTCTGAGCTGAACTTGAGTGACTGCCAGCAGGGGCCACACCCAAGAATCCTTAAGTAAGTGGTCCATAGGTGGTTGGGTTACAGATTGGTTTTATACATTTTAGGGAGACATGAATTGCAGGTAAAATTATAAATCAATACACGGAAGGTATACATTGGTTTGGCCCAAAAAGGCAGGACATCTCAAAGGGGAGGGGAGCTTAAAGGTTATAGGTGTGTTCAAAGATTCTTTGATTTGTAATTGGTTAGAGAAACAAAGATTTGTCTAAAGGCTTGGAATGTTTAAAGGTAAGAAAGTCTGTTAATCAGAGACAAGCCACAATATAGACTCAAGTGATCTGTTAAGCAAATTGATGACCTACAGATGTAATTTAATCTTTGCCTTGAATGGCCTTAGGTCCTGTTAATAACTTTTATTGTCACAAAGAGTCTGTTTAGTCAGTCTTATGACCTCTGCTTTAACATTAATGCTGGTCATTTGTTGTATATAAACTCGAAAGGAGGGGGTAAAATGAAGCGTGTCTGGCCTCCCTTCCCTTGTTCCTTCATGGCCGGGAACTCAGTTTTAAGGTTTTTCTGGGATGCTCCAAGAGGGGGTCTGTTCAGTTGGCAAGGGGCTTAGGATTTTATTTTTAGTTTATATCACAGGAGAGCATTTTACCTAATATTACCCATTTACTATAAAAGGATAAAACTCAGGAACAACCAGATAGAAGAAATGCATAGGACAAGGTCCAGGGGAAGGGGTGTGAAGCTTCTATGCCTTCTCTGGGTGCACCACTGTCCCAGCACCTGTATGTGTTCAGCAACCCAGAAGCTCTCTCAACCCTGTCCTTTTGGGATTTTATGGAGGCATCATTACAAAAACATGATTGATTAAATCATCAGCCATTGGTGATCACTCAATCTGCAGCACCTCTCAACTCTCCAAGGTCAGAGTACAGGACTGAAACTTCCAACCCTCTGATTACATGCTTGGTTCCCCTGGCGCCCAGCCCTCATCCTGAGGCTATCTAGGAGCCCCCAGCCACCATCATTTCATTAGTATACAAAAAGACATTTCTCGCTTTCCTGACATTTTAAGCTGTGTGTCAGGAAACTGAGAGAAGACCAAAAAACATATTTCTTATTATATCACAATATCACAGCCACAGACTTGCTCCTGTAACCTCCCTTTGCAGCTAGGATGCAGGCTCATGACCCAACATCATGTATCGGATTTTGAATCAAAAGCTAGTGATGTTCAGGAAAAGGGTTTGTGGAGACTCCTCTCTGGACCCTGAAGGTCTCAGATAGGACTGGCTATGGTGCTAGTCATGAGGTCAGGTTCACTGCCCATAGGGTCAGCTAGGCACGCTGCCTAGTCCAGAACTCAGCAGTGTCCTCACAGTGGGTGTTTCAGGCATCACTTCTGCCTTTGGAGGCTCTAAGTCTGCTTCCCAACCCCTGGAGATTTTGTGAGCTTATGCAATATCCTTTTAATAAGTTTCTTTTCTGCTGAGAACAGTCAGCCAGGGTCAGTTTCTGTCGTACAATTAAGATCTCTGACTGATAGAACTTCTGTGTTCTTGAGCCTTTCTCCAAAAGAATGTATTAATTGTGTACTTTTAAAGAGCATCTTGAGTGAGAAAAAAGAGTCAGCCTTAAACACTGAGTTCACCAAAAAATGTATGTGCCAAATAGGCACAAAGCAGCAGTTTTCTGAATCATTCTTTATTAATACTTCTTTAAGCTTGTTACACACCTAAAACGTGAAAGAAAATAATGGAGAATAGTGATGAAAAGATAAACACACATAATGTAGGGATGAGGCAGAAAAAGAAGGTTGAGAGAGCCTAAGTGCATCCATTTTGGCCGATACCAGACCCTACCCACCCTGAACAAGGAAGTCTCCAGATAGTCACAGGCCCCGACCCCCTCAAAATGGATGAATTACTAAACCAGATGCCTTATAAATTGTGTGTGCTTACCTTTCTACCAGAATCCCTGGTTTCAGCACCAAAGACATCAGGGTGGGAGTCTGCCCTCAGTTCTTGGTGTGCTCTTGGCCAAAGAACGACCAGACACACCAAAGTGTCAAGTCCAGGCTAGTATCCTGGTCATCTGACTTCTTTCTTAGAAAAATCACCAGCAAGGCCAATACAACAGAGTAACGTCAGGCAGGGAGCAGTTTCACAAGAGCATCTCTTTATTGTAGAATAAAACGGGTCTGTCTCTGCAAGTGGAGAGAGACAGACAAACTCACTCACTGCCTGACCCACTCATTTCCTTGACTTCTCAGATTGTTTCCTTCGATTAGCCCAGTCTGGACGAGGGCTCTTGGGAGGTGTAGGATGTTAGCCTATGATCAACAGGTGTCCTCAAAATTCCGTTTGCGTATATGAGCTCCCTCTAAGAAAGCCCACCTGGGTTGGGGGGGGCGGTGAACCACAATGCAGATTCAGGCTAATGGCATATTAATTACCCTTAGGTTACTCTAGGTCACTTTCTAAATCATATCATGCCCCTGGGCTGGGGAATTCCTAGATTGATAAAGCACTCCCTCCTTGCCCAGGTGTAGCAGTTGCTCGGGATAGGATTAAGGATGGGGCAGCACCAAAATGGAGTGCCCACCCTTATCCTTCTTCCCAGGTGGAGCAATTGCTCGAAACAGCACCAAAACAGGGAACCCTTGCCCCGAGAAGGGCTGCAGATCCTAACTATCCTAACAATGCTGTTCACATAGAACTATTTCCCAACAGGGCTTTTGAACACATAAAAACATTAGCATTGCCCCATATGGAGTTCCCCCTTCTGCTCGGGAGAGGACTCCTACTCTGTGGAGTAGGATCTATTGTCTGTTTCTACCTCAATAAACTTTTTGTCTCTATTTGGCTTGGGCTTGAACTCTTTCCTGTGCGAAGACAAGAACCCACTTGGCAAGTTTCAGGGGACCTTCCTTCCTTCACTGGGACACCCCCTGCATTACACATGCACTTTAAAATTTCACTACCTAGAGATAATGTTAAGAGTAAATCCTCCCAAACTTTTCTGTACACAAGTGTATAAATATATTAATATGTGCCTTCATGTGTCGATTAATGGCAGAGATACATTCTGAGAAATATGTCCTTGTGTGAACATCATAGAGTGCACTTACACAAACCTAGCTGGTAAGCTGGTATAACTTACTAACACCTAGGCTGTATGGTATAGCCTATTGTTCCTATGCTACAAACCTGTACAGCATGTTACTATACTGAATACTGTAGGCAATTGTAACACAATGGGAAATATTTGTTATCTAAACATATCTAAACATGGAAGAGGCTAGTAAAAATATCATGCAAAAGATAAAAAATGGTACACCTGTATAGGGCACTTACCATGAATGGAGCTTGCAGGACTGGAAATTAATCTGGGTGAGTCAGTGAGTGAGTGGTGAGTTAATGTGAGGGCCTTGGACATTATTGTACACTACTGTAGACTTTATAAATACTGTATACTTAGGCTACACTAAACTTATAAAAAAAGTAATTGCACTATGATGTTATAATAGCTGCAATGCCACTAGGTGATAGAAATTTTTCCATTATAATCTTATGGGATCACGATCATATATGTGGTCCATCATTGACCAAAATGTCATTTTGCAACACATGACCATATGTAAAATTATATGTCATATATACATCTTAGCACTGCTTTTTTCCTTTTGTTTACAATGCACCATAAATATCTTTCTATTTCAACTTAAAAGTCTAAATCAAAATTTTAATGCTTGTCTAATAATCTACATGTTCGATACATTATTTATTTAACCAATCCTTTAATATTATTGGGCAAAATATTGTTCCTAATTTCTCAACATTTACATGACATTATAATGACACTCCTGTACATACACTTTTTTTTTTTCACATCCGCCCTATTATTTTCTTAATACTAAAGCATTAGAAAGACTGGGGCTGGGGGACTGCCCATCTGTGAAGAGGAAAAGCTCCAAAGCTGATTCTGGTATGCACTTTCTACCTTTTATCAATATAAGTTTGCACTTTAGAACAGTACTGTGCAATAGAATTTTCTGCCATGATGGAAATGTTCCATATCTATGCTGTATAATGCAGTAACCACTAACTATGCATGGCTGTTAATCACTTGAAATATTGCTAGTGTGACTGAGAAACTGAACTTTTCATTTTAATTAACTTTAAAAATCCATATGCAGCCAGGAGCTACCATGTTGAACAATGCAGATTTGCATCCTTTATTTATTTATTTATTTTACATTATACATGGTGTTATATAAACATGATGAGGCAGTCTCTGGTTTTGCATGTTCTTGCATGATCTCCCTTATCATTTCTTTTATTTGTAATGGTTTTCTGACATTTTATATCCAGTTACACTTGATTTCCTACAGGGAGGTGGGGATAGCTTTCCCTAAATAAGAAAAATGAAAATAACCGAACAAAAGACATAATTGCCTCATACTTTTCAAAGGTAATCATTAGCCTATATTTCTGAAACATGTTAATATCACGAGTGTCAAAAGTGACAGAATCTTTGTGTCAAATCTATTTTAAACGCGACTTTAGTACATTTTTATCTCTTCATTGCTTCTTAGCCACCAAATTTTTAGTCCTTGAGTGTTTCAATTTAGAAATATTTGATTACATTTAAAATTTCTTCCTAGGAAACTTTTTCACATTCATTTTTAGTTCTATAATGAAGTATATAACAGTAATTTAAACTTACGTCTTTAATCTCCATTAATGTCATATCTTCCTCATTCATGCGCTTTCATTTATTTTTAATTTCTGTCTTCGGTTTTCTGACAGCTGAAGTACTAACATGCATATAAATTAATTGAGTTATAACATTTTCCCTTCAAAACTCCTTAGCTCTTGCTCTACTCTCTTCTGGGTTTAAAGGTTGCATTATCGAAATATGATAGTACTTGTTCTGGGGTTTATTTGAAATCTGGTTTTTTTTTTTCTGAATAGATATTCCTGAAATTTTTCTTTATATTTTTTCTTTAACTAGATCTAGAAATACCTATTATGCACATGAACATTCTACATTCTGTCATCTTGTCTCATTATTTTACTCTTATTTTTTTTTCCGTATTTGGGAAACGGTACTGAAGTTGCTTTCCACATCATCATTTGATTTTTCTTCAGAAGCTTTTTCCATTTTTTTACTGCCAGTGTGCATTTTCATTTTAATATTGTGTTTTTAAATATTGTGTTTTTATTTATTTGAAATTGTGATCTAAGAGACCAAAATAGATGCCCCTTTATCAACTAAGATGGACCCTAAGGGTAAGGAAACAAAAGTTACCGCTGCAGAGGGCTCAGGATGCAGCTGTCATGGCAACTCTTTAAATTCCTAAGGCTACAAGAAAAAACACACTCTTGCTAAACTCCCTAATAATAGGAGTTATCAGGCAAAATGTCAAATCCTCCCTAACTCTGATTTACGACCCAGAACACTACAACTCAGATTGGACAGAGAACCAGCCTTACAAACATTCTTTCCTGATAAACAACTGTGAACTCCAAGCCAGTTTCATCCAGCTTACAGAGACCGGCCACAAACTGTCTTTGTGCCCTACAGTTCTCATTTTGATGTAAATAGCCAATTCCGGATGGAGAGGCAAGATGGCAGACTAGAAGCAGCCTGTGCACACTGCTCTCCAAGAGCAGATTGAAAGTTGCAGGTGGATGCCCAACTACAGATGGGCCCTCTTAGAGAGAGCACTGTGAATCACTGGAGAAGTGATAGCAGGGACGCTCAGGGTGAAGGAGAAGCTGACAGGGTAATCCACTTGTCAAGATTGGAAGGTACATGGGGGAGGCATGCACACCTGGGGAAGGACCGGAAGAGAGAACCCTGGGCCTCCATAATCCCCCTGAGGACATTGGGTCCAGAGCTGTGGGGGGCACCACCACAGACCTCCAGACTGATCAGGGAGCTGCATGGAGTCTGTGCAGTGACACTGCACCTGAGAGTGGGCACAGCAGGGACCCATGGCTTCTATTCCTGGAACCCTGCAACTGATGCCGTTCTGAACTCTCAGGTCCAGAGCACCTGGTCTACACAGGGCTTGGCTTCCCTGCAGCCACCTCTGCATCACCCTGGCAAGGCCGAGGAAGGAGCAGGGAGAGTGGATGCTCTGGAGCACCCTGTAACTGGGAGCTGAGCACCCCTCACCTGCATGGTGGATTCAAGCAGAATGGGTGCCTCCAATACCACTGGAGAAGTCCCATGGTGACTTCCTCAGCAGGACCTGGGCAGGGGGAGAGCCCCACCTGAGTTGACCCCAAGCCCTGCACCCTGCCTCTGAGGCTCCCGCGCTGCTGCCTGACCCTGGCCTGGCAGCTCCCACCTGGTGCCTATCAGGAACCACCCCATGGTCCAATCCTCCACCAGGGACCTGCTAGTCACGAGCCATCATTGTACTTGGATCCGGGTGGAGTGAATGCCTGCAGCCCTGACACGCACGACTAACGCTTAGATAGCCTTGCACACAGCTGCCGCTGCCACCACTGCGGGGAGAACCAGGCAGACTTGCTCAGCCCCCCACCAGAACTTACTACAGTGGCCTGGGGGAACAACCCACCACTCCACGTGAACATCATCCAACACTGGCTTAGACTATGACAATCTCAGGGGAACAATAAAAATACCAGTGTCTTATTTCACAGACCTAGAAAAAATAATCTTATCTTCATTTGTAACCAAAAGAAGATGCTGAATAGCCAAAGCAATTCTAGGCAAAAAGGACAAATCTGGAGGCATCACATTACCTGACTTCAAATTATACTGCAGGGCTATAGTAACCAAAACAGTCATAAAAGTACAGAACAATGGATCAGAGTAGAGAACTCAGAAATAAAGCCATATAGCTATGACCAACTGATCTTTGACAAAGCAGATGACAAGGTACACTGAGGAAAGGAAGCCCCATTAAATCAGTGGTGCTGGGAAAATTGGACAGCCACATACTATAAAGCCTCGACTTAAGCATTATATAAGATATACATGTAACAAAAACATTTGTTCCTCTTTAATATTTTGAAATTTAAAAAAATTAAAAAATTAAAAGAATTTTAAAAAAGAGCCAATTCCACCTTCTTGTAATGCTAAAACCCCACCATAAAGTGGGGTGAATGTTACATATATGTTAACCATTGTGCATGTGCTCAATTCTCCTCATAAATACGTATAGATTTCCCCTAAACCTGCTGAACATGTATGACTCTATCATGTAACATAGACCCTGTGTGGCATAAAAGCCAACCCCTCCTTTCCGTCTTCAGAGACACAGCACCTTCAGTTCATGCCAGAGACAGTCTCTTCCTGGTTTGCAAACTGATACCGCCAATAAAACTCTCCTTTCTACTTTTTAGCCATCCTGGTGGTCCTTTGGATAAAAAAATTGTTGTTTACTTCATTTACCTCCCTTTTCGTCCTATTCTGTTCTGTTCTATCACCTACTCACCCTTTTGTTCACTTTCATCTAGAGTTTTTCTCTCCACATGAACTTCTACCTCTCTTTCAAAGAGGCCATATCTTTATTTAATCTGTAGATTATTCCAAACTTTCTGGATTTTTAAAAATAAATCCTTGAATAGATCAGTTTTAGAGTTTTGTTCTTCCCCAGAGTCCCAGTTGAGAAGGATTTTTTCTTCTTGTTCTTCAATTATTGGAATAGCCTGCATTTATTTGTTATTCCTACTCATCCCTGATCTAAGGAGACCTATTCAGGCAAAGGGTCATTTGATTCTCCTGCCTTTTTCCTACTTTCTACCCATGTGTTTGAAGACAACCTTCAGGTCTGCAGTTGGAAGGCTGTTGGTGTTCATAGCTTCCTGCCAAATTTCTTGTTTCCAATAAACTTTCTCTTTATTAATCTTTTTTCCTCCACTGGACAGTTCTCTGTTACCTAAACTGTCACAGCACAGGAAAAAATAAGTTTCTCAGCTTTTCCTTCTCCCTCCTCTGTGGTTCCCAGAAGGCACTGCACCCAGCCTCTTCTTCTACTTCCTTTCCAGGAGTTTGCTGGGATTTTTACATTTCTCCCAAGATGACGAAAACTAACAAATGGAGAGATGAGGGAAAGAAGAATTATCTACTCGCCTTACTGGTGATCATTTTCACAGGGTAGGAAAACATTTATCTTTATTTCTACACATAATAAAATGCCAAATTTCTGACTCAAAGAACAGATGTCTGGGAGATAGTGCCCAAAATTCCCTTCTTGACCAAACTCTACTCAGGCTCTGCTGAACGCTCTTCTCAAATAGGCCCTGACTTTTGGTCTTCCTTGTTTACTCTGCATTGTCTAATTTTAGCAAGAATCTTGCTAAGTGAGTTTAGCCAGAATCCCCCACCCTCAATATCTGAGCAAGTTCCTCATCTTTCACCATCCCCGAGGTAATGTCTGATCACCCTAGTCTGCCTACAGCAAGGGTCCTGTTAGGTTGATTTAGCTTTAGCCCTGATATTTCCTTTTAGTAGTTTTCCATCCACCGACGGCCCCACTCCCAACTCCTTGGCTATAAACTCCCACTTTTTCTCATTGTACTTGAAGTTGAGGCCAATCTCTCTCCCCTACTGCAAAACCCCATTGCGGTAGTTCCTATACCTATAATGATAGTCTCCCAGAATAAAGTCTGCCTTACTGTTCTTTAACGAGTGTCATGAATAATTTTGTCTTCAGCAGTATGAAGTCTCTTCCTACTTTCCAGGTAGTCTGTCTCATGAAGTAAAGATGTGATGTGTCATATTCTGCTTTAATTCCTTCTAGATTCTGTTATCAGGCTGTTATCAGTCTTACTTTTCAATATTGGGCACATTCATCCTGCACTATATTTTTATGTGTATGTTAGTAAGAAAGTAAACAATCCACTGGGAAAAGTTAATAAGATAACCTTTTCCTACAGAATTTAACTAGTTTTATTAGAAGGCAACAAGTTAGCACTTATGAAACTGCCTATATTAAAGTAATATAAGGCCATAAGATAAGAACTGTTGTAAAAGTCTGATTTCTATAGAAGTGTAGACATAGCTAGAAGTTAACCAGCCATTGTTTCAGAGCTTACCTTCCTGTAATTGCTTACTGCTTAAGAGTCACATATCCTTGAGTGGTGTAAGATTTTTGACTTCTCCAATAACTTCTATAGATAACATTGCTATTGTAAAACCTAAGACCAGTCTTTGAGATATCTTCTCAACTCTGTATTTGGGGGTGGGGGTGCGGGACAAACTGATGCCAACCGGACCAGTGGCCATATGTGGGAACTGACTCAACAGGTCCTACAACTCTCTACCCAGGAACTGTCTCAACCAAGAAGACAATTTCGGCTTCCCAACCCTATAAGTTCATCCCCAGCCAACCAGGACACCCAATTCCCTAGCCCTTTTTACACCAAACTATCTTTAGAAATCTTAGCCCCAAAATTCTCAGGGAGGAGGATTTGAGAGAATTCCTCTGTCTCCTTGCTTGGTGCCTTATAATATTAAACTCTTTCTCTGCTGCAATTCTTGCTGTCTCAGTGGGTTGGCTTCCTCCTGGGCAGCAGGCAAGGAACCTGGTTGGGTGGTAACAGTGCCATATTTCTTTCATGGGGATGTAAAATAAAAAGAAAAAGGGATGGGGAGGAGTCAAAGTTTGAGAATGCACTCATATTTTAAATCAGCCCTTTTAATAACTTTATCCCTTTTTCTACTCTTTACTCTTTCCCTATAATTTATCAAATAAATAAATTCTTTACCTTTTAAAATATTTCCTTAAGTCACTTTTAGAAAATTTTCAAATTATTATATTTATGGAAGTAATTAATGTCACTGAAAATTGTAAATAAAATACAACATGAGAGTATGAATAATAGAGGTACCATACATTTAGGTATATAATTGACAAGAATCATATATACAATATATGTTTGACAAAAGAGGAAAAGTAACAGGAATAGAGAAAAAAAGTAAATCCACAAAAGAGTTAAACATCATTTATATCTTAATAGCTTGATGTCAGTTTTGATACTAATTTTTTTCTGAAAGCCATTTTCCAGAAAGGAAACCTGGTCAGTTATATGATTCAAGTGCCCTTATAAAGTTAAAAAAGCCCAACTTCTCAGGAAAAAAACAGCTATTTTAGGGAATAAGACGGGATAGGAATTTCTTCTGGGGAATCGCTTTCAGATTACTAAAATGAATATAGGATCGATTTGTATAGTTGGTATCCATGAAGATCACTTGTTTGGTCTACACTTTGCTTATGGAAGTATAATCAAGAAGCTCTAAATCATCCCACCTGCTGAGCCATCCAATATGGACCACTCAGGACACCTCGTGAAAGCTTTCATTACTGCTTCAATATATCTTCCATGTTCTCTGTAATAATATTCAAGTACTTTAAACTTAGGTAGTAATTATAGTTATTCCCATTTGAATAATTTCTGTCAGTAGACATACTTAGTAAGGAACAAGACATATTCTTAATATTGTTAAAAAAATCTGCCTCACAGTTGTCTTTTTTTTCATTCCCAGCACAGCTTATTATGCATTGTAACAAGTCTCTGTGTGTATTTTCTTTCCATTCAAATGTCTAAGCTCCAAGAATATAGGTAATATTGTTTGGGGCTGAACAATTTTTTCAAATTTAGTAAATATTATTTTTATAGCAATATAATGATAGATCTCCCTTACTTGATTTTTAATTTAGTATCCATCTATTTATTAGAGTACTTTCAATTGCAAATGGAAAAAACCAATCTCAAATTGGCTTAAACAAAAATGGGGGATTTATTATGCCATGTAATTCCAGAAGTAGTACTTGTTTCAAGCATCTTTAAATTCATGAGCTCAAACAAATTATTAGAAATTTCTCCATCATCATAACTTGGCATTGCTTCCTTCTTTCCTCAAGAAAGCTCTCCATTTGAGGTGGCAGTTGGCAGCCTCTCCAGCTTAAAGCTGGTATTTATTAACAATCCCATCAAAAGTTGTCTCTCTCTTCCCAACAGTCCTTGAACAATCCCCAGGGTGAGGAAGATATAGTTTCCTGAGGAAAATCAGGGTGTCTATTGTAGAGAAGTTCACACTGACATGCACAAGCTAGCAGGCACATGAAAATATCTTTTTATGTAGCATTGTTTAAAATAGGAAAAAACATGAAAGCAATGAATAAATGAATGGTTAAATAAACGATGGTATTCCATGTGTAAGAAACTATGCCTCGATTTCTTCAACAGACTTCTAACTAGTCTCTCTGATTTGCCCCTTCCAACTCATCCTCCACACTGCAATCTCAGTGATATTTATTAAAATGAAAATGTAGTTGTGCCTTTCCCTGCTTTAAATCCTTCAATTGCTTCCCATTGCTCTTGGGAAAAATACCAAAATTCTACACAGATACTCAGGGCACCACACAGTCTCCATTCTGGCCTTCTCCTTGGGCCCACCTCCCACGCTCTCCTTCCCTTTCTCTGTGCCCCTCACATATAGGCTTCATTTTCTTGGACATGTCATGTTTCCAAGGCCACAGGGACTTTGCACATGTTGTTCCCACTGTCTATAAAGTTTTCCATCCTACCGCTCTCTTTGGCTTGTTAATTCCTGCTCACCTTTCAGGTCTCAGGTGAAGCATCATTTCCTCAGGGAAGCAGTTCCTAAAATCCCAGGTCAAAATCACACAAATATTCCTTTTTACAGAGCACTTACCTCAGCTTATAATTACACGTGCATAAGTGGGATCATTTGATGAAAGCCTACCTCATGATGCCACAAGAGCAGGGACCATGTGTGCTTTTACTCATCTCTGTGCCTAGTACACAGTAGACACTCACTATATGCATAATTGTTAAGTGAATGAATGAATTCAGCTTGTATCTCTTGAATTATTTCTGATGAGCAAAATGATATAATGATTCAAAAGAAAGACTTTGACTAATGAACTAAGAGACTGGTTGGAAATACTGGGAGTAGATAGATTTGCATAACGACAGGCAGAAATGAGTAAAGACTATGTAAAAGGAGCAAACATTGGAGGGAAATACTTAAGATAAAGAAAGATAACAAGGCGTGGTTAAAAAATAAAAAGAACTAGTCTATAATCCAAAGCTTTTAGCTAAGATTGTACAAATTTGGAAGTGAGGACTAGACTCCAGTGCTTTCTTAGCCAAAAGCATCTGACTTGGTTAAAACACAGTGTTGTGGATAACTTCTATTTCCCCTTTTAGGTTATTTTTTGTTTGTTCTTCACCATCTTGCCTGTAATTTAGTTGGCTGATTATTATGGACTGTATTATTGGGATTCCTTGACCCCTGGCTACTGATTGGGTTTGGTTTGTAAAAGCAACGGCAATGGGTCTAAGGGAGATAAGGAAGGTCAGATGTTTATTCTCCTGGCTTTAGCCCTGCTGAATCTGTATGGACTGGCTGCTTTCCCAAATTAGGGTCACAGTCCAGTCGGGCAGCCCTCTCACTGTGGGTTTGGGTAATCCCTACAATCACTCCATGCTCCTTCAGGCCAAAGGGTATAGGTTGCCTCTGCTGATACCCTAGTGCCAGCACTGGGGGACTGTGCTATCTTTTGTGGATTTCTCCCACTATGACCTCATCATTGTAAATAGTGTCCTTATCAAACTCTCCTCACATTACCCAAATCACATGTGCTATGTATTTCCTGCCAGGACCCTGACTACCATACTCAATTTTATCATCTTTGAAATGGGGAAAATAACATCTACTCTGCCTAATTATTGGGATCCTCAGGAGAAATTCACATAATATAATTTTTTTTACTGCAATTTGAGAACTGCAATAAATTAAGCCCTATATAAATCAAGGACTATTACTCTGTGGAATTTTACACCTGGCACATGGTCAGCATTCAACTTGCTGATGTAAAGTATTCAATTTACTGAATGTATCACTTATGTAAAGTGACTTTGGTTAGCCAAAGTGGTCTCACAAATGGCATGACTAGAACAGCCTTTAAGTGTTTTATAGGAGCACCCGAAATATCTCACTCAGTAATCTACCTCAAATTCCTGAAATCCTCAGCAGAAATAATAACCTCCAATTATTAAGCTCCTAGTAAGTACCACTGGGCACTTCACACATAGTGTCTCCTATACACACAACAATCCCATTTCAGAGATGAGGAAACTGATACTCAGAAAAATTTAGCAACTTTCTGGTAAGAGGTAGAAAGAGTTCGAAACAAAGATCTATCCAGTTCCAAAGGCATCATTCTGCCTACTTCTCATACCACCATTTTGGCTAACTTTTATGAGTCGGAATTATCATGTTATCCAAATAGGGGGCACTCATTTCATGTATGAGCAGAAGTGAATTGAATAGATTAGTATTTCAGTGCAGGTGCTCTAGCCTGAGTTTTTGAGAACATGTCTGTAGGAGAAAATATGAAACTTGAAGCATGGATACTGGTTTCCATGAATAAACAAGGTTTGTGTTTTCTGGGGCTGTCCAAATAGCACGACTGGAAGGATGTAGAGACAAGTTTTTTCTCTTCTGTTATCCTAAAGCCAGTCTTACTTGTAGCGATGCATGTGCCCTTTAATATATAGGAAGAGCTTGAGCTCTTAATATGAGATGATTGTCCTAATGTATTTGATCTGCACTAAATTTTCTTAATGCTTTTGGAATTCTAAAATAGTACAAAAGAAAGTTAAAATTCTTATTATTGCTGCATCTTTTAAACTCAAACCAAGTAGTGAAGCACTTATAATAACCACAGAATAAAATCATGAATCTCTTTCAGGAAGACATTAGCCATAAAAGGTTAGGAAACATGTCGGATGCATTAGAAAAAATAAAAGCTGCTTAGAAATGTAGTGATATAAATATGCACTGACTAGACTGAACAACCTCAAGTTTTCATCCTCTTTTGCTTTTATGTGATAAAATAAGTGGTGCATGTGAACTGCTGGAAAAGTTTTGCCCTTTAAACTTTGCATTAATCTATTATTCTTTGTTTATGTGATATAATTAATACAATTATGATGGCACTAATGATTAGTGCAATATTTTAAGACAAATACAGAACTTTTCAGGATTCTGTAATTTTAGAGATATTTTAATTTAATTCACCTTAAAAGGCTAATTTAATTTTCTTTAAACCTTTAAGTAATTAAAAAAATTAATTTTTTTACCATTTTCTGTGTTTTTTCACTAATTTTAGATGACAAATTGTTCACTATTATAAAAATTACCATAAATTCAAATTTGTTTAATAGGAAAAGATTAATCTGAATTAGCAGCAGATGCAAAATAACAATAAAAATATGTATTGCCCTAGGAATATATTTTCCTATATTAGTTGTGAACTTGACACAGGATACATTTGTGGTAAGGTCTTAGTGATCAGGTTACCCGAAATAGCTCCTGTCCATTTACAGGTACAGTTAACTAATGCAAACATTTCTAGCCGTGAGATGAAGGCCTTAGAGATTTGTTTTAGCAAAAGGTAGAGAATAATATAATCCTTGGCTCTGGTTCACAGGTCCTCAGCATGCAGGCTCTCTAACTTCATGCACCGACGGCTCAGACTCAGCATCACTTTCAACTTACATACAAACATCTGTTTCCCAAGGCCGCCTCACAGTGCCGCAGGGAGTGGGTTTTCCAGACAACATGCATAGTCTATTTGAAAAACCATCTTTCTTGCCTTCTACATCTTCCTTCACCCAAATAAAGAAATCTCTTCCTCTATCAGTCCAGAAGTCTTCCCTTAATTTTCATCATAGCATTAGGGCACTTCTTTTAGGGGGAAATTTCACCTTGCTGCATATCCATCTGTCTTTACCAGATGGACGGAGGCTGTCAATACACTCTTAAGGGAAAAAAATAATTACATGACTGTGAGGGTTGGTACCACAACAAATTCATAGTTTCCAACCTCAAGTGGGGCCTGAGTACTGCTTAGTAATTTTTTTCCACTGGTTTTCATCTAACATTCCTCGCTGCAAACTAAAATTTTACTGCTCCATTTAGTCTTCTATTCCCTTGCTAGCAGGAAATGACCTTTCATTTGAATCATGCTTTTCCTTTGCCTACCAATAGGAAGCCTATTTACACCTAAAGAAATCTCAGTTTTTACCTAATGCTCCCAGGATTCTTTTTGACCTTCGCAAGCAGAGTAGAGCACTTCCAACCCCATGCAAATAGCATATTTTTAATATCTTTGTTATACCACCATCATTGAAATAATTATTTAGTACATATATGCTCATTATCTAATGCTAGTAATTGAGGAGGGAACTGACTATTTTCTGTTCAACTTTGCATCCCTAAGTCTGATCATTGTAGTCCTGGGTACATAGAAAGCTACAGTGGGCAGATGTCACTTTTTTTGGCCTGGAAACTTCCTCTGGGGAACCAAAATCTGTTCAATTTCCTATTGGTTTTGTAGGTTATTTTTCAGAGTGTCCTATTTTTTCTTCCCTCCCTCTAGACATAGTCCAGATTTGGTTAGTCATGTTCTATTTTGAGATTGATAAACAAATAGTGGGAGGGGGAAAAGCCCTCCCATTCTGCTGAAGTTGCTGAAGTGGGGTGATGCAATCCTGGAGCTGCCAGCGACCAGCTTCTCTGATTGTGCAAAGTATGAATGCAGTAGGAGGAAAATGAGGACTTTTCAAGAAACATGGGTCAATAAGAAGCCCCAAAGAATAGGAGTAATCTCATTTTCCCCCAACAGGGAAACAAACTGATCAGTATGAATAGAAACTTCTAGTTCTTCTCCTATTATGAAGGCTCCAGAGGTCAAGAAGGGTTTGTGGAGCTCAGAAAAATTTCCATTTACCTCAGGCATACTTCATTAAAAAGGGGGTAAAGGTAAAACTCTACCTTGTCCTTCTACTTGGGGTAAGCCTATCCTCTTCCTTCAGGAGGGTCAACAGTGAACCCTTGGTGGGTCTTGCATTTCTATTAATGGTGAGTTGACATTTCAAACCTACTCTTCTGCTGAGGACAGCTAGAAAAACTGAATACAATTTAACAAACATTGGGAGCTAATAAGAAATTGAAAAACTATTGAGCCAAAATAAAGAAGAAGATGAAAATAGAAAGAAGCAAATTTGGAATTTAAAGATGTTGTTCCCCTGAGTGCATTTGCTGATTCCCAAGGAGGCTAAATTTATGACAGGCTCTTACAGAGCCCACCAGGTAGGAAAAACCTACTAAGCAGTACCCTAGAAGTAAGACTGACCTTGAAATTCAAAAGAAGGGTACATAGTCCAATTCATTTTAAATTGAGCAAACCAAATCCTGCAAAGACATTTCAAGAAAGGATAATTATGACCAATCCTTCTCATGATTATAAATGTAGAAATATTGGCAAACCATATCCACATACACACGTGTCTGTGTGTGTGCGCACCATGTATGCATGTGCACCTGTGCCTGTGTATGTGCAAATTGACAGGTTGAGTCTAAAATTTAATGGAAATACAAAGACCCAATGTTATAAGAGACATTTCTTTTTTTAATGTTTTATATTTCTGCCCCATTTCTTTCTTTTTGATGGAAATTCTTATTAATTTATTTAATTGACAAATAAAAATTGTATACATTTATTGTGTACAACATGTTTTTTGAAATATGTATATACTATGGAATGGGTAAATCAAGCTAGTTAACATATGCATTACCTCACAGACTTAGCATTTTTTGGTGTGTGGTGAGGACATTTGAAATCTACTGTCTTAGCCATTTTCAAAAATATAATACATTGTTACTAACCACAGTCACCATACTTTACAATAGATCTCTTGAACTTATTCCTGGTATCTGAATGAAATTTTGTATCCTTTGGCCAACATCTGTCTCTGTAACCTCTTACCCCCCAATCAGAGACATTCTTGAAGAACAAGAAAGAAGTAATTTCTCTAGTGGATAGGAAGACCTGTTATAACGTGATAGACATTGAGACAGTGGAGTATTGGGTTAAAGGGAAAGAAATAGAACAATGGACTAGAACATAAAGGATAGGATATAATAGAATAGACCAAAAGAATTGTTGAGGACTCTGTCTATTTACTACTCAGTATCATAAACTTACACAAGAATAATAATAGTAACATGAGACTAATGTAGCCAGTACATAAAAAAATATGGTGCTTGTAAACATTTCATTGATTATAGTTTGAATTCATTTAGCAAAATTTAGAAAAGAAAAATTTTTGGCAGCAAGGCAGTAAAGAAGAATATTAGAAAGATGGGTAAAGCAAAGAATCCAGCGACAGTAAAAGTGCAGATTTTGGAACACAGGGCAAGAAAGAAATTATAAGTATAATTAGTAGATTAAGATGCTCCTAAGATAAGGAAGGCAGTGATCTTTAAAAAGAAAAGAAAAGAAAAGGTGCAGTGGGTCATGCATGTAACCCCAGAGCTTTGGAAGGCCAAGGGAGAGGATTGCTTGGGGCCCGGACTTTCAGACCAGCCTGGGCAACATAGCAAGATCTTATCTCTAAAACAAAACAAAACGAAACAAAACAAAACAAAACAAAACAAAATTAGCCAGGCATGGTGGCGTGCACCTGTAGTCCTAGCTACTTGGGAGGCTGAGGCAGGAGGATCACTCGAACCCAGGAATTCAAGGTTACAGTGAGCTATGATTGTGCCACTGTACTCCAGCCTGGGAAACAGAGAAAGACCTCTCTCAAAAAAAAAAAAAAAAGAAAAGAAAAGAAAAAAAATTGCATTCAAGATGAACTCAACAAACAACTGTTGCATGTTTCATTATAAGAAAAAATAAAATCAAACTATTTTAAGCTAAACTGAATTTTTTGGGATACTATAACTCTGGGCACATGTCACCCTACATTATAAATACCATATTATGCCCATGATCCAGGGTCTCAGAGGATGTGCAGATCTCATTTTCTTTCTCTGTCTTTCAGCTCTGTGTCATTCATCCGTGCATGTCCAGTGCCTGCTGGGTTCTTTTTTTCACTATTAGTGCAGAAAACAGACAAAAATCTCTTTCTGTGTGGGGCTTTCATTCTAGCTGGGAAATAGAGATAATAACAAATAAACATAACAAATAGTTTTTATGGTATGTTAGATGGCAATAAGGGGTACAAAAATGGAATGGGGTAAAGGGGACTAGAAGTGCAGGCTGCCGTTTTAAATAAGATGACTGGGCCTGCTTTTCTGAGTGAAGTCTTGAAGGAGTGAAAACATTGGCACATGAGTGTTGCAGCTGGAGGGAGTAGCTAGCATAAGGGCTCAAAGGTGGTTAGTGCCTCATGTCTTCTTGGAAGAATAAACTAACAGTAGAAGAAATTCAATCAGAAAGGTGACAAAGAGTCAGATGTGGTAGTGCCTTGTAGGCCATTGTGAGGACCTTGGCTTTTACTTTGAATGAGATGGGGGATGGACATTGGAAGGGTGGAGGGGTTACAAGATATAACACTTGCTTGAAAAGGTTCACTCTGGCTGATGTTAAGAACAGGCTATGGAGGAGTCAATGCTGGAAGCTGGGAGACCACTTTGAAGGTTATTGGGGTAATCTAGCTAAATCACGATGGTGACTCCAGCCATGAGGGTAGCGGTGGCAATGGTGTGAAGAGGTATTCTACATATGATTCAAAGGCCATCAGGATTTTATGACTGACCAGATAGTAAATATATCAAAAGAATTGAGGGTGACTCCAAGAATTTTGGCTTGAGCAACTGCAAGGGTAAAGTTGCCATCAACTAACATAAGGAAGATTATAAATGGAATACTTTGGCGAAGGACTCCCTAACCAGCAGTTCAGTTTTGGACATATCAAGTTGGACATGGCTATGCTACATTCTAGCAGAGGTATTGAGTAGGCATTTGGATATACAAGTCTAGAGTTCAGGACGGGAGTCTTGGCAGGAGATAAAAAATTAGTGTCACTTGCATATAAAAGGTATTAAATTGAAGAGACTAAATAAAGTCACCAAGGAACTGTGCGTTGCTAAAGAAGAGTAGAAGGTAAAAGGCTGAACCTTAGGCCACTCCAAAGTTAGGAGTTTAGGGAGAAGAGTGAGAATCAGCATGAGGCTTTGAACAAGTGCCCTGTGAGCAGGACACGGGAGTGTGGCATAAGGGCAAGTGAAGACAGTGTTTCCATGGAGAGAAGTGGACACCACTGTGAAAATGCGCTGCTGTATGAAGACGTTGATAAACTTGGTAGAGACGCTTTTTGGTGTGGGGCAGAGAAGTGTAATTAGAGATGGTTTGAGAGAGAAGGGAAGAAACAAAATAAAGAGGGAAGTTATAATCTTTTAAGGAATTTTTCAGGAAAGGGGAGCAGACAAAAGAGGTGGTAGCTAGTGGGGGAAATGAGATCAGAGGAGGTTTTGTTTGATCCAAAAGCAGATTCCACATGACTTTTACTTAATGTGACCTTTATAAAAGCCAATGACATACCACTAAAATATAACTTTCTGAAGGTGAATCCTCAAAGGCCAGCATAGTACTCCATTAAGCGTGTATAAGTTTGGTTAAAATGTTGACTTTTACAACTATACATTAAAAAATTAATATATTCATTGTATGCTAACCACTGATACATATTATTTAATGAAAAATAAATAATTAAAGTACATATCTTGAGTGAATTCTTTGAAATATATTGACCTTTACCTGCTGAGTTTATTTAAATATATGGAACACTTTGAGAAACGCATTAATATGGATTTATAAAAGACAGTACAAATACTCTGGAAAACATAGATGTTCTCAATATGTTTATAATGCATTGTACTAAATGATCCTTTCCTCCATTATACTTCCCACAAAATGGGCTGAGACATATTCAATAATAAACACATATCCTCATTTTACATATGAGGAAATTGAGGCTTAGTTTATACAAGAGGCAAATTATATAAGGTTGTAGAGATACTCCATCTTCTTTCTAATGTTCTCAGTTAAATTCTAAATGTAAGGGATGGATACCTTTGGCATTTCTGTTTACATTGTTTCATTAAATTCATTACTTTGTATTTTTTATGCATATGTACCAGCAGACTGCAAACTTTTTGAGAGGAAGAATTGTATTACTATTTTTTTTCATATATTTGCCACACCAAATTTGGCACCATATGTGTTCAACAAATTTATTTGCTAAATTTATGCATAAACATTCTAAAATATTATGATTGCTAGCTCCTAAAAGAAGCAAACACTAAAAATCAGAAGATAACTGACTTCAGTGATAAGATATACAGAACTCCAATGTCTTTCTAGACATTTATTGTATCAAAAGTTCTGCAACAGCTAAGACAATGCGACAGCTCAATCTTCCCTATCGGTTGTTTTTCTCTCCCTTTTAGTTAAAACACTGTGACCCTTGAAAATTGTTGAAAGTATTTTTTTTTCCAGGAAAAAAACCAGCTTTTATTAAATCCAGACTATATTACAGGTTTTAGTATGTAGATGTTATTCATATATTTTTCAAACTTATTTAATCATCTTTCTATTCATGCCAAAGCTTTTATCATGGCATAAAACAGAAAACTTTTTCTTCCCTCTCATGGTTACATTCAAGTCTCTTTATTCACTAGGACAAGACCAAAAGGACTTATTTACATAGAGAAGTCAAAGGGATTGTTTGGCAGAAGGGAAATGTATCATCGTTGTCTTATGATGCTCCCATGACATTTAGCTGCAAGATACTTTCAAACTTTAAGCCTTGATTTTAACTCTTATGCATTGAGCTGTTAGTCTTAACATTATTGACTCTCACCAGACTGATTACTTTCCTATTTCACATTCTGCCTCATTGTCTTTTCTGCCAATTTTATTATTTTTTTATTTTGTGACATAAAATCTTCCACGTCCTAATTTCTTCTCTTCCTAGCTATTAATAGTGTTTCTTGACAGCCTTGTGGGATTAATGACAGCTTTGTAAAATAAACGTTTCACACGCAGCAGTAGTTTGAGAAATACCGCTTGAAGTAAATACTTGTAAAGACCTAAAGCTTTTAGGACTTCTGGCAGATGAAGATGATTTTGTTTGAAAAACTGAATAATTTGTGTCGGAAAAAAATGTATATTCACAGAGTACTTTTTGTTTATATTACTCATCCTGCCCAGATATGAATACCACCCATCTTTATAACAGGGGAGATAAACTATGTGCATATTATTAATAGGTTACTATAGGAGCTGTCTAAACCACAAAAGCCCTGAAACACATCTAATGATGAATTTCATAGTAGGTGCTCGCTGCCTGTTATTGATTAGCTGACTTTATTGTGCTTATTACTGATTCTTGCTTTCATTTCTTCCGCATAAAATAGTACATTGCTTTCTCCTTTTTATTAATTGAGCATGAAAGTCTCATAACTGTATCTAAAGGAACAGATACCTGGACAGCGTTTGTTTTCAAGTGTTATAAAGTGTCAGCATTTCCCAGGCATATAGACTTTTAATAATTGTTTCTGTGATATTGCTAAGAACTTTCTCACAGCTCATTAATATTGGCAGGTTTCTATACCTTCCTTCCTTCCCTCGACTTAATCAAGATGGCGCCACACTGAGAGTAGAAGAGAAAGGCCACAGTCTTACTTAACCATACAACAACTTAACCATAAGCCAACACTAATCAGGAACATTAACTGTAAAATATTACTGCTGGCTATTCTGTAGAATATTTCACCAACCGTGCATACTACCTTTTTTAAGACCTGGAGCACAGCCCCAGATGATGCATGCTCAGCATTGTCACGTGTGAATGTGTAGCAACATTTCTCTCCTAGTATAAACTTACTCTATTTCATTCTTTACAATGTTCCCTGGAGTAAGCATTTAAAGTTCAAATTAAATTAAAATCCTCCAGCGGCTTGCTGTCACATGAACTTTTAGCTGGACAAGATGATTTTACAGGTCAGGACCCAAGTCTGTGTTCCAGCCTCATCTCCTGACACTTGAACTTATTTAGTCCATGTATCATCAGACTGAGCTACTCACTGTGACTTTGCATAGTTTGTGCTTCCTTTCCTTTGCTACTTGGTAATTTTTGCTTATTTTTGGCTTAAATGTTGATGCCCATGTGAGGTTTTTCTTTTTTCCCTGTGCAGTTAATCATTACCTCTTTTATGTCACTATATATGTGCCCCCTATAACATCACATTGTCATAATTAGTTATTTGCCTATTTCTCCCTCAAGGGTGGAAATTACATCTTATACTTTGTTTGTCCAGCCCTAAGCATAATGCTGTACACTGTGGATGCTCCACTGGTACTTAATGAATGGACGGCTCTTGCCAATATTCTTATTTTGGTGTTATTTCATAAAATGCTACTCCCTTAAATGTGGACACTTTTCTTAAAATATTTTATTAAATAAAGTACCACATAATTTTGGGTGCCCTTTCTGTCTTATCTAAGAACTTGAAGTTGACATGTGAGCATAGAATTTAATAAAGAGAAAGGATGATGAACAATAATTAATCTATTACATGACTGTGGGTGATACATTCTATACAGAAATATACTCTGCAAAACACATAAGAGGCTTCAGTTCTCTGGAGAAGCAATACAAAATCCTTTTCTAGTAGTTAGGAACCTTGAAAGTCACAAAAGTCTTCTGACCAGCTTAATGAAATCTTTCTTAATGAAGTTTAATTCTGCTTCTTGGTTCATTCCTCAGGGGTAATTAGTAGTGGCTAAGTCTCATCAATCAATTAACAAATTAGCAAGTACTATTTATTGAGTTCTTACTACATGGTCAGCAGTATAATTACAAAATTGGGGAATATAAGAAATGTAAGACATCATGATTGTCCTTTTGCAGTTTCCAATTCCTTATGAGATGCTTCATGGAAAAATCATTAATTAATTAATTTAAAAACATTTATTGAGAACCTGATTTGTTTGAGGTACTGGGCCATGAACTTGAGTTACAGGGAGAGAAGACTTGATCTCTGTGAGAAATGCAGAAGTACAATCTATCCCCTCACAAAACATACTCTTCCTATTAGGAACACTTGCTCCAAACTGTCATGAGTTTTGTTTGAAGCACAGGTATGGACTATATTCTGTAGTTGCAGTAGAAGTCATGGGTGTTAGAGTGGCATTGGTTGTTGCATGTATCAGCAATCTGTTGCCACAAAAATACTACACAGAAAACACACCCAAAACTTAGTAAATTAAAAAGACAACCTTTTATTATTTCTCAAACTTATGGATAAGTTGTTTGTGCTGAGCTGGGTGTAGTGAGGCTTACTCATGTGTCCGTGGTTAGCTGTGGGTTAGCTAGGTGGTTTTGCTCACATTGGCTTGGCTTGCTCTTGTGTCTATGGGACACAAGACTAGACTTTGTGTCACCTGGGACAACAGACTAGACTTTGCTTACTGTGTTTTGTCCTCTAGTAATATAGCCTGGGCATATTGGCATATTCTCAAGGTAGAGGCAGAGTAGCAAAATGGACAGAGAAACAGCAGAAATGTGCAAGAGCTTTTTCAAGCCTTTGCCTGAATCAGATTTTCTACTGTTCCATTGGCCAAAGCAAGGGACTTGCCCAAGCCCAGAGTCAGAGTGTATACAAAAAGGCACAGATAGAGAAACACATGAAAAATTTGGTCCACTAATATAATCAATCTGCTGCACTAGAGTAACTAATCCCTGAAAGGTATGTTCCAAGCCAAAGTGACCAGACCCTTATGTTAAAGATTTTTCAATTCCTGCCACTTCAATGCAGAAGGTAGGGGGTTGGGCTGATTCTGATTAAGCAGATGATGATCTGATGGACATAACCACAGGATCACTAATTACATATGCAAATCCCCATAACAAGTGAGTCTTTCTAGGCAAAGATGAAGGTCGTAGGAATATGAAGAATCCCCAGCCCATGCCATACTACAAATCTTTCCCTAAAGTTCATGTATCAACTACAGCAGTAAGGACATTTCTCTGTCCCAGCTGCTGCCTTTATATGGTTCTTTTTTGAAGGGTGATTTACCATCATCACACTCAATTGAGGGGTCATCATGCCCAGGAGACCTGAGTTATTGTGACTTTTCAAGTTATATGCTGTTGGGAGTTGAATTGTACTCCCCCCTCTCCCAAAGATACATTGAAGTCCTAACCCTCAGTCCTTCAGAATGTGGCCTTATTTGGAAATAGGTTGCAAATGCAATCAGGTAAGATGAAGTCATACTGGAGCAGGGTAGACTCTTAAATCACTATGACTAGTGTCCTTATAAGAAGAGGAGACAGACACACAGGGAGGAGAATGGCATATGAAGGTGCAGAGAAATGCAGGGAGAAGACAACCATGGGCTGACAGAGGCAGAGATTAGAGTGATGCATCTATAAGCCAAGGAATGTCAAAGATTGCTAATAATTTCCAAAAGCTAGAGGAGGAGCATGGAACAGATTCTCCTTTAGAGTCTTCAAAAGGAACCAACAATGTTGACACCTTGATTTCAGATTTCTAGCATCTGCAACTGTAAGAGCATACGTTTCTGTTGTCTTGAGGCACTTGCTTGGTGGTACTTTGTTACAGCAGCCTTAGGAAACTCAGATGGATTTTGGTCTGAAGAAGCGGGGTGTTGCTGTAATACGTGTCTAGAAATGTACAAGTGGCTTTGGAACTGGGCAATGGATACAGGCTGGACGAATTTTGAGGTGCATGATAGAAAAGCCTAGATTGCCTTGAAGAGACTTTTAGCAGAAATGTGGATGTTAAAGGCAATTCTGGCGAGGGCTCAGAAAGAAGTGGGGAGGGCTGCAGAGAAAGCTCTATTATCTTAGAAAATACATATATTGTATGAACAGAATGTTACTAAAAATATAAAGCATAAAGATGCTTCCGATGAGGTCTCAAGCAGAAATGTGGAAGTTGTCACTGGAAAGTAGAGGGAACGCAGTCCTCATTATAAAGTGACAGAGAACTGGGCTGAATTGTGTCGTGCTGTTCAGTGGTGAAAAGTAGAATTTGTAAGTAATGAACTTGGATATTTAGCTAAGGAGATTTTTAAGCAAAATATGGAAGGTGCAGCCTGGTTTCTCCTTGCTACTTATTATAAAGTGCTAGAAAAAAGAGATAAATTAAGGAATTAACTATTAAGCAAAAAGGAGCCATAATTTGATGTTTTGGAAAAATTTTAGCCTATCCAGATAAAGTGTTCCAGTAATAAGGCCAAGGGTGTGTGGCTGGACAGCACTTAGCTAAAGAGATCAGCTGTGTGACTCCTATGTCCAATCAACCATCTCAGCAGAAACCAGGCATAGAGAGATGCTATTATCCAGGAAGTACCTGTGGAGAATCCTTGTTTCTAATGGTGCAGATCCATTAGAAGGCCAACATCACGGGAGACCAACCAATAGGGTCAAAGGCCAAATTTTTGAGAATTTTATATCAGCAGAAACACTGCCAGCCTAGACTAAAAAGGACAGAGATGGAATAAAAATAAAGAAATAATGACTCAGAGGGCAGAGCTGTAGACACAGAGGTCAGAGAGGGCACAGACCCAGGGGGCAGGGCTGCTACCTCATGAGTTCCAGAGGATTGGGCTGCAGCCCAGAGCTGAGGGGGTAGGGCCTTCCCTGTGACCCCAGAAGACAAAACATCAAGCCCCAGTAAATTATTCTCAGGCCCTTGAACCCAATAGAATTTGCCCTGCTAGGTCGCAAACTTCTTTAGACCAGTGACTCCTTTATTCCTTCTAATTTCTACCTTTTGGAATGGGAATGTCTATCCTTTGCCTGCCCTACCATTGTATTTTGGAAACAGATAACTAATTTGGTTTCACAGGTTCACAGGTGGAGAGAAGAATTTTTCTCAGGATGGAGCATACCCAGAATCTGACCCATATGTGATTTGAACAATTTAGATGGTGAAATTTATAACTTTTTTAGTTGGTTATATTTAGATAAGATTTTGGACTTAGAGTTGATGCTGGAATGGGTTAAGACTCTTGAAGATGTTGGGATGGACTGAATGTATTTTGCTTCTGGGAAGGACATGAATTTTGGGGGGCAGAGGGCAGATGGTTATGGGTCTGTATGCTCCAAAAAATAGACTGAAGTCCTGGCCCTCAGTACTTCAGAATGTGGCCTAATTTGGAAATAAGGACATTGTAGATGCAATTAGTAAAGATGAGATAACACCGAAGTAGGGTGGATCCTTAATTCAATATGACTTATGTTATAGACTGAATATGACCCTCCCCATTTATATGTTAAAATCTTAACCCCCAATGTGATGGTGGTAGAAGGTGAGGCCTTTGGCAGGTAATTTTGTCCTAAGGGCAGAGTCCTCATGAATGGGATTAGCGCTCTTACAAGAAAAGATACTAGAGACCATGGTTTCTCTCTCTCTCTCTCTCTCCATTATGAGAGGATACAAGAAGAAGATGGCCAACTACAAATCAGGAGGAAGGCCATCACCAAGAACCCAGCCATCTGACACCCTGATCTTGGACATTCAGCATCCAGAACTATGAGAAATAAATATTTGCTGTTTAAGCCACCCAGTCGCTGGTGCTTTTGTTATAGCAGCCCAAGCTAAGACAACTGGTATCCTTATAAAAAGAGAAAAGAGACACAGAGAGGGGAATATCATGTGAAGACACAGAGAAACACAGGGAGAATATGATCATGAGATGACAGAGGCAGAGATTGGACTGATTCATCTACAAGCCAAGGAACGCCAGAGATTATCATAATTGCCAAAAGCCAGGGGAGAGGCATGGAACAAATTCCCCCTCAGATCTCTCCATAGGAACCAACCCTGCCTATATCTTAATTTCAGATTTCTAGCCTTCAGAACTGAAATAGAATAAGTTTTCTGTTGTTTTAAGCCACCCAGTTTGGGGAACTGGCTTCGGAATCAGGTAACACGCGGGACTAGCCACAGGAGAGCTGTCCTGGGCACGGTAGCATCATCTGAAACCCACCAGAACTAGAACCACCATTTGCTCTTCCTCCTCTATGACCATCTCTGTAGGTATGGCATAGCTTTTAAAAAATTCTCAAAACCCACATCATATTTAGACCATTCTCCCAGGACTCTTGGAGCTATTCACTGTGCACCTGTGCTTCTAAGAGACTGCCAACCACAGTGATTCCAGAGTGATTGGCCCACAGTATTTTTACTATGAATTTTTTGGCTACTTTGCTGACTTAAAAAAATCACACATTTAATCTCTGTGCACCCTTCTGGTGGGCCACTTGCTAACTATCCATCCACATAATTTTACCTTTTGAGGCTTTGAGCAAATAGTTGCACCTCCTCTGACAATCAGGCAAGTACTGCAGGCTCTATAGATTATATATACATCTGCAGACCTTTCTCTTCCCTCTCTCCTTCAGCATTTATTACAAGTAACCCCAGGAGAGCCTGCTGTCCTATCTTGTTCTCTAGTTATCACTAGGGATTAAGATTCTTGCCTTATCCTGTAAACTTTCACTTCTTTTTATATCCCCAAGGTGCCTAGCACATTGTGAGGAACATATTGGTGCTGTTAACTTGCTGATTAACTGATTCTTGACCTTTTCATCAGAGAAGTGCTTGTCATAAATTCATGGAGAAAATTCTCTGTAGGTTTGTTTATAGGTGCTGGTCTTGACGTGGGGGGAGGCAAATTAAAAGGAGGAAAAAGAGCATTGCAGGAGCTGGCAAGGCAGGTGTCTCTATGATCCAACTACTCTCTGTCCCAGCAGTCTACCAAAGGGCCTGGAATGATTACTGATAGAGCCACTTCTTAAGGATTTCTGAGAGGTACAGAATTCTAACTGGTAAATGGGAGACCTAAAAGATTGGGAAACTAGCACAAGAGAAATGTTACTAAGTAAGTGTTAATTTGCTAAGAGAAAAAAAACCCCAAACTCTGTAAAATAATTTAAAGAGGTGTATTCTGAGCCAATATGTGTGACCACAGCCCGGGGAACATAGCCTCAAGAGGTCCTGAGAAAATGTGCCCAAGGCAGCTGGGTTATAGTTTGGTTTTATACATTTTAGGGAGACAGAAATTTCAGGTAAAATCATAAATCAATACATGGGAAGTATACATTGGCTTGTCCGAAAAAGGCGAGACATCGTGAAGGAGGGGATACTTACAGGTTATAGGTAGGCTCAGAGATTCTTTGATTTGTAATTGATTAAAGAAATAAAGCTTTGTTTAAAGGCTTGAAATGTTTTAAGATAAGGAAGTCTGTTAATCATAGACAAGCCACAGTGGCCTGCAGGTATGCTTTAACATTTACCTTGCATAGCCTTAGGTCCTGTTAATAATTTAGTATCTTATTGTCAAAAAAAGCCTGTTTTGTCAGTCTTATGATCTGTTTTAACATAAATGCTGGTCAATAGTTGTATCTAAACTCCAAAAGGGAGAGTGTACAACAAAATGTGTCTGACCTCCCCTCCCTTGATGGCTGGGAACTCAGTTTTAAGGTTTTTCTGGGGTCTCCTTGGCCAAAAGGGGGTCTGTTCTGTCAGCAGGGGGGCTTAGGATTTTATTTTAGTTTACAAATTCATTGTTTCAGTTGTAAAGTAGAGAGCCCAGAGGGAATAGAAGGTGGGAGGAGTGAGCTTTCAGTCATGGAGAAGGAGTTATCTGGTAAAAAGAATCTTCCTTTGCTCTAGGAGGGGGCCTTTGGTTGACAGGAAGAAGTTTAGGGGCCTCCAGGGAGAATGGAGATTAATCAACTGGAAGGGCCAGGCTGGTGGCTCATGCTTGGAATCCTAGCGCTCTGGGAGGCTGAGGCAGGAGGATTGCTTGAGCTCAGGAGTTCAAGACCAGGCAGAACAAGAGGGAGACCCCACCTCTACAAAAAATAGAAAAATTAAGTGGGCATGGTGGAACGCACCTGTCGCCCCAACTACTCCTCCCAACTACTCAGGGGCTGAGGCAGAAGGATCGCCCAGGCAACAGAGGGAGACTGTCTCAAAAAAAAAAAAAAAAAAAAATCAGCAGGAAGATGGCAAAAGGTAGAATAAGAAGATGTAGGAGAATAAATTTTGCCAATTTCTCAAGGCTGATCCATGTTGGGAGAATTGGGGTGTGCACAGTAAGGACCATTTTCTTCCCCCTGTTGCGGTTCCTGAAGTTCCAGGGCCCACACATCTGGATTCCTCCTTCATTTGTGAAAGCTTTTACATTACAGAAAATTAACCATGGATGCATTTATTATTATTTTTTTTTTTACAGAGCCCAGGGAGCTTTTCATAGAAGCAATTAAAAGCATCTTCAGCCTTGATTCACTCCTTTGCAATATTTTGGTTTTAAATCAGACACTTGAGTCCTCTATAAAAATAGCAAGCAAATTTCACAACCACAAATATACATTTTAAAGTCTAAACGTCCTCAAATTATATTTAGGATAAATCAGGACTAGCTGCACTTTGCAAGTTAAAAAAAAACCCTATAAGTTATGAATATATTTTGATTCAAAATTATTAAATGATTTTTAAGCAAATCAAAGTATTTTTATACCAACATGAAACTTCACTATGAGCAAAGTACTTTTTGGCATCAATGTTTTTCTTCATGTTTAAATATGAAGGAAAACTAAATCTTTGAAATAGCAGGTAACTCTCCAAGTACTAATACTACTCCTGAGGAAAACATCCAGTCATTTCAGGCTTGTATTGCTCAGAAATAATCTCATGAGGTTAAGGACCGTGGAATGGGAGATCTCTGACTTAGAGGGATTTTAGAGTTTGCCCAGATTTTTTTGATTTTTGGGAACTGTAGTTTGAAACTGTTAAATTAATTTTTGCCTAAAGCTGCTTCCTTACATATTTTAAGTTCAGCCTAAAGGTTTCTCTGAACATAGTGAACTGTAACCTAACTGGATGTGTAAGCAGATTGTAACCGACTCTTGTACCAGTCACAGAGTTTCAGCCAATCACCGGTGGCCGACTGTCCAAACTGAGTTCAAATAAAGCAAATGCAGAGCTGTCACGAATCCAGCTGTTTCTGTACCTCACTTTCATCTTCAATATTATCTGCCCATGTGGCAGCCCCAGAGACACCCTCAACCTATTCTGGTTCTGAGGGCTGCCCGATTCATGAATCCTTCTTTGCTCAATTAAGCTCTGTTAAATTTAATTTGCATTAAGTTTCTCTTTTACCAAACAAAATTATGTTAAGCATGATAGAAAATCTGCAATCTGTAAACCTCAGGCAGATAAGACTCTTCTAAATCCTTGGAATAGCAGTGGTAAGTAACAGGCCCTTTGACATTTAATCATTCCATACTGTTGGTGTCCTGTTACCTGGTAACTACCTTAACTATTTTCCTGAATGCTAAAAGAAACTGGAAAATAACACTGATCACTTTTTTCTAGGATAGTACTCAACCACCAGCCAAAAGATAAAAAAAATTTTACTTGAAGATCTACCTTTAGAGCCTCTCAATAGTCTATCTCAAAATAATAGTATTAGAGATCACTAAGAAAATTAATGTACTTTGCTTTAGAAATTATGAAATATGATACGAATGTTTAGGAGACAGAGAGACACATGCCTCAATAACTTCAGCCCCTTTACTAATGTTAAATTGGTGATGCTAAATAGGTATGCCATTTCACTCAGAAGAATGGCAGGCACCTTGCTAGAAGAATCCCTCCTGGCTATTTTGTAAGCCTGATACAATTCTCTCTGTTTTCTTGACATTTGCTTTTGACATCCCAACCAGTTTCTTGTCTTGTTTAGGATCCCTGTGGAGTCAATAGAAAGGCAGAATGAGAGGGAAAAGGAGTCCAGTTGTTAGGCAATGGCCAATAAAGATGACCTACATCCCTGGTCCTGATTGTTGGGCCTATAAACCTGGAGTAGGTCTGGGCAGGTCACTGCAAGGAGTGCAAAAGGCAAAACTTGTCTACAAAAAAAGGAATTTTCAAGAGGCTTTGGGAATAGTTTCTCTTACTGAAAGAAAGAAGTCATCTCTGAAAGAAAGAAAAGAGAAAGCTTTAGAAATAAAGTATAAACTCCCTCCTGTGTATTTAGACTCTGAAGTCTGCAGGCAAACAAGGCGGCAGGGAGCATTTCCAGACAGTGTGAAGAGAGAGGCAAGCAGGGCAAGATTACCACTTGTTACAGCACTTGATGTTAATTAAACGTGTTTTAAATAAGGAAGGTGTTCGACTATTTTTCTATTGCATGCAATATTTACATGAATTATGCCAAATGCTGAAACTGTTTTCTATAACCAACTCATCTGTACTCTTAATACATTCATGCATTTTGGAGACCAACAGGATATGTTAGCAAAGGATTCTAGCATGGCTTTCCTCTGGTGCATGTGAAATTAAAATGCCCTGCTGGAGGGAGCTTAGTCTTTCTGTTCCACATCAGACACTGCCCCTGTCTCTTTCTCCCCTGTGGAATCATTAGTGAGCAACATCCCTCTACAGCGCACTGGGATAAAGTGTCATATTTTCTGTTCTCTCAGCTTGTGGCCTGCAGTGTTATTTCCTGGGGCTGAAACTCTGACCAAGGGCTACTTCCTGTTTTTTATTGGTCCCCTGTATCTATTGATTTCCAGTGCCTCTGATAATGAGCCCGGCAAGATGGCAATGGACATCATCCCATAGAACCCATGCTTCTCTGTTTCCTCCTCCATCCAGGAACATAGACCCTCTTCCAGGCCCTTGTACCTGTGGCATTCCTTCTTCCCATGTCTCTTTGCATGTGCTAATTGCTTGACCTGGAAGGCTGTTCCTTCCCCTATTTGTTTGATTACATTTATTATATCTTCCCATAGCTCCATGAACCTTTCTTTATAGGACCCAGCACAATGACAATGAATATATCTCAGGGCCTCCCTGAGATATTTAAAATCTCAGAGGGCTTCCCCGAAATATTTATAATCTCAGAGGGCCTGGAATAGAAAAGGTATATAAAATATATTTGTGGAATAAATGAGTGGGTACTATGTATACTTCTTGACATTGAGACCACTATAGTGGGAAGACAAGATGCTATGAAGAAAAAAAGGCATCATCATAAGGGGATAGAGAATTATGGTGGAATAGCTAAGTGTGATTGGAGTTACTTCGATGGGGTGGTCAGGGAGTGTCTCTTTATGAAATGTAATATTTGAGCAAAAATCTGAAATAAGAGCCAAGTAAACTAAATAAAGTGAGAGATGAACAGCCCCCACTAAAACCTGCAATAGGTAAGATACTGTGTTTAACATTGAGTATTTTTTTTAAAAAAGTGTAAGAAATTCATGGCTATTAACATGAAGAACAATTAGCATAAAAAGGTAAAGTCAAATGTATATTATTAACTGTGCAATGAATGACAGAGATGATGTATGTTAAAAGAGTCTGAAGGAGGCAAGAAAGTTGGAGAAATGTCTAAGGCTGAAGTAGGGTTCCAGGGTGGCATTGCACTTAGATCTACATATAGGACAAGGATGTCTTCACAAAAGTAAAAACTCTAGCCAAGGCCTAGGAGCAGAAATGCTGGTTTTGTAGCTGTAAAGAGGTAGTGAAGGGAAATAAAAAAGGCAGGTACACACAGACAGGAAAGTTAAATGCCCTCAATTTAATTATGCATAATCCTTCTTGTAGCAGAATGTAGAGGAATTACTTTGCAGAAAGATTGGCAACTCTGCCTTAATTCTTTCTTGTCTTAATCCTAGTCATATTGTTCTAACTCATCTTTGCATATGGCAAGTTCATCTTGCAATCCAGAATGGCAAAAAGAAGGAAGAGGCAGAGGATTAGACCAAAACAGTGTTCAAGGGTGTACATAAGGTCAAAATGAGGAAACCAAGAAGAAGAAGCAGGCTTGGACATTGGACACAAAGGGAAGAATCTCAGGAGCCAGGTCGTGTTGGGTGCTATGGTGTGTTGTCCAGGGCCCCCCTTTGGGACCAGGCCACTCATTTCCCCAGCTTCTGGAGAGGTGGCTGCTTACTGCTCAGACCTCAATCCCTCTCCTGGAATTGTGTTTTCTGAAGGATGCTTCTGCAGTATGGTGGCACCCCCTTGCAGGGGGGTGGTCTGCACCCAATGAGCAGTCAATGCAGGGTACAAAGTTTTATCCCCTTACTTTGATTGAGGACAACTCTGAAGAGCTATTCTAATTCCATAGATCCCTATAGTATCTGCTGAGAACTATGTTGCAACAGCACTGTAGTTCAACCTCCCCTGTGCTCAATCCTGGTTCTCTCTCTCCTTTATCAGTGTTCCCCTAAAAAGCATCCTTTGATACACTTTTTTATCATGCAAATCTCCATCTCTAATTCTTTTTCCTGGGGAATAAAAACAGATGGGTATAGGAATTGAGCAGGGATGAAAGAGTAGGATCAAGTAAAAATGGAAAAACTAAGGGAGCTGTCTTTTATACATGGGACTGGGGTGGAGATGTTTAATTTTATTGACTGCCAGCCAGGCGTAAGATGGGTTGAGGTGGTTTAAAGGCATAGGGTCAGCATAGGTAATATTCTTTTGGGGATCAGCTTGCCCTAAGAAGCCACACAGAGATGCATATATAAAATTTAATATCGCACTTCTTGAGAGAAAAATGATAAAATCACAGGCTGATTAGGTCAGCAAATTATTTCAATACCTATTCACGATCTTCTCAGACATCATGTAGAAAGGTTCTACACATGAGATTACATAATTTATTTCATAACTTATTACACACAGGAAGCAACTGGTCATTCTAAAGTTTCCTAGTCTTTGAGAGTAGAAAACAAGAATAACAAACTATTGATAGCTCCTGTTTTTATTTTATTGTTTAACATCAGTACTTAAATTCAAATGTGGTAGTTCATTTATCCTTTGAACGCTTTACACATTAACATTGTTCTGATGTCTGCTTTTCTTAACTTGCTGATCCTAACTTAATGTGATTATTTTGAGTAGAAGGCACCGAAAGTATAAAATGTTGTACCTAAAATTTGTAGAATGTTAGATCTGGAAGAAACCTTAAAAATGGTAAAAACTAGAATAGTTCTAGTAAAAATGATACAAATGTCACAATGTTTTTTCTAGCTCAGACATCATTCGTTTTATGAGAACATCAATCTCCAAAAATATTTTTTCTCAAATAATTTTGGGGTTCTCCAGAAATAGATCACACGTGTTTTATGAAAAAGTCCTCTTGGCTTTGCTATAGCATCAGACATTTTCTCCTCTCCTTCTGTCTCGGAGCTCAAAGTGAAGCAGTGCTTGAAAGATCCCCGCCAAGGACAATATTGCTTCCGCTGGTGCTCATTAATGGTGACTCCATTACTGCCTCTGCTTGTGACAGCTGCATGAGCTCTGCCAGGGCACCAGATGTCTATACACAAAGTGCCCTCCCTGGTAGCTGTGAAAGCTACTTTACCAATGCTAGACCACTAAGGTAGAGTCCATATTTTTAATCTCTTTTATCAAACTGTTTTTATTCTAGAACTCAAAAATGAGTTCAAGATAACCAGGGTAGGAACACGCTGAAGGATTTTTATTAAGTTGTAGCAAGAATCCCTGTTCCCTTCAATCTTGGCCCTTGATGATTAGGATGCCTGGCCTTTTATTATTATCTCATCATAAAGGAAGCATAACATAGTAGTTATGAGCAGAATGTTGATTTGAGCCATCCGTGGTTTTAAGTCCCAGCTGTGCTTCCTGCATTTAGACATAGATTTTTAAAAAATCTCTCAAAGGCTCAGTTTCCTCATCTGTAAAATGGACATAATCATAGTTGTGAATATTAAATGAGGTCTTGTGTTATTTCCCAGGACCTTTAGATTTAATGAATTGTTACACACATACACGCACACAAATGGGATGAGGGAAAGTAACAAAGGTTTTCCAAGTAAGATTATCTACTATTGTCTTAATTTTATGACAGAAGTTACATTTTATCACCAAATACATGGAAAATATTGGCAACATAGAGCTCTCTCTCTCTCTGGCATATGTTTACAAATATAGCGATACATTGTTATAGATCCCTCGGATGTGGTCTCCTTTGAAACATGCATCTAAATTCCTTCAGGTAGGGGACCTTCTACAAATCATGCATTTGCTTCTTGGCATGATGTTTTGGCTTTGCCAAGACCCTTGGGTTTGGATATCTCCTAAGGTATCCTGAGCTCGAGGTAACATACTTCCCGAACCAGGCCTCAATAAAACTCTACCTTAGCCCAATTAGCACCAGGCCTTCCAAGATTGAGGATAAAACTTAAACCAGACAGTCAGAATGACAGCCCAGCTATGGCAGCTGCTCTAAATTCTAAAATCCACATCATTGTTTTAGGTTCTATATATGGTATCTAAATTTTATCATCTGTCTTAACCACAGTGCCAGTGATATAAGGCTCTACATTCCAGAATAAAACGCCAAACTGGTTTTTAAAACTAGATAAGGAAAAAGCATAATTGTACTTAGGGCATACATCACAGGTGTGTTCTAGATATCGATAATGCATCAATTTATTTTCTAATAAATAAAAATGCTTAGAGGTGATGGAGTGCTTTTTCCTAGTGAGAGCACTTTATGAACATTGACTAATTTATCATTATTTACAAGCCAATTAATTTTCACTACCCTGAGGTAGGAATTGTAATTACGCCAGACTAGCAGATGGGAAAAAAAGAAACTGGAGAGAGAGTCGAAAAAGAATTGTGAGTTTGATAGTCCTGAGTTAAGTGGATATTTATTATTCAATTTAAATACCATAAAACAAAATCTGCAGTGGATATTTCGGTAAAACGCTATTCCAGATACTGTTGGGTCGCTCATTTGCTCACTGTCATCTTCACTTCCTCCCTCCCTCCCTCATTTATTTACTTAATTCGTCCCTTTAAGCATGTTTGTTGAGCACTATAGTAGGTACTAAAAACTTAAACTTGAGGGAGATATATTAGCAATTCTTAAGAAGCTCGCAGATACCTAAAAGAAATATGCATGTAAGTCAATCATAGCAAAGTGGTTTTATAGAGACTACAGGATAAGTAAGAAGTGAGTCTTCAAATCATTCTGGGGCGTGAGGGCAGTAAAAGCTTCCTGAGTAAGATGTTGTCCCCACTGAATGTTGCTTTCATTGTTGCTTCTTTTAGGATGACTGGTGTTTATTATCTTGACATGGTGGCAAAGGGTAACTGAGACAGAAGAAACATTATGCTTGAAAATCCAGATGTATGAAAGAGCATGTGGTCGTAAGGGGACACAAGAAATTCTTAAGGGCTGCGATATAGGTATAGGTTGATGGTGCAGGAAGATATAAAATTAGAAAGTAAATAGGAACAAGGCTATGGTAGCATGTGATTAGACACTAACCTGAAGTCCTGTGGGATTCTTGTGAAAATTATCTCAAAGTCCACTCTCAGAAATTTGGGTTTAGTAGTCTGGAGTAGGATCTGGGATTTTTCAGATGCAGGTGGTCTTTGGCTATAGTTTGAGAAACTGATGTAGCTGATGGTGAGCTATTGAAAAGACTTAAATAAATTCACACTTTCTGGGGGATGGGTACACTTACAACTTCGATTCAAACAGTACAAAAGCAATTTATGTAACCGAAACATTTGTACCCCACAAAATTCTAAAAAAAAAATTTTAAAATGTAATAAATAAATAAATAGGAGAACAACATAATCAAAATTTATATTTGAGAACCATAACTCTAATAGAAATGTGGAGGATAGATTGGAAGAAGCTGGAGGTGAGGCAAAAGTTGGGACAGAAGATGGAAGTCTGTAAGAGTTGTTCAAAAAGAAAGAAGGAAAGTTTGACCTAAAGTAGTTGAAAGGGTTAAGAAAGGATAGGTCAGTTTGAGAGACATTTAGGGAGAGGGTTTGGAATTGACTTAAAGGGAGAGGAGGCAGAGGGAAGAGTTTAGGATCACTGCTAAATTTTCAATCTGGGTGATAGAGTGTTTCTGAAAGGGAAGAATATTTCTCTTGCAGCCTCGTAAGTATGTGCTTGGAGAAAACAAATTTGTTCAGATTCAACTAAACTCATGATTTATGTGATGCAGAATTAGTGGCTACACTGGGCTGAAATGCCATCATCTGAACAAGAAAGATGAAACATTTTATTGGTTGGGTTGTGGAAGGGAGAGATCATAGTCAGGAGACCAGTTAGTTGGCTGTTAGGACTGTCATTACTGCGAAGTAATGACTATAATCATTGTAATAAACTATGGAGTAAGAGTCAAATATTAGAAATATTTCAAAAGAAGAATTGAAAGGATTTTGTCACTAGTTAGAGATGGTTCACGAGGGAGATGAGAAAGATAAAACTAACATTTCAAGCCAAATATTGGGAAGAAAGGTGGAGTTGGTTATGAACTAGAGTAATGGCTAAAAAGGGGTGGGGAGCAGCTGGGTTCACTTTTGGAAATAATGACATGAAGTTGATGGTGGAATACTCCAGGGAATAAAGACTCAATGGGCACTGGAAGCTACTGTCCTGGAGCGCAGATGAGAGGGCTATGTGCACTTTGAGCTGGCCTCAGCCCCAATCCCAACACTGCTTTAGGATGAGAAACTGGAATTACCATCAGTTACTGCACTGTGGCCAGTTAGTAGGTTGATTAGAGGGCACTGCTACTTACAACAATGGAAAATTCGTTTCCTCTTGATCTCCTTCCCATTGCTGAAATAAGAATCGTGTAGAATATTAATCAAGAATAGGTCTGTAATATTTTTGGAGGTGAATCATTTCTTAGTTTTATATAGCAAGCCTGTAACTCAAGAGTTCTTATTTTTCTTTTGTATTCCATCGGCAGCAGTAACTGCATAACTGTCTTCAAAAAGATCTGTGAGTTTAGATGAGTTCTTCAAGGGAAAAGTTATCCTCAAACCTACAGGGATAAACCTCAAATGATTTCCTGTTTCAAATAAAAGAAAGGGTAGAGAGGCTTATCTAAGGCACAGGTCTTTTAGAGTGTACTTACACAAGAATATAAATACAGTTTTAACCACTTCTAATTTTTTTTTCAAAAAATCATACTCAGCCTAATGCCAAGTGAAAATGTCTATCCTATATAGATTGAAAATGAAAAGAATACTGCCAGGATCTCATTACTGATTATGAGACTTAAGATAGCTGTTATAGGAAAGACTATTTCATTGTTACCTTGTGTTTTTCCAAAAGGAAGCTTACTCTAGTCTCAAGCCAGTGAAATATTTACAATGCAAAGACACATTTGTACTTCAGGTTTGCTAGTGATAAAATCTTCTTTAGTGAATTCCAATTATTCTTTCCAGACTATTTTGAGAGAAATGTAAATCTGTTTCATGGTCTCCATGTTTTAAAGCGGTTTCTTACCAATTTATTTCAATCCACATTAGGGCTTTTTGACCTGGATGTGCCGTGGTGCTATAACTTTAACTGTCTCAGATGAGCAAGGGGCATGGTTGCTGACACTTTGATCAGTAGATTAAAACAAATTACTGTGAATTTTAAAACTTAGTCATTTTCCGTCTGAAGAATTTTTATAAATGAACCATGAAAGGTCTTTCTATTAATAAAAACACTTACCAGTGAAGGAAGTGTTACATGTTTATTCTCTGATGATATCTTTATCTGACAACTGTAAAGCTATCTACTACCCAGGACCTACAGTTTACTGTCTATAATCATGGGCTTGTAACCAGATCACATTCCCTTTTGTATATTAGAGTAACATTGCTGACGTTATCTCCTAAATGAACATACTCCATTTTATATCTAAAGATTTTATTTCACCTTGTTTGAATTTCATTTTATTACTTACACATTTCAGTACAAACCCCTAAATTGGTAAGAAAGCAATGACAAAATCTCTTATTTTACATTTCAAATTAAATTGTATGCCACTTTCACATACATGATCTCCTTTGTATATTAACTTTGTACTAAATAGCCTTAATAGTATCAGTGCTACACTAGTGAATTTACGTTCCAGATATTTTCTGCATGCTTCACTGTAGTCTTCTTCACAGGCTAATTACAAATGTGCTCTCTAGCTTTAATCATTAGGCCATTAATCTTAATAACTTTGATGTGTTGTCACTGCATGTCAAGTAGATAAAACAATGGTGAAGACCATTTAATATACAATAGCATGCTGCTAATCATGTCTTATGGGCTCTGTCTGACTTAATCTTATAATCATGAAATCAGATTGGAGGTTCTCAGCATTTGAAAGAGAAAGAAATAATGGGTTATCCACTTGTAACTATGTGGATAATGATAAAATTTAATAGAAGCAACTTTGTATATTAGCTACATATAAGAAATAACATTTACAGAAAAATACCTATAGATATTTGTTGATTAGACACAAAAGATGTTGCAGTTGGAAATTTTTATCGTTGTCCTGGGCACAGTCTACTGTACTACAAAGCAATGTGCTAAACACAATGGGAAAGATAGAGTAGACCCCTTGACATTTTTAAGGTATTTTCTCTGTGTCCTGTATAAACTCCAAATTTAGAGATAACTGCTGTTTTCATCTTGAGGTCCATTGGTGATCCTCATGGATCTGTCAAATCCCTGCAATTGTGTGCAAAAATTTTTTTTTGTATATAGAAATATTTTTCTTGGATGAGTACTCTTTTACCAATTTGCCAAAGTTTTCTTTACCACAAAGTGGTTGAGAACTACAGAACTAATTATGTAATTTCCTTCATAAAATACAAGAAATGATTCCTTCCTATCCTCAATGAATATGTAAATATAAATATGAATTAATTTAAATAACAAATATCAGAATTTTTGTTGAATAATACTATGTCAAAATAAAATAGCTCACATTCTCAACTTTCAAGTTTTATCTGTCACTTGTCGTGTACTTACTGATCTGGTTGGAGCATTCACTGTAAGAATTTCACAAATCCGTTTTGTTTACATGCAAAATATATGGTGTACTCATTCATGTCATTGATTTGATTCACATCAATTTCAGCATTACATTAAAAAAAATCCAAAGGTATATATTTTACTTAAATGAGCACAAAGGTATGGCTTTATTTAAGGAATCACTTTAAAAGAATCACTTCAAAGGAGTTTATGTATATAGGGTGATGAGTGAAGAACCAAAAAAAATCTGCATTGAGATATGGATGTTGGGAAGTTAGGTAGGTTTATTCATTAGCTGAGTAATTTGCTTCTACACAGCAATCTTACATCATATGCTACTTGAATTTTTACCTCAGAAAAATTGCACATAAATCACAAATTGTCTGTGTTACTCACAACAGTTGAAATTACAAAGTTAAATCCCAGAACATTATAGTCTACTGAAGTCCTAAAGTAATGACAGGACTATAAATAATGACTGATTGAGAAACAAACAACTAGATGGCAATTGACCGTAAAATAATAAGATGTAATTTCTTTTGATTTTAAAACTTGCTCTGAGGGCAGTTCCAAAGTAGAACTAAAAATAAAAAAGTTTTAAGCAATAGTAACCTCATTGCAATAAATATGGAGACACTCCCTAGGTTTTACTTTGGAGAAAAGTACACATTTGCATATGCAAACACTGATGTTTTGTTCAAAAGAAAATTATCCTAGAAAGGTTATGAAGAAGTGCCATAGCATTTCAGACGTTTGGAGGTGACTTCCGTGGTTAAATAAGGATGGTAAATACAAGGAGATACGATTAAACCTGAGCTTTGAAAATTGCTAGGATGGCTACAGTGGAAAAGAGAAGGGAATGCATTTTTTGAGTTAGAAACAGAGTAAGTACACACCCAGAGAAGGGAAAATGTCAAGTACTTCAATGTGATAATAAGTTTGCTTTGAGCTATTTGTGTAAGGAAGTAAAAAACAATCATTCTGGAAAGTCAGGTTGAAATCAGGTTGTAAAGGGTCTAATTCCAAATCTTCTGGGCTGTTTTGTTATCCATCAAACTCAAGATCACTTTTTTCCTTTGACCTCTAGTAACATTTGCATCTGTATTATTCGTAGGCATTTATTATGTATGGTCTTTTGCCATCTTTTCATATATATTTGTCATTTCTCCAACTGGATTATAAATTCTTTAAAGGAAGAGCTTTTTTATTCCATCTTGGCAAGTTGTCTGGCACCTAGTTAAGTTTTTGGCATATTGGAATTAACCAAAAAAAAGTAATTTCAAAAAGTTATCAATTTTGTAGAATCAATGTACATAGCACAATCCCTGCCATACATTCTCCAAATCATATGTGGAACAAGTGAGGTATTACATGGTAGAGGAAAAAGATTACTGGCTTAGATTTATATTCAGGGTTCTAATTCAAGTTATATTACTAGCTTTCTTTTGGACCTAAGCTTATTGGATTCTCCTCTGCTCTCTCATTTGTAAAATTGGTTATTACTACTTGTCTTTTATTTCAAAAGAATTATTCACAGTTAGGGCTGACCAGTAAGGAAGAAGGTACAATTCTTTATATAAGAGATGGATGGACATATGCCCGAGAGGGTATAGAAAGGACTGCATCATGTGAGAGATAATCTCTGGAGTCTCAGAGAACTTAAAGATTTCATAATTTCATTATTTTAAGTGATAAACAGCAAAAGCTCAGCAAATAGTGACAGCAGCTACAAATCAAAGGCTGATCTTTAATCCAATACTGTGAAGAAAGAACATTTGAGCACCCTCCGGTCTGTTAAGCCACACTGGCACAAAGACAGCAGCCATAAAAATACAGTGTAAGAAACAGTAATGATTAACCTCTGGGGAGGGCAGTTTCTTCACCTGTAAAATAAGAGAGGTAGAGTGGTAACCTTCAAACACCCTTCCAGTTCTGTTTCTAGAATATTCTTTAGTTTCACAATCATTTCTGCTAGAGAAATGGGGGAAAGTCTAATTTTGCCCATAATTGGTGAACTAGCAGGCCCAGCTCACAGGAACCGGTGAGACGAATTGTTAAATTTCCAGCAGGTTAGCGAGCCAGTTGACATCATATTGGTAGCTGGGAATCAGCCGGATTACATCACAGATATCAGCAACTCTACAAATGAGGATCCTCCCCAAGAGTTGGTTGTTAAACTTTTAGCAGCCCGTCACTGGTCCTACTCGATCATGCCATCCTGAGTTGGGGGAATTATACAGCTGAGGGTGGCAAAAAGAATAGAAAAGACTAATATGGCTGCTTGGACATATCTTAGAACCAGAGGATATCCAAGAGGCATTGTGGTCAGAAAGTATCAGTCAACCAACTAGTGGGAGAATGGATTTTTTGCTGAAATGACTGGGAGGTATAGACTTGAGTTAGAGCCTGTGAATAGTATTGACTAGCCCAACTATAAATTTGTAGTGGATCCTGACTCTACCTTACATGTTTAATCACCATATGTAATTGTATTCCAATGAGATTCTGTCATTATTCATCTGAGTGTAGGTATGACAGTTTTTTAATTATATTTTTTAAAAAAAATTAGTTTGGTTAGCAGCTCTTGTTGGTATTAGCAAAACCTGTTTGTGAGGGCAGACCTGCCCCCTGGCTCTTGGTTGACTTCTAGTTTGGCTTGTTAACAAATATTTCTTCCTCTGTGGCTAAATACCCAACTTTGTCAGTCACCGCTTGTTATGAAATTGGAAGTCATGAAAACATAAAAGTGTTTGCAGTTGGCAAAACTTAAAATGTGATATAGACCATTCATAAGTAGAATGACAAATTATATATATTTTTAGGCTAAATGTTTGACATCTTCAATTCATGCTCATCTACTATTCATCTGGGTACTGGATCTACTTTAACATTCTTTTCATGCTTTACAAAATTGCTCTTCGTTAGTTGGTATTTATACTTTGCCACTTAAAGTTATATTTAAGCCATGTTTTACTTTCAGAGAGTAAATCCATTACCTGCTTTTCAAAGATTCTGATTTCCAATAAATTGAATCTATGTTCTTCTTTGATGCTTCCATTGATTATAATAGGAAATTGAGAGCTGGAAGAATCTGGCCCCATATGAGCACATAATTCTAATGATTACCCCCCAAAAGTGACTTATGTATATAGATTATACTTTCAACTCTGTTAAGGAACTGTACTTTCTACAAATTGCTTTTAAGAATATGCTGTAATTGAAATATAAATGTGAATGTGATTTTCAGCATGAGTTCAGGATTGCCACATTTGGTAAGATTATGACTCTTTTTTTTCCTCAATATCCATCTCTTTGTGGTCAAAATTATATCATTGCTCATATTTTTTCCTACAGTTCATGTTATTTTATTTTCATAGATACTTAAGTTTCACTTGAAAATCTTAGAACATTACATTTTATGATGGAGGTAGTCCAGGTCACTAGAAATAAATACCACTAACTTTTAATATGTTCTTGCTACCTTCCAGACCTTGTGCTAAATCTTGTACAAATGTTATTTTATATAATCTACATGGCAACCCAATGAGGTAGATACTTGCTATGGGTTTGTCAACCTAAAAAAACAACATCAGAGAAAAATATCTCCAAATATGTTAAATTTATTTGGGAATAGGAAAAGGGGATTATAATCTGGAACATACTATGGTAAACCACAGGTGTATCCAGTCAGAGAAGGGTAAAAGGATGGTTTTATTGGCAAAAAAGAAGTTCATGTAAGCTGCTTGGAAACAGAGTTCATTGGTTCTGGGGGCTCAAAGCCAGAGTTGGCATCAATGCATTGGTGGAGGTGCCTTTAGGGGCAAGTGTTCTTTCAAAGCATCTTTTCTGAATTACTGCAGTCCTAAAGAATGTCTAGTGATAAAACTTGTCAGAGAAATATATGTATAGGTGTGAAATGTGCAAGCTGTGTAAAGCAGGAGATGCATGAAGGACATGAAAGGATTTCTTTGTGGGGTTTTAGAAAATCTCTGGAAACAGTTCTTATCTCAGACATGTAAGCATGAGCCCCCATCCTTTTTGCCTTTCCGACCCTATTTTGTGTGGCTCTGTCAAGAGTAACTTCATCCTGGTATCTGCAACTTTCACAGATTGAATTACAAGCCCTACGAAATCCAAATATTTTGAAGTTCTAACCCTCAATATCTCAGAAAGTGACTGTCTTTGGAGATAGGACTTTTAAGGAGGGAATTAAGGTAAAATGAGGTCGTAAGGGTAGGTCCTAATCCAATATGACTTATGTCCTTATAAGAAGAGGAGATTGGACACAGACAACACACAGATTGACAGACAACCATGTGAAGACAAAGGGAGAAGATGATCATCTAAAAGCCTCACAATGAAACCAATCTGTGGACACTTCCATCTTGGCCCCCATATCTGTGAGAAAATAAACTTCTGTTGTTTAAGCCACCAATATCTGTGGTATTTTATTATGGCAACTGCTAGCAGACCTAGCAGTATTATGCTTTTCATTTTACATATGAATAATCTGAGGTTTAAAGATATTAGACAAAATGTCCTAGTCCACATACGTAGCAAGTGGTTGAATGAGACTCAAACTAAAATTATTCATTAGGCAAATATCTCTACTGTGTACCATATACCAAGTACAAAAGTGAAGAAAAAAATTCCAAAAGTGGAGCAGGATCAAGGATTTCAAATTATAAGAACAGATAATTTGTTCCTGCATCAAAATCAAGCATTATCTGCAAATGCTCTACAGTTGGCTGGTAGTGGCAATGGTGTTCTCTGGATTCATGCTGTGTCCTTGCTGGTGTTAGAGTGTAAATTTACTGACCAGACTGAGAAAAGATGTTGTTATTGTAGAACATGGTCCCTTCTCCAAAGTCTGTTCTGAGAAAAACAGTCAACAAATATTTCTCAAACAAATGAAAACAAAAACAAAAAAGAAAAAAAGAAATTCTGAGCAAGTAAAGTTGGGAAATTTACCCCTCTTTTGGAACTTCCCATTGTGTATTAGCATATTGAATTTTCTATTAAAGAAATATCTTTATCTTTGTCTAATCCTATGTTTTGTAACTTAATTGATCACAACAAGACCCTTATTTCAGCACACATTTAAAAAATACATAGTCTCTTTGAAGTAAGAAGATGATAATGATAAATCCTATATTTCACAATTAATTGAGTTGAATTTTAAAATCAAAAACTATTATAATTTACATTATCACAGATATCAAACATACCTGTTCAATCCAAATTGAGAATTATCTGTATCAAATGCATTAATTTGAATAAAAAAAGTTTTAGAATTTGCAACGCAATAATGTTCATGTTTTTCCACTGTAACTAAGATGATGTTGTCTCTATGTTAGAAGAGGATAAGTACATATTTTGTTGAAGAGATGAATATGGTAAAAATTATGTGGGTACTACCTGGAATCTTAAATCTTATCTCTAAAGTTAATTTTTACAGAAAATCTGTATGCTAAAGATAGTCATCCAAGTCATTACATATTAAAGACAGCTAGACAAGTGCCCTGAAAAACTCGGGATTATGGTGGATTGGTAATTTGTTTAGAATCTGAAAATGTCACATGCTACTTGCTTTCACGTCTGTACATATAAATGCCAACCCCATCTTCCAGGTGGGGTTAATCTGTCTGTTCTCTTTCAGCTTGGAGTATCCAGCTTCAGTCTGTGTGCTCAATGATTTACAACACTTCACATGTGTTTAGGAAAATTCAGACATTTAAAAGAAGAAATTTAGACCCCTTCATTTTACTAAGACATTATAGACATTAAAAAAAATCATTTCATAAAGATATCAATTGTCAATATTTCTTAAATATCTTTTCAAATATAGCTTAAACATAGTTGAATTTACAAACAACTTTCCAAGAATTTGTTGCATAGAATGTGGTACATATACATATTAGATTTTTTCCCATAATCATATTACTTAAATTAAATCATCATTTATATTTAGCCTTTTGTGCCATAGATAAAATATTAATTAGTGGGATAATCCTATACAATGTAAATTATGATCTTTACTATATTATAATGGTTATATATTTTTGGGAAGAGCTAATTTAAAAGTATTTTAAAATAAATACCTTGATTAATTAGAGATAAAATGTTCATGTATATACAAGTAATTAATGTCTTCTAATGTGGTTTTTTTTGTTGATCAAAGGATGCTAAAAATGTGATACTAATTGTAAACCATCCTCTTATACATATTAATGACTCCTAATAAGAAGATAAACTGTAATTCTTTGGATTATATGCTATTTTAATAAATTATAATGGTACTATCTATACCATATAATGATTATATATAAACAATAATTAATTTTTAAAACTTTTTAAAATTCAGACACATTTCCTTCAAGTAATTTTAAACCTAATTATCAGTTTCGAGCTTTCCAAAACTTTATCTTATTTATTAATGTTTACCTAAATTTTAGATACTTACATGTTGTCTTAGTCCATTTATGTTGCTATAAAGGAATCCCTGAGGCTCGGTAATTTATAAAGAAAAGAGGTTTGTTTGGCTCACAATTCTACAGGCTGTAGGGCACCAGCATCTGATTCTGGTGAGGGCTTCAGGGAGCTTCCACTCATGGTGGAAAGTGAAGGGGTGCAGGCATCACATGGTAAGACAGGAAGGTACTGTAGGGAGGTACCAGGGTCTTTTTAACAATCAGTTCTCTTGGTAACTAATAGGGCAAGAACTGACAAATTACTGCAAGGACAGCACCAAGCCATTCATGAGGGCTCCACCCTCATGACCCAAACACCTCACATTAGGCCCCAACTCCAGCACTGGGGATCAAATTTCAACATGAGATTTGGAGGGAACAGATATGCAAACTATAACACATGTGGACAAGGAGACATATCTAAGCAAAATATACCTCTAGAATATATAGGATTTGATATCAACTTAAGTCATATGTAAATCTAATTACATTTTATAATAATAGAATATAACTAAAATTTTGGAAGAGATTTTGTTAAAGTAAATTTGCCTTGCCAAGGAAACAAGCTACTTCTTTTGCTTAATATGTGTTTATACTTAGCTTTTTTTTCCCTTTTCTGAAACTGCAAGAAAGCGTGTTTAAAAATATTGTTTATTTTTTGGTTTAAAAACTTTTGATGGGGCATGTTGCCAATTTGAAAATGGTGTTATTCAAATAAGGATAGTTTTTAAAAACACATTAGATTTTCCAGGAGTTGAAAATCATGTCAAAAAAACAAAACAAACAAACAAAAACCAAAGACACAAACAAACAAAAATATGTCTAAGGACTTCTTTAGTTCTACAGTAGATATAAATTTGTCAGTCCAGTACTCCATTTTAGAGAAACCACCTCTTGTCCTTTCTAGAGACAGCCTGTGCAGTCCGCAGGATGATGGTGTGTTTACTTGGAGTAATGCCCCTTCCCACCCACCCAGACTGTGACTGCTTCATTAATTGAGCTAGACAGTCCCACGGGGGCTTCTGAAGGGCCACCGTGATCTCTGAGGTCTAAAGATCAACCTAAAGCTGCTTATGTTCACGTCTCCCCCAAGTGGAGAGATCTTCCTGGTGAATGAAGCCGGAAGGGAAGAGAAAAGAGTCAACAGCTAAGGATCAAGTCTTGTTGGCCATCTTTGAGCACCTGGATTCAACCGAGGCCAAAACTAGTGCAAATTCTGGACCATCTCCTAACAGGAACCCAAACCACACCAAAATGAAGCCACAATAGAACAAATAAACAAACCATTCTTACTTGACTTGGTTGGAATTGGGCTTCTGTGTGGAAATCAAGAGTCTTGCTTGATATAAGCGCATCCTTCTACCTGAACACCAGGCCTTGGGAGATTGCAAGTAAGTGCAATGTGTTTAAAAATATTTATTGAGTTTCAGATGTGCTCCAGGCCCTATCTCAGGCACATGGAATTTAAAAAAGAAAGAAAGAAAGAAAGAAAGTAATCTCTGTCCTTTTGAAACCTACATTTTAGCTGGGACAGATAGTCAATAAAACATAATCACAACATACGAGTAAATTATAATGTATTTTAGAAGATGATAAATGCCAGGGAATAATTTTTGAGCATCATAAGGAGTCAAGGAGCCATGGGAGGCAGAGTGGGAATGAGTTCTGATAACAATCTGAACTAGGGCAGTGAGAGTGGGCTTTGTTGACAGGTTGATTAAACAGAGCCTTGAAGGAGGTGAGGGAGTTAGGCAGGACAACACCTGGTGGTAGAGGATTCCAGCAGAAAAATAAGCCAACGTCAACATAGAATCGTGCCTACTGTATCCAAGGAGCAGTGGGGAGCCAAGGTTTTTATATAGAACAGCAGAGAGACAGGGGCAGTAGCTCATGGGGAAATTGGGATCCAGAAAATACTTTTGGGGATAAACGAGGGTAGAAGGCAAAACTGACGACATAGGAGAGAGAGGACAGAGTTGCTCACCAGAAAGAGAGTGATGGAGTCTATTCGATCGGGTCCATAAGAGGAAGGACCAGCCTTGGACAGGAGAGGGACCAGTCAGGAGTGCAGACAGAGCATTTGGGCACAGATGCAGATAAGCGGGAGTCACAGGTCATCAGCTGAGAGAGAGGATGGAGGAGGAAGTATTGGGGGTTTGAGGACACAGGAGAAGGTGTAAAACAGGCCTCTGGGAGACTGGGAGGACAAATAGGACAGGGAACTACCGTATAACTGCTGGGCTCTGCAAAGCCCCGCTTACAGTCTGGTATTTATTAAAAGTGAGAAGAGTTGATGTAGTTGTTTTTCTCCAGTTATATTCAGTTATATAGGTGCAGGCATGGAGAAGCCAGAAAGTTGAATTTAACCACGCTGTGGTTTTGCAAAGGAGGTGTGGCAAATTAAGAGAGAGGTAAGTGAGTCGGGACTACAGGTTGAGCATCCCTAATCCGAAAATCTGAAATCCAAAATTCTCCAAAATCCAAAACTTTTTGAGTGGCCGCAGGACCCCACAGGTGGAAAATGCCACACCTGACCTCGCGTGATAAGTGGTAGTCAGAACTTTGTTTCATGCATGCAATTATTACAAATATTGTATCAAACTTCCTTCAGGCTACGTGTATAAGCCACTCGTGCAACATAAATGAATTTTGCATTTAGACTTAGGTCCCATCCCCAAGATATTTCATTCTGTATATGAAAATATTCCCAAATCTGAAAAATATCTGAAATTTGAATCACTTCTGGTCTCAAGCATTTTGGATAAGGGATACTCAACCGATAAATGCAAGGGATCATTTTGAGCCAAGTCAGGAGGTTACTGGGGACCTGAAGGAATTGGCGTAACCAGTAAGGTTAAAGGATGGGAGTACTGATGATGCATAAGAAAGAGTATATGGGAAGTTAGGCAATGCAGGCCAGTGAGTGGGATGCAGCCGAGACTGTGCAGTGGATGCAGGTATTTATAATGACATGGTCTCGAGTATTAGCATCAGAGTGTGAGTGGGTGTTTGAAGAGGAATGAAGGATGTGATTACTGGAAGACAGGAGTTCAAGAAAGTGAGAAGCATATATTGAAATTGCCCCTTCATCTGGCTGGGATGTGAACACATTCCTGAGTCTGAAAGATCCACATTGGTTGGACCTTGGGGTGACCTTGGTAGTGGCATCCGTTTACAGCAAAGCAACTGTACAGGAGGAGCCTAAGTCCCTGAGGACTTTGAGGGGCAGGATGGCTTTACCAGCCCTGGACTGCACATTTGTTTCAGCTGCTGTTTATTGACATCTGTACTCACAGCTGAGCCTTATTTCAATGGATGTACTACAAACCAGTTGCTCTCCCTGACACCAGTTTCTCCCTCACCTCGTTTTATCTTGCTCATTAGCTTAAAAGCCAGAATTAACTTTAAAAAATCTCTTTCATCCTTTAAGACCCAGAGTAAGAATCAAGCACTCTGAAAAGCATGACTTGGGTCCCTCGGGCAAAATTAACCACTTTTCCCTCCACTTGTTTGTGTGTCTCTAAATTCTGAATTTTAAATCCTAAATTGCAAATTCATAATGTGTAATCTTTGTACATGTCTCACTGTGGTGTTTAGCAGATAGTAAGCTCTCAAATACTGCCTGAACAAATAACTGATTTGACACCAGCCAAGCAGAACGAACTCACCATAAACCTCTGAATAAGATAAAGGGCAGGTTGGAGAAAGACTTCTACAGCTCTCACCAGTGCTAGCAGATCAAAAGGGAAACGGACTCTGACTTCAGAGACCTGTATCAGAGAGATTGCAGGGAGAAGACTACTTCAAAAGAACACAATGCATTGAGGTTTGCTTCTGAAGCGTGACAACTCCAGTCTGTCCCAGAAAGAAAAAAAAAAAAAAAGCTGGCTGTGTTGAAATGCCAATGTAGAACTTGACCAAGGGCGTTTCTGAACTTGTAACTATTTCTTGATAGGGTGGTTAGTATAAAAGCAACAGTAGCATAGAACTGTCAATGGGATGCTATTAAAAGCCAGCTGTTAACGGGTGAGAGAAACAGTGTTCTAAGACAAGCCAGAGAAGCTAGTGCATATATTCCTTCTACTCAATTTACAAAGACACATAAATAAAAATACATCACAACAGGAGATGCACCTCATTAGAGTTTGCATAATATTTTGCCAGAGCAACACTATTTAAATGATATTTAGGGTTCTAATACTATAATATTAATAAGGCCCTCTAACTAGTCTTTTGTGGTTTATTCTGGGAATGTAACAACCACTGGTGGATGCAATGAAAACTGGGTTCTGAGCTCTAATCAACTAATTTTCTTCCAGTAACATTCAGCAAAAATGCTTCCTGCCTGCTCTACTTGTTGCCCTTAAGAATGTCTTTATTTTTGTTTGACTCTGCAGATTTTTTCTAATCTGAGTATTCAATGCTGCTTTATCCCTTGTCAGCTACATTCTGATAGTTTGCTGTTCATTCTAGTTTTATTTTTTTTTCCAAAAGAGGAGGTTTTATTTGGCTCCATTTGAACAGGAAGACCAGTTTTTACTTGAACTTTAAGCTAAAAATAATTCCCCATCCCCTCCTTGGTGAATGCCACGACACTGCTTATGAATCATGTTCACCACATTTCTCTCCCATCCAATGACAGTAGTTACCATGTATGCCCTGCATACCAATTGTAATACAGGAATGAACAAATTTGCATCAACATACAAAAAGAAAACCATCAAATCTATTGTAAATTTTTACAGTTTTAAGCTTTATGTATGCACTGGAATTAAGGAGATATTCCCTTCCTTCAGTACAGGGGATGAAAGCTCCAAGACTCTAGTTTTCCTAGAAAACTTGATTTCTTTCTATGTGTTCCCTGCCAGTCTTTCTTTATCATATTATTTGAAAACTGTTTAATTTTCTCAGTATACTTTATCTACATTCATAGGACTTTCTAGGTAACTGCAGCTTAATTACAAACCACTTTCATCATGCTAATTCCTCCAGTATTCATCGAGTGCCTTCAGGTTGCACAGAATTATATTATGGAGACACTGGGATAGAGGAGGTGACTTGGGTTTGGGGGAAGACAGTCTTAACCTCGGTCTAGAGACCTGGATCTCACCACAACCATACTGACATAAAGGAAGAGGTAGGGGAAATTACTAAAACATGTAACTTTGATCATAGTATTTCAAATACTGCACTTGAAAGGAAGAGGTTAATTTTAGTAGCATGACCTAAATTGGCAGAACTTGGTCTAGAGCTTCTAAATAACTAAGAAATTATAAATGCACATTTTCCATAATACAGATTCAGCTTGCATTGCATTTTAATAAAGCCTTATTTTTTTCCACCTAATCATTTGACACTCCAGAAGCCATTCAGTTGCCAAGAAACAGACCAACAAATCACTAGTAGGCACATTTTATAAGCCCATCATATACCTCACAGTTGATGACAGTTTTATAAAAAAAATTCTTGACTCTTAAAGGGTTTCATTTATAGCAAGCTGTAATAAAATTAATGTGAGTTATTCTGAGATTTTTAATAAATAAAGGACATTTAAATTATGGAAATGAATAATAATCATATCATTGTCTTTCTAGAGATTCAATAGAAATAAAACAACCAACCAATCAACTAGCCAACCAATGCCGTATACCAGCATGCTCTTACACACACACACACACGTGCAAGCGTGTACATACATATGCACATATACTTTGTATCACATGTATAACACAAAGATTTTTATCTCCATGGTTGTATACATTTGCTAAGGATGCCATAACAAATACTGCAAACCAGGAGGGAAGTCTTAAATCTATTTTCTCACCGTTCTGGAGGCTGGAAGTCCAAGATCAAGGTGTCGGCACTTTGATCTTGGGTGTTGGTTGGTTTGGTTTGTCCTAAGGCCTCTCTCTTTGGCTTGCACACAGCCACCTTCTGGCTGTGTCCTTACATGCCTTTCCTCTGCGCAAAAGTACACCTCCTGTCTCTTCCTCTTTTTTAAGGACACTGGTCATATTGGATTATAGCTTCTCCCTTAACAGGTCTTAAATTTAAAGACCCTACCTCCAAATACAGTCACTTTCTGAGGTGCTAGGGGTTAGGGCTTCAGCATATGAATTTTGGGGGAACACAATTCAGTTATAACACTGGTTGTTTGTATTGAGCAGTAAATCATTTGGCTCTTCTAAGCACTTTTTAAACATTACATTGCAACGTTACATTGTAATGTGTAGAAAAGGAGATGAAATTCTTTATTTCTAACACAAGAAAGTTCATTCTGACTTATTGCTATAGGACTTGCCTATACAACACCCATCCTAAAGTTTACTAGTTATTTCTAGCACATACTTGTTTTCTAAGGGGAGAAGCTAGAAAGCTAAAAAGAAGTATTGATCTGAGAAGTTGAACTTGTAGAATTTCATGCAGGCTAAAACACTGGGTAGAGGTATGACTGGGTACTCACGTATGTGGGATACAGAGATGAGGGGGGAGGAGGGGGGATTATAGGCAGATTTGGGCCTGAGTTGCAAGTCTCCCTGGTTGCATGACCTTATCAGACTAAGACTCAATCTTCATTTATCATATCAATATAAAAAGTGACAAATTTCTAGAAAAAGAACAGTATTCTATATCCAAAAGCATGCTTTTTATTTCACCTAGCCCCATATTAATGGCAGTCTTTATTTCTTTTGTATTTTGTAAACTCTCTTCATTAACTGTGAATTATAAGCATTATTAAGGGCCTAGTGTTTACAAGCACTAAGCAGACAGATATATAAAACAAACTAATACATATTTTCTACTTTCAATAAGCTTGCATATTCTACTGGTGGAAAGGGCATATAAGTAGTTTTCTACTTATTACTTGCATTGAATATTTACATATAGTTCCCAAACTAAATTCAAATAACTCAATAAATACCTGTGTGTCTACCATGCTAGGCCCTATGTTAAGAGCCAGGGTTACAAATTTGTGGTGCTTCAAGAAGAATTACTGACTTTGTTCTTATTCAAAGTTAAAAAAAAAAGGTCTAAATTCACTTATGTCAGATAGTTTGCCCTCTTTTATGCCATAGTTTATAGTATTCTCAAGTTTATAAATTTATAAGGGAGTCAATAATATTCTGAGTTTGTCTAAAGGTCTTTGGGCTTGGATATACTTAAATTGACACTGCAATACTGCAATTGATCATCTAATTTCACAAATTTGTAGAATTTTTATTTCATAAAAATATTTAATCATTTCAAAGCATTTCATAATGTTCAGGTAGTTATGAAATCCAATCGAATTTCTTTACCAGAAGAAAATCATTTTATATGGATTTGCTTCAAAATGAATCCATGGACCACTATAATACTAGAAATTTACAATGCTTCCAATTAGCCAATGTTTTCCACTCAAATTGTACTCTACAGAAATAATTTTCTGCCATGAGAAATACATCAATAAATGTCTTCTTGGGTATAGTGGTTGCCATTCATTTCAATGAATACTTTTTGAATATTGTATTTTTTCCTGGAAACTATGCTAGGCGCCCCCTTCTGGTGACTGAAAAATAGGCAAAGTAAGGAATGGTATTTGCTTTCAGAAAAAGTACAATAATTTTTCCTGCTAATATGACCATTGAAATAGAATTCTTTAAAAATGATATTTAATAATTTAACATAAATTATAACATTATAGAATTCATTTAATAAATATAGTATTTTGGAATTAATTTAATCCTTGCTTCTTTTTTTTCCCCTTTAAGCTAAACTAAGCTGTTTGCTCGCGGTCCTGTACATAATTGCAGTGCCCAAGCTTCCCAGAAGATGGCGATATACAGCGAACGCCGGCTGTATTCACGCCAAGTTGCCCCATTTTCCAGCCTTCATTTGTATGCTTTGTAACGAGGCTGTAAAATTATCCCAAACTGAATAGATACTTTAAGTATATTGAACTTATCTGATAGAGGTCATAAAACTTTGTTTACATCTGTAGATTCATGCATCTGAAAAGTCTAAAATGAGAAGAGGGAATTAAAAAAATAGATTTTTATTCTTTAATTTTCCAGAGTTTGTTATAAAAATAATCAAAGTGCATTTAGTGAAGATTAGAATTAAAGCCTCCTTTACAGTTTCTTTTAAAGGTGCATTGTTTTTACTTTTGTTCTAACAGAACAAATCCATACAAGAAATGAAAAATGCGGTGTTAACATAAAAGTCATGTAATTTTGTTTGGGAGAAAAATATAGAATGACATTAATGAAAGAGCTATAAAATAAATATTATAAGAGTACAGAGCAGCTATTTGATTAGAAATTGATTTTAGAAGGTTTGACCTACTTTTCTCTGAATTAAATGCAACCTCCTGAAGGCATTTTGAACACATACAGCACTTTTAGAAATAAGTTATCTATTTTTTCTTTAAAATATTTAATGTAGTTTTCTTAAAATGCTATATTTTGAATTTTTGTGCTGTTAAAAAATGCTGTCACAGACAATAGTATATAAATAGGACAGGTAAAAAAGAATGAGTGAATTATAGAAAATACAGATTATTTGAAAGATAGAATATTATAAAAATTCTTATAAATAAGAAATATCAATAAACCTCAGGAAGGATTTTTGTTGAAGAGCCTTATTCAATTTTCCTATGTTTGGGGGCACAGGAGTTAGATACGGTACAAGTTCAAATAGGAGAATTAGGCTCTCGTTTGATCATGTTCACTGTTGAAAGAAAGCAGTATGTTCAGTCTGTGGAAGGCTGGCTGCCTGCTTGCCTCTCAAGAGGCCTCATAAGTTGGAATTCATTACCTGATTTTATCAACACACCAAAAAGAGATCCTTCTCTTTGAGATGGATTCATTAACCAAACCCCTGAGACAGATATATGAAAACATAATGCCAATTTGTTTTATTCACAAAGAGCAGTACAGTTGCTACATGAACTGGAATACTTGTGCTGGATCATATAATTTTCTCCCTGTAGGCAGAATTACTTGAGAGGCCAAATTGTAATCAGAGGGTTTCTTGGTGATTATGTGTTTTAAGACATTGTTTAAATCAGAAGTAGTCCTAATCTTGGTTCTTTTAAAATAGCAATGAATTTGAAGTTTCATGAAACCAACAAATCTGAAGATCAGTCAAAATGTAATTACACCCCTTTATTCTCTATTCAAAACAATATTACCAAATACCAATCAACAGTAAAATGGATAAATTGTTGCACATTCATACTATAAATTATTATACACAATGAAAATGAATAAGCTAGAGCTACCTGTAACACATGATGAATCTCACAAGACACAAAATACAACATTATATGCGTTGCGATTCTATTAACATAAAAGCAACAACATTTTTGTAGCGCACATTGAGGTGTTAAAGCTTACATTATAGATAAGGTGAATAAAAAACAACCATTATAAACATTAGGAGAGTAATCACCTCTAGGAAGAAGGAGCACATAGTAGGTGTATGTGTGTGTTGTCACCGTTCTGTTTTCTTGTTAACTGGATTATATGGATATTTGTTAAGCTGGACATTTCTGTTTTACGCACTTTTCTGTATGAATTAGAGTCATGTAAAATTGCTGATGTTTGAGCACTTTTGACATACAAAATAGAAATTTCATATAGTTTGACCTAATAAGTTATAGTCATTAATTAAAACTATATTACTTAATATAGTATCTGTATTTATTAGGTGGTTATGTAAATGAATATTAATATGTATGTATATATACATGGGTTTAGTATATACACACATATTTCCTCAGTCTGTCAGCTGAGAGAGACTTGGGGAATGACACCTCAGTAGCAATGAGTACATCCAACCCAGTGATCTTGGTCTCTAATAGGATTCCCCAATAAAAGCAACCCAGGCTCCTTGGAGAAATGGCTGATTCTAGGACTGAAGCAGGATATGTACAAGATGACCCTGAAGTATTTTGTAGTGCCAGAAAGTAAGGAAGTGCTCAAAAATACAAACAAAAACACACACGTATATACACACAGACACACGAAATGGTAAGAGTAAGTCTAAGCGACATAGGGGTCAACCGAAAGAGCTCCCAATGGCCAAAGCTGAAACAATTTGAGCAACAACAAAAAAATAAAGTTGTATTGGATTATAACTCAGAATATAAAATAAATATCCAGGGTCTAAACTGATATAAATTAATAATCAAATAAACAAATAAATGGGAGATAATAGACAAATATCCCATGCACAAGAATTATAAATAATTTATGTATTGGAGAACTATGCTGTGATAGGGCCCATTATGAATGTTGGTAGTGTCCTTTCAGTGTATTCTGGTATGCACACTAAGGCAGGAACAAAAGTTTATGCTGCAAAACCTGTAAAACAAATACTCTTGTTAACATTTTCAACAGCGTAGTTTAGGAGGAAACAAAGGTCTTTACTAATTTTTTTTCTGTAGGTGTCTGCATACAAAACAAAAATACTGTCTACTTTATATTCACATATATCTTTCCAAAATGATTGCTGTTCTCAGGAAGAGGATTAACATCAACACAAATAGTCAAAATAGAATTCCATTTGTAACCATATAATATGGAAATTTGAAGTGAAGATGGCATAAATTTCAGATTTAAGAGATACCTAAGTGTGAATGCCTCATATTTATTCTGTTAGGGAAATACTCTTTTATGAGGAATTCTGTGCAACTGAATGCATTTAAAACCAATGAGCTTATAGCATAATTATAAATTATAAGTGTGTCACATACAAAATGAATGCCTCTACATTTAGAACTAAATTCTTTTTTTTCTTTTCTTTCTTTCTTTTCTTTTTCTTTCTTTTTTTTTTTTTTGGAGACAGAATCTCTCTCTGTTGCCTGGGCTAGAGTGCTGGGGCATCATAATAGCTCACTACAACCTCAAACTTCTGGGCTCAAGTGATCCTCCCACCTCAGCCTCCTGAGTAGCTAGGACTACAGGCACACGCCACCACGCTCGGCTAAATTCTTTAAAAATTTTTTTTGTAGAGATGGAGGTCTCACTATGTTTCCCAGGCTGGTCTTGAACCCCTGGTCTCATGTGATCCTCCTGCCTCGGCCTCCCAAAGTGCTGGGATTACAGGTGTGAGCCACCATGCCCAGCTGAACCAAATTCTTAATGATCTCAAATCAACTTTCTCAACTTGCTCTTTACTTTTGTAGAAATCTATTGACTTGAAGCTTGGGAAAGGAAGGCAGAAGTTGATTTTGAGTTAATAGAAGTGCTAAGTCAGTAAAAACCAAAAGCTAAAATTCATGACTGCTAAATTGTCCAGTGAGGTCCGTGGTAGGTAGTATAGTTTTAGAAATGCCAGGGTAAGAAAAGTTCTTATCAATAAAACTATAAAAATATATTGCTAGCTTTTGATACTTTGAAGAGCAATCCCAGTTTTATGCCAAAAGTTATATCTGGCAGTATCTAAGCTAAGTATAAGCTGAATATTTTTGGATGTTCTAATTAGAATAATTCTAGTTAGAATTTCCTCAGCTTAATCATCAGACTTTAAAATATTAATAAAAGCTATTTAAAAGAAACTCAGAACATTTGAAACTCAAGTTTTAATTAAATATTAAATTCTAACTTCAGGAGAAAGAGCTAGTGAAATTTGACCATTACTGTGATTTATGAATGGAAAATTTAGCAGCATTGATTTTCCCCCTCCTTCCCTCCCTCCCACCCTCTCTCCCTCCCGTCCTCTCCCCCACTTTAGTCCTTCAATCCTCTCTTTATCTCTGTTTAGTGAAATTGCTCCCCTGTTATGTTGTATCAGTTTGCTAGGGCTGCCTTAACAAGATACCACAGATAGGGAGGTTTAAACAGCAGAAATTTATTTTCTCACAGTCCTGGAGGATGGAAGTCCAAGATCAAGGTGTTGACAAGTTTGGTTTCTCCAGAGATTCCTCTTCTTGGATTGCAGGTGGCTATTTTCCCACTGTGTCCTCACATGGCACTTTTTTCTGTGCAAGTGCACCCCTGGTGTCTCTTCCTCTTCTTAGAAGGACACCAGTCAGATTAGATTAAGAACAGATCCTGAAGATCTTTTAACCTAATTACCTCTTTAAAGACCCTGTATCCAGATACAGTCACATTCTGAGGTCCTAGAGGTTAGGGTTTCAACATATAAATTTTGGGGGGGACACAATTCAGTCCGTAAGATATGTATAAACAAGATTTCATTGATAAGAATGTTTATTGCCTTATGACTACACAATGTACTTAAGTGAATTATAAAATTGAAGAATTACATGCAACAGAATTTTTATTGAAAAAAGAATCAAGGTCCTAACGTATGACAGTTGCCACATTCATTAGGCTCCATCTTGGTAATTTGTAAATTAGGTAAAGTTTGCTTCTCACGTTCTTCCTGTCTTCATTCACCCTTTTACCTCCTTGCAATAGTGGTCTCTCTAGTAAACTTGTTCTGCTGATCCCTTAGTTTCTCAGGGGCTCACCTCTCTTGCCTTCCCTACTGAGGACTTAACTGTTCTCCAGACTCTAAAATCAGTGCCCACCATGTCTTTTTGAAATCCATTAAAAATGAGTAAGTTTTTATTTTATTTAACTGTTTGGTAATTATTTGACATTGTTGACCACGTTCTCATCCCTTATATCAGTTTCATTTTTCATACATTTTCTGAAAATTTCCCATATTTTTACCTCCAGTTGAGACCCCCTCCTTAAACTCCAGGCTGACATAACAAACTGACTACTAGACCTTTCCACTTGGATGTGGCACAGACACTCCAAATGCAACATACTCAAAATTGAGATAATTATTTCCCATGCCTCTCCTTCCCTATCTTGACACTCACTCATTTCTTACTCAATTGCCCGGTCATTTCTTTGACTCCTTTCTCTCTTCCTAAATTCAATCCACTGTGTTTCATCAATTCCACAATGGACACTCCTGCCCACATTTTGGCCTCTGAAATTGTGATGCTTCTAACAATGGTTTGTCATAGTTTATTACCTTGCAGGTTTTTCTTTCCTAATGTTATATACAATGATATATTTTTAAATTTTATTTTATTTTAATTGATATATAATAATGTACATATTTACAAGGTCCAATGTGATGTATTGATACATATATACATTGTGGAATGATCAAATCAGGCTCATTACCATATCCATCACTTCAAATATTTATCATTTCTTTGTGGTGAGAACACTTAAAATCTTCTCTTTCAGCTATTTTGAAATATACAATACATTATTATTAACTATAGTCACTGTGCTGTGCAACAGAATGGCAGAATTTATTCCTCATATCTAACTGAAACTTTGCCCCCATTGACCAATGTCTCCCTTTTCCCCATCCACACCTCCCACCCCAGACCCCTGGTGACCACCATTCTACTCTTTACTTCTATGAGTTTGACTTTTCTAGATTCCACTTGTAAGTGAGATCATACAGTACTTGTCTCTCTGTTCTTGGCTTATTTCACGTAACATAATGCCCTCTAGGTTCATCCATGTGGTCGCAGATGACGGTTTTAAATTAGTGGAGTTTTAGATTCCATGAAATTCAATATTGTCACATCTAGTAGATTGCATAACTGCATATCTTTGAAATATATCCCCTTTTCTCTGTTTCTTCTGCCACTTCGCAAAGTCGCACTACGAGGATTTCTCTTGAGTATTACCGTAAGAGTATTATGAAGGGTCCTTCCGATTTTGGTATAGCTCACTAGCCACAGGGCTGCCCTCAACCCGCATTTATCTACACGGAAACTCCAATGGTCTTTTACAAGTGAAATTCTGCATCTTTTCCAAGCTTAATACATTTTAATGATTTCCGTTGCTCACAGAATACAAACCAGACTCCTTACTCTGACTTACAAGCTTCTGCATCCATCTAGGCTATGTGTACCCCCCCAGCTCATCATTCAATTCTTTCTGTATCCCACTTTATGATCTGTAGACTCACTGAATTCATCCTAGTGTTTCAAATATGCTTGTTATCTCTCCTCAGAGACTTCCCACATACTTTCCACCCTCAATCTTCTTTCCCTGGCTAACTCTTAGTCACCTCTCAGGTTTCGATGTAGACATTGGTCTCTCCATGAGAGTCCCCTGATCTCCCCAAGTCCGGGGCAAAGACGCCTATTCTGTAACAGTTTATAATTCCCCAATCAGCATTTACCTGTTTGAATCGCCTATTTGTCTATAGAATAGGTTGTATTTTTTATTAGTATGATTTATGTTTCATCTGCTTCATATTCCTTCTCCCAGTAAGAAGTTAGTACCTTTGCATATTCTTTGCCTTGGGCATTTTTTGCAAGGCTAAAAGAGCTTATCTTTTGCGAAACCTAAATTCACTGAAGAGATTAAGATAGAAATGACTTTAGGATAGGTTTGGAAATTAAGGAGATTTCCCTGTGTGGATGCTGCAAGAAGTGGGAAATTGTTCCTCATTCCCCAAAAACATTCAAAAAATGTGCCAGGATTTCAGAGGCTGGCATTGGTATACCCAGGGAAGCCGCATCCTACACACAGGGGACCCCAAGGGTGGTAGATACAGATGCATCAAAGTGGATGGCATGAGGTGGGAGACCACCTGGGACAGGACGAGGGGATGCCTCTGGAAATGGGGTGGGGAGCTGTATAACAGTAATGACTGATGTTGAGCTTTTTGCCAGACTGGTGAAGTGAGACCTATGAAGTATGTCTAGGCTTATTTAAAGAAAATTAAGAAATGCTGTATATCTTGCATGGCCATGCTCGTGGACTGAGATTCAAACTCATAATATCTGTGTCCTCCACCCACTTTCAGGGACTGTAGGGCATCTTCTCTGCTCCTCTATCTTGAGAGTTTTTCTTTTCCTTTCTCCCATCCCTTCTTCCTTCCTATTTTTATAATCCCTAAATGTCTGAGTTGCAAAATATTTTAAAAGACTGAAGAAGTATCCCAGTGTATTCCATGATTCCAGACATACTTCCTCATGCCTGGACAGGGTCCTGGAAAAAAAAAAGACATTAGTGGCAAAACTGGTAAAATTTGTATAAAGTCTATAGTTTAATTAATACTACCTTACCAATACTTCCTCATCAATGTTAACTTCCTGGTTTTGATAATTGTACTAAGGTTATGTTAATTGTTAACATTAGGGAAAGCTGAGTAAAAGGTACACACTGTACTACTTTTTCTTTTAAATTTATTTGGTAAATATAGGGCTGTTCAGACTTTCTATTAGATTTTATGCCATTTTGTTTTTCTAAATAATAGGTTTATTGAAAAATAATTCACATATCATAAAATTCACTCTCTTAAAATGTACAATCTAGAATTGTGCAAACATCAGCACTATCTAATTTCAGGAACTTTCCATCACTCCAGAAAAGAGACCCCACACCCATAGTGGTCATTCCTCTAGCCCTTGGCAACCACTAATCTGCTTTCTGTCTCTGGCTTTTCCTGTTCTGTACATTTTATATAAATGAAGTAATATTTAATAATATCGAATAATAATATGGGGCTTTTTGTGTCTGGTTTCTTTCACTTAGTGTAATGTTTTCAAGGCTCATCAGTGTTATAATATGGGACAGTAGTTTGTTCCTTTTTATGGCGAAATAATATTACGTTGTAGGATAAACTACATTTGGTTATTCATTCATCAGTTCATGGGCATCGGTTTGTCTCCACATTTTGGTTATGATGAATCAGGCCACTATGAACATTCACTTGAATGTTTTTGTATGGATATGTGTCTTTCATTCTCTTGTGCATATACCTGAAAGTGAAATTGCAAGTTCACAGGGTGACTCTATGTTCAACATTTTGTGGAGCTGCCAAACTCTCTTCCAAAATGGCTGCACCACTTTCTATTGCAATCAACAATATGTAGGTTGTGATTTCTACATATCCTCCCAAACACTTTGTATTTTCTTCCTTTTTAATTTTAGCCAAACTAGTGGGTGTGCAGTAATATCTCACTGTGGGTTTGATCACATTTCTCTAATGACTAAGGCTGCTGAGGATCTTTTCATATGCCCATTGGCCATTTGCATCTTTTTTTGAGTCATGTCTATTTAAATTCTTTGCGTATTTCTAAATTAGATTATTTATATTTTTATTGTTGAATTGTAAAACTTCTTTATGTATTAAGGCACAAATCTCTTATCTGATATAGGATTTGCAATTTTTTTTCATTTCCTGAGTTTTTTCACTTTTTTGATGGTATCCTTTGAAGCAAAGAATTTTTAATTTTGATATTGTCCAATTTACCTATTTTTTCTTTTATCACTTGACATTTTGGTGCCTATCTAAGATGCCATTTCTTAATGCAAGCTCATATATGTTGTCGTCTAAGAGATTTATAGTTTTAGCTATTACGTATAAGTCAATGATTCATTTGGGGGTTTTTTCTTTCATGCTTTTTTAAAATTTTGAAGTATTATGTGGGTACAAATGTTTCTGGCTACATGAATTGCTTTGTAATGCTCAAGTCAGGGTTAAAAGTGTGCCCGCCACCCAGATAGTGTTTATTGTACCCATTAGGTGGGTTGTTGCCTGCCCCCTCCTCCCCCTCCCCCCTGCTTGATTTCCTTTGAGATTCACTTCTTTCTATGCATGTGTGCGCTCATCAGTTAGTTCCAATTTAATAGTGAGTACATGTGCTGTTTTTTTTTTTTTCCATTCTTTAGATACTTCACTTAGGATAATGGTCTCCAATTCCATCATGGGCATTAAGTCATCCTTCTTTGTGGCTGAGTAGTACTCCACAGTATACATATACCATACTTTGTTAATGCACTCATGAATTGATGGGCACTTGTGTTGGTTCCACATCTTTGCAATTGTGAATTGTACTGCAATAAACATTCAAGTGCAGATGTCTTTTTGATAAAATGACTTCTTTTCCTTTGGGTAAATACCCAGTAGTGGGATTGCTGGATCAAATGGTAGGTTGACTTTTAGTTCTTTGAGGAATCTCCATACTGTTTTCCGTAGAGGTGACTGCAGTGATTCATTTTGAATTAAAATTTTTAGATGATGTTAGGTACGGGTCCAATTTCACTATTTTGTATGTGGATGGCTGTTGTGTCAACACAATTTGTTGAAAATATCTCTGTGTTATTTTTGTATTTTTTTCTGTAAGTTTAAGATTATTTCAAAATAAGAAATAAAAAAAAGGAAATCATTTTTCACTTCTATTGCTACCTCTTGGCTCTGGCATTCTGATATTCTGTCTCCTCAATGATACTCGGGAGTCCTGTGTCATGAGAGTATGTCCTATTGGCAACCACAGAAAACCACCATCACCAAACTTCTCAAAGATGCAAGTGTCCATTTCACCAGTACAACCTTTATTGCCTAAGTGGCATCTAGGCCATCTTATGGCACTTGGGGGTAGCAGGAGACTCCTCCAATCTCACATAAATGTCCATTCTAACAGTCCTACCTTTCTGAGACTTTTGATCTCTTAGTGCTCTGTCAAAGTCGTTCTCTAATTTCCACTTTATTTACTATAATCCATTGTCATGTACAAGCTTCAAAAAACCACACAAATAGTGTATTAGCCCATGTTGCAAATCTTCTTGCCATAATGTTGAACACTGAGTCATTTCAATAAATTCCCCGTGGACCAACCTATATTCTATACTCACCCCAGTCCAAAGCCGTCTCACACATATTCCCAAGGATCCTGCTGGTATGTTATTAGTCAGGGTTTTTATTTCCTTAATTTTATAAGTATTTTCTCTTGTATCATAGATTATTTTCCTGCTTGGGCTGTGCTGATCCCAGCCTTTATTTATTTTCCCAGAGGCAGTGAAGAACACGGGGAGCAAATGTTGAGTAGGATAAGTATCATATCTCAAGATATTCACTAAATGTTTAAGTTTGCAGACAAGAGGACAAGAAGAGGCTACTCTTTCTTTTTTTAATCAAAAACTAGGTGACAAATAATTAAATAAATAATTCATTTAGTCAACTGATATTTTTGAGCACTGACCACTCCCAGGCACTCTGCTTGTCTCTGTTTTCTGGAGATTAATGTCTGTTGTTGAAGGTAAGAGCTTTTTTTTCTATCTACCAAAATGCCCCCCAAAACAATTAACTAGAGACTTCATCCCTTGTAACTAGGTTTAATTAGCTTTTTAAACTTTAAAGTTAAGGTAGTCCTTATGAGGGAACAGGAAATCAAATAGAAATTTGATTTTATCAATATAGTTCACACGACTTTTTCCCTAATCAATCTGTAGCTATTATTATGAACAGAGTGGGTATTGTGTGTTCATTAAGGAAGCAATCATGTAACAAGAGAAAATTGGTAGAAGAAAAGAAAGAAGAACACATAAAATCCTTTTAAAATATAGTTGCTGAACTGCTAAGGAAAATACATAACAAGGCTAAGACTGTAGATACTGATAACAAAGTAGTTATGTTGTCACCATATGTCTGGAATTATTCTCACGTATTGAAGGAATAGAAGTGTGCGCGGGGGAAAACTCTCAGTCTCTAACTTATCCTATATTGTTGTAGGATAATTAAGGAGAATTAAGAAAGGGACATATAATATTGTTCTTACTTTTCCTCAATAGCCCAAGAAAAATGATAATGGAAAAAGAGTCAGTATTCCTTACTTATTTTTGACCCAAGGGAAAGATTTTCTTTTAGTACAGGGCACAAGGGCACATACTCATTTTTTTTCCTGTGTATCTAAATTGGAAAATTAATCATAACCTATGTAATAAGTGGTTTCTCTTTTGAGCCATAGAGTGCATCTGTGGCTGTACTCTGGAAAGTTTAGAAGATTCATTTTTCTGTTTTTGCTTTTGGTTGTTGTCAAGAATAGCTCTCTTTATTACCAGTCAGGGGCTCACAGTGAAGTTTTCTCTTCAACTGACTTTTGAAAGTGTAGTGGGTGTGAGGGCAGCAATGTTAACTAAACCAACTTACAAGGGATAAAAATGCAAATGGATCTCTCACTTCATAAGAAGTAATCTCATTGGGATTTTTGTGCTTCCTCTGCCTGCAACCCTGCACTCATCCGGTTTATATGTCCTTATTCTCCAAAAAGGAATATTTTCTCCAGGCTACACGACAATGGTCCAGGAAATTGGATGCTGAATACTCACCCCCAGGACATTTCTTTCTTCCTGTGTACTAACTGAATGAATAACAGAGTGTCACAGTCCAATCCTGATTAGCAGGAAGAAATAGGTTTGCTTATACATAATGCTGGAAGAAAGAAGTCTGTCTAGTTCCAGCGGATTCTCTGAAGCACTTTCTGATTTTGCTATGCCCAGGGAATGAACGGCTCTAGCAATCACAAGCAAGCAAGCCCACCAAAAGCTCACATCTTTTAGAAAAAATCTGGGTAACTCTGCGAAAGTGCGCTGACTGGCTTAGACGCTGACTGAAGACAAATGGGATGTGGGATGGGAAGGGGAGGATAAAGATAATTAATATCAGTCATTATTCTGGATAAGAGGAACCAGTGACTTATCCAGGAGATTTGAAACTCAGATGATTTGTCATCTTCTGTGTAGTAGGCAGCCACCGAGGTGGCCCCCCATGAGTCCTGCCTCCTGGTGCTCATATTCTTGTACCGTCTCCTTCCATACTGTGCCAAGGTTGTGACGTGTGACCCATAGGATGTGGCTAAAGTGATGCTATGCATGTCCAAGATTAGGTTCTTAAAGTAGAAACTAGCCGTGGCTTCCATGTTGGTCACTGCACTGTCACAGATCACTTGCTCTGGGGAAAGCCATGTGGTAAGCACCCTGTGGAGAGGAACCACACGACGAGAAAGTGGACTCTCTTGCCAATAACCATCAGAGTGAGTGTGAAGATCAGATTTTCCAGAACTAACCAAGTTATCAAAGCCTGCAGCCCAGTCCAACAGCTTCACTGCAACTTCATGAAAGACTGTGAACCAGAAACACCCACCAAAGCTCGACCTGTTCCTGACTTTGTGAGATAATACTTACTTGTTTTTAAGCTGCTAAGTTTTGGGCTAATTTTTAAAAATATAGATGTAAATGTATCTATTTATATATATATTTCTCCCTCATATATCTGAAAAATTACTTTTAGTAATAATAATGAAACGAAATAAAAATAATAATGGTCAGAAAAGAAATATGGACAGTGAAATGTTCTCATGTTGAATTTGTATCTACAATCAGGTCAGTTTAAAAATTTGAAAAATATAATGAATATTACATTATAAAAAAATAAATAAAGGAAGGGTTAATACTTTTTAATTATGTTAATGCTTTTTTGTAAAAAGGGAACAATTTATACCGATATATTGGCTGTTGCAGTAATAACAACATTGTGATTTCTTTTTTGAGACTTCTGCAACTATGTCAATAATTTTTTTAAACTTATATTCTTTGCATATTTATGTTCAAAGGATGGCACAGACGTATTTGTCAGTCTATGTTAGCTTAGTTTGTTGAAGAATACTTACTAATTTTCATTTTGAAAAGGTTTTTTTAACACGATACAACAGATAGAAATGGTCAAGAGAAGTCTTACATACTGTCTCTTTCTTCTCTTTTGTTATTATTATTTTTAACCCTGTTGGCATTGAATCACATTTAGATATCTTTTCTCTTTACTATGGTCAGTGTTCATAAAAAGAAGGTGATTCCTGTCATCTTTCAGCCCAGTGTCATTGGAATCTTGTTTCATTTCTGGTGTATGTTCTCTGGAGGTGCTAGCTTGCATTTCTTCACAGTGTTTCTTAACTATATGTGATACTGAAGACATTACATGTTTCCAAGAGGACCCAACCAGACTCATGTATTACTTCAATTACATCTTTTTTGGCTTTTTAAAGACATTTTTTGTTGAGCTCCCTGTTGATTCTGGCTAATGCAATTTCATGGGGGCATGCATACCCAACTTCAAATTCTTCAAGAAATTTATTGGAGTAAATATGAAGCAGTTGCTCAATTTTACAGTCATAGTGCAAAACTCAAATTCCCACAGGACAAATAAGGACAACAACTATTTATTTAATAATTTTTAATTCCAACAGTTTGAATTCTGATAACTTGGTGCCAATCTTATATAATATAAATGTTATTAAAACCAAAATGTCTGCAAAAGATATAATTTGGGCAATGAATAAATTGTATAGCTACTGCAACATTTCATTTTCCTGATTTGTTCTTTAGTTTTAAGATGAAAAATTAACAATTATTAAAGAAGAAATTTCAATTTTAAAGATTGCAAAAGAAAATCAATCAACCAGAAAAATGTCAGCAAAAGGCTTTACTTGGAAATGATTGGCCACCAGGGGATGGAACTCTTCAGCCCTTGGTATACCAGTGATAGCCAAAAATCAGCACTTTTCAGGCAAATCCAAACATAGACCTTATTATAGTGTTTTCTTTTAATCTGCAAGTACAGTACTTTCTTCAGCTCAGAAATATTTTTGTCTATTATATATATATTTTTTCTTCCGTTCCAATTTTTATGATCCCTTCCTCAGGAACGTCTATGACTCATGTTGTCAAATAGCTATTATCTGCTTCAATCTCTCGTCCTATTTCCCATTTTTATGGAAAATTTTTCATTTTAAAATGAAAAAAAAAAGCTTCTCTCTTTTTCCTTTGCATGATTGGGAAAAAATGTATAATAACCAACCTTTCTTTTCTCATATATAATAATCCACTTTTCATTTTTTGTGTATAATAACCCACTTTTCTTTCAAACTTTCTGCAGGGTAAATTCTCCCAGTGCATTTATTTCATTCTCTTTTTATGTCCTTTTAATCTCTGCTTAATTTTTGGTCATTCTTTTATTTCAGTATTTTGTCCTATCTCATATTTATCATATCTTGCTCACAAATTTTATTTTTATAAAATTTTGCATAGATGCACGTAATTTATTCAAACTGAAACTTTTCTTATAAAAGTGTGCCCTATTTTTGCCTTATAAATGCTAAAGTCAACTTTTGTTTTTCAGGAAACTTTTTACAGACCACATGTCTGTTTGCTGTGGGTTTACCACGGTTGGGATTTTCTGCAATGCAGGGTGTATGAATTCACCATGGATTTTCAAAACATATACCTGAGTGGTCTTAGAATTTTCTTCCCTGAAGTTTATATTATTAGCTTAGTGATTCAGACATATGACAGAAGAAAGTTTGATTCCAGAATTGTGAGTGATCCCAGTGGAAATTTCAATTTTATTGAACTTTTCTTCTGTGTTTGACAAATCTGTTTTGCCAGGAGCTATTAAGTCACAAACTGTGTGAATGGACCGAGAGTTTACCCTCCTTGTAAGCTAAGAAGTTAACACGGGCATGTACATATAATCACACACACACAATATGTAAATATATGACAACCAGAACAACATCTTGCACCAAGTTCCCCCGCTGTAATCCCTGAAGGGTGATGTGATGAGGATTGGATACACTACAGGCAAGGGCCCTTATAATTGGGAAACTGAATTTTCATGGGGCTGCTGGAACATCTGCCTGTTTTTCTCTCCACAGAGGTATATACTCAGTACCCTGGAGTGCAAACAAGTCTCCTTTAGGAAAGAAGGGAAGGGCATTTCTAGATCTATTACCTTAAAATATAAGCAAATGTCTCTTGAGAGAGAAAGGAGAAGATTCTATCTGTACTATCCTGAGATGACTCAGGAAAGTACATCTTTGAATCTCTCCAGAGGGAAACACTATCTCTAGCTTCCAAGGCTGTTTGCTGTTTAAATATATCTTTTGCTTAGAAGGTCCTGACCATGTAAGAACACAAGAAATATATGGAGAATTGTCTTCCAACAGGAGCTGAATCTATATTTCATGTATATGATATGGCTTTCTCTAGACTCCTTCCTAGCACTGATATCTGTTTTGTCAGGTCTAGTCTTGGATGTTTGGATGTTTCTGGAGAAGCCTTACCACTCTCCTGATTTTCTGCTTCTTGTACCTGTCTAAAATCTTAAGTCTCAAGAAGTGTTGTTTTTGAATTCTCTTGATATGTTGTGGCTAAAGACACCCTCGAATGATGTCTATACCATGATCTCTTTTTACCCCCAGCCTTTGTCCTTAGAAATAAATCAAGTAAGAATCTCATGTTATTACTTCTCAGGAATGTACCCTACTTTTTCATAAAATAGAATTGTGTATCTAACTTTGACCCATGTGTACCTCCAAATTACTTTTCGTTTGTACCACAATTCTAGTAGACATTCTTCTACCTGTAAGGCACATGAGGGGCATGTTTCCTAAGGTTCTAATTCCAGTGCATCACACATTTATCATTTAGTGGGATTTGGGATAAGAGTGGGAGAAAGTTAGAGGCCTGTGCTCATCTCATAATTTTAAGAATTCTTTGAAATGTAAAAATTGCTTCTCTCTTAAGAAAATATAAATGAAATATTAAAATATTTATAAAAATCTTTTTATTTTTGCTTATGGCATTTTTTCCCCTCCTCTTTAAGAAATGGGCTCCTGATCGATTTTCACTGAGGCATGCCAATGCAGATTAAATTTAATAGTTATTGATAATTTACTACATTTAGGTGATATAGCCCCTATATTTTTAAGATTTATGATGTGTTCATTGTATGCTTGTAGGCCCAAAATACAAGGATTTTAAAAAACCCTAAAATATGTTCTATAAAGTGAAAACTCCTTTTCAATGAAAAAAACCAACATTAGAGAGAAAGCTTACGTGTATGGAAACTTCAGATCTCAAGTAAACAAAGAAAAAATTCAGGCCATGTTACATGGCGTAAATAAGTGAAAGTTTTAGGATAATACTCATTTCCAAAGCATGACATTTAGTCTTTGATTTATTTAACAGCACCATAGGTTGATTACACAATAATAAATTCACTGTAGACATATGCAAAAGAACATTTATGTATAAACTACAAGAGGTTGTTATCATAGAGACTGTAACCATATCATCAACATGTAACATGGTTTCAGAATACAAGCATCCAAGATACCATTAATATATAATCTGAACAGAAATGGAAACTTATAAATGTTCCTATTTCTCTAGTAGTGACAATTAGAGATGCTATTGCTGTGTTATCGCTAAGATAATGTTCTTATCTTACAAGATTCAGTTTCTTGCAAAGCTCTCAATAATCTCATTATTTTATTTCTTTAAGATGTATTTGCACTCTAAGTTGCACGTTTAAAAATTATTTTTCTATAAAATCACAAGAGCCTCAGAACAAAGCTGTAAAAAATTCTATCAACTAATTGGCAGTTAAATCCTAATGTATTTACTATGGTGGTAACAAAGTGCACATATAACAAAAAGGCATTATACACGCATTTGGGGATTCTTGTGTAGACTCATTGGGAAATAATTTGGCTCAATTCCTTTTTTCCTCACAAGCATAAAACTGCATATTTTAGCATTTAATAAGAATGCTCAACAAGTTAAATACTTTTTACAAAAAACAATTTGAGTAACAATGACTATGTACATCAACTTGTTAATGAGATATTTTCATTAAATTCAATAAAGTTAGTGGATGAATCTAACCAGCACTAGCTTCATACCTCACTTTCCTTATGCAATAAGACAGAGACCAGGCTGGGCATGGTGGCTGAGGCCTATAATGCCAGCACGTGGGAGGCTGAGGCAGGAGGATTGCTTGAGGCCAAGAGTTCAAGACCAGCCTGGGCAACAAAGGGAGATACCGTACCGTCTCTACCAAAAAAACAAAACAAAACCAAAGATGGACACCAAAGGGGAACCGTAAAGTTGCAGAGTGACTTCCTCAATGGCCCTTTATTTTTGCAGGAAGAGGCAACAAAATGAACTGTATTTTATCTATCCTAGTATATTCCAGGATTTTCCCAGGGGATTTGAATATGTAATCTCACTCAATTTTTTGATGGCCCCACATTAATATATAATTTTACAGACCAGGGAATAGAAGCTCAAAGAGGCTAATCAGCCCACTCAACCTAGAAAATGGGAGTCATCCCAGATTTTTCCTCCTTCTTTTCCCCGCATCCAAACAATTAAGTTCTATCCATTTTTATCTCCTTGATATGTTTTTAATCCCTGTTCTCTTTGTTATACTTGTCTCTTAGATAAACATGTAATTTATGACATCAATAACATGAAGGGAGTGGAGCTATAAAGGATGAGTTTTTATATGTGATTGAAGTTGTTATCAGTTTAAAATAAATTTTTATGACCTTATGATGTTTTAGGTAAATCCCATGGTGACCACAAAGAAAATATCTAGAGAATATACCTTCAAAAAAATGAAAATAAGATCAAATCATGTCCTGGTTTTATAGTTTCTCTCTATAGGGAGGTGGATCTGAACCACCTAGTCTGCCAATGCTTGAAGCGAACCCCCTCTTTTTTCATTATCACACAGTTTTTTCTCTCTATCCTAAGTGGCTACGGGTTGCATTTTGCATTGCCAGAAATTAATGTGTTCTACTAAAAGAAGAAAGAAAGCCAATCATTTCATATATTGCTCTTAGGCATCACTAAAGCTCTGATATTTCAGGTTTCTCTTTATGCCACTCTTATCCATCTGAGTGGAAGGAAGAAGTGTAGAGCTTTATTTTTTCCATTGGTATGAATTATGTCACCCACTCGTGAAGCAGAAAGAAGTGCAGCTTGTTGTTTTGTTGCTAATGGAGTAATAATTTATTTTTTCCTCTTCCCAGATTAATGTTAAGTTTATCAAGAGCAAGGGTTGTCTCTTAACGTTTCTTTTTATGTATTAGCAATACAATATGCAGTTGTTGAATCAATGAATAAGTGAAATAAAATCTGAGCCAGTGCTACCTGCTGAGAGCACCACTGAAAGGATATTCTAAAGAGTTCTAGAGCACAAGGAGTTGGACGTTACTTGATTGTCTTCAAATCACCACCCATGAAGAGCAAACATTTTTCTTTTTTTATGAAATAAAAAAGAAATCAGGAAGAGATTAGATAATGTGACAGTTAGAAAATTGATATTTGTCATGTGCTCAGTTGGATCATGTGAGTGATGTGATATTTATAGGAAAGATTGTTTTCTCTTCTTTGGCTCAATGAAAAAAATTACATTTATTTTATTAATAAAACTACATTAGATATTTATTTATTTCAACATGTGGATTGCATAAGACATACTGTATAAAAGGAAAGAACGTTTTCTTAAAGTGATGGGTAGGTTAATACATAACTTCATGTAATACATTATACAAACTATTGAACATAATCTGTGTTGTTTATACTTCAGTAATAAGTAGAAATATGTAACATTTTCTCAGCTGACGAGAATACTATATGTGAAAGTACGTGAAAAGAACAAATCTAAGACATTAGTCTGAGCAGAATTTACTAATGTCCTACATACAGGTTGCTAGGCACATTCTAATACAATCAAATAAAAGAAAATTATTTCAAACCTACTCACAATTCAATTCAGCTGTTATTTTAAAGTCTTCAAATCAGAATTTGGATGCATTGACAAGCTTAGGGGTAAAATTATGGTGTTCTATCATTTCTTAAAGAACAGAAGAAAATTCTAAAACATGACAGCATTTAAATGACATAGTACCCCACTTAAACTTAGGCTTGGATAGTGAAGTCAGTTATTCAAACCTGATTTATGATAAGTATGCCTCCCAGTACACCCAAATTACCTTATCTTGTGTTTCAGCTTCCTTTCTACTGTGATATGCAAGTGACGAGAAAAATGCAAGGGGAGAAAGACCAACATATATAGTAACAGCATGGTGTGATAGAGAGGTGACCCGAGATTGTCTCCAGGATTACTTCTAACTTAGATGTGCCACTTGAAGCAAAGGACAAGTCTTTGGGTATTAGCTACCCTAAATTAAAATGAGAGATATACTAGATGATTTTAATATCATTTCCAGTTTTACTATTCTAATATTCAGTTCTATTATTCACTTCCCCAAATATATGCTATCAACTCAAAGTTTCAAAAATGTTTATTTTTTTTCTGTGAGTTTTACAATGATGCATATTCTCTAAATTTTATAAATAGAAAGCAAAAACATCTCATTTGTTGATATTATTTTGACTTCTTTTATTCTCCTGAGTAAAGAAAATAAATAAATAAATGAGAATTTGTCTCTAAAACTTCTTGTCCATATTTATTTAACTTAGGTTATTAATAAAAACATCAAATCCATACATAGTGTTTCTAGGTATTCTCATTTATTTCCATAAAAATAAGATTTGAGTAATTGCAGTCTTCTCTTGAGTATCACCATAGGGAGACTAGAACAGTAACATGGATTACATAAAGCAGAAATTTATTCAAGCAATCTATTTAATTTAAAAATGTGCAAACTATAATTTTTTTCAGCCAAATCACTTTCTTTTCTTTATGGACCATGTAATTCTCCCATACTAATTTTTTAAACAGTCATTAACTGATAGAAGATAAAAATAATCTGGAAGCACATAACGGGGCCAAGAGAAGCTGTTTTAGGGATTTTTAAATTAATTCCACAGGAAATTATTTTATACTGTCATATAAGAGTAAACCTTTTAGGAGCCAAATTTGCTGAAAAAGTTATCTGAAATCCTGTCTAAGAACTTTTATGGCAAAACATGAAAGGGACTTTTGTATTTATACCTGTAGAGATAGTGACAAAAGTTCTTAGGATCAAGGGAGAAATCATCTAGTTCTTTCTTTCATGACCAAAATTCTGCTGTTCCCATGTCTGAGTGACTGTAAAGTACTTGAGAACAGTTACTGCCTTCATCTCTCAAAGAAGCAAATGCAGTGTAAGGGTGCTATTTTTTCAAATTTGTTTAGCTTCTGAAGCTTCCCTTCAAAGGAAACCACATAAAGAATTCATTATCATACAGCTAAGGATGGAAATACTCCCACTGGGGCCCTGAGGAACTGTCAGGGGAAGCACGGTCTGAAAACCACTGGAGTATTTGAGAGACCCTGCTTTAGAATTGGGCACACATGGTAGCTTAATACCAGATTTACCACATCCTAGCAGTGTAATCTTGGACAAATTATTTATCCTCTCTGACCTTTAATTTCTTTGCAACAGATTGGTCTCCAAAATGGTCTGCCAACAATATCTGCTATCTCTTTACGTACATGCTGCTCGTCCTATCCAGAGCCAGAGGCTGTTTCTCCTCCCTTTCAATCTGAGCCAACTTTGCGATTTGCTATGATTAATGGAATATGGTAGAATAGATGTGGTGCCAGTTCTGGGACTAGGTCTTAATTGTTCAGGCAGTGTCTGTTTTTACTGTCTTGGAGCCATGAGTCACTATGTAAGAAATCCAAGTACTCTGATGTAGATAGAGGCCTATCCTTCCCCCACTGGGTCCAGCCATCCCATTTGAGCCACCAGACATATGAATAAAGCCATCTGGGGTATAGCCACAGGAGTGAACCGAGTCTTCACCAAATGGAGCAGAAGAACCACTGGGCTGAGCCCAGGCAACACAGAATTATGAGAACTAATAAATCATTACTGTTTAAAGTCCCAAAGTTTTGGGGTGGTTTTTAATACACCAATAGATAAAGAAAACATTTGTCATTGAACTTGAGATAATTATAACTAGTTGCTAGTGTTATAAGAATTTGAGATTTTATACATAATGTATCACCAATGTAGATGTTTAATTCTTATTCTTTTTTCTTTCTCCCCATTTTCTTCCTTCAATTACTCTTTTCCCCATATCCTCTAAACCCCAATGCCTAAGATGTTAATGGAAATGTGAAGAATTTTGATGAGAAGGAAGGGAAAGAGGGAAACCTAGACAAGACAAATCTCCACCTTGGGTTAGCAAATCATCCTCATTCAAGAATTGTAGTCTTTGAAAGTTTCAATAAATAGCATCCTTGTTGATCACATTTGTTCTGAACCACATGAAAAATTGAAGATGTAGAAGGTGGGGCATTAGGGTATCACCGCAATGACTGGTTAAGGCTAGTTGGAGGCTTTAACTTGGTGTAGAACCAAAGAGGCTTCCAAACACTGAATCCCCATTACACAATTCCACCACTAGTCCCAGGCATTACTATCTGGTATTACCTCCTTATGTTGGGGAGAACAAACTGGCAAAGCTGTGCTGAGTGCTACCCCTGGAACTGAGTGTGTCAAGTGGCAGATACAGGCCAGGAACTACCCTCGTAGCTTTCTCTGCACATGGGAGGATGCTCCAGGAGCAGTGAAGAAGCATCTCTCTTTAACATTAACTACTGTCCTGCTCCACATTTCCAATTCCACAACTGTGGGGTATTACATGGACACAGAGTGCTTGCGAATTCTTTTGCATTCTCTACTTGTTTATATCTTTCCATAAACTCCCAACACTCGTAGTACTTATGCAGTGTTTAAGTACAAATATGTATTTTTTACAATTCCCTTTTCTGGAGTAATCACCCAGCAAATGGCCCTGCAAAGGTGTAATTTAAAAAAAATAGTCCTTCAATGGAAACAATTATTTTTTAAAAAAAACCTTTGTTCTCAAAAATGTGTGCTGCCAAAATGCCCTCAATGCCATTTGAATAGCCATTATATTGCTTAACTTGCAGGATTTGCTCTTACACACTAAAATATTAATGGCATACAGTAAATTTCCACTCATTTGCAAACTTTTCTAGTAAGTCGTAATGTATGCGCTCTATGATTTTAATTGCAAATTGTGCCCTTGGAACTCCTCAGTAAATATTTCCTTAGTAAAGTACTGCAAGCACATATACATTTATTATGCAGGTCAGTAAAATATTTGCATTTAAGTAATATTACATGAGAGAACAGCAAACAAATTTCCATGTTGAAATTTTCGTCTGCTGTCACCATTTTTCTGGGAAGACAAGTTATACTAGAAGTCTCCATAGTTTAACCCAAAGAGATACCGCTCGTCTAGGAAAAAGGAACTGTTCCAGATGTGATATATGACTGGGTGACTAGACATTTTGGTTTGCCCAGGATAGGTCTAGTTTATGCCAGTTGTCTTGGCATAATTATTAATAGTGCTCTCTTTCATTCATAAAAGTGTCTAGGGCTTGAACAGTAAGAGTAAATTGTATAGTTATCATATATACAACTCTATTATTTGATCAAGATTAAAATACAGACCATATATGAAGGTTAGGCCCACAAAGAAGGAGATCTTGGGATTACATCATAGCAAATTTATCTAATGCTAAGCATTTCTGTTACAGGTATGAAGAAAAAACAAACCTTTATAATGACACCCTGAAGTACATTTTCAAGCTAACCAATGTTATCATGATATTTTGGGAAATAACCACAAGGAAGGATACACAAGGATGTGGTCAAATAGTCAAGCATTTGGAATGATGGTGACAGGGAGAATATAGAACATGTATCATTAAGAACAGAGTGATGTGTTGTAATAATTCATATCTTGGGACCATGGTTTATAAATATTTATGATCTCTATTCCTAAGCCAGTATTTTGAAAGTGAGATGAATAGTTATTATGAGCTTCAAATATTTTTAATTAAAATATTTGTTTTAATTAGATTCAGAAGACTTTTCAATCAGTCTTGACTATCAGTTGTTCAATATGGATGAAAGGTGAAGAAATGTTAAGTGATTTGACAAATCACTTAACTTTTCCAGTGATATGTTAATAAAATAACACAGAGAGATTGGTATTTATATCAGTATGACCTCCTCTTTGGGAGAGGGGAGCTAGTGATGAGGAGAGAGAGATTCTGGACCAAGGCAGCTCTTGGTAGCTGGAATCAGATAAGGAGTAGTTGGAACAGAAGCAAAAGGAATCAAAGTGTAAGTTTGTGATGAGGTGGCTAAAAATGAAAGAAACTCTGCAGAAAAAGCATTCAACAAAATTCAGCACCCTTTCATGATAAAACCCTCAACAAACTAAGCAAGGAACCTTCCTCAAATTATAAAGCCATACATGAGAACCTACAGCTAGCATCATACTGAACAGGGAAAAGCTGCAATCATTCCCACTAAGAACTGAAACAAGACAAGGATGCCCATTGTAACTGCTTCTATTCAATGTAGTACTGGAAGTCCTAGCCAGAGCAATCAGGCAAGAGAAAGAAATTAACGGTATCCAAATCAGGAAAGAGGAACTCAAACTATCACTTTTTGCTGATAGTGTGATCTTATATCTAGAAAACCCCAAAGATTCCACCAGGAGACTCCTGGAATTAATAAATAAATTCAGCAAAGTCCCAGGGTACAAAATCAGTGTACGCAGATCATAGCATTCCCATATATCAATAATAGTCAAGCTGGGAGTCAAATCAAAGACTAAATACCATTCACAACAGCTACAAAGAAAATAAAATACCTAGGGAATATACTTAACCAAGGAGGTAAAAAATCTCTACAAAAAGAACTATGAAACATTGAGAAAAGAAATCGCAGATGATACAAACAAATAGAAAAACATATCTTGTTCATGGATTGGTAGTATCAACATTGTTAAAGTGTCCATACTACTCAGAGTGATTTACAGATTCAATGCAATCCCCATCAAAATATCAACATCACATTTCACAGATCTAGAAAAAATAATTCTATGCTTCATTTGGAACCAGAAAAGAGCTCAAATAGCCAAAGCAATTTTAAGCAAAAGGAACAAATCTGGAGGCATCACATCACCAGACTTCAAAGTATACTACAAGGCTATAGTAACCAAAATGGCATGGTATTGGCACAAAAATAGAGACACAGACCAACGGAACGGAATAGAAAACTCAGATATAAAACCATCCACATACAGCCAACTGATTTTTGACAAAGCAGACAAAAATGTATACTGGGGAAAAGAATCCCTATTCAATAAATGGTGCTGGGAAAATTGGATAGCCACATGCAGAAGAACAAAACAGGATGCATATCTCTCACTACTCACAAAAATTAATTCAAGATGATAAAAGACTTAGATCTAAGGCATGAAACCATAAGAACGCTAGAAGAAAATGTTGGAAAAACTCTTCTAGATATCAGCCTAGGCAAAGAATTTATTAAGAAGACCCCAAAGCCTATCATAACAATGACAAAAATAAATAAATGGGACTTGATTAAATTAAAAAGTTTCTGCACAGCCAAGAAAACAATCAACAGAGACAACCTACAGAACGGGAGAAAATATTTGTGAACTATACATCCACTAAAGGGCTAATATCCAGAATCTACAAAGAACTCAAGCAAATTAACAAGAAAAAAACAAACAAACCCATTAAAAAGTGGGCAAAAGACATGGACAGAAGTTTTTCAAAAGAAGATAGACAAATGGCCAATAAACATATGAAAAAATGCTCAACATCACTAATCATCAGGGAAATGCAAAGTAAAACCACAATGAGATATCACTTTACCCCTGTTAGAATGGCTTTTATTAAAAAGTACAAAAATAATAGATGCTGGCACGGATGCGGAGAGAAAGGAATGCTTCTACACTGTTGGTGGAACTGCAAATTAGTACAACCTCTATGGAAAACAGTATGGAGACTCCTCAAAAAACTAGAAGTAGACCTACCATTTGATCCAGCAATCCCACTACAGTGTATTTACCCAAAGGAAAAGAAGTCATTTTATCAAAAAGACCTGCACTCAAATGTTTATTGCAGCACCGTTCACAATTGCAAGAAGGTGGAATCAGCCCAAATGCCCATCAATTCATGAGTGGATTAACAAAGTGTGGTATATGTATACCATGGACTACTACTCAGCCATGAAGAAAGATGATTTAATGCTTTTTGCAACAATTTGGATGGTATTGGAGACCATTATCCTAAGTAAAGTATCTAAGGAATGGAAAAACAAACACCACATGTACTCACTATTAAACTGGAACTAACCGATGAGCACACATGTGCATAGAGGGAAGTAAAACTCACTGGAAATCAAGCAGAGGGGTGGGGGAAGGAGGGGATGGACGATAACCTATTTAATGGGTAAAATGAAAACTATCTGGGTGATAGGCATACTTATAACCATGCCTCAAGCATTATATTAATAAAAGTGATCCATGTAACCACAAAATAACTAAACAAAAAATAAAAATGAAAGATTCTTCGAAAATGTAAACTGTAAAGATTTGTCTTGCAAAAAATTCTACAATGTAGGTGAGGTGAGACCAGGTAAGAAAATTGGGGAAATAACACCTAGAGAGTTTACCAGAAGCAATCATGTGCAGAAATAGGGAGCCAGTTATCAAGAGACTATGACTTAACCTTTAGGTGGGAGGGTGCTGAAGTGTACCCAGAGTGTTCTAAGACCATTTCTTTGATGAAGTGGGAAAAGTGTGTGTGTCCATTTGTGTATATTTGTGGTGGGGACAGATAAGAAGGCACCTCTGTTGTAGACAGTGAGAAAGTTTTAAGAATATTCTATTTTCTTTCTGTGTTCCAGAAGGTTGCCACTAATAAATAATAGATATGCATTCTATGGGCACTGTGCTCTGTGTTTTAGGTAAAGAATGTTCTAACAAATCTTAAGATTTATTGTTTTAAGAAAACATACAGCTTGACCTCCTCACTATGTAACTCTCACAGTCCATAAAATGTAAGAAATATTACTATACTTCTATTTGTAAATGTGAGCAACAATAAAATGTTTCATAATGGTTAATTTTAGATGTAACCTGATTTTTTGATATTTGTGGTAAAATATCCATAACACAAAATTTAGCATTTAAATAATTGTAAAGTGTAAATTTGGTGGCATTAAGTATATTTCACAATGTTAGGCAACCATCACCAATATTCATTTCCAGAAAATTTTTCTTCTTCGCAAACAGAAACTATGGACCCATTAAAATGTAAAATCCCCATTCTGCCTCCTTCTCAGCCCCTTGGGTAACCTCTATTATACTTCTGTCTCTATGAATCTTCCTATTCTACACACCTCATATAAGTGGAGTCCTACAATATTTGTCCTTTTGTATCTGGCTTTTTCACTTAACCTATGTTTTCAAGGTTCATCCTTGTTGCAGTGCATTTCAGAATTTCTTTCCCTCCTAAGGCTGAATAATATTCAATTGTATGTATGTACTGTGTTTTATTTTTTTTATCTGTCTATCAATGAACATTTGAATTGCTTCCACCTTTTGGCCATTGCAAATAATGCTGCTATGAACATCGGTATACGAATATCCATTTGAATCCCTGCTTTCAATACTTTTGGGTGTATACCTTGGAGCGAAATTGCAGGGTCATACGGTAATTCTATGTTTTACTTTTTTAGGAACTGCCAAATTGTTTTCTGCAGCGGCTGCACCATTTTACCTTTCCACGAGCAATGTACAAGAGTTCCAATTTGTCCACATCCTTGCCAACACTTGTTATTTTCTTTCTTTCTCCTCCTCTCCTTCTCTTCCTCCTCCTCCTTCCTCCTCCTTCTTTTAAATAATAGTCATCCTAATGGGTATGAAATGGTATCTCTCGTTAAGGTGTTGATTTGCATTTTCCTACTGGACAGTGATATTGAACATCTTTTCATGTGATTATTGCAAATCTTCTTAGGAGAAATGTCTATTCAAGTCTTTTGTCCATTTTTGAATGGGGCTGTTTGTGTTGTTGAGTTGTAGGAGTTCTTTATTTTGGCTATTAATTCCTTATCAGATATATCACTTGAAAATATTTTCTCCCTTTCTGTGGGTTGTCTTTTCACTCTCTTGATAGTGTCATTTGATACACAAAACTTTTTAATTTTGATGAAGTCCAATTTATCTGTTTTTTACTTTTGTCACCTGTGCTTTTAGTGTATATCCAGGAAATCATTGCCAAATCATGTCATGAAAATTTCTTCTATGTTTCCTTCTAAAAGTTTGAGAGTTTTAGTTCTTACATGTAGGTCTTTGATCCATTTTGATATAATTTTGTATATGGTGAAAGGTAAGCATCCATGTTCACTCTCTTGCATATGGATGCCCAGTTTTTCCAGCATCATTTGTTGAAAAGATTGTTCTTTCCCCATTAAATGGTCTCGGAACCTTTGTCAAAAACAAATTCACCATATATTCTAGATTCACTTGGGGGCTCTTTATTCTGTTCCATTGGTTTATATATCTGTCCTTATGCCAGTTTCATACTGTTTTGATTACTGTAGATTTGTAGTAAGTTTCAATATCAGGAAGTATGGGTACTTCAAATTTATTATTTTTCAAGATTATTTGGATGTTTAGGGTCCCTTGAAATGCTATATAAAAATTAGAATGGGCTTTTATATTTCTTCAAAAATGCCATTGAGATTTTGAAAGGGATTGCATGGAATCTACAGATTGCTTTGGGTAATAATGTCATCTTAACGATATTATGTCCTCCAATCTATGAATATGGGATATCTTTCCACTTATTTATGTCTTCTTTAATTTATTTCAGCAATGTTTTATGGTTTTCAGTGTATAAGTCTTTTGATTCCTTGGTTAAATTTATTTCTAAATATTTTATTATTTTTCACACTACTGTAAATGGAATTGTTTTCTTAATTTCCATTTTGGGTTCATTGCTAGTGTACAGAAATGCATCTGTTTTGTGTTGGTTTTTTATCTTACAATATTGCTAAATTCGTTTGTTAGCTCTAACAGTATTTTTGTTGCATCTTTTAGGGTTTTCTACATATAAGATCATTCATCTGCAAACAGAGATAATTTTACTTCTTTTCCAATTTGAATGTCTTTTATTCTTTCTTAATGCCTAATTCTCTGGCTAGAATATCTAATGCTATGTTGAATATTAGTGTCAGAGGTGAGCTTCCTTATCTTATTCCTGATCTTAGGGGTCTGTCACCATTGAACACAATGTTAGTTGTGTGTATTTAACTTAATTTTAAAAATAACTTTATAGTTTGCTCATCAGAGAGAGTTTTATGTTGCTTATAATGAAGTTGAAATATTATTTATATTTGCAGGGTGATAACTCTATTTGTTATAAACTGAAAGTTTGTGTCCCCCAAAATCCATATATTGAAATCTAATCCCCAATGTGATGGCATTAGGAAGTGGGACCTTTGGGAGGTAATTAGGTCATAGGGCTGGAATCTTCATGAATGGGATTAGTGCCCTTATAGAGAGAGGCCAGAGTGTTAGCTTGCTCTTTCTGCCATGTGAAGACACATCAAGAAGGTGGGCATCTGCAACTGGAAGAAAGCCCTCTCCAAAAATCCCATTATAACAACACCTTGATCTCAGAATTCCAGCCTCCAGAACTGTGAGAAATAAACGTCTGTTGTTTATAAGCTACCTAATGTATGGTACTTTGTTACAGTGGCTCAAACTGATTAAGTACTATTGTAGATTTGCCTGGATTTTCAAGGAAGAAAAAGTCAAGGTCTTGGTTACAGGAAGATGCACCTGGAGAAACAGTACCGACAAAGATACCTGCTGTGTCTGTGGAATGATTAGATAACTTGAGGTCAGATAACAGCCAGCTCTTTTCCACTTGATATTTACCAGAAAATCTAATTTGTGAATAGGATTAGAATAAAGAATGGATTTTAGAAACAAAAGCACACTAAAAACATTTTTTTTAAAAAGGGAAATTCTTGTCCTTAGATTAAACTGACTTTGTAAAAAATTTTCTCATAAGTTATTGAAGGAATCCTCTGATTATAAGGACAATAAATAGTTTAATAGATTTTTATGTCTAAAATGAATTGGCTCAATAGTTGGTACTGAGTTTCTGCCACCATCATTTTAGTATTTTGTAATAACATGACACAATCTTCGTAGGGGCCTGGCCTCTTGTTGAATAGTTTGAGGAAATGTTTTCTCCATGTCTCTGGATTGTCATAAAACAAAAACAAAACGGACGTCACTTGAGGAAATTGCTATGTACTGAGTTGTGTCCTACCACAATTCATATGTTGAAGTCCTAACCCCTGGTGTGATGGTATTAGGAGATGAGGCCTTGGAAAGGTAATTAAGTTTAGATGAGCTGGTGACGGTGGGCCCTCGTGATGGGATTAGTGCCCTGATAAGAAGAGACACCAGAGAGGAGCTTTCTCGAGTTTTCTCTCTCTCCCTCTCTCTTTCTCTCTCTGCCAAGTGAGGATACATCAAAAATGAGTAGTCTAAGACAAAAATGAAAGAAATCAACCACAGTCCTTTTTAATTTTTTAAAATAACTTATTTTGGCCTAAATTAAGAAAATATTAAAGAGAGCAGCCTTCTTAATGTTTTATCATTAATGGAAAAATGCATCTTTGAAGAAATCATCCTAATTGCATTACCACAGATTTAAAGGAGCTATTTTTTTGTGTGTCTCCAGTTACTTTTTTTCAGCTTTATATATACAATGAAAAGATTGGAGAATCAAACAAACCTTATGAATTAAACAAAAAAAAATGAGTTCAAGCTAAAAAAAATCCATGTTTGAATGTTTGGATGCTGAATAAAGGATTTATCATTGTGTGGAAGATTAAACCAGATGACCTTTCTAAACCTTTCCAATTTTAAATTCTGCAATTTAAGAAATTGTCACTGTGTTTAACTGTTTGGTAGGATCCAATTAGCTGTCCTGTCAGGACCTTTGTGAACCCAGCAAAAATTATGCAAACTTATAATGAGAATTAACAAGGAGTTGGGTAACTCCTTTATCTGGCACGAGGAAATTCATTTAATAACAGTATGGCAATGCAATTGCCTTAATTGCCTCAGCAATGTCATTTAAAGTTAACCAAGTGCATACGAACATATAAGGCATTGCACAGAAAATAAAGATGAAGTGCATTCTAGACTTACATTATTCATGGCAGACTAAATTTAAACTAAATTTAGACCATCTATTTCATGAATTTATTGCTAAGTTTCCAGTATAACTAAGTGTCAAGAAATAAAATGAAAATAATTGCACCTTTAGTCAAATATCATTCTAGAATCTCTGTTTTATACAACCCATACATTTTTCTTGAAATATACAATTATGTGCATGTATATACGAAGCTATTTTATTTATTTTTGCATAGACATATATAATTCTGTTTATATAACACATATGCATAAATTAGTCATCAATTTCTAAAACATGATTAGTGTATGAGTTGATTTGGACAAAGTTACCATGTCAGCTTTGGCATAGTGAAATAATACTTTGTCAAAAATGTGATAATCTATTAAAAGTAAATGAAAAATGAAATCTTACTCATATAGGAGCTTAAATTTCATTTGAAATGAAGACCAAATATAGAAAGGTTTTTTTAAAAAAAGAAACTCATGGCATTATAGATCTTTTAAGTTATTGTTGTACTGTTATTATTTATTATTTCCACACAGTGAGTAGGAAAGAGCTTTAGGGTACCATTTTGCATGTTAATCGTAATTAGTTGCTGCTGATAGCTGTGAGGTAATGAGGTAGAAAGTCAAAGACCCAAAAGATTAGTGAAGACAACTAATCAGGGAGGGGCTGATTGATGAGGTCATCTTTGATCTGGACCTGAAATGATGGGTAGAATTTGGATAATCAGAGAAAAACTTAGAAATCCAACCACTCTGAATGAATTAAAAACAACATTAATTTTTATGTTTTCATTTTTCAAAGTGGAAATGGCTTAATTTCTTTTCTGATTATAAAGTAAAGATAATATGAGAAAGATAACTAGTGGTGAGGCTGTGAGTGTGGTACGTGTGTGGGAGGGAGAAATAGAAAAATTTCATATTTTAGACTATATAAGCATGAACGTCATATTGATGGATATCAAATAATTATTGGTTAATTGGAAAATATGCATAGGCAATATTATTGTAATTCAATCGTGTTTTTTTCATATCTAACATGTACAGAATTGTATTGTATATAGTCAGGGCACATAGCTGAGAACTCAGCTTAATTATCCAGGACTTGCAAAAGGTACAAGGTCTATCTCTTCGAAAAGACCTCATTAGGGAACACAGATTTACAGACAACTCTGGATGAGTGAATAAGAGTCATGTGAAATTTTCTGAAAGCATCCCTTTCTACTTCTGGGTCCAGTCTTTTATATACACATCTTAAATACATGAAGTTGGAGCATTCCTGCGCATGACATTGTGTGACCAGGTGCTGTGAACATTTAGGCCATGAGTACCCGACGCATTTTGGAATTTATCAGTGAACCACGTGAATTCAGAATGCAGTACATAATACATTAGGCACAAAGTTGCAATCAGGCTAATTCAGCCTAATCTGAGTACATTTCTCAGGTCGGTGCTGTGGTATTAGAACAGAGGATATTTCCCCTTGACATCCCTGGGAATCACGTATCAAACTATTAGACCAGCTGTAAAGAAGCATTCTAAAGTGAACAGAGAAACAGAAAGAGTAATTAATAATGATTTTGTGTATGTTCTTTTACTTTATTTCTCCATACACACATATATATTCACACCTACCCGCTTAGATATAGATAGAAACAAAGATCAAACTATATACACTGTTTCTAAAGAGCTTTAAATCACCTTAATATAGCAAGGACGTGTTTCTGTGTCAAAATACAGAGATCTGCATCATTATTTTAACTGTAGCTTTGAACTTCCCCTCTTTGCTTTCATCATACTGGCCTGGTAAAAAGCCCAACCCTGGTTTAATGTATAATCACCCACCCTGCACGTGCAAAATGTGTTTGGAGAAAACACAACCACACGCACTGGGTTTACCTTAAATGTATGGCTACGAACCTCACTCAGGTGAGCATTCAGCACTGCCTTGGGAAGCTTAACTGTATCGGTACAGCCTAACTCTTCACTTGAACATTGTGTCTCATTCCCTGCTTTCTTTTAAGAGGTTTTGTTCCTGCAATTATCTTTTTTCTATCTGGCATCATCAATTTTCCTGCCTAATGGATCATTTCCATCAGCATACGAGCATCCTGAAATATTTTCAATCTTAGGGAAACACCCCTTCTTTTAATTACATCCCCTACTCTAGTTACCACCTCATTTCTCTGTTCCTCTTTCTAAAAAAACCTCTTGAGAAAGGTGTCTATATTATCTGTTTCCATATACTCAATACATTTTCTTTTCTTAAACTCATTTAGATTAAGCTGTTCTTTCACCCATCTCTGGGTTGAAGTTTGCCAATGAACTTCATGTTGCCAGATTGAAGTCTTGATGACGAGTCCTCACCTTACTCGACCTCCCCTTGGCATTCAATTACTCCCTTCATCCTGGAACACATTATTCGCTTTGTTTCCAGGGCACTGCCCACTTCTGGTTTCCCCTCTCATGGGCTGCTGCTTCTCAGTCTCCTTGCTAGATCCTCTTCCCCTTCTTGTCCTTTAAATGTTGGCCTGCTCCAGAGTTTCATATTTCCACTGTAGATTTTCTTATCTTTTCCTATTCCTTGGGTGATTTCATCCATTCCCAAGGCTTTACATTCATATATACACTAAAGATTCCTAGCATACTTTCCCCTGAACTGAAGACACATATATCCATATATAGATCATACACCCAACTGCCACTCGCCATGTCTCCTTGGATGTCCACAAGCAATTTAAAATTAACATATCGTAAACTGAACTTTTAATATCTTCCATTACTTTGCTACATCTGCTCACGTTTTTCCCAGACACTGACAATTGCTTGCTACACAGATTCGATTAACCCTTCTTCTTTACTTGACTAGAGAATCTTGATTCTGTTTAGGCTGGCAATGTGTAAAATTCTCACCTGCTCAAGCCTGTGTCACATGGGGACCCCTAGCCTCATAAAAGGGATTGAAGGAGAATCTTTTATTCTATTTTCTGGAATAATGTGCGTAGCATAGTAATTAACTGTTCCTTGAAGGTTTGGTAAAACTTGTCTATAAAACTGACTGAACCTCATTGGGGGGTTGTGTATGTGGGGCGGGGGTAGAGAGCTAAATTGGATTCACTTTAAAGGAGAAAATGTAATATGCATACACTTACATTTGGGTGCAAACCAGTAATTACGAATGCCTAACATATGGGAAAAAAAGATTTTTCAGTTTATTTGGGCAGAGCACCTAAATTGATTACAAAGGGTATACAACAATTTTGTTTTTTTAAAAAAATTTTTGACATTTTTTATTGAACATGTGAATAATATATTCAAGGAATAAACCTTCAGATTCATTTATTTCATTGATGGAGCTTAAAAATGACAATTGTGTTATGTTTTATCAACAGTTTACCCACTACACATGAAGATATAAAAATAGTCACTATGCCATGATTTAAAAAAAAGAGGCAATCAATTTACAGGGTGAAGAGGTAAGATGATTTATGAGTCACGTTTTATTTTATTTTTTATTTCAAAATATTGAGGGGGTACAAATGTTTTAGGTTACATGGATAATTTTTGTAATGCTTGAGTCCCGGCTATAGGTGTGCCTGTCACCCGAATAGTGTTCATAGTACCCATTAGGTTGGTTTCTTCCCCTCCCCTCCTCCCAACTCCCCCCTGGTTGATTTCCTCTGAGTTTAACTTCCCTCTGTGCACATGTGTGTTCATCTTCCTTCTCTGCTTTGAAATTTTCCTCTGTCAGGTCCCCAGGAGGCTCTAGTACCTATTCCTCTGACCTACACCTGAGCTGTATCCTTTCTCCCCTCACCTTAACCTGAAACCCTATCTTCCCTCTGTGACAGTCCGGCAAGCGATGTCTCTAGTCAGCCTTCTTGCCTTGATTCCCCAGCTGTTTTGAATATACACATAAATGATATAATGTGCACATTGCCTGGTATATAGTAGACAGTCAATAAATACTGAAAACTATAGTGTGGTTTACTTTGATACTTTCAAGGCAGAAGTTGTGCTTCAAAATGACTATTCAAAAGTTTATTCTAGTTTTTGAAAATAATATACAATTTAATAATATTCAGATTCATAAACCCAATTTTCTATTAAGCTTTTAATTTTTAAAATATTGTCGTTCTACTTATATGTATTGCTTATGAATTTTGTCATTATAGGTATAAGTTGTGCAATTTTTAGTGATCACTTTAGTGACTTCTGAATAATACTGGGTCCCATTTATAACTGGATTTGTAAGTTAAACCTATTTAATTTATCTCTATATGTTTTGGCTAATGCTCTCCCAAGTATTTAAGCAATCCTTGCAAAGCTAATCAACTAACATTTAAACAGAGCAAACTAAAGTTCTTTCAATTGTTCTAATCCTAGATATAAACTTACGACATTTCCTCTTAAAGTCACAAGTCTAAATTAGTTACTCAATTATACATTTTAAATTGAAATTATAAGACCACCACTCTACTAGGCCATTTTTCTCAAATAAATAAAATATCAAATATGCACAGTTTCCTATGTGTAAAATACTCATACTATAGTTTTGATTCTCAGTTAATGGAAATTACTTTTGACCAGAGATGTCTCCTGGGTATGACATTTAAAGCTGGAGGCATCCAGTACAATTTATCTCAACACCCACTAAAAAAAAAATACTCATTTAGAGAGTTACCTTCTCACCATGCTGGAAAATGCAGAAAGACCCCAAATTTTGGCCAGTTCACTGGCTGGATTCTTGTTTCTGACTATAACAGAATGCATGCACAAATCCCAATAGAAGTTTTTATATCAATGATTCCATAATGCTTCAAAGCTGATGCAGTCCAGGACCTTAAGGTTCCAGTGACACAAGTTACCTGATTTTTCCTTGCCTTCCCACACTGACGACTTCCAATCTAGTTGGCCACTGGATTGGATTTTGTGCTTTTCTGTCTGTTAAGATACGTAGAAGTTATTCATCTCATTATAATATACCAGTAGTCTGATATAAGCCTGAATTATTATCATTTTTTTTACACATCATGCTTTTTAGGGTCATAGCATTCTTATGGAGTTTAACATGGCATACAATTGACATTTGTATCCCTCTCATGGTTACAACTTCTAAAATTTTTTGCTTAATAATAACTTGAATGGCTAAATGTTGTAATTGCTGTATCTGCTAATAAACTTGCTGTATAAATTAAAAGAAGTATTTAGAATAAGAGAGGTCTTGTTGAATTGCACACTGATCAACAATACTTGGAATGCTGTGTCAAGTTCTGTGTATTAACTGTAGGAAAGACTTTGACAAATTAAAGCTTGTAGAGGATGTCTTTCAGAAAGTTGATGAGGCTTTGAATTATATAAAACATTTTTTAAAAACTACATTGGAAAAAAGAACCTTCAAGCTGAAATAGGAGCTGTCTTCGCACAAGAGAAGAACTGTTCTTTGGAAAAATGGAAGAAGAGACTTTCTCTACAACACCTCAAGGGCAGAACCGGGGCCCATGTGTGAAGCCGCCCATTTGGCTGATTGATTGTTTCAACATGTGAAAGTTGAACCATCTGAAAATACAATAGGCTCCTTCCAGAGATAGTGGATTGAAGGAATTTATGTATCAGACTAGGAATTGGATTAGATGGTTTCTAACATTGATTCAAACTGAGCATCTAAGCTTCTGTGAAGTTTAAGACTTGTAGATTATCTGGTACATACGTTATTCATGAAAGAGAATATTGAAACCAATGGTTGATGGGATTTTCTTTATCCACATCCACATTAATAAGTTAATAGGTTATCACAATGTAGTCATGCTAGTGTAATTTATTATGACTTTTTAACATTGATGATTAAAATATTAAAAGTCAAGGCCTGTCACAGATGGAGAGGGCAATGAGGACCGCCATGTGCATATTGTTTAAAAGGATGACACTGTCTGAAAAGGCAGATATAATTAGGTCATTTTACAAAGAATGCAAATCCCCTTTAATCCTGTCCTTTATTATTATAACCCATTGTAAGATTTGACTTGGGAAGTTGGTCTTAAACTGATGCCCAACATTATCAGCTCTTACTATGATTTGTTGAGTTGTTTATTCTGACTTGGTCTGGGAGATGGCTCCTCTCTCTAATCCATTGGCCTGTATGGTTAAATTTGATTATTTTTGTAAAGATCAGTGAGTTGACAGAAAACGAGAATAAAGGGAATTTATCCACGGAACGAATAAGCTCATACAAACATAGTTACAGGCCTAATCAAACTTTATTTACCACTAATCATGGTGAATTCGAATGGGAATATGGATAAGATGAGAAATTCAAATACACACAGAGCTATAAAATTGAGAAGGAAAAAGACACTAAACAAACACAATTCTGGGCATACCTAACAATGTAGGATGTAGCACAAAAATCTGGAAATCATGAAATAGGGAGCAAAATATTATAATGAATAAATCACGGTTAAGAAAACTAGCGTGAGTGTTGGACACAGTAAAATACTAATGTTGGATTTAAATGTAATTTGGTGACCTTTTTATTATGTCTTGGATTTTACAATGAATAAGAACCATGAAATGCTTGCTATGGTCTGGATTTCATCCACATACAGTTTAGATTAACTTCTTATCTTTCTACTCTAATTTTCTCAGAGGCTACATTTTATAGCTTTGCAGTTGAGCTCCAAAAAGGTGATTAAAATTCAACTAATAAAAAAAGAGGAAGGAAATCGGGGTGATTTGTTCTGGAGAAGGCTGGGAATGATTTGATTTCGCTTAAGCAGATAATGGCAACTGGACTATTCCTATTTCCTCACATTATAGAATAAAAAGAGGAAGTCTATAAATTTTCTCCATAAAAATTAAAACAAAGAGTTGTATGCCTAATGTATTTTCAGATGTTTGGTGGGGTGGGGTTTATTAAAATAAAAGGCTTATTAAGTGGTCTTTCAATATACTTTCCTTTCCTGTAATATGGGGTTATCTTTTCATAAACATTCTTTAATATTGTATCTGTTTATTTTTCAAGATTTATTATTTTTGGTGAAGTTAGTTTCTTGCTCATGTTACTTTAAAATTAAGGTTACCAATATTGAGGTTAAATTTTATTACTTGAAAAATTTTAATATATTAATTTTCAGATTTCAGAATTATTCCCCTCGTTAAATTTTATGACAACTAAAGATTGTCCCAAGTTATAGCAAGTCAGTAGATACAGAGAACAAGTTCTAGAAATTAAATGTTATGAAAATAGCTGTTTTTGATAAGGCAGGTTTGTTCTGTTCTGTTTACAATTGACAAGGAAAAATGACCTTAAAAATAGCTATCTATATCTCTACCTACGTCTATATTTACATGGCTTCACACGTTTTATACGAATATATATTTTTACATATGCTTGTATATGTACATATACATATGTTTAAAGGTAGGAGGAAAGTGGGAAAAGTATAAAATGTATCTCTCCAATCATTTACGAAAAATGTAAGTATTTGAAAATATCTTCATATTCTCTTAAAGTCAAACACCAAGAGCAAGGAGATATTAGAGTTCAAAATAGATAATAATTCATTTTTGAGTAATAGAAATACAAAAGATGATTGAATATTGCCTATTGAGTTCATGAGACTGTGAAAGGCAAAATAGATTTCAAAATACACTCCATTTCTATAACACCTGATTGTTTTCTTCTTATTTAAAAGGAAATAGATATCTGTTATAATTAAAGGAAGATGACAGCATTAGATAATGTCAATTAGAATCCTTTGGGGTACTGAAATGATATGTAAATATCTTAATAATGAAGGTCTGTGTAGACCCTGTAAAGCAGGGGTTCCCAACCTATGGTGAGTTATATAATTATTTCATTATATATTACAATGTAATAAGAATGGAAATAAACTGCACAATAAATGTAATGCACTGGAATCATCCCGAAACCATCCCCCCACCCTGGTCCGTGGAAAAATTGTCTTCCATGAAAACGGTCCCTGGTGCCAAAAAGGTTGAGGACCGCTGCCATAAAGGCTTAAAGTTGGAGGTAAAATAACTGACGGGGAGATTACAGTCGAGGGAATCATTTCGTGTAAATTACTCTCTTAAACTGATAAACAAGCTGAGATAAAGAAGGAAAAAAAAGGTTATAGTGCTACATACAAGTGGAATATAGATTATGATTATTTAAGTTGGTGAAGTGTATGAACGTCAGATATTAGATTTAAAATGGTGGAGAATGATCTTTTGGGAAGATTCGCTTTACTAAAATAGTTTTATAAGAGAGAATATTGACAAGCCTTAATTTTTAGGACTTGTTCATTTAATCTATTAAAACCATAATTAAAAACCCTCAAATTTTGTTTTGTTTTTTTAAATATCAACCAGAAGTCAAGTTCTTTAAAAAGTGAATAATGATGCTAAAATTAAGTAATTTGAAGAGAGTAAAAATCAAATGTAAATGGACAATATTATTACCTTTTTAAAGGAGGTTAATTATTCCCATATAAGTGAGCTCCCAGCTGTAATTATTCAGATTTTACTCTTAGTTATCATATGTCATTTGATTTATTTCCTTCCATAATTTATATTCTCGTACTGAATGATTCCGTTTACTAAAGTTCAAAAATAAGCAAAGCTAATCTATGGTGTTGTAACTCAAGACAGTGGTCATCTTTAGAGAGGAGGGGGAGTTACGGTCGGGAGGGGGCCATACGTACAGCTTCTTGGACTCTGACATGTTCTTGTACAATTCTTGTTTCCTTGGACCTTTTTTGATTCTTGACATAGGTGGAGGTTACAATAAGGGATTTGTTTTGTATAATTAACTGAGCCATACAATTATGATTCAACAAATATTATTTGAGAACCTACTACTTACCACACATTAAACTAGGCTTTTTGATATAAAATATGGCACATGACAGACACAGTCCCTATGATGAGAAAGCACACAATCTAGTGGTGAACATGGGCAACTAAACCATAAATTACAATGCGGTGGGATCCATGCACATGCTAAGCTGTAGTAGGGGTCCCTAAATTTGGACATGGTATGGAATTTAGCAAAAACTTCCTGTATGATATGTCATTTATGTTAAAACTTGAAAGACTGGCAGAATTTTTCCTGGAAAGGAAGGTTGGAAATATGTTCCAGTAGAGGAAACAACATGTGAAAATGGGAGATTGTATTGGTCTTTTCTCTAACTGGAATTGGTACAGACGTGTTCAAAATTCCAGTACTCAAGACATAGAAACATTCATTCATTTTTTTTTCTGTTCTTTGCAACTACATTTGCAGTTTCTTCTTAATATAGTTGGTATATTGGAAACGCATAAGCATTTCCTCCTCAGCTACTGTGTTGGTTGAATTTCAGGCTAAGCTAGTCTTACAGAAAGATTCCAAAATACAGTGGTTCAAAGAGATAAAACTTATTATCTGATATGCAATAGTGATGCATTTAAGGCATCACCATTAGTGATGGTTTAAGGCAAGAAAGCAGCTTTGATCCCAGAAAGTTATTCTAAGATCCAGGTTCTTTTATCTTATTGTTTCCAGGGAATTGTCCTCATTTGTCTGTTTAATACTGACTCAGTTCCTTGTCTACCTTCTAGTCCATGGGAAGAAAAAGAGATGAATTTTCTTTTGAGGAAATGATGCAGAAGTGTCATACATAATTTCCACTCATCTTCTATTGGTAATAACATGGTTATATGGTCACGCTTATCTATAGGGGAGGCTGGAATGTGCAATCTAGCAGAATCCCTGTGCCCAGCTAAACTCTATTATTCTAGAAGAGAGGCAGAATGGACTTGGGGGAAAAACCAGCAGCCTATCACAACTGCCCACTTGTAAAGCCCCTTTTGTGATGGTGACAAAATGTCATGGAACAAACACAGATCATGAGAGACCTTTTATGTCAAAATTAAATGTTTGTATTTTATTTTGAAAACAGTTTGGAGCTGTTTATGAGTTATAATTAAAGGAGTGGCAAAATCACATTTTCATTTTAGAAACATCTACTCTGGGTGCAGATTTGGGAAAAGACCAGTGGAAGGGAGACCCCCACAGCACACTTTTGATGTGCTGACAAGAATCTGGTTGAGATATTATGGGTCAGTTGAACTAAAGGAATTAGTAGTGAATACAGGAGCTCAGACAAAGAGAAATATATGAGCTGAAATGGTTAAATACATTGTCATCACTGAAGACGTGAGGGTGGAAAGTTTAGGGATGAACAATGATGACACCAGGGCTACAGGCTGGGTGGAGTTGTGACCTTCTCTGAGTACATGGGAGGAGTATTTAGTTGGACAGGAGAGGTAAAGGTGAGCTTAATGTCAGACACAGAAAGTTTTAATCACTGTACTAATTAAATAAAGCTGTGTGGGGCCAAATTTAGCCCAAAACCACCTGTTCAAGACTGTTCTAGAGTGAAGAACGTGCCTAGAATGAGACCTTGGGGACAGCCAATATTTAAAGGTAGGCAGAGCATATGGAAGCAGTGTTCACTGACATCTCTTAACAAATAATAATCTACCAAATTCATCTAAACACAAGTTACCAAATATCACAGAAGAACAAGTTACCATTTATTGACTTTTTATACTGAGGACTTGTCAGTGTGTTTGCTAAAAATATTGCCCTCTCTACCTGTAGTTTGTAACAATTTCATTTTGTTGAAGATACCTGAAAAATCAGGTTTTCAGCGAATTGCTGAAAAAGGACAGTGCTCCTCTGTAATTTGAAATCAGGTGAATGTGGGGTGGGGGGCGGGGGGAAGAAAACTAGGAGTCTGTGGTTTCGTGTATGAAAATGAAGAGTGGCTCATGAAGGAAGGTGTACTCAACAGTGTTAAGTGCCCAGAGTTGGAGAAAGATGAAAGCTGGGAAAGTAACCAGAAGATGTGGTAATAAGGACACCATTGGGGTCCTCCATGAGATTCATTTGACTGGGATCGTGGGGGCAAAAGCCGGATTGGAGAGTATTAAAGAGAGATTAGAGTTGATAAAATGCAGATTGCCAGTACAACCTCTCTTTTCAGAGATGTGGTTGTAGAGGTTACTGCCTACAATTAACAGGGATTTTTTTGGAAAAACTTTTTTTTAATAAAGGAGAAATTTGGGCATGTTTGAATGGAATAAAGGAACATTCCTTGAAGAAGAAAGGAAAATGTATATTCCAAAGTGATCCTGGAGAAGGTGAAAATAGAGGTGCTCTACAGAAGAGATGCCGCTGCTACTGAAGAAAGATCCATTTTTTCCTTTTAACAGTAGAGAAGGAGAAAAGCATGATGTAATTGCAGGGTTTTAAAATTATAATTTCACATCATTGTTATTGCTTTTGAATTATTTCCAGGAAGAGAGGTAGAATATGACAGTTTTGTGCTACTGTCTTTGTACCAGAATGTTCCCATTGTTTTTTATTTGTTTGTCAGTACAAGTGGTTTTATTGGCTACAACTCAACCTAAAGCATAAAGAAGAAACAATAATCATTTAAAAACACCAAAGACCTTTACATAGCAAAGATTAAGAAATAAATTAAGACTCCTGTTGGGCTGTGCCTGGGAGAGAGGATAAGCTTCCCCCGCTTCAATCCTTGGGTTCTCAGAATTTTCGCTGGATGTAGTCACAAATGATTCTTTCACTATCCACTGGCAGAGGTTCTCCTGCAGCTCCAGACACTCTCAAGAGACGGCTGAGATTATGTGTGCTTCGATTCTGAAGCCCATTTTTAGGACAAGAGCTCTCATATTCCTATTGAAAATAGTATTCCTAGTGAAATAGAGAACATCACAGTAATACTGATCATTGGCTATCAATCTGATAATGTTAGGTAGATAGTTAGGATCTCTGGCACTTCTCAGGACAAGGGTTCCCTGTTTTGGTTCTGTTTTGAGCAATTGCCCCACCTGGGAAAGAGGCTGAGGGCAGGCACTCCATTTTGGTGCTGCCCCACCCTTAATCCTATCCCAAGCAACTGCTACACCTGGGGAAGGAGGGAGTGCTTTATCAATCTAGGAATTCCCCAGCCCAGGCATAATAAGATTTAGAAAGTGACCTAGAGTAACCTAAGGGTAATTAGTATGCCATTAGCTTGAATCTGCATTATGATTCACTTCCCTCTCCACGCACCCCCCCCCCTGCCCCTCTGCCCCTTGGACTTTCTTAGAGGGAGCTCATATACACAGATAGAATTTTGAGGACACCTGTTGATCATTTGATAACATCCTACACCTCCCAAGAGCCCTCCTCCAGACTAGGCTAATCAAAGGAAATAATCCAGAAGTCGAGGAAATGAGTGGGTCAGTCAGTGAGTGAGTTGGTCTCTCTCTCTCCATTCCCGGAGATGGACCCGTTTTATTCTACAATAAAGAGCTGCTCTTGTGAAGCTGCTCCCTGCCTGAGGTTACTCCATTGTATTGGCCTTGCTGGTGACTTTTCTAAGAAAGGAGTCAGAGGATCAGGATAATACTCTGAACTTGACCCTTTGGTGTGTCTGGTCATTCTTTGGCCAAGAGCACACCAAGAACCAAGGGCAGACTCCCACCCTGACATCCTTGGTACTGAAACCTGGGATTCTGACCATATCAATTCTTCTATGTGAGTATTCCTTTCATCATTTATACTTGGAAGCTGACAAACACCCCTCTTTAGGCATTAACAAGTTACGACGCAATCTCCACCTTCAGATGGCCAGAAAATCTATAGTTTTTTAAGAGGGGAATTTGATGCAAATAAATCAATTTGATCCTCTTCAATTATCCATTATACTAATGTATCATGCTACTCTAGTATCATCAATCTTCAGACAAATATATGCTGTTATTTATGTATTTTGCTGATTTGGGGGCATTATATTTATATTTTTGAAGATTGTTGATTGTTTCTTATTTATAGCAACATGTTCTTGTTTTATAGCTAGAGTATCTTCTTTACTCTTTTTTTCTGGAGATGAATTTTCCTGATTTTAAAATCTTTGCTATATAAGGGTCTTTACTATTTTTAAATGATTGTGTCTTCTTTATGCTTTAGCTTGAGTTGTAGTCAGTAAAACCTCTTGTATTGACAGAAAAATACACACAAAAAAATAGGAGAATTCTGGTATAAAGACAGTAGTACAAAGCTGTCATTTTCTACCTCTCTTCCTGGAAATAATTCAAAAGCAATAACAATAATGTGAAAGGACTAAGTTCTTACCTTTTCTAATATAAGCATCAAAGAGATAGTTGGAAAAAATGAAGATATAAATTTTCCCAGTTGAGAGACAGGCTATTAAATCCCTGTTTCATTGGGAAGGAAGTGAACAGAAAAAGTGCTTGAATGAAAAGGAGAACTTTGGGGGGAGTCAAAGAATTATTGATTCTGGGGGTACCGGGGACGTGGTTGAATGAACAGATTTACATAAGAGGGAATCATAATTCAAATGGACAAAAAATGAAATCAAAATAATCAACACACTCTGTTTTACTGGTTAAACCTTGTTCTGGGTGGATCTAGCCATAGCATGGATGAATGAGAAAAATAATGATGAGGAAAATAAATCCTATGAAGAAAAGTACTACTAAAAAGGAAAGAAAATATTAACCAATGTAGTAAGAGGGGAATACAATTTGGAAAATAATCACTGTATTATTCTATGAAATAACATCGAGAAATTATTTCATATCTTTAAGATGCAACAAGACATGGCCTCTATTGCATAGAAAGGGAAAAGTTAGAGGTTGAAACAATAGGTTTAAATAAAAGGGAGAGAGAAGATATGTAAAACAGAGGTCTAGAGCCAATACCTGGAGAGTTTATATGTCTGAAGAGCATACCAGATGAAATAGAAAAAAAGGATAATAAACATAAAAGAAAATGATTTCTCTAATCAGCATAAAAGGGCTCAGTGCACTCCAGAAAATATATATGAATAAAAGCATTTTAAAAAGTCTGGACTTTTAAGAATATAAGCATCCAAGCAAAGAATCTGTTTACTCTAAATTATGTGAGTTTGGAATTTTGGCTTATTTTTATTTTTTCCCTCCATGAGTTTTTGTGTTTTTAAAAAATTCCAATTATAAGCAAGCATTTTAATGATAAAAACAATCATTTAAAAAATTAATCAGAAAAGAAATGTCAGTATTTTAAATAGATGTCTAAATCACAAGGGAAATTAGAAAATACTTTGAGACAAATGAAAACACAACATACCAAAACTATGGGATGCAGTGAGAACAGTGTGAAGGGGGAAATTTATAGCTATAAATACTTACACTGAAAAACAAGAAAGATCTCAAATCAACAACCTAACTCTATAACGTAAGAAACTAGAAAAATAAGCGCACTCAAGGTTGTCCCAACCAACCTCAGAAAGGCTGGGGTTTATATCCTGGAGAGCAATAGTGTCCTCAACTTGGTCTTTTAAATGTTTTGTTCTGTGACAATTGAATTGTGACTTTATCATGTCAATAGGTAGCAGCACTTAAAGTGTCCAGGTACTTTAACCAGGACATTTATTAATATGATCTCAATGAGCTGAGAAACCTCCTCCAGTGTTTTAGAGGAAGTGAGATTAAAAAGCTCCTTCTTCCTTCTTTCCCTTATTATTATTATTTTTAAAATATTGAGCCACCAGTCTCCATGGATGGGATCTGCGATATCTTTGGGGTCTGGGGATGGATAGCAATAGCATCAAGTTATGCAGCACAGAAGGGACCACCAGGCCAGGTACCATCAACCCTCACCAGGTACCGTGGAGGACTCTCTGGGGATCACCTTATGCTGAGAGGAAAGAGAGCAAATTATCTCCTTCTCCCATTGAACAGTGCAGAAGGGGTCACCCGCTTGTACTGTAGCCCACCAGCCCCCTCAGCTTTCAGGTGTTAGCACTAAGAAGTAGCACACGGGAGGGGTCCTTCCTCAAACAGGGATCACTCAGAGGCACACTGAGAAATAGCCAATTTACATGGCCCAGGAACTCTGGATCCTGGGGAGTGACAGAAAAATTATCTCCCTTTTGCTGGGATCAGGGCTGGGAAGTGGTATCCTGGGGTGTGTTATTGGAATTAGGACAGCATCTGCACTTTAGGACAGAGAGTCTTGAGTCTTGACAGTACCTGAAAGAGGCAACACAAAGCCATGCAAAACAGCACACAAGAATGCCCAGCAGGACAAGGAGTGCTCCCAAATGGTAGAGCCCAATCAAGATAGTCAGTTAGTAAGCCAGGAGCCGTCAAAGGGTGTCTTTGAGGGACTCTCTGCCCAAGTTTAGAACAATCCCATCCTCATTGCCAGTTGTGTTGCAAGGAATAATTATGCTCCTTAAACTGGGATTTTTTGATGAAGGGTCTGTACTCTATTAACAGAGTCAAAATACAACCCATAGAATGGGAGAAAATATTTGCAAATCATATATCTGATAAGAGATTAATATCTCGAATATATAGAGAACTTTTAAAACTTAACTACAAAAAGTAAACAAGTTGGTTTAAAAAATGGACAAAGGCCTTGAATAGACATTTCTCCAAAGAAGATATACAAATGGCTAAGAAGCACATGGAAAGAAGTTCAATGTCCCTGATCACTAGGGAAACGTGTATGAACACCACAACGGGATACCACTTCACACCTGGGATAGGATGGCGACTATCCCACAACAAAACGGAAAATAAGAAGTGTTGAGGAGGATGTTGGGAAATTGGAACCCTTGTGCACTATTGGTGAGAATGCAAAATGATACTGCTACTGTGGAAAACAGTATGGGAGTTGCTCAAAAACCTAAAATTAGAATTACCATATAATCTGACAACTTCACGTCTGGGTATATACCCAGAGGAATTGAAAGCAGGATCTTGAAGAGGTATTTGTACACATGTTCCTAGCAGCATTCATCACAATAGCTAAAAAGGTGGAAGCAACCCAGGCATCCACCAACAGATGAGTAGATACGCAAAACATGGAATATACGTATCATGGAATATTGTTCAGTGTTAAAAAGGAAAGAAATTCTGACATATGCTATGACATGGATGAACCTTGAGGACATTATACTAAGTGAAATAATTCAGTCACAAAAAGACAAAAGACAAAACTATATAATTTTACTTTGGTATAGAGTATTCAAAATCATTGAGACAAAGTAGATTCATGGTTGCCAGGGGCTGAGGAAAGGAATAAATACAGAACATTATTTAATGGGTATAGAGTTTCAGTTTTACAAGATAAAAACAGTTCTGGAAGTGTATGATGGTGATGGTTGTACAACAATATGAATGTACCTAACATCACTGAACTGTACACTTAAAAATTATTGAGATGGAAAATTTTATGTGTATTTTACCACAATAAAAGTTTGAAAAAAAATTATTCATAGACTTCTATATAAATACTTGAAATTTCTACCACATAAATTTCTAGAAAATTGCATTTTTAAATTTTAGGTTTTATCCAGTGAAGAAGAAAATATCTGCAAGCTATTGTTTGTTGGCTGTGGAACTCTTCCTTTCTGAAATAGAACCAAGGCAGCACAAGTTATTAAGAGGTGAAGTGGATACTATCAAATAGTCTGTGAAAAGAGCTCTTAGAGTTATGGGAAAGTATCTTTATTTAATAGAAGTGTTAGCACTTCCTGGGCTCATTTTCTGTTTGGGAATGTACCAAAGTTTGCTTCATTCCTATCAGATATCAAGGTCAATTCTATTATTTTCAGTTAAATCCTATAGAGTTTTCATTGAACGTTAAGTAAAAATCACCTTGTTTCAGTGTAGCTACCTTGGTGATGTCAAGGAGAGTGGATAATTCTGAGGTCTTTAAAAAGGGATTTGTTTATTTTACTGTATCAGATGTAGAATAGCATTATTCCCAAACTAAGACTTAGGGTAATTTGAAACACTGGAAACTGAGCTCACATGTAAATAGGTGCTGTCCTGTAAATATCAGAATGGTGCTGTGTTCAGATAGAAACTTTCAGAAGACGATTAAAAGGATTAAATGAAGGAAAATGCTTATAATATTTAAAACATAGAATGGAAAAATTTATTGGAAGATAGGGGTCTATCAGGATGAGTTGGAAAATATTTATCTCTGAAAAAATTCAGGTATTCTGAGCAAGAGACCTGAAAATAGAATGTGACATCAGACTTACATGCTGTTAGTGGATAAACTATATGACCTAAAATACTTTTTCACATCTAGTTGTTGTTTCTTATAAGATTCTTTTATTTACAAAATGATAAGAGCACAATTTCCTACAATTGTTTTCAACGGTATTTTATTCTATGATTGAGAAATAACTCAAAAACATTTTTGTGTCAGGCATTTAGAAAGGTTTCTAAATTGTCTTAAACCTCGCAAACAAACAATCCTTCTTTTTCTGTTAAGAATGCATCAAGACAATATATAAGAAGGGTTTGAAGCTCCTTATTTTTCATTTGCTGGGATGTCAGATTTGATGTTTCCTGGTTTGCCTTTCTCCTGAGATCTTCAACTGTTTTTTTTTTCTTAATAGTTATATAATCTCATTAATTTTCTCAAAATCCCTGTGAGCTGTGAAAGTGATATTACGCTCTTTTAAAACTGAAAGAATTTTAGGCAGAGCTGCAATGACTGGTGATGACACAGCAAAGGCAAACTGCTTATACATTGTCAAACAATTGGTGTATACACTCTCCCTTAACAAAACTCAACTTGCTCTTTTTCAATGAGTCCCTTGGTGCTATGGCCAGTCTGTTTTGAAGGCTTCTGGCAATCAGGAGAAATAAGCAGTAACAGGAGATGTAGGTCAGCCCAAAAAAGAAAATGCTATTTACATGATTTCCTTCCTATGTATTTCTAGGAAGCCCTTTCTTCTTCCTAATTTTTATCATCCTAGAATTTACAGATGAGAGTTACAGATAAAATGGGTGTTCATAGATGGGCAACTGGAATATTGCCTATTTTCAAGAAATTGGTTTTTGTTCTATTTTTGAGATAAAGAAACAGAAGCTGGAAGTCAGATGCCTCCCCCCTGGGCACCTAGTCCTGTTGGACAGCATTTCCTGTGGGGGTAAGTCAGGTGAACTGAAGCCTTGAGGGAGTCTGCATATATTAGTGAAAACAGGAGAAATAAAAAGAAAGTCTCAAAATATAATGGGTGAAATCCTATTTAGAAAGTTTTTTCTATTTTTACTGTAATTCATTGTAATTAATAACAGCTACCATTCATTAAACATTAATTGCCAGGGACTATTTTAAGAGTTTTACTTATATTAATTCATGTCATCTTCATAAACTCCATGAGGTAGGCATTATTATTTTCCCCATTTTAATTATTTATTATTTATTTATTTATTGAGACAGGGTCTCACTCTGGCACCCAGGCTAGAGTGCAGTGGTGCCATCACAGCTTACTGCAACCTTGAACTTCTGGGTTCCAACCGATCTTCCCACTTCGGTCTCTCAAGTAGCTGGGACTACAGGTGCACACCACCATGGCCAGTTTATTTCCCCCATTTTAGAGCTGAGTGGAAAGAGGTTGTATGCATTGCCCAAGGTTGCCTGTGAGCTACTCAGGGAGCTCTGCTCTTGCATTCTTTGCAAATATAACATATTTCTTCTCTTTCACTAAAATATTATTTCTTTATACTGCCGGTGATACTGCTTCTAACGCCACGGAAGATACACCAACAGATACTGTGATAGTTTCTCTGATAGATCACGGGATTAAAATATAATTTGACAAACATCAAAACATCAAATTAACGAGTGTGGTTAGACTTGACTCCTTTGGAGAAGTGATGAAGAAGGAGACCCAGAAGTATCTTTCACACGGTAAATCAGCAGTCACCTGGGGGCGGAGGCAGGCCCATGATAGTTTGATGTGAAAATTTTATTCGTCATGTGGGCTTCTGGGACCTAAATGCAGTAAGTAAGTAAGTAAATTAATGTATGAACACGTAGGTGGGTAGGTAGGTAAAAAAAAATAGACAGACAGATAAATTCATGCTGCTAAACAAATTTATTTGGCTTGAATTCACATGACCAGAAAGCTCAAATCTTTCTTTGCTGGTTTAAAGATGCTTTACTTTATCCATTTATTCAATACAGTTTTTCAGACACTGTCCTTGGTTCTAAGGAAACAGTATTTGAACAAAATAAACAGGCACTGCCCTTGGAGCCGGTCAAACACGTAGAGCTGCTTGTCCTGGGTGAGGGAGTGGTAGTCAGAAAAGGTCCATCAACTTAGGTCTTTTGCTGAGGTGTTGAAATTTAACCCATGTTTTTGTCGTTCATTACATTTTGTATGTGCTTTCTCAGACATTACCAGAGTTGCTTTGACCTTTGTTGGCTGTACTTTCTGGCCTCTGATATTCTGGGCTGCTATTTTCTTCTTGAATTTATTCTCCTCTGCTTTCAGTGTTGTGGCAATTCCTCACAATTTCTGGTTCTTGAAAACTTAACTAAGTAGCCATCTTTTAAAAATGATCTTTTCAACTGTATCTAGGGTTTGTGCTAAGAAAGGAGACCTCAGTGTATTTTTCTTGGTCATCTCAAAAGTGAAAATGGGTATCATCAATGTTGAAAAACATTCTTGAAAATCCTGCTTTGAAATTGTGTTCAGACCTTGAAATACATTCCTTGGAATTGATCAGTATATAAATTTTTTTACCCATTGAATTGGCAGCAAGAAATTTGATGTTCAGTCTGGGTAAAATAGGTGAAGAATTGGAATAAGAGCATTTTTGGCAAAAAATAAATCAAATTTGTGAGTGGCATGGCCATAAAGTTCTGAAATTGATTTTCTTATTGAAGGAAGAATTAATGTTCAGTGTATCAGAGTCTTTACTCATTTATTTGCTTATTTATTTTATTTGTTCAATAAATATTTATTCTATGCCAAATATTTGCTATACATTCTTTATGCACTTCCACATGTTCCCTGATCATTTTGGAAAAATATTACAGTTTAGCATATAATCCCAAAGACACTTTATGTGTACAGAGTATTTACAGATTACTTTTGTGTCCCTGTACCTGCATACAAGAATAGTTATTAGTTGTAACATTATCTCTAGACAAAGTACAATGAAACGTTTGCATTAATACAAATTTACTCTCAAAATTGTATAATGAGATTATAATTTCTGTAATTCAGAGACATGGAGTATTTGTGTTAAAGCTACTAAAAACTTCAATCACATTCAGATTATAAGAATTATGTGTAAATCTTTTTCTTCAACTAAATGTTAAACTGTTAAATTACTTCATCATCATGGCTGGTGGTTAAGTTGGGATTGTATAGCTTTTGTTTGTCTCACATAATATCTTTACTAGTGAGTTTGACAACTACAGGGCTAAGATTTTTGTTCTTATTTCCCTCATGTTTTAAAATTGCATTTGTGGCTCTAGCAGCCTTAATATTCTGATGTCTGAGTTTTCTGTCTTTTCTCCAGGAAATAATTTCCTTGTATAAAATGTTTTCTATCTTACACTTCAGATATTGAACCCAGAGATAGAATATATAAAATAAATTAGTTTTTTAGTAAGTTGCTAAGGAAAACTATTTATGAGTATAGTATCTCCTTAAAAAAGTTTCATAAATAATATTGTCACTCATATTTCAGGTAATATGGTAACAGAATTATATACACATGTATGGATATATTATGTATATATTTATGTATATATGTATGTATTATGTATATCTTTAAAGCTTTTATAAACTAAGTCTTATTAACTAGCTCTGCATGGAGTTTAGTATGTTAACATTTTGTTTCTGTTCTCATAGCTTGTTAAAGAAAGCTGTTTAAAATATACATTGATTTTTTTCTTATAATTTGGCATTAGTTTTCTTTTACTTTGTTAATAGAATGGCTCAAACTTGGTAAATTATTTATGTTAATTTAATAAAGAATAACTTTAAAATATAATAACCTATAATTTTAATAGCCACCTATCTTCTATAAAAAATGAAAAGGGAAGAAATGTAATATTAACCATAAATATAAAAAAATAGAATTAAATAATGCAGAAGTCAAATAAATTATATAGATGAATCATCTTATATGTACTTTCATAGTTAACCACATTAATTCTCTATTTTGCCAAGACAGGTTTAAAATTCAGCAATCTCCAACTATCAGATAATTCTTAACTAATATACCTTGAAATTTCCAAAGACACCCTGTGCTTTCAGTGTGACCACTTAAATTCATGGTTTCAGTGTAAATTTGAAGTTAAGAATCTTTTTTTATAATATATATGATTATTTAAGGACTATTTTTATCTTGCTTCTTAGCTTGGGTTACTTTTAATTTGCCTACCATGTAAAAATTATTAATATTATTGCTAGTAAAACACCAATAGTGTAAAAGGGAAATGTCCCTTATTTATGTTGAGTGTGGCTACCAAATTATGGTTAACCTTAGTGAAAACTTTCAGGGGTCTGTATGTAACAGAAGATACTGCTTAAATTATTTGTTTTCCCCAGTCTTTATGGGACAGTGCAATGATTAGAAGGCTTTAGAAAATAAAGTTACTAAATTCTCCTGAGCAAGACTTTAGTTGCCCATCAGGAGTGAGGCAGGCTACACTGGATTAGTGGAATAGCAGCCTTTACCATTTGGAGCAGCAGAGGCAGGTGGGGAGCTGGGAGAGAGTACAGGAAATCCTATCTCCTGGCCTTCCCTCTTGGAGTGATATGAGGGATATGTTCACCTGGTTTTCTTCCCTAAGGCTAAAGGAGTGGGACTTCAAAAGAATCATTCTTAAAGTTTGGTTATGTCTCCATTGGGATAGGCTGCCGTCTTCCCTAGCTGGAAATCTGCTTTGCTCCAAGGCTCCCAGTTGCCCTGGTGCTACTGGAGAAGGCATAGATGGGGAGAGATGGCATAGTGGGATGCCGAATCAGAGTGGAGGAGAAAGATTACCCTCTACAGTTAGTTCCCAGGCTCTGAGGCAAGTGGAAGATGGATCCTGCCTGTGACCATAGGCCCCAGTGTGATGAAATTGGAGGCTGGAATCTTGCAGGGAAACACTATAGGATAACAAAGACACTGGCCCCTTAAAAGAATGAAGTATGGGAGCTGTCCAATGAAAGTCAGCCAGAAAATGGAGCTGAGTCTTACCAGGGACTGTTATATCTTGGGAGCTGATTGGGATTGTCTTTGGATGGACAGCAGGGCCTTTGGGGTCCTCTTCTCTTTTCTCTTCCTAAAAGAGCCTAGACATGTAAGCTAAGCAAGGCGACGCCAACCTAATCACGGCCACTCCCCTAGGGAGAAATTTCTTGCCTCCCTCTGTGCTCCAAAACCACAAGGGCCGGTGCAGGGAAGAGTAAGTGTGGGGAACAGAGAAGCAAGAGAGGAAAGAAAAGAGAAGGCCAAGGGGAGAACTTTGCTTTGAATATAAGTTTGAGGTTTTTAAATGAAAGAGTTAAAGTCTGTAAAATCAAAAGTGATCAAAAATCTAACAACCAGATTGATTTGTCTTTAAGGAAGCTCAGTAACCCAAGGAAAGAGTAAATAAAGCCAAGGTGATAATGATTTTTGAAAAAATAAAATTTCTTAATATTTATTCTCCAAATCTTGCCATTATTTGGAAGTGTTGACTTTCACAGCTGGAAGTATCTTAGAGACAGTATCTTTCTCCTTTTTATGTGATTATCCCACAGTATATGCTCAACAAATATCATTGAACAAATTAATCTTCATAGTTTATCAAATTAAATTTTTTCTATAAATGTCAGAATAAACTTTTGAACTATATAACTTGATTCTCAATCCAGTATTTTTCCCCTGAAATTAATTTGTTTCTAAATTTTGATAGAAACACCACTTAGCTTCATTTTTAGGTTTATATTGAAACACTATTTTGGAGACCTGTAAAGGATAAAATCTTCTGAACTTTGTTTTTTCAATCATTTTTCAACTTTCATGGTTTTGTTGGAAAAATTCAGGGACTACTTTTCTCAATATATTTCTGAAGAAAATCTTGAGTTTTCATTCAAGGCTTCTCTGACCCTGGCTTGTGTGTGACTGATGGCTTCTTAAGAAATATCGTCGACTACTATCACACTAAGAAGGCTTAAATCATTTTAGAAGTTTCAAGTTTGGAGAGGTCAAGTTTAAAAATTCTTGAATGCCTATCAGAAGAACCTCTGATCAAATACAAATATTATACAGTATAAAATGATTTTTCATTATGTGAGGAAAAACAGTTTTGGGGTTCCTTGCTATAGTCTTGAAAATTAAGTAAAAATTATTAAGTAAAATGGGACTTGTATATTATCCTGTTGGTGAAGAAAGCAGGATAAGAAGACAACAACATAATTCAACTGAACAATCCCTCATGATAGTAGTAAAAATGTTTGGTAAGCCAAACTTGCAGGACCCTAGAGATACCAATGACAAAAGATTAATGGATGCTTGTCAACACATTGCACTCTGTACTTTCATTTTAGCAACAAACACATCTGTAGACACTACACACCACTTCAATGGACACTGACAAGAACGTATCCAGCAAAACAAATGGTGTGATATGTTGTGATTATTGCCACAACTACTTTTCTTACTTCAAAAAAGAGTCCACGATTTTGCAGCTTTGAAATCATGGTGTATTGTGTAGTCTCTTTAACATTCCATCTGTTCACAATAACCTGTGCAGATGTCTATGTGCCATTCTCCTTGCAATGGTGACTTGATTGCAATAATAGTAAAGGTTATGTGGTGGATAGCTGACAATATAAATGATGCACATACTTGTGAATATTATATATTAAATTCTACCTGTTATGAAGCATACAAATAAGATTATAGTGAAGATTACTTTAAATGATTGATACTTCAGAGAATTTTGACCATGTTTGCAAACCGATTTATTTGCAAATCTCTCCAGGGCTATTCTCAGAGCTATATTATGTAAGATCATGGAGGCAATTTTTCCAATTGAAAAGAAAGACATTTCCTTTGTAAATGGAAACCCTCAGAAGAAAAAGTTGATTTAAAAATAAACTTCTAAAACATATACTCTGAAATTAAATTTCATGCAGTTTGTTCCTTTGGCTGATTAAAATATTTAGAGTTCTAACCCAGCCACTTTATTCTTCTCTATGGAAGCTCCAGAAGGCAGCAGATGTTGTTTAGGAAAAAGGCAAAACAATCCAGTCTAGAGAGAAAAAGTTTTCCCAACTCTGTGAAATTCCTTCTTATAAAAGTTTAGTCTAGGTCTTTTATTCCTATTTCTTTCAGCTTTAAATGGATAGAATCAGGAATGGCCTCACCACTAGTTGCAAGTCTGAGATGAGCCTCTGAACAGGCTTCAAGCGTTTATCAAGAAGTAGAGAGTGAGTAATGAAATGCCATGTATCTTTTCTCTGAATTATATTTTTTAGTTAATAACTGTGGTTGTGGTTCCTTATTTTTCAGAAATTAGCAGAGAAGTCAGAGATAATTTGAGGACAAATAAATATGACTACTCATTATAAAATGAGTAGTAAGCATCACTATTCTGATGTTAAGTGTCTCCAACATGGAGAGCCATAGTACTGAATAGTAAATATGGTAGCCATCAAAAGAGGTTGCACAGTCCAAAAAAAACAACATCAATGAATGGACTGGAGATTAATAACTGACTATTGAAGGGTAAGGCTACATTGTTAGTTGGCATTATTCTGGAATAAAAAATAAGTATGTTCTATCTTTTTGCCATAGTTAAGACATAAAATAAGGATAGGTCTGAATAGGATACATTTTTAATATTTTTTGTCACTATGTATGGAATGTAGATGGCCTATAATGACAAATTCAACTTTAGTGATTTAAATGATTTATTCATTTATTTGATGAACAGATGCTGAGTGTCTTTTATATATGAGCCACTGTTTTTGGTACTAGGGATGTAGTGATGAATAAGGCAGATAAAGCTTAAAATCTAGTGTTTGAGATAGAAAAGTAAGTAAACAAACAAACAAACAAACAGTTAAAGGTCAGGTGCTTATAAAGGCTTTACAGAGAAGTAACAGAGTGGAAAGAGCTAAATAATGACCAAAAGGTAGCTTCAGACTGTGTTGTTATGTCACTGAAGTGCATTTAAACTGAAGCCTGACTACAGTAACCAAAACAGCACAGTACTGATATAAAAATAGACACATACATCAATAGAACAGAATAGAAAACCTAGAAATAAAGCCACATACCTACAGCCAACTGATCTTTGACAAAGTACACAAAAACATACACTGGGGAAAGGAAGCCCTATTAAATAAATGATGTTATGGAAATTGGATAGCCACATGCAGAAGAATGAAACTGGACCCCTATCTCTTACCATATACAAAAATTAACTCAAGATGGATCAAAGACTTAAATGTAAAACCTGAACCTACAATAAAAATTCTTCTAGAATAAAAATTCTAGAAGAAAACCTAGGAAAAATTCTTCTGGACATTGGTCTCAGCAAAGAATTTATGACTAAGACCTTGGAAGCAAATGCAACAAAAATAAAAATAGACAAATGGGACATAATTAAACTGAAAAGTTTCTGTATAGCAAAAGAAATAATCAACAGAGTAAATGGATTACCTACAGAATAGAAAAAAATATTCACGAACTATGAATCCAACAAAGGCCTAATATCCAGAATATACAAAGAACTCAAACAACTCAATATGAACAAAACAAATAACCCCATTAAATAGGAGGCAAAGGATATGAATAGATATTTTTCAAAAGATACAAATGGCCTACAAATGGCCAAAAAATATATGAAAAATAACTCAACATCACTAATCATCAAAGAAATGAAAATTAAAACCACAGTGAGATATCATCTTACACCAGTCAGAATGGCCATTACTAAAAAGTCAGAAAACAATATATGTTGGCAAAGATTTGGAGAAAAGGGAATTCTTATACACTATTGGTGGGAATGTAAATTAGTACAACTTCTATGTAAAACAGTATGGACATTTTGCAAAGAACTAAAAATAGATCTATCATTCAGTCCAGCAATTCCACTGCTAGGTATCTACCCAAAAGTAAAAAAAAAAAAAAAAAAAATCAAAAAGATACCTGCACTAGTATGTTTATTGCAGCACTGTTCACAATAACAAAGAAATGGAATTAACCTAAGTGTCCATTAATAGATGATTAGATAAAGAATGTGCATGTGTGTGTGTCTCTGTATGTATGTATATATATCATGGAATATTACTCAGCCATACAAAAGAATGAAATCACGTCTTTTGTAGCAACATGGATGGAATTGGATGCCATTATCTTAAGTGAAATAACTCAGAAACAAAAAATCAAATACCATATGTTTTCACTTATAAATGGGAGGTAAAGGGAGTTAAATAATGTGTACACATGGATATAGAGAGTGGAATAATAGACATTGGACACTCAGAAGGGCAGGAGGGTAGGAGTGTGGGAGGGGGATGTGGGATGAAAAATTATCTAATGGATACTATGTGCACTAATCAGGTGATGGTTACAGAAAAAGCCCAGACTTCACCACTATGCAATATACCCATGTAACAAAATTTCATTTATATCCCCTAAATCTATAAGAATAATAAAAAATAGAGACACGAATAGTCAAGAGGAACAGCTGTGGAAAAGACTTCATGGCACAAGGAGTGGACAGTACAAAGACGATAAGGTGAGAAGATGATAGAATCATCTAGAAATAGGGAAAAGGGCAGTATGACTTGTAAGGAGTGCACAAGGGAGAGAATGGTTACAAATGAGGCTAGGATTGTCATCAGGGGACCCATCATGGAGGTCTCTGTAGGGCATGAGACGAAGTTTGGATTTTATTATAAGTGCATTGGGTTCATTGCAGGCTTTAATTCAAGGAGAAACAAATTCTGATCTGGGCTTTTAAATGACTGTTTTGGCTGCTGTGTGGAAAATGGTTTGTTGAGGGGTGGTGGTGAGAGTGGAAACAGAATCAGATGGAATTCTATTGCTGTCATCCAGTTGATAAATGATGGTGGGCATGGAGGTGGAGTCATGCTCAGATTCAGAATATGTGCCAGAGAGAGAGCAGACAGGACTTGCTGATGAATTCATCGTGGTTGTAGGGTGTATCAAGGTTGGTTTCCAGGCTCCTCACTAAGCAGTTTGGGGAGGGTTGTGCAGTTTAATGTAATTGGAGGCTTGGTGAGGAATAGGCTCCTGGGGGGAGAAGAGTTTGTTTTTAAATGGCATCCAACTAGAGATGTCAGACTTGCATTTGCATACATAAATAATGGAGTTAAGAGATGATGAAAGAGCTGGAGAAATAGCTTTGAGAGTCATGTGCAATAGATGATATGCAAAGTCTCAGCACTGGATATTTCGAGAGGAATGCATATACAGAGAAGAAAAAGAGGCCCAGGAGTGTGTTTTGGACACTCCAATATTTATTGCTTATGTGCAAATGGATGCATCCTGCAAAGGAGGTGAGGACAGGTACCACTTCTCTTCACTTTCATCCAACAGCATCATGATGTGACCTTGGCTCTAGGCCCAGGAGTCCAAAAATCCCACTTCTAATCACAACCTATTAATTTTTAAGCTCACTCAAACAATCACTCCTTCTGAATTTTCCACCACCATTATAGCTTTTAAACCCTTCATTCTTCTCCACTACCAAAGTCTGTCATCTTCTGGCTTTTTTGGTTTCCCTGCCTAATCTGGTCACCACTGCAACGACACCTTTGTGAGAATCATACAATTACTGACTCCTCTTAATTTCCTCTGTGTAGCCTTGGAGTCCTCAGCTCTGGGTGTGCTTTATCACTTGGTTTCACTCTTTCCTGTCCTAAACTAATGAACACCGCTGCAGCAGATCTCAAAAGCATCTTGGAGCACCCACTACAAATGCATGGTTTCTAAACACAACTGATGGACTTGAGATGTGAGCCCTTTCTACTCTAGGCAGTTTTTTATTTACTCCTTATTTATTGTCAATCCTACCAGCCACCATAGTTTTTCTACAAATGTGTCTCACTATTTGCAAGGTTCATCTCAATTATCCATCCTTTCACTCTCAGGAGATGTTGCTTCTATTTTTCTCTGATCATTGCAACATTTTTTCCCCAAATCCTCATAACTTTGCATATCTTCCATTCAAGTCCTTCTTCTTCCCCTTTGACCAGTTCTAACCCACGTACTCTATGTTCCTATTCCCTTATTTTCTCTTAGTAATTTGCTTTGTGACTTACCTTCCCCAAACTCTCTTCTAGCATACATTTCATTTTGCACGTGAACACAGGTATTTAGGTCTTTCCTCTCTTAAAGCCATCTGTCTCTCAAAGTTCCATTCTTTATGACCTTCCTCTCTTCATGACCACACACCTTGAAAAAGTAGTTTACACTTGCTGCCTGTACTACATTGCCTCTTTTCCCCCTCTTGTCATTTAAATTCTTAGCCCACTCCTTTAATGACTCCCTGATCACCGATTGTACTCTAACTTTCCAATTTCTCCCCCTCCTTCACCTGTGCACATGTTGACCACATCCGTCTTCCTTTGTGAGCTTCCCTTGTTTTCAGAACATTAACCTATTTTTCCGACTTATTTTAAACTTTTTCTCTGTTGCTCTTGTTCTTATTTTTTTCACACTGTTTTTTGTTTCCCTTAAGTTTTTTCTTTTTTAATTTTTAGGGTTATTGTTGCTGTCATCATCATCATCATCATCGTCATTGTCATCATCATCATTTCCTCTTTTCTCTGTTCACAATCTTTTCACCCCAAAGGTCTCTCCTTTCTAAACGTATTCTCTACAGATCTACAAAGTGCTTATCTTGCATTTCCAGATGTCAGATCTATGTCTACATTCTGCTGTGTTTTTTACTAGCACCGTAAACTTAACAGATACAAAAGTGAACTCAGTTCTATTTTCCCTAAACAAATTCTTTCTCCCAACTTTGAAATTTTTCTTTATAATAGCATCATTGTTTTGGTCACTCAAGGCAGAAACTTTCAGAGAAATAGTTTTGTTTTTTGTGCTCACATTTCTCAGTCACTTTATCCACAAATAGTTCTACATTTCTACATTTCTAGATCCAAAAGGCTTTCATTTTTGCCTGTGAATTCTCTCTTTCCCTGTCCATTCTTTGTTGACTGCCAGTTCCTCTAGCCTGGAGTTGTACACTGCTTTCTGGATTATCTTTGATATTCCTATTTCTTCTTAATGTAATTTATGTGTCCACTCAATTTTCTACATGTTACCTCCATAGTAATCTTTCTAAAGCATGAATTTAATTATTTAATTTTTTAATGCAAAAATGGCTCTCCATTACTTCATAAATTAAGTTAAACATATCTAACTAATTGTGTAATTGTGATTACAATTTCCCTTTCCACACTTACATCCCATTAATTTTTTGGTATTGTCCACCAAATTAATCAAATTCTGAATATTTCATTTATTTCTCAAAAATATTTATTTTAATTCCTCATGCTATTTCCTTTGCTTGGTACATTATATTGCTTCTATTGGTGAAATTTTAAAATTGCCCTTTCACATGAGACCTTCCCTGACTTTTCCTGACTTCTCAAACTAAAAGGCATTGCCTCCCTTCAAAAAAAGTCACCTCTTAATTAAAAGCAAGACAGAAATTAGAGATATACTAACAGGTAAGCTGGGTGATTATCTGATCTGGAAGGGTAAATGGTAAAGTCAAGGTCAATTACTGGGCCTCTTAAAATAAGACACGAAAAGCTGAATGAAGGTAGTTAATAGTAATGCATTGGGAACAAATATTAAAAAGCAATAAACTAAATAATGTAATAAAAAACAGGAGCACACAATGACAATATAAGATTTAGAGTGCTGTTTCAAGGACATTTTAATGTTTTAACTGTTTCATAGCTTAATTTACCAAATGATACCTGACTCAAGTCCATTAGCCCTTTTAAGATACCTGTCTAATGGCATATTTAATATTGCGCCTTGAATTCTAGTTAATTGCATCATCCCTGTTTTCACCACCTCATTTTTTTTATACTAACAAACCAAACAATTCACATATTCTTATCCATAATAGTGACTTACCATGGCAGGGATTCATAATGGTTGGCTCAGGAATGGGTCAGGAGCACCATGACTGTATGGAATCTTAGTGGAGGTGTCACGCTCAGATTTAAAAAGGACTTCAGAGATCATGAACCACCACCCTCACACCCAGCCTTCCTCCCTGACCAAGATACTCACCAGTGTACATTACCTCCTATACAAAATTATAAAGATGGAAGGAAGATGCTAGCTAATATTCATTATTGTATCTCCTAGATTACTTAATATAAAGCATAGGACATATTTGAGACTAAATAAATCTGCTATGATTGAGTGAATAGGCAATTTGGAAAAAAATAAACCCTCCATATGGTTTCCTTAATTACGGAATTAGGATAATTTTTTCTACTTGACTGTAATGTAATCTCCTCTTCACTTATAAGCCTTGAGGGCAGATACCATGATTTTATACTTTTCTGTGAGAATTATTCAACAAAGTAGCTGATTCTACTCTTTTGCTTATTAGAATGTTGAAGCTTAGAAAATCATAATTTTAATCATTAACAGTGGAATGTAGCTTTATTTCAGACCTCAGAGCCTTCTAATCTTTAAATTACTTTTTGTGTGTGAATATAATGAGACCTTAAAGAGAGAATAGAAAAAAAATCAATGAGTATAATTGTTTATTTACATTCTTATTAAAGAGCAATACATGCCTTATACAGATTATTTTATTAAGGGACAAAATGAAATATTCACAAAATATTTCAACCAGTATTTCAATTTCTTCTCATAAACATTTTGATATCCCTTGAAATACAAGTATAGAAAAAAATGTAAGACAGGTCTACTGTAAATGACATATTTTTAGAGGAAATATTAATAAAGAAGATCTATGAATTTTTTTACAATGATGTAATAAAATAATCTCTCTTGACAAGCAAAATTTTATTATATTTCTAATCCCAGTTTAGACACATGATGAAGAATAATACTAAAAGAACTTAATATTAACTATTAAAACTCTACTCTGTATCAGGTACTTTCCCTAGTACATTGTATACCTTATATTAATGAAGTATTAACCCAACTGGAGGCTTTCCATGTATTATCTATCTATCTCTATAGCTTTGCAAGGAAAATATTATTTTCACTAGACATAATACAAAACTAAAACTTATATAGATTGGTGTCAAGTTAAATATCAATATATGAGTGTGACTAACTCCAAAGAATTTTATGTCATCACACAAAGGATATTTTCCAACAATACTGCAGTATTTGATGTAGAATGTTGTGACATGTCTTATGTATTTTCTGTCCTCTTTTGATTTCCTCCATGCTTAGATATAAGTCAAATAAATGTAGGGTAAATAGACATGACCTCCACTGATTAAGAAACTTTTCTATGCCAACAGTTCTCTTGCTATACCACTACACACCACTTTGATTGATTTGAACATTTTTAATAAAATGCTTCCTGCAGGAGATTGGTACTCTTTTTCTGTTATGGACTGAATGTTTGTGTCCCTCCCAAATCTGTATGTTGAAATCCTGACACCATTTGGAGGTGGGGCTATTGGGAGCTAATTAGATTTAGGTCATCAGGGTGGGGCACACTTGATAGGATTAATCCTCTTATATAAAGAGGAGGAGACACAGTTTTTCTCTCTCTCTCTCTCCATCCCTTTTTCTCTCTCTGTTTTCCACCATGTGAGGATGTAAGAAGAAGACAGTCATCTGAAAATCAGAAAGAGGGTACTCACCAGACACCAGACCTTGGACTTCCCAGCTTCTAGAACTGTGTGAAATAAATGTTGTTTAAGCCACTCAGTCTATGGTAATTTGTTATAGCAGATCAAAATGACTAAGACATTATCATACCACACACACTGTAGTGAATGGTGACTTCTTATAATTTCATGTTGCCTTGGCATCCATTTGGAATATAAACTTAACCTTCTCATACCAGAAGCAGAACTCAGGTGTCTCTGTTGTAGTTTCCCGTTCTCCGTCTCCTCCCAGTTTCTCAATGTGGTCAATCCAGATATCTGCATTATAGAACCACCTCCTGGTGACCACCTCCCTATGGGACAGCTGGATTCAAGCTACTTGACTCCCTCACTGATCCCCACCCCCTGCATGGACTGTGCAGAGATGCTGCAGTTACCACCTCTCAGTCATAGCTTGACTCCACAGAACTTGTGCTTGTTTGTTCTAAACCCACCAATTAGAACTCCCCATGGGAATCCTGCTTGGGTAACACCCTCGACTCCAATAAAGGTTTTGGCCCACAGGTCCCTCACTTTCTCTACCTCTTGCTCCCCAGCTGCTGGTTGAGCTTGTGTGATCCATATGGCTCCCCCCTTCCCATTGGCTCTGAAGGGCATGCTCCCTTCCTCTCTCCAGAACCTGTAAGTAACACACTGCTTCTATTATTTCATGTGTTTTCTTGTGCTGCTTCCTCTGCGTCTCATCCGACCAATGTACCTGAACCTAATTTCTTTCCTGGTCAGGGATCTCCTAGAGAGTGTTTATCTTGGTAGGAATACTCCAAACACTGGTCAGAGAAGAGCCACAAGGGTGTCTTCCAGTGTAAACAAATTTCCTGTGAATGGGACACCTGGTCATAGGTTGGACACTTAGGCATTAGGGCATCCACCAGGATAAAGAAGTATCCCATAAAAGCCACACTGTAAACATCCAGAGCCACCTCCCTGGGAGCCCTGTCAGGGCAGGGCTAAAATTTTTAGCTACTACTCAGACAGAAACCTCAAGAACAAATTAGAAATAATTTATATTTGTGAAACACACATATACACACACACTCACACACACATAGAGATATGTACAAACAAATTGTATGTTTGTACAGTTAGAATTCCAAGGAGAAGAACAAGGGAACTGAAAGTCAGTATTTCATAGACAGGAACACAAACAAAATGTAGGCAAAAATAAAGAAAAATCTCAGGTATGAAACAAAAGTAAAAGTCTTACTATAAAAGTGCTCTGAAAATCAGAACATCTAAAACTGCTCTTCAAGAAAGCATTTGCTATTTAATATTGCCTCATACACTGTGTCTGGGTGAGCCCATCTGTTATTAACAGATGCTGGGTTGCCAAGAAGAGAAATTCTGTTTTATGCTTTATAATGAAAGAATATTACTTGAAGCAATGTTTTATGTCATCTTTTCTGGATTGATTACTGATAACCACAGACTGGCCCAAGCCAAACTGTGACTCTTTTGGAGAGGTCACTAAGAAAATACTCAATATTGCAGGTGTTTTTAGAGTTTTTCAAAAGAAGTCAAGGGATGTTTTAGGTGTCCGGGATAAGAAAAGTCATACAGTAATTCATGTGCCATAAATAGAAATATAGAAAGTCCCCCACTTACAATGGTTCAATTTACAATTTTTTGAGTCTGCGATGGTATAAAAGTGATACACATTTTGTAGAAACCACATATTGTACCTTGAATTTGTATTATTTTTTATTATAAAATTTTTATTTTTATTATTATAAAATGGACTTTGTGTTAGATTATTTTGCCTAACTGTAAACTAATGTAAGTGTTTTGAGCACATTTAAAGTAGGCTAGGTTAAGCTATAATGTTTGATAGTTTAGGTGTATTAAATGCATTTTCAACTTATGATATTTTCAACTTAAAGGGGGTTTATCAGGATGTAACCCCATTGTAGGTTGAGGAGCACCTGTAGGTTGCTTAGTTAAATGATGTTTGTTTGTCTGTCTTTGCATGTGTGGCTTCATAAAATGGAACAAAACACTGGGATCCTTTTGACAGGCTCCTCTGGTTCGCAAAAATCTAAAATTAGAGGATCCACTGTTCACATGCTTGTAGGACAGTCCTGGGTGGATATGCTCACAAGGATGGATCCTGCAGCCCTGCTTTCTTTTATTAGATTTTTAACACTAAGTCTGTTACTATGTTGTTATATAAATAATAGTCATATAACAATGTATTACATGAGTCAGGTAGAGGTTGGGTATTAAGTCTGTAGAATCATAGAGAGATAAATTGATTAATGATTCTAAATCCACTTTGAGATTAGAATACTAATATTCTAATAGATAGAATAATAGATATTAAGTGAATCACAGGCAAATCTATATATAGTTTTGAGATTCTTAAATACAGCTTCTATGAAGGTATTATTTTCCTAAACACAGACCTAACCAAATAAGTTGATAATGTCACATGATTTCCATGTATTTATTTTCCCAGCAGTTAAATAATAAGACTACCAATAGTTTAAAAATTTTATTAAATTATTGGTTTTATTTTAGAGTAGTACTTTTGAAAATGCATTCTTGAGGAATAATGGTTCTGCAAGCTGTTGGTAAATGCTAGGTAAAAATTGGGTTCTAAGGATAAATGTGTTTGGGAAAATATGGGCTAAAACAGTTAAAGGAGTCTCTGTAGGACATTATAGAATTTTAAAAATGCTAATGCGGGGAGTGTGAATCTGGGTAGGAGGGAGTAAGCACGCTCCCCTACACCCCAACCTCCATTTCTCTTACTGAATTTAGCTATAGAAATAGGGAAGAATGTATAGAGTAGCTCTTAAAAGTAAGTAATAGCAAATGAATTGAAGAAGACCAGAATCAAAATACCACTGAAATAGCCATAGTTTAATGTGTTTCCCCCTACTGTGTCTACTGATTTGGAGGCATTTGAAGCTGTAAGTGGACTTCTGCATGGACAAAGGAGTTCCAGGAGAAACCCTCTGGTTTAGATCCAAGGATTGGAAAAGGGGTACCCCTGGCAGTGGTGGCAACAGGGACACAAAGTTATCTAATATTCTGAAAAGGAAACTTCCTCTGAGCTTTGGTACAAGAGCGGGGAGTAAAACTCTGCTCTTTTCCTCTCTTCTTCTGTCCTTCTGTCCATTGGCTCCAGACATAAGTACATTTGAGGGAAGTATACAACAGAACAAGGTAAGTGAAGCCCTGGTTTTTGGCCAGAGGCCAAAATGGAGAGCCTAAGGGGAACAAAAGTACCAGAAAGCTTATGGAGCTGAAAAAAATAGCCCCATAAAGTTGTTTATAGCTCTTGTGCTCACCCTTGAGCTGCACATGTGTACATCTAATTGTAAACAACATACCAAAGACTTCAAGAACTGAAAGAAGCAATAGATCATTATTCAACTCTCATAATGGCCACAGGTGGTGTATACATGGGAGGGATTCTGAAAACATTTCAAAAACTTTGAAAACAGAAGTGACACAAACAATAACCCACAAAAGGCTGGTTTGAGTTTGTGGCTGGAACTAAACTGTGCTTATGGCCTACTTATATAAAAATATCAACATTCTTCATTAAATTAAATTTGGACAAGTCATATAACATAATATTTAAAATGTGTAGTCCAAACTTATTTGATATATGAGAAATCAGTATAATCTAACTAACATGGGAAAAGAAAATAAACAGACGTGAACTCTATGATGACACAGAAGTTGAAATTATTTGACAAAGTCATTAAAGCACTATTACAAAAATGTTTTCAAAAGAGAGACAGATGGTCTTGAAAAAAACTAGACGATAAAAAGAAGAATAAGAATTTTAGAACTAAAAAATGCAATAATGGAATTAAAAACCTCATTGGCTGGTCTAAATAGAATTGATATTAAATAGTGAGCTTGAAGAATGGAACAATAAAAATGTCTAATCTGAACATCAGAGGAAAAAGAGATTTTAATAAATGAACAGAGCCTCAGGGACCTGTGATACTATAATGAAATGTCCAACATTTGTGTCACTGGAATATCAGAAGAAGAAGAGAAGGAGTGTATCACAAAACAAACAAAAACAAAACAAAAAATAAACCAAAAATTTCAATGTTTAAAGAAATAAAGGCTGCAAACTTTTCAAGCTTAGACAAAAAGATAAAACTACAGATTCAAGAAGCTCAGCAAATCCTAAGTATAATAATCCCCAAAAATATCCCCCAAAATAATCAAACTGCTGAAAACTAAAAACAAGGGAAAACATCTTAAAAACAGCCAGAAGAAAACAAACATTACTAATAAGGAAATAATAATTTGAATGACTTCAGATTTCTTAGTAGAGATAATCAATGCCAAAATAGATTTTGCTGAATAATAAAAGGACAAAACATAACCAATGGTCATCCTAGAATTTTATATGCAGTGAAAATGTACTTTACTTCAGGAATGACAGTGAAATAAAAATATTTCACTGTCAGATGAATATTTTACTTCAGATGAAGTAAAACTAAGAGAATCCATTTCCATTGGACTTTCTTTAAAAGAATTGCTCAAGTTAAGTTCTTTAGGCAGAAGTGAAATGATACTACAAGGAAATATGGAACATTAACAAGCAAGAGGAGCAAAAGAAATGGTAAATATCTGGATATATGCAATAGACTATTCTGTTCTTGAATTCTTTAAAATTTGTTTGACAGTTGAAAGCATGAATTATAACATTGTCTGATTGGGTTTCAATGTAATGTAAAAGTAACATATGATAGCTACAACATAAAAAGAGGGAGATAAAGGGACCTATATCATGGTAAATTTTCTACATTCCACTTGAAATAGCAAAATAATAATTTTAAATATTCTATGACAAGTTAAGTATTTATATTACAATCCTAAGAGCAATCAATAAAAATAATATGTAAAGAGATACAGTCTAAAACAATAGATAAATTATAATGCAATACTATAAAAAGTTCAGACACCTCAAAAGAAAACAAAGAAGAGGAAGCAGTGGGAAAAAAGAAGGAAAAACTGAACACAAATAATAAAATGCTAGATTTAAATCCATTCATATTAATAAATACACTAAATGTAAATGGCCTAAATTAAAAGCCTGTTAGAATGGATGAAAAAAGTCATAACTCTGTGTTGTCTACAATGAACTCATTTCAAATATGATGATATAGGTAAATAAAAGTAAACAGAAGTAAAAAGATATAGTATGCAAACGTAAATCAAAACTAACCTGTAGTATCAATATTAATATCAGACAAAGTAGACTTCAAAGGAAATTACTAGTGATAAAGAGGGACATTACCTAATGATAAAAGGGTAAATTCATCAAAAAGATATAACCATTCTAAAAGTGTGTGAACCTAATAACAGAGGTTCAAATATATGAAGTAAAAATTGATAACACTTAGAAATAGACAAATTCACAACTATAGTTAGAAACGTCAAAACTTAATTTTTTGTTTTCAAAAGAACTAAATGATGGAAAATAAAAGATATAGAAGAACTGAGCAACATCAGAAACCAACTGGCTCTATTTGTCAATTACAGAACATTTCACAAAAACAAAAGAATTTTTTTCCAAGTCCACATGGAACATTCACCAACATATGCTATATTCTGGGACATAAACAAGTTAAAATAATTGAAACCATACAAAGTATGTTCTCTTTCTATAATGAAACTAGATATCAATAGCAGAAGGATAACAGAAAAAAATTCTCAAAAACTTGGAAATTAAACAGCATGCTACTGCATAACATAAGGGCAAAGATGACACCTCAAAAATTACAAAATATTTTGAAATAAATGAAAATTAAAACTTGATACTTCAAAATTTATCTTATACGTAGCTGTGCTAAAAAAGACATCTCTATTAGACAAAAGAATGTTCTCAAATCAATGATCTAAATTTCCCCCTTAAGAAACTACAGGAAAAAAGGAAAAATAAACCCAAATCCAGCTGAATAAGTGAAATGACAAAGGGCAGAAATTAATAAAGTTGGAAAAAATTAAAAAGGGAAAATGAATGAATTCAAATATTAATAATATTTATAAACCTCTAGTAAACTGACAAAGAAAGACACAAAATACTAATATCAAAACTGAAAGAGAGAAGATACCACTCCAGATCATACAAACATTAAATGGATAAGCAAATACTATGAGCAACTCTATGTACACACATTCAACAACTTAGCTGAAATAGATTAATTCCTCAGAAACCACAAATTTTCAAAACGTACTTATGATGAAATAGAAAACTAGTATAGTCCTATTACTGTTAAAGAAATCGAATTTGTAGTTTAAATGTACCCCAAAAGTAAAGCACCCAGCCCAGGTAGTTTCACTGGTGAAATCTACTGGATATTGAAATGAGAAATAACATCAATTCTACCCATTATTTTTTAGAATATAGAAGAGGAGAGAACACATTTGAATTAATTTTATGAGCCTTGCTTTTCCCTGATTAAAAATACAGGTAACTTCAGACCAATATTTCTCATGAAAATAGATGCAAAAATCCTCAACAAAATATTAAGAAATCAAATTCAGCAACATATAAAATAGAATAATATATCATGAATAAGTGCAATTTATTATGGATATGTAATACTAGTCCAACATCTGAAAATTAATCAATGAACTCCATCATATTAACGGTCTAAAGAAAAAGGCATGATTAAATCGATTAATGTGGAAAAGGCATTTTAATAAAATTTACAAAATTCTGAGCAAACTATGACTACAATGGATTTTTTTCCATCCTGGTAAAGGATATCTATAAGAAAATCTACAGCTAGCATCATTCTTAACTGTGAAAGAGTGAGTTCTTTCAGGAATGAAGCAACAATGTGTTACTCTCACTACTTCTATTCAAAATATTATTCTAAATACTAGCCAGTTCAATAAGGCAAGAGAAATAAACAAAAGTTCTATAAACCAGAGTGGAGGAAGTAAAACTTCTCTTATTCACAGAAGACATGATTGTCTTTGCAGAAAATCTCAAGGAATCTATTAAAAAAAAAACGCCAAAACTTCTAGACCTAACAACACTTAACAAGTGAGTTATGAGTTTACCAAGGTCACAAGATGTGAGGTTAAGACAAAAATAAATTGTAGTTTTACATAATAATAATGAATAATTTGAAGCAAATTTAAAAAATAATACCAGTTACAATAACTCTTCTCAAGTAACAAACTGAGGTATAAATGTAATAAAACATGTACAAGTTCTATATGTTCAAAACTATAATACACTGCTGAAAAATAAATCAGTGAATACCTTAATAAGTGTGGAGAGAGATCACATTCAGGGATTCAAAGACTCAAAATAGAAGAGATGTTAATTTTCCTTAAATAGATGTACAGATTTATTGCAGTTCTAATCAAAATTCCCACACCAATTTTTATAGATGTGGGCAAGCTTATTTTAAAATTTATATAGAAAAGCAAAGGAACTAGAGAGTAGCCAGAATGATTTTGAATGTTCCAGTAATCAAGACTTTTTGATATTGGTGAAAGGATTAACATGTAGATAAATGAATTAGAATAGAGTTTCCAGAATAAACCAATACAAACATGGCCAACTGATTTTTGCCAGCTGCGCAAAAAGGCAATTCAATAGAGAAAAGATAACCTTTTCAACAAATGGTGACAAATACATTGATACTTTTATGCAAAAATAATAATAATAAACTGATGTTCTTCACATCTTATACAATAATTATTTCATAATGGATCATAGGTCCAAATATTAAAATAAAGCTATAAATATTTTAGTAGAAAATTTAGGAGAAAATTTTCATAACCTAGGGTTAGGGCTTAGAAATAGAGTCCTTAGACATGACACCAAAATCACAATCCGTAATATAAAATAGTGATAAAATATCGATAAATTGGACTTCATGGAAACGATAAACTTTGCTCTCCAAACGGTAAGGAAAAGAGAAGCTAGTGTGGTAGAAAATATTTGCAATTTACATATCTGACAAAGCGTTTACGTTCAGAATATATAAAGAATACTCAAAGCCAACAGTAAGAAAACAATCTAATTTTAGAAATGAGCAATGAGAATATACAGAAGGCAAATAAACACACAGAAAGACGTTTAGCATCATTAGCCATCAGGGAAATGAAAATTAAAACCATGATGAAATTCCACTACACACCTATTAAAATTGCTAAAATAAAAACTACTGACAATAGGAAGAGCTAGTAAGGATGCCGTAAAACTGGAAGATTCATACATTGCTGGGGGGAATGCAACATGACACAGCTACTCTAGAAAAGAGTTCGGGAGTTTTGTACAATGTTAAACTTACATTTATCCCATCACCCAGCAATGCATTTCCTATATATTTACCCTAGAATGATGAAAAGAGATGTCCACACAAAAATCTATCCATGCATGTTTATAACAGCTCTCTCTATGATCTTCAAACTGGAAACAATGCAAATGTTTTTCAATGGGTAAGTAGATAATCAAATATAGTACATCCATACAATGGAATAAGCAGTAAAAAGAATGAAATATTAATATACACAACAATTTGCATGAATCTCAAAGTCCTTATACTCAGTAAAAGATGACAGTCTCCAAAGGTTACATACTATAATATATGATTCTCTATGATTCTATTTATATGGCACTCTTGAAAATATGAAATTGTAGTGATAGAGACGATAACAGTGGTTGCCAGGAGTTAGGGGTACAGGGAGGACTTGTTTTTAAGCATAGAAGTTAGGCGAGAAGGCCCTGTAGCAAGACCTTTTGGATCAAATCCAAACTTGGTTACTTCTTAGCTGTTTAACCTTGGAAAAGTGACCTAAACTTCTCTGTACCTCTGTTTTTCCAGTTTTTCATGAGGATAAAACAGGACCTAATTCAGAAGACTGCTGTTAGAATTTAAATGGTTTAATTTAGTGTGCTTTTTAGCGTATCATGGAACTACTGTGTGTCTTGACTGGCATGGTGGTTATAGGAATCCATACATTAGTTAAAAGTCATAGAACTGTATACCAAAAATGTTAATGTAAAAAATAAAATTAAAGAAAATGATCATGTGGATTACCAACCTCTAGGAGGAATACGGCATGCAAAGTTGTTTTGCAGACTTGTTTAATCACTCAATTGCTTTGCTTTGCTTTGCTGGGTGGGCATATTGAAATACTACTGATTAGAGCAAAGACTTTTGGAAATACCCCTCAAGAAAATATTGCAAACTGTGATGAATAGAACATTCCTAGAACTAATGAGTTAATTTAAAATACTTGGAAAGTAAAATGACTCCAAAGAATTATTTCAAAATTGTTGGCGTTATTGCAGATAAGTTGTCATAATCTCATTTGAAATGTGTGCTGAAGCTGTCAGATAACTTGATCATCCATTATTCGAGGTGAATAAGGGTTTAAGTGGAATTCAGCATTTGTTCAGGCATTAGTTTTACTGCCCATAAATAATAGAAAGACAATCTAGAAAAAAGAGGCCATGAGTGAGAAATAAATCTTATGTTGGCTTTATGCCTAGGACTAATGAAGGAAAAGAAGGTGGGCCAAAATGAACAATAATTCAAAAGGGAAATACGTACATCCTTTAATTGATTTTATTCATAGGGTTCATAACCCTGAGATATCAGAACTTGTGACCAAAATTGAGGTTTGTCAAGTCCACAGAAGAGGTGTCACCTTCAGTACTCTATACATCAGAAACCCAGGTAGGAATAAATCACACACACACACATGAAGAAACAGTGATATTAGCCAAGACTAGCAGCAGCCAACTCCCTGTCTTTTACTAGCATATTGGCCTAAGAATCACAATTCACAATTCAAGACTGATTGCACTTTTCTTTTATGAAATGAGTCATTGTATAAAAAAGGCATGTGGATAAACTACACAGCTTTTCTTGATAGTCTCAAACAATTAATTACTGCTGTGTCAAAAAAAATTAAAAGAATCAGTGCCAATGAGTTGTATTTCTAAACTCAATTAATTTACTTGGCATTTAATTAAAAAAATCACTCCTTCCTAATAATCTCCAATAATCTCCTAATACTTGCATATGTTAGGGAAACATAACAAACCAAGAGGTGCATTTCGAAATGTTGGATTGCAGTTAGGAGCCATATTTGTGAAAGATAGTTTAAGTGTATCTTTACTAGAATAGAAAATTAAACATTATAACATTATTATTACTCTTCTTATTTCCTTTAGTTTATGGAAAAAGTCTATAAATATTTTACAATATTGATCACATATAGTACTTTATGTTTTCTTTTATAGTTTTCCACAGGCTCGTCCTTTTGTTTAGTCATTGTATAAAAGCAAGAATCCAGTGGAGTCAGGAAACAGATTTAAAATCAGGCTCTATCACTAGTATGTGTCCTTGAGAAAGGTGCTTCACCCTGTCAAAGCTTCCGTTCCTTACCTAAAAGATGGAAATAATCCCTGTCCTGTCTATATCAGCAAGTTATTGTGAAAATCCAATGAATTCATAGCACTTGGTAAAATGAGATACTATAAAAATGTTGATTCATGTCATCATCATGATTAGCAACATGATCATCATGTGTTGCTTCTTTAAGAGTGCAGACTAGTAGAATAATTTGTGAGTATCAGTATATAAGGTGTCACAGCATCTACTACAGTGCTCTGTACATCAATTGTTGTACTTTGCACCTCAATAGATGTTCATTGACAGAAACCCATCAGCTTCAGTGCAAGGGCAGGCAAGTAGTAGATGGGCACGCCCATTCCTTGTTCAAAGCCTTCATCAATTTTTCAACATTCAATGTAGGTTTAGGAGAGAAGTCCCTGGAGAAAGATCACCTAGGTAATAACCCAAGCTGCTCATCTCTTCGCTGTGTAACCTTGGACAAGGACTTAAACTTCTCTGAACTTCTGTGTCTTAGCTGTACAATAAGGATGATACAGAATCTACTTCATGGGACTGTTGTGAAGTTTAAAGTATGTCAAGTACTTAAAACACTATCGGGCCCATAGTAAGGGCTTCATAAGCAATTATTGATGCTGTTGTATGCTCACAGATGAAAATCTATAGCAGGATTTTGCATGATTTGGCCACTACTTACTTCATCTTGACTATTGTACAACCACTACCCATCCCAAACCAAAACTCTTTCACACACACTTTTTTAGTCCAGCCATATCAGCCTTTACTAAATTGTTGTATGGCGGAACTTGGACTACTTTATCCTGCCTTAAGGCATTCATACTTCCTTTCCCATCTACCTGAAATAGTCTTTCCACTTCTTAATTCCTCCTTGTCTTTCAGAGATCAGGTAAAGTATCACTTTGCTGAAGATGTCTTTCTTAATCTACAAGAATGGGTCAAATCTCCTTGTTACTTGCTAACATACCTCCTTGTACTTCTTTGTTCAGAGCATTTATCACAAACATCATGAAATAATCAGTTTTGCAATTCATCATTTATTGATTCTTATAAAATTCTGTCTTATTTACCTCTGTATTCCCAAGACTTAGTACAGAGTCTGATAAATATTTGTGGAATACATAAATAAATGAAAGAGTAAACAAACCATTTGGTAACCTCAAAGGCTCAAATTTAATTGATAAAAAGGGCACATTTCAAAATGTCAAAGAATCAAGGTTTAGAGTATATTTAACTATAAATATCCAAGGAGGTAACACATGAATAAAGTACTTCTTTGTACCTATTTAATACTATATAAATTTAAAACATTGTGACTATTATTATCCATTCAATGTTTCTTTTGGACCAAAAAAAAAAAAGTCCATGATCTGTAAATTTCCTCTATAACCCATGCTTTCCCCAGAAATCATGGCTGGGAAGAAGCTACTACAAAGCTGTCCCTATACAGGTTTAATTTCAGAAAATGAGGAAGTTGTTTGGAATTTTTTTGTAGCACATTTTGGAGGAAGTACATTGGATAATTATTAAATAATCTGCCTCTAGTCTAAATTAGACTTGAATATAAACTGACGAACGTCCCATTCAAGGCATTTCCTTGAACAGATTTTCATTAACATCTGGTATTTCCCAACTCACTTTTCTCATTATTAAAGCCAATAAATGGCTCAGGTTGAGATTATTCTCAAAGGGTCTTTAGAAGAGAGCTGACCAGATCTGTTTATTACTTTGCTTTCCAAATGTTGCCCAAAATATCCTTTGGTAATCAATGCATGACTAACATTCTAGAACCTATTAAGAACAAAGGATTTGGAATCTGCTATGCTCTAGGCTTCACTCCTGGTCGAAACTGTTCATTAATTTGCTAAAAAACCTTTTATGTGAGGGACCTATTTAAAAATATTCATTCCACCTTGAAATTCAGTTCAAGTAAAAAGTTTGCCTTTGCAAATAAACTTGTGTATTTTCTCTGATTAACCATGAGATATTTCTATTTATTCTTTTTCTTTTGATACAATTTTGACTATTTGTTGCTCATGACATCTAATATTCCACAAACTTCTATGTGTCTACCACTTATTGGGGTTTTTATTTTATGCTCAATGTAATTTGATTGCCCTGTGTCATATACTGTCCAATCTTGAAAGGGCCTTCAAAATCAAGTAGGTATATGTAAATTCTAAACTAAAAACAAACAAATGAACAAAGAAACTGATATTAACTGTGTACAATGCCTTTTCTACATGGGTGGTAAGTCTAAGCTCCAGACAGTCCCCAGAGTCGCTTGACTTATAAAAACATTAAGGAATCAGATTAGTTATTTTCTTTGTCTCCCATGTAATAACCACTTAGATAAAAATATATGTCTTTTTTTATGAAGCACCAAGAAATGGACATTATGGTAATTTATCAGATCTGAAATCTTTGGCATGTTTCTCTCCTTGTCCTATTTTACACAGCCTTGCCCTGGAGGGCACATCCCATTTCCAAACTGCATGGTATGCAACCGACCAACCATGTGGCAAATAACACCGGAGAGCAAGGTGGATGATGTTCGTAGGTGGAGCGATGATCCTTTCCCTTTGTGTTTCTTACTAATTAAGGAAAAAAGGGATGGTATCTTGGCACAATAGAAAGATAATGTGATTTAGAGTCAGTCAGTGGTGGTTTGAATCCTAACTGCTTCATTTACTATCCTGAAGTTGGAGGAGTTACTTAACTTTCCTCTGTCTCAAGACCTTTTCATGTTAAATCTTTGTAATGCTACTATGGGCATTATGTGAAATCACATACATGAACAGCTAGCCAGAGAGTAGACGTTTTCAAGAACTGAATATTTGTGTTAGTACTATTGCTACTAATGAGGGCATTGGTGGCCTTTGCATATCCACTTTACTCTTGCCTTAGTGAGGAAAAGTGAGTAAGTGAGTGATTTTGTGTCTCCAAGACCAAACTAGCTAAAATTAAATCCTAATTTAAACAAACCAATAAGCAAACCAGTGAGAACCCTAATACTGTTTCATTTATATGCACTAGATTGGCAGAGTTAAAAAAATAAACATGTAATAAACCCACTTAGCCATAGTTGGTGGAAGAGGAAAATATGTAAAAGGTCTTTTCTTCACCAGTGTAAGTAACCTTTTCTTTTAGGCTCCTCTCAGGCTAGTGCTCCCTGGATGGCTGGAGGCCTGCCCTGAAATCTTTCCTCCTATGTGTCTGCCTCCTGAGGCTGGCTGCCATGATCTTTCCCCAGGATGCATTCTCTCCACACATGGCTTTCTGTTAGGTAAGATGACAAACTCATTCTTGGTGTGGTATTAATGGCTAACAGTGGCTTCCTAAAGTACACCTTCTAAGTAATATTTGCATTTGAATAGGAATTTTGGCAGATGGGCTGGGCAGCATTTTGGAACATGGGTTCTTTTTGGTTTCACGGTGGCAGCATTTACCAAAGGATTTTTAAAACTGAATACTAATCATAAGAAGTGTGACTAGGAAAAAATGATCACATACATTGTAGAGACACTATGCTTGTCTGCTTAAACAAAATCGAGCAGATTCATTGACTATAATGCTGCTCAAAGCCCTTAACAGGCAATGTGCACTGTATACAAGGAGGCAGCGGATTATACAAAATCATTAATTCAACAATTATTTATTGAGCACCTCCTATGTACCAGGCACTGGCAGGCTTTCTGAACGCAAAGAAGGAAAGAGTCCTACAAAGCTCTGAGTTAGGAAAATTTGAGAAAAAGGTAAGAGGAAGTGGATGAGAGGAAGTGATAATGAGCTTGCCATGTTCACCATCACATAACACTCACTTTAGAAATCTCTTTCCCTGAACTTTGCAAAAGGGTAGCGTTCTGCAGAACATATTTTGAGGAAAGTTCTCTATAGCTATGCTGTTATAAATTAAGTCCCTCTCTGCTTCCTGGCATCATCTGTGAAGTGGGTTGTAATACTTATCTCATATGTTATAAGATTTAAAAAAAGAACCAAACAGAATGTCTGGTACATGTAGATACTCAATAGCCATCAATTTCCTTCCACGCTTTTACTTTGAAAATCACCCAAGGAAAGAAGCTATTTAAGACTTAGTAAATGTTCACACTGTCTACCAGCCTTTACTATTAAGTATTATCCCTAATTTGTTCATGCTGTAATCACTTGATCTTATTATTAATAAAATATGATTTCATACCATCAATATCAAAGAAAAATACATATAAAAGTTGTAAAATGCATAAATATTTTTACTTTAGTAATAGAAGATGAATTATTTTTTCTCCATCAAATGGTGTCCTCAGAAATTTACTATTGAGTTCAAGTAAAAACTCAAAGTAGCTGTATGTGTTTTTTCCCTTTGAAAATGAGTTTTAATCATAAAGATATATATTAATACAGAAGGCAGTCTATATATAAATATAATTATAGAAAATCGTTGGTCTATTAATTCCACAGAAATAAACATAATACCAGATTATCTATGTTGAATTGCATCTCTTGTTAAAAAAAGCATTAATTTTTCCATTTGTTCAAGAGGAAAACATTAGATGAACTTTTTTAGTGACTTATTTTCCACAATTTCAGAGGAAAAAATGTTAGAAATAGAGTAGATTTCAAACATGAACAGAAAATTATCTGTCAAAACAAATACTTTCTTATGACTTACAAAGAATCTATTTTAAAGAATTATAAAGATTTCTGTCTCAAAAATTTTAATCTTAAGTGTACAGTATTAACCGGTTTTATACCCCTCATTTCTATTAGTATAGGCAACTAACTTATAGGTAAAATAAGACTATGCTTAAGTAATTTGTTTTCATTCTTACTGCCATGAACTCGTGTGGGGATTTCTGACAGGCAAATTAGTCAAATTCAGGATAAATGAGCAAAATGGAAATTGAAGGGCTAGTGTAATAGAGAAAAATTTTAAAATGACTAAGGATTTTTATAAAAATAAAAGAACACATACTCATCATTCAGAAATAAAACTGTTCAAAAGGACGAATTTTCTACTGTCCCCAGTATAAATACTAGTATTTTTTATACTCATTTGAAGGTACTTCTTTGTTACATGGCGATTTTTAGAAAATTTTAGTTTTATTTATAGCATATTGATCCTCCTGTACATACTTATTTTAAAATCTCTATCACACTGTTCCATAAATTATTTTCAGTTAAACTGATTTCATGTTCTGACTTTTAACTTCTGTTACCTATCTTTATTAGCCTTCAATTATTTAATGTTTTAGAGCTTTAGTGTGTGAGTTAATACTGAGCGTTGGTTTTCCTTGCTCTTTTCTCCCAAGCTGTCTGGTTTTAGTTTAGTATGTGTTTACCCTGCTCCCTCTTCCCATTGACCCTCAGGCCAGAGTCACATCCTATTATATAATCACTGTTTATGGGCTCTGGGTATATCACAGATCTAGTCACCAAACTCTCAGCTAGCTTGGCTCAGTTCCTGGTCAGTATGCCATGTCTTTGTCTTTCAACTTCTCTACGTCCACAGTTTTCTATAAAGTCACAGTGTCTTAGTTTGCTAGGGCTGCTATAACAAAGTTTCACAAACTGAATGCCTTAAATAAGAGATGTTTATGGTCCCATAGTTCTGGAGTCTGGAAGTCTGAGAGCAAGGAGTAGGCAGGGCTGGTTCTTCTGGAAGGCTGTCAGGAAGAATCTGTTGCATGCCTTTCTCCAAGCTTCTGGAGATTTGCTGGTGCTCTTTGGCATTCTTTGTATTGTGGAAGCATCACCATAATCACTACCTTCACTTGCACGTGGCATTCTGTGTGTCTCCAAATTTCCCCTTTCTATAAGGACACCTGTCATATTCGATTATGGTCCACCCTAATGACCTCATTTTAACTTGATTACTTCTGTAAAGACTATCTTCGAAGGAGGTTACATTCTGAGGTACTGAGGATTAGGACTTCAACATATGAATTTTGAGAGGACACAGTTTAATTCATAACACATAGCTATGTGAAATTTCCTTGAAGGTTGCTTTTGTATTTTGTCTTTTTGAACTTATCCATGCTGCTGACTTCAAGTAGCAAACCTAGCCTCAGACCGTCATCTCAAGTGAGGCATTTGGGTTATCATTGACTCACAAAAGCTGCCCCTGGGCCCAAAGATGAACAAATCCTTAGTTTCAGCTCACCTCATTGTCTTCAGTTGTCCTTTGCATATTTATCTGTCATTATTATATGTTTGGTGTAAAGAAGATGTGTTGAAGTATGAACTAATACCCAGGTTGACACGTATTTCTAGTTTAATTACAATAAGAATACTATAGGAATTATATTTTTGGGACTAAAATTCACATGAAGCACATAAATCAAGGTAACTTTGGAAAAATATAAACTACTGAGGAATGGGGCTAAGTAGAACTGAGGAATATTAAAATGTATTTTAAAACCTAGTTAATAAAATAATATAGTAGTTGCAAAAGAAACAAATCAGTATAACAAAATACAAAGTTCAGAAATAGACACATGTGCATGAAAGTATTTTGGAGGTATTTTAGATTGCAATTAAAGTTAGCAGAACAAATATGGGTTACTCAGTAAGTGGATCTATTTGGTCAATTATCTGGAAAGAAGTTAGAACTCTACCTCGTGCTACTCAATACAATGATAATTAAACATTAAAATGAATAAAATTACTTGAATAAATATAGTTGAATATTCACTAGAACATTAGATGATTTTTTAAAGGAATAGAAAAGAGAAGGGATGAATAAAGAGAAAAAAAGACATGTTTAAAAATGTCCAATAAGTAAAGTAAAAGATAAATAATAAATTAGAATACCCTAAATATATGAAGAACATTTGCAAAATTTTAAGAATGAGACCAATGCACCCAAGGGAAAAATGAGTGGGCGGTTTATGAAAGAGTTAAAATAATAATGAAAATACTACAAAGTAAAACAAGATGGAAGAAATACAATTTCCAGTAGACCAAGAATACTCATATATTTGATGGTAGAAGTTAAATTGAGACAGTCATTCTGGGGGGATACTTTTACAACATAAAACAACATATTTATACCCTTTAAACTTGTATATTCTGTGAATTTATACTGGTAAAAATCAAATACAGGCATGCCTCAGAGATATTGTGGATTTGGTTCCAGACCACCACAATAAAGCCAATATCCCACCAAAGCAAGTCACACAAATTTTTTGGTTTCCCAGTGCATATAAAAGTTATGTTTATACTCTACTGTAGTCTATTAAGTGTACAATAGCATTATGTATAAAATGGATATACCTTAATTAACATATACTTTATTCCTAGAAATTGCTAACGATCATCTGACCTTCAATGAGCTATAAACATTTTGCTGGTGAAGGGTCTTCCCTCAATGCTGATGGCTGCTGACTGATCAGGGTGCTGGTTGCTGAAGGTTGAGGTGACTGTGGCAATTTCTTAAAATAAGACGACAATGAAGTTTGCCACATTGATTGACTGTTCCTTTCACAGGAGATTTCTCTGTAGCATGGGATGCTGTTTGTTAGCATTTCACCCAGAGTAGAGCTTCTTTCAAAATTTGGAGTCAGTTCTCTTAAACCCTGCCACTCTTTTAACAACTAAGTTTAGGGAATATTCTAAATCATTTGTTGTCATTTTAACAATGTTCACAGCATCTTCACCAGGAATAGATTCCATCTCAACAAATCACTCTGCTCGTTCACAAGAAGCAACTTCTCATCTGTGAAAGTTTGATCATGAGATTACAGCAGTTCAGTCACATCTTCAGGCACCACTTCTAATTCTAGTTCTCTTGCTATTTCTACTACATCTGCTGTTACTTCCTCCACTGATGTCTTGAACCCCCGAAGTCATCCATGAGGGTTGGAATCAAGTTCTTTCAAACTCCTATTCATGTTGATAATTTTACCTCCTCCCATGATTCATGAATGTTCTTAACGACATCTAGAATTGTGAATGTTTTGCAGGAGGTTTTCAATTTTCTTGCCCGGATTTGTTAGAAGAATCACTATGTATGACAGCTATAGCCTTATGAAATGTATTTCTTAAATAATAATACTTGAAAGTTGAAATTACTCCTTGATCCACGGGCTGCAGAATAAATGTAGTGTTAGCAGGCATGAAAACAACATTCATCTCCTTGCACATCTCCATCAGAGTTCTTGGGTGACCAGGTGCATTGTCAATGAACAGTAATATTTTGAAAGAAATCATTTTTTCTGAACAGTAAGTCTCATCAGTGGGCTTAAAATATTGAGTAAACCATGCTGTCAACAGATGTGCTGTCATCCCAGCTTTGTAGCTCCATTTATAAAGCACAGACAGAGCAGATTTAGCATTCTTTCTAAGGGCCCTAGGATTTTCAGAATGTGCAGTAAGTGTTGGCTTCAACTTCAAGTCATCAGCAGCATTAGTCCTTAATGAGAGAATCAACCTGTCTTTGAAGCTTTGAAACCAGTTGTTGACTTCTCCTCTCTAGGTATGAAAGTCCTAGATAGCATCCTCTTCCAATATTAGGTTGTTTCATCTACATTGAAAATCTGTTATTTAGTGTGGCCACTTTCATCAATTACCCTAGCTAGATCTTCTGGATAACTTGCTGCCGTTTCTTGCTGCATCAACACTTGCTGCTTCACCTTGCACTTTTATGTTATGGAGATGGCTTGTTTCTTTAAACCTCACAAACCAACCTCTGCTAGTTTCCAATTTTTCTTCAGCAGCTCCCTCACATCTCTCAGCCTTCATAGAATTGAAGAGAGTTAGGGTCTTGCTCTAGATTAGGCTTTAGTTTAAGAGAATATTATGGCTGGTTTGATGTTCTATCCAGACCACTAAAACATTTTCCATATCAGCCATAAGGCTGTTTTTTAAATTATTTATTTATTTATTATTATTCATGTGTTCACTGGAATAGCACTTCTGTAATAATTTCCTTCAAGAACATTTCTTTTGCATTTACAACTTGTTTGGTGCAAGAGACAGGGCTTTGGGCCTGTCTCAGCTTTTGACATACCTTCCTTACTAAGCTTAATTACTTCTAGCTTTTGATTTAATGTGAGAGAACTGTGATTCTTTCCTTCACTTGAGCCTTGTAGGTTAATGAATTGGCCTAATTTCTTTAGGCCAATTGTTTGTGTCTTAGGGAATAGTGAGGCTCCAGGAGAGGGAGAGAGATAAAGGACCGGCAGGTAGATGGAGCAGTCAGAACACACAAGACATTTATTACATAAGTGCCCCCAAACAGTTACAATAGTAACATCGAAGATAATGATCACAGATCACCAAAACAGACATAATAATAATGAAAAAGTTTGAATTATTTTGAGAATTACCAAAATGTGACATAGAGACACAAATTTAGCACAGGCTGTTGACAAAATTGTGCCAATAGACTTGCTCGATGCAGGGTTGCCACAAACTTTCAATTTGTAGAAAATGCAATATCTGCAAGGCACAATTAAATGAAGTGCAATAAAAAGAGGTATTCATGAATGCACACAGATTATTGTACAAGATTATTCATCATAGTATTAAATATAGTAACATAAATATAATATAAATAGTCAAAATGTGATATATGTAACTTACTAAATAACTTCTGGCACATCCAGGAAATAAAATGATTAAATTAAAAATCATGTGGAAGACCAACATGTTGTCAGTGGTCATTCTTGGGTAATAGAATCATGTGTGATTTTATTTTTTCATTTTATTTTTGTACCTTAAAAACTTTTTGCATGGACTATACATTTCTTTTGCAATGAGAAGAAAACAAGAGTTTTGTTTTGTAAATACTGTCAGGATTGTTAAAAAAAATTTTATACCACCCTCTCATGTTACTGCAAAGATAATTTTTTTTTCTTTTGCTATCCTCAGTTGAGACACAGAACAGCTAATTACTATTTTTGTGTAGAATATCACCCATGCATTACAGCCCTCAGGTATTTTGGGATTGTTTCAACATTGCCTTCAACCTTCTTGTCTTTTGGATAAATTAACCAGTTCTTTTTGATTGATTTGGAATTCATCCAACTTTTATGCCTTATTTTCTGATATATTTTCATCAGAAAATTTAAGAATATATGCTTTATTTTGACATATTTCAATGATTTGAAGGATTGCTAGATTTTGTTTATATGAAGGCATCTTAACACATATTTACACAAATATCTATTATTACTCATTTTTCGGGTCTACACCCAGTTAGCAGCTTACACAAAAATGTCTCAATTAACCTTATCTTTCATGCTAATCTATGATACTTTATATTTTTTGAACAGATTCTTCCAAACTAGAAAATCATGCCTGATTGTAAATTAAGCCCCTTTCAAACTGCATATATTTTTGAATTTTTTTTTTTTTAGAAGTTTTAGGTTCACAGCAAAATTTAGTGGAAGGTACAGAGATTTTTCCATATAACCCTTCCCCCACATATGCATAACCTCTCCTATTATCAATACCCCCCACTGGAGTGGAACATTTGTTATAATTCATGAAGCTACATTGACACATTGTGATCACCCTTGGTGTTGTCCCAGAGAGGTCTGTCCAGAAAGTATCCAGCCGTTGTTATATAACGAGAACGGTTTGCGTGACATTGATGTAACCTGGTAGCCAAGGAGAGTGGACTGGAATGTGCATACGTGAACAATGATGACTTCACTGTACTGGTCAGCAGGGCACTAGACGCCCTTGAGTGAGCATGTGTACTGTGTGGCTGTTGCATTCAAAATGACTGAGTAGAGCAACAAATTTGCATCAAACTTTGCGTTAAGTTTGAACATTCCTCCGCAGAAACTATTCAGATAATTCAGAAGGCTTTCGGGGGACGAAGCAATGAGTGCAGTGCAAATAAAAGTGTGGCACAGATGCTTCAAAGGTGGTCGAGAATCTGTTCAAAGTGATCCACGTTCTGCAAGGCCTGCAAAATGCAGAACACCTGAGAATGTTGAACATGTACAAGTCAGGTTAGGAGACTCTGGGAGAACTGTGTGAGGGCCCAACGTGCTTACTTTGAAGGGGACTGAGGTGTCATTGTCCTATGTACAATGTTTCTTGTATCTTCTTTAATAATGTCTCTATTTTTTCATATTACATGGCTGGATACTTTCCGGACAGACCTTGTACATTCTATAGGTTTAGACAAATGTATAATAACAGTATCCACCATTATAGAATCATGCAGAGTATTTTCACTGCCCTAAAGATCCTTTGGGCTCCATTTATTCATCTACTCACTGGCTACCCTCTGTCCAAACCCTTGGCAACCACTGATCTTTTTACTGTCTCAATCATTTTGCCTTTTGCAGAAAGTCATATAACTGGAATCACACAGTATGTAGCCTTTTCAGACTGGCTGTTTCTTTCACTTAGCAAAATGCATTTAACTTTCCTCCCTCCATGCCTTTTCGTGTCTTGGTAGTGCATTTCTTTTTAGTATTGAATAATATGTATACCAACATTAGGATGTGCCACAGTTTATCTGTTCGCCTACTGAAGGACGTTTTGGCTGTTTCCAAGTTTTGGCAACTGTCAGTAGAGTTGCTAGAAACATTTGTGTGGAGGTTTTTGTTTGGACTAAGTTTTCATTTCCTTTGGGCAAATAACAAAAAGTGTGATTGTAAAAAACTGCCAATCTGTCTTCCCGAGTGGCTGTACCATTTTGCATTCCCCCTAGCAGTGAATGAGAGTCCCTATTGCTCCACATCCTGGACAGCATTTGGTGTTTTCAGTGTTCTGGATTTTGCCCACTATATGTATAGTGGTACCTCATTGTTTTAATTTGTGTGTTTCTGATGACATGTGATGTGGAGCATCTTTTTATATGCTTATTTGCCATCTGTATATCTTGTCTGGTGATGTGTCTGTTAAGGTCTTTGGCCCATTTTTCAATTGGCTTATTTTGTTATTGCTAAATTTTAAGAGTTTTTTGATGTGTCTTTGCAAATATTTTCTTCCAGTCCATGGATTGTCCTCTTACTCTCTTGACATCATCTTTCACAGAGAAGTTTTTCATTTTAATCTGGTCCAGTTTATCAATTATTTCTTTTGTGGATCATGCCTTTGGTGCTGTATCTAAAAAGTCATTGCCATATGTAAGGCCATCTAGGTTTTTGCCTATGTTATCTTCTAGGAGTTTTATAGTTTTCCATTTCACATTTAGGTCTATTACCCATGAGTTCATTTGTATGAAGGGTATAAACTCTGTATCTAGATTTATTTTTTTGCACATGGATGTCCAGTTATTCCAGCACCATTTGTTAAAAAGACTATCTTTGCTCCATTGTATTGCCTTTGCTCCTTTGTCAATGATCAGTTCACCATATTTATGTGGGTCTATTTCTGTGTTCTCTATCTGTTCAACTAATACTACACTGTCTGGATTATGGTAGTTTTATAGTCTATTCTTTCACCAATACCACACTGTCTTGATTACTGTACTTTATAGTGAATCTTGAAGTCAGGTAGTATCAGTCCTCCAGCTCTGTTCTTTTCATTCAATATTGTGTTGGCCATGCTGGGTCTTCTGTCTCTCTCTATAAACTTTAGAATCAGTTTGTTCATATCCACAAAATAACTCACAGGGATTTTTGTTGGGATTGCATTAAATACACAAATCAAGTTGATAAGAACTGAAATTTTGATAATACTGAGTTTTCCTATCCATGAACATATAATCTCTCCATTTATTTAATTCTTTGAATTCTTTTATCAGAGTTTTGTGGTTTTCATTATATAGAGTTCATGCATATTTTTTTTAGATTTGTACCTAAGAATTTCAGTATTTTGTGTGCTAATATAAATAATATTGTGTTTTTAATTTCAAAATCCACTTGTTCATTGTTGGTATAAAGGAAAGTTATTGACTTTTGTATACTAACGTGGCATCCTGTAACCTTGCTATAAACTCCTTCCAGGAGTCTTTTTTTTGTTGACTTGGATTTTATACATAGATAATCATGTTATCTGTGAACTAAGACAATTTTATGTCTTCCTTTCCAATCTGTATACCTTTTATATCTTTTTCTTGTCTTATTGCTAGTTAGGGCTTTCAGTATAATGTTGAAAAGGAGCAGTGAGAAGGGACATTATTGCTTTATTCCTGATCTTAGTGAGAAAGCTTTTAGTTTTTCACAATTAAGTATGATGTTAGTTGTAGGTTTTTTGTAGTTGAGGAAATTCCCCTCTATTTCTACTTTATTGAGATTTTTACCACAAATAAGTGTTAAATTCAGTCAAGTCCTTTTTTGGTGTCTCTTGATATAATCATGTGATTTTTCTTTTTTAATCTGTTGATGTGATAAATTACATTAATTAATATCTGAATGTTGCACCAGCCTTGCATATCTGGGATGAGTTCCACTTAGACATGGTGTATAATTTTTAATACATTGTTGGATTCAATTTGCTAACATTTTGTTGAGGATTTTTATATTTACAACCACGAGAGATATTGTTCTGTAGGTTTTCTTTTTCCTTCTATTATCTTTATCTGTTTTTGGTATTAGAGTAATTCTGGCTTCATGGGATGAGTTAGAAAGTACTCCCTATGCTTCTATCTTTGGAAAGAGATTAAAGAAAACTGGCATAATTTTTTTCTTAAATGTTTTGTAGAATTGACTAGTGAACTTATCTGGACCTGGCACTTTCTGTTTTGGAAAGTAATTAATTATTGATTCTATTTCTTTAATTTACATAGGCTTATTCAAATTATCTATTTATTCTTGTGTGAGTTTTGGCAGATTGTGTCATTCAATGAATTGGCTCATTTTATCTAGGTTGTAAAATTTAGGGTTATTTATAGTATTCTTCTATTATCCTTTTAATGTCCATGGGATCTGTAGTGATGCACCCTCTCTCATTTCTGGGTAATTTGTATCTTCTTTCTTTTTTCCTAGTTAACCTAGCTAGAGACGTGTCTATTATTAGGTTATTACGTATGAAATGTCTGATTTCCTTAAGTACTAAATTTGACAGTTGATATCTCTGACATTTCACTTTGACACTTCTTGTTTTATTTTTCTTGTGAAGGTACATCCTCAGTCTTTCACATGCATGTTTTGGCTTGTGATTATCTTCCAAATTGTTTTTTAGAGTAATTTCTGTGAAACCATGGATGAGTAAAAAAATTCACGTTATTTTTGAACATGAGTTCAATCTTGGAACCAGTGCAGCACAGATAGCTCGAAATATCAATGAAGTGTTTGGGAAGGATGTGGCTAATGAATGCACAGTACATTGATGGTTTGAGAAGTTCCATTCTGGTGATTTTAATCTTTTTTTAAAAATTAAAATAAAAAACTATCTTCAAAAATTTTTATTTTGTTCTTTTTTAGAGACAGGTTCTCACTCTTGCTCAGACTGGTCTCAAACTCCTGAGCTTAATCTATCCTCCCACCTTGGCCTCCCAGAGTGCTAGGATTACAGGCGTGAGCCACTGCTCCCGAGCGTGATTTTAATCTTGAACATGCGCCATGTGGGTGACCTGAGACCAAGGTGAATAATGATGAGCTGAAATCTGTAGTGGAAGCGAATCTATTTCAACCTACATGTGATTTGGCAGCAAGGTTTGACGTTACTATTCCAACAATATTGGACAATTTGAAACAAATCGGCAAGGTAAAGAAGCTGAATAGATGGGTTCCACATGAAGTAAACAAGCATCAGAAGAGAAATCCTCTCAAAGCTTGCCTTTCTTTGCTGTCATGACATAAAGGTGAACCATTTCCATGCCATATTGTTATGTGTGATGAAAAATGGATTCTTTGTGATAATCACAAGGGTTCAGCACAATGGTTGGATAAAGATGAAAGTGCCAAAACACAGTCCAAAACCAAATATTCATCAACAGAAGCTAATGGTGTCTGTTTGGTGGTCCAGCACTGGTATTATCCACTACAGCTTCATGAAACCTAGTCAATCAATTACAGCAGATGTCTACTGCAACCAATTGGATGAAATGATGAGGATGCTTGTGATGAAGCAGCTGAGACTGGTCAATAGAGACAGGCCAATCCTCCTGCAAGACAACGCTTGACCACATGTCACACAAACAACACTGCTCAAACTACAGCAGATGGACTTGGAAACTCTCTGTCATCCACCGTATTCACCAGACCTTGCACCAACTGACTACCACTTCTTCCAGGCTTTGGACCACTTCTTGCAAGGAAAAATATTCAATTCTCAACAAGCTGTGGAAAATGCCTTTTGTGATTTCATCTGCACTCACTCTCCACGCTTCTTTGCTGCTGGCATGAGCAAGCTACCGTTAAGGTGGCAAAACTGTGTCGCTAGTTTAGGCTCATACTTTGATTAATTGTACTGCTTCCTATTTGAGATATAATAAAATACACTTTTGATTCGAAATTGGACATTTCATATTTAATGACCTAAATAAAATGTGTTTGGAAGTGTTTTCTCCTCTTCAGTTTTTTTTAAAGAGTTTGGGAAGGATTGGCATTAATTTTTCTTTAAATATTTGGCAAAATTCACCAGTGAATCTATCAGATCCTGTCCTTTACTTGTTGGGAGGTTTTTGATTAATGATTCCATCCCCTACTTGCTATTGATCTGTTCAATTTTTTATCTCTTCATAATTTAGCATTGTTAGGTTGTATTTGCTAGGAATTTACCCATTGTTTCTAGTTATTTAATTTTTTAGTATATAATTATTCATGATAGCCTCTATAATCCTTTGTATTTCTGTGGTATCAGTTCTAGGTTCTCTTCTTTCATTCATAATTTTGTTTATTTAAGTCTTCTCTCTTTTTTTCTATTTAGTCTAGCTACAGGTTTGTCAATTTTGTTTATCTTTTTTAAAAACATCTTATTTTCTTTGTTCTTTTCTATTGCTTTTCTAGTCTCTTTTTCATTTGTTTTTGCTCTGATCTTAATATTTCCTGCTGATTTTCAGCTGAGTTTGTTTTTCTTTTTCTAGTTCCTTGAGGTGTAAACTACATCATTTGAATTTTTTTCTTGAATGTAAGCATTTATTGCTACAAACTTTCCTCTCAGATATTGCTGCATTCCGTGAGTTTTGGCATGTTGTTTCCTTTTTTTATTTGTCTAAAGATTTTTTACTTTCTCTTTTGGTTTCATCTTTGGCCCATTGATTGTTCATGAATGTGTTGTTTCATTTTCAAATATTTGTAAATTTGTCAATTTCCTCCATTATTGATTACTAGTTTCATAGCATTGTGGTCACAAAAGATAACTGATATAATTTCAATCTTCTCAAAATTTTTAGACTTGTTTTGCGGCCCAACATATATGATCTATCCTGGAGGATGTTTCATGTTCTCTTTGAAAGAATGTGTACCCTGCTGCTTTTGTATGGAATGTTCTGTATAATTGTTAGTTTCATTTGTTCTATCATGTTGTTTAGTCTGCTGTTTCCTTACTGAATTTTCTGCCTGAATGATCTCTCCATTGTTGAAATTGGGGTATTGAAGTCCTTTCCTATGGTAGTATTGATGTCTATTTCTCCCTTCAGTTGTGCTAATATTTGCTGTATATTTAGGTGCTCCAATGTTGGGTACATATCTATTTATAATTTTTATCCTTTTGATGTTTTAGCACATTTATCATTAAACAGTGACAGTCTCTTTGTCTCTAGTGACAGTTTTTGACTTAAAGTCTATTTTGTCTGATATAAGTATAGACACTCTTGTTCTCTTTTGGTTTCTATTGGCATGGTATATTTTTTTCCATCCCTTTACTTTAGTCTACATGTGTTCTTAAAGGTAAAGTGAGTCTCTTGTAGGCAGTATATAGTTGGATCTTTTTTTATCCATTCTGTTTCTTTTGATTAAAGAACTTAATCCAGCTACATTTAAAGTAGTTATTGGTAAGTAAAAACATTCTACTGTCATTTTGTTAATTATTTTCTGATTATTTGGTAGTTTGTTCTATTGATCCTCTCTTGCTGTCTTCCTTTGTGATTTGATATATTTTTGAAGTGATATGCTTTGATACTTTATCTTTTATGTATCTATATAGATTTTTTTCTGTGGTTACAATGGAGCTCACATTGAGGATCTTGTACTTACAACAGTCTATTTTAAGCTGTTAACCACTTAATTTTGATCTTATACAAAAAGTCTACACTTGAATTTTTCTCCCCTTACATTTTATGTTATTGATGCCACAATTTATATCTTTTTTTAATGTCATGTATTCATTAACAAATTATAACTATAGATATTTTTAATACTTTTGTCTTTTAACTTTTATATTAAAGTTGATTTATGCACTAACATTACACTATTAGTGTATTCTGGATTTGACTATATTATTAATTTTATAGTGAGTTTTACCTTTTCATATGTTTTTATGTTGTTAGTTGACATCCTTTCATTTCAACTTGAAAAACTCCCTTTAGCATTTCTTATAAGGCAAGTCTGGTGGTGATAACCTTCTACAACTGTTGTTTTTTTCTTGGCAAGTCTTTATCTCTCTTTCATTCCTGAAGGATAGCCTTTCATGTGTAATGCTCTTGATTGGCCATATTTTTTTCTTTCAGAATTTTGAACATATCATCCCATTTGCTTCTGGCCTGCAATTTTTCTGTTGAGAAATCTGCTGCAAATAGAGGTTCCTTTATATATGATTGGTTGCTTTTCTTTTTTGTTTCCAAAAACCCCTGTCTTTGACTTTTGGGCATGTGATTATTATGTCTCTCATTGAAGATCTCTATATTTAATCTATTTGGGGTTCTTTGGGCTTCTTGGATCTAGATGTTCATTTCCTTCTCCAGATTTGGGGTGTTTTATGTCATAAGTTCTTGAAATAAGCTTTCTACATCTTTCTTTTCCTCTGATCCTTCTGGGATTCCCATAGTGCTTAAATTGGCTTGCTTGATGGTGTCCCATAAGTCTTGTATGCTTTCTTCACTCTTTTTAATTCTTTTTTCTTCTTGTTCCTGGGACTAGGTAATTTCAAATGGCTTGTTTTTGAGCTTACTGGGTTTTTTTTTCTTCTGTTCAATCAAGTCTGCTATTGAAGTTCTTTATTCATTTCTTTCAGTTCAGTCATTGTTTTCTTCTGCTCCAGAATTTCTGTTTGGTTATTATGGTTTGTATTTCTTTGTTTCACTCCTTATTTTGTTTATGTATTGTTTTCTTGAATTTGTTTAGTTGTCCATGTGTAGTTTCTTATAGCTCACTGAATTTCTTTAAGGAAATTTTTTGAATTCTTTGTCAGGTAGTTCATAGATCTCCATTTATTTAAGGTCAGTTACTGGTGGTTCATTTTGTTCCTTTTGTGGTGTTATGTTTCCACAATTATTCAGGATCCTTGTGGCCTTGTATTGGTGTTTGCGCATTTGAGGAAGGAGGCACCCTTTTCAGTATTTACAAACTGCCTTTGATGGGAAAAACCCTTCACCTAGTCAGCCCATCCAGAGATTCTGGGTGGGTTATCTGGTGGGGTTCATGGACAAGCTTGCTGCTAGGGCCCTCGAATGGACTTACCTGGTACCTCAGTCAGCAGGTGGGCAGGCCTGGTGCTTGAGTCCGCAGGGAATGGCCTAGTGCCTTGATCTTTGGGGCCAACCTGGCCCTGGGGTGAGCCTGATGCCAGGTGTCACTGGGGCAGGCCTTCTGCTGGGGTCTGCTGCATAGATGATTGCTCATTTCACTTTTCCTCCCCCATGCAAAGGGAATTTCTCTCTGTTAGATAGACAGTTAGGATCTCCAGCTCTTCTTGGGACAAGGGTTCCCTGTTTTGGTGCTGTTTCAAGCAATTGCTCCACCTGAGAAGAAGGATAAGGGTGGGCACTCAATTTTGGTGTTGCCCTACCCTTAATACTATCCCAAGCAACTGCTACACCTGGGGAAGGAGGGAATGCTTTAACAATCTAAGAATTGCCAAGCCCAGGCATAATAAGATTTAGAAAGTGACCTAGAGTAACCTAAGGGTAATTAATGTGCCATTAGCTTGAATCCGCTTTGCAGTTCACCCTCCCCCAACAGGTGGGCTTTCTTAGAGGGAGCTCATATACACAGATGGAATTTTGAGGACGCCTGTTGATCATTTGATAACATCCTACACCTGCCAAGAGTCCGCTGCCAGACTGGGCTAATAGAAGGAAACAATCTGAGAGTCAGAGAGTAGTGATTAGTTAGTCAGTGAGTGAGTGGGTCTGGGTCTCTCCACTTGCAGGAACAGATCCATTTTATTCCACAATAAGGAGCTGCTCTTGTGAAACTGCTCCCTGCCTGAGGTTTCTCTGTTGTATTGGCCTTGCTGGTGATTTTTCCAAGAAAGGAGTCGGAGGACTGGGATAATAGGCTGGACTTGACTCTTTGTTGTGTCTGGTCATTCTTCAGCCAAGAGCACACCAAGGACTGAGGGCAGACCCCCACCCTGACAGCTTTGGTGCTTAAACCTGAGATTCTGACATCTTTGGATTCTGACATCTTCACGCTCTGCTGCTTATGCTTGGGAAAGGAGTGATGCAGGTAATGTGAAACTGTCCTTTCTACCTGATTCAATGTGTCTTTTCTTATTTTTGTAGTACACTCAGGTGCTGTTCTGGCTCACCCGAATTCCTTGTCTCTCGTGAAGGTAAGTTTGAGTGTGGATGGTTGTTCAAATTGATGTTTCTGTGAGGGCACAAGCCCTAAAAGTCCTACTTCACCATCTTACTGATGTCACTCCAATCATAGTTGTTTTAGATGTCTGGTCTGATAATTCCAATATCCCTGCTATATCTGTGTCTTGCTCTGATGCCTTCTCTGTATCTTAAATTGTATTGTTTTCCTTTTAGTATGTCTCGTAGTTTTTTCTTGATAGCTTGACATGATGTACCAAGTAAGAGTTACTACTATAAATAGGCCTTTAATAATATGGTGGTACAGAGAAGAGTGAGGGGAAGTGTTGTACAGTCCTGTGATTAGGTTTCGGTCTTTTAATGAGCCTATGTGTTTGGACTGTGAACTTCATAGTGCTTCCCAGTTCTCCCCATCCCTCTCTTAGGTGAGACAGGATGGCTAGAGTGGGCTAGAGTTGAGTATTTTCCTTCTCCCACATGGAGGGCTAGAGCCAGCTGGAGTTCAGGATTTCCCTTTCTCTAGGTTGGTTAGATTCTGATAAAACTCCAGTAGGTTAGGCTCTAATTAAATAGTTTCTCCTGAGGGCAGACCTTGTTCAGAAGAACAGAGTTCTCTGGTGTACTTCAAAATGGTTCCCTTTCTCCTCCCTCTGCCAAAAGCATGAGAGGACTTTTATCCAATATGCAGTGTGAGAACCTGATCAAGTTCCTAGAGGTAGAACTTACAATAGTGTTGGGGCTCCTCTATGACTGGGTCAACCATGGAGTTTTTAACTTTCAGACTTGTTCACACTGAGTCTCCAGCAATTACAGTTCAGCCTTTCTTATTCTGGCACTGGTTCCAAGGGCAGTTTCTGCTTATGAGTTTCTGCTCTGATAAGCTGTGACTTCCTGTATTTTTCAATGTCTCTCCAGTCTTGGGCATAGTGGTTAGCTCCATGTCCTCACCTCTCTTATGTATCCAAGAAAAGTGGTTGATTTTTCAGTCTGTTCAGCTTTTTCCTTGTTAGGACAGAGTGACAACTTCCAAGCTCCTTACATTCAGAACTTGAAGATGGAAGTCTATATGAAATTTTTGAAACCAAAATATTTCTATTTAAGAAATGGAAATAGCAGTTTGGATTGTATAACTAAGAATCTAATCCTCATTTTTATGAGACAGATGTGTGTGTGTATATATATATATGTATATATACTTCATATATATTATATATGTAATTTTCTTGTATATTCAGCAACTATTATGTTGTTTTTAACCTTTAAAATATTTTATTTTAAAGGTTAAAATAAAAGGCTCAATGCACATAGATTTATACACAATAAAAAGTTTGGTACAAGAAAGTTGGACAAAGAATTATTTAATAGTTTTTAGTACTATGGCAATTTGGTCCTATGCTTCAATGTATCCACTCTATTGTGTTATTATGGTGGTTAAAGGCCACCTGAGGTCTTTCTTTACACAGTTTTTATATAAACACAAAAAGCTTTTTCATTCTTTATGTAACCTTGAGTAAAGACATTGAGTATTATGTTCTTTTCCTTTAAGAAACGGGATCATCATGTTTTAGAATTTCTGGCAAGGATATAAATTTGAAATGTTGTAAATATGTTTTGGCTTCAGTTTTTCTGGCTGCCTAGAACTTTTGAATACAATCCTGCATGTTTGGAAATTTTCCTTCCTTATGAGCCTCACCTTCCCGGGGTAGAAGGCAGAAAACTTGAGTCCCAATTTTCTCTGTGGCTGGGGCCCAGACATGGGAACAAATCTCCACCCATCCGAGGTGTTAATAAAAGACTCCAACTTGGAAATCAGCAATTTGAGGAAGGATTCACAGTGCTGAACCCATTTCTTTGTGGGTAGGATGATGGCAGGAGCATATGACTTGGATGATGGCGGTGGATGTTTAACCTGGGTGCTAGGACAGCAATGGTATTCCAGCTGGTGCCAGCAGCAGTTGCAGCAAAATCAGTTTTTTGGTCACAAATTAAAAAAAACCTATAATACCTACTGCTTGTTAGTAGGAGTGTCTGCAGCAGTGGTTTTTTTCATTGGCCCCTTCTGTGGTGTGTTTTAGAGCATTATTTTCAGAAGTTTAGTCTTAATCTTGGTTCTCTAACCCACTCACCTAATACCTACCAAATAAATTCCCTTTTTGCTTGGCCAGCCAGTCAGCTTTATTGCTTTGCAGCTGAGAATACTGTCACAGATCATTTCTTACTGTTTTTATTCTCTGAATTTTTTTTTTGTATAGATACTTGATTTTATCTCCTCTTTTAGCATATAGATTGTGCTGCTTTTTAAACTTTTTTTTTTTACTGGTTGTCTTAGTTTCCATTATAGTTTTTAAACCAATCTAAGTCCAACTGCAATTAGCACTATCTTTCTTCACGAATAGTGTAGACACCTAATAAGTGAATATTTTCCCAATCCCTGCCTCTAGTTCTTTATAATGTTCCTGGCAATTATACTTATCCATATGCTATAACCACATGATACCTTGTTGCTATTACTGCTTTGAACAGTTATCTTTTAGATCAGTTAAGAATAAGAAATTTAAAAAATTAATTTTTTTCCATAGCTCTTCCTTTCTTGGTGTAGGTCAGAGTTTCTGAACTATATATTTTTTCTTTCTGCCTGAAGAACTTCTTTAAACATTTGTTGCAAGAAAAGTCTGGTAGCAAGGAATTCTCCAGTCTTTGTTTGCCAGAGAACACCTTAATTTCTCCTGTACTTCTGAAGATAATTTTGCTGGATATAGCAGTCTAGGTTAGTGTTTTCTTATTCTTTCAATACTTTAAATATTTACTCTGTTCTTGCTTACATGGTCTCTGATGAGAATTTTGATGCAATTCTTATATTTGTTCCTCTATAAACAAGGTGTTTTTTTCCTCTGATTTCTTTCAAGATTTTCTCCATTATTTTTTCTTTTCTCCAGTTTGAATATGCAGTTGATATGTCTAAGTGTAGTTTTGGGGTATTATTCCTGGTTGGTGCTCTCTGAGCTTCATGATTTGTGTTTTGGTTTCTGTTTTGGGGGTTAAGGGAAAGCTTCCCCTTTGCCCTCTGGAGGTTTGCTGAAGATCACTGACAAGAGGCAGATTAATAGGAGAAAAGGCATACAAATTTATTTGCTCATCATTTTACATGACACAAGAGCCTTCAGAATGAAGACTCAACCCCCCAATGGGGTGCAGAAGCTCACATAGCATCTTGAAATTACAGAAAGAATGTGGGTTCAGAGTATGATCAAAACAGTTTATGTTGGTAAGCCAGGTTTTAATGGCAAGATAGGTTATGGGAAGGAGAGAAGAGGGGACTTGGCTAGCAAAGGTGGTCTTGTTGTGTAATTGAAACCTCTAAGGTAGCAGCTCTCAGAGAAAATCCATAGTAAATGTTTCTTTTAGACCTTTAAAGGTGTCAGTCTCTTGGTTCATCTTTCCTACATCAGGACAAGGGAAAGCCTAGCTGCATTAATGCAGATTCTCTACAGATGCAAATTTCCCCCACCAAAGACAGCTTTTCAGGGCTATCTTTTTTTGCTGGTGCTCTGACAGCTACCTCAAAATATGTCAAAGAAATATGTTTTTTGGGTAAAGTATTTTGATCTCCCTCACTGTCATTAATATTGGAAAGTTCTTGGTCATGATTACTTCAAATATTTCCTTCCTTCCTTGCTTCTCCTTGTGGTATTCCAATTTATGTTACACCTTTTGAAATTGTCCAACAGTTTTTGGACGATCTACTTTTTTTTTTTCATTCTCTTTTCTCTTTGGCACTTCTGCTGAGAAGGTTTCTATGGGCTTATCTTCAAGCTTGTTGATTCTTTCTTCTGATCTGTCCAGTCTACTGATGTGTCCATCAAATGCATTCTTCGCTTCTGTTATTATGTTTTGACTTCTAGCATTTCCTTTTGACATTTTTGTTACAATATCTATCTCTGTGCTTACATCTTACATTATGCATTTGTTCTTGCATGCAGTATATATTTTCCATTATAGCCCTTAGCATTTTAATCATAGTTATTTAAAATTCTCATAATTCCAATATCTGCATCATAGTTAAGTCTCCATCTGACAATTGCTTTATCTCTTCAGGATTTTTTTTTCCATTTTGGCATGCATTGTAATTTTTGTTGTAGCTCGACATTTTAACATTGAGTAAGGGGAACTTAGGAAAATGGGTCTTTATTGTGGGAATCTATGGCATTCTTCCTAGGAGTTCAACTGTGTTAATGTTTGCTGTAGCTTTAAGTGATGGGGCTTAAAATTCCTCTAGTGTCCTTATTTGGTCTCCCTTCTTGACTTTGGACTTCCCGAATTACTCCTTCTCAGAGAAAGTCTAAATCTTGTGGTTCTTTCAGCTATAATCCACTGTTATCATATTGGAGCCCTATCCCACCTGTTGTGGTAAGGTGTGGTATAGGGGAAGCATTGCATATATTTTGAATAAATATTAGTCTTTTAGTAGGCGTGTTTCCCTGGCCTGTGACTCCATAATTGTTGCTCCAATAGTATAGTTTTTCCTCCCTCAAGTGAGACAGGAAAGATCAATGGAACTGAATTGGAACAAAAATACTCTTTCTCCAGGTGAAATAAGGTTCTGGCAAAGTCTTTTCCACTGGAGGGTAAGTTTTTCTTATGGAGAACACTCTGAGAGTATTTCATAATTATTACTCTTTTCCTCCCCTGCCAGAGCCAAGAGAAAATCTTTCTTGACTCTTAAATATAAGATCCTGGTTGGGTTCATAGAGGTAAAACTCTCAAAAATATGAGGTTCCCCCCAAGACTGCAGCCCCTGGGATTTCTCATTCTTATGCTAGTTTATACTTAGACTCCAGCAATTTCTTAAAATTACCATTTCAGTGTTCCTACCATTTTTGGCTCCTGTGGTTTCTGTTCCATGTAAACAGATATTGGTGGTGATTGTCTGATTCACCTGTCTCTTTAGATTTAGGGGTGGCTGTTTGTCCTGCAACCACAGTTACTTGAAGAGTCCAGGAAAAATCATTGATTTTTAATTTGTCATAATTTTTCTTGCAGTAAGGGTGGGAGTAACGACTTCTAAACTCTTGACATGTTGTAGCCAAAACTATACATCCCTGGATTTATTTTTTTATACATGTAGAGATTAATGATTTGAAAAAACATATTGATATGTTAGATAAAAAACATATCTAATGTGCTTTTTGTCTGTGGCAAAATAATATCTAAAGATATATTGGGAGAGAGAGCAGATTATGTTTTAAGTTAGATACATAATAGCAAGTAGAACATGTACAGTAGGCTTTCTTAATCAGTGGGTATATTTTCTTATTCTGTAGGCACCTTGTTGGATGCCTGACTAAGGCAGAGGAGGTCACTGGAAGCCTTGCAAGGGGGCAGATGAAGCCACTTTCTCCAAAAAAGATGTTTTGCCAGTGCACTGGATCACTAATTGGATTGTAAAGGGCTCACAATTCCCTCCACCCTCAGAATTGAAGTTTTCCATTAATATCAAAGTCCTTCAAACCAAGGAAGTAAAGCTAGAGCATCAGGACCTCCTAGCACAATCAGCCTTCAAATAATAGCTTTCAAAATAAAATGCCACTTCTTACTAGTTAATCATGGATGGTTGCTTCACTTTCAAGAATCTACTTTCTCAATTCACACTTGATTGACAGCAGCAGTTTTACAATTGTGTTTTCTCCTGGACTTAGTGCTTCTTGTAGAGCTCAACCAGGGTTTGGTGCCACGTTTTCGTTTCATTAGGGACATTTTCCTGTCCCTCGTTGCTCAAGGAGTCTTGAACAACTGTGGTCAGGATGCTGAAGTGTCAGAAACATATCCATGGCCAGTTTTCAAAATGGCACAGTCAAACAGGTTGTTGACTACATTTAATTAATCCAAATTTAGAAAACATACTAAAGGAATCCAATATTAAATACCTATTGAAATACTTTCAAATGAGATTATTTTACTAGACACACTGAGCTACCTGACAGTTTGTGAAGCCATCATTTGCATTTTCTTTCTTATCTCAGTGGATAATTTTAGTATTTCACTTCTTTCTCAATTAGCTTTACCAGTTTTATTCAACAATTTTACCCAGAATAAAAGCCTGAGCCCTCAAAATGGTCTCAAATGCCTTATAGCTCTGATCTCACCTCCTATTTTTGTCTCCCTTTTAACTTCCTTCTATATGTGGCTTTCTTGGTGATTCTTGAACACATGATGCATGTTCTCATTTTAGGATCTTTGTATCAGCTGTGTCTTCCTGCCTGAAACTTTTTAAATTCTAATAAGTGCATGTGTAACTCCCTCATCTCCTTCAAGTTTTTACTAAATTTCGTCTTGACAAGGCTTACGTTGACCACCTTATTTAATTTCCAACTTTCCTTTCCCTGGGTTTCCTCATCCCCATTAATCTGATTTTCCTTTTCTTTTTCTCTGGTTCACTTATTATTTTCTAATATGCTAGTAATATTTATTTTTGTTATTAATATTATTTACTGTTTGTTGTCCCCTGCTAGAATGTAAGCTTCAGGGAGCTGATACCTTTGCAAGTTTTGTTCACTGATGTATTCAGACTATCTGAAATAGTATCTGGAACATAGTAGGTGCTTATTACAGTGTTGTTCAGTGAACGAATGACCACCTTTATACTGTGCTAATTCTATACCCCAGGCCCTCTGCTAAGGAAAATGATGATCAACAAGTCATAGACCTTGCATTTCATAAACAGACCAGTGAGATGCATAAAAATGGATTGCAGCATGTAGAACAAGAAATGATGCATATCTGAAGTAGAGCTATAGCAGTAGAAATGGTTCAAGGATAAAATTTGGAGAAATATTCCCAGAACAATCAAAAAGTTTTGGCAACTGATTGGATGGTGGAACACAAAGGAGCCACATACAATAGTTTCTGAATTGAGATTAGGAATGCAAGGAAATAAATTTAGGAGATGAATATATAGATTCATTTCTATCTATGTTAAATATAAGTTACTGGTGGTGTGTTTAGGGGTGGATGTTAAATACAATTATGTAAATCCAGAGTATGAGAGAAAGATTAGAGCTGCAGATATAAATCTGAGGTTCATTACTATTTAGGTGATCATTGAAGTTAAGCCTTGGATGAGATTTTTGGAGAGCAGAAAAGAGGGCAGAGATATGCAAAGAAAGAACACTGAGAATAGCCCCAATAAAGGGCTGGGGAAGTGAGACCTACAAAGGAAAGTGAGAAGGTGAGTTTTGAAAGGTAAGAGGAAAATCAGATATCAAAGAAGAAGAAAAATTCAAGGAAGGAGCAGGCTATGGTGACAAAGATTGCAGAGACATGCACACACAACAGAGAGATAAAGGAAGACAAGAAATTACTTAAAAATAACAATTTAGAATTCATATATCCCAGTTGAAAAATACCTCTGTTTGAAAGATACTTGTGCCTATGGTTTGGGAAACAAAGATTTTGAGTAATAAATACATGATTGATTGCAGTTCAGAAAGTTCAGTCATAAAAGTTCCATGTACTCTTTGCTATATTGCAATATCATATAATTCTTATTTAATTTGGGAAGACTCTAGAAAGGGTATATTTTCATGAGCTGTCAATTGAAGGACTTACAGGGTGAAGAAAGCGTATTTCTGGACTCTTTTTGGGCATGTATTAGAGGCAGGTGTGGAATGAAAGCCTGCAAAGGCAGAAAAGGCAGAACAAGTTATATGGTCTATGACAGCCTTGTGAAAGGTATTAGAAGTGGAACATAATGGGAAACCATCAAAAAGTTTTAAAGGAATGTTAATAAAGTCAGATGTGATGGCACATAAAAAACAGCTAAAGCTGTGAGATGGCTGGTATTAAAGGTAGGACACATGGTCATCTTCGTTGCATCTTTGGAGCTGAGCATATTTCCTTATGTATTGTAGGCGCTTAATGAATAGTTTTTGACCAAAAGCAAATGTGGCAGACCTATCTCAGGAATATCTCAGGCAGTGGAAACAACATATGCACAAGTTCTGGGGCATGAAAAGTTCTGGCATATTGGGAAACTGCAGATGGTTCTGACAGAGAATGAAGAGTTGGTGTTATAGAGGAGAACATAAAGCTAAAACAAATTAAGCTTTGCAGGAAATGGGAGGCAACTTTAATTCAAAACAAAGAGTTGCATTAGATTTGCATTGTAGAAAGATGGTTGTGGTGGTGAGCTGGATGTATCAATTTTTAAGGGAAGGACAGAAGTCAATGAACCTACCAAGATGAGAAGGATCGTTTAGCCTGAGAAGGCTGATGAATATGGGAGTCAGTGCATGAAAAAGACAGATTCAACTTAAAGGTTCAGAAATGTTAAGGAGAACCCCAAAAGTAGCTGGTGGGTTCGGGAGTCATTTCATTATTGCTGTCTTTGCTCTCCCTTTGGAGAACAGAAGCCAGATGATAAGGGACCAAGGAGTGAAAGGGAAAGGAGGAAATAGAGGAAGCGAGTTTACAAATTTATTTCTAAGGACTTGGCTGGGAAGGGAAGTTGGATACAAAAAAAATCATAGGATTTCAAATTTTTTATATGTTCAAAGGAACAAACACTTGGTATTTTTACATAACCCGTGGAGAGAAAGAACTTTAAAATAGGAGAGAGAAGAGTAAGAAAATTCAGCTTGAAAAAAGGAAAAGAAACCAGAACACAGGTGCAGGGATTGATTAAGCCTGGAGAGCAGGAGGAACACCTGATTCTCTGCCATAGGAGGAAAGAAAGTCATAATGGTTGTGGAGGTAAATGAATCTTTAGGTGGAGTTAAGAAGCAGAGTCCTGAAAGAGAAGAGTGGTTCTTGGCCAAAAATGAAGTAATGCATCAGTAAAACTCATTACGCAATTTTCTGAAGCAATCGTCAAGGGCGTACTGTTTAAACTGGACTACAAATTACCACTAGGGCCCATAATACAAGAGTTGGACTAAATAGATTTATAAACTAATGATGCTTTTCTCTTCTTGCCTATTGACTTTTACTTGCATTTTACTTACTAAAATAATATCTGCTGGGCAAGAGGATTATTTATAGAGTGTTTTATTTTCTTGAAAATGAATCAGTAAATAAAGAATTAAAAATGCATACCTATACCTCCTTTCTAATTTCTCCCTCCTCAAGAAATCTTTTTATTTGTTTTTAATATCATCATCCCTAAAATTGTTCTCTTTTGCAATTACCTTACAGCAACACATAACTGTATTATTGCTGCCTTTAAGAAAAGAGAGGGTTATCATATTTTACGCATTTTAAAAACCACCTAACATATTATCTTGTAGTCTTAAGAAGAACAAAAATTCACCACTCTAGCATGCTATAATAAAAAATAAACAAAGTCGAAGAAAATGCCTCACACATAGGAGTCACTCAGTAAATGTTGGGGGAATCCAAATATGTGTTGGAAGCCAGGCCAAATTAAGAACCGGCCTCTGGCATAGTTTTGTCCCCCTGTGACTTTGGGCTGTGTCCTGGATGCATCAGCACTCTTGACTGTGGGCTTTGCAGCCCCAGTGCAGACATTAGCAGGCCTTGGCAGGCACAGCCTTGACATTGGCAGGGACTGTTAACAGCGGTGGCACCTTGGAGGAGGCTCAGTGGTGATCCCGGCAGAGGGCACTGGAGGTACTGCTCCTGACACAGGCACAAGAGACACCCCCGGGGTGCCACAAAATGGGGAATGACCAACACAACATTATTATCTCCAAACTCCTATACGAGACCGGTGAGACATCTCCACGGCATTCCCAGAGGCATTATGGGCGAAATGGAGGTGAACCATTGGGTATTCAAAAAGCAGAGGCAGAGCAATACTGTGCCATACCTGATATTAAGATCCTTATTTTGGTCCCAAAGTGGGATGACCAGGAAAACAAGGGCTTCATATTCATAGCCTTACATCCTCTTTTCCCCCCCCTCCTACTCCTAAGTTCTTATCTACCTTTTGCTACTACTACTGCTAAAATAATAAAAACAACAATAGCAATCATACATTTTATAGCATGTTTATCTACTGTGTGCTAGTATATACTTAATAGTTCTACCTGAATCATCTCATTTCAGTCTCAAAAATATAAACCATCAGATAGGTAATATTCTAATTTTATAGGTGGAGGATATTGTAAAATTGAAACTTGGAGTGATGAATATCAATAGCCACAATTCCTGGTATGTGAAGACCGGACTTAACACTATTAACTCTGCTCTTGGCGCTGAAATGACTTTCACCCCTTACTGCAGATGTGACCTGGCATCTCAAGATGCTCCTTTGAGTATCGCAAACTTACATGGGACAGTGACAAGGAAAGTCCTATGTGGATGAATATTCTGTCAGAGAAGCTTCCTTTTTGCTATTTTTGTCTTTGAGAAAGAAAAGCCTGTTTAAATAAGAACACATTGTATTAGAAATGGACATTGTATATGAAATTATACATATTAGATTGATTATAGCAAAAGGTACAGTTATACTGCTGTAGGATATTGGGAGTTTGATTATTTTGACTTGAATATATCATTACACTTAAGCTCTCTGTGAATAAAACAATAACCCCACTACTGTATATTCATAGTTTTGGTTTATTCATAATATGATTATAATATTAGTATGTGTATATTAAATAAATTTAAGGAGATTTACTATTTCTTAAACATGCTTTTTATTCTTATTTTTAAAGTTACAATGATGAAATGTTCATATTTTAGATAGCTTTTCAGAACTTTGCCCTATAAAAGGTTGTTCTTCTGGTCTAGGCCATTTATTATTAGCACTAAGAAACAAGGCCGGTTACTCATGCAAGAATAAGTGGTACTGTTATATTTAACAAAGGAAATCAAATAAATCTTGATTTTACTTTAATTTAAAAATTATCCTTTTTGGATATTACTATTGATTATACATTTTAAGTTTAATGAATAAGAATTACCTAAAATCAAAGCTATGCCATGGTAAATATCATCCTCTGCATTTCCCATTGAATCAATTGTGTGCGCAGTATAAACAGTGTCATTTTCAATTTTTTTCCTAAAGAAAATGCAAATATTTTCACTATTAAAACTTTTAAAAAGGAGATAATAATACAGTTTCATTTTAAAAGTATTTAATCTCTGAAAAGCAAAGTAAGCAAAATAGCATCTTTCTCATCACTCCATAAAAGAAAATTATCCAGATATTGCAAGGAGAGATTGGTTTGGCCAACAGAGATGCAACAATAAAAAATGCATGTTTGTATATTAGAAAGCATTATGACAGTGTCAGCAAGAAAATGCAAGTCTGTTGGAATAATATCCCCCAAACTGATAAACAGTGACTTCAGTCTCTTCTCCCAGCCCAATGAGGAAGTGTCAAATTACAACCACAAAAGGGCACAGCAACAATTAGAACCTTCTTAGCTCACTCTAATATGTTTTCCAATGACCATCTCTTCCACATGTGTATCCTGTCTTCTGCTGATCCTCCACCTTGGTTCCATTTGGAACAATATGTTTATCTAGTGCTTACCAGGTGCCAGCTATGGTTTAAAGCAATATTTATTTATTTATTTAAGTTTCACAAAGCCTCAATTTACAAATTAGCAAATTGTGGCACAGAGAGGTTAAGTAACTTGCCCAAAGTACAGAGTTAATGACAATGGCAGGGGATCTGAGATCTACAGCCCACATCTGTACTCAGTACACCAGACTTCCTTTCAGGATTTTTGCCTTGTCTTTTCTGGCGTAGCCTTAGGCTTCTCTCCCCTGAGCTGTTCTCATGAGTTCCTACTGATGCTGTCAGCAGTCTGACATTCCTGGAGCAACTTCCCTCATTCCCCCTTCCTGCCTTAAAGGAGAGATGTGAAACTAGCCAATTTTGCAATCACTTTTCCCTTTCCATGCCAACTCCCTAAAACTCAGTGTGATTTGACCAAGCTGTGACAATGTTTGCTTTTAAATTATTACGTATAATTTGTGAAATGGAGTCCCCCCAATATTACATTGTGATAATAATGATAATAAAAAATTGAATAATATAATAAATACCAGGGTTTTCCTCATTTGTTATAAGTCTGACTACACCTATATTCCCAAAGCCAAACACAGGGAAATAAATCTTAAAGGCTTTAAGTCAACAATCAGCCATTGTAACTGTGTTTGTGTGTGTGTGTGTGTGTGTGTGTGTGTGTGAGTGAGAGAGATATTACACATCTGTAAAAATCACTTATTCCACAAATATTTAATAATCATGGGACTTTTACTCTGTGCAAGGTGCTGTGCTAACCAAATGGGTACTTGTTAAAAAGTTTAAAATCTTGGCAGAGAGATGAGTACACATAAAATATTGTTATAGGAACTTAGAAGAAGGATATTTAATTCTAGTATGATTGAAAAGAGTATGCTTATGCAATATATGCAATATTTTGTAACAGTATTTATTCCATAATGGAAGACAATATTACTATTACTTCCTTTAAAAATGGAATAGAAAATCTGTCAATGATGAGGTAAAACTTAATAACATTCAATTTGTAGTTGGAGCAAGAAATTAATGTAAATTGAAAGTAAATAAGGAATCTTTTAAATAAAAGCCATAGATCCACATACTGAAGGGAAATAAAACAATGAAAAGACTGTTTTATTTGTAGAGAATGTAAGCATAATGCTTGCATATGGAAAATATCCATAAATATATAAAATCATTATATTTAATAAACTAAATTCTATGATTTCTCTCGTTTTTGTTGCTATCACATAAATGCATTGGTATTATTAAGATAATACCCCATTTTAATATTTCTTATTTTACTCTTGGACAGGCTCTAGTTTTGGCTTTAGCACTATCTACTTTAGACAAGTTTATTTCTGTATGCATCTTTTTTTTTCTCTCTACAAAATGAGGATTTACCTTCATTATTTTTATGGTCTCTCCCCTAATTTAAAATAATTCTATGATTCCATGGGGTGGTATGCATAAAAGTCAAAGGCATTCCTTTTGTACTTTAGTATGAACACTCGCTCATATTTGCTGGAACACACAGAGGTCTGGAAATGAACGTCTGAAAAAATTTGTTTTGGTCATTCTATTTCCGAACTAGTGGGTTGTTTAACTATTAGGAAATTTTCCCATTGGAGGGTTTTCCTTGTTAATGCTCATGGGATTTTTTGGTGGGGCATAAACGGTAAAGAGCACAGGCTTGAGACGTAGGAGGTGCTCGAGTGCTTGTGGGTGATAAGCGATGGATGGTGGGAATGTCAGGGTGGGGGTCTGCCCTCGTTTCCTGGTGTGCTCTTGGCCAAAGAATGACCAGACACACAGAAGTGTCAAGTCAAGACTATTGTCTTGGAAAAATCACCAGGAGGGCCAATATGATGCAGTAATCCCAGGCAGGAAGCAGTTTCACCCCAGCAGCTCTTTATTGTAGAACAAAACGGGTCTCTGAGAGTGAAGAGAGACAGCCTGACTCGCTCACTCACTCACTGATCCACTTTTTCTCTGAATCCTCACATTGTTTCCTTTTATTAGCCCCGTCCAGGGGCGGGTTCTCAGAAGATGAGGGATGTTATCAAATGATCAACAGGTGTCCTCAAAGTTCTATCTATATATACGAGCTCCTTCTCCGAAAGCCCACCTGAGGGGAGGGTGAACCATAGTGTAGATTCAAGCCAATGGTATAATAATTACCCTTAGGTTACTCTAGGTCACTTTTTAAATCCTATCATGCCTGGGCTGGGGAATTCTCAGATTGATAAAGCATTCCCTCCTTCCCCAGGTGTATCAGTTGCTCTGGATAGGATTAAGAAGGGTGGGGCAGCACCAAAATGGAGTGCCCACCTTTATCCTTCTTCCCAGGTGGGGCAGTTGCTTGAGACACCACCAAAGCAGGGCACCCTTGTCCTGAGGAGATACGGAGAGCCTAACTACCTAACAGGATGAGGGAGTGTGAATAAACGTGCTAGCCACATCAATCTTCCGAACCTTTGAATAACTTGATAATTTTACAATGTGTGTTTGTATAATTAAATAATCATACTAATATTTTATTTAGTTTTACATGTATTTGTACTTATAACCAGACCCTGTGTATGTATGTATTATGTATGTCTTCATCCTAGTGTTAATATACATTGGAGTTGTATTTTTTTTTCCTACAACACTAACAAATATGCAAAAGATTCTCTAGGGTCTTGTGTTGCAGTAAGACACTGAGATTTGAGTGCTGTTTGCCATAACTAGTAGTATTTATGTTGACTGATAAAGAAATATGCTTATGAGTAGACTTACTGGATCACAGTATATGTTCAAATTTACTAGAAAATGCCAATTTCCCCAATATAGTTGAATCAACTTATAGTCCCATGAGTGCACTGTAAAAGTATTCTAGCGGCTCCATATTCTCCCCAACATTTTTTTGGTCAGATTTAAACATTTTTGCCAATATAGTTGTATAAAATATTATGTGATATGGATTTAATTTGAATTTTCCTGAGTAATTATGTGGATGGATATATGTTTATTGACCCTTTGGTTACCTTCTTCTGTAATGTACTTGTTCAAATTTTTTATCCATTTTTTCCTATTATTTTGTGATCTCCCTCTCTCTCCATATATATGTGTATTCTATATATATATACACATATGTACACACATATACATGTAGTTACTAATTCTTTATCGGCTTACTTTCAAATATCTATTCCATTGAATGTCTCTTGGTGTCTGTGTTCAATCAATTATTTAATCCACTAAATACACTCAGATCATAGGAAATTTCAAAAATAAAAATTACTAATAATCCCATCAGTGAAGATAGCAACTCTTAATAATTGGTGTATTTTTATTTAGTGAACACCTGTGAGGAAATGGAACTTTATCATAGATTTTTAGAACTAGAAGGGGCTTTAAAGGAAAATATACTAATATCTATTGAGTATCTATAGTATAATGGGCTTTGTGGTAATGTTCGTTACATATGTTATTTTACTTAACCTGTTTCAAAAAGTGTGATATAAAGCAGTAATAGCTCTAATAGAGCCTCATTATTTTATAGAGACTTGAGTTAAAAGACTAATCATAAGTTCGCAAATCAACTAATTTCTCCGATTTCCACTGTAGTTCTCTTTCTACCATATTCCACATTAAACGTTTTGAGGAAGTAAAAATAATAAACACATTTTTCTATACCTCATATTCTAAAACAGAGCTTGAGATTTTGTCCTGACTATGAACTTAGAATTGGATCATAGCACTGGGTGTGTGTCCTTCATGATTATCTAGAACAGGTTTTTGGATTTTCTTTTCTGTCATCTGTTACTGATTATATTGTTAACTGTATGTGCTTAGTATCTCACTTCTTAAAACTGTGTGGTTTCAAATATACCAACTTTCAGTAAATATTACTGATTAACTTGAACTACATAGTTGTTATAGAGATTATGTTCAATTAGTAGTCCTAACAATCTTATATCACTGAGGCAACGCTTTACCTTATTCATTTTTAAAGGAAGTTTAAGTAAGTTGATTAAAGTTGGGAGGGTATTTTCTTGTTTTTATCATAAAAGAAAAATGAGTAATTTTTTATTTCTGATAACTGTGGAACTATGGAAATTTTATCTTTGAGTCAAGGTCTTATGTTACACATAACAGTTAAGATTGATTGGCATATAATTATGGAGAGATAGTTGATTTTTGTAATTCAGGGCTAAGTTGAACATAGGCAGAAATTTAAAAAAATAGTTCTCTAGTCTTACAAGTAATTAATGCATGAACATTTATAAAACACATTTGAAAAATGTACTTTCGTGAAATTAGTTTTTAATGAAAATATAAAAAATTTGTATATTGCTTCTAGATCAAAACCAAACAGGTAGAAAATTAAGTTTACAATATTACCATATGAAAAAGAACAATATAGTAACAAAGAATTATGAAAGTGATTTCATAACATGACATACAATTTACTATATACTGAGACTACTTCTAAAATGGATTATCAAAAGAAAAATCTACAAAGATGTTCCTTTCTGTCTCTAATGTTCAGACTCTAATAAACATGCTCTTTATCCGTAGGTGTTTTACAAATGGAAACAAAAGTACTTAATCACAGAAAAATGAAGTCTTCATTCTCTAGACCAAAGACATTCACATGTCTAGTTATGATTTTAAGAAATTCTACCCTTTCAAACATCAATTTCCAAAAAACATCACCTTTGAAAAGGAGGAGGGTTTGCAGTTTTTTTAGTTTTTTTTGGTTTTTTTTGCAGATACATTCTGAGGAGCACCAGGAAAATGAGTCAAATCTTGAAGTATAGGAAGGTGAAGCTGACTGCATTCAGAGCAGGAAAAGTTGAATAATAATAAAGAAAAAAGCTACAAGACCCCAAAAAGGAATTCCTTCCTGCCCAGAAGTTCTTGCAAAAACATATACAATTTTATTTTTAATTAGGACAAAGATGGATATTCCTGGGCTTTTTAGGAAACTGCTTGTTATTCTGACATATGGCACTAGTCAGTCCGCAGTTTGTAGGGAACGTACTCTCAGTTCAGTATCAAGAGTATACCAGTTTACGGAACAAACTTTATGCATATTATTGTCATGCATAACTAGGCTTTGAAAAAACTCAGATACATCCTTCCTAACTTGCTGCTCTCAATAGCTGCAAATGGGTAGAATATTAAATGAACCCAGGCAGTATCATGCTCCGTGGGCTTCAATGTTGCCACGGCCGATTAAGCCATTTGTGACCACCGGGTGTAAACATAGTTTGTCATGCAAGATAGATGATTCCAACTAACTCAACAGCTCCATAAGCCCCCACTTGGCCTTCCTTTGCCTTTTTATTTTTAGCAAGTCAGTGATAGTTTTAAACAACACAGTAATAAGTTTTTTTTTGACTTTTCATTTTGTGTCCTTGGAGCATTTTCAAAGAACTTCATATAAAATAAAAATACTTAACAATGACCAAAAGAATAAAATTCTCTTTTTAGAGAAAATTGTCCAAGTTACTAAAGGTCCATGGCAATAGTACGTATTGATGATGGGAAGGAACTGATTGCCAACAGATATACTTAAAATTTAAGTTTGGTCTTCAGATCCTATCCCCTGCCCCCCAAAATAAGACAGATTAAAAAGGACTCAATGAAACTTTCATTATTATTATTTAGTTATAGCATCTTTGTTAGAATTCAATTTTGTATTTACATAAGTAAAGTATATAATGCGAGATTAGTTTATTAAATATAATTTCATTCATTTACTCCTTATTTTTATTTTATGTAGTGCAGTTATGGGAATAAAGAGAGAAGAAATTTCACATTAACTAATTTACTAAAAACAAGTTTCAAATAACAATCAGTATGTCAATGAACAGACCAGAAAAATGACAATGTTCTGTTTTATGGTATCATTCATCGGCATTGTCAGAATAGGAAAATTTCCAAACTAGAAGTCAATTGAAAGTAAGAGTCCTGTTTTAGAATTTAATCACACACATTAGTATTGAGTATTTTCTTCCAGATCCCTTAGGTTTTTTTGTTTGGTTGTTTTGTTTTTTTGTGCTGCTCCAAAAGTACTCCAACTTAAGCCAATACTATGTTCAGTTCTTCCTGGCTATTCTGACCCTTCTTTTAGAATCAATTACGGTTCTATTTCTCTCTCTTCATACCTGTGGTCTTGTCTCTCATATTACTCCATTTATTTTAAGACGGATGCCAGCAGAACCCATGGAAAGACTGACAGTTCATAAAGGTTTTATTATTGTTGCAATTGTATTGGTTTATCACTTCTGTACGTGTGGTGGGGATGGCTTAACAGTCAAGTTTTTCTGCTGGAATAAAAAATATCCCCAGAAAAGTCACTTTCTTTCCAAAAGGTTAGCTTAAAAAAATTAATATGAAGCCTGTATATAGAGGTTAATTTTGCTGAAGAGTAGAGCTGATAATAAACAGAAACAAACCAATTTATACAGTCAAAATGAATAATGGAACAACAGACTTTCCTTTTTCTAATAGTAAGATTAACTAGTAAGATTAGTAAGATTACTATTTCTAATAGTAAGGTTGTTCATTTGAGGATGAACAAAAATTCTTCAGAGTTGCATTTTTTTTTTGGTATGTAGTCATAGTTTTAGGGTTCACTATTTCTGAACTTTTAAAGCATTTAGGTAAATTGATAATCATTTTTGATAGGAAAGTTCATTGAAGATCAACAGTAGCTTTTGATTGAAGACGTTTGACAACATTGCGTTCTCATTTGTTCGTGCTTGTATAATTGTGATGTGATACTCTTTGACATGGACTGGTGTACTTCTCTTTTGTTTTAATTATTACTGTGTTGTACCCTTAACTATTATGCATTTGTTGCTAGCTGTAGTTCAAATTTTAATCACACTATTTGTGTGTGTGTGTGTGTGTGTAGATTTGTTATGTTTCTATTTCTTATACTCCACAAGAAATTTAGCATTTTGAGGTGGGTTTTTTTCTAAACTTCAAACTATAATTAGCAATGTTTATGACTCTGAGCTTCGATAAATAATGGTTTTGGAGGATGCTTCTAAGACTGGAGGTATATTAATCACCATTCTCTTTAAATTCCGCAAAGCAGATTCTCCACCACCTTTTAGAGACTACTATAATCTGTGCTATAGAAAGTACATGTATTCTCAAGACTCAGTTACTTTTGAAATCCTATGTGGCTAAATAGAATATAATTTTTACCAAAAATGATACATTTGCCAATATTTTTTTCCATTAAATCTATAAAGGAAAGAGAAATTCTCCCAGTTTCAAATTTTTGATAAATTTAGTTCCACATTCTGGCTTCTTTTTGGCTACAAGCAGGCATGTCTGTGTCCTTTTACTCTCTTTATCCTTTGCTTTCTCTTGTCACGTGAGATACTAGTCCCGTGTTTCTTTTCTGGTTTTTCCTTAGGGAAAATCTGGAGTAGGAGCATGACCTGGCTTGAAGGTTAATGGAAATTATTTTAACTTAATTGCAACACTATTTTCTATGAAAAATATACATCTATGCTGTAATAGGGGTGATCATTTGTTGGAAAAGCCAAAGGATATCCTTTCAACTACATCACAATGTTATTAGCTTATTTAATTTATTTTCCTCATCTATTCATATATTAACAATTACATGTCTTACTCATATAAAAATAAAAACAAGCTAATATTCATATTTCAGCATTTTCTAGTACATAATTTTAAAAACTTCATGGAATAAAAACATTTTAAAGAAATAATCTTTTTCTGTGGCAAGTGTTTAGATCATGTGAATACAAATGCTAATCACTAGAACTCAACTAGGGGCAGCTATGTCAATAAGTTATTACTTTATTTTAATGTATTATCCATTACTTCTCCCTTTAATAATTTCAGGAAATAGAAATAAAATATGATCGTGTGATGGAGTGCACTATGAAAATCCATATAATACATAAAATTACAAATTTGGCATGAGCATTGAACAAGGGGAGTAGAAAGGCCCACAAAATTTAAAACTCTTCAAGGGCTTTTAAACCATAGATGATTAATAAAAGTTATATTGTCTGCTGGAAAAAAGAATATCTATTTACAAGTTCCCCACTTCTGTACATCAGTTAAAATAAAGAAGTTCATAACGTCAGGAGTACATTTGCTTTAACACCTCATGGTTGAAGGAGACATTGATGAATGTATCTATGGATGAGTGATCCTGAAATGTAAAGTCTCATGACCTACAGGTGTTTCCACAATGCCTTCCCCTTGCTTGGGAGTTGTAATTGCTCTTTGCAGTTTGCCTGTGAATTGTACATTTTTGCTAAAATTGAATCTTGCCCCTTTAACATACCCTGCTACATGCCAGCATGATTTCCTCCACAGCCCTGGGTAGCTGTCTTTGCCTTGAAGTTGTGATTCAGGACATCTAGAAAATATTCTTTTCTTCAATTCACTTCCTTATCCTTCCATTGGTCTATTTCAAATGTCTTTAAAGTTATTTAGTTTCCTGACAGTTGTCTCACCTTAGTCATATATCAGATGAAGTGGAACTGAGTCCTGATTGTCTTGAAAGGTAATATAAATGTTTTAGAGATTCATATTTTTTTGACACTCTAATTTTTTTAATTTTAGGAATATTTAGCCTAATAAATTTGCATAGGAATTCATGAAATCGCAAGACTTTGAAATCTCTTGTTTTATAGACATTTAATTAGACCCAAATATGTAACTAATTTGGAAATTAAAAATAGCTTCTGTAACTCATATAATGCCAGTCTACTCATTCAATGTTAGATATAATTTTATATTTTCTGATTCACTAAGGATGAATTAAAGTCATTTTATATTTACATATATACATATATGTGACTATATGTAACTTTAAAAAATATGGCTTAGTTTAGTTATCTTTATTGTTAAGTATGATACCACTTTTTCTTTCAACTATAATTTGATACCATACTAAGAAATTATCTGGAGTCTTCCCTTTCTGAATAATATTTAAACATTAATGCTTATTTTTACAGATATCTTCCTTGAACTACATTTTTAAATTGCAAATTCAAAACTTATAAATAGCTAATATGTTCAAAATAAATTTGCTTATTTTATTTAATTTTCCAAAGTGAGGCAAAGACAAGTTGACAGGGAATTTAAAATATGGAAAGGCTTGAATTTAAAAAACATAGGTAATTGTATTTATTCATGTTGAATTGTTGATACATTCTAGAAAAGAAGCACTTTTTAAGAGTTATAAGTTTTATATAAGTTCGTTTACTCTCAACCTGCAGCTTTATTTTTTTCCATCATATTATGTAAAATAATTATGTAAAATGAACATGTAAAATTTATTTTGGGAATTTGATGTTCAGCCCTACTAGTTATGGACTATTGGCTATTGATGGTAACCTTGAAAGCTGTAGTCACAAGTCAAAGTTTGAAAGAAAAGTAATTTTGTTAAATGAGTGGAATAGAATAGGCTGAAACTAAAGATATCAGCATACTTGATGATAAAGCAGAGTCCTACAGGCTTAGCTGCAGACTCCAAGAGGAAGAACTGGGATGTGCATGTTGGTGGGGCTGAGGGGAGGAGGGAGTAATGGGGGTTTTTAGACATTAGAATACTAGCTGTAAAGGTTTCTTTCCACACATTTATCTGTTCCATGCACATTTGTGTGCTTATTATCTGCTAGGCTCTCGGGATGTATTGGTGAATAAGAAAGGTAAGGAACATGCTGTCAAGAGCATATAGTCTACTGGAGGAGTCACACAAGAAAACAAATAATAAATGCATACATTAAATAATGATAAATCGAGGTTACTGCTATGACAAGAGGACAGGAGGAGAATATCTGGTGGACTCACCTGACGAAATTCCTCGCTAATGACGTGACTTTAGTCTGTACCATGAATGTTAAATATACAATGAGTAAGAGGAAGAGAGCTATCCTGATTGCCCAGCAAGTTAAAGAGCCAGCAGCAGAAGAAATGCCAGGTGGACCAGTAGACCAGGTGGCTGGAGCTCAGCAAGGGAGAAGGACAAAGAAGAAGTCAGAGAGGGAGGCCAGGAGGCTAGATTGTGCACATTTAAATCCTTAAAAAAAAAAAAATTAGAAACAAAAGTACTCATACAGACTGTTTTTCTGAATCTGAAAACATCTTTAAGCCTTGATCGTTTATGTGCCATAATAAAAATAAGAGGAAACTGTTTCAATCCCTTCAAAAATCAAGCTTTTACACTAAGAAATTTAAATGAAGAAAATGAGCCCTTTTCCCAAATCTACAACCTCCGAGTTAAATGCACCGACCCGTCAAGAGTCTAAAGAATCATTTTCCAATAAAAAGTTGCTTTACCATAAGAAGCATCATTGCAGGAAATTTCCTTTAATATTCCCATTTGTCACTTTATTTAAAAGTCTTTCTTAAGTTTAAAAAAGAAACCTGACACTACACGCAGCAGAGATCTAAAGTGAATATGATCTGAATACACGGGAATGATACCCATAAGCACATTCCTCCCAGAGCTGTAGGAACAAGATGAAGCAACACATGAAATGAATTAAAATGCTTGTCACCTAGTGGATTCCGGACAGGGGGTGGCAGTCTTTAAGACCCAGCGATGGTATTTGTCTGGAGAGGAAATGTTGCTTTTTGACAGATGGGAGAAATCCCCTTAGTGCTGGCTGTGGGAAGAGAGAAGTGAAGTCAGTCACCTGGTGGTGAAGGCCAGTAAAACAGCAAAGCAGGAGGAAAATTTCTCTCTGCCTCGCTCTCTTTCTCTCTCTCTCTCTTTTCTCTCCGTAGGATCCACCTCCTATTCCCTCAACTCTTTCAGCATAACCTTCCAAGGAGAACGTTCCCTTCAGACTTTATGATCTTCTTTCCCCCAGTGAGAGAATACCTCTCAGCTGCAAGACATTTTTTTAAGTCTATGCAGGACTTCGGGGATTCTGTTATCGTGCCGGGGAAATTGATCACTGCTAACGCCTGGGACTGGCGCTAAATTAGCTACCAGAGTAAGCCTGCCGGGGGAAGGCTTTTCTCCTACACTCTTCAGTTTGAACACATTTGCTTGAAATTTGCCGCATGATGCTGTCCAGGGAAGCAGCTTTTTTTCTCGGGATGCAGCAAATCGCTGGTTTCTAAGCTTATTGCAGAAGAAGAAATAATCTTAAATAGAGTGGATTGTTTATTCCCCCCTCCCACCCCCGCTTGATTCGTTAATTCGACCGAGCTGTGTTGCACCGCGGTAAAGATCACCTGTCACTCAATCTTTGAGGAAGTAAAACAAAGTGAATTCTCATTATTATTTATTTATTTATTTTATTATTTTTAACCGGTGGAGGCGGCGTGACCACCGAGAATGAGACTGAGGGAAGCTGCCGGGGCTTGGAGGAGGATAAAGCTGAGTTTAAGCTGGAGACGGAAAGACTAGATTGTTTTTGGGTCCAACTTGCCCGGTTCCTCTCCACTTCCTCTCGTTTCGCTCCATGGACAGATCAACAAACCTGGACATCGAGGAGCTCAAGGTACGTGACGCGCCCGGGCTCTCCCGCTGTCCCCGCTGCGCCCGCTGCCTCCCCCGCGCCGCTGGCCGGGTCGGTGGCCCCGCGGGACGAGCGGGCACTGGGGCCGGGGCACCCGGACGCGGCGCCGCTCCCGGGCCGAGGACGTGCAGGGCGGCTTTCGGGACACCCTCGGGCCGCGCTCCCCTCCCTGCCTGCTGCGCCCGACAACAGCCGCCCTGTCCTCCTGCTCGCCAGGGACAGCGGCACGCGGGGGACAGACCCTGCGCCCCGGGAAGCGGCGGCGGCAGCACGGTCTCTGCCCGCTGTCGCCTGCTTTCCTGGCAAAGTTGTCCGAGCTGCGCGGCCACTTTGCCTCCTCTCCCCTGCTCCGAACCCCGCTCCTGCCCCCGCCGGGTGCGGGGACAGCGCATTTCCGCTCGCAGACTCGCGTGACAGAGGCATCTGCAGCGACGGCTCGTTTTTATCCCAGAACTTCGTGAGACCCGTTTCCTCCGCCCGCCGGCCGACCTGGGTTCCCCTACAGTTGCCTTGCCCGGGGCGCGAACTCGTGTCCGGCCACGGGGGCGGCCGCAAGTGCGGGGACTGGAGGGGGTCCCCCTATGGCCGGGGGCAGCCGAGGACGTGGGGGCCCCAGCTCCCCGGCGCGGGAGCGGGAGCGGGTCTGGGGAAGGAGGAGAAGGTGGCGGGGAGGCGGGAGCAGGGCTGGGCGGGGGGCGGCACCTGGCCCGCAACCTGCACCGAGCCGCCCTCCCCCGCTGCCCCACGGGGTCCCCTCGCCCCGCCCTGTCCCTCTGGGGTCCCCCTCCCAGCCTCGAGGGGCTTCCTGGCAGGAGCATCTAGCCTGACAATTTGCCCCTCTGTCTGTGGCACCGGATGCCTGCAGTGCCTGTTTGGAGGAAAAAAAAAAAAAAACAACTTAAAAAAAATCAACAAACCACAAAATAATTTAAATGTCCCGCTCACTGTGAACAAAAAAGCGGGAAAGGGGGCGACACTGGGAACCCCCTCTTTAAAAATTCTCCACCCTTCTTAACCCCCAGGCGTTTTATACATTCTACTCTCTTGCTTCAAAGGGTATGTTTGCTAGACATTCAGATGGACTCTTTGCTCAGGTGAGGCCTTTTAGGCACCCCCGCCCACTGGTAGTAGACCAGTAGAAGTTTGCTTTGACATGTCGAGGAAATGGGTTTGCTCGACCAGCTAAGCGGGCTGGGAAATCCCCTGTAGAGCAAGCGACAGAGCCTCTGTCTGCAGCTCGCCCTGTGCCCTGGCCACAGGGCATCACCAGCCGGGGAGCCCAGTTCTCCCTGTGGGTGCTCCAAACTACATAGAAGAGGAAACAAGGAGGGACAGAGGACAGTGGCGCCTGCTGGAATCCCCCTGCCGCTGACTCTAGATGAAGTCCAGGGAGGAGGGGGCACACTTCCATCTGAGGCTCTGGGTTCCTTGGAGGAAGGGAAGTAGAGAGGAGGCAGATTTGATGCTCCAGTTAAAGTTGGTGAACAAGTTTCTGTGTTTCGGCCAAGGTCACCGTCAGTAGACCTTGGCCTGGACTAGAAGTCCCCCGTTATCTCTGTGCTTCACTGCCATAGGACACATTGCCTTCGTGTTTGAAAAGATCCCTTGCTGCCTTTTCCCAAGCATCAGTCTCTCGGGAGAAGGGGTGGGTTGTATTTGAGATGCAAAGGAGAGCATATGAACAATGATTGTGATGTGCTTTTATGCAGAAGTGGAGTATTCAGATTATTTTCCAGTTAACTATAGAGTATGGCACAGAGGAAAGCTTTTTCTTATGGGAAATGGAAGGAAAAAATGATTTGGGGTGATTATTTTCCCTGATATTCCTTTAGTGTCCTACTAGCTTATCCCCCTCTGAACCCTGGTACCACTAAATTGTTGTTTAAATCAGCACAAAAGCCAACAACCCACTGTGGAAATTTCTGTCTAGTGTTAGCAGAAGATCTCAGCTTAATCTCAATACTACTGCATATTAATTCAGAGATTCTGACAGCCAGAGTATGACGGACTTTGTGGGCTGGCAGTGAAGGGAAGAGAGCTTGGGCTTGAGGGAGTGTGTGGGCAATGACTGGGAAGAAATGAAGGAATGTTTAACGAAAAGATCTATTGAGGTTGTTGAGAAATTATGTCAGGGGCAAGCTACTGTTGAAAGTCAAAACTGGCAAGAGAGGAAATATAGTCAAGCCTTATTAGAAAATGTTTGAGATCCTCCAGTTTGGGAAATAAATTTGTGTTGTCAGTTTTGACTACACTTCTGGAATACTGAGGCTTTGGAATACTTATACTCTGAAATATATACACTTTGTAGAGATGGATGTACTGCCTGTGGAATAATTTGTCTGAATTTCGTCTCAGCAGAATCCATTGGCTTGGGTTTTCTAGACAATTCCAGTTCGAGTTATTCTCTGGTGGTTCCTCACTAAAGGGCCTCCCAGGGTGATCAGTGGAGAGAGAGGAGAACAAAGTTGGGATACTTACGAATATTTTTGGCATTATTTTTGTGTTTTGACTTTTCTTATGATCTAATAATACTTATATTAAGGCACATCCACATAAAACTTTAGTTTTTATGATGCTTTAAATACATAAAAATGTTGACTGGGATTTGATCAATGAATGTTCATAATAATATAAGAATAGAGTTTTAAATGATCAGTGTCATTATTAGGTGAAGCTACTTACCTCAGGTTTTAAGAAAAGATTCGACTAATTCTTTATCTTTGGGATGAACTATTTTCTCTTTATGAGATTTTAACAACAATTTTTTGTTGTGTTGAATGTGTGAACATTGATTTTTATGTGTTGTACAGTATAAATAGTGTTGTCTTTTGCAAATTTTTAAACTAAACTTCAATAATTAAATGTTAAGCCATTGCTGTCATTATCATAAAGATAAACATGATATGCATATTAAAGGATTTATTGGTGGAAAACTAAAATATTGTTATGTGTGTAAAACTTGCTAATGAAGGCAAGCATGTTTCATCTTCTATTCTGCACATAAGCTCCTGATGAAACAGATCAGTGTTGAAAAGGGAGGGAGTTCTCATCTAAAGAATTTGTCTGTTCTTTTCCCTTTGATATCTATCTGTTTCTATCTCTAATGAATGTATAAACTTTCCTCTGGATTTTGCCCTGGTGTTTGTTTTAAAGAAAAAACAGCATCAAACAACCAAAAATATGGGTTGCTGCTTTGGAAATGTGGGTGTTAATGAATATTGATATTAAAAAAGCACCCTCTACCCTGGAGTATCTCTGAGTTATAGAGTACTGTCTGCCTTTTAGTAGTTGTTATTTAAATAATAGCTTTAGCTTTTATTTTAGCTCCTAGTTGCCCTCTTTTAAACAACTGATCTTATGCACTAGAAGAGAGACTGCTACTAATTTTTAGAGCTGACACTTTTAAATTTGTTGTATGTAGGCTATATTTATAAGAGACATTGAGGCTGAATAAGTGGTTATGATTAAATATATGACTTTGGTGATTCTTTTACTAGCTTTTGAAATATGAGTTCTAATTCACCTGCATTAATTTGGAAATTAAGAAATTATGCTTTCAGGTACTCAGAATATATATGTGGATAATAATTGTTATTTGCTTTGGGATCAAAAACATAAAACACATTAAGAGTATAATATAATTTTTGCAGTCATATTAGATCCCAGCTTTTATTTATTTATTTATCAGGATTGTTCCTTTAATGGGATGACTGCCTAGAATTAAAAACAGAATTTTTCTACTACTTGCAAAGCATGAACAATTTGTGTCTGGAATATTAATTATGTTGTAAGGTGCAAAAATTATAAAATATACAGTCATAGTTAATCTTGATATGCAGAAAACAACTTCTCAATAAGTATAATTTTACTTGTTGGAGTTAATTAAATATAGTCCAGTCACTATTGCTTCATTTTATCTCTTTAATTTAAACAAAATTTCATCTACCAAGAACTTGAATCTTGCCCTATATAGGCAAGAAAAAACCTTTCTTGACTAATACAATTAGGTCATTAAGAAAGTATTATATGGGTGAAAAATGATAATCCAGCAACAAAATGCATAAATGTTTAAACAAATGGTTGATTAAAAAATGCTGAGGTCTTAAACCAATCTCATAGTGCACTTGTCTACAATTTCAGTCAAGAGAGTTGGCCGGTAGAATTCTAAAAATGTGTTTTTGTTTCATCAATAAGACACTCAGCCCAGGAAAGTCAAGCTTGCTGCAGTGTAGGAGGCTTTCTGATGAGTCTAAGTGGGTGGTATTTTCTTATGTTAGTCATTCCATAGTGAAAAATAGTACTCTCTAACAAATGTCATATTTTTAGCAACCTGCCTTGTATATTCATTTCTTGGCTTAGAATAAGAAACATATTTGTGAATACTGAATTATTTGACTTCTTTCACATGTAGAGGAATTATAACTTCTCTCTCTCCAGGTGTGGTTTCAGTTCTATTTCCATATAGGAACTAGTCATAAAGATTTAGTAACAGGTAACCCTATTTCTTAAATTAATATTGTTTTAAATTGACAAATCAAATTGTCTACATTTATGGGGCACAAAGTGATGTTTCAATATATGTGTTCGATGTAGAGAAATTAAATCAAGATAATTAGCATATTCATCATCTCACTTATTTTTTTGTGGTGAAACATTTGAAATTTACTCTATTGTTTTGAAATATATACCACATTATAATTTGAATTTTTTATATTCAGAAATGGACTTGTTTAATCGAAGTTGAAATTAACTTCAAGTTACAGTAGTGATATATTCTTTATACACAGAGGAGGGGTGAGGGAACATATTTGATATGAATGGAAAGAGAATTAAGAAAAATACATTTGAAGAAGGTTGTGCAAATGACTATTTTAGAACTCTTCAGTTGTCCACTGTCATTACTAAGCATATGTTCCAGCCTCTATACTGGCAATTACTGCTTTGCTGGTCCCCAGACTTTGCCAACTGAAAATACATCAAATTTTGAAGGTCCAGTAAAAAGAATATTTTAAGATTTATGGACTCAAAATTATAGCTACACAAGACGGCTTAATGCTGTAAGACAATAAATCAGCACGTTACTTTTGGGGTGTTCCTTTTATATATTTAGTGAGTCATTTCTCATACTGTATTGGAATTTCAGCTAAAATACTATTTGGCAGAGCTTACAAGTTTAAGTTACCATTTACTTTTGTTCAAAATATCTGTCAATATTTGAGTATATGCATTTTTGAATAAATTGGTAACTCTTTAAATGAGTAAATGCTTACGTGTCAAAATAAAAGTTTATAAGTTTAATTGTTGATAATTGTGCTGGATTTCTGATAAAATTCTTAGCTTTTAAAACTGCATGTGACTAAAAGGAAGTTGCTTTATTGTATATAAATGTAGATTTTAACTTAGATGTTAGTATAAACATCTAAGTTTTTATTTTAGTCTAAATCTCTTCTTTTTCTTGGCAAATGTTTAGAAGCATGGGTTGATCTTATGTTTTCAGTGAAGGTGATTAGAGACTTCTAGGACAATCACAGAATGAGCAAATTTAAGGGTTACCATCCCTCCAATAGAATTATAGAGCCTCACATCATAAAAATTAAAAAATACACCAAGTGCCTTGAGGGTTTTCTTGATGCTCCTAAACAAGATTTTCTAGATTGACTCTGTAAAATATTACAAACGCTGATCAGATTTTAGAACATTTTATACTGCTTTGTTGGTATTGAATAGGTTATCTAGGGTGTTCTCTGCCAAACTGATGTTGAAAACCTTTAAAATTAAAGGATTTCAGCATCCAGGCAGAAAGGCTGTAATTGCCATGGCAATGTCCATGAGTGACCTAGAGGCTAAAGCTTCAGTGTTAGATGTTAATTCACATAGTCCCCTACACTAAAATGGAGTTCAGAAGCAGTTAGAATTCAGAGGCACCAAAAGTACTAAAGCTTTCACTCCAAATTTAACAGCTTGTAACCTTTGAGGAGATTTATTTGTGTGGTGAAAAGGGTGCAGATCCTGTTAGAATAGTACTTAGAAGAAATTGTTCAAACCCTGGCTTTGCTAGCCACTAGCAGTAGCACCTTGGACAGGTCCCTCCATCCTTCTTGGCCTCAGGTTTCTCAGGTGTTGCAGGGCGGGAATTGGATTTCATGAAAGGGTTTTGTCATAATCATTTTTAGCCACAGTTGGAGAATTTGTTCAAACAGTATCTTCTAAACACCATAATATCTAATACCAGTAAAAGGGAAGTACCTCTGGTGCAAGAAATACTGTGGACTCTATCCAGAGTACTTCCTCTTTGCCCCTGCAGTGGACTCTGGGACACTGCCAAGAACCGTAAGACTGAGGAACACAAGGTAAAAACCTCAGGACCAATTGATCTCTAATTATCTTCCAGGTCTCAGAGTCTTTGGCTTTGAGTATTTTTTTTTTTTTTGGAATGCCATTTTTGTGTCCTCCTCAAAGAAAATCATTTTCACATTGATATAGTTAATAAAGCTTTTATTCCTCAAATATTTGCTCATTTTAACATCAAAACAAGTTTTTCTGCTGAATATTATGTTCTCATTTTATAGATACCAAAATGGAGACTCATAAAATTCGAGTGAAATGCTTAGGATCACAAGGTTAGTAAATAATGGAATAAGAACGCAAATTCATGCCCTCTATTTCCAAATCCTATGCTTGTATATATAGGCCAAAATTCAAGGAAGTTCTTAACTTCTGATAGAGGTTTCTCACTGAATTTCTCTAATACTCCTGTTTCAAAGGAGAGTAACAGTATATGAACTATAGTCATAGTATTCACTCTTATTATACAATATTGTTCACATTACAGATTTTTGTTTTGTTTTGTTTTTATTAGTATGTCCATTCCTAGTAACTGCCTTTGAGCCAAATTACTGTTGGCTGATATGTGTTAACGCTTTTCATAATATTTCAGTGGACACGCCTGATTATTTCACACCTCTTCATGAACATTCCTAACATAGTTAAAAATGCAAACTTTTAATCTACAAGAGCCAAGAGCCTACTGTATTTGTCTTTACTATAGGCATTTAATGCTTCAATTACTAACCCACACATTGTCATTATCTGACTTATTTCCACACTTGTTTATAAACTCCCATCTTTCTTTGGAATGACTAGAAAAATACATATTATTTGCCTAAGATAAAAGAGCTTTTGATTCTTTCCTTTCTTGGGTAGAAGCAACCGATTCAGCTGCCATGAGTAAGAACATATTTGTGAAACATGATATAATAAATCAATGTCATGAATGGGAAAATACTGTTATCATTGTGATTCCACAAGTCTATATCTACTCAGAGTATTTAAAGGTTTTAAAAATCCAAAACACAGAGAAGCCAACCAATTCAAGGAAATAAATTGCTTACCTAGAGGTTTACTGAATTATATTATAGGTTGCCACCTCTCTCTCAACATGGGATGCATAATAGAGAAATTCTGTCTAGTCTTAATGCCAGAATTAGTTGTACTTCTCCTAAGCAACTGGTTGATATTTAATGTTATGAATCTTTTTCATCATAAAACCTATAGCATTTCCTGCTTTAATTTAACTCCCACTTTTGTCTTTACTTAAGAGGCAAATTTGTGACCTATCTCTAACAAATACGTGTCTTAACTTAATTCCTGGCCTTATAATACCTTTTACCCTTTTTTTAAAACTATTCTTATACTTTCATAAAGAATAGGGGCTATAAATAAATATTTAAGTATTTAAAAATTACCAAAACCTTTTACAGAGATTCTATTATTTTCATAATGTTTCAGTGGATGTGCCTCAATATTTCACATTTCTCTGCACAGCTTATAACTCTCTATGTGTTTTCTTTAGTTTGTCAGGGGCTACAGAGTTTAGAAAGTTTGAACTATCATGCTATATGTATTCAGTTATGTGGTGTGCATGAATTCAACCTGTGAACCTGTTTGCTACAGAATGAAAGCCACTTCACTTCTAGAGTAAAATGCTGATATTTAACCCACGTTATTGGAAACTTTACTTGTTCTAAGACATTCTGTCTTATAGCATTATTATGTTTTATTCTCAAATTTGGCCTTTGTGGAGAATGATCACACGTATTTCTAAATCTTTGCATTTCTGTTGCCTGTTACTTGTGTCTGGTATGGACACCTTATTTTAGGAGAAGTTAAAATAAATGAGCTCATCATAATCAACATTTTCTTTAATATTTTCAAATCCATTTTGTAAAATCAGTATTTTAGTCAGCTGATTACTCTAGGCAGCAGAGGCATTTAGACTTTTATATATTTTATTTGATCTCATCAAGTTTCTTAAAGTTCATACCTAAGTCATGGTTCAAAGAGTAAGCAGATCCATGCACAATGTTGTGTTTTAATGATAAAGCTTCTCTTTATTAAATCCTAAAACAATAATAGTTCTTAATCTATAATAAATAAAAACATAATTTGACTTTAAAATGGTTAACATTTACAAGTAGTAACTTTTTTTCAACATCTGTTTCATATTTAGACAGACCTAAAGAGAATTTTAGAAACTTTTGGAAAGATATATTCAAGGTATAGTAAAATTTTAATGTTATATATGAAAATATGCTATCTCAAACAAATAGTTAATCTGTACTTTAGCTTGATTTTCATAGACGTCTATAATTGTAAAAATTATCTGTGAACATGTTCGGAGTATAATTTCTGTCTTCTCTGTCTCAGCTTTCTGACGTTTAGTGAGGTGCACAATCCATCTTATTTGTAAACTCTGTGCTCATCCAAAGTTGTGAAGTTGTTCTTAAGTGTTTTCCAATAAGCACAGTGGAATTAAAATCCAAAAGCTTAAAATTTCATTTTTCCACCTGTTGTCTCATTTATGAACAGTATCAGAGTACAAACAAATAAAGGTAAGAAAAACCGTCAATTAATATTTGGGAATGTTAACAGCAGTTTATAGCTTGAAAGAGGAAGAATAACTCCAAATAAAAATAAACGGAATAAACATTATGCTTCTGCCCCAAAAGAACATTTGGCTTAACTGATATTATTTCCTCTTTGATGTAAGTAATCCAATGCCTAAATTTTACATTACAAACTTAGGCACTGGAGTATATACATTGTTGAATTCTTAGCAAGAATTTAACTTTTAAAGTATTTTCAATGTATATGCATTATAGGAATTCCTACCTATTTGATCTTTCATTCTCAGGATCTTTTAATAGCTCCTTTGTATATGCCCTGGGAAAATCTTTTTATATACAAAATCTGTTGCTCGGGATTTAGTCTGTGGTCTTTTTCTGTTGCTTTTTTACACATAGCTCCTAGACAGTCTCATCTTCTCATCTAGCCTCTGCTTGTACCTACAAGGTGATGATGCCCAGTTGCGCACGTACGCGTCCTGCTTCCCAATTTTCAACAACCTACTAGAAATCTTTATTGAGTGTTCTACAGTCACTTCAATCCAACAGAATGGAGCACACTCTTTGTTCCCTGTCAGATCTGCTCCTCCTGTGGTGTTCTGTGTCTTGTTGCTTTTTCTCTTTCACTTAGGCATCCGAGCTGGAGCCCGGAGGATCCTTCTCTGCTCATCCCTGTCATCATCCAATTGATCACACCTTGTAGTTCCTTTTTATCCCCTCCACACCTCTTGTTAAAACCCTAAATCAAGTTCTCACCTTCTCTAATATGTCTTATCCTCAGAAATATATGTGTATTTCTTGCAGTGAGGCTGACCATCTTCCAGTGAATTCTAATGGGATGCAGCCTAGGGCTTGGAGTAGGGCTGGGATCACAGTGAAGGGGTTTATATATTCTCTTTTTTACCTCCAGTAAGTTATTTCAGAGTAAGTTGGGAAAGACTTGAAACTGGGGCACCAAAGCTGGGCCTGGTGCTGGATGGAGAGGGATTTAGAAGTTTCTAGAAATGCCTAACAATACCCTCAAAAATGAAGAAAAGAGGGCACTTGGAAGCTAGACCATGGTAGCTACTGATTATGACTGAAATGTTCAGGCAGGGGAAAAATGAACTGCAGATTATTTGAAGATAATAATGATCAATTTTGATTTTCTGCCTTGATGAAATATTTGTGTTACACTGTCCCAGGATCATGAATTATGTTTGACAATTTCCTTAGCTGAATTTTTGTATTTTTGACAGTTTGATCAGATTTCTTATAGACAAAAATATTATCTACCTGTAGGAATTTGATATCTCTGTCTCTGTAAGGTGGCCCAAAGAAAGTATACACAGTGAGTCGGCTAACCAAGCAGGGAGGTAGATCTGAAGGAATCTCAATGAAGATAGGCCAAGGTGTTTGAATTTCTGAAATGTGTATCATACCTAGTAAACTTTTTTTGTTAGTTACCTGTAAAAATGTTGGCTAGATGGCTTTGTAATTATTTTACCTGTTATCCTTAGTCTTTTAGTAAAAGTTAATCACCACAACTGTGTTTTAGCTGTTACATGGGAGTTATAATGTGGGCTAATAAGAGTAAGGTAATGTAGATATGCACAGGGTCAAAGTAGGAATGCAGTTGCAAAATCTAACTGAAGATGTCTGGCAACAGCAACGGGTAATGCAGGGTTTCCTAAGAAAATGTGATTTGCAAAGAGGGGGGATTCTAGGGGGGAAGATTTGTCCATGATTCTCCAAAGAGAGATTCGTCCTTATTGAGGAACCACCTGGTTTCCTGACACTTTAGCTAGTCTCCCTATGTCCAGACAATCTCCAAGCAACCCACATCCCATCCTTTCAGATTCCTTTTAAGAATAAAAATAATATTTTGTCCCTCAGTTTCTTAAAATTCCTTGTCGATTTTCCAACTCCATACTCATCAACATGATATAACATGATACAGAGCTTGTTTACTTCCAGGCTATCTATGAATACTCTCTTACCTGCTTTCCAACATGTGCGCGTGCGCACACACACACAAACACACACGCATTCTACCATGACTTCACTGAATAACTCACTTCTCCTTATTCATACCAGTTCTTTGCCCTCTATTATAATATTGCATATGTACTTGTCTGGAATACATGTCTACTTCTTTGCCCACAGAATTACTACTTATTGAGCAGTAACTAGTCCCAGGAAAAGACGGTTGTTTCTTCCTTTGTGTTTCTACACCTTTGGTACATTTAGCTCCATTATACATTTTCAACTAAATTGCCTTGTGATAGAGAAAATGGTCTGCATGATGCCACTCTTTTGAAGTTTGCTGAGAATTGCTTAAGGGCCTATATAAAGTCAGCATTTGTACATGTTCTGAGTTTCCTTGAAAGAGTATGTATTTTCTCCCTTGTTGGAGACCAAGTTCTATATGTGTTCATTAGATTAAGCTTATGATTCATGTTGTTGTTATTTTTCATAATCTTTCTTTTTCATTTGTTTAAACTATAAATTATAAAAGCATGTTAAAATTTCCTGTTTTGACAGTGAATTTATTTATTTCTTCTTGTAGCCTCACAATTTTTGCCTTATGTATTTGAGATCATGTTATCAGATACATATAAGTTTAACATTGTTATATTTTCCTGATGGATTGAGACTTTTATTATTATGTGATGATCCTCTTTATCTCTCATAATAATGTCTGCCTTAAAGTTTATTTTGTCTGATTTTAATATAGCTACACATACTTTCACAAATATCAATATACCATTATCCAGCTTTATTCCGGTTAGTTTTTATGAGGTATATGTAAATATTTATTCTTTTAATCTTTTTGTATACTGAAATTTTAGATGTACCTTGTGCAAGCAGCATATAGCTAGATTTTAGAAATGCATTTGGATAATGGGTGGCCTTTTATTTATTGCATTTACCTTATTTATTTTTACTGTAATTTCTAATACATTTGGGTTTATTTCTTCCATTTTAGTTCATGAGTCCAGTTTATCCATAAATAACTTTCCTGTTGTCTGAAGTCCATAAGGTAGTAGCAAACTCAGTTTTCTTGGTAATCTGAAAAATTCTTTATTTTACTCTTATTTTAGAAAAAAATTTTTCTAGGCATATAATTCTAGAAAAACAGGTATTTTCTCTTAGGATATTAAAAGTGTTTCACTGTCTTCTTGATTCCAATGTTGCCGATGAGAAACCAGATGTTATTTTTATAGAGGCAGTGTGTCTTTTCTTTTCAGCTATTTTGAATTCCTTTTTTTTTTTTTTTTTGTCTTTAGTTCTGTTCAGTTTTATTACAATGTGTTTGTGAATTAAAAAAAAAAATTATCCAGGTTGGTATTTTGTTTCCTGAAACTTTTTGAAAGGAGAAAAAAAGACTCTGTTATAGAGTTTTTCCAAGAACTACCACATTGTCTTTTAAAAGCTTTCCCGCTGACAACTGTTACCCATGGTGATTTTGCTATACCTTTTCCAGTCCCTATTTTTTCTTATGTGTGTGTTCTGTACTGACTGGCTCTATACTGTCTGAAGTGTGCAAAATATAAACATATAAGCATAAAAGTAAGGATTATGGATTGTGTTTTAAATATTTTGCATATCTAATATCTCTATCAAATCACTGATACATGTTAGATATTTATTACATTCTTGGTGGTTGACCAGAATTTTATATTGGGAGAAATAGTACTATTTTAGTCTTTGCTTGTTTTGGTACTTGGTCCAACACACAATAAAAACATGAGTGAAATGATGAACTAAATGATACCCAGTTCTTTGATTATTGATTAACTACATATTTCCAGGCTTGTTAAAAAGTTTATCAGCATGTGGTGATGGCACAAGAAATAATTTTAGGGTTAGGTGAGAGAATCTTCCCTTTGGATTTCTGGGGCCAGTTTTGAGGTATATATACCAAACAATTATAGAAACTATATTTTTGTAGCTGAGATCTTCTTATTGCAAACTTTCCATCATGCAATTGATTTTGAGTTTTCTCTAAAATGCTTTGCCTAGGAAGAAATTTCTTTCCGGTTTCCATATCTTTGATGTCTGGTTCCAGAAACTAATTGCAGTAAGCCTAGTTCAGCTCAATTTCAAATTAGCCACAGACTAGTAGATTCTTATACATCATGAGGTATGCTGTAAGTGTTCGTGAAATATTAGTAGAAAGAAGCCCATGTGATAGGATTTATGATGATCTAATCTCCCTACTGCCTGGAAAAAAATCTCCCAAATGTCTGAAATTTCCATTGTTTAAATCAATCCTTTGGATTAAGATAGTGGTTCTTAAACTATACTCCAGTGAAATCCTAGTTATTTGCAACTCAAATTGAATGTTGGCAATTATCAATTTTATATTTTATTTCCATTTTTTTTTGTTTTAATTGTTGTTGAGTACCGCTGCTTCTCTATGCCAGAATTTAGAATTGTTGGTGGATACCACTCTATCTGTACTAGAATAAGGTTTCTTTTTCTCATACAGTTACACATAAACACACATACAACACACACACACACACACACACACACACACACACACACTCTTTGCATTTAAACTTGATAAATAGAAGTTTTGGAAGCCATAAAGAGCATAATGACTTTCAGGACCTTGACCAGCCAGGCAACTTGGAATGTATAAGAAACAAACAAACAAACAAACTCTTGAAAAGATATTTATCTACCACAAATGTAAAATGAAAGTGCTTAAAATAAATGATTGCAAAAAAAAAATCCCTTCTAAATCTGTGACAGACAACTGCTGGTGAAAGCTAGTGCATTAAATCATTTGTAAGCATTAATACCTTCGTGCTAATTAATTTATCAGGTTTGTTATCCAAGCAGATCCCTGAAGGGGTGTTTTCTCACAGGCTAGGATGTTTCCCATGGCACCGTAGGAAGAAGTCCTGCCCAGTAAATCCCTGTCATTAAGGATAGACCCCTGACAACTACGTTTTAACTTCTTGAGTCTGGCTACATAACCGTAACCAGTTGGGGCATGGTGAAACACCTGACCCACGCTGGTCACTTAGATTTTGTCTCCCTAGTGTATTGATGAAATAACCTGATTTCAACCCTATTGGATCCAATATCCTCTTTTTTATAGCAAATATATTTTATATAGCCTCTTTAGAATTATAAAATGCTTTGGTAACATAACCTGGATGTAATTTTTACGAAGGGCCCTTTAGAATTCTCTTTTAAAATGCTTTGATAATATAACCTACTTGCACATATTTTTGAAAGTATTATTATCTGCTTGTAATACAAAGGGGAAATAAAAGTAAATAAAAGGAAAGCATGTTATGATGAGAGTCTATGTATTTCAAAATATAAGTGTTAGGACACAGAGAATGCGAAGCTACAATTTCAGATTTTATGAGTAGTATTCCAGGGTGACATGATGGTATAATATTTTTTGAAGCAGTGAGCAAATCTTGGTAAATTATGAATAAAAGGAAATACAGCATTTCTTTCTATTTACAGAGAGGTTACATTCCTGGACAATTAATTAATTGTGCAAAAATTCACTAACTTTTGTTAAAAAGAAAGTATAAAATGGATTTAGGGTCCAGACACTGTTGTGGACAACTGTTCCACACATTGCTGGGTTTTTAGCATCTTAGGCTTCCTCCTACCATATTATAGTAGGGATCTCTTAAATCACCGTGACAACAAAAATGTCTTTACAAATTTCAAATATTCATCCAGGAGACAGTATCACCCCTGCTGGAACTTTTTGAATTAGCTGCTGATAGAGTAGACCTGTTTTTTTAGTGTTGATAGAATTTGAAATGAAAATTTGGAAACTAGTCTCTTAATTCACCAAGTGCAGTGCATGGCTCTGGATATCTGCTGCTAAAGAGGAATGAAGTAAACAAACCAAAGAGGAGAGAAAGTTCTGTTCTTTCTAGAGTCCTGTGATGCTCCCCTGAAAATAAATCTTGCTTCTTAGCCCTGTTCCACTTCCCCCTCCTCCATACATATATTAACTTTGTTTGATTCCTCTCATTTGCAGCTTACAGGGTCTGGTTTTATACAGTCCCCCCTTCCTAAGTCCAAGGGAACTTTGAGATTCTTATATTTTCTTCGACCTCTTGGAGTAAATATGATTATTTACTTATGCACTATTCTAAGAGCTTTTACCCTATTTGACTCTAAATGGTCAAGAAACTGGATGCTATGGCTCAACTTGTCTCTGACTGTAACCAGAACTGCCCAGGCAATTAGAGTTGGGGGGAATGAAAGGCCCCATTTGCCATGGTCTGGAGATTTGATGCCTCCATGTTCACTCTTTTTGGTTCCAGTGGGCCACGCTTACAGATAACTGATACCAAGAAACATACTATTATATCTGTGATTCTCACATTTACTGGAATAAGACAAGGTAGCAGAAAGTTTGGAGTAAGAAGTCATGTATATAAACATCAGTTGATCCAAAGAGAGCCACAAAACTGACTTTTCAAATACTACTTCCACATATATTGATTACCTCAAAAAATTTCAGTTTTAGTATATTGTTTCGACTATATTGAGGAAAGCATTTTTTCCTATGATTTCAATTGCTAAGTAGGTTTGTAGGTAGTGATGTTTTTTTATTCTTGAAGTTATTTTAAGATCCATATCTGTTAGTTGTATTACAGATCCATGCATTTCAAAGGCATTGTGAAAACCATATGTATGCCATTTGTAAGAATTATGTTCAACAAATGAATGTTCTTTTTATAAATATCAACAAATAATTTTTACACTTAAAATTTTTTGTTTTATCCCCAGCACCTATAATAATAAAGTGCTTTGCACATAGTAGGCATTTAAAGAATATTTGTTGAATTAATTTGCCTTTGAGTGAAAGTTGTTCTCCAATACTGATCTTACTGTTTTTTCCCCTTCAAATTCATGATGAGGTATATGTGATTGAAAATGATCTGTATGCTCAGCACAGATCTCTCCTTAGTTAATTCTCCTGTTTCATTCAGTATTCATTTAGGTGAGGTGGATAATATTCAGCATTCAGGTAAATATGTTATCTACTCAGGCTCCTAAGACTACTTGCAATATTGCATAATAAAATTAATGGAATATAAACAGTGTCACTGTATCCTGGGGTCAAATTCCTATCATGGTCTGACAGTCATAAGAAGAAAAACACTTTTTTTCCTAGATGACCATTCTGTTGAATTTGTCATTTCTGATTTTTGACCAGTGCATAATAGAAATAAATGATAGTATTAGGTCATTAAATATTAAGTGTCCAATTTCAAACCCAAAGTGTAGTTTATTACATCTCAAACAAGAAGCAGTACAATTAATCAAACTATGCACCTAAAATATCGATACAGTTTTGCCACCTTAATGGTAGCTTGCTCATGCCAGCAGCGAAGAGGCCTGGAGAGTGAGGGATGATGAAATCATGAAAGGCGTTTTCCACAGCTGTTGAGAATTGAATATTTTTTCCTTGCAAGGAGTGGTTCAAAGCCTGGAAGAAGTGGTAGTCAGTTGGTGCAAGGTCTGTTGAATATGGTAGATGACAGAGAGTTTCCAAGTCCAGCTTCTGTAGTTTGAGCAGCCTTGTTTTTTGTGACATGTGGTCTTGCAAGAGGATTGGCCTGTCTCTATTGATCAGTCTTGGCTGTTTAATCGCAAGCATCCTCATCATTTTGTCCGATTGGTTTCAGTACACATCTGCTGTAATCGATTGACTGTATTTCATGAAGCTATAATGGATAATATCAATGTTGGACCACCAAACAGACACCATTAGCTTTTTTTGATGAATATTCAGTTTTGGACTGTGTTTTGCCTTTATCCAACCATTGTGCCAAACACTTGCAGTTGTCAAAAAGAATCCATTTTTAATCACACGTAACAATACATTGTAGAAATGGTTTGCGTTTATGTCATGACAGTAAAGAAAGGCAAGCTTTGAGATGATTTCTCTTCTGACGCGCATTTAATTCACACGGAACCCATCTATCCAGCTTCATTACCTTGCCAATTTGTTTCAAAAGGTCCCATATTGTTGGAATAGTAACGTCAAACGTTGCTGCTAATTCACGAGTAGGTTGAGATGGATTCACTTCCACTTCAACTTTCAGCTCATCATTATCCACCGTGGTCTTAGGTCGCCCAGGTGGCTCATTTTCAAGATTAAAACCACCATAATGGAACTTATCAAACCATTGATGTACTGTGCATTCATTAACCACCTCCCTCCCAAACATTTCGTTGATTTTTTGAACCGTCTGTGCTGCATTGGTTCCACAATGGAACTCATATTCAAAAATAACATGAATTTTTGACTTATCCATGGCTTCACAAAAATTGCTCTAAAAAATTGAAAGATAATCACAAGCCAAAACATGCATTTGAGAGACTGAGGATGTACCTTCACAATAAAAATAAAGCAAGAAGTGTCAAAGTGAAATGTCAGCCATGTCAACTGTCAAAGTTAGTACTTAAAGAAATCGGACATTTCATTCTTAATAACTTAAATATATGAAAGTAGAAGCTACAGTTGATACATCCAGTACAAAAGAGTTTATGGATTATATTGACTCAGCAATGTATTTTATCTCAGGACAATCAGGATTGTTAGTCTGCATTTTGTGCAAATCACACACTTACATGTCTATGTAAAATATATCAAAACAAGACTATTTTGAAGAAACACAAGATAAAGTTAAGGAAAATAGTATCATGACAATAACCCACATGTAGAATCCCTGAGAGAATTAAATTTATAGTATCTTAAACTCTGAAAATAAATGAATTTAAATAATGACTAATAAATAAGCATTATGATGATAGCCACCCATCTAGCCAAGTATCTTGCATAAAAGTACTCCATATATAGTTACTGAACAGAGTTTAATTTGAGTAGAAAAGATCTTTACTTTCCTAATCATGGAGAACTTGGAGTAAAATGAGTTGCAGCCTGCTCATGGAAGGAGAAAACTAATGCAATCTAACAGTCTTTGAGAAGCAATTATAGCACACATTCTTCTTTTCCTCGGTTTTGGAACCATGTAGACATAGATTCATTTCCTGCTCCACTTGTGAGCTGTGTGACCTTGGGCAAGTTATTTAACTTTACTAAATGTCAGTTTCTTCAAATGGTAAAATGGAATTAACAATAGTATCTACTGCATATAGACTGTAAGAATATAGTGAGATAGTTATATGAGTACAGTCACCAATGTTTGACACAGATCTATCCATCCATGCAACAATTCTTATTTCGTTATTATTGTTAATATGATATTCATGAGGGCTGGTGAGAATGAGTGAAACATGATTGGGATGTAAAAACAAAAATGAGTATATTCATCTGAGTAAAGTGGCAGGTTCACCCTAGGATGGAAAGCTGATGAACTGGCTGTGTGGAACAGTATTTCCAGGTGGCCATGTTAAAAATCTGTCCTGGGATGAGACTTGAGTTTTGGTCTTTGCATAGCTCTATGTTAGAACTAAATGTAAGTGCTTGAGTTTAATAATATCAAAAGCTCTCCAAAGGTTGTTAACTGCCTAAAGGCAGCTTTTAATTTTAAATACCGGGAAAAGTCAATCAGCCTACACCTAAAAATATGCATTGGAATGTGTTTTGCATGCATTAAAACCTAATTTCACATCTCACCAAGTTTAACTACTTTTTTGCTCAACTAGTCTCAGACTCTGGGTATTTTTTTTATTTATAATAGGGCACTAGGCTGTTCAGCTCATACAAGACTCTATTAACTAACTATTCCATCTATTTGTACACAGGCTGTCAGAAATGTTGATTCCCTGAGATATTTTGAAATATAAAGTATTTCATAAAAAACTTAAGAAAAGTTATAGACTAAAAATAAGTTTCTTCTCAACTCACAAAAAGGAAAAATCTAATCGAGTGGAAAAGCACAATTTTATTAAAATACTTTTGTATTACATAGCAAATGAGCTGTATTTTACATAGAATTTATTGCATGTATGTTTACCAAAGTAAAATTAAAAGGATGCTTTTTATTTGTCCTGGTATGTAGTCCTCTTCAGTACTCAAAGCTCTTGTTTTTAAAGCCTTAATGCAATGCTTTGCTTTGCTTGAAGACTTTAGAAAGGTGAATCTAATCTTTTAATTTGTATAAATAGACAAGGTAGTTAATTTGTCTTTGCTGATATTTCAAAATCCTAAGTGGCAAATTGAATGCCTGCAAATCAGGAAAATAGGAGAAGCTATGCTGGTGATGTTCCTTTCCACATTTTTCAGTATGGGGACTGGGCAATGGGGAACGAGAATCTTGGTTATAGCCTTGTCTGGATTGGTGAAATTCATCATTAGTAAGGGTCCAGCCTTCTGGTTATGGAACTCAAACCAAAAGTACCACAGAAATTTCTTTAAAAGATATTTTAGTTAGTTCAATTCCTACCTCTACTTTGTGGGGTTAGTATTAGTTGTTATAATGTTCACTTTGTGATTCTATCAATTTTGTAAAGAATATAAGCACGTAAGCGGGACATGATGCTTGAAAGGTCAAGAGAATTTGTCAGTCCTTCCGAAAGAATGTCTTCAATGTGGTGGTAAAATTCTTTACTGTTTGCTCTCTGGCCCTGTCCTGATCCTCTGTGCAGGTGAAACCATAGCCAGACATCTTTCTATAACTTTATTACATCCTGGCATAAACAGAAATAGTTCACGATGAGATGAATTTTATTGTCTCCAAATTCTGGTTCTGTTTGTAACTCTTTCTACTGAAGCTGCAACCACTCTAACTAGATTTTATGCTTGTACTTTTTAAAAAACAATGCTTGACATTTAGAAGATACAATTCCAGGAATGTAAAGTAACAAGATGTTTTTTATATTTTCTTTAATAATGAGCTGATAACAGTAGTGATAACCATGTAGTTCTCTTGACGGTTTTCTGGGAATTCTGTATACTTATACAGAACTTGTTTAGGGTCTTTGCTATGTTTAACATCATTTAGGGAAATTTTGGAATAAAGTAAAGTAGTACATAAAAACATCCTTTTTCTTGAAACTGAAAATGCCTTTGCTTTCGACGTGACGTTATCCCCAGGGAACGAAATTAGTGGCTGTGGGCAGATGTTAATGGTAATGGATATCAGAGTAGATGGGGCCATACATGAGATGTTCTGGATGTTGCTCTGCTGCGTTAGCTCCATTTCCCCCTAAACTACAAGGGGATATTAAGGGTGCGTTCTTGGTGAGGAAGACTCAGGCCTTCAGCAAGCATGCACTTCCAATATTCAAACAGAATGAGAGAAAAGTGGCATTCCAGAAGTTGATATTTCTATTTTTGGATTAAAGTTTGTGCTACTTCATCACTATCTCAGCCTGTATGTAGACCCCAAAAGATTTTTCTTTGAAAAATGTGTTTCATCAGTTTATTATCAATAAAAGTGCATATGGGCCTTTAATGGGTGACAGTTAGTGGTTTATTACTATTTCAGAGCTCGCCAAAAACTTATCAGTTTGGTGGGGTCAGACTGCTGTAGCAAAAGTTTCCATTCAGCTTGTCTTGGTGATGAAGTTTTGTAATCTGGACCAGGAAAGCTTATAGTTACTGCTCCTGTTGTGCTAAAAAAGACCCACGACAACCCTACATGATAGTCTCACATCCAACTGGCCGTGATCATCCGAGCTAACCTTTTAGTGGCTAAATGCAACCATAAATATCTATAGGCATTGCTAGATAGACAGATGTGGGTGTACGTGTGCTCCAGACAGAAGTCTGAAGTCACAACTTCCCCTAAAGCAATTAAAACAATGCCTGTACAAATACCAAGTTCAGCGAGAATTTGATTGTGTTATATTCAGATGATGGAATTTTCCTGAAACTTTAAATGTTTCTTCTTGGGGATACCAAATACAATGCATTTTAGGAAAAAATATTTTATAGGCAGTCTACGTAGAACTACTTTTATAAAGTAGAAAGTACTATACAAATGCAGAGTATTCGTATTAATATCTTGAAGAGCAAGAATTATCATCATTGTAACTCTGATGTATCTAGTTTAATGTCACAATATGCTACAACCTACTCCAGTTAACTAAGAAACTTGTAAACTAATTTCTTACCTGTTTTACATATTCAGCAATCTACATTGTCATTACTTAAAGATGAAGAGAGGGAGTTATTTCAAGATTAAATGTTCAAAGATGCAAACTAGCATGCTCATTTAATTAAAGAAGCATGCAGATGAGCATGTGGGAAGAATATCAACCTTAACATTGTGTTTTATATATTGTATCCTCCACTAGTTTTCATCATAGTCTCATTATCTGAAAGTTCTCTTTTCTTTCTAAGTGAAAGAACACCTGCTCTTCGTTTCTTATTGAGTTTGCTGTTTTCTTTTGCTCTTAGTAACATCTCTAAAGACCAATTGCCAAATTATGTTTTAAAATTGCTCCTTCAGCAGCCTGGATAGGCAATTATCTTGGAAAGGTAAAGTTAAGTCAAAGTGTTCAAAATTTGTGTCTGAGGTTTCTTAAATATGACCTCTATAAGGAATATGCCTCCCTTAGGAAAATAAATTATAACATGAGCTCCCCGCCATTCAGGGAACTGCCTGAGATTGTGCAGGAAGATGTGCATGTCTAGCATGACAAAATATTCTGACAAAATCTGGGAAGCAATTAGAAACTGGGTAGAGGTTTTGGATTTAAAATCTAATTTTGATTATCTAGTATACTAGGTATTATATAAGTGATTTATACTCAGACATTAAAGTTGGATGAGTTAAATTTAAAACAATCAATCTTCAATGAGTGTTAACTTTCAGAACATTAAATAAAAGAGGCAGTGTTGGGATTTTAGATTTTCCTGTAAAGTAAAACACTGTTTAAAACTTTTTAAATAATAAATATTTTTGCCAAACTTATGCTTTTCAAACTATTATTTTGTATGTTCTTTCATGGTAAAGTAAAAAAAAATATCAAATTTTATGCTTATGCATTATGACGGTATTTTGTAATTCCAAAAAAAGTAGTAAATAATTTTATAATATGGATCATTCATGTTATAATGAATATTTTTAATGCCCCTTTTGGGCTTAGTTTTTTGTTATATAAAAATAGATGCACTTTTGGATGAGTGGTCATCAGTTAGCATTTTATTATATCAGAACAAAAATTATGAAAGGCTAAAGTAAATATGCAAAAGCTTCTATTAGTCAATGGAATAAAACAGGGATGCAGTTTAAAATAAAATAGTTGATAATTAGGCAAATTTAAAACTATTTGTATTCTTAAAGGTCAAGCAGTACAGCTGAACCAAAAAAAGTATAATCTGATATTGTTAATTACCATTCATAGCTGCAAAGATTAGAATTGTTTTTTTTTTAGAAAAATTTTGTCTCCTGGGCAAATTAGAAAATATTCTCTTCCTTTTATTAAAGAGTACTACAATAATTACAAATTGCAAGTTTGCCATCTTCTGAAGACATAAAACAGTATTATTTCTTGAAGAAGGAGAAGTTGATGGGGTTCATGTTAAGTATCTTTTCACTTTTTTGCTACAGTAATCCTCTGAAAGTTATTTATTTTCAAATGTAGAGAGATTTCTACATTTCATGATATTTATAAATCTATATATAAATGTGGCACTTAGGATATCTTATGAAAGTAATTAGGATTTGTATCTTTTCTATTTGTGGACTGATAACGTATAACAAATAGAAAACTACTAGAAAGGCTTTAAATTAATATTTAATATAATTATTATTGATGGATGAGAAAACCATCACTTTTTCATAAATATAAATATTTTTTATTTGGCTCTTCAAATGTTTCATATGTAGAAACACTTCAATTATTTTCAACAATAAATTTATGCAAAATATTTTGCCATATAATTTCTTAAAGAAAAATATCTTTTGTGTATATTTTACTTCTGTGTGATGTGACATTTTATTTTAAAAAGTCAAAAATTCTACAAGATACTTAACAAATACTTTTGGGATAGACTTACTCTTTTTGCAATTATATGGTTAAAACCTTAAGAAATAATAAACATTAATTTTGCTTAAACTTTATATGAGCTTATCTCCAATTAAAGAGCAATTTTTTTTCTCAAATGCATTTAGTATATAATTATGCTTTTCTGATAGAATCTATTTTCCCACCTCCCTTTTTGTGTTAGCCCTCAATGGTGAAAAACCAGGTATGAAATGCTTTTGTGCATTAAAATTGTTAATTTCACCAATTTCCATTCATTAGAATCTTAATTTTGATTATGTTGAGCATAAACATTGAGAGGTAAATGTCTAAACCAAGTTGTCATGCTTTTCAGCAGATCTGTGATCAGTTATATCCATTGCCCCGAAGAGGGAAGGTTAATAGCATTTATTAAGTAATGATGTTGAAGTCATTTTAGTGTACTGTAACATTTTACCCATTCCAGCTGTGAGTGGTTCTTTAGTCCCCTGAGAAAATATGTCTAAAATAATCACTTTTATCATCTCCGTAGATTTACCAATCAAAACTCTGCTTTACCTCTAGGAAATTTATAAGCCTATTGCCCAAGATACTGAGACAGTTTGTTCTCTTATCCCTGTGTCCATCAAATATTTTAAGGGAAACTTATGAATTAAAATCACTGACAAATAACATATATATTTGTGTACATATATTTACCTTTGGCCAAGGCTCTCAATCAGTTACAGAATATATACAGAAATAGTGACAAAGTGGGAAGTTACCCAAAGGAGACTATTAATGAAATTACTCCCCAAGTTCAATTTTTAAACGAGGTAGCCAAATGATCCTAAACCATTCTGTAAGACTCTTTGAAAGAAATAGCATAAGAATTTAAATTCTTAGAATTTTTTTCATGTTGAACTGATCACAAAATAGAAATGATTAGAGTTAATCTGCCAATATGTGACTTCAGAAAAGATTTTCCTTACGTATAGTTCTATATAACATACTCTCTTCTTGCAATTAGTTACCTAGTGTAGATGACAGTATAGAATAGTTAAATCATTGTAAGAACAACTCAAATTATGAACAATGGACCTTAAGAGGTTTAAGGAACTTGTTGGGAACAGGAAACCTAGAACTAATTTTGAACATAGTATTATTTAGCCATCCATGAAGTTTTTTCTTAAGATACGATAGTCAGTATAGGAGAAACTGTAAAACTTTCTTGTACCTTTTCTATGCATGAACATGTGACTATTATGAGTAACTTGACCAATAAAGATACTTAAAACCTCATCTGATAATATTCTATTTGTTCCCTTTCCTTATCAGTCTGACATTTGCTCAGTATTCAAGTTAAACCTTGAAAATTAGTAGCATTAGAAACCTTATTCCAAAAGTGAAGCCTAATCAAAGATAATTCCATTAAAAAGCAATGGTTCCTAGTTTTCTACAAAATGGAAACTGGGTGCCTGTATATTTCATTATACCAAATAATCAGTCTCTCTTATGGTAGCTTGGTCAAACTGATGAAAAGGAGACAGTAGGAAGGGAAAGGCTGAAGATACAAAAAAATTATGAAATAATCACTAGAAACAGTCCCGTTTAGTAGGTAGGAGAGGTTGGGATCTAGAGAACTAGTGTAGAAATTATCACATGGAAGAAGCTAATACATTGTTTCCAGTGAGGAGAAAGAAAGGAAGAAGAGAGGTGCAGGTGGATATGCAGTAGGTGCAGAGGCAGGACACAGAAGGGGTCCCGATATAAGATTCTCTTTTGGCTGTTACATTGAAGACAGGTTTTTTGCTCAGAATGAAGGGGTGGTAGTGAGGTAGGAGTTTGGGGAGGTTGCAGATGATGTGAAATAGTTGTATAGAAAAAAGAACAGACTTAGAAAACACAGAATAACGTTGGAAAAGGAGAGATGGTCTAATTTATATTGAGGATTGTGAATTAACCTCTGTAGGTTCTGGAATTTTTAATAAAAATCATCAGAAGCCTGGGTGTTGGGGAAAATTTGTACAGTTGGATTGATCCAAGATTTCCAGGCAGAGGCAATGGACGACTGGGAATAAGGGAAGGGAGTTGAAGCTATTGAAATGATGGATGTTAGGTTCTAAACCACATGAAGGAAAAATAAAGCTTTAGTGGGAGTTACAGAGTAAGAAATGGAGGATAGGAGATTTTTGTCAGAGAGTGGACAGCTTAAGAGCTTAGAATTTAAGAGCTAGAGGATTTCCAGCTGAGCACGGGAGAGGATGTCTGAAGGGGATTGGTGATAAAGTGTACTAGAGACAAGGAGTACAAGTTGACAAGGGAGTATTGGATTGTTCATTCTTTGCAGAGGCATTTAAGTCATTCAGGAAGATGGGAGGACTTGGGGTCTACAGGACAGTGACTGAAAGTGAGTGAGTACAAAGTCGGCTATTGGGGGTGTGATTCATAGAAAGAGAGCCAAGAGCCAGGTTTCAAGTAAGGCACAGAGGCAAAGAGTGAGTTTGAGGAAGAGATTGCGACCATAGAGAATTTGTTATGGAGTGGAGTCATAAAGAATATAGTAGAAACGTTGGGAGGGGGTAATGTTATGGAAAGGAAAGAAGAGGAATCATAGAGAATTCTCATGGTATAATGTATTAGGAGAAGAGAGATCCATGAATGACCTCATATCATACAGTGAGTGTTAACTATGGTGCTTTTGGCTGAAAATAACAGTAAATCCCACCTAAAGGGCTTGTCCCCTTAGAATCATAAAATAATGGGTAAGAACCATTGAATTTTCAAAACACAACATCCAATGGGAAAGAAGACAAATTATTTTTTTTAAGTGTGAGTAAAGCCCTCCCAGAAACTCCACAGCTGGAATCCCCTAAAACATAATTGGTCTAAATTACATCCTATGGCCATAACTAAACTCATGACTCGTCGAGATTGGAGAAGCCACCGTGGTTAGCTGAGAATGATGCGTATTTACTTCCTGGGGCTGGGAGAGGTACAGCCTACCCCCAAGTAAGAAGAGCAATGTTTTTTTAAGGCTACCAATAGTGTCTGTCACTGGTGGTGGCCAAGGATAAGAAAGACTTGAAGCATGTGTGTTTGCATCATATTTTGTCTGTTGATATCTATGTGACCTTGAGTAATTTACTTTGGTTTTTTAAAACTTCAATCTCTTCACCTACATAATTGTGATTTATACAAAATGTCTAGCTCACAAAATGTTTTAAACATTAGCTTCTTTTCTTTGTTTTTATTTTTTGGATACTTAGGATAAGTATTTTAACACAAGCTGAAAGTCATCACTTTTCTTTCACTATTGTGCTGACCTTTAATGTTGCTGTTTCTGTGTCTGACCATAAAAAATAAATGAAAGAAGAGATTATGGGAATAAAAAGTGAAGATTGAGCATGGGTCTCTTCAATTCCAGAGGCCTTAATTTTTAACACTCCTTTCAAATAGTCTGAGAAGTCTCTTAGAAGAGAATTCTCTTTTAACTACATTTGGTATGAAAGTGAAAGAAATTTAGAAGCCTTACAATACAAGGATTTTATATTCCTTGCAAATCTAGCTAAGTACATAAAATAATACAACACAAACTGATCACAGAACTGTGTAATTCTGGTTCTAAAATGTGCTTTAGAAGTCATTTAATCTAAACCATTTATTTTCAGATGGAGAAACTAAAGATTTTTGTGATGCACTCAAAGTTGGGAGTAAGTGTGAAAGGTAGAGACTTCAAGTAGTTTCATAGAACTCTGAGTCTAGGACTCCTTTTACCTCTACCACACCACTCTAAAGAACTCCTTTTTTCCCCCATAAAAATGCAGTAATTTATGGAAATTGTTACATCCTTTAAGGTAAAAATATTCTCTCTCTCTTCATATATATATACACATGCACATATATACTCACATATATTATATATCTATATATAAAGTAGGGATTATTCTTATACATTTTCAATGAGTCAGTTGAGTCGTTGGAGGTCGAGTTTCCACATAATAGTAAATACTATTAAAGCTATGTGAGACCTTGAGCAAGTTATTAATACTTAATCTCTAATGCCTCAATTGACACATTGCTAATGTAAGATACTAATAGTCCCTATCTTACAGAATTCTTTAGAGTTTTCAATGAGGTGACTATCATTAAAAATGCCTCTTATTTCAGATACACTATGGAATAAATTGGCTTTTGTAGGTTACTCTGGGAAGAGAATCACTATTTTTATATTATCTTTGAAAAGAAAAGCCATGAAAAATAGGTTCTGAGTTTCTGAAAACTGATTATAAACTCATTTCTGGAAAACACTCTATTTATGAGGTAGGAACAGCTACTAATTAAATATAAAACAAACATCAGAACAGATTACAAGCAAATTATTTGGATGAGATAATTAGACATTATGTCTTAAACTGTACCTGTCACTGGTGATAATTGAATTTTTGTGATAATATGCCATGCCTGTATGGAAAATAATCAATGGACCCCTCCCCTATTCTTTCCCTGCAAACCGGGGAACCACTGTCTTTGACCTCCTTACACTTCCCAAAAGGGAACTTCTTTTGGCCTTGAAAGGAATTATTCCTCACTATATCTGTCTCTCAATGTGGCTTTGCTGTTTTCTTACTCTTCTTTAAAGAAGAGTTAAATAATATTTGGTAGACATATAAAATTATTTAATACAGAGTAAGAAATTTAAGTTAAATGTTTCCAAGATTTTGGAGACATCTGAAAGTAGACTAAGTAAAGGAAATGCAAGATATTCACCAGTCTATATTTCCTAACAATTATAAAGTTTTGAGAAATTTGCAATAAAATTGTGAAACTACTAAATATACATTTTCTCTTAAAATAAGTATGTTTTCCGTATCAAACTTCCTTTCAAACTTATCCAGAATTTTTTAGAATCTCCTTCATTTTATCTCCTCCCTCTTTATGTAAAAATGTTAGGATGTCTCCTATCTTAAGCTCCTCCTTTAAATCTTTTTGCTGTTTCTAGCTGCTACTTTTTTTCATTTCCAAAATGTCTAATTGAATGACAGGGAAAGCCTCTGTTTCTGCTTCTTCAACAACCCTTTTTTCCCCCAAACTCTTTGTGATTGCTGCTGTAACCTGACTTCTCTAGACTTCCTGACCTCCTGAGCATTGAGTACAATGGCATAATTGTCCTAAATGTCTTTGTCCTGTGGGCACCACTGAGCTTTCTGCTTTCCCAATTTCTCTGCCCAGGTACTCTTCTATGCCATGGTTTTTATGATCCAACTCTTCTTAATCTTCTGCTGTCTCTCTGATCATTCTTCTGCATCTTTCTCTAGTTCCTTTTGATCCTCCTGTCCCTTAAACATGGATACATTATCAGTTTCAAGACGAGCCTTCTAATTTTTCTTGATGATCTCTTTTTGGCATACCTCACGTACTGTCAGGACTTCAACCTTCACCCCAGAAAGTAATTCCCTCTAAATATATAGCCCTGTCTCTTCCCAAAGGTCCAATTTTCCAATTGCTTGCCTAGCATTTCTCCTTGATTAGCCTGCTGTCAACTCAAACTTAGTGTGTCTGGAAGGAAACAGCTTTTTCCCCCTCCTAGAACTCACTTACCCTCTTGACTTATCTTTAATTTTAGTGACTCTAAAATTCTCACTTTGCAAAGACTTGGAACCTAACAACTGTCTTTTCAGTCTTTCTACCCTCTCAAGTCCTATATCCCTCATCATGTAGTTTTTATCAGTTATTTCTTGACAGTATCACTTGCATTTAATGGTTCTTTCTTTCTGCAAGTTGTTCTACTTTAGGTCCCTATTAGATAATATTTGTCTTATTGCAGCAAACTTTCGGTTCAGTCCTCCGTCCCATCCTTCACTCAGTGCTTATCCCTTCTGCTTACTAAAAGCAAATTCATCTTTCTAAAGTACCACTCTAATTTTGTCATTATAAACAAAATCTTGGGTGACTCTTATATTAGGAAAAAAAACCCCACCTTAGTTCCTCATGAATGACTCTCCCCAAAGTAAAACAGCCTACTTTCCTGTTCCTTATTTTTCTTCCAAAATGGACCCTCTGCTGCAGCCTAATGGCATCAATCACCACTTTCATGAAATGCTGATGTTCTTGCCAGTGCGCTTTCCCGAAAGCCCTTCATAGTGCTCACAATGAACTCAGCCTGTAATATGGAGTTCAGTTCTCGCATCTTCCGCAAAGCCTTCCTCAACCACCCTGGTACTAAATAATCTTTGCTTCTATAAACTGAACAATTCATTTTACAGAGAGTCATGAACTTTCATGACAACCTGTTTCATTGTTAACTTGAACTTTTTTTAGAAATGGATTTTCATGAAGTAAATCTATTTTAAATTTTACTGTCGCTGTGCTTATTTCTGTTCAGTTAATTAGAATAAAAGATTTTGAAGACAAGGGCCATGTTCATTCATGCAATTTTACTACCTGTTTTTTGTGTGATATTTTTAGAGATATGGAGCTGAATTAAACATGATCCTGTCTACAAATAGTGCCCACTTTGGGACAGACAAATAATTGCTAGAGGTTTTAAAAATATTATAATAGAAGTATCTGTGGGGTATAGTTAGGATAAAAAGGAGAGATGACTAATACTATGTGAGCTGTTTAGGAAAGGTCACTATGATAGATGAGTCTGGAGGGGCTTTTTGAAGAGGGCAGTGTTTAAGATGAGCCTTCCTATTGTATCATGTTTCATTCTAGCAAAGTGCTGTGAGCATTGCAAAGGAAGGGACGTGCTGGTTGGGTGGGGAAAGATATCCTAAGAAAGCTAGACCTTGATACACACATTTTCCAGTAAGGCAAAATGCTTAAATTTTTGAGCCATTTTTAGGGACAAAGTAAGTTGTCCAGTTTGACTGAAGCATGGGAGTTTTACTGGTGGTAAAAAATGAAATAAAATTAAAATACTGTAATTGTAGAGAATTTGGATTTCATTCATGTTATTTTCCTATTTCTATCTAAAATACCTTTTATTCATGCATTTCCTTCTATAAACAACTGTTAAGATAAAGACCTTATGCATAATGTTTGAGTTTTATGTTGACGAAAACGTCGTTTGACTTCGGCTTTTTTAATTCATTGGCTGCAAACTCCACTTGGTGGCTCCAACTCCATGTATTTGTTATGAAACAATCTTAAGGTGACCTATTGTCTCTTTATTACCATTGGATAGAGGAAGTTCTCTCCAGTAGTTTTCAAGAGACTGAAGTGATGTAGGATGATTAAAAGCAGTGCTGTTTAAGGGTGGGAGTAGATAGCTACTATAATTGGTCATGTTTGAAAAATTAATAATTATGGCCACAAAAATTTCTGTTACCTACTGTATGATAAATCTAGAGATAAAGCGACAATAAAAAGAGAAATATTTTCATTGTGTGTTACCTAAATGTAGTCCAAGAAGGACTTTATTAAGTAAGAAAAACTTTAGTTTTGAGGCAAAAACCTATATAACACATAAAGTAGAATAAATAAATGAGTTTGGATTCTGTTTGTATAGTATGTAAATAAGCTGCAAAATTATAGTTATTTCACTTATTTTTGAATCATTTCTTGGATATTTCCTTAGATGGACAAGGACATTATTGATCCTGAAGCACTGGCTATATTACATGTGATATTTCAGCTAAATCACATGTATTTTTTAAAATGACTTTCCAGATGTTAGGTCTTGCAAGATCTCGGCAATTCATATATTCTCCTTTTTATTTGCACTCAGTTTTCATCACTTGCTATAACAACCATGTGATATATGTGAATACCGCATTTCTCTATTTAAAAAAATCATTTTAGTCTCTTAAACCAAAACCAATGTAGGTTTTAAGTAGCCTGTGGCATTTGCATGAAGAATCAATGTGCTTCTTGCTATGTAGTTAAATCTACAAAGCCAAAATCTTGTTTTACATCAGTCTTGTGTATTCCATTTGAACTGAGCCTAATAAAAATGTACATAACGAAACTGTAGTTGCATCAAGGGGTCTGTACACTCAAAGCTTGACATTGGTATGATTGAAAAGCCAAATAAAAGTCCTGTCACCATCGATTTTGTTATCCCCAGTGACAATAGAGATAAAAGGCAAAAGGGTGTTTAGAAACTTTTAGAACATACATTTATATTTGAATTTTCCTATTACATTCTCCATTTCTGAGAGTGGAATGGAATACAAACTTCCAGAAAGGGTACTGAGGCAGAATGTAATAGGCAAGGACTTTGGGGTCAGACAGACATAGGTTTATGTCTTAGCCTCGCCTTTTATTAGCTCTGTGATCTCACCCAAGTTCTTTTCAGTTTCTGTCATATCTAAGTGATATTGATTCTTTCTACAATTCAGAAATATATGTAGGATGTCTGGCTTTAGAAGGTGCTTCAGAATGATTCCTATCAGAGATGCTATTATTTAGGCAAGTGTTAACAGTGGTAAAATACTACGTTTGGAATCATCTTTTGAGATTTTGGCTCAGGATCTTGGGTTGTAAAATTGTTATCCAGTTGCTTATATGACATTTTAATATTGGAATGCTGTCCTTCTGATCTTAACAAGGACACCACTAGGATCAGGAATGGTGGAGTTTGTAGACAAGAGGAAAACGTGTCCCTAATTGTTTTAATCAGAATGAAAAATGAAACTACATTAATGGATAAACCCTTTAGAAGCACCATAAGTGAAAATGAAAGTAACATTTTAAAAATATTGTTGATTCAATTGGCTTGATATTTTTTACATATATAGTAACTATTTTTTACAGAAAAAGTAAGATAGATGTTACGGTCGGTAGTGAAATGATTCTGTTGTAAAATGTTCCAGATGTCTGCATCTTGCTTTTCAAGTATGTTACCAAAAGGAAAAAAAAAGTTCAAGTTTTCTAGATTGCAATTATGTGTTTCTCTTCAGTAGTGTAATCACAATGGTTGAGCATGGTTTATGACTGTGAGGTGAGGGAGGAAGCATAGGTGTTTCACAAACCCTTGAATGGTACTTGTCAGGATGGCTAGATGCAGAATCAACAATTAACTTGGGTGACGGGTGTGGTTCCAACACTGATAGAGGTAAAGGCTTTGCCTTGAACTAACATTTATCATTCCTCTGTCCGTTGGCAATTTACATTTCTCCAAGAATATATCGTCACCCTTGACGTGAAATGAAAATAACACTTGCTCTACCTTGCTGAATTGTTGTGAAGATTAAATGTGATTATAGATGATTAAATATGAAGAAAACTATGAGTCATCAGCAGGTGTCTGGCGTATCTTCTGTTTCAGTGTCTTTAAAACAGATCAGGTTGGAGACATTTTGGGTGTGGGGGTGGGTAGACAATTTGTTATTCCCACTGACAATAGAGATTCAAAGGGAAAAGAATGTTTAGAAACTTCTAGAATGTGCATTTATATTTGAACTTTGATTAGAACTCTTATAATAGACAAGTATTATTTCTGAGAAAGGAACGGGGTTTGGGATAAGACAGACATGGGATTGTGTCCCAGCCTGGTTTGGGAAATTCTCTCATCTCTAAATGATATTGATAGTTCCTACAACTCAGGGATATTGTTGAGAGAACTTCCATTTCTGACCGACTGTGTTTTTCTCTGTAACTACCAAGACCGTCTCCCACTCACGTGATAGAAAGGATCTGAGGTGGTGTGACCATACGTAACAGTAATAAGACTGAAGAGATGACACAAAAGCCTAGTTTCATAGTTATTTCTCATGCATGATACCATTAGACCATCCATGCTTCTTTCTGACCTTCCTGCAACAATTTCTGACTAGGTATCTGCTTTTAGAATTTGTAGAACTCAGCCATTTTCTAATTTTACATTCACAATAGAGCAGCTAGAGCATCTTCTGATGCCTTGTAGGATTGTCAGGAACAAGAAAGAAAATCCATGGGCTGAAGAAGTCCTGGTGGAATTCTAATGAGGTTCTCACTGAATTCTTCAAATTTTTAGATCCAATAAGGAGAGCTAATTTATTTAAATTCTGTAGCTTTAACAAGTCTAAAGCCACAGATGTCAATCAGCATTTGTGCCTTCAGAATTAACTTTAGATTTGAAGATTTGGTACAGGAACTTGAGAAAACCCACCAAACACACATACACAGGTGGTTTACCCTGGATGAAGAGGCATGAATTTCTACTGGTCCTTTTGATTAAAGAATTTTCTCAAGTAAAGTTTGTGTGCTTGGCTTGGGTCCTTTAAAACCAGGGAAAATGGAAGTGTATACCACAGCAAATATGCCACATAATCTGAAGGTGCTGTCATGTTTTTCTATAAATCCTCCTATTTATTGTTATAATTGGCATTTATATTTTTATCATATTATGACTGGTTGGCTAGAGAAAAAGAAGAAATACTTGTTCTATTCCACCCAATTAAAATCAACAAGAAAAATATTTTAAAGCAAAGGTTTCATGACCATTATTTATTTCTCAATTGAGGCTTATTTTTCTGAAGCTAATAAAGTATATCCTTTGTTTCCCTGGGAGATAGTTTACATGGTAATTACTAATTTGTACTTTAATATTATTGACATGTATTAGCAAACTGTGATTTTGTATGTTCTTGACTATAATATCCCTTCAGTCAAGGGGTATTAATATCCCTTTAGAGGAGTATCAGCTGGTTTATTTCTTATTTATAAAGATGATCTATTAATCTACTTTTTAACCCTAAATGGAAGCCATAATTTCCTTCATGCTTTCTCTCCTGGCTGAAAATCATAATTAGTTATAACTCTAGAGTATTGCAGAGAGACAATGATTTTGAGAACACCTGGATCATTCTGATCTCATAAGTAGCAATATTGTTCAACTTTATTACACAAATTTGAAAGATTAAAAATTAAATATTAGAAATAAATCCTGTATTTAATGGGGATTTAATGACTTTAATGGTTGAGGGAATTACTCTAGACTGAAAGTAAGCTTCAGATTTTTGCTGTTTTCTCCTATCACTGGCATAATACAAATTTAAAAAAAGACAAACTTTGTGGTTACATATGGCAGTCATTCAAGAAATATTTGTTAAATTAATGAAGAAATGAGGAATGAATTAATGAATATGAAATGCCATTCCAAGTTCTGTCAAATTTTCTGAATCTTGGGCATCATTTCTGTCCAAAAATTAAGGTTTCTAAAAGTTTATGAAGTTTTGGTAACTAGTTTGGGCAAAGGAAGGTCGTGAAGTATCTTTGAAACAAATTAATGTATTAACAATCTCATTAGTAGAATTTACAAAAGAAAATTTAAGTTACTTCATGTGTTAAAAATTATACTATATGTAAATTGCACTTTGTGTAGATATTCCATGTGCCTGCAAACCTGTATTTTTCCTTGATATGTAAATCTGACTTTAGATTGATTTCCTTGATAAGAAAGCACAGGTGGGGAAAAAATAAGAGTTACATAGTCACAGTGGCCTTGAATCTCTGTAACTGAGCTATACAGCAATGAGCTAGTTGATTCTCTCATGCTTGGTAGTATAGGTTTAGATATGCCTAATTGGCAAAGAGGCGAGTACATTGTAGCTGCATAGTAAATAATAACCATTAATGGGGTGGTGGTGGTTATTATTGTTATTAGAGGGTGTACTGTGATTTCTTTTAGGGCATATATTTAAGAACATCTAAGGGGGAGTTGTATCTACTTGATATTGTTAAGCATTCATTTGAACTCTTTTTTATTGTGAAGTACAATAAATTCTTTTCACAAGACTATGCATACAAGAACTACTCCAGATTGATGTGTCCTTTTTAAAAACTTTCATTTTCTAACTTAAATTTTCAATAGCTTCACATGAGCATGAGTAGTATATGATAGACTAGAACAAGGATAGCCTGCAGGCCCTATGAAGTTTAATATGTATATGTATTATATAGAAGAATTATGAGAAACTCCTTTACTTCTTGAGATATAAAATGGTTCAGTGAACAGTGCATAATTATTCCCCTTTTGTAGTCCAACCCAAAATAATATTTTTGCATAAAAAATGCAAATAGGTTAAGATTTTTAGCTAAACGTGCTTATTTTTACATTTTTAATTAGCCTACTCAAAAACATTAAAAAGTTTATAGATGAAATAATATATATATTCTCTCTCTGTTTCTATCTACCCACATATAATTATTTATATATCATTATATATATAATTGTGTATGTGTATATACATGTACCTTAGTATATGTGTGTATGTGTATAATCTTCTATGTAAAAGACAAGGTGAAATGACTGAGAATTGTCAAATAATGAAATTTAGCTACAGTATTATATTTATATTAAAGGATACTGTAATAATCAGTTGTTATTTTTAGGCCACCTTTTTGAGGCAGGGCCCTCAGAATACAGCAATGGGATGAGAGCACCGTTAGGTCCTGAGTTGACAGCTCTGGTGTGATCTTGGCTGCTTATCATTTCTTGGTGCTTGCCTGTTTTTCAAGCTTGGTTCATGAGCATTTTCATGGACTCTGTGAGCTAACTAATATCCCTCCAATAAATTCCTTTTCTGCTACAATTTCTGTTATTTGCAACTGAGAATTCTATCTAGCAAAATATCAATGCCCTCTACACCACCCTCTTATTTTCATGAAATTATACTTTCAATTTGTGTTTTAAAAAAACTTTTTAACGTTTTCCCTGCCACATTCTGAAATGGAACTTCTTTTCATGTGAAGAATAATATTCTTTCTCTCTTTTTCTTTAAAGCAGGTCATATCTATTCTCAAGAACTGAAAATCATATTGTTAAATGTAGATACTAACTTAAATGCTTAATTGGAGATTTGCCTTTTACTATGTGCTCACACGGTAAGACGCCTGTTACAAAATAATGACACCTCACGGGGTTGAAGCACACTGTGTGTGGTAGATTGAACAACATAGCTGTGGTATTTTGCAGCTCCTCCCATAAAGAGGCAAAGTCAAGTTCCCCACCCGTTGAATCTGGGCTGGATTTGTGACTTGCTTTGACTAATATACTGGTACAAATAACATTGTGTCCGTTCTGAATCTTGGCCTCAAGAGATCTTGCAGCTTCTCCCTTCGCCCTCTTGGAACACTGCTCCGAGACCACCATCTAAGGAATACAGTCAGTCTGTCCTACTAGAGGATGAGAGGCCGCATGGAGGAAAAGGAAAGTGTTCTAGTTGCCTGATGGCCCGTGTGACCTTGCAGCTGAATGCTGCAACACTGGTGAGCCCAGGCATCACCCACAGCGGAACCACCCCGCAGCCCACAGATTTATGGGAAATAAAAAATTATCTGTTAGGTAGTAATAGTTAACTAAAAATCTTTGTCAAATCTTAATACCCTCGATATAATAAAATCTTGGTTCTAACATAATGGGGTAAAATGAATGACACTGTATTATTACATTCATCTCATTTGGAAGATGATCACATTTCATGTATTCTAGCCTCCATACAGTGATTCCTAAACCTATTGGACTTGTTGAATTTCTGGATAGCTGAACACATGGAAGTTCCTGGGAGGTGGTACACCCAGGGAGCGCATGGAAGCTCCATGCCCCTGCCCTCGTATCTCGCACAATTCATCTCTTCATCTCTGTCCTTTGTAGTATCCTTGATGCTAAACCAGTAAAACTCCTGGCTGCTGTTGATCTGCTGGGTCCAGAAGCCTGAAGGCCAGTGACCGAAGCTGGTAGCCGGTTTATGTTGAGAAGCAGGGAAACAGGTCTACACTGCTGTACTCTACATTCAGGTCAGGAGGTGTGTAGAAGGCAAGGTGAATCCACCATCTTCACTGAAGACTTTTAAGATGAAAAAGCAGCCTGGGGAGTCGAGGTTGTTTCTCTCTATGGAAGCATTCCCGTGAAGAAACGAAAGGATGCTAGAATGAGAACATTACCTCTTTACAACCCCTGATGAATGGACAGATCTAGAGAAGGGGCATCAAAGGCTGATAACATCACACAGAGAGAGACAATCAGGCATGACATGCCTCCTGGTGTGAGAATGCTATAGCACTGGCCAAGGAGTCTTGTCCAAAGATTTTGCACCTGTACCTCGTTAAACCTCTAGCTCCAACCACCAACTTATAAAAAAAACAGAGAAGAAATATGTTTAACAACACCAGGAGGATGCAATCAACAAAATCCAGACTGGATTATCCTACAGGACAAATGGCCAGCTTCCTCAACAAATAAATTGCAAAGAAGAAAGGGAGAGAGATGAAGGGGGAACCTATGGATTGTAAGAGACTTATTACCCAAGTGCAGTGTGTAGACTCATTTGGATCCTAAATAAACAAATTAAAAAAATAAATGGACATGATGCAAAAAACAAAACATATTGTACTTTTGATACCTGCTCCTTTCACTGGGGTATTTTGATACATACCTGCTTTCTTTACTGACTCATTCTCAGAAGTCCTGCATAATGTATATTTGTATCCTAAATATTTAAAATGACTTTATATTAAATAACAAATTAATATTAAAAAATCTAAAACTACATTGTCTATAAATATTTAGGAGCCATTTGGGGACATCTTTTGAGCTAAACGGAGACAATGGGAAATTGTCAAACCTTGTTTTGAACTAAACAAATTTTGCATTAAGAAAAGAACTACACCTGTGTATTTAAAACAGAGGCATCTAATTTATAATGTGGCATTTGAGAGATTTCCTGCATTTAACAAAAAATCTAAGCCTAAGAATGCATAAAACCATTACAGATTTATAAAAGAATAGCTATTAGCTTGTGTTAAGTCTCACTGTAAACATACAGTTTAAATGACTGTTGTAAATTCGCACTGAAATGTGGGAGGTAAAATTTCTGAAATGAACTATGGGTTGCAGCCATAGGACTTGGTATTGTATTATACTTGAACATACCAAACAGTAACATTTCAGAGTAATCCTGCAGAGAGATGTCTCATTGCCTCACAGAAGAATTTCACTTGGTTGGCACACCAATGGAATTTGAGTTCCAATCAGACATGGACTTTTGTCACCAAAGGAATAAAAATATAACCCATCATTTAAGCATTGTCAAAGAGGAGGCTGATGACAGCAAGAAATAAAGTTGCAGGAGACAAACAGATGCCCAGGTTAGAGAGAGCTGAGAGATGGGCGTGGGAGAGTGCCAAGGGCCAAACCCACAGACAAAAGCCATCTCTGCATCCACAAACAGAGCCAGCACCAAGCATTTGGCGGTAGGAAGGCAAGCATTCAGAGAAATCAATTGCTGGACATTCTGTATGAGTAATCCCATGCACTGATCCTGCACATCATCTTCAAAAATTAATAAGGGCTCTGCCAGGAGGACACAAGTCCCCCAACAAAGGCTTTCTATGTTGGGCAAGAAAATTGAAGGGCACCCAGAAAATGATTAGTAGGACAGCATAAGAGTGGGATTCAGATCATATTTATATAGAGACTGTATTCCAGTTTTCAGAGTATAAATGTTCTTGCTGGTTCCTTCATCAGGAAAAGATGAGTCTTGATCTATAGACCTCACTATACAGTATTTATAGTTTATTGGATGGAAATCGATGCTTAAAATAATAACACAGAAATTTTATTCTAAAGTATATGATCAGTCATTTTTAACATTTCCTTTTGTATTTCTTCATGTTTTATTTTTAAATCTATGTGTCCTAGGTTATAGATATTTTCCCAATGTGTTAGTTTCCTATTGCTGCTGAAACAAATGATCACAAACTTACTTCTTAAAACAACACAAACTTATTATCCTACAGTTTTCGAGGTCAGAAGTCCAAAATGGATTTCACTTGGCTAAAATCAAGTTGTCCGCAGAGCTGCATTTCTTCTTGAATCTCTAGGACAGAGTCTGTTTCCTTGCCTGTTCCAGCTCCTAAAGGCTGCCTGTATTCCTTGGCTAATGGCTCCCTTCCATCTTCAAAGCTATCAGTGCAGCATCTTGAAATCTCTCTCTCTTTCTTATCTTACTTTTGTTTCCATCCTTACATCTTATTCCTGTGACTCTGACCCTCTTATATCCCTCTTATGAGGACCCTTGTCGTTTCATTGGGCCCACTTGGATAGTTCAGATAATCTCTCCATTTCAATACCCTTAGTATAATCACATCTGTAAATTCACTTTTTCCAGGTAAGGTGAAATATTCACAGGTTCCCAGTATTAAGACATGGGCATCTCGGCAGGGGGCGGGGTGAGAGGGTGGCTCATTATTGTGCCTTCCACACAACTTATATAACAATATTTGTTTGAAGTTCGTACTTACCTGACCTTTAAGATAGGGTTTTTGTGCCCACTATAAGTAAACTTAGGTAGGCACTACATTTTATAGAATGTTTTGCTAACAAGGCTAACTTCATTCTGGGTGAGTTACACCAAAGGGAGGATAGCACTGTGTGTGTGTGTGTGTGTGTGTGTGTGTGTGTTTAGGGGTGGGCATGGCAAATATTTCAGGCCAATAATCTACTGGATAAGTAGTACTAAAACTACATGAAAACTCTGTTTATTTAAGGATAAATAACTCTGTTTTAAACTCTACTTTATTAAGAAAAATGCTTTTGCATAAGGGTGAACTCAGAAAACATTAACAGGCTTGATTTCATTTTGGCAAAGTGAAAGCTGCTTCATCAAGAATGTGTATTCTAACAAGTTATATTGTCTATTTCTAGAGTATAAGAATGCAAGTGAAAATTTGGCCCAGCTTTTTAGTTGCTAGAATGTTAACATAGGGGATATGTTTGAGAAGTAGCAATTTGAGGGTAATTATTCATACTTTGTATTAAAATGAGGTCCCTGATTATAAGTTAAGTAGATCTTGGCTTGTTATTCTTGTTATTCTCTGCTTTACCTAAATTATTTTTGCTTTTGTTTTTTGTTTTTTTTTAGAGACAGGATCTTGCTCTGTCACCCAGGCTGGAGTGCAGTAGCGTGATCATAGCTCGCTGCAGCCTCAAACTCCTGGGTTTAAGCCATCCTTTCTGCCTCAGTGTCTTGAGTAGCTGGGACTACAGGCACATGCCACCGCACCCAGCTAATGTTATTTTCATTTTTTTTTTTTTTAGAGAAAGGGTCTTGCTATGTTGCCCAGGCTGGTCTCAAACTCATGGCCTCAAGCAGTTCTCCTGCCTCAGGCTCCCAACTTGCTAAGATTACAGGCATGAGTCACTGCACCCAGCTGCTTTAGCTAAATTGTTGATTACATAAGGCCAAATGGTGCCACCAGCAAAAAATTAAATTTTTGTATAGAAGTATTCTATTATAGATTTGTTACAATTCATCACTAGCTACTAATATGTCAGCCGGAGATGGGATTATAAAGAATTTTAAGAAATTGCAGATATAAGAGAATAATGCTTGGGAATATCGGCATCAGGGGCAGACTAAAATTCTTTGCTCTCTTCCATCTCTTGATTGTGGGCATCGGGAAAGTTGTTTTAGTACTTTGTGAGTAATTTCACTTTTTTCTGTGTATTTTTTATTTGCACCATACCATCAATAGTACCTACTGCATAGGGTTGCCACAAGGATTAAATCAATTAATACAAGGAAAGTGCTTAACACATGGAAAATACTTCATAGATGTTAAAAGAAAGGGTAAATCCATCCAGATGTGTAAATAATCCAATGTGTGACAGTTATGGAGGTATCATCATGACTTTTTTGGACCTAAATGCTTTGGCATTCTTGACTAGGCATAAGAATTATATTCAACAATCTAGTCAAACAATCTTACATGTACGTGATAAATATATCTTTCTACCAAATGTCTTCGTGGATGTTATTACGATTTCTATTCCTAGTCACATTGGAAAATTGGGAGAAAAAATACATTGTACTGTTGGGATCAGGAAGACTTGCCCAAAGGATATTACTTTCCAGTCAGGTGCTTCTGCTGGGCTCACCTGTTTAAGTTCCAGACAACCATATCCCTCATTCCCACATCTACTACCAGTATTTAACATTTTAAGTGGCAAAATTTTAGTGACAGTCATTAAATAACCTTCACTGAATGGGCAAATGTGCCAGTTGTAATGTCACTTTAAAACACTCTTTGGTAAGAATCTATGTCTTTATCTGTGAATCCTTTCTGCAGTACCTTTTTTGAAAGTGCTTTTTCCTCTATATATCTAGCTTTAAAAAAGAACACAAGACAGCTCAGGCTGTTTTAGCTTCTTGGAATGAGAAACCACAAGAAAACTAAACCCAACAGAATTTCCTCCAAGCAGCTCAAAATTCTCTCTGAAGTTAACTGTACGGGAGCAGAAGACTTGAGATGAAATGGTAATTTTAGGAGCTGTACAACTGCAAAATGAGAAAACGTCATAGGACTTGGTGGTTGTGAAGGTGGCTTGTTTTATAGATGGTATATGGGATCTATTGATGTGTTTGGCATTGGTGCCAGTAAACCATTAAGTATTGATTGTGAAACTTTGAATTAGCAGTTAGTGGCTCTCCCTCCAAATTGAAAACCCAGATTTCAAAGTCGTGGAAGAGAGTAAAGAATAAATGTTTTCAATTGATGCTTAGTCACAATAACTAGAAGATATTTAAATGGAATGATGAGATTCTTCTTTCAAAATATTTTTTCCAGCATCTTTGATGTACTAAACCTAAATAAACTGTTATATTCCAGCATTTTACAAGTTGGTTTTGAAATTCAAGTGTATTTTAAGAAAAATTAGTATTCATGCTTGAAATTTCTTCCCACATTACTCATCAGAATAATGTTCTGAAGTAGCTAAAACTGTGTTTACATCATCTACAGGGATTTGAGTTATTGAAAGGAATAAAAAGATGTCACCAGGGCAACTATCTATATAGGCAGGGGGATTCAGGAGCAAAATTTTATATGGATGAAGAAACGGTACAAAAACTAGAGTATTTTAGTGTAAGAATATTGCCATTATTGGGGGGTGGCGTTCATGACAGCATTAAAAGCACTGGAATATAATAATAGCTCTAATTATGGAACTCCTATATTGTGTAAAGTTCCAAGTGCTTTATATATATTAAGTCATTTAATCTTCACCACAATCCTTTGAGGTGGATACCACTTTTATGTACTTTTCTCAGATGAGAAAACTGAGATACAGTTTGGCTCAGGGTTGTATAACTAGAGCTGAACATCAAATCCAGCAGTCTGGCCCTTTAAGCACTCTGTCTGAAGGTGTAGGGAGATGGAAGTTTAATATTTTTCTTCTGGGTTGTTTTACCTTTAATATTTTAGAGTCATTTTGTACAATGAAATGGGTAGCATTCATTGCTATTGACATCTTTAAACAAAGATTTTATTCCTCTTCTGAAATATAACAAATACTTTTTCAACTCCTTCTATTCCTATGATATTATTTGTATATATGATTTATCTCTACAGATAAAGCTTCCGTGAGGTATTTCCTAAATATTAGCCATTTTTATATGTTTTGCTGTTTTCCCTAAATCACACATCCTTTACTTTCATATTGTGGTGAATTAAATAAATATTTTTTAAAACATTAATGAATTAATGGAGACATGTTATCTAAGGAGAGTTTGAGGTCTAGCATGTCTGGTTTAAAAATAATAAGGTTTTTTTTAACTTTAAAAACTTAAGTTATTTTCAAGGTTAAATATTATTTACATTCTCAAGTTTATAGTTTAGTTTAAATCCCTTAAGCAGTGACATTCAACTTGGTCAAAAATATTTTCCACATCATTTGTTATGATAAGTTTAGCTGCCTGGGCTAGGTTTACTTGAAAATATGAAATAAATACAGAATATTTTCTTTTTGAGAATAAATGAATACAGAATAGATCATGAGAAAATTTAGAATTTTTTGCTCTTAAACAGCAGATATATTTAAATTTAGACCCTTGTAATTCGTTAGGTAAATTTTATGGTAATAATGATCTAGGACAAATAAGCTCAAAGGCTTCAGTTAGATTGTTTACATGTACTGCATAATTATTAAGCTTCTTAATTGATCTAAATTATACTTATTGTTGCATTAAAGTATGTTGGGAAATTTTTTTTGTGACACTATATTCTTGATTTTGATAATAGAACATTACAGAAGAATAAAAGGATAGGATTCATATTAGGTCACTGGACACCTAAATCTGTACATAGATAATTTATTCTTGGGAAAATAATTATTTGCAAATCACTTAAAACATGAAACATAATTATACAGCTTTTTCAGTTGCTATTGAATTAAGGAAGTAGTAGTCACTTAGCTGCTATAAACTGGTTTTGAAAACACTATTTCTCATATTATTTTTACTGAAGAAGAGTTTTTACAGAATTGCAAATCTTTGTTGATAGTTTTTTGGCTCCAGAACGAGAGTTCTTAATTGCTAACATACCAAAACACATACACACACACACCACCATTTTTAAATAAGAGTTTCAGTAAGAACTTTGAAGGCTTTGAAACTACCTGAAAAGTATCTGAATAATATCAACCTATATATTTGCATCATTCTTCATGCTGAAAGGACTCTGACTTTTGAGACAAGTTGGACCACTCTTTCAAGAAAACCTTCCTGTAACTAGACAGTGTCTGGCTTCTAATCTTTGGCTTACTTGTCTGTTTCTCTGGTTAGGCTGTCAGATGAGGGCTGGGGCTGCATCTTAACTGCTGTCTTTTCTGAGCCTGGTCAATCCTAGTGCCTGATAGGTACAAAATACTCGCACATATTGAAAGAATGAATGAATGAATATGTGAGTTGACTGTCCTTTCATTTCACCTTTCCTGATTTGCTCGCAAATAATATACATAGACTGTTCTATGAAGGTGCAGGCGCTCTGATAACAGGGTTACTTCAAGCCAGTACGAGCTATAGCATAAAGGATACAAAATAAATGAGCCAAGGATCTTGTCGCTGACAATGTGATGATTGGAGTAAGGATTGAGTGGAGAGAGACTGAGTATGAAGAGGAGAAGTTCAGGTAGAGCAGGCATCCAGCCATGGGTTTGTGGAAGGGCCTGGAATATGCAGAATTGGGTGAGAAACACCGAAGGTTTTGTGGAGTGGCAAGGAAGAACAGTAGGTAGTTTGGTGAAACCAGGTTACTGTGGGTCAGAAATGTCAAGGGGAGGCTTTTGGAATGTGGAACACAGGAAGTCAATCAAGAGGCAAGGAAGAGATGACATAAAGAGCATTCTGAAGATGGCAGGAGGTTTTACTTGGGAAAATGCATCAAGGTCCTCATAAAGTATTTTGAAATGACAACAGCACATGAAGAGTCCCTTAAGCTTAACAGGAAATGAATGCCAAGGCTGTTGTTTGGCTACCCTGATTTGGGGAACAGGAAAACTTTTGGGTAGAAAGCTTTCCTTATAAAAACTGAGAATGACCAGTTGAAGCAGATATTCAATTTCAGTAATACATTCCCTTAGGAAGTCACGAGTCCTTGGGTAATGCATGTGTTTGCTTTTATAATAAGCATATAGTAATCTAATAAATAAATAAAGGTCTTTGGGTAGACCTTGGTCAAACTCTTTGCTCTTAATTCTCATTACTTTCTCACAAAATTGACCTTCCACGTTGGTTTTCTTTTAAAATGTGACCTAGAACATCTCTCATGTAGAATTCCTACTGCTAAACTGAAGGAAACACAGATTGATTTATTAAAGCAAAAACATTTTATTGAAAATATGGGCAGCTTCCTGAATCTCTTTCCATCCACAAAAATTTCTGTATTGTCTACCATGTGCTATGCACTTAATACTTTTATAGTTTCTTCCATCTGTACGAGTATATCTACACTATTTTCTTGACATTTAACAAATGTTTTGAGGGAGTGGAAAATAGATGTCTAAGTGTAAGTATTGCAAAATAGAAGGGTAGATATTACCATATTATTTTCTGCCTTCTTTCTTTCTTTCCTCTCTCCCTCTTTCTCTTTTTCCCTCCCTCCCTCCCTCCTTCCTCCCTTCCTTTCTCCTCTGTTTTTCAAATTGACACCTCCTAATATAACAATGCGTGTCTTAAAGGAAACAAATAATAATGCAAATAAAATCACAGAGTGTGTATTTATTCTTCATGTGAAAATGGCAGATTGAAAAACTTTAACATGTTAATTGTTAATATGCAAATAGATTCTGCTTAGTACAAATGATCTTTATCTGTTTCTTAAAACAAGCACAACAGGACTTTTACTTGGTAAATGTTTTTAGTATTTTTGCAGGAAGTGCTAAATGAGTCATGCCAATGAGTGAAAACAAAACAAAACAATCTCAGCATATTTCATGACTACCAAGTGGAAAGACAAAGACAAAAATTTTTTCCCAGTGAAACTGACTTCTCACATTGGCATCTGCCAATTCTATGTTTACATTTTCAGCTAATGTAGATCTATAGATACACAAAGAGGGATATTTTAATGTATACTAAAGAATATGTCCATATGGGACAATCCCTCAAATAACAGATACTTTAAGAGCTAATTCAATTTACAAGTTTATAGGGATGGAAAAGAGGACATATAACCTGCTGATCACACTAATTTTCTTTGGGCCTATTCTTCTTATTTAATTTGACTTATAGAAGTTCCACTTTATTTAATACTCAGATTAATGAACTATGATGTTTGGGGAGGTATGCTGCAGTCATATTCTCTAAAGAATATATGAATCCATTGGAAAGTGGAAAATATTATGTAGGCATAAAGTTAAATATGCACACATTAACATATACTCATAAATAGAATAATACATAAGGTGTTACATAAAATTTTAAACAAAATATAATTATTTATCATACACAAATATGCACATCACATGCCACGCCCACACTCACACAGATATACTTTCTCCTAACCCTTAATCATTTTCATGAATAATATTTGGTAAGTTTATTTTTGTTTTATATAATAAAGAAATTAATTCATGTAGTTTACTTGGAGTTCAAAGTCTATTTGGAGATGTCATTTGAATTTTAAAAAATCTTTTTCATTTCCTCTGATAATATCCTGTGATCAGTTAAACCCACCAAGAGCTTATATTTTTCTAAAACCTTATGGCTGTAGTTATCTTTGTGTTTAGAAATAGAAACAATATTTTTGTCCCTTAAGTCAATAAGTTATTGGTTATTAACTTGGGGGGGCAAAGCCAGGGAGAAGGAAGAATGTGCCTAAAAATTGCTATGATATTAAAAAGTTCTTTAAGGTAATTTTGGACCTATTTCTCAAAATTTTTGAGTCTGTTGCTGTAAAGCATTGCAATAAATATTGTTTGTAAGAAATTAACTTATGGCGAAAAATAAATACTTTACTAAAAATGAGATATCCTAAAATCACATCAAATTTAATTTTCCATTATAATCATTTATCCTGAAGTCATTCTCTCTTTCTGAACAACTAACCTGTTCTAAAACTCTCTCTCCTCTTCTCAGATGGGCATTACCTTATACATGTATTAAAATTTCTGGGAAATAGATGAAAAAGGAACAATCCTTAAAGTAAACCCATGAGTTTCCATTTTTGGATAATATAATGATTTTATATTAGAAGCATTGCCTTAAGCATGAATATGGAATTAATTTGAAATATATTGTTGCAATGAGAGAAAAGAGGTGAGGGAAAATGTTGTGCAATGAACATAAGTGGCTTTGTTTACTTAAATAAATAATGACGAATACTTGGGCTTAGCTCAAGAATCAGGTAGTAGAGCTAAATTAACAAAATTATGTTTTCTTGCATAAATTTAAAACTTGTTGGCTGATTTATGCTACTTTCTGGAAATCATGGTACATAGTATTTTATATCAGGTTAGGGTAATTTCAACTGTAACTAATAGAAAAATCTCCACTCAACTGACATTAAAACCATGACAAAAAACATGATCACCTCATATAAAAAGTAGTCCAGAGGTAAAGTTGTGAATAGTAGGCAATAGAGCTAATAAGATCTGCTTAAATGCTTAAAAAACCCAGTAGCTGAAAAAAAAAATGTTCAAAGTTAATATTTTGGGCAAAATCAATGTTGTGGGCTTTTTTGTCTCATTAATTATAGACAAAAGTCTTATATAATTGTTATTTCTTATTGTAATCAGCTAGTGTTCAAATTAAGTGAAACACCCTTTCTTATACTCAGTAAACATTTATTGATTGCCTACTGTCTGCAACTTTAAGAAGTACAGGATGTTTTATATTTAGAGTGCAATTTTACTGCCATCTTTTGAAGATAAATTATAATATGTGAATTAACAAATATTATTTCAAATCTCCAAGGGCAGTGCTTTTTATATGCTGATTATTTATGCTTAGAAAAAAGTGTATTCACCTACCAATGGAAAATGCCACCTTTTATTTTGGGAAAACAAAACACAGAATAAAGTTTTTACCTCCAATAATAAGCAACACCTTGTTTTCTTTTAATCAGTGTAGAGAGCCTAACATTTATAATTAGCAGTACTTTTTTTACTCTTTTACTGCTACCTGTCAGGTTTGACTTGAATTACTTAATTTTCTCTCATCCTTTCTAGCCCTATTGCTGTGATGTTGGCATAATAATAACATTCAATAAATTAAAAGATTCTAGGTATATCGAAGACGCTCAAAATTTATTCTTTGGCTGCTTTCTCAGAAGTGCTATGAACCTACCTATGTAGAACCCTGCTATAAATGAAAGACAAAGGTTAAGTGACCAGTCTTTATTTTCCTGGATGTGATGACTGGCACAGGATATTAACTAAGCAACTGTTTCCTGAATAAGGAAGTAAATAAGCAAACAATCAAAGCTTCAAACCTGAAACTAAACGTGGGCTACATAATAATCCATTAGGAAGAAGAAAAAATGTATTAGAGGAACAATAAAATACATTATTTTCTACTACATTATATTTATATCCAATTATTGAATAGATCACTGTACTTTTTCACATTTTCCAACCCAAACCAAGTATCAACATACTATTTTCTAAGTAGATGTTGGAATTGTAAAACCAATAAAATCAGCATTTCCCTACTCAACTGAGAAATTCTTATTCACTCTTGATGATTAGACAAACGGCTGCTCTTTAGACTTCAGTAAGTTTCAATAGCAACTGTTTGGGAGCCTATATGTTTAAGAAAACATGTTACACCTCTGACTTTGGAGATTTTTCCACTTAATTTTTCTTGAAAACATAATATCAAATTCAATTAGTTATTTTAACTGTCTTCTCTTACCATGATCCATTATATTTCTTTAAGCAGCTCTCTAAAGTTTAGGAATAATTCAGCAATGCATACAGAAGAAACATCCATGAATTTAAATGAGGTCATTGTAGTTCTTCTCATTTTATACATTTATTGAAAAATCAGAATGAGGTCAGTGGTCTCAAATACTAGCTAACAGATGGAGGAATAGTAATTAGCGAAACGAAAGTTTGAGTGTAAAATGCATCAACATGGATGGAGCAATTGAGTTTTCTCTCCAATATCTCTTTTCCTCTTGGAATAGAGTGTTGCTAGGTCTGTGACCAACCAATTAAAGAATAAATTCCCCCAGTCCTCCTGGCAGCTAGATTTGTTCATTCCATTTGGTTCTGAACAATAAGATACCAGCTGAAATGATAGATGTGATCAGCTATAGTGTACATGTGCCTTCTGTTTCTCTTCTTCCTTCTTGTTGGGACGTTCATCTTAGATCATGAATGAAGGTCTGGTTTGAGAATGGAAGAGCAACAAAATAGATACTTGATCCCCAACTGGAGCCACCATATCTGCCTTTGGAGAGTACTTCTCTTTGGACCACCATGTGTAAGAGAAATTAACTTCTGTGCTGCTTAAGTCAGTAGTGTTTTGGACTTTGTTTTATTTTAACTGAAAGAAAAGCTAAAAAGAATTTTTTTTTTAATTTATGCATAAGGCATGCCTTTTACATATGAGGCTTTGTAGTCAGAAATTATCATAAACCAAGTTGCAGATCATAAAGCTTTAGATTATTTCATTTTATCATAAATAACTCTAAATATCCATAAGATAGCTGAATATGCATTTATACTTTTATAGGGTTATCAGACTGCTTCAAGTAGTGTAGTCCAATAGAACATTGCAGAGATCGAAAAGGATGTATTCTGTGCTGTCCAATATGATAGTCACTTAATTTTTTTGTTTCCCTTCTGTTCTTTCTTATCTGCCATCCTTTGATAAAGCATAGATGGAAGATAGATATAGATACAGATATCTATGTAGAGAGTGAGAGAATAGATAGATTTCCCATATTTCAGGACAGTAGATTCACAAAAAGATTACTTTAAACAAGTAGGAACATGCGTGTAAGTCAAACTAGAGATGTGGTAGTATCCCAATGAGTACTTAAAGCTTTATGATGAACATGGTATATTTTTCTGAAGCAGCAGTTTACTTAATTATGGAACTAGTTATTTTATGTTAAAAACCAACGCATTGTGTAATTCTCATACATTTCTAGTGAAACCTTGGAATTTTGCCCGGCTCTTTAGTATAAATCTATTGCTAGTACTAATCCTTCAGTGGAAATCTTTAGGAGCACCCAGCAGAAGGAAGACTTCAAGCCTTCCCCTTCCCTCTATTTCTTTATCATAACTCTGATTTTTCAAGTACATCACTTTAACTTTATTTCAGAGAATGTATGTTGTTTCCCTCGTCCCTAATTAAAATTGTCATTATGATTATGCAAATATTACTCCTAAATTCTGAGATCTGTTTTCCACCTTCTATGTAGCAAGGGGACATTTGTGTCTGGAACTAAAAGATCCTCTGAGAGATGAAGAGGGACCTGGCAGTGTTAGGGCATTTGAGGCCTAGTTGCCCTTAGACTCTCCAATTTTAGTCCCCACTTGCCACTCAGGGCCAGACAGGAAACAGCATGCTTATCGGGAATTTTGATGAGAATTTAATAAAGGGACTATATTATGGGAGCCAATGATGGAGGTTGAGGCATACAGGGATTAGCAACAGCTGGGAACCATTACAAGGCTGGAGTTGAGAGGGAGAATCAATCCACATCACCCATTATTACCAAAGCCAGTGGATCCACGGCTGCCACTTCCAGAACACCAAAGCAGGAAGGGAGTGGGTGAAGAAACAGCTGTGAGCTCTCTTCTCTCACCCCCCAGTTTCCTACTGGTGACTCTCATCGCCTGAACCTAGTGAAGCCAGAGTCCAAGAGCTCTAGGATGATGAAACTCTTGGGGACCAGCCTCCCGAGGCCTCAAACAGGATTAAAAAAAAGGCAAAAAATGAGTAAGAGGTGAAGAATAACTGGCAACCATATTCCCAACAAAACTCCCCAAATTTGGTCCTGTCACTGAGAATGAAGTATTTTTTTTTTTAAATTAGGTGGCCTTTCCTATTTTGGGGGGATGTGGATGCACCTGTTTCAGTTTTTCAAATCAGTGAGAGTTTGATTCTATGATACATATTTGTCCTAACTAGAAATTGTACATATTTTGTTTTTTGTTTTAAATATAATTAAAATTTTTAAAAAGTGTCAGGTAACTATCATGAAATGGGTTTTGGTTTCCTACCAAAAGTTCTCCTAGTGAAGGTATATAAAACAGATTAGTGTTCTATTTTGAAGTGATAGAGAATTTATAATTACAATTCCTTTTTACGAGCAAGCATGCTAGGGAGAATTAAACATTTTAATCACAATTGTCTCAGGAAGTGTAGAAAATATGTAATTGGAATGTGCTGTTGAAATGGAAGGTGACAATAAATAAAATATATATTTTTTCAGCACTATAAAAGTACTTAACTGCCTTTCCACTCTACCTTTAAGCATCTAAGTAGACTTTGTGCTTCATTCTTTCTTATAATGATTCTTCCTTCTATTTGCTTTTCGTGGACCTTTATTACTCTGTGCAGTATATAGTAATTACACTTGATCCCATAAAATATTTTGGAGTAATAAATGCTAGCTAGTAAAGTTAATTTTTGTGAACTCTGAGTAGATTTTGCGATACAGACTATCTTTCATAACTGAGCATTACCATAATGTCTAGTAAAGCAAGCTCTCCTTTATTCAGAATCAAAATCCCTAGTAAAAATAAATAATTGGGAAAACAATACTGACATATTTTACCTTATATTTTCATAAGAAACATAGATGACAAGTAAACAAACAGACATTAGTGATTTTTCTTTTTCAAATGGCAACTTAAAGATTATGTAATAGTATCATTTTGGCTTGAACCCAATTCCCTGAAACTTTCACATCTAAATTAAAGCCCTCTAATCACTCACACACAACATGACCCACAGACAATACAAGATCATATGGCATCTCTGCATTATCAAAGGTACAGAATATTATACTGTCATCCACCACAATGTTTTGGTCAACAACTGACCATATATATGACGGTGGTCCCATGAGATTATACTGGATATGAAAAATTCCTATCACTTAGTGATGTCCTAGCACGTGTTATATCACAGCACAAAGCAACACTTGTGTTTGTGGTGATGCTGGTATAAACAAACCTGTGCTGCCAGTATATGCAAAAGCATAGCACATACAATTATGTACAATACACAATACTTGATAATAATAAACAACTATGTTTTAGGTTTATGTGTTTACTATGCTATACTTTTTATCATTATTTAAGGGTATACTCCTACTTGTAAAAAAAGTTAACTGCAAAACAGCATCAGGTAGGTCCTTCAAGAGGTGTTCCAGAAGAAGGCGTTGTTGTCACAGGAGATGACAGCTCCATGTATGTTATTGCCCCTGAAGACCTGCCAGTGGGACAGAATGTGGAGGTGGAAGACAGTGATATTGGTGATCCTGATCCTGTGTAGGCCTAGGCTAATGTGTGTGTTTGCACCTTAGTTTTTAACAAAAATGTTTAATAAGTAAAGAAAAAATAAAATATTTTAAAAATAGGAAAAAGATTATAGAATAAGGATATAAAGAAAGAAAGAAAATATTTTTGTACAGCTGTGCAATGTGTTTGTGTTTTAAGATAAGTGATATTACAAGAGAGTCAAAAGGTAAAAAGTTAAAACACTTATGAAGTTAAAAAGTTACGGTAAATTCAGGTTAATTTATTATTGAAGAAAGAAATTTTTAAAAATAAATTTAGTGTAGCCCAAGAATACAGTGTTTAGAAAGTCTCCAGTAGTGTACAGCATTGTCCTAGGCCTCCACATTCATTCATGCACCACTCACCCACTGACTTACCCAGAGCAAATTCCAGTCCTGCAAGTTCCATTCATGGTAAGTGCCCTATCCCTATACAAGTGTACCATTAAAAAAACTTTTGATACCATATTGTTCTTTTTCTATGTTTAGATACACAAATACTTACCATTGTGTTACTGTTGCCTACAGTATCAGCATAGTAACATGAAGTACAGGTTTATAGACTATGAACAATAGGCTATACCACACAGCCCAGGCTATACCATCTGGGTTTGTGTAAGTACACTCTATTATGTCCACACAATGAAGAAATCACATAATGACACATTTCTCAGAATGTATCCCTGTAGATAAGCAATTCATGGCTATACTATATTTAATATAATGCTAAATTCTATTTAAATGTGTTCTTTTATGGTTTGATGATCTAGGTTACGTGTATTTTTTTTTTTGCCAGTTACTCTAAGTTAAATTAAAGATATTGTTGACATCTGGATAAACATTTGTGAGATACTAGGTACATGTATCTAGTTTTATTTGATGACAAAACATTGTTTTATAGGTAGAGCTGTCTACTTTGAGATTTTTGCTATTTCATTCATTTCAGAATTAATAAAATGGTTTCCTCATTATATTTTTAAGGATTGTACTCTGAATGGAGAACCAATAAAGAATGTACCATTCTGTAGCTTACCTATCATCCTTTGAGGACTTTTTGCCATGGCATGGGATGTACCACAGGTTCGAAAATTGGGTGTTGAAAAACTAAAAACATTAGAAGAAGGTATTAGAAGAGTGAAAATAGAAAGCACAACTCTCCGAATAATCTTTTGTTTTATTTTTTCCTCTAGATCCAAATATAACTTTTCATTTTACAGATTTTTTCTCATTCTTCACTTAATGGAGGTATGAATTATACAGACAGAAGCACAAATGTATGTAGGTACATACTTCAGATAATAGTTCAGGGAGTGGCCTGTTGTCCTAGCAACTCTTGAACAGTTATCTGCTTTTTGAGTGACCTTTTTTTAGCATATCAAAGTATTCACCACAACTATGCATTAAATAAGTATATTTGAAGAAGTGATGTTTCATCATTATGGTTTTAGATAAAGACACAATCACCAACTTACTTGAAACTGTTGTTGCTAGTCAGAGAATATCACATGGAAAAAATTTGAACTTCACATCATGTTTGTATGAGCCAAAGCATTTTGATTTGCCAAGCATAGGCTGAGAAAGTTTCTTGGTTTCGTAGGCACACACACTATTTTCCTTGTGTATTTAAACTCTTTCATATTTAGTCTTTATTTTGGCCTTGGGGTGTTTTTCTGTGCTGTATCTTTATTCTTAAGTATAGTTTAAATACAATATAATTATACATTCTTAAAAGATTGAAAATAGGTGAAGAGTAAGGTGCAGAAAGTAAAAAGAGTAAACCTTTATTCTACTTTACAGTTTTTAAACTATTTGCCTTCCAATTGTTGTTTATTGCTTACATAACATGTTTTCATTATTCAATGGACATGTTTTTCCCTCTGGAAAAATTTTTTGGGTATTTTGGGTTGAAATGAAACACATCATAATTTTTTCCCAATACAATTTATGGGAATGTTTTTCTTTTAATGGCTTTTTATTAAGTGGAATGATTTTCAAGAATAAATTAACTTTGTTAATTGAGAGATAGCAATTGTGTGTGTGTGTGTGTGTGTGTAAGGGTGAGTGAATGTAAATTTATTTTCATTTGGATATACATATTTCTTATTCCTCAATTGTTTTAGCTTAGTATGAGCTATGGTTTTTATGCGGGCATCCTGTCTTGCTTTCTCTCTTTTTTAACTTGTTAATTGCCTCTATGCTAAATTCGTGACCCCTTTATACCTAGATCATAGTAATTATTGCTTTTGATCAAAGACAGCATTTACATAAAACAAAGCAATAAAACAGTAGATGGAGGATAATTTTCAGACTAAGTCTTACTTTCAGGACATGTTTCTGAGCCTCAAAGCATGTATATAATATTGCAAGCAATATTTCTTAAAGGGGCTGTCACGTTGATATACCAACATGTTAGTTTAACCAAAGCATCTACACTAGCTTCACACAGCAGTTTTGGAATAGTCAGTGAAAATGATAATGAATATTTATTTATATAATTAGGTGGACAATGTAGCTTTCTGCATATTTGAAACACTCATATAAACTGGGAAGAATAGGTGTGGAGTATCTCCCTGTTTGTGATGATATTATTACAAGTACAAATAGTTCCACGGGACTAAAGGCTAATGATTTTTCCTTGTTCTCTTGAGCAGGGTTGTTTTTCTTGAAATGATTTGTATAATGACTTGCCTGGATGTAGAACTGATGAGAGAGATCTGGAAAAGTGATCTTCTGTAATGACTTTTAATTATCTTATACCATGTAGTGAAAAATTTGTGTATAATATAGCCAGCCTGTGAAACAGAGTATTTTGATCTAAATTTCAGTGCTGGGTGGGAGTTGTCACATCCAGTGACCTGTCTGCATAATCCAGTAGGAAACAGTCCAGTTGTTTTCCAGTCTTGCAGAGCTGTCATACATGGTACAGTTTAGCTCATACTTTCTTTCCTTCTGTTTGAGAAAAGCATCTTTACTTGCTCCTGCAAGATTATGTGCTGTTTTTATTTTGCCACTCTTTCTTAATTTCTTGTCCTCCTCCTCTGATGAAATTGGCAGAATTATGTTGTCGAGGAGTCTGTCACTTTTTTTATTTTTAGGGCTACACCAAAACATTACTCATTTTCTCTTTCAGTCATAAATTACTTCCCAAACCGATGACTCTTCTGGACACACTTTGTACCATTTAGAATGTGAAATAATGTATTCCCCAGCATGGATTGCAAACTGTTCACGTTACTGAAACAATGAAAATTACTTGCCATTTTGGGTTTCCTGGTTTATTGTTATCAGAACATCTTGCAATCATCAAAACTCTTTAATGCTTGCTTTCTGGTGATTACTTATCACACATCATAGGTAGTATTATGAAAAAACTGTGAAGTACTGTGGAATAATACTAGAAAATACAAAATCTGTGATCTCAGTTTTTTTCTTTGCCTTTGTAATTTTGTTTTCAGTTGAAGGGAATGAGTTAAGGAAAAGAGGTCTTATGAAGAGATAATTCGCTATTCACATTATACCTTTCTCATTCCCTCTACCTGAAAAAAAAATTATCAACTGAGATTATCTTTCATTATTTTTTTATTTGGTCTTCATCAGATTAACAGTATAAAAATATCTTTACTTAAAGAGGTTATTATTTACATGGTATCTCAAAACTGTTAAAACTTACTCTCTTAGACTTATATTTTTTCTGAGGGTTTGTTCCCAGCAAAACAACTCTTTATACTTTTATGCACATAGGTATAATTTATGTAATAGGCTATTATCATGTAATAATAGTCTATTACATAAGATTAACAGCTTGAAGGAAGTCTCACAATGTATCCAAATATTGAAACAATATCTAAAATTATTTATCATATTTTCTAAATTGACTTCACTATGGTTAGCATTAATATGCTATCTCCTAGTTAAAAAAAATCTTTATTGGATATAGAGTTTTCTTTATATTCAAGGGTAAAATATCATTTGTGGAAAATTTGTTTGCCTCCCTCTATTTTTTACTTTTCCTACGTTTCATACCCTTGGTCAGGCTTTGTGATTGTCACCTCAGGTATGTGGGCTGTGTAGAATGCAGGGGCTGTCTGAGTTCAGTGGCTTTTCCAGTCTTCGGTTAAAGGTCCAACATGTTGTAATGCTTGTGAAGAGTGTCACGGAGGTGTGGCTGAGAAGGAAAGTGCTTTAGGGAAGTCCCATGCCAGGAAGAGGAGATTCCCCTACGCTCAGGAGCAGGGAGTGTCCTGGGGAAGTGGCAGGGAATGCAGAGGGGAATGGTCACACTGAGCTCCTAGCAAGGCTGGGTGGCAAGCACAGGGCTCACAGGCAGAGGTCCTAGGAAGTGGTGAGACCTGCAGGATAATGGCAGTGTTGGTTACATTGGGAGGCTGAACTTTGGGCTGGAATGGGGGATTCACAGTTTCTGCAAGTATGTGGAATGGAAACTGGACAGCCTCCACACATGGAAGGGTCACATAAACTGGTATTAAGGTGTCTCAGGGAATAACCAGGACAGGCTGATCACTTACAGGTGAAGATCCCTCACCTCTTTGTTTTAGGCCATTGAACAAAGTGATATATTCTGTCAGACCTTACGCTCAATTTAGACCACTGATGTTTGCACATTGTACATTTTAGGTCTTTATCTTGCTTTGAATATTGACCTTCACCATTAGCATCAGCTCCTTTTTAAAAAAAATTAATTGGCCTATGGGCCTATCCAAATTTTGCAAATTTCTTCAGTTTTTTTTCCTTTTTTTCCAGATGGTCACTTATAATGCCTATAAATGTCTATAAATTCCTTATCAAGTAGTTGATATTGTTAACATTTATAGATAAAGCAAAAAAGAATTCATACTCCGGAATGGTGCCAGTGCTGGAACACTGGTAGATTACTTGTTGGTCAGTCTCCTGGCCATGCCACTTCTATTGAGGTCAGGCCTCAGCCCCTTTTTGTAGAACACATTTCAGTCCACCTGCAGCCTTGGTTCCTCTTTCCTTAACCATCAGCTGCTGTGACAAAGACATCTCCCTCCCTGCCATCTCATGGCATAATTTTGACTGTCCAAGGAGCATCAAAGTGCCCTCTATTTCTCATGTTGGGTTCACTTTATTCTAGAGGCTTGTTCGTGATTCCGTGTTATTATTTGATTTCAGCTATGGCTTATATTTGATTTAATAAAATTTGTAAAGAACTTTGAATTTGCTATGCATGGAAAGAAAAATAATTACCTCCAAGTTATTTCCTAGAGTAAGGCTCACAAATCATAAAGAGCTGTTAACATATAGTTTCTTTTGATAAGGTTTGTTTATCTAAGGAAATTATTCTACTCCCTTGTTGAAAGAAAACCATTTTATATTTGGTAATCTTTCTAAGTATATATTTTTTCGGTTATTTGCCTTAAATTGTTCACTAAGGCAAGTTAGATCATATATTTCTTCTATGAAATATTACTTTCAAATTTTCATGGTTCTTTGAGCATAAAGCTAATGTGTTTAAAAGTTAATCTTTAAAGAAAAGCTTGGTATATTTATATACAGTATTATACTTTTTAAACACAGACTTTCTTTGAAATTTTTCAATTAGACATTTTGCCATCAAATGCCAAATATTTATAGAAGGGCAATTTCTTCCGTTGAATAAGAAATCAATGTCTTTAAAACAGAAGATACAACATGTACATGAAATTTAAAAAAAGAAATACGATTGTATGACTAAAGGAACAGATAACTAGTGACTGAGGGTTCCATTAACACTTCAGTAGAGAGTAACTTTCATGTTACAGGGTAGAAGGTGGGTGAGGTTAAAGCCCTTTAGTTTTAAATTACCAGACCTATTTAATTAAGCTTCGAGTTTGATGTGTAAGAACTTTCACTTAAGTAGAAAATGTAAATATTCATTATGTGCATAATATGAAAATGTTTAATCTACAATTATAAAATTTCTTCTGTTTTGTTATTTAAATTATCTTAGGAATTTATATAAATACAATAATTTAGTAAGTATAAACTCTTCATCCTGGTAATAAAGCTTCAAACAACCTTTGTATTTTTACCCTGCATTTAGCCAATCTCCCTACAAATTTGACTACTTTCTGTTGCTGACATGTTGCTTCTCCTTGTTAACTTTGTTCCTTTGGTTTTGTAATCTTCCTCACCTAAAAGTCATTTTCTTTATCTAGATATCTAAATTCTGCCTGTGTTTCAACTCTTACTTAATTGTCTGTCTGTACCTTGAAGCCCTGTGTAGATATTTACTTAAGTAGAAGTTCCAGAATTTTAATTTTTTGAAAATGTAATTGGTCACTAGTAGTCAAGGAAATGCATGTGGAGACCATAATGAGATACAATTTTATTCAATTGTCAACGATTAGGAATTCTGTTTGAACCAAGTGTTGGAGAGCAGGTGGGAAAATAGAATCTTTTATATACCACTAGGGGAGTGGTATAAATGCTACTATTGCTTGGGAAAACAATTTGGCATCATCTTGTAAAGCTAAACATTCACTTTAACCCAAAATTCCAAGAGAATTTCTTACATGTTTCCCTGTTTTTAATATATATATTTACATTATATTGTTTACTTACAAATTTTCACCAACCATATCATATTTACTTAATATTTTTTATCTTTGTCAATAAAAAGGCAGTAATGCAGCAAGTTTTTTGTTTGTTTGTTTGTTTGTTTTGTTTTGCCTCTGGAGACATATACAATTTGCATAGCCTCACTGTTTATAATAGCAAAAACACGGAAACAACCTAAACACTCAAACTAATTGACAGAACTATGGGTGCATAAGCCATAATATACTCACACAATGAAAGAACTTGGTTTTTACCCTCTTATACACCTACTTGACATAGCAGTTTAGCTACTGGTGAGTTTTGCTAATCCTTCTACTACATCCCTTAGGATTAGGACAATGTTTTACTCAGTTGTGACTGCCAAGGCACTCTGATGGTGTTTTGTGCTATTGACATGCGTTAAATTAGATCCATTTGTAGTATACACAGAGTGATCAATAATGACCCTTTATTGAAGTGCACACTGAAAAGAATATTTAAATAAAGTATATATTAATGAAGAAGTTGAGTTGGAGAAAAAATAGAAATGCTGCTTAAAAATTGCCTAGGTGCCATTCCAAACTTACAAGACATGAAAATTAGGGAATGGTCTGTGTTCTACCAAGGATAGTTTTCAAATGGTAGTAAAACTCAACGGAAACCAAGCAGGTCGGAAAGGGGGGGGGTGGGTAAATTTACACCTAACGTGTACAATGCATGCCATCTTGGTGATGGGCACATTTATATTTGACTCAAACTGCCCAAAAGCAAATCGATTGTACAGGGGTACAATCGAAACATTGTACCCCTGTAATATTTTGAAATAAAAAAAGAATAACATAGAAAATGAGCATTTAAAAGTGCATTTTAAATGCTGTGATTTATACATGTCTTTCTGAAGACTCACTACATATTATAATATACAAGACACTCCTCTTCTTGGTACACAATTAAAGAAACTTATGTAATAATTACTGACATTTAGGGAGTCCTAGGTATGTGTCAGGTTCTGTGTTATGTGCTTTACAAAGACTGTCTCATTTAGTCACCACAGAAACATTAAATGATACTATCATCTCCTGTTTTATAGGTAAGAAAACTGAGAGTTAGGTAAGTTAAAAATTGTTCAAATGGGTATAGAATTTCAGATTTGCAAGATGAAGTTCTAGAGGTCACAATAATGTGAATATACTTACAACTACTGACCTGCACATTTAAAATGGCTAAAATGATAAATTTCATGTTATGAGGGTTTTTTTACCACAATAAAAAAAATTTCTAAAGGTCACACAAAGAGTAAGTCAGGCTTATAGTAGCAAGCCTGGCCTTTTAAATTCTGAATTTACTGCCTTGTTCTTGAGGCTGCACACAACTTCTGAGATTACAATGAGAATAAATAAGTTGAACATTTATATTTTTGAATGATGTAATTAGTAAATTATTGCGATGTTGTATACCAAAATTGAAAATAATGACTTCATAACGACTTCTTTGACTTTAACTGCTAATAATCAATTTTTAGTAATAAGTGATTCCTTTTATTTTTCATGTATACATCTTAGCAATAAAACTATTCATTTATATATTGTTGCAAAGAAGTTAAGTGAAATCTATATTTGTGGTATTACATGATTTTAAAAAGTATTCGCTTTTGTCAAATGTTCTGAAGTGTTAAAGGACACTGTGAAAATGTTTCTGCACATTTTGGTAAAGGTAAAATTCCATTCCAGGAGGATATTTTTTAATAGACTCTAAGAACAGGGACAGGCACTCCTTTTGAGATCTGATAGGAGTTTCTTTGATATTTCTTTAGTACAAAAGGAGAAGAGCACATAAATTGGAGGAAAACATTAGATTTTATTTTAATATTTTATAAATTAATATTTTGATACTTAGAGTGATTGCTTAATTTTCTAACTCCTACTCTCTAGTTTTTTTGCACTAGTCATGTACATAAAACATTTGATTTCTATTTTATGAAAAGAGTAATGTTGAACAGTCCTACTTTGCTTAACTAACTTTTGTAATTTGTTTTGTGTAGCAATTGGTGTTTTTCACATAGAAATCTCTATTTTGAAGATATTAGTTCTTTTTGCTAGCACAAAGAATGTACAAGGGATTAAAGTCTCTTTTTCCTTTTCAATGGAGTGAAAAAACATACTGTTCAATTGATTTGGCTGTCAGTGACTTCTTTGGACGTAGGCTGCAAGTATAGGGACCAAGGGAAAACTTCCCCTTTGCCGTCTGAAGGTTTGCTGAAAAATCAACTGGAAAAAGGCAAATTAATTGGAGAAAAGGCACATAAATTTATTTAACATGTACACGGCAGCCTTCAGAATGAAGACCCAAAGATGCAGGGGAAATTGTACGTTTTTATGCTTAGGTTCAATAAAGTATGGACAGCAGTGTAGAAATATGATTGGACAAAAAAGGTATGATCTAATGCTAATAGACTGCAGAAACCCAGCCAGGCCTATTTGCCTAGTTTCTTCTTGGCCTCTCTGAGCAGAGTATTTTCCTTTTGGGTGTAGGGCAGGACCCTTTCTGGATTGGGAGTCTTATGACATGCAATCAAACAAGTTAGGTCAGAATGGACTGAGAGACATGAGGGCAGGGAAAAATCAGAGAAAAACTTTTGCTTCTGAGGCTGCTTCTGGAGCCTTCGTTTTGGGGTATTGTTTTCTGAGTCCCAACACAAAGCCATTTAGGTGAAGACAAGTAGGTGGAAAATAAATATGCAAGTGCCCATGATTTTAGGTGGAATTGAATGAAGGTTTTCACTATGAGCCTCTATGCTTCAGACTAAGATATAATACGTGACACACACAAAATCTCAGATTCGAAGTAAACCACCTACAACAAGCTTGATATTCGCCTTAGTCACAAAGGAAGAGGATCAAGGGTTCACGTGCTAACACGATTAAGAGGCAAACATTATTCCAAGTGAAATCAGAGGAACTTGTAACTCATAGGAATAACATTTATTGTTGCAGAGAAATCCGAACTTAATTGAACTTCTATGTGATACTCAATGGGATATCCAGCTAAAAAGAGAAATAGCTTTTAGACTTTGAGTAATTATCAGAGCACAGGGGCCCTGAAGGGCCAGTGTCCTTTCAGTTGGTGCTTAGTCCATTATAAAAAGATCAACATATTATCTCCTCCTGTGCCAGTTAAATTAAACAAAATGCAATAAAATATTTTAAATGGAAAAGAGTATTTATGTTTCTGGATCTTTTTTCAGCTACTCAAGCATGAGATACTTTTTTCTAAGGCTGAGTATCTCTGTGGGGAATTGATACTGGATTCTCTTACCCTGCACAATCTCTTTTTTACTTTAAGCTTTTAAAATATACTTTGTTGATTATTATAATTCAGGAAAACTAATTACCTCAAAGACCATTTTATCTTTTTTCAATTAAAAAAGTAGGTAGCAGATTATATCTGTACCCAGAGAGTCAGCCCCAACAGGAAAGCATTTAAGGTCTTTCTCCTTACCTTTTATCTAGGTAAAATTGGTTCTGTTGTTGTTGCTATTGTTTTATATTATTGTTCTGAATTCTTTATATTTCAGAGAGCCTTATGATTTATTTGTTAGTCTAAATATCATCTGGATACCCAATTTAACACTTAGAGTGCTAGAATACAAACAATACACCAAATAATCTAAATTTTGTCATTTTTACTTCTCTAAAATATTTCATAAGATTACATAATAGTACCTCTTTTTGGTTAGATTAAATGAATTATAGATGTTTTACAATTTCTTACTCCTTTCTTCATTTTGTGTAGTCCATATCAAAACTCTGATTTTTTAAAAAATTATTCCTAGAGGGAGCATAGAAACGTAATATGGATACCTTATAAGCCTATATACTAAGATATTAAAAAGTTGTGTAGTTCAAATTAAATTGAACATCTATTCTGTGTAAAGCACTTTTCTAGTTGCTTTTGGAAGACAGTGGACAGAAAGATAAAAAACAAGGTTGCCTGGATTCCAGGGACACATGATCTAGTGGACTCTTTAGTTTAAAATGCAGTGTCAAATTCCTTAGTCTGTTGAATAAGAAAACAGTTCAGAAGCTGGGACATCAAGGAAGAATTTTAACTATAGTAACAGAATGGTCTCTGAGAGGGGACTTGACTACACAGGTGTGGAAAGTTGTCCATTTATTTATCCATTTTCCTATTAGATGTGACTTACTCAAGGTTGGGAAATCCTGCCTTTCTCTTTTGTCTTTTCCTTCCCTCTGGGGAAGAGGAAGTGCTTACTGAGTGTGTGTTGTATAAGTGACTGAAGGACTGACCAAATAAATGACACTGAAGCTCAAGATCAAAGGTGTCATTGAGCAGGAGTGGGCAAGTCATGTATGGAAGCGTAAGTGGCTGACAAACTTTAGATTTCAGGTAGGCACAGACAAGGTGGGTCAGAGAGCAAGAATATAATATAATTTATGGCAATGTAACTTCAATCTGCATATGGAGAAATTTAATTTCTGATAGCCAATTATTTATAGTTACAGAAAGTTTTTCAATTGCCATCTAAAACTTATTTTGAATGATTAAACTCTCACTAATGCAGTGGAATTGAGTCGTATTATCTGTTTCCCCTGGCCGCAGCAGTTTAAATACTTGGATGCAATACTTTTTATTGGAAATAAATATCTGTGATTGAATTAAATAGCTGAGTCTTCACTAAGATAATGTCAAATAAGATACTTTAATCATAGATATGGTGAGCCATGTGCAATGGACTGAGAGTTTGTGTCCCCCCAAAATTTATATGTTGAAATACAACCCTCCAATTTGATGATATTAGGAGATGGGGCCTTTGAGAGGTAATTAAATCATGGGGGTGAAGCCATCATGAATGAGATTAGTGCCCTTATAAAAGAGATTATAGAGAGTTCTCTTGCCATCTTTCTGCCATGTGAGGATACAAGGAGAAGTAGGTATTCTATTCTGCAACCAGAAAAGGGCTCTCACCGGAACCCGACCATGCTGGCACCCAATACTCAGAGTTCAAATCTCCTAAACTGTGAGAATTAAATTTTGTTGTTTATAAGCCATCTGGTCTATGGTACTATATTATAGCAGCCTGAAAAGACTAAGACATCATAGTATATAAAATTAAATTTTTCCCTGGACAATGAAACTTAGCATTATGCAGTTAAAAATAACTGTAAGCAGATAAATCAGCATTAATTCAACAGTAATTGACTTTAGGATCTCTAGTTCATCAATGGCTGGTAGACTTTTTTCTTTAAAAAATAATGTAAGGAAAATCATTGAGTGTTTTTATTATAACTTGAAGATTGAATGAAGAGAAAAGACACTATGAAGTCAAAACAAAAAACAGAAACAAAAACAGGCAGTGAAAGAAATTCAATGAAGAAGGTTCCAGTATTTATATCTTCTGGCCTAAGAGTGTATATAAATGCAGCTTAGCATTATGGTAAACAGCACAGCTTCTGATCGAGACAGCCCTGTGCCTTAGTAGCTGTGCCTCAGTTTCCTCAGTTCTGAAATGAAGTTAATGATAGTTTTTACCTCATAAGGTGTTGTGCGGATTCAATGTGTTAATGCTTGTGTTTAGAACAGGGCCTGAGACATGGTAGATGTTATGTAAGTGTAAGCCAATAACAAAGATGTCACATGGATATAGTTCTTCCAAGATGATCCTGAGTAAGAACTGTAATTTACAGAAGCCTGTGCAACTACATATATATAACAAAAGGCCTAGAGCTTCTTGGTCATCTTTCTGCCGTCCTGGTCACAGCATGCCTAGAATATATAACTGAGCATGAAATGACTTTAAAATAATGCTTTAAAGGAGTCAGATTTATTATGCAAATTTGCTGCCACTTACTCTCAACACTTTTCCCCCTACCCTTTCATCTTTACTCCCCCATTTCAGTTATTTAGGTTTTTTCTGTGGTTTCATGGTTGCCTTGCTAATGTAGTATAAATGGTTAGGAAATGTTTATAAAATTTCATTGCTGAGAACTCTCCATACAGTATTTGAACACTTTAGAGGTAAGATGCGATAAAAGCCTAATAAATAATTAAAAGATTATGGAGATAATAAGAAGAGAAAAACATAGATGTGATGTGCTTAGAGGACGACAATAAGGAGTTCTGAACAGAATCCATTTGAGAGAGGCAGGATTTTCCTAACTCTCATAAAAAGTGCAATGCCATTCTAGACTTGGCTTGTGATTGCCTTAAGGTATGTCAAAAGTTGGAAGGGACAGCTCTTTGCTGGCATTAATATTATCTGAGTATCAAAACACCTTGGAAACACCCAACTGAGTCAAAAAGAATATCCATCCAAGTGCATTGAAACAAAAGGGTATATGGCAATTTCTGAACGTAATTAAAAGTAGCTTGTGATAGAGAAAAGGATCAATTTAGTAAAACTTGAATGCCATTTTCCCCAATGACTCTGTTTAAAATGTTCCTTTTGGTGAGGGCTGGGACAGGTGCTGGCCAGAAGACTTTTGGCCATTTAAAAAAATTCCTGGTTATTTATTTCTTCATCTCTCTTTAGTCTATTGATTAATGTGAATGCTATGGGCATGTCTTCAGTCATTTGTCCACCACCTTACCAGGTCTAAGAAAACTTTTGCTCTTGTGAATTGATAAAAGGAGACACACTAAATATCATAGATGTCTTCATTCAACACAAGCTTTGTTCAATGTGTGAGATTAAAATTCTTTAAGAAATTGATTCTGTTTACTGTAAATCTCTTCAGTCATATAGTCAAAGCAGTTTGCCTCTTTCCTTTCTTCATAATTTCTTAATTGCCATCTACTTGACATGACATATTTATATTTTGTCAACTGGGTAAAATGCAAGAATCTCAGTTGACTTTTGTTGGTTTCTACTTTTTATAACATTTTTGCTGATCTCTCCTCTTTTCTAAAACTTCATGCTTTAACTTATTCATTCATGCATTTACTCATTCATATAAATTTAATTAATTCAACAAAAATCTATTAAGCATGTACTAGGCACCGGGCACCACTCACTGCTGAGGATACAGCAGTAAGCAAAACAGATAAAATCTGGTCCCTAATAAAGTACTCATCCTGGTGATGGAAGAGAGACAATATCTAAGAAAAATAACTAAAGTGTGTAACATAATGAGTGTTGGTAAATGCAATGGAGAAAAGTAAAGCCAGGAAGGAGGGACAGGAAGTGTTTTAGAGAATGAGGAAATTGCAATTTTAAATATGGTTGCCAGGGAAAGAACTTACAGGAAAGGTGACATTAGGGGAGGAGCAAAAGGGAACTATGGATGATCTAAGGGGGAGAGCATTTAAGGTCAATGGTGTAATGTTGGGTAGCCTGGCATATTCAAGGGACCAAAGAGAGGTCAGTGTGGCTGGACCCATGTGAGGAGGGTGGAGAGTAGTAGGAGGGTAGCTCAGAGAGGGAACAGGGGACCAGAAAATGTGAGGATTGGGAGGCCAATGCAAGGTCTTTGGGTCTTACACAGACAGGGAGGCTGTTGGAGGACTGAGCATGTGTGCAGTATGATTTGACTTAAGACTAAAAGTGATGCCTCTACCTGCCATGTTGAGAATAGGCAGAACAGGGCAAGAACAGTGACAGACAGATAGGAGGCCACTGCAATGAACCAAGTAAGAGATGACAGTGGCTGAGACCTAGGGAGATGGCTGGGATGAGGATATAATTTGAAGATGCAATACGTAGGATTTGCTGACAAAGAAATAAAAAGAGGAGTAGAGGGTGACATGATGCCTTTTGGCCTGAGCAACTGGGAGGATGGAGTTGCCCTCTACTGACAAGAGCAGAGCACTAATTGGAGTTGGATTCAGGGGGAAGATCAGAAGGTTAGTTTTGACTTGATAAGTTTGAGATGCCTACTGAACACTGAAGTGGAGATATCTGCTTGAATGTATAGTTTTCATATGAAAATATGTTTTCTACAAAGCTTAGACAAGCTTAGTGACAGTAACAGAAAAAGTGTTGTATGTGTAACTCCCATGGCTACTTTTTCTTCTTTCGTAGTTGACTCTCTTGGGGAATAGGGTTGTATTGCTCAGTCAGTCTGTGTCAATGGATTGACTCCTGCTCTTAACTCTCATCTCATATCCACGTGCACAGCAGCGTTATTCACAATAGCCGAAAGGAGGAAGCCACGCGTGAGTCTGTCGACAGACGAATAGATAAACGAAATGCAGTACGTACATGGAATGGAATATTATTCAGCCTTAAAGAGGAAGGAGATGCTGACACATGCTTCAGTGTGGATGAGCTTTGGGGACATTATGCTGAGTGAAATAAGCCTGCTATGAAAACACAAATACCGTATGATTCCACTTATATGAGGTATCTAGAGTAGTCAAATTTATACAGACAGAAATTTTGATAGAGTTTCAGTTTTGCAATGTGAAAAGAGTTCTGGAGATGGGTCATGCAATAACGCAAATGTACTTAAGCCTACTGAACTGTACACTTAGAAGGAGCTAAGATGCTCAATTTTATGCTATAGTATTTTACCCCAATTAAAATTTTTAATAATCAAACTAAAAACCTCTCATATCTTGATGCTGCTGCTCCCCCCTCTTACTGGTCCTTGATGGACACCTTGTCTCTTCCTTCATTCCTCTAAGTCTTTGTTGGCATGGGGTTGTTGCAGAATTATCATTTACAGACTTCAAAATTAGTGTGTAGAGAAAAGCAGGAATCAAAGGACAGGAATCACCTCAAATTGAATGTCAAATATCACTGGTCACAGAAAACTACCTGCCATTACCTGACACAGGTACCATTTTCAAAACCATTTCAAAACCAAACTCAAACCCATTTTCCCTTGCTCTCACAACATTCACAACAATCAACAAAGAAGACTTCTGTAACCCACTGTGTGTGGGAGTTTTCTCCACACATCAAGCACGCAATCAGTTCTGCAGTGGACACCAGCGGGGTGTGCTCCAATTCAATTCTGACACTATCTACCTAGAGATAGCCTCAGATTCCACAGGTTGAAGGCTCATTCTCAGAAGACTGCCCCAGCTTCAGACAACAGTTACGAGCCTGGGCCTCTGGATATAATCTGACCGACCAGCTTCAAGTTGGGGTTCCCATAACTCCCTTGGGTTTGATTAGTTTATTAGAGCAGCCTACAGAACTCAGGGAAACACATTTACTGGTTTATTATAAAGGATTTAATGGAGGATACAGATGAAGGGATATGTAGGGCAAGGCATGTGGGAAGGGGCACAAATCTCACATACCTTCTCTGGGTGTACCACCCTCCAGGAACCTCCATGTGTTCAGCTGTCTGGAAGCTCTCTGAACCCTGTCTTTTTGAGTTTTTATGGAGGCCTCATTACATAGGCATGCTTGATTAAATCACTGGCCACTGGTAACCGACTTAACCTTCAGCCCCTATCCCCTCCTGGGAGGTTGGGGGTAGGGCTGAATAGTCCTAACCCTCTAACTCTGCCTTGACCTTTCAGGTGACCAGTCCCCATCCTGAAGCTTCCTAGGGGCTGTCAGCCATCAGACAATCATTAGCATAGAAAAAGACATCACTTTGGAGATTCTAAGGACTTTAGGAGTTGTGTATCAGGAAACAGGGTGAAAGACCAAATGTGTAGTTCACAATAGCACAATGCCATTACTTGATCATAGACTGATCATAACCCTCCCTGGGCTCAGACTTCACGTCATATTTCAAGTGTCTTTCTCCCTCTCTAGATCTTTCTTCATCACTTTTAGTCTCTCCATACCTATAACCCTTATCTTCCATCTCCAAAGCTGTCCTTGGGAAATTCTGAATTCCTTTACCTTTATTTTGTAGACCATGCCCTAAGGGCCTCACTATTTATATTCAAAGAACCTACCAAGGTATTTTCCACATGAATTGTAAATTCTAAATGAATTATAAGTTCCAAATGAATTTCTAAAAGAGAAGAATTATGACCCTTCCTTAATATTCTGAATATGCTTCATTGGGTTTTAGCATAAAATAGTAATATTTTTTTTCGTCCTACTACTCATGAAAAATATTAAATCATACTATGCACCTTGTAGATTAAATATTGAGGAAGTCTTTTTAACCCAAGTATATAGCAAAAATTATGGCTGTAATTTTATATTAATTGCTATATGCACATAGGAAATGCACAAAAATATTAGCTATGTGGAGAACAGCCTTTTGGGGACTTCAGATTTCGCAAGTAGTTAGCAAGAAGGGAAAGACCTGGGGTGGAGGTTTTTGCCTTTAGAATCTGGGAGAAAGGATGACAGATGATGAACAGAAAGAGAAACCTGGCATGGGGTGATATGGAGGTGGAAAGGGATGCCCTGGTGAGTGAGGACTATATGTTTTCACCATTTTGTGTGTGTGTGGTAAAGCAGAAAAACTGTGATAAGAGATGGAGGAGACAAGAAATAAGAGACATGGAGAGAGGAGGAGAAAGTGGCAGGGATTAGGGATGACACCATTTGTGTTTGCCAAAGCAAAGTGGGTCATGAGTAGCAAGTGCGTAGACAAAGAAAGGAATAGAAATCTATCAACAGCGAAATAAAAGCTAGGACAATTTTGCTAGTTCTGGGCAACAGCAGGCCTGGAATGGAGGTGGGGAAGGCAAAGGGCCCTGAGAAGGAGGAACAACAAGGCTAGAAGGTCTCTATGTTCCCTTTGAAGGGGAAACAGGTATTTTGCTCCATTTGTACATTCTTTTATACAAAGGGGGGTAGATTGAATGGTGTATTACAGATGGAGCCTCCTTCTTTAGCCTGGTTCTCCCAATGAGGGGATAAAGTGGTCCCAGTAAAGTGCCAGGGCCGCAGTTATCTATTACTTTAAACGTCTCATTGAGGCTGAGAGAGAGAGAGAGAGAGAACATGTGTGTGTGTGTGTGTGTCTGTGTCTGTGTCTGTGTGTTTTGGAGGAAGAGACAAGAAATGTTCATCTGTTCTAGGATTGTAAGCCTAGTAGACTGAAGACATCAGTCTGGGGTGGTAGGCTCCTGGGCCTGAGTTTTCTAAGTGATGAAGGCACTCTGGTGAAAAGCAAAGAAAAAAATACTGGGCTACTCTTATGAGAAAAAAAAATCACATTGTGAGCAGAGGAAAAAAGTATTCATGGACAAGTACAAAATGAAGTCATCTATATAATATGAGGTCTTAATGGGCAGAGTTGTTCAAGTTTTACTCTGCTTCTGTATCATCTCAAGGGATCATTGAGGAACAGGTATGTATGTTCACCTAAATTTTAGGTTCTCTGCTCATGTTTATGAATGATTCTCAGAGAAAAGAAAATATTTGAGAGGCATTTTCTATAAATTAGTATGTGCTTCAAAGACAAAGATCTTTGAGGAAACGTCTTTCACTAAGATACGGACATTTTCCAGAGAATAGTTTTATCATTTCAAGCTGGGAAAGTGATAGAAAGTTAGTGAAAAATAGCAAACCATGGCAATAAAAAACTTTGTAACTTTTTAGGTATGTTCTTTCTGAGTGCATTCTATATCAAGAATGATTTCACTATACAGATAAAATGAGTCTTTACCTTGCCAAGCTTGCTGAGTTGTCTTGTAACAGGTGACAGGCAATTGAATCATTTTCACAGGTGAACAATGTAAAGCCCCGAGACAGAATTAGGGCCTCAGTCCTTCAGGGCTTATGCAGTCTACATTTTTGAACAGTAGCCATTTTAAAGTGATTTATTTATTTTTCCTTAAAAAATTGAGTAAAACACATAGAAGAAAATCATATTTACCTATTAATATGCCACCTAGAAATAAGCATTTTTAATATTTTGGCATTTATCTTCACAATCTTTTCTTTGTGCCTAAAAATATACACGTTTTTCCCCAAACCAGGTTTATACTGTATATTCACTTTTGCATTGTGATCAATTATATCATGTATGATACATACATTTGAAAGGCATTACATATCCTTGTGTGTCATTTTTATATCTGCAGAGAATTATATGGTTATGAATACACCATCATTTTTCAAACAAAACTCATGGCTCAGTTGTGACATTGTTTCAGGTGGCTGGTTTTATAAACATTGCTGTGTTGAACTTACTTGTGAACACATCAGTTGTACTACTTTAAGATTGTCTGATTAAAGTAAATTCCAAAAATTGGAATTGCTGGGTCAAGATAAGAAATTTTTTACATTTATTATTTTTTAATTGACATAAAATGTACATATATATGGAGTACAGTGTGATATTTTGATACATGGATATAATGTGTAATGATCAAATCACAATAATTAGCATATCCATCACCTCAAATATTTATCATTTCTTTGTGTTAGAAACATTCAAAATCCACTCTTCTAGCTATTTGAAAACATACAATAAATTGTTGGTAATTGTAGTCACCCTAGAGTGCTATAGAATACTGGAGATTATTCCTCCTACCTAGCTGTAATTTTGTATCCATCAACCAACCTTTGAGCCTTTGTTCCTCAAAGAGACTATGCCCATTTATACAAATTCTGGCGAGATATAATATTGGGCACCAGAGTCTTGACTAACAGTCTCAAGTGCATTACAAAATATTCCCAATACTTGTTTGTAATTGCTTAAAGTTCAACTTTAAAAGCAAAGCCCTTTTCAAATGGTTTCTGAAGGATGGTTGCTTCCTCCAATTTTCTTTATAAAATGTTGATCACCTTTTACTTGTAACTCAGGCAGGGCATGATATTGTGGCATTCTGATTTTTCTGACTCTTTAATAGATTGCATTTTGTGCCCAACATATTTGCTCTGCTGTCTATATTGGGGTCTATTCCTACGTGTCCCTTCTCTGGTGACCGTCTCTAGGGGAGGCATCTACTTCCCACAATTTCATGTGAGTCTGGTCCATGTGACACTCTGGCCAATGGAGGTGATGCATGCCAAGTCTGAACAAAAGTTGGGTGGTGCTATCTTTGCTCCTGTACAGAGACAATCATATTTCAGATGGCGGCTACTTCTTTAGCACAGTTTTCTCAATGAAGGGACACATGGAATCAAGTAGCAATTGCCCTGCAGCCCACAGGTACTATGAGTGAGAAATACTCCTTTGTTGTTTTGAGTCATTGCTGTTTTACTAGCAAAACTAGTGAAAGCTAACTAATATAGACTCTGAGCTGTATTTCTGTGTCTGGCAAGCTGTTTGGTATTCTCTCATTACAGAAGTGATGGAGTTAGTTTTATAATGATCTGGCTTTAAATACCAGGTACAAATTCCACTTTGGCTTTGACATATACTTCAATAGGTTTCTTATGCATATTATGTATTAGACATTTATTTTGGTTGCAGCAACTCAAAAGTTTTATGTTAATTTTCATGCCATCAATACACCTGGATTTGCAAGAGAATTAATCCCTGATGGCCTAAGCCATCCTTTGTATGTAATGGATTCATTTATCTCTTATACACTTAGAATTGTACTAATTATATACTATCCCTGGAAGTACTGAGTAAATAGTCTCTCAAATAATATTCTGTGTTCTTTGGTTCAGATGAGAAACCTTGGCTGAGTTATCGATGGCCATTGGTAAAAATCTTTGTATTATTCTATAGTTTCATGGTACCATTCATTTACTTGAGGCTTGGAGAGTCCAAGGCTGAACTCCAAATTTATGAAATCCCTTTTCTCTTCCCGGTGGGTTGCTGTTGTTCGCAACATGCGCTGTGAACTGTCTTTGCCTGGGAAGCACTGTAGCAGTCAAGGGATCAGGCAGTATATCTAATGTAGGTACTCAGGAGGGTGTAGGTACTTTTGCTCCAGACAATACTAGTGTTTTTAATTGAGACATCAAACAAAAAATATATATTTTGTGAATAAGATGCACACACAAACACTATGGAGCAGATTCAATAAAATTCTTGAGCTGGTAAGTTAAACATACTTAAAAAAAACTAAAGTTGTCTAAAATGAGTGTGATTTATATCCTCTCCATCCCCAGCCCCAATGCCTTCTAATTTTCTCAAATTGGTGAAGAGATAACTATTTTTCAATCCTCTTTCGTCATGTTTCATAATATGTTGCTGTTACCTGTTTTGATGTCTGTGGCTTGGAGCTTGCAAGGATCTGCTCTTACTCAGTGTCTGGATATTTTACCACTAGGCATTGGCTGTTCTAACACTTTCTTCCTCCAGGACATTTGTTTATTTCCTGTTGATTTTCCTCTATGTACCATACTCCAGTATCCCGTAACATTGCTAGTATTCTTGTAAGTCTAATATTTCCACTTATTTTTTTTTACATTTTTTTAATGACACATAGGTCATCATTTTTAAGTATTCTTGCCTTACTTTGTTCTTCCAATCTTAGTAAAGCAACATGATTCCTGTGATTCAGCAATTATGAAGTACTTTCCTAACAGCTTGACACCTTTATTATTAGAAGTCTCCTCACCTTCAAACTACTTCAGGACATCTCACTTTTTCACAAACAAAAACAAACTGCAGAAAAGTGATTCTCTCACAAAGAGATTAAAATAATAATGCAGAACCCTTTATAACCTTAGGATATTTTCTTATTTTTATGTTAAACCTTTCTTTGATCACAGTTCCAAAAGCTACTGAATCAGGTTAATGTCACCTCAGGTCTGTAGCTTTTCAAATCTTTTCCCCTTAATGTATGCAGTTTGTATACAGATTAACAGGTTCGAATGCTCTTGTTAGAACCAAGAGTTCTCTGGGGATAGTAAAGCTCATATATTGATGAATAATTATACAGTGGAAAAAGCAGGATTATTGTTGGACAATTAATTCATTAATTGACTTATTAATTCAATATATTTATTCAGTGCTTATGTCTCATTGATACTGCTCCTAGGGATAAATATTTTTCCTTAATCTGAAATATTATAAAAATGCAATTTCATATATAGGTGGCTCATTACGTATGTGTGTATATATGTATATAACTTCAAAATGAAAATAGTTTCACGTATTTCTCTACTTTAAAAATAATGTATTCTTTGTGAAAATGTGTCCAGATTTCGACATTGTAAAGATATTACAAAATTCCTCTTTAGACCTCTTACATTTTCAACCTAATTTTCAGTGTTATATATCCAACTCTTCGCTGATATTATTTTTGAATACCTCTCCCCCAGTAGAACATAGAGTTATTTTAGTAAGGATTTATGTATTTGTAATCTATGGCAGCATATCAAATTACCTCAGAATTGAGGGACTTAAACAACAAATACTTATTATTTCATAGTTTATGTTGGTCTGGATTCTAGGAGCTGCTTAGCTGGAAGGTTCTGGTTCAAGTTCTCTCTTGCAGTGAAATTGTTGGTTGGGGCTGGATCATCTGAAGCCTTGACTAGTTAGCACTGGAGGGTTTACTTACAAGAAGCTCATTGACATGGTTGGCAGTTGGTGTTGGTTGTTGGCTGGGATACCTCAGTACTTCTCTGCATAGCCTCCATCCATAGGATGGAGCCCTTCCATAGGATAGCCTGGACTTTTCTACATGGTGGCTGGATTCTGTGTGTGTGTGTGTGTGTGTGTGTGTGTGTGTGTATATGCACGTGCACATGAAAGACAGAGGGGGAGAGAGAGAGAGAGAGAGAAGGAGGGAAAGAACATAAGACAGAAGCCAATAGGTCCATAACTTAGTGCCCATCATTTCTGCCTTATTCTATTAATTAGAAGCAAGCCTGGAATTTGAGTCCACACTCAAGAATGGATTACACAAGGGTATGAATATCAGAAGGCAAAAATCCTTGGGAGCCATTTTAGAGTTTTCCCCCAAGACATTAGTCAGGTGCAAATAATAGAAAACCATACAACCTTAGTTTAAATCAAAGGAGAATTTATGGAAACAAATATGTGGTGTCTTCCAGAAACCAAGCAGGAAGTATAGTTATGCCTGGTGAGAGAACTTGGGAAAACAAAACAAGTCAGTTTCTTTCCTTCTGTGCATAAATTTCTCATCTCTGTTTTTTTCTTGGCGTCAAGGTGGAAAATGGCCTTCAAAATCTCAACATACTTGTTCAACTCAGGCATCAACAGGGACCAATTTCAAGTACTTTGTTCTAAATCCCTGGGAAAGAAATTCTCATTAGCACAATTGAATCTTGTTCCAATCAACTCTGTGTTTGAGTGGTGAGGGGTGGCTAGGTGTAGGAGGTGTCCAGAGTATGGGAGTGAGGTCACATGGCTTTACCTATGCTCAGCAGTACTAAGGCCCCAGGCTTTTGAGAATGGAACCTTCTCAAAGGAGAAGTAGAGGTCAGTTCATTCATTCACGAAATAACTGTCTGTCTTAAGTCCAACACAGGTCTGAGATTTCATATTTTGTATGTTCAACATAGCTGACAATTTTGATTTTTTTTCTTATTTGTAATAACTATGTAAAAAATTATTCATTTTATCACATTTATTAGTATGTTCATTTCTAATTCCCACTGTTTTATAAAGTAATAAACAAAATGCAAACAAATTATTAAATGAACACTGCTATTCAGACAGATCATGTGATATTTTTAAAGAGAATTCTTGCATGTCAGTGGGATTTTCAAAATATTTGTTCATCTGATGATGTATAAAAAATCTGATTTTGATGTACAGAAGCTGTTTTGTGTGAATCAATGCCTAATTTAGGAAAGTGCAAATTGTTTAAAAGCCATATATGAAATGTGGATATTGTCTATATATTTTTAATTAGCAATGGAAAGCAAAACATCTTTTTTAAATAAAATATCCAGACAATGCATAATTTTGTCATGAAGGAAGTGAAAAAATCACTCATAAATCCACAAGCCGGGATAACTACCACTTACATTTTGATCGACAACCTTTCAGACTTTTTCTTAATGAATATTTTGCACAGGTGGCCATTTTATAGCTTGCTTTTCTTCATTTGCAAATACATTGCAGATTTTTTCCATCTAATTAAATATAGACAATACAATTATTTTTAATGACTACACTGTACTTCTTTGCATGGTGTCTCGTAACTTTTCCAGATCTCTACTTTTTTTGGTTTCTAGTTATTCTCTATTATCAATGAAATATCCTTGTATTATATCTTTGAACACTTGTCTGATTATTAGTGTGTATTTTTAGAAGTGGAATTGCTGGGTCAGCGAATATGCATTTGAAATTTTGAAACAGATTGTCAAATTACCCTCCAGGAAGGGTTTTTGCAGTTTATAGTTCTACCAGCACTCTCTGAGGGTGCCTATTTCCCTCGACCTCATTAAAGCTGGCTATTATCAATGTCTTCAATCTTAGCAATGATGTAAGTGAAAAATGATATTTCATTGTTGTTTTAATTTGCATTTAAAATCCCATCCTTAAAGAAGGAGGGTTGGCTAGAGCATATCAAGTCTGTCAGTCAGAGCCTCAGGGGCCTGGGAAAATGCAGAAGCAGGGGCTATAGGAGCTTTTGGGGTGCTTTTTAGTCGAGTAATTTGCAACCATTGGTAGCAGGTCCACAAAATTGGGTTGACAGTCCTGTCTGGTGGACACATCAGTGAGAAGTCAAGTTAGACTTTTTGTCTTGTGAGCTTTTTATACTGCACACCGATCCTCCATTCTTGACATTGCATTAAATTGGTGAGCAGTTACTTGTCAAATTTCAGCTCTGTCTCTTTTTCTTGCAGACCTCGTCTCTTATAGGAGCAGGGATTATCCTTCAAACATCTCCACAGTTAATTAGTTGTTTAATTAACAATGAAAAGTAAGAACTAATGGCTCCTTTCCATTCCACTCTGGCTACCAGCGCCTATAGGTTGGGGAGGAACCCCCACCACCAGTGACTGCTTCTTCAGAACAGGGAATATTAACAGAGACTTAGAGAATTTCCCCCTTTTGCTTTCTGCAGCATTGTGCTAGCTTTCTCAGAAAGGCGAATTCTGTGCAGTGTCCTGTGATTTTCTTTGCTTTGGGTCACAAAGCAGTATATCTGTGATATGTGGTTGGTATCACTCCTAGTTCCAGTGCTGGTGCAGTTTTATTCCCTGTTCTTGTTTCTCTTTGGCCTTTCCAGTTAGTTTTTTGATGCCTATGACAGCATGAGGGGCAAGTGGTAATATGATTCTTTCACTGTCCCCTTTCCTGGCAGTTAACATGTTGAAATTTAATCTTGTTATGGCATCCAACATCCAATTTATGTATAAGCTTGTGTCTGAAATTCAGTTGTAAGTCAAGAATCTGGGCTTGCTTGGAGGACACGTATCAATATCACCTGACAAACTCTTGAAATGGTGAAGCATCTTCTGTCTTCACACCGATTAACCATACTATAAATGAGACTTAAGAATAAAGTAAATTCAAGGTTCTATTAATTAAGCAAAAATAATTGATGGAAAACTAGACAGAAGATAGTTAGAACAAAGGGGAGCACATGGCCTTGAAATTCCTATGACTCCAGAGAAGACTGCTTCAACCTTCGATTGGCTAATTAATTAGGGAGAATTGCAGTCATGCTATAATACCCAGGAGGTCACACAGCTGCACACTTAACTCACTTTTCTGTAAAGACAGCAAATGAGTAAAAATCAAGCTGACATCAAGGCATCTTTTTTTCAAAATGAAGTTCATTAACCTTCAATGAGCTACTCAAACTGGTGTCCTGTATCAACTTAATGCCCATCAAGTCCTCAGATTCTCCCAACAATTATTGCACCAATTATTGACTCATATCGTCTAATAGAGGTAATTGTTTTATTCACTTAATAAGGCATTAATATGCATATTTTATTTTAAACATGTTCTTACTGTAAAGAAATTAGCTAAGTAGAAAATACTTTTTTAAACATAGTCTTTTTAAAAAAATTTCAAAATATTAAGGGGAAAAATGTTTTAGGTTACATTGGTCGTTTTTGTAACGTTTGAGTCCCGGCTATAGGTATGCCCATCACCCAGATAGTTTTCATATTACCCATTAGATTGGTTTATTCCCTTCCCCTCCTTCCCGCCTCCCCCCAGTTAATTTCCACTGTGTTTTACTTCCCTCTGTGTAGGTGTGTGCCCTTCGGTTAGTTCCAATTTAATAGTGGGTACATGTGGTGTTTGTTTTTCCATGCTTGAGATACTTCACTTAAGAGAATGGTCTCCAGTTCCATCCAGATTGTTGTAAAAGGTATTATTTCATCTTTTTATGGCTGAGTAGTACTCCATGGTGTGTGTGTGTGTGTGTGTGTGTATATATATAGGAGGTATATATATACACACACACACATACATATACACACACACCACATTTTATTAATTCATTCATGAATTGATGGTGACTTGGGTTGATTCCACATCTTTGCAATTGTGAACTGTGCTGCAATAAACATTCGAGTGCAGGTGTCTGTGATTTCTTTCCTCAGAGTTTCCTGGTTCTCCTTGTAGAGATCTTTCACCTCCTTACATAGTCTTTTAAGAGCTGCCTCATCTCTGCTGCTTGCCTTTGATGTAGGAGACTTTATAATTTATCATCCAATTCAGAACCCATCTGAGGATGAAATGACAGCAAATGTAAATTTGGACCTCAGGACCAGACTGGGACTTTTGGTTTCCGTTCTTAGGATGTGAGACTCAACCCTTTGCCACAATCCCAGAAAAGCAAGCCCAACTCCATCGTGAATTAAGGGATATTGTAAATTTTATAAAGTTTGTCTAGAGGATTCAGAGACAAGAGTTTATTGTGCATATTACGTGGAAAAAATTAATAAATACCCTTCTTCAGCATTTCTTCCCTCTACATCAAAGCACCTCCCTAAGAGTATGAACTCTGCCTCTCCAGAAAGTGTTCCTGCCCTGGAGATTCCACCTGGGCCTTCTACTTCTCTCTTCCAAGTCTGGCAGTGAGCCAACCTCCTGTGGAAGCTTTTCCTCAAGCATTCTCCATCAGGAATCTTACGCTGCCTAACCTCAAGTGGAAGATCACAAAATTTACCCAATAAAACAGATGTTGCTTTTTTTGCCTTTTTTTTTTTTGTGAGGGATGGGGGTAGGTGGGGGAGTGAGGAAGATAAGAGTGTGTTGGCGGTAGATTCTGGTTCTCAAGAGTTTTAGCTGATTAGGTTTTACACTATTGTTCTACTTAAAATATTAATATAGCAGGCATACTGTTTGGATAATGAACAATAAATGTATTCTTTGAATGATTTATATGCTCTTGGACCTAAGTAGTGGAAGATGACTTGAAGATGATCTAGACCAAGTTCATTGACTGTTGTGTTTCTGTTTTCAATCCTTCAAAAGTAAATTATACCTTGAGAAACACTTGGCATTGTACTTGCAGGAGAATCTGTGTTGGGGCTTGAGTTAAGGGATGATTAATTGTATTTCTTTCATATTGCTATACAGTTTTAGCTTAATTTTATTAACTTAATGATAGCCTAACTAAATGGTATTCATTAGGATGCTAATAAAAAGATATTGAAGAATAATTCAGAGAGAATATCATGCATCTGCTAGACTCTTTTACAAAAAATATTTTTTCAAATATTTAATAATTAAAAAAATAGTACTACAAGGATTATAATGCAAGTGAGTAGCTATTGTTCCACCCTTCTCTCCTCCCGCAGAGGTTACTTTCAACTCTGAGATTTCTTTTAGTATTACCTTCACATAGGAAAAGAAATAAACAACCAAACAAACTTATGACACCACAACTACAAAGAAAATACACTACTTACACTATCTTTTGATGTTTTAAACATTGGCTTCCTAAAAATATTTAGAATTTAGCTGTCTAACATTCCTAACATTCACATATAATTATATATCCCTTTTAGATAAAAATCTGTAACAAGCATTTACATTCATTATATTTTTGTCAACTTTGCATCAGAGTGAATCATTTTGTACTTCGATTACATTTAATTTTTGTGGAACAACTTTTTCTTTTTCCTGGAGTTAATATGTGTTTCAGTTATTAAATTTATTTAGTTTTCTATGTACTCTTTATTCATTCTTTTCAAATTGCTCAGAATTGGGGGTCATCTCTCCTCTTTAATCCATCCCACCTCCTCCCCATTTGTGGCCATTAACAGAGCAGGGAGAGGGGCTGTGTAGAGCAGTTGCTGCTCATCTCCATCCTTCCTCTGCTATTAGCCCTCTCGCCCATTCTCTTTGCCCTTCTGGGGTTTATACAGTTTTATTCCATTGGTTGTCTTTTCATTCAAGTTTTGGGGAGGCAGAGGAGATAAAAATATGTGTTTGGTTCTCCATGGTTAACAGAAATTTCTATGCTACTTTCTTTAAATATTCTACCTAGTCTTCACATCAGTATAAGAGTTGGTGTTGATATCCCCATTCTTTAAGAAGACAGAAGTTCAGAGATATTAAATGGTTTGATTTTCAGATGTGTTCCCATAGTAGATCTGGGATTGCAAAGCGGTCAGTGGCCTGCAAAGCCCACTCCTGCCTCACTTCACAGACTGTCTCTTTCATGTGATGAGGGTATTGACAACTCGGGAACTCCCAGAAGAGTTTCTTAACAAATAATATTTAATTTTTGTGATGCTTTAGATTGGTTTCATTGCTGGTCCACCTAATTTAACAGTTGATTAGATATAGGCAGAAAACAGAATATATAATGAGCATGTCTAGGTTCCAGAATCTTAAAGAATTACTTATAACCTTCACAGAGAAGCCAGAAGGACTGAGGAGATACGACTGTGCTCAGGGAATAATGTGCTCTGATGAAAGACTATCTAGTGACCCTGTGCAATCATTTGAAAATGAAGTAAAAAGGAAATCTGTAAGTATGCACCGGAGAACAATCTGCAGGGCCGAAACCACAGGAGTTTATTATACCAGGCGAACTTGATTTCTATTGTTTTGTAAAATTACAAAGTAAATGCAGAGAGTATAAGCAGCAGATGGAATGTATCAGGGCTTTAATACAACACTTGGTACAGTACGCCAGAAAATATTAAGTAAAAAAAATTAATTAAAATTGGTATGTCTCTAAGCCCTGTTGCTTTCACCAAAAACTAACAGAAGTTAAATATTTCTTTTAAAAGGTGAATGTCAACCGGCGAGATGAACATTTCCGAAAACAAACTGTAGAACCACTTTTAAGCCTGCTGCATTAAAAACCTTCATTAAACTAGGGAACACAATATTTGAGGACATGAAAGAATAATAGGTCACCCTAAGATGTAAAAATAACAAAAGAAGCTTTAGAGCTTTATCGAAAATGTGCAGTATGTAACAAAGAGATATAGGACCAAATACATAAAAATGTATAAGAAATATTTTAAGTCTAAGCCTCTGCCAAGAATCGTGACATCAATATTTGTGGAATTCAATTTTCTGATTATACATCACCTTTTATTACACCGACTTTAAAATGCCAGCAACTGATGTTTCATCTCACCCAGAAAGCAGAAATGAAACAGAAATTTTGGTAAGTCAAGGGTCATAGATTGACCACAGATATAGAAACAATTACAACGACCAAGTTATAAGGAAATACTACCTTACTTTAGAGATGGGACAACTGAACCCCAAAGAGATGGGCTAATTCTGCTAGTCTCAGATATATGTAGTTATTAAACAAAACAATAGTTTTTCTGTGTACTCCTATTTTTAATAAGGCATGATTTTCAGAAAGACATCTTATAAGAAACAAAATTGAAATGGCACTTAACTAATTTCCAGTGATTTGGCTATTATCAAAGCACTCTGGAAAACTGCAGAATGAGAATATTATAAATGCAAAATTTTTCTTTATAGATCTCTTAATGGCATTTCATTTCTTGCCCTAAGAGATCGCCCTTGTTTGAGTCTTACATAGATCATTCTGCCTTTGAGTACTAGTGAGAAGAAATATCTTTATTCCTTCAACATATATATTTGTGTTATGCCTACTATGTGCTAGATTTGTACTAACTTGGGCTGGGGGCGGTGAGGAAGAATGATAAACTGATATATAAGGTCCACCTCATGGTGAAGCGCTCGTTCCAGGGGAGAACTAGACTTTATATTATGGTTGTAGCAGGCGATCTCATCAATTTTTTCCTTATTTTTAATGTCCATGATTTTTGGCTTCACAGGAGCTATCACATAATTATTCTGACATTATACACATATGGTATTGCTAGATAGCCATGGCTGTGAAATTTGGTTCCTTAGCAACTGTAAATGTACCTTGGAAAGGAATAGAAATTGTCATGAAATACTCTGGGACAATAAGTCCTCAAAAACTATATGCTAACCCACAATACATTTTCTGGTATGCTGTGAAAAATATTTTGGTTGAAAAGCATGATTTAAAATAGCATTTTTTTTTTCTGGTGATTTCTTAATGTTGGAAGTCACTATTGTTGCCTGAATAAGACTGAACAGGAAATGGGGAGTGATTTCCTTGAAGTCTCTTGTCCAGGGTGAGTAGGGTGCTCTGTGAGCCTTGCAGAACTAGGACCAATTTCCAGACTCCAATCTGCTACCTTATCTTCACATCATTTTGAAATTAAAAGACTTGAAAAAAACACATTTTAGGCTCTAGGTGCTCCCTAATTTTAGAGGCTCCACCCCACAATACATCAAATATATAAAAATATACCCACATCCCATATTAAATACAATTGATGTATAATTACTCAAGCATATGTTGAAAGTACAGGACTTCTCAGAGTGCAATCAGAAGCAACATCCCTCCTGCTCACTGCCTGCCTGAACATACTGTAGGCTTAATTCTCTATGCCTGAATAAAATCTTAGACTCTAAAAACCATCTGCTTACTCTTAGTCAAAAGTCCTCTAGTCATTTTGTCAACAGAATTATCTCATGTTTGTAATAAACACGTTCATTCCAGTGGGATGATCAACTCCACCTTCAGAGTTAAGGTTCTCTCTTCCCTCAGCTTTGGCAGATGTTTGAGGCTGACTGTTGCTCTTGTGGGAGCCTTTCTGAGCTCTTGAGAAACTTCATCACTGGGGCCCCCCAACTGAGCTTCCTTGATGCAGTCAGTGCCTGTGCCTCTCCTGGGGTTGTCCACTGTTACAGGCTCCTTTCCTTCCATATTCCACAGCTCTTTTCACTGAGGTTCTCAGTTTGACCAAAGCGTTAATGGGCAGAACCTTTCAAGAAATGCCTCCAGACAGGCATCTAGGCCCTCAAGTCATACGCTTTTATCTGCCGTTATAGGAAATACAGTTACTTCCTATTCTGCAAGTATAGGAAACTTGAGACATCTTTTTCGGGCGTGAATTAGATACATGTGCTCTGTACTCCCAAACTCCAGGACACACATGTACTAATACTATAGCTCAGGCCCTAAGGATTTATATCTAAGTCAATAGGACTCATTGCAAACTGTGTAAAGTAAGAGTGGAAGAGGCCACAGGGAAGGACAAGAGCTGTGAAATCAGACTGAAAGTGGGTTCCAATCTACAACCCCCATCCCCAGTTCCCGGTATTGCGTATGTGGCGTGGAAAAGACACGTTACTTAACTATACTGAGTCTCAAGTTAGTTAATTGGTAATTAATTCCTTAATATTTGGCATAAAATGTATATAAGGGAAAGACTTTGGAGGTAGGATTATATAACAAGGTGGGAATCACATCAAAAAGTAAGGGCAAAAGGAGCATGGGAACAGAAACTTAAGATACGGCCGGAGTTAATTTTAGTGCACAAAGTGTATGTCCTCGTAGTTTCCTCATTGCTTAAGTGGAGCTATAAATCCTTGCCATGTAATAGTTACTCATTAACTATACAGTGGTCATCACTATTGCAGGATTATACAATTTGTCACTGCAAAAACTGCAAAGATGTATTTGTTTCCATTTTATACTCAGTTTTCAATTCTACTGAGGTTATCATGAGAAGATAGAAACAGATGGATTTTGAAATGAGGATGGACTAAGCAAGATGAGTAAGCCGTCTTGATGGATAGTAGACAAAGTGCAGCCTGAACTAAAAACATACTTTCTGAACCTACTATAGAAGCAAAGGTTACAGATGGGGGAAATACATTATATGATTACTTATACAAAAAAGTAAACATTCCTTAAAATCATTGTAGGAGAGGAAGGAGGCATCGAAGATAAACAATTTGGATGATTTTTGTTTTTGTTAGTAGTATTATCATTAATTGGCAGCTATTTGCTGAATCATTAATATGGGCCAAGCTCTTAATCTCTGTTACCTCACTTAATCCTCAAGGGTGAAAAAAGTTGTCATCCCCCTATAAATGAGTTAATTGACTCTTTATGAGGTTAAATATACCCAAGGTAACACAGAATTCAACCCCAAGACTGGTTTTAAGTGGCTTCTAAATGATTACGCTATTTACATTAGTTACAAGCTCTAAATAAACTCTGCAACCCATGTCTACCCACCCAAGTGTGATGTATACAGTAGAGGTAGAGATACTTTATAATATAACCAGCCCTAGTATAGAATTCACTATAAAGTAGTAATGACTTTGGCAGTGGCTGTTAAGATGTGACATGCCATGGGGAAACTTCCATGACTACCACGTCATCATTTCTAGGCTATTTCTAATAATAAAAAAGAAATAACAATGAAACAGTGGTTGCGGAGAGAGTGAGAAACAGGGAGATAGATGTACATCAGAGGATGGAAAGTAGCAGTTACGTAGGATAAACAAGTCTAGCAACCTAATGTACAACACAAGGACTATAGTTAATAAAATTGTATGGTATTTTGGGGTTTTTGTTAAATAGTAGATTTGAGCCACTCTTGTCACAAAAAAGTAACCATGTGAAGTGATAGATATGTTATTTTGCTCTGTATCTCCCATAACGTCATATTGTATACCTCAAATATACATGATAAAATTTATTTTAAACACAGCGATAGCAATAACAATGATAATGATATTTAAATATGAATAATTGAATTTGTAAGAAGTATGAATAACATCTTCAGGACACTTTACTATGTTTATTAATCCCCAACATACAGTCTAGAAAAAGTGTGGTAGATGATATGTAAACATGGCTTTAAAATAGTTTCCTAGACAAATCCTTCCCTCTCCCACATTTGAAAAATGTTGGTATTCATAAGTACTTTCTTTAGAGAATTTGGAAGCATTAATGATATGAACTATGTTCAAGAAAGTTTGTTACAGAAATTATTAGGGGAATTTTGTTTTGATGCTTATTCTCTGATAATATTTAGCAGCAGAGACTGGAGAATAGCCAAGCCTTCAGCAAAGGCATTCATGTTCTCGCCTGTTTATATCGATACTCATTTACCCTATTTGTCAGGGAGAAAAATAAAAGTTAGGAAAATATATATATGTATGAAGAGCAAAATACTGAACCTAGGTCATGCTTAAATACAGTATTAAATATCAGTCTACTAAAAAATAGGTTAATCAGTAGAGCTGACACAAAACTATTTGATTTGTCTAATTGGCATTTCTTTATAATGATTTAGATTTTGCTTTTCTGTTTTGAACTCCATCTTTTACACTTTCAGTTCAGCAAGTCTTCCTTTTGGTTCTCCCTCCTGAGACACATGGTGTAAAACATTCTACCCTGGGCATCCTTCCCTAACCAACCCCTCTGTCCCATCCCTCTCACTCCCCCATCACAAGTAAGTCATCTGTGAGCCAATGCTCCTTACTGAGTGGGCTGGCGTGACATCTGCTATCCAAAGCAGGGCACATGGAGCCCTCCAGACACTGGGATGCTCTCTCAAATGGTTTAAAGCATGAACTATCCACTAAACTCATTGCTGGTTTATGAGGAGTCAGTTGAGGCAAAGAAAGTTTAAATAATCATTGGCCATACACAATGATCCTGAACAGGGTAGTGTACACAGTCTAAACATTATTTGACATGCTTACCTACCCTGATCAAAATACAGAGCCACAATTTGTAAGAGTCTCCAGAATTTGTAGAAGTCCAACACCTATTCCTTAAAGATGAAAAAAGTATCTTTTTCCTCAAAATGCAGCTCCATCTATTGGAGTTGGTAAATATTTAGAAAATAGCATGCACAGATTTCTACACATTTTAATAAGATGCCGAGTCTTTTTGACAAGGTGACTTTGTTTCCTTCGTGGGCTGGGAAAATATGAATAGAAAAACTGTGGAATGTCATTTTTTATTTAATATCATTTTATAGCTCTCTTTTCAAATGAAAAGCTAGATGAGAATGCAAAATCAGAGAAAATGATCCAATTTAAGCCAGTCTGCTTTTTCTGACTTGTTTATTTATCTGAAAGTTTTTCAGTAATATTTTAGGTGGAAAATATTGTCAGAAATAGAATATTTGCCTTTAGGGAAATATATTGATCCACTTAATAGCACAGAAAAGTAAATGGTAAACTGAACGCTCAGAATCATGATTTATCTATGGTTTGGAAAGGGTCAAAACTCAAGAAATAAACTTGCACGTAATTTTTTCTTTCCCTGAAAGCTTTAGGGACCCACCTGTAGGACAGCATTTCAGATATTAGGATGCCTAAATGAACTTAAGTTACTCTAATTTAGCAATTGAATAATAAAAATACTAGCAAACAGGTAGCCAATTCTTATAATAACCATATTTCAAAACAACATTCCCAGAAAAACTATTATCTTTCAAAAACAAGATGTTCAGGGAACACTGTTTAATACTCAAATGTGAGACACTACATACTATGATCTCTTAGTGATTAAAAAAGCATATACTTATATTAAAAGTTCTGAGATACCTATTTTCTTTTATGTTACACAGAGTTTTCTGAATTTGTCATTATATCCTTTTTGTCATTTTGTCAAAACACAAGTGTTTCACAGGAGATAACTTTAGAAACTCTAAATTGGACTTTTTGGTGACTCTGCTCATATTGTGTAGAATTGGCTGTGTGTGCTTAAATCTTGCACATTTATGTAAGGAGTGCATGCTACATTAAGAATTCTTCTAAGTTTGTGGTCAGTTGTATCTGTGGTTAAGTTATATCCTAACTTTGAAAGGATTTTATTTATACAAAGAGTTTATGTTTGAAGATTTAAAATTAAATTATTGGAAGTTAAAAAACAAAACAAAATAGGACCCAATACTCTCCTTGCATAGCTACCTTTAAATACCACAGGTATGTTTATGAGATGACATTACCCCTGGAGGTGAACCTTTCCGATTGATACTAGAATGATTCCTTTCTTTTTTTTTAAATCTGTAAAGGGAAAGGCAGTATAAAGACATAATAAAGTTTGATTTAAAAAGGATGCTTAAATATTTATGAAATAGGCTTATAAAGGCAAAATACAGAATTAATTGGCCTCAGTCATTTGCCTTAATCAAGTGTATTATAGATGTTAATCGGCACATTCTTAAAAGATAAAGCTGACAAATCTAATATTAATATTAATTTGCTAGAATGACTTTATTTTCATTGATGATATTAAAAACAAAACATTGAAATAGATTCCTAATAGTAGGCTCACTAAGAAAAATAGACTTCTGTGGAAAATTAGAAAAGGAGAATTAAGTGATTTTAATACTTCTTTGTCCCCCAAATCTGAAATTAAGAATCTAATTAGGTTCTTTTCCTGCTCAGAGCTAATATGAACTTCAACCACTAATCTCTTTTGCTATGGTCTGATCTTATTATCTTTGTTTGTTGTGAAGACTTAGGTTTTTTTTTTTTTTTTTTTGCTGTTGTTATTGTTAAGATATATGGATATGATTTATAAGTAAAAACAAAAGGGTAAAAGATGTCATTCTTCTGTGGTTATGTGGCAGATTATTTTTCCCCTATAAGTGAGATACTGCCAATAGCTGCAGTGTTTAGTAAAAAAAAAAAACTGAACTGAAAAAGTTCCAGAGAAGAGTTACTAAAAAGAGCTGAGAGGAGGGGCAGAAATATAAGGAAAGTCTAAAATAAATAGACTTATTTTTAGCCAGAAAAGGCCAAGACTGAGAAGGGATTTCGCTGAGTGCTATAAAATTATGACTTGTATAGATAGGGAAGGCATGTCTTATTTACCAGCTTCATTGACATTTGAAGAGAATCATTTTTGGACTTATTAAAACAAGTACTAATTTACAAGGGTAATACTCTTATTAAATTTATAATTCTAAGAAGAAGGTTTGATAAAAACATATGTACCAAAAGAGTATGGATAGAAAAAGTAAATGACACATCCTAAGCAGGTTACTTGGGAAACGAGGAACGTTGGGAAACGTCTTTTATTTTTGTCAGAGCTTTATGAAGGGCTTGGCAATGGTGTGCTGGTAAACAGGCTCTCAAAAAACAATAAATAAATAAAAGCCCTGATTTGTAGCATTTGCTGATTTCCAAGGTATAAACAAATGCCCACCATGATTGACTTCAAGCTACCAATAATTTAGCAACTGGCTTACGAAGTTCCTCAGGTTTTACCAGTTTCTGTCACAACCCATTAAATATACCACTTATATTTTCACAAAATCTATGGACAAAGTTACTGTCAGAGGGAAGACTGTTCTGGTTAAATTATTAGTCAATTATTAGGAAACCCACAAGACTCCTGCAAATTAGCATGACTGGATTAATATGATGATTTGAAAATCTAATTTCATATGTCTTCCCTCGCATTTATTTAAACCTTTCATTTGATTGTCATCCATCCATCCATCCATTCATTGATACCTATTGCTTCTCTATGAGGCATGTGATGTGCATTATAAGAACAGAATGACTTGGTAGAAGAAGAGATCGAGGTGCAGGGCTCCTGAGTCTGATGATGTATGTCTTATGGGCATTGAGGAACAGTGGACCCAGGCAGACAGGCATTACATGCACAGTATCTACAGGGAAGTAAAAGATGATGCTATGGATCTGAGGAAAGTGGGGCGTCTAGTGTGCCTTTTCCAATCATTGTTGATTCTCTTTCTTTCTTTAACTGCACCCAAATGTGTGTGGTTCTTGCTAAATAAATGGCAATGTTGAAAGAAACTATGAAAAAAATAATAGCGAGACAATGATTTGTAATTAACTGAGCTAACAGCTTCATGTAAGCAAAATGAACAATTTCCAGGGGCTTTTATGTACTTCCACCAATGCATTGAAAGAATTACAATTATACATTTGTTCTAGAAAGTGGCTGGAAGGTGTTAAATTGCTTAGCTCTATTACAAATAAAAGACTTGCTTAGTAATTAACATGGAGGCATTCATTTCATGAAAGGGTATTAGTTAACTTCTTGTCATAAAATAGGGAAGATGAAGAGCTCAGGCTGAGAAACATCTTTTACTCTCACCTAAACTATATATATTTTTAGCCATTCACTGTGTCAGTCTCATGGCTGGCTTTCTGGGATAAACAGGAGTTGGCCTTTGGTGATGTAAATGATGAACAGAGATGGTGCCAGTTAAGGCGCTCAGTAACAGTTTTTTAACTAGGAAGAAACTCTTCACTGGTAAAAAATTTGCTTTGGGTTAAAGAAATAGACTTGTGTTTACTGAGCTAGCTAGTCAATAAAAATTAAGGAGAGTGAAATGTTTATATATGTACCTGACTCAGAAATCAAGATTTCCTTTGGCTAAAATGTAAAATGAACCTAGAATATTTCTGATTTCACTTTATTTATATATATGAATAAAACGTCATCTGGTTGTACAGATAAGATATATTTGGAATTTCTTGAGGCATGTTAGTTGTTTTAAGTCATTAGGTAATAACAATACATCACTATTATTTATTATTAATCAATTTTCAAATATTTGAGTATAAATCTTGAAGTTTCCTATGTTTGCTTGCAGAACACTTTTTGTGAAAGAACTGGTAACTTCATTGTGAAACTGCAAGCTGATCAGTTCATTCATTTTTGTAAACCCCACATCTAGCACAGTGGTTGGCACAGAGGAAGTGCTCGATAAATAATTGTAAAATGGATAGGGATGTGTTAAGACTATTAAGTGATAAAAAATTATCTTCAACTTGATAGATTTAGTAATGATTTTGTCATTCAGATCTCTTCTGTAGAACCAGGTGATGAATATTCAGAAAACATAAGAAATGCGATCTTAGGCAGCATGCATAATTTTGGCATATAATCACTGCTTGTAATGCTTACAATTATTTACAATATTTGATGGTGGTGGAATATTTTCATCAGAGTTGACATAACCACATTATATCATTTATTCTTAAAGTAACAGACGTTGAAAGAGATTGAAGTAAATAAACCAGTGATAATTTAACTGACGTGACATATTTCTTTTAAAAGGTGAATGTCAACCTGCTGAGATGAGGAGCATTTCTAAAAACTGTTTAGCTTAGTGCAGTTTACCTTCCTGTGGTATTTATTTACTGTGGATATAGAACATTTCCCTTGTGGATTTGCTACAAAACTCTCTTGATAATACGGTGTTTATTAATCTTTCTCATTTGCATTTTTTTTTTTTTTTTTTAGTGCATTCATATCCCTTGCTGGAATTTGAACATTCTGGGTAGGTTTGTGGAGCATTGTGCCAATTGCTGAGGCTACAGATTCCTTCCCTATATTGGCACCCTTATGATGATGAAACATTGCACAGCCACTTAGCCATCATAGAACAGACATGCTGCACAGCTCAGTATTCTCACCTCACCAGGAGCCTCTAGAATCAGCAGGAACAGAGTGTAGGGGTAGAGTCAACATATTCCTTTAAGAGTTGCCAAAACCGCCCGATAGACAAAGGCCTCAAATATTTCAGATAACATAAAAATCGACCAAAATAGGATGCCTCATTATGATTAGAAAAGAGAAAAGAACAACTCATGTTTTTCCTCCTATTTAGTCATACAAGACACATCACTGATGTCATTTTAAAAATACTGAGATTACTAAATATATGCATATGTATATATACATTTGCATATGCGGGAGTATGTTCATCCTACTTCACAAAACATCCCCCCACAGTGGCTGTCTGAGGACACAGAGGACGGACATGGAGAGGAGGGTGCTCACTGCTCCCCATGTAGTTTTCTAGCCATTTCAAGCACAGCAACTCCTGCAAAAAGAATAACACTTAATCCTATATATTTTTTACAAGGAAATTGAAGGAAGAACTGTGATTTTTTTAAAAAAATGCATTTCTGAATTTACCTGAACTGAACTTTGTGGCCCCAATGCTTTTATAAACTTCCATTCAAATGATGCCATCCTCATGCTTGGCTGTTTATCAAGCACTTTCCTCAAGTAATAAGAAACATTTTCTTATACTATTTCTTTCCTTGCTTGTGAGTTTCTGACAAGTTCTATAACATCCATTCTTTAAAAGTCTTCCATTCCTGATAAGAAGAAATTTGGTGGCAATGAAATTTAGGCATCTTGGGAGAATATTAGTTAAAAAGCAATTTGGAGGTTACTTTGTAAATTTTTGACTAATTAAAGACATTATGAATTGAATGAATTTTAAGATAAGAGAGCTAATATAGTAATAACTTCTGGTGCAAAGATTCTGTAAGTGTTAACTACAGCAAGCTTTGAAAGAAAGATTGGACAGGTCAAGGGAGTGGTGTCTGGGGGTGGTTATAAAAATATGGCCATAAATAGATTTGGTTAGCGGGAGTGAGGGACAAAAACTAGTCCAGGCAAGAGGAAAACGTCCAGCTACTTCAGTTGTGCAGGCAGAAAGCTAGCTTCCTGGTGTCAGATAAAAAAGAAATTTGGATTTAAGTAAGGAGAGACTTTATTCCAAAGGATTATTACGAGAGTGGAGAGGGACTGTAACAGGAGGAGGAAGGAGGAAGATGTCTATAGTAGGGAGAACACACCTGTCTGGAGATCTACCAGGTCTCAAGGGTTAGGCAAAAAAAAAAAAAGGTTTTCTTTTGTAGGGAGGAGTAAACAAGGATAGAATGTAGCATGAACCAGGTTTGGGGGAGTGGGGTGAAGAACAGTGGTGTGATCAGACAACAGAGAGGAGAATGTTTTATTCTGAAGCCAGATTATTCTCCAGAAGGGCTGTTAAGGAAGGTTGTGTGTTGGCTCAGACTGAAGATGGTCCGAAGTACAGGGTTCTAAGGGAAGAAGAGAATCTTAACCAAAGTTTGATTAGCAATCGCTTTATTCTGATTGATCAACTAGTTATTATGTTTATGAGGCCAAGAATGGACATGTGGAAGGTCTGTGTCTGGCCTTGTCATAGGTAAACCAGGGTATATCCATGAGTCTTATCTAAGTTACATGGGGAAATGTGTTTCTTTGCAGTAAGCCATTTCTCAGAACACAAACAGTGGGAGAATTTCTTAACCTTCGCTGTTTTCCAGAATCATAAGGCTTTGGTAAAATTCAACATTGTCACCAGCAATGAGAGGTGGTGCAGAACAGCAGTTGGTGTCAGAGCTCCAAGGACTAAATGGAGTGTCTGGGGAGACGGTCAGAGCTTATTGATGGGGAGTCCCTGAACAGATGGCATGCTGAGATCAGACAGGCAGGCAGGCCTGCAAAATGTCGCCATAAGGAATATTTATCCCTAGCAGCAGGATCTCAGACACGGGGCTGGACTTCAGAGGCAAGATTTCATTTCTCAGAGGTAGGATGTTGCCAGTAAGATGGAGCCCCAAAGCTCAAAGTATATAAGGTGGGTTTTTGGAAACCAAGCATTTCCATTAGAGTAACCAAGTCATCAACAGAGCTGAATTCACAAATTGGAGGCAGGTTGGAGAACATTGAAAATAACTCTTCTTCACACAAGTGGATGAGATTTATCTCGGACTCTGGAACTTCAAAATGGTTCAGCTCTTGTGGCATGGAGGGATGTGCAAGGAAAGCGAACAGGCAGATCCTGGCACATAATATCTTTAAAAAAGCATTTCTTCTTAAAGAAAACCAAGTTATTTTCAGCCTGAATAATAGCCTAGTGTATCATGAACTTCTATTATTTCCATACTATATACTTTGGAATTTCTTTTTGTTTTATAGGTCAGCATCCTGAGTCTCATATGGGGAAAGCATAGTTAAATTTAGGAAGAAAATAGAATATAAATAGCTATATTAAAGGATTGTAAGGTTTGAAAAATTACATGTCAAAATTGAAAATATAAAAGTTAGGTTCTTGTGAATTTCTGTACTTTTAAATTTCTTTTCTATTTCTCCTGTGTTGATAACATTAATGTTGAATATTATTTTTATTCCAAATGTTGAGTATACTTTCTATATGCATTATGGAGACTTTTATAAATGAATTGCATGTGGTTTACCATTTACTTTCCTTAGTTTACTGTAAGATTATTTAAATATCCAAGAAGGGCTGATGATATATAAATATAAATGCTGCATAATAGAAAAATCCTGTTTTATTATTTTTAATTCATAAGAATTTTTGTGAAAATTTTACATATGGGAAGAAAATATATTATTTTCCTGACCCCATATAATACAAGTTCCCAGCGATGAATTCAAATATTGCAGTCACCTCAGAACTGCTCTCTATGTTTGGTCTAGTAAGTCCTGAATTATTTTATTTAAATCCCAAAGGTTTATATGGGTTACAGAGTGGTACTTAACCAGATTTGTCTGCTGAATGCTGTCTCATACCACGTAGCTGTAACTGTACTATCATAACTATACTGGTATGCCATATATGTGTTATACATAGAGATGTTACTATGTATGTATAAATAATGATGTTTCTGCTTTCCAAATCAGCGCTAAGTCTTAGAGGATTATAGGTGTATCTTGCACATCTTTGACAATCCTAAGGTTGTCAAACTGTTTGACAACCTTAAAATGGTGTTGTATTCATGATCAGCATTCAATATATGTTTGGTGATTTAACTTAAAAACTTAAATCTTAAAATGAAGTGTCATTCTTTTAATCCTTATGCATGTCAACCAATTTCTAACCCCACGGAATACAATAGTTAGAATGTGTCTAGACACATGCGTGGGATGTCAAAGGTGTGCTGAGGGGCTCCCTCCCTTGGACCCTGAGCACAGCCTGCTCTCCGCCTCTCTGCTCCCTGTCTCGGTCTTCACTTCCTCCCCACAAGATACATTCCAAAGAACTTTCCTAGAATAGAGATCTGACCTTTGTTTCTCCCACTTGTGCCCAGTGCTTCAGTCATCCTTGCCCGCAGGCAGTTGTTTGAATAAGCCACAGTTTTCAAGTCTGGCTGCCTCTGTGCACACCGCCCCCTCTTCCTGTTGTGCCCTCATCTCTTTCTCCTGGCGAACTTCCACCCAACACTGGGCATTTTCTCTGGCTTCCCCAGGTAGAGTTTGCCATTGTCATCTTTGCAACCTCACTGTACTTTGAACTTGCCTCCCTTTCCTCTGCATTGCATTTATCTGTTCCTGTTCCTGCCTACCCCAAGTGAGGGCAGAGGTCCGATTTTATTCCTGTGTGTGTTCCCAGGGCTTTGCCTTGCACAGTTCCAGTGAATTATCAATGCATTTCAATAATTTTTTCTTCTGTAGAATAAGAGGGGTAGATTTCAGTAAATCAATGCACTTGGGAATTATTCCTAAATATAATTATATCTGTGCAAATATAAAATCTTATAAATTTGATACTGTTATTTGTTAGATATGGAAAATTTTTAAATTTTATGGTAGTATTGATAATCATATTATTATGATACCACTAGTACTATTTTGATTCATCTACTTTAGTCAGTTATCAAAAACATTTTTTGAGTATCAGATTATAATACACATACTGTGGACATGGCACATCATGGTAATAAATAATCAATTATTATTATAAATTAAATATGCGTTTATAAATGAATATATCAATATTTACATATGTTATTCTGTTTAATCATAGAGATATATTTTAGAGTTTATTGGGGATATGAAAAACTTTATTATTTATTTTAATATGCTTTTAATTTTATTTATTTATTGTTTATTTTTATTTATTTTATTCATTCATTTTTATCTTATTATAATTTTAATTTGCTTTTTGTTTAATTGATTTACTTTTAATATATTTTTATTTTATTTATTTATTTCAATTTGCTATTAAAATATGGTGTTTTTCATTTACCTATTCATGAACCTGCAAATCAAAAATACAGTGAGAAAGTTTGATGGAAGCATAAAGAAGAGAATAATTAATTCTTCTTGGAGATATCATGGAAGTTTGTACAAAAAAGAGCATTTTTAATCTAGGCCTTTGATGATGACTAATACTTTTCCAGGAGGAAGTCCCATTCTCTGTGGAAAAGTGGCCTGAACATCTGGGGTGTGTTTGGAACTATGGAGTCCAGGTTAGAAGGGACATAAGGGGAGATGAGTTTGAAAGGCAGAGAGAAACTAGTTCTTTGCGAATCTTGTAATAATAAAAAATAGCCATTATACTCTGATAGCCTTTCCTTGTTTAGTCTAAAGTAAAATATTATTTTTATCTTATAGTTGGATCACCTCCTTCATTTTGTTGATAGGAGTTTTTAAAAAAATAATTAATGGATTACAAAAAAAGTACTTGACAAATAAAGATGTTAAAATAACGGGTCAACATCCATAAAATGAATGTAAATTTCTGTGGATTCTTAGTTTAGCATTGTAATCATTTTTCATAATACGCATAAAATACAAAGGTTGAGTGAGATTTCTTAAAGCAACCATTGCTATATATAGTATTTAAGTATTTCCTCTATTTTTAGACCCATATTGGTTTTTTCAGAATTCATTGCCATAATGTATTATGACGTTAAATTAAATTGTGTACAGATTTCTTCTAGAAGCAAAATTTATGGATTTCTTTCATGTAAATGCATACTCTTTTTTTCTTTTGAAGATCTTAATTGCATTCTCTTGCCTAGGTAGTGGACGAATTTGAACAAAAATTCAATCACATAGTTTGATCTTATTTTTCCCCTTTGGCATTTCTTGCCAGTGTTCAGATCTCATAATAATTAAAAAAAATTAGGTTGGCACGGGAGCAACTGCACAACCACAAAACTAGTCAGAATTGGCAGAGATATCAAGAGCTTGGCTGATGTTTTGGCACTTGCTTTCGCAATTGAAGAGGACATCTTCAAATAAATAGACTGTTCCAGTATTTTGGATTTCAAGAAGGCTCATTTTAAAATTCTTTCCTATTTTGAATTAAGCCATGACTATTCATGGCTGGAGTAGCTGCCCTGGCCTTGCAAACGTGGTCTGTCTTGATCAGGACGGCTGGTCTTTAGAATCAGGACTGAGTGCTATGCCATCAGTGGGTTGCAATGAACCATTTTAATAATTAAGGTTTGTAGTCTCACTTTCCACAAAATGAAATCCTTCCTTGCCAAGGGTAGTTTACTTCTCAAAGATAAACACATTTGTTTTTATTCCCATCCTGGTAATATAGATGCAATAAGGAAGGCCTGCTTTCAAAATATTGGTGCAGGCTCACTATTTTTCAAATAAAAGCTATCCCTGTCTGTTGCGTGGATGACTACCATGGTCTTCAAACTAGTCTTTTGGTCTTAAAAGTATACGCCTCCTCCACCCCATTCATTCCCCACCTCACACCCAGAGTTATCATTCCAAAATACAGATTTCATGACGTCTTCTTCCTACTTAACATCTGGCAATGGATTATAAAACATAAATTGTAGACTTACGAGCAAGGCTGCAAGGCTACTCATGATCTGCCCCACCACCCACCTGTCCAGTCTTCTTTCTTCCCCGTGGCCAACCCGCCCTTTCCTCTTTCATGGACTGTTCTCTGCACCCCAACCTTCACTTTGTTAACTTTACCTCATCTTTCCATTCTAGCATGACACATATTTTCTTCCAGAAAGCCTCTTGTGACCCTCTGAGCCAGGGATAGATGTTGCTCCAGTGTACTTACCATAATGTTATGCTTATCCCCTTATATTTCCTATTTATTCTCTATTTCTACACATTAGGGAGAAATTATAAGGCTAGGTGGCTTGTTCACCTTTTCTCCTCCTATTTTTCTTACCACTTATAAGGTACTCACTAAATATTTACTAAATGGATGTGATAAGAAATATCAAAAGCGTGAGATCATTAAGGCGCTGAGTTTCTTGTCATCAAGAATGTTGACAAGTCTTGATTTGTCAACATGAAAAGTCTTGATTTAAATTATTTAAATCTGAAAAGTCTTGATTTAAATTATTTCAACCTCTCTGAGCCTATTCACATTTCCTCAACTGTAACATGAGAGTGTCTGGACCATATAAATTCTATATCCCATCCCTACTATTCTACGATTCTATTTTATGATTAAACAAAAAATTACTAAGGACTGTTTTCCCAACAAAGTATTACATATAAGATGCAATGCAAAAGATATGAAAGAAATAAACTGATAATATTGTTGGGGAAAGAAGGCATGAATATGAAAAACAAAAATAGAAGGCATAAATCTTTATGAAATGTGCCAGTCTTTACATCTGCCAAATAAAGGAAACTAAAGAATGGTAGCATTGGTTGGTTTTATTTTGAGAAATGCTCTTGGATAGAACTTAGGATGCTACATGAAGTTAGAAAATACCTTAAAGTGAAAAGGTAGTGTGAAAAATGATATCAGTGTCATGACTGTGAGCCCTTTATAACAGCAGAAGAACATTAAAGTTTCACAAAATGGGATTTTCTGGTTACAGAGCAGTACCAGAGTGCTATTGGGTGACAAATATCTGCAAGTAGGTTTTTTGGGAACATTTTTAGGTCAGTTTACTTACACCATAGCTATAGACATTAACTCAATACTACTTGCATTGAAAGCTCAAAATTTCCAAGTAATAAGAATCCTTTGCATGGCATCATGCTAGGAGCAATATGTCACAGTTGTGCATTTTGGTTTTCAGTGGATAAGTTTCATTTTTCCAGAGCTTCTGAATCCTGTGATATCTTTAGAGGAGAAATTTAATAAACAGGAACAGTTACTGACTGATATTCATAACTGTGTTTATTTATAGGAGTTTGATTTTTTAGTAGTATAAGAAGTCAAGACAGGAACATGTGAAAAACATCACTTATAATTGGCCTTAATTGTTAAATAAGATAACATCAATAAAACACCTAACAGGAAGAGAGGTGGGCCTTCAATTAATGTGGTTTCACATCACTTCTTGTTCACTGCCTTCTTGATCAAAATGTTGGGCCATTAAAATATATAAATCTTCAACCCTCAATCATTTGTGCTTATTCTTTCCCATCCAAAACTTTCCTATCCAAAAAGATGTCCTACAAAAAGCAAAACGTTTCCACTCCCAGGAAATAAGAAATTTGAATCCATCTTCTACTAAGTATGACAAGAAGATAATTTTCCAGATGGAGGGAAAATGAAAAACAATCTTATTTGTCAAAGTTTCACTGTCTGTAAGTCTTGAATGCCCTTGTTTCCCATTTTACTTGTCTAAATTCTTCTCACGCTTTAAGATTTTATTCAATATGTCAAAATTCCCATTAAGCCTGTCATGAGTACCTCACTTGGAAGAAACAGATTTTTTTCTTCATAGCCATTGCAGATTATCTGTATATATTGAAGGGTTTTGGATTGAGTATGTCCATATAATGACAGAGGTGGCATGGTATGGGGGTGAATTTGGAGTTATTTTATCCATCCTGCAAATTTAAAAGATGAGGAAACAGTGACAAAGAAGTTAATAAATTAGTCATTGTCTAGTTATATATAGAATTTCTCAGATTTTATATTACACTTATGTTTTATCCCTGCATATTGATATATCTTCCACTTGCCACAACTATATCTGGTTTGAAAGGCTCTCTGAAATGCCTATATATCCATCTGACCTTTATTTTCTGCAACTGCTCAAAAGAAAACCTCTGTTGGTCAGTTTTTGGTATTGTTTTTATTTTTCCAGAATATACTGTCTTCTACTCTCATATTGGCACTGTTTTCAAAACTATGATTATTGAACATTATTAAGTCTTTTGGTTAAAATGATTTCCCCTCATTTATCCTGCCAACCTCCCTATTCAGTGCCCAAAGCCCCACTTAACACTGGCCTTAATGAAGTATTTCTTAATTACTTTAGCATGACATCTTCTCTAACTCTTTATCCATTTATTTTCTGTGTTTTAAATGCCCACATTATTATATATGCATCGATTTGTTCATTAGTTGTTTCTCGTACTTACGTCTTAACAACTGGATTAGTATAATCATCTTATGGGTGTGGTTTTAGTTTTTGCCCAGCACTATTGCCTTGTGTGTGTTTAGTGGTAGCTCAATAGTCTTCTTGGTACTGGGGAGGACAATTTGCTATCTGCCACATTTTGTAACCTTTGAGGTTCCTACGAGAAGTTTTTCAAAATGTGTTAAGAATCACGTGTCTAGAGACAATATATTAGGTGGGCTTAAAAGAACTGTCATTTTAGGAAAAATCGCAAAGGCCTGGGATAGAGAGCAAATGGTGTTGGTAAGTGTGATGAGGGTGAATGGATATCTTTTTCTGGACAATTCTGGTTTGTAAACTATGAAATATAACTTCAAATTGGCCTTGGAGAACATGGCTCACAGTAATCAAATAAGTGTAAGAAGAAATTGCATCATACATTCAGTGTGAATATTTATTAACTAGTTTATATTTCCACTACAAAATCATTGTGACAACCCAACGAGAAAGCAGAGAAGTGGTTATTTCAAAGCACTTATCTGTTGGTTCACTTATCCAATGTGTTCAGATAAATGAAATCTGACAGGATTCCCAGCAGGGCTGCTGTCATGACGTTGATGCTTTTGATTAGATACCAAAGAAGGCCATCTTCAGAGGCTGTTATTTGGATTAATTCCCAGGGCTGATAGCTACCACCACAGTACCTTGAAAAAGAAATACCATTACAAGGTATTCATATGCAAATAAGACAGTGATTTAATATCGTGAAGTTTGAGAGAATTGAGGAAATCAACAAAACGGTTCTTTGAAGATTTTGTAACTCTAATAGAAATGAAAGAGATAACAGCTTTGTGAGGTACATCAAAAGCTGGGGTGATGGGCCTAGCATGTCAATTGATTTCCTCAGGGGGCATAATGGAGCCTTTATGAAAGTCCCTGTTGCGTCACAAAACAGGATTTCTATACCTTAATACCAGATTGCTAACATTATCACTGTAGTGAGTGACTGTAACATCTGGCAAATTGAAAATAAAATATAAGCTTTTTTAAAAAAATATGAAAGTTAGTGCCACTTTACAAGAAACATCTTTGATAAGGGTAGGCATTAAACCACTTCAATTAATCGATAAATCTAGTTGAAATCATGAGGAAAATATAGTCCTAAGCTGAGAGATATATTTGATAGTATTGGGGTGAAATACAACTTGCATAGGATTTGGATAGAAAACATTTGACTGGTTTTATGAAAGAAAGCTCAATTATCATTACATGAAATTTTCTTACTATTTTAACTATGCTTACATTGAGCTTTTTAAAATATGACAATGCTGAACAACACCATAGGAATTTTTAAATCTACAAACTTTTATTTGTCATTTATTGATTCATTTATTCAGAAAGTCCTTGTAAAGATCAGTGGAGCATTGTTAGAACAACAAACAAGTAGAATTGAGAGGTGTTAAGGCCTGATGGACAGAATGTGAAAGCCTGGTGGTGACAGGGAAGTGAATGAACTAAAATGAAGGGTAAAGTTCTGCTCATGATAGAATGCACCGCCTCTGACAAAAATGCAAAAGGAACCATATTATGAAAGACAGAGCTAGGTGGTAGGGGAATTGAGCTGTCCTCTCACCTAAAAATACTCTGACCCAATTTTGTTATGAATGGACATTTTATAATAGAAAATTAAGAGGACTTTTAAAAGAATTATTTGCTATTTTAAGCTATTTGCTGCTACAGAAATATTTTTAATGTTTGTTGCCATTTCTATCAGTTGTGCTTTATTTAGAGTCTGACAACTGGTTCGTTACTCCCTTAAGAGAGGGTAAGGACTAGAGCATAACTAAGAAATGTGCCTCTGAAAAAAATATCAAATCATAATTTATTTCATAGCATAATTTCCCAACAGAGTGCCTTGTACTCAAGTAACAGTGAGTTGGGAGAAAATGTCCATTTTGTAATTTAGAAAGCCCATGTCAAGAGTAAAATCTCAGAGATTTTCCCTGTGTAATATACATGATTTCACCTGGAACATATCTATAACCCTTTGAAAGGCCAGTACCATAGCAGCAGGCACCTTATTACTTAAAGGCATGTATTTATAACTACTTGGAGCTGATCCGCAGGGTTGGCACATGGGGATAATAACCTGTCATAATATGGAAAGCCTGATTTCCTAGAGTGCCTTTTCAAAAATTTTATAATATATTTCAGATTGGACAGGATGGAAATTTAGTTCCTGTTACAGTAAGCTAGTCATGATCAGGGTTTCTCAATCTTATTTTTGATTGACCTATTAACTTCATTATCAAAAAAGACCCTTTGAACCACTTGTCTATATGGCTTATATTTGACACCTCTCTCACATACACGTGCACACAGATAGGTTTACATAAACCCACACCTTAAAAGGATGGAGAAAACAAATGGCTGGGCAGGGGAGTGCTTAATCACAGGATGCTCTCTCCACCAAAGCTAAGAAGGCAGTTCTGGGAATCCTAGTGTCTCCCACCCCATTTTTGAGCCTCTTTCTTCCTTTGCTGCTTGCTGCCTGGGAGCCACACCCCAGAGACCTCAGAGCATCCAGCTAGCCAAGGACTAGCTTGAATCTCTAAGACCTTCTAGTATTTAAAAAAATAAATAAATAAAACTATTTTCTTGAAGACATTTCCTCACATCTTTGCCCTGCTCAGAAATGTAAGAAATCTCCAAGAAATACTAATTATATTGATAGAATATCAAATGTTAAAATTCTTTTCTAATTTAGTTGTTAAATTCTATAGATAAAGACTTATGTGTGATTTGTAAAACATACAATGTAATGAAAATTGAGGTCTTTCTCCCCCCCTCTAAATATCAATGTGCTACCTGAAAATCTACTGAAGCAAGGAAACAACTTACAGTCACAGGGAAATTCTTACCTCTCATAATTAAGCATAGATTTACTCATTCTATTTTAGCTATATGCATACTAGGTATAAACAAATATTTCTCCCAGGAGAAAGTACCCATATATAATGTTGAAGATAGCAATTAATATCTAAGGTATAGCTGGGTAATACATATTGAGTTTTTGCATTTGTTCTAATATTAATATATAGTGATCTTTGGCCTTAGAACACAGCCCACTCATTACATGCTACTGGTTATGAATGTGATTTTAAAAAGTCATTTATTTTCTAAGTGGTTAAAGTATCAATTTAGTAAATGGCTTTTTCTTATGTAAAAGGGGGATTTGGAAAATAACTACTCATATTTTATACAGCATTTTGTAGCGTGTTAGTTGCTTACAAGTATATTATCCTATGAGATCCTCATAAGGACCACGAGATGAGGCAGACCAAGTTCTTCCCTATATTTTACAGATAAAACAGGATCTCAGAGAAGTTATGACCTGCTCGATATCACACAGCTAATAAGTAGCTCCAGCTGCACACTTAACTCACTTTTCTGTAAAGGCAGAAAATGAGTAAAAATCAAGCTGACATCCAGGCATTTTTTTTTCAAAATGAAGTTCATTAACCTTCAATGAACTACTCAACCTGGTGTCCTGTATCAACTTAATGCCCATCAAATCCTCAGATTCCTCCAACAACTGTTGCACCAATTATTGACTCATATCATCCAAGAGAGGGTGAATTGTTTTATTCACTTAATTAACAAGGCATTAGTGTGTGTATTTCATTTTAAAAATGAAATTTTAAAAATTACTGTAGAAATTAGCTAAGTAGGAAATACTTTTTTACATAGTCTTTTTTTTTTTTTTTTTTAAATATCAAGGGCAAAAAATGTTTTACATTACATGGATTGTTTTTGTAATGTTTGAGTCCTGGCTATAGGTATGCCCATCACCCAGATAGTTTTCATATTACCCATTAGGTTCGTTTATTCCCCTCCCCTCCTCCCCCCTTCTCTCTGGTTAATTGCCACTGCGTTTTACTTCCCTCTGTGCAGATGTGTGCCCTTCAGTTAGTTCCAATTTAATAGTGAGTACATGTGGTATTTGTTTTTCCATGCTTGAGATACTTTACTTAAGAGAATAGTCTCCAGTTCCATCCAGATTGTTGTCAAAGGTATTATTTCATCTTTTTTATGGCTGAGTAGTACTCCATGGTATATATATACACCACATTTTATTAATTCACTCATGAATTGATGGGGACTTGGGTAGATTTCACATCTTTGCAATTGTGAATTGTGCTGCAATAAACGTTCTAGTGCAGGTGTCTTTTTTGATGAAAAGTCTTCTTTTCCTTTGGGTAGACACCCAATGGTATAATTCCTGGATCAAAATGGTAGGTTTACTTTTAGTTCTTTGAGGAATCTCCATACTGGTTTCCATAGAGGTTGTACTAATTTGCAGTCCCACCAACACTGTATAAGACTTCCTTTCTCTTTGCGTCCACTCCCGCATCTATTGTTCTTGGACTTTTTATTAAAAGCCATTCTAACTGGGGTAAGGTGATATCTCATTGTGGTTTAAATTTTCATTTCCCTGATGATTAATGATGTTGAACATTTTTTCATATGCTAATTGGCCATTTGTCTTTCTTTTGAGAAGCTTCTGTTCATATCTTTTGCCCATGTTTTAATAGGGTTGTTTGTCTTTTTCTTGCTGATTTGCTTGAGTTCTTTGTAATTTTGGTTATTAGCCCTTTATCGTATGTGTAATTTGCAAATATTTTCTCCCATTCTGTAGGTTGTCTATTTGCTCTGTTGATTATTTCCTTAGCTGTGCAGAAGCTTTTTAATTTAATCAGGTCCTATTTATTAATTTTTGTTGTTGCCATGATTGCCATTAGGGTCTTAGTCATAAATTCTTTGTCTAGGCCGATATCTAGAACAGTTTTTCCTACATTTTCCTCTAGAATTCTTATGGTTTCATGCCTTAGATCTAAGTCTTTTATCCATCTTGAATTAATTTTTGTGAGTGGTGAGAGGGTAAGGCTTCTGTTTCATTCTTTTACATATGGCAATCCAATTTTCCAAGCCCCATTTATTATAATAAATAGGGCTTCCTTTCCCTAGTGTATGTTGTTGTTGGGTTTGTCAAAGATCAGCTGGCCATAGGTATGTGGTTTTAATTCTGGGTTCTCTATTCTGTTCCATTGGTCTATGTTTCTACTTTTATACCAGTATCACGCTGTTTTGGTTACTGGAGCCTTGTATTAGAATTTGAAGTCAGGCAATGTGATCCTTCCAGATTTGTTCTTTTTGCTTAAGATGGTTTTGGCTGTTTGGGCTCTTTTTTGGTTCCAAATGAATCTTAGGATTATTTTTTCTAGATCTGTGAAATATGATCTTGGTATTTTGATGGCGATTGTATTGAATCTGTAAATCACTTTGGGCAGTATGGACATTTTAATGGTGTTGCTTCTGCCAATCCATGAACAAGGGATGTTTTTCCATTTGTTTGTGTTATCTCTGATTTCTTTCACCAGTGTTTTGTAGTTCTTGTAGAGATCTTTCACCTCCTTGGTTAAGTAGATTCCTAGGTATTTTATTTTCTTTGCAGCTATTGTGAATGGTATTGACTCCTTGATTTGACTCTCCCCTTGATTGTTAATAGTATATAGAAATGCTACTGATTTGTGTACATTTATTTTGTAACCTAAGACTTCACTGAATTTATTTATCAACTCTAGGAGTCTTCTGGTGGAGTCCTTAGAGTTTTCCAGATACAAGATCATATCATCAGCAAACAGGGATACTTTGACATCCTCTTTGCCTATTTGGATGCTTTTTATTTCTTTCTCTTGCCTAGGGCTTCCAATACTATTTCTTCCTGATTCAGGTGTGGGAGGTTGTGTGTTTCCAGAAATTTACCCATTTCTTCTAGGTTTTCTAGTTAGTATGCGTAGAGGTTTTCACAGTATTCACAGATGATACTTTGTAGTTCTGAGGTATCAGTTGTAACAGCCAACTTACAGAATGGGAGAAAATATTTGAAAACTATACATCCAACAAAGGACTAATATCCAGAATCTACAAAGAACTCAAACAAATCAGCAAGGAAAATACAAAGAACCACATCAAAAAGTGAGCAAAAGACATGAACAGAAGTTTTTCAAAAGAAGATAGGCAAATGACCAACAAACATATGAAAAAATGCTGAACATCACTAATTATCAGGGAAATGTAAATTAAAGCTATAATGAAATATAACCTTACCCCTATTAGAATGGCCATTACTAAAAAGTCAAAAAACAATAGATGCTGGTGTGGATGCAGAGAGAAAGGAATGCTTATGCACTTCTGGTGTGACTGCAAATTAATACAACCTCTGTGGTAAACAATATGGAGATGCATCAAAGAAATAAACATAGACCTACCATTCAATCCATCAATCCCACTCTGGGTATCTTCCCAAAGGAAAAGAAGTCATTTTATCAAAAAGACACGCACACTCAAATGTTTATCACAGTACAATTCACAATTGTAAAGATGTGGAATCAACCTAAGTGCCCATCAATTTACTAGTGGGTAAAGAAAATGTGTATATACACACACACACACACACACACACACACAAACACACACCATGGAGCACTACTCAGCCATAAAAAAGAATGAAATAATGTCTTTTGCAGCAACTTGGGTGGAACTGGAGACCATTATCCTAAGTGAAGTTTCTCAGGAATGGAAAACCAAACACCACATGTTCTCACTAATAAGTGGGACCCAAATGATGGGTGCATACGGGCACAAAGAGATATAAAGGACACTGGAAACCAAGAAGAGGGGAGGATGGGAGGGGAGCGAGGGATAAAAACTTACCTATTGGGTACAATGAACACTATTCTGGTGACAGGCACACCAAAAGCCCTTACTTAAGCATTATACAAAGTATCGATTTGCACCCCTTTAATATTTTGAAATAAAAGACATCAAAGAAAAAAATTAATATGTATTTATATACACATATGTATTTCTATTGTCTTATTTTTATTAGAACGTTGTCCGTAAAGAGATTGTTTTTATTGCTTTCTAAGTATATAAATTGTAATGCTGTTATGAGATTTGCCATTCTGTTCCCAAAGTGTCACCTATAATTTTAGCAACAGCGACCATAATAATGGCTTAGATGTTCATAGCACTTACTATGTTCCCCTAATGTCTCACATATATTAACTCATTTAATGACCTAAAGCTCTGGATTTAAATAGATGATCTGTGATAAATGGTGGAGTTTTGCCCACTATTACTCTCTCACTGCATCATTTTCAACCAACTTATGCCTGCTTCAGTTTTTCTTATTTGATTACCTTGTAGAACTGCTTAAGATATAGACATCTTGCAATATTACTCAAATTTTCTACAAAACCTTCTGTAACTCTTTGTGATTAAATAACTATTTTCTTAATATTCTGAGATCCTTTCTGTGTCTTTTTATTCTCTGATCATTTCTAGTGTGAACATTTTTTCTTGCATTCTCTGCTGTACTTGAAATAAGTACTTATTCCTATTTGGCAAGGATTCCTTCTCAAATTTTAATTCTTATCCCCCCTGACATCTAGATCTGTAAATTTTAGTTGATTTCTGAGCTGTGTGAGAGTGGTATTTCATGATGCATTAGTAGAAAATGAAAAGAAATTCTAAAAACAATGGGATCCTGGGATTTGTAAGCTCTGGAAGGGAGAAGAGCGCATCATTTTCTTTCCTGCCCTTTCTGAAGAATCATCCACATTATCATCAAGAAAAATCAAGGTTTTATCAGCTATGTGTTTAAGGCCTCTATTAACTTTGTGGGGTTTTCTTATTTTTTGTTTTTTCCTTATTTGTTTGATTTTTTTAATCCTTTCCAATTATGAGTAATTTTAACCAGGTTTTCTTGTTTTCTTCTTAAAAATTGCTATAGGACCATCAAACCCCAAAATGTAGAAAATGGAGAAAATCAAAGCCCAATTTTATTTTTATTATAATAGTTTTTGCAATATAATTGTTTATAACTCTTTCACTGAAACTGTGGACAGCCTATGTCTGTGACATTACAAAAACCAGTTGGCCTGGTTTTTGTTCCACTGAAGATATATGTTCCATCGAGTGTTTGTTAAGCACACATCAGGCAGCATAGAAATATTCAGGCTATTACTAGAGTCTCTTTCAGTACATGTTAATAGCAATTTCCATTTATCATTTGTAATTTTCAAATTTCTTTTATATCTAGAATGAATGTTGAGGAAACTGAGGCACAGATGTGGGTCACACATAAAATACATATAGCTCTGGAACTAGATCTAAATCCTCTGACCAGTCTTGTGTTCTCTCTAAAAGTTGGTGAGATTGCACTCATTATTTTATAAATCAAATTTATTGAAAACCCTTTCTCACACATTTTGTGTTCTGAGCTCCTAGCATAGTTGCTCAATTGTTTTTTACTGAATATGTGAATATATGTAGCATGGCATTCAAGAGCCACTTGATTTTATTAACAAAGCTTCCCAACTGCAGCAAATGGATTACAGGTGTGCAAAGATACTTATTCCCTTCAGCCCTCAGGGACATTCAGCAGGAAGCAGGACATTGAGCAGTGTGTGCTCAGGTTTACCCCTGTGTCCTATAAAAAAATGTTATCACTTCCTGAGTGTGACATCCTATGAAAATAATTGAGAACCACATGTTTAAGACATGTTACTAATTTTAAAAGAATTTAATGGAATTGATTAAAAATTCAAATTAAGAAGTTGTTAAAAGAGTAACCAAATGAAACTACAGAAAACAGAAGGACTAAATTAGTGAAGATAAAAGAAAAAAATGAATTATCAAACAGATAATAGTAGAATTCATAAATAAATCCAAATTTATTTCCTTGAGGGGAAGAGTAAGAAGAAAACAAAAACAATAAGTAAATCTAATAAAAAGAGGAAACTATATAAATTATTATATAAATGAGAAGGCAGAATAATTACACTATAGAATGACTTAAAGAGTTTATAGAAGAATAATTTGTTGAAGTCTATTCAAACAAATATAAAATTTGAATGAAATACGTGACTTCTAAGAAAATATAAATCTCCAAAATTGATCTTAAAAGAGATCTATGACAATGGAAGAAATGGGGAATGTTTTCAAAGAGTAAACCTCCAAAAAGTACTAGGCCAGTGGTTTTGGATGTGAATTTTCTAAAAACATTGAGGCACAGATTATTGTTTTAGTCCATTTTATGTTGCTATAATAGAATAGCTGAGGCTGGACAATTTACAAAGAAAAGAGGCTTATTTAGCTCAAGGTTCTGCAGCCTGGGAAGTTCAAGAAACATGGTGCCAACAGTCTGCTTGGCTACTGGTGAGGGTCTCATACTGCTTCTGTCATGGTGGAAAGCAGAAGAGGAGTGATGTACAGAGAGATCACATGACAAGAGAGAAAGCAAGAAAGCCAGATTCTTCTTAACAACACACTCTCATGGGAGCTAATTGAGAACAAGAACTCACTTATTCTGCAGGAGGGCATTAATCCATTTATGAGGGATCAGCTCCCATGACCCAAACACCTCCCACTAGGCCCTACCTCCCAACACTGTCACGTTGAGGATCAAATTTCAACATGCATTTGGTGGGGACAAACCATATACCAACCAAAGCAGAACTATAATTCTGTTGAAACTGTTCCAGGCTACTTAGAGAAGATAAAAGTTATAAAATATTTTTATAAAATCAACATAACATAATAACAAAATTTTAAAAACTTCTCATAAAATGAAATAAGCTAATCTCACTTATGAATGTCTTTATAATCATAAAATATGAATTAGAAACTAGTGGTACATCAACAAATAATATACCCTGATTATATGGTGAAAAGGGGCTTATATTAGGAATACAAATATGAACTCCATTAGTAATCTATCAATACAATTAACCATAAAAACAGGGAAGAGAAAAAAATGCATTTCAAATACATGCACAACTTCATGACAAAATATAAGACCAAATCCTGAATTTTTAAAAAAGTGAACATAATAGGAATTGAGAGAACTTTCTTTTCTGTGATGTGAACTCCAGAACAAAGTCATGATTAATTGTGAAACAGCACATTGTCTAGTAAAGTTGGAAACAAGAATGATGACTCCTATCACCACCACTATTTAAAATTGGTAGGGATTTTTAACGCCATAGTTAGATAAAAGAAAGAAGTGAGAGATATTAAAAACTAGGAATTAAGAGAAATTATTGGAGTTATTTGTACATGATATGCTATACATGGAAAGTTCAAGAAATATAGCTACAAATGGAACTAGTAAGAGATTTCAATGAACTGATGGGACATAAAAGGTGGAAACATAAAAATTAGTAGCCTGTATGCAATGAAAGGTTATAAAACATAATAGATGGAAAGGTTCCATTTACAAAAGCAAATATATTTAGCCTATCTAGGTGTAAACACATAACCTATATGTACATAAATGTGGCATAAAGTTTGTAAGAGAGAAATTTAAAATTAAACTCAAGTATATAAATAGACTTGAATCAATGGAAGTACACCCTTGTTCATATATAGAAATGTTCAATAGTGTTAATATGTAAATTGTCCCTAAATTAACTCATAAATGCATGTAAGATGTTTGAAATATGAAGAATTCTTGTAAAATTGACAACTAATAAATTACTAATAGTAATTAGTAATACTAATTATTTACAACAAATAATTTACTAATTAGTAAAGAATACTACTAATGTTCATATGGAAAAATAAGCATATGAGATTTGACAAGGCATATCTAAAAAAGAAAGGTAATAAAAGGAATAGCCATACTGGATATTAAAACATATTATAATGTCATAATAATTTAAAAACTTTGGGATTGGTATAAGCAGATAAGCGAAACCAGAACTATTCAAGATAGTCCAGATGAATTCAAATAAATAGCAAACTTCACAGGTTAAATCAGTGGGAAAAAGAGGAAATATTCAGTCATCATTGGGGGAATAATTGGCTAACTCTTTTGGCAAAAAGTTATAGTGGTAATACGCCTGTCTCCTACTGCAAACAAAATGGCAGCTAAATAAAGGATTTGAAAAATAATGGCACGACTGAATTATAGAAAATAACTTTGGTAAAGTTTTCCATATATAAGTGCTTATGCCTTTTTTAACACCCATAAACTTAGAAGTCATGATTAAAGACTGGTGAATTTGAACATAATTAGAAACATCTGTAGGGGAAAAAAATGCTGAACAGTGTCAAAAATGAAAAAGTAAAATCATATTTACTTTTGAGATCATATTTGATCTTCTTAATATACAAAGAACACTTATAGCAGATAGCAAAAAAAAAATAATAGAAAAATGAGCAAGGTCATGAATGGACTTTTTAATAAAATAAATACAAGTGGCCAGTAACCTTAAAAATACTTAATTTCATAGCAAAGGTAGAAATTAAAAAATCTATCAGGTCAGCAAAGATTTAAAAAATACGACAGCATTTTAGTGAAATTGGTATTTAGTATTAGTATTAGTATTAGTATTAGCATTAGCATTAGCATTTAGTAGTTTAGTGAAATAGACTTTCCCGTACTGCTGGGGCATAGAAGAAAGAATTATACAAACCCTTGGATGACAATCTGGCACTATCTATGCAACAACAATAGCAACAAATTTACTCATACTCTGTGATCCAGAAATTTTAAGACCAGTGGGCACAGAATTCAAGAATGTTTATTAAGTTTTATTTGTAATGACAAAAATGAAACCATCTAAATGGGTACTAGTTAAATAACCTATGGCACATCCATGATACAGACTACCACATAATTGCTCTGTTCAATGTGATAATCTTATCTACGCTGCTATGGAAAGCTATATAAGATCAAATTCAAGGATGCTTAAAAGAAAAGCAAGTTGTATGTATGGATATACAATTGGTATAAAAATTAATATATTGATATATACATTCTTATAGTTTATGTGTAGAAATCTTTTTGGAAGGACACACAGGAAACTGTTTACATGGCTATTTCTGGTGACTGAAAATGAAATGAAGCAAGAAAGGGAATTTTACTTTTCATTTTTAACACACTGACTGCCGCACTAGGAAAAAAGAATTTTTCCGGGGGCCATGGTGTTTTATTACGAAAATAGAATAAAAACTTTGAAAACAAAATGATCCTTTCTAATTTAATGAAAAATTTGTTATTTTTTATTGTTTTCTGTGTGTAAGTTATATGCAACTTGAAAAATAGTTCACAGGGCTCCCAAAGTATAGAGACGTGTGAGTTACATATGCTTCACAAGGCTCCGGGCTCAAAACTAGCGTGAGTTAAATACAGCTCACATGGCAGTTAATGTGTTAAAGTTTTGGAAATACCTGAGTCGTTATTTTGGTTTTTCAAAATGTAAAAATATTAGATACCCATGCGTATAAAATAAGGAAATACATTTCTTTGCATGGTTTCCCTCTTTCTGACATTGCATCATTTGTCTGACTTTAGAAGCCTTTGTAGCCTTTATCTAATACTTTGTATCCATTGCTTTAGGCACAGATTTCCACCCTCAATTGACTCCTGTATAAGAGACTGTATCAGATCATTGGCCTCTTGGGTAGCTTAGATGGAGAGGGTCAGGGTCCTGTGTGAGGGATTGTTTTGAGGGTGACCTAATAAAATAGAGCATTGAAACCAGAAGGATTTGACAAGTTGGGGGCAGATCCAATGTTCATCCCTGACGATTTCCTAATTGAGAAGTGGGAGCAGTTAGTCTATTTTAGGGGAGCACGAGAAAGGTCATTTTGGGCATGAAATAAGGTTGTTTAGATTTGGGGAAGTCATGAAAATGCCAAGTCATCATCTGTTATCTCCTACCCAGAGTACTGTACCTTAGAAGGGTATTTCCGTTGCCTGTATTGCTCTATCATGTGGATCTTCCAGTAACCAATGCTCCACTCGTGTGGCTTGGACGCTTTTTCTGTTTGCTTCATATTTGTATGTTTTACTCCCTAATTAGATTTTATATTTTCATAGTATGGGGCTAATTTCCTTTCATGTTTTTATTTCTCCCATTATATTTGGAATTTACCGGATGTTTAATAGTACCAAACTTTCTTTAGTTCACCTCTAATGTTAACTTCAGTTTTTGTACCTTTTAACCTTTGATATTGTTTGTGATTCTTCTTCCTTAATTTCAACTTTACTACTCTAATTGTGCCCTTATGTTCATACTCAAGCCTGATTAATCTTCCTCTAGTTCTTCTTGGCTTAGACTCCTTTATTATTATCATCTAATTACTTGAAAAATAAAATCCAAATTACAATCCAGACTTCTTAGTGTCTCTGTTCTCTCTCTCGGTTTATCTCTAACTCATTTTCTATAAGAGATTTTACTGCAACCAAACTGGTTTTGCCATGGCCTTTGAAACATGCCTTGTTCATTCCCACTTCAATAGTCTTCTCACTTAAGTCCAGCTTTTATACGGCTGACTTTAATTTCTCTATTATTTATGGACTCCCCATCTCTCATTATGACATTCAGTATATACTCCATTGTTTTGTTATTTAACATATATATATCTCTACATATATATATCAGTGTTCTATTTATATTGCTTTGTATTATAATATGTATTTATATTACTTTGTATTGTTATATAATATGTTGTATCTATGTTCTATTTGCACAGGAAGACTGTAAATTCCTTAGGGTAAGAGACATGATTTACATTTCTTTGTGTTAGTAGCACCTACATACAGTCTTGAACAAAAGAATTTCTTGATAAGTATTGCTTTATTAACAGTGGTTTAAATGAGATTTGGGAAAAAGTAGAGGTTCTATACAAATCATGTTCACTTTAATGAAAGTTTTAATACCTCCATCCACAAATTGGTCCTTTTTATCAATATAAAGTCTGTATACACCTATTGAAGGACATCTTGGTAGCTTACAAGTTTTGGCAATTATGGCAAATTACAAGCTGCTAAATTTGGCAATTATAAGCTGCTATGAACATTGACATTCAGGTTTTTGTGTGGATATAAATTTTCAACTCATTTCAGTTTGAAAAATCATAGTTGAATAAAGCCTGCAGAGGTACTGCTTTTTTAATTCATTCATTTACCTGATCAAATATTTATTGAGTATCAAAATTTATATCATTTCTGTAAGGAGAGCTAAATGATTTATTAAAATTAAAAACGGGGAAAAAAGGAGGAGCAGGTGAATATTTAAGAAACGGCTGTGCTTGGAATCTTCAAAACAAGTACAGCGTTTATAAAGTGGTGAAACTAGAATTTAATAGAAAAACTCCAATTTGAAATTTTATAAAAGCTTATTAGCACATTATAAAAGCAAAGCACTCTTCTGTAAGTAAAACGTTGGGCTCAAGAATTAGGAGACGTAGATTTTGGAACTCACTTTGCCACTTACTAGCTGTGTGACACTAGGCAGGTCAAAATTTGTTTGGGTCTGAGATATTTCAGAATATCTCATGGTTTTCTCATTTCTATGAGATTCTGATGGTATCTGACATATTCAGTTACCAAAGAGGTAAGATGAGCAGTAAAAACGTGAGGAAGAATATGCACCATTTTGGTTTTACTCTTATTTCTATTTTCTTTTTCTACTTTCTCGTCTTCTTTCTCCTTTCTCTCTCTTTTTTACTTCTGCTGCTGCTCTCCCTCTTCTTCTTCCCTTTTTCTTTGATTTCCTTTTACAACAACTGTTTTCTTATCTCCTTTCTCCATCCTGTTCTGCTCTTTAATATGAGTCAGTTAATTATACAGAGAGAATCGGCAGTTCATATTCAAGGCTAGGCAGGTTTCCAAGCCATGAGTTAAAGCTTTGAGTTAATATGGCCAATACCAGTTTAATTCCCAAAGGTAGCCAGGTCTGGAAAGGAGATATCTACTTGTCACTATTTCTAGAGAAATACCCAGTGCCTGTTCTTCTAGCAATGGGATTTTTTCACCGTTGGCAACAAATAGGTTAAGTGGGGCTACACTGTGACTATTGTTGTAGTTGCATTAGCCTTTCATATGTCATCATGATAATGTTTTTATGCTCAAACCTCTCTGCAGCTAGAGTTTGGTGCTTTTCTCCAAGAAATTCTGAGCCCCTTTTTACATAAGAGTGCTTACTGCTTACACACCTTACAAAGTCAGTGAAACTGAAGGTAAGTGCCAAGGCTTAGAGGTGTCTACCTAAAAGGAAGAAGGCTGAAGCAAAATTAATATAAGTAGAGAGTTTATTCAGGCCAAGATTGAGGATTGCAACCTGGGAGCATACACTCCCAACATACACTCTGATTAGCAGCAGTTACAAGTAGATTTTTAAAGGCAAAAAAGGAGGACAGGGCGTGGGTTGATGCAAAGTTGTTTGTCAGGAATTCTTATCCATTTACAGAAATAACATTGATTAGTGATTGGCTATACGTCGTTAAGCTATAGGGTGTGGGCTATAGCATCCAGTGTGGCATTATAAGGTTCATTTATAGCTACTTGTGGCAATAGCAAGCAGTTTCAAGAGATGAAGACATAGCTCAAAGGCAGGGGCGGGGGGGAAGTAGGACATGATTGTGGTCTTATTTTAATGTCTCTCTGGGCCTGATAATTCAAAGGACTTGCATTCCCCAGATAATATTTCTTTTCTTTTCTCAGGGCTTTATGTAATAGTGGCCCAAATGGTCTATTACTTCGTAAAAGATGTTTACAATTTACCAAGCCAAGTGCTGTGTGGCATATGCCTGCAATCACAGCTATTCAGGAGGCTGAGGTTGAAAGATCACTTGAGCCCAGGAATTTGAGACTAGCCTGGGCAACATAGCAAGACATTATCTCAAGAAAAAAAATGTTTACAATTCATTATGCTTCATAGTTCTCTTTATAGAGATAAAATATAATTTTCTAAAGGTTTCTCAGGCCTGTGCTTCATAGGTAGGGGGTTCACACATCCCAGTTTGCCAGGGACAGTCTTGGTCCCACCATAGTTTTTAATAGAGCCTCCTTTTAATCTCAAAAGTGCTCCACTTTGGAAGTTAAATATATAGTTCCTCTATTCATAGACCATCATGAAGCCAAAGGAACTATTTTTTGTATGGATTAGATAAGGCACAGTTTGGTGGGATATCTTAGAGACATTTTTTTGGTGGCTGTTCAAAATACTGAATTGCTCACTTTTGTGAACTGGCTCATCAGTGTGAGAATCAGTTGACAAAGTAAATTGCTTCTTGAAAAGGCTGCCTCCTTGAAAATCAGCCTGATTTAGGGGAGAGGTGGAACTTTCAGCTGGGTTTTCCTAGGAACATAAATTGTTGAATTTACAGAAATAAAGATGCATTTTATTTAATTTATCAACTCTTCAACTGTAATTCATTGAAAATCATAAAGTTTTGAAACTATGAGCTATGTCTGCATTCACCCTGCTTTCGCCTACTGTTTGCACCCATCAGGTATGTGTGCAAGAGAAACCTTGATTGATTTCACAGCCAATGGGGCTTTTGGCTGAATGAACTATGCTGTGTAACAGCAAACAGTTGTGAGAGTATGTAGAGAGCATATTTCTTTTCTAAGAAAGAAAAATCTGAAGTCCTCATGCTTTTGAGGATTCCAATTTTACATTCATTTAAAGAAAAACTGCTAATTCAAATGCACTGCAATAATTAGGGGAGAATGTATCATTACAAGGAAAATATAGAAATGAAAACCTAGTAAGAGACAAGGAGAAACTATGCAACTGGAATGTATAGGTCAAATATTATCATGTAATTAATATGTTTTCTCAAAATACGCTCAAAATAGAGGTATTAAAATTTTTCCTGACTTCACAATATAGAGCTCATTAGTTTTGAGGAAAATGTAGGTAATATTGTGGCACATCTCATGCCCCTGCTTCCTGCTCACTGGGCCACACTTCCTTCTCCCTTTGGAATGTGCTAGGCTCCCTCTAACGCAGGACTTCTGTACTGCTTTTCTTTCTGCTGTCCTTACAGGTGTAGCTCTTTTCTGTCCTTCAATTCTCAGCTCAAATGTCTTCTCAGAGATTATTTAGTCTAAAGAAATTGCTGCCTCTCTCTCCACCCCACTGTCTTGTTTTATTTCAGCCATGGCACTCTATTTAGATCGATTTTTAAATTTATTTCGTCTCATTCTTGTTTTCTCTTTCTCCCACTACCAGGTATGGTCCATGAGAATGAAATCTTTCTTGCTTTTCTTACATATTGCTATATCCCAAGGGCCCATAAAAAGACCTACCACATGGAAACTACTGAAGTATTATTTGTGAATAAATGATATTGTTATATTCCTATGAGTTGGCACTCATGTAAAATTATTGAGCATACATAGAGATTGTTTAATAAACAGACTGTTATGTATATTGTTGGAGCTTCTGGTCTGAATTTTATAATATAAATTGTGCTTAACACATCAAATAATCATAAATCAATTAACCTTGATGGTAAAATAATAAAATGCAATTTTTCACTTTGAGGCACAATAAGCATATGTTGATGTTCTAACATTTCTTAATGAAGAGGCACAGTACCCTACTATTAAAACCAAATACAAATTTGGAAAATTATGTACCTCAATTTATACTCTATGTATTTGCTTTTCCTGAATGAATCTTATTCCTACTGACATAAATGAAAACAAACAAACAACAAATAAACAAACAAACTGACACTTTTTCTAAGCAATTATTGTGCTGGTTATTCAGCAAAAGTATGTCTTTTAAATTTACGCATATTGAAAGTAAAATATACAACTACCATGGTGCACATAATATGAAAGAATAACCTTAAATCTGTATGTCAAGATACTTCTGTTTTGAGTTAGGAAAACTCAGCCTCAATTCTTGATGAGAAGTATGAAGTTGGTACGGTGGCTAATACCTAAGAGTGTGTACATATATGACCTTTGGTGAGAGGCATCTCTTCTTAAAATCTCTACAAATATTCTTTATCATGTTGCCTGCATCTGAGAAAACCTAACATTACATTTTTCATGTCACAGAGAGGTGATGCCATTGATTTTTTTTTTTTTAATCATTGCTGTGGCAAATGGACTACTAAAGAATAGGGCCACGGTGGAACTTTGTGTTTTTATGATAACGGTCTAGTCACCTTCAGAAAAATTCTAACAATGCCCAGCGGAAAGTGGTACTAAGAGCATGTATTTGTCATGTATGGCTGCCAGCAATCTGCAAACAATTTCCAAATGACATTCTGAATACCTAAGCTTTATTTGGATGCCTAAACATCTGTTGTCCTATTAGCAGTATTATCAAATAGTTTTAAGTGAGTTTATTTTAAACAGTTGAAAGCTTTTCCATTCTTGAGAAGCACTGATAATGCATGTGATAATTATCTCTGTTCTTTTCTATCAGAATAAATTTTACAGGGCTTGATCAATGTGTAATAGAGGCATATTAATATATAGTTTTAAAATATTTTGAAGAGATATTTAAAATATGATTATTTTGTTCTTTTGACGTATAGAATTTTAAAAGTCATATTAAGAAGATCACCAAGATTTTATAATTGGCAGGTTTCTTTCACATGTCAAGTATCCAGATGTTAGTATACAAAAGAGATTTTTAAGAATTTATTTCCTTTCTCCTAGTACAAAGCAATGAATATTCATTTAATATATGTGAATAAGAGGTTTTCTTCCATCACTTTTCTGATTTAATACTCAGGCTAGCTGTATTTTGTTAAGATCTTTCACACTTCCAAATTATTGTACACACAAAATAACCATTTTATTATAAAATAGTTCAGCGGTAATAATAAGTACACATTTACATGTAACTTTTGAAAGCTGAAACATAATAAGTTATTGGTATCCCATATTGACTATAGAGTTCTAACGCTTGGACTGATCATACCAATTCAACAACATAGTACTGATTCTAAAATTATGGCAGTTAGGACTCAGAATAAAACAGACTTTAACCCCTCAATGAAACAGATACCTAAACAAACGTTTAGAGAAGGTAAAAGACTTGTCTAAGTGTGCAGAGTTACTGAGCCTTACAGGATTTATGTTCCATGACTTTAAGTCCAGTGTTTTGTTTATGTTCCTTTTTATATGTATGCTCTTAAGCAACATAGTGTGTGTAAACAATAGTGCTTTAAAATTAGAAGTCCTTATAGTGAATCTTTGCTATAATATCTACAGCAGTGGATCTCAGACTTTAAAGGTGTGCATAAGGATTACATCAGATGCTTATTTAAAATAATTCTTACATCTAAACTACATCGGATGCTAATTTAAAATAAAAATAAGATGAGTTCCATCTTCCAGCATGTCTGTGGAAGTTATCTGTGGTAGAATTTGGATTTGCATTTTTTACAAGGTTTCTGGTGACTCTGATTTATTTGGTAGACATTTTGAGATATTATACTGTTTCCACTCAAGCATGTGTATATAGAATAAAATCTGAAACGTGTGTATCAAAACTATACAATCTTTATATAGCATTGGATGATTAAGTCTTCCAGAATGATGAGGATTTCTAAATACACAAATGAATGTAAAAGTGTTGAAAAAATACAAATTTCTTTTTAAGATTCAGAAGGAGCTTTTGTTTAATTGAATTATGTCAGTCAAAACTTTGCTGGTGCAGTGGCTTGCACTGATAGTCCTAGCTGCTCAGGAGGCGGAGGTGGGAGGATAGCTTGAGCCCAGGAATTTGAAGTAAGACTGGGCAACACAGTGAAACTCCATCTCTAAAAAGAAAAATAAATAAAATTTTGTTGAAAGTGCATGCCTATCCCCCATCCATCCTGGCCAGAAAGGATAAAGAAAAGAGGTCTATTTGGGAAAAGTGATTACTCTATCAGTTCAAATATGTCTATGGTAATAAAGCAAAACATTTATTTTAATATGAAAACATAATTAAGTGACTCCATTTTCTATTCTAAATATGTGTATAACTGTCAATCAAGTAGATGCTGCAAAATTAATGTGCAGAATCAAAGTAATCAGTCTTAATTGTTCAAGGAAAAATTCAGGTCACCTATCACCCTCAATAAAGATCAATAAAGGAAGATGTCCAGATTTTATTTTGGCTGCTTAGCATTCCCATGGAAATTTGCTGTTTTAATTTTCCAGCCTCTTAAATTAACTATGCAACCTTCCACGCTTCAGATTTCCACACACCTGTTTGGCATGAAGACAAAAGGGTAAGAAGAAATGGTGAGGTCAGTCCCAAACCAGGCCTTTTACCGACCCACATACCATTAACCATCTGTTTGCTTCCTATCAACCCTTGGCTTTATTTTCTCACTTCCCACCTGCTGGAGCCCTTCCAGACTGAAGTCTTGATTAATCAGTTTTTCTGGCTCTTAATCTTCCACTTAATTACTAAGATGAGAGCATATTTCTTCCTTTCACAACCATGCTATGTGTGAATTGTACTTCTGGAGATGGGAACCTTTGGTTTGGATTTGATACCTCCTGGGTGCCACCCTATGGACAGCCTCATTGGACATGCTTTACAGCTCTTTTTTCCGTAGCATTCACTGAGCTTCCATACCCAGAGGTGTGAATAAATTTAATCAGGAAGCTCAAATATGAAAGAAAGCATAGATATTTGTCTTGGAAACTTTATTCAGGGGTATGTAAGTCAAACCTCAAATATTAATTTTAAAGAATAAATAGTATGGTTTGACAAAAATATGGAGTGTTTTTTGTTCACTTTTCCTGCATTTCTTATAATTTTTGGATTTCTTATAACCTTTGGAGTAAATGGGAAATTATGATTGATTAGATTTATTTCTTAGGGGTATCATGACTTTTGTCTGCAAACTGTAAAATCCAACCAGTATTTTTCTCTAAGAAATAAACTTTCATTTTTAATGCATTCTTTCAGTAACTGAGAAGTCAGCAAAAAGAACATAACTAATAATATACAAGTTTATACCAAAACTTTCAAACAGATTTACTGCTCTGGTTAGGCCATGGACTTTGCATTTAGATGGTCTGATAACTATTATCTAATACAATATGTTTGACCCATATTTTGTGGAAAAATGCCTACATACTTGATAGTTCTCATCTTTTCTCATTAGCGCTTTTCTGAACACAAAATTAACTCACTCAGCAATAATTTCATCCATAAATTAAAATCACTTTACTACATTTTGACAGCTATGTTGATAAAATATGATCCACAACAACAGCTAAGATTTATTGAGTGCTTACTGTGTGCATGACACTGCTGTAAGCACTTTCTGTTCATGTCCTCTGTCCCTCCCTGTAATACACTTACGAGATGAGTACTGTGTTAGTGAACTGTGTCACATGGAGGTTAAGTAAGTCACTCAAAGTCAAACAGGTAAAAAGTGCCAAGTTTGTGAGTGGCTTGGAGCCAGAGTTCTTGATTATATGCATTTTACTTCTTGAGCTTTAATATAAACTTGATGAAAGTTAGTTTTCCATCCAGATTCTTTACATGAGGAGCATCACTGTTTGGTAAAAATTTAGTTTTTGGCAAGTCTTATAAAAAAAAAAAGGCAGGAAAGGAGAAAGATCTACACCATACACCAGTCTTTGGTTTTTCGGAGGAGAGTGTTTTAAGAAATTTACATTAATTTAAGTTCAAAAATTACTTTAGTTATCCAAGTTCCAGTCAGATGGGAGAAATCTTCAAATCTATATTATGCTCATTTGAGCACATTAAAATCTACTCATTTCTAGTCTATTTAATATAGTAGCAGCTGAAGAAAGGAGATTGAGAAATTATACAAATGAATATTAACTGGTCAGGATTTTATATATCATTTTTATATCAAATTATTAGACTGCAGTATATCGAGATTAGTCATATGTGCTTGTTTTAATAATTAGATTAAGAATTTATATTATAAAACAATGGCAATAAACCAACATTGTAATGTCAAACTTGAAGGCTACTTTGTTCTACTGCTAATAGCAATAAAATGTGTTCCCAATGAATATCATATATGCAAATAAGTTTAGACAAAGTATAGTATTGACTCTCATGACAATTAGGAGCACACATGAATAAATGCCATTGTTAAATACTAAGCAAAAAGAGAAATTTAAGATATTGGTTCACCTTTGTCTATAATTTCCAAAAGGGAAGCTAAAGTAAACTATCATTTGTTTGTAATTTTGGTACAAAGACCATGTGAGTTGGGTCTATTTCACTGATTGCTTCCTGGAGGACAATGAGTGTTTTATGACACATTGATGGTTTAGGAACTGGCCAATCTGTAAGAATGGTATCTGCGCTTGGCATACAAGTCAAAGAGGCTTATAGGAGTGCAGGGGGGCATGGGGAAAGGATGTCCTATCAGTGAGGGACAACAGTGTTCTCACCTGGGCTCTATTCTCCTTTAGAGAGAAGAACGCATATGTTCCCTACCTTTAAGTCTCAGATGTCTAGTTTATGAAAACATCTTTCATTGTATCTGAAATATTTGAGACTTTGACGTATACTCAAATAATTAAAATACCCATTTCTGTACAACGAATGCTTTGCAGTTGTGTTGTTTTGAAAAAGTTGAGGCAAAATCATTTATAGCAGAAAAATAGAATGCATTTTTCTGAAGTGGTTACAAAAATGTTAATATTAAAAATAACAATACATTTAAATAGAATTAATATAACTGGACAGCAGAAAATTAATTATGAGCTTCCTTTACATGACATATTTTCATGCCATAGATGAAAGAGCTTGAATCTCAGTGTCAACATTTATTGCGTGTGTAAATTTAGGTACATCCCTAACTAATCTCAGTTACCTTTTGTAAAACATGGATGATCAATAATGTGATCAAACACCAACATATATAAAGTGTCATGTATATATTCCTTGCACAGCATATGAATAATCAGAAAATGGTATTTTTATACTTTCAAATCCTTGTTCTATTCAGTGATATTGGTGATTCGAGGACACACTTTGGCTGCTGGAGATTTACATTGTTCTTTTTCTGTTCTGTTAACACAATGAGAAGAGAGAGAAATAACACATGAGGCACAGTGATGATGGCAACCAAAAAATAACATTTTAGGTGAATGCCATAAATATAAATAAAACCTCATGTTAATTTACATAGTAAGTGGTAAGAAAGCGAGGTTAATAAATGCATACTATGCATATATTTTCTTAATTGAATGTCGTGTTAGGTATAGTTAGCTTGTTTGCAGAAAATTATTTAATACTCTGAGTAAGTTTAAGGTTTTGACTCTCTTCTTCAGTGTCATTCTTTAAGCCTTTGAAGCTTTAATATGTTAATACTAGCTTAGCTGAACCAACATAAAAAGACTTACATTAATGAATAATTAAATACAGTATCTGAAAATAAAATCAATCTCATTAAATAAACACTGTCAATGTTTCTGGCAAGCTATTTAGTACACCAAATGACAATTCAGTAATCAGAACTTTATCCAAAAATTCTTTGAAATCAATTGAACTTTTATCTATTGACAGAAATGCCTTAAGACTCTCAAATTTTCAAAAGTATGCCAAAACCAGCATGGGGAGTAAAATCAGTCTTTGAGTTGCTGAGAATCTGTCACAGTTCTGTCTTTACAGCAGAGACGTTAACATTGATATTAATATCACTTATGTGGATATCTCAGCATGCACTTGGAACAGTGGTGAGAAGCATGCTGGAAAGACTAAAAAAATCACAACATCTCTTGCATGAGATAGAAATGTCCCTGAGCCTCTTGATGCATATAGTAGAGGCTGGTCAAATCTTACCACATCCATCGGGGTGTCATGAGTTAATTTTGTAGCACTTACCATGTGTTTGGTACTTTTAATCTCCACAATAGTCCTGTAAAATGAGTTTTATTATCTTCAATTCACTGATGGGAAAACAGAAGTACAGAGAGGTTATGTGATTTGCCTAATTCCATATTCACGGAGAAAGCTTAATACAAATATGAGCTAAATCTCATGTGTGAGTCCAAATCCCATGTCCTTCTGTGTCATGTTGTCTTCTGATAAGATAAGCTGATTAATCGTAATTTTTTTCACCAAAGCTTGCCTCCAGACAATAAAAATGATGCCTTCTTACTAGGAAATATACAAGGTGAGAAATTCAGAAATTCCCTGAAGTAGTTGTAATCCTCCTTGACAGAAGTTTGTATCTGGCTGGAAAAATGGGTCAAGATTACTCCAGGAAGGTAATGTAGAGAGAAAAATAAATTTGTTTCAGTGAGTTGTAAAGAATCTTTATGTTTAAAAATATTCGAGGTCCACAAAACAGTGGAGAAATAAGAAAAATTTGTAGGAGAGAAATGTCATTTTAAAAAATCCCAGGATTTTTTTTCAAGTTTTATTTTATTTTTAATTGACAAATAATAATTGTACATATTTATGAGGTACACTGTAAGGTTTTGATACTTGTATATATTGTGAATGATTAAGTCAGGCTAATTAGTCTATCCATTACTTCAAATATTGAGTTGTAGAAGAGAAGACGGAGTGAGGAGGATTAATGTGATTAAACTCTGTAGCACATATGTTCAGGTAACTAAGTATCCTTCAATAGGTGTTGACTTAAGGGCAGAACTGCATCAACATCTTTCTAAGCGAAGCTGATTAGACTAAGGGACATGCATGGCCTTTTTTAAACCTAAGATGATATGTGTCTTTAGCAACCAGTGTATTTTTAGGAACATGAAAAATGTTTTCCTAATTTATGAACACAGAGACAAGAGGAGAAATTGCTATAATGTTCAAATATTGCTGCAATAAGCATCTTTCAAGTTCCCCTAGGATTTTAATATTTTGCTTGTTAGAATGTGCCCTTTAAAAATTAACACTTTTGTTAGTGTTCTTTTTTTGAAGAATATTTATTAAGTTTGGATTTTGTTATTCAACATCCATGGAAATTGATTACATTTCACAAAATCACCATGTTCTAGAAGTAGACTTTAAAAAAAATTATGGAATGTATGTTCTTAACCACAGAAGATTATCATTTCATTCCAGAACAGCAAGTAAATGTAACATCAGGAACCCACATTTTGGAACATTTATGGGTGTTGTATCCAGTGGGAGGATAGGTGAGTCGGGGTAGGGGAGATGTCCATGGGGATATGCAGACAAGAATGCCAGAGGTTAACTGATGGCAGAATGTAGAAAGGAATCCCTTGTCAGAAGAATAGTTAATTCATAACTAGGGGAGATGTGTGTATAAGAGAGGAAAAGAGTAACAAAGTCAATGGATGGCTAGAATATCAATGAGAAATAAAGCAAAATAAAGAAATATATATATTATGGTTCAGATTGCTTTGGACTAATTTTTACAGAGGGATTATATATCAGGTGTTATTTTCTTGCCATGGCCAAGGTGTCAGGTTACTTAAAAATTCTGGGTTAGACTGAGCAGATATTGACACATGCCGTATTCCACATCCTCCCATTTTAGTGAAATGATAATGCCATTCCTGGAAATTAATTTCTCTATCGTTGGAAAAAGAAAACAAAGTTTTGTTTTTGTTTTCCTGATAAGTGGAGCCGTCATGTATTTGTAGTCTTAGATTTTAGTAGGTGTATCTAATGGTCTACATAATCATCTTTACTCATCATTGCCCCTTTCTATAAATCAAAGACAATTTACTCGTTTAAGGTGGTAGGCATTGTGGGTAATAACAGAAAGTTCAAACAAGAATATAGGATTTAAGGATGTGACAATTAAATAACCATGGTAGAGTTTAGATTTTGGAGTTAAATAAGCATAGGTCAAATATTGGCTTCACCTCATAAAGATTATCTTGTTTGTCTAAGTTATTTAATCTTCTGAAGCCTCATTTTCTTCGTCAAAACCAGGATAATTGATTGCATAGATCTCCTGGGGTTATTTTGAGGATACAATTAGATAATGTGTATCTATCAAATTACTCGATAACTTGGCACATAAGTAGATTGAGCATATAATCATAATTATTGTCACTGAATTATACTGACCATTGCTAATGAAGCTAAGAGAAAGAAGAGATGGTTTTGTAAGATAAAGTCTATCTTCATCTTGCAACTGTCAGACGTTGGTGTGTCTGCTAAGTGAAACTCACATCATATTAGAGATAAATAACCAAAGATATATTATTAGTTATGATCCTGATTTCTTTGGAAAGCCGTCCAATATTGCCAGCTTCAACACTTTGAACAACTTATTTAATGTCTTCATACATTTATTTTGTTCATCTGAATAAGCATTGACATGTAATCAATAATCTCTGGGATGTCATAATTCATAACAGACAAAATGATTAATATCTCAATAAAGGCTGAATTTTTAAATTTTCTTCAAATGCATCATAGAATACTTATTAAAAGAAGATATCTATGAAAACTATGCAGATCTTGGACAATATCAATCTAAAGAAGAGTAATAACCATGTACCGATCAGAATTTCACATTATTCTTGAAAGTGAAGTTGCTTATTCACCACAATGCCAAGGAATCACTTCCTGAAATTTTTCAAAAGACATATTAGATATTTTCAATTGTGTTATAATAAACATGGGAATATTTTATGATTATTTCACTGATTTTTGTCAAAATGATAACTGAATATAGAGCACTAGAAAAAAGCAATCTTAAAAGTCAAGGATCATGAAAAATAAGGAAGAATTTAACTTTAAAAAAATCCATTTCCTGTATGTGGAAATGGCAGAAAGCTGTCATGATTTTAATGAAGCAGTTAAATCCATTTACTAACTAGATTCCCATATTTTTAAAAGACCATTTTAGGATAATGGGAAGTTAAGGAAAATATGAATTTGGTAGATAATTTACCGAGGACTTTTTTTTAAATTAAGGAAAGTTTAGGTCGTATGAATTATAGGTGTAAAAATTAGCCATACTGTTATTATTTCTAAGGAGAAATGATCAGTTATATGCTGATTCTCCATTGATTACAAGATTTATCATTTGATTTAGCTTTGATAAAAACATGGAAAATTAATGGATTTGTAACCAACCAAAGAAAGGTGGGAAATTGACATGACTTTTATAATCTGTGGTTTCCTTGCTTTCATGGTACAGCTCTGATTTCTTTGGGCATCAATGAATCTATGTTGTATTAAATATTATTCTGTTTGTGTTAAGATCTATCTATCCACTTTTATTGGTAGATATTTCATCTGAGCATAGCTGTTAGGTCATAAGCTATAGATAAAAGAACGTTCCTGTTTTCAAACAGAAGTTTGTGTCAGTAAATCAAGTGAATAAATAAAGTAAAATCAAACTGTGAAATCCAGTGCTTCTGCAGTTTAGGAAAAAAAAGTGCTAGAAAGTTCAGTACTGCCTGAGTAAACCATTCATACATAAATGATCTTTAAAGTCAGCCTTTCAAAGTAAGGTCACTTTTGGATATGACAGGCAGTCAACTGAGCAATAATGAAAGAATTGTTGCTTTATTCAATTAGAGCTCCACTAATGGTTTCTTAGGTCATATTGACTTAATAAGAAGGTGGGAAGGCAAACAACCCCAAAGTAGTAAAGGTCCTCTCAGGGATAATAGCTATAAATTGCAGACAAATAATATTGAAACTTTATTCCTACTTCCAGCTCACCCTGCCATGACTCTGCACTGAACATTTACATATTCTATGCCATGCGTCCTGGTGTACAAGAATGACAACAGAGTTCTCACTCCTACTGACCTTTGCATGGATTTTGTAATTTCTGTAACTCAGTGTTTTGGAAATTCCCTCCACTCCCCTCCCCATCTCTCCCTGTCTCTATATATGTCACAGATATATATATATATATATATATATATCTCAAAATAAAATATATATATAAATAAAATATATATATAACAGTTATACACACACACACACATATATATATATATATATATAAAAAGCAGAAAACCTTTGAGCAATACAACTGAAGAAAATTTTCCAGAAAAATAGAAGGTTTGAATCTACAGAATGAATGCACCAAACATATTCTGGGATAAATTAACAGGCAATTGCAATTAACAGGCAAATTAACAGGCAAAATTGCAATTGAGACACAGCCTAGAAAAGTTATAATAATAAATTCTAAAGTCAAGGATATTTGCTTTAAGCAGACAGGTAAAATACAAGTTATCTATAAGCCAAACATAATTAATGTCGTCTTACAGTTACCCACAGCAACAGTCAGGACCTAAAAGAAAATGGACCACTGCCGATGAAGTCCTCAAAGAAAAAAATAGAAGCCCAAGAGTTTAGACAAAAGCAGGCAAAATGTCTATCAAATATAAAGGCAGAAGGTAAGCTTCTTGGAATATGTAAAAAATCAATGAATATAGTTTCCATGGTCTTTGAAGAAATCATGGTGATAAATTCTAGCCAGTAATAAATTTAATAAAAACTGGCAGTGAATCCAATCAAATGTAGGATAACAGACTAAAACAGGTATGAGAATCATAGTTACAAAAAAGAATGTGAACCTTCTAAACCCTGACCGTGTAAAAATTGCATATCTTTTAAAGGCTGGGCTTGGGAGGAGGGAAAAGGGGAAATTTTGGAAGACTGAGGAAGGATGTGGATTTATAAAGCCAAAGCTCAAAGATAAAATTTAAAACACATAAATCGGGGAACATGTGTATTAGAATACTTAAATACCATAAAAATAAACATTAAGAAAATAGTAATTTAACCCATAAGGTTGAGGAGGAAAGGGAAATATATTACCTAAATTCTCACTCATAGTAAAGAAACTGGAGAGAGATGTTAGAATATTATATAAAATCATAGTTATAAGTGTAACCATGAGAACGAAAATGAACCTAAGTTGTCAGAGGAAATACAAAGAAAGCAAAAACCATACAGTGGGAAAATATATATATATATATATGAGAGAGAATATATAACCTATAATGACAGAACTTAGTTCAAGCATTGTGTCACGTTAATAACAGGAGATAAATATAAATGGGCCGAACATCCTATTAAACAAAAGGACTCACCAATAGGATAAAAAGGCAAAATCTAGCATATGCTGTATATGAGAGATATCAGATCCTTTTGATGGCTTTGTGGAGGGCGGATTGGAAAGAGCAAGTATGCAAATTGGAGACCAGTCAAAAAGCTACCAGTTTTTCACAGGAGAAATGCTGGAAACTTGGCCTGAGACAGAGTAAGTTTAAAGAATTTATTATTGGTTGGATATGGTAAGGAGAGATAGGGAGAGTGACTCCTAGGTTTTTTATGGGGGCATCATCGACTCAGGCAGACAGTATTAGAGGGAAAGGATTTTAAAGAGAAAGATGGTACGTTTATTTTGTACCTCTTGAGTTGGATGGGTTTATGGGGCTACCTAAGTAGATCTGCTGGTGTTTAGTGTCTACCTTAATCTAAATCTCACTATACATATCTAGGAGGAAGATACTAATTTGGAACTTTTCCCAGCAGAGGGAATAAGATAAAGTTCATGTTTAGTCTATGAAATACATGCTAAAGACAAAAATGAAATTCGGGCTTTATTCTGTCTTCTTTTGAAAACAAGCACCACTGGTACTCACCATCAAATTGGTACTAACTGACCAATACTTATGTGTACACATGGAAATAATATTCATCAGGGGTCGGGAGGTGGGAGAGGGTGGAGGGGATGGGAACACTCACACCTAATGGGTGCGGAGTGCACTGTTTGGGGGTGTTCACGATTGTAGCTCTAACATAGGCAGTCCATAGGCAATATACGTAACCAAAGTGTTTGTACCCCCATAATATTCTGAAATTAAAAAAAAGAATAAAATTATTATTTAAAAAAACAAAAGAAATTTGGGGCTATTCCTGGAATTCAGCATAGAAGGGAGATAATGTTACAATGGTAATGCTAAATGGGGGGGGGAATCACATTCTTTCTCATATAGTAGAACTGAGTTTCTTTGATTACCATATGTTGGGACATACACTGATTTTTAAATATGCTAATAAGTTAAGGATTTTCTAAAGCTTATGATAATCTAATTCCTGCCACAGGCTCTTATTTCTCTTAGTTTATAGTACCAAATCTGCCCAGCATAGCACTCCAAATTATTGCAGTAACTGTTGTAAATACATGGAATACACTTATAGTCTACTGCATGGGTTTATTTAATGTTAATAGCTCAATTTCTCCAATATATTTCTTCTCATATTGATATTTTAAAATGATTTTGTAATTGTACTTAACACTGAAGCCATTGTAATGCTTATTGAAGATAAATTAGAGTTAGTTCAAATATATCCTCAAAATACTGAATGAATTTCTGACTTTTTCTATTATTTATGAAAAAAAAAATCTACTTCATTACAGCAGTGAGTCTCCATAAGGGACATTCCAAACAAATAATTTAACATTTCAAGTTGTTAAAATCACTTTGCTTTTGGCTTCATAACTTAAAACCCTACTCAAGACATGCTATAATTACGTAGGAATGCACGACTTGTCAAATCTCATAGCTTTTAAAGTCCAAATCAATTGAAATAAAGAGTATTCTGTAAAAGCTTTTGCCAAAATGATGTTTCTTATTGAGAGGTGGCACTCTAAGGGAATTTCTCAATTTTTTTTTTCTCTGTGAGCCAGAAGGGAATAGTTAAAGAATCCTTTGGCGTTAGGAGTGAAGGGGAGGTAGGGATGGCTGGGCCCGTGCAGAGAAAGGCAGTGAGGAAGGAAGAAAAGACACTTATTTGACTCCTGTGTGTACTCAGATACTTTCAGGAGTGTAGAAAAGTTTGAAGGCAAAGCCTCAGAACAACCTCTTCCGTCTGGCTGGGTTGGGTTTGTTGGTGGTAATAGAGGTGGCAGGAAACGAAGAAGGCAGCCCAAATCCTAGAAAACAGTTACAGTGTGGCATATAGTAGAGGGCAGGAAACTAAAGCCAAAGGTTTATCTCACTGAGAAAAAAGACAGGAAATGACGGCACGTTTAGAGTGAACTGGAATTGTACAAGAAAAGTAAATTCTGGGTGGTGTATGGGAATTTCAAGGAGATCCATTTCCTTGTCCTCTTTCCTTACTGTCTTCCTACTAACCTCAAACTCTTTTCCTGCGGAGACAAAGTTCTCTCCCCTTCTATCCCCTGGCTTTCTCTCACTATCCCCCTCCTCTGCCTCTCTTCATTTGCTCTCGGGGCTCCAAATTCACCCGTATGACCTCTAACATATATACTCTCCTCTTCCTTTCTTTTCTTGTTGCAATATTCCTTTCTTTCCCAAAAGTCTTGAAAACTTCCTGAGAATGGCCAAATAATAAACACTCACAAAATGGCAAAACACTTTTGAATGAGTCTAAATTTTCTTTATCTTCTTAGATTTGGGGAGGGGAAAAAAGGTATTATATGCGCTGGCTTCATATTTTAAGTATCTATTAGAATCCATAGTATCACAGTGCAAAAAGCCATGTCTTTACATTTTATCTCTGTACATTAGCTCCAGGAAAAAGTCAATACTAGGAAAGTTCATAAAATGCTGATTTTTAAATTTTATTTTTTTGGTGTAGGATATGTCAAATGATTTGTATTTCTACCCTGTACTTCTCAGTGATTCATTGATGCTTAAATTGCTTTACAAAAAAAAATTGATAGGCAAGGGCTAATTTAATGAATTAGACTTCACGGCAGAAAAATGTCTCAGATTACCAATATATGGAAAAAATCAGAAGTGTTTGTCTCTTTTGCATGTAATACTAAAGGCATTTGTGTAATTACTCCTTCAAATATAAGTAGTTTATGTTAGTGCCTGGAGTACTGGGCAGGTAACTAATATAAAAGTAGCAGAGGGTAACTGATAAACTTCCCTGGGCAAGTTAGGCCAGGCTTTGCCACTAACCAGCTTTGTGCCTTTGGTCATATCACTCAAAATCCCTGGGCTTCAGCTTTTTCATTTGCTAAAAGTTGAGGATGCTGTGCTGGAACTGTAATGTCTCTTAGCTGTATGCTACCATGTTACTTAAAAAAAAAGATCCTTACAAAAGTGATCATCATGCTCATTTCCTTCTTAAAGTTCAGTATGCTTTTAAAAGAAAATGACCCCATAAAATGTCAGGGCATTTTAAAAATGAATGTCATTTTGGAATTTAAGTATGTTCTATGTCTAAATTATTTAGATTCACTCTAAATCTGGGAAGTGCATTTCTCAGTCTAGAAGCACCTATCCCTAAGTAGGAATGATAATTCGTATTTTTGTCTGAATGCTACATATTGTAACTATATGTTTTCCAGAACAAATGAAAAAACGATAGTTTTGTATAGTTTGAACTCTGAAGACAAGAGATACCTAAAGAGAGATGTTAATTTACACAAGCTATTATGAACTTTAATTTCAAAATAGCTGAACTGAAATAGTAAAGCTAACGACTATTCAACACAGTCTTGTTTAGGGCATGCTCAGGGATAAGCTATGGAGTTAGGTGCTGAGGATGCAGAGGGAAATGTTTCGGTTTATGCTCTTGAAGTTTCACAGTCTAGCTGAGGAGAGTAAGCAGTAGTGATAAGTGAGAGACACAGACTTAGGGGTGGCCCAGAGGGTGAAGTTGGTATACTGGGGGTGAGCTACTGCATAAGGTGTTGTCTTAATTCAGTTAGGAAAGATGAAAAAGTTTATTCCAAGCAGGCAAGTGGAGTAGGGCAAGAGGAAAGTTCTTGTAGGTAGACAGCAAAGCATGGGCAAAGGCCCAGATGTGGAAGTAGTACCATGAATTTGGAGGAAACATAAGCACTTCTATATGGCTGGAGAAGAGAAGGCAGAGAACGTTTCATAGGAGGAGAGGAGTGAATGCCTTGTAGGCTATATATAAAACTTACAAAGTACCCTGTATGCATCAAGGAAGGATGACAGAAATTCATGAATGGGGATGCTTTTTAGAGATATTATTTTAAAAGAATAAAGAGAGTAAACTGGTGGGGTGGAGGTAAGAGACAGGGACAACAACGGTCAGGAGGACATTGTAGCAGTCTACTTGAAAGACAGTAAGAGCTATAACTCTCAGGAATTGGCTCACACAATCATGGGGAACGGCAAGTCCAAATTCATGATGGCAAGGGCAAGGGTAAGGACAAGCCCCAGGTTGGAAACCCAGGCAAAGTTTCTGTGTTGCAGCCTTGAGATCAAATTTTTTATTCTTCAAAACACCTCCATCTTTACATTACCACAGCCTTCAACTGATTGGATAAGGCCCACCCACACTATGGGGGGCAGTCTGCTTGGATTATCTACTGATTTAAATTTTAATCACATCTAAAATATACCTTCACAGTAACATCTATGCTGGTGTTTGATCAAACAACTGGGCACCATAGCCTAGCTGAGTCGACACATAAAATTAACCATCATTTTCATCAAGCTTATGTATTAATTCCTTGTGATCATTCATTACTCAAGATTTGTGGGTGACATAACACATTCTCTCTCTTTTTACCTTTCTCTTTGTTTCTTCCCCCCTTATATTCATTCATAAAATAAAGTTAAAATAGCACTAGACAATGAAACTATAGACGAGAGTATTTTCAGTTGGTTATCAGCAGTCGTGAAGATAGTCTGATTATTAAAACAGTGAAAAAGTTCGCTTCTCTGAATTAAGAACAACAGCAACAAAAAAGATGCCACCATGACACAGCATAATTGCAGCCCCCCTTCCTCCGCTGCCTTGTTAACGTAGCAGCACTGGCCTTTGGTATTTGTGATCTCCACGTGAAGCCCATGCTGACATGGGCTATGATCAGTTATAGGTTATGGAAAACTGAGCATGTTTCTGCCCTTAAAATGAGTCTTCTGTTCAGCAACTCTTAAACTAAAGCATTTAACTCTTTAATGGTTCAGAAAATCACTGCCAGCAATATCAGAGAAGCCACATCTCTGTGGACAATCTCTGCAAACATAGGTGTGAGCGTCCTTCTGGGTCCTAGAAAGAACATCCTTTTAAGAGTCACGTGTTTCTCTCTAGAAATGAGTTGTGTATTTGAGGGAAGAACACATTTTTATTTGGACTAAAAGATGATAATTTCATGTTCCAAATCATCTTCATTACACAAGTTATTTTAATAAAATTATCAAGTATATGAAATTTATTGCAAAGGCTCTTCAATATTCCCTTTGGAAGTTTATATTTTCTTTTTTCAAAACTCCCCACTGTGAACCTTTACTCAAGCTTAACCTTCCTGGTTACAAACCTGTCACAAACTCCTGGCCTCCATTCCAAATTTAATGTTCTATATCCAATTTCTGCACAGCTTAGCCAAAAAAGCAACAAAATGAATATGTGACAGTAGATTATAGGGCAGGTCATGGTTGATGGGCTTTATATTTAAGGCCATAGGAAAGCTTTGTGACATGCTGTCTTTTTAGAGAAAATGCTTTAACCATTGAGGTGACATTAATGGGAGGAGTCTGGAGTTCTAATGAAATCTGATGGGGGGGCAGGTGGGGCTTTTGATGTTGCTATTTTGGCAACTCTTTAAACCATACCATAGACACATAAATGATATCAATTAGAAATTTCAATTTCTCGAACCAAAACTCACCTTGACAAAATGTGAGTTTTGCATGGATGAGTTTCATATATAAAGGCACACTTCCTAGGGGGCCATTCTCTAGACTTATTCTGAATCCCCTTCCTATACCTGGGGATGAGACATGTGCGGCATTGAGAGAATAAAATCCCAGGCACATGGAGAGAGTGTCTCCCATGAAGCTAGGTCAGATGCTGAGGAGGGGAGAGCAGACTCCCAATGGGTCACCGAAACTGAGGAGAAAGAAGCAGACTTCAGATTCTGGGTCTGCGTCAAGGGAGTGGAGATCTGTGGAGATGGGTGCAAGTCACTGGCCGGTCATGAAGGCTGTCCTGAGCAACTTCCTGAAGAGGAGTTACCTGCCTCTGATTGTTATAGTTCACCTCTGTGTGCCCTGTGGGAGGCCCAGATGACATGAGTGGTCTTCAGTGAACACAGCTCTATTTCATTCATTCTTCCGTCTTCATATTCACCTTTTAAACCATCATCCTGAAGTCCTTTTGTGTAAAAGGTCACTCAGATCATACCAATTACCCATCCAATTGTGCTACTCATAGAAAGCCACCAAAGCTGGTCTTTGTTTTAACTTTGAGGTTGGGACCCAAACACAAATTACACTATTACATTTCAAAAGTCGGATATTAGAATCCTGATTTTCTGAATTGAAAGAAATGTCCTGAATGGGTGCTGTTTCCAGACTGTTGTAAAGTATATTTATATTATTTTATTTGGTCCTTATTGGTATACCCCTGTAACTTAGACATGGCAAGTGTTTTGATCCTATTATATAGAATACCGACGTGGATCATATATAGAAGACTTGTGAGTAGAACTTAGGTTTTACAAAGTTCAGTCTTGCTCCTTTCATAATATCTCACCTGGTATTAAGGATTTATGAAAGAAATGTAGCTATTCTTCAAAAAAATTCATGGAAGTATATATGCTGATTGTTCAGATTAAACAAACAAAAAACACTTTTTAAGAAGCATGATAGGAAGAATATGCTCATTTCCTATTTTATGATAGCTGATTTTGTCAAGTTGCTTCTTCAAGTAGTCAAAAGTTATAAAATCTAAACCATGTTACTAAAGACTGAAGATTAAGTAGAGAACTTTAATTAACTTATTATTACTTAACACATCAAGTTTTTCTAAAAAAAAGGCATTTCTCTCCTTTGAAAAATGAAGTAGCATTCATGGGAAGTCAGATTTCTTCCTAGGTGTTTTCCTAGGTTGAGAAGTTACCTAACATTTATCAAACACTTACTAATGTTCATATTGTCTTACCCCTACTGAGGGATGCATTTTTACTCCTCCATTTTATTGAGTACTTTAGAAACTTGTTTGAGGACTTTTAGCTAAGTGGCAGATCTCAGATGGAAACTTCAGTGGTTTGACAGCAAATCCTATGATTTTTCTGCTATGCTACTGGATTGGTCTCTAAGACCATAAATAATGAGAAAGCTAATTCACTCATTCAACTAGAAGACTACATCATATTTGTATTTCCTAGGAGTTAAAAGAAGTTAACTGTAAAGCTTGTAAAATATTAAATCTAAATATCACACTGAGCCTTGAATTTCTCTTTAAGTAACATCCCTGTGCTGTAAAAATTCACTTGCAATAAATTTTCATATGCAAGCTAAAGGATTTCAAAGTCTTTCTGGAAAGCCCATGGGCCCTATGCAATTTTTACTCGTAACATTCTTTCCTCTGAGTGCTCAGATATTCATTGTTAGAGGAACTTATTCTATTACCTTAAACTCAAGTCCTAGTCAATTATTATATGTTCATTTTCATTTTATGTGTATAAATGTCTTGCTATTACCAAAAAAATGCTGTACAGACCAAGTGTCAGCTGTGTATTATCAGTAGCAGAACAAAGAAACAAAGCCATGTAAATATAGAGAAATTTTCCAGTTGCCCTTATATACTAGTGAAGCCTTCAGAGAAGATGAACCTTAAAATTGAGCTCTCGTGATAAAATGCAAATGGATCTAGTGTTTGTAATTGTGTGAATGCAATTATTTATGTACTGCAGTGCTCCCAAAATTGTAATTATGGTGATCAGAGGAGTACTTTGAAGCTTGTGGAGAGTAGCTAATATAACCATCAAAATTTGAGGTATCTTTCCTTTGGATAGTTAGTGTAGAAATCACATGTAGTGGAGGAAAAAAAATACTTCACATGAGAGGAATTTTTATTGGATGCTCATAATTTGGTCAGTGCTGAGAGGCAGAGAGGTTTAGCATTAAAATCACATATTTGTTTGCCCCAATTACTTCATCTTTTAGTCTCTTCTCACGGGTGTGTGTGTTTATGTGTGCACTACAGAAATGCACACACGTGGCTAGCCCTAACAAAGAAACACATAAAATGAAACATATGCACACACACTTCTATGGCTTAGAAAGAATTGAGCATGGGTTTTAACTAGAAAAAAATAAGAAAAGTGGAAAGTTGAACATGTATTGCATTGTTTAATATTTGGATAAGTAATCTGAAATAGGGTGTGGGAAATGCATTCTCTGGAATATTAAGTTCTTCATGTTAATGACATGCCAAAATGACCAAAATAAATGATGTATGTTAGAGAAGACTATGGCTTTGAAGGAAAGTAGTATATGAATTCCATGGTGAGCAAAAGTAAGTGCATTTAGAGTACAGCGATCAGAACTGTACTAATAGTGAAATTAACAGTGGACTCCAGTAAAAGAACCTGGAGGTGACTGTTCCCAAACATATTGGGCCAGTATACTGGTGGGTGGCCTTAACCTGAAATGATGTCAGAAAAAAAATAATAAAGGCAGATTCTACCCCTAAAATCTTGAGGTATGCACACTTGCAAAATCCTGACACCTACACACATTTCTATGATAGTCACGATAACCTTATAAGTAATTAAGAATTCTAGATTTTGAACAATGTGCTCTCAAAACTGCATGGCCATAGATAATGGAATGAAATCTGCACCACTGAGTTTGGACACTCAGAGTAATGACTTTGATCATCAAATGAAGAAAGAGCATTCTGGAATATTGGTAATGGTGCTGCCTGTCAGCCAATACTCCATCAATTTGAGTAGTGGTCCCTTTTTGTCCAGGAGGATTTAATTTTTTTGAATATCAGCTTTTATTATATTTTGCTCTTATTGTTTTATAAAAATAAATGTAAAACAGAAAAATGAAAGTGCAGACACTAGTAATAGCACAGAGCCTGTAAACTTAATACTACAGGTAAAAAATCGGACCCAAAGAAATCAGCAAATGTTCAGATTCTGTGTCTTGCTGAGTTTAATTGGGTTGATTGTTCATAATGATGAAGACTTTTTTTTTTAAATGAGAGAGCTTATTAAATTAAAGAGCTATCTTAAATGGTAATATATATTTCAAGATTTTAGCAAATAGGCACTTTATTCTTGTAAAATGTGCTTATTATTTTCAGGTTTTGCATAGTAGATTTCCAGTATTCTTTGCAAGAACACACTGTATGTAAAGGAAGTCTGGGTATAAAAAGAGCATGGATATAAAACTGAGACTAAAAGTTAACTAGCTTTGTGATTTTTGGCAAATTACTTAACTTTGTGAACATCAAAATTTTCATCTGTAATTTGAAGATAAAAATGACTATCTCACAGGTTTTTATGGTAATAAATCAAGATAACAAATGAACATAGCACAATCCCTGACACTGTTAAGCATTCAATAAATGGTGATAATTATTACACGTTCTAACTCTAAATCCTAAATTCTTTTCACTGGGCCACAGTGTGGACAGAGCTGAAAATAGATATTGAATTAGAAAACTTCTAAGCAGGGGGATTACCATAGAGATAAGTCTCTTTAGAATGGAAATCAGAAGCCAAGAATGAGTATCACAATGATGTTGAATCGTTTACACATCACATGATGGAACATGAGAAGAGAGCTTAACTCTACTCCTTATGTCTTTGGAATGAAATCCAACTTCTCTTATAAGGATTTCAAAGTTCATGCTGATTTGATCCCTGTTCACACCTCCAGTGACATCATTTATGACAATGACACTACTCTTATATTCTATGACCTAGCCATTCTAAATTACTTTTAGTCACCAAAATATACCATGACCTCTTGCACTGTACTCTCTATACCTAGAACGTAATTTTTAGGTCAATTGGCTATTCCAACATATCCTTTAGGTCTTATTTTGTCATTGTTTTCTGCTGATCCCCATTTCAATTAGATTTCTCTCTGAGATGCTCCTATATATTGGTACAGGAGGCATGGGGATGCTTTTCAAACCACATTGCTTAATCATTTGTGATTCTGATTGTGAGCTGCATGATGATGGCTTGCGTTTAACTTATCTTGCACAGTGCATAGCATAGAATAGCCAGCCAATAAACATTTATGGGTAAAAGAAAGGGTGAATGAGTTCTGAAGTGAGTAGAGGTAAATAGAAGTGTAATCAAAGAAACTAACATGAAATTATTTTTATGAAGTTCAGAATACAAAGAAGTAGTATAAGTTAAATATAAAAAGTTTCAAAAGAAGTTTGGCAAACTTGATGCATAGAAATAGCATACATAAGCATTGCCCAGGGCACTAGGGAATAGGATTAAGAGCCCTTAGTCCCCAGATGCCCAGTCTTAATACTCACTGGATGACCTTTGTAAAGTCACTTAACTTCTTTGACTATAGTAGGTTTATCTGTAGAGTAAGAATGATAAGATTTATCTACCTGAAAATAAGAGGTTGAATAAAATAATTTCTTCTGGTTCTAAGACACATGACTTTTTAGACCAATTGTGAAATGAAAGACAATATTTTTAGATGTAAAAATTTCAGTATGCATATTTAAATAGTAATCATTCTGAGAACAGTGTGTGCAGGGTGGGTGGGGCATGCATGTAAGCAGGAGCATATGGTTTTTGCAATGAAATAGGATCATATACAGAAAAATATGACTAAAGATTATATAAAATTAGAAATTTTAAACATTTAAGTTTAAAAAATTATAGACATTTACACACAATCTATATATGTATTTTAAAACTTACAAACAATTATGTGTATGACCACATATTCAGATATACTTCATGTTTATTTCAGTATTATAATAAGATTTTATTTCCCCAAGTATTGATCATTCATACCTTATAAAACCTCAATGAATACAGATGATACGTATAAAGATATTACTTTTGAGAGAATTTGTATTTGCTTGTCAGTTCAGGCCATTTTTTATATACAGAGAAATCCTCTTGCTTTCCAACTATAATACTCCTCCATGAAAATGTATTGGGCTTAGTGTCAAAAATTTTCTATGAATAAAAATCTCAGTGAGAGACTAGGTGGCAGAAGTTGAGAGTTATGAAATGGAAATAAGTTGGTGTAAAAGGTCAGTGATGCACATTCTCAAAAGAAAGTTAGAAAGAGAAAAGTAATACATTCAATGTATGAGGATTATTTTTAAATGAAGAAGTGGAAGTAATTGAATACGCTGTTTGGCTATTTTGAGAAATATGAAAATATGTCAGAAGGTGCAAAATAGAGCAGAAAAAAATCATAAAAATTGGTTATGAAATCTTAAAAATAGTAAGATAAATAGATGTGAACATAAAATTCCAAATATAAAGCTTAGACTTGAAGTGCATTATCTTTACAGATATGAAAATAGAACATTAGGAATAAACAATTAGAACGGTTACTACAATATGCCACAGAAGGAAAATGAGAGCCTAAAAATAACTCAGAAGGGACAAAAGAGTGAAAAAGTAAGGTAGACTTCTAAGACCATTAATACAAATACTGGAATAAAGTTACTAGCACATTGATTGAGTTAAGATAAAACGAGGAGAAGAAATCTGTGAAACAAAGATCTAATCGTACAAAGATATCTTTACTACACTTTACATTAAGGTCCTGAATCTGCAAAGTATTGGGCTTATAGAAATAGATTTTGTGACCTCAAGGCATCTGTGGCCTCTTCAGAGAATTGAATAAGCAACTCAACAAAGACAATCCCATGTGATAAGTGATACCATAGAAATGATAGCACTAAGCGTAGGCTCCTAACCAGGCTTCCTACATCAGGGCAAGAGGGTCTTAGCTTGGAAGGAATATTTAAATTCTGCCTTGAAAATGAGGAAGGAATACCAAAGTGAAAAGTATATGTGTGTAAGGGAAGGGATGGAAAATGGAATTTGAAATAGAGTCTAGAACAAGCAACAAGGCACAGAGGAGTGGGTGACACTTGGAGCGAGTAGTGCTGTCTGGTTGGAGGACACATAGATGTAGAAGGGCAAGAAGTGAGACCAGATGATCAGAGTCCAGATTTTGAAGGACTGACGTGATCAAATCTGTGCATTAGAAAGTCCCCTTTGCTGGTGTTGTGTGAAGTTAATTTAGGACAATCAAGCCTGGAGACATGGAGAGAGTGAAGGCTCTTGACATAGCACAGGAAAAAAATAAGAATGGTGTAAACTGTGACTGAGGTAGGGTAGACATAGTGATAAAAGTGAGCACAGGAGAATCAAAAGGACATAGTTATACAATATATGTACAGGATAGGAGAAGGGAAATATTATCATGGCTGAGTTTCTGGGTTGAGTAACAGAGAAAATGATGATGTCATTCACAGAGATATGGAATGTTAGAAGCCTAAGTGGGTTAAGTGAAGAATTCTGCTTCAGGTGTTTGTGCTTTTATACTTAAGAGAAATATAGAGAGATATGTCCCGTAAGTATTCAGATACATGAGCTTGGAGCACCGAAATGTAGTATAGGTAATGTCGTGGCCATAAATGGAATCACACAGGAATAAAATGAAGAAAGAGAAAAGAATTTCTGGAGTAGGCAACCTTGGGGAAGACTAGCATTTGAAAAGTAGATAGAAAATGGATGAAGAAAACTCAAGGAAGTGACCCGAAATGTAGAAAATTTAAGTCCTAGTTGAAGGCCTAGCTTATTCATACAAGACCAGAATAAAATATTAGAATAGTGGAAAATAAGTTCAATATATCATTTCTTGTGTGTGTGTGATATAGAGAAATACAAACCTTGACTCAAGGCAACATTCAACACTATGCCTTAGGCATGAAATGAAATAAAAAAGATGAAGCAGTGAAAATTCTTCTTAGGAAGAAACCACAGTAAGTAAAATTTTAAAAATACTAACGACTCAATTTCAAGTAGAACTATCCCATGACCTCACTCAAGTTTTGTTCCGGATGTCTTTCAAGTTATGATGGTAATAACCAGTCATGCATCCTGGTTCACTGGTCTTCTGTGAAGTACTATGTGTGTAAAAATAGTTTAAATCTTTGCAAAAGCAATATTCAAAGTCATTTCAGAATAATGAAGACAGTACAGCTATGGAACAAGTTGAAGTGCATTAAAAGGATATGCACTTTAAAAGAGATTTTTTAAAAATTATTGATGGTCATAAAGGAATAAATTGGTCTACCTTTTCCTTGTAATAAAACTTAAATTATTGCTAAATGATTCATCAGTAAAGTTTCTGAATTGTTATGTCTAATATTGTTGCTTTCTTTCTAATATAACTTTTTCTTTATGTAAGAAAATATTATATAGGCCACCTTTTTAAAAGCCATGCAAAAATTATCCCCACAAGTTCCAAAGAAAGTGAAATCTCTTACATTAATATGAAATGATACACAGTACAGTGGAACTTCATTAGTGCTGAACTAGAGAAAAGTTTACTTTTGATTTATTCTCTAAAGAATGGATTTCCTGGGCAAATGCAAGATGCATATGAGATATGGAAAAGAGACTAAATGACTTCAAATCATCCTCAAGTACATTGAAAGTACCATTTTAAACACAATTGATATTCTTTTTAGTGTGTTCCTGAGGACTCCTACTAGGTGGTACTTTTTAGCTTAGGTCTATTTATTAAGTACTCTTGAAAAAGTTAAAACTGCATGTCTTAGAATACATTTTATAGTTCTGTATCTTTACTAACTCAAATTGGCCAAATCAGTCTGTCATATGTAGTGATGTTTTACTATATATGAGACTCTAAAAGTCATTTTAACAGTCCTTGTAGATGATTCAACTTTAAGTATTAATTTACAAAACAAATTGTATATTTTTATAATTTATTCTAAAAGTAACTGCTTTACCTGACGCTTCTCTTTTAAAATCATATGGAAGTGTTAGGTCAAAAATGGTATATTTCAAAATCAAAATGTTACTTTCAAGCTAAGTTTATTATCATTTAAATGGGCTAATTTTCCCAAAGTAAATTGAATGTCTGTGTGTGCATAACAGATATAGGTCTATTTAAATGACTACTGTACCATTTCTGTCTGTAGTATTTTTAAGTTCTAAATATCACTGTAATTGCATAGGAATGGGAAAATGGAAGTGGTCGGCCCCTTTTTCTAGAAACATAGAAATCTGAAAAATTGGTTTAGTCAGTAGTTTAGTTATAAGTCTTAAATTTCAAGTTTAAACAGTATATGATATTATTTTTGTATAATAAGAGACTTTCTTTTCAGATTTTATTTACAAACGTAGGTTGCATATTGGTTGCATGATTACTTGGAGATGATAATTTTATTTTTTACTATTGTTGTAATAAGCTAACCTTTTTGTTAAATATCATAAAAACTTAACAATATTTTTAAAAGATCAAAGTGGTTCTATTTAAAAAAAAATTTAAGAGACAGGGTCTCCCTCTGTTACCCAGGCTGGAGTATAGTGGCACCATCATAGCTCACTGAAGCCTCAAACTCCTGGATTCAGGAGATCTTCCTATCTCAGCCTCCCAAGTAGCTGGGACTACAGGTGTGCACTACCACACAGGCTAATATTTTAAAAAGTTGTTTTATGTTAGAGTCAGAAGTCTCACTGTGTTGCTCAGGTTGGTTTCAAACTCCTGGCCTCAAATGATCCTCCCACCTTAGCTTCCCAAGTGACTGTGATTATGGGTGTGATCCACCATGACTGGCTTGAAAGTGGTTTTTATAAAGTGGTGAAAATGATCACATACAGAAAGCATGGCTAGAGGACATTTAGAAATAGGCTTCAGCAAAAATTTCAGCAAAAATTTCTTTAAAATTTTCACTTTCTCAACTAAAGTTGAAGCACAGAGGTTCTAGTTCTGGTACAGCAGAGTATCTGCCACTGGTCTGATCTTTTCATAGACAATAAACTCTGGAATGTATGGAAAATAATTATCTAAAGCTTTGGAAAGCCATAATAAGCAGGCAGATTATGAGTAGGAATTAATATTTGGAAGAAGGAAATAGTGTTGAGTGTTACAGCTTTTAGCTTGAACACCTTATGGAGTGCTGTCTTGGTCCCTTTGTGTTGCTATAACAAAGTACCTTAATACTATCACATTGGCCACCAAGTTTCAACACATGAAGCTTGGGGGATACATTTAGATCATAGGAAGTGGCTAGCACTTGGATAAAGTATCTTGAGTTTGATGGCTTGAAGGACAAGAGGGCAAAGTTTGGGTCAATCACAGACACTAGAAATGGGTGGGGAAAATCCTAGGGGAAAGATTCAGAAAGCATGGAGGAACCCTATATTCTGTATATAAACTCTACCCAGGTCTCTGGATGATCCTTGAACCTTCTGTGTATGGTGGAGAATCTAAGCAGTACAGCTAATGGTAAAAACTAAATTGAGTTTTTAAAAGTGTTGTTAATTTAGGAAGATAGTATTTCAAATATTTGAAATCTAATTATACATTTTTCAATTGGAATGATATTTTTGCATTTTTATAACTTTAAAATATTGAACTAGTTGATGATTATTTTCTAAATGTAATCTATCATAAAGTTCTAATGCAATTTGTAATAAATTTTTACATGTGGAGCTGCCCTTTTATGGAGAACATACCTAAAGGAAACCATTATGTAATAATTGTGTGAAATAATCTGGTAATTGTCATTTATTAGAAAATTTATTCACCAAAAAAATTATTTTAATTATGTATCAGCTGTGTTAGCAAGTGTCAGCTTGAGTTCATCTGCTTCATAGGAAGTAAGATGTGGCATATGGACTTTGACTATTACTTATGCAAACTATTTAAGAACCCAACAGTTGATATTTTTGTTAGCTGAGAGTAATTATAATCAATTAACTATACAAATATTTGTTTTTATTTTGTAATTTTAACCAAGAATTCTATACTGAAAAGATAGATATAGATATTTTTCATACCTATATGAAATACATAGATATCAAAATATTTTACCATCATACTTTAAAACAGGAAATATAAAGTAACAACTTTAGACATTTTAATCTGGCTGATAATACTTCCAGAATAGCAAGAATTTAAATAAGCCATTGGTTTAAAAAAAGAATTTTAAATTTCTTCCCAAAACACCTGTTTTCAATTATCTATAATTTCCTTTCCACTTCCAAATATAATTTTCTATATCTTACCTGTATACAATGTGCATGTGGATGTGTTAAAGTGGCTCAACTATGTTCAAGTTATATCAGTGAAAATGTAACATATCTGCATGATGAACTTTTGACACAAGATTCCTTAAAAGAAGGTGTGGGATCCGAGAACATAATCTAATATGAAGATGTTGACAGGCTATCTTAGCATTAACAACTATTTGGGCTGAAGCAGGTGGATGGAAGTATCTCGGGGGGAGATGTCCAAATGGTCAACTCACTTTGACCATTTAGTGATTAAAGGTGTTTGACAAATCTGTTGAGATGTTAGTAAAATTAGCATTAGTTACATGGATAAATACAAAAACATTTTAAGATTTATGATAGAATTTATTATTTTGCCTAAATATATACTTCACATCCTTCCTCTGAAGGGAGGAGTATTATATTCAACTTACTTTGGCCAACAGAACATGTTGACACACACTACACCAAAGCAGAAACTTTAAATTTAAGAATGTGGTTCAGCTCAACATTTCACTTTTTTACCTCATGAGTGGCATGTTCTAGATTGGGCCTTCTCTTTCAGCGTAGGCCACAATACAAAAGAGATGCATGGAACATACTTGAAACCAACCCATATCCAAAATGACCTATAGCCTCACCCCTTTCAAAAAAAGACATTTTGGGACATTATCACTATTTAAAACTACCTTGTTAACTTATTAGCATACATGTCTATTGTTGGTATCTTCTTACTAAAATGTGATAGCCACATCGGCTTTGACTACCCTGGCTAAATTAATTAACTACTAGTCCCTATTTTATTTCCTTATTTTACTTTTATTCACAGTTTTGATGACTCCTTGACACTATATTGTTTATTCACTTGCTTACATGTTAAAATTCAGCTTGCTGCTCCAGAATATAAGATCAGGTATATGATAGCCAGAGTGTCTCCATCACCTAGAACTGTGCTTGGCACAGAGGAAACTCTAAGATTCATAAGTGAATGAATAAATTAATGAATAAATTAACTACACGATAAGAAAGATAAAGGATATAAATTCATAACATTTTAGGGTGAGAAAGGACATTGGTAATCAGTTAGTTGAACAGGCTTAGTTCTAAGTAAGAAAACTGAGGCCCAGGGAGCACAGTTAATTATTGAAAGAATGAGGACTAAGTGATTAGCTGTCAACTAATTTACATTTCATGCCACGTTGTGTCCTTTATAAGTAAACAAATTTTGGTTTTTTGGTCTTAATTTTACTGCATGCCTAGGTCTGTTATTCCTTCAATATTTTGGTCTATTGTAGATGCTTCATAAACTTGTTCAATTAATAAATGGATAAGTCATAAATAATGAAATAATGTAGATTGATAAATTATATGACCTGGTAACATTTAAATTGCTTCAACTCTGTCTGCTATGGGGGAATCTTTGATTATCTCTGGCATAGAGTACTATTGAAATCTTTTCTTTCAGTCATAGGAAGAGAAAGATAGCATTTGTGTGCTTCAAGGGCAACATATTTGAAAGTCATAGTGCCTAATAGGAGAACCAAGCGGGGAGTCTCTGACAAGGAAATTATCCGACTCTTTTTCAGATAGCACTTTTATTTGGATCCTTCCTGCATATACTTGCTCAACATAGGCTATGATAATTCTTCAAGGAGGGTTGCTGGCTGCACGTGGGGTGAAGCCACCCTTTGAACATCTGCACTTCCCATATGCTCTTCCCCTGAAAGTGCTGTGCTCCAGTCTAGTGCCGATCAGCCCACACAGTGCTAATCAGGTCACAGCGATGCCAAAGCATGTGCACCCAATTAAGGGCGCTGCAGCCCACACACCCACCATGGCTGTTGGCAGTGTGACCTCGCATCCTGGGAGCCTTGCACACGCAATCTGGCAGAGGTGAATGCTCTGCTCTATTCCACTCTTGGTACATCCATCCTCGTCACCTTCAGCTTGCCTGTCAGAAACCTTGCCTGTCAGGACGCTGAGCAATAGCTTAGAGAGGTGAACTGGGTCCATGATGACTAACAGGTGCTGTATTGCTGACACTGGCACAATTTGGGGACTTTTAAAAAAATGAATCTTACACAGTCCAAGTCACTAGGAAGATGGATTTAATGAGGTGGAGCTATATGAATATTGACATTTTAGCTCACGTGTAACCTGCATATATGCCGAGTCTGGCAAAATCTCCTTTAGCCAGCTGTGACTATGACAGAACACTTGATTTAAGAGAGGAAAAAACATTTAGGTTAAAATACAATTACAAAGAAAGAAAGGTAGGCACATAATATCTGGACTTAGACACCATCATTTTTAATTTTTTTTTTGTCTTGAACATTAAAGCAAAGAAGGTTTAGAAAAACAGCATCCTTCATTTATGTATTCATCCATTTCCTCATTAAATAAGGAGCTTATTGTTTATCTTACAATGGGCCTGGCACTATGTTTGGATGCCAAAATAAGAGTTCCTGTTTTCAAGCCACAGAAAATATAACATAATGGGAGGCACAAAGAGGTACAAAGGAAAAAAAAAATATTGCTTTTTTCTAATTGACATTCACCATAGAACAGGAAAATAATAACACATTCCTCTTAGATCTGCTTAACTCTCCTGTGTACGTAAAGAAAAGAATGGGAAGAAATATGCCCACAGCTAAAGCTCCAAGGGGTATTTAGATCCAAGGGTCTGGAAGGGCAGAGTCCTTATGATTAGTGTTATAAACAGCAATGCTTGATCTGGGTCTGGGATTAAGAAGCTGAGAGGGCTTTTTCACAGAACAGACATTTGGGATTAAGCCCTTCAGAGAGGAATTAGATTTTCCAGGGACAAAGGACTGCTTAAGTGCATTTTCTAAACAGGTTTAACACATTGACTGCCACACTCGGGGCCACAGTGTTTTATCACAAAAATCGAATACAAACTTTGAAAACAAAATGATCCTTACTAATGTAATGAAAAACTTATTTTTTATTGTTATCTGTGCGTGAGTTATATGCAACTTGAAAAATAGTTCTTGTGGCTCCCAAGGCGAAGAGATGTATGAGTTCCATATGCTTCACGAGGCCCCAGGCTCAAAACTAGTGTGAGTTAAGTACAACTCGCATGGCAGTTAATGTGTTAAAAATGTACAGAATGAGGACGTCCTATCACTGCATATCTTTATCTAGCTTTACTATTGGTATATTTCATGGAAGTTAAACATTTAGTTTAGTTATTGGAAAAATAAGAGATGGCAGGTATTTAGGTGAAAAAGACATGTTAAAAGGGGGACAGGCCTTTTAGGCAGGTGGAAACAGCAACGCTTGGAGAGGTAGTTCTAAGGTATCAGGCTGGGTTTGAGGATAGAAATGCAACTCAAGGACAGTGATCAGTTCTGCTTATAAGCTTTATTGAGCATCACAAGGATGTGATTGAGTTTGGAGCTGAGCAAGCACTGCTTCTCAAGGTCTCCCTGGTGACCCTTCTTGGTTGGCAATGGCAGCCAGCAGTCCTTGCCAAGTGAGGTGTCCACATGGTCCAAGAAGTCTTGGGCAAGGAGACTCCCAGGTCCTGACCCTCTCAATCTCACAAGGGTCATACCACTGCTTGGAAATGATTCCCACTTCCTCATAAACCAGTGATACTGCTGTTCACCAAGGCATGTTCCTGGACCGAGTTTTCATGTTTATCTGAAATATTTGTGCAGTCATGTTACCTCTTCCTGCATTGTAGTACCTGGGAATTTTCCATTAATGTACACCCAGAGGCATCTTTGGCCAGTCTCTACCAAAGATGTGAAAGGGTAACAAAAATAAGAAAAATAATTAATAATACTGATGATGATAGCTAACATTTCTTGGGAATTTATATGAACCAGACATTATTTTCAGGGTAATACCTCTGCAAAGTATATGTTATTAGAATATCTATTTTATGGATGTGGAAACTGGAGTGCACAAAATCCAAGAACTTACTCAAGTTTGCATGCAAACCATGTGTAGTGATTGGTACTAGCAGATTGAAAAGGTGGGAAGATTATGAAGAGCCCTGCATGCTCTCCCATATGGACTGGACTTTATCCTGTAGGTAGTGATTATAAGAGGAAAAGTGACATGGTCGTGTACAAACTAGGCTTGCAGCCTTTGCAACACTGAGTTTTAGAAATATTAAATAATTTTGCAAAGGTTACACACCTAGGAAACAGCAGAGCTAACACGGCCAAGAAAGAATACAAGACCCACATGTTAAACCATTATGTCCTATGATCTCTTCTCACCCAAGACAAAATGGGCAGGTTGGTTTCCTCAGAGAGGAGAAAGCTGGTGTCTCTTACTGCAGCACTCCAGGGGTTAGTAATTCGGGGTACTTTACCTGTGCAGTGTGGGGGTGACATTAGGGTCATTGCCAGCATACAGGCTGTTGATGGGGACAGCAGACATTTAAATGGAAATTGAAGACCACATGGGTAAGGCTGGCTTGCGCTGAACTGACTTATATGAATTCACATCAGAAGGGAAATAGGAGAAATAAAAAGCTGGTCAGTATTTTTTAAATATTTTCATTAACATTGAGATAATTTTAAAAATAACTGATTATCAATGATTTGGTATTTACATATAATTGCATTATGAACAAGAGCTAAATATTCACTTATGGACAGATACTTATCAATATCTACAGAATGTATGAGCAATAGCATTTTGCTTAGTTATTGTCAGAGTGCTAGATTTTGAAGCTTTGCTAAATCTTAGTGTCTTCACACCTAATTTTCAAAGGTCAAATATGCCATGTTAATTTCATGCCTTCCATGCAAAATTTGTTTCATGGTTTCAATTTTGTCAGGGAAGATAAGGCAGTCATGATTTAAGAATGGGAGCTTTGGGGTCTGGATGTCAGAATTCCGACATTCATAGAGCAGCATGACATGCCAATTTATGTCAAACTCATAATAAGCGTATGTATAAATGGTAGGGGTGCTTTCTTCAGAACGCATGCTCAGAAATATCCAAACTGCATGAAGGTAATCCAGGTAAATACCACTGGAAAGAGAAACCTATGTGACAGCAAAACATCTCTTAAAATGTGAGTTTTCTCACATTTTCACTGACTCCCACATCCCAAATTAAGAAAAGTAAAAAAGTAAAACCAACCTCCCCTCCAACTTTCTTTTCTACAGGCAGTAAATCTCATGAAACTCAGAATGGTATTAAAACATTTTTTTCCCCTTAATTACTCTTATTGGCCTGCTCTTAGTTATTTGTGGCTCCAAATTCTAAGATAGGCAGTCAGCTACCTTTCGGATCGTATGCTCAGGACCAGGGGTACGGGCCGGCAAGGGAGATAACACAGACCAAACGTATGTACCATGTAGGCAAGTACTCATGTGAGATCGACTACTGAAGATGACAGGAAATCCAGCCAGGCAGAAAGTCTATATGAAAAGAATGGAGATCCTTTATCCAGCAAAAGATAAATGACTACTATCAGGAGAAAAACCAAAGAAAAACTAGGAAATTTCACAATTATGAGGGAGGCAGCAGGATGATGAAAGGAGATGAAAAAAATATTAAAAAAATATTGCAGTGCAGAATTCCAGTAAGCATCCACATGTATGCTAGTATCTTTCATCTCTCATATAGAAATGAAATATTCCCTTTATCTACTACTTCTAGTTATTGCCTGCATTTTTGTCCTTGCCTTCAGTGTCTAACGTCTTATGTGTTGTTCTCATGTGCTTTCTCCACTCAGCAATTACCAGCTTACTCTAATTTGGCTTCCAATTCCAGTGGTCCACTGAGAGTGCTCATGTCAAGGTTACCACCGACCTGCATGTTGACAATTCTTTATATTACTCTTATACACAGTTAATTATCTCCCACTTCTTGTAACACTCCTCTTGGCTTCGATTGTGCACACTTTCCTGGTTCTCTTCTTAGATCATGGACCATGTGTTAAGTCTTCTTTGCTGACTCCTCATCTTGTGATCACCTCCAGAAGGTGGAAGGACCGATAGGTTTTATGCCTAATCCCACAGCTTTTCAGTTTCAGTGTTCTCTCCCCAGGTGATCTCCTTTCTTATTTTTGGCTTGGCCTTAAAACACCATGGGTATTTTGGTTCCTCCCGATGGCATAGAAAGATCCACATAGACCTCTCCTCTGAGCTACGGTTTCATATATCCTTGATATCATCTCATAGTTGGCTCACAAAAATCTCACCTTTTATATGTTCAAAGTTAGCTATTGATTCCTCATGCCTGAAGAGATGGTAAAATCAATTCCTTAGGTGTTTGAGCCAGAAACATAGGCACTATTGTTTATCGCTTTCTGTTACCCACACATAAACTCCATTGGTAAGTCTTATTCATTTCGCCATATGTGTGTGCGTGTGTGTGTGTGTCTTCCCTATATTCTTCTGCTTTCCACAATCGTCACCATAGTCCAAACTGTTTCTATCTCTCGCTTTGGCTTGCTGTCATATCTAGAGCATATGTGCACTGCATAACTGAACCACCTGTGCATGGTGGCCATATACATATCTGCCTCAGTGGTCTCCGTGTTTCTACTCCTGGCCCTCTGTAATTCATTCTCTATTGGAGAGCCAGAGAAATATTTTAAAAATATAAATCATATTATGTTACTTCTTTTCTTAAAATGCTTCTACAGTCTCCTTTCCCTTGAAAATAAATTCAAAACCCCTTTCTATTGTCTACAGACCCCATCTAGTTCCCCTTGCTACTTCTCCCCTCTAGCCTTATGCTTCTCTTGTCCTTCTCTCTGTTCTAACCATGTTAGCCTTCTGTTGGATTTTTGAATAGACCTAACTCCTCCTTAAAGAAAGGCCTTTGCACATACTAAATTTCCTGCTTGGAATGCTCATCTCAGCGCAGTTGGCGTAGCTGTTACCTCCTTAGCCCACAGGCCATCGCTTGTCCCTTACGACCCTCTTCTGTTCTCCCTCCACTCCAATCACTGTCCATCGCAGAATTTTGTTTATTTCCTCTGAAGATCTTCATCTCCCTTATGTTCACAACTGTAGCTCCAGTGTCTAGCATTGTGCCTTGCACATGGTACGGTCTCATCAATTATCTGTTAATTGAATAAATGATTATTTCTCAGGACACCAATGTTCCCTAGAACATCATTTGAGGAAAACTGTTAGAAAAATACTGGTTCTTTAAATTTCAGTAAAATAGTTTGGCCTTGATCAATTTTGCTTGAAATAGCAAAAAATTATTTTAAAATTTTTAAAGAAATAGATCAAGTTACTTTTTTGGCTGGAAGATTATTAAGGTATAGATTCTTTCGCTCTTCTATTCAGCGGGATTTTTTTGAAGGGTCTCTTTTCTTATATCTAAAAAAACAACTGTATGTGCTTTTCACAAAGGATAAATATGCTTAGATGTATCTTTATATAAATTATTTGCTGCTTCAGAAGTAAATTATAGACAGGCATTTTATTATTATAATTAAATATGTTGTCACAAATGAATCTAATTTAAATTTTGAAACTGGTTGAACAATTTCTGACTTTTTCTCATTTTTTTAATTGATACATAATAATTGTACATATTTATGGGATATGTGAGATATTTTGAGACACGTATACAATGTGTAATGATCAAATTGAGGTATTTGGGATATCAATTACATCAAACATTTATCATTTCTTTGTGTTGGGAATATTTCAAATATTCTCTTCTGGTTATTTTGAAACGTACAATAAAGAATTGTTAACTGTAGTCACCCTACTCTGTTATTGAACACTAGAACTTATTTCTTCCATATAACTGTATTCTTGTATCCATTTATCAACCTCTCTTCATCTCTGTCTTTCCCGACCCTTCCCAGCTTCTGATAACCATCATTCTACTCTCTACTTCCATGAGATCCACTTTTCTAGCTCCCAGTGTGAATGAGAACATGCAATATTTGTCTTTCTGTGCCTGGCTTATTTCACTTAACAAAATGACCTCCAGTTCCATCCATGTTACTGCAAATGACAGGATTTCATTCTTTTTAATTACTGAATAATATTCCATCTGTATATATACCACATTCTTTATCCATTCATGTGTTGATGGACACCTAAGTCAATTCTATATTGTGAATAATGCTGCAATGAATATGGGAATGCAGATATCTCTTTGACATACTGATTTCATTTCCTTTGGATATATACCCAGTGGTGGGATTGGTGGATCATATGGTAGTTCTATTTTTAATTTTTTGGGGAACCTCCATACTGTTTTCCATAATGGCTATATTAATTTACATTCCTACAAGCAGTGTACTAGGGTTTCCCTTTCTCCACATTCTCACCAGCATCTGTTATTTTTTGTCCTTTTGATAATAGCCATTTTAACTGCAGTGAGATGATAAAATTATATAATCGTATAACTGAGCTGGTAAAAGCTCATTAATGGAGCCTTAGAAACATACAAAGAGATTATGGACAATGATGTTGAAAATAATGAAGTTCTCAGAATTTAAGACTTATTTTTCACTACATAAACAGAGTAGCACAGATCATGAGATCTCTGTGTTAGCATAAACATTCCTGACATTCCTGTATTATCACTTTAGTTCAGTGAAATACAAACTGTTAGTGAATTTTTAAATTATATTATATCAAGATGTTAGGTCCATGTACTCTCTTTGAATATCTCTTTGAATACATAAGTAACATTTAAAATCAAAGTTAAATATATTGCCAAATAATCACCATTGGGTATATACTGTATGATTTAATTTGTATGAATTTCTACAAAAAAGAATACTATGGAGAAAAAGTTCAGGAAAGTATTTTCTTTTGAGGAGGAATTTGACTTGGAGGGGACACAGGGAGAATTTCTGGGACAACGGAAATATCTAAAATCTTGATAAAAGTGTGGATTACATGAGTATATTATTTTGTCAAACTTTATCCAATGTACACTTTTTCTTTAGTGAAAAAGACTTTTGAACAATAATATACATAGTATTAATTTCACTTAATTTTTATAGTGCATAGCTATGTATGGAAATATACAGGAAAAAATAAACATTGCCCACACCTAGAATGGAAGGATACAGATGAAGAAGGCATTATATATATCCATGAACAGCCTTAGAAGCATCCTAGGACAGTATACATTTGTATTCATGTATGTAAATCTTACATAAAGTGAACTATAAACAAATATTAAACTCTAATTACTAAGCTTTTCAGTGTTTTTTGTAGCAGTATGAATTAACAATTCTGAAAGTTCTTTCATATTCTAGGCTTGAGCAAATTAATTATATTGAGAATAATAGGAGACATATTTTTTCACTGTTAAAGAAGAGAGTTACAAATATGCAAAGGTGGAATGCTAGCACATGCCCTGTGATGTCAGATTGGTTTTGGCAGTATTAGTATCAGATATCTATGTATCTATCACTATACCCACAACTATTTCTGTATCTTAGCTCTTTCTGCTGAGAGGACCTAGAAGGAATACCGTATCAGTAACAATGGGTACATGTAGCACTCTGATCTTAGTTTCCAGATGTTATTCTCCAGGTAAAGGAACCACGACTCTTAGATTGGGGCAGTGGAAAAAAGATAAATCTAGAATATCTTGGTCCACCAGAAGGTAAGGAAATGATCAAAGAATGATGGGAACACAGCAATAAAACACTGGAGCAAACTTGCAGAGGCTTCGTTGGCCAAATCTGGGACCATTTTGGCATCAAAATAAATAATACTAATAATGGATTATAACTCATTGTAAAGTATGAATCCAAAAGTTATATTGATATAAATGAATAAGTAAATAAATATAAAAATAATTCTGGAGAATTAACTTGAATGCTTATTAGTTTGATGTTTGATTTATTTTTGCTAATACATTTATTTTACTAATAACTCACATACTGGTTTATCCAGCACTTACCCATTTTTCAGTGATCCATGGTACATTTGCAAAGTACTAAGCATGCACGGATGTTAGACTTCTTTAATTGGACAGTAAATATTCTGTTGCATTAGTTTTTAAAAAACTGGCCACTATATTGTATTAAAATGTTCTTCACTATAGAATGGAAATCAGTTTGAAAGCAAGTAGCCAAAATAGGAATTATTCAATGTATATAAGCATGCTAATAATGTCACTTAATAGAACGCAGTCCATGTAATGGGGATGCGTGAACGGGAATGTTAAAGAGTATGGCAGTCTTCTGCACTCATGTTAGGCCATAAATTTCCATGGAAAAAATCTATTGACTAGTATCTGGATGTTAGTTTATCTCATTAAAGAGTGTGGTGGAGAGTGTTCCTGGTCATTTTCTTCTAATTTTGTCTCCCTTGGCCAGTGAGGGTCTGTCTGATTGGATAGTGTCTGCACTGAAGGGAACTGACTACTGCTCTGATTAGCCACTTTGTCAAATGTCACTTGCAATCAATTTGTCTGATGGAAAGAGCCTTCACCTCTGATCAGAGAATCTGTTTTGTCAGGGTGGGAGAACGCAGGGATGCAGATAATGCAGTCTCTCTTGTTCCATATCGCAAGAGAAGGACATAAACATAAACAAATATGCTTTGCAAGCATAAATAATTAATAATAAGTGATAAGCACAAACATGACATCTCGGAATTACTTTATCACTGGCCTAATAAATTAATTTCAATCTTAAACCCAAACTACCATGGCTCAAATCCAAGGAAAACAACTTAGCTATTACTGATTTAAACGACACATGTGCAAACTTGTTTTTAAACTCAGGTCTACAAATACAAAGATTTGTGGGGCCATCCATATCCATTTGCTGTTATACCTGTCTATAGAGCATTATTATGATGTCATTTTTATTCATCCTGAATCCACCTATCATTTAAGGCCCAGCACAATTATCATCAACTCTACGATGGTCTCTGATCCCCTAATCTATCTGAATTATACCATGTCTCTTTCATTGTTTGTCCCTCTAAAGTAATATTTATTACATGTTTTACCTTAAATGACAGTCACTTCTTTTTGTGTGTATTTCTTCTACTGCTTAGGTATTTTACAATGCTTATTAACCCAAGTACAATGTTTATTAACCATATCAATAAATAAATTTTAAAAACTCAAGACATTCCTGTAAATATGAGTTATATATCTGATATCCAAAATGTGCACTCAGTGTCCTATATAAATACAACAAACTGTGAGCCAAAATGGTTTTTATTGAACTTTACTTTCTGTAGTCTAAACTTATACAAACAAAACCATTATAATTTACTCTTATATTATTCTGTATTCATATTAATATAGCCATCGTTATTTCCTAGAGTTAAATAATATAAAATTACCTTTACAAAACTACACATAGTATTTCTTATCTCTACTCTAACTGTGCTCTTGGTAGAAGGCAGGTTTCCCTAGCCCTACCTGACCCTCATCAAACCTGAGGGGGGCAAATTAGCTCCTAATCATCATTAACTCCTAATTAGCTCCTAAGCTTATTAATTTTTGCAATTTCTACAGCACCTCGCTAAATAATTATCATATAACAAGTTCTCAATGAACATTTTCCAAATTGAACACAATTATGAATGTTGTGTGTCTTAAACTCAATCCTAATGAAAGTCTTTTATCAAAGGTAGGTTTTCAGAAATCTCTTAAATTTCACTATGCTTTTTAATATAATCATTCCTGATTCTATATGTATTTTTGGGGAAAAAATTATTTCATCTATTCCAAAGTGAAATATTTTCACTAAAAGATAAAGGCAGACTCTATTATATCATAGAAAACTACACACAGGATGCCTGCTAAAGTGTTTCAACTTTCTCAGTGGGGCAATGAATAAGCTAACAAACCCAAATGTAAAGTGAATTTTTCTAGTTGACTTAATAAGAATGGGCAGAAATAGAAGGGTTGAACTGATGGAGAACCAGGTTTAATAGTCTATCCCTGCCAAATGGACATGTGGCAAGCAAAAAACAATTTTATAACCAATGTTTGGTTTTGTAGCCTATGCTATGTAGGTTTCAATATATTCAATCTAACATAGACACACACACACATATATATATACACACACACACACACATCCATGTGTATGTATATGTGTGTGTATATGAATGATGTAAATGAAGGGGTAAGTTCATTTAGAATAATAACTTTATCTGTAAATAAATCAGCATCCAAATAATATGCAAGTACATGGATAGCAATCAAGCTTCGTTTTGCTGGAAACATGGGGATATGGGCAGAATTCTCTGGAGTACTGTGCATTGAAGGGGAGGAGGTTGCCAGTGGTTTTCAGACTGTTTTCCTCAGAGAACCCTGTGAGAGCAGGTTGGCGAAGGGTGGTACAGCCCATTGCAAGGCTGTCAGCTCTCTCATTTCAAGTAAAACCAAAGCAGGATCCTATTTAATACTTAATATGTTTGGCTTTTACTTGAAGAAAGAGTCCTGCTAAACTTATATCACAAAAGCACTGAGAGCCACAGGTTTTTAAATTTTTTTTTTGAAATTTTTTGTAGAGACAGGGTCTCACTATGTTGCCCAGCCTGATCTCAAACTCCTGACTTCAAGTGATTCTCCCACCTTGAAGTGCTGGGATCACAGACATGGGCCACTGTGCCCAGCTGAGAGCCACAGTTTATTGAAACAGGAATTGTCTAAACTTTTTTTGACTCACAAACTTATTTTATTATAAAATATAATCTCACGCTTATTCTAAAGAATTACAAAACAATTTCCTCATGTTTGTGTGCTATATGTTTAAGAAATTACTTTTTTCAAATAAGTTATTTTAAATACAGAAAAGATCACTATATTTTTAAAATTTGTATTTTAATTTTATTTTGTACTATTTTAGTAAATTTTTAAAATATTAAGAAAGGTATTGTTTCCCCACTTTTACATATTTTTGGCAAGTAACACACACTGTTTAATTTACCTGAGGGTAATTATATAAGAAAAATATTCATTTGAATATATATTCAAAAACAACTCACTGTCTTATGTTTGAAGTGAATTATCTAAATGATGGGCTATCTAAAATGGAACATCATGGATTTATACCATAATGGACATATATTTAACCAAGAATAAGAGCACCTAAAAGTTACTTAAGGGTCAAAACCACTAAGAAAGTTAATTAATGTCAAACCAACTTTGTGACTGAGTTTTTTAATCTCCTGGAGATTTCACACTGTTCTGCTTTAAGAGAAGAAAACAATGGTTATTTTATTTGCTGATTTTTAAAAAAACGAAATCAAATTGTCTTCCTTAATAGAAACTTTAGAACTCCCAACCAGTGGTTGGGGAAGCTATTGTTAAACATTCTGTGCCTTTACTCTAGATGGAGTACATTACCATATCAGCAGGGCTCCATGGGTTAATGGTTAAGTGTTTAGGGAAATTAGCAGAAATAAGAAAATATCTAATCAGGAATTTCTAGTATATCTTTTGAGAAACTGCTGACGACACTGTTATTGGAGCAGGAGGGATTGAAACCGGAGAACTAATAAAATGGGCAATGTTTACCCTCATGTAAAAACAAAGCCACATTCTCTCCTTTTTCCTCAAGCGGGAGAACTGGGTTTGGCTGGGCAAAAACTATGTTCTTGTTTCATGCATGGAGGGAGAAAATGCAGCAATATAAAATGGTATTCTATTATGTCATATGTAGCATTTCTCAAAAGTTTATTAAATATAAGTTTATATTTAGTCATGTGCCTAAAGAGTTTCACACCAAATAGCTAGTTTATTAGATGAAGAAATGTATAGAGTTTCAATAAACAAGACAACTGTTTAAAAGTGGCAATATGTTAACCCACATTAGGTAATAATCTGGTTGTGGATTTGATATATTATTTACAAAGGACATATATGTTAGTTTGTTTTAGGTCACCTTTAAATCTTGCTAATTTACAGGAAATATAATGAGCTATTCAGAAATGAATTACTTTGTGGCACAGTGGGGTATATTACCTTGTAGTGCTGCAACTGACTTGGCAGCTTCCCAAACTGTGGTCTGATTTAAAACCTTGCTTACGCTATAAGAAATATGAAGCCAAGATGGAGAAAGACAGAGAGCTGACACAGAGGCCATGGACCCCAGCAGAGAGGCATCGGCACAAAAGGGAACTGCTGTCAACTGGGCTTTAGCTTTATTCTGATCCATTGGTGGGGTTGATTAGAAAAAAATAAAGGTTGGTCTAAATACAGGTGCCTTTTCTGTTGGTAGCTTTAGGTTTGTTTTCAGAAAGTTTCTCATAGTCCTAACTCAATGCCAGAAAGTGCTGATAAAGCCAGTATCTTTATCATTTTATTATAAATACAAATGACTTTTCTCTCAAAATGAGCCTTTCCCTCAAAAAAAGAAAAAAAAAGAAGAGTATGCAGCCAAAAATAAACCCTAAGAATATACATACTAATTATTTTCATTTTCTCCCTTCAGCCTTTTCCATCTTATGTGCAGTGTTACATTGTATGTTAGAATTAGTTTTGTGATTGGAAAGGAAATAGAAGGGCTTTGGACCAGTGTTAAAAATTAACAGAATATGTTATAGACTGAATACTGCTTTGGTCTTTTTTGGGTAGTAAGTTAATATGTTATATTTTCTTGGATTTTAAATGTCTGCCTTATATATTTTATTGATGTAGAATTGTTGACGTCCATTTGATTCCCCATATAAGGATTCAAAAGTCTTTCCACTTCTGAAAAAGTATATGTGTGTGTACATACTTAGATTCTATGATGAAATAGGTTTGTTCTAATTTTCTGTCAAGGAAAATTATAAAATATATTAAAATAAATATATGCATTTCTGTGCAAATGTTCTGAATTTTATTGGGAAATACTTTTGATGATTGCTTGATTAGCCCATTATATGTATATACATGGCCATAAAAAGGAATTATGTATTTAACTTAAACCATATAAAGAAAATAACTAATGTATATAAAGAAAATTATATAAATCACATTATCACCATGGAGTTACACATCTTTATTGGAAGATATAGTCCTTCTTACATGGCAGTAAACAATGAATAGCATTATTTTATTTATATATGCTTTAAAACACATTTTCTATTATGACAATATAATATACTTAATAATTTTATAATTATCTGAGTTATATTTGAAATATGTAACCAAGGGTACCCAAATATTCATAAATATAGTGATCTTATCGAAAAATTTAAAACAATTCTTTGCATTTAAGAATTTTTTTCTCATAGTACCAGATCATGATGGAATATGTAATTAATGAACTAATTTAACTGAGTTCTTTAGAAAATGTAAATAACTATTATTTCTAAGGTTTAAATTATGTAAGCCACCTCATTACTCTGAAAAATTGTCAGATAATGTTTTGTCATTATAATAAAATATATATTCAAATATAATATTCAATGTTATATATTTTATTATTTAACAATAAAATTTTTCCTGTTGATATTTTTGTGCCGTTTCATTTTCTTCAATTCTGGAGAGAAATGTATTAAATTTGATAAATATGTATGTTTTTAATAAACATTTTTCTTAATAATATATTTGAATCCAAGTTATGTAGCTTTACAATTAAGTTTCTAACAAAATTTACCAGCCTGCAATTTAATCAATTTATTCTGACTTTTGTAGATATGGAAACTTAAAACAAAAAATTATTTTTTATATGCTTGAGATGAACTACAACTCATCCTAGTAAGGTGATCTTTTCCAAGTGGACAGACACGTAGGACTTTTCATTCAAAAAACATTTACAATAAAAATGTAAAACATTTAATATAAAAGCACTATGATCAATTAAATATAATAATAGTCATCTTGAGAATTAAATCATTTTTTAAAAAGACCATAGAAGATTTATGATTAGTTTATTAGTCATGTATGATATGTTCCTACTATATTTATTAGCATAGAGGAGAAGGAAATGAGGAGAAATATCATAATAAAGAGCTAAACTTTTTTTTTTTAAAGAACCAATAGTTTTTAAATATCTGTCAAATACAATTAGATTTATCCATTCAGCTACTTAAATTACAGATTTGCTATTTCATGGTCTTGTGTAATAGCTCTTACATGAGCTGAAATAGAAGAATCCTTTTACCTATGTGGTATTAAGTTTGCATTTTCAAAATGGTCAATCACTTGCTGGTTATTTACTTTCTTGTAAATTAAATGTATCAAACACGTGAAGCATAAATTATAATGGAGAAATAGCCTATTACTTTAAATAAATAGTGTGCCAAACATAATAAAAAAGTATTGGGGTAAAAAAAGGTATTGGAATTTCATAGTGTGAACAAAAAGCTGCACTTTGACCATAAAATCCAAATACTGTATAACAAACAATACACAGATGTATGCAGAATGGAAATAAGGATATAATTAATATTCAAATTCCTGGTACTCAAAGAAATGAAAACTTAAAAACAACAATAAAATACCATTTTCTCCATAAAGTTGGCAAATTTTTAAAAATTTTTAAAAGTTACATATATAGACTGAAAAAAATGCCATTTTGAATAATGCAGTCTGAGGAAATAAAGATTTTTACAAAGATTACATAGAATATTGATTTGTATTGGAAAAGTGGAAAAAAACCTAAATGCCTCAATTGGTCTTTTATAAAACAATCATTATAGTGTTTACAAATAAAAAAATTATGAAGTAATTTAAAATCATGAATTAGAACAATATGTAATAGACACTCTTTTTCCTAAAATAATTGGACACTAAATAGTATAAAAACCCTCCTGTGAAAAAATTAAGATACTGACAACTTACACATCTGGTAACCCAACATTAGACACAAGATTTCTGATGCCTAAGACCACCTATGTCTTGCTGCAGGTGGAAAAACTGCATAGTAATGATTATGACAGTGATTAAAGGAGCCATATCATAAGGCCAAATCTAATATCTTGTTTCTGTAATCAAGATGCATGCTAAAATGAAATTACAAAGGAGGGCTATATCAATTAATCAATTTTTTGTAGAAATGACTTGAATAAACACATGTTAGAGAGTGGCCTAAATCTCAGTATTGCTTAATAAGCCAAGGATTTAGAAACAGTGGAACCCACATTTGTCATGAAAGTTTTTAAGGAAAGAGCACATGTTCTACTCTTAAAAATTGTCCCTGTTTTACTCACAGGAATGAACCATAATTTTATTAAAAAAGAATATAAAATGGGAAAATAGTTTTTCCTTTATGTCCTAGGAAAATTTGCTAAGCTGTGGAGAAACAATGTGTAATTTGAAAAATAATAACAAAATTATCTGCATGTGGATATGCAAAGGCAAGACTTTTAGCAGCGGTCCCCAACCTTTTTGGCACCAGGGACTGGTTTCATGGAAGACAATTTTTCCATGGACCGGGGTGGGGATGGCAGGGATGGTTTCAGCATGATTCAAGCACATTACATTTATTGTGCAGTCAAACCTCTCTGCTAATGATAATCTGTATTTGCAGCCACCACCCAGGGCTAGCATCACCGCTTCATCTCCACCTCCGATTATCAGGCATTAGATTCTCATAAGGACTGAGAAACCTAGGTCCCCTGCATGCTCAGTTTACAGTAGGGTTTGTGCTCCTATGAGAATCTAATGCCACGCTGATCTGACTGGAGGCAGAGCTTATGTGGTGATGTGAGCCATGGGGAGCAGCTGTAAATACAGATGAAGTTTCCCTGGCTCACCTGCTGTTGACCTCCTGCTGTGTGGCCCTGTTCCTAACAGGCCACAGAGTGGTACTGGTCCATGGCCCAGGGGTTGGGGACCACAGGCTTTTTGTATATGACCCATAATTACAAATATGGAAAATATTTTTATTGATTTACAAAATACAAATTTGAACTTATGTAGTCCATTAACTATGTACCTACTAGCACTCTAAGCATAATTACCCCACCATATAAAAACAATAAAATTTTCATAAACATATCAGTGAATGAAATATTGAATCTGGAAAATATGACTTATAAAATCTTCCTCAAATATAATATGCTATTTTTAAAGATTCGTGTTATTTATTTTCTATGTATATATTTTATCTTTATAAATCATTTTAATAAAATATTCAAATGCATGCCTTTATTAGTATAAAAAACACACCATATCCAGAGACTATTATCCTAAGCGAAGTATCTCAAGAATGGACAAACAAACATCGCATGTACTCTCTAATAAATTGGAACTAACCAATGGCACACAAGTACACAGAAGAAGGTAAAAGTCATTGGAAATCAAGCAGGAGGGGAGAGGGGAGGAGGGGAAGGGCAAAAACCCACTTAATGGATACAATGAACACTATTCGGGTGATGGACATATTTATAGCCCTATTCAAGCCATGTATCAAAAACATCTGCAACCCCTTAATATTTTAAAATAAAATAATAAAACAGTTTCCTGAACTCAAAAAAATTACTTTTAAAAAATAACCGTTCAGGAATGTTCAAATGAGTAGTATTTTTCTCCTAAACATTTTAGCATAATATTGAGTAAAGTAACTTAGTATTTAGCAACTCATGCAGATATGGAAAAGAGCCACAATATTTAATCACATCATAACCTCAAAGACCTTATAGAACTGTGGGATTCATATAGGCCTCTTCTAAAAATACCACACATATTCAGAATTTTTTCTTTCTGCTATTCATCCAAGCTATTGATTTCCTGTAAAATATGTCAAAGTAGTAAATTGAAGATGGAAAGTCTATATAATTCACAGGAAAATAATACATATTAAATCATCTTTTTTATGTTAACTAATTAGAAATAAAAATGTACATATGTATTTTATATATACATATATTCAAATAATTTAAAGTAGAAATTTTATATTTAAAATAGTACCCTAACTTATTTATTCATGTATGCAAGGACATATAAGAGGCAATAGAAATTGACATTTTGGAGCATGTATTGTGTGTCAGTCATTGTGCTAGATGTTTTTGTGCACCACTTCATTTTAACTGATTTGGGCAAATATATGTTATTTATTTATTTTTTAAATTAACAAATAAAATTCGTATTGTGTACAACATGATGTGTTGAAATATGTAGACTTTGTGGAATGGCTAAATCAATCCAATTAACATATGCATTGCTTCACATATTTATCATTTTGTGGTGCGAACACGTAAAATATATTCAGCAATTTTCAAGACTACAATACATTGTTATTAACTATAGTCACCATATTGTGCAATAGATCTATTGAACTTATTCCTCCCATCTAACTTAAATTTTGTATCTTTTGATCAGCATCTCCCCAACCCCATCCATCCTACCCCTCCATCCCCTGGTAACTACCATCCTTCTCTCTACTTTTATGAGTTCAATTTTTTTTAGATTCCACATGTAAGTGAAATTATTTGGTATTTGTCCTTTTGCGCCTGGCTTATTTCAAGCCATTAGGTCCTGGGCTTTTCTTTGACGGGAGGCATTTTATTACTGATTCAATCTCCTTATTCTTTATTGGTCTGTTCAGATTTTCAATTTTTCTTGATTCAGTCTTGGAAAGTTGTATGTATCTAATAATTTATCCATTACTTTTAGGTTATGCAATTTGTTGGTGTATAATAGTTCATAGTAGTTTCTTACAAGCCTTTACATTTCTGTGGTATTATTTGTCATGTCTTCTCTTTCATTTCTGATTTATTAGATTCTTCTATTTTTCTTAATTAGTATAGCTAAATGTTTTTTGATTTTTGTTTATCTTTTCAAAAAACTGGCTCTTAGTTTTGTTGATCTTTTCTATTATTTTTCTAGTTTCTATTTCATTTATTTCTGCTCTGATCTTTATTATTTCCTTCCTTCTGTTAACTAGTTTGTACTTTTTTTTTTAAGATCCTTGAGGTATAACATTAGGTTGTATATTTGAGATTTTTCTTCCTTTTAGATGTAGGCATTTATTGCTATAAACTTCCCTCTTAGAATTACTTTTGCTCTATCCATAAATTGTGGTTTGATATGTTTCTATTTTCTTCTGTCTTGAGATATTTTTAAGTATTCCTTTCATTTCTTCTTTGACTCATTGGCTGTTCAAGTTCACGTTGTTTAATTTCCATGTATCTGTGAATTTTCTGAAATTATTCCTGTTATTGATTTCTAGTTTCATACCATTGTGGTTGGAAAAGACACTTACTATGATTTCAGTGTTCTTAATTTTGTTGAGACTTGCCTTGTGGCCTAACATATGGTCTATTCTGGAGAATGTTGTTCTATGTGTGCTTGAGAGGAATTTGTATTCTTCTGCTGTTGGACAGGATATTCTATATGTGTCTGTATGTTAGGTTCATTTGGTCTAAAGTGGAGTTTAAGTACAATGTTTCCTTATTTTCTGTTTGGATGATCTGTCCATTGCTGAAAGTGGGGTATTGAAGTCCCCATACTATTACTGTATTGCAGTCTATTTCTCCCTTCAGACCTATATATATTTGCTTTATATATTTAGATGTTCTGATGTTGGTGCGTATGTATTTACAATTATTATAGTCTCTTGATGAATTGACCTCTTCTTATTATATGTTGACCTTCTTTGTCTTGCCTTACAGTTTTGACATAAAGTCTATTTTGATATAAGTATAGCAACCCTGCTCTCTTTAGTTTCCATTTGCATGGAATACCTTTTTCCATCCTTCATTTTCTTTTTTTTTAATTTTTGTTTTTAATTTTTTTAAGGAACAGTGTCTTGCTTTGTTGCCCAGGCTGGAGTAGAGTGGTCTGATCACAGCTCACCGCAGCAGTGAACTCCTGGGCTGAAGTGATCCTACTGCCTCAGCCTCCCAAGTAGCTAGCACTGTAGGCACACCCCACCATGCCCAGATAATTTTTCTTATTTTTTGTAGAGACGGATTCTCACTATGTTGCCCAGGCTGATCTCAAACTCCTGGCCATAAGCGATCCTCCTGCCTCAGCCTCACAAAGTGCTGCTGGGATTATAGGCATGAGCCACTGTGCCTGGCACATCCCTTCACTTTCAAACTATGTGTGTCATTAAAGCTGAAGTGAATCTGTTGTAGGCAGCATTTAGCCAGGTCTTATTTTCTTATTCATTCAGCCATGCTATGTCTTTTGCTTGGAGAACTTAACCCAGTTACTTTCAAGGTAATTATTTATAGGTAATGACTTACGAATGCCATTTTACTTTATCATTCTTTTATTTTATTTTTATCATTTCAAAATATCACGGGGGTACAAATGTTTTTGGATACATGGATCGCCTTTGTCATGCTCGAGTTGTGGTTATAAGTGTGCCCATCGTCCAGATAGCATTCATTGTACCTGTCAGGTAGGCTTTTGCCCATCCCCTCCTCCCCCTCCCCCTGCCTGACCTCTGCTGAGTTTCACCTCTCTCTGTGCACCTGTGTGCTCATTGGTTAGTTCCAGTTTAATAGTGAGCCCATGTAGTGTTTGTTTTTCTCTTCTTTAGCTAAATAAATCCTTCATTTAGGATTGTGGTCTCCAGTTTCATCTAAATTGTTGCGAAAGGCCTTAATTCATCCTTCTTCATACTGCCATTTTATTAATTATTTTCTGGTTGTTTTTTAGATCCTTTGTCCCTTTTTTCGACTTCCTCTGTGATTGGGTGATTTTATCTAATGAAATGCTTTGATTCCTTACTTTTTATCTTTTGTGTATCTACTATAGGTTTTTGCTTTGTGGTTACCATGAGCTTATGTAAAATATACTGTAGTTATAAAAGGCTACCTTAAGCTGAAAACAAGTTAACTTTGATCATATAAAAAAAACTGTTTTTACTTCACCTTCCCCCAACATTTAAAATTTTTGATGTCACGATTTACATCTGTTCATCTCTTAACAAATTATGTGGCTATTATCATGGTTAGTAGTTCTGTCTTCTAACCTTCATACTAAAGATATAAGTGATTTACATGCCAACATTACACTATTAGAGTTTTCTGAATTTGACTGTGTATTTAATTTTAACAGTGAGTTTAATATTTTCAAGTGTTTTCATTACTAATTAGAGTCCTTTATTTCAGCTTGAAAAAATTCCCTTTAGCATTTCTTGTAAGACAGGTCTGGTGGTGGTAAACTCCTTTTTTTTTTTTCTTTTTGATCTGGGAAATATTTATCTCTCCTTTATTTCTGAAGGAGTTTTTGGGGTATTCTTGGACTGGGTTTTTTTTTTCTTTTCCCTCCAGCACTTTGAATATATCATCCTACTCTCTCTTTCCTGGTCTGTAAGGTTTCTCCTGAGAAGTCTGCTGCTAGCCTTATTGAAACTCTTTTATGTGTGATTTACTTCTTTTCTCTTGTTCTCAGTATCCTCTGTTTATCTTTTATTTTTGACAGTTTGATTATAATATGTCTTGGTGCAGTCTGGTTTGAATTGTATCTGAATGGAGACCTTTGACCTTCCTATTCCTGGGTATTTATATCTTTCTTCAGATTTAGAAAGCCTTCTGCTATTATTTCTTTTAAAAACTTTTCTGCCCTTTTATCTCTCTCTTATCCTTGAATGCCTGTAACTCAAACATTTGCTCTTTTCTTGCTGTTCCATAGATCCTTTAGGATTTCTTTGTTCCTTTCATTCTTTATTTCTTCTTTTCCTTTGACTGTGTGTTTTTAAATAAACACATCTTCAAGTTCACAGAGTCTTTCTTCTGCTTGATCAACTCAGGTGTTGGTGCTTTCTATTGTATTTTTTTTATTCACTTTATTTTTCAGCTCCAAAATTTATATTTTTTTATAATCTCAGTCTCTTTTAAATTTATAGTTTTGATCATTTATTGTTTAACTGACAATTGAATTGCTCCTCTGTGTTTTCTTGAAGTTTGCTGAGCTTTATTTCAGATTTTTTTTCAGGTACTTTGTGTATCTCCATTTCTTTGAGGTCAGCTACTGATAGATTATTGTGTTCTTTTGGTGGTATTGTGTCCCTTTGGTTTGTTATGTTTCTTGTTGCTTTGCAGTGATGTCTGGATATATAAAGAAGTAGGGAATCATTCCGGTTTTTGCAAACTGGATTTGTCTGAGAGAGGCCTTCACCATTCAATGTGTGTAGAGATTCTAAGTAGGCTGTCTGGCATGGTCCACAGGCAGGATTAATGTGGGAGTCCTCTGGCAAGCTGCCCTGGTGCCTGGGTCTGCACAGTTGGGCCTGGAACCTGAATCCACTGGAGTGAGCCTGTTGATTGGGTCTTCAGGGATGGACCTGAAGCTTGTATCCTCAGGAGTCAGCCTGAAGCCTTGGTCTACAGAGGCTTCCCTGTCACTGAGTGGGCCTGGAGCCTGTATCCACAAAGTCTGGCCTAGAGGCTGGGTTTGTGGATTCCAGCCTGATGACTAGGGTTGTGGCGGCCAGCCTGATGCTGGGGGCAGGTCAAGGCCCAGGGCTACTGAGGCTAGCCTTGCCCTGGGGCTGGTTTGGAGCCTAAGTCTATAGGGGCTGATCTGGAACAGGAGTAGGTCCTAAGCCCAGGGCCACTGGTACCAGTCTGGCACTGGTGGCAGTCCAGAGCCTGAAGATGATGGGGTTGAACTGGTGCTGGGTTGTCCTAGGGACTGTGTTCGCTGGGCAGGCCTGGAGCCTGGGGCTGCAGGATTCAGCCTGACACCAGGGCAGACCTGCAGGCTCAGTCCATACGTACTGGCCTGGAGTCTAGGGCCATGGGGGCTTGCCTGGTGATGGGTTTTCCTGGAGCAAGCCTGGTGTAGGGGTTCAAGGCCAAGCCTGGTGCTCACTTCCTTCTCCTTCCCCCACATGGATGGTGTCTCTTTCTCTCCAGTCTATGTTACCTGGGGTTGGGGGAGGGATGACATGGCTCCTATAAAACTGTTCTTTCTACCTTCTTCAATGTGTCTTTTCTTTTCTGTGCTACTCCAGATGCTGTAATATCTCACCTGGTTTCTTTAGCTCTTGTGAAGGTATTTTTACACATAGATACTTGTTGAAATTGATGTTTCTGCTGGGTATGAGCCCCAAAATGTCCTATGCCATCCTATGCCATCATCTTACTGATGTCTGAAGAGAATACCAAATATATGTTATTTTATATATTTCCACTTTAAGGATGAGAATCCTGAAGCTGAGAGGTTATTTGGGCAAAATCACAGACAATAGGATTTGGGTCTGTGAAACTCCCAAACCATACTCTTTTCTATCCTACATTTGGTGTACATTAAAATAAAACAGGGTTAGGATATAGAGTACATAGAGTATAGTGTGTGTGTGTGTGTATATATATATATATATATATATTTATGGAGAGAGAAAGAGAGCAAGAATATATAGAGTATATAAAGTACAGTTAGAGATATTGTGTTGAAAATAGCTCTCGCTGGCTCCAAAGTAGAGGTGCTAAACAGAAGTTGCTGTGTCTTCATGTATCCTCTTGACTGTTTATTTGTGCAGTATTTAAATATGTATTACTACTCTTTAGGGCATTACAGGTATAGCTGACATTGTCCTATGAATAATTTAGCATGGATGGTTAACAGCAAGGCTTTATTGTACAGCTGGCAAGAGCACTTCCCCTAGAGCCGACTGCCAGGATGGGAAGCCCCACTAGCTGTCAATCTTACACATATTTCTTGACTTTCTTTTGCCTTTGTTTTCATCTTATAGGATTTCTATGAAGATTAAATGGATTAATACATGTAAAGTGCTTCAATGGTGGAAAGCATGTTGTAAGTGCTTAATAAATGTTAGCCATCATTGATATTATGGATTTTGTTTCTGTGGATCTTAGCCTAATGCAAAATAAATAGCTTCTTAAGGGATTAGGTTCACATTCAACACTCTTCACTCCCTGATGAGTGATAGACACCACTAATCAAACATGCCACTGTTTACCTTGAGGCCTGGACAAGGCCTTAGGATTCTTACATCCAAATGCTTCAACCGATAACTAAGAAAAAATTGTGTTTGGCATGTAGTATTAAACAGTTTTTTCCATCCTGGGCAATAAGATTTTTTCCATGAACAACTTTCAGCACTAAGAATGAAAGAACCACAGCATCCTGTCTAGAAGAAAGCTACTTTGATACAGATTGGCTTTATCAAAGTCCTTTCTAACAGTTTATTTTAAATGATACAATTTACACACACACACACACACACACACACACAAATGAAATATGGTTTAATGATCTAAAATTTGAATGACTTAAAATGAAATGTGGATTTCTTTCCTGGATGATCCCCCAAAATATGTCTCCATATATTACATTTTCCCAAATAACAATTGGCCTGGTCTCCTGCACTGTGGCACCTGTAAGTTCTATTTCCTTTACTTAAACTGCACTTCCAAGTTTCTATTAAGTGGCTGTGTCTATCTCTTTCTTTAGCTTTGCCTCAAATAGCCCTTCCTCTGGGAAGCTTTGCTTGGCATTCCATTTCTTTGTTAGTGTCTCTCCATCTGGTTTTGTGTTACGTCTGCTGTAATCCTTAATCAGGTAATAGTGACTTAGTAAATTCTCCCCTAACTATACTGTGAACTCTCTAATGAAAGAATAATTCCTTTCATCTCTATATTCTAGGAGCCTGGAATGATCCCTTGTGTGCAGTAGATACTCAATAAATATTTCACTTAATGATGATCTTTACCCAAGTCAGATAATATAGATCCTTCACATTTTTTGCTCAGACTTTACAGCCCTTCTCATTATTTTTTCCAGATATTTCAAAGTGCTTTGAACAGCTAAAATCTCTTTCTTCAGACACAAATTTATTCCTAAATCTTTATCAGCCATTACTTGGAAAATATGAAATATTTACCATGAAGTTAACACTATCACATTATTACTAAAAATATTTATTTTATTGCTATAAGGATATGATAACTATTAAATTAAACCTTATTATCGCTCCAATATTAGGATACAAACATTTTCATTGTGCTACTATCTGAAGTTGGAAATTAAATTATAGTTAAGGACAAATGAGACCTTTAGTATCATGAAAACTCTTATCCATCCTTCACAACCCATTTTAGGTAGCATCTTATAAATCATTTCTTGTCTGTTCCTCCAAGGGGATCCTTCCAATTTCTGTACTGCTTTCAAGTCTTGTACTCAATGCGTCTATTGAATGAACCACTCTATACTATAATTGCATTTCACGTCCATCTTCTTAATTAACAACAGTGCAAGCTCTGTGATGACAGCTTTCGTCTTTTTTGTCCTTTACACTAAGAAACAATGCCTGGCGCAGAGTAGGTACTCGAAACTTTTGTTGAATTAAAAATGTGTGGCACAGTGAATGGAGCAAAAAGGCACACATTCCATTTCAGATCACTTGCTTGCTTTGAAAGAGACTATACAAAGGATTTCTAATTCAAGATGATCTATTATAATCATCTCATGGAAGCCAGTATTTTCAGAAGGCATGATAATAGCTTTGCTGTGTTGAAATAGATTATAAAGGCTTTGGCTGGAATCTCGGCTACTCAAAACAGTGAAAGTATAATCAAAAATTGATAAACTTGTAGGGAAACAAAAATGGGATTCAGTACTTTTTCTAATTTTACAATGCACAAGGGATTTCTGAATTTTTCTTTAAATCCTCAAATAATATTTCCACCTCATGAGTAAAAGAAAAAAATAATGTATATTCTTTTTAACTATTCACCAGGAAACTGTTTCAGAATTGCAGTTGTCATTATATGGTTACTTGATCCAATTTTAAGGGCCCAAGCTAATTTATCTTTAAGCTTTTTCACATACATGCATACATGTGTACAAACACATAAGCACACAATGTCCACTAAAAACTTCACAGAAAAGAATATCATTACATGTATTTGGAATAAGGCTTAAATGCTTTATTATCCTAAATACACACGTGTGTAGGAATAGGTTTTGTCTATAAATAAAATCCCACTTTTCAAATGTTAATTCTGAGATGCTTCAACTCCAATTTTCCAAAGCAAGGTTGTCAGAATTGTCAATTATTAAAGTAGGGCGCCAAACACATTGGATTTTCTGTTTGTATGATATATTGTTTGCTGTTTGGTTTTGTGAGTATATACATTACATATAGAATATCTATAAACCATAAAAATATCTAATTTGGGATGCTAATCATCCTGTCTCCCAATCCTCTCCACTTAGGCAATGGTGTTATAACAGGTAGTTATTTATGTAGGAGGGTGACTTTTAGTTCATCAAAATGCAGGAAAATGTCTTTATGTGTTTCTACATTTATACTCATTCAGAAAACTTGATTGGGAACATGTTTCCAACTTGGTCTTTATATTGTCTTGGATATATTCTAAATGAATAGAATTTGGAGGATTTACAGTCCTTTAAACACCATAAAAGTACATGATTTTATTTTAGTAATGTGTGAGGAAAAACGATGCAATCTTTGAGTTGTATATGCAGATCTTAATCTCATAAATAAAAGTACTTATGCCTTGTATCCAGAAAAGCAATGATTGAAGGCTATTTGTGGAAGAGTCATCTGTGAGATCAATGTACTTAGTATTTGTACCATCGTTTTCAGGATTCACATGTTATCCACTTGAATCAACATGACTGCAGGAGCCTGTGAAGCAACCAGCAAGTTTATTTGGATAATGTGTTTCTTATGAGACTGACTTCAATTTAAAAAGACTTAAGGAGATTACAAAGAAAGCTCATGAGTTTTTAGGCTTCACCAAAGCTGCAGAATTGCTATAGTCCAAAAGATGAAAACAAACACTTTATTTAGGGCAACCTTATTCTAAATTCTGGTAGAATTTAAATTTGCTTATAATTATGGTTCAAATCGTTATCATTTGACAAGTCAAGGAACTGTTGTAGTAACATCTTAAGATCTCAATAAGTAGAACAAAGTTGTTAGGCAGTTCTAAGTAGTGGTAAGGAGAGTCAATGTTGAAGTTAGTGGTACCTGAGTTCAAACATTGTCTTTACCTTTCATCTACTAGCTGTGTGTTTTTGGACAAGATATTTAACCTACCTGTGCCTTTACTTATTTCACTTTGACAAAGAAGTAATAAGATTTATATTTCATAGGGGTTTTTTTGTAAGAAAGAAAATTTTTAATTGGTATTACATGCTTACAACAGTGCCAGACACAGAATAAGAGCTAAATAAATGTATACTATGAATAGATATTACATTTTAAGTAAAAATTATGAGGCACTGTTTTTATCTCTCTCCTTCTCTTTAAGAATTATGGTCACAAGTTGAAACAAGGATATAAAATGAGAGATGATTTTATAAGGACAAAGGACTTAATATATTTTGGAACTTTGAGGATACTATGTGATGTTCAGCATATCTGAGGCTGCATTTTATATCTTGCGATATCTTCAGATTTCTTAATGGAATTCTACTTTCCATTATATAACCTATCTGCATCTTTAGTTATAAATATTATATAAAATTAATAGGTAAACTATTTACCTGTAAATATTCTAGAAAGGCAGAATTTTGTTCATAGTGTGTTAAGTTCAATACAACTTGTACCATGGTAAGTTCAAAATGTCCTCATAGCATAGTCTCATGTATATGGTAGATTCCCCAAAATTATTTCTTTTTCTGAATTTGATCCAAGACAATTTTTGATTATAGCAAAGGAATCCTTTTTAAATTAATAACTCCTAAAATAACTTTCCCATTTTTATTTCATAAAGCACTGGGCTGTTGATTAATATTATGTAGAGAAGGGTTCTATAGCAAAACAATCTTTTCTACAATAGAAATGAATACATTTCTTTATTCCAGAACTTCTTGGAATTTTAAAAATGTTAGTGTATGTTATGAATCTGTAAAAGGAGGATCAAAAACATATTTCACCGAAGATGTTTGTTGGAAGGCAGCAACTCATAGGGCTACAGTTCCACAGAGATACAATGGTTTGGAAAATTGCCATATTTGTGGCATATACATAGTGTACAGCAGGCAACAGAGACTTCATTTCAGGTGCAAATCAATAATAGTGGCAATTATCATCATTTGTGATTCTGTCATTGGTGCCACCTCTGTCTCTTGAAACTATTTTTCTTTGTAAAGAGGCTAAATGGATATTAACCATCAATAAAAGTGCTGATTGTTGAGTAAACAGAAGGGACTTACGATATAGCTCTCCAATATTCTACCTCATGTGCCTACTCAAAAGGGAACTGTAGAGTGGTAAGAGAACTCCACTGTTGCACTTTATTTAAAAGCTAGAGTTTCTTACAATATATAACTAAGTGTAATAGAGAAATTCTGCAATGTCTTTAGTTGCACAATACAGGGTTGTTCATGGAGACAATAACCAAAGCAGACACAGAGTTCCAAAAGCTTTATTAGGGAATGACTTGGACAATGAATCTCCCAAGCCAAGCTCTGATTGGCAATTGAGTTTCTTTTATAATGTCACAGCTGTGCACCAAGCTCTAGTGGTATCTGAGCACAGCTGGGATTGCAGCATTGACAGTATATATAAATGGGAATCACTGCATTTTTGTTTGAACTTCTTCATGCCTTACTTTGATGCACAATAGCAAACTTTGTGTCTGTAATTTTTATCCTAATCTGTGATTTATGTTCTTTTTTCTTTCTGGGGAAAAAAACCCCACGACACAGTCATGACAAAAATCCCCTGATTATTAAAAAATTAGGACTCGTCCCTCTTCCAAAAATGTCAGTGCTTGAAAGCAAACAGACAATTGTATAACATTCAGAAATCATGCTCTTTCTATCATCTTAGGTATTTTCTTTCAGGAAATAGATTGAACACATTTTTGAAATGTTGAAAGGAAAAATCAAGCAGTCAGAATTTTCCCCTTCTTTGGGCAGTCTAAAGGAAAGTTGTGGTCATTCACATTAGATTTGATTCAAAAGTCCAAAGCTTTCATAGAAACTCTATTAGAACACAATGGAAGCCAAACAAGTGGAAAATTTTGTTTTATAGAGTAAGTGGTCTTAAAAAATGCATGGAGTATGAATTTTGATATTTTAATTCTATATATCTAAGTTTTTAAAATTACCTTTGAGGAGACAAAGTTAGAAACTAGATAGACTAGACTCTGTGATAATATGTAATATTTTTGCATGGTCCAAAGTACCAGGTAAAGTTTACATATACTAAACAAAAAGTAAGACTGGTATATAAAAATCACACATTAAATAACTGCATATAATCTATATAAACATTACAGCTTGAAATTACATATATAGATGGTACATATGGAGCAAGATTTAAACAAATGCTTATGTATAATCTGGTACCTTTCTCACTAATTTCTACTCTTGTATGTCAGAAATTGCTGCAAGATAAATTTTCTCTCCATATTAAATGATAATGTGTTTTTAATACCAGAATCTAAATCCTTACTTGGATGTAAGATCCCACGTGGCATATTAGCAGTTCCAGGTGTTGGGTGTTAGGTGTTGGGTTGTCATCAAATCTCTGGTGACTCCTCAAAAGAATGCAATTTCCAACTAAAATGCCTTTGACCACTATATGCTTTCTTTTTCAACCTGTGGGTTTTTTAGACTCTCTTTTATCATCTTTACAGCCTCTCTACCTCTCAGCCAGCATAAGAAAAAACTGCCTGAGGGGGAAAGGTTTTATTTACAGTTTTTCCTGCCCTTTAAAACTGTAGCAAAAAAAAAAAAAAAGAGGAAAAAGTCCAATTATGTGTCCTCAAGATGACAGCCTGAAACTCATGTGTCTCTGTTGTCTCAATTAGAAAAAAAATATAGTATTTCTTTCTTCAAAGATGGAGAGCGATTTGTAGCAGATATGACTGAACCTCTCAGCTATGTGCACACATGAAGCTCACATCATTTCTTTACTCATCTTTTCTTGGTTTTTAAACCCAAACTTCTTAGAGCAGATCATGAATTTGATTTCATTCTGATAAATTTAGTCCATAAATATTATGCTAAATGAAGTCATTAAAATATGAGTCTCTTCATTGTATAATAAAGACATCTGCTCACAAATGTTCATAGCAGCACAATTCACAATTGCAAAGACGTGGAAACAACCCAGGTGCCCATCAATACACGAGTGGATCAATAAAATGTGGTATATGTATACCATGGAGTATTACTCAGCAATAAGGAACAACAGTGAATTAACATATCTGGTATTATCCTGGTTGGAGCTAGAACCCATTCTTCGAAGCGAAGTGTCACAGGATTGGAAAAACAAGCACCACTGGTACTCACCATCAAACTGGCACTAACTGATGAACACTTACATCACACAGGGCAATAACATTCATCTGAGGGCGGGCGGGCGGGAGGGGGGTGGAAGGGATGGGAAAAACTCTCACTGAATGGATGTGGGGAGCACAGTTTGGGAGACGACCACGATTGTGGCTCTGACACGGGCAGAACAGGGGCAATGTGTATGGCCAAAGTGTTGTACCCCCATGATATTCTGAAATTAAAAAAAAAAAAAAGTGTGAAAAAAAAATATGAGTCTCTTTTAGGTGAATGTTCAATTAAATCTAAAGAGTATTATTATAAGTTACTTTCTAGTTCCAACCTTTTGCTCAATCTTTGCTTGAAAATCACGTTTGAGAGACTTGCCCCAACCACCCTATTATTTTTTTTTTATCGCTTCTGCTAATAGTAGGATAACCTGGGGCTGGTTACCTTGCTCTACTTTTTCTTTTATCACCTTCTAAAATACCATCTAAATCACTTATTTAATATGTCTCATTTTTTGTTTCTATTTCTTCCTTTGCTAGAGTATAAACTTTACAGAGCCAGCAGATTTCATGGGTCTATTCACTGATTCATTCTAAGGATCTGAAGGAAAAAAAAAAGCCAGAAACAGTCTTAGCTAAATATTTGTAAAATGAAAATCTCCATCTTAGAATGTCTTCTCAGGCCGTGCACGGTAGCTCACACCTGTAATCCCAGCACTCTAGGAGGCCGAGGTGGGAGGACTCCTTAAGGCCAGGAGTTTGAGAACAGCCTGCAACAGAACAATACCTTGTCTCTAAAAAAAAATGACAATAATTAAAAATTAGCTGGCATGGTAACACACACCTGTAATCCCAGTAACTCAGGAGGCTGAGGAGGAAGGATCACTGGAGCCAGGACTTTGTAGCCACAGTGAGCTATGATTGTGCCACTGCACTGCAGCCTGGGTGACAGAGTAAAATCCTATCTCTAAAAAAAAAAAAAAAAAAAAAAAGGTTTCTCAAATTTATGCCACTCTAAACAAATAGTGATAGTTATATATTTTTTTCATTTTATAAAAACCAAAGAAAGCCTTCGTTTTATTTAAATTTTTTAATTTGCTAATATTTCATTACCATCATATTTAGCACCATCAAAATCAGAATTTACTAAATATTTATTTGTTTATAGGACCTGTTTACCTGTAAAATTTATAGTTGAAACCATTGTCACATATATCCAAGATATGCTAAGTATACAAACAAACAGAAAACCCACTATGAATTAATAGACCAACTTCTTTGGTTCTGTAATGCTGCAGAAACTTGATTGTGATATTCAAGTTACTATTTCAATGCTCTTTTCCTAATGTGGTTTAAATATCATTTATCCTGGTGTCCGTATTCCAGACTCTATAAACCTCTACTTAACTTGGAGGTGAATGATCTCATTAAAGCAGATTGGGAAATTGTTCCCAATGCCAGAGAACTAACCGGAATAAGAAGGAGAAGCAAGTTAGGTCAGTATTTTGAAAATGGTAGATTAGTTAGTTTTCACATTCTGGCAGGCCCACAGACCAGACAGGATTCTCACATAAACTTTTTTGTCTACTATTTAGTACTCTTGTTTGTGGACATAGAACATACCAAAGGTTATGCTTCTCAAATTCTTTATGGAGTGGGACAATTTTTTTTTTTAAATTTCAGTCTGGTGCATACCAGTACTTTTACAAAATATGATAGAAATGTTTTATCTGTGTCAAATTGCTATACACTTTGCTAAATACTCAATTTCTGTACTTATTTTGTTGAATGGAGACAAACAGTTCAGACACTGGCACTAGGCTGAGTCCCACACTTTGAGTAGCATGAACAACCACACACTTAGAAATAATCCACGTGTCCATTAACAGTTCATCTTAGAACAGTGGAGCAAAGAAAGAGGGATGCCAGGCAGAAGAGGTTGGTGTGTGGGAGAGAAAACACCCCTGTGTGCATCTTATTGTCCTCCACTTGGTGGAAAATTGTAAATATAGTGACACTTCACCTGCCAGGGACCAGGTTTGACAGGAGATCCTCTCTTCTCAAGTCACGAGCCAAAATGCTGCTGGGAAAACCAAGGTGCTGCTGGGGAAAGCCAGCATGATGGTTGGTCTTCGACTTGTGCACCAAAGCCATGAACTTGATTGACTCCATAGCAGAAGCCCTCCCTCAGATGCTATTTAATGTGTTTCATGTCCAATTTTCAGCAAGCTTGATTATCTGATTTTCCGGCTCATAGAGTAGAAACACATGATGACAGGTGGCAGCAGGAAGAAATAACTGTTACTGTTCTCTGGCAGCAAGAAGAGTTGATAGCTGGCTGGCAAGTCAGACAAAAGGGTGAAGAAAATGCCCACAGTTGTTGAGGGCCATTCAGTGTAGATTGGACAAATCCTATCCCCCTGTCTAGTCCAAAGCTTAACTGGTGGAATGTGAGACTCTGCCACATGCTGGCTGTGAGCCTTAAGTTACTTAAACTCTCTAAGCCTCACCTTCATCTATGAAATGTGGAAAATAGTAACTCTTGTACAAGACTGCTTGAGTGTCCAGTGATATAATATATATTAAAGTGCTTTTTAATTGCTAAAATAACTATATCAATGAAAGCTATTATAATTATTATTATTTTTATGTTTCAGACTTGTAGAATTGCATAATTCAGCAATGATCCTGTGACAGCAAGACAAGATACATGTTGGTCTATTTAAGAAATTACTTAATGCATTTTAGAAATAGTCAATCTAAATTTCTTAACACTTTATTCTTCAAGCAGCAGAACTTACTGATTGAAACAGTCACCTCAAAAATTAGGTGAGGTAAAAACCTACCTCACCTAATTTTTATTGTATGTATTTTTGAACAAAATGAAAATACAAATAAATAAATATTAGTAATTTACTTATATAAAATGCATCATTCCAGACAATGACAGATAGTAGAATTCGGAATTGCCGATGTTACCTTGTTCAGATCACCTTAATGTTTTTGAGCGTATCTCATTATGAATCCATGTACAGCACCCTCAGTTTATAGTACTATTGCAAAGAACAACATATGAATAGCAATTTACATGCAAAGTTATGTTTATATTTTATTATCTTATTTCCATAAAATGGGATTGTCAGGATGTTTCTTTGAAAAGTTATAGCGTGAACTGGGTTTGAAAGAAACAGCAATATTTCTATGTTGATAATTCCAGAGAATCATAGAAGGCATTCTAGGCAGTGATCAAGGTGTGGGTAGAGGGTCAGAGGAATCAATGCTAATTTGCAAGCTCCAGGAACAAGAACAACAAAAATATGGATCATTTGGCTAGAAGGAATAGGCTTCAGCAGTAAAAGTATGACCTGGAAACAAATGCTAATCAGCGGAAGACAGTGGAGAATGTGAGTCTTGTGGTGAGAAACCATATATGGATTAACATATCACATCACAGATAGGGTGGGTAGTGTTCTCTGTAATTGTTAGTTTCTTTTTTCTCTTAAAGACACACAATTTTTAATTGATTGGTTGAGAGATCTCAATTTCTAGCCAGTTGCTCTGAAGTAAGTAAGGCTTGTTAATTCACTTTTTGACTTATACATTGGAAGTTAGAAGGGTGTACCACCTCAGATAAGCCAAGAGATTCTGATCTGTGTGCGATGTAATAACCACACAACTGAGGTACTTGAACACAAGTCTGAACAGGCCTTTTCCCACATATCTGCAAGCTTGTCTAGCATCCAGGAGATTCAGGCCAATATTTTATCCCTTTGCAGGTAATGCCAAGAGGTCTGGATTCACCACCTTCTTCAGATATAATCAAATTAATTTGCAGCAAAACATGAACTGCAATTTTTTTTAACTTTATTCTATAGCTTATGGAGTTGATATCAGTTCTAAATCTATGAGAGATGCAAACAAGATCTTAATACCATCTGTAATATGACTAATTTTGGAAATAAAGTACCTTCTAATATTGGAGACTATTTTATTAATTCTATCGTTTAAGTTCAAAGCATTTTAGCCAGATGAATTTGCTCGATAAAAACACCGTCAAAAGTTTATGCACACATAATATGTCTTAAACCAAATCCTGAAATGTTGATTGATTTGTTTTAAAAAAATAATACTTGTGAAAAGAAGAAAGCAATAATTCTCAATTTTTAGGATATGATTTTATTTCAAGAAACTAAGCATGTAGAAAGTGTAGATTCTTTGCCTAAATGCATGAAAATCTTCATTTTAAACTGAATTTTTAAATTTTATCCCAAAGTGATGTAAATTATGACATCTTCTTTGTCTATAGGAAGACTATGTGAGAAAAAGCATATGTGTATAGAAAGAAAACAATTGTGAATATTTTTAAAAAGTACTATTGTTTTAACTACTTTTCATTGTGTATTAAGACATATTAGCTAAGAACTTGACAGGTGGAATACTGACCATCATGACAAGAAGTATCTTGTAATTAAGATAAATTGTAATTCATTCTGTTGAAAACCGGTATGCCAATCATATTATTTAATATTATCCACAGTAATAGAATTGTGTATTTGGGTGAGGTGACTTCAGAAGTGTGAGTTAATATTTTCTGGTAGTTATTTCTTGACAATAGACATATTTTAATCAAGAATAATAATAACAGTAATGAACATTGACAATATGCATAAGAACATCTCCTCACACACCCCTGTCCCCAGCCTTCATACCCAGCTCAGTTCTACATGAAGTGGTAATTTAATCAGTGTGGGTGATTCAGCTGCACGAACCTGTTCCTGTATTGTTCAGTAGGACAGATGTCTTCAATTACTATGGCAATGTGCACCTTGGATGAGTCAGGTAAAGTGTGTGGGATTTTTAATTGAATTTTATTTGCATCAAATCATTTACACTGAGCAAGCCAAGCTTGAACTGCTGATGATTGATCTATAAGAAAGTGCCCTTGGAAGACCTTCTGAGGTAGCATAATTCAGCAGAGAGGATCTTCCCAGTCAGTTGGTATGGTGACACATAACCTAGTTTAGGGGGTCTGATCTATTATATGTAAAAATGTACAGTGATATTGATCATGATGCCATAATCCACTTTGGTTCATGTTGAAGGCCCTTAAAATACATGCATTTATATCACAATGACTTTCCCATATAATCATATATGCATTTTTATAATATATAAACTGATGATTCTGAAGTCTACGTCTGCACCTATTCCCTGAAGGCGAAGCTAATCTGCCTGCATCTACTTGAAATATCCAGTAGTCTGTCTTCCAAATCTAATATGACCCAAGCACAACTCTTGCTTCCTTATTTTCTCAAATGTGCTACTTCCCCAGTATTTCCTCAGATTGTTCTGAGATCTAAATCAATTGATAGAGAGATGCTGAGTCAGATCACTGGAGTCACAGACTCTGGGTTTGTTAAGGATTAAAGCTAGGCTGGAGCACATAGCTTAGTTGTAGCATCACAGTGAGATTCCTATGACTGCACCACTTTCAGGCTGAGCTGGAACTACCTGTCACCTTCGTACCTTCATAAAACACAGAGGCTATTGGCTATTGCAGCTGAGAATGTATGCCTTCTGAAGCCAAGCAGATATGAAAAGCAGAAAGGAGGGGGCTGACTCCTTGAGCTTAGCTTCTCCCAAATTTACCAATTAGGTCAGTCAAACTCCTTGTATAGAGAGGAGTAACGGTGCTGAAAGAGGAAAGAGAGCTGCTTTAGTGGAGGGTCCTCGATTTGGAAATGTGAATCCATGAGAAAGAACTCCCCCCACTCCCCCAAACACGCTGTGTCTCAGTAAGTGGCTTTAACTTCCATTCAGATGCGTAAGCCACAAATCCACACTGGCTTCTGTTTCTCCTTTTTTCCTGATCTGCACACATTAAGTACTGTTCTCTGTATCTTCAAGGCATATCCTGAATACTTCCACTTCTCTGCACCTGGAAAACTACAATAGCCTCACACTAACCCTCAACTTCTACTCTTTGACCCCCAAAATCTATTCTCCACACAGTCTATCATATCAAATCACACCCTTTTTAAAAACCATCCGTTGTCTTCTGACACAGTCACCTCCATAAATCCTCGCCTTTGCCTTTTTCTCTTCTCATCTCTGGCTCCCTCCCTGCATTCCATCCCACTAGCCTTCTCCTAATTTGTTAAGCACATCAAAATGCTCTCGTGTTAGGGACTTTGCACCAGTTCTCTCCTCTGCCTAGACTGCTCTTCCATGATCCTTAGCTGGTTCCCTTTATTATTCATGCATCAGCATAAATATCACCTTCTCAGAGAGGCATTTTCTGACTATCCAACTTAAAGTAGCTGCCTGGTCATTTCCCATCAAGATATATTTCGCCATAATACTGATTACTTCCTGGTATTTTCTTGATCATTTGCTCTTTTTCCTTGTTTTCATCCATTTATCCATTGTTTAATTTTCTCTCTTCCTAACCTAAGAATACACTGCCTTGTTTACTATTGATGTTGAAGAGATTTCTGAGCCCAGGGCAGTGTCTGTGACATAATGAAAGTTTAGTAACGTGTGCTAAATGAGTACGTTTGTGTATGCATGATAAAATATTTCCAGAGGATGTAGGCTTTGTGCTGGGAGCCTTAGATGGAAGGGTAAAATTTATATAATTAAATTGTGCTTAGTGATTTCTCCTGTGTGATATCATTTCAGTGTTGGTATCTTAAATGGAATTATTTCCCATGAAGTTTTGGGTTTCACAGAGATAAGAGCTTTTATGAAAAATAAGTTCTGTTTCTAGATATGTTGGTATAGCCCAACTAAATAAAATTTAAAAGTACAATGCTAATATCAGTTTGGACTTAGACTACATCAATCCAAACTGAGATTTAGGTAAGCTGTAGGTGTGCCTACCAACTAGAACAGTAGGACTTTCAAAAATTTACACAAAGCTAAGGGGCATATTAAGAAAAAGCTCAACCTGTGTCTACTACTGATTAGGCATAGCTGTATACATCAGGAGAATGGGTGCATAACAGTAATAATAAAGGTGCCTGCCTTTTCTTGACCATGTGTCTGGCAAGCTGTTAAGCTCTTTGCATGTATTATCTTGTTGAATCTTAAACAAAAATCCTCTGATGTAGGAATAATTGTTACTCACACTTACTGGTGAAGCAACTGAGTCTTATAGAGGTTAAAAATATGGATCTACTGTCAAGTAACTAAAGTTTTACAGCCAGGACTCAAATCTAGGCTTGAATCCTAAACTGATTTTTTAAAATATTATTTCTCCAAATGACTTTCAAAGGTCCTGGAGAAAGATTCTGTAAAGCAACTTGTGAGGTACTGTGCTCTTGATCCAGTACAGAGCCGTGGCAGATTCAGAGTACACAATGGGTGTGTGCAATAACTGTGCATCCCCGGTCCAACCCCACAGAAGGAGTTGCTTTATTCTTTCTGTGTCTCTCTTCTCTCTTTCACCTGAGAGATCACCTATCTTGGGATCCTGTGAAGAAAGTGTGCTAAAATGGGAGAGAGCCATTTCCCATCCCTTTCCCAACCCACCGACCCACCCATCACCACATAATTCCCCTGGTGGAGCAGACGGACGTGCGGCTGGCTCAGCGTCCGCTGTCTTGCTTGTTAGATGAGCAGCTACTGCTGGCAGGAGCTGCTCTGAGCGTGGAAGCGGTGGACAAGCAGTGACTCCAGCGGGAGAGATTGGGGTGGATGAGAAGGAACGAGAATGGGGCATGTGTGAGCCCATGTAAGGCACTACCAGAGGAATCCTGGGAATATTTGGCGGAAACATTGCAGGAGAATGGAGTCTGTGGATTAGCTGCTGGGAGGGTGAGACCCATGCATTTTAGTTATTATGGTTCATTTGCAGAATAAAATGGAAAGCAGTAAAATTATTTTTAGCAATGAAGGCTGTGAAATGAATGTAAACTTGTAGCAACTGGAGTAAAAAGAGGAAGAATTTTTGTAAACATTAGTCCCTACATACCAGAAAATATGGAAAGAAGCAGCAAAAGGAATTGAAGATACAACAGAAGAATCTGAAAATCAAGATAAGACTATCAAAAAAGAGATTAGTAAGTTGTAGATAAACAAGAATTTTAATAAATGGCTAGAAGGTAGGGATTGGAAACTGATATCAGAACTGAGCTATTTATTATTTGTTACTTGACCTATATATATATAATATGTTTCAAGTAATATTAAAATATGTTGCAATCAATTCTATTTTGCAGTGTTTATTCAGACATTCTCAAATAATTCACATACCGTGCATGTTTGTCAATTGACTCAAAGTAAATTTCTCAGTTTTACTATTAACATTTTATCCCAGTAGACTCTTTCAGAATTTGAGGCCCATAGTGAGCAGGACAGGTTCTCAGCAGTCATTACAGAAGGCTGCTTGGGCTACTTTTGTCATCCTGGAGATACTAGCTCTGCAACAGTGACTGAGAACTCATAAACTGCTCACTTGTGTAGAGCTGTAATTGTCCCGACAGAATTGTGAGGCTGTCACGATGCTCACACCTACCCTGAAGGAATTGATCCTTTTATAAAGTCAATATGGACTATTGGTCATGGAACCACCTCCAGTTTTGGTGATTAGTGTACAATGAAGGGCTAACCACGTGGAGCTCATATCAGATGGGGCGTTTTAGATGGGGTGCCCGTGCTGAGTGGCCAAACGTTATGGACAACTGACTGTAGCCTCAGGGAGCTCATGACCAGAGCCCCATATTTCTTCAGTAGAAACATGCTGGGGCTTAAGGCCAATCAGAGCAGCTGCACTGAAACTTTTCAAGCAATAAGTATAGATGTAAAGTATCTATTTGTTAAGCGCTTAGTGAAAGATGAATAATAAGCAGCCTTCACCTACAAAGAGACATGCAAAATAAAGCTACCATTCCTGAGTATCATTTGGGACCTGCATCTATGGTCACACATAAAACCAGTAAGAACATCACCCAGCATCAATGCCTTGGGGGCCTGACACCATGTCCAGCACATCCTTTGGCCTCCGTGGAATTGGCTTATTTACAGAAAGGTTGGGCCATTTCTTTATTGACAGCTGAATGCCAGCAGATCCTGTCAACTGGGTTAGTTTCTCACCTGTCTACACAAATGCTGCAGTGCTTTGGGCTTGTTTTCAGTATATTCTTGAAGAGTATCATGAGATCACTCACCTTTGGCCTATTTAGCCTCTATCATTTCAAAAGGGAGATGTTTGAGCAAACCATTAGCTTTTATTATTTTCACTAGCACTGAGAAATTGAGTAGATTTTGAACTATTTTGGATCCACCTCCCAAATGTGGCTACTTTTGTGGTTTTGCTCACGGTCATCCTATCGTGAGAGTGAATAAAAAGCATCAGTTACACGAATAGAATTTATGCTAGCTGTCCAAGCCTAACAGAAGCCAATTGCTTCCTCTTTATGCACCCCACAAACATGCCTCATCTGCTGTTTTATATTTTGTCAGTGTAACTTTTAGAATGTATATATGTTTCTCCTTAATCATAACTACTATTTTTTAAGCATATGACATATGACAGGTGCTTTTTACATATTGCTTCTTATCCTCAAAACAACCCTGCAGTGAGGAAAACTGAGAATCATTAAGGTTAAGTAATTTGTCCAAGTACATAGAGTTGGTAAGTGCTAGAGTCAACTTTTGAAACCAGGTCTGTCTGTTCTGACTTTGGGTTCTTTCCACAACACAATGCTGCCTTTCACACTTAGCTCTTTTCTCCTTCCTAGGCACTGATTATCTCAAGAGAGAACTTTAGGGGAATCACTGAGGAAGGAAGGAAAAGAGGGAGGGAAGAGTGTACTGGGAAAAGGAAATAGGCATTACTTAAGTGATTTCAATTGTCTTTGAGGAACTGAGGCCATTTATTCATTTGTGTTATAGATGATAAGGGAAAGATTAAATATAACCCACTTCAATTCCTGGGAATAAAATACATGCTCAAAGAAGCCCTTTCCATCAATAACAATTTTATGATTCTATTCAGATCATTTTATTTTCAATCTGCTGGCTTGTTCGTAAGGGTTCAAACTGAAGAATTTTATTCCAGTACAGCAAAAGAGAAAAGCACTGAGGCAATCTAATCCAACTAGATTTTTATTTCAGAAAATGGATATATATCTGAGCATTAAATAATCAAATAAGGGAGTTAAGTCTGTTACATTTACACCTAATGAGTCACCCTGTGATGCATGCATTTTCCTCTAATGCATGCAAGATATCATTTTTGAAATGTTACCGTAAATCCATTTCTTAAAAATCTACCTATTTACTATTAAGAAGTTGGTGCCAGACACCATTCTACAGAATAGCTTTTCAAAATATAAACCTAAGAACAAGATAACTTTAAACATTCTGATTATGATCTGGTCGTGTACCAGTACATGAGAAAGCAAAACCAAATGCTATCTTCTGTCCTTACAAATGAATAGAAAAAAAAAAAAAACTTGAAAAGCAAATGCTAAGGAGAGATAAAATATTTAATTTATACTTTCACTTGTTAGATTAATAAACATGTTTATAGAAGGTATAATCAGAAAAATCTCTGCTTACCCAATTAATTAATTAATATGGGTAGATGGATTTTCATATCTTCTTCAATAATGCCATAGCATAGATAAGCAGAAAATTTTATGTGCAGGTTTAAAAATGGATGCATATATGACCTCCTAATAGATATAGTCCTGTTTTGATTAATTGTTTGGTAAATTGTGCCAAGACTACATAATATATTTCTGCTGTTAAGCGCTATAGTTAAATAGAAAAAGAATAAATTTATCGTATATATGTACCCATAATTTTATGACTACTCTTTATCAGCATCATCAGTATAACTAATGCTCTCACATATTGTATTACAATGAATATTTGGGGTGATAATTTTATACAGTAATAAACATTTTGGAGAAATAGCATTAAATAATGTGTTAAGCAGATAAAATTTTGCTTTTAGCAGAGTAGAGAATATAGAGTTTGGCAACTATACAATTTTGGACAAAAAAAGTTTAGTACTATTTAGATGGTACTAATATATGACAGAAGAATTCATTCAAAATTGGGACAGTGTGGGATTGAATAATTAAAATTTAGTATAGAATTTAGCTGTTAAAATGAAAAATATTATCTTGTACTTGGTAGTTCTTAAGGGCCTCTTACAAATAAGGTAATCTTAAGTATTTAGATTATTTATTAATCTTTATTAGTAACATAAAATCATTGGAGAAAGTCAAATTTATTTATTTATTTTAGATTTTTCATTTAAGTATTTAGGAAAGCACCACTTGAATTGCTTTAACAAACCTACTAACAGAACCATGAGGATGCTTCCCAGTGGACTTGGCCATTTTTGTTTCCATTCAAGTTCAAAAAGACAAAGAGTATGGAAAACAGACTTATAACCCCTGGTAGGTTCCGTATGAACTTCAGTGACCCTACTCAAATATTTGGTTACAGAAATTATGTAAACAGATTTGAACTACTTTGAATATGTGGATAATAATGTATCTGTATAATAGATAAAACACTGTATGATTTTAAAAGCCAGGGCAGAAGTTTCAGCCTCTCAGTTTTGCCCATAATTACCATGTATGGGGAGTGGTACCTGCACAAATTATTTTTGGCACAGAGTCTTTCTTAGCCCAGGTGTTGCATTGTGGCCATGCATGACCAGGACCATGAGAGGAGATTCAGAAGCTCTCCAGAGTTCCTCTGATGCACTTTTCCAACCATAGCTCTAACCTTGAAATATTGCCAGATGGATACAGAGCCTCTATGTAACTTTAGTTCTGATTTTTTTCCTCTGACTTCCTGTAATGACAACACATGAACTATCACCAGGCTGTTACAAGAAGTTTCTCATTCCAGTCACCCCTCACATGGTTGTGCCAGTTGTTTATGTCCATATTTAAGGAGAAATGTTTTTTGATAATTTTGTAAATGGATTTTGTTCTACTCAGAAACTTGAATTTTATTTAAATTCCATCTCAGAAATGACCACTGACATAAAAGTAAATAAATAAATACTCCTAGCTTCTTGAAAAACTAAGAAATGGATACAGTGAAAACATAGTAACTCAATGTTAACTCTGAAAGTCTTGAAGTATTTCCTGTTGAGATTTCTATGCGTGCTGGATAGGTCAGAGCTCTGCCTTTTAGTAAAATTGTAGAAACTTATAATTCTGGTTAAATTATTTTCCAATTCACCAATAGATAAAACACCAAAACCATAAATTAAGAATTATTTATATTAAGAAATAAATTATTATTTGCATTCAAAGAATTCTTGTTTTGGTTTTTTTTCTATGGAACAAACATTTAGATTTGTTTTCTTTCATGTAGACATTGATTTTCAAGGCCAATTTTTTTCTTACCGTTATGAACAACAGGCTAACATTATTCCTGTGGCTAGGTGTTAACTGTCCATTTCTCAAATAAGATTGCGTGTCTCGTTTTTTTATTAAAGGTGGAAGAGAAAAAATATGTATGCTAATACATATTTTCTCCAAAAACTTAAAGCAAAGGGTTCTTTATGCTATATTATTACGTTATTATATTTAAGCTTGAATGAAAAAACATAGCAGAAAATTGTTGAAAGTTTTGCATGGTTTTGGTCAGTTATATAATTTTTGCTACAGAGGAAGTTATTTTAGGATATAGTATTAAAATTATTTTAAGAATTACTTAAAGGAAAAAATGGACAAATGCTTATCCACATTAAAAATACCAGCTTATTCAAATTCTGTATTTGCTAAATATGTATACGTATCCTAAATAGTTATGAAGAGAGTGATCAGCACACTTAAGGAATAAACTTACAGGAGCCTCAGAATTATCTTTTGAGAACCAGAACCTTCTTCTTAGGGCTTATTCTCTATATCATTGACATTCAACAGCTAAAAAAATTGTTAACTAGGATTTTTTCATGGTCCCCACTGAATTGTTTTATGACATTACATGGCAATTTGATCTAAGTGATGTCATTTTCCTAATTCTATCATGAGAAAGTTGAACTGGATCTATCTAAACCTTCTTATTGAAATAGACTTTTAAAACTATGATATTGGTGTAAGTGGAGATTTTTACTAGTTTCAAATAAAGAAGGGATAATTGTATCGTTTGGGCCTAGATATGTGGGACACAGGAAATAGGAAATGTTTTATACCTTTAGTATTTTCTGCATGTGTGTTTGTGTGTGTGTGTTATTGTCGGCAACAAATTCACCATGAGGAGAGTTTTTTGCTTAAGAATGATTTCAATTGTTAGGGAGCTAAAATTGTCCATTTCAAGCCTTAATCTATTCTTTTTTTAATCTAACCCAGTTATTGTTTTTCAGTTTTTTCATTTTATAGTTGAAGACATTGGACCAATGAACTTAATTTTGGTAGTCTTTAAATTGTTTTTCTTAACTGTAGTTATATCTACTATACTTTTATTAAAATTCCAAAGGCTTCTTTGATAAGAAACCAAAGAGAAACAACTAAAACGATGGAAATACCACAACCATTGATAAAACACGACAGAAATTTAATGGACTCATTTGGCAAAAGAAATAGGAAGTCCCTACAAATTAATGAGGAATTTTGAGAGCAGGTAAGAGAAGGTTAAAAGCAAATTCGAGAGGACATGCCTCCTGGAATGAGTGCCACAGGTGGGTGCAGACATATGTAAAGAGATAGAAAATGAGACAATATCGTAGTTTACGATTATTTCAAAAAAGATTTAGAATGCGGATCATTGAAAGTATCTTTATTTTATTGCTTATACATTTTTATAGAAAATTTGGAAAATAGACAAAAATGCAACATATTTATGGAGTTAGAATTGATTTATTATAACTTGAAGGAACGAGATTAGCATTTTGTGTGCAAGTGCTGAATAGATTCTAAAGCAAATGTGAACGTCGTAAAAGCATATTTGAACCAATTTTTAAAATTCCATTTATAACATATTATGATTATATTGACATAGTTCTCATACGTAATTTTCGAATGACTATATATCCTCAAGGTAATAGCAATAATAAATCCTGCTGTCTATTCCAAACAGTAATTATACTTCAATTTGTATTTTAATATGATTTTTAAAAATTATAGTTTTTAGTTATTTCAATATTATGTCACCTGCATGCTAAGAATATCCTCTTATTTAAATTTGTTCTTTTTTCCATTTAATAGAATTATAGCTAAATATAGAATTATAGATAATATTAAGAACTTAAAATATATCAGGCAGATTAATGCCCATTTTACAGATGAGGAGAGTGAGAAACCAAATATTTCTGAGGTCATAAGATCACGTAGTCAGTAAATGCCAGAGTCAGAACATTTGTCCAGTTTATGGCTGATAAATCATGGCTTTACTATTACCCTCTGTTGCGTTTCACACTCTACTGCTATTTGTAAGAAATTAGAATCATAATTTTGCACAACTGCGATGCTGAATTTAAGCATTTTATTAAAAGTTACAAGATATTTTTTATTGAAATCCAGAATTTTTCAAAAGCTATATTTAAATCTTTTAAGACTGTATTCTGTGCTTTTTGTAACCTAATATCAAAATCTTTCATACTAAGAGGGAGAAAATTAATTTCTTATCTACATATACTTTTGTACTCGAGGTTGGAAATACGTTAAGAGCATTTTGATATTGGGATTAACAAATGGAGCTTTTACATTTTGTTTTTCTTTTATTATTTTTGAAGATATATTTTTCCTTTGGAAAAGCTAATTTCTTGTCTTTGTAGGGCAGAATGTTTTCACTCACGCCTTGAATTTTGGTGCTAATGTTGTTGCAACAATTAAATGTACCAGCCAAAGTGCTAACTTAGCACACTGCATGCTCATCTTAAGTTATTTTCAAGGGTTATTATTTCCCTTCTTTGAAAAATAGCTGATAATTTCTTCCTTCAAATGCATGGCACAGCACTTTGCTCCTTGATATTTTAGTATGCGGAAGTCAACATTTTTGCTAGCTTCCTTCGCATTATAAAAGTGTCTAAAGAGGTACATTTCAAATTCTCTGATGGTATAATTTCCAATATTTATTTTCTTGTCAAATGAAGATTCAAATTTTTGGAATAGGCTTTTACAATTTATCTATGATAGTATCAACAGGTTAAAATATAATCCCATCACAGATTATTTTTAAAGAGTCTGATTAATTAATCTTTTGACAGATCCCACCATAGGTGAATCACCAGCAGTGCAAGTTCCAACATGAGTCCTATGATTTATTTTTAAATGTAAATTCATTAACTCTTGTCATTTTGGGGGATTTTTGTACAACATAGAAAATGGCTAATTACTAAATATCTTTTCTTCATGGTGCAAGTGGAGGCTAATAATCAGGTTTCCCCCTTAACATCAATGAACTCATAATTTTCAAAAGAAAATTGGGCTTTGTAAGTTTCTTGACTTCTTGTTCTTCAATGTTGGATGTTAAATCATTATTTACGATTTTCTAAATCTTACCAATGGATAGCAGAATTTTCATAATTTCTTGTTGTAATTCAGCACCCAGAAGTTTTTGTCAGTATTGTCGGATGCAGACAAAATATTAATAGCAATAGCAATGACACAAATAAATATTCTTGAGCTTTTAATACATGCCCGGAAATGTTCTAAATTATTTATATTATTATCTTATTTAATTCTCACAATAATCATAGATGGCTGAGGTTAAGTCACTTTTGTAAGTCACACAGCAGTAAGTAGAGAAGCCAGGCTTCAAACTTACAGTCTGTCTCCAGAGCCCATAATTTTCACAAGAGCTTCTCTAAATAATTCAGCCCTAGAATGAGACTTCATTTTATGCATTATTAATTTAAAAACTTCATGAGAAGCAAATTGAACCTTAGCTGATATTTAACCTTATTATCAAAAGACTTAACTAGTCTTTATTATGCTGACACCAGTCTCCTAAAATAAAATAGTTCTGACCTTATAAGGTTTGAATGTTTCATTGTAATATGACATTTCAGATTCCTGGGAATAATTGCTGTGCTATTTTATTTTAATTGCTATGCATAACATACAATGAAATGGGGAATTCTTCCATCAAACTTGAACTATTAGATACCCTTTTGATAATGAATCATAGAATTTTAAATATTTGGTTCTGTTTTATGTATTTTGTCATTGATGGTACTCATACTGTTTATGTTAATACAACTTAGGTTGACTTCGCCAGTGATATTACCCTATACATTATTATATTTTCATATTTTGAATTTATGTGTTGTGAGAAAGGAAGGGAGGGATACAGGCAAAATAAATTTTAATGTCTGGTTGTAAATTACACAATATGGCAGAGTACTCTAAAAATAACACTGGACATGTTGTCTAGTACACTTCAGTCCCCAGAACAGAGTAACAATGGCCATGATTTTCTATAAAAGCTTCAGGATATTCATTTGCAGCAATTCAGAGCTGTGTCCCTATTTGAGTAGAACTCTTTACTACGTGATGGTGTGATTATATTGTAAAGCTATAGAATATTTCAGAAAACATTGTATCTTTCTTTAGTATTCTCTTGGTCTTACCCAAGCTTCTTGCCTTTTGTTAGCTATAAATTGTACCTGGCAGCTCTATACCACGCATGGCCTGCTCCTTGGCAGAAAATAAATAAATAAATTATAACATATTAATAAAAATTTAGTGCTTGTGCTATAACTGTCAAGGTGATAATTCAGGGCTTTAGGAAATACAATATATTAAGAGGCTCCTATGTTGTGTGATGATGTGGATTTCCAGTGAATTAGGAGGCTGTGAAATTAGAACAGGGCTCTCTCCTTTACTTTGAAAAGTGAATGAGCAGGTGCAACATCTCACTATTATCTGTAAACATAAGTTACTTGAAGTTTGGAAATTTCATTATAACGATGGTACCATCTTTTGGAGAAGAACTATCAAAGTTCAGACACTACTACTTTTTGTGAAAAATAATGGGAATGGCCTCCCCATGGGTAACTTACTGAAGGGTATGATTTTTCCTTTCCCCTAGGAACCCTCTGCCATCCAGCACACACTATCTGAAGCTATCTAGAAAGAAGTGATCTAGCCCTTCAACTCTTAAGTTTCTCCCTTATGATATTATACATACTTTGAAGAGTTTTGGGGGGACACGAGAAATATTCCATGTTGCCTGCCTTGTGTAGGTGGTACTTGACCCTTATTGAGGTTTCTAAAATTTATGGGAATTACAGGTGGTCCCCAGGTTACAGACAGGAAACATTCCTGAGAGTATCTTTAGGTCGGACTTGTATGTAGTTTGGATCCCTGATGAAAAGCACATACACGGTAATAATAAAAAATAATAACAATAATATAATGGCTCATATGTGGTAATAATAATACAGTGTAATACTGTTGTTATTATAATAATAATACCCCTGCACTGTAATAATAAGTTACAGAAACCATTGTGTTTCTTTTAATTCCTAGGCTAATAGTTACGTTACGCCTATTATTTCAATCTTCTAACCAAATCAATAATAACTTTTCCATTTCCATAATTAATCCACTGTGCTGCTTAGTAATAATTGATGCTTTCATTGGAGCACTGTTTTTCACATGTTCCATTATTCTTACTTTGTCCTTTATAATTGTTCCAATAGTCGAGCGACTGAAGCCTAATGCTTTCCCAGTAAATGATGGCATCTGGCCTTTCTCTGAAAGCTTAATTATTTCTACTTTCATTTCCATTGTAACCACCTTTCTTTTTACTGCAGGCTCACCTGGACTTGCAGGGAACTTTCCCTTTGGAGCCGTGGTCAAAAGGGTAAACACAGACTGATGAAATCGAACAAAAAAGTTAAGATGAAAGTGATGCTGGGTGTAAGCGACCCTATAAACAATGAGACTAGCCGCTAGTGTAAAGATACTGTACTGACAAACCGGATAAACCATGTGGGTTTGTTTACATGCTCAGAAGAAATTAGTTCCAGGAGTATTAATTTAATTATTTAATTATAAGTTATCCTATGGGGAGCCTTGGGAGCCTGTCTGTAAGTACGGAACACTGTAAATCGGGTTGTCTGTAACCCCGGACTGCCACTACTTCCATAATTGTCATCATCAGCTACGCTTATGAGGTGGGGATTACAGATAATTATTCATTGGGCCTGGATGTGAAAGGATTATATTTTTGCCAAAAATTTAATTCTCTGTAGCCACTCTAGAATTTGTAGCTTTTGTCATAAATCCTGATTTCTCTTTTCCATTTGGATCTTTATATATACTCAGTCAAATCTTTCAAAAGCTAAAAAGTCTTATAAAGATGTGATTTTTTCATAGAGTTGTACTTGATATTTTATCTGTGCAATTTGTTCTATTTATTTAAAGTAACCTGTTCTACTATCCACATTTTCCTTATTTGGTTTTACTAACTTATTTTGCAGTGATGCAAGCAAACCATTTATTATAGCAAAAACGTATCAATTTTGTATGAGTACAACATACAGTGCACTTGTAAAATGCCCTGTCTAACCATCAGTCAGTTACGGGAAAGGTTGTCAATGCTAGAGACAAAATGGTTGGTGCACATCTGGTTTTGCATAGAGATTATTCAGAAACACAAAAAAATTATCTGTAGATGCAGGAGAGGACCACTTTTTTTGTAGTAATGTTGGTTGTCCTGTAAAAATCTAGGTTGGCTTAAGATGGACGAAATGGAAAGTAAAGAGTTTTCCCAAAGAACTGAGCTCACGTATCCTTGTGAGGGTTTTCCTTCGCTGCTGTAGTCAGTTTTATTTCTCACTCCAATTTTTATTGTGTATCCTGCTACCTACCAGCAACTTGTCACTTTCATCCACGAGGCTGCTGGGCTTCTATTTCTAGGGTAATGACACAGACACACATTCCCAGAAATGAGTCTGACAGCTCTTCTCCTTTATATAGGATTAAGAAGCCCCAGAATGCTTAAAAATAAAATAAAATATACTATATGATTAAATTCTTATTATGTCTTATCTTCTTAGAAGGCAGCAACCATGCAATTTGTATTCTATACATGTCTTTACAAATTGCCTTTTAAAAGTATTAATTTAAAGGATTTAATTAATCATATTTTAGTTTGCTTTTTTTTAAAATCAAATATCACTGCATTGGATTTTTTTTATTGACTTAACATTGGTGACTCTTTTTCTTTCTTTAGCTAACTGTATTGTAAAGTGATTCCTAAAGCGTGGTCAATAATGTTATTCCATTATTCTGAGGTTTATATCAGTGTGTCTTGGCATTTGATTAAAGTAAAAAGCTTCTGCACAGATAAGGAAAAAATCAGCAGAGCAAATAGACAGTATACAGAATGGGATAAGATATTTGCAAGCTACACATCCAATAAAGGGCTAATAACCAGAATTTACAAAGAATTCAAGCAAATCAGCAAGAACAAAACAAGCAACCCTATTAAAAAGTGGGCAAAAGACATGAACAGAAACTTTGCAAAAGAAGAAACACAAATAGCCAATAAACATATGAAAAAATGCTCAACATCACTAATCATCAGGGAAATGCAAATTATAACCACAATGAGATATCACCTTACCCCTGTTAGAATGGCTTTTATTAAAAAGTCCAAAAACAATAGATGCTGGTGTGGATGCAGGGAGAAAGGAATGCTTATACACTGTTGGGACGGCAAATTAGTACAACCTCTATGGAAAATAGTACGGAGATTCCTCAAAAAACTAAAAGTAGACCCACCATTCCATCCATTTCTAAGCACTTTTGACTACCATTTGCAAGGCAACTCTATGCAACAGTTTTTGAGAAGGATGAAACTTATTTTTGGTGTTCTTTTCTCTGTGCTGTGTCTTCCTTAAACACTCAGAACTCTCAAACTCCCTTCAGTCTTTATTGGTCTCTCGAAAAGTGGTATAATCAGGGACTAGAATGCCTGGCTTGGCAGGAACTTGACCACCTACAAACTGTGCTACCAGGAAAAGGCTTTTGGCTTAATTTCTATATATACAAAATAAGGATATTAATGGCATGTATTTCATAGAAGTGTTAAATAAATATTAATTGTTATGACCCTCAATCCTTTAATTCACACTAGAATGCACGTGACTGATTCTGACGCCTTGCAATAAATATCCTGGTAAATTTTCACAACATTTTTGCAAAGCAGAAATGCCCCAAGGCAATACTCGATGCATCAACCTGAGGCAGAAAGATACATCTGAGGGCTGCGGTTCTGTGTTCCCAAACCCCTGACTCTTACCTGAGAAATGTGATGATGCAGTTCATCCTTATATTAGCAACCCTCTCTCTACCTTGTCAAAATCGTATTGAGTTATTCTTGATTTGATTCCATCCTGAAACTCAGAGAACAATTTCATCCTCTCAGTCTTTGGTAGTGACATTGAATTCCAAGAAGCGAGTTGCTCTTCTGTCACTGAGCTGCTCCTACAGCATCACTCAGCTTTTCTTGTTCCTCTTGCCACAGGCTCAGTTTTAGTTTTCATTTTTTTCTCACATCTGATACTGGGACAACTTCCAAACTGGTCCATTCCTGAATGGCTTTATCCCATTTACTTTTAGTTTGCAAGGACTGCTTTAACAAAAGACCACACACTGGGTGGCTTAAACAACAGAAATATTTTCTCATAGTTCTGAAGGCTGGAAGTCCAAGATCAAGGTTCTGGCAGGGTTGATTTCCTCTGAGGCCTATCCTGGGCTTGCAGATGGCCCCTTGCTGCCTAGTCACATGATCTTTCCTCTGTCATGCATGGCCCTGGTGCCTCTTTGTGTGGCCAATGTCCTCTTCTTATAAGACACCAGTCAGATTGAATTAGGGCTACCCATATGACCTCATTTAACCTTAATCACCTCTTTAAATGTCCTATCTACAAATACAGTTGCATTTTGAGGTACTGAAGGTTAGAGTTTCAACATATGCATTCTGGGGTGGTGGTGAGGGGGGAAGAGGAGGGCATTCAGCCCATAAAACCATTTTAATACCTTTTTCACTCTTTTACCCCAGTAAATGTTTTTTACTGGGGTAAATACCCCAGAGCATATTTTTCTAAAACAAGAGACTGATCTTGCTCACCATCTGTTTTGAACTTTTTACTGTTTCCCTATTGTCTTTAGGATACTTCCACATTACTCTGTATGGCATTTGTGCCCTGGCCCACATAGCCTCCTTTAATGAGTTGATTGAGACAGACTGGAACATTGCACTGAGGGTTGTTAGGCTGTGAGGAAGCTCCTGAGAAAGGGTACTGTGATCTGTTGACAATCTGCAACAGCAGCAAGAGGCGGGCACGCACCATATTGCATGTAGCAAATTTGCTAACCCTCTTCTGGCCTCTGACTAATTCCCTAGTCTCTTCCTCTCTACTTCCCCACCTTATCTTTAACACTAATAAGTATTTGAGTATCTACTGTATGTACCATTGTCTCTTGATTTTCCTTGCTTTAGAAAATGCTATTTCCTTGTTGGAAAGTACTTTATATCCTCCCTTCTCCTCTTCCTTTGCCTGGCTAACTCTTTCTCACTTGTAAACTTCAACTCACATTTCACCTTTTCCAAGTAGCTTTCCTGTTTTCTTTTTTCTCACTGTGACTCCTTCTATGTGCAGAAATTAGCATCTATCTCAGCAAATATGAGCATGCATTAAAACTACTAGTTTATTTATTTGTGTTTCTGAAGTGGCTTGACCTTGTTTTATTCAACCAAAATGTTTTACACTTAATAGAAACTCTATGTATCTAATAAGAGACTGCCTTGAACTGTTCCTCAGGTGTGGTTGTAGGGTAACAGTCACACACTGTTTTCTGTGACAAAGAAAAAATCAACGAGATTCAGGAAGTGATAACCTAAAAGTGCTATTGTCCATACACTTCTGCTAACACCATTCAGGACAAAACACCCTCAAGTGTGGATAAGACCATTCACTGGATATTCAATCCATGTGAAACCAAGATAATAGAAGTAACTAAATTCTTGTTATTCATCCTAAATTGGAGTGTCAAATTCAATAACTCATTTTGGTCCTATAATGAACCTATTTGTGTCAATAACCAATATCAATGGCCAAGATGATATGGAGACATTTAAAGTAGTTTTTTGCATAATTTTCAAGAATAAATAGTTATACATAGACCTGATTTGAGCCTGAATGAAAAGGCGCTCTCGACATCCTGCTGCACCCATGTTTTATATAATAATTGCAAATCTGTACAAGACAGGACTCTGATATTAATAATTGCCTTCAAATACAGATTTACACTTTGTAAAATGCCTCGTTGTTGCTACTGAAACTTACAATGGCAAATTAAAGCTGCCTTAAAGCTATGAAAGAAGTCAAGATGAGCTTCCACTCTTTTTGGTAAATGGGATCCCTCCCTAATGAAAAAGTTAACTTTGAAAAGGATTGAATTGGAATGCATACCTCAAAGCACTAAATATAGGTAATTAGGGATACCAGGCTATCATCATTTTTGCTGTTAAAAGTATGCCACTTAAATATTGAATGTATATATGAACTAGATTATATCATTTTCTCACTGGAAAGCTTATAACTATAACCCAGCACTTTATTCAGAGGTAACTTTCTATCAAGGAATATTTGTATTTTTCCCGGGAAAGATGCCTTAGTTGGAGTTAAACAGGCCTGTTTTATTCTGCACAGTTTATTCATTGTCTTTGCTGAGGAGCTGGGAAAAGATATTTATGTACAGATGTTTACTTCTTTGTCCCCTTGTAGGTTAGTGCTTCTGTGCTTTCAAGTATCAATGGCTTTGTACCACTTATTTTCCTATTATGTGTTTGAAAAAGGCTCAGTACTTTAGTGGGTGTTTTACTCCTTAGATGAATCTTCTTAATGTTTCTGACAAAAGAGAGAAACACCTGGGAAGTTACATTTTTTTACTTCATGTGTTGAAAGGAGTGACATGACTAGGACTATTTCTAAGAGCACAAATCTTAAGTAAAATGATGCCTTACATTTTAGTGGTGCAGAAAATAGTGGAAAGCTGATGCTTCTGATTAGTATCATCACATATTAATAACAGCTAATTAACTTTCAATTGAAGCATTGCAGCTGAATTATATGATCTTTGCATAAATTTTACTGTGATAAAAGTCACCTACATGCTAATATATTTTTGCTTTAATCTTTATTAGTAATTAATTCACTTACAGAAATATGCTGCCTGTTTACAGAGATGTCCTGAGTACATCAATAAGATTTTTTTTTAGATGGTATGATAGGCATTTTGTTATAAAATCATATAGCAGATCATATTTTCAATCATTTACTGGAATAATCCACAAAAGAATAGATATGTTTTAGATCAGAAAAATAACATTTTATTATTGATTAAAACCCTAATAATTTTAAAGGAACATAGAATTGAATATTATTAACCTATTAAATATGTAAATATAGTACTAAGAAGGAGAAACTGGACATTGTGTGAATGTGGGGGAGAAAAACAGACATACAATCATGAAATAAATGCTTAGCTATAAATATCAGAAATTTAAGGAGAGATAGATTCAATTCTAAAAAGAAAGCTAAGCAAGATACTATAACCCTCAAAAAAGAGAATCCTGCAACATCCCTACCCATTTCAATTGAACACAAAACAGCATCCTCCTTACCACTTAAAGCAGTAATGATGGGTCCTCTATTAACCCCTGAATAACTGGGGGGTACCCTGTAAATGATCAAATTGTAGAAGCCAGGGCAGAAGTTTCAGTGCCTCTCAAGTGTACCACAGATCTAAGTTTTGAATAATTACCATGTATAGTGAGTGGCCTTTGTACAAATTATCATTTGGGACACAGTCTTTCTTAGCCCAAGTGTCCCACTGTGGCCATGGACGACCAAGACCTTGAGAGGAGATCCAAGAGGTCTGTAGAGTTCCTCTGATGCACTTTTCCAACCATCGCTATGTTTGAGAATATACCAGAGGAATACACAGCCTCTTGGTTATAACTTTAGAGTCAGTTCCAAATTCCTCCATCTGACTTCCAGTAATGACCATTAGAACCGTTCATGAGGCTATTTAATTCCAATTACCCCTCATGTGGCTGTGCCAGTTTTCAAGGTATGTGTTTAAGGAGTGCTTTTGATAATTTTGTAAATGGATTTCATCATAATCAGAAACTTGTATTTTTACATAGATTATTACTTTTCAGAAATTACCACTGATATTAAAGTAAACAAGTAAATGCTATGGGCTTCTTAAAAAATTAAGAATTGGACACAATAAAATCAGCAGCACAATGTAACTCTGAAAATCTAGAAATATTTTCTGTTGAGATTTTCATGCATATTAGATATGTTGGAGTTCCACATTTTAGTAGTAATATTGAGACCTGATATCTTGTGTGATCTGTTATAATTTATAAAATACTTTATATATCTTATTATTTAATCTTGACAATAAACTCTTAGATACATACATAAGTTATAAAAATAATATAGCTTTTAATATGCCATTGTACATGTGAATAGTATGAATTTGTGGAAGGCTAGGGGACTTTCTGAGGTCAGCATTCTCTAAGGATACTCCTCCTTTCTCTTTATTTCCATGAGCTTTATGACATGAGAATAGACACAGGTAGTTTCCCACTTGGGTGGGCCCTCATGTTACCATGCCCCAAACTGATCTCACTAACCTGCTCCCTAGATATGCTTCTAATCCCCTGATATGCTGATACTTTCTGGTTTATGGGCACATAGTAGATGCTTAATAAATATGTGTTGAGTATATAAGCAGACGAATGAAACAAGAAAAGGAGGAGAATTTTATGCAGAGGTGAGAAAACACAAAGAAAGGACTAAAGGTAGTAGATACCTAGCATATAAAAATAATAGGCAATGATTGCTCTTTGTTGTGAGCGTATCAGTTAGAGGGTTGTAGAGTAACCTTAAGTAAGGCAGGAGATACAAAGAAGCAGATAGATTCAAGAGCTATATTTTATAAGATTTGGGAGTAGATTGGATGAGGAGGACGGGTAAGAGGTAGGTTTCAAGGGTCACACTAGTTTTCTTGCACTAACATCAGGAGTTCCAGAAGGTCAGATTTGGGATGCAGAAACTCATGAGCTTGCTATGGACATATTGGCCCTAAACGTTTGGTAACATTCAAGGGAAGCTTCAAGTGGCCAGTTGGCATCAAAGTCAAGCTGGGCTGGAGGTAGACATTTATGAGTCACTTGAGGCTGTAGAATTCAGGTACATGCAGTCTCCTCCTCCAGGGCCTCTCAAACTTTAATGCTCCTACAAATCATTTGCAAATTTTGTTACAGTGCAGACTCTGCTTGAATAGGTCAGGGGTGAGTCTAATATTCTGCATTTCAACAAGCTCCCTGGGTGTTGCTGCTGCTGGTCCTTGTGTCATAGTTGGACTAGCAAAGTACCTGTGACTATCTAGCCTGTTCAGTTTCTGAATGAGAATAAAGACCTCCCTCATACTTGCAGCATTTTTAACACAGTAAAAAAAAAAATTTAAAGATCTCCCTCAGAATGAGAATATAATTAACATCTTTAATGTCTGAAAATTATATACATACAGGATATAAGGTAATAAAAAATAATAAATTATAACTGAATGTTTGCCAAAATATTAATAATGGTTCTTTTGGAATGGTATCACTGTGAGTAGTTTAAATTCATTAAAAATTTTTAGTGGTCTTCTGTATTTTTAATAGTCTTCTTCATTTTCTAATTTTAAAAGGAAGATCCTATGTAAATGACATTAGAGCAAAAAATTATTTTTTTAATATAACCCATTTTCTACTACCTGGGTGACCCTAAATCATATGCTGGGTTGGGTTGGAAGTTACAAAGTCCTTTGAGAGTTAATTAAATTTGAATTACTCATCTATCTCTCCCTGTGTCTCAGGGGACTCTTTTTTTTTTTTTTTTAGAGATGGGGTCTTGCTATGTTGTCCAGGCTGGTCTTGAACTCCAGGCCTCAAACAATCTTCCCACCTCAGCCTCCCAATGTGCTGAAATTACAGGTGTGAGCTACAGTACCTGGCTTCAGGGGACTTTTTTGAGTGGAATTGGGGTGGGGGAGTGCAGATTATTTCTTTAGGTTGCGTCTTGCTCTGAATACCACTAAATTTTCAGTTTCTATTTCAATTTTCCACTCTAAGCATGATGCTTTGTATTTCTAATGTGTTGGGCTAATTGCACCTGCTTTGATTCCTTCACTTTATAAAGCACCAAAAGGCAAGGCTGTGCGTGGGACAACGTTTGACTAAGGCTTTAGGCTGGAAATGGGAGGGAAAGGCATTGGTCATCAGCAAATAACAAAAGAAAGACCTTAAACTTAATGTATAGACACGTATTTTATTAATAGTGCCTCAGCCATTCCCACCTCCTGGAACTTTTCACCAGCCATCTCTACACAGAGAAGGACATTGCTCCTACACGGGGTATTTTCATCATCTCTGTGCTACTTAGCCTGCTCCTCTCTTTGCTTTAGTTGTTTGTCTAGAATTCCAGATCACTACTTATTACTATAAGGAGCGTGGATGTTTTCGTAACAAAAGCAGGGTATGCAAAATGAAACTCTACTTCCCTTATTTTTCTCTCTCTTTCCCTATTTCCACTTAACTAAAGAACACTCATTTCTGCTCATAACAGAAAACCTAAACTTGACATTTGAGAGGGACTAGATATTTCTGGATTGACACATGATTAGTTTAGGGTTTTCCTCAGTAAATTCAAGATTTTCTTCTGATCCATGCTTCCTTACTGGACAGAATCCCTGAGGCCTCTTCTGCCCTGTGCAATTTGCTTACCTACCTTGATATGTCTTTTTGGGCACAGGAATCTCTTATCTTCTTTCTTGTACCTTGTTGGGGAGCACAGGACATTGATACCCATTGATGGTACCCTTGGGACCATCCTCCTCTGTAATTTTCTCAATTATTACTGAAATACCAATCAAACACACTTTTGAATACGTGTTCCCTACTAATTTTGTGTCTTTCAAGTTATCACCCCAAATCAGGCCACAGACCCTGCTACTCAGGAACTCCCCTCAACTTATCTTGGGTTTCTGTTGCTCTGGGAAGTTGTGCTGCCCTACCTAGTGTTCAGAGTACAAAGTCTGTGCCCTGGGTCCTCGATGAAAATCCCCACTCATGAAAAGCATTTTGGTCTTAAGAGCCTCTGAAATAATAAAAATTACTTTTCGAAACTCTAAGATGAACAATTACCAATTTTTCTAGCTTTGTACCCCTCCCCCCATGTTATTGATTCAATTAATGGAGGGCAGCAGGGCAATTTGAATATCCAGAAAAAAAATGATGATTAAAATTTTCTCTGTTACTATTCAAACAGTATTTTCTTGTATATTTCTTATGAAAAAATCATAGTTATATCTTCCTTTCTTAGCCCAGAATGTGTTATTTTCTCAGTGAAACATTTCTATTAAGTTATATTGAAAAAATATATAGTAAATATTTCTCAGCAATTCTACGGCCAACTCTTAGAATAACGGTTTTTGTTTTATTTCGTATTTGTCGTGCTGCATTAAAAATGTTATAAAAACATAGCTTCATCAGTTGCACAGAAACTACAAGATGGTTTAAAATGTAATGAATTCTATCTTACAGTAAAAGAAAAGAAAACACTATTCTTAGTCCATATTTAGACCAATAATGAACCTTATGATATAGAGAAAAGTAAAGCTTATCAAGATGCCTAGTCAAATATGAGTTTCCATAGAAACTCTCAGGAAGATTGAAGTTGTTAGTTTTATCTAATCACTATTGACTTTAGAAGTATGTTATATCTTCTACAATGGGGGATGTAGGTGACTTTATTAGCAAGTCTGTCCTTTTTTCTCAGGATTTTTTTAGAAGATGGAATTTTTTTTTACCTTTACATTTACATATTCTTGATTTTTATTAATACTACTAGATGAACTAGTTATATTCTTTGGATACCACAGATCCTGTGGATTTTTTTTTAAGAATGTGGTATACCTCTAAAATATATACCACCAAAATAATATATTTCAAATCATTATTTCATACCTAGAATAATTAGTACTGTATTCCAGGCTCTATCCAGTTATACCTTAAAAATTAGGTATACGCTCAAATACGAAATGTTAAATAGAAGCATAATTATATTCTTAGAGATTATTGTAATTAAATTCACTGTCTGTTTTACTTGTGAATTACTTGACATTGAGACGACACTGACAAAATTTCGGCTGCTCTGAAAGTTTGGGAGCAAATTAATTTTTCAAAACACTACTGGCAATTTAATACACATATTAATTGATATTTAACTTTATGCAGTGAAATTGTTTCCTGGAAAATTAATTACCTTATCCTCCATTTGGGTTAATTATGAAGCAATACAACTTCAAATTAAAAGTGTAAATGGTTTTGATTTAATTACATTGTGATCGTTAATAATGTAGGTAAGTTTCTTCCAGTAAAGATACCCATGATCAAAGAATATTTTCCAAAAAGATTCTTGGGATATTTTTACTATATGTTGGAGAGGGATGACTGGGTATGTAAGTGGAAGATGAAAGTGTATCAATAAGAAAAGGTACCAGTGAGATTACTAAGCAGAATCAGGATAAAAAATTTCACAACCATTATTTGCTTCATACAATGAGTGCTATATTTACTAATAGGAATATTATCAATTATTGGCAGAAAAGTTGAAAAAATTATTCCATAAAATGCATCACACACCATAAATGGAATTTATAAAGGAGGAGACCTATTGTTTTCCTTTCTGTACCAGAGGTATTGTGACATTTGAAATGCTTTCATTTCTTGTTTGAGTATTTTCTCTCCTGGGCAAATTTAGTTGGAAATTTTCAGTGTTTTGACCCAATGCTACAGTAAGTCTTCTTTTAAGGAGGATATTTCATTCTTATCTATAATGGAAAATGCCTTACTATTTAATAGTCTTTAAGTACCTAGAGGGATAACTTCACAAATCATAGAAACACTGTGAAAACCACTTTCTCATTACAGTCATTTTCAATAATTTTTCTTCTTTAGTATACTGTCTGTGTTCTACAGAACAAAAGACTTAAATTTGACCTTCAGACATCAAGACATGTAATAATAAATTTAAAAATCTTTCAGTGTCATTTTAGGAAAATTATCTTATGATGAGTCATCAATTAAAATTTATAAATTGGCCACTTTTATTCTCTTGTTTTGATATTTTCCAGTTATATTTTTAAGAACTTTTACACTTAATCTTTTACTGAGTAATGATAACAGAAATTTTATCCATTCTTCCACATAATTTTTATTGCCACAAAAAATAATGTGGCAATTTATGAAAAACTCAAATAGATTACTTACACTTTTTATTATTAAACTGACAGGTCATGAAAGTTTGCCTTGGGCTTCTGTAGTTCAGTCTTACTTGGAGAAGAGTCAGATTCTGAGAGTTAATATTGCACTTAGAATACTTTCTCTAATTACATATCAACCTAGCAGTTGCTAATAAAAAAGTTGTGTAAAATTTTAAAACATTGAATGTTATAGCACTTTGCCTAAATGTATAATCGGCAAATATATTATATTAACTAGTAAAATTCAATTCCATATTTCTACATATTCAGAAGGAAATTATAATTTACTTAAGATGAAATTCTTTACCAAGAGCAAATCACTTCAGATTTGTTCAATTACTGCTAAGGGTTTGAAATGTGATGACCAGAAGTCTCAAAGTAATTTCTCTACCACAGTCAGTGGTAGCAATATCACACGTATCACTCAGATTTCCTCCCATTTAATAATTGTGTTTTTAGAGATATTTTGTGTGTGTGTGAGTAAAATATCTTTTCTCCATTTTACTGTAATAACATCAATTATATTTATCCTTATCAATGTACTATATAATAATACTTTTCTATTTACTATAGTTTATAGTATCAAATATAAAAATGTTCTATAACTGTATATATTGTTTATATTTAACACGACTGGTTTCTAATTCAATAACCCCACATCTAGTTATTAATATTTCAGAATTTCATGGTAATTGGGGCCCTCACCAAAGTCCAAAGCATCTGAAAGTTTTCATTTATTTTCTGCTACATTCATTTCCTTTGAAAACAAGGCATTTGCTGTTTGACTTAAAGCTTTATTATTCCGTAAAATCCTAGTCCTAAAATAATTCCAAATATTCAAGAAGTAAGTTTATATTTTCACTGATGCTTCTCAGAATGTTCTTTATTACCTGGTCTTGCAGACACAGCCTATGTTGTTTTTCTGATACCCTAAATGGACTGCTGTGATGCCCTATACTTGAGCCCATCCTTGAATTACTCCTGGATGCTTTGACTTGTACACAATGCAACAATTCATTTCTGGCAGTGAACTGAATAGAAGACATTAAGCACACATCCTGCATTCTGAGCTGCTTTCTGTTTACTTTGAATTGTAATTCAAGGAATTGAGGTCAGGCACTGAATCTCCGGACATTTTAACCCCTAGTTTTCTCATTAATTTTTAGTCCCATTTGCTCTGTCTCATGGTTGAGAGTGGCCTGAAATAGGGTGGCTTTATGTGTGTTATTTGGATGTAGGAAACAAAGAAATGTTCTCCTTTCTCCCTTCCTCAAAGAAAGCATGAAAATATGCCTTCTTAAACATAAAACAGGACGTGAGAACATACCAATGCTGTCAGTGAAACTTTATGATTTGGGGTGCTTTGTACTCGCCATTCCAAGGGAGAATACAGAAAAAGTCACCTTGATGTTGTTTTCTTCCAATTTTAGTAAACTTGCTCATCTAGTGAGGGGAGAGACAAAAATAAACACCCAGATGTATTCATTTCAAACTCCAAATCCTACAAGAATATTTATCTCATTCTTTCATATTTGACCATTGGGTATTTGCTTGCCTTCAGATAAATAGAGCTTGAAACTAAAGAAATCAAGGTATGGTCAGTTTAATAAGGAATTCTGATATTTTGAAAGAAAAAAGGAGATTAATAGTGTTCTTGCTGGAATCTATATATACTATACACAGAAAAATCCACAAATAAATCATAAGGGTGACACAGTAACCCAGAATATCAAATTTTCTCTGTTGAGTTAATGAAAAATAAAAATGCTGCTGAAAACAACCCCAAACACAAAATGCTAAACTATACTAAACAGCAAGCTAAAAATATACGTATACCCTGCCAAAAGTAATTTAATTTTAGTTCTATGATTCAAAAATGCCCAGGAAGGGCATTAGATAAATTAGCAAGCTGTGTTAACTCTACAGTATGAAATTATTGAAAAAGTATTTATTGCCAAAAAATCAAACATGAATATATTAAATAATCAAGCATCTAGATTAAATGACCAAATGTACAGGACACACAATGATCAGAAAACCAAATTAAATGATACTGCAGGGTTGCAGGGAACAAAATCCGGACTATAGGACACTCTATAGAATTTTAAAAAGCTTCTTTTCTCACTAAACAATATCAGATAAGAAGAAATGGAGAGGAAACATCTATAGATTAAAGGAGATTTAAGAGGCATAAAAAACAATCTGTAAAAGTGAACTTTATTTGTATTTGTCTTAAAACAGATACTTTAAAGTATCATAAGGCATCAGGGAAATGTGGATACTAACTTGTAATTTATTTATATGATACAATTTTATGTTTCATGCATGATAATGGAATTGCAGTTATGTTTTGTCAAAGTGGCACTATTTCATACTGAAATGGTTGCATATGAAATGCTATGCTGTCTGGAATTTACTTCCAAATAATTTGAGAGGATTGGAGACTATGGATAAAACAATATTGGCTATGAGTTGATAATTGTACATAGGGGTCCATTATACTATAGTATTCTCTATATTTATGTATATGGTTGAATTTTCTAAAATAAAAAGAGAAAAGATATCCTTCAAGTTGACTTTATGAGAGCAGCATTGCCATTAGGCTAAATATTCAAATTTTACTCTACTTCAGTACATCTTTATAAATGTTAGGTATTGATATGGCATAGTCTGCATTAAAAGAGAATATTGGTTGAAAGAACCTGATATACTAAGGACTTTGTGACACATATATAATAAAACATAGTTTTATATAGTTAAATATATAAAGATGCTAAAAAATAACAGGTATCATAGATATGGAATGCAGTTGGGGCTTTACTATGATATAGTAAAACATGGAGGAGTTTAGCTGATAGAAAAACCAGAGTTTAGTACTCTCCTTTGCTACTTCCTTGGTTTTAGGAGAGGCCCTAAGCTCCTTAACCTCAACTTCATCATCTATAAAGATGGTCATAAGAGTACTAACCTCAAAGGAATGTTGTGGACATTTAATTAGCAACAACACATGATACAAAGAAATAAGCACCAAGCACCAGCACATACATAATACTATGACTATGTTCTATTGATTGATTGATTGATTGAGACAGGGTCTCGCTCTGTCGCTCCAGCTAGAGTACAGTGGTATCAGCATAGCTCACTGCAACCTCAAACTCCTGGGCTCCAGAGATCCTCCTGCCTCATCCTCCTGAGGATCTGGGACTCCAGGCGCACCACCACACCTGGCTAATTTTTCTTTTTTTAGAGACAGGGTCTTGCTCTTGCTCAGGCTGGTCCCAAACTCCTGAGCTCAAGCAGTCCTCTTGCCTCAGCCTCCCAGAGTGCTAGGATTACAGGTATGAGCCACCGTACCTGGCCAATACTATGTTCTAAGTATGTTATTAACTTGTATTAACTCATTTAATTCTCACAATAACCCTGTGAGCTAAATGTCTTTATTATCAGGTTTTACAGATGAGGAAACAAAAAGGCACAAGGATTCAATGAATTGTTCAAGGCCAAATAGCTAGTAGGTGGCTGAGTTGGGATTCAGACTACTTCCTCCTTCTCCAGAATCTCTGCTCTTTGACCAAGTGTATGCCATACAGCAAAATGACACATAGTAAATAATTCATAAAAATTTGAAGGATAAGTAGCAGTTGTTGCTTTTAGCAGTAGGACATGCATCAAAGAAGTGAATTTTCATAGTGTATTCATTAGTATCACCCCCTCCCAGAATTGTATCTTGAATTTGAAAAATAAAGATTAAAAAAAAAGTTCTATGATATAGTTTCTCTGTAACAATGGAGAAAATGGTATTTTGATTATTTACAATGTATTATAATAATCACGGTACTGAACGCTTCCCATAGATCAGCTTTGTTTACAATAGCCAGAGCAGCCAAATAGGGTAGGAAATATTGTCCCTAATGAACAGATGAGGAGCGTGAAGTTAGGAGATGGTGAATAATTTGCCAGATATCTTATAGCTTGTAAGTAATCAAAACTCTGTACACAGTGAAATGTGGTAAAGGTGACTCCAAAGCCCATTGGGATATTTATTATCCAAGTATCTCCAAGAAGGAATGAGGAAATCACAATTAATGTGTGCTTATTATCCTGATAATTTTGACAAATCTTATTACGCTAGGTTCGCATTACAGTCTTTCAAGAAAAATGTTATCTCATTTTTCTATATGATGAGACTGAGGGTCAGTGAAATTAAATAATTTGCTCATATTCACACAACTAGTAAATCACATTTACTAGCTTGTATTTAAACCTAGCTTGGCCTAGCTTTAAACTCCCACTTGACAGTATGTGAAATATTGGCAGTTTTTCCATTTAGTCACTTGAGACAATAACCCCCAACCCTAATGTTCAGCAAAAAATGTTCATTTCAATCTTATTTGTATTTTCATATGATGTCATTTGCTTTTGAAATGATATTTTCTTAAATAGAGAATATACTTGATCTGGATGTTATATTTCCAAGTAGAACTACATTATGCATAAAATATTTGGTGGGTCTTATTCACTAGGACTATAAGCATAGTTTATTAATTGTCATGGTTGTTTGTTTTACATATGTTTACACAATACTGTTCGTAGAATCATGTATATTTCCTGTGGTAAATTGGAACCGTGAAGTTTTTGGACCATATGAACAAAAAGCCAGTAGGATTCAAGTTGAAATAGAAGATAATATAAAGGGGCATTAGTCCAATCTTAGTTTTTAATGAACTGTTTGAATGTTAAGGCAATTTAATGCTGAGAGTTGTTCTTTTGAGTAACGTACCCTGCCTTAGCCTTGCTTTTTCACATAGGAAGACTTCAGAATTAGTTTATTTCAGGAGGCATCAAATTTTTACCAGGTGATACTTCATTCAGTGAGTCACAGGAGTGGGGCAAAAAGAAATCTAAATTATACTCATTTTATTTAGCCAGCATCTTAATAGAGGTAGAAAGATAAAAAATAAAGTTATAAAATACATTCTGTGATAATTAAATGTATAGAATATTATGAAACTGATTTAATTTGGGCCTGAGTTAATTGGGCAAGCTTTTTAAATTAAACTAAATTTTTTTAGAGACAGGATCTCTCTCTGTTGCCCAGGTTTTAGTACAGTGGCGTGATCATAGCTCACTGCAGCCTCGAACTCCTGGGTTCAAGTGATCCTCCTGCCTCAGCCTCCTGAGTACCTGGGAATACAGGTGCACCACTATGCCCAGGTATTTTTTTTTTACCTTTTAAAATATTTTTTGTAGAGACAAGTTCTCTGTGTATTGTCCAGGCTGGTCTGAAATTCCTGGCCTCAAAGGGTCCTCCCCTTTTGGCATCCCAAAGTGCTGTGATTATAGGTGTGAGCCACAGCACCCTGCATGAGATTTGATAGAAGAGATGGGATTTGCACTGAGTGGAAATTTCAACAAGGATAGAAGGGCTAGCCCTTCAGATTAGAAGGGTTTTCAATGAAAAGCTAACAGAATGTGCTTTCTTCCAGAGCAAATACAAGTTGATAGGAGACTTCTGAGCCAGGGAAACAATCTTATACAAGACGTATTTAAGTAAGATTTAGTATGACAGTCTTATTTTTGGTGAATGGTGTCAAGGAGAGTTTAGGAGCAAAGGGAATGCTGCTGTAGCATCCATATGTCAAGCAGTCAGGTATGGTGGGGAGTAGGTGGTAGAATTGAGAAGGAAAACAGACTAAAGATGAGAATGGAAACAGCACGTATGCATGGATAGATAGACAGATATTTTTATACAAATGAAGGCAAACATAAAGATGTTGAAATTAAAAAAAAGAAACTCTCAAAAGTTGAGAAATTATTTCTGATTTCATGTCAATACTCTGAGTATCCCAGGCTATGTGATCAGTGAGAAACAGATTCCCTCTCACTTGGTACTTTGCCTTCCTCTAAGTTGTTTTCTGTCTGCGTGATCACATCTGTTTCAATTTCTGTCCTTAGGATGAAGGAAAGAACATGACCAGGCCAAAAAATTTCCTTTTTGGCTAATGGAACAGTTTCCTTCCTTATGTTTACCATAGTGCACAGATAAGAAGGCAGCCATATGGCCATGCCTCGCCACCAGAAAGCCCACGCCTTCATCTTTTTGTACTAATGTGATCTCCATCAGTTTACTTCTCTAAATCTTGGCATGTCTGTTGGTAAATCAATGTTTACCTATTTCCTAAGTTTGTTAAGAGGAATATTTGAGATAATCATTTTGAGCGTGATTCCTAAAATTTAAAAATGTGGTACAAGTATGTTATTGCTAGTGTTTAACATACAGTGAGGAAAATATAAAACACATTAACAGAAACTAGATTTATGAAATTTACTATTCCCAAAAGGGAAAAAGCAAAACTGCCTTTTCAATCACTTGTTCCATTTTAAGGATTATTTGTTATCCCCTGCCCCAAACTATCACTACCATTCATATCCTAATGATCAGTCTAACATATTTGAATTTATGTACCGGCATTAATAACAGCGCCCTTTATTCCAGTGCACTTAGCAAGCATCTTCTAAAATGCAGTTTATGGCCAAGGTTTTGCCTCATTCATTTCAAGTGAAGTTTTTCTCAGGGGAGCTAATGGGGTAGTAGTTTACATTAAAAAGCAACATTGAACAACTGTAGCAGAAGGGACATAAAATAGGCATATCCATTTAAATTTCCAAAAGAGATTATATAAGCGTCTTACATTACTTCCTATATTTTTAAATCATTTAATTTTTAATGGCCACAAATTTTCTGGATCCTCATTTTTGAATTACAGATGCATGTAATTTAATATAAATACATTGAAAATGAAATTGAGTAGTTCCAAAACATGTATCTGTTGGAATAACATTTGTGTGTGTGTTATGGTCATATGTATTTAATTTTTTGATGGCAATAATGAGCAGTCACAAAAATTTATTTTTGAAGTTACCTGGGACAACATGCTTGATGATATTCAAATGAGTGTATTTTTAGTATATCCATCATTTTTAATATTTTCCATTATTTTGCATTTATGTCTTGTCTCTATAAGAAAATAGTAAACTCTTTGATGGCAGGAAATATAGAATCAATTCATTGGTCTCCTTCAGTATTAGAGAAATAGTAGGTGTCTCATAAGGCCTTATTTTATTAAAGAAAAGTATTTAATAGCATAAAATGAAAAGGAAACTGAGATTTGAAGACATGTTTTAGGCCCGTTGGAAGTCAGGGCACAGGTTGCAAAATCCAACTCAGGCTAAATAGTGATGAAAGCTGGTGTAAAGAATTAAGCAAAAGTCACTCTGATAGATGTTTAGAGTAAAATATACCAAAGGCAAGTAGACACAACCTTTCAAGAAAGAAATGTAAAATAATCTTTAGAAACTAAAGAAAATTTTAAAGGCATAGAATAGAGTAGAGATGGCTCCTGAGAAGCTGATGGAACATACCTAACATTGAGAAAAGAAAATCTCAGAACTATAAATATCATGTCAATACATAGGGGGAAAGCTGGTGGCAAGAAATAATCCCCAAGTTTTAAAGAAAAGTAAGAAAATGTACGCATTTGAAAAAAATAAGTAATTATATATATATATAAAATTTTTCCTGATTTTAAAGCCTGATAATTCATTTATGATATTAATATTTCTAGAAACATGTATCTTTTAAGATCACAGAGAGATTTTTGGTTTTCAAAATGTGGGGAGAAAAGTTTAAGCTTTAGGAATGACCTTGACTCAAAATTTTGGGCTTTACCATAGCATGCTGGTGGTATAGCCTCAGGCAAGTTTTTCATATCTGTAATTCTTTGTTTTCCTCTATTTTACCTGCAAATGATGATATCATTAGGTTGAAATGAAATGACAAGTAAAGTACCTTTCACTGTACAAGGCACATAATAAACTTTGTGTTAAAATGTAAGAAAATAGTATTAGATGATATGGATGAAAAAAGTATTATGTTGTAGTTATGGAAAATGATGAAGAACTGCTTAGAGCTGATGATAGAGTAAATGTTCATCAGTATAGTAAGTAAATATTAAATAGCTTTTTAGTGCTGTGTACATAGATTGTCTCATTATCCTTTCAGTAAATGTTCATTTGGCGCCTTCTTTCTACCAGGCCCTGTTCTTCATGCTGGTAATACAGCAGCTAGCAAGAAAAAGTCCCCACCCTTAAAGAGATCTGAGGGCAGGGATAGGGTGAGAGCTTAACTCTGAAGAAGACATAGCACCTGTCCTCAATGAGTTCAGTCTAGCAGAACACTCTTTAGCATGTTTCTGTATCTGAGTTTGTTAGGAAACCTATATTTTTGGTGAATAATTTCCATGTAAAGGGTTAAAAGAGTAACACAAAGAATTAAACTTCCTTGTGGGCAAATGCCTTGGTGTGTTGGTAGCTTCAAGTATTCTTTATATGCCATAACATGTTTGAAATGCATATCTCACAAAAGAGACAACTACACATAACTTTAAGTAATTCTAATTTTGAATTCATTGATATACATCACCCAACTTTCAGAGCAACTTATTTTCCAGAACTCAAACCACTATGTATGCTAGGGTAAGTGCTAAACTTGGCCTGTCTACACTTTTTTGATTCTTAGCATTCTGAGTAGAAGCAGTACAAATATTCTATAATTCATGAGTTTTGGAGTAAGGTTAATGTGTAGCTCAAGATTAACACTGGTGTGGGATGGTGTAAGTTTTTCATCTTGCTTTGTCATATTTTTGCACTGTATATATTCAATACCCTTCATTGAATGCTGCAAATATTCTCTTGCTAACTTGAGAGTGACATTGTTATAACTGAAAATGTGCTTTGACCTTATGTGTTCTTGTCAGAAACTTCACAGCTGGAGATAGATGTGTTGCAAGGGTCATAGGAATAAACATCTCAAATATATTTATAAGAGACAAGGCAGCCTATGAAATATATACAAAAAGTTAAAAATAAGAAACCAGGGGTGGTAAGATAATTAAAGGTAGTAACATTAGATCAAAGGGAATATTAGTAATAAATTTTGAACATTTAGTTTTAATGATTACCAAAAAGGGGCACAAATGTAGTTCTGAATTTCCTGGTCAAAACATATAGGGAAAAAGTGGAGTTACAGAAATTATATTGCCAATAAGCTAAAAACATACCATTTCAAAAGGAAAAGCACAGCATTTCCTGAGCCCAGACCTGGAGAGAAATAGCTCCTGTGTATTACCCCTGAAATATACACTGAGTCCTGTGCTAGACAACAAAGTATACTGCAAATATTTCATATAGCATCTCTCAATACAAGCTTAAAGTCCCATGTTAAAATACAACCCAGCAAAAATAATCCTCCATGATCAAAAAATGGGTCCAATTGAGTCAGCTCTCCTCATTTAGGGAAAAATCTAGACTTGCTAGCATGGAAGCCAGATCTTTGTCTATTAATATTACTTATACATCCAGGCTTTTGATAAGAACCAGGAGGGGATTTTTCTCCTCAGTGTGCTTGGATGAGCCACTGCTACACAACTCCCCTTTGGATAAGGCTGGGATCCTTCTACACTTATCTTGTTTTGGACATTGCCATAACCTAGATCTTGGAGACATAACAGGGAGATAACCTGAAGTCCCTTTTCCCACTTCTGATGACTGGGAATTTCAAATTTCCCACAGCGGGTCCCAATAGAGAGCAGAAGTGATATCATTCAATTCCTTCTTCATTCATTTTATATTTTCACCCAACAGAATTTTCCAAAAGTAATTTTGTTTTCAAGTACTTTGTTCATTGTAGCATTATGGACTATAGTTTTCAACAGGATGTGCACCTCATGGGGTGGTTGTGAGAATTACCATGAAATCATGCATGAAAAGTTTCCAGCACAGAGCCCAGCACAGTGGTTCTCATGTTTATGCCTTGGAATAACCCAGGGAGCTTCAAAAAAGACCGTGTTTTACCTCCAGAGAAGATTGATTTAATTGGTCTGAATCGTAGCCTGGGCTTTGGAAGTTTTCAAAGATCTCTAGCTAATTCTATAAAGCACAGCAATTTGGGAATCACTGAGCTAGCATCTAGTAAATGCTCAGAAGGTTAGCAGTTCCTCTTCCAGGTGTACTTTGGTGGAAGCTGTGGTGCTACAAGCATCACGTGCTAATTTGAAGTTCCCATATGTATATTCAATATCACATATGCCATAGAAAATAGCATTTTTTTGTTTCTGTTTTAGGTGAGAACTTAAATTACGACATGCACTCTTTAAAAGTACTATAAAATGTGCAATTTATATACCACTAATCGTATCCTTGTCTACACTGAAATTTTTAAAAAAGCGAACCATGAGTCCAACTATTATGGGCAGTTCAAGAGCTGACTTTGCACAATACCAACAAGTAAAAAGCTGTGCTGAAGCATTCAGTAATGATTTGCAAGTCAGCAAATGGTGATAGCAGCTGCTTTATAGATGGAAGGAAAATTGTACCTCATCTTCAGGAAATGTGTCTAATTCATTTCCTATTTTAAATGTGAAAATGTTCATCAGACTTAAAAAAAAGCATAGTCTCTTATATCATGTACGTAAAGTCAATGTGGGTTAACTGATAAAAACACGGATGCATGGGGTTAGTCTAAATAATCAACAGGAACTCCAGCAACAATAGTATCCAAGAGGCTCAGAAATCAAAGGCAAATTAAGAGGACACCTTACCCAATCGTCTCATCTTTCAGAGAAGGAAACCCTTTCTTAAAGGTATCAGCAACTTTTCCAAGGTCCTAAGAAGATAGAGTAGAAATTCCAGATCTGATTTTTCTCCTCTTCCAAATCACTGGGCTTTTGATTATGTGATGCTGATTATGTCATGGAAAATGAGTTGCATCAGGTGGCAATGCTTAAACATTCAAATCTGGATTCCTTTAGATCAGAGAAGAAAGCAAATTCATTAAGGAGGTGTCAAAGCAAAAATTGCACAAAGTTAAACAAACAAGGAAGGCTTTATTCAAGGCAATTGCAAGAGGGAAAAGAAACCAGAACTAAGGGGAACATTTAAGCGATATGGTGAGCAGAACGTGGGCCACCTGTGTTTGTTAGTGGGCTTTACCCAAAGGAAAAGCAAACTTTCTCTGGTAGTTTCACAGCTCCAGCCAGCGCCCACTGGTTAGGCTCCTACCCTCCCAGAGACTGGAGGACTATGGGGTGCTGTCTTCCTTGAGGAGGACATTACAAAGCAATGGCTCCAGGGTGTTTGAGAAAGATATGCCTGAGCTTTAAACCAGGCAGGAGACTTTTAAGACTATTTACATCTCAAAGGGGTAGAGATTGAATTGATAATTACAAGTTTTCTAAAGTAAATTCTCTAACATAAGGCAGGTCAAGGTCCTAGAGTCCTGAAGCAGCCTGTCTAAAGTCTGGTGCAGTGGAGGGAAATGTTAAGACCATTGTTCTTCATCCAAAAACCTTCTCATTTTAATTCTAGATAGTATCTTACATTTTTCAACTCTGTATATTCACATCTATTTTCATGTTTTCATAATAAATTCTGAAGTTGCAACAACAGAAATTATGATTTTACAGTGGGATAGGGTACTGAGGCACAAGTTATGGATAAAGTTATCAATAACTTTAATAAGTTATTAAAATGGACAAGTGAAGAGCTAGGATCAGCACACAGCCCTTGTAAGCCCAGTGGCTAGAAGTCCTCAAAGTTGCCATACTATTTTGTAAGTGTATTGGCACCTTTGGTATTGGTAAAATAGAGGCATATACACATTTTATAAAGGAACAAGATTATCATTTCTGACAGAAGTTAAAATGAAAATGACTGTTGTATTGGGTACAAATTAATTGACATGCAGATTCTTTGGTCTCCCTGCGTAGGTCCAGCTGGCAACTTTGAGCATTTATTATAGATCATTTATATGATGAAAATATGGCTTACTAGCATGCTGAGCAAATCAGATCCTAACATGGTTTTAGTGCAGTTATTAAAAATCGCCTCAAATACTATGTAGAACTCCCTTATCTAATATGGTAACCTCTAGCTATATTTGACCATTGGGCCTTTGAAAAGTGTCTGGTATGATTAAGATGTGCTATAAGCACAAAATATGCACTGAATTCTGAACTCTTAGTATGAAATAAAGAATACAAAATATTAATGTATTGTTAATATTTCTCTTATTGACTACCTATTAAAATGATAATATTTTGGATATATTGAGTCAAATAAAATATACTATTAAAATTAACTTTACTTATTTCTTTTTACATTTTTATTTTTCCTACTAGAAAATTTTAAATTGGACATGTGGCTCACACTATATTCTATTAGATAACGTTTATTTAGGCAATTAAATATAAAAAATGAAAAAAGGTTTGTCATGCAAAATTATTTGGAATTTGGATAAAAAAGCAGATGATTTTGTGAACGTTTTGGAAGCTATGAAACTGAGAGCCTATTTCTATGAAAACAACATTTTTTTTTACATAAACCAGTAACATAGGTGTTTATTATCATTATCAAGTATTAGGTACTGTACATAATTGCTCGTGCTATACTTTTAAACAGCGGACAGCATGGTAGGCTTGTCTACACTGGAATCACCACAAACACGTGAGTAACGTGTCGTGTTGTTCCACAATATCACTAGGTGATAGGAATTTTTCAGCTGCATTACAATCTTATGGGACTGAAGTTATATATGTAGTCTTTTATTGACCAAAACATTATTATATAGCTCATGACTATATAGTAAATGACTTGATACTAGTCCACTGGTCACTGGGGCTCTGTATATTTTTTCCTATCTTTTTTTCCTCTCTGTGCTTCAGTTTGGACCACACAGATCAGTCTTAAAATTCACTGATCCTTTATTTTCTTGTGACCTCTCTGCAGTTAATCCATGTACTCTCTAATAACTGGGAGCTAATCAATGGGCACACACGGGCACAAAGAGATGTAAATGTCTAAGAAATCAAGAAGGGAGGGAGGGGGAAGAGGGGATGGGTAAAAACCTACCTATCAGGTACATTGATCACTATTCAGGTGATGGGCGCACTAAAAACCTGATTTCAGCACTATAAAAGGTATCCACGTAAAAAAACATTTGTACCCCCTTAATATTTTGAAACAAAAAGTAAAAAAACAACTGTGATAAATATTAATATGTTAAAAAGTCTAGAGGATATGATGAATATAATGGAAAAAGAGATGGGGAATTTCAGGAACAACCTGGAAACTTTAAAAAAAATAATCAAATGGAAATCCTAAAACTAGAAAATACTATACTCTAAATCAAAAAGTCACAGGATTGGAAAACATTTTACATTTGTAGTTAAAGAAGACCTGTGAAAAAGGTAAAGCTAATTCAAAATGTTTGGATATTTTGAAAGAGATTTTTCAGTTGAAGCATTTGGCGGAAATGATTCATAAAATATCACATGTATAAAAACAGACTTCAGGGAATGGTGGCAGGCAAGTACAGATACACGGTGACACCAAGCCACAGATCAGATAAGGATTATGTACAGAAATCACCTGCTAGAAGTGTGCCTGGGAACATTTAAACTTTAGTGCTGAATGTGAGCAAGGTGCTTTGCAACATCGTATGGGAGATGCTATGATGAAAAATACATAGTCCATACTATTCTAAAGTTTTTACATTTTTTATCCAATGTGCAGTTTTAACCCACTACCTTAGCAGGGAGATCAAAGTATGTGCATATCAAATAAATTTGTACCTGACACATCTGTCTGTTTGACATGATAATCTTTTCCCTTATAAAAGATAAAATGTGTCTATAAAAATGAAATTCTTGAATTCATCTTCAATGGAGATAATAGACAATTGACTCCATCTTCAGCTTATGCCCAACGTGGAAAAACACCAACCAGATTTACTCTGTCACTTGAAATGAGAATGATGGAAAAATATATGAGACAATATCCAACAATATATAAAATTGATAATGCATCATGACAAGGTGGGATTTATCCCAGAAATGGAAGAGATTGGCTTAACATTCTTAAATTAATCGTTATAACTTGTTATGTTAACAAAATAAAGAAGAAACACTGCAAAACTATCTCAGAAAAAGCATTGACAATATCCTGCACTCATTCCTTACAAAAACTTTCAGCAAACTAGAAATAGAAATAGACTTTCTCAAAATGATAGAGAACAGCTATGAAATACCTTTGGCTAGCATCATACTTAAAGATGAAATAATTAATGCTTTTGTCCTAACATGAGAAAGGAAGATATTTGTTTCTACTATTTTTATTCAATACTGTACAGAAGATATTAGCCAGTGAAACAAGGCAAAAAAAAAAATATATGTTTCCATAAGCCTTCTTCTAAAAAGAGGACATTAAACAACATGACTATCCATGTGAACTATCAGATGGAATCTTTAAAAAATGGACCAGTACTAAAAATAACAAGACTCAAGATAAAAGATTAATATATATAATCGTATTTATATAAACTAGCAACAAACAATTAGAAATTTAAAAATAACATTTATAAGAGCATTAAAAATGTGATATTATTAGGGATAAATCTTCTAATGATGTAAAAAAGCTGAAAAATATAATGTTGCTAAGGGAAATGAAAAATACCCATATAATAGAGATATATACAGTGTCCACAGGTAAGAAGACTCAATATTGTTGACATGCCAGTTCTCCCCATGTTGATCTCCAGTTTCAATGCAATGCCAATCAATATATCAAAAGACTTTTTTTTAATGAAAATTGACAAAAATTCATATGGAAATGGAAAAAAAAACTAAATTAGCAAAAATTACAATAAGAAGAAGAACCTAAGTGAAAGACTAGCACTATCTGATATCAAGACTCATAAAGCTACAATAATCAAGTCAGTGTAGTATTAGCACAAAGATAGACAAATTTATCCATAGAACAGAGTCCAGAAAGAGGTGCACACATATGATTTTCAACAGAAGTGCAAAGGTAAGTCTAAGAAGAAGGTGAGTCTCTTCCAGAAATGATGTTGCAACTATCAACTATCCACATGCAAATAAATTAATCAATGTGTACATATATAAAATTAATTCAGCATGAATCATAGACCTACATATGAAGTCTAAAATTATAAAACATTGAGAAGAAAACACAGAAAAAACCCAAAAACTTTTGTGTCTTAGGCAAAGATTTTCTTTTACACTAAAAGCACAATCTACCAAAGACCAAATTGTTTAAAAATTCTATTCTTTCAGGGAAAGCATTAAGGAGGATGAAAAGACAAGCCATAGTAGGTGAAAATATATGCAAATTATAGATATTAAAGGACTTTTATCAGAATATATAAAATTATTCAAACTCAATAATAACAAACAACCCAGTAAAAAAATAAGCAGTGGTTTGAATTGTCACTTTATCAAAGAAGGCACATGAATGGGAAGCAAGCTCATGAGAAGATACTGAACATTATTAGTTATTAGGGAAATATGAATTAAAACTTCGATGAGATACCACTACCCATCTGTTAGAATGACTAAAGTTAAAATGACTAACTTTACCAAGTGTTAGAAGGTGTAGATTAAAAGGAGCTCTCTGTCACTAGGGGATGTGAAAGGATACAATCACTTGGAATTATACTTTGGCAATTTCTTAAAGTTGAAACAAATGCCAACCATTCTGGTCATGAGTGTTCACCCAAGAGGAAATGAATGTATCTCCACACAAAGACTTGTACACACATATCCATATCAATTTGTAATAGCCCCAAACTGGAAACACCCCAGATGTCCATTCACAGATGAATGGATTTTAAAAAAAACGTGGTGCATCATTCAGTGGGATACTATTCAGTGTTTAAAAAAAAGAATGAATAATTGGTACATAAATGCTACAACACAGATGATCCCAAAAAAATTAATCTGAGTGAAAGAAGCCAGACCAAAAAAAGTACATACTATGTGATTCCATTTATATAGAACCCAAAATAATAGTAAACTAATCTACAGTGTTATAGGTTAGATCAGAGGTTGCTTGGAGACAAAGGTTGGAGATTGGCAAGAAGAGGATTATGAAGGGGCAAGAGAAAATATTTTGGGTTGATGGATTGTCTAGATTGTAATGATAGTGTTATAGTTATATAAATATGTCCAAACTTATCAGATTACATACTTAAAATATATGCTGTTTGTTTATGTCAATTACAACTCAATAAAGCTTTAAAAAATAATGATGAGGGTAGATATTTGCGTGTGTAGTGGTGGGAGCCAGCGGCGGGGGAGGGTAGAGTGTCACAATGCAATTACTTCAGTGACCTCAAAATTTAATATCTGATAGACACCCAAATTTAATAACATAACTTAATAACAAAAAAGTTGGAAATTATGGGAGAAAGATTACATTTTAAAGCGCAAATTCAGTCTGATGTTTTTATTTGAAAGAGGGCAAGCAATCTAATTTTCCTAGATATGGGAGTGCTGAGTTAATTGGGTCATAGTTCCTCAATAGCTTCACATATTTTTCAATCCCATCACACTTGTCAAGAAATACAAATGTGTATTAGCAGCATAATGACTTAAGTGTTCTCATAAGGCTGATACCGACTCTATGATTAAAGGAAATGTTCTTCGGCACTTCACAATTCCATTTTTTATTTGCACAGGAAAATGTTATTTATGAGGGGAAATAAAGCCCAAGTAAAAAGTCATCTAGGTCCTTAAAAAATTTTATTCGACCTTCATAAAATGTGAAAGCTTTGGCCTCCCACCATTACCAATAGTATATATACAAATGAAATCACAAAATATGTTTCCCCTGCCCAAATTGCCTTCCCAGCCACCACAACTAAGAAGTTATTTTCTTCTAGCCTTTAGACACTCAACTAAGGAGCCACTTTCTATTTAAACCTTCTTCTATCAATATCACTTTCTTAAACTGTTTATAATTTACTTTTTGTTTTCTCGATCATCTGTACACACATCTCGTATAGCCCTGAGCTCCTCTGTTTTAATTATCCATTGACTGGTCTATCTTGCCCTTTTAAATTTTTAATATCTTAAGAAAATGAAATATGATATTTTCATCTCATCCTAAGATAGGATCTTCTGTAGGATAAATATTTAATAAAACGTTAACTAAATTGATCAGGTTTGGAATATTTCCCCCAGTTTATATCAAATCCTGAAAAATCCCTCTTTTCCCACTGTGTCTGCTCTATAAATCTTGGTAAGCTCCACAAAATGCTGAGGTTCTAAATGTTCCCAGAAGATCTATTCAAGTGATTTTAATCAATCTGTCACAGAAATCATATTAGAATCTACAATTATGTTGTACACTATATGTTTGATAGGATCAAGATGAGATAACCCAAATTGTTCAAATAAATCAAATGAAAGCCATATGGAGTGTGGATTCTGATAGTAATTCAATCTCTAAAGTAGAGGTACACAAGTCATTTTAACCAATCTGATGAGACAACAAAATTGCCACATTTTACTCTCATGCTTATTATACATCTTTGTCCAGATTGGACTCAATAAATTCTAGTTGAATTAAATTTTGTAGAAGATGGGTACATTGCATGGCCTATTCATATAATTCAAACAAATTTCTACTGGACACTTTAGATGGGAAAATAATTTGCTGTTAGAGAGCTGTGCAATAGGCGTGACTGTCCCTGGATTGGGGCTGCCAAACACCTCTGGGTTGCACAGTTATCTGCTTGTAAACATGCAGATTTAGGTACAGATTTTTTAAAATCAATTTTTAATCAACATTTCACTCCAAGTTTTTCTTGAGTGTCTACTTTGTTCAAATGCTATTCTAGTAACTGGAAATAAACGGCAAGTAAAATCAGGCAATGTTCCTTTCCTCAGGAAGCTTACAAAAGGCAATCAAATAGTCATAAACTAGGGGACAATCTCAATTGTGACAAGCATCACTGATGTATGAAATGCTAAAAATGGCCAGTATTTTCTGAATGGTTTGGGGTGGAAAAGTACAGTGAGTTCAGCTTTAGGCATGTTGAGTTTGAGATTCCCTTGAAAGATGCAAACCCTGATGCCAAGTAGGCAGCTGGGCATGATAGTGTGTGGAGATCAGAAGAGGGTTAGAGATAGTTGTGAACCTTCTTTATTTAAGTCATAACTGAAGACAGAGACATAGATGAGGTCACCTAAAAAGAAAGTAAAGAATGAGTAAAAATGAGGATGGAAATAGGAAAACCTGATGGAAAACGAGAATCTGTGTAACACAGTCTTGAGGTAGAGTACCAGTCAGAAGCTCTATAACCTTGCACTTGAAACTGTGGTTGGTGAATCAGTAATGTTTACCAGGAATTCCGAATTATTAGGAATTTTGAATTAGAATCTGAATTTTAATGAGATTCCCAGGTAATCTGAATGCATATTACAGTTTTAGAAGTGCCACTGTATAACACTCTAAGCTATAAATAAGTACTTTGCGGTAAAGTACTCATTCCACTTCTGACAAGCCCATAAGCTACTTAAAATGAGAGACTGTAACTTTAAGACTATAATTTTAAGCTTCATATTTATGGGATTTAGCACAGTTCCTGGCATATATTAAATTCTCAATAATTGGATAGTGAATAAATAAATACAAGACTGGAAGAAAATGAAAGGTGAATGAGTGTTTGCTTTTTTCCCCCCGACTGCCTCTTTTTTCCTGTATTTCCCCTCCCAAAATCTAAATACACCTTCATTCAACTTTGATGTTGGTTGTGGTTTAAATGTATAGCTTTCCCATAGCTCTTTGTCATTCATTCCCTTTCCTACAAATATTCTGTTAAAATACTGCTGAGTTTTTTACACTTCTCCATGTTGAACAATACATCTATGTCTCTTCTATACTATTTACTTTTAAAACAAAGCAAAACAAAAAACTACAACCCAAAGCCTATTTAAAGCAAATGCACATTGATATCATGTTATATTTCATTTCTTTTTTTTTAATTTGGTGCTTTTACAGCAGCAAATCAGTATTAATATCATGCATGGCATTTCTAAATAGAAACTGATAAATATGGTATTTGTAAAATTATGCTTTTAAATATCTTTTTTCTGAAATTGGAATACATTTTTGATGTTGTGTTACTAGTACTTGCACTCTGTAAAAATTTGAATATGAAATATCCTCTATAATGTTATATTCCCCAGAGTTAGTCACTATTAACAAGTTGTATATATACTTTTAGATTTTTAATAAACATATAAAATTATATAGTGGGATGATATGAATAGAATGTTTTTCTTTGTTACAAAATAAGATAAATGGGATTAAAAAAAGATAATTATTTTTTAACCTAATAGCATATCATCTCTTGATATGATTATTTATTTTCCTTTTCTCATCTCTGATAGCATGGATACTTTTCCATTTTTCCCCTCTTCTCTATTTTTTTTAGGAGCCATTCTTGGCTTGGATTTGTTTATATTTTTGGTTATCTGTTTTTCAGTGTATTTTTGTTTTCTGATTTATTTATTTTACATTGGAAAACCTTCCTTGTAGTTTTTCAGGTGCCTCCTCTTGTTCATTTTTTCAGTCTTGAAATAAATAAATTCATTATTTTAATAACTCATAATAATGAAGGCAGTTAAGACGATTAAATTTTTGGGGTGCTCATTGGGCAGCATCCTATAGATTTCTTAATACAAAAAATTTGCCACTTTAGTTTTGGTTTCTTCTTTGAACGGGAGTGAGGGGCAGAGATTTATTTTATTCTTTTAATACCAAATTGTAATACAATATCATTATTCTTAGATTTGCTGTGTTGCAGTTTGAGATATATCTTTCATAATTTCAGAATATTACAGGGGTGTCTACTTGTTAGAAATGATCAAGTTTAAATTTTGGCCTGGTATATAATGGGTTTTGATATAATTATTCTATGAACATTAGACACTTATATATACTTTCACTGTTTAAAAGTGAAATATGATAAATAGGCAGTTTGAAATTAACATGGACTATAAAAATTATTGGTCATATTATTCAAATTTTCCATATCATTTCTTCTCTACTTAATCTATGGATTTATTTTAAAAAGGTATGTTAATCTCTGATGAAGATTATGGTGCTTTAAATTCCTCCCTGTATTGCTAGCAACTTTTCATTCCGTTTTACATTGTAGTGCATTTGCTTGGTACGTAAAGGCTTATGATCATCACATAATATTCCACTTGCTCCGTTTAATATTTTGGCCTAAAATCCTACATTTTAAATAGGAATTGTGTATTGTTACTCATGTTTTCTTTTGTTTGCATTTTCTTAATCATCATTGGCTATTCCTTTATGTTCAGGCCTTTTTGTCATTTTTTTCAAGTACGTGCCACTCAAACCCCATTCAAAAATGGCACGTGGCTCTGGAAATTTTACATCAGGCAAATCTCCACATGGGATTGGCTAAATTCAAATTGTCTCTCTGCCCAGTCATGCTTTCTGTACTCACTGGGGCAGGCGTTGATCCTGAGAGTTTGCCTTAATAACATTCCTACAAGCAAATCTCTTTCTCAGAGTCTGTTTTTCATGGAACCCAGCTGGCATCACCATCTCCATAGAAATATGAAGTTATAAAGGCCTCAGCAGGGCATATTCCTGATTTCTAGTGGTGAAAAACTTTTCTTCTCTGTGGTTGTTGAGGCATCTCAGTGAGGAATAAGAAATGAATAATAGTCAAAGTTGTATGTTAAGGCATCATCTTGCTTACCTGTCTTGTGATATCTTATGATAAAATCATAAGATTTTGTCTGTGTCATTGCAATGAGTTAGTGTGTTTTGTGATGCAATCTTGAAAATAAAGGCTGAATCAGGGAAGCAAGATTAGGTGAGGTGACCAAGCCTTTCAATTTACAGATATGTATGGTTTGTTCTGTTTCTTCAGTGCATGACTTATAAGATCAATTTATTTTTAGTCCCATAAACTTTGCATAAGATTTAAAGGAGTAGGGTTTTATTTACTCTTGTAACCTTTATAGGATCCATCTGCTATCATTTTAGAAACTATAGTAAACCACTTAAAATTATTTTTCTGGGACGAAAAGGATGATAGGTAAAAATTTTGACTTTAGAAAGCATTGGAAAGAAATGAATAAATGTGAAGGAAAGTGTGAAACTTTAGGGCTACAATGAGTGATCGCTCCTGCAGAGGAATGAATGGTACCCTACATAGTGGAATTTGAGTAAGGCTGCAAGGGATAAACTGCGTGAAAGTATTTTCCCTACATTCCCTTACGTTTTAACAATTAGCAGTTACTTTCCTTGAGCTAGCTTAAATTCCAAAACAATACCCTTTGAAAATTAGAAAATGAATTTATACCTCCCAGGATAGCTCCCACTGTTTGGAATTGTTACATTTGTCATTCTAATTCTATTTTGCCACCTGTATACATTTGCTCATTCATTCAGTACACTATTTACTAAGCACCCAGTATATGCCATATATGGTGCTACGCCTACCTACCTGCTTAATTTTATACTTTCCCAGGGGTATTAACCATGATGTAAATTTGTTAACCAAATTTGTGGGCTTTGGCTTTAATAAAGAAATATAAGAAAAAAAATGTTTTCCAAACAGTGCCAGAGCATGAGACATCCCTGGAATTATGGATTGGACATTATAGTAAGTGATTCTGGAAAGCCATTAAGTACCAAAATACCATGCGGCTGATAAGTAAAAATGAGAAAAGCTGGTTGGCTGACTCCCGTGTTGCAGAAAGGGCTGTGTGGGCGAGATAGAATCTAAAGAAGACAGACTTAAAATGAGACACACTTTTTGAAATTATTTCTAAGGGGATTCAGAGATATTTATTTTTACAGGTAAACTAAGATACAGAGAAATTAAGAGTCTTGGACAAACTCAGAAATCAAATAAAATCAAACTTTTAGTCCAAGAATTTTCCCACTGTTTAACTTGCCCTGCCTCCTATTTCACAATTTCGCCTACAGCAAGCCTCCAGGAGACCTACTTTTTACTAGAACAGGGATAATCCCCTATTGCCAGTGGCATATTATGTGGATTTTCTTTTTTTTTTTTCCACGTCTGTGATGGAAAAGAACAAACTGTCCTCACGATATATAGCAGAAGTTATTCAAGCTCTCTTGTTCTGCATTTCTTATCTCTGACACATTTCTTTATGTAGGACACTTGCCGGAGAGTGGAAATATCATTTGTTGCATTGGCCCCTGTTACGTTTAAGCATGCTGTTTAAACAGTTATCTCTGTGCAAATCTTTCACATAAAATCCAATTGATCTAGCATTTACTTAAATGACTAGTGATTGTGTTATTCTTATTCAGTTACTATGTCAAACATACAAAAATGAATTTTCTATATTTTCAAATTGGAAATTATTTACATATTTTACTAATAAAGTACAGAAAAACCAATAAATGCTCAAGCTGGATAATTCTGTGTATTTTTAAGCAGTATTGTTTGAGAAATTTCTTCTGTGATATTTAATGTACCTATAAATAAAAATAGAATACTAATTTATTTTTCTCGTGCATGATAGATCATAAATGGTACAGACCTATATGGGATGACCTTGACCTGACATTTTTTCTCCCTTTTTTAGTATTTTTTGTTATGAAGGGTAATGGCTATTAACATTTGAGGCAATGTATCTTTTCTTAAACACATGGTGCAATATATTAAGGTATAAAATATATATTATATATGCACACGCACACATACACACACACACACTGTGGTCTATATAAGAAGGTTTCATCCCTTAAGGAAAAGAGAGATTGGAGAAAATAAATCAGAAACTGATAGACATAATAATTCATATGCCATTTAGGGAATTCAATGACACATTTGATGTTGAAGGAAGCAAAGAGACAAATCTTTTCTACCTGCCCTTATTATTTTTCTTTCTGTCCTACATTTATTGAATGCTTGTTACTTGGTCCTGAAAATTTGCAGGTTAATTGGAGAGGGAGACATTCAACAAAATAATTGAAAGCTGATATAATAAATACTCTGCAAGAAAGAATAAGAAAAGTATTTAGAAGCCCCAATAAATTAAAAAATAGATTGACTTGCTCCCTTGTGACTGTGTCTAGGGAGTAGTTTGGGGCCTATTGTCGTTCACATTTAGGGCAGCGTCTGTGTTCTCCATTGGGCAATCCTGTGCTACTCAACCACTTATACTACTTGCAGGGTTCTGATGAATCTCTACATCAACTCTTTTATTTGTGCTTTTGTTTTTCCTGCAATAACATTTGTACAATATCCCCCCTTATCCACAGGGAATATGTTCCAATACCCTCGGTGGATGCCTGAAACAGTGGATAGTACCAAACCCTATATATATTAGTTTTTTTCCTGTGTATACATAACTATGCTAAAGTTTATTTCATAAATTAGGCAAATAAGACATTAACAATAATAACTAATAATAAAATAGAACAATTGTAACAATATACTATAATAAAAGTTATGTGGATATGCTCTCTTTCTCTCTCTTAAAATACTGCATTGTACCACAAAAAGCTGAAACCACAGAAGGCAAAAGCATGGATAAGGGGGGACTGCTGTAACACACATTCTGTTCCTCTGAAGTCACCCCACAACTTTCATCATTTGCATCTAGAAGCCAATGTATTTTCCAAGATATTTCAGAGAAGTTCACTGTTTCTACAGTCAGCAATAAGTCCGTAGGCAGTCCATTTGAATCTAGGCTGGTATTTACGATAGGGAGAGATTTACCAACTAATAAAAATATTGATGAAAGGAAAATGATGGAGCTGAAAAAATCAGCAGATTGTTTAAGCTCATTAGCAGACAAAAAGTACCCACAGATTAAAGTGGGTACGTTAAAGTGGTGCACTTTGGGCACCACTGAAGCCCTGATTTCAGACCCTGATGCAAAGGAGCTTACAGTTAAAATGGTGAACTTATAAAAGACATCCACTGATAGATAATAAGGCACTTTCTTCATTGGTAAAATCTTAAATTGGCTTTACAGTTTCTGCTTAAGTGTGTGTGTGTGTGTGTGTGTGCATGCATGTGTATGTGCACTATTTCCTTGGAATAAAAAGATACTATTCTTTGTTCTAAGTTGGATACAATTCTACTTTCAATGGCCACATGGTTCTGTACTCATAGAATTAAACTAGCTGCAGGGTGTGTAAAATATTATTATTAATTTCTTTAATTGTCATAGTAGACAATAATAACTACTGATTGATGCTGTATAAGTAAATAAGCATCTTTGGTTATTTCTTCACAGTTGAGGAATGGTATACTGTTTATGGCCACTGATTAATCACATAATGAACTGTATTACGACTTGACTATTTTATATTGATGTCTCAATAATATTCAAGTTCTTTGTCAAGGACGGATTAGTTTTCTTCACATGTCTGGTATTGCACAATGCTTATCCCAGAGCTGTGACTATTGTAGCTGCTCAAGAAAAAATGAAGCTGCTCACAAGATAAAAAATGAAGATTATGTTCTTCAACTGCTTTAGGTGTAGTTAAACAAAGATTCATATTTTGTGGTACTTTTAGCCTATAAAAATATGACTGCCAACATTTTCTTTGAATCATTGCATCTTAGATTCTAGTCCTTGCTCTCAGAAGTGCTCCTTTGGTGTAATTCCCAAAACCATTAAAGAAAAACGGGAGCGGCAACTCATGTTCCGTGGTAGCTTAACCCATGGCCATAAATAAAATAATCAAGCCAAGGAAATTACGGTATTTTATTATAATAGCAACTGATCCAAGGATCACAGTAATAATGGTCTACGTTGTAGTGCCTTTCACAGAAATAAAATTGCATTCACTCTCAAAGAGCTCTGGTAAAAATTAGTCATGGATATATAAGTTGATATCCTAAAAAAAACTTTATGGAAAAAATGTTTGTCATATTTTGGTTTTGCACATGTGTTTCAGTCTTAACCTTTATAATCTGAACAATCTCCTTTCTTCTCAGTTGTGTGACTGATTTGGCAGCAAAGTAAAACTACAGAGTATTGAAATGGCAGTGTGAGTTCTGTAATGAAAGGCTTTTGGCAGACTCTTGATTGGTCACTCAGCTTCACAGCAATCAGTTAAACTGACCTTCCCTCAAGGCATGCTGTAAAGTCTGGGAAAGCTAATTACCTGCTCTCTGCATTCCCCTCACCCTCCTTTATTTAAAAACAGGGTAGTGACTCTTCTTCGCATATTTGGACTAAAGACTATTTCAAATACAAGCAGGTAGACGGTGAAAGGAAATGATACAGTAACCAGTGGAATTAAAAAGTGAATGATCACATAGAATCTTTAAAAAGTAACATAAGAACAGTTTGTTCTGAATGGACTGCTCTTTTGCTTTGGAACATGTGTATATGACAATAAACTTGTGTTCAATGACAATGCTTTCTGCTGCTGTGGGTAGATACTGAGAAGAACCAAAGAGCCCATATACTGATACCAGATTTTTAAAAAATAGGCATTCTGCATTAGGTATTGTTAAATAATTTATTCAACTCTTTTGTACTTTTTTAAAACAAACTCATCCTATGTTATCAAGAAAAGATTATGGCGCACATATTATAAGCAACATCGGATATACTCATTAATTTGGAGGTTAATTTATGTATAACATCCTTGAATAAGTTACAATCTGCTAATTTGAAACTTTCGCTCCCGCTGCACCAAAACTAATACACTGACCAACCAAAGAAAGACAACGTATAACCAATTGTAAAGGAATCATGAATATGTAGTCTAAATTCAGTTGACCTCTATTGTACTACTATAAATATAAGGATTTCCTAACTATATACCATGTCCATGGACCTCTAAGTCAATAATCACCTCTAAGTGATATCTGTCAGGCCTCTGAAACATTTATGACTTTATGCTATTATGTTTTGGTTGTATTGGTGAGAAAAAATATTCTTTGCTATCTCCTGTTTGAAATATATAGTTGGGTGTAATGTTTGTATAGTAAGTTGGCATTAGTGTTTGTATACCATGAGGAAGAAGAAAGTACTTGTTTCACATATGTAGTAGGAGTTCTTGATATCTTTATTTTGCTCAAACATTAGAAAATAGTCAAACATACAGGTACATTGAAAAAATTTTACAATGACTCTGTCTATCTAACACTTAGATTGCATAATTATTGTTTTGCTGTCCTTGTTTTATCACTTGAGTATCTGCTTATCCATCTCTCTATTCCTCCATCAATCAGCATTGGTATTTTTATACATTTCAAAATAAATTGCAGACATCTGCGTGCTTTCTCCTAAATATTTCAGCAGCACATCAGCACATCATAGAGTTCAATATTTTTTTAGATTTTATACTTTTGAGATAGAATTTACATATATGACAAAATGCACAAATCTCAAGGGTAAATTTTCTGAGTTTATGTAAATGCGCCCAACCTGTGTGACTAAAATCCCTAGGCAGATATAGAAATTAAACCACCTAGAATGTTCTTTCTTGCTCCTTTCCAGTCAATATCCACCTCCACAGGAAGCAGCTGTTCTCATGTTTTTCCACCATGGATTAGTTTTATCTGTTCTAGAATTTCTAAGTGACATCATAGAGAATGTACTCTTTTGTGCTCATATTCTTTATTCAGCATTGTTTCTTGAATTTATTGTTACCTCATGTATCAGTATTTTATTCCTTTTTATTGCTGAGCAAGTATTCCATTATATGAAGAGAACATAATTTTTTTCATCCATTCACTAACATTTTATTTCCTTCCAGTTTGTGCATACTGTGAATAAAGCTACTATGAACCATTTCATGCAAATATTTTTAATGGATATATTAATATATTTTTATTTATCTTGGGTAAAATCCTAGGAGTAAAATTTTTGGATTATTTTCAGTTTTTAATCATTAGAATAAATAAAAACCATTCTTTTTATTTGTAAAAATATAAAAAAGGAAAATACATCCATATAATATTTTAAAAATTAATAAATGCCTGATACAGTATGGAGTTGATATTGTAGATCAGTGGGGAAGGGAGAGACTTTCCAGTAACTGATGCTGGGATTTTGATAAAATGTATCATTAGATCCGTACCTCAGGTTAAGCCCTAAACATCAATTCCAAGTGAGTTAAATACCCAAATGTGAAAAGTAAAATTTAAAAGTTTTAGAAAAGCTTGAACCATGCAGGAAAACACTGATACATTCAATAGCACTAAAATTAAGAACTCCTAATTAATCAAAAGATACATAAGAAGTGGAAAGATAGCTCATAAAGTGAAAAAGAATATTTGCAATACTAAAAGTGATAAAGGATTTGTGGGTTGATACACATAATTCAAAACTGAAATTTGTATTATATCCAAAATATTTAGGTTTTGTGAACCCAAAAAGAGTCATACAAGCCTATAGGAAAAAATAGTAAAAATGAAAATCCTCTTGTCAATTAAACATTTCAAAATTAACCTCCTTAGTAGTTAGATACCATTATATACCAATAAGTTGGCAAAACTTCTGACAACACCAAGTGTTGGTGACAGTATAGAGTAGCATGAACTCTCATACATTCTTGATAAGGTCCCTTTTAGAAAAAAATTTGGCATTATCTGCTTAGGTTAAAATGCACAGCCCTACCACTGAGCAATTTCACACTTGAAAATATGCACAAGAAGACAGATATAACAATGCTTATGGTGCAAGCATCGTAGGTATAAGCCCCAACTGGAAACAACCAGAATCTTCAGTGATATTTGGAAGGACATATTGACAGGCTTATACAATGGACTACCATAATATTAACATAAGAAAAATACAGTATAGCTATGTATACACGTTAACATGGATGAGTTTCACAAACATAAATGTTGAGGTAAAGAAGGAAGTCATAAGTAGATAAAAAGTTTTATAAAGTTTTTAAAAACTTCACTAAATTACACTGGAGATGCAGAACTAGGGTTCTGAGAACATTAATTCAATATGAAATAAAGCTGTACGTAGGGATAAGTTTCCTATATCTTATTTCATTTTATAATAATAGTATATCACAGCACCTGGGAAAGCAATGACATTCATTATAAAAGAACTATGCAGAAGATCAATTAAAAAAAAAAGTTGGTTCTTTGAAAAGATAAACAAAATTGATACGCATCTTGCTAGATTAACCAGAAGCAGAAAAGAAAGCTCAATTAGGAGTGAAAAAGGAGAAATTACAACTGATACTACAGAAATACAAAATATGATCTCTGAATACTATGAAAATCTCTATGCACATAAACCTGAAAATGAGGAAGGAATGACAAATTCTTAGAAACACACAGCCTACCTAGGCAACATCAAGTATTGAAATTGGAGTAATAATAAAAAACCTTCCTAAAAAAAAGTCCCAGACCAGATGGTTTAACACCCAAATTCTACCAGACCTACGAAGAAGAACTGGTACCTATCCTACAGAAATTATTCCACAACATTGAAAAGGAAGGAATCCTCCCCAACATGCATTTGTATTAGTTTTCTATTGCTATGTAACAAATAACCACAAAAAGTGGCTTAAAATAACACGTATTTATTATACCTGTTTCTGTGGTCAGGAATCTGAACATGGCTTAGCTGGGCCCTCTACTATAGCATATTGCACAGGTTGCAATCAAGATTTTGGCCCTATCTGGGGCCATCATCTAAGGCTCAACCGGGGAAGGATCCACTCCCAAATTGACATGGGTTTGGGCAAGATTCAGTTCCTGCAGGTTGTGAAGCTGAAAGCCTCAGCTCCTTTTGACTGTTTGTTGGAAGCTGCCCATTGTTCCTTGGCACATGGCTTCTTCATAGGGCAGCCTGCTTCGTCAAAGCCAGTAAGAGGGTGCATCAATAAAGACAGTCTGCCAGCAAGATGGAAATTGTAATTTATGTAATGCAATCATAGAAGATACATCACACAATTTTGCCATCTTCTATTGGTTATAACAAGTCACAGATTCTGCCCACATTCAATGGGAAAAAGAAAAAATATGCTGGGTTTGAAAACCAGTAGGAGGAGATCATCAAGAACCACTTTAGAGTCTATATGCCTCATCTTCTGTAGCTATGTATAATTCCAAAGCTATGATCAATTTTCATTTCACTTTATATGCATACTAGAAACCCTTCTGTTTATAGTATACCTATAGTATACCTGCTTACGTACCTAGCATGGTGTTTTGCAAATAGTGGAAGATCAAAGGAAGCTCATATAATAATAAATTAAGGAATGTTTTATCTATGTACTCTGAAAATGCACAACAAGTCTGTACTTTATCTGGCAGAATAAAGTTATTGTTTTTGGACTTAAGGCTAAATCAAGTAGCATGTCAAGAGCATATTTAAGTAGAAATTCATATTTTCCAAAACATTGACTGTTTGTCACATAAAGTCCCATAAACTGTATAAAAGAGTTTACTTATCTAAATTTCTTCCCAGATGCACTGAAAGAACGGGGAGTGAAAAAAATTTATTTAGTCAGTATCTCCTGTAAATGTTTTCAACTTCAACAGATTTGAGCTGAGAACTTAAAATAATTCTAGAAGTGATCCTTTCTGAAATAATAATAATAGTGAATATTTCTTGAGTATTCTCTATCAAGTACTCTTCTAAACACTTCGCCTGTGTTAATTTATTTAATCTTCTTAAGCACATCATGCTAGAGGCAGCATTATTATCACTATTTTGCAAATGAGGAAATTGAGGCCTAATGTAGTGAAGAGACATACAAGTTTGCATGGTAAGTAAGAGGTGAAGTGAGCCTGAGAACTAGGAAGTCTGGCTTCAGAGCTGGGGTTCTCAAACTCTGTGCTGTTGTACTTCTGCTATTCTGCCTTCATGGTTAAAGCACTGATAACATGAGACAGTTGAAGACTGCATCTTTGCGTGTTTACTGAGTTAGGATGGGAAGGGCTAATGATAAACACACTTATATACACACACACACACGTCTGCATTTGTTCTTCTGTGTGTGTGTGTGTGCTGCTTCCATTAGTTCAAAAAGTTGGATGGTCAACCATGATCAGTAAAATCCACCAACTTACCTGAGATATTGTTTTCCTAGTCTAGAGTTTGCAATGTTGGTTTCAATTATAGCTGAATACAAGTACCTATGTTTTCTTCAGGAGGGTTTTGTTTAGAGCATACAGTAAGATGTGCTGAACACTTTGTGTGAGAAAATCTTTCTTCTAATTAGTATTTCTAAGAAGGATTTCAACCTACTAAAATCTCTGTCTTTAATACCCAGAGTATTAAATAGAGCAATAAATATGTTGGAAATTAGAATTAAGGAAAATCAATGTTCCTGACTTTTTAAATATGTGTTTAGAATCTCATTTTACTGAGGCCAAAGTCACGGAGACCATCTCCTGTGTGCCCCTCAACTATCCTTGCTACTGACTAAGCAATATTACAAAATAATTCTATTATTTGCTAGAGGATAAGGATAAAAGAGTTAAAAGGAAAATAAAACAAATTTATCAACACTATTACTCAAAGGTCAACTCAATTATTCTTACCCTTCTGATAATGGATCTAGAGCTGATATTTAACATAACAAATCCAGTTACCACTAGATCAGCATTACTTGGAAAGAATTGAAAAAGCTAAGAGTTAAAAATATAGATATACCTTTAAAGTGCTTTTAAAATAAACAAAGCCAGAGTAATGATGCCTGACCTGTAAGCCAAGAAATGCTTATAATTTCTATTTTCTTGTTGAAATGATTAAATAACAATAATAATTCTGATTATGATTAGCAATAACTTATACTTAGAAAAATACATATATCAGTGTAATTTTTATATAGGTCTGAAAATATAATTTGCCCTAGAATTCTTTCTTGTATTTTAGATAAAATATTAATATTCAGAAAAATATTTTACATAGGGCAGAGTAAATATGGGGTAAAGAATAATCTGAATATGTTATTTTAAAAAGTTATATCATATGAATGCATGAATTATGATAGGCAGGTCAATCAGATGTTTAAGAATACCCACTAGGCAAGTAAATGGTGTATGTTTGAAATAAAAAATAGATACATTTTTAGAATAGATTTGAAAATGCTAATCTAAAAAGGAAGATTAATTTGTTTCTGCTGTACATGACCAATTTATGGGTTTAACAATATGCAGGTAAGCTAATTGCAAAGTTTTGTTATACACAGACACACAGATGATGACATCCCATGTTCTTCAAATAACCTGGGAATTTGAGGTGTTGCTATTTTTTAAAGCATGCAACTTTAATCATTTGACCATTGTAAATTACAAATTATCACTTAATCATTATATTTATGCTGGTAATTATTCTTTAATTTTGAACCAGCTGTAATGTCTTCTATATTTAAACTTCTATAAATTCACTCTTATCAGTTAAAATTTGACATATTATATCTGCATTTAAGAATTATTTTGTGATAAACCTATTTAATACCTCACCATATAATCTCAAAGCATTACTTAAGAATAAATTATTATGGTCAGTGTGTAAAAATATCCTTTTTTCTTTCTCTTTCTAAAGACAATGAATTTGACATGCACCATCGTCATTCAAATTCACTACTTAGAAATCTTAAGTTTATACGATATGAGGAGTACGAGAAAATAAAATATTTTTTAAAATGTTGTTAATATAATGCTGGTTTTTACAGCCTATTTCTTAAACTATATAAATACATAAAATGAATAATTTATATGTTTAATTCAGCATAACAAATAGGATTGAGATATAACTATAAAGAGAAAACTGTTTAGTCCAACTTCTGTGATAACTTGGACTGAACATGAGATTATGTTAGGACAATTTGTTTAAATAATGTCCTTTCAAATATTATAATATCAAGAAATAGAAAAATAATGTGGATCTTTCATCTGATTTTTTTGCACAAAATTAATGCTAAGAGAAACAATGTTCATTTACATGTGTACTGTATTTTCTTACTCTCCAATTTTGACTTGTTTTCACCTACATTTGAACCTTTTAATTTTAGCCTAGAGTATTCATTGATTTTTGCTCTTTCCATTTAATTTAAGACTTTTAATTATTTCTGTTCTCAACTATTTAACCTGCCTTTTATATTTTTTGTTAGACTTCTTCTAACCCAGTTTCATTATGGATAATATCATTAATGATACAGATTTAATTTTAAATTGTTCTAGACTACACATCCTCGTGTGTTCAACTCTTATTTATTGCTTGTGTTTTACGTTTGCTCATTACATCCACATTTCTCAAAAATTGCTTCTACACTTGTGCCTGTGTTTCTAGAATTTTTTTCTGAAGTGTAACTTTGCTGCCAACACCCAATCTTTAAAAATATTGTTTACATTATCAAGTTGAAAACACAAACCCACTTAAACATATCCAATGCTGTTGCCATCAAAGATTCTGCTAATAAAAATATGTTGTCAACAGTGATTGTTACAAGTTAAAGATGTTTAATTCTTGGCCTTCTTGGCACTTCTGCAGAAAGGAGAGAGAAAACAGGAGAAAAAAGGAGAGAGGATTGAACAGAGAAAAAGGATGAAAGGAATAAAGGAAGTAAAGAGAATACATGAAAAGTCACATGTGAGTTTGGCAATGTAGAACTTTTAATTTAATTTAATTTAATTTTTTTTTTGAGACCAAGTTTCACTCGGTTGCCTGGAGTAGACATCATAGCTCACTGCAACCTAAAACTCCCGGGCTCAAGCGATCCTCCTGCCTCAGCCTCCCGAGTAGCTGGGACTACAGGTGCGTGCCCCAACACCCAGCTAAGTTTTCTATTTTTAGTAGAGATGGGGTCTCGCTCTTGCTCAGGCTGGTCTGGAACTCCTGACCTCAAGGGATCCTCCTGCCTCCGCCTCCTACAGTACTGGGATTATAGGCATGAGCCACCGCACCCAGCCAGCAATATACAACTTTGTCATTTGGTCTTTCTCTACATATTACTTCCCATAAAGACCCTCTGGCCTTCCATTTTCTCTGCGAGTTGGACCTGAGAGTGGGTATTTATTTACTGAATGTTCCAGAAGATAGAATTCATCTTGCAAAAGAGAATAGACTAGCCCTAGAGAGATGATAGTTATAATGTTTCAGGAATGGTTTCGAGTCACTTGGATCCTGATTTATTAAAATCTGTTTTGAAAGCCTTTAATAGGGACCTGGGTACAGTTAGAGTATTTATAAAGAATAAAATCTAAGACAGAAATCTGGTGTTCTCATTTACTGTTACTCTTAAAAATAAAATAGCTCACTTTTATTTACATTAAAAACATTAGTTTTAAACATGAATTACCTTATCTTTCCGTGGTTTGCCAAACTCTTTTACACTTTCTTTGGGTGAAATGTTTTTTTGTTGTAGAATTATTTTATCGACTATAAACCTTTATTACCTCATTTCTCATCTCCCTTAGTTTTATTGATCACAATTATAGAGCAAAACACTTTATAATCAAATGTAGAATAGCACATACTGTTAAAACATTCAGCAGAGACAATCCAAAAAGATAATTTGTTTTCCTTTATTTAGACCAAAATTATGTGAAAAATGTCAGCAAAATGACCTCTAGAGTTCACAAAATATAAATGCCCCAATGCCCCAATAAAATATCCTGCCTTCAGTGCTCAATTCATGCCAAGATTTAATGATCTCCAAAGTATTGATTTTATCTTTAGTTTCCTGAAATAATAACTTCTTATGATAATAAATCTTCATGCTGTAGACAAATCAGTCATGTGAAGTGAAATCAATCTTCTCTTTACACAGTAACTTTTTCAGTCCTTCTATTAAAGATTTTTATTTTTAAAGGAATAGGTGCCTATTTCAGACCATAATTGTCTGTTCGTTTTTAATTTAATTTGCATCCATTAGTCTAAGGTCAAAAGTACAGCAATATTTCTAGTCCTTCCTTTTCCCTAGAGATTCTGTTCAGTATCTTTTTCTTTCGTGAAAGGTGAAAATATCTCATAACTGTTATTATCTCCATCTAAAGTTATTATCTATTTATCACACATACTACCATCCCTCTCACAGTTTAAGGAGAAATGTGAAATCACAGCTTCCATCTAAAATACTTAATACATATACTGATTTTTTTAGTTGTCTTTCCACATTGATTCTTGATTTTCTGATTGCAAATGTGAAAGAACAAATTACAGGCAGTGCAGGTTTCAGAGGAAATACGCTGAATGTATTTTGGATATAGTGAGTTGGTGGGATATGAGGGGAATCTTTGTGGATATGTCTGTCCTTAAGATCACCCAGGGAAAATCAGCATGAAGAGAGAACAAGAAAGACATAAAGGAGAAGAAAAAAGTTGAGAAATCCCAGTTCCAAAGGGTAATTTGGAGTAAGAAAAGCCTAAACCTGAATCAAAGAATGAAGGTGCAGGAAGATAGAAGTGAAAAACGAACAAACGAAACCAAAATAAAAATAAACAAAAACCCAGCAGAGTGCTTGGATGTGGGGGCCAGAAGAGGAAGGGGTTTAAGTAGGACAGAAGGGGGAACCACCTGAAATATTGCTGATGATGAAAGTGGCATTAGGATTGAGGCATCCGTAGGGTTTGCAAAATAAGATAGTTGGTGACCTTGGTGGCATCTGTTTTATTAAGAACGGGAAATGAAGACCACATGGAGTGGGTTGAGGAATAAATGCATGTGATGTGAGGAAGCCAAGACTATCACAGAGGGAAGAAAGGTAGCAACAGCTTCAGCCAGGGAATAGCACGTGCTCGCTCTTTCTCTCTCTCTCTCCTTCTCTGTCAGATGAGAAGGATGAGCTTGAGCACCATCTTTCCAAAATACCTTTCCATTTAAACAGAATAAATAATTTCTCTATTTCTTTCTTAGCAGTGTGAGTGCATTTTAGGACTTAAGTGGCCTCCTGAGTTATAATTCTTAAATTTCCTACGGTCAGTATAATAGATGAGAAGAATATTTAATTTTCCTCATCTTATCACAATCCAAAGTCCGTTTACAGTTTCTATCCCAACTAATGAGGCAGTATTGACTATGATATTTTTTCATACACATCCTTTATTCAACAATTTAAATCTTGATCAGTCCCAGGATCAGGCCAAGTGAGAGGATAAATACTAGCATTCTGCTTACAAGAAAGAGTAGTGCCAGTCTGTTCCTCTATAAACCTGTACTTTCTATGGCCTGTGGCATCTTCTTTCCCATCTCCTTCTCCATAATACAGAAGTCTCAGAAGACTTGCCTTCTTCAAACAATGTAAAAATGCCTGATAAAAAGCTTCTGCTATCATTAGATACAGCTTTGGTGGAGAGAGGTAGAACAAAGGTAATTGGATCAACTCATATCATCAGATTTTAAAATTCAATCTGATAACTTTTATAAGGAAATTCTTGTTCCGCAGTAGCTGCCCACAAGGCAAACCAAATGGCTTATTAAAGCATTAATGCTGTGCTTCCAGTCAAAGTTATGCTGAATGAGATGCCCTAATGTCTTGTAGATTAAAATTACAGGATCCTTGTGAGGTGGCATCATATCTAATGCTTTTCTTTCAAGTGCTATCTATAATGGATTAAACACAGTGAATAAAGTACTTAATGATATTTGCTCCTGCTCACCTCCTGAAGCTTATTATTTGCATTGAACAGGCACTGTGCCTTTACTAACAGAAGCATTAAAATTTTACATTTAATGCAGTTAGAAAGTGATGTTGACGCCCAGGTCGCTGCCCCTACCTCAATATCACATCATTTTCCAGTAGAAAAGTATCTTTTTTAAAGGATCAGAGACCTAAGAATTTTTAAATCTTACAGAGGTTGAGCGTATCAGAGCAAAGAAAGAGTTATAAAGGAAAAAATAAATTTAAAAGGTCCCATCAATTTGCTCTGGTGCACTGTGTGCCTGAATCGATCTTACTGTTTGATTTCAGGCACTGATCAAAACAGTGTCATCCAACCAAATCCAGAGCTTTACTTCACTGAGTGTTTGCTAATGGTCCATTAAGGACTTTGAATTGCTTCCAGAATATTTTGCTCTTGTCCCTGAACTCATTCCTTTCTCTTGTGGTAGGGTCAGCTTGTCCTCCCCAAACACCAGCATGGTCACCCGCACTATAGATGAGAGTGTTTCTACTCAAAGTTGTATTAAACTCTGTTTATGTACTGGGGTTATTTTTTTTTTTCAGAAGAAGCTGAATAAGGAGATACAAAAATTTTTGTTTTGCTTTCTCAAAGTTTATTTTATGTTTTTGAAGCCTTAATATAGAGAGAGGCAGAAATTTAGATTTCTAAGAAATTCTCTCATTTGAGTATGAAGCAGTGCCAATTCTGTTATGGAATAACATATGTGAACACGAGCTGTGTATGCAAGCATTGTGCCAGACGTTTGGCAAAGTACAAAAGAAAAAAGAAGATTTGGTCCTTGCCTGGTAGTTCATAACTTAGATGGAGAACCCAATTACACAGGTGGAAATACCTGAAGCACACTGTGGAGGAACACGCTGATGTGCACAATGAACACCCTGCTGAGATTGGCCATGGTGCAGTTAGAAATGGAAAACAGAGGTTGCAACTGTGCAGGACAGCATTTTCTTATGTACTGGGTGATGAGGGTCTGTGGCTACTCTAAGACTAGAAGTATATGAGACAAAGAGCCTCAGTAAGCTGGTTCTCAAGTTCTCCAACTTAGAGCCTGCACTCTGCTTGACTATATTGACCACTGTGGGGAACTACGCAGGCTTCAAGGATCTGCATATACTCACTGTGAGAATGACATCAACATACTTTGTTCCACTTGCTCTGGACTCAGTGGTGAACCAACACAAATATAGTTGTATTATTAACAGTTGGGGTTCTCCACAGAGAGAGAGCCAATAAAACAGAACCAATAGGAGGCAGAAGCAAATTTATATATGGGGGGATTTAGTAGGGAAATTAGTTCATGGATTTATGGAGGCTGAGAAGTCCCATGACAGGCCATCTGCAAGCTGGAGACCCTGGGATGCTTGTAGTGTGGCCCAATACAAGTCCAAAGGCCTCAGAACCAGGGAAGCTGATGGTGTAACTCCCAGTCTGAGGCTGAAGGCCTGAGAACATGAGAGGCCACTATGTAAGTCCCTGAGTCCAAAAGCCAGAGAGTGTGGAGTTCTGATGTCCTGGGGCAGGAGAAGGGTGTCCCAATTCCAGGATAAAGAGAAAGTTAATTCATGTTTCCTCTGCCATTTTGTTCTACTGGACCACCAGGAGATTGGATGGCGCCTGCTCACATTGAGGGTGGATTTTCCCTACTCAGCCCACCAACTCACGTGCCAATCTCCTCTGGAAACACCCTCACAGACATACCAAGAAAAAATGCTTTACCAGCTTTCTGGGTATTCCTTAATCCATTCAAGTTGACACCTAAAATTAACCATCACAGTAGTCTTGAACCAAAATAGAATTGTAATTATGAAATTTCAGCAACTCTTTGGGATATTGCTTCGGATGACTGCTAAGCACAGAGGGCTTAGAGAAATAGACTACACAACCTTATAATTTATAACTGAATATCTAATGTGGGTCTCACACAGAATGTGAGCGAATTAATTACAAAAGTCTTTGTGGCAGAGATTATGGAGAAAATGGGGAAATCATAGTGCAAATTTGATTTGTCTATCTTTTTCTTGCATCATAGTTTGTCTTATTCATGGTTTGTACTTCCCCATAAATTCAGCTCATGAATGTAGCATAAGTATTTCTCTGGCCTCTCTACAACATGACTTATCAATGTCAGCTCCTATTGTAACTGCCTCATTCTCATGGGGTTTCCTTGCTCATATCTTACCTGGATTAAGTGTTTTTCTCACGTAAGTTTACACAGGCTAAAAGTGGGGAAGATTAGGCTCATGTGGTTCAAAAAACCGATGGTTATGCCTTGTACTTATGAAAGCATGTACTGCAGGCTGCCTAAAAGGAACCTTGAGCAGTAAAGCTCATGTACCTTAATTTTTATGTCTAACGAGTTATAATACAGATATATAGACGGCCCACAATTTACAATGGTTCGACTTAACTTTATGAGGGTGTGAAAGTAATATGTATTCAGTATGCTTCTTGACTTATGATGAGGTTATATGCTGATAAACCCATCTTAGGTTGAAAATGTGTTACGTCGAAAACGCACTTTCAACTTACAGCATTTTCAACTTAAGACAGGTTTATCAGAAGGTAACCTCATCGTAAATGGAAGAGCACCTGTATATAAGTATATTCCTATAATGTAAGTAGTAACTTATTCTCACTAACCTGTATGATCTATCGGTCTACTGTTTTACCAGTAAACTAAGTCCTGTGGTATTTTATTTGCATCATTTATCTATTCTCTCTTAATAAGTTAATGTGATATGACCACCTGAAGTTCATTTTCAGAGTCATGAATCCATGACATAGCTTAATATTTTCCAATACACAAAGGGGCACTGATGTAAGTCCCTGAGTCCAAAAGCCAGACAGCATGGAGTTCTCATACATTCTGACTATTATTATGAAAATCACACTCCAATGGGAAAGAAAATGTGTTATTGCTCAGAAAATGTGATCACCAGTTCATCCATGTGTTGAATATTTTGCGTGGGAAGGGAAGTCTTGTCTTACCTCCCATTCATCCATCTGGTGACACAGCATCATTGGTGTGTGCAGTGATATACTCTGCGGTTTTGAGGAATTATTAGACTAACATCACATGTTATATAGAAATAGGACTTGTCCTATTTACCTCAAATTGACAACTTTGTTGTAAAACTGAGGACTAAAATGTGCTTAAGAGAACTTCCAAGAACTGTAGTAGGATCCTCTAAGACCTACCAAGAGGTGGAAGACCCAGCTACCTTCAGTCTGCAGACCCCACCCTGCCTAATGTATGATGTTAGATGAAGAGGGGAGAGGATGGCTAAATCAGACTCTTGAATTCTCAGTTTAACTGGCAATATGTTGGCTTTCCCCTCGCATTCTCACAGAGAGAAAAGAAGCTAAGAGAGCTGGTTATCTTCCACTTAAACTGTGCAGTGAGTAGTCCCAACAAACCCCATAGGAGTCAATATTCATCCAAAGACTCAGTATTTTGTTTGTTGCAAATGTTAGTGGCTTGTGAGGTAATTAGTGTCTTTTTGACTCTATTTGACAGTTTTGAAGCCACAGAAATGTTTCACTCAGTATCTTGTTAATTGCTTAAAGTAGAAAGATAATTATTTAAAAAAATTTTTTTCATAGTACATAACCACGTTTTCAGAATATTGTTTGCATCTTCATTCAGAGACTCTGTTTTGTATCTTTGAAAATGGATCCCTTGCTGTCACTTAAATAGTCTAGATTTAGTGAGTCAAGGGAACAGAGCAAGTATTTTGAATACAATGTCGTACATCACTTTTTGTACATCGCAAGAATACTAGTGAAATATTACTGAATTATCACAATTCTTCTTTGTAAATAATGTTTTATTTTTCAAAGTTAGAAAATATAAGAGCTGAATGTGTCTGAATGAGACTAGCATGATTCAGCAATTAATCTAAAAATACAGGTGCGTATGTTCAACCGTGTTCTCTGAAGAGTAGCAATATAGCCTATGGTCAGTATTCAGGGAACTGCAACAAAGTGCCTCTAAGAACTCGGAAATGAAGGATATAAGATGACCTTTTATACAGTTAAACTGTAAGATAAATGCCTAATCAATTGGTGTTTAGATATGAAATCATCTACCAGAGGCAAAATAGTTTTTACCATGGCAACAACTGGGCTATAACATGATTGAATGTATTAGAAGATCCAAAGGGGAAAAATATAGTTGTGAGTAAGAGTTTGTCAGCCATGAAAATATGGGAAAATGGATATCACAGAGGCAAAAATTGGCTCTTTTAAATACTGCCAAACAGAAGCCGTCTTTACCAACGAACAGTCTCTTCTAGATATATTTAAATAATTGGTATTTTAACTGGCCTTAAATATCTGATTATTTAGATGTCAAACAATCTTTTGATTATGATTTTATTTCCCATCTCGATTATCCTACAGGAAACCTATGGATTTCAGTTTTTTCTAGTTCATCAAAATAACAGTCACTCCAGTAATTAATTGCTAACTCCTACTAACTAGTAACTACCCCACTAATCTAATTACTCCAGATCATTGAAATAGCAGTAACCTTTATTTCTCATGGTAAATAGATACATTAGTGTTTTGATTTTATTCTGATTAAAATTATACTTTTCAGGAGTGCATTAACATTCTGATTTAATATATCTCTCTTGGTTGAACATGAGCTCTCCTCTGAGGGAAGGGTCTTTATCTGTACAGGGACGGAGTGAAGTTCATGCACGCTCAAGGTACAGGACCAGATCCTGGACCCAGACAATGCTCAGCCTAAGAGGCTTCTATGGAAACAGCCCAGCTACACAGCATGTCTCCTGCTGGGGATTTCTAATGATGCTGTGGACCCATCACAAGGGGTTTAAACAATTCTTCTAGGGTGCAAAGCTCCAATATAGTATGATAATATATTACATATAGAAAAATAGTTAATTATCACCTTAGAGTCATACATTTAAGTTTTATATTTTAAATTTTTTCTATGAACTTTTACATATATATATATAATCCTTATATATAAATATGCATAAATTTATAATCTTTCCTCTGTAACCCATAAACATAGTTATGGGGTTATTATGTTGGAGTTTAAGTAGCTGTTATAAAAACATAAACATACTATTCATGCTACTCTGCAACTTGTATTTATTTTCCTGTTAATTATACAAAAACATTTAAAAAATATTTTACAAGTAGCCATATGATATTTCTTATTTTTTTGCCATATGATATTTCACTGTAAGGTTGCACTGTTAATATATTTGTTTGATTTTCTCTTGATATAAATTCAGACTGCTTTCTGTGTTTTGCCACTATAAATAATGCTGCAATAAATATCTTTGAATATAGACTCTTTTATACTACTGCTTTTATATCTGCAGAACTGCTTCCCAGATGGTATTACTATGTTAAAATTTGCATTTTTTTAATTTTGAAAGTTATATTGGAATATTTTCTAAAATGGCTACAGTATGTTACATTTTCACAAGCAATGTAGAAGAGTGTCCAATGTGAAATATCCTCACCAATGGTGGATAACTTTTTTAAAACTTTGCCTGTATGATGGGTAAAAATGGTATTTGTTGCCCATCATACAGGCAACATCATTTCAATTAGCATTTTACTGAATACTAGAGAGTTTGTACATGTTTCTTGGAGATTTGCATTCTTTTCCATAAATTATTTGTTCACATGTGGCTTTTTTCCTACTAGAATGTCCTTTTCTTATTTATTTGTAGGTATTTATGTATTAACAATGTAGCTCCTTTTTGCTTTATGTATGTTATAAAACTTTCCCTCCATTCTATGGCTTCACTTCTGACTTCATTTGTGGTGTCTTTGACTGTGTGTGTGTGTCACAGTACAACACATACACACTTCCTTCATATGTAGTCAAATATACTTATCTGTTCCTTTTTGGCTCCCAGGTTTTATGTTTTGCTGAAAAGATCTGTCCCCCTATGATTAATAGAATATTTTTATACATTTCTCATACTATTTCAGCCTTTTATCATATGTTTTAATCTTTAGCCCACCCCTAATTCAATTATATATGTTTTGACTTAGCATTCCAAATTTCTTTTCTTATTTTGCTTATGAAATATCTGAACTTTACTAATGATATTAAGATATACATTATTTGCTGTATGTTGATATAGTTTTGAGAGCATATATAATTATAGCATCCAATCAATAAATAAACTTGTTATAAGTAAGTCTATTTAGACTATTGGTTTTCAATTTTTAGAGCATTTTGTTATTTTTTATGATGTACAGTAAATTAGGTAAGATGACAAATGTTGTTTGAAGGTGGTGGGATATTATTGTCCCTACAGCTATATGTTGGTATGCTGCTGCTTGTCACTTTATGAAACTTCAGGATGTCTCTGGGTTTCTATGGCTTGTCTAGTATGAATCCCAATAACTTGGGTTAGTCTTTAGTGTCATTATTTTGACTTTTTGATTATCACCAATTTCAGAAGATAGGATAGATTGCTTCGAAAGGAACATATTTGCCAGTGACTTAAGAGTGGCCCTTGAGAACACATCCTTGTATAAACATAAACAAAACTTAAACAGTTGCTTCATTAAATTAATTCTTGATTGTCTGCTGTGCTAATCCCTAAGCATCGAAATAGATGTTTCGATGAAAGGACTACCCAATTCATACTATCTCTTTAAACTAGGTAGAGAGGAAGTGATGAATACTTGAGATGAAATCAATGTGGTTTTAATTCTTTTAATTGTGACCAAGTGGGGTGAGGGTTAGAGTGGAGAGTAGCCTGTATGAGTGGAAATGGTAACCCTGCTTTCCTTGAGTGAATACTGTTTCCATGAGTCTTACCTGGGAATTTCTATGTTTTCATGTCAAATATATCCGTGGACTGGTGATGGATTTTTACAAGCTTTTAGCAAAATTAATATTTACACAGGGTAATACTAATCTGCCAGTTGTCCAGTATTCTGAGATGACATCATTTTCCTTTTCATGTTAAAGTATCATTTATTTTATGAAGCTATAGTGATAAACTTTGTTGCTTGATTAATTTCAGCTTGTTTAACCATCTTCATGTGACAAAAAGTTGTCTGCTTTATTCTCTCATTGAATTAGTTTTGAGGAATGTGCTTTAGTATGTGAAATCCAAAAACTTAGGAACCACTGTTTTAGAAAACATTGTATTCTGAGGCATCTCATCTTAACCATGTTTTGAAGATCTCAAAAGCAAGATAGGTGCTTAGCAATTCTAGCTAGTTTTTAATTTTCAGACCTCGAGGTTGCACTAGTGACCCATACAGTATAAATTGAGATGTGGTCTTGGTTCCTCTTTTTAGCATATCCTCTTAATTTGGGAATATTTAACATGAATTATTAGCTATTAGTTTTTAGGAAAACTCTGATAGTGGGAATTTGAGAAACACATCTATAAGAGGGCCTGTTGGTAATTATAAATGTTCTGGGATTTTTTTTTTCTCCTCTATCCACCATAAAGATGAAGAAAAGAACATTTTCTTTCTGTACGTTTTGTCACTATGGCTTTTTAAATGTTCACTCATGCATTGAAAAATGAATAGTAATCAAAATACTTAACAATTGGTATGGCACAAGCACTGGCCAATTAGACTAAATGTTGGTCATAGCTATTGGCATAGCTGTTATCAATGTGTACTATTTAAAAATTATTCATGGAATGATGCCAAAATCCTCTGGGGTTTCCTTTTTCTGTGGAGGTCTCCTCTCAAACCCCCCACCTTAGATGAGCCCCAGGTTCTCAGTTCTCTTTCTGTGCCTGGTGAACCCTTCAAAAATGTGGCTCAAAGTTACCAGGTTTGGGAAGATACTCTTGAAATGAATACCGATTCGGTACTTTCTTAACATTGGATGCACATGTTTCAATTCATGTTTTTGGCTTCTGACATCTTTCTTGTTTTATTTCAAGCTCTGCAATGCATTTGGAAAAGTTTATAAAAATTTATCAAGACATTATAGTTGTTTTGGAGTAGAAAGTTTAAGCTATTAACTTTTTAAAGTTACATATATGCCTGAAAGTATACTCTCTGTTGTATACACAATTCTATATCATAGTATACTTTACACATTTATTGTTTTGCCTTGATTGGCTGGTAGATATTCTGAGAATAATGGTTCTTTAGGTAACATGTTTTATGATTTCAACATCTAAGGTGAAAGAGTGATTCCCTTTCTCTCCTTTCTCTCTTAAAATTAAGTAAGTGAAAATTTGGAATGCCAAATTCTTTACACAGAATAAATGTACCAATTTCAGTTTATAGAGCATGAAGTAAGGTTCAGTTTTAGTGCATCCCTTGCATCATGATGGAAGGGACATTTTGCTATTTATCCGGTTATATTAGAAGGGCAAACAACCTTTTTCTTTTGAAATGGATAAAGAAAATTCCTATTAAAGTTTGCCCAAAGCCACTTAGGAGCAAATTAAGAATATTTAAAACTAGTGATTTATATTATTTTGAAACTTTCAAAATCCAAGCATTTTAACTTATGTAATTTGTTAATGTGGATTTAATTTTATTAGGGATGGGCGCAGTATTTAATTTTCACAAGGGAAATGTACACTATGTTATTTTCTTAATATTTATAAATTTCAAAAAACAGAATTCATATATGTCACATTCTATTTGCAGCATTATGGTAATAATGATATTGTGATTTCAATTATAAATACTTAAGAGATAATATACTTTACATTTTAAAAATTTATACTTAACCATTAAAAAAACTTATATACAACTCACCTTTAATATTGTACAAGCTCTTTCCATAAAGAAACACATTAAGGAAACACCTTATCAGTTATTGATCAAGGTAATCTTTCAGATGGAGTCGCAGTACTATCAAGGTTAAAACAAAAGTGATTAAATAACAAACAAGAAAACAAAAAGTTTACTGAGGAAAGTGAAGTAATGTTGCTGGGAGTGACTAACTGATGAATTCCCATTAAATGTTCATCTCATGGACAAAGCTATTTTTAAGGATTCCTAAAACAGCCTTAATGTCAGAAGAAAGAATGTCAGAACTATTATATGAATTTTATAATCTTCCATAATTCACATATGTAACATAAGTTTATTAAATATTGTCATTGTAATATCTGAAAAGTATCTAAATGGCTCTGCAGCTCACGTCAAAAGATTAAATCATCAGATTTCTTGTGAACAGAAACCAGGTTGCTAAAGAAATTAAGGTTAGGCTGCATGTCATTTTGTTCTTGCTCTTGATTTTATGAGTGGCACTAATGAGGGAATTAAAAAAATGTACAGGTGGGTTTCTGGAAACACTAGTAAATATACCCAAGGTGCAATATGAATATCTTTCTGGAATACCGCCTTTTATCTTTTATTTACGGTTAAAACAGAAACAATGTAGAAACTCACGTTACATCAAAATATTTGAAAGTTGACAAAAAATTATAAAAAGTTATAAAATAACTGGAAATTTATGTCACTAGGTAAGTAACAAACTATTAATAAATAAAGTGAGATTTTTTTCAGTTTTGTAATCCAGATTAAATAAGAAATGCAGATTATGTGTTTAACAATCCAACAAGGAAATTAGTAAAACTTAATGTGAAATGATAAAGGAAATTATGCAGCTAATATTATATTTGAGAAACCTCCCTTAAAACCCTGTAATAGATTTTGAATCTGAGAAAATGTAAACTATTTGAGTAAGCAAAATAATTCAATCAAATAAATTACATTTAATTTACAATATCATTGGGTTCATAAATCAGTCTCAAGAACAGCTCTGAGTTTTCTAAACACCTGGTAAGACTCCATAACAACCTCTTAGGGTCCAGGGATCCCAGGATTTACGCCTGACACTGGGAAATTGTAATGAAAATCCAAGTTTTAAACAGAAGCTATTATTTTAAAAAATCAATCATTAATTTTCTGGCCATGATTATTTGGTAAATGACAGTCATCAACTTTAAGTCACATCCTGTGCCTGACATTCTGTTTAAATAATGACAAGGAACTGCTTCTGCCAAATTCCATGTCCTCGTAAAGTTAAAGCACTACCTGTTGGTGGGCAATGAAGACATCAGTTAACCATAAAAACCTGAGTTCAAACTCTCAGCGTTAGCTGTGGATTACATTCCTGGCTTATTTCTGACATACCACAGGGCCTTTCAAAAGGTGGTACCACAATATGAATTCAGAGACTAGTGTGGGTCTACTGAGCGTGTTTTTATTCTCTGGAAGGCTAAGAATAGGTTACCAAAATTATTTAATTTGAATTTATTTGAGTCTCCTGAGGTCCACAGGCCAATGATCAGTGTGTTGGGCAGCCTAAGCCTCGGATTCAACTAACATTTATAGAGTATTTATTTTCCAAGCCTTGGGTAAGGTACGTACTTCCGTAACAATGCATCTGGGTGAGAATACAAGTTTGGCACTTAAACTTTCATAGCATAATAACAATTCGGCCTCCCTCTTATATCTAATGCACATGCCTCTCACTTTATGAAGCAGCACAGAGTGTCTATACGAGGGGTGCATTTAGGAGTGCAGTCATGAATTGGATGACATCAAGCTCCCGTCAAAGAAAGTCATTTGATATTTGAAGAAATTTAGTATCTGAGAGATGATCTAATGGACATGTTATCCATCCATTCTCAATATTAAAATAAACACATTTTGTCTCTATATTAAATTAGATTGCCAGGAAAAAAATCCATAAACTAAGTTGTCACAACTCCTGCCTGTAGAAATATCTTCAAAGTTGTTATGCCTTTAGCATTTATAACAATTCTATATTTTAAAATGTCAATTTGAATAGCAATTCTGCTTTTAACAAAGCTACAATGGAATACTATTTTTTTCCAGTGAGGACCCAAACAATATGATTCTCCACAAATTAAATTTAATGAAATGAAAACTCTGTTAACTAATTAGTTTTTATTTTTTTAACCTTAATTAGCAGCACACTTCAAGCCAAATTCCGAGGCGGAATTATAAAAATCAGCAAATCTATTATGTCCAGTAATAGTCTGGTAATATATATTCTCTATTCTGGTCAGATAGTTTTTATTCTGTTTTATTTTTATCTCCCTTTATAGCACTTTTAACCTTCATATCATTAGTTTAGAGCTCTGTAGGATATAAAGAGTTACCACATTTTTCTCTTTGATCATAGACATATTTATGCAAGTTTAAAATATTTGATGTTGAGAATGAATTAGAAATTCCAAGACATATGATTATCATAACTTGAAGTCCTGTGCCAACATTCAGTCTTAAATATTTGATATGGACAGTCTTCATTCTTGAATGATGTCACTGATATGATTTCCTTTGTTACTCAGAGAAAATCCTGGCAGGGGATAAATTAATCTGAAATATAGCTTTCATAAATATTTTCACACAGCATGGATGGCAGTGTCACGAGCCAGTCAGGAGGGACTGGACCTTGAAACTGCATAAAGGTTGAGGCTTCTGGCAGATGATGACACGTAGTCAGGTCTCAGGAGGTCAAGCGGAGGCCAGAAGGAAGGGGCTGAGTGTGACTGGACATTAGTCATGATATCCGGGTTCTTGGGATGTTCAAAAGTCATCACACGTGGTACTGATGACGATGGTTGGACTCCATGACAGCTGGCTCACTCTCTTCTGTTGTGTGTGGGGAAATCCGAGCATTATTTGTACTGATTGTTGACCGAAGGAACGTAGAGTCGGAGTAGAGTTTAACCCCTTAATGAAGCAGGACCATGCTAAGTTGCCTCATTTTGTTTTCAAGTCTTAAATACATTTATTCCTTTCCTTGATATTTTAATGTATTGAAAAGATAATGCAACTCCATAGCAAAATTATTTCAACAATCCCCTCAAATAAATGTCTGGATCTTTTCCTTCTTGCCTCTCTGCCTCTTCCTTCTTGTACCTCTCTCCTGCCTGCCTTTTTCTATGACCTTCTTTCCTCCCCTTGTTTCTTCTTGCCGTTCCTTTTCTCCATCCACCTTCTTCATTCTCTCTCTCCCTTACACTTTATATATCATAGGTAAAATCCACTTTTGAAGTGTTTTATCTTTTTCACTTTAAGAATCAGTGCTTTGATACAGTATAGTTTAAATTTAAATTTTCTATTAAAAATGTAATTGATACTGAGAGACTATCTGTGTGGTGTGTCCATAGGACTGTGACATTCTGGAAATTTAAGCAAATTCTTTAGATGCTTGGTTCTCCCTCAAAATCAAACTACCTACTGAGTTCACCCAGTAGCCCTAACAAACCAGGGCAATGATATACAATATCATTCCAGCATTTGCTTAGAACTAAGAGGAGAAACAGTGCATTTGAGATGCTTAGATGATAAATGTGCATGTTCCAGTAAGATTTTCATAGGGATGATGCTTATTTAGATCCAAATAATTTTAGCAAAGTCAAAGAATAAGAGTTTTTAATATTAATGTTACCTTATTACCGTAATTTACCTTATCAACATAATTTAGCTTAATAGCATGGATTAGATATAACAATTTGTATAAGTGCAACATGATGACAAAATCATTCCTTATGACTTTTTATTATTTCATATGCTTATTTTCTGTAAAAAGTGGCTGAAACTTGAATTACAAATTAGTGGTATTAAGAACCATTTTCACTAATATCTATGTTGCCGAAGGTATGACATATTTTTATTGAAACGAAAGTTTGAATTTAATGACCTTGATGTTCATAGTGATTATTCTATACATTAATCATGATTTATTTTTTCTCTTTTGTGAATTCATTTACATTCTTCAGATAATTAACTTTAAGACCTACTGAGATAATCTGCACCTCAGCTATCTGCTTGCAAATCATATCCTTGCTGTTCAGCAGTATAAAAAACATCATCTCTGCTCTGTTGTCATTATCCTGTCCGTAAACTGTGTCCAGAATAAGTATGCTTCTTTTTATGTGTTTTTTGCTAAATTCCAAGGGTATCCCCTGTTATGGACCTTATGTTATTTCTCTGGTGCTTACAGAAAATAAGGGCCATGAAACTGATTTGCCAATCCTTTTCCTGTCCACCTGGGGCAGCTATGGAAAAGTGAAGCCAAACCAAGCCCTGGAAAAACAGTAGCATTGTGGTGTCTGAGGGACTCAAATCGTGCCACCTGGATCTAAAATACTATGATTCTTTAAGGATTTGCATGTCTTTTCAAGTAACATGGGCAAGCTGTAAGTCTCAGCAATTTTTGCTCATCCATTTATAGGCATGTCTTTTCTTGAGAAAGAACACTCAGCCTTTGATAAGCAACTTTTTATAAATTATTCTTTTTAGGTCAATTCCTAAACATTTTGATTCTTGGTACATGAAAATAAAGAGCAAAACTCTCAGCATGCAATTTTCCTTTCCTTTAACTGGGGTTCCCATGCTATGAGTGCAATAAAATTAGATATTAAGAAATTAAAGTATTAAGAAGTTAAAACAATAAAAAATGCTATGTGAATTAGAATAATATTCTGTTTAAACGGAATCTTGTCTTTGACAGTGATGGAGACATATTAAGATGGTGTATGTGTGTATACATAATGCATTAAAAAGAAAAACAACTTCTCAACTGCTGCAGTATAGAAAATGTCTTAAATTCCTAGATAAAGACATAAAAGAATATATGGAAAATAAACATTATACAATGATAATTATGATAATAATGACAATATTTAACAAATTAAACTTTTAACATATTGAGTTTTTTAGCCTCAAATTCAATTTACTATGTTGTAAAAGATTTGGGGAATTTATTTCATTTGATTGTTATCTTTCTGAAATTTATTTATATAGAAAATAAATGCTTAATAAATGTTGTCAATAAGAAATACCTCCCCACTATGAACACTAATTTTTTACATGTTTAAAGAATCTAGAAATGTATATATAAGCCTTTTTTGTATAAATTGGAAGGCATGCTTTTTTTTGTACTTGGTCAAGATTATTTGAATTATGTTCCTTAATTAAAGAATACCTCAATTATGAAACTCATTAATGGCTTTTGCTTTTAACAAAGCTAATTTTGTCTACTATCCTTTATAGTTGAAATCTGAAATGTTATTTAGGTCCCTTGATTGCTACTGTCAGGGAGGAAAAACTTCTTCTACCCTCTTGGGTTTAGTTACTGAAGGACTGCAAATTAATTGACAAAAGACAGACTAATAGGAGTAAAAAGGTCTATTCCTATATAGGAGCTAACAGAAGAAGTAGCTAACTCGTCAAATGGTTTGAGTTAGAAGCTTATATATGTAATTTAGTAGGGGAAAGCGAGGGAAAAGAAAACACTTCTATGGGAAGAACAATTTTTTTTAAAAGAAAGACAAATGGAATTTTAGGGGAATAAACGAGAGATAAGGAAGTTTGTGATGTTTGCTTATGCAGATGTGAATGATCTTACTATCTTCTTCAGGGCCATGAAACTCCCCCAGAGAGGGCATTTAGGGTGGGTTTACCCTTGGTCTCTCTCCTGGGAGTAATTTACAGCAGCCTCACTTTTCAGAAGTTGCTTTTTGTCAGATAAGGAGGCTCCGAGAAGGTTTCTGTCTATACCTGTTGAATCTCAAATGTTTTCAGCTTAAAATAATCTTTATGCCAACTCTGGGTTTCTGAATGTGTCCCTACCCTAGAAAGTCCCTAATTTCATTTTACCTGTGCTTGTAATGGAAACACTAGATGTACTAATGACTATTAAATAAATTTTGAAAACTAATTTAAAAAAATATTTACAATAGTCAGTAAGAATTTGACAGAGACTGAGCTTCTGATTAAGCAGCGACAATTGTTCTCTTGTGATGTAATTTATCACACAACTTTATATTTAGAATGGATTTGAACTTGTTCCTTGCCTTTGAATGCCTTCCCTTGTATAATGAAGTAAAGAGAAATCTTGAAGTGATTTTTAATAAATTGAACAGATGGGCACCATTAATATATGCCTCCTGGGACTTTTGTACATTGTGTAACTGTAGAAAAATTCTATATGAAGAGCAAATGCTATGGGAACCATTTGAGTTTGATTAACTGATACCACATCTACATTCTGTCTCTGCATATCCAACTTCTGTTATCTACATCCAGAGAGGTTCATCTCTTTTGCTCTGAATATTAAGGAAGCTAAATGTATATATTTTAGCATATGAGCACTGAATAGAGAATTTTATATATTTATTAGAAACAGTGTAGTAGATAATAGCAACCATTCCATCAAATCAAGGCAGAATAAAAGAATGTCTACACTGGCCAAGGTCTTCTATAAGCCAATGCTGTTACACCTGTGAAATCAGAATTTGACCAATCCAGTGCTATGAAGTTATTGAGCAATTTTACTTGAGGTCATAGTTTCCTTTTCCTTCCACACAATGACCTTTTGAATACATACAAGTTTTAAGATTTCAGTCTAGAAAAAGACATATTATTTCCTTTTTTAAAACTTCAAATCCACTTAAAAAGAAAAGTAAAATCTAACGTGTAGAAGCTCAACTTGCAATTGTAAAATTAATGCAACTGATGTTAGAAATTGATGAGGGAATTTCTTCCTCTGTGGTTGAATTTATAATACGTAAATCTGCAGAAGACAAAAATTTCCCCCAATGAACTTCCCTTGACTTCCCTAGATTTTGGCAACTGAGTGTTTAATTTGTTTCCTTTTATGGTAACTTTTGTTTGTTGTTCTCCATATTTAATCCACAGATGTTGCCTTGAATTATTTTATCTTGAATACATGCAAAAATATTTTATGCTTTAGAAGATTAGAATCATATTTTATATTGCTTTATGTCCCTATGGTCTAGTGGAACACTCCATTTGTACACTATTCCATGTACAAATAGCTTTGTACTTATGAGTCCGAAAGTGAAATTCTAAACACTTTATTGTGAGAACCTAGGAATATAGTTTAGGATTAAGTAACCTATATTCACTTGACTCACTATTTTCCCAAATAATATTAATTTAGCAAAAATATTATTTTCTGAAAACACATTTGGTGGAATGCATGATATTTTAAATTTGAAAACACTATTACTGAAAGACTATTCAATTCTTCAGGTGTCAAATATATTTTTTAAGCCATGGTGAGCACAAGAATAGTTGCCTAACTTGGTAACAATTTCACTACAAAGGACAGTTATAGCAGTCCTTTCATGCTTGTCATATTTCTCTAGCTGCTACTGCTTCATCTCGCATGCAGCTGGTTACCCAAGGTCTGAGGCTGACTAAGGGATATTTGAAGTAAAGCAGCCAAAGCAGGGATTAAGCACCAATTGGCTTCACTTCACGTTCCATCAATATCTTGATGGTAAGAAAAGTAAAATCAAGGGTATTCAGATAAACGAAAGGTGATCTGAATGGTCTTAAAACATCCAAAATATTTCATTATTCTACAGCATCATATAAAGTATGTTTTCATGGATTACTATTGCTTGATATGTAAAAAAATGATGCAAATTACTTTGTGCTATTTACACTTTTATTTTCTTATCAAAGTTTTCAGTTGTTCAGCCCACCCATTACATTTCTAAAGGCCTTTTATTAATAAAAAAAAAAATTGGACCTGTACAAAAAGTGAACTTTTATTCAATTGTAACAAAATCTATGGAAAAAAGAATACAAAGTCATCATCATAGCAATTGTCGATTTGTTGATTGTTGCTAACTTTTCATCTGTAAAATGATGTCAGGGACTTGTGCAATTCCTCTAGAAGCAAGTTCTGGCCATTGCTGTTCACATTTTGAGCATCCTACTGGCTGATTGGAGTTGTTTATCTAGGACAGCAGAAGTCCACTGGGTAGGTTTTGTTGTTGTTGTTGTTTGTTTGTTTTAGTATGGGGATTTAGAGAAGCATGGATAATAGCATTAACTTTATAATTATAGATGATATTTGTTGAATATTTATTAAGTAAGCACTTATATTGTACCTATATGTATTATGCTATTTCATCTTCACAACAACATATATGTAGAAGTCATTGCTCATTTCATTTTATAATGGAGAAACTGCCTGACATCACACAGTTAGTGAGGAACTGATATTTAAACTCAGGTTTGTCTTACTTCAGACTTCAATATCTAACTACCACACTATTCAGGAGGACTTTGATCACGCCATAGCTTGTCTTAGGTCTGAAAAAGAGCCTCTGATGTGGAGACTGTAGTGCACAGGCATTGTTGGGCAGTGCTCTTGGGGACTTTCTTGAAGGAATGAAGGAAGCTGGATTGAGCAGAGAGAGATGTTGAAGCCTGACACAATTGGAACAGCCAATTTACTGGAAATTTTGAAGCTAAAATCACCCTTCAGGATTGTCCCAAATTAAGGCGAAGGGACTGGACTTTTTTTTTTACCCCACATCCAATTTGGATGTGGGCTACCCTGTCTAGGGTAGAGCAGCATGGGTGGAGCAGCTCCCTTTGACCAAGGTCAATGTCTCAATATCCTGAACCTGTAGAAGCCACCACTTCGATGGCTGGGGGAATGATTGCCTCAGCCATCAGCAGGTATGCTGTGCCCACCGCAGGGCCAATACAGCAATGCTTTTAAAATATAATTCTTAGAATACACTCTCAATTACCTATTTTAGAATGAATTAAACAAATGCAATTAGGTGCAAATTAAGTATCCTTATGATAGTTAACTATATTGAAGGTAATTATTGTTGTACATTTTTAAGGAAAGTCTGTAATGTTTTCAGAGCTCCTTCCTCTCCATTTGCTCATCTTTATTGGGTTTATTTGGTTCAGGCATGTTAATAGCCTCCTCCTCTCTATCCTCTTCATCTATTATCATTTTATCTTCTTTTCCCTCAAATCCATCCTTGACCTGTCATCCAGGCTAGTGTGCTCTCTTTTTATTGCTTCTCTCTGATTTTTTTTTAATTGGAGGTATGGCCTCCAATGTTTGCATTGTCCCACCCCTACTAAATGTTTCCTCCCTTTAAATGCAGTCTTTGTAAGTAGCTGAGAACTTTTTGATAAAAACAGTGCATTTGAACACAGTTGCCCAGCTTTCTTTGTAATGCAGACAGTGGTATCTGAAGTGACAGATTTGCTGGCATGTGATCCATGAATCATTAGAGGCCGCTTTCGAATCTTATTATAGTACCACTTCAGTTTGGATTATTATGTTCTTCTGAGGCTCTTCTCCAGAGTGTCTGGCAGTCTGTTCCAGTAGGCAGCAATCCCAACCCTACACAAAGTCATCAGCTAAAATACACTACAAGGTTTTGTTTAGTTTGTTCAACTCTGAAATGATTAAAAAAAAATTACCCAAAGCAACCCAGATAAATGGCAGTTAGTGTTATATCTACCATATGCTGGCATTAGATTTCTCATTTTTAAAAGAGGGAAAGTATGGTCCACTCAAAGGATTAGAGTGAGGCCAAGTGAAAATACCTATAAGACAACAGTGCAGTAACTGTTACTAATAGATGTTTAATAAATTATAGATATTCCTACCATTAAAAATTACCATGGGGATAATGTTAATGATACTAATTTGTCTTAATTGTTCAAGTAGGATCTGTATTTTAACTTTTATCATCTTTCTCATTTTATTTATGTACTCTTCAAGATGAGAAAAAAGAATTATATGTATCAAATTGACTTGTGGAATATTTTTATTTTATTTATTTAACAAATACAAATATTATTTTACTAGCATATGACATACGTTGTTCTAAATAATCTTTAAATATTAACTCATTGAATCATCAGAACTTAAAAGGTGCATGCGGTTATTTATCCCCACTCACATTACAGAAAGGTAATATCTTACTCAAGATCAGAGAGCTATCCGCATTTGAAGAGGTTTTGAAACCACTCAGTGTTCCTTCCGAATCTATGCTGTTAGCCAAAACATATGCTGCTTCCAGATCAATTGAGCATATTTATGTATCAATTTAAAATTTTCATAAAATTTATTTAGCTGGCTCTTGGCACCAAACTTACAATGTATGCTGGTAAGTACTACTGTTCTTACTTAAATTGAGGAAGACCGATTCTCTGAAGATAAGTCCAACTAAATTCTTTTGATTGAATACTTTCTCTAGAACAATAATGAAATCGTCCCTAAATATATTAAGAACCAAAATTACTGGCTGTTTAGTCCGAGGAAATAATCTTATAGAAAGTTCAGTGAGAATGTAAAATGCAGAGTTGTTTCTATTAAAATGAATTACTCCATTTAATTGATTGGTCACTTTGTTATCATTTGCTTTGTTTATGCTCAAATATCCTGACAACAAATGAGTATTGCACATTTCTAAGGAGTAGGAAAATCCTTTTTATTAGTACTAAATGATTTTGAGTTTGTAAAATAGTTGTATAAAATTTGTTTGAAACAGAAATGATAAATTTTATTTAAAAACGATGTTGTGAGACATGCCAAGAATATTACTGAGAGAGGTGTGTTTTAGCCATGCACTCCCTCATAAAGGAAAAAATGTTCTTAAACTCACACCATCCAGAAATTGTGGACCTAGTTTTGAGAACTAGCAGAGTGAAACCAATAGGTGTAACCATGGTGATATAGACACTCTGCAGCTACATTTGCTTCAAATGCAGCCAGTCCAATCACCTAAATTTTCCCTTATAGGGATGAATAAAGAAAATGGGGAAGAAGGAAATACAACGATGTTCACCTCATTTTCCCCCTAAGAAGACTGCATAGTTTCTTCTTGCATCTAAAGTACAAAATTAGACAATCATTTTTTAATAGACGCCTTACCTTTTCTACTATCTATATGACTTGCCAAAAGGGCAAATTTTTGGTTTCTTTTTATGGATATATTTTTCATATTGAAATGAAATAATGATAACAGGTCATAATAAGTAGCCTAATATCTTCAGAAATGTAGTAGGGGTAACATGAAGTAATAGAAATGAAAGCATCCTGAAATGTTAAAAGTCAAACAAATATTATACATTATCATTTCATATTTTATACTCCTTCATTACTCTCATGATGTGGGAAGGTACAGATAGTACAAAGTGGAAAAGAGAACAAAATATCATTTAGTTTTCTTTTCAAATGCGGTCTGAAAGCATACACACGAAGAAAAAGATACACTTTCAGCCCCATTGTGAGAATCCTGCAACCTTGTATAAGAGGAAAATGAATGCAAACTAAGTGATCTATTAACACAGTCCAGAGCTGACAGAGTCTGCATTTGGTTGATCAATTTACAAAAAGAGGTGTTTGCTGTGGACCAACAGATCACATGAAATGTCTAAACCAATGGAAGAATTGAAAATTCAAATGAAGAATCTAATCTCAGTATTATATTACTAAGAATTATTTGAAAAGTCTCTCTTGCCCAGTAATTTTATTGATTAAACTTTGTAAGAAACTTGATTTAGGAATGAATTTGGCATTCAGGATCCCTTCGATAAATTTTTCTTCCACTTGCTTAAAGTTATAATGGAAAACAATAATAATCATATGTCAGCAAAAAAAAAAATTCTCAGGCTTAAATAGGCTATCTTGTTATTGGAATCCCCAATATTTTTAAACATTATATTATTGTCAGTAGAACATTATATAAAATTAATTATGATGATCAGTTTGCAGTGAGCCTCCTTTCCCCCATAAAGCTGTTAAATTATGACTGATAATTCAGGCAGTGGGGGATTTACTTGGCAATGTATATGCTGATTAGCTAATGGCTGTACCTGCTGAGTATATCAGGACATATTTTATCTAATGAGTCTGATGTACAGTCAAGCTGTCTGTCTGAAAAGATGTGACTACTTCCAAAATTATATTACTTAATGGAAAGTCATATTCATATTATCCTTTGAATATGCCTATTTTTTTCTGACACTGAATAAGAATACAATGAACAAACCTAGCAGTACATAAATACAGAAAAAAAATTCATCAACAGCCATAGGACTGGAAGTTATTCTTTTGAAAATAATTATGCCTCAATTGTTATATGTATACATCTAAATCCTGGGCTGTACCTCCACATTTGTAAGTATAGATTAATGCCACTTATGTATACAGAACTAGTTACCCGTAACAGTCTTCTGTACAAAAAGAGGAACTTTGCTCATGTCTAGACCACAAAGTAAAAACAAGATAGGGTGCCATCTCTCAGAATGGGATCCTAGTTATAAAACTACAAAATATGAAGTCAAGTTTCTTTTTGCTTTTAAAGGCAAGTTTGTTGAATCTTATAGGCAGATTACAACTATGATCTTTCACAGTGGAATACTGCTTTGTACCAGGTATGGTTTACTTACGTGGTAAGGTCACTGGTAAATTGGGAACATACTTGAAAAATAGCTAACACAGTAGGGTGCTTACATGTCTGCTAACATTTGGTTGAGAAAAACACTCCATTACTTCTTGGCTTTGCTCTTTAACTATTTTCCTTCTTTCTTCTTTGTTATTTATGTCTATATCCTGGTAAGATTTCTATCAAGTATTCACCATAAGTATTTCTTTGTTATTTTAGGTACCAAAACTTTTGGCTTTCTTGAGTAAAGAATCTTGTTTGGGCTCTCTATGCCAGATCTGTATTATCTAAACAGCATGCCTATTGCTATATTTCTAGTTACACATATTTTATAATCTTAGAGTAGTAGGTGGGAAATCAAAGAGTTTTGGTAGAAATCCAATAGATTATTTATTATTTAGTAATTAATGTATTGTTAAAAGCTATATTTTAAAATTTGTCTACCATGCAAAATGATTTTCATACTTTCAGATATATAAGTACTACTACTGCTATCTTATTCTACAAATATTAATATATTATGTGTTTATTTTATAATCTAAATATAAAGTCTACTTGCAACTTTGAAAAATCCCCCAAATTTCTTTATTTGTCTACTGAAAACATATTAAAATGGCTAACATTTTTGAGAAATATAAGACTACATATATTTTATTTCTAAAGTACTTAATTTCTCAAGTTAAATTACCATAGTAGCTGATGCATACATTCAAATAGATTTTTTTCCAAATAAAGGCTTGTCATTTAATTTGCAGGTATTTTTGTATGTTGCTGTTTATCTAAATGCATGAAATCTTTGTACATCTTTAGAACTATGGAAGATATCCATACTTTTTAAATATCTGAAACCTCTTCAGGAAAGGGGGTAGAAAAAGCAGTATGATAGATATGAAAGAGCTTTTACTGGCTGAAAAAAAAATACTTTTGCTGGAGTAAGAAACAAAAACAAGATGTAGCAAAGATATGTCACGCTCAATTCCAAGTGATGCCATCCTGCCAATCTGCCTTTTGCTTGCAAAGGCTCTGCAGTGTTGATGACCTAACAGAAATAATCTGAGGAATGTTGGATTGGCTCCCAGGAAAGGAGCAAATTCTTCTAAAATGTGAGGCCTTCTGAAGTGAGTGTATAATAGTACTTCCCCAAATAGTTCCTCAGTGTACTGAAAGGAATAATGTGTTTTCCAAAAGTATACAAAGGAATAATATATTTGTGGAGAATCTATCTTCCCTTGGCTTTGTCTACTTATTTGATAAGATTTTTGGAATAGCACTTGAAAAAGTATTTTATAATTATTTTAGATACCTTTGTTATTTTATGGTTCCTCATTTAGATTTTGAAGTATTCTGGTAGGTGTTATTCTTAGAATTTATGTACTATGACTAAAAGAACTGTCTTGATACACTTTTCTGGTAGGCATTTTTTCACTGTATCTTACCTGTTTCCAAACAGCCTTTTGCCAACAAGCATTTTTTTGTTGGCTAGGAAACTCCAGTGAACAGAGAAAATTCCCCTAACATAAGAGCCTTCAGATCTAGCTAGGAGCATAGAAACAGCGTGATTGGAAGAAGCTACAGTTGCCATTGTGAGAAGGAATTAGGAGTAAAGCTGAGGGAGGTGGAGAAGGTGTTGATACAGAAAAGGAAATTAAGATATTTATGCCCTTGATATCTTCTTATTTTGCTTTGTGACATCAGTTCATTCATATTAAACACACATACTTTTTAAATATGTGTTTACATATATGTATATGTGATTGTAGTTTATGTAATTTCTCCAAACAAATTTTATTTATTTATTTTTTTGAAATATTTGTTTCTGAATAATCTCTCATACCCCTTAAAAAGAGTGTAACAGAGACCATCCACATATTTTTTTAATATTTTATAAACTCACTGTTAACAATGTGAAGTTCATGAGGATGTTCTGTGCTAGAAAATTTTTTTTTATTCTTTTACAAATTTGATTCTTTTTCTCTGCTAACATTTTTGAAAATCAGATGTCATAGGCATTGCTCTGAAACAAGATACATTTACTTTTATCATTTTAATGACCAGAGAGCTGAATTGATTTTTATGTTAAGCCACTTCATTTGTAAAACCTATGACTAAGGAAATATTTGTTGACTTTCCTGATGGGTGCCATTTTCCTACATTAATTTCTGACTGACAATTTTCTGGGCCCTGTTTTTATATTCATGTTTTAAATGAGCACAATATTATCATTTATTGAATGTGTTACAAAATTTACTATAATGGTGGCATAAAATGGAGTTTACTTAAAGTTCATGACAAAATTAAATTAATAAATGCACAGCATTATGGTGGAAGGAAAGTCTGTCTGAACGACCAATCTCTTACAGACTTTTTCTGCAGAGACATCTTAGTATATTCTTCTAGGAAAACATTAAGCTTTTTAGGCCTATATGATCAAAGTTTCTTATGAACAAAGGTATTATACACTAAACAAACTTAAATATTTATTGTTATATTTTCCACAAACATCTCACATCTGTTAGCATGCAAAAATGAATTATGAATCTTTAAGAAAGTAGTTTTCCCAAATTTACTTAACTAGACTCTCTTTTCAAAGACCATATATTTTTCAAAGCACAGCATAGAAAATATTGGTCAGGATATTTAGCATTATAGTAGGAAGGTATACAAATACATATTTTCCTATACATCATCTGCATTTATTAAATAATTACATTTTGATTTTAAATTCATGAAAATCTGTCATTGAACTTTTTGTTAATTGAAGTCAAAATCCTAATTTTGAAAGGATACACAGAACAATCAGGATGAGATTTTGTCTATTTTTCATTAAATGATAATATTAATTATGAAGATATTTACCTATATATATACACCTTTTCACATTATTTTTCTTTCTTTTCACTCTACTACATTTGGCATACATAATTATGATAGAGTGCATTATTAAAATTTATCATATTTTTATAAAATAGAACAAAGTAAATCATCAACCATAACCAAACAAGAATGATTAAATAAGTGGGTAGTTACTCAATTTATTCTCTCACTGTGGGGTGTTAGTGTTTTCCTTTCTAAAATCCAATTAAGAATTGGAAGCAGATCTGTTACAAGAAAACATTGTTGGTAATCCTCCAAAATATAGAAAGATGTATTTCATTTCCTGTTGAGATCACATTGAACTCAATGTTTCATTTTTCACCAATTTTGGAAACTTCTGTGTTCTGGCAAAAGAGTGGTATGTCAAATTTCAGCCAAGATCTGTATATATTCCATCATTTTTGGCATTTTTATTTTGGCCTTTGCAGGTGAGTGGTGACTTTCAGAGTTTTGCTTTGCTGTTCTACTCCTGACAGTCATGGTGTAAGAGTTAGAAATATTATTTGACGAGCAAGTAACTATGACAATTTGGAAACATCACCACTATATTCCATATTATGTTGTTCTCATTTGAAGTGTACAATTTCTTAAAATTTTTATAGAAGTGAAATAAAACATTAGAAAGAATATATATATATATAGAGAGAGAGAGTCCTAAACATGTAGTACAAAGTGATATTTAATCATTTATATGCTGAAGTAAGGTAGATTTTAATTTCTTCCAAAGGGGCACTTTATGAATTGTGTCCATCTGGAAGTCTTTCCATATTTGAGTCTTATGTCATTTTTGGTAGGGATCAGAGGCATTAAAAAACTACAAACCATAACTTTCTGTTTGAGTCATTAAGTCAAGCAATAGCAAGGTGGGTCTTAATGTGTGTAATCTTCTGAGAAGGACTTCCAAAGGTAATGTTTTCTTGTGGTATCTCTAGTGCCTACGTAACTTGTTTATTATTTAAAACACTATACATTTTTACTCATTTTTGGTGCTTACATGCCTATAAACCAGACAAAAATAGATGTAATTAAAATAGATGTAAATAGCTTATACAACATTAAGGTAGTTACTCTTCACCTTGAATATAGGGGCAAAAAGACAGATATAGTTTTTTATTAGAATAGTACCAATATTTTAAAATCCTGTTAACCCATGCAGAATTCTTTTATCATCTCAGCATAGAGATAAAATGTTACTTTATAGTAATTTTTATTATTTAGCCTTTCAAGATTTTATTTGAATTTCCATATAGAAAATAAGATATGCCTTGTTTCTGAACCAAATCAGTACTTTAAGAAATAAAAAGACAGACTGAAAAGATAGAGGTAGAAACAGTATTTATACACATATAAAATTCTTCAAAACTAACAGTAGTACTTTATGGTCATATGTGTGTATATTTCAAGATATGTTCCCGTTGTAACAAACCTACTTCGTTAATCAGTAAAGCACTCTGCAACCAGGTTTTGCTATGAGACTGAAGATACATTTCTCAGTGAATTATTCATCATTTCTGAAATACTATTTTTATAAAAATTATTATATCTGATTCTTAAACTAACTAATGAGTGGTAGTCCAGGTTTAGCCGCCTAGGAATTTCTGGCTGACAGTATGCTATATTTTTTTCTTGGTTACTAATTCTTTCCTTAGTGTGGGACTGCTCTTTATTCAATAGATATCTTAATGTCCAAGATTTTGTTTTATGCTACCTTTTCATAGGAAGAATAGGCATTGGTGTCAGCATATTCTAAGGCAATATACAGATCAGTAAATCAGTCAGGATCCAAAATCCCAGGTTTTTGTTGTGATTTAGTAGACTGGAGGTGGATTAGAAATGCGAGCCATTCGGTTCTAACCTAATGTGGACACCATCGTGATCACTCTGACAGTTTGAATTACACCCCCTGCTACTCTGTCATCTCTTAAAAGGTGAAAAATAAACCAGAAATGTGTCAGAGAAGTCAGAATGCTTCTGGTCTGATGAAAACAGGCCAAAAAAATAAAAATAAAGAAAGCACTCAAGCAGAAAAACAATTTAATAAATGATATTACAATGAAATTAAGAATATACTATTATCCATGAACAAATTAGTGATCTGTTTGTTAGAAATTTTTTGGTAATTGTTCTGGTATAGATTGCTGAATATATTTTTATCATATCTACTTTAAGGTTATTAATCAAGTTTATGTGCCTTCCAGTATGTATTCTTCTATTTTTACTTCTGAAAAATGCCATTTGGTTTTTAATAAGAATATGAAAGTACAGTATAAGCCAAGCTCAATAATTTTTCAGATGAGTTATTAGGCATACAATGATATTATTATTTTCCTATTTTCGTCATAATAGACATCATAATAAAAACATGTAAATTTGAAGACATTATGAGCTAGGTGCTTTAAGGAAATAGCTCAGTCTCTTCTTACTTTAGCAATGCTTTCTGTTAATGTCCATCATAAAATATCAATATATTCACAAAATATGAACTAGAACTCTATATTCAGATATTAAGAATAAAGATTTATTAATATTAGCCAAAATTTTCGTAATATTATTAAATGAAAGGTTTGTGTGCACTTAAAAATGAAGAGATCAGTAAGATAGCAAATTTACTATTAATAAAAGTAAGTTTTAGGGAAATGTTACAAACACTGAGTCAAATAAGTCATTTCACAAGATACTCTCTGATACTCTTGTGTCTGAAATGGTAATGTGAGGGATTAATAAATTTTAACTAGATGCATAAATATATACCATTGTATATTCATGAAAATCATTGTAAATTGGAGAGAGATTGTCTTAACCAATTGGGAGTTATCCTTACCAATTTTTGTGAATGATTAAATGAGTGTATGAAAGATATATCATTGATTTTGAAGATGATACAAGCTTGGAAAGATTAAATAGGGTTATAAGTTTCACAGAAAGTCATATCTTAAAAAGATGAAATGAACTTACAATAAATATAAAATTTTATATTTAGATAAGACAGTTGATTATTTAAGCACATGGTGGAGATATAACTGACGAGAGAAGTTTATGTATTAAAAATGGAGGGAATAACTGAGTACAAGCTCTCTTATGGGCTAAGAGAGTTAAAATGAATCATAAAATATGATTCAATTTTTGGCTGGTGATAGAAATATGCTGTCCAAACTATGACATTCCACTATATAGCTCTACACTTGTCAAAGAACACTTGAAGAATTGTTGGTTTCTAGGTGACAGATTTGAGGGATGTTTTTAAGCACCAGATGGACAAACCAGAGTTGCCTCAAGGAGGGTGATGTGTAATGTTTTTTAAATAGGTCAATAAATATATCCCAACTTGTGCTGATGAAAAGTAGGCTGATTCATTGGTTAGAACCATGACTTATAATTAAATTATCATATTTCTAAACTAAAAATATGGTATGTTATCCAACAAATAATTTCTCAAACTTAAATTTTCATGTGAAATATATTAAAAGCCTAACAATTAAATCATATTGATTTACAAAATTTATTGGGAAACAATATTACACAATACTAACACTTGGGAATGATTAGCGTAAATAAACTAGAAGTTAGGATAATTTCTTCAGATTTTAAAAGAAAAAAATGCAAAATTTATATAGACATTTCCATTCAATAAAAGAAAGGCATTACAACATTAAAACATGGAATGAACTACTTTTCTAGATAGTGAATTGCACATAAAGAAAAATATTTAAACACTTTAAAAAAGGAATTACCTAAAGTGGATTTATCTGGCAGTAGATGGTTGGATTCAGTGAATTTTCACACAACTTCAGAATCTAACAACTCATAATTTGAGGACAGGTGGATACATGTAACAAGCCTTCTTTAATTTGATCTCTGCTAATTGAAAATTATAGTAATTGACATAAGGAGTGGGCTGGATGTTAAAGTAAAATGATTAACTCAATGGATTAATAGAGTAAACTAGATGAGATATTTAATCAACTTGATACAAATGATTTGCAAACCTCTGCTTAATAATTTTGGAAAGATTGACTCATCACTAGAGTCTGATTTTGTGTCAAGCATTGTCCCAGGTGCTATGAGAGAAATAATGACATAAACTACGTGTACCATAATTATGGAGATAAGTTTAATCTGCAAGAAAAAATTTGGAGACCATAAAACAACGTGTTTAGAAATTAAATAACAAACTACTAGTCTGATATAAATACAATAAAAATTCTAGGAATGCAGAATACCAGAAACTTTATATTCTTGACAATATTGATATTTTCTAACAGTGTGAATTAGGTTCTCTGAATCTTGGTAAATTCTTTGACTTGCCCATTCATGTGTTTCCTTGTTTATCGTAAACCTTAATATCAATAGAACGCAGCCTAATGGATACTTTACCATGTCCCCAGTATCTTATATACAGTGGCCACTAGGTAAATATTTGTTGAATAAATGAACCTTTCCCCTTATTTTCAAAATAAGGACCATACCTATGTTTCCAAACTTACTGAACATTTTTGAGGATCAATTGAGATAACTTAGATAAATATAATTTAAACAAAGTTGTCATGATACATAAATATCTTATATAATTGTTACAAATTATTCCCATCAATTCATCAAAGAAACATGAGGGTTCTATTAATGGTCTCTTCTGGCCTGACTTCAGATACAATGGATAAGAGCAAGGAATAAACCAGAAATTCTTTTTTATTGCTCCCTATTTATCTGTTTTTGATCCCCCCCAAAACAAAGCACACCAATTTCACGTGTTTCAACCTAATGTATAATTTTTCCTGGTCCAAACTGTCCTTTCCAAAAAGCCTTAATTTAATGATATCATATTATTAGCAAATTTTCTTATCCCCCAAATGGTTATTATTTGCCTCTGGTTGTATATATCATGAATATTATTTTAAATGTAGTTAGTATTTTTTGATAACAGGGTTGGAATAGGTGGAATTAACACACTTCATTCCAGAAAAGTTACTGAACTGTGGCTCATTTCTATCTATATAGCTTATATGGACCCTGGTACAGAAGGAGACATGGAAGGCATAACCCTAATGAACTCATGCAATTTGTATTCTTCATTAAGAATAAAAACTATTAGCAAGCATGAGTTAGTTATTGGATACATCTAGTTCATAGTTGAAGCAGTACTTTTTAATAATTAACTGTAAGCCAAATAAAGCACTTTGGGAAATAGTAGAGTCTGTACCTGGATAAACTAAATTATTATCATTTTATAGACAAATTATTTACATTTCAATGACCCTCTAACATGTATAAAACTAGCTTCATGCTTTCAGGGGAAATAAAAATAAAAGAAAGTTTTATTTTAACATTTTGAGTTGTTTATGAAACATAATTTAAGGTTATTGAAATGTTATAAATTCTTTGACTGTGGCAGAAATACCATATTTTTTTAAAACATATATATTTGAAAGTTCTCTGACTCCATAATGATGGCATAGTCTAATTATTGACCTAGTAACTCTATCTGTGACAGGTACGACTCACAAGGAAGTGGTTTCTCTCACAAGAACCCAAGTAAGACAAAAGGTAGTTTTCCAAAGCTAAATAGAACTGTACCCATCTCATTGATGGTCTTCAGTTGATTTCCAAAAATTGGAAATCAACAGAAGTGTGCGTGCATCACACAAAGTTCTATAATTGAACCTTTGTTCTTATAATTCCTAGTTAATTTATTTCAGTATTGACGTTGAGTGTGGTAAGTATAGATTTAGTACAAGTACTCGAGTGAATAGTTCTTTTCTATTAACAGAATGACTTTCAAACATCTTAGAAGCCAAAGTCTCTGTTTAAATTTTATGTTACAGCAATTTATGTTTATTTGGTAGAAAAGAAAAAACAAAATTAAACAAAAATTTTTGATTGTATGTAACCTAATACATCACCATACAGGTTAAGAGTGTTCCAGAGCATGATGAAGAGCAATTGGTTCAGTATATACTGAAAAGTCTGGGCTTTTTTGTAAGCTTTGAAGTTACTTACTTAAATGTATTCTCTGTTTAAGAGTGTTCAAAAAGCAACCGTTATAAAATAGTCACATTGTCTCAGGAGTATTTGGATGTGCACATATTATAATGCTCATATTTTCCACAAACAGTTCTTCATATAAAACTATAGGGAGCATCTTTAAAATTAACACAAGAAATTGTAGTTCTTGCAGTATGTGAAAGAGTTAATCCTCCCACCTCAGCCTCCCAGAGTGCTGGGATTACAGGCATGAGCCACCACACCTGGCCTATTTATTTTTATGTCTCAAACACACAGCTTTTGTTCATCTCAGTGAGTGGCACAGTATCAACATCAATTTTTGGAAAGCCTTTCTTTTGGCTTTTGAAATTTAATTTAATATTTTAAAATTTTCTTAATATTTCAACCACATTCCTAACACTATTTCTTCCTCGTGGGCATATTCTTTATTGCATTTGTAAATGTGCTTCCAGTGTAAATATATACAGGTGTATGTGTGTACATAAATATATATTATTTCGTGTGTGTGTTTAATTTGTATAAACAGTTTTAAGCTTTAAATTTTCTTTTTTTTTTTTCTTATTTTGTCCCACTCAGTGTTTACTTGAACATCTGTCTGTGCATCTATCCATCTGGTCATGTGATGACTTCTTTACATATGTATCTTCACTTATGTATTTCCCTAAATGGATTCCTAGGTTGGTTTCAAGTATTTGATTCTATGATCAACACTGTGACTAATTTAATTGTACACTAATTTTCATAGTTTATGTGTGTGGGGGGAGTTTCTCTGGTGAATTATGAGAAATTTCTGAGTGCTAGATTGTGCACATACTCAGTTTTATCAAATGCTAGAGATTGTGCTACAGATTGTTCCAGTTTAAGTTCCAACAATCAGTGGATGGAGGGTCCTTTCTCTCCCTTTCTCTCTATGACTTAATATCATCTGACTTTATTATTTTCCAACTAGGGAATGGAATGCAATGTGATATATATTTTTTATTTTTCATTTATCTATTAACGAGGTAGAGTGTCTCTACCATTGCCACCATTTCTATCTTATTAATCAGTTCTTATTTGTGAAATTTTATTCTTTACATCCCTTGTCCATTTTTCTGTTGAGATTCCAGATTTTTTATGATTAGAAAAATGCCTGGTAGATAGTAAAATCTTCTCTATTGACTTTATCTATGATGTCATTGACTGATAAAAGCAAATATTTAATTTTGAAGAACCAGAATCTGTCAATTTGTCTCCTTATAATTTGTGATTGGGGGGTGGGAGTGGACTAGTGTTAAGAAATATTTCCCAGCCCAACGGTCGCAAGAATATTATCTCATATTTTCTTTTATTAGTTTTATGATTTAATTGTTATGTTCTGGCAAGACTTAAATTATTAATGGTAAAGATACAGTACATTAATACATAATGATAAAATGAACTTTGATTTAAAACATATTAGGAGGAGAGTTAAAATTAAAAGGATAGTTATCTAAGGAAGCAATAATACCCAATAAAAATTGTAAAACAATGAGATTACAAGAGAAAAACTAAAACAGTTTGAAGAAGGAAGAATCATTGGCAAAATGTGTAAAATAATTCAAAACCCAGATATCCCTAGAATAACATAGAATATCATATCTAATTATAAAATATAGAATATCTAATTAATTCATTACATATAATGCTTTATATGAATTAATATATATGAATTAATCTTATTGAGGAGAGAGTCTCTTTCATTTAGAACCTCAATAAATTGTGCTATTAGCCAAATTAAGAAGCCAACATGAATTTTACTCTGATATGAATATACCATTTTACAGAGAAATTTAAAAGCATTTCTGCTGAAATTATTTTATAATGAGTGTAGGATATAAATAAAAGGTAAAATTATGCTTCTAGTTCACAGAAAGGGGAAGTTTATGTGTTCTTTGATAATGAGATATTTTACATGGTATTTTGAACTATATCTAAGCTTCTTTTTTTGGAAAGGATTAAGATATTTAAAAACAACATTGACATTTATACCAAACACTACTCTGTATTTTCTGTACTTGAAAATAATGTTGTTTTCAGGGAAGTCCACAGGGGTGGACTTGTTTGTCTTTTCCAAAACAAACAAGGTCAGGGGGAGGAAATTGCAGAAAAGGCTGAGAGCATCAATTCAAGCTGCAATTTTTTCTTGTTAAGTATATCTTAATCTACTTTAGGATAAACACATTTTATTAAAAACTCTAAGATGCATAATAATGTAAGATTAGATTGAAGATGACTATGATTATTTTTACTTAAAAGCTAATAAGTTATTCCCTTTAGTTGCCTTTTGAAAAGTTATTGTAGCCCCTAACTGACCATTTCATCATCTAATAATATTGAATGGTCCAGAATTTTCTGGTGTAAGATATGACTAATCACAAGAAAAGAAGCAACTTGAGTTTGTGTTTTAACCCTCTTAATGTAAACTCTTCCTATGGTTTCTCTTCCCTGTATTTCTATTTTTTCTTCTATTTAAAAATCCTCTTCACTTTAACCCAAGTTCAGCAATGTGTCTCCTTTCTTTCTAGCATTTCCAAATAATTCCAGGGACTGTTGAGATAATCACTTATACTCTGTATAGTATATAATGTACTCCAACTGGCCCTATATGCTGCTCTTAAACACTAAAAAATAAATATTAAAAAAGCTCCCATACTGGCTGTCCTTCCAAATTCTGAGTACTTCAGGACAACGTTCCTATTTTGTAGAACACGTTTCTAATTTGTATCTGTCCTAATGGCCAGTACTCATTTATCTATTTGTCATGTGTCTCCGTCTTTACTTATTTATTCTTTAACAAATAGACTCAAATACTTAGAGAATACTTGGATAGTTACCTTAATAGTTACCCTAATAAACCACTTGCATTTACCTTTTTTGTTTTGTCAGGATTTCAAGATTTGTGTGCTACTACAGACTAACCCAAGCCAATATATCATTCACAATTATTGGGTTTTTTTTTTTAAATAATTACTGGTACCTGTCAGTGGTTAGAGGTGAGGATTATAAGTTTTCTCTGCTGCTATGTCACTATTCAGTATGAAAGCAAGTCTCAAAAAACATTCTACACACGCACTATCATGTATTTGCCATTGGTTGTAAGAATAGTGAAGGTAGGGGCTCTAGAGCTATTTATATCCTGTTTTTGCAAAAGGGAGATACTTTGAAAATATTTCTAGTCTATTCACATTTTGAACATCACCAGTTTTATGAATAAAAATCATTTTCTAATATTCATTCTGTTTAACAAGGAAACTTTGACATTCATTAAAAATAAATATAGCTTAAGCATTTTTTTCTTGCTGATTTGTTTGAGTTCTTCATAGATTCTGGATATTAGCCCTTTATCGTATGTGTAATTTGCAAATACTTTCTCCCATTCTGTAGGTTGTCTATTTGCTTTGTTGATTATTTTCTTAGCTGTGCAGAAGCTTTTAATTTAATCAAGTCCCATTTATTTATTTTTGTTGTTGCCGTAATTGCTATTGGGGTCTTAGTCATAAATTCTTTGCCTAGGCCAACATCTGGAAGAGTTTTTCCTATACCTTCTTCTAGAATTCTTATGATTTCGTGCCTTATATTTAAATCTTTTATCCATCTTGAATTAATTTTTGTCAGTGGTGAGAGATAAGGGTCCTATTTCATTCTTCTGCATGTGGCTGTCCAATTTTCCTAGCACCATTTATTGAATTGGGCTTCTTTTCCCCAGTGTACATTGTTGTCTACTTTGTCAAAGATCAGTTGGCTGTATGTGGATGGTTTTATATCTGGGTTCTCTGTTCTGGTCCATTGGTCTATGTCTCTATTTTTGTGGCAATACCATGCTGTTTGGGTTACTATAGCTTTGTAGTATAGTTTGAAGTTGAGGAATGTGATTTGTTCTTTTTGCTTAGGATTGCGTTGGGTATTCAGGCTCTTTTCTGGTTCCAAACAAAGCATAAAATTATTTTTTCTAGATCTGTGAAATATGATGTTGGTATTTTGATAGGGATTGCATTGAATCTGTAAATCACTTTGGGTAGGATGGACATTTTAGCAATGTTGATTCTACTGATCCATGAGCATGATATTTTTTTTATTTGTTTGTGTCATCTATGGTTTCTTCCCTCTGTGTTTCATATTTCTCTTCATAGAGATCTTTCAAATCCTTGGTTAAGTATATTCCTAGGTATTTTATTTTCTTAGTAGATAGTGTGAAGTAGCAAATTCAGAGGTGGACTTTTGAGTAAGTCCTAGCTAACCACCATGGGACATGTATTCCTGATTAAGGTAACTGACCTCCCTGGTAAATTAGAATATTTGTGTATGCTTAACAATGGAAAGAAAATTGAAGAAAATAAAAGATGTTTATTTTGTGATATTTATATCTATCTTTATCAAATTCAATGTCAGTAATAGGCAGTAGCTTAATTGCAACAGACAACTTTCTGAAGAGGCATGCATGTGAGCCATACACAGGTATTCACCAAAACCAGAAAGATGCTCCTTTCATTTTGAATGAACTTTGAGAGAGCGTGTTTTATATTAATATTTATGTTTAGGTCATGTATCTAAACACATGGGGTCTGACACTTGATCCCTTACAGAAGGAAAATTCAGGCTGAGGGAATTCTTGGGCATGACCTTCAGAGTTGACAGAGGGGTCAGATTATACAAGAGAGCCAAACAATCAAGTCACAAGGGTCAGAAGGACTGAAAATAGTCCAAACAATCCCATCAGGAGAGAGGAATCCAGCCACGGAACCAAGGATTAAGAACAGAGGACAGAAGAAGAGAGAGAATGGAACTCAGGCATAGATGGAGCTTGACAAGGGAGCTGGATATGGGAGGTCCAGAACGAACTCCCCAGAAATGAAAAGTCTGACTTTTGCAAGCTTTTGTCTTGCTCTATCAGACTAGCTATGGGCTGAATCAAGGTATTTACCCACCAAAAATAGGCCTAGGCATTTACTGAGCAAAATAGCTTGAAATAAATAAGGTGCCTCCATCAATATGTATATTGATTGAGATATTAGAAGGATTAATTACAATTAGTAATAAATTATAGCAATTAATTAGTGATTTTTGCCCCCCTTCCAAAGATTGACTGTCAGCATTTATGCCTGCAAGTATATGTAAAGAAGAATCAGTTTCTCATGTTTTGTTTCATGCCTCATTTCCACTTGTAGATAGAATACTTCCTTTTCTTTCACAGTTGGTTTATGTGACATTTCCTGCACATGAAAACATAAAAAATATATATTGTCTTTTATTTGTACAATCTATTGTTTAAGTCCCATTAGTATGGGTACACTGTCTGGTACATTGCTTGACATAGCTGTCTGCATTTTCCCCCAAAATATGTGTAGTCCTTCACACACTATATGTATACAATATCCTTTAAATAAAATTTTGATTAACCATTTTTCAGTCTCAAATCAAGTATACTTTTAGTAATAACCAAAAACATTCCACTGTCAAAGGAAAAGCTTTAATATCCCTAAATTTTAGTCTCTTAATGTCTTATCATCTTATCACCACAGAAAAAATACTCAGGTCCAAACTAACCAATGGCCTTGGGTGTAGTGACTCATCAGACTACTTGGGAACTGCACCCATGGATAATGGTCAGATTCCTTTTTGTTCCTTCAACTCATCATAAAACTTAAAACTGCTGTCACCAGTGAGTCATCATGGAAGGATTTCATAGGCCAACTATTTCTTAAGTATGCTTACCTAATTTAGGGTTCATTAAGGATAACAGTAGAGTGTCCCAAATAGAAGTTGTAATTTAATCCAAGATTTTACAGTTCATATGTATAATTAGACTAATATTTATGCTGGAAATGTGCCAAGTTTAAGAATAACAGGAATTGAAACTCTCTTCTTTTAAGTAAACATTCTTTCACAACAAAAATTATACATTATATAAAAATCTTGACATTAATAAATTTGATTTTCAAACCTCTAATCCTGAGCTATTTAGAGTATCACAGTCCATAGAAAAAAATTAATATTTTATAGACAAGGTGTTCAATCTGGTATATAAATTGTATGAATCAGAGAGTAAAAATTAATCAAAACATCTTAATTTTCAACATCCTACAATGTGCCAATATGGGAAGTGCCTATTTTTGGCTATGTTACATTTGGAATTGAAGGTAATAGTCAATGACATGCATGGATATTAAGTGAATTCAATTTGCCCCTTATCTTTATCTGACTTCAATGATAAAATATCTTTCCGATTTCCTATTGTAATCTAAAAATGAGAATATGTTCAACATGAGTTTCACTGATGTCTGAATTGAAATTAAACGTGATAATCAGTCTATGATGATAGGTCTTCAGTTATTTCAGCATTGATGACGAAAATGATGTTTTGTTTGTCAGCCGATAGATACGGTCAGAGCTGTCATTCAGCCAGAACCCAGCGATATAGTTGGGTTGGTTACTAGGAGCCAGAGTCTTTCACGCTAGGTTGGTGTGTTGATTTTGGTTGGTTGATATCTGGACCACACAGATTACTTAATATCACTATTGGATAAAGCCTCTTGCTCAAAAATTGATTATAGTGTGGCTTTCAGCACCGCTCAATCATCAGATGAGTGAAGAAATGGTAGAAACTAGAGCCACTGGAGATTTGTTAAATCATCATTTAGGAAACATAAATCATCTGATTTTTTAATTTTACGTTCTCATGCCTTTTTTCCTCTAAGATGTGCTCAGTGTTTGTAATTATCAATGCTCTTTATTTTGATTTTTTTAAAGCTACCACCAAGAGTCAAGTGGGTGTTACTTATACTGATACATTTTTTATAGAAAGGTTTCAAAAATTACTTTACTGGCTTGGAAGGGTTTATAACAGTTAACTTCTGGACGCTGACTAGAAAAAAATCTGGTTCATTGAAGGGTCTCCTCTCAAAGAATGTAACAAGAATTGTTGTTGTTACATTTTCTAAACATTTTCCTCTTCTCCTTTTCTTCTTCTTCATCACTTTTTTCCTTCCTTTCCTTCCTCTCTTCCTTTCTCTCTCCTCCTCTCCCTCCCTCAATCTGAGCTATAGGCTGGCATACCCTCCTACTCTTTTCTCTCCCATTGAACCTCCCTAGGTCAAAAGAACCTGATTATATCACTTATCCCGATATGCCCTCTGGATCAGGTGCTGACCCAAGCACAGCCACCTACAGCTGGGACCCTCAGTGCACTCGGAAGCTTTTCTGTGCAGGTGGAAGTGTGCATGGCAGGCTTTCTCCAGCCTGTCCAGCGAATTTTTCTTGTCTGTTGAAGAACCGGCTACTTATTTTCAAAGATCGGCATCTTTGTAGAGCCTTCTTTAACTCATATTCTGTGCTCTTTTATTTTAGCAATTTAAAAATTCATTTAAGTAGACTATCAAATCCTTAAGGGCAGAAATATCTTATTCATTTTATGTATTTTCAAAGTGTAGTAGTTGTTGCACAAATATTTGATGGCTGGAGGAAGGAGGAGAGGGAGGGAGGTGGGAAAGAAGGGAGGAAGGAAGGAAGGACGGACAGACAGACTGCAAGCAGGGAGCAGTTAAAGTACTAGTTGGTACAGTGGTTGTGAGAATTACAAAACATCTTGACACACAGTTTCTCTTAAAATATATGTTTATTGCAACCAGTTGGCATTATGTAAGGACTTTCGATAAACAAGGCGTCTGTTATGTGATTAACGTTGATTCCAGGAACACAATTATGATTGCTTTTTAAAGAAAATGGCTTCTTTTTTAAAAAAAGACTAAAATTAAGAATGGTAAAAAGGTCCACTATCCAAATAGACCCGATCATCTGCAACTTCTTTTTCTTATTCTACATTCTTTTCACTATCATGGATTTATTTATTGACTTAAAAAAAAAAAACCAATTAGTTTCCCTGGAAAAAATTTCCTCTCTGACCTCTGACTCAAGTATTCAACTACCTACACAACATCCTCACTTGATATATATAACATACAGACATCGAAAATGGAAGGTGTCACACAATGAATTATTCCTTATGTATGCAAATCTAGTCTCCAGCAAGTATTCTCTGCCTTGCAAATTGGCACTTTTACTCACCTTTCAATCCAGACTCCAGGAAATTATTCTTAAACTTGACTGTCCCTCACATCTCATATATAACCCATTATGAAATCCTTCTGATTCTAACTCATACATATTCTCAAATCTTTTCACTTCTATTCCTGTCACCCAAGTCCAGTAACCATCTTTCACATTATTCCTGCTTTTTCCAATTACTCTTCACACCAAAACCAAAAGAATATTTTAAGAACACAACCTAATCTTATCAGTCTCTGACTCAATAGTTTCTCACTGATTCTAGAATAAAGTTCCACATCTTTAACTGTGACCCTCCAAACCTCTTCAGCCCTTCCTTCTACTATATTTCCCGTTGTTTCCTGAGGTTCAGCTGCAATCTAAGCTGTTGTACCCTCATAATGCCACACCTTGGCACAGACTGTCCCCATTGAATAGATATTTCTTCCCATCACTTTTTGCTTGAATTACTCCTCCTTTTCTTTAAAATACATCTTAAAAGTTACTCATTCAGTGTACCTTGCTGGATGACCCAGTTTATACATTCTAACCACATCAGTTCTTTTCACCTTAATCACAATTTTGATGAAGAATTGTATCTTATCATTACTTTTAAAACTTCTTTCTTCACCACTAAAATATATAAATATATAAGACTCATGAGAGTAGGGAATACATTTCTTTTGAAACTTCTCTGCCCTATGATCCCTAGGATAGTGCCTTCCAGAGAGGAAATACTCAATTACTTCCTGAGTGTTGATAGGGAGAAGACAAAGTATGCACAAGATGACAGGAAGGAGACTTGAAAGTTGATATTTGTGCACCACATATTTCCAAGGACAGAGACATAAACGCATGCCAAAATATTTTAGAGAAGATGAGAATGATCATTAGTTGATAGGAAAAAGTTTCAAGAAAGTAAATAGCTTAGTATCATGCCAATGTGGTTTATGTGCAGATATAAGCACCATGTCATATCATCTCCAGGGGCTTCATTATGAGCTATAGTGCCAGGGGCGGGGAAGTTGCGGCCTTCTAGGTCCTTAAGTGTGGCCTTTTGGCTGAATCCAAATTTTACAGAATAAATCCTAGATTTTTTAAAAAAATAAAATTATAAAAGACAAACAAAAATGTATTAATAAAAATAAAAGAATTTTATTAAAATAGAAGTAACCTTGTGATTATTGAATGTTTGAAATAGAAATTGCACTGGATTCTATTGAGACCTGTACAGTGATTAGGCTGAGGGCACAATTTGGAGCTTTCCTCACCATGCACATGTTGATGAGAGGGGGAATCCTATGAGAACAGAAGAAATAAACCATCCTAAACTACAAGATATTGCCCACAGGAAACTCTGCATCAAGTTTAAGAGGGAGTGCTAAATGTCACAAACCATCCTGGGGAGAGATTTCAGTACAGTAGGTTGTCTTTGACTGTTGTTTCTTAAGCTATACTTTTACTGTTTGCCTATTATCGGACAAGAACTTCCTGATTAATTTTATCATTAATGGTTTATTAGGTATATCATTATCCATCATATTCACCAACCATTTCCTTTGGGATAGGCATTATATTAGTTAAAATTTACATGATTGTCTCATTTATTTCCTTTAATAACACTATCAAACTAGTACTGTTATCTTCTTTTTGTAGATGAGAAAAGCGGCATCTAAAAAGGTTAAGAAAATTTTCCATGACGGCTCAACATGAAATTTGGAGTCAATATTTGCACCCAGTAACCCTGCCTGGCACCAGAGCTAGTGTCATTAACCATTATGTTGTAACTTACGTATATTTGGGGATAGGAGAGAGGAACTTGTACACCATGTACTCTTATTTCCCCAAGCATCCTTAATATGGTGTTGAAAAGAGGCAACTAAGAAAGTATACCTCCTTTCTTGAAAGTCAGCATTCCCGGGTGAGAAGAAGAGAGTTTACAATATGACCAAAGTGAACCAAAATTTAACTCACCTACCCATAGTAATTTCTTTATTTACTTCCTGTTTGAAGGAATGGATAAAACTAGTAGATTTTATTAACTTGAAATTTTAATTTACATTGTTAGCAGACTTGTTTAAAGATCTAAATAGACACAGAATTGGGAGCATGGTTTGTCTTTCCAGGTACTTCTTACCTGAGATTTTTTTTCACACAAATGTATTAATAAAGTGACTCTCAACCCTGTATACACATTATAAATACCAGACGGGATTTTGATAGGTAAAAATGTCCAATTTCCACACCAAATAGATCAACTGGAATCTCTAGTGGTGAAGCTAAGGCTTTGATATTTCAAAAAGCTACTCAGGATATACCGATGTGCAATCAGGGCTGAGAACCACGGCCATCTGTTGCGTTAAGTTTACTACTTAAGACTTACTATCACATGTTTAAAAGCTCAAAACAAAGTGCCTGGCACTTAGTGATGTTTTAGTACAGGTTAATAATTGTTAATATTATTAGACTAGACCCTTGGCTCTTCTTTTGGTACTTTTTTCTGGCGTGAAGCTATAGCACCTCTTACATCTTCCCCCTGTGTCGTTAGTCTTCCAAATTCATCGTAAGTTTTTTTCTTTTTTCTTTTTTTTTCTTTTTCTTTTTAATTTCACAATATTATGGGGGTACAAACACTTTGGTTACATATATTGCCTAAACGTAAGTTTTTCTACCAGTCTTTAGTGAGTTTTTTTTTTGAAAAAAATGTTACAATACAGCTTTTTAAAATTTTTGTCTTTGAATGTCTTATCACACTAGTAACATAGCTGATAAGTTTTCCAGGAGATTGGAAAAGGTCCTATATAACTCCCCCCCACACACACATACGCACATGCATGGCTAATTGTGTGTTAGGTGCTGTGCTGATTATTTTAATTATTTAACTCACTCATCTTCACCACTATTTAATTTTAACCTCATTTTATAGATAAGTACTCTAAGAATCATAAGAATTAAGTAATTTACCCAAGATTACAAGGCAGAGGTAGGATTTGAACTCAAGTAGTAATTCTCTGAAGTTTCTATTCTTGACTGTCAGACCAAATCACATAACTGGTTGGCAATAATTAGTAAAATAAATAATTACTAATTTACTAAATTATTAATTACATATATTAAGAAGAAATAAATATTAACAATTGTAAAGATCAGATATATTTTCAGTTCAAATTCCATGTAGCAACTTCACTAAAATAGAAATTATTAATTATTAATATTATTCCCAATAAAATTGAACTAAAGTAATATAATATACCCTTTTTTGTTATTACCCTATCCCCTCAAGCCTCAGCATTATATATGAAAGATATAAAGATTTATTTGGATTTAACATGCACTTAGTTTTCAGACTTTAGTTTCAAAAGCTATAGTTTTAATGCACCTCTCCTTCATTCTGTAGCCTTTGAATTGTCAAGAAACTCTGAGAGCAATAACATGCTTGTGTTTGGATTGATTTTAAGAAGAGAGAGAGGGTTTGTTTTTTTTTTAATTAATTCATTCATTCATTTACAGTTTTTAGCAAAAAGATGACAAACTTTTTACCTGGAGTAGTTTCCGCAAGATAACAGAGCTTTGTTTTATTTTGCCATATTTGAGAAACTTGTTTTGGTTCATCTGGAAATTTAAAGGATTTCCCAGTGAGACCAATAACTTCTCCTTTGGGGAATGTAAAAACTGACTGTGTCACCAATATGAGAGGCCCAAAGATCATCTGAAACCAAGACATGCTCATGTTCATTGTGACCTGAAGGAAATACCCCTGGAGAGAGAATTTGAAGAATCCTTGTCTGTTTTTGTCTGGAGTGATCAGCAAGAGGGCACTGGCAGACTTTTTTTTTCCTTCTAAGTAATGTAAAAACAAAGTCAAACTTTTCCTTTAAGTTTGTACCATTGACATTTTAGTATCTTTGCCAGATAGAAATGGATAATATGGATATTTTAGAAGTAACCTCTTCAAAAGATAACTGAGGGAGTTTGAGAGAGCCATTCATTTCATCAACTGTAGTTGCTTAACTTTCCTTTCTTGAAAGTTAATATGGATTTTTTTTTTAAAAAAGTAAAGTCTAATACGGGGCAGTTGCACATCTCCTATATTTACTGAATGTTTTATATTAGAATTTTTTTAGTTTCTTAAAACTCAGATGCATGCCATGAATTTAAGCTTTATAAATCTATACTTATTAATTAAATATTTCCTGTATTTTCTGTGAGGGTACTTGAGTCTGATTTAAAGGTAAACTCAAGCCAACCACCAACATCTTTTGATATATGTATCAATTCTGCCCTGGGTTGTAGAATATTGTAAATAGCCTAAAAGTTAGAATTGAGGGAAATCTCACATGCTGAAATAATAAAGCTGAATAAAACCAAAGTTACTAAGAAAAGTTGATACTTTAATCTTCTGACATCTTATAAAAATACTGAAGTGAAGAGGTGATTATTAGTGATATTTTCTCTATACTAGTGAAGGTGGGGACATTAAGCTTTTGAGCATGTTGTTTAAGATTCTGTGTGACATTGGTAGGTAAGTTATTATATTTATTTATCATCATTAAGAAAGGTCGTGAGCACTTATGAGCATAGTTCATATTATCTCTTGTCTGGGACTCAGCATTGGATCCATCATAAATGACAGCAGTATTTACAAAGCTTTATGAGAAATCCCTAAAATTATGGAGATTAGATAAAAACTAGTTTCTAATTATTCACAGTCTAGCATAAATATTATTAAAATACAATTCCATTTCTTCTGAAAAGAGAAATCTTATTTGTCACTTTTTTTGGCTTATATTCATTTCTATTACTGTTGTAACAATTTACCACAAACTTACTGATTTAAAACAATATACATTTATTATCTTACTGTTCCATAGTTCAGAAGTTTGACAGGAGTCCTTCTGACTAAATCCGAGGTGACGACAGGGCTGTTTTCTTTCTGGAGGACCTAGGAGAGAATCTATTTCCTTGACTTTTTCAGTTCCTAGAAATCCACATTCCTTTGCTTTTAGCTCCCTTCCTCCATCTTTAAAACGAGAATTGTAGCATCTCTCTGACCCTATTCCTGTAGTCCATCTCTTTTTCTGACCCCTGACTTGAAAGGTTTTCTACTTCTGAGAACCCATATGATTAGATTGGGCCCACCTGGATAATCCAGGAGAACCTCCTGTCTCATGGTCCTTAACTTAATCAAATATGTAAATTCTCTTTTGCCAAGTAAGGTAACATATTCACAGGGTTAGAATGTAGACATCTGCCATTATTCTGCCCAGCACATGGCCAAATTGGCCCTTGATTTAGTAATTTTTGTTTGTGGTGTGGGAACTTCTTGCTCTAATCAGTACCCAATTATATGCTGATTTTAGAACTATAGAATGTTAGTTTTTGATGGGAACGTAGAGATTATCTAGTTCAAACCTTCTATTTTAAGGATGAGATATAAAAAATTCACCAGTAAAAGTAAATGATCCACAGGCATTAATTCTTTAATGGTGATGACTGTGTTTCCTAATTTATTATTAAGTTGTTAAAAAGTTTGATCATAATTTTTTTACTAGATTCCAAGGCAGTTTTATGTGGAAACAAGCCTTGTTTTTCTTCTATAATATATTTATTGTTCTCTTAACATATGCCTAAAATTTAATGATGTGTATAAATATATATGATGATCAAATGTTAAGAAAAACATTTAACTTTGGTGTTACAAAAAATCAAAAAAGAGAGAGAGCAGAACATTGGCTTTATTCAAAGAGAAGCGATGCTGTAATTTTTTCTTGCCAGGATTTCCAGATTGTTTCATTTTAGATGTTATAGAATGTCTTTTGCACAGTTATATCTCACAGAAATCTGTTACACAGAATAGGAAGCTTTTATTTCACTACAGTAAGCTCGCTTTTATTTATAAATGTGCAGCATACTTTTGAATGAGAGAAATATCAAGGAGAAAAATGAGGTACATTGTGATATCCCCACACTCAGCAGATGCATCGTGGTGACACATTTCACATTATTTTAAGACCTAAGGAGTTTTTGATGATGTGGCCTAATAAAGGAAAGAGACTTGGGAAAGCAAGTATACAATCTTTCAAAGAGTTTTGAAATTTCCTAGGACCCATAAGATAAAAATGATGTACAACTAAATTTGTATTAATTTCTGATTGGAAATACAGGCAGACCTCAGAGATATCACAAGCTCAGTCCTAGACCACACCAGTAAAGCAAGTCACATAATTTTTTTTGTTTCCCAGTGCAAATAAAAGTTATATTTACACTATAATATGGTCTATTAAGTGTACAATAGCACTGTGTCTAAAAAAATGTACATACCTTAATTTAAAAATATTTTGTTGCTAAAAAATGCTGGCAATCATCTGAGCCTTCAGTGAGTTGTAATCTTTTTGCTGGTGGAGGGTCTTATCTTGATGTTGATGGCTGCTGACTGATCAAGATGATGTTGCTGAAGATTTGGGTGACTGTGGCAATTTCCAAAAATAAGACAACGATGCAGTTTGCCACATCGATTGACTCTTCCTTTTACCAAAGATTTCTATGTAGCATGCAATGCTGTTTGATGACTTTTTTTCTTAATTTCACAGTATTACAGGGGTACAAATGCTTTGGTTACATAAATTGCCTTTGCACCGCCTGACCAACGTGCCCATCCCCCAGACAGTGAGCACTGCACCCATTAGGTGTGGATTTACCCATCCCCTTCTTCCCCCTCCCACCTGCCTGACACCCTGTGAATGTTACTTCCCATATGTGCACATTAGTGTTGATCAATTAGTACGAATTTAATGGTGAGTACATGTGGTGTTTGTTTTTCCATTCTTGTGGTACTTCACTTAGAAGAATGGGCTCCAGCTCCATCCAGGATACTACAATAGGTAGTTCATCATTTTTTTTATGGCTTGGTAGTACTCCATGGTATACATATACCACGTTTTGTTCATCCGCTCATGGATTCATGGGCATTTGGTTTGTTTCCACGTCTTTGCAATTGTGAATTGTGCTGCTATAAATGTTCAAGTGCAGATGTCTTTTGTATAGAATGTCTTTTTTTCCGTTGGGTAGATACCCACTAGTGAGATTGCTGGATCAAATGGTAGTTCTACTTTTAGTTCTTTGAGGTACCTCCGTACTACTTTCCATAGAGGTTGTCCTAGTTTGCAGTCCCACCAGCAGTGCATGAGTGTCCCTGTTTCTCTGCATCCACACCAACATTTGTTGTTTTGGGACTTTTTGATAAAAACTATTCTCACTGGAGTTAAGTGATATCTCACTGTGGTTTAGATTTGCATTTCTCTGATAATTAGAGATGTTGAGCAATTTTTCATATGTTTTTTGTCCATTAGTCTGTCTTCTTTTGAAAAGTTTCTGTTCATGTCCTTTGCCCACTTTTTAATGGGATTGTTTGATTTTTTTTGCTGAGTTTCCTGAGTTCTATATAGATTCTAGTTATCAGCCCTTTATCAGATGTGTAGCATGCAAATTTTTTCTCCCATTCTGTAGTCTGTCTATTCACTCTACTGATAATTTATTTGGCTGTGAAGAAGCTTTTAAGTTTGATCAGGTCCCATTTATTTGTTTTTGTTGATGCTGCAATTGCTTGTGGGGTCTTCATAAATTCTTTGCCTAGTCTGATGTCTATAAGAATTTTTCCAACATTTTCTTCTAGAATTCTATGGTTTCATGCCTTAGGTTTAAGTCTGTTATCCATCACGAGTTAATTTTTGTGAGTGGTGAGAGGTGTAGATCCTGTTTCAGTCTTCTACATGTGGCTATCCAACTTTCCCAGCACCATTAATTGAATAGGGATTCTTTTCCCCAGTGTATGTTTTTGTATGCTTTGTCAAAGATCAGATGGCTATATCGGGATTATTTTATATCTGGGTTCTCAGTCCTGTTCCATTGGTCTATGTCTCTGTTCTTGTGCCAGTTCCATGTTGCTTTGGTTACAGTAGCCTTGTAGTATAGCTCAAAGTCTGGTAAATTGATGCCTCCAAATTTGTTCTTTTTGCTTAAGGTTGCTTTAGCCATATGGGGTCTTCCCGACATTTTGCCCACAGTATAATTGCTTTCAAAATTGGAGTCAGTCTTCTCCAACCTTGTTTCTGCTGCTTTATCAACTAAGTTTATGTAATATTATAGGTCATTTGTTGTAATTTCAACAATGTTCATAGCATTTTCACCAGTAGATTCCATGTTAAGAAACCACTTTCTTTGCTCATCCTTAGAAGTAACTCCTCATCTGTTAAAGTTTTATCTGGAGTTTGCAGCAATTCAGTCACATTTTCAGGCTCCACTTCTAATTCTAGTTCTCTTGCTATTTCTACTACATCTACAGCAACTTCCTCCATTGAAGTCTTGAACCCCTTAAAGTCATTCATGAGGATCACAATCAATTTCTTCCAGACTCCTGTTCATGTTGATATTTTGACCTCCTCCCATGAATCACAAATGTCCTTAATGAGAATGGTGAATTATTTCCAGAAGGTTTTCAATGTACTTTGCCCAAATCCATCAGAGATATCACTATCTGTAGCATCTGTAGCCTTACAAAATGTATTTCTTATAAAATAAGGCTTGAAAGTTGAAATGCCTCTTTGATCCAAAGTCTGCAGAATGGATGCTGTGTTAGCAGGCATGAAAACAACATTAATCTCCTTGTACATCTCCATCAGAGCTCTTAGGTGACTAGTTGCTTTGTTAATAAGCTGTGATATTTTAAAAGGAATCTTTTTTTTTTCCCTGACCAGTAGATCTCAACAGTATGCTTAAAATATTCAGTAAACCATGCTGTAAAAAGATGTGCTGTCATACAGGCTTTGTTATTCCATTTATAGCAGACAAACAGAATAGATTTAGCATAATTCTTAAAGGACCTAATAGTTTTGAAATGGTAAATGAACATTGGGTTTAACTTAAAGTCACCAGCTGCATTAGCCCCTAACAAGATTCCCCCTGTTCTTTGAAGCTTGAAAGCCAGGCATTGACTCCTTTTTCCTAGCTATGAAAGTCCTAGATGGTGTCTTCTTCCAATATAAGGCTGTTTTGTCTACACTGGAAATCTATTTAATCAAGTTCCATTTATTTATTTTTGGTGTTCTATGATTGCCTTTGAGGTCTTCTTCATAAATTCTTTGCTTAGGCTGGTATCTAGAAGAGTTTTTCCAACTTTTTTTTCTAGAATTCTATGGTTTCTTGTCTTAGATTTAAGTCCGTTATCCATCTTGAGTTAATTTTTGTAAGTGATAAGAGATATGGATCCTGTTTTAGTCTTCTACATGTGTCTATCCAATTTTCCCAGAAGCATTTATTGAATAGGGATTCTTTTCTCCATTGTATCTATTTCTGTCTACTTTGTCAAACATCAGGTGAATATGTGGATGGTTTTATACCTGGGTTCTCTGTTCTGTTTCATTGGTCTATGTCTCTATTTTTGTGCCAATACCATGCTATCTTGGTTACTATAGCCTTGTAGTATAGCTTAAAGTCAGTAAAGTAATGTCTCCAGATTTGTTCCTTTTGCTTAAGGTTGCTTTGGCTATTCAGGGTCTTTTCTGGTTCCAAACAAAGCACAGAATTATTTTTTCTAGGTCTGTGAAAAGTGATGTTGGTATTTTTATGGGGATTGCATTGAATCTGTAATCACTTGGGGTAGTATAGACATTTTGACAATGTTGATTCTGCTGACCCATGAGCATGATATGTTTTTCCATTTGTTTACATCATCTGCAATTTCCTTCCTCAGTGATTCATAGTTCTGTTTGTAGGGATCTTTCACTTCCTTAGTGAAATACATTCCTGGGTATTTTATTTTCTTTTTAGCTATTATGAAAGGTATTGAGTCTTTGATTTGATTCTCACCTTGACTGTTGTTGGTGTCACTGATTTGTGTACATTGATTCTGTAATCTGAGACTTTGCTGAATTCATTTATCAATTCCAGTAGTCTCTCAGTGGAATCTTTCGGGTTTTCTAGATGTAAGATCATATCATCAGCAAAGAGCTATAGTTTGACCTCCTCTTTCCCCATTTGGATACCCTTAATTTCTTTCTCTTGCCTGATTGCTCTGGCTAGGACTTCCAGCACTATGTTGAATAGAAGTGGTAGCACTGGGCATCCTTGTCTTGTTCCAGTTCTTAGTGGGAATGGTTTCAGCTTTTCCCCATTTGGTATGATTTTGGCTTGGATTTGTCATATATGACTTTTATAATTTTGAGTTATGCTGCATAGCTAAGGAAACAATCAACAGAGCAAATAGACAACCTACAGAATGGGTGAAAATATTTGCATGCTATACATCTGATGAAGGGCTAGTAACCAGAATCTACAAAGAACTCAAGCAAATCAGCAAGAAAAAATCAAACAACCCCATTAAAAAGTGGGCAAAAGAAATGAATGGAAGCTTTTGATGCCCAATAAGCATATGAAAAAATGCTCAACGTCACTGATCATCACAGAAATGCAAATCAAAACCACAATGAGATATCACCTAAACCCAGTGAGAGTGGCTTTTATCAAAAAGTCCCAAAACAATAGATGCTGGTGTGGATGTGGAGAGAAAGTAACATTTACACACTGTTGATGGGACTGCAAACTAGTGCAACTACTGTGGAAAATAGTATGGAGATTCCTCAAAGAACTAAAAGTAGAACTACAATTTGATCCAGCATTGCCACTCCTGGGTATTTATCCAAGGGAAAAAAAGTCATTTTATCAAAAAGGCACTTGCACAAGAATGTTTATTGCAGCACAAATCACAATCGCAAAGATGTGGAGTTAACCCAAGTGCCCATTAATTCATGAATGGGTTAATAAAATGTGGTATATATATACACCGTGGAATAATACTCAGCCTTAACAAATGAATAAATACCTTTTGCAACAATCTGGATGGAATTGGAGACCATCCTTCTAAGCGAAGTGTCACAAGAATGGAGAAACAAATGCCACAGTTACTCATTATTAAATTGGGAATAACCTATTAGCATTCATGTGCACAGACGGAAGTAAAACTTAATGGAAATCAAGCAGGTGGGAGGGTAGAGGAGGGAATAGGTGAAATCATACCTAACTGGTACAATGTACACTATCCAGGTGATGGACACAGTTATAACTTTGACTTAAGCAGTACAAAGGCAATCCAGGTAGCCAAAACATTTGTACACCCATAATATTCTGAAATAAAAAAAATAAAAATAAAGAAAATCTGTTGTTTAGTGTAGCCACCTTCATCAGTTATCTTAGCTAGATCTCTTGGATAACTTGCTGCAGCTTCTACGTCAGTACTTGCTGCTTCACCTTGTACCTTATATTATAGCATGGCGACAGCTTCTTTCCTTAACCTTAGGAGCCAAACTCTACTGTCTTTTGACTTTTCTTCTTCAGCTTCCTCATCTCTCTCAGCTTTCATAGAACTGAAAAGAGTTAGAGCCTTGTTCTGAATCAGGTTTTGGCTTAACGGAATGTGGTGGCTGGTGTAATTTCTCCAGACCACTAAAAGTTTCTCCATATCAGCATTACGGCTGTTTCACTTTCTTATCATTAGTGTGTTTACTGGAGTAGAACTTTTAATTTCCTTCAAGAACTTTTCCTTTGTATTCACAACTTGGATGTTGGGCACAAGAGGGATAACTTTGGGCCTATCTTAGGTTTTGTGCTGTCTTAACTTTTTTTTGCTAATCTTAATCATTTCTACCTTTGGATTTAAAGTGACAGATGTGCAACTTGTCCTTTCACTTGTAAACTTAGAGGCCATTTTAGGGTTATTAATTGGCCTCATTTCAATATTGTTGTGTCTCAGGGAACTGGGAAGCCTAAGGAGTGGGAGGGAAATGGGGGAACAGACAGTCAGTGGAGCAGTCAGAACACACACAACATTGAGTAGATTTTCTGTCACATGGGTGCAGTGTGTGGTGCCTCAAAACAATTGCAATAGTGGCATCAAATATGACTGATACAGATCACTGGAACAGATACAGTAATAATGAAAAATCATAGAATCACTGAAGAAGTGCAAGGGGGTTAGTAAAAGATGTTAAAATTCCTCAGACATGGCATAACAAAATGAAAGCTAGAGATGGTAATGAAATCTTGGTTGGCAAAAGTGCCCCTTTTAGTATGCACTCCTGTTCATCAGCTCAGTCTCTCACCCCACCCGTGAGACAGTTCCCTGCAGTCTTATCAATCAATGTCTTTTCTCATTTACGGATAAAGGTCACTATTATGTTTGTTGGTCACTCTCTTTTTAAAAAAAATTGTGATTTTCTGTTTACACTCTTTGTCCACGTCTTTTTTTTTGTTTTATTTCATTGCACCCTGAAAAATTATAATTGTATATTAATATACATATGGAGTACACAATGATGTTATAATATATGCATACAATGTGGAATGACTGAATTAAGCAAATTAACATATCCATCCCCTCAAATACTTACCCTTTATTCCTTCTATCTAACTGAAACTTTGTGCACTTTCAACATCTTCCCATTTCCCCCATCTCCAAGCCTCTGGTAACCACAATGGAATAGTCTTCAGGCTTAAAAAAGAAGGAAATTCTGTCATTTGTGACAACATGGATAAACCTGGAGGATATTATGCTAAGTGAGACAAGCCAGACACATAAACACAAACATCACATGGCTATTTCTTTTAAGGGCCTTCATGTTTCTCGGGTGAATTTATGTGAGAATTAATTATTAGATTATTAACTCTTTCCTGTCATATTGTAACAGCTGCTTTCCATTTGTCGTTGACCATTTAATATTGTTGACATTTATACGTAAGAACTTTTTTTATTCTTTTGTAATTTCTTCCATTTAAGTTTAGAAACTTTTTTTTACAGAATTACTTTAATATATATGTATTTGATGTTGTATTCAGTAGGTAGCAAAGAGTTAAACACTTTTTCCCAAATATAATAGTAAATAATCCATTATATCTTCACTATCTCTTGTTTTTGACCAGTTTGTGACACCTTCTTTGTCATATACTAATTTAAAGAAGTGCAGTGGCCTGTCTGTAAATTTGTCTATTTGTTTTAGGGCCACTATTGCACTAATTTACGTATCTCAGCTCTTAAATATGATTAAATATTTAATTTGGCTAATGATCCATTATTCTTAAGCCTTTTCTCTCCATTTATTTTCTCAAACTCTAAATTAATATTTTAAATACTACAAAATAATGTTTGAATTGGTTTTGAAATTATGATATAACTGCATATTAATATTGAGAGAATTGACATTTTTTCAACATTTTCTTCTCTTATTCATTATCTATGTATTCAGAACCTTATTTCTTTATCTCAATAAAAATATGAAATTTTCCCCCATTACTGCATCTAGTTATCAAAGTCATTCGTAGGTTTGTGTATGATTGTGTTTGTGTGATTATGTATACATGGTTATGCACTTATATAGATATGTGTTGATTTTGCTGTTTTTGATGGAATTATGTTTCTATTTTAGTTTCTAACCCAAGAATATCTTTACTAATAATCAAAGTAATGCAAAATGAAGGTCCAAAAAATGTATGTACATAGGCAGTTTTTGTTCTTTAAATTAGCATCTCCAAAGACGTAAAATGACAATACAGGCAGAAAGTTTAAATTGGCATGGTGTTTTGGGAAAATAATTTATATGTATGAATCAGGAAACTCTTAACTGCGATATCCCCTATATAGTTATCTATGGAAAGCAAATGAAGAAAAATCTGAATAAGAATTTACACATGAGAATGTTTTATTTTAAATATAATATCTATGCTGAGGACCCCCAAATTTATACTCCCGTCAGGATTACTCCTTTGAATTCCAGATTTATACATTCAACTGCCTGTTTCGTATTTCCACTTAGATATCAAGCTTAAGGATCTGGAAAATGATCATTGTCTTGGCCCTCCACGTTTTCCTCTCGCGATCTGCCCCACACTACTAAATGGCATTGCCTTTCTTCCAGCTGCTCAAGGCAAAAAGCCCGACATCCTTCTGACTCCTCTATTCTCTTATACCCCACAACCAATCTAATAATACATTCAGAACTGACAACTTCTTCCCAACCCCATCGTGGGATATGCTGGCCTAAGTCATTACGCCCTCACCTCTTTTATTGCAGTAGCTTCTCAACTGGAATCCCTGTTTGTGACTTACCCCGTTAGTCTATTTCAACCCAGAAGCCAGAAGGATCTTGTTAAGATACCAATTCTACCATGCTGCTTCTCTGCTCAAAACCTTCTGGTGACTTCCTAGCTCATTTAGAGTAGAAGCCAAGTAGTTGCAATGGCTTTAAAGGCCGACAAAATCTGTCCTCCTGGGATATGTCTGTTCTCATCGCTCTCCTTCCGCCTTCTCAGTCAGTGCAACGTCCTGCTGCTCCTTGAACATGCCGGGCACACTTCCTCTGGGTGCTCGATTAAGCTTTACCCTGGGATGCTCTTCCTCCCTCCCCCAGCCCTCTCACTTCAGGAGCACTTGTTCCCTCACCTCCGTGAGGTTTTTACTCAAATATCTCCATAGTGAGAATTTCTCCAACCCCCTCAATCTAAATGTTTTCCCACCTTCTGATTCTTTCTTTTCTGCTTCCCTACCATATTTTATTTTCCCTCAGCCTTCACCTGTATCAGGCGCACCACATGCTATTTTATCTTTTTTTTTTTTGTCTTTTTAACTAGGATATAAATTCTATAAAGGCAGGCATTTTTGCCATTTTTGTCTCTGTTATACGCCAGGATGTAAAACAATACCTGGTACATAGAAGGCCCTCAGTAATTATTTGTTGATAGTTGTGAGAAATTAGAAATAATCATCAACAAACAATGTTCAATACTAAGCATCTGGCTTAAAAAGCTACAGGCATGCATAGGATAGAATATTATGCGGCCAAAAATTTGTAACAAAAGAAAGTAATATGCTATTACATTAAGTAGAAAAGCTAAATATAAAATAATATAGACAACATATGGTCTTCTATGATTGAAGAAGACAGACTGGATTGAAGTATGCTAAATTTCCAACATAGATTGATCGAGGTAATGTGAATGAATTTTATTCAGCGTCTTTATATTTTTGTGTTTTTCCCAAATTCTCTTTGGTGAGTTGCACTACTTTTTATAATCAGAAAAATGCAATAACAGCAACAACAAAATTCCCCAAACATTCTGCAATTATTTTAAAAACACTGATTAAAACAAACAAAATAACCCTGACATTTGCTTGGCCTTTTTTAAATCATGCATCAATTCAGTCCTATAATTATTGGGCTGCTTCTGTGTGCCAGGCACTGTGGGGAATATAAAGATGAAAAAGTCCCTCCCCTGCATTCAAGATATCAGGTAAGAGAGCAAGGACGCATTCTGCCTATGACAAGGGATCGTAACACAGCCTGTGATAGAGGTTCAGGCAAGTGCCAGAGGACCGGCTGAGCTACTGAGAATGAGATCATTCCTCTTGTTTTGAAAATTTTTCAAAGAAGAGTCTAACCCAATTAATTGCACATTTTGCATAATAGCGTGTATTGATGTATCATACTCAAAACTCACACCAAAGAGCCTTAACATTATAGGTAAAAGTGGTGATAGCACACAGGCATGACAAATAGGTAGATAATATACTAGTCTAACCTCAGCCATCCTGGAATTAATTAATCCCCAAACACCCACTATAAATCAAACACTCTGCTGGTGCTGAGGATACCATGCTATGCAAGACTCATTTCCTTTCCTTAAGGGGATAACTGAATTGATTTGAAAACAAATAAGCACGTGGGCATATTAAATAGACGGTGGTACGTGAGGCAAAGGAGAAATATTTAGAAAGACTGTGGTTATGAAAGCCCACTCAAGATGGGATTTTCAGTGATAGATTTGGGGAAGGATTTCCAGAGAAGGTGACATTTGAATGGAGAAATAAAGTATAATCATAAATTTACTAAGACAAGGGAGAAGTCATGGCAGGGGGTGGAGAATGCTGAAGCTTCGGGAAAGAAGAAGTATCATGCAGAAGTCACCGCTAAGAGACATCGTACCTGTCTACACGTGGAACCAGAGTAAGTTCAGTATAACTAAAACCACAGGGTCCAGACGATTAAAAGGAGGAGGGGCAAGTAGTGGGAAGAGATAACTCTGGTGCTTTCTTGTAATGTTAGATGTATTGTGATGTTGATGATTTTTAACATAAAAGATAATGTGAAATATGTACAAAAAATGGATGACTTCTTATGGAATACTAAATGTCTAATTATCTCTCTTTTTTTAAAAAGTGAATTCCAAATGTTTATCCTCTTGGTGTTGTATACACTTAGGAGATCCCCATCATTTCTTTCTGCAAGCAGAAAAACCTTTAAAAACCATAAACATAGTTCTGTTTCTAATTTTTATTTAGGTTCACTGTGTAGGAAACAAATATAATATATGAAAAATGTCTAGGCTAAAATAGACACCTAGTACATGTTAGTTCTTTACCATTCACCAACCAAGAAGGAAAGCATGGAAGAATGAAGAACCTATGTATTTATAGCTAATTGTTTAAAGAAATAGTTTATTTATCTGATACTAATATAGAAATGACTATTTCTGAATTTATTAATATAGATTATGTGACATTGGTCCTTAACTTGATGTCTTTATAATTTTACGGTAGACTCAGCCCAATAAGGTGCATCAAAAACATAATGGGTTTGGAAAGCAGTTTGGGATTAAGGGAAGGTTGTGCATTGCATATACCCAGTGCAATACATTCTAAACAAGGCATTTATATTTAGAATTAATCAGACTCTTAGAGACACATAGTGATTGTTTATTCAACTTGATGCTTCAAATTATCTCTTTCCATAGTCTTTGGAATCAATATGTCAAATAATCATCAAGAGTAATTAGTTTATGCTAAACTCACCATATGAAATTTAAGGATGACAAGACAAATGGTTGGCTGCATTACAGTTCAATTTGTTATTGGGTGATTGGTATTCTAAATATATAACTGCCTCTGATATCATACCTATCCAAACTGCCTTTAAATTCTTACTTCCATATACAAAAAAGAACCTGTAGTGCTATTCGTCAAGGCCTATGACTTTTGAAAAAAAAGAAGAGTGCTTATTGGAAAAAGCAGACACTAAAACTGGGGTGCCAGCAAAGATAGCTATGAAGAATATGTCTGAGTTCTAGGCCAGGTCAAAGCCACAATCTTGCTTAGTAGGAGTTAGAATCTATTAATAGAAACCAGCTCTCAGTAAGACTTCAAGAGACACAGGGCTACCAAACTAATAACTAAATAGCTATTAATAACTAGACCCAAAAGAGTAAAGAGAGTAAAATATGAAGTGTGGAATATCCTTTGATCTTGGATGAGTGAATTCTGCTTTGGATCTGTGTCATTATTAAATAAGGTAAAGATTAGATCTGTAATTCTCAACTCTTTTTTCTTTCTTTTTTAGCAGTAAAACTCATTTTAAACTAAATAATATGTGTACTTAATGCATGATATTTAATATGGTTGAAGCATAAATAGATATGAACATTGAGTCCTGCCTTCTTTGCAGCCTCCGGTCCCAAAGTAACCCCTGATTAATCACACAGGATTCCAAGGAACACAGCTGAGAAACACAGTAGGAGGTTTTCTCTGGTTCTCACCTGTGCTCCGTGGTTTATAGGTAGGCCAACGTTAAGATGAGGGAGGTTCATAGACTTCCCTCTTTCCATTAGAGCATATGAAACAGTTTGAAATTTAGGTATAAAATTAACAAGAGTTTACCTCTAAAACGGGAAACCAGAAACAAGGACAAGAGACCAAGTAAACATAGATCTTTTTGCAACTTCTTTCCACCAATGATAAATACCATTTTTTAAAAAAATTTATTTTATCATCCTATTAACTTAGAATTATTCATTTACAAAGATGTAAAATGTGATACAATCCATGAAATAAGAATTACTAAAAAATTAAAAATCAATAATTACTGTGCACTTGTTCCACACCATATATTTTGTTAGATTCTGGCGGGAAAGAATATAAGTCAATCAAATTCCAAATGATGCTGATCCTGCAGTGACTAAGGAAGGTGGGAAAGGAAAATAAAGAACAAGATGGAGTAGAACTGGACATATATAAAGCATGGACTGAGGAAGGTTTTGGAAGGAGTTATGCTGCTATCAGGAACAAATCTAGTCTAATCAAACAGTGGGGTTTATGCAAAGAAATATAGGTAATGGGTTATACTGATACTGGCGTGGCAGAATTGCCATCTGAGCGATTGGTGACTTCAGTCCAAGAACTTAACCAATCTGTATGGAGCAGGCTAATCTCTTTATTGTAATAGTATCTCTTTTACACAGCAATGATAAATATGTTGGGATTGTGTCTACTGATACGGTACTAACAATGTTCACTCTAATACATAGAAAGATAGAAGGAAAAGAATTTTATATTAACCAGATCTATACCTGTCAGTATGGATAAATCTGACAGGCATATTGTTTATGGTTTTTAAAGGTTTCTCTGCTTGTAGAAAGAAATGATGGGGATCTCCTAAGTGTATATAACACCAAGAGGATAAACATTTGGAATTCACTTTTTTAAAAAAAGAGAGATAATTAGATATTTAGTATTCTGTAAGAAGTCATCCATTTTTTGTACATATTTCACACTATCTTTAATGTTAAAAATCATCAACATCACAATACATTTAACATTAAAAGAAAGCGCCAGAGTTATCTCTTCCCACTACTTGCCCCTCCTCCTTTTAATCCTCTGATCCCTGTGGTTTTAGTCATACTGAACTTACTCTGGTTCCACGTGCAGGCAGGTACGATGTCTCACAATATGCCTGTCAGGTAAAATAGAAAAACATGCCTGTGAAGGTAAAATAGAAAAACAAACCAAAATATACAATATGATATCTTTTATATATTTAAATATATAAAATTTGGAGCCTGTGGTAGACACTGTGATACACTGTTCAAAAGTTCCCTCAAGGAAGGACTTATTGCTCCAGCTTCTGAGAATGTTGTGAGCAGACAACCCCCACCTATCCGTCCCTTCAGGAATTGCCTCAGCTGGAAAGATGCTTTGCTCAAGATTTCACATCCAATAACGGATAGAGACTCAGATATAGAGTCCTGGCCACTTGGACAATGCCAGACAACTGTAATGGTCCATGGCTAACCCCAGGCTCCTCTTGAGGTTGGCTTTTCTTCCTCTTCTCAAACCTGCTTCCTTCCACTCCCTTCCATGAGGTACCTCAAATAAACATCTTGTCCATTAAATTCTGTCTCGGAGTCTGCTTTCTAAGGAACTCAACTAGTAACATGGTGTATGGAAGAGAGATAGCATAGGATTGGGGATAGAAACAAAAGGGAAAAAGAAAAGCCTGTTTAAAGTAAATACGAATAAAATAGGCTCTACGCACTAATTGATGATGATACCGTTAGGGTGGGAATTTGTAACACGGGCGGAGAAAGAATTCTCAACCCAAAGATTAGGAGAGGAAGAAGTAAAAAGTTTGTTTTCCTTTCCCCTCGAGAGAGAGAGGAAAGGGCTTGGCCCAAGAAAAAAAGAAATAAGAAGTGCTGGTGGGAGCACAAGGAGTTCAGGGTTTTTATGGGGATTAAGAGAAAGGAAAAAAATAATTGCTGCCAGCTGAAAGCAGAAACTGGCCATGAAATGGCTGAGTCTGTTTTTCATTTTTTTCCCTCTTCCTTATGAGGTTGGGTTGTCAGGGTCCTTGGAATGTGGTCTGGCAGGAACTGGGGAAGCATCATACTCCTTTTATCAGCTCAGTTCTTTTCAAGTGCTGTGAAAACAAAACTCCGTGGGTGGTTCCTCTTAAAGACAATGAGTGAAGCCACAGGTGATTAATCAAACCCAAGGGGCAGTTGTGCTGAGATCTTTCCCTTTAAAGGGGCAATTATGTGTTGCATGTTTACTCCTCTTTTTCTTTCTGTTAGATAGTTTATTAGCAAAGATACCATGCCACTAAAGAATGATTATGATTAATCCATTTAAAGGCCCATAAAAGAAAATTACCATTATTAGAATTAGGATAAAACAATGTGTACATAATAATATCATGAAAATTGTATTTCCATTTAAGTTTCCTTATGTAAAATAAGTTGAAGGCATTATTATTTTCATTCAGTATAATAAGAAAAATGAGGTTCCCAAAGAGTTAAGTGGCATGCCAAGGTCATGCAGTTAGTAAATAATAGAACTTGAACTAAGACCCTGCCTCCATATTTTGTACTATTACTAAATTGTCTGTGAGATATTCTCGTATTGATAAGCACAGCAGGAATATCATACAAGAGCAAATTGATGACTGAGTCCAATGCAGTTTTCGGAATCTATGTCAATACAGCTACACACTTCAGTCAGAATCTAACAGGTGGTCAGCAGGGAGGGACACCTCATGGGCACAGTATTCTGGGCTCTTTGGGAACAGACTAAGGCAACCGGAAAGACAGCATTCCTAAGAGGACCACCAGTAAAAGAACTAGGAACTTTTTAAGCAGTGATATATCTATATACTCCCACATTGACATAGCATCTACTTAGTATGTGATATTCAAGAAACTCTTGGACCAAAGCAATGGGCTGACTTAGAAAAGGCCTCCCAAAGGTGTTTGTCAATTTTAGAATACAAAAAAAAAAAAAAAGATTGGCTAGATATGTGTATTTTGACAGTGATTTCCATTATTCACTGTTTTCCAATTCCCTGTTAGCCATGAACTGCTTTAACATTTTGATTACATGTATGAGTAATTCAAAATCCAACCTACTGCTTTTATGGAAATACATAAAACAACTAAGAATTCCATGGATTTTCATGGAATTCTTTCCATGCTGCTTTCACTAATATATTCATATTAGCTGTCCAGCTATTTCTTTTCCCTTTTACTGAAGGAGAAATCATACTCCTCTTCTTGTTACTGCTATTTTCTCCTTAAGCTGGGGTGATTTGTGTTTCACTGCCTTTGCTATTCTTTATTTAGTGCTTGCCTCTTAGACACCCTGGGTATCATTCTCTTTATAGACTTTGTTTTTTCTGTTCCTCTTTTAGATCTTGACATAGCTGTTCTGAAAGTCGTTCCATATGCATACATTTCTTAATGTATCCTTAACTCTGCTGCATCATTTTGGAAGATATTAACAGTCAACTTCAATGTTGTATATAGGCCACCTCATCTCATCCCCAGCCAGTCAGACATCAGAGAATACAGACCCAGGGAAAGCTGTGTCAGAACCACTGTGCTCCTTATTTCCCTCTTATAGGTAAAAGGAGCATGTGCGCTTTCCATTTTATTCCCCAGATAACTCTCATCTTTTTTTTTGTCACAGTTGTTAATTATATTTTAACTTGCCCAGTATATCCACAAAATGTAGAAAAGTTATAGATGGCATTTTTCTAAAACATGGAAGTTTCTTAATATAGCAAACTTTTAAAAAAGATTCTGAATAATAAGCATTGATTTATGTCATCTCAATGTTAAACAAAAAGAAAAAGAATTAAAAAATAAACAACAAGATAGGGAAAGAGAAGACTGCCCTGTTTTGGCTTTCAACTGAAAACCCATGTCTACTTTCTACATGCTTTAAAGTTCCTCCTTCTCATTTACTCTCAAGTGGAGAGAACTACACTTCAGACACCACTCTTCTGCTTAGGACATGGAACATCCAATTCATTTATTTGGGAGGAAAGGCAATCCTGACCTTTGCTCTCTTAAGAGATTTTCATAAAATAATATTCAGTCTCAGTACAGCCCATTCCTGTGTAGCCCTGATTCAACAAAGATTCACAATTCCACATTTACATTGGAGAGAAAAAACATGTGTGTAAGTGTAATAATAATAACAGAAAGGAACAGGGAGATCCCTTAGAACCATAGTAAGTTATCAGAATTATCAGTTTCTCCCTATCATTTCTTCCATAAAAAATGAATCCATTTATTTTGTAGGAAAATGAATGCTTTGGAAACTTCAATTGTGAAACTAATTTGGCCTTATCTTAAACCCTCATATGAATTAATTTAGAGAAGATGTACATCTGTGTTTGACAGCTAGAGGGAGAGTTCTTGCAGATCAACATGATGGGAAAATATTGTTTTTTATATCTTTAAGATATTTACACTATTTATAATTTTAAAGAAATGTCTATGTGTCAACAATAAATGCAAGAAATTTATTCAAAACATGTAATGTCAAATGGAGTACAAATTGAATGCCTGACTGGAAATAAAGTCAAAGCAATTATTAGGATGTAGAAGTGACTGGATTTTTAATAAGTGCTTAGTTCATGGTAGCAGATTAGATAATACATTTTACACACTAAAATGTAACTATTATATCATTTAAATAATTTATTTTCTCTGTGATGGTGTCAGACATGCAGTAGCCACGCCTGTAGGCTAAACAAAGGCACACATGTGTAAATAAAAACTCTTGGACATGGTAGTTCCACTGCAAAACTCTGATCTCAGAGAAACATCAGTGGAACCTCTGCAATGTTCTTTGCTTGGTCCATACTCCATTGCAGGGGAGGAGGGGATCTCTGTCTGGTAAGGTGGCCTGAGAAACAGTATAAATTAATGAATGTCATCTGCTACTTCTTCTTAATTGCCCTTTCTTATCATATACAATTTCTGTTCCCCAAATCTTGATTTTTTTTTTTTTGCCTCTTTCTTAATTCTGTTTAAACCAGCTGGTTCAAAACAAATAAAAACTACTCAATTTTGTGTCAATAACTTTACTGCTGCATTGTATAACTCTTATTAAAGTTGTCTCTAAGTGCCCAGCACTAATGTTACTTTGGTTTACAGCTTTATTGAGATAGATTTCATATACCATAAGATTCACCTATTTAAAGTGTACAGTTCAGCAATTTTTAGTATGTTCACAAAGTTGTTGATTTCATTTATTTCTAGTATAATTTTTATTATTTCCTCCCTTCCACTTGCTTGGGTTAATTTGCAGTTCTTTTTCTAGTTTCTTAAGGGGAAGTTTAAGATATTTATTTGAGATCTTTTTTCTTTCTTAAAGTTGATATTTACAGCTATAGATTTCTTTCTTTGCATACTTTACCTGCATCCTATGAAATTAGAATGTTATATTGTTGTTACTTATCTGAAAGTATTTGTATTTCCCTGTGCTTTCTTCTTTGACCCATTGGTTATTTAAAGTGTGTTGTTTAATTTCTAGATATTTCTGAATTTCCTAGGATCTGAAAGTTTGGGCAAGGTATTGAGTGTGCTCTGGGGATGGTGATTTTAAAAATTGCAAATGTGGTCAGATCTCTCCGCTGTCTGCAATGCTGCCAGGCTTTGGCTTCCACACCACTGAACTGGGGACAGAGGGGGATGAGAATAATCATTTGTTCTGTGGCTTTTGTTAACTACTAGCATTCTGAAATAGTTTATGTTAGTTTTTTAGCTCATATTTGTGATGTTTCGAAGAATGAGAGTTCATCACTCTGCCATTCTGAGAGTCACTTTCCCAGAATAACTCTTTTCATCTTCACAAAGAGCTTTGCATTAGGGTGAGAGTTAGTGTTATCTCAATTTTTCAACCAACTGAATTATGGTCCAGATATGAAATGGTCTATTCAAGATAGATGCGTGTTTATAACATCGTTAGAAGTTAACCACATATTCTTCTTCTTTTCCCTAGAAAGACATTCTTCCCACCATATAATGGATCATTAACTTTATTATCAGTCACTTAAACCTTAGATGCCTTGACCTGGAAGGAATCTCAGAGATGCCCAGGTCCTAGCCTCTCATTTTACAGATGAAGAAACACAGTCCAAAGTGGTAAAGTGCCTTGCTCATGATTTTATTGCTAGCCACTCTAATACATGCTCTTTGCATTGTATGCTTGCTACAATTGGGTAATGAGTTAATTAGGATATTTGTGATGGCCATAAGGGCACAATCATTACTTTTAAATCAATTCTTTATTCTGATTTTAGTCTCAGTTCAGCCCTACAAATTTCATTTATCTAAAGAGTTGATACTCTCTTTAGCTACATCATAGATGTATTAAACTTTCATGGCTATGTGACAAGTTATCACAAACTGAGCAGCTTACAGCAGCAATGATTTATTAGCTCACCATTCTGTAGGTCAATAATCCAGACATGGCATGTGTAGGTTATCTTCTTAGGGTATCACATGGCCAAATCAAAGTGTTGAAAGGATTCATTCTCATCAGTAGCTTGTGGTGTTCTTCCAAGCTCATTCAGGTTGTTGGGAGAATTTACATCTTTGCACTTGCAGGAATGAGGCCCTGTTCTCATGCTGACTTTCAGCTGTAGGTTTCTATCACCTCCCTGAGACCACTGTCAGTCCTTGCCCCTTTTATCTCCAAAGCTCTCAAGAAAGAATCTCCTTTGCATTGAATCCTGCTATGCTTTGAATGTGTGTCTCCTTCAAAAATCATGTTGAAACTTAATCCCCAATTCAATAGTATTAAGAGATGTGGCCTTTGGGGGGTAATTTAGTCATCAGGGCTCCACCCTTATGAATGGGACTAGCACCCTTATAAAAGGGCTCGAGTTTGGAGGGCATGCTCTCTTGCCCTTCTGTTCCTTCTCATGTGAGGGCACATTGTTTGTCCCCTCTGGAGGGTACAGCAACAAGATGCCATTGAACCTGATGACACTTTGATCTTGGACTTCCCAGCTTCCAGAAAGCTGAGAAATAAATTTCTGTTGTTTATAAATTACCCAGTCTTGGGAATTTTGTTATGGCAGCACAAATGAACTAAGACACGCACTTAGCTTGGAAGTTCTGCAGGAAGAAATGAGTCCCTTTTAAGGGCTGACACATCTGATTAGGTCAGACTCACTCAGTATAATCTTTTCTGAAAATCTGTTGACTTGGCACCTTCATTACATGTGAAAATTTTCTTCACATAAGCATGTAACTTACTGTTTGAATGGATAACCGAAAGAAAAGGAATGTACTCCAGGGAGTGGAAATCTTGGGAGCCGTCTTAAAATTCTGTCTTAATACAAGAGATAAGCCTTCTTTCCTTTTAGAACAGACTGATTCTGCTTTCAGAGAACAATAGTCAGTCCTGTGTGCATTCACTGAAGATAGTACATCACTTCATGCACACTTTGGAATTCTCTATGCCACACCAAGCTGTCATCAAGTTTAAGAAAGGCAGTTTAAAAGTTGAATTTGGATTTTCTAGTAATAGACAGAACAGAATCTGCATATTAAGAGGGGCATATAGGTGAAACATAAAATATATATATGTATATATATGAGATATGATTTATTTTCCTTTAATCAAATTTAGTCAAATTTAAACCAATATTTTATGTGGGTTTGTTAAACATTAGTTGAATAATTTCATCTCCCACCCCAAGGATTTATATTTAGTAACAAATTTCCTTCATAAAATGAAAATTGAAAATGATCCATAATGATGTGCATATAGAAGAATACAGATAACAATTATAACTCAAATCCCATTTAGTACAGAAGCTTTTGACAATTGACTTTCAAGAAGCCCAAAGTAAATCATTATGACTAATTAAACAATATAGCAGGACAATTAGGTTGACTATAACAAGACCATTTTCTCTTCAAAGATACTGAAATGCTTAAATTATTTCCGGGGAGAACTAAGTAGTCCTATTACACAGGATATTTTTCTTTGTCAGTATAAGATAATGAAATTAGAAGTTCTCGAATTGTTGAATAGTAGTTTCAGTTAAAGAGTATGTTTCTGACACCTGTATACTTCAATCTTGTTCTTCAGAAGTTCTAAAAGTCAGTCACAATTTTCCTTTTCTTTCAGCATTTGTTATAATTATTTTTGCTCTATAATGTTGCTAAGTCTTATGACTATAGCAAAATCAAGGACAAATATCTGCATTTTATGTCATTCTTTTCATGAGTTATAAATTTTGACCACTTCCAAGAAGAATCCTAAAAGAAAGACAGTTGCCAAATGATTTACAGAAATCACCATTCTGAAACTTAATTTCCATTTTTAAAAGTTGCTTTCCCTAATTAGGTATGCATCTGGCCAAGGGCTTTTGAAAGTAAAATTATATTCTTTAAATAATACCTGAATATGGGTCAACCAAGATCAGCTGAAGGAGCTGCAGTTACTCATGGAATTCCAATGAGAATTGACCTCCTCTCATCTTTATCTTTGCCAGGGACTGGACTCAAGCCTTTTTTTGATTGTAGAAATTCTGTTCTACTGATGAGTTAAGTCCATCCATAAACTTATCTAAGTGTTTTACCTCTGAAAATGCACAGTCATATAATGACTCCTCTAGATGTTAAGTGATATACATCTGTGTATTCTGACTTGAGGAATAGTTTCAGGACTCCAGCGACTTTACCTTACTAGGAAGGTGATGATCAATTCTGAGGTAGTTTCTGATCAGTACTGAAGTCTACAGAACTCTAAAGTCTCAGAAGTCACCCAGAGGCAATCTATAACTCAGTATCATTGAAGACATGTATTACAGATTATAAAATATATGTAGTAAATCACTCTACTAAGGTAATTGGACAAACACACACATGCGTCAAATACTCATCTATGACCATTTCACTTTTATAGCGCTTAAAGTATGGTTTTTTTAAGGGTAATTATAGTTTCCCAGGATTTCAGGTCACGTATTTCAATCTCCCAGCTAAAGCTAGTCCTCTGCAACCTTCCAGGTATTCTGCTTGACCATGTCTACCAGTGGGAAGCATCATACATTTTATGAAATCCATTCATAATAAAATAAGTAACTCTTGTTAAAATAGGTTATATTAAATTTAATCAAGATCTGACTCCCTCTAACTTACAGCATGGATCTACTTTGCTCTCTAGAACCACAAATAGTTAATTGAGTCTGTCAAATATTTGAAGATGGTTGTCATATTAAACATTGACTTCTGCTTTATTTCTAAATAGTAAGACAGTGAACTTTGTCCGGATTACTTTTGGTAGCAGGAGAAAATTCAAATAAAATTGACTAGTATTTTTTTGAGAATCTACTCTGGTTAAGTCAGTGTGCTCAGAAGTGGGATAGATAAAAAATGAATGAAATATTATGGCTGTATTGAAAGAGCTTACAGTTAACTCAATAGAGTAGCCTATAGTTATCCCTACTTTGTCATTTTAAAATAATAACTCAAAGAAAAACAAGAAAGTTTAGTTGATGACTCAAGCCCAGCAGGATCTATGGTGCCTTTAGGTTATATTAGGATCTAATGCATTTATACATTAAACATCGTATGGTTTAAAGAACTGCCTACAAATTTTTAAATCATGTCCTGTTCATAAAGCATTAGAAGACTTCTTTCCCCACGGCCAACTTTTCAGCTTTCATAAAAAATGCTGATTCTATTGCCATTGTATATTTCTAATTAAATAGCATATTTCTTCTGAAGAGTCCAACCACTCTAGATATTAATAGCAACTACTTTTATAATAAAAATACTCACATATACAGACAGCACCACTAGTAATTGTGATTATCTAGGAGAACAATGGAAGAAGAGTATCACAGATCTTATATTTCAGGTAGCAACACTAAAGAATTTTGAGATTTATTATAAGAAGATATCATATTCATATGGTAGATTACGTTCATTATAGTTTCTGTAACTTCACATTTTAAAATTCTGTTCTAATTGTCTCTTTCACATTGATATGTGCTTAGCAAAGGCTTAAATTAGTCTGTGTAAAACAATATTCCGATTGAAATTCAATTTACTGTCTCCAGGAAAATCAATTATTTGATTCAGCCATTCTACTCATTCATTCATCCATCCACTCATTCAGTGCTAAGCTCTCCATTAACAATACAAAAATGAAAGAGATACAACAAGTTCACTGTTTCATAAAGGAATTGCATAGGTAAATAGCCATATTAAAAGCATTTTGGTCAGCACTATAACAGAGATATATTAAGGCTATACTGGTGGCGCAAAGAAAGGTATAAGTCTTGCCTGGAATGGTCAGGTAACATGTCACAGAAAAAGGAACACAGAAGTTGCAAGATTTCAGCTGAATTTATCCGGGAAGAAGGATGCCAAGTCACATGTGGGCAGCAACTGTGAATATTTTTTTTTACTGCTTTATCCCCAGGACCTACCACTATTCTTCACATAGGGTAGATTTCCATAAAAATGTTCTGTGAACATATGATTTCCAGGCCACAAAAATGGCAAATGCCAAGATGTGGAAGCGTGAAACAGTTTAACAAAATCTTGAAACTCAAATTAGCTAAATTTGTCTGAGATATAGAGATAATGCTAAGGGGGCAGGCAGAGACTCAATGGCATATTATATAGACTTTTTTTTTCCACAAAGATTTTCACCATATATTACCCTCAGGATTTCAATTTACTATTTCTTAACAGTATTATAACAAAGTTTTAGAAACATATCTCTTGTTTTTCCAAGAAGGAAAGAAAAAAAGAAAAGAGGGAGGAAATACAGACGTAAAAGAAAATAAATTACATTTGTCTAAGATAGGGAATGGTCTAGACATTGGCCAACAAGGTTGAGACCAAGAAATGGTCTGATGAAATTTTAGCTTCTACACAATTTCAATTACTTCCACCAGAGCACCTTACATATACATGTATCCAAGGTAAAAACATAATGATAATTTTTATTTTTAAGAAAACAGTGTATTTAGAAACTCCAACTTTAAGGCAACATCCTAGTGCTTTCTCTGCTTCCTCTCACCAGAGGAAAATGACCACTCCCAAGCTTCTTATATGTAGAAACTCTGGAGTTGGTATTTTGTGAAGAAGAGAGCCCAAAAAACAAGTATAAATGTGCATGTTCTTTTTCTTTCTTACAATCATAGTACCACAATAATAACTGTGCCTGTTCTTCAAAGATTTTGCATGTTGGTAATAAAATACTCAAAGTAAAACCAGAGATTTAACTCTTAATCTGTAGTAACAATTTGGTTCTTTGGTTTCTAGGCAGAGGGCTATTTTAAAAACAACCACCACCACAAACTTTAAAATAAACTTTTTGAAAATTATCATGACTTAGACTGAGGAAAAAGTCCCAAATTTTTGCTCCAAAATCAAAGATATATAAATAACATAGTAGATCCTTTCATTTAATCATAGGAAACTTTTTATTGCCTTTTGCCTGAAACAGAAGAAATTTAATATTGGTATGTTACCTGTGGAGATTCTTTTATCTACTTTATGCTTTAAGGCTTAAATAGGAGAGCAAATATAGCCTTATTAACATTCTTCCATAAAAGATCAAAATTAAAGCTTAAATCATCCACAACCCAATTTTCTCCAGGAACTTAGCAATTCCTTCAGAGTTGGGTGCTTACAGAGGCAAATTAATGACAAGGGATCCCTAAGGTGCCATTTGGTGATACTGTAAGCACCTAACTCCATAAGTATTTTATAAATTAAGTGTTGATTATTTGCTTTGCCAAAGAATTCCTTCCTTTACAAGAGGTTCACCAGAGGATTCCTTTAATGAGGTAGCTCCCTAAGTGTATGTAAAACAGGAGACACTAAGTCTCCAAGCTTCCTAGCTCCTTTTAGAAGTTTATCCTGTTTCTGTTTTTAACTTCCTGGATTAAATATTATCTTTATTCAGCTCACGTGGCCTGACCACACTATAAAATTCAATTGAGCACACATCCCCTGAACATCATTGTCCACTGGGCTCTGGATTAGGTCACAGAGTGTACAAAATGTGCAATGCCTGTATCTGCATTTAAAAAATCAGCAGATACCCAACTCTTCCTTCAGAAGGCCTCAACCAACTTTCTTTGTCACCCAAATAATGTAGAGATTGAGTAATTCCCAGTGGTTTATTGTGCTCCTTTTCCTGTTGGCAGAGGAAGAAACAATTCGTTCAAAGAAGATAAATCTTTGTTTATTTTTAATGGGAGACATTATGAAACAGGGGGGTAGAGAGCTTTCTAGGAATAAGAAATGCATGGGAGAAAAAGCAAGGACTATTATGAAGTAAAGGGCATGCTCTGAGAGTTTGAGCAGAGTTAACTGGAACATGGGACTGAGGGGCAGAAAAGAATTGGATGTAGGATAATGGGATGAGATGCAGCAGGTAAAGGGATGCTGGTGTAACTCGGAGTCAGATGCAGAGGACCTTGAATGTGATGCTAAAGAGAGTGGGTTTTACTTTTAGGTAGCAAAAAGCATTAAACAATTTTAATAATTGAATACAGTGATGATTTTATGTGTGTATATATGTTCATCTGACAAGAGATTGATATCCAAAATACACAAGGAACTGAAACAACTCAAGATCAAAAAAACAAATAATCTGATTAAAAATTGGGCAAATAATCTGAATGGACATTTTTCAAAGGAAGACAAATGAATGGCCAAGACATATAGGAAAAATGCTCAACATCACTAATCATGAGGGAAATGCAAATCAAAACCACAATGAGATGTCCTCTCACACCAGTTAGAATGGCTATTATCAAAATGACAGAAAATAACAAATGCTGGCTAGGAAAGGGGAACTCTTACACACTATTGGTGGGAATGTAAATCAGTTACAGCCATTATGGAAAACAGTATGGAGGTTCCTCAAAAAACTAAAAATAGAACTGTCTTATTAATTTAATTTGATTTTAGAGTTGAAGAATCTTCATCTTAGTCAAGGTAGAATTTCTCTTTTTGTACATATTACCTGTTTTCTTTATTCCGCTAATGCTAATGAAAAAAACCCTGCAAACAAGTAATCTAAATCTTCTCATAATTAATTGATTTGTTTATCAACACAAGTCATGTAGACACTAGATCCTACCAGAACGGGCCATTCATTTATTCCAAAGTAGTTCTTTAAAGATGGATGATTGTAAGTTATGTGCTAACACACATGGGAATAAAGCTTTAATCATATTTGCTTAAGTTTCTGGCAGATTTTCAAGGACATAAAAGCCTACATCTTGTATAAGAAAGTTGATGTTTCTATTTAGTGAAACCTTACAGTTTTGAGTTTTTGAATAAGTTATAAAGTGTGAGGCAGAATGGCATGGTTTTTTTTATACCGATGGGCATACGGTAAAATAGAAGGAAAGAGAAAACATGTAAATTCGGGGAAGTGATCATGGAGATGGAGGATATATTTGATCACATTAGAATGTAAGGTAAACATTGTTGAAGGTCCAAAGATCTAGATGATTGCTTAGTTCAAGAGTATTTTGAAATAGCAACTTAGTACCTTTATGCTACAGGGAAATATACTGAGGTGGGAATTGATGAGGTCAAAGAGCAGGTCACTTTCTCTTTCAAACTTGTCAAAGGCTCTTCATGAATAGTTTGTAATTACTTAAATATCTCTGGAAGTATTTTGTGCTGAACAAAGTGCTGCCCATTTATTCTACCCAAGAAGCAGCGAATGTTCACCTAAAGAGAAATCATGCCCCTCCCCATGAAAGGCACTACTTGCTCCCTGAGTAATTTAGTCTATTTCCAGCATTTATAAACAGGCATTCAAATCATGTGGGCGATTCCATGTATTAGTACTTAGCCATGTCGGTGAGATGGGCAGCATCTCCATTCTGGAGCAGCTCCCTGTGCTTTTATTAGCGGCAGCCCATTATAATCCAAGAAAATAATAATAATGGCTGTTCTTAGAATTTGCTCAATGGGAAAAAGAAAACATTTCCTCAAGACTATTGATTTCCCTGATCTGACTCTTTAAAGCAGTAAAAATGCTAGTGTTTAATAGGACTATCAGTGCTAATTTTATCTTTTTCCTAGGTGACTCAGTTACTCATTTGGAATTAAAGCAATAGAAACCTTACTATTTAGACCTCAGGGACTTATATAAATGCTTACCGATGAGAATCATCACCCCAAGGCAGAGCAACAAAGTATATCTGTATGGACAGCTGCATGCAGGAGTGGGAAGGGTAAAGACTTTGGTATAAAGCCAGCCCAGAAGTCCTATACTGCTCAATTCTAGCTGTGTGACCTAAGACAGTTCAGTGTTCCTGGTGTTTTAAATGTGTGAGATAAAGAACCCAGTGATGAACTCACTTTGTAGTTTCTCAATAATCTCAACGATCAATATGATTTTCAAAGATCTATTGATTTGTTTTTCTCTTTGCTTCCCTTTGCCTTGGAATGCGTAAGTTAAAAGTCAACTCTGACGCATAGGTGCTCTGTAGCAGAGTGACTGAGCTGCTTTTTGAAAGCAGAAGCTGTATTCACTTTGAATTTCCTCAGGGTGGCTTGTCCCGCTGATGGGTTGCTGTCTTCAGCTACAGTGACTCTGACTGTGTCTAGAGGGGAAAGCAGGTTTCTCTCTGTTCATGCGTTTCCTGTTCTTAGCAATACACAAAAGGGAGAGAAAGGCCACTTTGATTCTGACTGTAATCGCTACACTATTACTTCAAATTACAATGTTTCTGCAGTGGTCCTTTTACATTAAGACCAAATAGAAAAGTGTGTTTGAGAAACATTTTTTCAATTTGTATACATATTACTTTTATAAAAATGCAACATGATATCATCATAGATCATGTTTTTGTTTCATAAAATGAATTGACTCTGAGACTTGGCCTCATCTCTTGACATACTTTCAAAATTTATTCCACCGCCAACATCCTCAAACAGTTGGTGCATTTAAAGACCATGCATAGGGTGACTAAACACTTAGATCATGTTCTGCATTTTCCTCATTTGTACAACAGCCACACTTCACCACTGTGAAGAATGTGTCTGTGTTGTGCTGCCAGGCAAAAATACAAGTCCCTCAAATGGAGGAAATGGTGCAAGATGCTCAGAGGAAGGTGATCACCAAGAAAGTCTTGAATTCTCAAAGCCTTGGTTTCCAAGTTGAATAATAGGAAACCACTTAAATGGTCTTCCAGTGGCCTAAAACCATCAATGCCTCTTCAAAACTTTACCAAATCTTCTACCAAATTGTAGCTCAGGAAATGACTTGACAGTACTGGTGATAGGGAATATTTATTTTGGTACAGGAAAATTTTGTCTTCATTGTTGTTTTATTCTGGTTAAAGACTAAATTTTTATTTCCAGAGGTAGAATACAAGAGCTCTGTTTTCTCCTTAATATGTCTTTACAATGGGAACAAAGATTCTGTGGTTATGAATAAACAAAAGTAAACATTTTACATACTATTCAATACATCTTTCATCCTCTTTGGAGGGGAAGAGAGTTCTCTAAGTAAAGGAACAAATAGTTAAGTTCTCACCAACAAAGAGATGACATTTTCATAGCCTGACTGTCCCCAAGGAATATCTCAACTGGTGACAGGGTTGGCAGCACTGCCTGCAAGTGTAAAGAACTTGTGAAAGCACTTGGGGGTCCCAGTGCAAAAAGAAAATACAAAATTCCTTTTTCAAAAAGCAGGAAAGATTTGCCAATTAAAGTTTCTAAAATATAAATCTCTTTCTTTTCTTCCATGTACTCTCTCTCAACTGTCAAAGTGTTTTTATTTGCTATTTAATGTCCTTCTATGTAAAGAAAAATTAATACTTTAAATTATTAGCATGAATTTTAATGTTCATCTTTAGGTTGTGCAATGCCAGTTTTAGATGCACACACGAGAATATTTAATGAGCAAAATCACTGAAATATACAACATATGTTTTGTAGCTCATACGTGAATATGTGTTTCATTTTTACAAGAGCAGTGACACTGCTGCACAAAGCTATCTCTACTCTTCTTATTTCGCTTGTTAATACATCTGCATTCTACCAATACTCTCTACTACCTGCAACTTACTGATGAGTAAGAAAAGAATGAGAAAAGAAGCGACTATGCGTTGTTCTATCTTTCCGTGTCCTCCTATGTCACCATTCCAGCATATGTGATTGGCTAGTACCAGGAAAACATGCCTAAGAATGGACTTGATAGAGTTCCTTGGTCATTCGTGTTTCTTAGGAACAATTTTTCTCCATTCAAAGCAAGTTGTAATTCTAACAGAAAGCATAGTACCTTCGTCATAGATGTAATACATTTACCTTGTATTCATTTGGAGTGTTTCTGAACCCCCAAGCATCCTGAGTCCATTGCAATTTTGTGCCCTTGGGGCCTTGCAAATGCTGTACTTGAATGGGAAGGTAAAAGCTAGCAGACATGCATATTGCACCTAACTCATGTGCTCATGTAAATGTCCATTGTCCCATCAGTCTTAAAAACACAAGTCCAAAGACAAAATTATTAAGACTTTTAAGATAGAAACAGCAGAGCATTAAGCCAAATTCAGGGCCCTGCTAAGCACTGGGTCTTGTGCAACTACGTTGATCACAGGCCCATGAAGCTGTCCTTGATGGAGAAAGAGTGGTGACCATTAATATTTGTCCTCTTATCACAGGCTTCCTTGGGGTTAGGACCATGGAGCTGTGACTATTACAGGGCTAACTGGGTTACCCATAGCTCTTATTAACAGCAGCCAGACATTGAGAGGATGTGCTGTCCAAGCCCAAGCAACCAATCAATCTTTAATCACAGCCTTGAATGTCAAAACAGCATATGTGTCTAAATTTAAACTTCTGCCTCGTAAATAGGTCAGATTATCCTGCATTTAGCATAAAGCCTTTAGATCTAATTTATTTGGGGATAAGATAGTTTTAAAAGGGACCTAGTATTACCACAATATGGAATCCACTTAGGAAGACCAAGGCTGGGAAATCATACTTTCTTGGGGGTGCTGTGTAGTATACATCTTCCCACAGGCTGTTCTATTCCTTTCACTTTGCCTTGGCTATCTCCTTGGTTTTCCCTGCTGACTTCCAGCTGCCCAGACTGCCTACATCCTAACTGGCCTGCTTTCCTGTACAACCTGATCAAGCATGTTCCTGGAATGTGTCTCAAACTCTGTTGTCCGGTGCTGCCTTGGGAATGAACTACCCGCATTACAATGGTATAAGAATTGAAAGTAGCTGAAAGTTCTTCAAACATATACATTTGTGCAGGTTGTCATTATAAATGTGAGATTACTTCTAATGGTGGAATTCCACAATTCTGACACAGACTGATAGAGAAGGTCCTTTCTGTCAAAGAAGTTTTATTTGGGTCCCACTAAATCTTAGTAGGGTAGGCAAATGGCTGTCCACATTCTGCATCCTGGAGGCACCATGCCCAGCAGGCATCACTTGCTGTGATTGCATTCACACTGACATGGCGTGTGTAACTCAGTTGTTACCACGCAGTAATGGAATCATCACCCTTTTCTGTTGTCTGTCTTCATGCCTTTGTACTTGAAAGTTTTAGCTAAAATGCACAAGTTAGGTCAACCTTATCATGCACCATCATTTTCCTGTTCCTACAGAGAAAATTTATAGAGAAAGGCCACAAAGTGAATCTATACTCTGAAAAAATAAGTACTAAAGGAGAATAGGATAAAATTTTTAAATGTAGGTAACATGGATAGCCTAAACACAGATGTGTGTCAAATCACAAAATATTATTACTTGAATGCAATATTTAAAAGAAATAAATTCAAAATTTGTAAAGGAAAGTGCCGAAGCATTCACTTTTCACAACAGTACATTTTCTTTCTTCCTTCTCTCCTTCCTTCCTTCCTTTCTCTTTCTCTCTCTTTCTGTCTTTCTTTTTCTTTTCTTTCTTTCTCTCTCTCTCTTTTTTTTTAAGGAAACCATGTTAAATAAAACTAAAGTAAAAGATTGCCCAGTTTGTGGGTTAAAGTCTGCAGTTACCATCTGGAGACACCAGATGGTAGTGATGCATCAGGAAGGTAAAAGGTAACTAGCATCAATTTGCCCTTGAGTATTAGGAATGTAAAGGCTTGCAGGAATCCTGGAAGTATTTGCTATGTATCTTCAAATGAAATGGATCAACAAAGGGTGAATCAGAAAGAAAACAGACTTTGGTAGAACTTTTATTTGCATTTTTAATCCATTGAGAGTAAGTTCTCCTTAACTTTTATATATATGCCACAGCTGAAGAGTAGCCTCTATGATTTCTAGTTTCTGTTTATTTAAAGTGGAGAATGGACATAAAACAGTGAGAGTACAGACTTCTAGATTCCTATCAGTTCTTTCCTTATCTTTTACTTTTGCCTTGCCACCACATAATTTGACTTTTAAAAATTGTGGAGTCATTCAAAGCATCCAAGTTAATTTTCATAACACAACAAAATCGCTTATTCAGGAAACATTTATTTAGTGTTTACTATGTGCCAGGCACTGCTCATGGTACTGGGGTTACAGTAGTAAATTAAAAAATATAAATATTTCCCTTTGCTTAGATTCAAGTATAAATTCCTTTTTTTTTCTTTTTTTTTTTTTGCACTCATATTTCACTGGCTTATATATTATTTTATTAATTTATAGAATCATGACAACAGGTAAAAACATACAGATATAGATTTGGGAATCTACCCTGTTGACACTGGGTGAGCTCAAAACTGAATTGTTGGGAGCAAAAGTGTTGGAGCGTATTAGTAATGAGAGTTCATCATATTGGAGCAATGAACATTTACTGTAATGGAAGAAGGGAGAACATATGGCTATTACTCTTATTAAATGGGTCCGGACTGGGATTTTGGAATTGTGGTCTATAGAGTGCGGTGTGTCCCTGGTACCCTTTCAAGGGAGTTCAGGGTTTGATTATTTTCATAATAGTAATAAGAAATTATTTGCCTGTTTTTAAAATTATGATGACACTTTCACTGATGATACAAAAGCAATGGTAGGCAAAACTGTTGGCACCATAATGTGAGTTAAGAAAATGGCACCAAAATACACTAGTGATCCTTATATTCTTTACTGCTATACACTCCCACTTAAGAATATTTCTGATAAAGCAGTGACAATTCATTTTACTAAATTTTGACCCTTAATTAAGTGGCTTTTAATAATCTGTGTGATGAAATGAAAAGTATGTATGAAATACTTCTTCTGCATACCAAAGTACAATGGCTGTCTCAGGAAGAGGACTTACATGATCATTGGGGTTGTCAGCTGAATTTGCTGCTTTTTTCATGGAATACCATTTTGACCTAAAATAACAATTGACATAAAAGTTATTCAGACATGGATATTAGGCCATTTTCTCAAAAATGAACAAAGTAAATCTGTTACTCAAAGGAAAACTGACATTATCTGTTGCCAAAGAAAAACTTTGAGCTTTCATGTGAAAATTAGAATTTTGGGAAACTTGCGCCTACCACCGTGAGATTGACAACCACCTGATACTTAGAGTTTTTTGATAAGATGGTTAGGGATTTAACAAACTAATATTTTGATATTGTGTAATGAAATGTGTCACCATGTATAAGATTGGCATAATTCAGTAAGCCAATATTTTCCAGATCAGTGCATTATGTTAGAAAATAAGGGTTGGGTAAAAAAAAATCTTCTTAAAAGATAAACCAATGGTTTTACTATAACCAAGTGGGAAAGGTTTATTTATAGGTTTCAGATTCCACATTGCAAGTAACCTTTAAGAAACTACCACTTGCTGAGTTTTATTGTAGTATCAAAGAAGAATATTCAAAATTAACTAAAAAGGCCAAAATAGTCTTCCCTTTTCCAACCAGATCCAGCTCATATCTGTGTGAGTCCAGATTTTCCTCATGTTTCAACTTAAACAATTCATTGCAACAGAATGAAAGCAGAAAGAAATGTGATGCTATAGCTGCCTTCTGTTAAGGTACATATTAAAGAGATTTGCGAAAATGTCAAATAATGCCATTCTTCTTACTAATTGGATGTTTTGTTTTAAAAAATATTTTTCATAAAATGTTATTTCTGTTAACATGTAATGAGTTTATTGCTGTAAAGCAAATTTGTAAATTAATATTTAAATAATTTCCTAGTTTAACTTCAATTTAGTACATATAAATAGATACATATCTATGAACAAAAGCTCTCTGGGGTCTTCAATAATTTTAATAATGTAAAGGGTTGCTGAGATCAAAAGTTTGAGAACCACTGGATTATGTTATAGAGGAGGTCAGTTAGTAAGGTTTAGCTCCTATTTAACAGGGTGTTTTATGAAGGGCTGTATATGCAAACTGACCCCCCAAAGCAGAAAGTAGCTGAGAAACCAAAGAATGAAGCAGACAAATCCAGTTTATCAGTAAAAGGCAATTTACTGGGGCTCTTACAGACCGAAGTGTAGTCTTGGATGGCAGCAAGACAGGTAGATTTCTGTACTGCCACCCTCCAGGCCCAGGACTTATATACCATAGGGAGAGGGAATATGTGGTCCAGAAGGAATATGGAGGACAATTAAAGTTGGCACTTCAGGAAAAGGAAAGGATGCTATGTGCCTGAGAGCCTATAATTAGCCTAAGGGCAAGATTTATGGTAGGTACATGTTTACAGTAACACTAAGGTTGTCTTGGCTTACACAAGAGACAGTAAATAAAGTAGAAATCTTGGAGGCACTTCCAGGACTGGTGTTAATCAGAAGCCAACATGGTGGATTAGCATCCAAGGTGGAGTGACTTTAGCCTCCACACAGGGATTGTAATAAACATGAAGTACCTATTACAGACCACAGTGTTCTCAAACTATTTCCTACATCTGAATCACATAAGGATTTTTTTTTTTGAAATACACATTTTTTGGGTCTCAGCTCTCCCAAAAGGTTCAGGTCTGTTAATCTGGGGTAGGATGGAGGAATCTGCAGATTTTAAAACATACTTTGGGTGATTCTGAGTTTCTCAAAGATTCAGGTTTTATGAGCTATTATTATGAAATAGTAGATGTTCTAACACTAATCCTATAAAAATAATTCTTATTAATTCAAAAGCAATCTATGTCCATTATATAATCTTTGGAAAATACAAATTAACCAAGAGAATAATAATAAAAACCACACGCAAAATCTCTCATCTGTAAATCTCATTACCTAGAGATAACTACTGTTAACACTGATTATAGTTTTAGTCTTGGCTATGTGTATAGGTGTGTGTTTCTGGGTTTTTAAAAATAACAAGGTCTGATTTTCTTTTAATCACTTAAAAAGACATTTAATGAACATCTTTCCCTGACATTAACTATCTGTATAAATATTGTTTCTAAAACCTGGCTATTTCAGAATTATCCAGGGAGGTTTTAGGAATAGTGCTGCCTGGGCCCTAGCACCAAAAATTCTGATTTAATTTTTGAATTATTTCCTATTGGAACAATCAGCAGAAACTGCGGAATAAACGGTTTTAAAGTCTTTATTTTGGGAAGGGCTTTAATATTGCTCTCCAGAAAAGATCTATTAATTTCTACTCTCATTAGCAGAACGAGAAGAGTAGAACGAGGGTGCTGTGCTTCTCACAAGCTGTGGATATTACCAATTAAAAAAAAAATGTGCCAAATTGAGAGTGGAAAAATGTTGACCATGTATGTAAATTTGCAATTGTTTGTGCGCTAGATAGGGTTGAACTTTTCCCGTTTATTGTCTATTTACATTTCTTCTTCTTTGAATGGCCTCTTTACCTCAAACCTTTGGAAGTTTATGTTAAACAGCAATACCATGTTCTTACCAAATATCCCCTGCAGCCACTGCCAAATACAAGATTTGTATGAACTATCAATGTGCCAGTATTCCAATTCTATTTGTTTTCATTGAATCATAACAGTCTTACATTATCCCTTGGCTAAATTTTAAACACTACATGAGGTGTATTAAAAATTGAATTTATATCTTGATCCGATCTGAGCCACCATCCTTAATCCTACCCTCAACTTAAATATTTTATAATATGCTTTATTTTGATTAATTTTAAAAGTATTCGTCATAGGGTTAAACACGTCAAGTAAAAGTATTGGAGAAATCATGTGCTTAAACAGGAATTGAATTGTCAGTAACTATATTACGGCATTGTTTGTTATCACTGAAAAATGTCTTGCAAAATTTAGATAGGCCTTTAGTGAAAAGTTGGGTCTGTTCCTTTTGTAGTCTAGTCTGAAATCACCAACAGTGTGAGTCATCAGAAATGAAAGCCTCAGAATTCTATCAAGTGAATTATATGCTGGCAAAAACTATCACAGGGCTGCCTCTGGAATTTAACGTTACTATTATGTTCGCAGGCATGTTCTGCCTTCGAGCTCACGAACACCAAAAGGGGAATATTTCTGGGAAAAATTCCTAAGACTCGTGTCTCTGTGGGCCTTTGCAATAATACAACCACAATCTGACCATATGTTTCCTTTCAGTATTTTTGATAACTCTTTCGAGTTGGCTTCAGTTAGTCTGTGTTGAAAAAACACACTCGGTGGCTGGCAGGGATGCGTTGAGATGACAGGCCAGGAATTGACTTTCCAGTCAAGGCTAATTTTAAGCTGAACCCCATGACTATAATCTACCCTACAATCAGGGGTGCTGTTGAGAGTAAAGTGGGGCACTGTTTTTACATGGATTAATGAGCATAAACCAGGGTGGGCCTAGGAAATGGGAACACACAGCATGGACACTTGAGACCCAGATGAAGAATGGAGATGCCTAGGAAGTTGCACCAAAGCTGGATCTTGAGGGAGGAGGGAGAGCTAGCCAGGTAAAGAGGCGAAAGGGATTTCCCAACAGAGGCCATGGGGTGGGCCCCTGAAGGACTATTCAGGCCCCTAGGAACATGCCACATACCTGTGTCAGTGGTGGCAGTGGGACCTTGGATGGCTATGATAGTGGAGATCAAAGAGAACCACACTCTGCAAGGCTGATGTGCCCAGCTAGGGAATCTGATGCCAACTGCCCTCTCTCCTTCCCTTCTTATGAAAAAAAGTAATAAAAGTAAACAAAATTCCTGCTGGTATTGCTGAGTTAATTCAACAAAAACACACAAAAAATCAGAAGGACCAGCAAATCCTCCCACTGTTCAGCGGTCAACATAGAAACCTATATTGTATATGTTTAAGATATTTCACATTAATCATAATTGTATCTAGGAAGACTGTGGAAAAACAGTGAAAACAATTGGTTTCCTGTTATGAAAGCAAAACTAAAAGACTATGGAATTTAATATATTTGTTTTAGAAGTACCTTCATATTTACTTGATAATTTATGCCTAGTATTTATTGCCAAAATAAATGTGTCTATTTTTATGTTTTCTGTACTGCTTTAGATTCTTTGTGGAACAATGTGGGGTCTAAATAAACTATAAATTATATATTTTTTAAATGTCCTTATTTTGTGTAATACAAATTGACTTTCTGTTTTGTGAATTTTGAATGAAGTAATATGGTGAGTCATTTTTCATATAGCTTTGTAAACACCAACTCTATTAAAAACCCAACATAGGGAAGGCAAAAGTTCTTGTGCTGAAGAGGATTACTAAACAGTGAAGGAAATGATGTAAACACAAAAAGCAAAATAACAATAATATATTTCAATTGTATTTTGTAACTGTACTGTAGGTTTAGACAGACTATATAAAATTGTCAGAAGAATGCATGGAAACTGGAGTGGTTACAAGACAGATGACTTTGGAGAAGGCAACCTTTGACATAGACCTTGAAAGATGCTTGAAAGGTGGTATGTTTTGTACTGGCAAGGAGGAAGGAAGGCTTAGGGTAAGCAGTAGTTGAAAAAGCATTGGGTATGGGGAGTACGTTGGTCTTCCGGTTCATCGGAAGAAAGAATGGACAAAGTAAAATTTAACAGTAATTAGAAAAAAACTTGTCTATTTTTCTCCCTTCCTTTCTCCTTTTCTAAACATTTCACTAGGAAAGAAAATAGCTGTTATATGGTACCCCCATAATACTAATTTCTCAGCATTGTCATTCCAGGAGCTGCCAGTGATTGATGATGAGGTATTTAGATTCAGTTCTTAAAAGGACAAAGCAAACCACTTTAGTGACTGAATTTTTTTTAACCCGCTATGTGTATTTTTTGATATGTTTTCATAATTTATCAAGAGACTTCAGAATCTCCACGTCACCTGCTCCTCAGATCAGAAGGTGATTGTGGCTTTGGGTGGATATTAATCAGCCACAGCACTGCCTGGTCAGAAAGAGCAAGTGTCCTAGCCTTTTACCTCATGAGACCTTGTCTGTCCATCCAGCGTAGGTCCCAAGGGAACTGCCTTTGGTGGACCGGAGTGCCCAGCATACTTCAGGTGAGATGAAAAGTACGTCTTGTGTTTGGAAGCCTCTCTTTCTCACGTGAGCACTTTTATTGTTAACTTCCTCTTTCCCATTCCTTAAAATTTTATATTATTAACATAAAGAGAAAATCACTTGTGATTACATGCAGGAGTTAAAAATCCGTGGGCAAAATTTTCAAACTACAAATAGCACAAGTTTATATATTCATGCTTTTATTTGACTTCCTTCAAACACAAATGCTGGTTTAATTCATGAATGTGAAATCTGTTATTGGAATACACTTTAGGTGCACCCTCAGAAGTTGAGTTGGCCTCTTGCTGGTGAGTGTGGCTGTGTCATGAGCAGTGTTTCCCATTGCTAGTAAAGGAAAAACCCAACAGAAATATTAACATATGTGTTTAGCAGCTAACACTTCAGCACAGTTTAGTCAAGGAGAATCTGGGAGCAGTACCACAGGAATCTAGGGCAGACTTCGATGCAGAGAAATGCTACTACTCCGTGAAACACTAGAGGTAGGAGGTGAGCCAAAGAAAAATTTTTGTACTTTGCAATGTTTCCTTAATTTGGTCCTGCTCCAACATAATATAATTATACAAGCTGCAGTTGCCAAGAACCAAATATGAACAAAAATGGAAAAGACAAGATGTTTGTAGGGGAGACTATAGGCATCTGGTGTGCAGAAAAAAAGGTCAATAAAATATTCAATTGAGATGACAAATAATTCTAGAATGTTTTTAGGCAGTTGTTGGCAAGGTATTTGCTTCTTTAGGACTGTGTGTACCCAATAGCAACTTTTGTTGAATCAAGTTTCTATTTTGCTTAGACTTTTACTCAATCATATGTAATAAATTAGAGCTTCACCTCCTAAATTATAGTTTACTATTTTCTTAATGTTTAGAAAAATCAGAATCTTCTATAGGCATTTATCAATGAAGCTATCTTTGAATATTTTAAATTATATCAATTATTTACAAAGTATCAAGACTTTGTAAAATACTTTTTACCTTGGTGCAATGTTTCTATGTTCCAAATGATTTTCAGACTTGAAGCTTAAGGCTATGCTGTACCTGCTCCAAATATTTAGAGATATTATTGTGTACCACTTTGAAAAATATTGCACTTTAGTTTTTGTGCTTTTATTTCCAAAGATGACTTGGCAGGAGAAGTTTTAAAGTATTGTCCCTTTTAATAATTTGATCATGGAAGTTTAGGGATCAACAGTGCTCTAACTAAAAAAAATAAAACAAAGGAACCTTTAACCTGAGGGGACAAGTATATTGCTGAAATTTAGTTCTTTGAAAGAAAAAATGTCAAAGATGGGTCTAATAAGCTTTCTTATGTCAAATACTTTTCTGCTGTGTATTTTTAAGGATCTCAGCTATCATCATTTTCCTTTAATAAAACTGCTTATCCTGCATATAACTCTGCTTACATTCTTGGGGGATAAGAAAAGTCATGAAATGAGAGATGAACACAATGTCCTTTCTCCACCAACTTAGATTCCCAAGAAAGTATTCCCTCTACAGCCCAGAAGTGGCCAGCATTAGACTAAGATAATAATGGTACAGACGGTAGATTGAAGTGGAAAACCGTGTTCTACACACGGATTACTTCCAAGATGCGAAAAGTATTAGACTATACTTCCTTTGTAAAATGTTAAGGCCATCTCTTTAATTGGTAATGTGTTTTGACATGACAAAAAACAGCATGATGAAAGCATTTGGGTTTTAAAGCCATCAACAAATCATTTCTTCAAAAAGCATTAATAAGCCTTTGATATCCTTTTGGCAAAGGTGCTGTTATATTGCAAGAAACCAAGGTTAAATATCAATGTGTTAATTTCTTCTCCACGTAGATAGATCGTATCGCTACCTTGCGTAAATTTGTTAAAAGCTTTCTTCTACTTGCCGCATAAATGCCAGACTCTGTAGCATTGGCATATTACACATCAGCCAGGATCATCACAGTCTTATCTTTTTCGCTTAGTTATTTTAGTTCCAGTTCTCTGAAGCAGCTTCATGTCCTGTATATAATATCATTTTCCTCCTATGTTTGCCTCATCAACTCTTACTCATTCTTCAAAACTTAGTTCATTTGGTTCTTATTCCATGAAGCTTTTTCTGAAGAGTATCCTTCTCACTCACTGTCTTCCATCATCTCCTAAATCAAAACTAACCATTCTTTTGGTTTCTTACAATTCTATCTTTCTATTTCTCAATTATGGTGTGTGCAGTAATGTATGTTAAATATATATTTACCTGTCTTTGTCCTTTGAAACACTTGGACTCCTTGAGAACAAGGACCATGTCAATTTCATGACTGTGACTGCAGGACCCAGCACAGTTCCTGCATATTTTAGCTGCTCAGTAAACTATTGAATGAATATTTGAATGAAAATCTTACATTTATATTATGTAATGAAATTTAACAGTGATGTAATATGAAATGATTTGAAGTAAAACATGCAGCAAGAACCTAATTGTGTGAAGACATTGCCAACAAATTGTTTCTTTGGACATAAAGAGAGATATATTTCAACCCATATGCAGAAGAGAGCAAATGGGTGTATCAGTTTGCAAAATCCAAAATAGGCTGTTCAGTAGAATGTACTCTTCTCAATGCCTATATGCAAAGAAGCCAAAATATCTTTAATTTTCTGTGCTAAGGTGATTTGAAAAAGATAAAGGAATAAATGAGACATTTTGCTTTTTAAAATGTGCTTAATTTTTAAATGTTTCTATCCTATATAGTGCTGGGAGCTACAAAATTTCTAATTTGAACCTTGCTTTTTTCCCTTTGAACAAAGTGATTGAAGCATAATTTCACATATTTAAAATGTACTGATTGGTACATTTTGATATTGGTATGCGTTTATAAAATAATCGTCACGATAAGATAGTGAACATTTCAATCACTCACAAAGACCCCTTATGCCCCTTCAGAACTACTCTGCTATCTCTCCCGTCTATATATGAGGCAACCACTGATCTGTTGCCTGTCATGACAGGTTAGTTTACATTTTCTACAATTTTATATAATAGGAATCATACATATGTACTCTTTATTGTCTGGCTTCTTTCACTTAGCATAATTATTTTGAGATTAATCCATGTTGTAGTATATATCAATAGTTCATTCTGTTTATTGATGAGTGGTATTCCATTGTGTGGAATCTATTCTGTTGTTTTTAGGTTTTGGTTATTACAAATAAGGCTGCTATGAAAATTAGTGTGAAACTATTTTAATTGACATATACATTTACGTTTCTTGAATAAATATAATAGCTAGATCTTATGGTTGCTATATACAGTATTTAACTTTTTTAAGAATTTTGGCCGGGTGCGGTGGCTCAGACGTGTAATCCTAGCACTTAGAGAGGCTGAGGCAGGAGGATCGTTTGAGGCCAGGAGTTCGAGACCAGCCTAAGCACAAGTGTGATCCCTCTCTACAAAAAATAGAAAAATCAGCTGGGCATGGTAGCACATGCCTATAGTCCCAGCTATTTGGGAGGCTGAGGCAGGAGGATCCCTTGAGTCCAGAAGTTCAAGGTTGCAGTGAACTATGATAACACCACTGCACTCTAGCCGAGGCAACACAGCGAGACCCTGTCTCAAAAAAAAAAGAATTTGACAAACTGTTTCCAAAGAGGATTTATTTTACATTCCCATCAGTAGTGTATAAGAGGTCTAGTTTCTCTGCATATTCACCACTGGTTGACACAATCACTCTTTAATTTTAGATATTTAGATAAAGTGTCCTTCAAAGAGCAGAATTTTTTAATTTTGTTAATGTTCATTTTATCCTTTTATTGATTGTGCTTTTGGGACTGTACTTAAGGAATCTTTGCCTAATCCATTGTGACAAACTTTTATCCTGTGATTTCATTTAGAATTTTTATAGTTTTAAGATTTACATGTAGGTCCAAAGGCTATAATAATTTTGCATATAGTGGAAGAGAAAATCAAAGTTTATTTTCTTGCATATGGCTATCCAGTTGCCCCAACACCATTTGTTGAAAACATTATCCTCCCTCCATGGAAATGCCTTTGCTTCTTTGCCAGAGTGTTCATATATGTGTGGGCTTATTTATGATCACTCTAGTCTGTTCCATCAATGTTTCTATTTTTTTCCAACACAACACTATCTTGATTATTATAGCTTTATAATATGTATTGAAATGAAATAGCATTAGTCCTCCAGTTTTCAATGTTGTTTGGTTATTTCAGGCCCCTTGCATTTAAATATGAATTTAAAATGATTTTGTCAATTTATATAGAAAAGTCTGGTGGGATATTGATTGACATCACATTGACTTTATAGACCCATTTAGGGAGAATTTATATCTTAACAGCATCAAGGTTTCCTAACCCATTAACACAGGCTGTGTCTTGATTTATTTTTGTCCTCTTTCATTTCACTGAGCAATGTTTACAGTTTTTAGTGTCTCATGGTAACATATCATAGTTACTCTAAACGTTTATAATTTTTATGCTATTGTACATGGTATTTTTAAAATTTTATTTCCAATTGTTTGCTGGCAGTTTACAGAAATACAATTATTTCATATTGTTATTTTATCTTGTAGTCTTACTAAATTCACTTATTGTTTATAGTGACTTCTTTGTAAATTCCATTTGATTTTCTACATGGATGATCATGTTGTCTGCAAATAAAGACATCTTTACTTCTTTTCCAATCTGGATGCTTTCTATTTGTTTGTGTTGCCTGATTTCACTGCCTAGTACCTCGAGTATAATGTTGAATAGAAATGGTGAGAGCAGACATCCTTGACTAATTCCTGATAGGGAGAAAGCACTCAGTTTTCTACCATTAAGTCTGATGTTAGCTCTAGTTTTTTCTGTTTGTTTGTTTTAAATAAATGTTCTTTATTGGGTTGAGTACTTTCCCCTCTTTTCCTAGTTTGCTGAGAATTTTTAATAGGAAAAGACGTTTGACTTTATTAAATGCATCTTCTGTATCTATTGAGATGATCATATGATTTTCCTTTTTTTACTTTGTTAACATAGTGAACTATATAGATTCACTTGAGAATTTTAAGTCACCCTTGCCTTCTTGAAGTGAACTTACTTGGTCATATTGTATTATCCATTTTATATGTTGTTGGATGGATTGGATTTGCTAAAAATAAATTTAGAGTTTTTGATATCTATGTTCATGAGGGCTATTGGTCTATAATTGTCTTTTATTTTAATGCCTTTGTCAAGTTTTGGAATCAGGGTAATATTGGGTTTATAAAATGAATCAGGAAGTAGTACATCACTATTTTAATTTCTGGAAAAGTTTGTGTAGAATTGGTATTTTTTTTTTATTCCTTATCTGTATGATAGAATTCACCAGTGAAGCCACATGGGCCTGAAGATTTTTCACTATGAACAGGGTTTTAGCTACAAATTCAATTTTTGAAATAAATATAGGATTTTTTAGATTTTCTATTTCTCCTACAGTGATTTTTAGTAGCCTGTGTATTTTAAGAAATTTGCCCATTTCTTCTAGGTCTAGAGTGTCAAACTTCCTGGTATAAAGTTGTTCATAATATCTTTTTAATTTTCCTTTTACTATTTGTTGAATCTGCATTGATGTGATATTTCTCATTCCTAATATTGATAATTTATGTCTTCTTTCTATTCCTGATCAGTCTGGCCGAGATATGATAATTTATTCATCTTCTCAGAGATCCAGCTTTTGATTTTTAAAAAATTTTCTATATAGATTTTTTGTTTTCTGTGTCATTGACTTTCACTCTGATATTTATAATATTTTTTCTTCTACGTACTTTGGGTTTACTTAACTCTTCTTTTCCTTGTATATTGAGGTGAAAGTTGAGGTCATTGATTTGCGACCTTTCTTCTCTTCCAACATAGATATTTGGTGAGTAGAGCATTCCATAAATGTAAATTAGGCAAGCTGGTTGACAGTGTTTTTCTGGTCTGTTATATATTTAGTGTCTTTCTGTCTCCTGTTTAATCAATTATTGACGGATGTGTATTGAAATCTTTGACTGTAATTATGGATTTGTCTATTTCTTCTTATAGTTTTTGATTCATGTATTTTGAAACTCTGTGATTGGGTGTGTACATGTTTAAGCTTTTAATATCTCCAGATGAATTGACCCCTTTATCATATGAAATTACTTTTTCTCCCTGGTAATATCCTTTGCTTTGAAGTCTACTTTGTCTGATATTAACATAGCCATTCCTGCTTTCTTTTGATTCATGTTGTCTTACTATGTCTTTTTACATCCTTTTACCACTTGCATCTTTATATTTAAAGTGCATTCTTTGTAGGAAGCATATAACTATATCTTACTTTTTTATCTTTTTACCTAATCTGACATATTCTTTTTTCTCTTTGTTTTGTCTTTTTCCTCCATCTTTAAGTTGACTAATCTTTTTTTCTCAATATCTAAACTTCCATTAATTCCATACTGGGAGTTTTTCATCCCAGATGTTGCAGTTTTCATCTCTAAAAGTTCGATTTGGGCAGTGCTTTTACATCTTTCATATCTCTACATAAATTTTAGAACATATGGAATACAGTTAAAATGACGGTTTTAATATCCTTGTTTACTAATTGTAACATCTTTGTCAATTTTAGTTCAGTTTCTGTTGATTTTTTCTCCTTATTATGAGTCATATTTTCCTGCTTTTTTGCCTGCCTGGTAAGTTTTATTAATTTTCAGATATTTTGAATTTCATCATTTGGGTGCTTTTTGTATTTTTATATATATTATTCATTTTGCTGTGCAGTTAAGTTACTTAGAAACAGTTTCATCTTTTCTAATTTTGCTTTTAAGAGTTGTTAGGCACGTCTGCATCAGTAATCAGTTTATGACAAATTATTCTCCACTACTGAGGCAAAATACATCTGTTTTTGGGCCCATGAATCATACATTTTTCCGGCCTAATTGTAAGAATAGGCATTACTTCCAGCTCGGTGTGAGTGTAAGGCACCAAAGATTTGTTTGGGTGTTCTTTCCCTAGGCTTACATAGTTTTCTGCATTGATCAGGTGAATACTCAAGTGAAAACCTTCTGCACACTTCCAGGATTCACCGTCTTTGCAGTTTTCTTCTCTTGAACTCTATCCTGCAAATTCTAGCTGCCTTTTCCATGCCAGACTCTTAGCCATGCTCCTCAACTCAGAAAATTTTCTGGGCTCCACTTTGATATTCCCTCCCTTTGCCAGAAAACTCTGTCATGGCTGTACGGTGGGGTGATTACAGGGCATGCATTGCTTGTTTCCAGTCTTCCAGAGATCACTGTTCTTTTTTACCTAACGTCCCATGTGTGGAAACTGTTGTTTCAGATAGTTTGTCTGTTCTTTGATTGATTCAGTGAGAAAGATAAATCTAGTTCCTGTTACTCTATGTTTCTAGAAGCAGAAATATGGACCTTATTTTTCGACACGTTAAAACTTTTACAATATGTTTGTTAGCTGTATTAGTGAGTCATCTTGAGGCACCTATGCTCAGATAAAACAGGCCCCAGATCTCCTCGTCTTAGGACAGTTTATTTGTCATTCATGTTCCATGTCAGCTGAGGACCTCTGCTTCATGTGTGTTCTTCATTCTGGTATCTGGGTTAGAGGAGGCCCCTTAATATGACAGGCAATTTTCATGATAGAGAGGAAAAAGGTAAAACAGCTGGAACCAATGGAACCATGGCATTTGAAGCTATTTCCTGAAGTCACATTGGTTACATCCCATTGAGAAAACTGGTCCCAATGGAAAGAATTGTATTCCTCCCACAGAGGCACTGCAAAGCACGTGGCAATGGGAGGGGATGTATCATTCTCTCACAGGGAAGGAGAAAATGAATAATTAGGAATAATAAAAGTATCTACTCCTGTGTCCACTCTTTAAAAGTACATTAGAAGAAAAATAACAGTGAATAACAATAGGATTGTTTTTCTACACAGCATTTTAAGTGCTTACAATGGAAACGGCATCCAACACTTTTTTCATACAGATTTCTCTCTTCAATAGAAACCCTTTTAAAACTATCTGAACAAAGAGCAATAAAATAGAAATATATGTTAAGTAAAACTTTTTCAAACTTTCCAATAACATGTAGTTTAAAATAAGAACTGTGTGGGTTAAAACTCTGCTACGATCTTGACTTAGGTAGTCCAGAAAGGCTGTGAAGGCCACTGGCTCTGGAGGCAGACTGCTGGGATTGAATCTTCCTCCTTCCACTAAGCAGCTGGGAAAATTTAGGCATGTCATTTAACTTCTCTGTGACTGTGTCCTCATTCGTGTAAAGGAATAACAACAGTACCTGCCTCAAAGGGTTAATGTGACTAGTGTAGGAGTTAATATATTTGAAGCAATTAGTATGTAGCACAAAATAAGTACCTGACCCCTCTTTGCTCTTTTCATTACATAGTAAAATAATTGTCTGTGATAACTTACTTTTATCCTAAATATTTGTAAATAATTATAAATTATATGTATGCAGTCAGCCCTCCATATTGGTGGGTTCTGCATCCGTGGATTCACCAACAGTGGATCAAAAATATTCAAAAAGAAATTTCCACAGAGTTCCAAAAAGCAAAACTTAAATATGCTAGTCATTGAGTACTATGTTGACACACGTGAATAAAGTGATGTGTAGGCAGTGTAGTAGGTAGTATAAGTAATCTAGAGATGATTTAAAGTATACCAGAGAATGTACATAGGTTATATGTCAATACTATGTCATTTTTTTTAATGGACTTGAGCATCCGTGGATTTTGTACAGTATTCACAGGGGTTCTAGAACCAGTCCATCACAAATACCAAGGGACAAATATATAAATATAATATGTAAATATAATTTTTAAAATATAAATTATATAAATAAATGCCTATTATTTATCTGATATATAAATGTATATTTCCCTGGGTTAAAAACAAAATAAACCTCCCCAGTAATATCAAATTTTCTTCCCTTCCTAAAACTTGTCTTATTTTGGGCATAGTACAAAGTACACAGTACATAGTTCATGGAGAAGCAGATAATATTTAGGCAGCCTTCTACTGAATAGTACCAAGGCTAGAATTGTAATTCAATTAATGATTTTTGATTAGGCCTAAAACTTAATAAGCAATATGAGGAAACTAATGAGATAAATGTGCTATCTATTTCTGAAATTCTTGACAGTGGTTTATAAATACCACATTTATTCATCTCTTTAGCATTTGATTTCCCGTGGTTTTTCCCAATCATGTCCCATATTTGGATATACTATATATGTCTATAAATCAAGTGTTCCTATTTGCCTCCAAGCAAAGACACACCTATTACTTATATAAAAATAAAAATAAGTTTTTATTTTTCTAACTAACATAATTATTTTTATTCTATTCTAAAAGAAACAAGAATATTTAATTTAGTGTTTGTTTATCATGAATAAATGGGCGGCAATAATGGACAGGAATTTACTAAGCACTTAACCAACCATGTGCCAGATACTCTACAAAGTACATTCATAGATACTAAGTTATTTTCACATAACAGATACTTAAAATTTTAATCATTTTGTCTTGATTTCACCATTTTTAGGATGGTAAATCAGAAACAATCAAAATAGTAGTTTTGAGAATGTACTTGTAGATCATACTTTAAACCCTCAGATTAAAAAAAATTAAACTCTGTTTCTCATTGCAAATATCTATGTACATAGGAAAGTAGTATTCTGATAACTAGGAAGAAAAATAAATATCATCGGCAGACAAGAAAAATACACGGGCCCAGACAAATTTCAGAGGCTTCCCTGGAATGTCCCCTTTGCGATGCTAACCTCAACAGCTGTGATAGCCTCTGCTGAAAGGTATTCATTTATCCAGTTTGGGCTTTTTAAAGTCCATTGTACAATTTACAAGCATTGAAATCTTTTCAAAATACAATTTCATCATATAACTTCCAGGGCTTAAAGCATTTGAAAAATTTCTCAATACTCTTTATGTAAAGGTAAAAACAATTCTTAAATAGTCTTATAAGCACCGTGTGTCATAGCCCCTGCCTGGCTCTCTACTGCGTCTCGTATGATTCTGTCCTGTGTTCTAAGTCTCCCTGCTAAATAGACTTTTTTTTTTCTTTTCTTCCTCTCCTTCTCTTTTTCCCTTCCTTCCTCCCTTCCTTTTTTCTCACCTGCCTATGGCATTTGCTTATTTTTTGCCCTTGGAAACTCTTCATCCCTATTGAATAATTTCTTTTACTTATCCTTCAGATGTCAGCTCAAGTATCACAAAGTCAGGAAATCATTTCTGTTCACGTCTCTCTTGTCGCTCCTTGCAGATCCACTTGCTTCAGAACATGTACCCTAATCTGTAATTGTGTATCCACTGGCTAACGTTTCATGGAAGCAGCCACCTGATCAGTTTTGTCTTGTCATTGACTTACCGGAGTCTACCGCAGGGCCTGACAAAGTGGATGCTCAGTGCTTATTTCCTAAATGAATAAAAATTAAGTCTACACACACCTGTACCCACCTAATTCAGTCCTTGAATGAAGGACTTCTCTGGGATGGGGACTCTAATATGGAAATCAGGTCAATGCAGACACCAGGCTGTGTGTCAGGAGACCTCACTTCTGGTCTTGCCCTTATCATCAACTGGTTGACTTGATAAAGAAACTGTTCTCTAGGTCTCGGTTTTCTTACTTGTAAGATGACAACAGTGAATAGAATGATTTCTGAAGTCCCTTAATATTATGTTATTTTATGTCAATTTTAAATAAAACACGGATTACTTGTACTTTCTGACAATAATTCCATTCAGCATGAGATTGTCCCTTTTTAATAGCACTCACAAGTCTTAGCCATTGATGAAATAACATTCTAAGGATTTCTTAGTTTAAAGCTGAAAGAAATTACTCCACTAATATAAAATGTTTTTTTTTTTCTTCTGGAAACTTACTATTTAAAATTCTCCTAAGCTATTACATTTCGTGCTCCAGTGTCTGAAACTTCCCACTGACCGATCATATAATTACATGGAGAGTAGGATTGTCAGAAAGAACAGAATTTTTAGCTCTTTAAATAACATGAATATGAACTCTCCCATTCAACATTTCCCCGAATGCAAGGTAAAATCTAATAAATGAAATTTGAGATAGTAGGCTTTTATAAGTGCCTATTTGTGTCTTTCATAGGTTAGCCTGTGAGCTTCTTTAGAGCCTGTGCTTGTAGATGCAGCGGAGGAGAAGGAATTAGTTGCATGGCTTTCTAGCTCACATTTGATGATTGAGACATTGCATAGCATTTAATCTCTCTTTAACATCTATTTGGTTTAATGTTTCAGACACACAATATGTAAACTTAAAGAGTCTAATTTTGTCACCTGGTTTTCTTTTTGTTCTTCTCACACCCTTGTTCTTGGTGTTAGAAACAATTCAGTTCTCCATTTTCTTGCTATTGTACTTCAGGCAAAACATTTATATTGCCTAATAAAAATTTTTCACCTATAAGAGGAAAATAATTAAGACTAACTTCATAGAAATGATGGGAAGTTTAAGATGATGTCTTTGATATAATACCTAAACTATAGTAGGTTCCCAAAATACAATAATTATTATTACAGGAATTGCTATCTTGCTACCAAAACAAAGAAACAAACGTGATACATCATTAAATCTGACTTTTTTTTGTCTAAGAGTAAGGTTAAAAAAAAGTTACATGTTTTCTAGTCAAATGCCTTCTTTTTATAGGTAAAACTAAGTTCTGTGAAGATTAAATGGCTTATAAAAGATAGTTCCTGACAAGACAAAATAATGTAGGTCTCTTCAATTAATGTGTCATGCTCTAAGTGACCTGAAGATAGTTCCTAGAGCACGAGACAAGCTCATTTTAGAAAATTGAGGTTGGGTTGCTTTGACATTGATTCTGATTACCTTCTCCGTTAGTACCAATTACCTGAGTACAGAATTTTAATGGGCAAGAACAGAAATGATATTTTCTAGAATTTGATAATATTGTGTAGCATGGCTTTTATTGGCCATAGAACATGGATACAGTGTTTTCCTCAAAATTGTATAATTATTGTGACTGAAACATGATTCATTCACATTCAAATCAGGTACTTATCATCTCATATGACTAAATATTTGTTTGAATTTTAATATTGCTGTACCTAACACCCATCCCTTACAGTCTAATAGTTGTCAAGGAAACTTTGCTGATCTTTCTGATCAACACTCATCTCTCTTGTGTTTAAAATACTTTAAGTACAAATATTCTTTAATTCACTTTCAACAGATAATTATATTCAAAGCATATTAACAATATTTTATTGAACATATACTTTACTTAAGGCTTGCCCATCTGTGATGACGTGTTTCGTTGATTCAAGTCTTTACTAAATGCCAGCAGCACAGGGCTAAGAGTGTTGTTTGGTTTCTCTGCATTACTGCTGCTGTGTAAAGTACATGCGTCTTTAGATATAAAAAATCCAAGGCATCATACTGCGCCCTTTGCTTTGGGAGCTCTCACTCACTAGTGGCAGATTGCTTGGCAGTGATTCAGTGAAAAAGTCAATGGAAAGGGGAAATAAGCTGCTTCCCTTTAGCACTAACTGGGACTTTATCCTATTTTCCACTAAAGTAATCAGGACTTCCTGATGAGTTACCAGCCTTGAGCCCTGGAGTAGGAAGAAGACAGATAGGTACTGAAAGTACTCATGACACTAACTATAGATTGAGGATGGTTTTTCAAGAATATTATAATATCTGGGCTTGCTATATGATTGGTTTAAAGAGAACGTGATAATCAGGGAAGCTGTCAGTGCCAAGATGGCAGGCAAAACTAATAAGAAAGAGTCTCAGAAAGAGTGGAAAATGGTTAATTAGAACGCTTGGCTGAGAAACTTCCTTTGTGAGGTTGTCAGGCAACGCTGTGAGAAGTAGAGGAAGAACAGGAAAGAGGATATGTCCCATTTTGAAACACATTGTGAATTATTATATGGGTAGTGAGGTAACTGCAAGAAATGGGTGAAAATATCACTGAGTAGACTGACGGGGGAGCTCCAGAGGTGACTGACAAAATGTAAGATTATGAATCCCTCCTGACACAGGTTTAACATTGGCATGATTACAAGAGTCATTTTACAGCAGTAGGAACGATATTAACTTTTTCCATGTTTATATTGTAAGATATATCCTAGTTTGTAGTATTATACAATCACTGGTTTCTCACTTTCATATTTTTTGCCTTTATAGGAAGTAATGACATAAATGAGGTAGTTTCTTGAACACTCTCTCTACAAGTGGTTAACAGTAGCTGTTCCTTTTCCACACTACTAACTTTGGAGAGAGTTGGTAAGGAAGACAGCTCACTCCAGTATTGCAGAATGGAATAAGAGGCTCAACTGGCAAAATAAAGCTTTGCTAGTAACATGTTACAAATTTTGATAGGTGCATTTATGCCACCAAAAATTAAAGCTTTCATTAAAGTCAGAAATAAATTCCAGGATTATGGCTGTAGCTAAGCCTTTGTGGCTTATAGGTAACTGCTGTTATCAAAGCTGTAAATGATCAATAGAAACTGCACTCTAAGAATCTCTTCCTCCAGATCTGTCCAGCCACTGATGCCTCACACACATTGATCTTTTTCAGTCCTTGCCAAGTGGATGAATGAAAGTAAATAAGACAGGCTAGATTAATTAATAGATATGTAAATTAATAAATGCTGCTGTCTTAATCAAGATTCTTTTTGTTTACAAGGAATAGATACCACATTGAAATAGTATAAGCCAAAAGGTTAAATTTTAAAATATTATCAAATGATATCAAAATTTCAAAGGAAAAATTAACAAATAAAGCCTTAAGCCGGGTAGAAACCAGAGTATATCTGTGTGGATGGATCTTTAAGAAAAGACTTTCATTGTAACATGGGAGGGTGGCAAAAGAAAAGTGTTCACTACACTGTATAATACAGATGAGAAAGAAACTTATCATAAAACAAATATAAGTTCTGTGGCTATAAATGTATAGATACGTTGATGACTCTGAAATTTATATCTCTATTTAACTTCTCTCCTGAACTCCAGACTTGTATATCCAACTGCCTACTTGCATCTATACTAGGAAGTCTAATAGACATTTCAAAACTAATATTTCCCAACAGAGCTCCTCATATTAATACAGGCCCCTAAAAATGGGTCCTCTACCAAGTTCATCATCTCAGTAAATCACACCTGTCTTTACCCAGTTACTCATGCATAAAAACTTGGAATCATCATTGATGTTTCTCCCTCTCTCTCTCTCTCTCTCTTTCTCTCTTTCTTGACCCATATAAAATATTTTTATCTCTACTGTTAAAATATAATCAGAATTTCACTTCTCTATGCCATCATCATTACCATATGTCTAAGCCACCATCAACTGACAACTGGAGTGTTGTATCAGTCTATTAGATCTTCCTGAATTCAGTCTTCCCCTGACCAATTGACAGTCTATTTTCTTCAGGATTATTCTTTTAAAACTAAGTTCAGGTGCTTACATTATTTTTCTTAAAACCCTCTAGGGTCTTTCTTTTATACTGAGCATATCACCTAAAGTCCTACCTTATGCAACATGGCCCTACTTTACCTGTCTGCCAACTGGCCACCTTTCTGAGTCTCCTACCTCTAATCCCCCTGTTTACTCTGTTCAGGTCATGCTAACTCTATTAATTGGTGCAATGCTCTGGCACCAATCCTTAGGAACTGTTTTGTATTCTTTTATGTGATGGTCAGTTAGGTGTAGCCTTAAGAGGAGACACAGGAGAGGCACAATAAAACAAAGATTATTATATGCACAAGTCTTAGAGAGGGGTCACAGCATTCTAAGCAGGGTCACAGGGAAAGTGCCAATTTTGGTCATGTGGCAGAAGATGCCAGCAAGGTGACAGCAGAGGCTAGAGCCTTTATTGGGGATCCCACGGGAAAGGCAGGATAGGGCAAGGGAAACAGTTTCAGATTGACTGGTTTGAATAATTCTGGCAGGCTCTAAACTATATGGGAGATCCTACCTAGTTGTCTGGCACCTGTCCCTGGGATGATGAAGGCAGAGAAATGTTGCCTCCTGGGGTGGTAGGGCCAGACAGAGGAAGTATGGCTCTAGATGGAGGAGGATTGGTTAGTCTATATGTCATTGGCATGCTCCAGGCTGAGCCTTTTGCTATCTCTAAGAATTGGCCAGCTCCATCCAGGAGGGGTAGTCTCTCCCGAGCCAGAAAGGGCTCTTTTTGTTTGCTTGTTTTGTCTTGTAAGATGTCAAAACATTATAATATACATAAAATTAAAATATATATACATACACACACCCACACACACACAATACAGGAATGCAGAGTCTTCTACATCCAAACAAAGAAAGAGAGGGTAGAGTAGGCACACCTATTTCTTCACCATTTTGCCCTGGAAATGTCACTTACTGGTTTTGCTTACATCTTACATTCAGGAACTAGCCACATGGACACATCTGATGTAAGGGAGGCTGAGGAATGTAGGCCCTGGCTGAGCAGCCAATTCCCTGAAACAGGTCTACACTCTGGAAGTGGGGGGGGGGGCTCTCTGTGCCTCATTAGCTTACCTACTATTCCTTGAAAATACTAAGAATGTTCCCTTGTTGGGTATTCCATTTGATATTCCCTTTGCCTAGAACACTTTTCACAGACCTCTTCATGGCTCATTTGTTCCTTTGGTTCTGGTCTTTGTTCAAACACCACCTATTCAAAGTGGCTTTCCTGACTACCCTTTATATCTTAATAGCAGCTGACTCTAACTTGTGCCTTACTACATATTTACTGTTTATTTCTCTGTCTCCACCAGAAGGGCAGCTCCATGTTTACAGAGATGGCTTGTTTTATTTCCTGCTCTATTCCCAGTGCCAAACACAGTGTCTCACAAGTTGTAAGAGCTATAAATATTTAAATCTACCATTTTGAAAATTAAGAATAGAATGATTACTTCTAAGCAGGAAAGGAAGTATAAATTCTTTGAGCATGTATGCAAGGGTCGATACAGTCTCAGGAAGTGGGGAAGGATATTCTAATCTCAAATTGTATAAATGGTTTCATACAAGATGCCATTCTGAACTGTGGATATTATTTTCCATGAAAGTGGTAGCCATAAAATATTTTGAAGTAGAAAATGACATAATTTGATTTGCCATTAACAAAGGATAATTGTGTTTTGTGAATGCAAAGAGGGACAGGGCACAGACTAGAAAGAGGGAGACCAGGGTATTATATGGGAAAGGGAAGTAAAATGTAATGCAGCACCTAAATTTCTGAGGCAAAGTATTGAGGATTTAATAATAGTACCTATCTTAAAATATTCTTCCAATAATCTTGTAATATAAGCATGGTTTCCCTTTATTTTACAGATGAGAATATTGAATTTCAGAATTCAGCATAAGTAACTTGCTTAAGATTATAGCACCAATCAGCTCAAATAGGTTTTTCTGCCTACAAATTGAATTTTTCTTTTTAGGTATATCATAGCAAGCAATGAAATAGACCCCTCTGAGATTAATAAATCTGTCAGTTGATGCTATGGTAGGATCCTGAGTGTGGGGGAGGCAGTGGAAATGACGGGGGTGACCAGTGAATGGCACTTGATGGCACTAATCAAGATAAAGGCACTGAGAGGAAGAATAGACCTCCCAAGGAAGGTAGTGATGGTTTCAGCTGCTTTGTTTTGGGTCTGAAGTGCTGGGCAACTTACTTTATGTTAATGTGTAGTAAATCATCGGAAATTTGACTTCAACTATTAATTTGTAGATGGCAATAACTTAGCAGCTTTTATTCCACAATTCTTATTTTTGCAAATTATTATTTTTAAGGCTTTGTGATTAATAGTTCTGCTGAAAACTTTTCCCAGCAACTGACATAAAGAAATCCTCCCTTGGACTGAGAATCGGTGGTGTTTGGCCTCAGGAATGTAAATACATTCACACAGCCAGCTTTATCAAGAATCACTGTGTTTCTGTTGTTAGGCCAAGAACAGATTGGCTGAAGCACAGCAAACATAAGTAATGATAAATGGTGGAATATCAAATTAGAACAGGTGTCTAGCAGGGTGCTGCAAGGATTGGTACTGGGCCCAGCCTTATTTAACACTCTCATTAATGATCTGGAAAAGCAGGTACGCGCTGTGTCAAGCTTGGAGAGATGCTGTAAAAACCAGAGGGAAAAGCAATAACCTGCAGACACAATCTAGAATTCCAAAATACAGTTTAGTTTCAAGTGCATGGGGAAAGAACAATGATGTAGTTTGGAACTACAATTAGACGCATGTAATTGGGAAGGAGGTAACAAGATATACAGGTCATCATTTGGATTAATGTTTTTCAACCTTTTAATACATAACCGTAAAGAAATAATAGTATTTATTTGAAATCTTAGTGTAAGAGGAGGGGTCGGCTTAGCTGGAAATGACAGATTAAAAGGTTTCAGCTGTCCCGGGCTTTTTCTAGGTGCTCAAGCACTGAGGGGGCCACTAAACATCTTTCTGCTCCTGTAACCCGTTCAAAGGAAAGTGTTGGTGTGCTCTAAGAAAAGTTCATTTTTTGACAGATATCTTGAGCAAACTTGTGGTTTTGATTAGAGATGGCAATCTAATTTACTTAGAAGGAAATGACATCATTTTGAGTCTTTTCACTTGACATTAATTTTAGAAAACAGTTGTTTCAGAGCCCCCTGTAGAGGTGCCACAGATGTCACAGAGGGCAATTGGAGAGGCAGGTTAAAGAGGAGAAATTATTTGTATCTGTTTCATTATTGTAGTTCCTCTGCAGATGTTGCCAAAAATCAAGGAGAGGGAGAGAACTTTCTTTTGCAGGTGGTGAAAGTGAGGTCCCTGGGAAAGCAAATGACTTGCTCAAGCTTCTGTGTGTTATGCCCAGCACCACATTCTGTGCTCTTTCCCCTTTACCGAGGAAGGTATTCCCTCCAAATATCCCATTTGCTTCCCTACGTTTCCTGACCTCTTCATAATTAGTTGGGGCCATGTGACAAAGTTGGCCGAGTGAAATTTGGACAGAAATGGCATACTTCACTTCCAAAGTGAGTTCATGGAAAGGTCATTGAATAGTCTTCATTTTCTATCTTCTCCTTGCTGCTAGGAATTGTATCTTTCCAGATGGGGAGTTCTTTAACAGCCTGAATCCATGAGCAACTTTGTGCAGGAGAGACCTCATTCAATCTGTGATTAACATGTAGCACGAATGAAAAATAAACCTTTGTTGGGCTTGGAAATTGATTTGTTAATACTGTATTATCTAGCCTATCTTGACTGATGCAATATGAGTAACCAAAATAATTTTTACAAAGAAAAAAGTAAAACAGTCCTTAACAATATGAATAAAATGGCTAAGTTCAAAACTTCTAAAGATTTTACACAATATAAGTCTATAGACTCTATCCAGATAAAGATTAATTTATTGGCATCAAGAATTTCTTTAACGAAGGACATAGTTGTTGGGTAGCAAATCAACCACAAAATACCAATTTACAATAATGTATTGAGAATCATGAGTCATGAAAAAATATAAAGCCTTTTTGTAAATTTATTTATATTTTCAGCCTTACTACAATACTGTAGTACTTCCTTTCATTTGCCCTATTTCCGAATAGAGCACAATGCTACTATTTTGGGAATTATTGAATAAGGCTGTGTTCATTTTCAAAGTAGCCTTCACCTATTTTTAGGTGAGGCTAAGAACATACTTTCTTTGTGATCTTTTTTTACGCAAACTATTATTGATCTTTAATTTTTCATCAGCATGCTTAGAAAGAATCCACTCATTTTCAGTTGATTTAATTTAATACATTTTTTTCTGCATTATTCCAAGCTCCATTATATCTTCTTTCTTCCTAGACTGCAGACACCTACTCACCTTTCCTCTTTGAAGTTTCCTCCACTTCCTCAGCCCCTTTTGGTTTTTCTCACTATTAAAGAGAGGGAAGAGTAAACCCCCTTCCTTCTTCTCCGTCTGCAACCATATTCGCCATTTGCACTTAATTCATATTAACTGAGAATTAACTGAACACTTGAGGAATTGAGAGTATTCTCCCTTTCAAAATCAAATCATGGATTAAAATATGAAGAAAGATCAGTCTAGGCAAGGATGTCAATTCACAGAAATGCTCAGATAGTTCAACCTCATGTTTCTTGGACCTGTGTCAACAGGTCAGAATAGTTCACCTAAATTACATCACAAAAAGGCACCTGCAGGAAAGGTGCAGTCATGTATCTGTATTATTTGGCCCTTTGAATTTGAATGACTTTAGATGGGATTTTCCCTCTCCAGTCGACAACAACCTCTGCTGCTAGATTTCAACCCACCTGCAGCTATTTTATTCATATGTGACTCCCTGCAGGTGTTTGAATTTGTGATCTCTGCCTAAACCATACTGCTTCATTTTTATCTAAAGATCCAAGGTGTGAGCTCATGTATACTTTGGTATTGTAATTCACTTTTCAAAACTTGAATACCTTAATGTTATTACTTCTCTAATGAAAAAATGTGTGTTCTTTTCATAAGTAGGCTCATATTTACTTATCAATAATTTGTGTTTTAGATTCTGCCATGTCTCCAGATATAAAAAGATCAGCTGAGAAACATTAGGCATTTCAGTATAAGAATGCAATGAAAATAAACTGGATAGTGAAATTATTTAAGAAAAACAATACAGAAAATACTTTAAGATTCACAGTATTTGAATTATGCATATAGAAAAATTATTTCCTTTTATTTTTATGAGATTTGAGAGCTGAAAAGGAACTACGTTAGGTAACATGTTTATTAGAGAAACTTTGTATTGAAATGTTGGATTAATGAGTTCTTTGTGTCTCTGTAATTTTCATTTTAATATTTTATTGAAGCCTAATATTCATAGGAAAGTACAGAAGTCATAAATGTACAGCTCTGTGAATTTTCCCACACCCGCACACACTGGGCCCTGATAAGAGAGAGAACATTACGAGAACCTCAGACACCTGTTATACGCCCCCCTCTGTTTCCTCTATGCTTCTCTACTGCATAGGTCCATTTGTTTCCTGGAGGATGTGGGGTGCCATGTGGGTTTGCACTCTGTGGCCTTGGTCATTTTGTCTGGCTTAGGCTCCAGCGTCTGAAGTTGTGGTGCTGTAGGTACCTGTGTGAACATGGTGTAATGAAAGTGGTTTCTCATGGTTAGGAGAGAGCCAGTCATAACTGGTCCCCAGAGCGGGATGCCCTCTACCTGTGGGTCTGTTTCAAGGTGGTGCCATGCTGTAGCAGCTTAGGTTTCAGGGCTAGGGAGCGCTCAAGTTGTCCTCCTACTCTGAAGTAATGTGGCTATGCAAACTCCTGGCTACACTCCAAACTGAATTCAGTCCTGTGAGGACCAGGGCACTCTCCTGTAGCAAGGATTGCCTGTGTTTGTGGTGGCAATGAAGATGGCTGCACATCTCCAGTTTACCTTTTCCTTGCCAGAAGAAGCCCCCCTGACTCTGACCTGACCCTGGCAAATGGGACAGTGTGGCAGAGACAGGATGCCTCGCTTCCCTCTGTTTGGTGCTCTGCTGGGCTTCTACATGCCACAGGAATTTTGTTTCTCCCCTGTGATGTCTAGCATATTTTTCTCAGTCACTCCGGTGGAAATATAGTTGTTTATTCATTGTCTTGGTTGCTTTTTGTGGGGAGAGGAATGAGTGCCAAGTAACTCTAGTCAGCCATCCTGTGGATGTCACCAACGTGGAGATTATTGAACTTAAGAAAATTAAAAGCCTGAGGATTTGTTAGATGCTCGATGAGTCATCTACAGTAATTCTGAGGTCCCTGAGGATGATTACACAACCTAAGAAAGCAGAACTGAGGAGCCACACGTTTCAGTCATGGTTAGTGAATACCAAAAGATCAGTAGATGAAAATAATAAGGAGAGGAACGGCTAAATATAGTAGGGTAAAAACTTCAAAGAAGAATTAATTATTATAAGTGGCCTTGGGGAGCAAGAAGAGCAACCGTATTTTCAGATCCTTAAATACACAGATCCTGGGAGAATGAATATCCTTTATATGAGCGGACAAGTGGGGGGACTGGGGATATGTGCCATGAGGCAGTCTCCCCTAAAGTGGAGAGAGTTATTGAGTGTGCAAAGCGTAATGAAGGGTTGGTGTGATTATTTGGAAGGGCAGATGAAATCTAAATAGTGAGGAAGGGGCTAGTACTTTCAGTCATGAAATGGATAAAATTTTTAACGTGGATTTGAGGAATGATGGCATCACCTGACCTTCAGTTTCTATATGAAACCCATATCAATTGTGAGTTTAGACATAGTCATATTTTTTAAAAAATACTTGTGATACGTCTATTTTGATGTTAGGATGGAAATTAATAACTGTTGAACATGGAGAACTATAAAAATTTTTTGTACCCTTTTGGTAGGTGCATTTGCTTTTTAATCAATACATTTTTCTAATTAAAGAAGACAATAAAATATGTAAAGGAGACTATATTAAGCCTACAATTCCTTTATCAGTAGACTCCTTCTGTTAGTGACTTCAGTATTACTAAACTTTTCTGTGATTTTCATATGGTTAATTTCTTATGTTCCCCTCATGCTCTAATAGCTGTTAACAGAACTACAGTAACATAGCATAACTGAGAAATTAATAATTCTTGAAAGGTTTTCTCTTTTCATTTCTTTGTATGATTTTCATGATATATTATTTACATATTTAATTATACTGATGAACACAAAGTTGGGATTCACAATTTGCTGTATGCCTACACATGAAAGAGAAAATTGACAAACATAAACCATTGATTGTAACATTGTACTTTCTGACTAATCGGTAAAGTCTGAGGTGCCCTATAATAGGCACTTATAACACACACTTTTAACTGATTATCAAAGTGTTTTAAAAGTTATTCATAAAGTGCAGGCTGGTGAAATGTTCTTTAGCCTCATCAGATTACAGAACAGGCAGAAAGATATTGAACAGAAGCTACAGAGCTGTGCTATCCAATCTAACAGTCACTAGCCACATGTGGATATTGGGGATTTCAAATGTGGCTAGATGATATGCTGAATGTGTAAAATTCACACCGGATTTTCAAGACTTCAAAGGAGAAAAGAATGTAAAATGTCTTAATTTTAAAAATACTGATTACATGTTGAAATGGTTGAAATATGTTTGGCTTATTCTGTTAAATGAAATATATTATTAGAATTAATTTCACTGGCTTCTTTTCATTTTTTAATGTGATTAGAAAATTTAAAATTGCATAGTGGTTCACATTTTATTCTTACTGAACAATGATTCTAGAAAGGGTGGACCAACATCAAGTGTAAGTGTAAAATGTCCAATTTTCTTAAGGACTAAGTTTGACTGTCGATATCTCTGACATTTCACTTTGACACTTCTTGTTTTATTTTTATTGTGACAGTACATCCTAGGTGTTTCAAATGTACATTTTGGCTTGTGATTATCTTTTAAAGTTTCTTTAGAGCAATTTTTGTGAAACCATGGATAAGTCAAATATTCATGTTATTTTCGAATACAAGTTCTGTCGTGGAACCATATACTGAGCCGACAGCTCAAAATATCAACAAAGTGCTTGGGAAGGATGTGGCTAATGAACGCACAGTACCTTGATGGTTTGAGAAGTTCTGTTCTGGTGATTTTAATCTTGAAAAGGAGCCACGTGGGCGACCTGAGACCAAGGTGGATAATGATGAGCTGAAAGCTGTAGTGGAAGCAAATCCATTTTAACCTACATGTGAATTAGCAGCAAGGTTTGGAATTACTATTCCAACAATACTGGACCATGTGAAACAAATCAGCAAGGTAAAGAAGCTGGATAGATGGGTTCCACATGAATTAAACGCACCTCAGAAGAGAAATTGTCTCGAAGCTTGCCTTTCTTTGCTGTCACGATGTAAAGGTGAACAATTTCTACACCGTATTGTTATGTGTGATGAAAAATGGATTCTTTCTGACAATTGCAAGCATTGGCACAAAGGTTGGATAAAGATGAAGTGCCAAAACACAGTCCAAAACCAAATATTTATCCAAAAAAAGCCAGTGGTGTCTGTTTGGTGGTCCAGCGCTGATATCACCCACTACAGCTTCATGAAACCTGGTCAATCAATTACAGCGGATGTTATTGCAACCAACTGGACACAATGATGAGGATGCTTGCAATGAAGCAGCCGAGATTGGCCAATAGAGACAGGCCAATCCTCTTGCAAGACAACACTCGACCACATGTTGCACAAACAATGCTGCTGAAACTACAGCAGCTGGACTTGGAAACTCTCTGTCATCCACCATATTCACCAGACCTTGCATCAACTGACTATCACTCCTTGTAGGCTTTGGACCACTCCTTGCAAGTAAAAATATTCAATTCTCAACAAGCTGTGGAAAATGCCTTTCACGATTTCACAGCCACTCGCTCTCCAGGCTTCTTTGCTGCTGGCATGAGCAAGCTACCATTAAGGTGGTGATACTGTGCCAGTAGTTTAGGCACATACTTTGATTAATTATACTGCTTCTTGTTTGAGATATAATAAACTACACTTTTGATTAGCTAGTGGACATTTCATATTTAATGACCTAATATTAAGTGGATAGTGTTCTTTCCTTTCATAGGAATCTCTTGCATACAGGTACTCCAAATGAAATCTTAAGAATCGTCTGTGTTCTTTTACACATAACACCAGTTTTCTTCTATAATATCACCCACACTACCACATATTATCAGATAATATCAAAGGTTACCCTCAGTTGTAAAATTTTGTTCACTTTTCTGTCTCCCACATCTGGTCGGAAGCCTCACACTGAATGGAATAGTTCTTTACACTGCTACCTTTGTAAAGACACAATAGCTTGAATAGGAATAGATATTGCAAATTTCTGTACATACTCTGCTATGGTGGTAGTGATGACTGTTGCCCAACCCGTAACAACTAAGAAATGCCTTATTGGAGGCTAATGATGCTGTGACATTTTGAGCATGAAGTACTGGAGTACTGAAGTACTGAAGTACTGCATGTGTACAAACAGTGTCTGAAGAATTCACAATGTTTTATTCCTAGCAGATACACTGCCAGAAGAGATACTTTCTTGATAGAAGTCCTGTTCCTATTCTCACTCTTCATCTATGGATGTATCTAGTCCTATCTTTTTGTTTTAAAGTAGGTAGCTATCAACCACATGCAAAAAAAATCATACAGTTGCTTGAAGAATCAGCAAATGTAAGAATGAATTGTGTTTTAGCCATTTTATACTAAAGACGGGGTTATCAAAAGTATTTTTCTTTCTTTGTTTTTTTCTTGTATTTGTTTCTAAGATTTTAAAAAATCCTGAAAAAAGTAAACCGAGATAATCTACTCAAGGAAGTGAATGACTCTGCAGAAAAATCCCAGCAATCTACAAAGACATTGAAGCATCCTCTTCTCAATGTACACTGAGTAATTGAAGCATAAACAGAACTGGCTTTTGACAGGATGTCATGTTGGCACAAATTGCTCCAATTAGTAAAGAGAATTACTGCACATCAGAGAATCTCAGCTTGCATATCACACATATCAGAAACAAGGAAAAAGGGAAAAGGCAGAAGCAACCAAGTTTAGAACAGTAGTTTTTTAAAAATGACTTATTAAAGAAATAATAAGCTTTAATTAGGATGAAATAGCAGCTGTATTTATATAGTAAAATTATAAATATCCCTAATGCATTATACTTACACATTGCTGTCTACAGAGGATTACTATGGTTTGGTGAACCATAGTAATGCTATTTTCAGTCATAATACCTTGCTTGAATGGAAAAAAAAAGTAAAATCGTAACTAATCTCTGCAAGGAAATGATGAGGTTTGGTGGTGAGAGAGGCTTACCCTGTGCAAAATGGTGAGGTAGGTGCTTTTAAGTAGAATATACCAGAGCTCTCTTCTCAGGACTTTCTCTTTTGAAAGCCTCCATTCTTCATTCTCAGGGAGCTAGTGTCTTCCTGCTGCATCCCAAATATCCAGGATGCTACCTCAGTGGAGTGGTTGTAAATATCAGTGGACAAAAGAGTAAACCAAAAAAACAAACAAACAAAAAACAATTCTTCAAGTTTCCACCTGCTGAGCTGGCAAGAAATATAATCCCAACTATGTGCTCTTCTGTTCTCTGGACTCCTACAAGAATCCTGTACTTAAGTAGCAGGTCAATTATTTGGCTACGAGATGCTGCTCTACAGATCTGGTCCCTGCCTTCAATTCATGGGATGCTTCTGGGGGCCTCTGAAAGGTCCCTGCTGTGGTTTGTTTCACTTACTATAGGCTGGATAGTCACATCTCTTCTCTCCCTAGCTCTGTGCAAACGTGGATGTAGCTCTCTAAATCTTTGCCCTTCCTTCTTTTACCTATTCCCCATGCTCAGGAGACACTCGACCAGGGTCCCAGTCCTAGAGCTTTAGTCTCTTCCACACCCCACCTTTTAGGCTCACCATTGGAGGAGGTGAAGGACGGTCAAGTCCATTAAGACTTTTAAAAATAAAGCAAATATGTCTTCTTTGTTTGAGATAAGATGTTAACACTAGTTATTTCTTTTTATAACTCTCACTCTTCGATAAGTTTTTGACTATTTCAATCTCAGAATGAAGTTATATTTTCTGTATTCTGTTCTTAATGCCAACTGTTTCAAGTTATTGAACATATATATCACAAAAGACACATCTAGTAGCTAAGTGCCAGACACTGTGTTAGGGGCTCCATAGACATTATTTAATTATCCTTCACAGTACCTGTCTGTGGATATTTGATATTATTATCTTAAGTTTATGGGTGAGGTAATGGTGATCCAAAAAGTTGAAAGGACTTGCTACCTCAGTATACCATGTTGCTGGAATTTCAGAGCAAGACTTTCTCAATCTAGAGCTGTTTATTATGATGCTAGATTTCCCCCTTTATTTGGTCTTACTTGACTTTGCTGTTATTAAACAAAACAAAATATTTTCCCAAACAAGCAAAGAAGAATTGTGCAACTAAAAATTTCAGGAATTGCATCCCTGGCTATTAAGGGTTAACCTGCCGACTCTGTCTTCCATATGCCTTTGCCTGCATTTTTTCTATTGCCTTTCATTGGGAAATGGATAAGTTAAGATTCAGAATTCTTTTCCTCACTGTTAAACTAGAGATCATATGAAAGACCAGTGAAATTTCATATGAAGTGAATACAGTGTACATTAGATGGGGAAACTGTTCCAAACATGACTGATGAATCTTCAGTATATTAGGATAATTTTATGCATTAAAAAAATCATTATATTTGAACTCTCGGCTCTCCCAATATCTACAGTGCATCAGTTTTCCACAGCCAACAAAATGCTTTAAACTTTTATATTTTATTTAAATATATTTAACCTTTGAATTAGTCTAATTTATTTTATTTTAGGATCTCTTCAGATTTACTGAGACATCACTGCATTTGGGGCCTTGGGAAGACATTTCCTGAGTTATATAATTATATAGGTCTGGCATATTATTCAAGAACATTAGGGAACATCCTCAAAAGAGGAGTTTTCTCAGTGTTAGTATCAGAGGGCTTGTAAAATGCAACACTCTATTCAAAGTTCAATAAGCATGCTTGATAATTCTGGAAGATCGTTCATTAATAAATGAGACTCACAGCAATGACTATAAAAAGACTGTTAAGTTAAATCTTCTAGAAGACGTATAGAAAAGGAGAGTGCATGAAGAATAATCATTTAAACGATCTCATTGTTGCCAGAAACATTTTAGTTATTCATTAATTGTAATGTATATGAATCATATGGTATTTTAGCTCACTTAAATACTTTTATGCCATATACATTATATGGGTATTTGGAAGCCACTTAAGTATGACATTATCAAAACAAGATACTCAATCTCAAATTATGGGACAAATTTAAATGAACCAAATCTTTGAGGAGTCTTAAAAACTCAAGTGTGTGAAGAACGCCAGCGGCTGCCTGCGAGCACGGACCGCTCACTCCGAAAACAGCATTGCGAATGACAGAGAAACAACGCCCAACGCCCAGCCCAAGAAAACAGGTACAAAATTTTCACAAAGATCGGAGGGCGCACGGAGCACAGTAGAGCCCAGAGCGCGGGAAGGACGCGCTCGCCAGGTCCGCGCGGCGCGACCTGCCCCCCAAGCGGTTACGCGCCTCCCCATACACGCAGTCAGGGACAAGCCCAGAGTTGGGACAGAGCGGTTGCTCGGGCCGGCGAGCCCTGTGGAGAGGAGAAAGGTGCCAGAGCCAGACACAACTCGCAGCTGCAATATACAGAGACTGCCGAGGGCTGGGGAGGAACCGGGCGGGGACCGAGACACAGCTTCCTGGGACAGTGCGCGGAACCCGCAGGCCGGCACTGCGCCACTAGAAGTCAGCGGGACTGGGCCCAGGAGTTTATCGGAGAGCAGGACACGCCCTTAGAGGCTGCTAGCAACTGCCGGTGCGGCCGGCGGAGAAAAACTGCGCTCCCGGCGCGATCGGAGCCCGGCTGTGCGCCAGGCTGGCGGCGGCCGCCATCTTTACAGCCGCCCGCGCGGAGCCGTGAGCCGCGTCTCTAGCTCCCCCCGCCCCGGCCCGGGGCTCTTCCGCTGGGGCGAGACAGGCTTTGCCTGTGGTGGCCAGGGACAGCGGCATCCGTGGGTTCCAGGTGGGACGAGATCCCGGAACTGTAGAGGTGGGACCTTTGAGTATTGGAAACAGTTTGCAGCTCGTCCATCCGGTTCCGCTACCCCGGCTCTGGCCTCCGACAACTCCGCTCCGTGTCGGTCCTAGTGCCCGCCCCTCAGGTCCCAGCCCTCCTGTACCCCAGAGATCGCTCATTTTGAAGGTTGCTGGCCATAGTGACTCATTTGGTATAACTGCTGGTTCCCATGACAACCAAATACCTCAAGAGCCACAGGCTGAACCAGAGCAGCTCCCCATAATCCTGCCCACTTCAATAGGGAATTTCGCGCCACCCAAGAGCGCTTCCAGCGGCCACTACTCCCCCCTCCCCGTGGGAACATCCCCCCCCCGCAGTGAAGACTGCTGGGGATAGAGACAGCCACCCGCCTCGCCTTGGGGTCTAGTGGTGGAAAAGGGGTGCACAATTGGAGATCCCTCTATCAGCCAGTATCACGCGGAGACGCACATCAGAAGGGCAGCCACACGTGGCTAGATGAGCAACCTCTGAGCTGTGTAGAATTTTCCCAACTCAGCTCTCACACTGCAGCCAAAAGAAATTGTGTTTCTACCTGCACCTCAGGAGGAGCAGGGTCAAAGTAACCCCTAGGAGCTACAAGGCCCCTCCCAAAGCACGGGGCTTTCGCATACCCCAACTGGGGAATCAGAGTCTGCCACGGGCATAACAGAATACCTAGGTAATAGGGAGCGGAGGACTCATATCCTCAAGTACAATTCATTAGCTCAGAGCCCAAGCTGGGAGGTCATTCTCACCACACTCCACTGGGAAGAGGAGAAGACCACAGGTCAGAGTTAATCCAAGATCCACCAAACTTGCTAAAATACACCTAAGGCAATACAGGCCACTACTTCTCTCCCTGCCTTTGCCAAGGAACAATAATTGTGGGCCTGGTGACAGGGCCATAAACTAGCTCTAACACCCCCAGCTCTCAACCAAGAGGCCAGATGACAAAAAACCAGCAAAAGAACTCAGGGGACATGAAAAATCAGAGTGAAAAGTCACCCCCAAAGAAATTATCAGTTCCTCAGCAATGGCTACCAACCCAAACGAAATGGGTAGAATGACAGAAGAGGAGTTTCGCTTATGGATTATAAGAAAGCTCAATGAAATTCAAGAGATAATTGAATCCCAGCACAAAGAAACCACAAGAAAAATGCAAGAAATGAACGAAAAATTCTCCAAAGAAATAGAAATATTATGGAAAAATAAAATAGAAATCCTAGAAATGAAAGAAGCATTCAAGGATCTACAAAACACAGTGGAAAGCCTTAAGAATAGGCTGGACCATGCAGAGGAAAGAATTTCAGAGCTAGAAGACAACTCCTATGCACTAAATAAATCAGTTGAAGAGAAGGAACACAAATACAAGAGGCAGGAAAAAAGCATACAAGAAATGTGGGATTATGTAAAGAGGCCAAACATAAGGATTATAGGTATCCCTGAGGGAGAGGAAGAAAATTTGCATGGGCTGGAAAATTTATTTGAAGGAATAATAGAGGAAAATTTCCATGGCTTAGCCAGAAATCTCGATATCAAGTACAAGAAGCACACAGGACTCCTGGGAGAGTCAACGTGAAAAGGCATTCACCACGCCACATACTTATTAGACTGACCAAAGTAAACACAAAAGAGGCACTCCTCAGAGCTGTAAGACGAAAAGAGCAGGTAACCTACAAAGGGAAACCGATCAGATTAACTGCAGATTTCTCAGCTGAAACCTTACAAGCCAGAAGGGAATGGGGAGACATCATCAATCTCCTAAAACAAAACAAAGGTCAACCCAGAATTCTATATCCTGCCAAACTAAGCTTCTTATATGAGGGAGAAATAAAGACGTTTCCAGATATGCAATCACTGATAGAATTTGCGAAATCCAGACCGGCCCTGCAAGAAATGCTTAGACCTGCATTATACACTAAACAGAGCAACAGACACCCACCTATGTAAAACTACGCAAAAGCTAAAACCCCAGAAACCGGATTACACAATGACGCAAGAGGTAAAACAAAAGATACCACCCAACAGAATGATCAGAAATTTACCCCAAATATCAATTCTCTCAATAAATGTACATGGCTTGAACTGCCCATTGAAGAGACATAGCTTGGCTGAATGGATTAAAAAATACAAACCAAGTATCTGTTGTCTTCAGGAAACACACCTTACACACAAAGACGCATTCAGACTCAAGGTGAAAGGATGGAATACAATTTTTCAGGCTAATGGACACCAAAAGAAAACCGGAGTAGCCATCCTCATTTCAGATGACATCAACTTTAAAGCAATAAAAGTAAAGAAGGTCAAAAATGGACACTATATAGTGGTGAAGGGAAAAATCTCACAAGAGGATTTAACAATCCTAAACATTTATACACCCAACACAGGAGCACCCAGGTACATAAAGCAAATACTGCTAGATCTAGACAACATAATAAGCAGCAATGCCATAATTAGCAGGGGACTTCAACACCCCACTGACGGAACTGGACAGATCCTCCAAACAAAAAACATATAGAGAAATAAAAGACCTAAACAGGACTCTAGAACATTTGGGCCTAACAGATATCTACAGAACACTCCACCCAAATAACACTGAATATACATTCTTCTCATCAGCTCATGGAACTTTCTCTAAAATTGACCACATCCTAGGCCACAAAACAGATCTAAACAAATTCAAAAAAATAGAAATCATACCATGTATCTTTTCAGACCACAGCGGAATAAAATTAGAAATCAATTCCAACAGAAACTCACATCTTCCTCCAAAAACTTGGAAACTAAACAATCTATTGCTGAAAGATTACTGGGTCAAGGAGGAGATTCAAATTGAAATCAAAAGATTCTTCGAACTAAACGATAATGGGGACACAAGTTATCAAAATCTGTGGGATACAGCAAAAGCAGTCCTGAGAGGAAAACTTATCGCCCTAAATTCCCACATCCAAAAGACAGAAAAGTCACAAATCAGTAAACTAACGAATCATCTTAAGGTAATGGAAAAGGAAGAGCAAAGCAATCCTAAAGCCAGCAGAAGAAAAGAAATAACCAAAATCAGAGCAGAATTAAATGAAATCGAGAACAAAAGAACAATACAGAAGATCAATGAAATGAAAAGTTGGTTCTTTGAAAAGATAAACAAAACAGACAGGCCACTTGCCAGGTTGACCAGAAGCAGAAAGGAAAGGACTCCAATAAGCTCAATTAGAAATGAAAAAGGAGAAGTCACAACTGATACCGTGGAAATACAAAACATCATTTTTGAATACTACAAAAATCTCTATGCCCACAAACACGAAAACGTGGAGGAAATGGACAAATTCTTAGAAACACACTACCTCCCTAGGCTCAACCAGGAAGAAACAGAATTTCTAAACAGACCAATATCAGGCACCGAAATTGAAGCAGTAATTAAAAATCTACCCACAAAAAAAAGTCCCGGACCAGATGGGTTCACACCTGAATTCTACCAAGCCTACAAAGAAGAACTGGTGCCTATACTGCAGAAATTATTTGAAAATATCCAGAAGGATGGAATCCTCCCAAACTCATTCTACGAAGCCAATATCACCTTGATACCAAAGCCAGGAAAGGACACAACAAAAAAAGAAAACTACAGACCAATATCCCTTATGAATATAGATGCAAAAATTCTCAATAAAATCCTTGCAAACCGAATTCAAATGTACATCAAAAAAATAATCCATCACGATCAGGTGGGCTTCATTCCCGAGATGCAGGGATGGTTCAACATACGCAAATCTATAAATGTAATTCACCATATAAATAAAAGCAAGAACAAAGACTATATGATCCTTTCAATAGATGCAGAAAAGGCTTTTGACAAAATCCAGCACCCTTTTATGATAAGAACTCTTAACAATATAGGCATAGATGGCTCATTCCTAGAAACTATTAAAGCCATATACAATAAACCCACAGCCAATATCATACTGAATGGGGAAAAATTGAAGGCATTCCCCCTCAAAACTGGCACCAGACAAGGGTGCCCACTATCTCCACTTCTTTTCAACATAGTGCTGGAAGTCCTGGCCACAGCAATTAGACAAGACAGAGGAATCAGGGGCATCCAGATAGGGGCAGAAGAGGTCAAACTTTCACTATTCACAGACGATATGATATTATACATAGAAAACCCCAAAGATTCAACCAAGAGATTACTGGAATTGATAAATGAATTCAGCAAAGTCTCAGGATACAAAATTAATACACACAAATCCATAGCCTTCATATATGCTGATAACAATCAAGCCGAGAAACAAATTAAAGATGCAATACCTTTTGCAATAGCAACAAGGAAAATTAAATATTTAGGAACATATCTAACTAAGGAGGTTAAAGACCTATATAGAGAGAATTATGAAACACTGAGAAAAGAAATTGCAGAGGATGTAAATAGATGGAAAGCCCTACCATGCTCTTGGATAGGCAGAGTCAACATAGTAAAAATGGCTTTGCTACAGAATTTACAGAATCAATGCAATCCCTATCAAAATACCAACATCATTTTTTGCCGATCTAGAAAAAATAATTCTACGCTTCGTGTGAAACCAGAGAAGACCCCGCCTAGCCAAAGCAATCTTAAGCAAAAAGAACAAATTGGGAGGCATATGTCTACCAGACTTCAAACTATACTACAAGGCTATAGCAACCAAAACTGCATGGTATTGGCACAAGAACAGACACGTAGACCAATGGAACAGGACTGAGAACCCAAATATAAAACCAACCTCATACAGTCACCTGATCTTTGACAAATTCCAGAAAAACGTACACTGGGGAAAAGATTCCCTATTCAACAAATGGTGCTGGGAAAACTGGATGGCCATATGTAGAAGACTGAAAGTGGACCCACACCTCTCACCTCTCACAAAAATCAATTCACAATGGATAACAGATCTAAACCTAAGACATGAAACCATAAGAATTCTCGAAGAAAATGTTGGAAAAACTCTTATGGACATTGGCCTAGGCAAAGAATTTATGAAGAAGACCCCCAAAGCAATCACAGCAGCACAAAAATAAATACATGGGACCTGATCAAATTGAAAATCTTCTGCACAGCCAAGGAAACTATCACTAGAGTGAACAGACAACCTACAGAATGGGAGAAAATATTTGCAAGCTACACCTCTGATAAAGGGCTGATAACCAATCTATACAGAACTTAGGAAAATCAACAAGAAAAAATCAAACAACCCTATTAAAAATGGGCAAAGGACATGAACAGAAACTTTTCCAAAGAAGACAGAATAATGGCCAGCAAACATATAAAAAAGTGCTCAACTTCTCTAATCATCAGGGAAATGCAAATCAAAACCACAATGAGATATCACTTAACTCCAGTGAGATTGGCTCATATCAAAAAATCCCCAAATAACAAATGTTGGCGGGGATGTGGACAGATAGGAACACTCATACACTGCTGGTGGGACTGCAAATTAGTACAACCTCTATGGAAAAGAATATGGAGATACCTCAAAGAATTAAAAGTAGAATTACCATTTGACCCAGCAATCCCACTACTGGGTATTTATCCAAAAGAAAAAAAGACATTTTATAATAAAGACATCTGCTCTTGAATGTTCATAGCAGCACAATTCACAATTGCAAAGTTGTGGAAACAACCAAGGTGCCCATCAATACACGAGTGGATCAATAAAATGTGGTATATGTATACCATGGAGTATTACTCAGCAATAAGGAACAACAGTGAATTAACACATCTGGTATTATCCTGGTTGGAGCTAGAGCCCATTCTTCGAAGCGAAGTGTCACAGGATTGGAAAAACAAGCACCACTGGTACTCACCATCAAACTGGTACTAACTGATGAACACTTACATCACACAGGGCAATAACATTCATCTGAGGGTGGGCGGGTGGGAGGGGGGTGGAAGGGATGGGAAAAACTCTCACTGAATGGATGTGGGGAGCACAGTTTGGGAGACGACCACGATTGTGGCTCTGACACGGGCAGAACAGGGGCAATGTGTATGGCCAAAGTGTTGTACCCCCATGATATTCTGAAATTAAAAAAATAAATTAAAAAAAAAAAAAAACTCAAGTGTGATTCCTTCCTGAGTCATTACATGGGGTCATATTCAGGCTTCTCTTCTACCTTGCAGTGATAATACACTGTGCTAAATATATTCAAAAAGTCTGAAGAAACTGCAGGATTTATGTAACAATGCACAGACGTTTGAATTTTAAATGTGTTGTCAACTATTTATATTCTTGTTAGATTTTGCAGGGCAGAGCCAGCCTTCTCAAGACACAAATTAACAGTTAAATGGGTATTCATGTGGCGAAAAAAAATTGATTTAAAAGTAATTTTTTTACAACAAAAGTTGCTTTATAAAATGTTTATATAAAGTTTTAATATATTTATATAATATTGATTTTTTAAATTATAAATTACTTTAAACTTTGTTTCAGTTAGTTTTGAGAAAAGTAATATTTGCCTATCCTTTACTGTGAGCCTGGCCCCATTTTATTCCTATAACCACTTTCTCCACTCATCTCCATAACCACTCCTGAAGTGCATGTTATTCTCATGATACCGATGAGGACTCTAGTTCCAAAGAATTAAAGCATTAACCCAGGAGTACATAAGTTAAAAACAAACAAAACAGAACAAAACAAATAATCCTCATAACATTATATTCCTTAAATCTTTTGGAGGTAAAGTAGAATAAAAACAATTAATAAGAGGAAGCTACACAAGTATTTGAATGTAGATCTGACTAATGCCTATGCTACCATTATTCTAGTCAAGTCATTTGATGAATGTAGAAAATAGTTATAATTACTTAAAAAAAAAATACAATTGAAAGACAAACGATGCTATCTTTACAGTTCTACTAAAAACATTCATTTTCCAAGATTCTATTTCATCTGAAAGAGAATTAAAATAAGAGCTTTGAAAATGACTCAGGTGAATAGCTTCATACATTGTTTCTCAGATCTGTAATTGCTTCTTTTTGATCATGGGCAGTGCTTCGAATAGTTAGGAGCTATGCTTTTGGAAAGTGGAAACAATGCACTATTTCAGTTACTTTTCCCTAACCTCTTCCATGCAATTTATGTGGAAAAAAAAGATTTATTCAAGCCAAAGTTTCTCCTTTTCTGACTCTCCACTGTAAGAACTATAACAAATAGACTGGACTGTGGTACAGGGAAAAAAAAAAAAAGGCACTGTATCCATCAGTGAGTATCTTGCTGTAGGCAAGTCACTTCATACTCTGGTCTCCAGTTTTCTTGTTTATGTGTGTTTTATTTTTAATCTATAAGCAAAGCCATTGGATTAAACCAATACTTTTCAAACTTACTAAAACTGTATAATTCCTTTATTCAAATGAAGTTTTTAGTGGGATTTGATATATAAGCAGATACGTAAGTGAAATTGTATTGTAATAATTTTTCTTGTAAGTTCAAATTCACAAGATTCATTTGTTGCAAAGATACTAAATGAAACACTGAACTCATTTTAATGAACACAAAAAAGTTAAAATCCAAGGTTATTTTTTGAACAGACAAATTATTAAGTTTAGATCCCAATTTATTTCTGTATTCTATTTTGGTTACAGAAAATCCTGCCAGTTTTTTAAAACTTTTTTTTAAAGCGTGGCTTTCTATTTCATGACACTGCAATTAAACTAACCTAGAGATTTGTAAAACAACGCTAAGAAATTTTTATGTCAAAGTTTAATAAATAACAATATTTGTAAACTGCCCACATTCCTTTTAAAATTTCTCCAAGTGAACGGAATTAATGATAGAATTTTAAAGCAGGATTCATTCTCCATATTATACAGAAAATAATTTAAAAATATTTTATATTATAGTCAGTGGTGTGTTGGTAAATGTTTAGTAAGAGGTCCTTCAAATAAACAAACGAAGTAAATAAAGCAAGCCTGTCTTTATACTGCTTGCCAATTTCTGTGGTATAAAATCTTCTAGAGTAGCTGTAACTACCAGGAAGTCACTGAAACATAAGTTGCAAAAAGATGTACCCAATCAGCTCTCCCATGCTAATTCTAGCTGGCTCCAGCACATAATAGGTGAATTAATATTGTTTAAGTTTATAATTTAAAACATTTTAAATACCTTGAATCTCTTTATGAGCTTGAATAGAGATTTCAAAACAGAGAAGTTTACTTTTTGTGCCTTATATATCTAAACTTGAATCATCAATCTGATTCCTAAAACATTATTACATTTTTAAGTATGGTGAGGTTGTGTTAGTGCACTAAAAATGCTTGCTTATTAAAAAATTAGCAAAATGTACACACTGCTGTACCTATACATTAGAAAAGTTAATATGAATTTATTTATTAAGGAAATAAAATATGACCTTTCTCATCTCTTCAAATATTTATAGCAATACCTTGCTTCAGGCTACCACATACTATTTTATTTAAGTAAAAGTTAATTTTTGAACTTCTTGCTCTTTTGATTATCAATAACTGAGAATTTTGTTTTACTACATTGACAATTTGCTAAATTTACTAATCATCTTCTTAACAGATAGTGTTTATCTGTTAAGCATGCAACATGCCATGTTGCATGCAACATGCCATGATGATATAAGCTCATTTTTATCACTACTCCTAAAATTTTCTTGGCTTTACTTTTGTACCTTTAGCACTGAAATTCTACATTTTTTTCTAAAATGATCTGAGGTTATGTTAGAAAGAGACCTAGAAGATTTATTTTTCTTGATTTGTATGTCAAATATACGTATGCCTGAATGAGTTTAATATATATGCCTAAAATAAGCAAACAAACCAAAAAAATAGCTAAACAAAGAGATCATGATCATCCAAACATTCACCAAATTAATTATAAATACCATCTCAAATTGTAGCCTTTTAAATAATCAAAACTTTTTTTTGGCTTGTATTTCTAAACAACAAAATTAATTATAGTTTGTAGTGTCTTGCTAATGTTAACATTTTGGTTGCATTATCAATAGCATAGGATTGAGAAAATTTTTTCCTGATAGTGCATGATTCTTCCTCATGTGTCCTTCAGTCACTTATTTTGACGGGCATTTCCATTTTCAGATTTAAATTTTAGATGCATGAGGTTTTTTATAACATTAAAGCTGTTCATTTTAATCTGCAGAGACCTGAGTGTCTGATATTTATGTTCTGCTGTGTTCTACCTCAAAATGATGTTATAATTTGATAACAGCCACTGAAATATTGTCAAAACTTTATTACATTTAAAAAAAAAGAAACTGAGAATTGGTAATTTTCATTACCATAGACAGTGGTTGCTATTACCAAAACAATTCTCCTGGATTTGTCTTCAGGTGACTTTGTGTTTTTCACATAACACAAAGTCCATTTCATATTTTTTTATCAGTGTGTTCAGCATTAGGTCATTTGTCACTAGCATAGAAAAATTTTTCATTTCCTCTTCTTAATCCTGGCATACCTTATATTCAAAATGAACTTTTTTATATGTTCCTCTTTCTAAACAGTTTGTTCTTTTAAAGGTAATCATTTCAAATTTTCTAAAAATAAATAAATCATATACAGTATTTTATTTGTTTATTTGTAAAAGAAGTGCTTCTATATTATATACCCTAAAATATCTTAAAATATACTAGTTTCAAGAACCAATATTTAGTACATCAACTTTCTGGGAGAGAAAGGGGTAGGATATCATGGATGGTGGAAAAAAAAAAATATATATATAATGCAGACTATCTTACTTATACAAAAGGCCCCAGCAAGTGATCATTACTGATTTTAGTTAAATGGAGATTTTCAGTCACTGGACTTGCCTATTTAAGGGGCTCATAAAATGTTGATATTTCCATGGGAGTGTGTCTTGAATATGGGTCTCTGTGAGGTGTCCCTACTTAAAATTATTTTTTAAATTATTGAATTAAAGAGCAAGGTCACCAAAACAGTAGGCTTATCCAGATAGCTGGTGGTATTCCTTATTTTGGCATATATTTAATTTAATTGGTTTTTTTAGTCCCAACTGACGCATTGCAGCTTAGTGATTTATTCACTGAATAGCACCATCTAAATACACCTTCAGTGGTAAAGCATTTGCTGTTTTCCCCCCCTTTGTGAAGAGTGAAAGGGTATGTGTAAGTAGCTGTTTCCAAGCTTTTCTCCTTGCCTTTCAAGAGTGCTGATGCCAGAGGTCAAATTTAACTCAAGATCTTCAATCTCCTGGCTAAAACACACCTAAGCAGAACATCATTTCCAACATCCTGTTTTCTCTGGAGGAAGATTTGTTCTTATTCCAACATCATTCTCTTTCATAATTTCTTTTCCATATTCTTAAAATGGGTCTGGCCCAGGACTGAACTTTGCTACAGAGCATCCCTTCTCTCATATGTGGACTGTTTTCAATATGCTCCGATGGAAATTTTCTTTCCAGCCTGTCAGTTCCAAAATATACAATTTGCCATATTTTGGTCTGTCATTATAAGCTTCCTCTTGTCTATTTTTGAAACACAAAAAAATTCAGTGCTCTCTGTTCTTATCATAGGAAACATTTTGATTTGTTGTTGGTGAATTATTTCAGTCATCTTCATCCTTCTATCAATAGTTCTCTTTTTTAATTTTTATTTTTTTTCAAAATCTTAAGGAGGTACAAATGTTTTTGTTACATGGATACCTTGTATAATGATTAAGTCAGGGTATAACACACACCACATTTTCTTTATCCATTAGTGAATTGATGGGCACTTTGGTTCATTCCACATCTATGCAATTGTGAATTGTGCTGTGATAAACATTTGAGTAAAGGTGTTTTTTATATAAAATGACTTCTTTTCCTTTAGGTAGATACCCAGCAGTGGGATTGCTGGATCAAATAGTAGGTCTACATTTATTTCTTTGAGGACTCTCCATACTGTTTGATTAAAATCCAGCACCCTTTCATAATAAAAACCCTCAACAAACTAGACAGAGAAGGAACATATCTCAAAATTATAAAAGCCATATATACCAAACCCACAGCCAACATCATACTGAATGTGGAAAAGTTGAAAGCATTTCCCATAAGAACTGGAACAAGACAAAAGTACCCACTGTCACCACTTTTATTCAGCATGGTATTGGAAGTCCCACCCAGAAAAATAAAGCCAGAGAAAGAAATAAAGGGCATCCAAATCAGGAAAGAGGACGTCAAACTACCCCTGTTTGCTGAAGGTATGATCTTGTATCTAGAAATCCCTAAAGACTCCACCAAAAGACTCCTAGAATTGATAAATAAATTCAGCAAAGTCTCAGGTTACAAAATCAGTGTAAACAAATCAGTATCATTTCTATATACTAATAACAGTCAAGCAGAGAGTCAAATAAAGGACCTAATATCATTCACAATAGCTATAAAAAATAAGATATCTAGGAATATACTTAACCAAGGAGGTGAAATCTCTACAGGAGAACTATAAAACACTGGTGAAAGAAATCACAGATGACATAAACAAATGGGAAAATATCCCTTGCTCATGGATTGGCCGAATCAACATTGGTAAAATGTCCATACTGGCAAAAGTGATTTATAGATTCAATGCAATTTCCATCAAAATACCAATATCTTATTTCAAAGACCTAGAAAAAATAATCCTAAACCTCACTTGGAACCAAAAAAGACCCTGAATATTTAAAGCAATCCTAAGAAAAAGGAACAAATCTGGAGGCATCATATTACCTGACTTCAAATTATACTACAAGGCTATAGTAACCAAAACAACGTGGTTAGTGGTATAAAAGTAGAGACATAGACTAATGGAACAGTACAGAGAACCCAGAAATAAAACCATATAGCTTTGACAAAGTAGACAATAAAATACACTGGGGAAAGGATGCCCTATTCAATAAATGGTGCGGGGAAAATTGGATAGCAACATGCAGAACAATGAAACAGGACCCCTATCTTTTGCCATATGCAAAAATTAATTCAAGATGGATAAAAGACTTAAATGTAAGGCATGAAACCATAAAAATTCTAGCAGAAAATGTAGGAAAAATTGTTTTAGACATTGGCCTGGGCAAAGAATTGATGACTAAGATTCCAAAGGCAAATACAGCAGCAGCAAAAATAGATAAATTAATGAAAATAAAAAGCTTCTGCACAGCAAAGGAAATAACAGAGTGAAAAGACAACCTACAGAATGGGAGAAAATATTTGTAAACTATACATCCAACAAAGGACTAATATCCAGAATCTACAAAGAACTCAACCAAACTAGCAAGAAAAGAAACAAACAATGCCATCAAAAAGTGGGCAAAAGACATTAACAAAAGTTTATCAAAAGAAGATAAAGAAGTGGCCTCCAAACATATGAAAAGATGCTCAACATCAGTAATCATCAGGGAAATGCAAATTAAAACTACAATGAGGTACCACCTTACCCCTCTCAGAATGGCCAAAAAGTCAAAAAACAACAGATGATGGTGTGGTTGCAGAGAGAAAGGAAAACGTATACACTTTTGGTGGGACTGCAAATTAGTACAACCTTCTATCAACAGTTCTCTATCATTTAGCCTTTCCCTGATTTTTCTTCAACTCTGCATACAGTTCAATAATATTTTCCTGAAATTTATTTTTGCTCTTCTTAACTTGTTCATTTCTTTCATCATCTGTTCTCTCCTTCCAAGCAAAGGGATGAAAATGAACATTGGTGGTAGGGATATATCCTATACTCTGTTTAGGATGTTTTATATTGTGACGCCTATGAATATTCAAACATACCACATCAATGTAATAGTAAAGAGTTCACCATCAAGAGATCTGAGTTAGAAATATATATTCGATTGTCATCAATATACCAATGGTATTTAAATCCATGATTCTTCTTGAGATAATCTAGGAAGAGAGCCTAATGAAGCAGAGAAGCCCTGGGAATAAGGCCTGAGATGCTCCAACTTTTAGAGGCAAGGAAGAAGATGAGAAACAAGTAGAGGAAATGGAAAAGTGGTCATTGGTAGAGAAAGAAAACCCTGGAACTTTAGGTTCTTAGAGAAGGGTGTGGGTATTGATTCTGTTGAAAGATGCTAAGAGGCCAAGTCAAATAAGGGCAAAAGTGATCGTTGGATTTTGCAAAATGGAAATTATTGTTACCCTTGACTAATGTAGCAGAGAGAATAGAAGCCTGATGGAGAGGGTTGAGTACAGAATTGCTGTTTATAAAAACAGACAATACACACAGCTCTTTTCTATAAAAGAGGACTAGAGAAAGAGTTAACAGCCAGAGTGATATGTGGAATCAAAAAGGGATTTTTTTTAAAGATATTGACTGTTGTTTTGCCTATTGAAATTCTGAAATCATCTTAATTAAGAAATATATATTTATAATCATACGTATTATAAGCACATACCCTATGTTATGCAGTATAACATTTCATGGAGAATGTAGTATTAAATCATAGATGAAGGAATTCATTATGTATTTCTATGCCTGATTGCTATTTTTAAGACCATAGGTGAAAAAATACTATCTATGAAATCCTGGCTTAATGATATATTTCCGATTTATTGGCAACTGTTTTTATCACACTACTGAGTGCATGCTAGACTGCCTTATTATTTTTTTCAAATGGATTACCATTATTTACATACTATCATTTTACTTCTCTTTTACAAAATAATGAGCTTGAAGCTGTGCTTTGCATTTTAACAGTGTGGCTAGAATTGACTTAGGGAACCTTTCTGCATCATTTTAATGCAAAGCAGACCAAGGGTTTATTATTGCCTGATTTTTAAAACAGAAAGTTCTAAAGATGTTTAATTTGCAAGTGGCTCAGAACTGCTCATTGGAACCTATTGCTATTGCTTTAGGGATTACTAAAGGTAGGACCAAATCTACACAGCAATAATGCACATAATAGTCTCCTGGGTTGCTGTGAATGCAAAGGTTGCCACTCGTGTGCAGGTTTATTTAAACACAGAAAGTTTGCCTTTAGCTATACAGTTGGTTATATTTTAAAGCAAAAATTGGGGATGGGATTGGAAAGATGGGTGATGGTTTGGCCAACTCCAGAACTTCTGTTAGGTAAATGGTTTTAAATAAATAACTACAGGGAGATATGAATTTCAAGTTATCAAATGAAAAACAGGGAGATGTTTTCCTGTGGGAGCTGGATTTGTTACAGAAAACTACTTAATAGCTGAGCACTTCTTCCCAGTATGGCTCCTGAGGGCACTACTCCCATTACAGTGAGGAGAGTGAAGCCTCCTAGTCCATTCTATGTGCACCTGACACGTGTGGTGGTCAACGTCCGAATAAATTCAATGAGAAACTCTTTAATTTGAAAGAGGAGCGGTCTTGTCCAAACTAAAAGAAATAACGTAGAATTTGAAAGTTGTAGTGTTGGAATTAAGAGACTTTGGAAAAATATTTTTCCCAATTAAAGAATTAATATATGTACATTACAGAAAGTACAGAATATTAAAATGAAAGAAATATCCATCTTCGAATCAGAATTTTTTGTTAAAACAGTAATGATGATCATATTGTACATGACATTGTATCCTATTTTTCAGCTACCACATAATCATTTTCCACTGTTAGTGTACTTATTATCACGGTTTGAAATGATCCTTCTGATTTATCAAATAAAATAAATTTTGATTACTTGACCTTCTCCATATTTTTGGACAGGATGTTTGTTTCTGACATAATTCTGGTTTAGTTATTTTCTATGTAGTTATTTAGTTATTTATTATAGAATTATTCATCCTATAAACACTCTGTTTGTTAACAAATACTTTGGACTATTTTTTTCCCTAGAATTAAAATATTGGATTAGACTATCAATATTTTGTAATGTTTTTGATAATACTGTCAAATTATATTCCAAGTGATACACATTGTACATTTTCATCAGTCATATATGAAAATGCTATTTTATCAAAACTTCACTAGCAATGGCAATTATTGCTATCATTATTTCTACATAAATATTGCAAAATAACATAGTCTTTGTGATTTTAATTTACATACATTTGATTACAAGTAAGTTCAATGCTTTTTAGTACAATTGCTTACTGGTCTTTGGTATGTATCCACATAAGGACAGATTTAAGGAAAGGTTTGAAATAAATTTGAAAGGATTGGCCCTTAGAAAGTCTATTTTACACACTTATTTTTAATTAACACATTTTCATTCAATGGGCAGAATATTGCTTTGGTTATGTAAATCAATTAGCACTGTTCTTTTCTAAGGTGTTATGTTATAGCTACAGAATATTTAAGCATTTATTCAATGTATATTTATTATTTTTATGTTATTTACATCAATATACATTTAATTGATGTACATTTATTGAATACCAAAATATGTTATAATGTGAAAATATTTTAAAAAATTATTTTTCTTCATAGACCTGACATTTTATTGAGGAGAAAAATTAATAGAATACACATGCACAGCAATAAATGAAAAATTTTACTGTGATAAGTAGTATGAAGAATAAGTTTATAGTCTATTGACAGTATAAGAATAGTTGGGCTAACTAAAGAAGAGATGCTTATGATGAGGTCTGGAGAAAGAATTTAACTGGCAAAAAAGAAGTAAGATCATTCTAGGAAGTATAAACTGCATGTGCAAAAGTCCTGGGTCAGAGAGGACCATGAGGTACTCAACTGGAGAGGGAATCATAGCTCAAGGATAAACAATAAAGGGGCTAGATCATGAAGAATTTTGTAAATTTTAGATGATAGAATTTTGAACCAGCTGTACATTTGGAAATTACATCATAAAAATAGTACAGTTGATCTTCATTATTCTTGGATTCTGTGATTATGAACTTGTTTACTCACTGAAATGTATTTGTAACACAAGGATCAATACTTGTGGTTCCTCTGTGATCACTTGAAAACACATGCATTTGCAGAACAGTGAACATTTTTAATTGTCTGATGTGTGCATTTGCAGTTGAGGTTGAATACAATGGACACTCTACTTTGTTGCTTCAGCTCTCCTACCATAAAAATGTGTATTTTTCAGGGTGTATTTATTGTCATACCTTTTTTTGCATTTTTATGTTGCTGGTGGATGATTTCACTGTTTAAAATGGCCTCAAGAATAGAGCTGAAGTGCTGCCCAATATTCCTAAACACAAGAAGACTGTGATATACCTTATGGAAAAAATAGTGTGTTAGATAAGCTTTGTTCAGGAATGAGGTGCAGTGTAGTTGGCTGTGAGTCCAATGTAAATGAGTCAACAATATATATTAAATAAGATGTCTTAAAACAGAAATATAAAATAAGGTTGGTTGGCAAAATGTTTTGACAGGAGGCTGGAACCTAGCCCTTTACTTCCCCTAGGAGTAATGGTTCAGTATTTGCTAATGTGTGTTCATGACAACTTTATAGAACATAATTATTACTAATTAAAAAATAGACTGCATTTATTAAAAATAATAATATCTAACATTTATTGTGCTTATACATGTATTGACTCTTTAACCTTCACACCACCATTTGAGATTGGTACTATTTTTATTACGTCCCTTGGTTTAAATGAGGAAACTTAGGAGCTAAGATGTTAGGATACTTGCCCCAAATCAACAATAATAGCAGCAACAAATGTAGCAACAAAATTTCACAGCTAACAAAATTCTTTCCCCTTTTTATGTCATTTGATTCTTACACACCTCTCTGAGGCTGATAGGGAACATTTTCTTCCTCTTAATTGACTAATGTGGAAGCCAAAGTTTAAAGAATTTAATTGCCCAAGGTCCTGTTCCCAGCACAGTGCACAGCATTCTTCTCACGCTCTCTGCGCTTCTTGGAACAATGATGTGATTGACATGGAATAGATACCCCACATTACTACATTATGTGCTTTATCCTGGAGATCTTAAGAGAAGGGATACTTAGTCCTCTATCCCTAGGGAAAGGAAAAAGAACAAAGAAATTTTTGACTAAAAATATTTCCATTATTTAGGCAAAAGTTAGTATCACAAAATGCTTTCTACTTCTCACAGTAACTTTCCTTTTGATAAACATGATGCATCTTTTTCCAAAATCTATCAACATTTTTAGAATAAAAAGTGAAAGGCTTGACTGGAAGAACAATGTCTAATATATTTAATATCCTTGAAATAAATAGAGATTAGGGATTGCCTGGATAGACCTCAACCATAGTTATCTTTGATATTGCGATATTTAGCTACATTTCCCCCCTCATAGAGAATAGAGATATTCCCTTTAAATTAGAATAAAACTCAGCTACTACTCTTTTTTAAGAGTGGTTCCAATTAAATAATTATCTTGCAGATTGTAAAATTTACAATTTATGAGTTTACTAAGAGTAGTGAATAATTTCAGGATACAAATTCGTGTATTTAATAAGTGTAATATCATATTTTTTCAACTTAGTAACTATTAAGAATCCCTATTCTGCTAAATGGCAAAAATCACAATTTCAGTTCATTTATGGTTCACCTTTATCTTCAGGATCATGTATACGTTCTAGAAGTTTGCAAAGCTTTAAATTCTTATATTTTGGGGGATACACCTGCATTTCAGGGTCCAATACTCTTCTGAGAACCCCCCAGTAGTTCTTGGCTTCTTCTGGTTTGGTACATCAGCCCCTGCAGATCAGGAACTTGTAAGGCCTGGCTCTTCTCTCAACTCTGCACACTGTACATGGGTGTCTTTCTGCTGCTTTCATATCGTACTGCTCCTCAAAAAATTATGTGGGCTGTCAGTGAACCATCTGTTTTCTTTTTTTCAAATTATTTCAGAATATTATGGGAGTACAACACTTTGGTTATACATATTGTCCATGCACTGCCCAAGTCAGAGCTACAATTGTGGACATCCCCCAAACTGTGCGCCCCACACCCACCATCTATTTTCATGCCATTGTTAGTCACACAAGATTATGCTACTGCTCCTGGGTCACACTGGGCCCCAGTGGGCTTGGTTAGGGAGCCCAAGCTATCTTCTTAGATACACTAACTAGGTGTACTTCCCAGGGAACTTGCAGACTCCCTAGTGCTCTAATTCCCTGAACTTACTAAGTATCCAGGTATTTCTGTTTTCTGCCCTCTCCCCTGCCTTAATCCCACACACACAGGAGGTAGGGGAATGTCTTTATCAAAGGCCTCCTGAACATATGTATTTCTTACTTCCCGTTCAACTCTTGCCTTCCCCTAAAACATGGCATCTTTAGTTCCTCTCTCTGTCAGAAAGTCTTATTCAAATTTATGACATATTTATTGTTATTCTATGAATCCCTTTGGATAATTGTAATTCTAAAAACCTAACTTTTTGCACTTCATATTCTTTTCTGTTTATTTATTTGTTTATATATGTATTTTTTTGTGCTGCAGCATTTCTTTCCTGAGGCAGTGAATGGCTTAAGAAGGTAATTTGAACTGTTATAAATATATGCTGCAATAAAATGTAAATGCATTACTTCAAATGATAATATACTTGAATTTCATAAGCATGTGAAAATAAGTAATCAGATTGCTCAGCAGAGAATGGCTGTCCTTAATTTTGGTAGTGCAAAAAATCTCCAGTGATTTATTTATGTGCTAAATTACTTTAATGTGATATAGATCCACCTCCCAGCCCCATGCCCCGAAGCCCTGACACTCCTTGTTTTGGATTTGGTCTATCAAGGAAGGAAAAATTCAAAAAAAAAATACAGATTCTAAACTATTTCTGATGTTAGATCAAAAAACAAAAAGAAAGCAAAGAAATGAAAAACTCTGAACTCATAAACAATTTCTAGTCAATACTACAATATTTTGTAGTGTGTATGCACTTGTATACATGTATAAACTGTCCACACTTTTCATACATATGTGTGTGTGTATATATATATGTTTGTAAATTTTTATAAATATATGTTTATATATTTTTATATATACATACACACACAGTCCTCTAAATAATTATCCCATTATTTAGATAAAACGTAATTTAGCATTCCTAACTAATAAGCATTTAATATGATTATACCTTTTATTATTAAAACCTTGCAATGAAACTTTGTACATACATCTTAACTTTTTGTCCAATATTTGTCCAAATTATTTTTTTTGGATAAATTTCTGATAGTAGAAAAATTATGTCAAAGTATATATACTTGTGAATATCATAAAAATTTCCAGATAACAGTCAAGTCAAGATAAAGCTGTGGTATTATCATTTTATTCAATCTCTAGCAAGATGATATGCAAAATTGCAATTTATCATTGTTCCAACCCAGCTTTTTTTCATTTTCATTAAGGCTGAATATTATTTCATGTCATTGTTGAGTATATGTAATTTCTCCTTTGCAAATTGTCTATTTGTGTCTTTGTTTATTTTTATTGAACAATTTCTATTTTTCTCATTGACATATAATGGATATTTAAATAGTAAGGCTCTAAGTATTATATCAAGTGTTTCTCAACTTACTGTTTGTGTCTTTATTGGGGGGGTATGTGTGTGTGTAGTGGGGGGGACTAGAATGTGTTTTCTTTTCCATATATGTTTTAAATGTTTATCTACATAAATCTTTCTTTGTATTATCAACTCTTAGTGTCCTGATAAAAGAGTTCTTCCATATCTAAAGATTTAAAAAATCATATTACATATTTTATTTACAATACTAATATATTATTTACCATGTTTAAATAATTAACCCATCATAAAATTATTATTGACTGTGTGAATTATATAGATTATTTTTCCAAATGGTGAGACAATTTTTTTCTGATTTGAAAATATCTTTATAGTTAATCCAAAAATAACTAAATAACTAAAGGTTTTACCCAGCATAGTCACAGTGCAGCATCACACTCAAAGAAATGTGGCAGTAAATCCATCCTTTTCTGGAATTTGACAATGATTGTTAGAGAATGTTTGATTTGCAACTGCTGGCATCACTTTAAAAACGCTCCCTACCCATCACCTTTCCATTTGTTATTCGTATTTGTGCCACACTATCCTTGCGTTCTTGGCATGAGTGATATACAATTTATGATGAGGTTATGTCCCATCATAAGTCGAAAACATTGTAAGTTGAAAAATGCATTTAATTCACCCATAAACCAATCCTAAAGTCAAAATTTTGTAAGCCAAACCATCATAACTCCAAATGCTCCTCAACTTATGATGGGGCTACATCTGATAAACCTATTATAAAGGCCAAAAATCATAAGTTGAACCAAATATAGGTATTTGAATATGTAATTTGCATTGTTGCCCATAAAATTAATTTTGTCTACATGATAATGAATGCATTTTAAAATAATAAAATAAAATAAATAGAATAAATAATAGCATAAGCCATTAATTTTCCCCCAAAATACCACTAGAACACTTTTAAAATATTAAGATAATATTCAAAATAATTGCAAACTCATTTACTGTTTTAGAGGCAATTTTCCTTAATCTATTCAGAGAGGACTGGCCTTGATTATTGTAAGCTATCAATGACATTATTTATAAAATATTAAGCAATTTTGATTTTTTTACTAGAATGGAAGTTCATAGTGAATATTCTCAATCTTGATTTTTTATAAGCAAAGGACTATGCCCTAACCCAACTCGATCAAAATCATTTAAAGTGATAAATTCTAACACAGGAATGACCAATCAAGTAAGATATGTTGTTATATAAGTTGTAATTCCTACTATTTATCTTTACCTTGTTAAATATATATTTTAATATATATTTTTATTATATTTTGAAAACTTTTAAAGGACCATGTCACTGTGAGTAAAACACAATAAACGTAATGCTTTAATAGTGCTTAGTATTTATTTCCTTTCTGTTAATTGGCTTTATTATTATTATTAATAAAAATTATTATTTTAAAATTATTATTAATAAAAATTCGTATTTCTTAAGTATTTTCAATTATGTTCAATATGTGAAAGCTCTCTGTACAAATTCTCTTTGTCTTTTTGAAAATGACCTTAAGACAGATTGTTTTCTTCTTCTAAATAAAGCAATGTTTACATGCATCTTATCATTCTTGTTGTCTGAAAAGTTTTGCATGCCAAATCTCAAGAAAATTCTTCTTAATAATGGTGCTATTAGTTAATCACTCAGTGACCATTATGGCTTATATATAATCCAGATCTATTTTATGCAACATATGAAACCACTTTTTAAGTATGACACAAAGCCTGACATAGATGACAGATTTTTCCTGACATACATGACATTAAATTAATTTATAAAATGCATACATATAAAATTTAAAAGGGAAAATTATTTTAAGAACCTCCATATGTGACATTGACCACTAAATATGAAAAGTGAGAACGATACTTCTACTCCAATTTATTACAAACTAAATTTAAAAATAAACTCGCACAACTTCCCACTTCACCTGTGTTCTGAATTTTTTTTATCACTACAGAGTGAATGACAAAAATGACTTCTGAATAAAATTTCTGAAATTGAATAAAATAAGAACTAAAAAAAAGAAAACTATAACCTTTCAGATTGCCAGTTATTTCCAAATGACTGAGAACTTCATTGTAATAGAAAGAAAGAAAAAAAGAACCTTTAACTCAGTTACTGAAATTAGTCACTGAATTGGAAAAATTCACTAGTATATATGAAATAGCTTTTAGCCAACAAAGGAAACTAACAGGACTGACAGTTATTAGAATCCAAAGAAAATTTCAAAATATTACTATATTATAGTCTTATTAAATGGATGTTTACATTTTCAGAAAAGCTTGAAGATTTTAGTTTTTACTTTTGTTTTCTTCTGTACTGTACTTCTTACTGTCAATTTGAACTCATTCATTTATTTTATTTGCTATTTTCTGTGATTGCAAGCTCCCAGATTTCATGAATAAAGAATGAATTTGTAAAACATTTGACTTTAAAATCATAAAACCCCAAGTAAATAACTATTCTGTAGAATATTTAAGTTTATCATATACATATAAGTATCCAAATAGCACGTACTAAAAAAAAAAATTCTGCTCATCTTATTTCTAGACTAGACAGGATACCATTTGATTACTGAATTATATGGTGATTTAATCAATGGCATAGACTCTCTGGTCTACAATATGCCTGTATGTAAGAAATCATATTAAGTTCACAACCAACATTAGTGAATAAAGAATACAATTCATGGGTATTACCCTCAGAGTGCAAGGTTTCTTGTTTATTTCTGTTAATTGTTATTGCTTTTGCTAATAATTTTCTTCTATAACTATCTCAGTAATTCATCAAAAAACCTTTATCTTCTTTCAATGTGGGTCATAATTGGATTTTTTATTCATGTTTATAGCAGATTGTCAGTGCTGGAAAGAGTCTTGTTTAGGTGGTTCCAGATGGTTAATTCCTTTATATTTGCAGAATGTTGTGACTATTCTATAAGAAGTATTTTGTTTTGAGTTTGAGTACTGAAATGTGGAGGAAAGAAACATCAGAATTTAGAGGGATACTAAACCCAAAAATAAACAAACACACAAAGAAAAAACAAAACAAAACAAAAATATCTCAGAAGTCCACATTATGATTCAGCATGTTTGTGGGGAGATGCATGCTAGGAATTTGCATTTTCTGTATACAAATTCCATCTTAATGACTCTGTTTTTCTTTATTAAAATGGCAGAGTTTTTACTCCAATAATTCCACCATATTACTTTATGTTAAGAAAGTGCTTAATAAGTATTAGCATAGATCATATATCTCAAAACTTTGTTTCTGATGGCATTGTAAATCATTTAAGCCAGCTTCTTTTTTTATAGATGAGGAATTTGGGCTTAAATGGGTAAAGTTATTTGCTGAATACATGGATATCAGAGTGACATTGCCAAATCTTGTTACCCAAGTTTGTCTGCAGCCAGTCAGCTACAGAGGGTCCTGATTTACAATGGTTCAGTGTAGGGTTTTTCAACTTTATGATGGTGCAAAAGTGATACATATTCAGTAGAAACCATACTTGAGTACCCATACAACCATCCATTCTGTTTTTCAATTTCAGTAGTGTATTCAATAAATTACATGAGATATTCATCAATTTATTATAGAAAAGACCTTGTGTCAAATGATTTAACCCAACTGTAGGATAATCTAAGTGTTCTGAGAAACTTTAAGGTAAGCTAGGCTACCTTAAATGCACTTTTTCTTAACAATATTTTAAATTTATGAGATTTATCAACATATAACCCCTTCATAATCTAGGAGCATCTGTATATATCAACTAGTTGCTATATATATATTTCATTATTAAAAATGAATGAGGCCAGGCGTGGTGGCTCATGTCTGTAATCCTAGTGTTTTGGGAGGCCAAGCCAGGCATTGCTTGAGGCCAGGAGTTTGAGACTAGCCTGGGAAACATAGGGAGACCCTTTCTCTACAAAAAATAATTGGGAGGCTGAGGCAGGAGCATCGTTTGAGCCCAGCAGTTCCAGGTAACACTGAGCTATGACTGCACCACTGTACTCCAGCCTGGATGACAGAGCAAGACTCTGTCTCTAAAAATGAATGAATGAATGAATGAATGAATAAATGAGGAACAATAATTCAAGCAATTATTATTAACAGATAATCTTTGGGGGAAAGTTTGACAGAATTAAAATCAAAATGATGTTTTAAAGAAGAAGTGACACCTATTTGTGTTGCATGTTTTGTTAGACTAGAACTTCTTAGAAAGTGATAAGGTAAATACATTGAGTTATTTTTCTAATTAGTATTTAATATGCTGGTAACATTGTATCAGAGGGCCGATTGAATCCTTCAGGCATATAGACTAATTTTGTTCCATACTAAATGTTTATAGCATGATGAAGAAATTGTGCTGGTTTAGACTAAATGCTTTAGGTCTTAGTTTCAAGATAATATCCTATTTTCCCTTATTCTTTGTATCTTTGGCAAGAGAAAATTTGCTTACTCATTTACTTTAACTTCAAGAATTTGCCCTTTTTCTTTGGTGTTTTTTTTCCAAGTGTGCTACAGAATTCTTCAGTTCCAAAAGAAAAATTCAACCTATCAAATATAATTTACAAAAATAAAATGCTATTGATTTCAATGAGAAAACAGAGGACAAAAATATTAAGGACAGCGAAGTTGAGGTCAAAGAAATCAGTCCTGCTGTTCTATATTCAGAGATTTTTAAGAAAAGCTTAAATCTGACTTTCGCTGAGTTTCTGTGGACAACTCTCTTCTTAGAGGTGACCATTGATCCTGGGAAGCCCTTACACTTCATTCTCCCTGTTTTTCAAGGTGAATTTCGATGTTCTTCCCATTCTTTCACCACCATTCTCCTTCCTGAGGAACAGGCTCCCTCATTTTCATTACAGAGAATGTCTATCCTCTTTGTTACTTGACCTAAGAGATACCAGAGAAGGATTAACAATAGAGGTCAAAGGATGGCTTATACCAAATTCTTAAAAATCAATATGTTTGTATCTCAGGGACAACTAAGGGGTTATATTTTTCTATGTTCATTTTCTCTTCTTCTATAGTCAACCTCTGACAGATTACATCTAAGGTACTCTGACTCTAGAGCAATGATTTTCCCCAGGATGTGCCTGTCAGAAACTCTCAGTAGGACTTAGAGCCACAGAATGCAATTAACCATATTCCCTAGATCAAAACTGGTCCAGATTACAAAAATGTAATCTTTTATAAACTTAATTAAATAAAATTGTAAATAATTTAATGATTACCTATGAAAACACTACCCAACCCAAGCATTAGCACAATAGTAACTTTCATCTACTTATATGCTGTTCACCCACACAAAGTAAACCCTATCTTTAATATCGTGTGGCTTGTTCCATTGCTTTTACAACAGTTTTATAGAATATGTATGTATGTGTGTTAAATAATATTTTATTTCATTTCAGTTGATTTTGAATTTTATAAAATTTACCATAATTTGCTTTGCATTGAATGTCTACTTATATTTAGTAACTCTAAAACTTAGTAGCTTAAAAGAATCATTTTTTATCTTTTGATTTTTTGAGAATTAAGAATTGGAAGCAGCTCAGTCAGTAAGCTAGGCTCAGGGTTTTTCATGAGGTTAGAGTCAGATGTCAGCTGAATTGTGGTCATCTGAAGGTTTGACCAGGTTTGGAGGATCCACTTCCGAAGTGGCTTAGTTACATGTTTGATAAGTTGGTGTTGGAAAATCAACCCCTCTCCATGCAGTCTTCTAAATGGAGATGCTTTAGTGTTCTTATAACATGGAAACTGATTCTCCCCAGAGCAAGCTACCTAAGAGACCAAGGTAAAAGTTGCAATGTTTTTAACACCTTCATCTTGGAAGTCATGTTTAATCACTTTAGGCATAATCTTGATTATATAGGTGCTGGTGATTCAACATGTGAGGGATGCCCCAAAGCCATGGAGACCAAGATGCAAAGATCATGGGGTCATCTTAGAAGCTGGGTATTATAATTCTCTTGAAAATTTATACTTCAGTTGTATCAGGGTTTTTTTGGTTAATTGTATTCATGTGGACAATACTGTACATGTTTCCTCGTATGCATGTAAGAATTTCTCTTGGATATATACCTTGGAATAAGATTCCTGGATCATGGAGAATGTGTCTACTTAACTTTACATGATAATGCTAATGTGTTTTTAAGAATTTTTATGTAACTTTACACTCCTGGAATTCTACAGAGTACTGTTAGTTCATATCCTCTTCAAAACTTGGAGTTGTTGATCTTTATTTTTTTTTGTATTGGAGTATTATGGGAGTACACGTTTTTGTTACATAATTTGCTTTTGTACGTTTGAGTCAAAGTTATAAGTGTGCCCTTCACCCAGTTAGTGTGCATTGTACCCATTAGGTGTGAATTTAACCATCCCTTCCTCCCCCCCACCTACTTGATTTCCCTTGGGTTTTACTTCCGTATGTACACATAAGTGTTTATCAGTTAGTTCCAATTTAGTATTGAGTACATGTGGTGTTTGTTTTTCCATTCTTGTGATACGTCACTAAGAAGAATGGTCTCCAGTTCCATCCAGGTTGTTACAAAAGATACTAGATCACCATTTTTTTTTTTTTATGGCTGAGTGGTGTTCCATCGTATACGTATACCACATTTTATTAATCCACTCATGGATTGATGGGCACTGGGTTGTTTCCACATCTTTGCGATTGTGAATTGTGCTGCTATAAACACTTGAGTGCAAAAGCCTTTTTTATAAAATGTCTTTTTTTCCTTTGGGTAAATACCTAGCAGGGGATTGCTGGATCAAATGGTAGGTCTACTTTTAGTTCTTTGAGGTATCTCTTATAACAGGGTGGACTTCTTTCTTTGTGCCAATCAAATGTGCAAAAATGGTATCTCACTGTGATCTAGATATGCATTTCTCTCATTACTAATGAAGTAAAAATCTCTTCAAATGTTCATTGGCCATATGCATTCTCTCTCTTTTGAAATATCAATTAATGTCCTTTGCCCATTTTTCTATTAATTGGCATTTTCTTATTGATTTCCAGATGTGATTTATATATTCTTAATATTGGTCTTTTGTCATTTACATATGTTTAAAATTTCTTCTCCTACTGCCTTTGGATGAACAGAAATGAATGCAGTAATTCCCAAGCGTTTTGGGACCACAGATTTCTGGCCGATGAAAGCTATGGGCTGTTTTCCCAGGAAAAAAGTTCATTCACAAATTATGCATAAAATTTGATGGAATTCATGGACTCATTGAAACCCATTTGGGCCCTTGTGTGACCAGAATCCTTCCCTGAGAAATCACGTTCTAGAATCTACATTCTAGGGTGACCATTTCTTAACTTTAATTCTGTTCTCCGGAAGGCCTTCAGAGCCCATATCATCTAATATGATTTATAAAGATTTTTAAATAATGTTTTTGTTCCCTTTTAAATTTTTTGTTTTGAAATAATTGCAAATATAAGAAAAGTTGTAAAGTGAACACAAAGAACTTCTGTATATCCTTCACTCAGATTCAATTAACATTTTGTCACATTGGCTTTATTTTCTCTCTCTCTTTCTCTCTCTCACAAACATACGCACACACACACACACACACACATATACATTAATACTTTTTTTTCCCTGTAATCATATGAGGGTAAGTTGCAGACATCATGCCTTCTAAATACTTCAATGTATATTTCCTGTGAACATGGATATTCATGTGTCTTACTCATCACATTGCAATTATTTAACAAGTAATGAAGCATTTTAGAATGTATAAGATTAAAGATACATGAAGACTAAAAGTAATAGAAGGTCCTTGATTGGATATTCAACTAGAAGAGGAAAAATATTTCTATTAATGGTATTAATGAAAGGAATTTTAACATTCTTAAATTAAACTGTAGCAATCTGTTAAATTGTTGCCATTAGTCATTTAGAATCAAAACACATTTTCCCCCTGGACTGTGCAAAAAATATTGACATTCTTTGTTATCATATATTATCCCACTGTCTCTTTTAAAAATTAAATATGTTGTTAATATTATCAGTTCATCATGTCTATAATTACAACACTGTTAGATATTATGACTTCTGAAATAATATAGGTCGTATTTCTTATTTCACTGTTCTAATTCAAGTCATGGTGATGAAAGCTTTAGTGAAATGCTCTAGATTCTCTTAGGGTGGATTAATTTTAGATAAAGTTCCACGTTTCAAATGCCACATCCTTTAGCATTTGCTATATTTAAGCCAGAGTGACATAATCTGATATAGTCTGTATTCACTACTGAGATTCACCACACTTGGGACTCATAGCTCCTTTCTCACAGCCCTAATACATGCTGGACGACATCTGGCTCTCTGAAGCTGTCTAAACATTTGGTGCCATTCAGTAAAGTGAAAATTATATTTGATTCCACCATCTTTTCTCCATGGTGCTCATCAATGGATTGCAATAAACTCTTCTGTGATTAATCTAGTAGTTACTCAGCAACTTGATATTTAATTTATTTCAGTGTTTTAGCAAAATAAAGAGTATAGCCATTTTTACTTTTTAGACATTTTGTTTGGAAAGTAAAAAGCATAAAATAGGCCTCAATCCACCATATTAAAAATTGTATAAAATAAGAATTAAGAGTTTACTTTTTTCTGTTCCAGTCCTACCATGTATTAATTTTAATTGCTTCCATAAATGATAGTGTTGTACACATAAAATAATGTTTCTGTTTTTCATGATGGCCTTATTTAGCATGGGAATGCCCATATGCAAAAGAGTCCACCTTCCTTTCTCCTACCTCCCAGTCACATTTTACTTTTACATGTTGAGGAATATAGGAAAATAATTAGGTAAGTGAATAATTCTGTATGATAGGTAGTAGATAATTTTTCCTATGAATAAACATGCACGGAACCATAAATCCCCAATTGTTCCACATTACCACTTAGAAGGAGAAGCTGACTTACTGAATGTTTTTGTTCAGGACTCCACAGTCTAGACCCTTGCTATTCAAAGGGTAGTCTGGAAACAACTAAATCAGAATTTGCATTTCAACAGAATCTGCAGGTAATTTCACATACACAGTAATGTTTGAGCAGCATGTGACCCTGCTGAAGTAGTAACAAGCTAAAGGCCATCACTCTTTTTGTGCATTTGTTTAGTTTTTTTTTAATGAAATTGTCTTCACACTTTAGTATACTGTAATTGTGAATAATTTGTTTACATATTTGAATACATTCCATGTAAGTTTTTTCTTTCATGTGATGTTTCAGTCAAAGTCACTACAATAATAATTTTCTTAGATTGTCAGAATAAGACCTTCAAAGGCCCTTAATATAACCAGTACCTATATGTAAGGTAATTAAATGAGTACTTAATAGGTAATCAGTTGGTTAAAGCAGCAATTGGGAAACAAAATAGCAAGGGTAATAAGAGATTATGGAATTTTTGATAGGATAAATATTTGTTCATGTTGACTTACACAAATTATCTTTGTGCTAGTGAGGATCATTGGTTCAATTAATGATACTTCAAGCTAGTGAGTATCATTACTAAAGCAAAGTCATAGCTACAGTGACCCAGAGCACATGGTAGTGATGAGGACTTCTAAGACAAGGGGAAATAATCATATATTATTCATTTAATTCAGGTACCCTCTTAAAGTTTTGTCCAAAGACCATGTGGATTGGTAGGAGTTTACTGAGTTTCTACCACGTGGGAGAAGCTATAAAGGTAATAAAATGTGGATCCTACTCAAATTGATTTATTATCTAGTAGGGGACACAGGCATAAATAACCCTTAACCTTAATTGAAGGATGTATGGACTAAGTTTTAAATGGTGGTAGCACGTTGTGGGATGTGTTAGTCAAGGGTCAAGGTTTTCCAAAGAAGCAGAATTATTAGGAGGTGTATATGTAGAAAGATTTATTTTAAAAAATTGGCTGATGCAATTATAGAGGCAGGCAAGTCCAAAATCTGTAGGGTGGGCTGATAGGCTGGAGTCTTAGGGAAGAGACAATGTTGCACTTCATGTCTGAAGGCCTTCAGGCTACAGAATTCCCGCTTGCTCAGGGGAATTCAGTCTTTTGTTCTATTTAGTCCATCGACTGATTAGATGAGGCCTATCGACATTTTGGAGGGCAATCTGCTTTATTCAAAGTCCACTGATTTAAATGTTAATATCAACGAAAACATCCTCACAAAAACATTCAGAATAATGTTTGACCATGTTAATGGTTCTAGTGGCCCGGCTAAGTTGACACATAAAATTAAATATCACAGGTGTTTTCTCCTCTGACAGATTATAGATGATTTCATGAAGGTTGTGGTATTTCAATTCAGACTGTAACAATGAGAAGAGTAAGAAAACAAGGATGGAGGCCTTCTACCTTGAGAGATACTATGTGACTAATAAAAGCACAGAGTCAGGGAAGTATGTGCGGGATGAGAGGTTGTTAGTTGACCAGAGCAGGAAGTTTGGAGAGAAATATATTAGAAAATAAACCTAGAGTCAACTTGAAGCCTGATTACAAGGGTTTGTGAAAATCATGCTAAAGAAAATGGACTACATGAGATTTTTAAAGAGAAGTGATCCTACATGAGGTTGAAATAGATGAAAAAAGGCATGGAGATCAACAAGTTAGGATATAATGGCAATAGTCCAAGCAAAATAAAACGAGGGTCTGAATAAGAATGACAGTAAGGGGAGTGGAAGACAGCAAGGATGTACGGAGGTAACAGCAGGCAACTCTTAGACTTTGATGGTGTGTGTAGACATCATGGTGAAATATAAGGAGATTGCATTCCAGGATCCTCTGTCCCTGACCAGAAATGAGAATTGGTTTTCAATCAGTACTTCTTTTCAATTTATGCAAAATATACAGACATTAAAAATAAAACAAATAACTACAATAACAAAATATTCTTTCAGATTGTTGAGCCAGCTGTTTATGCTAACCTGTAAAATATAATTGTTTCTGCAGACTGATTGACAGAAATATTATCCTGAAAATAAAGTCTTATGGCTCACCAGGGCCATGATATTTTAATCTTGGCTACAATGACAGAAGCAGTAATCTAGGAGAGAGAGATCAACATTCAGTTGTCCGTTTCAACTAATATTGAAAATATTAGTTATTTAAAATTTAAGTCTTTAAATTTTAAAAGTTATCTGAAAATTACTTAAAATTAATATTAAATTTCACTTTTCTCCAATCCCCCTCCCTCCCTACTTAACTTCTTGCCTTGGTTACAGATTTTAGAGAAATTGAGGCAATTGGATGTGGAGTGTTTTCCTCCATTCTTGTGTAAGGGACTTTGCTGACTTCCTTATGGAGAGAAGGAGAACCTCACCATGTTAGCCTTTCAGCTTTGAATGGTGTATATTACTTTTCTCCCTTTGCTCAGAGGTGGAAAGAATGCATTTCAGTGTTGACAATATAAAGGAAAGTTAGAAATAATTTGATTTTTATTACTGTATCTATTCTAAAGACTCCTTGTGTCACAGTGGAAGACTATAACCCTTTCGGAGAATGTGAACTCTGTCCTCAGAATGGAAGGAAGTAGGTGATCAGAAGAGTTTGAAATGTTCATCATATGGCTCAACTTTTCCCATCTGGATATATAATGGTATCATTAATCTTGATGGAAAACCCAAGAGCAGAACAAAGGGATTTTGTTGTTTTCCTTTGTTTGTTTTGTTTTCATGGCTGGGCTATAGAGGGCAAATATGAATCAATATTACATTTGAAAAATTATGAAAGGAAATGTACAAGAATTTAGGATCTAATAAGAAATTAAGGGATGTTGAAATATTTTTTGACATATTAAGAATCATATGTGTTTCTTTTTAGTAAAAATGGATCAAAATATTTATGTACACATTTATATTCCATAAAACTTTTAAAATAATGCTTATAGTTTATTATAGATGTTCCTCAATGTAGGATGGGGTTACATCTCTATAAGTCCATCATTTAATACACCTAACATACAAAACATCATTGCTTAGTTGAGTTTACCTTAAATGTGTTCAGAATGCTTACATTAGCCTACAGTTGGGTAAATCATCTAACACAAAGCCTGTTTTATATAAAGTGTTGAATATCTCAGGTAATTTACTTAATACCATTCTGAAAGTGAAGAACAGAGTGGAGGTATTTAAAGTATGGTTTCCAATGAACACGTATTGCTTTCAAACAATAGTAGAGTTGAAAAATCATAAGTCAAACCATCACAAATTGGACACAGTCTGTATATAAAATCAAACTCATATAATATCTATGGTGTTAAAATATCCCCGGTTATGACAATAATATTTTTATTCAAGTTGAAATATATTGATTCAAATTTCATGAGAATTTTCCTAGAAAAAATAACTTTTCACTATGTAGTTTTCTAATGGAAATAATTCATCATTATTATATCTTCAGTTTGAAATACTAGGAGTCTTTTTACCATAAATAACAAAATATGAAGCTTGTTTTACTTGATCTTATCTTTGTGAAAAGAACATGTCACTGCATTTGATTGCAAACATTGATAGACATCTTGATGACTGAATGTTTAAATAATGATATATTATTAATTATGTTTTAAAATGCATTATTTTAAATATATACCAATAGAAAATGAATTCTTTACGTCCTACAGAAGTTAAAAAAATTAACTCAGACACTTAAATTGAATTGACACATTCAAGGTGACATGAAAAACTGAAACATTGATATGGTAATTAAAGAAAAACAAAAATCAGGCTTTTGTCATATTTAATTGTATGATGCAAATAAGAGAGATGTTTTTAGCCATATGAAGCTCAATTCACTCCATAAAATAAATATACCAGGCTTAATTTTCAAATATCCTAACTATGCCATGTTAACCCATTACTCTAAGATCTAAATTTTAAAAGAAACATTCTCTCTCCCTCTGTTCATATATGTATATATAATATATATTATATATGTATATATTATTATATATACTGTATATATTACATATAGTATACATGTATTTAATTTTGGTGCTAACTATCAGTAAATAGTTCTATATTTCCATTAGGTTTTTTGTCTTTATTTCTCCTGTTTGGTGAGGAAAAGAAAACTTTTCAGTTAACATTTTTAATATCATTTTTTAATCATAAAATTCTTATTGTTTTGAAAGAGAAATATTAAAAAATACAGAAGCTGAAGAAACTAAAATGATCCTTAATTCCATGAATAAGCAATGATAATTGATAATATTTACTCCATTTTTTTTCAAATTTTGTGTGTAAAGATGCAAATAGTCTTTACAGACTTGTATCTATGACTTTTCACTTAGAATTACATTGTCCTTTTCTGATCACTTTCTGATCATTTCAATGTCTTGTCTATTCTATGCATTTTTACACTGTATAAATACTGTCTTGAATTATTCACTATTGCCTTATAATGTTTCCCACCCCAACATGATTATGAACTCTTTGCAGGTGTGTTTCTACCTTGTCTATATTTTGTGACTCCCATGGCACAGGTACAGACAAAGAAAATTGTAGGAATGGAGGATCTACTCCATGAAAGGTACTAGACAAGGCATTTTATAGACATTATCTCACTTAATTCTAATAGTAGTTCTATAAATTAAGTAGAATCTTCATTTTATAGATGAGGAAATTAAAGATAATGCCAACTTTGTAGGAAACTGAGCCCAGTGGCAGCTCATACCTTGTCCAAGTCATACAGCAATTAACACTTGGTCTCACTGGTCCAAAGTGCATGCTCCTTTTACATTTACACCACAGTTCATTTGTGAGTCAACTTAATTTAGAAGTGCTCATGACATCAATATGAAATAGAGGGAAGATTGCATCTAGGCTGTCATGGGCATAAGCTATGTTATGTCTAAATGATTCAGTAGGTATATATGATTTGGGGATGTCCCATGGCCATTTAATTTTGTTGAATACCTTTCTAATCTCCCATTCATTAAATTATTTTCTTCTTACCCCATGCTGCACTTATCTTTTAGTAGTCTTGGAAAGAGATACTCCTCCTTCTTATCAAGTACACCACCTATTTGTGATTTAGATAGCCCTTCCTCCTTTCCCTTTGCACTGACTCCTTCCCCTTGAGTACTTAATTCTGTTCCCTTCTGAAAACTCTTATGGTTTTTATTTGCCCCTAATCCTTATGCCATACCGTATATTCCATGATCAGAAACTCTAACTTTCAGTTTCATCTTAACCTCTTCCCTGTGTTTTTTGTTTGTTTATTTGTATTTGTTTTGTCTGAAAACACCAAGCTATCGAGTGTGCTTGTCTTCCTGTAAAAGCTGTTTCTCTTCCTAAAAACCTCATCTGTCAGTCTGGCAAATTCTATTTATTCTTTAAGGTTTCATTCAATTGTTAGTTCATTTATTTAAAAAAAAAAAAAAACACCAAAAATCCAAATCCAGTTTATCCAGTTTTGATGACTTGACTTGATTCCCTGGGTGTATCAGGCACAGGCTCATTTCCTCCTCCCTTTAAAATAGCACTGTTTGCATTTTATTGATACCATTAATTTATGAATCTGTCTCAGCCACAGAATTATGACGTTTTGTTGGTAAATGCCATGTCTTATTCTTCATTCCTATCAGGACTTCCTGGCATAGAATACAGGTTCAATGAAAGTTTCCTCAATGAATGAATACATAATGGACATCTGTGCTCACCCAAATTGTGAGAATATAAAAACACCATCTATATATAAAAAGAAACTTTATAATATTAAAGTTTTATTGTAGAAATTGTACTTGAGCTTACCTCCTTCTCCCTGCACCCAAATGATATAGTGACACCTGGGGAAAGAACAGAAAATAGTTAAAAAGCATTTATTCAACAAAAAAAATTTCTTGAGCACCAATTATGTATTAGGTTTTATATTAGGCAAACTTAAGACAAAAATTTGCCTAGTATAATTTTTCAGAAGGTTCTCCCTTGACACTAGTAATTTGTTAGAACTCAATAAATCTAGGTTAGCATCATGAAGTACTTAAACAATTTTTTTTTTGTAATGCATGCTTCAAAACAATTCTGTGATATGTGGACTATGATTACCTCATTTTGTTTTCAACAAATGAAAAAAATTTGAGGCATAAAAAGCTTAAATAGCTTTTCAAAGGTAACACATGTAGTCAATGTTGGAACTGAGATCAAAATCTAGATAGTCTAGCTTCAGAATCTGTGTTCTTGACTGCTACATATTTGTAGTAGTTGATGTTCCCAATAGTTTATCGTTTGGAAGAAATGGTAGATCTGGAGACCAGTAACATAAACAATGGCATATTATGAACAAAGTATTAAGAAAGAAGACAAAGGGCTGCATGACCATGGAAGGTAATATGGAAAATTTCACAAAGCAATGATACCTGTTTAGATAAGGGATCAGAAATCTACGGCCTATGGGCCACCGTATCTGGCCTCCAACATGTTTTTGTAACTGCTTACTATCTAAGAATATTTTTTACATTTTCAAATGGTTATTAGAAAAACAAAAGGGGAGATGGTATTTTGAAAAATGTGAACTATATGAAATTTAAATTTCAGTGTCCATAAATACAGTTTTTTTGGAACATAACCACTCATTTGTTTGTGCATTGCCTATGGCTGCCTTCCCGTTGCAACAGCAGAGCTGAGTAGTTGCAATAGAAGTCACATGGCCTTCAAGGCCTAAAATATTCACTATCTGGCCCTTTACAGAAAATATTTGTTGACCTCTGGTGTGGGAGTGGTTATACACCAAGTTAACTTTGGGAGGAAGAGCGTGAGCAAACACAAAGTCATGAAGACAGGAAGGGGCAGGGTGTGTTTAGGAAACCACTGGTAGTTCAATATGGCTACACTGTACCTGCTGATAGAGGCTGATCGAGTTGCATCTTGTGGAAAGAAGTTTGATTTTTTTTCTGGCAAGAAGTGGGAACTATTGAAGTGTTTTAATGGATGAATCCTTCCTTTTCTAAGCACCGATAAATAAAATTCGATTTGGTTTTCAAATGTAACAGTCCATGTTGGTTTTCTAACTTTAAAAAAAATAGAGTTTTTAAAATTTCTTCTCATTTTTCTATCCTATACGCTGTGCTTCTTACCATTATGCACAAAGTTTCCCCCAATAATGAATTGTTTATCTGCAATCCATTTTCAAATGACAGTTCCCTTGTCAATTCCTTAAATGAAATATATCATACACAGGAACATTCATTATTATTCTCATCATTTTTTATTCACATCATTGTCATTATCATTACCATCATCATTTGTCTTTCTCCATCTGTTTTTCTTTTGCTCCCTACAGGTTTTTCTGCTATGCTTCATTTCTTATTAGGAATTAGTTTTATTTGGTAGATTTATTTCCATTATTTTGTCACTGCCAATTTCAGCCAATATCTACATCTCCATGTAAAACCATGATCAGGATTTAAGATCCATCATCCTGCCAATTAAGTTTCTAGATATACATCTGATTTGTGAAAAATATTTTGGCTTTGTTCTTTCTGTTAAATGAACCCTTTGTCAGTGACTGAGTCACTGGTACCATGGACAATGGTTAAAATGGGACAAGCAGAGACTCACTTTATATGAGAAGTCTGTGAGTGATTAGTGCAGTCCTCTTCCCTTCCTCCCTCCCCAAGTGTTTCATGATGCCATTTTACAAAAAGAGTGAATCTTTCATAGGAATCTCTTGAAGTAAGGCAGACGTGTGTTTGGAGGGAAATGGTGACTGCTTGCAGCTTGGTTCTGGATCTCGATGGGGAAATGATGCTGGGACATCAGGCCATGGACAAGAAACTACATACTTTTAACTGGCAGTTACGATTACTATCCTTGTCCAAATGTACCCTTAAATAATCAAAAGAAAATTTTAGGTTTGAAGAAATGTTTTGTAAATTAATATTTTAAAATATTGTATTCTCGTTATTTCCCACAGTGCTTAAATCATTCCTCATTGTTAAAATAAGCAATGAAAAGGAAGAACTATTTCAGTTCATTATGACTATAGGATGCTACATGGAAGCTCAATCATTAAAGAAAAGTATGGCACTTTATAAAGTCTCTAAATAAATTCCATTGTATAGTTTAATTGTTGGAAGAACACAGTCTCTTTTTCATTCAATATTTTGTTTTAGAGAACATTTGGAGATTATATGTCGAAGGGTTTTATAAAAGAAATGTCACACAGATGTCATGAATTGTTATAATGTCTAAGTAGGCATAGTTAAAAATCATGTATGTTTTCTCTCTTTCTGCCTGTTTTTTTGCGGGGGGGGGGGCAGCCTGTTAGGTTTTAGTGCTTAATAAAGTGCATCATCCATTGGACTAAGATCTTATTTTCTGGAAACATAAAACAAAACAAAACTCTACTGTGTACAGCATACTCAGAAATGGGATTCCACTATTTAGACTTTGTCACTTAATATTATATTGCTCTCTAACTTTTTTCCTGTTCATTAATTCGTTTATCAAATATCAACCAAAGGACTATGTTATTCGAAGGCATTTTTCCAATAGTGAGGAAGAATCTAAACATGAATGAAATAGAGTCTCTGCCCTTAAGGAGTCTTCAGTCGTTTCCACAGCGCCTTGCCCAGAATTTGGAAGGACTACAGAGGCACCTTAGAAACAACCTATGGTAGTCAGGTGTGCTGGGGCCACCTGTTGACACCCCTTTCCTATCCTGTGACTGTATAAGTCCCATTATGAATAGCTCACATATAAAGATGCTAAATAACATTTCATTCAAAATAAGGAGAATGGCACCCCAAAATTTCTGCTAGAAAGCAGAGAAGCAGATTTATCTTCACCCTACTGCAACTGGGTAGCTCGCTGCTATCTGTATTCCTAGTTATATTCCTTTGTCTTACTAATTAAATTATTGAATTTCTTCCCCAAAAATGCTAGAGTAAATTTGATTATAAAATTGAGAACATATAATGTCCATGCTTTAGTAATGGCAGGTTTCTGTTTTCCTGGGTCTGCTAAAACCACTTTCTAGATTGATGAACAACAGCCTCCTTGTTCTCTAAACTTACTTTGGTCTACAACTAAGCCAAATATGCATAAACAAAAACACACTCAAACTCTACGATTCAGTAGCCTATCCTGGGCCTCCTCACGTGGCTGTGGGGGAACAGGAGGGGACTGCAAGTCTTTGGAAGCCTAGGCTCTAGGATTTGGGCAATGTCATTTCTGCCACATCCCATCACCCTACCAGGCAGAGCGAAGGCTAGCCCAGGTTCAAGGTTAGGGAAATAGTTTTAACATATTGACAAGAGGCCCTGTGTGGTGGCTGGTGTCTGTAATCTACACTATGGCAGGCAAAGGAGGGAGGATCACTTGAGTCCAGCAGTTCGAGACCAGCCTGGGCAATGATTGTGCCACTGCACTCTAGCCTACGCTACACAACAAAACCCCGTCTCAACAGAAAAACAAAACAAAAAAAACATTCAAGGGAAGCTTTAAAGTATTCTGAAAGAAGATTAAGATAAGTGCTTAAAAATAAAACACCATTATGATAGAAATTATTTAATTCTGTACTTTTCTATTGTTAAATACAGGGGTTTTTCAAATTTATTTTCTGAAATAACTTATATTCTTTTCAAAACATTTATTTTCTTTTGTGCTTCTCTGTAAAACTTCCTTTGATGGTAAACCAATTTGAGCTTGGCAAAAATTCTATTATTAAAAATGGACTGAATAAAATACAACTTAATAAAATGGACCAATTATTATTATTTTCTTGATTAAACAAACATTTGTTGAGTTTGGATAAATTAGCAATTTTGTTGGATGCTTTACTTTTTTTTTTTTTTTAAGAGACAGGGTCTTGCTCTTTTGCCCGTATGAGTGCAGTGGTGTCATCATAGCTCACTGCAACCTCAAACTCCTGGGCTCAAGCCATCCTCCTGCCTCAGCCTCCTGAGTAGCTGGGACTACAGGTGTGCACCTGGCTAAGTTTTTCTATTTTTTGTAGAGACGGGGTCTCACTCTAACTCAGGCTGGTCTCGAACTCCTGAGATCAAGCGATCCTCCTGCCTCAGCTTCCGGAGTAGCTGGGACTACAGATGCACACCACCACACCCAGCTCATTTTTCTATTTTTTGTAGAGTCAGGGTCTTGCTCTTGCTCAGGCTGGTCTTGAAATCCTGGCCTCAAGCAATTCTCCTGTCTAGGCCTCCAAAAGTGCTAGGATTACAGGTGTGAGCCAACAAGCCTGGCCTTGACTAACATTTTGAAGATACTGTCCTAACCTTAAGAAGTTTATCATTTAGAAAAAGAACCAATAAATGAGCAAATAAATATTAAATATATTCTTTTGAATAACAACATTTCTATAGAATTATATATAGCTTTGTTAACCTATGCCCCAAGTAAACATTATGATAAATTTTATTTTTCCATATTTAATAGGATTTTTAGAAAATATGACTATTGTATACAAAAGTTGTTCAACTGGGTAAATAACCAATTAAATAATTGGTTAATATGATAATGATAATGGTGATGTACCTGGCATTCTCTCTCCTACAAGATTAAACGCCTCTATTAAATGTGTTTTATTTTGTACTTTGATTTTCCTTTTTTGCAGGCTCTGTCGTGGGCGGGATTTTAGCTGCTTCTGAGCACAGGCAGTTGATGACTAATCTTTACTATGGCCTTCTCCCCACAGTTGTCATTTCTGTTAGCTTTTGTCATGCCATAAAATGCACTTGTTTACTGGGGCTTTTTATATAATTATAATTTTATGTCTCTTGCTTAATAGTTTTATGTGTATCTGGTACTTTATTGTTCACACCAATCTTCCCTGTAGGATATATAGAGGGGTAATATATTTATCCTGTCTGCTTATCTGCCTATCCATTCTCTGGGAGTCTCTACCAGTAAACAGTGTGCTCTTGTATAGGAATGGAGAGAGAGTCGAATTTGTTTAGTTTCATAGTAATAGAATTAAATTATATTTCAGGCCTCCAATTATAAGTCTGTCTAGGCCACATCTCTATAGCATATGAGAAAATAAAATGTTTTTTATGTATATAAATATTTTATGTAACTTAAGCTCATCCTTTTAAAATAATTCAAAATGTGAGAACTTTGATGGAAAATTTTCTTATTATTTTATGTTCCTATCATTATAAAGGTTATTAAATATGTTTTAACTTTTTTATGAATCTTGTATGTTTATTGCTCTATTGAATAACTGGAGACAGTATAGTGGAATCAACTCTGGGTCTCTAAAATAAGTTAGGGGTAATGCTTTACTGAGGTTGTAGGGAAGGCTGAATCATAGGAACATGTCATAAACTGTGAGACCTTGGCCATTATATCAGAGGTGAACTCTTAGGTAATTGGCATATACATACACTTTTCTAGTCATTTTACATATTATTTTTATTTCTGTCTTATTTTGAAAATAGTTTAAAGCTCCAGGAAAGTTAAAAGAGTAGTACAATACTCACCCTTTACCCATGATCAACATTTTGGCAGATTTGCTGCTGTTGAACCATTTAAAGGTAGGCTGCACACATCATGACTCTTCAACTCTAGATATTTTAATATATATTTCTTAAGAAAAGTTATATTCCCTTACATATAAGCAACATGTTTATCATTCACCAAGATGTAGTATTATCTCAATATTATCTAATTTTTAGTCCATATTCAAATTTTTCTAGTTGTTCTTAATTTTTTCTTGATTTGGTCCAGGTATAATCAAGGTGTAAACATTTTATTTGTTTATGTGTCCATAGTCTTCTTTAATATAGAGCAATGACCCCCTGACCCCAAACTTGTTTGTCTCTCCTGTCATTGACATTTTTGATGAGTTCAAGCCATTTAATTTGTAAAATATCTCATATTCGTATGCAGGTTACAGTTTCCTCATGTGCAGATTCATATTAGATTTATTTTGGCAAGAATACTATGTAGGTGATGGTTTACACTTATTTTTGCATCGCATTAAGGCATTTTTATGTCGGTTTATTTAGTTATTGAACAGCCTATGTGATCACTTGATTAGTGTATTGACCATTATATTCTTTCATTCTGAGAATATGCATTTCCTTCTGCAATTAAAGAAGTACTTTCTTGGGTAATACTTTAAGATTGTGTGTCAGTCTTTTCTCACAATAATCTATTAGGGTCTTTGTCTAAGTTAATTGGGAGTTTCCAAATGGTGATTTCAAAAGTTCTAGTATTACATCTACATTCATTATCAGACATTTTTGTGTGAATAAGTGCTTTTTTATTATTAAAAAAAATCTCAATCTTTTTGGCTAGGGGAACCCTTCAAAGTGGCTCCTTTTTCCTTTTTGTTATGTTCTCATTAGTTTTTAAGCATTTACTTTCTTTCTCACAAAACACAATGTTGTTCTTATACTTTCCCTGCCAAATCTGGCATCACCCATTTCTCCAGGGACCCTTGATAGCGAATAGCATTTAGAAATGATCATCTGAGCAATAGGTATACTCATTACTACTAGGATGTCATTTTTTCAGGGTCCTTTAATGTACAGCACGAGGATGGATACATTCTAAGGGTAAAAATAACTTCAAAGAACTCTTGAGCTGCACAGAAATGGTTGTGCATTATCTTGATTACTGCAACTAGATTCCAGCATCACAGAATTCTTTCTCACCTTTGCTATGCCATGTATGTATCTTTTTGCTCCCACAGTGAAGCCCATAGTTCCCAACTATCTGTGTGTTTACTCATTTATAGTATACAAAATAGTTTCAATATACCTAAAGACTTCTTTGCAGAGGCTATGTAGAAGTAAGGCTACATGGTATTAACATGCAACTCTATTCCTTATGGTTAACTCTTGCTCATTGTGGGATAGGTATTAAGCCATCACGGGGTTTTCTTTCTACTTGCTCCATGGTATTACCATGACTCCAGGGCACTCAGCAACGTTTCCCTCATTTATATAATTGTTGAGAAAATTTTAGCTGGGTTTGGGAATTATTTTTCAAAATTTTTTGATCTATAAGAGAGTGTGTTCTCTGAACTTACCCAAAGAACTAAGACACATCAAGTGCTTGGCTGCCTGGATGAAAGCGAGACACTGAGGTAAGAGTAGTTGTAGGATGAAGAGCTAAAGGTTATCATAAAGGCTGAAGATGAAAGAGGCAATAGATTAAATTATGTTTGTAAGTGAGCAGGTGTGAGGGATTTGGGCTTCTGTGGCTGGTTTCGCTAATCCTGGAGAATGGTCTTTGTCAATGCTATTAGATTGGAAAGACACTGAACAACTTTTTGGTGCAAAGTTTGCCTGTGGTGAACAGTATCTCACAGGCTTGTAATAATGTAAGATGCCTCTAGAAGCATAAATCCCAGGGTTTTCCTAAGGACTTGACAGGCAGAGCAACCTCAGAGACTACTTTAACCAGCATCTGACTGTAGAGGGCAACCAGACATATAAATCACATTTTAAAGAACTTAAGAAATACTAGTAAGTAACTTAACTTAAAACTAATGATTTTGTTTGTTAATTCTTACTATACCAGACATATATGATTTTATTTAATCAATATACTAAACTACAAACTATATTTTATTAACCCTGCTTTATAAATGAGGATACTGAAATTCAGAAAGTTTCAGTAAATTTTGTAAGTTCACAGTGCTAATAATGGCAAAGATGGAATTTAAATTTAAAATTATCTAACTCCAGACCCTATGATCTCTCTACCATGCTTTGCCAACTGTTCTTTTGAAGGCAAAGATATCTCTGTGTACAGCCTGCTGTGTTTACTTGCCCAATGATAACTTATTCATGTATTTAATTATTTATAAAAAGATCATGGTAATCCGATTACCCATTTGTCCAGCAAATGAGCATAATGAACTTTAGAAGATAGAGCAAACATAGAGTTCAGCAAATCATAGGGTAGGAAATCCCTGGGGGGAAAAAAACAAATATATGTGTGTGTGTGTATGTGTGTGTATATATATATACATATTTCTCTGTCCCTGATGCTGGAGTGCAGTGGCACAACCATAGCTCACTAAACCTCCAACTCCTGAGCTCAAGTGATCCTCCTGCCTCCGTCTTCTGAGTGGCTGGAAGTACAGGCACACACCACCATGCCCGGCTAATTTTTAATTTTTTTGTACAAACAGCATCTCACTGTGTTTCACAGGCTGGCCTCGAACTCTGTGGCTCAAGTGATCCTCCCTCCTTAGCCTCTCAAAGTGCTGGGAGTATAGGTGGGAGCCACTGCACCCAGCCTATCCCTGGATATCTTTTCATGTTTTAGTTTTGCCTTGAATTTTTCACAAGACCAAAAGCTAGTTATAGAACTTGATTTTAGTTGTTTTAAATTAAGATGGCTCTCAGAGATTTTGTGTAATATACTTCCTTATTCATTCAGTACTTACACTATATAGTAGACACTGTGCTAATTACTTTGCATAAATTAACTCATTTACCTTACAACAATTCTGTACAATGGGAATTATGACTTCCATTTTACATTTGAGGAAACTGAGGCTTAGTGAGGTTTAATGACTTGTCAAAAGTACCTTGCTATTGAGCAGCAGTATAAGGATCTGATCCTGTGCTCTTCCCATCTCATTTTATACTGGCCTCCTCTGTAGATTTTGTTGGTTTTGGTAGATCCAATTTTTAAAAATTGCTATCTTTTGGAAATGTGAAAGTACATTTTAAATTAAATAATTATTTTAAACTACCTATTTTCAAATATGTACTCTTAAGTGTGATCTGAATCAAAATATCATTAGGATAATTAATTTGGAAAAATAAAATTATGCAGAAATATTCCTTTTGTTTCTGGACAATAGTTTCAAAAAGAGCTATTGGTTCATGATATATTACTATAGTAGGTGGTCACTCACTATTCTATGAACAAATATTTATAATGTGTCTACTCTATGCCCAGCACTGCTCTAAGAAAGTAGACTAAACCCCTTCTGTCATGGAGCTTACACTCTAGTATATTGTATAACACTTATCTATAAACAAGAAATTTGGGGCTTCAACAAACATGATGTAGACCTTAGGTAGGATTGGGAATACAGCTTTTATGTTATATAGTAATGACCCAAGGAGGAAATTATGCAACCTAATCTTTAACGAACACTGTTTATTTTAACTTATTTACATTAATTAGGAGAAAATGCTATTATTGTAAGGATCTAAAACTTCTTGGAATATGTTGATAAATTGTGACAATATTTCTTATAATGTGTTAAAGATGTCATGATAAGTGCCCTATCAAGAATTGTGAAAAGTCTGAGATTTTCTCCTTCTTCCCAGGTAAAATGTTAGCCTGCAACCATTTATACATGCTGCCAGAAGACCAAGCCTTCTGGGTTGGAGACAAAGGGCTTTATTACTCATGTATAGCAAGCAACATCACCTTCATGTCCACATCTGTTCCCCTTGCCCCCCAGGTCCCACAAGAGACCCACAGGAGGGATATCAAAACAGGTCCTTGGGCATGCTGTTTACACCATGAACTTGAATCACACCTGAGCTTAAGAAACACAATACTTTATAAGGAACTTCAAGCCACCTTTCCCCAGAGGGAAGCATTTTGTTTATTATACTAGACAATAAAAAATCTTGCCCTGGAGAGAGACACTATCTCTATCTTCCAAGGCTGTTTGCTATACTATACAAACTTCTTTGAATACATAATACACAACAAAGGACATCAGTGTCTCTGCTCACAAAACAAACAGAAAGTGAGAGATCCATAGAGACTTGTCTTCCAATACAATACCCTCCACTCTGTGCTACCATTTTTATTGTTTGGAAATGAACTAACACTAAGACATAATTGCTTCTAATGTATATATCACATACAGGGGAGAATACCATATGATGTAATTGGTTATCATGATTCTAATTTATAGATAAGAAAGTGAGGTTCGTGGAGATTCATTTATGCCTCAATATCCCATAGCTAATTTCATTCCCATACTTAATCACAGGTATTTCCAATAATCAAAAGAACCCAGTATTCAGTATGTATAAATGTCTGTGCAATCTCCATCATAAATAGAATTCTTCATGCTGGAAAAATAGGGCTTTCAGAGTTTCACGTCAGTGTGGCATCCACATAAATTTGGCATTCACTTACACCATCAGCTTTCACCTGAGAAAAACTTTACATTACATCGTTCAGTCTACTGAAAAATGTGTTGAATGAGATTCCTATTATTGGTTAGAGAAATTGGCACAGTTCTGACCCTATGCAGATGAAAAGGTAGTTTCCTCAGGAAGCCAACTGATGGACATTCTAGTCCTTGTGAGTTAGAAATGTATCTAGATTAGAAACATCTAAGTTTCATCATGAGAGTGCCTATAGGTAGATCAAAATAAGACATAACAGCATTCAATTGGTGTTTGGAAGAACTATGTAGTAAATATTTAAGTGTCTTTAGTGAGCCAGTTAGCATTTTTTTAAATACCAATAGGGAACTGAGAGCAGTTTAGCATGATGTCTAAGGATCTTACGTATATACTTTTTAGAAATTAGGTTTTTTTGAGTGATTTTTTTGTGAATTCTTATATCTTTTTCCAGCTGACCAAAATTCACACAATTATATATTTGAATTAGTGAAGACCATGGAAGCACTGTGACAGAATAATTATCTGTAATTATACTAATTACATTAATGGGCAAAAATTGATGATTAGGGCATTACTCTGTGAAAATAATAGCTTTATATTAATGATTGGATCGTCTTGAAACTTACCTTCACAGTCCCTCCACCTCTTCTGACCTACAGTTGACATCCAATAGTTTAAGAAAATTTCGAACCTACATATGCCCTGAGTTCCTGAGACTTTTCCCAATTAACTAAAATGGTTTGGGTGGCCGGATCTAGCAAGTAAGAAAACAAGGCTGTCAGTTAAATTTGAATTTCAGATGAACAATGAGTAAGCTTTTTAGTATTATATAAGTAGGTCCCAAATATTGCAACATTAGAGATGATTCCTGTAAAGAAATATACTTAATAACTGTATATTGGATATGCATTTTTATAGGATATGTAACTAGTGTTGTATCCACAGAATATAGGAAGAGTTGTCAGGATTTTACTGAAATTTGAATTAGCCACAGAGGTAAATTTTTAATGTTTTACTTTAAACTGTAAAAGCTAAGTTGCCAATTGTATTCTACAGAAGTTAAATGAGGGTTACATGCCTGTTTTTGGTTTAAAATACAAGCTTAAAATTTTTGTTAAATGGTATTTAAATTTCATTGTATCTGTTTGTTAAGGCAAACAAATTAATCTGAGGATATATATTTTCCCCCATCTGGTTTTAAAAGGAGGATGGACATTTTCATGATTTTCATTGATTAACAACAATTTAAATTCCACCAAGTCTTCATCACATCAGTTCTTCTATCATGTTATTAACTGACAACATCCATAAATTATTTATTAAACAGTGTTGTGTTGATTTCTTTTTTATTTACTTACTGGGTATTAAAAATATGCAGGGATTACCTTATTCTTCATTGTGCTTTGGTTATTTGGTAAAAGTAAAAAGGTCATAGGCAATATCATGATTTCCAGGCATAAGAATCATTCATATGCATAATGGGGTATGAAACCCTGAAATGCAAAACTATGGAATCCTTGCTCAATTTGAGAGTAGTTGTGTTTGTCATAGAGAGAGAGAAGTTTAATTCAGTGCATTGTGCATTCAGAATATACTTAAGACTCTGTTGTTAATAATTTTCTTAGAAAAATGTTTACACTTATTAATTTTAAAGTAAAAGAGAAATTTCTCCCAGAGCCAAGTTTTAATAATAACTGTGCTCTGTTGATCCTGGGACCTGGGCCACATTGTGGGGTGCTAACTTTCCCTCCTTTTAAAATAGCCCTGAATTAGTTGCGTGGATGTACCTTTGCAGATACTCACCGATTTAACATATTGACTGCCACACAAGAAAAAAAATTTTTTTCCTTGGGACCACGGTGTTTTATTATGAAAATAGAATAAAAACTTCGAAAACAAAATGATCCTTTCTAATTTAATGAAAAATTTGTTATTTTTTATTGTTTTCTGTGTGTGAGTTATATGCAACTTGGCTCCCAAGGTGAAGAGCCCAGGGCTTCACGAGGCCCTGGGCTCAAAACTAGTGTGAGTTAAATACAACTCACATGGCAGTTAATGTGTTAAATATTGTGGTGTCCTTTATCAAGGAGAGCTGACACACTTCCAAAGCTGTCACAACTGACTAACTCTAGTCCAATTCATAAGGGATTAATTGGCCATGGGTGCTTGTGAGCTGAAATACTGTCACAGCCGCTGTAGATCTGTCACTTTGATATACAAGGTAATCAAGTTCACTAATAGATTCTCTATGAATGTTAATAGCTTACCTAAGCAAGAAATCATTAGAGGCTTTTCCTCCATGTCATGTGGAAGAACATAGTCTGGATTTTTGGTTAAAGATCATTTCATATTTTGTGGAAGAAATATTCTTTCCAAAGCCACTGAAATATCAAATGTGTTGTGGGTAAGTTTTGAGACTGCCTACAAAGGAAAATGAAGCTTTAAGAATTAAAGCTTGAGAAAACAACCTCAAACTGAATAATAAAAGTAAAATAGAAAAAAAAATTACTTTTTCTAGTTACTTTTTTACATTTTTTGGTAAAGGTTGAAACAATTTAAAAAATAAGTAAAAAGCAAATGTTTACTTTTAATTGTCTCCAATTTTCTTCCCAGAGGTAACCTAGTTTCACTGGTATGAAAACGTTGCTTAATGTTTACTATTCATTTACATATAGAGTTATATACATGCATACATGCAAATACGTTTTTGTATTTTTTATATGAATAGGATTATAGTATACTTTTTGGCAGCTTCTTGGGGCTGTCAGTATTTATAAATACACTGCATTCTAACAGCTTCATAATATTCCCTGTAGGGGTGTACTTTACTTATTTAAATATTAATTGAATTTTGACTGTGAAGAATTTTCTAAGAAAATAGGAAAATGAGAAATAAATTATTTAATTTTAATGTTAGTTATTTGAAATATTATTTGACTCTGCACCAATCACATATTTTTCTATGCAAGGCAAAACTTAACACCTACAACAGCTCACGCTATCCAAGGCATTACATTTTTAATATGGGATTTCACACTTTGGTGTCCCAGATTTCTCGAATGATTAAACTTTTAATTAGACACCAGTTGAGAATATCTCTCTGTAGCTTCTGTCTCTAAGAGTAATTGTCCTATTCTAGGAAATTATTGGAGGGGAGGGGAGAATGATGAAATTAGACATTGATCAGACAAGAAGCTGACTTGGCTAAAAAGGAAATTTCATCATTAGCAACGGAATTGAGGAATATCTGCAATCCTAAAGTGCAGGGCAAAGAATTCTAGAGATAAAGCACAAGAGTGTTGCCCTTGCCTTTGTATGTACCATCCAGGAAGAACTTAATAGAAGATCTTGGTATGAACTCTATACACTGGATTTGTGAGCCAGTTGAATGACTATCCATGTTGCTGAACAGTTTGTATGTCTGAATATGTGCACAGGGAGATAAACACCATTGCCAAGTAAAAATATAGCTGCAATAAATAATCATGTAGAAAAAAGTTTAAAAAGCTACTGGAAATAGGCATAATGTTTTACATATTTATATATGAAACTTTCTTATCTCCCAGAGCTCCTGGGAGAATTAAGATAAAATTATTTAATGCATTTTAAGTAAATTAGTATAAATGAATTTAAGTTGGTAAGTGGCTTACTAAATTGTGGTTTGCATTTTTTAGTTACTACTCAGTTGATAGATCATAAAAATAGGAGCACATATTTATGTAAAATAATAATAAAGTCAGATCTGTAATCACTCCTTAGGACTCTTAAGGCTTATTAACAAAATAACATTTATGTTGATGGACAATTCTTTGTGATATGTCTGGCTAGTGTTGGTACGGAGCTGAAAGAGTTCTTTCTTCTCTCTATCTTGCCACCCTGTACTCAAAACAAGTTGGACTGGCAAGTTATTTCTGCCTCCTTTTTATGTAACGGGCCATGATTGTTTAGTTTTCAAGAAAGACTTATATTGCAAGAGGCCAGACCGATCTGAGGCTTATAGACAATGAACCCTCAGGTTTAGGTGGAGAGGAAAAAGGGCATCTGTACTGGTTATACTGGGACCCCTAGTTCAGAAAGCAGCCCATGAGGGTGGTGGCGCCTGGCTAGACAAGAGCTAAAGTGGAAAAGATAGTTGACATAATGGCTGGGCTGGTGAGATCGTGCAGCAGGAGAGAAAAATTCAGATATGATTGGAACATGTGGATGTTTCCTGAAGTAGTTCCAATATTATCTCAAACAAATAAAGCAAATATTTACCATTTTACAAGTTTGTAACACACCATCTGTTCTTCCGTATGATGGAATATTATATTTAACCTTCCGTTATTCTTTATTGTTGGCTTTTGACAACTTGTGACGTTTCATGAAGTGATATTTACATTAAAACAATGCAAGATACATCTCCTGAATGTCTGACAAAATACATTAATGATATCATCCCCCATTGGAGTCAAAAGGTTTAAAGGTTAATGCAAAAATATTTCTTTTTATCGCCATTTACTGATCACCTAGTAGATACAGACAAAGTCTTAGGTAGGCTCTGACAAGAAAGAAAATAAATTAGACACATCCCCTTTACCTTTGAGGAGCTTGTATTCTAGTGCAGGCTATACAAATGCAAACATATAATTATGATATAATTGAAACATACTGTGGTAGAGTCATAGGCAGAGTATTGTGGGAAGAATAAAGAGGAAGCAATCCATGAAAGTCTTTTAAAAATTAGTTCCTCTACTGAAAGTATTTCTGATTGAGTCCTACAAGCCTGTCACAACCTAATCGAAACTATATGTCTTTACACTGTTTCTCATATGCACTGTTTAAATAGTTACTGAAATCTGACCATGGGAAACTCTCCCCTAAATGGCTAGGCTCCAGTTATTTTTTAACTCTTCTTAGTAAAATATCTTAGAATTTATGTAATGATTTCCTTTCAACTACACATGTATGCATTTACCTTGAGTCTGGTCTTAATGAGCTATAAAATGGAGTTATCCTGATTTCATTCCAAATACATTTCACATTTTCTTGTTTCTCTGTTATCTATGTCTTATACATTGCAGAGTGTCTGTTTTACATGGAAGTTTGTAGAGGATGTGGGCTGTGTGTGCAATTTTGTTTGTAAAGCATTCATCACAGTTATGAGCAGTCGGGACACTTGGCACAGCCCTTATTTGAGGTGGTCTTTACCAATAGGGATCATGGACCAGACATAGAAGTTCAAGTAAACGTATTCCACTCTGTAACAGATCATATATTTTCCAGCATAGTCATATCACTTACTCATGAATAAAGGTTTATTAAGAGTCATTACTCACAGAAATAGAGAGCTTAAAAATTGTTGTTGAGAGCTCATTAAAAGAAGACTATTATAGGCAATTATAAAACACTGCCCCTTTGTACTTTCTGCTTGTAAGGAGACAAGGGAATCTTCCCCAGAGTTTTATGGAGAAAGCAGCTGACACTTAAAAAAGCCAATTAGTAGAGCTACTTAATTGTTCATTTGGATTTATACCCCTCTAAGTTTGTTTGCTAATGTATTCAATAACAACAAATAGAAAGTGCTGTTGAATGTGAAAATCAATACTCAGAAGAGATGAACAAAACCACAGCCACAAACAGCAAAGTAACATCACTTTTTAAAAAAAATTGACTCACAAGGGTTTGAATTCTATTACAATGAATCCATTCAAAGAAAGTTGTTTTTTTTTTAAACTGCTCCATGGTTAACACAAGTGAGACAAAATTTTAAAAATTACAGGAAAACCACATATTCACAAACGTATTTTGAATACACATATGAATAAGGCATTGAAATATTAACACTCATTGTAAGATCCAACATATTATTGAGGTTTATAAATGGAAATTTCTTAAATGCAACCATTATTTATCCTGCAATTGCAGAAATGTAGCTAAAAAACTATTGTTCAACAATTTCTTCTATAACTATTTGTTGGGCATCTATAATGTGTCAGACATATTTCAAACTGGAATACATTTGTAAATGAAACAAAGTAAGTTCCTGTCACGGAGCTCAAATTTAATGGGAGGAGAGATGAATAGACAGAGAACTATAGTAAGCAATACATATTATATAGTACATATGTATACATAAATTCCTAGTATATTGCATGTTAGAATAGTACCTATTATGGACAAAAAGAAAAAAAATGTAGAGTAAGTTAAAGGGATAAGGAATGATAGCGTGAGAAGGGAAGATTGCACTTCTAAGTAGGATAATCTCTGTAGGCTTCTTTGATGCCTATTTTTTCAAATTTTAGAAGAACATGAGGGTGATCTTAAAGTAATACGTTTTTCAAGGAGATATAAGAATTATCGGATTTAGCTGTTGACCTCAACTACTCCTCTCTCTCTGAGGTCCCAAGATATGCAAACATCAAGGACAAAATGCAAGTAAAATCTTCTAGGACTTTGGCCCCAAAACTCAATGCAGAACTCTGTTGACATGGGCTGATCTTAAAGAAAACTTTTTTTTTCTATATTAGGCAGCCCTGAATCAAAATAGTAGGTAAGATCTACTTCATCTGTTTCTATTTTGAAGACTAAAACAGAATGTTCGAGCTGTATTTTTATATGCAAGGCCAATAAAGTCACAGCAGTGTGAGTACTGGGGCAGGTGATTGCTCCTATTGCAGCTGGTGGAAGTTGTTCACCTTGGGCCTGTTCATCCAGGATAATAGTCCCAGACTAGGTTGTCACATAGTGACAAAAGAGAAAAAGGGAGATGACTCAGAGAATGAGTTCTCTCTACTTTGCCATTTTGGATCATGAGAAGGAAGAAACTGAAATGTTACACTGCATCCCAGTGTTCCTCTGACTATAATAGGATTGCAACTCAATATGATATTTTGTAATTTTCACAGTCCAGATCATGACATCTGTAAGGGAGTGGAGCATCATATGCAGGAATCTCACTTATCTTAAAGGGGAACAGAAAAGGGAAGGCCTCCTTAAGATCCCTCGGAAATGAGAAAATTCCAACAGGGTATGCTGATTATGCATATTTGAAAACTTTTCTTCTCGGATGCAATAGCATCATGTCTCTTACAGATAACATTCAGTAAGTCTCTTTGTCTTATTTTTATTCTGTTGTTAATAAAACCTGACCCAATATAAGACGTTTCTATAAAAATCTGTGCATCCTCACATAAATGTACCATTTTACATATAAATTTGGACATGCGGGATAGGGATGATGGTCCTGGATGCCCTGAAGCACATTACTTGATTAATGGAGAAATTCAGGAGTTCAAAATTTTAGGGAGAAAGAAGCTAATTCAGCCCCCTTAAAATAAGATGATAAAGAGAGTAAGAAAGGTATGGGAGAAACAGGCCAAGTATTGGCTTAAGGGTGGAATTCATTACCAGGTAAATGCACATGAGAGTAGTCTACAGATTTGCCTCCAAGACTGCTGCTAGCTGGTGTGGAAAAGGAAACTGTCCAATTACACAACTGAGTCTCCATAAAATGAAAGTAGACCAATTGCTGAGAGGTGCACCTGTTATAGGAAATAATAATACTATCCTACTATTTCAGGCTTATTTCTTACATAGGTGACCCCAGACTATCATTTACCTCAAACAGAATGCACTTTGACAATTGTATGCTTTTTATTCATTGGCATAAAATATCTTTACATTAGATCTAAATCCTCATCTCCTTAGTAAAACTTAACTCATTTTAAGGCTCAGGTAAACTACCACCTTCGTAATGACATTTTATTTTTTTTATGTTTCCTTTCCAAACTCCCATACAATTTCTATAATTCATTTTGCCTTCCTGTACATTTTCAAAAGGTATGTAAAATTCATTTCACTAATTTGTTTATTTTATAAACATTAACTGAGTTTCTCCTATATGCCAGGCAGTATTCTAGTTGCTGGCAATATGGTGATGTACCAGAGTCCTTGCTCTCACGGAGCTTATGGTCCTGTGGGGCTAGATAATGAATAAATTGATTATTACAATAAATTGAAATAGTAATAGTGATTGAAAGAAAAAAAAGAATAATGGAATGGAGTAAATTTAACTCAAATTAACCTAAGTGAAAATAAAAGGATATTTTTGAACCATATAAATTTTTTAAAATAGAGCTAGGGCTGACTTCACAAGAGATATGACAAAGCAACTTAAGATATATTACCAATTGCATTGTGAACATACCAAACAGCTGGTGAAAGCAACACTCAATACATGCAGTTTAATGACTAACAAGGAAAATTCCAGCTACAAATAAGAGAAAAGTCAACTGAAACCAGTTTAAACAACAAAAGATATTTAATGGTGCACATAACTGAAGAGCCCAGAGGAAGAGTATATTGTTTTTTTGTTGTTAATCAAAATTTCAGCTCTGTTGCTAAATATTCCTCCCATCTTTGCCCTCCTTTGTGTTTGAGCTTTTCCTTCACTTTAGTACCTCTCATCGTAGCACAATGTTAGCAATAGTTCCATTGCGTCTTAAAACTCTCTAAGGTTTTTTTCTTTAATTTATTTTCTTTCAGAGTATTATGGGGGTACAGAGGTTTAGGTTACATGTATGGCCTTTGCACTGCCCAAGTCAGAGCTACAAGGGTGCCCCGCCCCCAGATAGTGCACACTGCACCCCTTAGGTGTGAACTTACCCACCCCTATCTCCCCCTCCCACCTGCCCGACACTCGATGAATGTTACTTCCATATGTGCACATAAGAGTTGATCAATTAGTACCAATTTGATGGTGAGTACATGTGGTGCTTGTTTTTCCATTCTTGAGATACTTCGCTTAGAAGAATGGGCTACAGTTCCATCCAGGATAATAGGAGAGGTGTTAGTTCACCGTTATTTAAAAAATTCTCTAAGGTCTTAAATGCTTGGACAACCTCAGAACCAGTCTCTCTTTTTAGGCAATCCCATGCATTAAATGATTTCATTCAGTTGGACGTCCAAACTGCACAGCTGCTATTAAATGAGGAAGCGTGGGAAGGAAATTGAGGTACAACTAATTGCCCGACTCACTGTCCGTCTCTGTAAATAGGGGGAAGGATAGAATAGTCTAGATTCTAATATATGTGATATATAAACATTACATCAGGTTTTTATATCCATTAAGTTACAATTCTTATAACGGCCTTTATTATGATATTATTACCATTATGTTTAAGTATCTATGGCTCCATTTTTTGACCAGAAGGTAGATAAGATGTCACACAGGAAAAGTACTCTAGATCTCACTAGTGAATGGACTCAATAAATGCTTTTTTCCCTAATGAATCTCACTATTGATTCCATTCTTTTAAATGTGTGGTGCCTGCATTAGGAAGCTACTGACTCCACCTTTTCTTCTCGAGCATACATATCATTTGCTGATTCATTAAACTGCCCAGAGAGAGAAAAAGTGTCCCTCTTTATTACTGATCTGCTTAAAATTTATGTTCCTGATTTAAAACTAGATATAAAAATATATTAAGAATAATAAATTGAAAATGTACTTAAAGATAGGCTCACACCAAAGAAAGGTTAACTTAAAGTCTGTGATTTTTTTCTTACTTTTACATCCAATTTTAAAAAGAATTGTACATTTGATAACAACAGCAGATTTCATATTTAGTAAAAAGTATAATTTTAATTTGGTTCATAACAATGCTTCCGTAGAAATGCCTATTATTAACCATGTCATCCTGATTGCTTTCTGACTGCAGTTTTCAATTAGACACAATCTGTTCTATTCACACAAAAGGGGGCGAAAGAGAGAAGAATCCAGTTCCCAAATCATGAACTTGAATAGGCACTTACGGTAATATGCATTTTGCAAAACTATTTTGCTTCGTATGGGAGTGATTTTTCTAGATTTAAAGAAATGTAGACAACTTGATTAAAGATATGTGCCCAGAGATATCATAGTTTACAGTGTTTTAAATGTTCTAGTTTATATCTGATCAGCTTTTATTCAAGTTGCATCATAGCACCTCTGGACTGCCTGTCTTCTTTCATGTCTAATGCATTTTAAGGGCTTTTTAAAAAATACAATATTTTGAAAGCCACATGTTTAGAAGTATTCTCTTAAGGTAAGAAAATGAATGTCCGGGATCTTCCATAATAAGAAGTGAGAAATAAAGACAGCTCTCTCCTTTACTTAAAATGCTCTTAGATTTCTTACCTGTGGAGGCAGAAATGGGAGGAAAATTGTGTCTCTGTATCCTCTGGAGAGTAATAATTATTCAGTTCTCCTTCTCTACTAGCTTCTAAATCATGTTTTTTTGTATTCTCCCTTCATTAAAGAAAATATTTTTGTGAATTTTTAATATGCAAAAACCTTTAGAAAACATCACAATATTAAAATTGTTTGTTGTTGTTGTTGTTGTTTTACCTGGGCCTAAAAGTGGCACTGCTTGGCTCCTGTGTCTCAGGACAAGCAACAGAAAGGCAATCTTTTTAGCTTATCCTGTTTATATCTGTTTATGCTTCTTTCCCCCAGATTTGAAATGTTCCCCTTTGACTTTAATTCAAATGGCTTTATGAATCTCAATTTACTCAAATAGATACTTAGATTAGTAATTTTAACTATTGAGACTAAGAAACAATCTTGAAGTTCCCTGGCTTCATGTGGTATTTTTACCTATTTATTGTTTTGATCTACTTCGTAATGGATAATTTTAATGGTAAACTTTTATAATATCTTCTATCATGTAAATTCCACAGTTTATTGATTCAACAATGCAATGTGTATCTTTGAATTTTTGTGCTTGACGTTCTTTTTTCAGTTTACTATTCTGGATTTAAATAGTTTGCTTATGTTGAGGTTTCACCAATAAAAATGGGTTTAGGTAATAGTTAAGGAATTATTTCTTTCAGTGGAGGTAGGGTCACAGACTTTGGGCAAACTAACAATATTACTTTTATTCACTGTAAACCCTGACTCAGATTTTTTAAAAAATACACTTGCTGTGTTTGAGTTATTTTTGTTGTGTATATTTCTTTGCTTTGGTAACAATTCTACTAAGCATGGGTAAGTAATTTATCTAGTAAATTATTTGAACTTGGAATTGCTTTTGAAAAATGTCCCACAATAGACCACCCTCATCAACAAAATGAACAAATAGTTGGTACTGCAATAACACAAAACTGAATTTCAAATGAAATACTTTCACCTTGATAGTTCTCTGTTAAATAGGAACCTTAAATTTGTTATATTACATGATGTGCCTTGACCAACAGCTACACACACACACACACACACACACACACACACACTCCTACATGCACTCCACATATGCATCAGTGGAGTGCCCATTCTGAGGTAGTGAATTTGGGAGTATTTCCATTTGCAACTTAAAAAATGACATCTTTTGGTGTTTAACAATATATTAGAAATTATAGTGGCAGTAGTAAGATCATAATGTTGTAGGTTTTTTTCCTAAAGATAGCATCTGAATAAAACATTTATTTTCTTTATGTGATGAAACATTCTGCTCTCACTGAGGACAAAATTAAGAAGAGGAATAATATATAGGAATATTGAAAGATTATCTTTTATAGGGCATTCACTGACAAGGAAACAGGGCAGGGAGAATTGCAACCATTCTAACCTGACATAGTATGGGTCATTTTGGTTTGAACATCACCAGTTCGGTGATACAGTAAATCACATAATAATAAAAAATCAGATTAGGTTTACCTTGATTATTTTGTAATTATAAATATAACCTACGTTTTATAGGATGTAAGTTTATTAGCAAATTGCATATAATTTATTAATAGCATTATGAATATAAGATTAATTCATTTAATGAGCCAAATTATTAGAATACATTGGATGGTTATTGGATGAAAATAAGTCCGCCTAATTATTGTGTACAAAATCTCACCAAAATTTTTCGTATATATGAATCAAAATATATGTATGAATCTTAATATATGTTTCCTGAAACTCAGAAAAATTATTTAACCCACCCTACTGTCTATTAAATTATTTGTAAAATGGGAAAAAGCACTATCACATAAGCTCCTGCAAGCATTGCATAAAATAAAGCATGTCAGGAACATAACACAGAACAGTACTAGGCGCATCGTAATTGCTCAATAAATAGTAAACATTATAATCTATTTTATTTCTGGAGGTAAACATGCACTACTTTAAAGTATAGCCACTCAATTTGTTCATATTTCTTATTCATAGATGATTCCTTTTCTGAAACAGTCATCCCTTGGTCCCTTTTAGATTTTGCTAAAAATCTCTTTTTGGAAGTCTCTGTTATATATTTCCAGGTAGAGAAACATGCACAAATGCTCTAATGCATTTCTTGGGCCATATTGAAAAGCTGACTCATATTTTCTAAAGGGAGTCCTTATGGTATCACAGTGAATATACATGAGTCATACCTGGGCTAAAATTCTGTCTCTGACATTTAAAGCTTTTTGGCCCAACTTATTACAAGCTAAAGGACAGAAGTCAGGATGAAACTCCCTATTTATTTGCTTACCAATTCATGCAACCATATTGTCTCACTAGATAAAGAATTTTGAGATTGTGTAATATAATAGTTAAAAGCATGGGCATTGACTTAGTCAAGCTTGGGTTTGAATTCTACCTCTGACTCTGCCACTATAAATTGAAATTCCTTAACTATAAGATGAAAATAGTACTATCTTTAAAAGTTGTTGTAGGGACTAAATTAAGTAATATATGTAAAGACTTCAGCACAATGGTATATTAGAAGAGCTTAACATATATGACTTAGTATTCATGATGCTTGGTCACAGAGGAAACACTTGAGAAATTTATGAAATTCTTACATGCCATGTACTGTTTGGAGACCAAAATCTTGGGAAGTGTTTGTCATTGGTTTAATCATGTCATGATTAAAATATTTGAACACCTAAAAGCACCATGTACCCTCTCCCTCTACCATGTACAAGATTCCAGAGGATGCAGTTTTAATGTTTTTTATCTGAGAGAATTTATAATAAATACATTAATTCAAAAATATTTCAAAATTGGATTTTTCTGGTTGATAATCACAAAAAAATTCTCCCCTCATTCAAAAATAGTAATGGTATGTGCAGGAATATGGATCTATTTGTTAGAGTTCTCTGTGTGGTTTGTTTTGCTTCTGTCTGGACATTGGCATTGTCATCTGTATTGTTGCAGGTCAACATGGCAGAACATATAGCCAATGCCACAAATAGCGCCAGGGTTTCAAATCTTAAAGTTTCAGCCACTGTACTAATGGTGGGTAGATGTGTTCTTTGGCCCCAAGCTCAGACATTAGGGACGGAAGACAAGTGTTCAATATACAACTTAGCAACTCTGCCTGTGGTCAGGTGTACACGGTCCTAACAAGGTTTCTCAGTGGCCATGTGGGGCAGGGGGAGGGTAGTGCTCAGATGGAGTGTCTTCAGCTGAAAAGAAACTACTCTTAACTATAAAAAAGAAACAAAAATATATTGTCGTGCCCTTATTGAAACAGAACTCATAAAAGAAACATATCAAAAGTAAAAACAAGCATGAAATTCAGCGCATAATTTGTTTCCAGGAAAACTGCTTAGCTCTATAGAGAATTAATTGTATCAGGTATGAATGCCTCAAATCTCTGAACTCATTCCATAAAAATTTCCATAAATAAGTCACAGCTGAATATTGGAATCAGTAAAGTAGGATGACCAGTTGAAAGATACTTATGTTGAAAAATTGTCTCAATACATCTATCTTCATGTCCAAAGAGACTGCTTATCTTTTAAAAATTACTATGTGATATATATAGAAAAAGCTATGTACTGTTTTAAGTTTAAAGGGTTATGTTTAGAGACTTTACTTAGGATTCCCCATATAATGGTGATAACTTTTGTGAAAATTGAAACTGGATTTCTTTGGCAAGTGTAATAACCATTCCTTTTACTGTATAATAAAATGAATGTTTGTCTTTTATGCTAGAAGTGTTTTTATACTTCCTATTCTTATTTTTAATGCCAAGTTTATTTATCCTATTTATACATATATATAAAGAATATGCATGAGAGATAGAGGGAAGGAGGGGAGAGAGTGAACATGACAATATGAATATAAATATTGATTTTGCCTCAATTTATAACGTGGATACTATGCAACTTCAACCTAATACTGAAATGCTGTATTGTTATTCACTAATAAATGCAATACTAGACTTTTCTGTTATTATGTTAAGCTTATTCAGCTATTTCTGATTTTATTTGTATTGTAAAAGCTAGTTTCAAGTAAAGGACATTGTTAAGAAAAAGCGAGAAACTTACTCAATATATAACTTGAAAAATGTGTAAAATTTCTCAAATACAAAACAAAAATGAGAATAAAATGCAGTTAAAAATTTCACTAACATTGAATTTACATTACATTTAATCTCTAATTTGAATGTCTCATTATAATTAATCTCTATTATGCTAATGTAATTTGGGGGTTTGATGCTGTACAAATATTCTTAAGGAAAAGATACTTGTGGAAAATTTTAACAAACATATTCAAACACAAATAATTTCTAAATATTTAATAAGTTTTTCTGTATAATTCCTTCTATTTTTAATCAGAAAACAGCAGAATTATTTGGCTTATCTATGAATTATGACTATAGGAAGTAACTGAAACTGATGAAATTAAAAATTTTAGGCATAAGGATTTTTTTTTAATCTAGTTGTGTTATTTCCTGAAGAAGTTTTCAGATTTCTGCATGTTTGAAAAACTACCTTTTGTTATATAAAAATAAGATGCTAAATTCCTTTCTTGGGTTTATCAATGTCCAGAAAGACTATGATGGGAACAGACTGTTCTTCTCCCAACCCCCTCCTCTGGGCTATTGCTTCTTATTACTTAGGTCAAATTTTCACACCACCTAGGGAATAACCTTTGACTTCCTGTTCACTCTTCAGCTTATGTCACACAAAGGAAAAGATTTTGATCCCATAGCATCTCTGTGGAACCTCCCCAAGCCTCCTGGCAACAGACCCAATATCTACTCTACAGATCTAACCTCCCAAAAGATCTAAGTTGACCCACTGAATCCTGAGTAGTGATTGTCATGCATTTTGCATCTTGGACATATCTCACAGTGTGTGGATTATGATGGGGGGGACTAATAAATGTATTTCCTGATTAAACACAAATGCACACACATATATACAGACACAAAGTAGTGTCAAAATCAGGAACGTGAGATGGAGTGATGTTGCACGGTGAAAGTAGAATGGTAACCACTGGTACAGTCACAGTGAAACTGAAGCTTATCATCAGGGAAAATGGAAGGAGAGGATGAAAGATTGTTGATGAAACCATCCACTCACTAAATACAGAGTAAGTGTCCAGTCTCGAAAATTGTTGTGTTAGAACTAAGTGTTAGTTAGGGTTACAATGGTGACAAAGAAAAACACTGCCTTTAAGGAGATTTCAGTCTGGTGGGATTGATAGATATGAACACAATTTCTTAATACAATGTGATAAATGCTATTATAAAAAGAAAAGCCATATCAAGAAGAGAAGACGGTAGTGCCCAAAGAGGACCTTTCTATTGCCCCTTTTTACTCTACCCTGCTGGAACACAATATACTGTTACATAATTGCCATATTGAGTAAATAAACGAATAATGAAAGGTATTCCTTCATGAGTAATCTCTCACTGAACACTTTCGACTAGTAAAGGAAAGTCAGATTCCCTTTATTCAGTCATTCTTCAAGTATTGCTATTAGGCCTTCCCTGAACCAGTAGGAAAATCAAGTCTTTTTCTTGTCCAAGGAACATAAGTAGACTATACCTCTACACAGATACAGTGTTCTACTACTCATTTTCTCTATTCAGTAGGTCTTCCACAGAGATACTGATTTTATTTCCAAATAAATCCAGTTACTTCTCCAGAAAAAAAAAGGAGTTGGAAAGGGGTCCGGGGTAAATTTGGGTGTGGATGAATTTCCCAATATGATAGCCACCAAGGCAGACCAAGTCCTACCAAGAGAAGACGTTATCTGAGTTTGGGCAGATAGCTTCAGTGGGAAAGCTTTGGAATGTATTATATTTGGGTCTATAGACCTATTGGTCCAAACAGGCAGATCACCTATACTCTTTAAAATAATACAGGCACATTAGGCATTTTCAACAAAAGCAGCACAGAAAATAGTACACAGTGCATGTAGCTACGCAGGCTTGGTCTGCAAGGAAGCAATACTTCTTTTTCTTTATTTGTGTTCCTTTCCATTTTCCTATGTTCCCTATGGTGGTTTTTGAGAATTGTTTTTCATTTTGTTTTTGAGGAGACTAAAAAGGATGAAACCCTTGCCAACATCTAACCCAGTGGCTGTTCAGCAGCCTGTGACTGTGGGCGCAGCTTCTTCTGCAGGCCTGCAGAGCCTGTAGGAGAGAATTTAAGAGGCAAAATTTGCTGGAGGAAAAGATGATGAAGCAATGGGGAAAGGAAAGCTGTCCTTCCTGGTCTCCTGTAAACAATACATGGGGGGTTCTCCGCTGGATTTCATGTATCACTGAATTTCATTGTATAATTATTTCCCACCTTCGTAGTTATCACTTTTTTAAATCAGAGCAAGATAACTTTGGGTTATCATTTTTCCTTCTCGAGGAATCTTGCTCTTTCCTTTTTGTTTTTTGGAAGAAGGAAAAAAAATAATAAGATTTGCCCAAGTTATGACTGAATAAACTTGGTGGGTTGTAGAGTAAAAACAGGATACATTGAGGGAATATATTTCCTCTTCTTCTAGAACATTTTCAATTTTATTGCATCACTATGCAAATACCATACCTCTATATATAGATTCTGAACTTATGTATTTCATTATTCCTCATACTCTACAATTAAAATCACAAAATAAAAGAGCAAAAGCTTGCTACATATTATCAAGTAATGAATGAAGGAAATAAACCTAGTTCTTTTTACATTTTTAATGGTGCACAATATATGAAAAGTTATTTAATATAAAAATAATATTCCATTAAGAATTTTGAATTTAAATTTCAAAATATAAATTAAGAGAAATCTTAAGGAATATGAATATTAGTAAATAAAAATGTGAAAAAGTCTTATCTTTCACGTTTAGTTCAGTAATAAATTAAAAGTAAATTACATTTAATGGGAATATTCCAAATGGTAACATTTGATACTGTCTATAAAATAAGAATTCTTCTATAGAGCATGGAAGACTTTTGGGGTTTTCATTAAAACTAACATATTAGTAATCACTATTTTATTTGGAAAAAATGTATTTTTGAAGAAAGAACATGTCAATAGCATATATCTTTTCTAAGTCCAAGAAAATCCATACAGTCTTTTGTGATATTTGAGTTTATTAAGTAGATCAGTGAGGTTGTGGTCAACAGATTAGTGAGTAAATTCAAAGTCTTACGGCAGAAACATCCTAGCAAACACGGTTTCCTATTAAAAGTATACAGTCTCAAGATTTTAAGTCGTTGGTCCTTGGAAACTAACCTGCACATACTTATTCTTATTATTAATAGTATGCATGCTTAGGCAGAAACTCAACCTTGTAATAAAGGTAAAAAGTAAATATACAATTAACTTACATTGTTTGGTAACCGAAATGTAAATGTTTCTAACCTCTTCCTTATCTGTGTACACTAAAGATAATGGCATACTAGTGCTTTGTATTCTCAAGAGTATTGTGTCAGTAAACATCTTCACTCTTATTAGGTACACTAAAAATTTATAGACTATAATTTTTGCTAAGGATGAATCAAATTATCTGCAATATGTATGTATAGATATAATATGCAGAATATTATTAAAATGGAGATTCAAGTAAATTGAATAGATAATTCAGCTTGTCTACCCTTCATTTCCTGAATTTCCTATATTACAGATAGGAAGTGTGACTTGATTTTTCTAGATTGTCTTTGCTCACTAAATGCATGACATAAGTGCTAAAATTTTCCTATTTATCAACATGGTCAAGGCTAAGAAAAGGCAACAAGCGCAGTAAGACTAAGTCATTGTTGAGTTTTAAAGTTGGTAATTTTACAAAACTAATGTCAGTTGCTGAGGTTCATATGCATGCGTGTGTGGGCGCATGCATAAGCGCTTATGTATTTTGATTCATGAGACTTATCATGACTGTTCACTTGTGTTGTCCATGTTTAAATATCTGCACAGATAGATCATTAGGCTGACAGCAGATGGTTTGTTTGAATTTCAAGTTAGGATTGTTAGTGTGGTGTATAAACTTAAGGCCCATGTTTCTTCTCTAGAATATATGCATATTTATGGAGTCAAATCTAGTTCTTCCCTCTAAATAAAGTACTGTACTCCAGTTATCCTTTTAATATCATTGCAATCAGAAATAAAAAGAATTATGTTTTATATATTTTCTATCTGTAAGAATAAGCATGTGGAAATATTTAACTAGTTCAAATTTTGCAACATTAAGTTCATATGGGAGTTGGAAGAGCTTCAGAAAAAGTTTTGCATTTAAATTGTTAAAAGAAGTTGATATTGATATTATTCTACAATTTATATCATTTAATTAAACCTTACCAACATAATTAAATCTTCTGTATCTCTTGCAATACTTTGAATTTATTTAATGATTCATGGTGTTCAAATACTACATTTAATTTTCCTTTAATACATGCTTTTGGAAAAGTAATTTAGGAAAATAACTATATTTTATATTTTTGCAAAAATTCTGCTAACATGGTTTATTGCCAGCCAATTCTGACAATATTACAGAAAAGATTTATTTAAGTTACAACCTTTTCAGCTTATATGTTTAGCAGTTCTGTAAAATAATAACATGTTAATGTTTTTAATGTAAATGCTTATTAGTTATTACCATAAATATTAAATTATAGAGAAAGAAGCTAAAATGCTTATAAATATTTGGAAAATATTAATGCTTATCTATTGTAAAATATAAAATAATTAAAGTGTCATATATTTAAAAGAGAGAAAGAATATGTGGAATATATGGAACAATGTATGCAAGACCTTTAAATGCTTCCTTTGTAAGGATCTATAAGTGCAAACTCAGTAAAATCATTCTCTTATTTCTTAGCTAACAGTCTAAAGGATGTGCTTAATTTTAGTAGATGTCAATTATGTAACACTGGTTATTTCTGCAAAATACAGTGTGAATCAAAGGAAGGGTAGGAAACAAAATAAGTATACCCCCACGTCTCCCTGGAAAACAGGAAAGTAATTATGAGCCAGTGCCGCTAAACAATTATACACACAGACTTTAGGCACATAGAGTCTGGGTTTTAATGTCTCTTGTTCTGGTTACTGTAATTTACCAAGAAAACCTTTGTTCTCTCCTCTGTTTTTGAGGTAAAATGTTTTAAGTCTAAAATAATAACTACATAATTAAAGCTGCCAGTTATTTTTAATGACAAATTTTGCTGATGGTTGGTATATGTTGTAGTATTAATAGTTTTCACGCTGTATTCTGAGTTATCCATGTCATCTAAAGAGTGCTGGCAAAAGAAATACTATAGATTCAAAACATAATTGGTACATGCCCTTACATCTACCTGTTATTTTGCAAAAGTAATTTTTCAAAAGAACTTCTATTGAGAAACAACTAAGATCAACTCAGGGCAAAGGGGGAGATGATAATGCTTACATGAAATATATAATTCTATTCCCCTGTGTGATCCAAAGTATGGTGTAAGCGCTCCAGCAATCCCAGAACGACTGAGAAAGCACAGAGTTGACTAATATTAACTACGTGGCACCTCAGGAAACTGAGTTGTGCCTATGTCAGCTCTTAATTAGTGCAGTTCCACACTGAGAAGGAGATTTAAAAACAATGGGACATCATTAGTGGACATTCATAGTACAATATTTTGCCAACCTACCAAATGTCTGTTTATGAGCCATCCACAGGATCCCACTAAAAGAGATGGCAATTTCTAAGTTCCTTTGGTAGTCTGTGAAGTAAAACATTGGGCACAAGGATGAGATTATAAAAGGAAGGGAAGGGGAAAAAATACACCCACCTCCCTACAGATGGATCCCTGTTTGTTGTGACTTGTCATGGTGTAGTGAAGTCAAAGTCAAGGTTAAATCACTTGAGGACCCTTCCCTGGAGTTGGCAACTGGAAGAATTCTAACTGTCTTGGTTAAAAAGGTAAGTACTTTAATATACCCAAATGTTTGATTTGGAATGATTTTGTATCATCTTCCGGGAGATGTTTTAAAGTCAATGACATTAGAATCAAAGAGGAGGAGGCTGAAGGCAACCTGCAGAAGTTGTGTAATGCCTGATAGCTACAATCACTTATCCTTTTTATTATGTGTTCTTCAATTTTTTTAAACTGCCAACTCTAACCCCGTCAACAAAGAATAGAGAGTTTACTTTGCAGTGGGGCCTACAGATGTGCTTGTATAATAAAAGGAGCTAGAGAGACAATTTCCATATGCAGATGCTGCTTATTTATGTGAACTAAGGTATGCCTCCTCTGTTTGGTGGATGGTACAGAAATGTTATGTTGTAGTAAAATTCAATGTGAAATCGCGACAGCACTTTTACTGGATAAAAATGGAAGTCCCATTGACTAGTATGATAAATATTCCTTCTGAAATATGCATAGACTTCACATCAGAGCGTGTCCTTTCCTGTTTCCTTTTTTATGTTGTTACTCTTAGTAAGGAGATTAATTGTAAATAATATAATCACTATTATTCTTAAGGATTTTTGTTATTCATTATGTGCATGGGTGTACAGAAGTGGAATACTTTCTAAAAGAAAAACTAACAGATGAAAAAGAACTATTTATATAAAAATAAATAATACTGGTGAGTTTTAGAGAGAAAATATTTTTGTCTTAGGGTTCTGTGGTGTACAGTATCTAGCTATTGGATAATTTTTTATTTCACAGAGAGAAACAGAGTATATAATCTGAATAATTAATCTTAAAGCCTGTTAGTGTGTGTGTGTGTATACTCTAAAGATGCTTTTAAATCACATCAAACCTCTGGATAATTAATGGACTCCAATTTTATTTACCTATGTAGACAAATGAATATGAGTAAGTGCAATTGATAATTTAATAAATCATTAGATGGCATTCTAGAAATCTCTTGTTTTTATAGATTCATTTTTTCCCTCTATATTTTTTTCTATTTGAAGGTGCTATAATTAGATACTAACTGACCCCTAATCATCATGGCTCTTAAATACTATTTCCCATCTAGACTGAGAAATTAGAACCTCTTTGAATTTTCCTAAATAATCCACTCACACGTGCACACACACAAAACAACAGTAAACAACATATAGCTACTAAAGATTTTTCAGGGAAACTGATAAATATGGGGTACATTCTGTACTCCACAGGTAACAAATTTAAAAGCCTGATGATGCATGCATATTCTTCAGGGTCCCTATCAGTCCTCGAGCCACCTGTGTTTGCGGCTGTCCTAGACATTGATATTTACATCTCGAGGTTCTTCTCCCTACCTGGAGGGGTATCTAATTTCTTCTACAGTAGGCAAAGCAATCCAGTCTGTTCTAACTTCCACCTGGCACCCAACCTCACTTTCATTTTTAAACTCACACCAGCAAAGCACAAGAATTTTGGTTAGTACATTTATCTTCTTCTGAAAGCAGTTTAACAACCAACTTTTGGTACCTACCGTTGTATGTCCTTGGGATACCTTGACACTTCTCCATTTGGGTTGTCCACTGAAGGAATCTTAATGAATAAAATATTCTCAGTCTATTAAACCCAAATGGGCTTCAGAAAGTCGTGTAAACTCTCTGCAAACCATAAGAGATGTCAGAGGGAAACTGAAGAGTGATGCGTTAGAGTGGTAAGTGCAGAGGAAACTTTATGAGTTAGGTACACTGCTCCTGATGAAGACAGACAAAAGGGCTGTTCGCTCAATGGTCTGATCTTTGCTGGGGAAGAAAAAGAAAGAAAAACATTTTAGTTGGGTGTAGCTGAGTAGCTGATATAATTTATTTTTTAAAGTAATTTGATAGTAAATGGAATGAGAAAGAGAATCTTTGAGAGTGGTTTATATCATACACTATGAAAGAGGATAAAGACCATGAAAATCTTGTGAAAAGGAAAATACTGAGGCTGTACCACAGAGGAAAATTGTAGCACAAAGTAAAATCTTGTCACTAGGTAAGATGTTTCCCCTTATAAAGAAGGTAGATGATAAAAAATAATTTTGAAAATACAGAGATTTTTGAGATATAAAGTAGAGATCCTGAAGAAATTTGTATAAAATTGCTTTCATCTAGAAGGCAAGGTAATCTCAATAGCAATATTGTGTGGTTGTCACTATGGAAACTGGAGTGAGTATGGCAGGATTTATGTGTGAAAGTTTCTTTACTTACTAGCTATGTGAACTTGGGCTAGCTATTAACCCCTCTCTTGTTTAATTTCTTCCTCTGTAATATCCATTTCAAAATAGCATCTGACAGGTTGGGTTTTGAGACCAAATAAAATAATGCATAAAAAGTATTCAGAACAGTATATTTTATGGAATAAATTCTGTTTCCCCCAAAATCCTATGTTGATGCCCTAACCCATGGTATCTCAATAGGTGATAGTGTTCAGAAATAGGGTCTTTAAAGAGGTCATTAAGTTAAAGTGAGATCATTAGGTTAGGCCCTAATCCAATACATGTGATGTCCTCCTCATAAGAAGAGAAAACTGGGCACAGTTACAGAAGGAAGATCATAGGAAGACACCGGGAGAAGATGGCCATCTACAAGCCAAAGAGTGAGGTCTTCAAAGAAACCAACCCTGCTAACATTTTGAACGTGGACTTTTAGCCTCCAGAATTATGAGAAAATAAATTCCTATTGTTAAAACCACCCAGTCTATGGCACGTTGTTATGTCATCTCTAACAAATTAATATAGTACCTGAATCAGTACACACAAAATGGATATTAGCTATTGAAGGAAGACTGATTTGGAGTTAGGAAACTTGTTTTCTCGGTTACTATGAAAAATGTACAACTTAACTAGGCTTCTATCAAAAAGGATTCACATTAGCTTGCTTCCAACTGTTTATAATGCTGAGGTTTTTGTTTTGTTAGAATTTCTAAATTTCTAAGAATAACTTCATGCAAATTAACATTACTCTGTACTTCTACTGAAAAACAATACAGGATTCTAAGAAACCCTCTACCACCAAAGAAAAATGTCATTTATCCATTTATTTTGATTTTAAGGCCAGTTTGCTTTTGGAATGATTTGAGACAAGTTATTTTGTTTAATTTAATGTAGGATACAACAACTAAGGACTAACAAAAAACATAGCAGAAACTACTTAAGAGGAATTTATGTTGCTTAGTTATAATGATGATCCATTTACATAAACTTGTACTGTATTGGCTCTGATATTTATGAGATTCTGAAGTCAGAAGAATAAGGAGTGGTTGACTTCACCTTTCACAAAACATGGAACATATTTTCATATTTCTGGCATGAGGTGGGTCCAAGCAGGAGTGCATGGTTTGGAAACAGATTAGCCAAAGGCACTTATAATTATAGTCTGTGATCTACAGACATCAGATGAGGGCTTAAATGCAGAGTAGAAATCACATCCTGTGTTGTGATGTTCTTTAGGTATCTGCTGCTTTCAGTGTCTATATTCATCTACACTTATCAAAATTTTCAAAATATATTATGGACTTTCATGTACGCCTTGGTGCCTTTGGTCACACTGATCACTTGGTCTGGAATGGCTTTATTCATTCTTGCTGTCTCCACCCCCAGTAAATGTCTGCTCAAGTTGATTGTCACCAACTGCTCAGGCCTCTCTAACAGCCTGAGTAAAGTAAAATTTCCCCTCATTTGTGCATCCATGATGTGTTATACTAATATGTTTATGTCAACACTAGTAAATATAATAATTCAGAAAAAATTTTGGGTTGTCTAGTTTGGGTCAGGTACTGCACTAGACACTAGTTGTATTTCTGAGAAAGTGTCAAAAATCAACGCTTTAATTGCATGTCTGTGTTAGTCTTTTTTCAGAAAATATTTTTAATTATTATGTGTACATAATAGTTATATATATTTATAGGGTACATGTGATGTTTTAATACAGGCATACAATGTGTAGCAATCAAATCAGGGTAATTGGAGTATCCATCACCTCAAGTGCCTATCATTTATTTGTGTTAGGAACATTCCAGTTACACTCTTTTGGTTATTTTAAAGTATACCCTAACTTATTGTTGGTTATAGTCACTTTGTTGTGCTAGCAAATATTGTTGATTCTGTCTAAATGTCTAAATGTATTTTTTGTGCTAGCCTTTTTGTGAGTTCCTTCAGTACATGAAATGTATATCTCTGCTCTCAGTCTTTATATATCTGGTGCCTTATGCTTATTTGAAAGAATGACATTTATTTATTCTAGTCTTACTACTCTGAAGGTGATATTCCACCACATATATAACAAGCTATTATTAATCAAATATTTGATGAATCAGAACACCCATTCCCATACCAAGCTGAACAAGAGAAAAGTAACTTTATTTACACTTTATCTAATTGTTTAGTTTTTTGAAATGTTTAAAATTGTGGTAAATACACACTACATAAAATTTTTGGTATAACAGTGAATGATGAGGAAATACTGTACTTTGGGTGGTACTACTTATTGTCATTAAATAGAATAGTGGGCAGCTTTTCTTATTTAATAGTATATATTCCAGAGCAGTTTATATTGTGAGGGAAGATGTGTGGAGAGGGTGATGATCTATATATAACACATTTTAATCGTATCTTTACTTCACATATTACTATAAATGGAAGTGATTACTGTTCCTTCAGTCTTCTACCCATAGATGAGGCATTAAAAGGAGAATGTTGAGTAAATACTTATGGAATGTGGCAATGATTTCCTTGGGTTGCCAGGTCCTTATTGTGCCTTTTTCAAGGTATACAAAGGTAACACTTTGGTATAAAAGTTTCAGGGCAAATGCAATGCATGCATTCTTATTATAGCATTTCTCTGAACTTCATTTAAATTTAGAGATTCAAATATTCTGATTTCTTGTAGCTGGTGTTTTCCTACCATTTATTATTCAATGGTTTATTCTTCTTATGTTATTTTATTTTTGCAGATACCTTGTCTTCTGTTCCTATCATCTTCTGCTAAACTTACATTCGTAGGAATTTAATCTTGATCACATAATATACCCTTGTCGTACTGTTTTCTGGCCAGCTACCACAGTCACAATGCATTTTGACATTTGCTGTTTTATTCCGTAAATGTAAGTCAGGGCCCTGCAATTCTCTCCTCTGACTTCTTGATGTGTAACATCTTCCATGATTGCTGCTTCTGTGATTGTGTCAAAGCCTTTTCAAGGTACATAAATGCTAAACACAATGGTTTAGAAAACTAGTTCAGCTTCTCCATCAACTGATTTATGGACTGAAGATAGCAGAGGATAAAAAAGCTTTTCAATGTGGGTTGATTCTTTGCTTTGATTCAATATCCAGACAATGGTCTAGTTAAAAGAAGAGAAAAATGAGATATTCACGGGTACATGATTAAACGTGGTTCCGAAGCCTTGAAATTGCTTTTAATTTATTCTGTTTTGTAGCAAGCTTTTACAACTGAGTTAAAATTAACCCGAGGCCTGTGGCTTCTTATGAACCGTTTTAAATGTGTGATTATTATTTAAATTCTCCTTCCTATCATGTTAGTGTATCTGCATTCATACAAATGCATTATTTAAAATATTTTTGTAAACAAGTTTTAATTGCAAATGAAGAGATCAATGTAGCCTAGTTTAAGATATAAAATCTCACAATACAAGAAAAGATTTAACAAGAAAAGGTTCAAGCAGGATAATTATTCATTAAAATTAATAGTAGTGGATTTTTTTTCCTTTAAGTTTAAGGGTACCTAGAATTTGTTTGAATCAGGTATAAGAAGATACACAGACATGGACATGACAGAAAAGAAGTTTTTATACACACAGATTTCTAGACTCGGGAGGCAAAGCATGCTATACAGGGCCATATGGGGATGTACCAGGGTTGGTCAGAGGTCAGAGGTAGTGAGGGAAAAACAGAGAAGAGGCTTTGTTGTGGTTTCTACAGGAAGGTATGGGTGGGACAAGGTAAGCAGGCTAAGCAGGCTTAGAATTGGACAGTTTGAATAATTCTGGTGAACTCTGGGTTGTAACGGTAGCCCCTAGATGTTTGATGTGTGGCCCTGGGGTGATTGGGGCAGGTGAATAGTGATCCAAAGTGTTAGGGCCCTTTGAGAGATGGGGCAGTTTGAGGCATGGGCTCTGAATGGATTGCTTTATATGTCAAAGTCATGTACACAGGTGAGTTGTTTACTATCTCTAGGAACTGGAGAGCCCTGGGAGGGCAGTCTCTCTGGGCTCCAGATGGCAAAGCATCAGAAACATATGGCTAATACATTTCTTAAATGGTAAACCCATGTACAATCAATGCAAATCTTTGTAGATGATACTTTAAAAATGTGTTTTAGAGCACGATGTCCGAGACATCATTGGTAGACCATTAATGATACTGGCGGTATAAAAGATAATGTGTTGCATAGTTTCTTATGTCTGAACCATAAAAACAAAAGACAATTACAGTTTCGAGTGAGTTATAGATTATAGAGTACTTTTACATAAAGTATTTTCTTTGTCCTTCCCACAATCTTGTACATGTAGGCTTTCCCCATTTTAGAGAGAAAGACATATTCAAAGAAGATAAGAACTTGTCAGAATCACTGTCAGTAGATGGCATTAGAAGCCCAATCTTCTGCTTCTAAATCTCATTGTTTGTTCCTGTGCTTTCCTGATTACATCCGCGGTGGAGTGTGACAGGCTCAGCATTCAGGTTTTTGGCAGCTGTGGGTATTACTGAGCTTTCGTGATCATGTGGAGGGCTTAGAGAAGTTGAGAACATTTTGGATCATTTTCTCGCTACTTTCACCTCTTTTACACAGGTCCAGTCATCTATTTTGATGTGTTTTTTTCTTCTTAGCTGTCATACTGAGAGAAGAATGAAGGAAACAATGCAGTTGGAGCTGAGAAGGAGTTGGGGGGCAGGGAGTCCACACTCAGATAATATTGCTCCTCTGCAGGGTTGACAGTATCCTGCCTTTCCTTGAATAGTGTGAGAGCTGCAGGCAAGGATGGGCTTTAAGGCAAGGAGGAGGGAGTTACAGAGGGTGAGAGGGTCGTGGAAAAACCACCTAGATTCTGTAATCACTTAAATAGCCAGAATATACAGTGGTTCTGTATACTCTAATTATTTAACATTAAGGCTGAGATCAGAAACAATGTTACTTCTAAAGAAAAGGTTCAACAAGTTCTACTTGAATCACAGTTATGCCTGAGATTCATCTTAATTCTTAGTTTCCTTAAGTGCACGTACTACGTTTTAGGGTCCTATTTCACATTAGTGGTAGCAAGAGTTGAAGAGTCATGAGATTTGATATGGTAGATATGTAAAGTTATCAACATAATAATGGGTCAGAAATCTGCTAGATTTGTGGAGGAGAAAGCCCTAGGAGACCACCTGGTGGAAAGGGAACATTGTAGACAAAGTAGCACTCAGATTGGCTAAACATTTTAGAAAAAGAAATGATGTTACAGACTTGGCGGGAAGTATAATTTAATAACAGATTGACCCAAAAGTGAAAGAAAATGGAAATATGTAATCTTTACAAAATATGTCATGTGTACAACAAAACGGAAGCTGGAGAAGTAAAGGCAGGAGTGGTCATTCAAATAGAGCAAAAATAGTAGAAAGTGTAGTAAAAAATGATTAGTGAAATTGTGTTTCTGTAAGTATCATTGAATTGAACAGGAATACATACTCATTTTGTTAATTGGTAAATATAATTTATTGTTGTTTGTAACATCAGTTTAGTCCCAATTCAACAAATACATGTCCTTTTTCCATGAGATAGGCCCAAGTCCTAGGTGATGAAGGTACAGAGGCGAACATGCTGACCACAGTCTCTGGTGTCATAATGATGATCTGGAAAAGGGGTTATAGTGACAGTTTCCAGTTCCTATCACCCACGTTCTCTTCCCTGAAGCAAAACATGATGTCAGTGCATCAAATACTCAGTATTGTTTTAGGGTTGTATGTCGTTTCTAATATCCTTATTCTGAGTCCACTGTCATATATCGCAAAACAAATGGCCAGGGTTTAAGATATTGTCGAAGCGTATACATTTCAGTATGTGAAAAGGAATAAATAAGTCAAAACACACAAGAACAAATTGCATTTTAGTATTCTAATTGATTTTACTAATATTTGCTTTTCTTTATATCTGTCCTGTCCCCTCACCTTACCCCAGTATACATACAAACATATACATGTCACTTTTTTTTTCTAATTTTATTCCCACCATTTGGTGTCTAATCAGTCTAGCTTTACTTTATTTTATCCTATATGTTTATCTCTGTATCTATTTTTTTTGCAAATGAGTGAGCAATAATATATTAAACTAATAAAAGAATGTGTCATTTGGAGCATAAAGCTTTTTGCAGCACTGCAGAAGATCTCTCACCCAGTAATGATGTCAGGGAAGATTTCTTTGCGCTGTTGCTTTAGAAGTTGGGTATTTGCTACTTACCACAATAATTCAACCTTGTTCTGTCTATCGTATCCTCTAGTGCCCATTTAATATCTTACAACTTGTCTCTTTCAAGAAACTCTTTCAGATAATGTAGGCATACTACGCTAATTGCTGAATTGTATCAAAAGACTTTCAATACAGACTGAGTTAATGATATGGTTTTTGATTCTTTTTGTGTCAATATTTATCGTACATTTTTTCTAAAAATCTATCTTTATCAGACTCTTTAAATTATAGGTTTAACATTTTTATTTTATTCTCTCCGTATATCAAATATCTACCAAAATGTCCTCTCCTTTTCTACTAAAATTTTTTGCTTATTTTTTTGTATTTAATAAGTCCTTTAAGATCATTTATTTATTTGGTGATTATTGCTAAAGATTTTTTGCTTGCTTTTTGCTTCATTAATTTTGGCTCTTGTCTTTATGGTCTTTCTTTCCATTATCTTGGCTCTACTCCCTTGTTATTTTTTCTTGTATTTTGAGATGAATGCTTAACTCTTAGTATTTTTTGTTCTTCTTCTTCTTCTTTAGAATAAACGTATTAAGGTTATAAATTTCCTGGTTTTTTATTGGATAAAGTCTGTTAAAACTTTTTAGAAAAACTGTGACAAAATAAAGGACACAGAATTCAAGTGTTTAGTTCAAACATTTTGGCAATTGTTCACACCTGCATGTACAAGGTATTAGACATGTTTATCACCCCAGAAAGTTCAATCATGCCTCATTCCAGACACTACCACCTGCTACAGAAGTAACAACTTTTACAATTTTTCTCACCATAGATTAGTTTTACCTATTCTTGGGTTTCATATAAATGGAATCATCAAGTAGGTAATCTGTTTTCTTTTAACATCATATTTTTGACATTCACCTATGTTGCTGCATGTATCTGTAGTTCATTCATTTTGATTGCTGAGTAATATCATATAGATATGCCACAAATTGTTTATTCAGCTGTTGATGGAAATGTGGATTTTTTCCAGTTATGGATCATTATGGATAAAGCTAAATAAAATGAACCTTCTCGCATAAGTCTTTTTATAAATATGTGCTTTCATTTCTCTTGTGAAATACCCAGGAGTGAAACTGATGGGTCGTAAGGTAGATTTATTTTTAATTTTATAAGACACTGCCAGTTTTCCAAAGTACTTATGCCATTCAACTTCCCACAGGGATAATATTTTCACTTTTTACATAGCTTCCCTAACATTGAGTATTGTGAAACTGTCTCAATTTTAGCTCTTTTAATGACTATTCAAATGGAATTCAACTGTGGCTTTAATTTTTATAGCCCTATTGAGTAAAGATGCTGAGCATTTTTTTCGTGTGCTTATTGACTATTTGTACATCCCCTTGGATGAAGTATCTGTTCCGATATATTTTTATCATTATAAATTTTATTTATATTATTTGATTTATTTTTCTTTTCGTTACTTACTTATATGAGTTCTTTATATATTCTGTTTAAAAATCTTTTTCCAGATGTGTGTATTGTAAATATTTTCTCACAGACTGTGGCTTGAATATTAAATATTACAATGATGTCTTTTGATGAACAAGAAATTTTAATTTGGATGAAGTCCAATTCATCAGATTTTTCCTTTATGACTAGTGAATCTCATAAGCTTTTAAATTCAATATTTTTATTTGTTAATTAATATTTATAATTGTCACCAGTTTTTCCTCTTTTCATCAGGTGACAGAATATATTTTGCAGTTGACAAATAATATATTTGCTTTCTTATCTAATACATATCTCAAACTAATATACTTGCTTTTTATTGTATATATCTGAATTAGTTTATATTATGCAAAAATCATATTAGTGAAGGTTTGTATATTGAATCAAGTTTGCTATTTGTATTATATTTCAAATTGTTTATATCTTTATTAAACTTTTCTATGTTTATCCTCCCAATTTCTGGTAGATAGGTATTTAAAAATCTTTCACTACTAGTGGAAATATATTACTTTTTTCCTTTTTAATTGTTTGGATTTGTGGCCAGGGGAAAAAAGTACATATTTGCTGTATTTTCCTGGTCATCCAATACTGTACCCCCCTTTATCATGATAACTGTCACTCTGAAATCCATTTATGTAGATAGATAGATAGAGAAACAACTTTTTGTCAAATAAATTGTACAAGGTACATGCATTTCTTCTCCTTTATTCTCAGTCTTCCTTGTAACTTTTAAATAATGTGTCCATTATAAATCTGAAATTTTTAAATCTTATCTGATAAGTTTTTACTTTAATAAGTAAAAATACATAAATAAATATTTCTTTAATTCTGTATTTTTCTTTTGCTGGTGTTGAAAGAATTATGACATTACTAATTTTTCAGCAATTGTTTTTTCATCTTTAAGTAATTTTATAACCGTGAATTATTCTAATAAAGACTATATCTACTTAATTTTTAATCTTCCTTTTAAGTATGACAAGAAGTGTTTTGTGAGTAATTAATATTCACATTAACTGCCCATAAAACCCTCCTTCTCTATTTGCCTTGAAATCATTGTCCAAAATATAAGCCGCTTTTTATTTAATACAGAAATAGATATTACTAATACTGATTCTAGAATATATACATTAAATTTGGCTTCACATTTTTATCAATTTATGTGCCCCAATGCATCTTTATTCTCACTGTTTTTCTTAGATTGCACCCTGGCTAAAATGGCTTTTACCAAAAAAGACAAAAAATAATGGAAGCTGGCGAGGATGTGGAGAAAGGGGAAAACTCAGGCACTTTAGTGGGAGTGTAAATTAGTACAGCCACTATGGAAAACAGTAAGGAGGTGGTAATATAACTACCATATGATCCAGCAATATCACTGCTGAGAATATATCAAAAAGAAAGGAAATCAATATATCAAAGAAATATCTGCACGTCTATGTTTATTGAAACACTATTCACAATAGTCAAGATATGGAATGAAACTATGGGTCTATCAACAGATGAATGGATAAAGAAAATGTGGTATATACACAGTGGAATATTATTCAGCCATAAAAAGAATGAAATCCTGTCATTGGCAACAACATGGATGGAACTGGAGGACATTATGTTAAGTGAAATAAACCAAGCACAGAAAGGCAAATATCAAATGTTCTCACTCACATGTGGGAGCTCAAAAAGTTGATCATATAGCCGTAGAGAGTAGATTGATGGTTACCAGAGGCTGGGATTGGTAGTGAGGAAGTGGAGATAAATAGGATTTGATTAATGTGTACAAAAGTATAGTTAAATAGAAGGAATAAGATCTAGCATTTGGTAGCACAATAGGGTGACTATAGTTAACAATAATTTATTATATACTTCAAAATAACTAGAAGAGTAGAATTGGAATGTTCCTAACACAAAGAAATGGTAAGTGTTTAAGGTGATGGATATCACAGTTACTCTTATTTGATCATTACACATTGTATAATTGTAGCAGAATATCACATATACCCCCTAAACATGTACTTTCATGTATCCATAAAAATTAAAAAATTTTAGATTTAAATGTTTTTTAAAAATTAAAAAAAATCACTTAGCTGTAATTCATTTATGATCTGCAGTTGGAAAAGAAACCCTTAGTCTCATTTCAACCTCACTCTGAATTTATTAAAAATGTAAAAACATTGAACTCAAAGATACAAGCAAATTTCAGAATAGTAGTTGCCTCTCAGACATAAGAAGAGAAATGATCTTTTCTGAGGATCAAAATATGAATCTTAGCTCTATCTTATTCTTCATTTTAAAAAAATTTTGGGGATACCACAAAGACTCTATAAAGGTTATCATATTCTCTCTGAATTTTAATACTTAAAAGATTTTATAGTAGAAAAAGGAAAAGATAATTAGAATGTGTGTATACACACACACACACACCCTTGCCTTCTCTTTAGTATTATTTTTAATTCCTTGTCTCTAAGTAGTAGAGCAGGTAAAATGTTCAGAGTCAAACATAGACTTTGCCCTCCATATATTTAGCCCTACAAAGATTACTAAAGAGAAGACACATTTTTCTCAAATTCTCGTTTTGATCATAATTTAGTTGATATATAGTTCTTTAGAGATTTCATTGACTTTAAGCAATTATTCTTTAACACCAAGAGTGTGAATAAAATGTTCATTGTTCTAGGCTATTCATTCTTCTTAAAAATTAGTCCATTAATACAGTCAGAACTCATCACTATCATATTACGCTTCAGTGACTTGTGTGTTGCCATGAAGGCAATGAAAGTGGAAGAAACCACTATAATTCTATTAATAGAGTGTTTGGAGAGCCTTTTTGCTGCATAATTTTTGTTGATCCAGCAATCCCACTACTGGGTATTTACCCAAAGGAAAAAAAGACATTCTTTTAAAAAGACACCTGCACTCGAATGTTTATAGTAGCACAATTCACAATTGCAAAGATGTGGAAACAACCCAAGTGCTCATCATTACATGAGTGGATTAATAAAATGTGGTATATGTATATGATGGAGCACTACTTGGCCATAAAAAAAAAATGGTGATCTAGTATCTTTTGTAACAACCTGGATGGAACGAACTGGAGACCATTCTTCTAAGTGATGTACCACAAGAATAGAAAAACAAACATCACATGTACTCACCATTAAATTGGAACTAATCGATCAACACTTATGTGCACACATGGAAATAACATTCATCGGAAATCACGCAGGTGGGAGGGGGTACGAAGGGATGGGTAAATTCACACCTAACGGGTGCAATGCACAATATCTGGGGGATGGGTACACTTATAATTTTGACTCGAATGGTACAAAAGCAATTTCATGTAACCAAAACGTTTGTACCCCCATAATATTCTGTAATTTAAAAAATAAAATAGTTCCATATCATATTTTAAACTGCGTTCTCTCCATAAGTCTGTACTCCTGAAATTTAAAGACTAATGCATGAAAAATCCATTTATTTTAGCCTTCTCAATGATCAATGTAGCTGTCTACATGTATTCTGAGTATCAATTTTGAAGGATAGCTATGCTTTGATCCGGATTATCTATCTCATTGTCCTAGTTATCACCTTATTTTGACAATCTTTCTAAAATACTACCTATTATTAAAATAATGACCTTTGATTTTTTGTTGCAGTGGTGCTTTATAACATTCTAATATCTTATAAGCCACATTTATTTTGACATGTTAGGCAGCCAGAGTATGTGATTAGAATTAAATATTAAAATACAAATTAAGGAGAATGTTAATTTATTTTGTTGTGAAAGCTTATTAACTGAAGAAGATCAATTTTTTTTATCTTTTTGAGTAGCTAGTGTCAGCAATACCACATTCGTAGCATACCTCATTAAGTAAAGTAATTTAACAAAAAATTGTGTCCAAATGAATGCTAATAACTTACAAAAGCACAGATAAAATTGAATTTGTGTGAAAAAAAGAAAATTATATATTACATATACAAACATATGTAATATATATAATATACAAATACATTGAATGCATATAATACATATTCAATATATATACATATACACATAGATGCACACATGCATATGTATACATACACATATATCTCTCTGTCTATACACAATGTCTGTCTGGAAAGTATCCAGCCATGTAATGTGAACATGTTACGTTAACAATGGCTGGATACTTTCCAGACAGACCTCATATATATAAAGAAAACTTTAATGTGTTCTAAACTTGTTTCCAGTCCTAAATCATTTTGCATATTTCAGTGAAATGAATGTCTGGGTTTTGGTTTTTAGTTTTATGCCTTGTTTTAATAAGGATTAAGAAAACATCTTTGTTGACTCAGAAGATTAATAATTTTAGCTACTTGTTTTCACAATTGCAGTCAAGTTCTTTGAAAACACATTCAATTAGAAGTAGGGTCGCCTAGGTTTTTTAGACCTATATCAGCTGAGTCATATGCTGTCATTATCTGCCACTATGACCAAAATCATCACCACACTACACACCTCCATGCTGCCAACCATTTTATCACCTATCATTACATCATTAACTTTGTCCTCAGTAAAGTAGGTGTTTGAGAATGTGACACCCTCTTCTGCAGAACTAATTTTAGAATGGAGAGGAATAAAAAGTTAGGGAATCTCTCTCTCTCTCTCTCTGTTTTCCTTTATAAGCTCGTCTTTCTTTTTCATAAACCTTGCAGATAGAATGAACACATGACGAAAAAGACTCAATAACATTTATCACTTTAATATATTAGCTTGGACTTAAATGGTTTAAACAAAACAATAATGTGAACATCCAGTTGCAAAGAAACTGCGCCTCATTCTGGTGACTAGAATTTATTTTTGATCCAACATGTATTTCTTCTGAACCCACCTGGCAAAATAGACATAAATAATAGAAACAAACAATAGAATAAAGTTGAGGAGCTTGAAATTGGAGTCTGAATGACTTGGGTTTGAATTCTGGTCCTGCTTTCTATTGCACTGGTATTCGATTATTCAGAGATTAAATCATAGTTTGATCTGTGTAAACCATTGTGGAAATGCAATATATTTTAGTTCTTACTTTACATACATACATACATGTGTACATACTCATATAAATAGATATAAAAACATATACATATGAATGCATATGCATAGCTTCCCATTTTAGTGAGAGAAGTAAAACATATAGAATATACACACATAAATACATATATGTATAATAGCATTTCAACATATTGAAAGAATTACTACATATTTAATTATTATTTTATTATGACTATAAAGTCTTACTAACTTTTAAAAATGCAAATCTATTTTTTATTTTATTCCATTTCTTAGAAAACATGAAAGAAATAATATCAATTATTATTAGACAATTATTGTTAAGAGAAATACATACTTTTGAAAATGATTTCTTTTTTCTTTTCTTTTTTTCCTTTTTTTTTTTTTTTCTTGACACAGGGTCTCACTCTGTTGCCTGGGCTAGAGTGCAGTGGCACAATCATAGCTCACTGCAACCTGAGACTCCTGGGCTCAAGTGATCCTCCTGCCTCAGCCTCCCGAGTAGCTGGGACCACAGGCATGCACCACCAAACGGGGCTAATATTAGAAAAATTAGCTAGGCATGGTGGTACTCACTTCTAGTTTCCATTGCTCTCGAGGCTGAGGCAGGAGGATATTGCTTTTAGAGATACACATAGTTTTTGAATATGGTTTATGTTGTGTGCGAATAAATCATGTTATTAAATCATTGGCTGAAAGCAATTATGAGCTTGAAATGAATATTGTACTTCAGCTGTACTACGACACTGTTATCATTTTTAACTTTCACAAACTTTGCAAAGTTTTTTCCATTAAACCTCATTATATGCCAAAGAAAATTTCAGTTGTTTTGCTTATACATAGAAAAAGACTCACAATAAACTAGTTGCACCAATTAAGAGAGTACAGATGCTCCTCGACTTACAATGGTAAGGTTATATCCCTATAAATTCATCTTAAAGACAAAAAATCCTAAATTGGGGACATCTGTATATTTCCCTGAAGGACCCCTAAAAATTACACATAAAAGGTTAGTAACAATAAAAAATTAACATAAATAATATTACTATATTAAATGGGAGGGCTGAAATTTCTGAATTTATTATATTGTCCTTCTTTACGTTTTTATTGGGGGGGAATTATTACTGTTTTAAAATGTTGACTTTTTCATCTCTTATTTCCTGGTAAATTCTATTCTCTAAATATGTCATTGATCAGAAATAGCTGATCACAGTTCTTTGTAATCACAACAATTTTTAAAAAATCTATGTTAGCAGATTAGTTTAACTCTTATTTGCATTTAGACACCACGTGTACTTTAGGGTGTGAGTCACTTGGTCAAATTTATGCCAGTATTTTGACATTTTGAGTTGTCCTAACTCAATAATTGATTTTCCTCCTCCTGACTTCATACTTCTCTTCAAGTTACAGTAACAGGGTTAATTGTGTAGCACTGTAACATTTTATTTTAAACAAGGGATAAAAATATCTGAAAATCTAAGTCAATTTGCAATGTTGAAGTTTTTGGAATTTTAATTTGTCTGACTTTGATACACTTGGACATTTATTTAATTTCCTTCATATTTCTTATAAAAATTATTAGGCATGTTATTGCAACAACTTTTGCAATTAAACTTGGTACTCTTAGAGATTTCATTAGTTCTTATCATAGCTAATTTATTTAAATTCCCAAGAAACTTTCTTAATAGGCTTGGAACTACTATATTGTGCTTAATTACTTTTTAGTAAAAATGAGCAACTAGAGGCCCACAGAGTAGTATAGCAAATGAACACATTTGTCACCCAAATGTCCTAGTCTTGAGGAGAAAGTGTTTTGTGTCTTGGCAATGCTGGTCAATCTCCTAATTGGTTTATTTTTAAAGATACCAGATCACAATTTAAAATTGCCATTCTTATACATGTATGCTCTATTGGCAACACAACAGAAAACTCAATGATTCATTCATATTAAAAAGGGGGAAAAAAAGGTCATATTTAAGTAGGGTAGCTAGAGTTTACAGGAAGAGACGCTGAGTCTGAGTTTAGTAATGAAATAAATAATCAGATAAATAAAACTATCCTCAAAGCTGTATAATACAGTTGTGTGGTGGTGTGCTGCCTCAAAGTCACCCCCACACTAAGTGGGTGATTTGGGCTAGAATCCAGGAGATGCTTCCCTTGTCAAGTCATGTGGGATTGCTTCCATCTCAGAGATACCATTTGTCTCCCCCAAAAGAAAAAAAATGTTCTGATCTTTTTGCCCAAAGGAGGTACTTTTAAAATTCTGTACATGGGCTCCCTACAGGCTAACAGCAGTCCTGAATAGCCTCATATGCTTCAGACTTGTACCTTTATAAACAGCTTGGAAATGAACTAAATGGCTCTAATGGTGCCTTGGTAAAAATGGTTGCTGTGAGATTTAAGTGAAAGAATATGGTATTAAAAGATAAACTTAGGCACATTAAAATACTAAAGAGTTTATTTGAGCAGACAGTGATTCATGAACTGGGCAGCATCAGACTGTAAGGGGTTCAGGCCAACACTGAAGGGGTGAGAAGGGAAGACTTCTATAAGGTATTCTTGAAAGCAAGACAATGAAAATATTTGATTAAAGTGGAAGCATAGTCTTAATGTCCCTAGTTAGCAGTTATTTAATAGTTGGCAGTTTTGTTTTTCTAGGATATGAATGCATACACTGAGTTGGGTTTCAGTTTGCTTACATAGGGACCTAGGGTGCTGTAGCTACCTCAGCCTAGTAACCTCACAATTAAGATTTTTGTTGATTTTTTTTTACAAGAGAAATGTCTTTAATAAATGTCTAGTTTCCTGTCCATCTCCTAACACAGCACACCAAATAAAGTATACTAGTGTTACTGCATACAGTTTATTTATTTAGTAAGTGAAGTCAACGTGACTCATTAACATTAATGCTACATGGTAAACATTACTTACTATATGTTTTCCTATTCTTGTCCACTAGATTGTTTGCAGAGTACAGATGGCATATGTACTGTATTAATGACTACAGAATGTTGAAATTGAGATGGAAAAATTGAATTTAAGAAAAACTGCTTTCCACAATCATGTTATATTTGCACCTAATTTTATTATTTTAATATTTATTTATTAAGTCCACAATTACATGTTAAGTATGCATTCTATTTTTGGTGCTGTGCCAGGCATACTCAAGAAGTAATTGTGGACATATGAATATGCATACACGTTTCCATCTTAATTAATTCCAACATTTAACCTTTTATTGTCATTAAAAGATTATATATGCCATATGCCCTATGAAAGCAATGCTATTTAAGATATCTTTAGTTCTTCCTTTCATACAGGCTTTCTTCTAAAATTATTGTGACTATTGCTTCGTTTCTTAATCTATTTTAAATGAATATTGGGCCATCATTTTGAGTATACTTTAAAAATCATCTCTGAATTAATGAAAATTCTGAATAACCTTTTTAAAACACATAAAATTGATTGATTTTTAAAATGTTACTTTGCTGGATAAAAACATCAGGTTGGTAGTCTCCCCTTGGTTCTTGGTGTGCTCTTGGCTGAAGAATGACCAGACACACCAAAGTGTCAAGTCCAGAGTATTATCCTGGTTCTCTGGCTCTCTGCTTGGAAAAATCACCAGGAGGGTCAACGCGATGTAGTAACCTTAGGCAGGAAACAGTTTCACAAGAGCAGCTCCTTGTAGAATGAAATGAATCTGTCTCCGTGAGTGGAGAGAGACAGATGACTCACTCTCTGACTGACTGACCCACTCACTCTCACGGAAGTCTCAGATTGTTTTGTTTTATTAGCCCAGTATGGGGGAGGGCTCTCAGGAGGTGTGGGATATTACCAAATGATCAACAGGTGTCCTCAATAGCATCTACATACATATATATGTGTAAATATATATATATGTGCATATGTATATATATATGAGCTCCCTCTGAGAAAGTCCACCTGGGGAGGCGTGAACCACAATGCAGATTCAGCTAATGGCATAATAATTACACTTAGGGTACTCTAGGTCACTTTCTAAATCCTATCATGCCGGGGCTGGGGAGTTCCCAGATTAATAAAGCATTTCCTCCTTCGCCAGTTGTAGCAGTTGCTCTGGATAGGATTAAGGGTGGGGCAACACCAAAATGGAGTGCCCGCCCTTATCCTTCTTCCCAGGTGGAGCAATTGCTCAAGACAGCACCAAAGTAGGGAACCCTTGTCCGGGGAAGAGCCGAGATCCTAACTATCTACCTAACAGAAGTACTATTTTATATTTAAAAGTAAGTAAAACTTACTTGCAATTAGTATTCTTGTTTTAGTTGTGTGGAAATAGATTATTTTAATTTAAAAATAGTTTATCTTTTTTTTGATGAAAACTACATACTCCTAAAATGCTTGATTTGTGTTTTCTTATATGAAAGATATTTATTCCACAAATAAATAAATATACATATATGGTGGAACACATAATTACAGTGCTAACTGAAAACAATTTTATCAACTCATTAAGGCACTGAAAACTTTGTAAAGTTTGCAATTTCTAAATTCTTGATCATAGAACAAAGATTTATTGAATCAGAATCACTTAGAGATTTTTTAAAAATGTAAATTCTAAGTGTCTTACTGAATTCTAAAGTCTACTCTGAGAATAGAGACATTAATTTATTTTTAAGAAGTTTGCTCAGGTAAGGGAATTACTCACTGGCTTGTGACAAAAAGGAGCAGAACTGTATTCTACAGTCAATACTGAGCTGGTTTGAGTCCTAGTTCCTCTATTATTTTTCCACGAAATATAAGATCACTTGTCCATCCATAAAATAGGGGCAGTACATACTTCATAAAAGTGTAGTGTGGATTACATCAGATATCCATGGGGAAGTTCCACACATAGCAGGTCATCAAGGTAAGTGGCTTTTGAAAATAGCCCAATATACCCATCTTTGATCTGCCAATATAGATTATTCTAGCATTGCCATTTTTACTTCACAAAGAGTTAGTTCAAATAGTTTGTTTTTTATTTTTCTGTTTGCAATCCTGGTCTTGGTTCGTGAAATTATTTTCTATTTCATTGTGAATTAATTTTTAAATCACTGAGAAAGACTTATTTTAACAATGTTTTAACTTTGCATTTCTGCTTATGCAGTAAGACAATGAACTAGTCAAACTGCTTACTGAAGTCTACACAATTGAGAAGGGTGATATTTCCTCAAAGAGCTGGTTTTAGTAAGTGATGTCCCTCTACTTCTTCCTCCTTCTATTCATACCTAAAGAATAACTGAACTTTTGGTAAATGACTAAATTACATGTTTATTGTGATATTATATAGAAATAATATGCATTTTATTTTTATTTATAACTAATTATTTAAAGTAATGAGGTGTGACATGTAACTTTCGCTTGGCTGGAGAGACTAATCATGCATCCTTCAAGACATTCAACATTTCATGAAGATCAAACTTGTTATCTGATAGGTTGATAGAAGCTAGTTCAGTTCAAGTTGCTGTAAAGATAATCTTTACTGCTGATAATAGATCAATATGCTTTTGAATAAGATGGTTTTAGATCATGACAAAATATTTGTATTATATGGTAAGAGCACAAAAGAGAGATAAAAGGATAGGATTCAACTTTATATTCTTCTGTACATTTAACCACAATTTGTTTTCAATATGTGGCCTTTGAATCTGCTGAATTAGAGACTTTAGCCACAATTAAGGACTTATAGATTAGGGCAAGACTCATAAAATTCTGGGTATCAAATTTCTTTTCTTAGAAACTTGTCTAACAGGTTATTGTTTAAGTAGTAACAAGGCCTCCAGTAGAAGGAATTTGAGAATCTGATATGTGAAAAATATACTAGGGTTATAAATATGAAAATAAATATATATATATTACATATATATAAAAAAAATTTCAAATTTATCCTTATTGAAGCCATATCTTATGGGATCTTGGTCCTTTTTAAAATTTTTAATCCTATATTCTTCCATTATTAAAGAAAACTAACTTTTTTTAAAAAGTAGGATATTTATAAACACTTGGATTTAAGATGTTGTATGATGTGTCTGGTTTTCTAGTAGACTCATTGATAAAACATCACATTTCCTGTTTGGTTCCCAAGTACCCTTTCCAAGTTGGTTAGGCACAGGCTCAGGCAGGTAAGAAATCTCACATACTCAATACACAGAATAATCAACAATAAATGGCAAATATATGTTATTTAAATGTTTATTGCTGTGGGCCAAAAAATAGTGCACAAATATCCAAATGATACAAAGCAGATAGAACATATGGGAGTGACTGCTTATTTTAAATATATTCATCTATGGTTGGTTTGAATGATTAAATCTCTTTATATATGTAAAATATATTTATAAAACCAATAGATATTTAAGCTTCAAGAGATTTATGTTGCATAAATTAATATACCATGAAAAAGTTACAATTGCATAGAAATTTTAAAGAATTTGAATGTGTTGATATTTTGCTGAAATAGTCTGCTTTGTGGTGTATAATATAATTGTATTTTTTAATTTAAAAATTATAGATGAAATTAAATTAAAATTTAATATAATTTAACATCCAGTTTAATTTTTAAAAATAAATTAACCTAGAATTATTATAGAAAAATTGATTTCAAATTACTGTAGAATAAACATTGTGGAAATTTGGACTTTTCGGTTTTAAGAATATAACAAATATTATTTTGTTGCATTTCCGTCTGGTTCTTTTTCTCATCTCTTTTTTGTCCTCCATTGTTGGCACTGAATAATTGTAGCATACATATTTCTGCTTTATCCACGTAACACTACATCATAACCATTTTCCATTCATATCATTTTAATGGCTGCATGTTATTGTTAATATATTTTAAACTAGAGTGAATAAAACTGAAGTTAAATCCAATTACAATAAAAATTAATTGTGATTTATTTTGCCTCAGGCAAAATGGCAATAGGAAAGAGAGATTGTCTGGATATTCTTTATAGTCCAATGCTTGCCAGATAAGCTGTTTGGTTCCTTCAGCAATCATTCTAAAAATTATTCATTTTAGTTTGCTATGAAGTAAATGCTGTGCTAATGGTTAGAGTTTTAAAAATGTTAGTGTGATGTGAAATGAGGAAATTATAACAGATTAATAAGCAATCTCTTTATACTCATTCCTAGGATAAAAAATTATGGAGAAAGCCATTTGTCCATTCAGTCTTTTACAGAAGCAGATTTGAGGTTTTCTTGTCTTGTCTGCTGGTAGACTCCTGAGCAGTAATTGAAGCTGAAACTGAAAATTTGGAGACTGATTTTGCTGTTTTTTTTTCATTGTTTGGGGAAATTTTAATATTTTTTACATGTTCTACATATATTTCTAAAATATTTTCCACCATTAATCTTGTTCATCAATTCTTCTAATCTATGAAGACATATGTATATGTACAAATCAAAAGCACATTTTTCAAACTGACCAAGTGACAAAATGAACTTCTGTCATTATTCTTAAATTTTTTTTTTCTAAATGATAAAAATTTCTGGCTATATTTTGCATTTATAATGAAACCACTTATATACTTGGAAAGAGATTTGACTCAAACTAAGCACAAACTGGTTCTAACCAGTTTGTGGTTAGAATGAGTACATGAGTATTATATGATGGTAAAAGTATAATATTGTCATATTTACAATGCTATAACTTAAAATGTTTAAAATAACAAAAATTCTTGATACATTAGTATTAGTATTATAAAAATTAGTCATTTTAACTAATCAGTAGATTTGCCTACCATCGGTTTCTTTCTTTTTTTTTTTTTTTTTTTTTTAGAGACAGGGTCTCACTCTTGCTCAGGCTGGTCGCAACTCAAATTCCTGAGCTCAAGCAATCCTCCCGCTTCGGCCTCCCAGAGTGCTAGGATTACAGGCATGAGCCACCGCACCCGGCCTACCATCAGTTTCTAATATAGAAGTCCCACTAGTTAGTTCAGGCTATAAGATATAATTTGAGAGTTAGAGCTTCAAATTCCAACTTAGTATTACTGGATTTGGTAAATTCTTATATCCTATTCAACTTGGTTATTAAGAATAAGAAATGGACCAAGTCATGAAGTACTTGGTGAAGATTTACAGATATGTCTATAAACACAGAGGCAAAGTATAGAGTCTCTGAATATAATTTAATTCCTATATAGCTTAAGAGAAATTGAATATTACATTTGGTAAAATACTGACTTTTACAACATCTCAAAGATTTCAAATAAGATGTAATTGTCAAAAAGAATCCTAATAGTGAGTTAGGATTTTATTCTGGTTTTAAAAATAGCAGTGTATATGGGTTCATCTAATTGTTTTTAATTCAGAAACTTATTTATGAAAAATGATGATACATGATGTATTCCTAACTTACTAATAAGATTTCAATAAAGACTAGAAAGACATTAGACCTTGGGGGAAAAAAAATCTACATTCTGGAGGAAAGAGTTCTTAAATAGGGAGTCAAGGTGCCTGGTAAAAGAAAAATGAACTTTTATTGTCATATGCAAGTATTTCCAGATTATTTTTTCTATTTTGATTCTAAGCTCTTCATTCAACAAATAATTTTGGGATTCCAGGAGTTCTAAATGAACCACTATCCTGAAAGAACTCATATTCTGGTGGGGAAGAGAGACTTGGTCTAAATAATAGTAACTCAGTGTTCAGAAAGCCACAATGAAGGACAATTTACGCAAACATCTATAGACTGAAGAAGAGGGAGTAAAAGATTGGCATTATGCCAAATTAATCATTTAGAAGTATCATTTTCCAAAGATGTTTTTACTATATTCTAATTCAGAACCTCTACTTCCTAGAATTCCATGTAATCAGTGCAAGTAATCTAAAGACATCAATGACTCTTGGACGCACACTTATGTAATTAGGGTCTAAAATACAGTATTCATTTGGAAAACAAATGTGTAATCATTCTCTAGAAAAATAGAAACATTTTAATCTATTATATCATTTCAAAACTATAATAAAATTAATTAACAGAGTAATTCGAGACAAGGTTTGGAAAACGTTAATACTCTTTTTTATTATATAGCAGGCATTATGCTTTATCACTTTTAATATTCAAAACACACTTTATAGATGAGGAAACTGGAGTTCAGAAAGTTTAAGTAAGTTGATTATAGTCACATAGATAGTCCACGTATCACAGACAAGATTGGAAATCACAACTGTGAAGCTTTGAAGTGCATGTTCTTCATGTTCCTATAAAGAAATAGGGAAAAAATTACCTTTATGCCTATAATAATTGTTCTTAAACACTATGTATTCCATGCTCCTGGCCAAAGTTACACATCGACTTCCAATAATATTCAATGTGACCATTACAGTTTGCTTTTCTCCTTCTTCTGAGGAGCATAAGATTCTTAATGAATCAACACTGACTTTATCCCTGTTAATCTCCATTGACACAGTTTTAAACTTCAGAACTGGAAAAGAGATCAGCCTTTTAAGTTAAATATTACAATAAAAATCAGTGGTTTTGGGGTCATTAAGACATATCAACATTTTCTAATAACTTTAAATTTCAGATATATTAAGGTAATCCAACTTTTCGTTTTGTTTTGTTTTTGCTGGTAGCAATGAACAAAATATTGACTAACAGTGGGCTCAATTCTTATAGTGCCTTTGAATGAAGAGAGTTTAGCTTGCTTACGAATATATTTGTGATGCCTGGCATTTATTTTACATCTAAGAAATGTTTTTTTAAAAGAATGGAAAAATGAATTGGGTTAGCATTTTGAGAAGGTTGGTGGAGTAGGAAAGAAGTCTTCTTATGAGTCAAGCACTTTATATAAGTGTGTGCAGTTGAGCCACACAGCAATTCTCTATAACCGACTTACCTTCATTTTAAAGATAGAGAAATTGAGCCTTTGAGAGATTATGCTACCTGCCCTAGGCCACAGTTAATGAATGAATGACCTGGTATTAAAGTCAGTTCTATCTGACTTCAAAGTACATGATTTTAAGAAACATACTTTTCTTGGCCATAATCATCATTAAGGTGACTTCCTAAAGTGGCTTTGAAATTTGACCAGATGTGGAAGAAAGAAAAATTTTGCCCTTTGAAACAGACTACCAAGACTTAATTTGGGGCCTAAAAGTAGCATGATTTTAAAAGAGCATTATTAATTGAACATACATGTGTGAATCAGTTATAATTTCAAAAAATGGTTAAATGGATTTGGTCTTTCCCTGCAGATGACAGTGAAAATGAGCTATGTTAAAGAGAATTATAGAGAGTATTTAGAATGCTCAACATAGATCTTGGCAACAATTACTGCTATTATTATTAGCTTTCTGTTTTAGGCAAACACATTATAAAAATTTATGAATATGCATAGCTGTATAATCATGAGATGGTTACCCAGAACTAAAATCAAAGTGTTGAATTATAAGCTGTGTAGCATATTTTAGCACTATAATTGACATGGTTTCTGACTTCCCATACTGGTACAACTGATGTTGAGAATAAGTTAGAGGATATGTGGGCTAATTTTTCGTGAAGAAGAAAGTAGAGAAAAAAATTACTATTATTAAAGCATCAATTCAGTTCACTGACATCTCACTGCTTCAGAAAAATTAGAGGAAAAATTTCTGCTCATTAAACTTCAGAGCCACCATAGCAAATTCTAATGAGTTGCTTATTAAATTAGCAATTTTCTATAACTGGCATGATTCATCATCTTCTCTTTCATTCTCAGTTTTCAGATTAATAACTAAGAACCCAAATTGCTTGACATGACTCTTCAATCAAACTTACTGTTATTAAGAGTCCACAGTCACTAAAGCCATTATATATAATCAAGTGAAGCTCAGTACTTCAGGAAACATTGTTTCCCAACTACTGTCCATGAAGCTTTTAGAAATATATATATATATGAATTTATAGCTTCAAAGCATATCATATCATGTATTTATTTATTCAACATATACTTATATTGAATAGCTACTAAGTATCAGACTAGAACAGAGTTTCTGCTCTCATGGAGCTTCCATGAAATATATAAGGTAGTACTCAGTATTATGAAGAAAAAATAATGCAACGTGAGAAGACAGAGAGTGTTGAAGATGCCTCTTTAAATTTCATAGACAGAGAAACCTCTCATATGGCATGATGCTTGAGCAGAAACCCTGATGAAAAGACTAAGTCATGCAAATATCTGGAATAAGACCACCTAGGCAAAGAGGGGAGCAATTGCAAAGGGCCTAAGGCAAATATATGCTTGGGTTAGGGAGGAACAACAGGAGGCCAGCGTGGCTAAAGAAAGTGAGCAAAGGGGTGAATGGTAAGAGATAAAGTCAAAAAAGTAGCCAGAGACACCAGGTCACTTCATGAACCAAAGTATCTTAAGTTGAGTTTTGATTGTGATGAGAAGTCACGGAATGTTAGGCTGATTATGATTGGGGTGGTAACATGATCTGATTTAGCTATAAAGGAATACATTGATTGCTCCTAAAGTGCACTATTGGAAACAAGTTATAAAGCTGTTACATCAGTCCAGGAGAAAAATGATGGAAGCCTCCCTCAGGATGGTAGTGCTGGAGGAAACGAGAATTGTTCAGATTGAAGAGGTGTATCTGTATATCATCCATCTATCCATCTATCTATCTTTCATCTATCATTAAGCCAGCAGAATTTACTGATATATAAGGTGGCATTTGAGAGAAAGTCATCAGTGACTCCAAGGTGTTTGACTTGAGCAATTGAGTAAATAGTGGTGCCCTTTATTAAGATGCAGAACACTGAAGTAGGGATTAGTTGTTGAGGGATTGGATCAATGATTTTGTATTTCGGACATAAATTTGAGTTGCCTATTAGTTATTCGTGTGGTAATGTCATGTAGCAATCTGAATATACCAATGTGGAGACAAAGAGTGGTACAGGGCTGGGGCTGGAAGGATGTGCTTTATAGTCAACAGTAGATACAATCTATACATTATATCACAGACGATATTTAGAAGGGCCAAATTGGATCACCTAAGAAGAGTGTGTAGGTAGAAAGCTGAGCCCTTGAGCATTCTAACTTTAAATGTTAGGAAGAGAAAAATATCAGTAAAGGAAAAACACAAAGAGAAGAAGCAGACAATAAGGTGGGAGGAAAACCAGGAGAAAAAGATTTCTGAGTGGAAACCAAGTCAAGAGGGTATTTCAACAAATATGAAATTGAAAGAAAGCAATCAACTGTGCCATTGCTTCGAGGAGTTGGGTAATATAAGGACTGAGAATTTATCACTGAATTTGACCATGCGAAGGTGATTGGTAATTTTGTTGAGAACAGTTTGGTTGAGTGGAGGAAGATAAGAGCCTGGTGGGAGAGTCTTAAGAGGAAATGAGACTAGAGAAGATGGAGACAGTGAGTATAAGAATGTTTAAGGAGTGTGGCCATTGAGAGGGGGACATAATTAGGAAACAGCTAGAGTCAAATGCGGATCAAGGGAGGATTATTTGTTTGTGTTGAAGATGAGAAATATTTCCACATATTTTCAAGTTAATGAGAATGATCAAGTAAAAAGGAAAAGCTAATAATGAAAGAGAGGCAGGGGTTTATTGAGGAGCCGAGTGGATGCGAAAATGAGAATGGATGGGATCCAGTGCACTGAGGAGAGGGCTCTTGCTTGGTAGGAGTGACAGAGGCCATACTGTTAGTAGGAAGGAGGCAACAGGGCCAGTAGGTGGGAGATCTGGTGGTAGTGAGAGAAAGAAGTTCTCTTATGATTGCACCTGCTTTCTCAGTGGAATAAGGTGCAAGATAGCTAGTGGACCATAAGAAAGGAAGAGGAAATTGAAAGAATGGGGAGAATTTTTGGGTTAGTGGTAGGACAGTTCCTTGATAAAGACAGTACAGTAGCGTTACCAGGCAGCATTGAGGGTCTGTGCAATTTATGGCACTCACTTTAAAGCAGTGATCGCTGGCTGTTTCCATTTCTCCACGTTCATACAGTTAGGAGTAGTGCTGAGAAGGGTATTGATTGACACAGGCATGAGGGTTTATTGTGGATCAGTTCATAAAGAAAACAAAAGTTGTGAGGGAAGAGTGTTGATTTTAATGGTCATAACATTTCCACCCCTCAAAGGAGAGAGAGGTGCTATGTCGATAAAAGTATTGCTCATTTTTATAATTTTTGGAGAAATTCTTCCCGAATGGTTTATAATGATAAGAGAGTTCAAAGCTTGAACTCTTGCAAAGACTTGAACGTTTGAAAAATTCCATACTTCATTTGCCTTTAATAATGCGTATTTGTGTAACATTTAATTTAGATTTAGTTTCTCAGAGTGTTCTTTTATTTTGAAACAAGACCCATGTAAGGAATTTTGTTCTGGATAGATTATGCCTCTATCTTGTCCTTCTACAGCTTTTCAGTCCCTAATTTCTTTCATTAAAGTTTTATAACCCAATTAAATTAAAATATTTCATTTTAAATATTTTAATTTAGTAAATGAATAATAAATAAAACTTTACACTTAAGTCTCTTTATATTTTCTTCTTTCTTTCACTTACCTACTAGACTTCCCCCTTTCTTTCTCCTTGCTAATCATTTTCAAAATATTTTCCATCCTCTTCCTGTTATTCTTTGATAAGCTTTTATTCTACCACCCCCCTGTTGTGGTGGCAGTTAGCCTTTTATTAAAGAGAAGTCCTAGTTGTTTAAGAATTACTAAAATGTTAACATTCAAACTGTTGTTATGTAGTTTGTAGTTACTTGAAGAGGAGATTTCTTAAACATTATACATTTCCCTAAACATATAAATATATCATTAAATTAAAAGGTTGATAATGATCACCATGTTTCTTATTAAGAGCAAATTTCACTTATGGGATAGCATTACCAAATACAATAGCAGTTTCTATTTATTAATCACCTACATTGTGTCAAGCATTTTTTGTATATATATACAAAAAAATAAATTATTTTAACTTTCACAAGAAAACTATTATAAATATCATTGCTCTTATTTGCAGATGAAGAAATTGAGGCTATTGAAAACTAAATGATGAGTTCATGAATATTCAGAGAGTATATTGCAAGGCCCGGATTCTAAACCATCGATGTACTTTTTTTATACCACATTGGTTTGTGCCAGTGTTTTGTGACAGATGATTATGCAGGAATGTGAACATTACATTTATATCTGATGAAAGAAAATGAAAACCACAAATGAGAAATTTATAAGTATTCAATAATATCTTCTGTTTTTCCAGCAAAATAAATGGTCAAAATTATACATGCACACACTTACACACACATACTGCTTGAATATACTTTGTTGTTGCTATCTAATACTCTTTTAGTGAGTTTTGGTGATTCTCATTGAATTATTTTATTTTTCCCTATTTAATTTCCTAACTTTTTGTCATGTTTTATTACCATATTTTATTTCATCTATTATATACTTAGGGCAGCAGGCTCTATTTGGTTGAGAAGCCACTCTTTCAAGGTTTTTCAGGATTACCCTGATATTTGATCTACGTGTGGTTTATCTTCTACCACATAGTGCATAAGGACACATGTGATCATACTACTTCCGTTTTTATTATTTTTTTAAAGACTTTTGTAGAAAGGAGGTCTTGCTATGTTGCCCAGGCTGGTCGTGAACTCCTGGCCTCAAGTAATCATCCCACCACAGCCTCCCTAAGTGCTGGGATTACAGGCATAATCCACTGTGCCCAGCCCTACTTCCATTTCTAGAAGTGTAATTTAACCTGTTTTTCATTGTATCTCATTTTCTTCAAATATAGGATCAGCTGTCTGAGAGAGTTAGTGAGTCTCTACTGGCTCAGTCTTTGTGCACAACATACTCTTGCTGATTTAGAGCAGGGGGTTTCTGAATCTGAGGTTTATATGGATCTCTTTACAGATGTGGATATAGCATGTCATGTAATAAGCCATTGTATATATGAGATTGCATATATATACACATGATTATACCCACACACATGTATGCTGAATGCAGAAGGCGTGCAATTGGTAAATAACAAGTTAGCTCAGTAATTAATAATTTTTCTGGAAAAAAATATTTTATCTTGTGCCAAATTTCTATAATTGTAGGATTTGGGTTATAATTAGAAAGTATGTTTGTGTATTTTACAGATTTTACATAGTGAACTTAAATAAAATTTGTAACTTCTATTTTTTCATTACCCTTGATTCTTTATTTAATATTGTGACTTGTTAAATTAAAAGGTTTAGTTTGAATTTAAATTATAGCAACTTTACAAACGAGAAAATTTACTGTCCAGCAATCTGCAATTATAAATTTCACTTTCCCAAGACCAGCTAATGGGATCAGTATATTAAAACTATGGTGTACTTTTTGAGGGTCTTCAATAATACTTTCTTTCACATAAAACAAATTTCATTAGGTTATTAAGTGCTCAAAAAAAGCAGTGTAATATTTCATTCTTGTAGGAAAAAATACATCTATATTTTGACCTCTAGAGAGGCGATTGTTTGAGTGGTGAGTAGTTGTTAAATTAAAAAAAGATCATTTTAGGCCTCATAGCTATTTATTCTAAAAGTTTAAATGGAAAAATCTGAAATGTAGGCCTTTTGAAATGAAAATAATTCCCAGAAGCAGACTAAACATTCAACAAATACTCAAGTGGTTGAAACATATGTTTGAAATTTCTAGCTGTGGAATTGTAATATACAGATACAGGGGGTTGACGACGGAAGAAAATAGAAAGCAATCAAGGATTCCAAAGTCAGTGGTGAAAAAGAGCAAATTTTGAGAAGTAAGGGGATAGAATGGATGGAAAGACTACAGTTTTGAATATAAAGTAAGATTTTAGAATTGAGGTGTTGAGGGTAAAGCTATTTAAGATATTGTAATATTGAGAGTGTTGGATTTTCAATGCATGTCTTGTGGGAAGATGAATATAATTGGAAATTACAATGTAAAGAAATTCTCAAGCATGTTTTAGAAAGGTTTATTGGTGGTTTTTTTTTCTGGAATTTAATGAATATTATTCATGGGACAGGGTGAAAGAAAAGATATGAGCTAATTATTCACTAAAGAATCGTATAAGCAGCAGAACCGAGATACACACACACTTCTTAACAACGGGATGGCACCTTGCATGTATATTCATATTTAGCATGGTGACTGGTATTCAAATGTTCTGTGAATGAAGGATTTAATATATCTCTTAAGATAAGTAATATATTAAAAAATATTGCTGTGTGCCTGGGACAGTGCTGATTGCTTTACTTCTGTTGTCTTCTTCCATTCTCTCAATAATCCTATGAGGTAGGTATGATTATTTTTGCCTTTGTGCAAATATGAAAACTGAGGCTCTGAGAGATTTGCCAAGAGTCATTTCTAGTGTGTAATGAAGCCAGAATTTGAATCCAAACATTGTGACTCTAGACCCTTCTCTCCTAACCACACAATATCCTGGCCACACTAAAAACTGAGTATAATGTGTCAACTATTAATTTATCCTTAGTATATAATGTTTTGTTATATTAGAGAAATGGGAGGTGGGTGGTGCTTTTCTGAATTTTTAAATTTTATATTTCAGAGTATTACGGGGGTACAAACATTTTGGTTACATAAATTGTCTTTGTACAGTTTAAGTCAAAGTTATAAGTGTGCCCGTCACCCAGATAGTATGCGTTGTACCTGTTAGGTGTGAATTTACTTATGCCCTCCTCCTCCCTCGCACCTGCTTGATTTCCACTGAGTTTTATTTCCATATGTGCACATAAGTATTGTTCGATTAGTTCCAATTTAATACTGAGTACATGTAGTGTTTGTTTTTCCATTCTTTTGATACTTCACTTAGAAGAATGGTCTCCAGTTCCATCCAGGTTAATACAAGAGGTATTAGTTGACTATTTTTTTTATGGCTGAGTAGTAGTCCATAGTATACATATACAACATTTATTAATTCACTCATGTATTGATGGGCACTTGCATTGTTTCCACATCTTTGCAATTGTGAATTGTGCTGCTATAAACATTCAAGTGCAGATGTCTTTTTAATAAAATGTTCTTTTTTCCTTTGGGTAAATACCCAGTAGTGGGATTGCAGGATCAAATGGTGGGTCTACTTTTAGTTCTTTGAGGTATCTCCATACTACTTTCCATAGAGGTTGTACTAGTTTGCAGTCCCACCGAGAGTGTATGAGTGTTCCTATCTCTCTGTGTCCACACCAGCATTTGTTGTTTTGGGATTTTTTTGATAAAAGCCATTCTCACTGGAGTTAGGTGATATCTCATTGCGGTTTTGATTTGCATTTCCCTGATAATTAGAGACGTAGCGCTTTTCTGGATTTTAATCTCTGGTACTGATTATAGAACACTGGACAATTCTCCTAAATCCTATGGGTCTTTGTTTCCCCCTAATGTAAGACTATGTTAAGCTCATTTCCAACTAATGTCTATGTTTTTTTTTCTTTTTTTACTTTTATCAGTATTAAATTTCCAAATTATTTTCCATTATCACCACATGAGAAAACATTTCTTTTCTTGTTCTTGTCTTCTGGACTTTAAAAGTATATTCAAGGATATGTCCTCCTTTTGCCAAACCTACACCTGTGAACTCCATGTGTTATTTATGTTAAAGCCAACATACAATATGCAAGATAAAATGGGACAAAGGAACAACTCAAAAAAGCAAATTCACAATGCAAAATAAGAAAGGCAGACAAACAGAAAGGACATTGAGTAAAGAGAGGGTCATGATAATAAATCTTGAAAATAAAAGACCGTCAGAAAGGACCATCTAAGAATGAATATTTTTAGAAATAATTTTGAATCTAATATACTGTAACATTTTGCCTCTTATTACAATTGCAAAGCAGCATTCTTTTTGCTCTGCAATTATTTTTCCATGGATGTGTGAGAAGAAGAGGCTTTGACATTCTTGAAGCTCAGGGAGGCTAATGCTTTAATGAACAGCTTGTTATCGGCTGGCTCTCGCTCTGCCTTGCTTGCAATTCCCAGCTTCATTCAGTCAGGGGAGAATCTTTGTGTTAAGTGTAAACATCTTTCATCCTGATACAGCTTCAATGCGTTTAGTCCCTAATGTTCTCATATTTAGTATTTAATTATCTGTTAATTAAATCACACAGTTTAGAGGGGTTTTAGATTAAAGGAATATGAAACGTCTGATTCACTTTTACAAATGTGATATAATGTCAACTCATATACACTGAAAGCATTAAGCTTTTAGGAAAATGCAATTATCTATAACCTGAAAAGAGCAACCAAAATACAACTGTATGAATCACCTATTTCTATAAAACCATATTAATTGTCACATGAGCGCTCAGGAGATTTAAGGTGAAACAAATCAGGTAACCTATATCTTGTAAAATTCCTCTGATATGGAAATTGTTGTAGGAGGCAAATTGGAAGGTTTTAGCTTTTATTTTAATTTTGATTTTTACCTTTGTTGTGCAGATATGAAGTAGGCATGCTGCTCAGTTCACTACCCATTTTCTTTATTGATTTGGCAATGCCTTTGTCTTGTTTTAGTATCTGTTCATCATCATTTCTAAGCCCCTCCCATTCTTATCACCTTTGCAGGTAAACGTGCTAAGGAATTGAATTTGTGCCATTAGATATGCAGGCATCTTTAAAACTATATAGCACTGGTTTGCGTGTGTATGTGTGTTTAATTTGTATTGGCTTTCATTATATTGTGTTATGTAGATTTCATAGTTTCTTACTTTATCCTTTAACTTTAATCAAAAGTTACTATAAGTAAGATCATTAAATTTCACCTCTTCATGAGATGCCATCCAATGAGGTACCACATTTTACTTGTTTAATCTCCTGGTAATAACACTCAAGTTGCATCCTACTTTGTACTGCTACAACAAAGGCTAAGTATCCTCTTACATACCACTTTTGGACACATGAAATACAATCTGTGGAATATTGCTAATGATACTTATTTTAATGCATTCAATATTATTTCTTCTACTGTTTTACATAGTTGTGATAAATATAAAATAATTGTGCATACCTTTAAAAGTTTATTTTCTAACTTTCTTTATGGTTCTAGGTTATTGCTTTATGAGAAGAGCTCTTCATAAGAGAGTTATACTTAATTTCTCATGGCAAAACATCATTAATGTCATTACTATAATCACAAAAATATTTTTAGTTATTGGCTATTATCTTATTTTAACGTCCAAACCAATTCTGTTTCCTGAAACCCTTTATGGACATCAATTTTCTTTAGACGTTAGTCACTTTGTTTTTCAGGCAAGACAAGTAATTTGTTTTCCAAGGCATTGCAAGTCTGTGCTCTTTTATCCTTTGCCCTGGTTCATACTAATTTGTATAATAAAGCACTCCTGAAAGGTGACTCTTTTGAAATCACTTTTACTTTTCATTTTACATAAAATATTGCATTTTGAATCTAAGTTTAGGATGACTTTTGAAAATGCAAACTACTGAGGTTTTTTTTCTGGAAGGTACTGAACAAATACATTGTTAATCTAGTAATCTTAAATGAGACATTTAGAAATGCGAAAATAAAAATTTGGATGAATAAATTAGAGATCTTTATTTTAAATAAATATGATTCTGTAAGAAATTATATACCAACATGAAAATAAGGTTATTTCTTTGCTAAATTAAAATTTATTGAGCGTGGCACTCTGTTATATGCTGGAGTGTTCAGTGTGAACAAGAAAAGCACAGTTCCCGTTCCCATAGAAATTATAATTTATCAGGGCAGGCTGCATTTAGACAAATCTTCAACTAGTTTGTTGAGTTCTAGGATCAGATTTTCCATTCTGAAGACCCAAAGACCTATACTTATTATGACTCAGGGGAGATCAAGCCCTGAAGGAGTGATTCGTGACAACAATAATGAACACAGACTAAAGTCAATTTCAGGATGCTAATTAATTTTACAATTAGAATTAATTGTAACAAGATTTTGAATATGCAAAATATCCCAGGTAAATAGAATCTCTGCCTGTATTAAAGGACCAGTCAACATTTCAAAAGTAATTTTGTAAACGTAGAATAAAATAAAAATTAATTTATACTGTTTTATAATAAATTTTCAGTTAAAAATAGATCTACTGAGATAGCCTTGCCAGTAAACCAAAATAATTTATGTTGGGGAAAGTTCCCTTTGCTTTGACTGTGCTTAATGTGGGTGAAGTATTATATTTACCCTCTGTTGTTTTGTATGTAGTGTATTTAATTAATTTTAAGACATGATTTCACCAAATATTAATATCTGGGGACTTGTGCTGTGTTATGTAATCAACAGCATCTTATAATTGCTGTCAGCCAGGCAGCAGTCACAATATAGTTGTCATTGACTGCAAATGTGCAAATTTGGTCATAACCGTACAACTACATGATGGGTATTGATGGTACTATGTGACTGGAAATTAATTGCTGTTTAAAATACCCTTGAAAAGATTACACTCTGATTTGACATTAAAACAAATAAAAACATTGTGCAGATATGAAAGCAAAGAAAGGAGCTGCATGATAGAATAAAATTGGTCTTAAAGAGTCATTTCAATGAATATCAAATAAATGTTTAAAGCAATAAGAAAGCATTAAGTGACTGCATTTTTGCTTTCTTAGTGAAACATAAAATAATGTGTATTGTAATCAATGATGTCTGAGTTGGAATGAAAGACCTCGGAGCTTAACCTGTTATGCAACCTGGCTTGGCCTAGAGTAGGGATTTGAACAGGGACTATAGGGAAGGACTTGAAATTTCTTGAAATGAAAGTGAAACTTTGCATATATGTGAATATGTGCTACTTTATGAGGAGACAGTGGGATCAGAGCTTTCATAAGATGCTCAAAGTCAGGAACTACTGGCCTAGAGCTCTCTCTACTATAATGAACAACTTCCTTAAGCCTATTGCTTATGAGTTACTATTTAGGGTCGTGTTTTTAGTACTTGCTGCTCAACTTCTCAGTGGGTAATCATCACTGCCCTCGTCTTTTACGTGTTAATAGTAAATCACTTTTTTTTCATGGCTGTTTCCTAAGCAGTATCTGTATTTAGGGAATGAATATTTAAGAAACACCCCACTGTGTAATCACATAAACTGACCATATATATTATCTAAAATATTAAGATATTGAATGAATCTCTTTTTATAACAAAAGTGCAGTTATTAAGAAATGGAAATTATAGTAGCCATTTTAACAGATTAGAATATTCAATCAATGGATATTTCTTGTATTGCTCAAGTTAGCATTAGAATATTTATTTACACATGTAATGTGAAACTAACAATTTACTCAGTCTAGATAATCCTTCCACAATACTTGTGTCTACTTAATTGTTTATAATGCATGTCACTATTCCTGAAATGTAAAAACAGAGAAAATATTTATAGCCAGGATTGCAACTTAACCTTCCTCTTTTAAAGTTTTACAGTTAGCTCCGAAAATATTCTAAGTAAACCATGATCACTCCTGGGGGAAAACAATCAAAGCAAATATCCTTTCTATTAGGGTTTAGGATTATTATTTATTTCTGCATTTCAGGTATCAGAAACAGTGAAATCATAAAATTAAAGTTCAATAGCCACTGGACAATATTTCCCTTCCTGAATCATTTTCTGTTAGGGAATGAAACATTTGCAATAATTACTAACTCTAAAGTCCAAAAAAAAATAATTTAGGTGATTTTTTTCAAGATAGACATAAAAGGATTCCAATAATATTGGCACAGCTTTTAAACAGACTATGTTCAATTTGTCCCAAATGGCAATATAAAAAGTCCAAACTCTCTATATTAGATAGCAAAGTATAGGTCCCCCCAAAGCAGTTAGTTTTTTCATGTATGCTATACAGACACATGATAAGGATCAGAGGAAAATATGCCTGGACAATACACTGAATGTGTGTGTCAAGAACATTTTTAATATCAAAAAGCATCAATTAAAACAAGTTTCCTATATAGCTACTATTGGTGTATATGTGAGTGTGTAGTATGTGTGTATAAAATAAATTTCTCTGATAATAATTCTGAGCATATCAGTGGAGCTATCTTATCAGATACATTAATAGTAAATTACCTTTTTTCATGGCTGCTTCCTAAGTAATATCTATAATTATACTTCTTTCCTGGCTCATTTGATCATTTCCTGTCTTTGATTTTATTCTAAGATATATCATTAATTTTAATAATTTAAGACTTTAAAATTCATAAAAATTAATCATTCTGATATAACATCAATTTAGCTGTGTAATTTAGATATTTTAAAAAGTCAATAGTCAGATGCAGCCAGGATTTCATTATTCTTAATTATACTTTGTCACTAGAAATTCCTGAGTAAAAATAATAGAATATGTTGTTGACATTCTTAAAAGATTTAAAATAAGATTAGAAATTAAGTTTTCAATCAATTGATAAAATTATAGGTGAACTATTTTACTAATATTTACATATCAATTATGAAAATTTATTAAACAAGAATATTCATTTTCAATACACAAATATACATAGAAACAAATTTGTGATTTATTTTCTCACAAAATAATTATAAAAGTATATCCTAGGGTAAAATTTTTGTTTGCTTTCTTATATTAACTTGGACGTTTTATTATTATTACAATAAAAATTGTTCATAGCATATTCTGATTTGTCCATTATTGCTATTTTGTCCCTCCATATGTGGACACACACTTTTTAAGCATGATGTTTAAATCTGACTGACATAAATCATATGCTTACATCTATGCTGCTCTTTATTTATAGAACTATTTCCACTAGATAAGTCAAAAATTCCTTCTTTAGGTGTCATTATTCATACCAGTAGTATTTAAGATTAGCTCATCTGTTCCAAGAGTTACTTCTACCTATTATCGCATAAATATTTGGGTTATATTTGGAATTGCCGATCTGCAATCATATGTAAATTAGGTTACTAAAACATAGGAATTAAGCAACGCTTCCTAATGTCCTGACTGGGGCATCCTTTTGTGTTTCATTGTTTTCCTTTCACATCTTGTTTGATCATATATTAGTTGATGTATGTTTTACACACTTTCCAACACCTAAATTTGTTTATGAAGCTTCTCAACTATTTGGACTATCTGAGAAAAATACTCCAACATTCTATTTAAAAATTCAAAGATCAACGTGAGTATTTGTTTATTCTGTATTTTTCAGATCCAGCTCGTTTGCTCATTCATTCACACACCACATACTAAGTGCCTCATCCAAGTATTGTCCGTCCCTCCCGATAGGTTTTCTCCATCATTGAAGAACAAGACATATGTCACTTAGGAGCTTATGTTTTAGTGGAGAGACAGACAATAAATATGATAAATAAATAAATTGAAAGTATATTAAAAAGTGGTACATGTAATAAAACTCATGTTAACATCTTGATTCTTTCAAATATTTCTTTCAAAGAATGCAGGTTCAATTTCAAGCTTATATTCACCTAGACATATTGTCTGTAACGCCTTCATAATGTGAAGTACTTTGAGTGCAGTGTTTAGATCACATATATAACTTTATCCTTCATTTCATTAACACATATGTACTCTATCATGAATGGATAAACCCATATGCCATACGTAGTAACCCATGAAGAGTGACTTTTAAAATTGTGGAACTCTCCAAACAGGGAGGATAAACTATTTACTTGAGAAGATACATGAATAATTTTCAGACCATTATAAAAGAACTTCCTGTAGGATCTTACACACACATCGGGTGCTCAAAATATCCTTCTTAGAAGCCCACAGACTTTTTTTTTAAAAAAAGAATAAAACTCATAATTTATTTAGAGATGTTTGTGGTGAATTTGTCTCAATTGCAACTGCTTTTCTATTTTGAAATCTTTCTTTAAAAGTAGAGGATTCACCATAATCTAATTCATTAACCTTTTTTTAAAACTGTATTATTTATTAGTCTATCAATGAACTTTCTTGGGTAATTCCTTCAGTTTCCTGTGTAGGAAATAAGTGACATTGTCACAAACAACCAATCTCTGCTCATTGTTCTCCTCAGTGTTCTCTGTACCCATGTTGCTTACTCTAACAAAGCCGGTATAATACAGCAGATGGGTATTCTCTTTAATTACACTTCTGTTGTATTAATGGTTATCCACCGCCTCGATGTGGAAGAACTGACAGTGATTACACAGTTTCAGCCTACAAATAAGAGCAGGTGCAGCTGTAAATAGTCCCTGATTAACAATTTCATTTAAATGTTATAACAGATTTCTGTAGGGCAAATTACTCCCACTGGTAAGGAGGTGTACTTTTGTATACACTATAATTCACTAAATCTAGAGTTTAATTATGCTAGCAATAACAAAAGCCCTTAGTGTGCTAAAAAATTCCCCAATATATTGGCCCTTTCTATCAAAATAACTACTGTAAAACAAATTAATTGTTATTAGAAATGTTCCTTATTGAGCAAAAATGTAAATTTCTCTCACAGTCCTACTTCTGTGGGTCATGTGTATTGGTTAGTGTTAATGGAAAGAGAAATAAAAATTATTTTAATTTTAGCATGTAATTTGTATTTTTTCAATAACAACTTTAATTGTGCATGTGAATGCTTCTAAGTGAAGTAAATGTTTGGAGATTTTCAAGAAACATCCCATTTAAGATCTTTCAATATCTGTGAGAAGTAGAATATCCTAAGGTTTAAAAAATCATGTTCCATATTTGTAATTTAATTATGGTTTGAAAATAAATTTGTGGCTAACTATAAATGTTTCCACTTATTAAATTATAAGATGCTTTTATTAACTATGCAGATTCATAATTTTTTACAGCTGCAAACTATGGAAGATAAACTTTAATTTTTCTTTTCTCTCTCCAAATTGTCTTGTTTGTATCTTCTTGCATTTGGAGATTTCCATTGTTTTTCAAGGCTGACAGGCATGTTAAAATGATTATTGAGGGATGATCTCCAGAAGGATTCTATTTTCAAACAAATACAAGGTGTTTCATAAAAGTAAGATTCAGAATCTCAGTTGATTTTCCTATTTAGCATGTAGAAAGTCACAGCATGAAATTTACTTTTATTTAAAATCAACATTCTTTATATTTTTCTATTGTTTGCCTAATAATTAATGAATTGTATTGGAATATGTTGAAATGTTTGTGAGTGTTTTATTCTTGAATTCACTTACTTTTATGTGCATTTTTTTCTGAAATGTTTGTGTGCTTCTGCTAATTAAAATTCTGGTTATAAAATCATTACTTGCTTATTTCAGGGATTTTAGAAAATGCATAAAATAAAAGTGATTATCACCATCAACCCTTTATTGTATTTACCTATAGTTTTATGTTTATTCACATACATAATTTTAAGCGTTACAAAAGCAATCCATGTAACCAAAAACATTTGTACCCCCATAATATTTTGAAATAAAAAAATAAAATTTTAATTTATTGTATATTTGCCTTTTTTCTTACCATGTATTCATAAAATCATTCAATTTATTAAATATTTTTGAAAATGTTTTCAAATGCCTGTAATTTATTTTGGCATTTTACCACTGCATATTTAAGTTATTCAGACTTTTTCAATTTTCAAGAAACATCTATGTAGATTTTAAATAAAATAATCTAGTAGAATTAGTGTATAAAAGTGTAAGCCCATTTTTTTCTCTTTAGATATTCATTCCAAATTGCTCTTGAAAATTTGTATCAAATAACCCTTCAAGAGTAGTCAAATATTTTATGTTAACATAAAAATGAACTGTTTTTCAAAAATGAACTATAATAATTTTAACAATTGAAATAAGAAAATTGAATCAGCTTTCTTTAAAAAAATACTTTATAAAATAGATTTTTCTTTAAAATGAGAAAAAAGCCTTAGGAAATAATGCTCAATATTTTAAGTTCTAGTCTTATATTAAAAATTTTGTTAAGATTTTAAAATCACACTCATGTCTATTGAAATAAAGTAAAATGTACAAATCTTTGAAATAGACCATTTTTTTCAAAGTAGAGAATGTTTTTGTTTGTTTTGGTTTGGTTTCCAGAGTGATAGCTTAAGTTGTCCTGTATCAAGAATAAATTCTGAAGATTTTGTGAGTAACAATGAACAACTACAATTCATCAAACCAGTTTGAAATCTTTTCTTTTTTTTTCAGAATTTTACGGAGGTACACATGTTTTGGTTACATAATTTGCTTTTGTACAGTTTAAGTCACAGTTATAAGTGTGCCGTTCACCCAGTTAGTGTGCATTGTATCCATTAGGTGTGAATCTACCCATCCCCTCCCGCCCCTCCCACCTACTTGATTTCCCTTGAGTTTTACTTCCATATGTGCACGTAAGTGTTGATCGATTAGTTCCAATTTAGTATTGAATACATGTGGTGTTTGTTTTTCCATTCTTTTGATACTTCACTAGGAAGAATAGCCTCCAGTTCCATCCAGGTTGTTACAAAAGATCACCATTGCTTTTTTTTTCTTTTATGGCTGAGTGGTGCTCCATGGTTTACATATACCACAGTTTATTAATCCACTCATGTATTGATGGGCATTTGGGTTGATTCCACATTTTTGCAATTGTGAATTGTGCTGCTATAAACATTCGAGTACAAGTGTCTTTTTTATAGAATGTCCCTTTTTCCTTTGGGTAAATTCCCAGTAGTGGGATTGCTGAATCAAATGGTGGGTCTACTTTTAGTTCTTTGAGGTATTTCCATACTACTTTCCATAGAGGTTGCACTAGTTTGCAGCCCCACCAATAGTGTATAAGTGTACCTTTGTCTCTGCATCCTTGCCAGCATCTGTTGTTTGGGACTTTTTGATAAAAGCCATTTTTACTGGAGTTAGGTGATATCTCATTGTGGCTTTGATTTGTATTTCCTTAATGATTAGAGATGTTGAGCATATTTTCATGTGTTTGTTGGCTATTAGTCTATCTTCTTTTGAAAAGTTTCCGTTCATGTCTTTTGCCCACTTTTTAATGGGGTTGTTTGATTTTTTCTTGCTGATTTGCTTGAGTTCTTTATAGATTCTGGTTATCAGCCCTTTATCAGATGTATAACATGCAAATATTTTCTCCCATTCTGTAGGTTGTCTATTTGTTCTATTGATTGTGTGCTTGGCTATGCAGAAGTTTTTTAATTTGATCAGGTCCCATTTATTTATTTTTGTTGTTGCTGTGATTGCTTTTGGGGTCTTCTTCATAAATTCTTTGCCTAGGCCGATATCTATGAGTTTTTCCAATGTTTTCTTCTAGAATTCTTATGGTTTCATGCCTTAGGTTTAAGTCTGCTGTCCGCCATGAGCTGATTTTTGTGAGAGGTGAGAGATGCAGATCCTGTTTCAGCCTTCTACATGTGATTGTCCAATTTTCCCGGCACCATTTATGGAACAGGGATTCTTTACCCCAGTGTGTGTTTTTGTCTACTTTGTCAAAGATCAGATGGCAATATGAGGATGAATTCATATCTCTGTTTGCTGTTCTGATCCACAGATCTGTGTCTCTGTGTTTTGTGCAGTACCATGCTGTTTTGGTTACTATAGCCTTGTAGTATAGCTTGAAGTCTGGTAAAATGATACTTCCCGATTTGTTCTTATTATGTAAGATTGCATTAGCTATTCGGGGTCTTTCCTGGTTCCAGATGAGGTGTAGAATTATTTTAATAATGACTTGTTAGTTTATTTAATCTTTCCTGATGATGATGAAACCACATGGCACTATCATCTCTCTCTTTAGGTGGTTCTTCTTCTTTCTTGGGCAATGAGAAATTGGTCTTCTCTTTGTATTCATTACATGTTTAGCATACTCAAACTCATTCATCAATATATAGACTGTTAATCCAAACTCTTCCTTGATCTAATCTAGACTGCTATATGCACAATCTCAGGCACTGAAACACATCTAAACCTGAACTCTGTATTGTACCCTCTATCTGCTTCTTCTCCTATTTAATAGTCTGGGATCTCTAGAACCTGAAAACCTAGTTGTCATTCTGTCTCCCTTCTCTGCACTCCTCCTATAAGACACTTTACATACTATATCCATTAGTGACCACGTTTTATCAATTCTACTTTAGGAATACCTTTCCTATCAGCTACCCTTGCTCTAACTCTATTGCTCTTAATTTAGTTTCAGATCTCATTCTCTCTCAGTTGAATTATTGAAACAACCTCTTAATTGTTCTCTCCCTTTTTAGAGTGCCATAACTACTGCTTTTCCCTTGCAAACATTTTCTTTAATTCTCTAAGTTGATTTTTCTTTCATTTGTTGCTGTACTGTACATTGCATATACCTCTAACTTAGTGCTTAGAACATATTTCAGTAATTATTTGTTTGGGTATCCTTTCTATAGCTTGAAATCAGGGGTGGAGCTAAGACTGCTTAATAAGTTATAAATATATAACATAAAACAATACTCAATAAAGTAGTTAGAGGGCAAGTATTGTTTTCCATATCAAATGGTCAGATGAGATTTTATATGGAGATTTTACCTGGGTAGGAAGGAAGGTAGGCGTTGAGATTAAAGTTCTGTTTGAGAAGAAATATTCAGTTTATTAGATTTAATTAATTACTTATTCATTAATAAAAAATGGGCTTCTTTAATTTCTCTTTTACACCATTATATTATGGCTGAATATCTGCAAGGTTTATTAGTGTAACAGCTAAACCCTAGGCTTGCTACCGTGAATTCTAGTACATTGGTTTGGGCAGTAAACTAGGTGAATGCTTTTTACTTTAATTAATGCTCTACTAATTGTTTAATGAATATTTATTAAAAGTATTATTTTGTTAACTTGGACATGTTTTCCTTTTTTAACAGCTGTCTGATAATCTGTAATATTCAAATAGAATTTTCTGTAAATTAAATAATTCATTTAAATTTGCATAAACTACCTTTACATGTAGTGGATATCAGTATTGAAATGAATGTAAATGTAAAAGGAATGATACTCAAAATATTTAACAACTCATATGAAGAGATTAGTTAGATAATGCCAAAGCCCAGCAGACAGTGTTAACGCTTAAAAAATGGCATGGACTTACTGGAGCATTTCAGGAATTACCAACGCTGGTTATAGATACGGATTAACCAAAGTATGTTGTAAATTCAGATTGTCATATAACAGAGTTCCTCCAATATCATAAACTATGGGATTAAAAAGGTTAAAAATTGTTAATTTAGAAAAAATAACTGTCCTTTCATTTTCAGATATACTTTAAACATGCCTTAATCACTCAAGCTAAACTTTCAACTATGTCCAATTCTCAATAGTAATTAAGAAATTATTTTTATCCTTCTTACTCTAAAATTGAAAACATTCACCCAAAATACCACATAACAATGAGAAACTTTCATTTTATTCAGATGCCTTTATTATTTTAATTGTTCTTGGTGCAAATAACTGCTCTATCATGGAATACAAAAATAGCTTAGCGCAAATGTAACTTGAAGATTCAATTTTCCTTCTCCATCAGTATCGATTTTAGAATATTTAAACTTAAGTTTAATTAATATGGTATGACTAGGTTCTGAAAGAATGAATCCCAGGGTATAGTCAAGATGCTGAAGACATGCCCCACAGATTTCAAATTAAGGGTTTTTAACAATTATAAATCATAATCATTATACATGCCAATACATATACAAAGTTTGGATGTACAATTAGAAATTTAATTACATTGGAAATGCCACTGCATGTTTAAACAGATGACCAGGAATTGTGATCTGCACAGATAACAGACCTCCCTCCTCCACACATGTGTTTCAGTGAAGGCTTTGCTGTCTATTGAAATGACAAGGGCCAGCTGCCAACAGAGTACAAAGCATTATAGATTTTTTTCTTTTTAAAGAAAATATATCTTTGTAATAATTTCACATATGATGTGATTTCTGTTAAATTGCTTTACAAAAAAAGATGTCCAACAAAATTGCAACCTGAGAAGTAGATACATTGTTTACATTAAATTTTTAAAAGTATTTTAATTTTTATACTGTTATTTCTGTGAGAGTTATGTGGATATTTTTTAACCCACCAGAAGAAAAACATGTTGTCCAAATAAGAAATATAATTCAGTAAGTCAGCTCCTGAGTTGTAAAAATGAGAGATACAAATGCAAATTTGAATAACTTTAATACTGTTTATTTATTAAGATATTTACCAATACAAGAATTGATGCACTGATAAGAATATAATGTTCACAATTTTTCTATTACTGATACATTTGGCATCTTTTAAGAACTTTCAAGTTGCTTTTGAAATTATGTGAAAAATAGCCACATTAATTGAAAGTAATAATCTGTTGAGTATATATTTAGCAAAATATATTTAACAAAATTTCTTTATTATTTATAAGAAAAATGCTGATATAGAAGTATGTTTTTTCCAAGAAACTAATGGATAAGCATTGTCTATATACTATAGTAAAAATATGCTTAGTAGCAAAACAACTATCTGTGTGTTAAAGGATATTAATGAGAGAAAGAAGAGATATGATTAACTCACATCCACGACTTTGGTATCTGGTTACCCGAAAGTTGGACAAACGCAAAGTGTAATGGAAGAAGATAACACTTTCCAGTCAGTCAAATTCCCGTATTCACTCAACAATCCATGCAACACATAATAAATGAGCACCTTCCATGGACTGAACACTATTCTGCATTCTAGGCACTGAGGATGCTGAATAAAATGGCCAAAGTCCCCACTCTCATGGAGCTACCTTTTGGTAGTAGAGACAGACCATAAATAAACAAGTGATATAAATTCAGTAAATGATTAATGCTATGAAGAAAAACAAAGGTAGGGTAGGAGAACAGAAAAAGCAGAAAGACAGGGAAGGTGCTATTTTAAGTAGGGTTAATAGAGAAAGCCTCACTGATGTAGAGCTATTTGGGAAGATTTAAGGATGACTGGAAGAGTGTCGTGAGCATATCTGAGGACAAAACCTACAGGATGAAGGAACAACAAGGTTTTGGGGTAAGGAGGAATGGGTATGTTCAGATTAGGAGGGACAGGTGACTAGAGAGATGTGGGCACGGGGAAGCATGGAAGAAGACCGAGAGGTAGGCAGGGACCAATCGTGTAAAGCCTGCATGACATATCAAAAAGTTTGAATTTCAATAATTTTTAATTTATTAAACTGAACGTATTAATTCATTGAGATATTTTAAGAAGGGGCTGATATAAGCCTTTCTCTTTACAAGGACACTCTGAATCAGCTAATTAATCCCATGAAATCAATGGGTTAATTTTGATATCAAAGGCATCTTTGTTGCCTAGTAAGTTTAGCTGTAAATACAATGTTTACAATAATAGGCACACAACTTCAATATAACATAAAATGAGGTTTTATAACATAGAAAGAAAATTTTTGCAATTGTGAATGACCTACAAAATAGAATGTTTAAAACTCCTCCCATGGGACTTTTGCAGACTATCTTTTTCAAGCAATTAAAAGGACAGCAACAGATAAATTATTTTTTCATTTTTGTCCTGGAAGACTTATTCGGTTACAACAGAAATATCCCCATGTTTGCAGTATGTGTGCTGGAGTTGCTTAGTTAGCAAAACCCGGTAGCTCCCAGAACACCAGCCAACTAACTACAAGGTCCCAAAGCTCATTTAGCCACAATGAAAGAGAGGTCAAAAATATTAGTGAAATTCTTGCCAGTTGCATGAAATGTGGTGTAGCAAACCGAAATATGTCTGTACGTAAATGTGTTGCCCTGACTTTTCAATACACATGTGATTCCATTTTCCCTATAGAATTTGGTTGCCTTATGTGATACTCAAGTAACAAACTGCTGCTTAGAGAAAATTATTATAGTAAACTGGGCCAAAACATCATTTAAGAAGCCATCAGACTGTGAGTAAAACTTATACTATGAAGGGAGTGAGTACATTTAGATTTTCATTTAGTTAGAAATGAACAATCATTTTAACAAGTTTAAGAAGCAATTTAATGGATATTCTTCTCCTTGTCAGAAAAGCACATAATTTATCCATTTAGAAGTGGCATGTTGTAGTTCATCATCTCTGAGACTTTATATCATAAACCATTTTTGTATATATTACTAAGAAAGGAAAATCACAACTTATAAAACTACAGCATATCACAGATTGTGAGATGAGATGCATTCAGAGTTTAGAGATGTTAAAATATGCATCTTAGAACTAATAAAATCCTATAGTTGATGGCACACTAAACTGTGTCAGAGGATCTGATTTCTAGTTCCAGATCAACTAATTAATCTTTAAATAAGTAACTCACTTAATTTTTCTGAGCTCTAAGTTTTCATGGTTTAGTACAAGAATGATGACAGTACTTTGCTACAAAACTCTCTGATGGTAAGATGAAACAACAAAAAAAATTAAGTAAAGAATTGTGCACTTGTACTATATTATTTTGTTATAATGTGCTTGTCTGATGTAAAAAAAAAATCTCAGCTTAGAAGAAATCAAACTTCCTGTTTTTATTTGGAAATGTAAAAATCTTGATCAGAGCTAACATAAACCCTTTCCTAATGGTCAAGATAATTTACTTGATAAATTTGGGAGTAAGTTATTTATATTTTCTATTTCAAGCTAACGGTAAAAAAGATGCTGTATCTATTTTTTCTTTTTCGAAGGATAAATACTTGACATTTTAGAGTAAAGAATTTAATTTTTTATTTGTTTTTCAAATTCTTTAATTTCCTTCTTATATCTCACTTCTGGATCTTTCAACGCTCTTTTGAAATCTTTCTGGTTATCTAAGTGCTATTTAAATGGTTGGCACCCCCTTAACCATGCTCTCATTAGTTTCATGGTATTAACTCCTGGTGTACATTAGGTATTAAAATGTAATCGCAAACATTTATTATTATTATTATTATGAATTAGGCTATTATCTTAAGATTTCTCTATGGTATTTAAGCATATTTTCTATGCCAGTACTTTGTTGATTCATTCAGCTTTCTCATTTTGTGACACCCTTGATCTGTTCTTGTCAGAATCTCAAATATACAGTCATTTATCATCATGGGTTTTCACAACTTGCTTATTTTCCACCTTATAGAATTATTTGGCACTTGGTCCTATTGAAGTAAATTGCGTTTTTTCTCATCTTCTTCTATTGTGCTATAATAATTATGAATTCCAAACGCATATTCAGAGGTGTTGACCTTCACCATCTGCCAGCTAATGTCATCTATGCAGGTATGGATAAAATGTTAAGCAATACTGAACCTGGCCTATTTTACTTTTGAATCAGTCAATTAGGATTTAAGCACTGAAATTCAAGTGGTTTACCTAAATTTAAAAACTGAGTATTTAAGATAAAGTATTATGTACGCTAAAAGACATATCTTTGTCTCTAAAGGATGTACCATTTTTTCAATTTTTAATTACAGGGTTCATTATATAATATGTGTACATTTATTTTTAATGAAGTTCTGTATATACAAAGTTGTATAGAACCTGTAAATAAATATGTGTTATAATCACCATCTGGGACTAAGGGTAGAAGGCAGCCTTTAGTGCTTCTCCACACCCAAACAAATTAAGCATAATCTTACATTTTAAAATGAAAATTTTCCCATAGTATAACCCTAGCCTCTTTTATATTCGTGTTACATTTTTCTGTATTTCCTGCTGGATTTTCCAGCATTTCTTTAGTCAAACAAATTGATCAGCTATTCCCTGAGTCTTTCCTACCTATTCCATCAATACTCGAAGCATCACTGTGTAATGGCATATACACAATAGGCCTGAAATCTGACAGCCTGGGATTGAAGGCTGGATTTAGCACTTTACTACCTCTGGGCAGATTTCTTATTTTCTCTGTGATTCACATTCCTTCTCTGTGATTCACATTCCTTCTCTGTTACTCTGAATATTAAGGTTATTATCAGTATAAGTTATTATTATTAATATTAAAGTACCTGGGGCAATAATATACTTAACAAATATTAGCTATAAATATGCCCATTTATTATTTAAACTATTTCCCTCTGAAATGTCTGTTGACTTTGTTTGTGTCATCCAAAGACCATCTTCACCACTACTTGGAGTCTTCTTCCTGTCTCACTGACTAATGGGGCTTGCTGTAATGCAACAGGGGAACTTTTAAAAAACATTTAGGGCTCTCTAAGATATTCAGTCACTAAGAAGAAGAGTTATTGAAATAGTTGCTAAATTGTGAAATTTATAATCAGGAATTTAATCATTTTAGATTGGAGTAATATTTGATCATCGCTCATTTTTAGATCTAATATCACCTTAGGGGTATGTGTATACACTTTCTATAATTTATGTAAATGAGACATTTCTCAGACACATTATAACTTCAGGTTTTTCTTATGTTTCCTTGTCTTTGAAGTCTGAGCACTGTGATCAAGACCAGATAGAATATATATCTATATATCTATATTCCTAAAACACCTAAAACAACAGAGGAAAACAAGCTATTAATATAATAATGAAAATGTGATGGTTCAGATTATATTTGAAAAAGTCTTTCTTTCTCTTTTATTTTTGAAAAATATTTTTTGTTGGGTATGGAATTCTAGGCTGACAATTTCTCCCTTTTAATACATTGCATGTGTCACTTCATTGTCTTCTGGTCTGCATTGTTTCTGAGTAGAAGTCTGCAATAATTCCTAATGTTGTTCCTCTGTACATAATATATCTTTTTTTCCCCCTCAAGCTCATTTTAAGACTCTTACTCACTGCTTTTCAGAAATTATGACATATCTTGGTGAGGTTTGCTTCCTGTTTCTTGAACTAGCATTCCTTGAATTTCATGGATCTTTTGGTTTATAGTTGTTGTGGAGTTGGTTTTTTGCCATTATTTTATCAAATATTTATGCAGGATTTCCATGACAAGTATGTTAGTTTCCCTGATATTGTGCCAGAGTTCACTGATGTTCTGTTTTTTTTCCTAGTCTTTTTTTTCTGTGTGTTTCATTTGTACAGTTTAAGTTGCCATGTTTTCAAGTTTATTAATATTTTCTTCTGAGTGTCCAATCTGTTAATCCTATCCAGTATATATTTTTTCTTAGGTATTGTATTCCATCTTTGGGAGTTTAATTTTTTTTCACATATTCTATGTCTCTCCTCACCATACCCATGCCTTATTCAACTTCTGAATATATGTAGTATATTTATAATAGCTTTTAATGTCCTTTTCCACTAATTATGTCTATGAGATTTCTGGCTCTATTTCTATTAGTTGACTTTTTTGTTTTGTTGTGTTTTTTCATAGAGTTTATTTTTTAGAGCAGTATTAGTTCAGAATCTTATAGCCCCTCCCCACCATGCTAGTCTCCCATTAATAACCCCCCACAGAGTGATACATTTGGTCCAACTGATGAACCTACCTTGGTACATCATTATCACTAAAGTCCATAGTTTACCTTAGGATTCACTCTTGGTGTTATACATTCTATGGGTTTTGATAAGTTTATAATGATATAACTGGTATGTGTGTATATATGTATTTTTATGTGTGTGTATATATATATAAAAAATACCATTATAGTATTATACAGAGCAGTTTCGTTGCCCTAAAAATCCACCATGTTCTGCCTATTCATCTCCTTCCTTGCCACTGCAAACCTGGGCAACCACTGATATTTTTACTGTCTCTATAGCTTTACCTTTTCCAGAATGTTATATAATCATGCATCACTTAATAATGAAGATACATTTTGAGAAATGTGTCATTGGGTGATTTTATTCTTATGTGAACATCATAGAGTATAGTTAACAAACCTAGATGATGTCACCTACCACATACTTAGGCTATATGGTATAGCCTATTGCTCCTAGGCTGCAAACCTGTACAGCATGTGACTGTACATAATACTGTAGGCAAATGTAATAGAGTAGTAAATATTTGTGCATGTAAACATATCTAAATATAGAAAGGTAGAGTAAAAATACAGTATCAAAGATAAAAAATGGTACACCTGTATAGGGCACTTACGATGAATGGAGCTTGCAGTATAGGAAGTTGCTCTGGGCGAGTCAGTGAGTGATTGGTGAGTGAATGTGAAGGCCCAGGGCATTACTGTACACTATTGTATACTTTATAAACACTGTAAACTTATGTCACTTAGGCTACTCTAAATTTATAAAAATATATTTCTTTAATAATAAATTAACCTTAGCTTACTGTAATTTTTATTTATAAACTCTTTGGTATTTTTAAATTTTTGACTCTTTTAATAACACTTAAAATACAAAAACATTGTACAGCTATACAAAAACATTTTCTTTTTTATATCCTTATTCTATAAGCTTTTTCATATTTTTAATATTTTTTCTTTTTAAATTTTTTTGCTAAAAACTAAGACACAATCATGCACAGTGGCTTAGGCCTACACAGGATCATCAGTATTACTGTCTTTCACGTCTACAGCTTGTCTCTGGAAGGTCTTCAGGGGCAATAACATGCATGGAGCTGTCATCTTCTGTAATAACAATGTCTTCTTCTCTCATACCTCCTGAAGGACTTGCCTGAGGCTGTTTTACAGTTATTTTTTCTAAGTAGAAAGAGTACATTTTAAAATAATGATTAAAAAGTATACCATTGTAAATACATAAATCAGTAACATAGTCATTTTTATCATTATCAAGTATAATGTACTCTATGTAGTTTGTATGTGCTATATATTTATATAACTGGTAGTGTAGCAGGTTTGTTTACACCAGCACCACCACAAACATGTGAGTAACACCTTGCACTACAACTTTATGATGGCTGTCATATCACTAAGTGATAGAAATTTTTCAGCTCCATGTTAATCTTACGGGACCTCTGTTGAATATGAGGACTGTCATTGACTGAAACATTGTTATGTGACACAGGACTGTGGTTGGAATTATACAATATGTAGGCTTTTCAGATTGTCTTCTATCAGTTATTAATATGCACTTAAGTTTTCTCCAAAGTCTTTTCATGGCTTCATACTTCATTTTTTAAATAGTAAACAGTATTCTGTTGTCTGAATGTACTAGTATACTTATCTGTTCACCTACTGAAGGACATCTTGGTTGCTTCCAAGTTTTAGCAATTATGAATTAAGTTGCTATAAACATCCATGTGCAGGTTTCGGTGTGGACTTAATTTTTCAGCTCCTTTGGGTAAAAACCATGGAGCGTGATTGCTGGATTGTACAGCCAGCAAATGTTTACTTTTGTAAGAAATCGCCACACTTTCTTCCAAAGTGCTGTACCATTTCCCACCAGCAACAGACGAGGGTTGCTATTGCTCCATGTCTTTACTAGCATTTGGTGTTGCCAGTGTTCTGGTTTTGGCCATTCTAATAAGCGTGTAGCAGTATATTATTGTTGTTTTAATTTGCATTTCCATGACTGTATTTGGTGTGGAGCATCTTTTCATATGCTTATTATTTGCCATCTGTATATATTCTTTGATGAGGTGTCTGTTAAGGTGTTTGGCTCATTTTTTAGTAGGTTTGTTTGGTTTTTTATTATTGATTTTTAAGAGTTCTTTGTATATTTTGTGTAATGGTCCTTGTCAAATATGTGAACAAACATTTTCACCTAGTCCATGGCTTGCCTTTTCATACTCTCAACAGTGTCATTCAAGGAGCAGATTTTTTTTTATTTTAATGAAAATTAAATAATCAGCTTATCAGTTCTCTGTCCCATGGATTGTACCTTTGGAGTTGTATCTAAAAAGTCATCACCAAACCCAAGTTCATCTAGACATTCTCCTATTTTACATGTAGGACTTTCATAGTTTTGTGTTTTACATTTAGGTCTATGATCTATTTTGCATTAATTTTTATGAAAGATGTAGGGTTTGTGTCTAAATTAATTTTCTTGTGACTGTAGTTTTCCGAGCACCATTTGTTGAAAAATTATCTTTGCTCCATTTTATTGCCTTTGTTCCTTCATAAAGATCAGTCAATTATATTTATGTGGGTCTATTTCTGGGATCTGTTCTGTTACATCACTCTATTTGATTATTTTACCAATAACCATGCTGCCTTGATTTCTGTAGCTTTATAGCAAATCTTGAAGTTGGATAAGTGTCAGTCCTCCAACTTCCTTCTTCTCCTTCGATATTGTGTTAGCTCTTCTAGGCCCTTTGCCTCTCCATATACATATTAGAATCTGTTTGTTGATATTCACAAAATATGCTGCTGGGATTTTGATTGGGTTTCATTGAATCTATGGATCAAGTTGGGAAGAATCGAAATTTTGACAATATTATGGCTTCCTATCCATGAACATAGAATATATCTCCGTTTGTCTAGTTCTTTGATTTCTTTCATCAGAGTTTTATAATTTTCTTCAAATAGAGCTTGTGTATATTTTGTTAGATTTATACCTAATTATTTCATTTTGAGGATGCTAATGTAAATAGTATTGTGTTTTTAATTTAAATTTCCACTTGCTCATTGGTGGTATACAGGAAAGCTATTGATTTTTGTATATTAACCTTGTATCAATTTGCTATAATCACTTATTAGTTTCAGGAGGGTTTTTTTCCTCTCAATTCTTTTGGATTTTCTACATAGACATTTATGTCATCTGTGAAGAAAGAATGTTTTACTTCTTCTTTCCCAATCTATTTACCTTTTGTTCCTGTTTGTATCTTACTGCATTAGCTAGAATTTCCCATATGATGTTGAAAAAGAGCAGTGAGAAGGGATATCCTTGCTTTGTTCCACATCTTAGCAGTAAAGCTATTAGTTTCTCACCATTAAGTTTGATGTGAGCTGTAGGTGTTTTATAGCTATTATCAAATTGAGGAAGCCCCTCTATTTCTATAATAGTTTGCTAAGAGGTTTTATTTTTTTAAGTCATGAACAAGTGTTGGGTTTTATCAAATGCTTTTTTGCATCTATTGATATGTTCATGTGGTGTTTTATTAGTTGATTTTTATTCTTCTTAAGGGTCATACTTTCCTACTTCTTTGCATATTTTGTAATTTTTTATGTAATGCCAGACATCCTGATTTGCATTATTGTGCAGTAGTTTTTTGTTTGGTTTGATTTGGTTTGGTTTCTTTAAATGATACTGGACATTTTTCCGTGAGTACATTAAATCATTGTGATTTACTTTTGAGGCTGTTTTTGAGTGTAGAGCCACAAAAGCCTTTTGTATAGGTCCAACCTTGACCCACATGTTAGGTGCTTTATTCTGTCTGGTGGGAATACAAACTATTCCTGCTTTGGGTTGAGCCCTGGGGACTATTCCACTGCTTCATTCTCAGGCTGTTTTTCTTCTCTGGTCTCAGTAGTTTTCTCAAACACATGCAGAGATCAGAACAGCCAAAAATAGATAGATAGATAGATAGATAGATAGATAGATAGATAGATAGATAGATAGATATAAAATCACTCTACAGATATATGGGGCTATTTCTGTTTAACTCCCACCTTTCTGTTACTGTGTCTCAAAATTCTAGCCATCTTGGCCTCCCTGAGCTTTGAAACCTGTCTCCTAACTCAGCAAAAATGATGAGCTTTATTTATATCCCCCAACTATTGGAAGAAGCCTGGAAATTCTCTTCAGGCATTGAGCAAGAGCACTCACAGAGCTCACCTTAATTGCTTTTCTTATCTCAGATAAAGGCAACTGTACTTTGTTGCCTTTTTCTCTGAATAGATAATATTTTATATATTTTGTTGGGAGTTCCAGGTGTTTAAGCAAGACAGCAAGTCTGATCTTTCTCCCTCTCTCTCTCCCTCTCTCCCCTTCTCTCTCATGTTTACACTCATTATATTCTTTCCAGTGTCTATGCAAGTGCTTGCCACACATTAGGAGCTCAATGTATATTTTTTGAATGATTTAATATGTTTTCTCACATGAATGGAGGGAACTATTATATGTACAACGATAGAATTTAAGGGAACAAATGAACAGAAGGAAATAAATAAACAGTCTAAAATGTGATTTTAATGTCTGAAGTTAATATTATATAATATCTTCTCTATATTTAATGTGTACATCATCTACCTCTAAGATGGACCTTTCTGAAACAATAGATATATATTGTACATTCTAAAGAGAGAAATGTTTGTCCTAGTATAATGCATTATTTATAGAATAGTAAAATTGTGGAATCAAGAAAATAGTCAGCATAGGTTTATTGTAAACTAAACATTTCATTTTCAAAACAATTTCACATTTTTGTATCATAGATCATATGTTTTTAGGAACATTATATTTACTTTTTCTTTCAATTTGCATAACTTTTAAGCCCTAGAATATTTATTTATTTATTTATTTATATTTATTTTATTTATTTTATTTTTTTATTTTTTATTTTTTTTAATTTCAGAATATTATGGGGGTACAACACTTTGGCTATATATATTGCCCATGCACTGCCCGTGTCAGAGCTACAATCGTGGACATCCCCCAAACTGTGCTCCCTGCATCCATTCAGTGAGAGTGGCCCATCCCCCCACTCCCCTCCCCCCTGCCCGCCCCCTGATGAATATTATTGCCATGTGTGATGTAAGTTTTGATCAGTTAGTACCAATTTGATGGTGAGTACCAGTGGTGCTTGTTTTTCCATTCTTGTGACACTTCACTTCAAAGAATGGGCTGTAGCTTCAACCAGGATAATACCAGAAGTGTAAATTCACCGTTGTTTTTTATTGCTGAGTAATACTCCATGGTATACATATACCACATTTTATTAATCCACTCGTGTATTGATGGGCACCTGGGTTGTTTCCACATCTTTGCAATTGTGAATTGTGCTGCTATAAACATTCGCGAACATATGTCTTTATTATAGAATGTCTTTTTTTCCTTTGGGTAAATACCCAGTAGTGGGATTGCTGGGTCAAATGGTAATTCTACTTTTAATTCTTTGAGGTATCTCCATATTACTTTCCACAGAGGTTGTACTAATTTGCAGTCCCACCAGCAGTGTAAGAGTGTTCCTATCTGTCCACATCCCCGCCAACAATTGTTGGTTTGGGATTTTTTGATAGGAGCCAATCTCACTGGAGTTAAGTGATATCTCATTGTGGTTTTGATTTGCATTTCCCTGATGATTAGAGAAGTTGAGCAATTTTTTTATATGTTTGCTGGCCATTATTCTGTCTTCTTTTGAAAAGTTTCTGTTCATGTCCTTTGCCCATTTTTTAACAGGGTTGTTTGATTTTTTCTTGTTGATTTTCCTAAGTTCTGTATAGATTCTGGTTATCAGCCCTTTATCAGATGTATAGCATGCAAATATTTTCTCCCATTCTGTACGTTGTCTGTTTGCTCTAATGATAATTTCCTTGCTGTGCAGAAGCTTTTTAATTTGATCAGGTCCCATGTATTTATTTGTGTTGTTGCTGTGATTGCTTTGGGGGTCTTCTTCATAAATTCTTTGCCTAGGCTGATGTCTATAAGAGTTTTTCCAACATTTTCTTCTAGAATTTTATGGTTTTATGTCTTAAGTTTAAGTCTGTTATCCATCATGAGTTAATTTTTGTGAGAGGTGAGAGGTGCGGATCCTGTTTCAGTCTTCTACGTATGGCCATCCAGTTTTCCCAGCACCATTTGTTGAATAGGGAATCTTTTCCCTAGTGTATGTTTTTGTCAACTTTGTCAAAGATCCGATGGCAATATGAGGATGGTTTTATATCTGGGTTCTGTGTTCTGATCCATTGGTCTATGTCTCTGTTCTTGTGTCAGTACCATGCTGTTTTGGTTACTATAGCCTTGTAGTATAGCTTGAAGTCTGGTAAATTGATGCCTGTTCTATATGGACTAGGAAGGAACTACCATATGATCCAGAGATTCCCATTGTGGGTATATATCCAAAGGAAATGAAATCAGGATCTCAAAGAGATAACAGCACTCTCATGTTCATTTCAGCATTATTTACAATAGCCAAGACATGGAAACATACTAAATGTGTGTTGATGGATGAATGTATAAATAAAATTGTGTACACACACACACACACACATACAGAGTGCAATATTATTCAGCCATGAAAAAGAAGCAAAATCCTGCCATTAGCAATAACATGGATGAAACTGGAGGACATTATTCTACGCAAAATAATTCAGAAGTAAAAAGACAAATACTGCATGAACTCACTTATACGTGGAATCTAAAATAGTTGATCTCAAAAGCAGGGAGTAGAATAGTGGTTATCAGCAGGTGGGGGGAAAGGAAAATAGGTTGATGTTGGTTAAGGGCCATAAAATTTCAATTGTTCAAGATGAATATATTCTGTAGATGTAATGTACAGCAATGTAACTATAGTTAATACTCGATATTTGCTAAGAGAGTAGATCTTAACATTCTCAACACACACACACACACACACACACACACAGAGAAAAGAAAACGGTAATATCTGAGGTGATGGATATGCTAATTAGCTTGATTGTGGTGATTATTTCACCATGTACATCAAATCATCAAATTGTATACCTTATATTGATACAATGTTTGATTGTCAAATAGTCTTCATTTAAAAAATAAAGAAAAAATGCAATGGTAACGACCCTGCATGATGTTGGCATTTTCGCTCACACTCCTGATATAAACCCTGTTAGGTTAGCCTCTTTGCTGTTCTATGACAATATAATTCCCTCATATTTCCTCAAACTTCAGCCTAGGGTCAAATCAGAATTTATTGCTTTTGGACAAAGGCTATTTTTTATAAGGCATACAGAGGAAAATGTAGTTAAAATTTGTATTTTAAAATAAGTTATGAAGTTCAAAACCGAGCTAAGACTGAATTCTTGATTATAAATCTGCGTAGAATTTCAGGTTTTAAATTTCATTTAGAAAGGCAGCAGCCCAATTTATCATGCCATTTTTTTCTTTTTCTAACCTCAGAGATCGAAAAAACCTGAGGTCTTATTTTTTAAAGCAATCAAACCAAGTATAGTATAAAGTTAGGGGTGGGATTAGACTGAAAAAAATCATATGTGCAACTGTTGGATATGCTCATAACAAAGATTTGTGCCTATAAGCATGGATTTAATTTATTTGAAAATGAATCCAGGTTGCTTAGTTGATCACAGTTGAAATTTTCCTTGAAGTATATGTAAACCCTACTTTTAGGTATCTTAAAGAGAGCTGAGGGAAAATATTTATTTTAACAATAATCTGCTAATTATTTTCCATTATTCTCTTTTCTGTATTTTTATAATCTGTCTTAAACACCATCCCTTTGATTACAGGGACTATGTTTTATTCACTCCAAAATGAGAACACAATGCCCTAAGCATAATAAAAATCTACAAATCTTCAATAATGATGATAATTCAAAAATTGTGATTTTACTATTCTGAAATGACCTTAGATTTTTGTGTACCTTTTTGGTATAAACAGAACATAAATACATAGTATTCAATTCACTGTCAGAAAGAAAGAGTTATATATTTTGGTTATTGTTTAGTACTTCAAAAAGCAGAATAAGAATATTTTATTAAATATACTTTTTGCAAATAACAGTTTAAATGTATTTCTATGAAGTTTATTTGGTGTGGTAGAAATAATTTTCATTACAACATTAGGCCAGAGTCCTACAATTGCTGATCCCCCACATTGTTTACATTTGATTTCTGATGCATCAAGTGATGCATCATGAGATGAAGCTTTGAAAAGTATGTTATGAAAACACCCATATGAGTCCAATTTATTCACCCACATCTCCAGTATCTGAATAATTTTTCTAAGTTAGTGTAATAGGCTTCTTTATGAATGATATAGGCTAGAATAATCGTGAGGGATTAGCTTAGGAATTAGTACCCTCTCCAAACATTTTACATTATTTTCAGCTCTTCTTTTACTCTGAAAAAGGTTTTGAAATATTTCTTGGAATCTTTCAAGTTTATATTCATATCATATCTGCTTCAGGAAATGTGAATATTAAAGATAGGACTATAACGTTGACATATATGTATACATATACACACACGTTTTTAGAGTTTATTCTTATAGAACACTTTAGTATTTTCTTAGAGGGAAATTAAAATAGCTCTTTTTTTAAAAAAAATAAGACTGAAGAGTTACTACCTGACCCCCTAAAACCTGTAGATATCAACAGTGATTCCAGGTTTTATGTCTCTCAAATAGGATGAAAGAATAATTAAATGTGCCCTAGTTTTGTTATCTTTTTTCTCAGAAACTTATACGTTAATTCAATTCTTTTGTGTGTGTGTGTGTGTGTGTGTGTGTAAATCCTAGAAGCAAAAGATATGTCCTTGTCTCTCTATCAGGTTATTGAGAAAATAACTTGTGGTTTCCTTCTTAATTCCAAACACTGATAAATATGTTTTGGTTTATCTACAGAATAAGCCAGGCAAATAGTTGTGCTGATAAGATATAATTGACATATTATTTCTGATTTGCTTTTACAGCCTTCAACCTGCTGTTTGTTAAGCAGACAAAAGATTGGTGGGTTGAAAGGACACTAACATTTTTGTGATTCACTGCAGCTGGTCACCAATTACCATCATAAAATGAAGAATATTAATTCACTTGCAAGACAGATTTTTAAAGAGCTTGCAAGTGAGTTTTGCCATCCCACAAGCCTCTGATTGTGAGTAATTGATGCAAACAGCACTGTGGAAATTACCAACAACAGGGAAAGCATTTACAACTTCACACACTGCCAGCATTCCTTTTATGACCTACAAACACTTCAACAATATGATGCTTCATGGGATTTGGACGCAACCAAAGTATTTTTTAGGACATTTGAAAGGCAGGTGGCTACTTAGCAGAATCATCAGAAGCCACATGATCATTATAGATATACAGAGATAATACTTAAAAGCTGAGAAGGGAACAAATATTTGCTCGGTTGCCAGGACCAATTTCTTGCCCATGCTTATGTCTCAAGACCTAATGTCTCAAGGCCTCATGCTGCCCAGGGAGTGGGGCTCTGTCCATTTCTTCTTCAAAGCCCTTCCTCAGGATTACTTGTATTTTTGAAGCTCAAATTCACTAAAAATGAAAGTGAAAACATAATTTTTTCAATTCAAATAGTGTGCACATAATATTCACTCTTGAATTTCTTTTATTTAATTTCAGAATTACCATGGGACTTTTGTCACCCTTAGTGGCAGCTGGTAAGGATTTCTATACAGACATTAAAACAAGGTGAAAAGAAAATACACATGCACCTTTTCTTTTTCTTGGTTGGTTGTATTAAATTCTATAAAGGTGTTGAATAGGATATGAAAAATTCCAAGTAAAGATAGTCTGTGCAAAGCCACAAGGAAAACATTGATTTTTTAAAAATAGTAGTACAAATAGCTAATTTCTATTGAACATTTATTATATGGCAGATACAGTGATAAGAGCTATTTAAATAGTGAATGCTATTTAATTCCCTCCTAAATATGACCTGGTCCTAGAGCCTGCTCTCCTGACAACAATCCATAGGTCATAGAGCTTTGGAACAACATAAGATATTTAGGAGCAGATGCTATTTACTTTTCTCTGAACATGTTTTTTCAGAGCAAATCATTCATTGTAGTTATGTTCATAGAACCCAATTTATAAATGCAAGTAATATCAACATCTGATATTAACGTTTTAAAATCAGCATTTTAATGAGGCTAATTATGTACCATACACTAAGTGAAACACATGGAAGAATAAAATGTACTGAAATAAGTCATTTAAGAAATTTATTCCCACTAGCTGGTCACAGCTTGGTTTTAATGAGAACCATCTGAGTTGGTGATTTGAGCTCATGTCCTCTTTAAAGTGTGAATGGTATTTTTCTCCCTCTACTGAAATCCTGATTCCCTAGTTGTATTCTCACATATCTTTCTATTCCTATACACTCTGCTAAACAGCATTAAATCCATGCAATTCAATTAAACAAATATTGGGATTTCTTTCATTTTTTAACACACTCTTCTAAGCATAAGATGAGTAAAATATGGTCCCTAGCTTCAAGCAATCTAACATAATTATAGTTAGAGATTCCCTTTCCACCTGTGTCAGCAAACTGTGCTTGTAACTGGCTCAGTGAGGCAGACTTGCCTCTTGCCATGCCAACCTCAGTCATTGACTCAGCCTTTTGTGTGCTCAATGCAATGGAAAAGTATCTAATTCTAAGTTCAAATAGTATTCAAGAGATTACTGTTTTTATGCTATAAAAGATAATGATTTAGATTTTCAGAATTTGAGAAAATAACTTGAAACCATTTAGGCCTCCTTCCTCATTGTATATCTAAGTACGAAAACAGTATTTAGCTTTTCGGATAGTTAAAGTAGGAGTGAACTTTACGTTACATTATTACTTTCTTGCTCTGTCTGACAAAGCAGAATAGGAAAGAATATGTTTTGTGACTCACTGTCTATGCAGCTAGTTCCTCTATTTTTGTCCTGTCACTGAAAGTTGCTTTTTTTCCTTAGGGCTGGGGATGGGATAAAAAGGGTGAAGATGCTAATTATGTGTTACTAGATTCAAGGAGGAAATAAAATTAGGTCAACAGATATTTATTATCTACTTTCATTTAGGCATTTTTTTCGGGCTTTATATGGGATAAAAACTACTCCAAGGTAATAGTAGAACATTAAGAAACATATTGTTTAGTCAGTGAAATAGAATATAAGCCTATGGGAAAACAAAAATAGCTCATTTTAATGAGCACATACAAGGTTCCAGGTGCTGTTCTAAATGCTTAGTCAGCAGCGTACCATTGAATCATCACCACAACTAGATAAAAGAGTTATTACCATTACTATTTCCATTTACAGATAGGAGGCATGTGCAGAGAGGTAATGCAACTTGCCCAAAGATCACAGCCAGTAAATTACAGAGCTCAAATTATAATACAAATTGATACTGGAAGTGATGTCACCTGTGCATTATTAGACGCATATGTCTACAGACAATATACACCAGTACATTAGTAGTTGTCAAAAAATATCTACAGACAATGTACCTTTAAAGGAATGCAGAGAGGAATGAAAAGCAGAAAATACAAAAAAAAAAACCCATTTATTATTGAGCTGCTAATATGTGCCAGGATTTTTGTGAGCCTAATTCAATTAAATTTTCAATATGATACCACAGGGTAAGTATAATTGTCCCTATTTAAGAATTCTTAAAAAGGAGACTACATTAGTTTTCTATTGCTGCTGCAAGAATTAAATACAAATTTCGTGGCTTAAGAAAACACACATATTGTCTTACAGTTCTGTAGGTTTTAATTCTGATACTAAAATCAAGTTGTTGGCAGGACTGCATTTCTTTCTGAAGATTCTAGGATCTGGTTCCTTGTTTATTTGGGTCATTGGCAGAATTGAGTTATTTGAGATTATACGACTGATGTTCCAGTTTTCTTGCTAGGTATCAGCTGAGATCCATTCCCATATTCTAGAGACCACCACATCCGTTGGCCCAGAGCCCCTTGCTCCATTTTCAAAGCCAGAAAAGCAATTCAAGGCCTTCTCATGTTGCATCTATCAGATCCACTCTTCTGCCTCTTCGTCTACTTTTAAGGACCCTTATGATTACCTTGGGCCACCTGGAAAATGCAGGATAATCTCCCCATCTCAAATTCAGCTGATTAGTAACTGCAATTCTATTGGCACCCTTAATTTCCTTTTGTCCTATAATATAACATATTCACAGTTTCCGGGGATTAGCACATGGACATCTTCGGAGGATCATTATTGTGCCTAACACAGGGACATAGTCAGACTCTTAGTGAAGGTAACACATCTAATGATTGGTAAAACTCTGTTGAAACTCTACTGTAGAGCCCATATTCTTTCCATTACATTATTTCTGACTTGATAGGTAAGATTTCACTGAGTAACAAAAATAAGGAAGAGGTTAACATTTATTGGATGTCTCGTAAGTGCCAGGAATTGTGCCTGGTGCTTTTTCTCCCCTTTTCCTGATAACATCTATGTGGAAAACGTATTACAACTCATTTTATGTAAGGAAATAAATTCAGGTAATTTACCTTCCTTGAGATCACACACATATAATGATGTAGAGCAAAAGTTGGAACTGATATCTATCTAAATCCAAAAGTCTCTCAACCTCAGAATTTAAACTGAGTCTTGAGGTATAGGTAGGAATTAGATAAGCAAAGATACTGGAATAAATTGATAATAGGACGTGGAGAAAATGAGAAAAGCAAAAGTAGAAAGAAGAGAGAGTAGTATTAAAGTGACAGTGTGTTTCTCAATTTCTTGAGTCTTCTGAATCTGGTTACTATGGTATATATCAAAGGATTTTTTCTCCTTTTATTATCTATTTAGCTAGTTTTGGCGAATATTTTTGAAATAATGAAATACATCTAATGATTTCACTAAAAATGAATAATAAACCAATCATTTGAAAATCCTTATACATTTACAAATTTAACATGTTTATCAATTATCAAGATCCCCAATAGTCTCTTGGGACAAGGCAAAGACAAATTTTGTTGGCATCTTTCCTTAACTTCTGGAGCTCACACATCACAGAGTTAACAACAGGTGTTATTATGGGTCGATAAGTTTGTGAATTAGAACTTTTAATTTTCCTCTCCCACCCATAGTTCATGTGTCCCTACACCTTTCCTCAGGTTGATCCAGGTACCCAGGAGAGACCCCAAGACATTGAGTGGCTGGTTGTCATTTCAGGGTTCTGAATTCCAACTTGCCCTTAGCCAGGTGTCTCCAAATGCAATTGACTTGTGCTGTGTTATTGTTTATTAACCTCCTAAGAAGTCAGAGATGACTAATTATTGACACACTAAGCTAAGACATGTGTTCACACTTCACTGTTAGAACTCTAAGGGTATTAGAATTTGAAAAGAGGATTTCTAAGCTGGTAGATTATGGATTGACTCAATCCAAAGAAAAACCTTTACCTTAAGGTACATTTAAATTATAGGTGTTAAGTCATGATAAAAATACACAATTCTTTTACTTTAACAAAATTATTTTCATATCTGCTATTCCATTTAATTGTCCAAATGAATTCATATTTTGTAGTTGAAATCATGACATATATGCAAGTATATATTCTATTCATCATTTAATATTGTTATTACAGATACCATTTTAATGACTATATTAAAGTCCATCAGGTGGTTCAAATTACCTAAATGGTAAAATACACAATTCACTCTTTTTAGATACTTAGGATGTTTCCCTAAATGCGTTTTTTATGAAGAGAATTTTAGGCTTAAGAAACGGGTATTCTAGAAGAAATAATTTTGGGCAGAGGAACTTTCGGAAATACTCTCTAAATTGCCTGTTCATATGACTGTTGTCATGATGGCATTTATTAATAATCAGAGATTTCCTATATTTTTTCATGTGCACACTTGCTTCCCTGAACAAATTTTTCATACTTGATCCTGAACAAAATTTTGAAAAGTAAATCAGATAAATTGATATCTCTATATAAAATTTTAGTTTCTTTCCACTTCAAAACAAAACAAAATGAAACAACTCCTCTCTCTCGAGGATGTATTACTTCTTCGTGTTTATTTTATGGTTTCCTCTGTTTCTTCTTTCTTTTCTTTGAGAATGCCAAGCTTGTCTTCCTGGTAAGACCTTTCTACTTACTTTTTCCTCTGCCAACTTTTTGGTTGGTTTCTCATTGCTTAGAGCTAAATTCAAGTCATCCTTCCCTCAGAGAACTTTCCTGAAGCTTCTGTTAGTTGACTTTACTGGAGCCATTGTCTAGTACAGTACCCCTCTCCTCTTGTATTGTCTTCAAATGCTGCATGCTGTCTAAAATTTCCTTTTCAAAAAAATTTTGATTTCTGCCATCAGAATATAAGTACATGAAAGTACAGAGCATATGTATTAGTTTCCTTATTCTCTCACAGTTCTAGAGGGTGTAGGTCTGAGATCAAGGTATCAGGAAGGTTTGTTCTTTCTGAGGGCTGTGAGGGAGAAATGTTCCAGACCTCTCTCCTAGCTTTTGGTAGCCTCAGGTGTTCCTTGGCTTGTAGATGGCATTCTCCCTGATCTCTGCCCTCATGTTCACCTGCTACTCTTTCTATGTGCAAATTTCCCCTTTATTACAAAGGCTCAAGTCATACTGAATTAGGGCTACAGTATGATCTGAAGTAGGACCTCCCATATAACTTCATCCTAATGTGATATAGTACGTATGCAATTACCTTATTTCCAAATAATTTCACATTGTGAGATAGTGGGGGTTAGCACTTCAAAATATGAAGTTGGGGGAGACAAATCCGTAACCCCACAGATGTCTCATATATTCCCTGTGACACATATCAAGAGCACAAAACACTTGATTTCATTAAAAGCTGTAGATAAAAGGTATTGTTCCAAGACAAAAATTTTAAATGACAATAGAATATTTTGGAGTAGTTTCTCAAGGTATGTTTCAGCATCATGCATAGGTGGCTACCAAAATTATTATGGATAACATAAAATATAATTATCCTAGTCTTTATTTTATTATAAACAAATACTTTAAAGATCTTGTTGTTTCATCATACTCTGTAAAACTTCTAATGAAAGAATGGAATTATGTAAGAAATCCTTCTTTTTATTAATTAATTTTTTATCTATAATTGTCACTTAATAATTATACATATTTATGGGGCATAGTGTGATGTTTCAATGCATGTATACATTGTATAATAATCAAATCGGGTTAATTACCATATCCATCACTTCAAATATTTATAATTTATAATGTTTGTGGTGTTAACATTCAAAGTCTTCTAGCTATCTTGAAAGACACACTACATTGTCATTTGCTATAGTCACCCTACTGTGTAACAGAACACCAGAACTCATGTTTACAGAAGCTTTGGAAAATAAATACAACTAAACGTCAAACTTGATTTAACTTCTAACAGACAAGTAACACTCTGAGACTATTTAATAAAATATATCATTTTTTAATGATCATAAAATAAAATAAAGATTGAGCCCAGAATTCTTTTACCTCATTAGGTGGTTTCTTTAGAGTAACTTTCAGGTACTAAGTGTTCTTTGACACCCCGAGAGCTATAAAGAGTTTTTTTCATCCCTTTTTTCTTCCTTCCTGTCTTCCTTCCCTCTTTCCTTTGTCCCTTCCTCCTTCTTTCTTCTTTCCTCTTTGTCCTCTCTTCCTTCCTTCAGTGTGCATTTATTGAGCATCTACTCTCTGTTAGACATTGTTTTAGGTACTGGAAACAGAAATCCCTGCTCTCGTGGAAATTGCAATCTAGCGAGCTAGACAAATAACAAATATATAAATATGTAAAATTAGTACATTATTAATTGCTGAGAAGAAAGGAAAAGCAGGGGAGAGGTATAGAAGGAGTTAAGGCATAAAGATTAAATATTGGATAGGATGGAGAACAGCACTCAGAGATGTGGTACAATCTGAGTAAAGACTAAGGATGCAGGGAAACCAAAGTGTGCAGGTGTATGTAGGAGAGAATTATAGGCCAGGGGGTTAGTAACTGCAAGGGCTAAGAGACTAACCCATCTTATCCTCTTGTAGGAACAGCAGATTCCCGGAACTTAAGAGTGATGGGAAAAATGGGAGGGCTTAGAGCAGAGGAGTGATATGATTTGAATTAACTGGATCGCTCTGTTTACTCAGTTGAAAATAGTGTGGAAGGGTGTGGGTCAAATGCAGGAGACCAGTTAGAAAAATACTCCAATTATCCAAGTGAAGAACCCGGTGAGTTGAGAAGTAGTTGCATTCTGACTCTATTTGAAAGGTAGAACTGAAGGAATATGTTAACAAATTGTGCGTGAGGTATAAAGGAGAGGAGCCAGGATGACTCATCTGAGAGGGGGAGCCTGGGGAAGATCATATTTGAGGGGCTCCTTTTGAACATGTGAAGGTGGAGATGGCATAATGCTGTGTACATCATTTATATAACTGCATTTTTAATTGACAAGTGTATTGTCAATGGTTTCAATTTTTTTTTACAAAGTTAGATTGTAAGTTCTTTAGGGATAGTGGCTTTGTGTTTCATGTATGACTCAAACTCATCAGATGTCATGAATATAGTAGATAAGAAGTAAATCATTTTTTATTTGAAATCTAAAGCCTGATTTTAAATACTAAAAAATGAATTAGAATAAGAATATTTTACACTATTTAGGATTGCATGGCTAGGTTTTTAAAGGAACTTTGATTTAGGTTCTAATTATTTCAGTAATATATAAATATACATAAAACAAACTATAGTCTTAATATTTGTGCTGATCAGATACACTGATAAATTGTAATGTTAACAAATGCAATATGTATTGATAATGGAAAGACAAACTATTTGGAACTAAACTTCCTTTTTCAGTTTCTTTTTTGCTATATGATTAAAGAGTTAGAATTAATGACAATATTAATTGGCAGGTGTTAAAATTTTAAGTATAGAATGTTCTAAGAATAAGAAGGAATTTGCATTTTCTTGAGCATATTTGAATGATTAAATGATTAATTTTTTGCTTTTAATTAATTATAGTTCCATGGTCAATGATTATTAAGTATTCATTATAATGTCTGCTTTATTTTACAAAATAATAAGGCAAAGTCAAAATATAACCCCATTTTAATATTACCTGTCAAAAAATCATATTTATGCATGTATAATTTGTTAAATTTTTAATGTTTAATGTTTTCTATGGGAAATCTAATCATGATTTTCCCATTTACTCACTAGCAGTGCACATGGTACAGGCCACCATCTTGCTTTTCTGTCGCTGGGGGAACCCAGGAAAGTGTATATTCCTGGAGGTGTAGGGATAAACTCATCCCTCTCATTTTACTCAAGTAAGAAAATTAGACAGTGGGGGAACAACAGTGAACACAAAAGAAAATTCTTCAAATCCCTCTAATCTTAAAAAATATGTAAACATCTAAAAACTTCATTAGTTTAACTATTATTGAAAATAAATGAGTGATACATAATAGTTTCCTAAATAGCAGCACATCACATATATTTTAAGCTTCAAACATCCAAAATAAATAATATGTATTAAAATTAGTGTTTTTTTCAACTGGCTTTGTTTTGTTGTTGTTGTTGTTTTGGTTTCTAGTATTTTAATTTTTAAAAGTATTTATTTATGTAGTATTTAATACTTATTTGGAGGGCCACTTTATTAATACTTACAACTAAGTCATATTCTGCTGGTCTCAATACCATTTAAAGCATCAGTGTTCAGAATTTCCATTTCAGGGAATATAGTAGAGGTGTGGTTTTCCATATTTCTCATATGCCCCAGACATGACATTGAGGATGTCAGCAACCCAGAAATTCCAATGAACAACAACAATAAAAAAAAACTGCAACAAAATTCTACTCTTTCTAGACAAATGACTAAGCAAAGTACAACCCAGGAAGACAGAACTTTCAGACAATACCAATTTAATCAAGCATATGAAAATATATTCAACATCATTAGGCATCAGAGAAATGCAAATTGAAACCACAGTGAGATATTACTACAAACCTATCAGAATGGCTAAAATAATGGCCGCACATAATGTTGTGAGGATGAGGGGACATTTTGTCACCCATATTTTGCTGGTAAGATTCTAAAATTGTTTAGTCACTCTGGAAAACGGTCTGGTACTTTCTTTAAAAACTAAACATGTAAATATTTTATGACCCACAAACTGCATTCCTGGGGATTTTCCTAGAAAAATGAAAACGTATCTTTACCTATAACCTGCACACAGATGTTCATAGCAGCTTTATTTCTAATAGCCCAAACTGGAAACAACACAGATATTCTGCAAGGAGTGAAGAGTTAAACAATCTGTGCTACATCCATGCCATGGAATACTATTCTCAATAAAAATGCACAATACATGAAACACTCCGGGTAAATCTCCATTAAAGTATGCTGAATGAAAAGTGGCAATCACAAAAGATTACCTACTGTATGATTCCAACCATATGACACTCCAGAAATGACAAAATTCTAGAAATGGAGGATAGATTATTAGTTGCCCAGGGTTAAGGGAAGGATGGGAGGGGAGTAGATGTGGCTATGAGAAGGCAACATGACAGATTCTTGTTGTGGTGGAAATGTTCCTTATCTTGACTGTAACAATGTCAGTATCCTGGTTGTTATATTGTATCATAGATTTCCAACATGCTCCCATTGAGGAACACTGGGTAAGGAGTAAATTGTATCTCTCTCTATTATTTCTTATAACTACTTGTTACTCTCCAATTATCTCAAAAGAAATAGTTTAATTTTTAAAACCTTCACATAGACACTTAAAATTTACTTTCTAACCAAAGCTGAATTTCCCATAACACCTTTTAAAAATGAACTATGTTGGAAATACCATTCTTATAAATAATAATCAGTTACTTCTCCCTCACATCATGCAAGAAATTATAAGAATTTTCAGTCAAAGAATTAATTTTAGGAACAGAAATCTATAGCTGTATTTTTATTTTAATTAAATATTTGGATATTTTACATTGGACACATGACCAGCTTATATGAGTAGTTACATAATAAAATCTTGAGAGCAGATTATGAGTCAAAATATGGTAAAGATCACAATGGAAAAACTGAGAAATTACTGGCAACTGGTAAGAATAATTAGCAGTTCACATCCCATATAAATTATGTCATTTTCCTTCTCTTGAATCTATACTAACTATTCAATTGTTCATAAAATAAGCTTAGATTTTTCACCCATATTTTTATAACATTTACACATTTTTTAAAGAATCTAAAATTGCTCTGGGGACAAAATGGAATATATTACGTAATACTTCCTGGGACATACACCTAATGCCTAACATGGTTGTAGCATTAATAGTAAGGATGGTAGCGTAAGTCGTGGTACCAGCATCACCAATAGCTAATATTTATCGAGTGCTTGTTATTGAGTGCTTGTTACATGATGGCACTTTTCTAAAAGATTTAAATAATTTAACGTACTGAATTCTCACAGCAACCCCTATAAATAGTATGATTATTATTATTGTTATTATTTTCCTCATCAATATCATCTTCCCCATGTTACAAATAGGTAAAATAAGGCACAGAGCAGCCTGGATGAAGTTGCCCAAGTTAGCATCAACAATAATGAAGAGATATTCAACATCATTAGCCACTCAATAATAAACGCTGGAATTGGGATCCCTCCCCAGAAAGCCTAGATCCTGAACTTTTTTTTTTTTTTTTGTGAGATGGAGTCTCATTCTGTCGCCCTGGCACTCTGTTGCCCCAGGTAGAGTGCAGTGGCGTCATGATAGCTCACTGCAACCTCAGACTCCTGGGCTCAAGCGATCCTCCTGCCTCAGCCTCCCGAGTAGCTGGGACTACATGCGGCCACTGTGCCGGGCTAACTTTTCCATTATTAGTAGACACAGGGTCTCGGTCTTGCTCAGGCTGGTCTGGAACTCCTGAGCTCAAGTGATTCTCCTGCCTCGGCCCCCCTGAGGGCTAGGATTACAGGCGTGAGCCACTGTGCCCGGCCAACAAATGAAAAATCCTTTAGAGAAGATTCTATATCTTAATTGCCTTAGCTTCCCCAGTTCTGGGTGTATTGTTGGTGCCAAGAATATATGTTTTAAGTTGATGGATGGACAGAAAAATGAATATTTGAATAAATGAATGAATAGAAACAATATTTTAATAAAAATATTACTTTTCAATATTTCTACTACTGCTTTCCCAAAACCAACTTTTAGACAAAATATTTGTATTTTATACCATTAGGAAACAATCTCTATATGCCATTTTATTTTAACTTGTTCAGGATTCTGAGATTCAGTTTTGCTCATTTTTATGGGATAAAATTTCATGCAGTAAGAGAACAGTTTGAAGTAAGCAAGATAATTAAAATATCATGAGGTACTTTATGGAACATCTCAATTTAGTTTAATTGACTAAGACAATGCTTCCATAATGCACAGAAAATGAAATTTGTTCTAATGCTTGTATTTGCTTGCATTTTTAATCAGTGTATCAGTTAATCAACAGATATTATTTGGTAACCTACTGCATAGAAGTTCACAATATTGAAATTAAAGGAAATTAAGAGTGTCTGTGTGTGTGTGTGCACGTGTGTGTATAGACAGAATATAAGACAGAGTATTAGGATATCTGGAAAGGTGTGTTTCAGGTTCAAAAGTGCTATACGTATTCCAAGACTGGCAGAGATCATTTTCAAGCTGATACTGTTTAGCAAAGCTTCAAGGATACCAGGAATAATTTATTTTTTATTTTTTATTTTTTGGGTTTTTTTTTTTACTGTTTACTCAAAGTAGACATTATTTTTAAAAGAAATGTAATTATTGTATATCTATCTAATCAATGATACTTTTCTAAGTGATCATAGAGAAACATGCAAATACTTTAAAATTTTATGTATCCAACTTGCTGTGAAAGACATTATTTCATTCCTTTTTGTGGAATTGGCGACAATATTCTAAGTGAAGTATCTCAGGAATGGAAAAACAAACACCACATGTTTTCACTAATAAGTGGGAGCTAAATGATGGGTACACCAGGGCACAAAGAGATGCAAAGGACATTTGGAAACTAATGGGGGGAAGGTGGGGGCGTGAGGAATAAAAACTTACCTATGGAGTGCAATGAACACTGTCCTGGTGACAGGCACACTGAAAGCCCTGACTTCAGTATTATACAGTGTATGCATGTAAAAATATTTAATATTTTGAAATAAAAAGAGAAATATTTGAACCCATAAAAACATTTTTATGTAAAATATTTTAGGGAATGCCAGTATGTCTTACAGAGATAAATGAAAGCTTGGCCTTCAATTGTATTATAATGACCCCCAAAATGCATGATTATTTCTAAAGTATAATTCACAATTAGAAAGAAATATTATTATATCAAAAAAGTAAACAATGTGTCATTATAAAAGCATTTTTATAGCCAAAATATTTGTATAGTAATTTGTAAAAGTCATCTAGCGATCCTTCCCTCATTATGTAGTTTAAATTGAAATTTCAAATAGATTTATAGGAACTAAATGGTAGATCAGTGGTTTTCAAACTTCAGGGTTCAGAGGAATGCCCTGGGATGCTTGCTAAACATATAAATTCCTGAGCCCCTTCCAAAAGATTTGATTTAGTAAGGCTCAGATGAGACCAAGGACCTGCCTTCTACGATATAGATAGACTGTAGCATATAGTCTAAGAAATACCACTTGAGATGGTTATTTTTTTCTTTACTTATGCAATCATACAATGATTGTGTATTTATATCTATGTCAAGTGGCTGGCATCTGAATGAGTGGGAAAGAGTTGATCTTGATCATCAACTTATTTGACTTATTTCTTCCTAACTTAAACCAGCTAATTATTTGAACCAGTTGGCAAACTCATTCAACAAGTAGAACTATTAGGTTATTAAGTATGAAATGTCTGATTTCCCTAAGTACTAAGTTTGACAATTGATATCTCTGACATTTCACTTTGACACTCCTAATTTTATTTTTTATTGTGAACATACATCCTCAGTCTTTCAAACTCATGGTTTGGCTTGTGATTATCTTTCAAAGTTTTTTTTAGAGCAATTTTTGTGAAACCAGGGATAAATCAAAAATTCATGTTATTTTCAAATATGAGTTCCATCATGGAATCAATGCTGTGCAGGCAGCTTGAAATATCAACAAAGTGGGAAGGATGTGGCTAATGAATGCACAGTACATTGATGGTTTGAGAAGTTCCATTCTGGTGAGTTTAATCTTGAACATGAGCCACGTGGGCAACTTGAGACCAAGGTGGATAATGATGAGCTGAAAGCTGTAGGAAGTGGATCCATCTTAACCTATGCATGAATGAGCAGCAAAGTTTGATGTTACTATTCCAATAACATTGGACCATTTGAAACAAATCAGCAAAGCAAAGAAGCTGGAGAGATGGGTACTGCATGAATTAAATGAGCAACAGAAGAGAAATCGTATTGAAGCTTGCCTTTCTTTGCTGCCAGGACATAAAGGCGAACCATTTCTACACGGTATTGTGACATGTGATGAAAAATGGATTCTTTTTGACAATCGTAAACATTTGGCACAATGGTTGGATAAAGATGAAGTGCTGAAACGCAGTCCAAAACCAAATATTCACCAAAAAAAGCTAATGGTGTCTAACTGTTTGGTGGTCCAGCGCTGTTATTATCCACTACAGCTTCATGAAAACTGGTCAGTTGATGACAGCGGATGTCTACTGCAACCAATTGGATGAAATGATGAGGATGCTTGCAATTAAGTAACAAAGATTGGTCAACAGAGACAGGCCAATCCTCTTGCAAGACAACGCTCAACCACATGTTGCACAAACAGCACTGCCCAAACTACAGAAGCTGGACTTGGAAACTCTCTGTCATCCACCGTGTTCACCAGACCTTGCACCAACTGGCTACCTCTTCATCCAGGCTTTGGACCACTCTCTGCAAGGAAAAATATTCAATTCTCAACAAGCTCTGGAAAATAACTTTTGCGATTTCATCGCCACTCGCTCTCCAGGCCTCTTCCCTGCTGGCATAAACAAGCTGCCGTTAAGATGGCAAAACTATGTTGATAGTTTAGGTGCATACTTTGATTAACTGTACTGCTTCTTGTTTGAGAAATAATATACTACACTTTTGATTTGGAATTGGACATTTCATATTTAATGACCTAATAGTTTTGTTAGCTACCTAAGAAGTACATTTGAATCTCTAACTTATTCTAATATTATGTGCTTATTTGAATTGATTTTTAGCTTGTCTACCAAGAGTTTTGAAGTATGTAGTAATAAAGGCAGTGACCAAAACAACGAACACATTTCCAAATCAAAGAGTTCAAGAGCCACAGGCTCCCTGACCCAAAACTCCTTGATTTTCTAGCTATTTGGGTTCTCCAGAGATGATACAGATTCATTAATAGAGTTCTATTACATAGATTCTTATTATATATCCAAATATCCATATATTTATACTAGTATTAGCATACACATAGTAGGCTATACAATAGGAGATATAGGATAGATAGACAGGATAGAGAGAGAGAGAGAGAGAGAGAGAGAGAGAGAGAGAGAGAGAGAGAGAGAGATCAATTTTAAAAATCTGAATAATGCAATTGTGGAGCCTGGCAAGTCTGAAATCTGGGAGGCTGGTTTACAGAGTGGAAACTCAGGTAAGAGTTGATGTTGCAGTTTATAGTCTGCATTCTGCAGGGTAGCAGGCTGGAAACTCAGCAGGGTTTCTGTGTTGCAGTCTCCAGGCAGAATTCCTTCTTGGCCAACCTCAGTGTTTGCTATTAAGGCCTTCAACTGATTGGATGAGGCCTACCTACATTATGGCAGGTAATCTGCTTTATTCAAAGTCTACTGATTTAAATGTTAATCTCATCTAAAAAATACCTTTATAGCAGCATGTAAACTGGTGTTTGACTAAACAACGGGGCACTATAGCCTAGCTGAGTTGAGAAATAACATTAACCATCACAGTAACCAAGAGAATATTGATATGTATGCTAGGCAGTAACTCTTAAAAAGGATTTTTATTCTTATTTCAAGTTATCTTTGCCAGACCTTACATGTAGCAATACTACCAGGTTCCAAATATATTTTTAAAAATTATAAACGTATTGGTCTTTCTTCATTCACACTGACTTCTAATATGATTTTTTAAATTTATAAACTGCATTTTTATTTCTTAGCTGTTTGTTACTTATAATTTTATCTTAATTTATTCATCACATTGTGCTGTGAACAGCAGGTTTCTCTGACTCATGATAGAGGCAACTTTCAATTTAGGATGTGACTTGTATGAAGGAGAAGCAAATGAAAGCATATTATATTATGCAAGATAGGTCTGGTTTGTCTTTCAGATATTTCCAGCTTTGACTGTTCAATGCCTTGGAATTGGAATGATTCTGTCATCAACAATTATTAGTGATGCTCCTGTTAAATATAATTTATCTATCAGTATTCTTTAGGAGGGAATAAGTTCAAGGCAGAGTCATTGTCATACAATTCTAGTCTTGTAATGAATTAAACTTTTTTTTGAAAAATGTTTTCACCTATCTCCCTGACCTTTCTTTCTCCCCATCTGCTCATTCCATATAATTTGTGTTTATAAAACTCTGCCCCTTTTATTCTCATTCACTAAATCTGTTTTATTCAGTCTTAAATTTGGATATATTTACAGAACTTTGATTACTTGAGATATGCTCATCTATTTGTGTTACAAATTAATTACAAAACTTTGTATTACTTTGCATCTGGCTACTTTTCAATTCAGACATCTGTCATCTTAAATAATGATGTTCCCAAAGTAACACCATAAGTCGCTGAGGAACTCAGAATGCATTTTCCCATAGAAACAGTGGAAACCATATGGTATCATGGAAACTTATGCTGGACAGGGAATTCAATCTGGAGAGAGATTACTTTTTCACTATCCACCTATGTGATGTAGGAAGTCACCTAGCTCTCTACTATGGCTTCCTTTTTTTGTGAAATGATCTAGAACACATAATTGCAAAGCGTCCTTCCATTGGAAATATACACCTTTCAAATAATGATGTGGTTAAGCCACCAGCACCTGCTGAAATCATGCACATTTCTGATATCTGGGTTCTGAGAAGGCTCTGTGAACTTGATGCTCTCTCTGAAAGCAGACATCCAATTGTGAACTAGGGAAAAGACACAGAGAAAATCCCCCCCTCCAAATGGGGAGAAGAAATAGAAAGCTGGTTATAGAGATTATTGAAATGTAAAGCTCACCATTCCATGTCTCTCTTTGCACCTCTATTCCATTTCCTGGAGCATGTTCTACAATGTCAAGATTCAACTATGCCCAGATTGCCTTGTATAATCCTGACTGACTTCTTAACCAGGCTCTTCTGAAATCAGTCATATTTATGTTGGAAGAAAGCCTTTTTTTAATCTATTAGATTCAAGTGATTGCAAGTAAGTTTTAGGAACTAAGTAATCTAATTAAGCAAATTTATTAATTATTTCTTAACCTTCAGAGCTACTTGCATTTATAGCCATAATATTTATGAATTCAAATATATCTCTAATAGATGACATTTCAGGTAGAGAGAGAAAGTAAAAAAAATTATATATATTAAAATATATATTTCACTTTGCTTTATCTATACACACACACCCACACACCCTGCATTAAATTTGAGCAAGAATTGACACCATTGAAGCCAAACAGCCTAATGATATACTTGTAGTTGACTTCCTTTGTTTAGTTGGTCTAATCAGGAACTGCTTTCCTGCTTTTCACTGTTTTTTTTTTTTCTTCCTATATTCTGCCATTCATTTTTAAAAATGTATTATTTTGGAAGAAGTGTATGGAGGAAGGAGAAGAAAATATTCCATTGAAAACAATAGCATTATACCTTTGTTTATAGAAAAGAAAACCAAAGTCAAAATATGTTCATTTAACAAATATTATTGAGCATCTCCTATACACAGATCCTTTTCCACAGGCTTGTAACATATCAGTGAAGGGAATAGAAATCGTATCAGTGAAGGAAATAGAAATCTTTACCCATGTTAGGGTTGCATTCCAGTTTATACTACATAGTACAAAGTTCAAACAGTATACTACTCTATACTTTCCAAGACAATACAAATTTTCCTTTGTTTTATTGGGCAATCATGTTGTGTTTCAGTACAAAAGAAAGTACCTTTTGTACTACTTTTCTTAGATATATTAAATTATTTATTTCCTTATAACTGATAAATTTATAAATCTGGCCAATAAATTAACTATTCACATTATTTTTAAAAAGTAGACAAGTCTTCTAGTGTCTATATTGATTTTTAAATGAAAGTAGCATTGAAAATAAGAAAAGAAGCTGTTGATGAAAATTAACATGTAGGATAGAAATATTTTCTATGTAGAGTTATAAATAAAATATTTTCATCTGATTGAGAGAATCAAACTAAAATATCAAAAGAAGCACATTTGTGACATAACTAGTAACTCTCTGTAACACTTACTTTGAAACAGAATCTTCCTAATCATCAATAAGGAAAAGACTATGTCTACAGATATTAAAAACGGATATGACGTTCTCTTAGATTTCACATCTCATTAAATAAATATAAGGAGGTACCAACTTATTCTGATTTACCAAGGATAAGATACAGTTCCTCTATAATTTCATAAGTTATATGAATACAACTAATATAAATAAAAGTTATTGTTATAATTATTTTATCCACTTTGTAAATGATTTTATCGCATGTGATTCTTTTCCAGTCCACTCCTAATTCTAATAAAGGATAAAGAAATATTCACATTTGAGCTTTCTCATTAGCCATGACTCAGATATTTGATTGGCCTGCATGGCCATGCTCCGAGATTCCTGGTGCTTTTCCATAGTAAAATACTCCCAGGCGAATTGTACAGACAAACTAGGATGGTTCTCTTTTTTATCTCACAAATAGTAGTGATTCACTGATAAATGGATTTATTGTGTAGCTGTAAAATAGCAGATTATGTAGGTTGTTTTCCAAGGCCCTTCATCCCTGCAGAGACACTCCTTCAGGATGTAGGTAGCCTTTGTTTCAAAGTAACATTTAGTGTCATTATCATCTTATTCACTCTATGCTATTTTGCTTATAATCATTACTAATCATAAACTATTACAAAGAATAAAATTTCATTAAAACTGACTCACTTGTACTTTTTATTCCCATAGTTGTAAGGATTGTAGGAATAAGAAAACAACTCCAGATTTTTACTAGCCCACAGGCTAGTAAGACAGTAGGTTAATAATTTATATCATCTAATCTCCAAGAATAGGTTATTATACCAATAACTCTATGTCCTTCAGGGCAGAACAGAAAATTATGTATTTTTAAATAAGAAACATTGTGTTTTGAATATTGTGAATAAATGATACCCGAGTAATGTTTGGTAATTACCTTAAACACAATACATTGTTTCTTTCTGTGTTTCTGAACAATGTACAGAGCAGAGTGAAAGACTCATGATTTGGGAACTCTAATACTGCTTTAAAAATGGGATTGGTATTAGGAGATTTGCAGAATCTTAGAACTGCTTCTGAGTAAATTGCTGTGACTTATTTCAAACTATTTGTTATATCCTGCTGTTTCAAATGTTATGATTTTTTTTACAAGAATAATGTTAAAATCCTTAAAATATAGTCTATGTGAGAAGTAGCTTGAAAATGGAGCTATTCTGATATTTCATCAAGAATTTATATGTGTACATACCACATGTGTGTGTACGTATGTGTGTTTTGTTGTTGTTAACTAATTTGAAGTGAAGCTGTAATGTATAAACCTGGAGTCAAAACATGATTGACAGCCTGGTTGTCACGGCAACCAAAGAAATGTTGATACTGGTTAGGGAAAGAGCCTTGGGGAGGGAGCCTTGAATTCTCACCTCTTCTAATCTTTTTGGAAGTTTTAGTTCAGTTTGAACCATTGGAGAAGATGGGAACAGAGTATACCTTCCTGTTTCCAATTTGCTAAAGGAATTCTCAAAATAATATTTTCTTTCTGCATTGATAAGAGGAAGATTTCATGCCAGTATTAACCCTATGGCCTTCAGGGATAAGGAGCAAATTGTAATAATTCCTAACCACATGTCCCCAGATATTATCCTAGATAAGACATATGTCCCAGTTGGCTGGAGCTGTTTAGTCCCCCATACTCAAGGTATGCAAAGTTGCAGGTGCTCTAGCTATCAGTTGAGATGAGTTGTGCTTTGACTATCTCTGAAAAGAGGATGAGCTGTCTGAGGGCTTTTCATATTGGAAAATGGAAAAGTAAAATAAAATTAATAAAATTTAAAACTCAAGTATAAAGCAATTTTATTTATTTATATGTATATTTTGGCTTGTCAACTCTTTATTTGTAATAAAATAGTTAAAAATAGAGATGTTCACCAAGATACAGTCTAGTAAAATTGGAGAATAATGAAGACAGAGAAAAATCTTAAAATCCAGATTTTAAGGATAAAATCCAGAAGAAAAAGACAGATTACCTATTTAAAAAAATGATGTTTACACTGAGCAGACATCACAACAGCAATAATAGAAATGGAAACTAGAAGACAGGTGAATGATATCTTCAAAGTGCTAAGAGAAATTAACTGAAAACCTAGAATTATGTGTCTATACTTTTTAAGAAAAAAGGCAAAATTACTAAAAATATTACTAAATATATTACTAAAATATATTTTAGAAAAGGAACTTCTGAAGGATGCATTAAAGGAAGAAGAAAAATAATCCTAGAAGGAAGGTAAATCAATTTTAATTGTCCAATTTTCTGTTTCTTCATATCTTGCTCTAAATCTAATCTTCTCTCAAAATTATGGAATAAATATAGGCAAAAAGTGCTTAAAGGTTATGTTACTACTTTCATAGAGGATTTTTATTAAGAAAAATTTAAACTTAATACCTACATATATATGGTTTATTCTCACTGTTAGTAAAGACAAGCATATATGGACATTAATTTTTCTACTCTAAATTAAATATCTACTGTAATCTTTGGAACGTGTCTGAAATTCTGGCACAGGATCTCCAAGGAGAATAACTGTGCCCATCTTGACCTACTAGAAGCACATAAATTTGTAAATTCTTTCAAATAACCCTATCCCAAGGAAAAAAATGTCTTTTACGTGAAGATTATTTTCCTTCTCAATGTAAAATCCATATTGTTTTTATTTTTATAAAGTTTTGGACATTTATGTTTAAAGAATAGTATTCGATATTGCTCTCATACTTTTTAAATTAAATTTTGGACACTGAGTAATTTAAAAATATGTAAAAATTTTGCATACATAAAAATATACATGATCAGGAGAGCTTCAAAATTTTCCTAGACTATGTTAACTACTAATACTACTGAATCTTTAGTTTTCAGTGTTATATTTTGAAATCTACTGATTTTCCTTAAAAAGAAAGTACAGTAAGAGTGATTTGATTTATCCTCTAGGTAATTCCTAATATTTCTACAAAGTAATCTATCCCTCTTGTTAAAGAATATAGCCCTTAAAAGCTTTTGCTCTTTGACATTACGAGCTCATTACTAATGGAGGCAGCTTGAGGAAAAGTCATCCTTAATGACAGTTCTCAGATGGCTCTTAGGAAGAATATATTAGCGAGAACCCATAAATGGATTGCTATCTCCTGTAATTTTCAACAGAATTCTTCATGTTAGCTCTTTTCCAGGCTTTCATTAAAATTGATCCCACTTATCTTAGTGTAGTACTCTTAAAGATACATTTTTCTGTATTCTAATGTCATTTTCTTACTTTTGATATATTATTGTTAGTGCAATTGAATTATGAGATTTTCATATGTAATCTATTATTTTACCAAACCAGCATTTGTTGAGTGACTAACATGATTTTGTGCCTGTTCAAAATGTGGATGTAGGAAAATAAATTTTTCAAAAAATCCTTATACTCATAAAATTCATAGTATAGCTGAGGGACACAGTGAGGTTAACTAGCCATTAAAATCCCTAGATACACAAAAGAGGAAGTGCTCACCTCTGTTTAGTGAGTGGAATGACTATATAGGATGTCCCTTACGGGAGATAAAAACTGAGTGGAGTCTGAGGAGATATAGGAGTTCATGGTCTGAGAAGAAGAAGAGATTTTCTAGGAAAAGGTTAAGAGGATTTACTGGGACAGCTGTTAACAAGGCTGCCAAAGTAGGTAAAAGTAAAAATATTAAGGAGTTTATAATTTGTCTTAGAGGAGGTAGGGAGATATCGATCAATTTTAAGAGAGTGATTGAACCGATTAAATTTAGACTTATAAAAATTACTCTGGCTTCAATTTAAAGGAAGAGTTGGAAGAAGGAAAATGATTTATACTTTTTGAGAATGTGTTTCAACATGTAGGCAAAGAGTAATGAGGAACATAAACTCAAGTACCGTCAGAGGGAAGAGGAATTTGTTCATTCATTCAAAAAGGCACTTATTGAACCCCCTCTCTGGACCTAGCGCTGTGATGATTGATGAAGCAATGTAGTAGACTTCAAGAAACTTGACACGGGAGAATCAGCAAGACTCTTGGAAAACTGGATAAGAGGGAGGAAAGAAAGTAAGGATCTTAGGCTATGCATCGGGATTCTGACTTGTTCAACTGGACTTGTTCAACTAGACTAGGTAAGTGGAGATCATTAATGGAAACAGGGAATAGAAAAAGAGAGGACAGGTTTGCAGGACATAATGAATTGAAGTGCTGGTCAGATATTTAGTTGAGAGTTCAGTAGGCAGTTAGGGTGAATAGGTCTAACTCAACATAGAGACCAGGAGTAGTGATGTAAGATTCTGCCTCCTTTACACATAGTTGTAGGTAAATTCAGAGGGAGGAGACATGCTCCAAGGAAGGGAACAAAAATGATAGGTGGAGAGGGTGAAAGACAAAACCCAGAGAATGTATGGACAAAGAAATAGGAGCCTGCAATGAAGCTCAGAAGTAGAAAGAAAACTAAAATAAGAATAGTTTTTTGAGTCAGAAATAACATTAAGAATCGGAAAAACAGAATGACCTAAAATGTTAAATATTACCATTGTCAAGAAATACGGGGATTTAAAAGTGTTTCATAGATTTATGATTACATCACTTCCATATGGTTTTTATTCTTCTGAGTTTTCATAATGACATTACTTTTTGTTTTTGTTGTAAGGTTGTTATTTCTTTTGTCTTTTAATAAACGAAACTGTTTAGAACTTCTGAGCTGGAATTATCCTTAGTATCTGTAGTTGTTCGTCCATTCAATGTCTTTCGTTCCTAAGGTTTAAACTACTTTCCATATACTAGTGATACACAAATTAGCTTTTCTAGATATGCTTTCCCTCTTGAGCTCTTGATACTTGCTCCAGCTATTCAGTAGACATTACTACGTGGGTTTCTCAATACCCCAAATTTAGCTGTCGTCCACCGCCTACACGCCTGTTGACAGCCCATTCATCCAAGCAAGAAATCTGACATCAAGACAAATTTTTTCTATCCCCTCTTCATTTGCATCCATTTCATAACACCCTCTTGAATTTACTTACTTCTCTTTATCCTCACTTGTACTACCTAGTCAGTTCACCAAAATCTCTTGCTCAATACGACTCCAATGGATTCTCCTTTTCCTGTCTTGAATCTATGTAATCTGTTCTTCATGTTGTAGTTAAAGTGATCTTTCTAAAATGAAAATGTAATCATGTTACCTTCCTGCTTAAAATCCCTCAGTATCTCCTAATTGCTCTTGTGGATTAATTAATTTTTCTTAAGATCACTGCAAGATTCTCTGTAATCAGATTCTGCTTATGTCTACAGCTTAATCTGCCAGTATATTTCTTCTCACCCTCTAATATCCAACCACACTGAACTTCTTTCAGGTCCTTAGACATTTCAAGCTTTTATTCACCTCCAGATTTTGCCATTTCAGTTATCCCTTTACTGGATTAATTCCTTCTCAATCTTCAGAACTGGTTTAGGCATCTTCCTTTCCACATGCCTCCTTTGACTGACCAAGTCTCTGTTGGGTACAACTTATTGTGCCAATACAGCACCCATTATGTCAACTCTCATAGCGTATCACCAATGTTATAATTGTTTCCTTGTATACAGCCCCATGGAAAATGTAAACTTTATAAGGTAGGAAATATACCTATTTTTCCTCCATTTCATCCCTAGCATCTATTACAGTACAGCAGTCCTTGCTTATCTTCTGGAGATATGTTCCGAGAGCCCTACAGATGCCTGAAACTGCAGACAGTACCAGCCCAATTGACATCAGTTGGATCACATTTATGTTCATGCCTTCCACCCACAAATGTCTTTTCTATCTTAACCAAGCGCTTGTCACACACTATGGCTTTAACTTTTGCAGTTTGGGGTACAACAGAAAAACCAGCATGAATTTTTTTCCCTTCTTCACAATTTCACAGATAGAAGATTCCTTCTTACCACAGATCTGAGCAACCTCTGCGTACGGTTTTTTTTTTTTTTTTCTTTCCTTACTAGGTCTAGAACTTTTACCTTTTCACTTAAAGGAAGCATTTTATGGCTTCTCTTTGGCAGATCTGGATTGCCGGTATCACTACTCTTGGGTTTTGGGGCCATTATGAAGTAAAATAAGGATGACTTGAACATAAGCATTGAGATACTGTGACCTTCAATGTGACAGCTGAGATGGCTGCTATGTGACTAAGAGGCAGAGAGCATAAACAGCTTAGGGACGTTGGACAAAAAGATGATTCATGGCCCTGGTATGGGAAGGTGGGAGATGTCATCACACTACTCAGAACAATACACAATTTAAAACTTAGGGATTGTTTATTTCCGGAATTTTTCATTTAATATTTTCAGACTGCAGGTGATCATGGATAAGTGAAGCTATGGAAAGCAAAGCCATGGGCAAGGGGGGACCACTGTAGGTGGCACATACTACTTGCCTTATGCATCTTTTGTGAATATATTAAATAAATGAGAGAATTTTTTTATTATATAAGATGAAAAATAATAGATTAGGCAAGATCTTGGTAAAATAAGAGTGGCTTTGATCCTGAGTATAGATGGACATATTTCTCATGCCTGGAAAAGCTACCCTTATATAAGAAAGAAAAAAAAAAGAGTGAACAAGTAAATGGAAATTGAGATAGAATGTTTATTTTCTGAACCTGGAACAGAATAACTTGAGTAGGTTTATGACAAATATTTATTCTGGATCTTCATAATCTACACAGGATTTCCTGACAGCTGTGAGTAAATAGATTAAATAAAAAGTTTGATGGGAAAATATATGTGAAGATTGGGCATTCAGCCTAAAATTTATACATAAGTTGACAATATAAAATATACTATTTCAATATAAATCAATGTGTTAATATTTACATATAATAATACTCATAAAAGCCCAGGTACAAAAGTAAATTCTACCTCTAAAAGAGTCATTTAAATATCATGGTGTTTTAATTAAATCCATAAACAATTTTATCAATATTTACTTATATATGTATTTTTTAATAAAATGATTTTATGATATTCAGATGAGTTCCATTCATATCCCTCAAAGAAATGCAATACTTATTGACGTCGATTATCAGCATTTTCTTTCTTTCTGAATTATCTGGAAAGCATTTTTTTTCTTGATGTAGGCATGGGTATTTACTTCTTGTTCTTAGTAAAGCCAGGAAAAGCTATTGGGATTTTATTTTTTCCACATGTGTCTCAGAGTCATTCATTCTTGTCAGGTTCCTCTTAATATCCATGGGGTGTTCTAGGGACATTGACGACCTCAATGGTTTTACTCCTTCAAGGCTTCTTCCTTTCACAGCCATTTCTTGGATAAATTACCTGGTTCTGCTCAAGTAAGTAAGGGTTGAATCTGATTTATTTTAAAGGCTTCCAATAATATTAAAAAAGAAGATTTTTTTCTTAGTATTTTTCTGTAATAACTTGCTACACTATGGCTTGAGGAAACTTTTAATTTTATTTTAAATGGCCTAATATTCTAAATGCGTGGCATGGAGTCTGAGTGGTTTAAAAAATGTATAACAAATACAAAACAAAGAAAATGAAACCAATACATCTTTAAAATTGATTGTAATTTTGAATTTTCTTAAACAAACAACAAAAGACTATTTTCTTTCAACTCATAGTTTAGCTTGATACTACGTACGCGTATGTGTTCATTGAAACTCATAAAAATACTACTTTGTCAAACTGATAGAAATTTAAGGTGGAGAATAAAAATTTATCCAAAGCTTTAAAAAAACTTCCGGAAATGTAATATCTTAGTTGAATAGCTATTTTTCTTTATTTAAATATGTAAAATGTCAAATTATATGTTATCTTGACTTAAATTGTGTCCTCTTTGTCAAAATTTCTTGAAAATATATTAGAATTATCTATGTTGATAGTGTTGGATCTCAACCAAGAGCAAAATAACTGGTAGTGTTCACTTCTGGATGGCCAAAATTGATCCTCGTAATTAAAAATTTTAAACTTTTTGTTTGTTTAATGGTAAAATCAGCAGAAAGGGAAGAAGCATGTTTGTCTGTGTGGTTAAATGAATGGTGATAAAACCAAACTACTGAATTCAGCTTTCAGAATTAACTCTTAGCATTAGGACTTTTTTTCCAATTATTAAGCGCCTTTGCTCACTCACCCTTCACTCACCTCCTGCTGTGCAGCCCTGGTTCCTAAGTTTCATGGAAGACAATTCCATGCACAGATGCGGTGTGGGAGGGGGCAGCAGAGCTCTCCTACGGGTCCCTAACAGGCCATGGACCAGTACTTGTCTGCCACCTGGGGTTTGGGGATCACAGCAATAAACTCTATTCTTTCTATATAGAAAAAAAGGACCACAAGAGGAATAGAATAATGCCAGATGAATAATGCAGATTGTAAATGTTACAGGGTATATTCATTCATGAAATATTAATGCAATTTAATTCTACAAACGTTCATGATGTTGCAAACACTTTGCAAACATCATTGTTATGATAGTTACAAGACAGGTATAGAGAAGGAATCCATACAATTCGGCCACTTCTCTACCTTCTTTGAGACTAAATTCTTAACCAAAATTTCTTTTAAAATAATATTATACATAATGCACTTATTGATGACTTAAAACAAATGCAAAAAGTTTTTCTTTTTGCTTCTTATTGAATTACTGTTTGCTTACATAGTCTTATTGTTATAAAGTTTAAAGAACTTTCCTGATGTATTTTATTTACATTTATTCCTTCATTATATTTCTACTTCCTCTATGTAGAGTATTGCATTACTTTTCTTTTCTTTATCCTATAGAATAACCCATTTACTTTGACTTAAAATCAATATAGAAATAGAATATCAGATTTTGAAAGCAAATCAAGTTTGCACTCAAATTAACCCCCTGATTTCAGCTGCCTAAAATGTTAATTCATCAAAGAGAATTGACACTTTGTGTTATATATAAAGTCTTAATCACAGATACACACACACACACACACACACACACACGCATACAGTATTCAGCAAATGTGTAGCTAAGAAATTTTTTTAACTAAATTATTTCAGCCTGTTTTCCCTTAGTGCTATCCATCAATGTAGGTGTACACATTTCATGTTTCACAATTTTTGTATATTTTCTTGAAGGTACACATAAAATAACATAAAATAATATAAATATATTTATATTAATGCAATCAGCTTCATAAATAATAATCTTCTCATAGTAGCTACTTTAAATATTTTTGTATGTCTTCAGCAGGTCTCTCTGACATTTTCTGATTCACCCACATATTTTTAAAATTGTAGATAAATAACTAGATTATAATTTAAGACCTAATGATAATGTTGAAAAGTTTAATTTGTTGTATTAATGTGACAAACATTATATAGTACCCACCAAATGCTGTTACTAACACTTGTCAGATATCATTTGTTCCAACTTTAATATAATGCAAATATGACATTAACTGAGGTTGACAAAGTTGTTGTTTCTTTTTTAAATGAAGCATGCGTATTACAGATCTCTCAACTGTTTAGTGGTAAAGACATGCTTAGAAATCTTTCCTTATTCTCAGTTCTATAATCTTACTTTTATGTTTTATATCAGATAATATTAATAATATAATATTAATAGTAATTATTAGTATTAATAATATAATAATATAATAATAGTGGTATACAAAGCCTATCCTCACCCTAAGAGTTAGCATCAATGCTATCTTTAATATTATTATTATCTTTCACTATTCTTTAACCCAGAATCTATAGGAAGGGTTTGGGTGGGGATATACTTACTAGATATCAGAAATGTCTTTCTGTTTGCCTCAATCTGAGACTTTACTCATGTCCATTTATGACAGCTCAAGCTCGTGAGTGTTAGTTAATGTTAAAAACAAATTCTGTTGGGACAGGGAGAGCCGTGATTTGAAGTGGTTCCTTTTTTTTTTTTTTTTGAGAGACAAGGTCTCACTCTGTCGCCCAGGCTAGGGTGCAGTGGCATCATGATAGCTCACTGCGACCTCCAAACTCCTGGGCTCAAGTGATCCTCCTTCCTCAGCCTCCCAAGTAGCTGGAACTACCAGTATACACCACCAAGCCGGGCTAATATTTCTACTTTTTGTAGAGACATGGTCTCGCTATGTTGCCCAGGCTGGTCTCAAACTCCTGGCCTCAAGTGATCCTCCTACCTCATCCTCCCAAAGTGCTATGATTACAGGTGTGAGCCACTGCCCGGCCGAAGTGCTTCCTAATTTCTATCTTATAAATATTTCCATCTTATAAATATTTCCATTATGACAAGTTTCAAGCTACAGCATAATACCACTCAACATGGAGTTGGGAAGAGAAGTGCACAGTTGGCACTCATGAGTAAGTACAAACCAGCTCTAGCACACAGCTTACTCTGTTTTATAGAGAATGCTGTCATTAAGGAATTACTATGCATTTTATACTACTACTGTCTTTACATTAGCTAATTATTTAAGTATTTCATGTTTGATCAGTTCAAACTTCTCAGCCTGGAGATGCATCACAGTGGTAATATGTTGGAGGTTTGATGGCCACAATAAATAGCATTCTTCTTTATATACTGACTCAGGAGCCAATTATGAAAATAGGAAAGTAAGCAGATGGAGCATGAAAATCACCTTCCTTATTAATAAAGAAGTTAAAAGACATGGCTTATCCTGAGGGCCAAATGATCTTCTATCTCTCTACTCCAAACCTCTCTTAGAACAGCTCACTGGAGGCAAGCATTTCTCAACAGAGCAGACACACACAGATTTCTGATTCCCACTGGAGGAAAAAAAAATGATCAAACCACATGTGATAAGTACCTTTAATAGATTATTATACCCACTTGAGAACTATACTAGACTGTTTCTCACAACTACAAAATTCACTCTGCTTCCCCAGGGAGAAATATGTTACAGATGGGAAAACCCCTCCTCATGGAAATCAAGGAGTAGGGAATCAACAGTCCCCTCTAACCTATCTGAGATCATAAAAACTCTTCATCTGTCGAATCCAATTTGATTCACAAGAATCAGATATTTTACCCACATCCAGATTTATGAATACTTTCAAGGATATAAATAATCACAAGAGACTGAATACATCACACCTTAGGTCTTTGCTTAATACATGCTCTCTAACACAATTTTACATTCAAGGTCCCTAAGTAATAATGCAGCTACATCACTTACATATTAATAAAATGGAGCTCTTTGTGTCATGAAGTATCTTCATTTTACACATTGATAGTTATAATATTTTCCAAGTTGTTATGTCCATTAATCCATGGAGTTCAGGTTTGTTTACCATAAACAGTCTTAAATAGACCAGCTACATCCCGCAAAAAGCATTCCAGAGATAAGTATCCCCCTGTTGACAAATACCATTAATGTGTTTGCCAAAAGTTCTGTTATTAACATGTTTACGTAGAGATTCAAACAAGTCTTTATTTTCAAAGAACTTCCCACTGGCAAAGAAGAGAGTGGACGGCAAGGCTGCTGCTAACAATTTACTTCCTGATCTTTTCTACACTTTTAAAGTCCCTCATGAAACCTACACTATTACTAGCTCTGTAAAGGAGCTCCATGAATAATTTAATTTTTGATGGGTTTATTTGTACATAGTAAGTGGTAAAAATTTTTTTTAGTGATTATATTAATTATTCCTTTTTTGTACATGATTCTTACCTAGTAGTCACTAAGGCAATTAAACAAATCACCTATAACTATTTGAAAACATTAGACTAAGTGATTTATTGACATAATATATGAGGTGAGCTATTTGTATCTCAATTTTTACATTGAGGAAATTGATGTACAGAGAGGTTACATCATTTAGTGTGTACAGAACTGAAGATTGCATTCAGGTCTGTCTGACTCTGACAATGGAAACTTAAATTTTCTATAAAAAGAAAAAAGCAGTGCCAAATATGCCATCCAAGAGCAGTTATGTAATTGTTGCATGTAATTCTACTAGTAGGTTGAATTTTTTCCCAACTCTGGTTGGATCCTTTTTCCTTGGTAGGGCAATGAATGCAGCTGGTTCTTTTGCAAACATCATGTGCTCAAATGTAAATAATTTTTAAATTGATATTGATTTAGGGGTGTTATGAATCACAGGAGCAAAAATACAGATAATTCTTATCCACCATCCATATCTTCAGTTTAGGGTGGCTAGGGATTCTGAGAATCACACCTAAATGTCCAGGCTGTGTGGCCAAGGGAAGATTCAAATAGACTTGCCTATTTTAAATTAGAGGCTTGCATATTTAAATAGATAAATGACCTTGCTGTGATAGCAGAGAATTCCAGTTGTTGGGTTGTGAGGAGATAGCCAAAATGGAAAGGATTTTGATATTAGGGGAGAGAATATTATTTTACATTTTTTTTTTGTTTTGAGCCCTGTCACTTGCTAATAGAAATGTTGCCTGAATAGCTATTTGACAAAAATTCATCTCTTGCATTGGAAAACTCAATGATTTCAATCCACGGAAATTATTGTTTCCTTAGTTTCACATTTGAGGACATGGTCTAGGCCTTGATGTGGCAAGTGTGTCTTGGGAAAATTACTTTTGTGAATTCTTTTACTTGCTTTTGGATCTAGCTGCTATTTCTCAGAAACTTTCTCTAACTGTGAGTTTTGTTCTGAGTTTCCTGACACCTGGGCCAAAAAGGAGAGCATGAGATAATACAGTGCTCTAATCTGACTGGTGAGAGATTAGTAGTAGTCTGCAACATTTTTTTCCTTATAACTAAGTTAAAAAAAAAACTCAAGACAAGTTTCATGAGATGAAACATCACTATTCTTGTTCAAGCTTCTTCATGATCAAGATTGGATGTTTTTGAAATGACTTACCAGAGCAGCTTGGAGTAAACTGGAGCCCTCATCTTCTTAATGGATGATTTTTTTTCTTTATGTGAAATTAAATACCAATGCAGCCATTAAACCTGCAATTTTTTTGATATTTCATATTTTTGTTTCAAGAAATTCAGGGGGCACAATTGATTTTGTTACTTGGGTGAATTGTATAATGCTGAATTCAGGGCTTTTAGTGTACCCATCACCAGAATAGTGTACATTGTACCTGATGAGTAGATTTTTATTCCTCATCCCCTTCTCCCTCCCCCCCATTCTTAGTTTTCAGTGTCCATTACACCACTTTATGACCATATACATCCCTAATTTAGCTCCCAATTATAAGCGAGAATATGTAGTGTTTGTTTTTCCATTTCTGAGATACTGCACTTAGGATAATGGTCTCTAGTTCCATCCAAGTTGCTGCAAAAGACATTATTTCATTCCTTTTTATGGCTGAGTAGTACTCCATGGTGTATATACACCACAGTTTCTGCATCCACTCATCAGTTGATGGGCACTTAGATTGCTTCCATATCTTTGCAATTTAATGTCATGTTCTAGCCTAACATTTAGGACTATTCTAACCAGCAAGACCTACTATCCATGATGCCAGCCTATTCTTACCAGGGGAAATAATAGGAGTAAACTGGGACATTGTGATGTGTGGGCCTACTGTCAAAGATTCCTCACATCCTCCGAACAAGTAGTTGAAGCCAAAAAAAATACAATATGGGATTATTAATTTATATTAGCTCTGGAAAATGGCTTTCCCATTTTAAAATGTTAATACTCCTGAGAGACGTCAACCCAGACATCCAGGTTAACATCACAGCCTCTCCTCCTTGACATCCTAAAATAAGACTTCAAGGCCAGAGAGATCACAGCAGAGCTATTCATGACTGTAGTCATTGGAAAAAATGAAGTTGTTCACTGTGAGCATACATAATTTTGCTATACAAATCAGCTGGCTGTGTGATGTCCAAAATCCAGGGGTAATTATTCAGTGATTAAAATGAGAATATTTCCTCATAAACAGAAGTGCCGAAATCTAAAAGAAGAAGTAACAATACTCATATATTGCAAATTTTTTCTTTTATTATTACAACATGGTAGGAAAATTGAGAAACAAATTTTTTTAGTGTCTTTTTATCTCATGATCTTACAGGGCTCGCTGAGGATAGCACAAAGGAAAATCCACCAAAGTAAATTGAAGCATTGAAAGAAAGGCCAAAATGGATCAAATGTGATCCAGCTTTCAAAATTGTGTATTAGATGTTCTTAATCTGGAGCCTATATTATGGTTTTGTGGGGGTGGATTGATGATCCCTCTAAATTGAAGGCAAATGTATTTGTGTGCAGATATAGTGCAAAGAACATGCCTTGTTAATTTTTCCACAAAAGATGTACCCAATGAACTAAATGAAGATTCAGAGAGATTTCCCAACATAGGGACAAGATCAAAGTAGAAAGTTTATGTTCAACATGTATTTTCCAAATAATTCAAAAATAATTCTCAAATAACACAGATTTTCCAAGTAACATTTATTAGTAATTTGTATTTTAATGTGAATCAGTTATTTTCTGAATGTCATTACTAGATTATTTTCTTGAATATATGCTAGGTTTATGATTGAAGAGATTAGCTAACAGAATGAGACCTGTGATTTGGAGAGCCACTGTTTTGTGCTTTGCATCATGCTATGCAAACACTATTTCATTAGATCTTTACAAGAACCTGAAACAATAAGTCCTGCTATCCCAACTTACAGATGAAGCATATGAGCCAGTTTACTAATGTGCTACCATAACAGAGTACCACAAACTGGGTGGATTAAACAATGGAATTTATTGTCTTATGGTTCTGAAGACTAGAAGTCAAAAATCAAGGTATCAAGGATTGGTCCCTTCTGACAGGTGTGAGGAAGAATCTGTTCTATGTAAAACCTCTCTACTAGTGGTTTTCCAGCAATTTTTTGTGTTCTTTAACCTGTGGTAGCATAACTCTAATCTTCAGATGGCATTCTCTCTGTGTCTCTAGCTTTATGTCCAAGTTTCTTCTTTTTATAAGGACACCAGTCATATTGGATTAGAGGCCCACACTACTGAAGTATATCCTCATCCTAACTTAACTAATTACCCCTACAATGACCCTATTTTCAAATAAGTTCATTTTCTGAGATACTGGGGATTAGGACTTTAACAGATGGAATTAGGGGGCACACATTTCAACCCATAGCATCTAGGAACAGACATTAAATCTAATGCCAGTGTTATTGAAAGCTAGGAGGAAGAGGAAAATATGGTATAAGAACACTTGTGATTTTTAGAGGATGTAGGGAAGACAAGGAGACAGCAAAGAAGTTATAATCCTGAGTTATGTTAATCACTTGACATTTTGTGGACTCATTCAGCACTTTAGAATATAACCCACTATTCCTCATGCATCTGCAGTAGCAACAGTATGTGACTGTCCCTTTACTTTGTAAATGGATTTTGACTTTGGATGAAACTTTACATTCTAAATTAATTAGTTAATTAATTAATTTAATTCATTTTCTAAGTAATCCAGATTGTTGTGAACTCTAGTTTGACCTTTTAAGGTGACGATAATTCTATTCTTTTTAATGTCGTCTTCAAACTTAATTCATCTCTGTCATTAATGTGGAGGCAATATGTCGTGGGCCCTGGCATTCACACTTGAGGAACTATTCTAAGACTGTTTATTTTTGAGTAACAGTCAGATATTGGTAAAGTATTCTCTGGATATGAAGCCTCAGCTAGATTTTCCCCCACATGTAGTCTACCCATATAATGCTCATAGGACGATAAAGATACTGTATATTAAAACAAGAACATCATCATAAAATATGTATTCTCCAGGTTTGATTGTAAGAGTCAGGAGAGCAGAAATTGTCTGTTTTCATGAGTGGATTAATAAAATGTGGTATATGTATACCATGGAGTATTACTCAGCAATAAAAAACAATGGTGAATTAGCACATCTGGTATTATCCTGGTTGGAGCTAGAGCTCATTCTTCGAAGCGAAGTGTCACAAGAATGGAAAAACAAGCACCACTGGTACTCACCATCAAATTGGTACTAACTGATCAACACTTACATCACACAGGGCAATAATATTCATCAGGGGGCGGGCAGGCGGGAGGGGGGTGGAGGGGATGGGACAACTCTCACTGAATGGATGCAGGGAGCACAGTTTGGGGGATGACCACGATTGTAGCTCTGACACGGGCAGTGCATGGGCAATATATATAGCCAAAGTGTTGTAACCCCATAATATTCTGAAATTAAAAAAAAATAATAAAAAACAGAAAAAAAAAGAAATTGTCTGTTTTCTTTCTAAAAAGCCTGTCCTTTGAAACAAGTGGCCAGGCATCAGAAGTTGTTCCTGTAAAATGTCACTGGATGATCCATGAAAAGAAAACAGTAATCAATTATAAATACTTCAAAATATGCTATTTAATCAAGACATATTGTAGTATGTTAAAAAAACTTCAATTCTACTGAAAGAGCAATAATTTATCCTTAAGTTACGGAACACTGAACAAAGTGAACAAATACAAAGAGCAATGTGTTATATTACAACAACATTATTATCAGTTTAACTGTCAAATAAGGTGACAAAAGGGAAAATTTGTATGTTTACTAAAAGATACACTAAAACAAATATATTTAAACATTAAAAAATTGACTAACAGAAGATCATGCCTAAGGAATTCATATGTGATGAATGACCATACCTAAGGGAGAGTATTTCTAAATTTAAAGGAAGATGTGTACCTTTTATGGAACCTCATTTTTAGAAGAATTGGTGTCAGAAATTTCATCATGGGGATGATATCAATGTTTCCCTACAATTCGTTTTCTTTTATCATGAATCTTCACAGGAAAAACTACAGGGCTCATTGACATGTATTTGCAATAAACCCTATTATTTATCTTTATTCAACTCTTGTTAACTGCATTTACAAATCCACTAATTTTCTATTAATAAGTTTGATTTGACTGCAACTGACTTGGCACAAGAGACATTAGAACACTAAAGAAGTAAATTTCTTGGCATTATACATGTTGTTGTGGGGGATTCCTAAGGCTTTCGAACCTCACTAGAGGTTTATTTGCTATCTTTGTGAAATCCGACAGGGTAAGCTATTAATAAAAATAATGTTATACATGTGTCTGCATTGGCCCTGCAGAAATTAAATATGCATATATCAAACTTGTTGACAAATTTAAGGACTGATAGGGGCAAGCAGTAATCTGGCACAAAGTAGATATTTATTAAATATATATTGAATAAAATGGAGACAGGAGTTGATTTTATGTGCCAGAAACTGTACTAGGACCTTATACCTGAATTAGTTAGGATATGTTAGGGTGCAGTAACAAAGCAACCCAAGATTACAATGGCCTAATAAAATAGTTTATTTATCCCTCATAGGAAAGTCTAGAAATGGGTGTTGTGTGCAGTCCAGGGTGGGCAAGCAGTTCTGTTCCCCAAGGTCGTTCAGAAGTTCAGGTTCTTTTCTGTCTTTTTGCACTGCCATCTTCCAAATCATTGACCTTTTCTGCACGTGAAAGCTGGTTCCCAGCACCATGACCACATCTCAACTCCAGGGAAGGAGAAATAGAGAGTGAAAGCCAAGCAGCTTCCTCAAGGAAAAGGGGTTAACAATTAGAAAACTTACTTCCATTCATAACCCACTGGCCACGTGCAGCTGCAAAGAAGTCTGGAAAATGTAATCTGTAGCTAAGACCCCATTAAAAGGAAAGAGAAAAGAATAGATTTTTGGTAAAAAATTTGAAGTCTCTACCTAAAAACACATGAGCTGATGTTTTTCCCTCTAGTCTTTCTCATGGGGTATATTAACTATTCCTATTATCTTGAGAGACACAGGTCAGAGGAGTCCGCCTCCTTGCTTGTGTGCTCAACAGTGGGATACTGGCATACTTTTCTGCATGTTTTACTTATGCAAAGAGATGTTGCTTTTAATGACGAAAATATGCAAGTACTACTATACACTTTCCCTTTATTAATTATGTTTTGGTGCAAACTAATGTGGTATGAATGTTGCTTTCTAACTACTTAATTTGTTTTTCAAGTTTGATTTGAATTTCTAACTTTTCTTTGCATTGATATTATAGTCTTCTTGATTAGTTTTTTTTTTATTTTGCCTTCTGTGTGTGCATTCATTTTATTTTAAAAAATACTTCATGGTAATACATTGAAAATTTCAAAGTGACTGAATAGAGCTCTAAAAAGACCCATGAGGATGCTCTTGTTGTGGTGCGTTCCCGGAGAGAATTCTGCCCTCTCAGGCTGTGGTTTCCAACCCCCGGGCTACAGACAGGTACTGGTCCGTGGCCTGTTAGGGACTGGGCCACAGAGCTCCACTGCCCCCCACCTCCACCCTGCCCGTGGACAAATTGTCTTCCATGAAATTGGTCCCTGGTGCCAAAAAAGTTGGGGACCGCTGCTCTAAGGTATTAAGAAAACCATAACCTTTTTACTACAGATGTGTTCTTTCATCTCAACTACTGAAGATATCAAATAGAAACATGGAGTCTTGCCTGAATAGAGGAGGTTTGGGGCATTACCTGCTTTTATTACAGTTCTCCACTTAAGTAACTGATATAAAAAAAGGAAATGTCTCCTTTTATTTCACTAACTTTATTTTGAATTTCAAAAATAACTGGAAGTCATTAATAACATCAGTAAAACTGATTTCAATTTACTGTTAGCACCATTAGTCTCCCAGTTTCCTACTGTGCATTTTTTATGGCAGACTCACTTAACCTCATTATTTCTTTCTTAAAGTGTCACCCTAGGACCTTGCCAACTTTGAACAGTCACCTAAATTATTTTCCCATCACGTTTTTTTACTGGCTTCTAATATACCCTGAATAATTAAATATTTTATTTAAAAAAAAACAAAAAAGAAAAGAAAGACCTATAAACAACACATATTTTCAAGCAACATCTATTTATTGTTTCTTATTTAAATTTTGCATAGTCTAACTGATTGAAACTCTCTGGATTCTGATAGCACTTCACCTAGAAAATCAGTTCTTGTGGTGTAAACAATACGGTATTTGGAATCAGAAGTCCCATTTTTCAAACTCTGTGATGGATTATAGGAAAAAGAAATAAGAACATAGTTCTGCCCTCAAGAAACTCAAAGAAGGCTCCCATGTTGTGAAATCCAATGATTGGTTCTCAGTAGGTGTCCTTTTTTAACTATCAGTTGCATTTGATGGTTGCTCACTACCTCTTCCTTGATACGTTGTTTTTATTTGGCTGTCAAGACAACACATACTCTGGCTTTTCCTCTAAATTTGTCAATTAATCCATCTAAGCCACATTTCCTAGCTTCTCTCCTCCTTTTCTTTTCTTTGGAGGGCTGAGTCCGGGGGTCCCTTCTCTTTTCTACCTATACAAACTCGTCTGATGTCCTCATGCAGTCTTACGTCTGTAAGTATCAACTATACAATGATTTACATCTCTAAATATGTATCTATAGGCCAGATTTCTCTATGGATCTTCAGATTCATTTATTCACTTGGACATCTAAAAGACAAAACTGAACTTCTTTTATTTTTCACAAACATGCTCTGGCCCAATTTTCTACAACTCGGTTTATCCTTACCTGTTTGCCTAGGCCAAACCTTGGCATTATCCTTGACTCATCTTTTTTTTCCATACTCCCCATCCAAATTGTTAAGAAATTCTTTGGGTCTATCTTAAAAATATGATTTATCATATTCTGTTCACTTCTCATGACCTCCATGGCTAGCACCCTGGATGAGCACCCTTCAACCCTTTCCTAAATTACTTCATCAACCTCTTAATGAGCCTCCTTAAATCAGATCATGTTATCCCTCTGTTTAAAATCTTTCAATGGCTCCACTTTTTACTCAGTAAAACATAGTCGTTGTAATGAATACAAAACACTGCATGAGCTGTGTGACGCATGCCCACCATTGTTACCCTTCTATCTTTCCTTAGTGTTCCTTCCCTGTTTTCATCTCAGCCACCCTGGTCTTCTTTGTTGTCCCTGGTACATACCAGGAGAGTTTCTGCCTTAGGCCCTCTATGTTGGCCCTTCTTGCTGCTGGAGTGATTTTCCTTCAGATATCTGCATGGATTCCTTTGGGTCTCAGTCATAATGTCATCCTCTCAACATGGCTTTCCCATACTAATCTGTTTAAAAATACAGTGGGCTCTATTCAACCCCTGCCTCCCAAATTAATCCTGCTCTATTTCTTTCCTATGAGGCTTTTGTATAACACACTATATCATTTATGTTTTAATTGTGTTTACTATCTGTCTTCTATTAGAAAATATAACCTTCACAATAATAGATGTTTTTTGGCTATTTTATTGCCAAATTATTCTAAGTATGTAAAATAGTGTCTGGCACATAGTAGCTGCTCCATAAATATTTGTTGGATATATGAAAAGGCATGAAGTTAGCCTTTGATCTAATGTTTAATAGATTATTTCCATTTTACTGAAAAAAAAGGAGGCTCAAGGAGGTCTCTGGACTTCACAATTTTTATTTGCAAAAGGGACATGATATGTATTTTATGTACCTTCTAAAGTTTTGTGATGGTGAAATAAGTCCATGTCTCTGAAAGTAATTTTTACATTTTGAAGTCCTACACACACACACACACACACACACACAGAAGAATTACACAAACTTTACCGTTCCACGTTCTTCAACATGCACTATCTTTTCCAGTCAGAAAGGAGTTTGTATCATTCTCTCCTGTTGTTTCTACCTCTATCTCTTCCTCTGGCCTATAGCCCTTTGCTTTTCAACCTAGCTAAACAGTACTCCTTGAAGTCTCAGCTAAAGCCATTTCCCTAACTGGACATTTTCCCTGAATTATCCACTCCATATTTATTTCTGTGTTCACTGAACTTCAAGTGCACTTATGGTTAAGAATGCAAAGCTTAGAAACAAGAACCCCTGGCTTTTTACCAAAATACATTTCTGGAAACTGCATCATAAAGCCCAACATTTCAAAGCAGATGAAATTTTCTGACCAAGGACAAGGCTTAAATAAATTATAGCTATGACTAATGAAACATAATAAAAGTACAGATAAAATAAATATGATAATTTAGAACAATAAAATAATGTTCAAAATATTGTCAAATGGCATAAAGGTAGTATACACATTGATATTTTGTACAGTTACAGATAGCACATATAAATACAACTTTCTTGTATCACAAATTTGATTTAAAAAATGGATATGCTAAGTACGAACCCATCTGTTGACAATAATTAACACTTCTTTTTTACTTTCTCGGTATTCAGGCTTTGGGAATAAAATTAAAAGCTAGCAAGGGAAGCTTAAACTGACACTTTCTTTTGCTCACAATTTAGTATTAACCAAAATTACCCTATAATTCTGAGAACTGTGTTTCATGTTGGAATATTTTCTTTTCATAAATATCTGAATTTCTTTTTTTGTTGTTATCACAAAACATGAAAGTACATTAAATTAAGTTGAAGGAACGTGAAAACTGGGAAAAGTGGGAAATTTATGGCTGTTAATGTCGCTGGGAGATAGGGAGAGAAACTAAATGTTAACTGTGCTGTGCTTCTCTGACTAGATGTTTAAGTTCCTTGAGAACAGAGCTGAGGTCATGCTGAAAAATAGACAAAGGTAAGGGTTATGTAGTTTTGAAACTACAAACAATAAAATTTGAATTTTACTGTATTTCGGGTTTTACAATGTCATTTATTGATCATTGTCAAAGTTTTAAATTGAGATCCGGTTATATCTGGTCTAAATTAAAGGTGTCCTGAAAAACAATCAATTACTTTGTATATTAGTGAATTCCCCCTCATTGAAGCTATTTAAAAGGAGAGGTTGGACAATCCCCGGGCAGGGATGTTGAGATAATTTTCATTAATCACATAAGGTTTGCATTAGGTGATTTAATGTCTTGGACAGCACTAATTTTATGTTATTTTTAGATTAAAAAGAGCATTTCATTGTTGTCTAAACCTACCTGTCAAAATATAAAAATAGAGTGAGGATACAAGTATGTGGCAAGATTATGTGTCTAAGAACCTAAGTAGAGAAAATCACTTACCATCTGTACTTGCGTGTGTGTTGTAACTGCGATCATCTTTGCATCTGTCTATTTCAGTTCTTTTCATATTGCACTCCTGACCTATTGGCAGATCGCGCAATCTCCATTGGATAAGTTGTTACCAGAAATTATTTCAAATGAAATACAATAAAGTGGAATAAGATAGGTGAGGATAGATTAGGATAGAATGGAATAGAATAGACACCTGCACCATACATATATATATAAATGTTTCAAATTGAGAGGTAAAATGAATTTCTTACTTTAAGTTGTAATAAAATATATCTGAAACAGTAGTCTAGATTGCTGTAACTGCTGCTTTATTTAAGAACATTTTCCCCAAACCTACTGCTCACAATTTTCTGTTTGAAAAAGACCCAGGGAGCATACCTCTTACTGTTTTCTTCAGAAGTGATGCTTTCAAATCATTTTAGTATCCGTCGTTTGTGAAAGAAATATACAAGTTTTGCTCCTTACTATGTTCTTGCCACATGTTAAAAGACTTAAAAGACTGTCACAAGAAAACTTTAGACAAATTAAATTTAGCAAAGTTTATTTAAGGAAAGAACTATTCATGAATTGGGCAAAACTCAGAACCCTAAGGTGGTGCAGAGAGCTCTGGCCAGTGCGAGGAATGGGTTTTTATAGGCCAGACACAAAAACAAAGTAGAGAAATCACCTACTTGGCATCTGCCTTATTTGGGCATGGCATGATGAGTTGGCTGCCTGTGATTGGATGAAATCTGGTTGTCTGTCATATTCCTAGGTTAGGTTTTAGTTTGTTTGCGTACTAAGTTAGGTAGCAGTTTGTTATGTAGGAACTCAAAGTATGCAGACAGCCTCAGGCTGATGGCTGCCTGCTTATTTATTTATTTTTGCCTGTTTCCACCTTCAGGTTTATTTATTTTTTATTTGTATAAATTTAAGGGGTACAAGTGCAGTTTTGTTACATGGATATATTGCATGGTGCTAAAGTATGGGCTTATAGTATAACCATCACCCAGATAATGTACATTGTACCCATTAAATAATTTCTCAGCCCTCATCCCCCCTGCTCTTTTTCATCCTTTTGGGTCTCCAATTTGTATTATTCCAACTCTACATCCATGTGTACATATTATTTAGCTTCCACATATAAGTGAAACATGCAGTATTTGACTTTCTGATTCTGAGTTGTTTGATGTAACATAATGGCCTTCAGTTCCATCCATGTTGCTCCAAAAGACATGATTTCATTCTTTTTCATGGCTGAATAGTATTAACATACTGTTATGGTAGATAGTGTCCAAATGTGAATATGGGCATAATTTTTCTCCTTTACTGTAATGATGATATCTATTTTAAACGACTTTTTGTATTACACTAAACATCCATAAAATGTAGTATTAAAATTTTTAAGACAAGCTTTTCTTAGTATATTTATATTCATATAAAGTGATGAAAAGGTTAATGATTGGGTCATTTAACATTTTAGTGTTCAACATTAGATGTAAATAATATAGTTCTTATTTATTTCTTCACATATATTATTATTCATTTTTCTTAGTTTATTAGATGCTGTAGGCTTCAAATGTGTCCCCGACTTATTTTCTTAACTCTGTTCTCTTATCAAAAATTCTCTTCTCTTATCTTAACTCTTTTCTCTTATATCTACACATTTTCCCTATATAATCATCTTCTTTTTTTTTTATTCAAGCATTTTCTAACTCTACTTACAAACCATTGGTAGTACCAATTCAAAAATGAAATATAATCAAAGGTTTTTGGAGAAAGTGTGGAACTTGAATTTTGATGAGTTAAGCTACCATTCACAATAGAAGGATATTTCAAATACTCTCTAGTAGATATATACTGGAAGATAGCCACAAATATTTTTCTGAATAAAATGATGTATATATAAATAGAAAAATGTAACCATTTTTACTGTTTCAATTTATGAACAGACCTACATTCATGTTAGAAATTTTAGTTTAAATGCTTTTTCTTGTGTATTGGGGGAGTTAGGTTTGTAAATTTACATACAAAGAAAATATGTGCTTCAATTTTTATTTCTTATATTTTGCTATGTTGTTTCCAAAATACATTAGTGTTTCAGGGTTGGTTTGAAGATTTAATTCATTTTTAGTTCAAAATGTTCAAGTTTTTCTCATCAATTTCTTGACAACACATTTAATTTAGCTGCAAACGTTAGGAAAGTAGTTCTGGATGACATAATGTAATGTAATTTAATCTGAAGGATTAAATCTAGTGTTTGTTACATAACTCACTGTATGTTTTCAAATGAGTTTCAGTGACCTATACCCAGTGAAGGCAGTGGCTGAACCAACATAGTTTAAACAGCCAATGAGTTTAGTTAAAAAACATTAAGCTGTCAATGTCATTAACAGGTCATTCAGTTCGTTGTTTGCTGGCAAGAGAACATCTGCTAGCTTTTGATATTTTTTACTTTCTACTGGTTTTGATAGCCTCAATTAACACCATGTAAATAATGTGAATTCGTTGTCATTTCAGGCTAGATTTTTACTCCTAGAAAAGGATAACCAACTTCATTAGACTCCTGCTCAACCACGACACCTTACTCATAACCCTTTCCATAATTTATACCTCTAAATCTGTGAAATTTACAAAATGATTCAAGTACACTTGGTTCAGATTTTATCATTGATATCCGATAGCTTATCTTTCCTTTAGCCAATTGCACATTAAATGACTTCATCTTTAACTTCCTAATCTCTCTCTGTGCTTGGCTTTTTGAAGAATACTGGCCTTCTGTATATGTTTAGTAGCTGGTTTAAGATTAGCTCTTTTATTTCCTCATGTTAGGAAGTCATGGCTACTTTTATTTTTCCCTAGACCTAGTTTCATAATTAAGTTTAGAATTTAAATGCATATTTTAAAAGTTTATCAAAGCTGTTATTCTATTTTGCTATTTTCTCTTAAACATTGAAACTTTGTCTTGAAATGTAATTATTTTAAGAGTGGTTTTCATATCACTTACATGACCTAATATAGTATACCCTTGCAAATTCTGCATGCACTGTGGTTCAGGAGGCTTTGTTTTAAATGATTGGGGGAATCCAGAAGGAATTTATCAGATCCCGCTATACAAATGACAAACAAAATACTATTTGCTAGAGTATATCATCATAAACTTGTTATTCAATACATTTCAATTCAAGCCACTTGAATTTCATGGTCCTAAAGGAGAATGATTTACAACTTTTATCCAAAGAGACAATATTATGCCATGATATTTATCATTTCTTTCGTTAATAATCCACCTAAGAAATGTTCCAGTTGCACATTCATAAACTTACTAGTTTCATTCAACTCAGTAAAATAGACATAGCAGATGATATCATGTTATGAAAAAAATCTCCAGGCTGGAGTAGCAATTATATTAACTTAATTACATTAATCCTAAATTTATGTTTCAGTTAAAGCATTTATAAAAACTCTTCTGTGACCTTTCAGTAATGTCCTCCAAGGCTCTATGGAGGGCCCTTATTCACCTTGCATACTCCCAGCTGGTTCACTCTCTCTTGGTGCCAGGAAGGGTACACGCAGGGTGCCGGGCACAATGTGCAGGCTCTCTCTGCTGATGTCCTCTTATCCCAATGAATGAACATTTTCCCCCAGATCAAGAAGGATTTTTTTTTTAAATCTTCTCCCTGTTATCTTTGAAACATAAACTTGTCCTTATAAAAATATCTAGATTTTTTTCAATTCTAGTACCTTTGGGGGGAAAAAAATTTATCTTCTGACTAACCCAAGCTTTGTGGCTGTAACTCCTAAAACCTCTTTTCCTATCATAGGAAAAAATTAAAAAAAGAAAAGCGCCACTCTTACATATGAAAACAAAAGTTTTCACGGCTAATGTCTTTCAAAATTCTAATCTGAAGCCTCAAAGCTGAATATTGCTATATTGCTATTTTTGGTTTTTGGGTTTTTGGGGTTTTTTTTTAGTGCCTTATTCCTTCCCTCTCTTAAATAAATGGATGCCTTGCCCTAGAGGAGCAAGAATTACCAAGAATTTTTTAAAATCCCAAATAATTTATAATATTTAAATACATACTTACATGTATTTTGCATAGTACAAATAATATCTATGTTTTACTACATTTGCTTGTGAGTGGCATACTTTTGCATCAAAAATATTTTTTCTACTTATTTAATGGCTATGTAGTAATCCATTGTGTTGATATACCATATTTTATTAAACAGTGCCCCTAACATAGATTTGGACTTTTTCTAATCTTTTGGTAGCATAGGTGATATCAGAACTTCAGCTACATATGCAAATATTTCTTTATGAACAGTATTGGACAACTAAATTTCACTGCAATTTTTTCTGTGTTAGAGGATGGAAGGTGCTATGAAGAAAAGGATTTTTACATTAGCATTTGAAAGAGCGTTATGTTGAAAACATTTCTTCAGCAAAGGACAAAATAAATCACCCTGAATTAATGTATGACTCTTCATTAATTCATGTTAATTTTATTAATTTGTGACTAATTATTGATTTTATAACTTTTAGCATAGAGACCGATAAAATGGAATTTAAAGCAACTCTGAAATATCCCTATCCCCAGAAACAATTTTTAGAAAGCGGTAATCTCTACAAGTGGCAATTTTCCTCCAGAAACAGTTCCCCAGTACATCTCACACATGCACATACACAGACAGATCCACACAAACTCGCTTAAACTCTCCATTTGAGATGGTGAAGGTGATTTCCCAAAGGAAAAGAATGATAGATATGTTAATGAATCAAATGTAAAGATATTTGAAAAGAATAGTGGGATGATTCAGTGTTGAGATAGAGCATAGTAAGTATTTTTTAAAATTTTTTATTAATAGGGGTATGTAATTGTTGTATATCTTTATAGGGTACATGTGATGTTTTGATAAAGGCCTACAGTGTGAATTAATCAAATCAGGGTAATGGGGGTATCCATCACCTCAGGTATTTAATATTTCTTTGTGTTAGGAACATTCCAATTTCACACTTCCAGCTATTTTAAAGTATACCCTAATCAACAATAAGTATTATTTTTGAGTCACAGATTTTTAAATGAGAAATATATTAGTATAACAGAGTGAAGAAAATGAACAATTTAGGTAATTCTAATTCCTGGATCTCTATTCAACTGGTGATTATTATTTTGCTATTTTTAATTAAAATATTTCTTTTTTGATTTGTGCTTATTTTTTAATTATTAAAAATACATTTAAGTCAAGTGGCTGAGAGTATCAAACAAATAATCAACTTTAATTTAAAGGGAGGAATTAATATGAGGGTTTAGATGTAAATAGTAAAAACTATTGGGTTGCAATTCCATGAATATTATCTGAATATTTGATTTTAACTGTCTTGCGTTCAACTTCACAATTCAATTTCTGAAGATGAAGTCTGTGTGTTCACTGTGTGTGCTTGTGACCATTTAACTTTCCTATTAATTTCTTCACATTTGAATCTTCCCTCTCCTTGAGGCAGTATCTGTGTAGTATAATGTCTTATAACAGATGTATCTTTTTTTTCCTTTTATGAAACTCATTTTCTGCCTTATATCACCATCATTTCCATGCACCCTGTAGTGGGGGCACAACTTTATCTCTCTATCCTCTTAGGGTCCCAGCTGGCCCTGAGAATTAAATTGACCTAAGATAGATTAACAGGAGAAAATCATACAAAATTAAAATAAGTTTTATGTGACATGGGAGCCCTCACAAGGAAATTAAAACCCAAAGAAATGGCAAAACCTACATGCTTTAGTGTTAGGCTAATCAAAGAGAGGCAATTGTGGAAAAGTAACTAAATTATATGTGGAGGCTAAAGGAAGATAAGACTTATTCTAAGAAGGTCTGTTTGTGCAGAATTCTCTTAGTTGTGATTCCTCATCAAAGAATGTTGCTTTTCTCTTGGTACAGGGAGGGCATCTTTCACATGAGAGATTTCATCTCCTGTTTTCAGGAGGAAAAAGGGAGATTAGAATACCCTTCTTGCATCTGGTGTTTTTCAAGTGTCTTTAGCTCAAGGTGATCCTTGTATCAAAGTGACACATTTTGGGGCCACATACGCTGGCACCCTTCAAACTTTACTTTCCACTTAAAAGATTGGCCCCTGCCTTGCAGCCAGAAACTTGTCTTCCTTGTTGTGGATTTTCAGCAGGACCTATGTCAGTGATTAAACCTAGTAGACCCTCAATGAATATCAGTTGAATTCAATAAAATTGTAGCAGTTGAAATCCCCAGTGTGGGCAGACCTATAACCAAAAAGTTTCAGATTTAATATATTTTTGTTTAATTTGAGCTTATTCACTGACTCGTTAAACAAATCAGGGTGCTCAAAGCTGTCATACTCATATATAGAGAAATAAGAAGATAATTGATAACTCTGCTTCACATTATCCTGCTGTCTTATTTTCTTCTTCGAACATTTCCCCTATTGTACGTCTTAAGGAGAAATGAATGATGTATGGGAACCACCTGGTCTTTGAGAAAGCACCTTTATCCCCTCTTAGGAACCAAGTCTAGTTCTGGCTTCAGTTCTAGGTTTTAGAATCATATATCAGAAATATTGGTTTTTGTAAAGTGCTAAATATCATAACGGCATTCTTACTATAACTCTGAACCTCATAGAGTCTTGATAAATGGAAGAAATATAGCTTCATATCTTCAATTAAATTTTTCATGCAGTAATTTTCATTATGCCAGGAGGCCTAATTTAATTAAGACTTTTTCCAAGAAATTATATTACTTACCTAACGTCTTCCTTTCATGGATTTCAAAGTGACTTACAGACATCTGGTGACAGATATTATTACTTGGAAACTTCTGTTCATATTATTTGGTACTGTTCCAAGGTAATTTTCAACCAAGAAACTAATTTATTTTATTATAATACCAGCATTGACATTATATAATGTAAAAATACGGGAATAATAAATAAGCAAAAAAATAAACCAGTATCACCAGAGGCAAAAATCCTATTTATTCTTAAATATTAACAAAAGTTAATTTCCATATTATCACAATCCCAAATAGAACCTATATTTAGCTAAAAATAACCATTAAGATCTTCAAATTGTCTTCCCTAAAAATAAAATGATACATAATTAGAAGTTTTAAAAATAATTCATAATATTAAAATTAGTTCATAATATTAAAAATAGTTCATAATAGAAACAAATATTTGATTGCTTCCTTATATAAAACATATGAAACAACAATACCAGTAAAGAATCTTCCATCATCACAATGAATTTTAGAGGTGGAATTGTTCGCTCTGATTATTTTCATACTATGTAGTCACTGAAAGTCTAATTTCATCTGAATTATCCTAAGAATCCAATTGTTATATTAGAGTATTAATGATGTTGGGAAAGGTTGGATCTTCTTTTTGTCAGTTTTTTCCAAGACTTTAAAATGATATACTTGTATTTACCACACTTTTTAAAAGAAGCCTCAAATAAAGCACTGGAAGTTGAATGAATTTACAGACAGCTGTATTCATGGGTTATTTTCTTTCCACCTTATGAAGAATTTTGGCAGTTCATTTTTAAAAGCAGTCCTTTAGAGCCTTTTTATTATAATTATCTTTTTGTTGTGTTCAAATTAATTAAGTGACAAAGGAGTAAGGATATGCTTTTCCTGCTGAAAGCAATGACACTGTGATCTTAGTTCTCATTCTTAGAATCATATAACCACTCTATTATTCTTTCAAAATTTTTGGAAAGCTGGTTTTGTCTCTTATAACAGGAACGATTACTCTTTTACAAGGAGCCTGATCAGATTTTTAAGTACAATTAACAAAAAATTTTAGAGTAATACTCTGAAATATTTTTGCTAATATTGTGCAAATACATTTATGAGATTACACTGGGTACATAGGTTTAGTTTGTATTAATATATGTGCTTCCGTCTGTCAGTGTTAACATAATGATCCAGAGGAGCCTGAAAAGCTTGTTCTCTTGGACACTTTTCATTTTCCATTTGTCTTTTCTTGATCGTGTAGATCCCACAAGTTGAGATCAGTAATACTTTCCAACTCTTTTATAATTGTCACTTTATTTTTCTACCCTGTGCATTTTGCTGGGACTCACAGTTCGGATAGTTAATTCAAATTGTTGTCAATTTGGGCAGCATTCGAGAGTGCATGTGGTTGATAGCTGCTGCCAAATTTTCCTGCATAAATGTTATGAAGAATCAATGTACCATATTGGAAGGAAAATCATGTCCCCTTTTGAAAATGGATTATTTTAAATCAGGACATAAACTATTATTGAATTATCCAATTACTTGAATTAATAGTATAGGAGATGAAGTCCATCACAAACTTTCAAAAAGAAAGAGATTTCATGAAAGTTATGTTGAACAATGATGATCATGGCACAGAGGTAAAAATATCAATGCTAGAAATTTATAACTTGAAGGACAATTAACAATTTGGCAACCAAAGGAGACCAAGTGTATGTTGATGATCATTGGGAAAGACAAGAGACAAAATTTTGCCTTATATGTATGTATACATTTAAAGTTGTTTCCACCTCCAGAAGAAGTCCATAAGATAGAATTTATCATCTTTATTTTACAGACAGAAAAACTGAGAACCAGACACAGTCAGTGAATGTTTAAATCCAAAACCAGTGGATGATAGACCAGTGGTGTTCCCATTTCAATATTCATATGATGAATATGAAAACAGTATCATGTATTAGTAGAAGTGATAATATTAGCATCAGACACTGAATTATATCCTGGCTTATCTACTTATTGTGCAATTTACCTAATATCTCTAATACGTAATAGTCTCAACTATAAAAACTTATTATAAATAATCAAACAAAAACCCAACGCTATCACTAATGATAGCAACAGCCACATTAAATAAATCTCATCATAGGATTTCTTCTTATTCATTCCTCCACAAATACGTATTTAGCACTTACCGTATGCCAGGCATTTTGCTATATACTGCATGTACTGTAGTGAATAAAATAACTGTGGACCTTTCAATTCAGAATTTTAGTCTAGTGGGAGAAAATAATAAACAAACATATTTTAATTGCAATTTCTGGAAGAACTATGACAAAACAAACTGCAAAGAAAGAGAGAAACGGTGCAAGGGGCTGATTTAGTTGATGTAGTCATATAACTCTTGGCATTTAAGTTGACACCTGAAGACCTAGAAGGATGGGGAGCCAGAATGCTGAGGAGTCTGGAAAAGAACTTAACAGGTAGTGAGAATAGCACGAGCTGGGTCCTTGAGGAGATAAAGACCTTTGTGTTGTTGAGGAACTAACTACAAGGCCAATTTGGCTAGAACTTATAGAGGAAGGAGGTGGTATTAAGCTGAGGGCGTCTAGAAGTCAAATAAGGAGTATAATAGGAAACCATTGGTGAATATGAAGCAAGAAACTGGCACAATCAGATATACATGTATGATAGAAGCAAAGCAAATTTTCTGTTGGATAAAGAATGGACTGGAGGTGATGGAGCAATGTATTAATATAAAGGAGGTAACTTGTAAGAAGGATAGTTTAGCAGTATTAAAGCATGATTATACACTATACCTAAGTGGTAATGGAAAAGCTGGAGAAAAATGGATGTAATAGTGATATATTTTAAAGGTGCAATTGGCAAGACATTGATAAATTAGATGTGGTGCTAACACAGAGGAAAGTATAAACAATAAGGCTCAGGTTTCTGGCACATTATTAGAAGGTTTATAAAATGGTAATTTTTACTTAATTATTTATAAAGAGAGTAAAATAAAATAGAATTAGGAGACAATATTTACTCCATCTTACCATTGTCAGTACAAAGGTCCATCTTACCCATTCATTCATTATTCATTCTTTTTTATTTGCTACATGAGATACCAATGTGCTTTCTAATTTGTGTATTCTTGACTCCTATTCCTCAAAATGACCATGCTACACAGTTCCTAAAGAAACATTAATTATATCTGCACATATGATGTTGTGTCAGTTATCTCTATGATGGTTTCCCTTTGATAACAAACATGGTGTGTGAGAATCTACAATTTACCAGATGTTTTTGTTTCCAGTGGAGTCAGCATATGTTTGTCACTTTCGGATTTCAAATTTCAAGGAGCCATTTTCCAGGGCAAGTGGCTGAATATTCTTCTGCTGAACCTTTTTGACAACTTAATTGGAGCCAGAGTATAGCTCAAAATCAAGAGATTGAAAACAAAGCATCAAGCAAAATTAGAGACAGAAAATGGACTCAAATTACTGAGATTATGTTCAATACAAGAGAGCAAGACTGGGGATAAAAGCAGACAATTAATAGTCATAATCACATTAATTAATATTTCTACAGTGAAAACAAAGCACTTTGACATTTCTTGTTTGTTAATTTGCTCCCTATAGTCACTGCTACAGAGTGGTCTATTTGGAGATCAAAGGCAGATCTTATTCAGAAATAAGGAGGTGGTAGAAGGCTGTGGAGTCAAACATTGACTCTGAATTTCCATTTTTTTCCTTTGTAAAATGACAATTTCTTATTTGACATCAAGAGTCACATCAAAATGTATTTAAGTAAAAGTAACAAATAATTCTTTCTTGGTTATTTTTTTTTTCCCGAAAATCTGTTTTAACGGTCTCCCCTACGAATAGTTTAATACTAGACACAGCACTACGAACTGTGACATTCTATTACTTTGACAATAGTATCCTGGAGGAATGATGATCCTTTTAGAGGTCTATTGTTACTTCATTGCAACATGTAGTAAACAAGGCTTCTAAAAGTCACTGTACATTCTTAGAGTTTATTGTACCTGACATGACACTCATCTGGCAAGAATATGCCTATCTCTTAATAATTAAAATGACTGCATATTTCAAGCTCTACTGCACAGATAAAAAACCAAAACAAAACAAAAGAACTCATGGCTTATGTATTGTCACCCCATTCTATTGTACGCCCATGGCAGACATCAATAATTGATCTTGGCATACTTCCCTGCTGAGCAAACACTAGGCCTCACAATTCCTCTCAAAAAAGAACACTCTGGGCAGCAACTGACAATCGATTGAGCTTGGTGATGGCATGCAAGTGATTTGTCGTTCCTCTTCTATGAGAGTCGATTTGTACCTTGCTTAATACAGAAAATGACATCCTTACATTGCATTAACATTTTGATATATGTTTCATAATGTTAAAAAAGAGTAACAAATGAGAGTAGTATATTTTAAGTAAGCAGTTTCTCAGGGAAAAAGCAGCATGATTTCTGGACTGAATCTTTAGTTGGGCTGAATTGTTGAGGAAATTGAATTATTTTTAGGTAGTTGTTTTTTTTTTTTTTCCCCATGGTAACAAAGTGAGATATGTCACTATACAATCTTAGTTTGACAAGATCAGCAGGTCATGTATAACTAAATCATTTCATCATATAGTTTATGAATACTTACAATGTAGTCAACAATTGCATGCTATTCTGAGGAGCACAAACCAAAGACAGGACTGAGGTTCTGACCTCAAGAAGCTAAATCACCAAATAGGGTAAAATTTCTCAGCAGAAAGCAGCAACTTCATTTTACTTGAATGCCTGTGACAAATTAAAAAACTGCTATCATGGAAAGAAGGTAAATTGTGCCTTATAGCTAACAAAATTCAAGTTCATGTCAGTGTCAAGAAAAATTAATCAATATCTAAATTGCATTTGTAGATCTTCCTATCTCACAATATAAACTTAAAGGAAGGTTAATGTTTTAACTTAAAAAAAACTAAAATCTTTATGATGACCTTATTTAAAATCTCATTATTGTTAAAATACTGTTAGTTTGGAGCTACTTGAGGAGAGAAGTTCTTTCTTTTATATCTTTGTGTGCATAACCTTCTTTAGTGGTATTTTTGATGGAATTAAAAGTTGTTTTTGAATGAAAGGAAATTAAATATTTATATAGATGATAACCATTCCCTGACATTTTGAGCTGCCGTTTTCAACAATTATTTGCTGTGTGACCATGCTGAAGTGACTTAGCTTACCATATTCTCAGTTCAGTGTTCCTGACAGTAAAATAAAGAGTTTGCCTTTATTTTACTTCTAAATTTCTAAGACTCTCTATGTCTATTATTTTCAAGGCAGTTTTCTGGACCAAACAAGCTCATTGTTTATCACCAAAGCTTATCTTCAAGAATGAAGGTTTGGACGGGCCCAAAAGTGACAGTAGTTCATGGCCTGAGAAAGTACTCTGAGGCCGCCTTGCTACTCCACAATAGATAGTCCCCTGTATTTCTCCAAAATATGTTAGGCCCCCTATTAAAATCCTCCTCTGTCTCTGATGTCATGCCTGAGTGTTGTCCCCGCTTAGGCGTTGCTTCCCTTCCCTACTGACTCTACTTCTGTAGGCCTAGTATATGATTTCTCAATACCCTGTGATAACCATGCCTTGCTTAACAACCTGCCTTTCCTTTAGTTGATGGTGTTACTTTTTTATGCTGTGATTCTCAAGATCTGCCTCCAGGGCACTGGCCCTTTAACTGACAGGTGGTGATCATGAGATACCATACATACATAGTTTAATGTTATGGCTTTCAAGATGCTTAAATTCCAGTGAGGGATATTATACGCACAGTTATAACAGACAACTACAGTATGCTGTAACAAGATATTAAAATGTTGCCATACAACCTTAGAGGAAGGAAGGTATCAGCTTACATATGGAGACTGGGTTCAAAGATGAATTGCAATTTGTCTGGACTCTTAAAAGATAGATGTGATTTTAATATATAAAACCTATATTAATTATTCAGGCTATGCATTTCCATATACTTTATTAATTAAACCAAGTTTACCAAAGTGTCATACATACAAGTCAAATTCATACCATGTTTTGAGGTAAATGTTGGTTAGAGATCAGATTTTAAAAAATTTTCTATGTGACTCAGACGTAATTTTTTTTCTGAAGCAGAAAAATTGCCATATATCAACATCATATGCTTTTAAGGATTAATTTAAAGGGTACAAAAATCTTCTAGCACAGGACTTCCACTTTCCTCTCTAATGCAATTCTGCAATGTGTCCTTATAGATTTTCTCAGATCTGTCATGTTGAGGAAAAGAAAACCCAAAAATATTCTTCTACCAGTAAGAAAATGTAATCCCAGTGAGTGTTGTGGGCATATTTTCTAAAGAATCAAATAGGAGGTACCATCTAGTATGCTCTACATATCAGAATGGGTTCAGAGAAGAAAAACAGCTCCTGTCTCCGTGCATAAAGGACATATAAATTTTCCAAGAAGTCAACTTTATAGACATTCCTTTGAATATTTATTTTCATGATTCTTGACGTAAAGCAACCAAGTTCAAGAAACTAAGTATATTCTTCCATTTATTTTATTTTAATAATATTTGAACCTACCCTTCTACCTGCAATTGTACTCTCTAAGTATAAACAGAGAAAACCTCACTCACACCTCAAAGAAGTGTGGATTGGAATGTTTAGTCAATCACTTTTTATAAAAATTTTGAATTTATACATTATGATTTAATCATAAATGCAATTAGCAGTAAAATGAATGAGTTATAGCTGCACATAAAACATGAATGAATCTCATAAATAACATTAGCAGAAATATAAGCAAGTTGTAAAGGGATAGATACAGTATGATCCATTTATATAAAGTATATAAGCACAGATTTTACTAATCATAGAGAAATAGGTAATGTAAGTTTTAAAAAAGTATGGAAAAATTCATACCCAATTCATTTTTTTATTTTTTTAGAGACAGGGTCTTGCTCTGTCACTCAGGCTGGAGTGCAGTAGCAAGATCATAGCTTACTGCAGCCTCAAACACCTTGGCTTAAGTGATCCTCCTGCCTCAGCCTCCCAAGTAGCTAGGACTACAGGTGTGTGCCACCATGCCCAACTAATTTTTTTTTTTTTTCCTCTTTTGTAAAGCCAGGCTCTCCCTATGTTGCCTAGGCTGGTCTTGAACTCCTGGACCTAAGTGATCCTCCCACCTCGGTCTCCCAAAGTGCTGTGATTTCAGGTGTGAGCCACCATGCCCAGCCCATTCATAAACGTAATCACTTTGAGGTTAAAGTGATCAGAAAAAGGTTATTAGAAGGCTTAAACTCTATGTTAATGTTTTCTAAACAAAGTGGTAGGTTTAATATATACTTAAATGTGGTGATTAAATTAAATTGATTCTTTTTTTCTTAACTTCATCCTTAAACAATAATATAATACAAGGACACCTTTAATTTTAAAAGATGTAAATGTATATTTGTTAGTTAAAATCATGGACACAGCTATAATATGTTCAATCAGAGTGCAAAATGTGCTGTTGTGTGTTGTGGTGTTTTCTTTTGTTTTTGTTTTTTGCCATTATACCCTTTATCAGGTGGTGCATTCATCCCCTGGGTGCTGTACATATTGACTGCTAATAGATCACACCTGCACCCTCCTGTGGAGCATTGTGCCCAGCTAAAGGGAACCCACCTTCTCAGGAAATGCCTGGGAGGTTTGACTCCCCCACACCAGGAAGGCCCTTAACTAATTACTGACTACTGTTAGGGTATAAAACTCCAACCTTATCCTTTCTGGGTAGAATAATCTCTGTAGGGGTAGACCCAGTGAGGATGCTGAGTAGACAACTCATCCAAGTAGAGATGATAGATCCCAGATTTCAGGGGAATCTCTGGAGATTTACATTGCAAGTCATCAGTATATAGATGTGATTTAAAAAAATAGATGGAGAAACAAACAAGGATTGGGTCCAAGGTGCTCAAGCGATTGGAGGCTGGGTCAAAGCAGAAAATTCAATAATGAATACTAAGAAGATGAGTCAGTGAAGTAGAATTAGAACCAAGAGAGAATGGTGCCCAGAAGGCCAAGTAAAGAAACTGTTGAAGAAGGAATAAATAATCAGTTGGGTTAAATGCTACTACTAGATGGAGTGACAAGAGGCCTTGTAATCAATCACTGGTGACTTTTGAATGGTTTATTCCATTGCTGAAAATAAAAACCTGATAGGAATGAAGTTTAAAAGAAAATGTAAAGACTACAAAAATAATTCTTTGAAGAGATTTTTTGTTTAATTTTTTGCATGTGTATTTGTTTTATTTTTTCCTCCCTATGAAGTGAAGCAAAGAAATGAGACAGTAGCCGAGGAGAATGTGGAGAGTGTGGGGCCAAGGGTCTTTGATTTATAAAATGAAAAAAATATATAGAGTGTTCATAAAATGCTAGAAGATTTTCTGTAGAGAGGGAACAACTAAGGGTTCAGGAGAGGGGACTATAGTCAGCGCTTTAGTAAGAAGAAAGAATAGAGGGGTTTGTCCTAGGGTGGAACACAGAGTTCATCCATCGGAGAAAGAAAGGCAGAGTTTGTGGGTGTATAGGATCGTATGACTCCAGATTTAGCGGAGGGAGAGAGTTGAGAAGTTATCTTCTGCCTTATTCAATTTTGTCTCAGAGTGAGGACAAGAAGGAGATTAGAGAAGAATGAAAACCAGTGTGAAAAGTTCATTTGGCTGAGCAGAAAAGAAATTTGACAAGAGAAAGATAAAGGGCCACTAAAAGCCACAGTGAGATTTTCAATCATGAAATTAATGGGAGACCAGTCAGAAGGACTGTGAGGTCATTCTGTAAGAATGCATGTGCTGAGTAGGCAAGAAAATTGGGCTTCAATACAGAGACAGTTTTCAGCAGTAAACTTCAAAACTACAAAAATACAGTAAATACCAAAAAAGCAAGAGATGAATAAAGGAGTTGAGAGTATATGCAATACACTGATTATAGTGATAGGTGAGGAGGGACATGAGGAAATAGTGGGTGTGTTGGTTGAATTATTGGATTGGAACCCCAAAGAGGAAATTTGTTGAGCTATAGCTAGTTTGAAAGATAAGAGGAAGTGGTCAAAGGGAAGGATATCTGAAATTGAATTATGGAGAGGGTGAAGATGTCAATGTCAAGGTTTTGCATATGATCATGCTGTTGAATGGATGAGGTAGGGTAGAGCACAATATCATTGGAGGAGACCAGGGTCTAAGATGCCAGGGTATTATAAATATTGAAATCGCCAAGAATTAATGTGGAGTCGTGATGGAGAGAGAGAGAAAAAGAGAAAATGAGACTAATACCAAAATCTAAATCATGGTGGGGGAATGGGGGCAGGGGTAGCCTGGAGTTCCCTAAATGATTGCAACAGGGGGATAGGAATCTATAATCTTTTAACAAATTTTTTCCAAGAAACATAATTAAAAGATACAAAATGAGAAGAGAACTAGCAGTTAGGAAACTATTTATAACAAATATAATAAAATCCTGATAAACTTAATACATAAAGGGCATATAAAAGGGCATATGTAAACTGGCAAGAAAATATTAAATGCAAATAAGTAAATAGATTTAACCAGATAATTCAAAGAGGCAATATACATTGCTAATCAATATATGAGAAAAATGCCTCACTTGAAATCAGATAAAATAAACATTATTATCTATAAAATTACCAAAACCTTTAAAAAGATAATTCTCAACCTTTTTCCAAACCCAATAAAATGGACACTTTTATCTGAGGTTGGCCATTGCATAACATTTTTGAAAATTATTTAGTAATATATAGCAAAAACCTTAAGTATGCTCATAACTTTTTTCCTACCTCCAATACTTTCTCCTAAAAGATCAATGGTTCAAAGATTTATGATCATATATGTTTTTGAAAACATTATTTGCAGTGAGGAATAATTGGAAATAATATAAATGCTCAGACATGGTTGTGACAGAGGAATATATTTTGTGTATTCACCATTTAGGCCACTTCAGGCAGAGAAAACAAAATATGACTCTGCGCAGAGCTTTACTGATATACATTGCAGTGCTTCCGGTTGAGTCAACCTGTGGGGGAGAAAGAGAAATTAAAAAAAAAAAAAATGAAAATCATTTTCCCAGCCTGTTTTATGGGGAAGAGACCTGTGTCCACAATAATCTATTTATGAATTATCATATCTACTGTTACTATTGAAAGCACTGCATACTTTTTTAGTACTTTTTCTCTCCCATTCTAACTTTAAAATCCTTGATGTTTTTAAGTGTCCTCCTTTTAGGGCCTAGTACAGTGCCAGGCACAAAAGTTTCCTCAAAAAATGCTTACTGAATATATTGGTTGAAAAAACAAAACAGTGGCTGTCTTAATAAAGCCAGGTTTTGTTAGGAGGATGCAATTGCAGCTTGTTAAATTTAACATCTTTTAAAATACTCTAATAATAGCTGAAACTATCTAAGAATGTTTATAAGCAATTCATGGCTGCTTATAGTTTAATAGTTTAACTTTTGAAAACATTGTCTACTAAACTACCTCAGACATTTAGAGGTAGCTATGAATTATTCTGAATTTTCTAATCTATGACCATGACTTAGATTTCAGAGTTTCCTTTGGGTTGACAGCAGGGTTTGTTTTTTTTTCAGTTTTTTAAAATTTTTAACTGAAACACATTGAGTACCCTAAACCAATCATTTAATGTTTTTGAAGTTGCTGCAATTACTTACTCCAAGAAATCTTGGTTCAATTTACAAAGAAAAAAATAAACAATAGTTTTTTTATTACCAATCAATGTCTGTAACCTGTTATTGTCATTTAAACCATATGGAAATATCTATTTGGAAAAATTAAAGCAAATTGTATATCTGGTACAGCAAAATGCTAATCATCCTAGTCAAAAGTTTAAATGATTTTTATTATTGAATGATAAACTATCTTTCAACAAATATTTTTAGATACAAAGCATTCGTTTCTTCCTTCATATTTGCTCTGGGACTTCTGTGATAGTACTCTCCTATGTGCTAGGCAAAATGCAGTTAATGCAAAGCCTTTCACTTATGCCACGGTCTAATTGGGGAGGCTCTATAAAATATTTTGCCTGAAGACAGTCATAAAGGGCTGCATCTGGGACTATCAATCCATTCCAATGAAAGGATTACAAATACTGCAGAGTATATTCTCACCCATCATTATGACAGATGCTAAGTGAGATAAAGACCACAACCTGTCTGGAGAATTCAAAATCCATCTATCTGAAGGTGGCAGGTTTTATTCCTCTCATTATTCAGCAGTGTAAACTGATTAGTTGGAGGCCCTATGACTGCCTATTTTTGTTGTGTCTTCTTGAACATGCATTTTCCATTCATTTTGCGTAGGTACGTTATTTTTCCTACGTACTACTAGACAACCTAACATTTTTTCTTCAAACTGATACAGAGTTCAGGAAATCTACTACATTAACATGACAGAGTTACATTCTTAAAAATGTGACAATTATCAGAACAATTAAATTTTCTGCTCAATAAAGTGCCACTCTTGTTTTCTCCAAAAGTTATTATTGAAAGAATTTCTTGTCTTCTTGTCTAATTTATTTTCTTATGCAGGCGCTCTGCCAAGGACAAGGCATAGAATATTAAAGGTGGAAGAGTTATAAAGTTAAGCATTTTGATATCCTTATGGAAGGGAAGGAAGGGCGATGAGGTTGCAAACAGGCTGAGAATTTGTTAAGGTCAGCCAGCTGCTCATTGATGGGGCTCTGTGGGATCTGAGAGCAGCCACTGGACTTCAATCCACTGTTCTATCTGCCAGACATGCTGGGCTGTTACAGTTCTGCCTGTGGATCAATTCCTTGCCTCTTTCCAGCTGCCTATCAGTACATGTGTGTGTGTGTACGTGTGTGTGCATGTTAGGTATTTATATATGTGTGAGTACACACAGAGAGACATGAATACATATGTACTTGCCTTAATATCTTGCCGGGTGTGGGTGTCAAAGACTTTAAGGAAATATCTTGTATACTTTCTAAAAAAAATACTGTTATTTTGAAATGACTTGTATTTAATCTTGCCTGAAGGGTTTGAAGTAAAGGGCACTGGATGACAGTGGTTTTTCCAGGAGAAAAGAGTCTAATAGGACATTTGAAAGAGTGGAACTAATCCCAACTTCAATTATCACCATTATTGATGTTAATAAAATTTGCAGGTGATAACAAATTAGGAAACAATGTAGACGCAAAGCCATTTCTAGAATGCAAAAGTTAAAATTAGATTAAATATTATAATTTATTATACAAAAAGTCTAAAATATAAAACAAATATCTTAATAATTAGGATATACAAATATTTCCTTTTTTCCATGTTGAGTATCTATTGAGTTTTCAGCAAATGAAATACAACAATATGAATATAACAATGTATCTGTAGTAATAGAGGTATACAAACTAACATAATAATAGGTACACAACATTGTTTAAAAAAGAAAAAAAGGCTTAAATGAGAACATTAATTGTCTGGCTCTCAAATTAGGAAACGCTGAATTATTAGAATCCACATAATATTTATGATATTTACACACACGCACAAAGACACAAACATATGCATGCATGCCCATGTGCACACACATAAACACATGCATATTTTCTTTTTATTTTGAAAAGTAACTAATGTACATTTGAAGTGCTTGGAAAATAAATGGCAAATACTTATGACATCCATTAAGAGAAAACTAACTAGAGTATCAAATAACATGACTGTAGGCATAAACTGCTTGTTTTTATTAATTATAGTCACTGTGCTTTTATATGACTTTATAGTCTACATAAATTTTCATATATTGTCTTGTTTGAGCATACCAACAGACCTGTGAGATTGGGCAGAAAGAAAGCTGAAAGTCACTGAAGTTAAGATATTGCATAGCTAGAAAGTGACAGAAATATTATATAAACCCAAATCGTCTACATTTCATGTTTTTTTCTGCTACATCAGTGTTTCCCCAGGTCTGTTCTCTGGACCAGCAGCATCAATATCATCCCAAAACTTGTTAAAGACGTAAATTGAGGGCTCTCATCTCAAACTCTGATGGTAGGGTTCAGCCATCTGTACTTTAAAAAGCTTTCTAGGTGATTCTGATACACACTCAAGTCTAATAACTGCTGTCTTATGAAATATTTACCCCTGCATCCAAATTTAGCCTATTCTCCTAAAGAAGCAGCAGAGGATGAAATTCAATCCAGTGTAATGCGTTTCAATATGTAATATGTTCCAATATAGAGTTGGTCTTCAAAACATTATGGTTTTTATTTTTCATCATTTGTATTATATAGCTTTTCTTACTTTTTTATTTCCAAAAATTTTGGGGTACAAATGTTTTTATTACATAGGTGGATGGTATCCTATACAAGACTTTTAAATATTTTGGAAACACTTATACTTTCACTACTGTAGCCATACTTTCCAAATTGAAAATCAGTGCATGTAGTACGAGGACAAAATAGAACACTGTAAGTGGAATTTTCTTGGAAAGCAGGTGTATTAATTTCCTATTTCTGCTATAACAAATTACCACAAACTTAGTGGCTAAAACAGCACAGATCTATTCTTTTACCATCCTGAAAGTCAGGAGTCTAAAATCAAGAGGCCAGTAGGTCTGTTCCTGCTGGAGGGTTGAAGGGGAGAATTCATGTCCTTGGCTTTTTCAGCTTCTAAAGTTGGCCTGCATTTCTTGGTTAGTAGCCTTTTCCTCAAATCCTTCCGACCACTTGCTTCTGTCATCATTATCATATATCTCCTACTACTAACTCTGATTCTGCTGCTTCCCTTTAATAAGAAGCTTTGTGATAATCCAGGAAAATCTCTCCATATCAACATTTTTAATTTAATTCCTTTTACCAGTAAAGTAACATGTTCATAGGTTCTAGGCATTGGGACTGAGACATCTTTGGGGTTGGGGAAGGGCATTATTCAGCCTGCCACCCTAGGGCAGGTGTGGTTGGTAATATTTGACAAAGATAATTCAGTGCCTTTTTGAAGACAGTATGTCTGAAGCAACAGAAACAAACAAACAAAAAATCCAATAGTTACAAATTAGAGATACTCAGTTTAAACTGATGATTGAAATATCTAATGATAAATAGACTCACATCGGTAGGCTAAGGAGCATCTCACTGTACTGTAATTATTTGTCTACTAGTCTGTCTTATTAAACTCTGAACACCTTTAAGGGACCATCTCACTTCCTTTAATAATTTTGCAATCCCTGAGCCCATCTCATTGCCTGACAACTAATAAAGACTTAGTAAAATTTAAATATCAATGTTACATAAGATGAAATTTTTCTAGTGAAAAAGTCTTTGAATTTTGGTAAAATAAATGTCATGACTATTAATCTTTGATTTATTTGCTTAAATTTTTGTCTTTTTTTAGTTTTTACAGATTTTGGTGCTTTTTTTGGAATAAGGAAAGTAATGAAATATCCTAGGTTTTTTAAGACTCAATAATGTGGAAGAGATATATTACACTAAGGCAGATGGAAAAAAAATAGAGCATAAAACTCAGAAGAGGTAAACCATGTATTATTAAGAAAAAAATCAGTTAGTATGCCAATTGAAAGTAGAATTCAGAATATGAGTCTTAACATATATATTTTAAAGCTATGGTGGTAAAAAGGAATATTGGGACTATATCAGAGTAAGATATAAACTTTTGCTCTGAAATTTATGTTGTTATGAGCAAACAACAATCAAATAAAGAAGAATATATCATTATTCTTCATTGTTAAAGATTTATTTGGAGTCATAGCAGATATCCATAAATTCTAACTCTCTCAAATTTAACACTAGGAATCTAAAGCCTGGAGATAATATGTACTCTGAATTATGTACAAATGAATAAATAAAAAACAACTGATTTATAGTAAACTTCCCAATTCAGATTAGTGGAAAAAGCAAAATTTCCCTGGCATTAACATTTTTTAAGTCTTTGCTATATTTTGTGAGATGATATAATGGCACAACAATATTTAAGACAGCAGTTTTTATTGCTCCTTTGTAGACCATTGTTCCGATAACTGTTTAGTAGTGCTGGCATCATAGGAAGAAAATTGTATACCTCAGCTGCTGTCCTCCCTGTGGCAGTAATGAAGTCCCTGTAGCAATCTAATTGTATCGACTTAGCAGGAAAGTGGAATTATAATTGACAATATAGAGCCAAGCAAATTGCACTATCAGAAAAGACATGCTGACTTAAGTCCTGTTGACATGAATGTCAAAAGTACTTTCTTTTTAATGGCTAACGTTTATTTTCTCTAAATAATTTAACTTTCAAACATAAAATTATGCAGGAATCTTCATGTTTTGAGTTAAAACTTTGAGTTTTATTTCTTACTCCCATACATTCATAGTGAAATGATTGAGAAATGCTGATGAATTTTATCAATATCCATTTATGCTAACATAATATTCATAAAATACAAATTCAAAGATGAGAAATAAATATTGAAATGCTTGCATCATAGAATTTTTTATTCTCTTTTGTGTATTGTTTATATTTTGAGGATAATAAATCTTTTCTATATTCTGAACTAGGTTTTAAAATATTTCTTGCACTTTTTCAATTAAGCTTTTTAAACTCAACTATTAGCAAACCTTGAATGTATAAAAGCTCTGGAAGTACGCATGATGACATGAAATATGAGATTAATAACATATTGATTCATTTATTTAAATGGAGCCTAGGGAATGTCAGTAAAACACAATGTTTAGTTTGTTAATAGACTTGGTTTGCAACAATCCCCCGAGGAGTCAAAGAAACATCTAATTCTCAAAAAAAAAAAAAAAAAAGGACCATAGAGCTTCAACATTATAGGAAGTTTATTTTATATTATTAAAATAATTGTACTCCTTTCAATTATTTATAGTCACTGTTTATCAAGAGAGAAAATAAAAGGCATTGAACAGTGCCTGAGTTTTATTAGATGACCCTGGTCACTTGTCCTGTTCCTCATTTACTATTGCACAACTTCGAACAAGTCTCTTGGAATCTCACTTTTATCTGGATATAATGATGACACAATATATATAATAAAAATTATATACATATTACGTATGTACTATGAAATATAGTGTGCCTATGTGTGTGTATATGTATATATGAAATTGTCTCTAGAAAGAATATACAACTGAATTGGAGATTTTAATGGTTTTGCCATGTGCTCTTCCATTTTCACAAAATACACTTTAAAACAAACCCTAGTCCCCATTTGCATTATAAAAAAACACAAAAAGAATAAAGACTATGTTAAAGAATAAAAGAAAGGATAAAAACATAATTTTAAGGGATGAGCATGATGATATATGTGAGCAAAATAATTTCTTGATTTTAATGTCTTCATGCTACAATGCTGTGCATACAATGAATGACAAAAAACAGTATTTCTTGACCAATTAAAATTTATTTTTTACATCTTTTCAAAAATCCTTCGTGAATTACCAAAATAGTAACAATTGCTCTCTCTTGAGCTCCTTCATCATTTTTTCTTAAACTCCTTTCTATGTGCTGAGGAATTGATTACTTCCCATCCTATATTATTCTTGTTTAATTATTCATCTTCTTTGCCCTACTAGATAGTAAGTAATTTAAATCTGATTCTTCTTGGATTCAAAGTATACGTAGCACAAGGTATTTGTTAAAGGAAGTAAAAATATAAAGATACTTGATTATTGTTGAGTGGTGGTACATTTTTACCAAAGAATGCTCTTTTCTATTTGGGAAGGCTGTTCTTCCTACATAACACATACAAAATAGTGAAGAAAGAAGGAAAACCCATTAACTAGCCAGATCAGTTGACTCAACTGCAGTGGTCAATGAGGTAGTCCATGTAACCATCAGACTGTTCTTAAAATGAGGTGAAAGGAATTACAAGGGTCAAGAAAGAATAGTAGACTAGAAGGTTGCCTTCAAATTTTATCAGTGCCAAATCCAGTTGAGTAAAGTGTGTAAGATTTCTTATTGTCCTCAATTTTCACAAATGTAAAATAAGAGAGATGGCTAATTTATTTCAAGATTTATTCATATATTATCTGCCTAGTAGAACAGTCTGTGCTGTATATTTTTCTATTCTTCTAATCTTTCTTTTGAATATTTACAGAGTTGTACCTCATTGGAAGAGCTACCTACATCCTTCCAAATTAAATGCAATTAATCCTACTTTGCATAATAATAATAAAGTCTGAGATTAGTCATACTTCTTCCTCAATTTTACAAATATGAAACCTGAAGTTTAAAGAGATCAAGTCATTTACTCAAGATTTCCCTTTGAAAGACTGGCTGAGCCAGTCTTGTTTAAAATTCAGTTTTGTCTGATTCCAAAACTATATTGCCTATATCTAGTATTATATATTTTTTTAGACATTTCTTTAGAATTCTAGTAAATTTGGTTGATATCATTATTAAATGAATTCTAACTCAATAGGTTATATATTAAAGTTTATATTTTTAGTAAATATTAACCATGCCAATCTGCATGCTATATACAATAAATTAATAATTTACATTACATTACTATTACATTAATAGTTTATTGTTTGCAACAATAAACATCGCATAATTGGTAGAGGAGTTAAAGAAAATGTGTATTTTAGTGATAGGCAAAAAAAATAAATAAAAGATAATTCATCATACCCATCACACATCAAACCAAATGTAAGGATCTCCAGTTACTTTTGACATGCTTTTCATGTCATAGTCAGGGGTAGTATCCCGATATAATTATTTCCCCTTAATTATGGACTAGAACTGAGGATGAGGGCTTCAAATCCTGCAGGATAAATTTAACTGATAACACTCTAAAAACAATAAATAATCCCATGTTATTGTAAGTCTTTTTAAAAAAAAACAGCCTTTACTGTCAATCTATTAAACTCATGGATCACATTTCTATTGAAATTTTACAAGGCAGTCACAATTCAGAGAGATGTAAACATTTCTGCTGTTTTCTTCATCCTTCCTAACTTTTTTCTTGTCTGTTATTTTCCTGTCTATTGCCATTTTCTCTTTTCTTTTCATCTCTTTACTTTATACATTTTTCTTGCCCAAGTAGTTCACACATTTCTATTTGCTCATGAAAATAATGTAGCCTCTGGTATTTGTATGACAAAAATGTTCTAGCACAAACTTTTAATTAGTAGACTAATTTGTCATTAATGTCTACTATTCTGATTATAAAATTATTCATTGAATAAAGAATTAAATCAAAGTTTCTATATCTCCACTTTAAAACATGATAGATTTATCTATATTATAAACTTTGAAATCTCTTGGTGGTATTAATTCAAGGAACTTCCTTATTGATTGTGCTCATCAGTGTTCTTTTGGCAACATTAAATCAGGTATACCATTTCCTGAAATCTTAAGTTTATGCAAATCTACTATGTTCAAGATAGACTAGGGCTTTTAGGAGATGGATGAGGCAGTTTCTTCTCTTCTGAGTAACTGACGGCCATTCCTGTAAAGTTTTATCATATTCCAATTTGTTGTGATAACATAGACACAAAATCCTTACTAAAACACCTGGAACAATTTGAATTCACCACCTTTAGCAAAATGTTTGAAATATACAAATGCAATTAATTCTGTATAAAAATTCACAATATTATCACCCAATTTCCTAAACACCCTTGTTTAAAGATGCCACTGAGAGTCACTGAGAAAGATGTGATCCATGAAGTATTCTATAAAATTGACAAAGGAGCAATGGATACCAATACAGGCTTGCCCAAAAAGTCAATTTATGACACAATACACTTGGTAAACCCAAAGAGAAAAACTACTCGCTGAACTATTTTAATATTTATTGTTCTGAGCAGGTAAACAAGAAAGTTTTTTTGTCAGTTTAATTTTATTTATTTATAAAATACACTTAGGATTGCATATCATTTAAAAATCAATGACCCTAAGACATCACCAAATTAATAAAATAGAGATGAAATATTAGATCTGCTTCCTATTAGATTGGGTGCATCTATTCTATTGATGGCTAAAGATTAAAGATTCACTGCTATAAGACGGTCACTCTGTGGCTAATTAACATAGCATGTGCTGTTAAAAAGTTAATAAGAAAAGATAAACAAGTTGCTGGCATGTATTAAAATGGATTTGTCCACGATGCTAAGTAACTAAAAGGTCTGCTATTGTGGCAATTATCAGAAGTGAAACTGATGAATTGCCTGTTTGATATTTTGAAAAGTCTTCCGGATTTATAAAAGTCTTCTGGATTTATAAACTGAGCACAGATTGCTTTTACCTCCATCCTTGCTATGGTTGCTTTTTTTTTTTTTAACTCCAAATGCAAGTCTAAGTAATTTTAACATATTCATGGCATGCATGGCATATTGTTTTTTGTTGTTTTATTAATTGTAAAAGTTTATTTTTTAAAGGTGAGGATGTGGAGAAAGGCTATGAGATTTTGAAAAATTTGGCTATATCCTCTGTTAAAACTTGATTTCAACTCTCATCATTTAGCAGTTGTGTAAATCTCATTATGTAATGAGAAAATTTTATATGACACATATATAAAATATATATTACAGGCTGCATATATGAAGTATTTAACACTATGCCTACCTTTAATAGTTGCTCCCTCAGTTGTAAAATAAATGAATAATAAAAATCAAAAATAAAGTGACAATTGAAAAATAAAAACATTTTTCAAAAGGAGATATACAAATGGCCAATAAACATGAATAGATGCTCAACATCACTAATCATCAGGGAAATGCAAATTAAAACCATAATGAGATACCACCTTACCCCTGTCAGAATGGCATTATTAAAAAGTCAAAAAACAATAGATGTTGGCATGGATGTGGTGAAAAGAGAATGCTTATACACTTTGGTGGGAATGTAAATTAGTACAACCTCTATGGAAAACAATATGGAGATTCCTCAAAGAACTAAAAGTAGACCTACCATTTGATCGAGCAATCCCACTGCTGGGTATCTACCTAAAGGAAAAGAAGTCATTTTATCACAAAGACACCTGCACTCATGTTTATTGCAGCACAATTCACAATTGCAAAGATATGGAATCAACCTAAGTGTCCAGCTGATGAGTGGATAAAGACAATGTGAGATAGATATATACACACAGACACACACACATATATGTATATACACACACATATATGTATACACACACACATATATATACACACACACACATACACACACTATGGAATACCACTCAGCCATAAAAAATAATGAAATAATGTCTTTTGCGGCAACTTGGATGGAACTGGAGGCCATTATCCTAAGTGAAGTATCTCAGGAATGGAAAAACTAATACTGCATATTCTCACTTATAAGTGGGAACTAATCAGTGGGTATACTTGTTCATACAAATTGGTATAGTGGACATTGGAGACTCAGAAGGGAGAAGGGTGGGAAGAGGGTGAGGGATGAAAAATTACCTATTGGGTACAATATACACTATTAGGATGATGAGTACACTAAAAGCCCTGACTTCACCACTATACAATTCATCCATGTAACAAAAAAACAAAACAGACAAACAACAACAAAAAAAACCTCTTATTCCCTAAATCTATTGAAATAAAAAAAAATTGATATTCTAAATGCTGTATTTTAATGAATTTTTTCTACAAAATGACATGACCTTACATGATTTGTAATTTAGGTGATCACCACCACCAAACAACTTTATTAATCTGTCAAAATTTCTTCTTTTTTTTATTATGTCCCATCTCAGTAGATTTGAGGAATTGGCTGAGAAAACTGGAAAAATTATAAATAATTTACAAATAATATTGTACATAATGTGTAAAATATAGATATTTAACAAAATAAATTAAAGTGATACACAATACTTCTCTAATACAACTGTTGTCATCCACTTAAATATACCATTTTGACCATGATTAATGTGGTCAAAATTTCTCAGACTTTTCTGAGGTGTTTCATTGAATAATTTTGCTTTGCCTAACAATGCATCATTTTGCATTTCTGAGGACTTATTTGTATTTAATTAGTCTGATAGTATTGTTTTTAGTAAAAAATGGTTAAAATGAAAATATTTAAAATTAATAAGTCAAAGTATATTTTATTTATGTAGCATACATTTCAAATTATAATTTAATGAGTATGATATGAAATCTCCTATAACTGCTGTAAGGCAGAATTATTCTCAGCTACAGGAATAGTTAACATGATTAAGTAGGTAGCTGTACTTTTAACTTTGTATTGCTGGATGATTTCTTTTGAATAAAATAATCTTTATGTAATTGCCTCCTATTCTTTTTTATCTACTTTTGGAGATCTAAAGCCACTAGGTGACTTATTTGGATTTTATTCGTTTTATGGACAATTGGAAATAAAAGCAAGCATGTGGTTAACTTCACTATTGCGTGATTGACTGAAGGTGATTTAAATTTTCTTCTTGGAATATTCATGGTTTGCTAAGATCCAGAATTGCTAAACAGCTCTTACAGCTTGGTTAAAAGCATTTCTTTGTAAATTAATGAATCATAAAAAAAATTATTTACCAAAAACTTTTTTCAAAATTTTTTAAAACCCTCATTATTTTATTCTAATCCACTTATTGATAAATATGACTCTGATTTCTAAGAAATCAAGTTGCACTACTCAATTTTTTTTCTATGTAAATACGGTTTTGTTTCTACTATCACTTATTTGGTATTTATTTGTTTTATTTATTTATTTATTTATTCATACTAACATTATCCTCTAAGTATTTCCCTTAATGTTTTTCTTCAGATAATTATCATAAGAAGGTTTTCAATATACTGGGTAGGCTTACAATCTCTAATTTCTACCTTAACTGTTAGTGTTTTTAAAGATTTCTATTATTAGAACTCTTCTTTTTAAAGTATTATTGACTTTTTTAAACTTCCAAAATGGTTTTCTTAAAACTTGTTCATAATAGAAAATAGCACTTAATTCTATTGATGTTAGTGTTGATATTCAAAATTATTATGATAGATAAGATTTCTATTTTCAAAATAATTGCTCTATATATTCTTGTTTTAATGTTTACCCTTCTCAATATTTGACTGCTCTTGACTTTCCCTTCCATGGCTTAACTGAGCATTCTGCATTTGTGATATTTTATTAAGTCCATCTTTCTCCAGGACCTTTTCTTCATACGTTCTTTGTGTTTGGAAGCAGTAAAATGGGCTATGCATGAATAAACGTTCAGCCAAATGGACCTGCAGTACTTCAAAACCACTCATGATTAACTGCTCCTTAAATCATTTCAGCAGACAACCACAGTACTTCCTAGAACAAAAATACTAATCACAGACCATAGCACTCTCTGGTACATATCACATCTGCTTAGACTCAGGGGAACTTGTAATGACTTTGCAGTCTGTTTATCTAAATGCAGAACCACACTTAACCTAGATATGCAAAAAGAAACCAAGAGAAAAATATTGTGATTCCTACGGACACAAAATCCCTGTATTTATGGCAGTATCATATGCCACTCTCTAAGCCTCAACTAATTTTCTTTGTCCAAAATTCTCACTAATCAAAATGCCTCAAAGGAAAGAATAGTGGGGTAATTTAACAAAACTGAAGACATAGGACATGAAGGTAATAAGTAAGTAACTGCTAGAAATATATCGTTCCCCAAATCTGCATATTCTCATACTGCCATACTCAATATAATTTCCCAAAAGTTTCACCAACTTTAATAATGTAAAGAATCGGTGAAGTAATTCTATCTCAACCCAATTTAAGGGACTGATACTACTTCACTTGATTCAGAAAAAGCTGTGCAAGATACAAGGCTTGAGAGAAGGAGTCTTAAGAGTATTGAATGTGGGTCATCCGTTCAGGATTGAATTAGAAAGGAAGATGAGACTGTGGTTAGGGTCTCTGTTATGTTAATTTACATGCATGTGCCATTTCAGTTTGTGTTTCATAAGTATTTAAACATATTTAAACACATTTGTTCCTTTGTATGTTGATGGAGTGACTTATTCAGTAAAGTATTCCACACTTGAGATCACTTTGGTAATACTAGTTGTTATCATTTTAGCTAATAGAATATTAATAAAAAATGAGAAGTTGGCCCAAAATCTAAATACTCTCTTTGCTATTTCTGTTGCTGGGAATTAAACCAAAATTAATTATTTAAACATTTACTGCAAGCTTGCTATATGTAAATAATGATATTGCTAGCAGTGGGGATAGGGGCAAAGACTATTTAATTGTGGATATTAAATCTAATAACCTTTTCAAAATGTAGAGAACATATCCTTTGTAGATCCCAAAGTAAATGGTAGAATAAGAAAAGAGTGATCCATGCAAAAAAAAATCATAGATTTTCAACAATTAAAATTAACTCAATCGTGATAAATTCACAAATCAGATATTATTTAGTAAAGATTAAGTTTCACATATCCGATTTGTATACAGAGAGATAAAGTCTTCATGACTATTGCTAGACACCAGGATTTTTCTTTTATGGACTAATGAGTCCCAATTTTATTCCTCTTTATTCATGAATCATTTTCAAGCAATTCACGAAAATTACAACTCATCTACTTCCTTATTCATTATTGAATTTTCTAAAATTGACCTCAGAGGGTCTCCTAGAATTCATCAACCATTTTGACACTCATACATATTAATCTTAACTCTAATTAAATTGTATTCACTTTTTCGAAGTGTTCCAAACTACTTTTGAGTGGAGCAATAATATATAATCTCTTTCAAAATTCTATTAATAGAAGAATAATTCTGATATGTTATTTAGTCATGTGAACAGAGAAAATGTGCAGCCACATTATAGTCAGCACCCAAATCCAGGGAGCAGGTGGGGGAACTAGAGGACAGGGAGAGTCTGTGCTCCAGAGCGGGCCGGCCTGCTGCTAACTGGTGGGGAAGGCTGAGGAGGCCTAGGTGTGGCTTGGGGAAAGGGTACATATAAGACAGTGTCTAGATACAACTTAACACCTGGTTCAGTCCAGTGATGGCTATAGATGAGTTCTATTTTCATCAGTCCTTGGCCGTTTCTCTTTCTATTAACAAAATCTGTGTGTATTTCCAAAATATATATTGCCCATACCCAAAATTTGATAAAATAGGTATCGATGATCAAGGTGGAGTGTAAGGAAAAGTGTGCAAGGACTGGGAAAGTCTGCCATGATTTTCTGGCCCCCTCTGTACTGTACTGTTCACTATATTGCAGTGCATGCTAAGGTCATTCTACCGAAATTAGGAACAGAATATTAAAAATGATTATACTCTTTCATCCATTTCCTCATTTCCTCAATAAATGTTTATTTAACACTTACACGGTCCAGACTCTGTTTGGCCCTGGAAATAAGTAAGTGAATAAAATATGACCAATCAGTAAAACATGGCCTGATTGATGGCAATGGACACAGAATTTCACTGGATTCATGAAATTCAGATAAAACTGTGTATACATTACTTTACTGTGAGCAGACTGGAAGGGTGAATGTTGACTATCTTTCCAATTTATTATTGAAAATGGTATGTTTCTTCTTTCTTATTTTAATGGATATAAAATAATTAGTTGTGGGGTTAATTTGATGATGTTGAAGATAAGTGAGATCAAATACAAATTGAGATATGTATGTTATATATGTATTACAGCAGGAAAATAGTAGTAAGTTGTTTTTAGTGAATATTCCTATTGTTATTGAGTGCGTACTAAATCCTTATAGCACGATAGGCTTGTTTGTTGAATTAATGACTGTTTCTCAAACACACTTAACATGGTTTACAGGTTTTTCACATTAGTTTAGTAATCTAGTCCTCATTTAAATATCTCTTTCGGGAATCAGAAAATCTTAGTCAAAAAATGCATGTTTCAGTTATTTTTAATAGAGTAAACATAAATTATGAAAATCCTCATTACTTAGTTTCACGGAGTGCTTTTTTTGGTGAAGATGCTTTAAATGAACGTCCTCACGGGTAATCAAATGAGCATGAATGATTCACCATTTTCCATCCTTCACATGTTCTTCTTACAATGAGAGGACTGCAGTGCTCTCTTATTTGTATCACTAAACTCGAAAGTAGGGAAGGATGCCTCACGTGTTGAACAAGCTACAGCCACCTCACCCTTGGTGCGTGCATCTGCTTGTGTTTAAAACACAATGCTTCTTCCACTGATGTTGAGTTCTATCCAAGGAAGTTGCAACAATCTGTATCTTACTGCTTTCTAATCTGTTAGATTAAAAAGATTGTAAAGGGCAGGTGCATGAAAGAATGCCTATGACTTTACCAAAGCGTCTCCAGGTCACTGTTTCCAGGACACTGCCTGTTGTAATCCTTCTATCAGAGAGAAAATCAATTCTCAGAAGAATTTCATTCAAGTTCAATTTTACCATTTTTCTTATGTGAAGCTGAATAGTAAATGTTTCATTCTGCATTAATTCAGTCAACTTTTATGTAAATCTTACCCCTACTACGTATTACTTCATTACGCTATTTGACTCCCCTTGTCATTCAGAACCTGGGTCCTCACACTTCTTCTTGGCTTGATTCCAAAATTCAATTTTCTTTTCCTCTTAGAAGGCTCAGTTTAGAATAGATTTTCTTCATGGAACAATGATAAACAATATTGACCGCTCACCATTTTTTCCCTCACAGTTTTCACTTTACATTGTTTATATGTTTCAATATATGGACATAGAAGGCCCACAACAAACCCTGGAAGATTTTCATTGCTCTCATTTTGTAGGAAAGGTACCTAGAGCACTAATTTCATGTCCAAGTTAACACACAGAAAGAAATTACTGTCCTGAAATACACTTACTTTTGCATTGCTTTTATAATTGCATTTCTTATGCATGTGAGCATAACCTACATGTACACAGATAATGTATATGCATATGTTGATAGTATTGCTTGTTATGTTATTTAACATAATTTTTGTGATCTATGAGTGTCAATACATGTAAATACAATTCAATTCATTTTAATTGCTCTGTGCTAGTTTACTCTTTAAATATACCAAAATTTATATGTTTCTCTATTAAAGGACATTTATGTTTTCCACAATATTTTACTATTACAGAAATATCCTTGGCCATTTTTTTTAATAAGTGCTGGGGTTTCTGTAATATGGAAGTCTGGGATATAGGGTATGGATATTTTCAGCTTAACAGACATTTTCCTTATTTCTCTCCAAAGTGGTGATACCAATTCTTATGTTACAAGCAGTTTTTGAGAATTATGGTTTTACCTTATTGGTTCCCAACACTTGGTATTTTCAGTCAATTCAAATTAATCATACATATAGGTCTATCTCTGGCATCTCTATTATATTCCAGTGGTCTGTTTATCTACCCCTGAATCAGGAATATCTGTTATAACATAGCTTTATTACAAATCTTGACATCTGGTAAGGTAAACACTGATCTTACTCTTTCAAAATTGTTTATTCTCCACCCTTTCCTAATGAATATAAATTTGTTTTCATTTTGAAGCAAAAATTAGTTTAGTGTCATTCAAGATTAGAAAAATAATTCAGTGGGATGATAAGGGTGAAACCATATTCTGAGAAAGCAAAATTATTTTCTGAGAATATAGCCACAAATGATCCTCTTTTATTGAAAATCATACTTTTATTATAACATAATTTTAATTATTTTCATTTCTTCTTGTGTTTTTTATATGTCATTCTCAAAAAATTGTTTCACATTTTTCCTGTGTTGCTCAATTTCTCCACATCTACATAACAAATTTTGTATTCCATTTTTCTTGTTTTTTCTTTGCCTAAAATGCCACTGTAGGGGGAGAAATAGGGTGATTCCTTTCCTCTCCATTGTAAGGGTCATGGCCAACCTCTCTATAATGAAAAATAAGTTAACATTTAGTTCTGCTCTGATCTTGGTTGTGTCTTTTCTTCTGCTGGGATTAGGGTTGGTTTGCTCTTCCTTTTCCATTTCCTTGAGATGATTCATTAGTTTACTGATTTGTGACCTTTCTGTCTTTTGGATATGGGCATTTAAGGTGATAAGTTTTCCTCTCAGGACTGCTTTTGCTGTATTCCACAGATTTTGATAACTTGTTTTCCCCTTATCATTTAGTTCAAAGAATCTTTTGATTTCCATGTGAATCTCCTCCTTCACCCATAGTCATTCAGCAATAGATTGTTTAATTTCCATGTTTTTGGATAGAGATGTGTGTTTCTGTTGGAATTGATTTCTAATTTTATTCCACTGTGGTCTGAAAAGATACATGGTATGATTTCTACTTTTTTAAATTTTTTGAGACCTGTTTTGTGGCCTAGGATGTGATCAATTTTAGAGAAAGTTCCATGAGCTGATAAGAAGAACATATGTTCAGTGTTATTTGGGTGGAGTGTTCTGTAGACGTCTGTTAGGCCCAAGTGTTCTAGAGTCCTGTTTAGGTCCATTGCTTCTTTGCTTATTTTCTGTCTGGAGAATCTGTCCAGTACTATCAGTGGGGTGTTGAAGTCCCTAGCTATTATGGCATTGCTATTTATTTTGTAGTCTAGATCTAGTAGTATTTGCTTTATGTATCTGGGTGCTCCTTTGTTGGGTGCATAAATATTTAGGATTGTTAAGTCTTCATGTAGGATTTTTCCCTTCATCACTATATAGTGACCATCCTTGTCTTTCTTTACTTTTGTTGCTTTAAAGTTTATGATATCTGATATAAGATTGGCTACACCAGCTTTATTTTTGTTTCCATTTACCTGGAAAATTGTATGCCATCCCTTCACCTTGAGTCTGAATGAGTCCTTGTGTGTAAGATGTGTTTCCTGGAGACCGCAGATACTTGGCTTGTATTTTTGTATCCATTCAGCCAGCCTGTGTCTCTTTAATGGGCAATTCAAGCCATTCACATTTATTGAGAGAATTGATATTTGGGAACAAAAGAACTATACAGAAGATTAATAAAACAAAAAGTTGGTTCTTTGAAAAGATAAACAAAATAGACAGGCCACTTACTAGATTGACCAGAAGCAGAAAGGAAAGGACCTTCATAAGCTCAGTTGGAAATGAAAAAGGAGAGGTCACAACTGATTTGAATACTGTAAATATTTCTATGCCCCAAAACATGAAAACATGGAGGAAATGGACAAATTCTTAGAAACACACAACCTCTCTAGGCTGAATCAGGAAGATATAGAATTCCTAAACAGACCAATATCAAGCACTGAAATTGAAGCAGTAATAAAAATCTTCCAATAAAAAAAAGTCCTAGACCAGATGGGTTCATGCCTGAATTCTAACAAGCCTACAAAGAAGAACCAGTACCTACACTGCAGAAATTATTCCATAACATCAAGAAGAATGGACTCCTCCCAAACTCATTCTACAAAGCCAGTATCACCTTGATACCAAAGCCAGGAAAGAACACAACAAAAAAAGAAAATTACAGAGCAATATCCCTTATGAATATAGATGCAAACATTCTCAATAAAATCCTAGCAAACCAAATTCAAATGCACATCAAAAAATAATTCATCACGATCAGGTGGGCTTAATCCCTGACATATAGGGGTGGTTCAACATATGCAAATCTATAAATGTAATTCACCATATAAATAAAAGCAAAAACAAAGACCATATGATCCTCTCAATAGATGCAGAAAAGGCTTTTGACAAAATTCAGCACCCTTTTATGATAAGAACTCTTAACAATATAGGCATAGATGGCTCATACCTCAAAATTATTAAAGCCATATATGATGAACCCACACCCAATATCATACTGAATTGTGAAAAATTGAAAGCATTCCCCTAAAAACTGGAACCAGACAAGGATGCCCACTATCTCCACTTCTATTCAACATAGTGCTGGAAGTCCTTGCCAGAGCAATCAGACAAGAGAGAGGAATCAGGGGTGTCCAAATGGGGGAAGAAGAGACCAAACATTCACTGTAGCTGACGATATGATATTATATCTAGAAAACCCCAAAGATTCAACCAAGAGACTCCTGAATTGACAAATGTATTCAACAAAGTCTCAGGATACAAAATCAATGCACACAAATCAGTAGCCTTCATATATGCCAATAACAGTCGAGCTGAGAAACAAATCAAAGACATAATACCTTTCACAACAACACCAAAGAAAATTAAATATTTAGGAACATATTTAACTAAGGAGGTGAGAGACCTATATAGAAAGCACTACAAAACACTGAGAAAAGAAATTGCAGAGGATGTAAACAGGTGGAAAACCCTGTGATGCTCTTGCATCAGTAGAATCAACATTGTTAAAATGTCTATACCACCTAAAGTGATCAAGAGAATCAATGCAATCCCTATAAAAATACCAACATCCTTTTTTGCAGGTCTAGGAAAAAGAATTCTACGCTTCATGTGGAACCAGAGAAGACCCCATCTAGCGAAAGCAACCTTAAGCAAAAAGAACAAATTGGGAGGCATCAATCTGCCAGACTTCAAACTATACTACAAGGCTATAGTAACCAAAACAGCATGATACTTGAACAAGAACAGAGACATAGACCAATGGAACAGGACTGAGAATGCATATATAAAACCATTCTCATACTGTCATCTGATCTTTGAAAAAGTAGACAAAAACATACACTGGGGAAAAGAATCCCTGTTCAATAAATGCTGCTGGGAAAATTGGATAGCCACACGTAGAAGACTGAAACTAGATCCACATCTCTCACCTCTCACAAAAATTAACTCATGATGGATAACACACTTAAACCTAAGACATGAAACCATAAGAATTCTATAAGAAAATGTTGTAAAAACTCTCACAGACATTGGACTAGGCAAAGAATTTATGAAGAAGACCCCCAAACCAATCACAACAGCAATAAAAATAAATAAATGGGACCTGATCAAATTAAAAAGCTTCTGCACAGCCAAGGAAACTATCACTAGAGTGAACAGACAACCTACAGAATGGGAGAAAATATTTGTATGCTATACATCTGATAAAGGGCTGATAACCAGAATCTACACAGAACTTGGGAAAATCAACAAGAAAAAATCAAACAACCCCATTAAAATAATGGGCAAAGGACATAAACAGATACTTTTCAAAAGAAGACAGAATAATGGCCAACAAACATATAAAAAATTGCTCAACTTCTCTAATCATCAGAGAAATGCAAATCAAACCACAATGAGGTATCACTTAACTCCAGTGAGATTGGCTCATATCAAAGAGTCCCAAAACAACAAATGTTGGTGGGGATGTGGACAGATAGGAACACTCATACACTGCTGGTGGGACTGCAAATTAGTACAATCTCTATGGAAAGTAATATGGATATACCTCAAAGAACTAAAAGTAGAACTATCATTTGATCCAGCAATCCCACTACTGGGTATTCACCCAAAGGAAAAAAAGACATTCCATGATAAAGACATCTGCATGTGAATGTTTATAGCAGCACAATTCACAGTTGCAAAGATGTGGAAACAACCCAGGTGCCCATTAATACACAAGTGGATTAATAAAATGTGGTATATGTATACCATGTAGTATTACTCAGCCATAAAAATCAACAGTGAATTAACACATCTGGTATTAACCTGGATGGAGCTAGAGCCCATTCTTCGAAGCGAAGTATCACAAGGATGGAAAAACAAGCACCACTGGTACTCACCATCAAGTTGGTACTAACTGATCAATATTTACATGCACGCATGGAAATAATATTCATCAGGGGTTGGGCAGGTGGGATTGGGGTGAAGGAAAACTCACACCTAATGGGTGTGGAGCACACGGTTTGGGGGATGTCCACAATTGTAGCTCTGACTTGGGCAGTGCATAGGCAATATATGGAACCAAAGTGTTTGTACACCCATAATCTTCTGAAATAAAAAAAAATAGATTAACAAAATAAAAGCATAACAAATTTATTTGATCATAGTTTTATGTGAAATGGGAGCCTTCATATTAAAGACACAAAGATATAGGGTAAGCTGTCTGATTTTATGCTTAGGTTTGATGAAGCAGGGACAGAAGTGTAGAAATGTGATTGGACAAAAAGGGATGAGATGATGGTAATAGACTTAGTAGGGGAAACTAGGAAGGCCTCCCTCTTCAGATTCTTCTTGGTCTCTCTGTTGCAGTATTTCTTCTTCCTTGGGGTGGGGTAGAACCCCTCTGGAATAAGGATCTTAATTTCTTTATGGCCAGCTGTTACACAGAAAGGTGGGAGAAAGTTAGAGTAATCTTTTTAGGTGTCTGGCTTTAGGGAAAAGGAGTTTCTGTGACCCAGCTTGGGGAAGAAGAATTCTATTTTCAATGGCTTGCCTCAGGGCAGGATGAGGGGCAAGAGACAGGAATGCAGGGGAAGGTCAGAGAGAAACTTTGCTTCTGAGGCTGCTTCTGAGGCCTTCATTTTGGGGTATTGTTTTCTGAGCCCTTTTACCACCATCTTGATTTATTCTTTATTTATTATAATCTTAAAGGTTATATGAAGCCTGTATCAATGCTTCTGTGAAGGCACCTGATCACCTACCCAGAGAGTGATCATTCACTTCATCAAATTCCTAGAGCATCTATTACTTACATGGAGATTATTAAAAGTGCTTGGACTGCTGCTAGGGAACTGATAGCTCCCTGGAGTTTCAAAAACTAAGCATCCTTCTAACCCTCTCTATAGTGTATGCATGTATCCTCAGTGTTCATTTCCTTATGGGCATACAGCACCTAACTCCATGCTACAGTTCGAGAGAAATCACTTTCTTAAGAGTTAGGACATTTAATTTCCTGACAGCCTAATCAGAAAATTATTGTATTTCTTATTTATAGTGTTTGCCAAACATTAATCAATTCCTGCAAGCTTCATGATTTTCTTCATATTCATATACCACTTATACTATTTGTTGAATATTTTTCTTCGGATTAACTCACTACTTCTATTTAAGTAAATGTATTTTTGAAGAAAATTTTACGCTGATGCAGTAGATTAGAAATCAGTTTCACCTGCCCTAAGGTAACAGGAAAGGTAAATAAAGTGAAAATTTCAAAAGTTATTATATTCCAACAAGAAAGATACTGTTTGCCTGAAAATTTCTCTAATACTTCTTTTTTTGTGGGGGGGGAGGTAAGAGAAATTAGAAATGTACTTAATAGCACAAAAGAGACTTGCTACATGAAATGCTAAGAAAGCTTGGAAGGAAATATAAAAGGGAATAGATATCTCTTTATGTAAATCAAAGCTGTTTCGTTTTGTGCCTATTTGCTATCTTGATTGATTATATTTACCACTTAAAATAATTTTCTTACCACCAGTAGTACAAATCTCACATTTGGCGAAACACAAATTACAATAATTTGTATATTTATTTATGGATATTAGATCTATAACTCCTGAAAATTAGAGACAATATAGTATATATTGTAGTATTTTAAATGTTTTGAATGTAGTAATTATTTAGTAAATATTTGCTGGGGAAGTAATGCGGCCTAGTTAAGGAGTGAAAAACATCAACAATAACTCCCATGTTAATCTACAGACCTGAATCCAAAAGTCTGGTTTTTATTCATTTGTGGGACTTTGAGTATGTTAAAGTTTTGATGCTTCAGACTGTTAATTGCTAAAAGAGGATTTGTGATACTCCCTTTTATCAAGTGGTGTTGATAAATGAAGGAAATAATTTATGCAAAGGGATCGCTTACGGCTTTGCCCACAGGCTGTGTAGGGTCTGACCAAGAAAGTGAGTTTGGGAATCAAAAGGCTCTTTTCTCTTCTGCCCCTATCAGCTCTGCCCCTATTAGCTCTTGGAGAAATTTCTTAACCTCTCGGGGTCTCATTTTTCTTAACTTATAAAAAAGAATAATAATGAACGTAATAATATGAGCTTTGCTCTCTAGGTTGGGTAAGGATTAAATGAATTACCACCTGTGTGGCATTAGTATCTGGCACCTGGTAATCTCATGTGATTGTTTGCTGTTAATCTTATTATCATTCTTAATTCTCTAACTTCCCCTTGAATGATGGATCATTCAGTTTTAAAATGTGCAGTTCTGGAAAAGATTCCTTTCTAGTTTGTTTAGAAGATTATTTGGGTGGGTGTGAGTAAAAATAAATTACTTCATTTTGCTTCATTTTCAGATTAAATAGGAACACTTAGTCTTTTAGTTCAGGAATATAAAAAATGTAAGCTTGGCATTAACATATCTGGTAGGGAACAGTGAAATACTGCTAACACAAAATGATGTAAGATAGTATCAGAACATGAACTAATGTATTTCAACTTAATAATGTACCATGGAAATAATCTAGTGAATAAGCGCTTTTTAATTCATCCTTAAATCCATCTGCTGTTTCAAATGAATTTTAATATGTGAATTTCCACTCTTTCAAATTATATTTTTAAGTGTTTCAAACAAATAGGTAATTTTTATTATTATTTCCTTTCCTATTCATTCCAAACTACCTTTTCTAAAGTAATGTGCACAATATGCAAATAATATAAATAAAATACATAAATGAATAACAAACGAATATCAAGGATCACATTGGCTGTTAATATTTTCAATTATTCTCAGAATCAGCAATTGGCATACTTCTAAACAATTTTTTTTATATGTATCTAGTCAAATTCCCTCAATATTTGTACTGTTTCTTAATCTTAAGATGGGTACTTTTAAACCAGTTAAATGCAATGTACAAAGGTCATCAATTTATAACATGCTCAAGGCCTTTTCAGATCACTAAGTAGAAGCCAGAATTAAGTATTGTGACCTGGAATGTAAATCTCTAGGTCTCTGGAGAAAATACACTTTTACAAATAAATAATTTTTTAAAATGCACTCTAAAGAGCTGATTCTAAATTCTTTCAGTTATACATTGAGAGAATTTGGAATCAAGTCTTCTATGCAAAGCTTTGGAGAAAGTGCTCTGGTTACCACACAGAGTAGCAACAGGGATGGTCAGATGGGAATACTACAGCCAGATCTGTGCACTGAGCTAATTTCCTGCCCCAGGTGGACCAGTGTCCTACAAACAGGGATTTCTTGGTTTGGTTACAGCGAAATCCTGTTTTCACATAGGGAAACATTTTTAATCACTTCTTATCACTTCTATCCATTTCAAATATACTAACCAACTGAAAGTTCTTTTCAACTGCAAACTATTGAATCAAAATAAAACAAAATTCTTTAAAAGCTCATGGAAGGCTGGGCGCGGTGGCTCACACCTGTAATCCTAGCACTCTGGGAGGCCGAGGCGGGAGGATCACTTAAGCTCAAGAGTTCAAGACCAGCCTGAGCAAGAGCGAGACCCCGTCTTTAAAAAAAAAAAAAAGAAAAAGAAAAAATAAATAAAAAAAAAGAAAGAAAAGAAAAAATAAATAAAAGCTCATGGAAATAGGTAAGAGGCCAACAGGAGTTGAAAGTGGGTTCTATGAGATACCCTCTTATGTTATTCAAATTGCATATTTTTATTTAAATTGCATATTTTTCTCTATTTGTTATCGACAAACAATTGAATACATAGTTGTATTATATTTCCAAATTCTGTAGGTATGTATTTTTCATCATTATTCCCTGATTTAAATTTTTAAAAATCCAAAATAGCAAAACTATGAATTTTTTTCAGAAATTCTAAATATTATATAATTTTTCATAGAAAATATATTCATTGACGTGTGATTGAGAGAAAAAGGAAAATCTTTGTGTACCAATACTTATTTATATTTTAGATAAGCTGTTACACATTATTTCATTTAATCTCTGCATGAGTTTCTAAAGTAGATGAATTTGCCCTTGAACAAGGAAAGAACTCAGAACAAATGCTTAGGGTGAACATAAATAGTATGTGGTATGAAGAATGTTGAAATTTATGACTTCATGAATCCCACCCTCTGACCATCACACCTTATATTCTTGTTGAAGACACACCTCTAAAATGAGGGAGAAATGACAAAGTCATTCAATCAGATCTTACTGAATACTTGCTTAGTGCCTAACAACCTCATTGGACAAATAGATGCTACAGAATGATTTGTTTATGCAATAAATGTTATTTAGCATCTACTTGTTCTACTTGAGGGAGTTATAGCAGTAAACAACCCAAAGTCCCTGTCCTCTCGTGGCTTCTGTGTTAATGGAAATGACAGAAAATAAACAGATGAATATTTACTTTAATGCTAGGTGAAGATAACTAGTATGAAAAAAATTAATCAGGAAGAGGGAAATAATGAGGGATGGAGGGAGGGTTGCTATGCTATTTTATATGAGGCAGTTCTGGAAGGCCTGCTTGAAAAAATAATGTTGAGTAAAAAACAAACTTTCCAATGCTCCATGCGATCCAGCCTCTCCTCACTTCTCTGACCGCATGTCCACATTTGATTTCTCTGCTCCAGCTGTACCTGCCTTCCCACTAGATCCAGAACAAGTACTTTCGCCTCCATTTGAAGTGCTCTTGTCCCTGATGGATGCACACTTAGCTCCCTTACTCATGTCCTCCTGGACTTCACACAAAGCTTCGGTTTTCAATGAGGCCTTAAAAGGCTACCCTATCTAAATCACAACACACATTTTCATTATCCTCCTTCCTTGGCATTATTTAGCTCCTCATCACCATCTCACATACTGTATGTTGCATTTATTTTTCTTGACGTGGATTTTTTTGTTTGTTGACATCACTGCTCTATTCATAGCTTGTAGAGGTGCCTTGTGAGCGAAAGCGCTAAACCAACTTTTGTTTAATATATGAATAAACATGATGATATTTATGTTTTGGGAATGTTTCTTGAAGCTAAGGAATAGAAGCAGGAAATCAGGCAGAAGTCGGAAACCTGTAAAATAATTTTGCTGTAACAGGATAAATCCTGAAACAGAATGGTGATGATGAGGACTGATACAGACAGATGTATGCGAAAAGTATGAGAAATAAAGAATGATGGAGCGGGTTGCCCCCAAAAAGGGATATAGGATCTAAGCATCAATAAAAGTATTAGATTTTAAGCTGTAACAACTTAAAATACTGTGCCACTACCAATAGAATCAGAGACATCATGATGATTAAGTAGTTCAAGTTCATATATTATATTGAATTAGGAGAAGGCTCCTGATTTAGAGTACTACTGATTCAGACCTCGGGCTTACGTTTGAAGTTAGAATTAGAGATATGTATTCAATGATCATTGTCTCAAAATGCTTCCACTACCAGCCCTGTGATATCGTCTTGTTCATAAATGACATGACAGCTTTAGCTTTTCCAATTCCCAAATGAAAAAAAAAAGTCTATGACTGTATAATATCTTGAATCAGATACAATTCCACTGGCTCTCACCATGCCCCTAAATGTTTCCAATTACCTGAATTATATTCTTTCTGCACACATTCATCCATCCAACCAGTCAACAGATATTTATCAAATTGTTTAATGAAGCCCATGGATGCAACAATATATTAAACAGCACTATAGTGATTCCCAAAGTGCCCCCTTTTCTGAGTTATTATGAAAATCATTTCAATTTCAGCAGAATTCAACAATAAAGCCTCCAGGTAAATGCCTGACCGGGAGTAGGCAATCAATAAAAGTGAGTTTTAATCTCTATTTTTCGTTTACAGTGTGCCTAAGTCTGTGTTTTATGTCAGGGTGACTATAAAAGAACTGCAAGCAAAGGAGTTGATAATCTTATTGTGAGCTAAGACGAGAAACAATCATAAAGCAACAGGAAAGAGTACAACATATATATCTCCCAAAAGTTTCCTCAGCTATCAAGAACAACCAGTTGTCTCATTTCGTTTCTTAAAACCGACACTGAAAGGAGGCTGATCATGGTATGCAAAACAAAAGAAGAAAGTGGCATCCACCCTTCACTCGTTTCCTTTTCTGACTTTGGTGGAAATGCAGATTATACTCATAATACAAGTGTGCCTGGCCAAGGTGGTTGTAAGTATGACGGGTAAAGTATTCACCTCTCTCCAGGGCCATGTCGTCCTGTATGGTCTCTACTAAGATCCAACAGGGGACAGTTGGAGGATCAGGGTCCAGCCTGAGCAGGACATCTACCCACCAGCACTGATGGAGAGCTCTGTTCCCACTGGCCCCACTGCATGAATATCATTCAGACTTCTCTTTACTTCCTTCTTTATGCCATCGGAAGCTGGAATGCTCCCTGTTTCTTCTCTGCCTCTAACTCGTAACATTATTGGTGGGCCTTATTTTTTTTTCTCTTTTAAAAATCTAAACAATTCCAGACAGTTGAAGTTTAATTATTAGGCCAACTGTTTTTTGGGTTTTTTTTCTCATCTAGATAGTCAATATTTAGGAATGCTAGGAATAAAACCTTGTTTGGGCTAGATTTTGTTGATCTCTACAAGGTCATGTCTGTTTAATTCATTTAAAAGCCATATATTTTAAATGAAAACATATTCATTATGATTCTCCTTTTTCCTCATCTCCACCACTGAGATAACCCAAAACGGGATAAATTCTCATGAGTTCAGTACGATTACGCATTAGAAAATTTTACATCAAAACAAATGTGAGTACGCTATAAATAATTTAAATTAATCTGGTAAAATGTAATGAAGGTTGTCAGAGGGGAAAAAAAAAACAATGACTTTCAATAGAGTATTTTGAAATTTATTTGCAAGATCTTTCATAACCAGTGCTGTTTTCCGATGTATGATGAGGGTTATGGAAGGCACACTCCATCATTCCTATTGTCATTAGGTTTTTCTGCTTGGTGTTAGAATAAAAGTCAACACCCCTTCCTCTTTCTCAGATACTTTTTCTTACTATTTTATTCCAAACATGTTTTCCTGTTGATCCTTACTGTTTTAAATAGTGTGGGCTTTCCGCTTGCCCAGTTAAGCTCTCCTGCAGTGTTTCTGGCAAATTTGTTTTTCCTTAAAGATTTTTCCTTTTTCTCCTGCTGTGTATGTGCAGCAGAGCTTGCCACCGGGTGTCTCATGCTTGCAATCTTAGTGTAAGTGGTGCCCATGGACTGTCTTTGTTGTTTTATCTCTTGGTGTTGGTAACCTCTGAGTGAGCAAGATACTTCTTAACCTCCTTCAAAATAGCTTTAATGGCTAATTTTTTTTTAATTCATATCACATGAGAAGATCTGAGAATGGATTTACTTCAAAGTTAAAAGCCTAAATCTAAGTTTGTGCCTAAAGAAATGTCAAAAGCTCTGAATTTTCATCCAATTAAATACTGAATGAGCTTTTCCTATATAAAAGTGTCTAGTTTTAGGGTGTATGAGGTATGTACAATAAGCTAAGACTGATGGAAAATATCTATTTTTAAATGTCCACGTTTTAATAAAATTTTTATTAATCTGGGAATGTGTTTCCCTTTTAATGCCTTTTTAGGTTTCTCTTTTCTGTCAGGCTTAGCTAGAATCCTCTTCTTTTCCTATCTCAAGAGGCAGCCCATTTGACTCAGATATCTTTCATCATTCTTGAAATTCTGTTGCTAGCCTGCTTCTTTTCCATGCGGCAAAACCTGACTACAGCATATTCCATAAACCAAGTAGAAAAAAATCCATTTCAAATGGCCATTTCTCTTAAATAGAAAATTTTGACTATCGTTATGGTGAAATGTGCCTTTGAGAATTAAGTATCGTAGATAGGGAGAAGTTTAAATAGCCGTGGTAAGTAGACTTAACTGTATTGTTTCAATCTCCCTCAGCATTCGTAGCTGTTTAGAGACTCATTTTCTTAGAGCAGAAAACAAAATGCCTTTCTGCTGTGTACAGTTCATACCATATAATTTGGACACTTCAACAATTTTGTTTTTAAAATTATATCTCATTCATGTCTTTTAAAATTAATTACAATAAAAATACTTACACAGCACTTAAGTAGGGGCTTATTAGCTAAGAGGTAGAAGATAAATCTTAAAAATGAGTATTTTTAGTGTTTAAATTGAAAAGGGCACCTTAACACCCTACTTTTCTACTCCCATATTGCCTTTATATAAGTCAATGTAATATTCATTTGAGAGTTGGGGCAGCTGGAGCAGAGGGAGGCTAAGGGACTTGCCCCAGGCCACACAGAGTGGAATGTCCAGGGTGGGCTCTTAACTCAGCATACAAGTATAGCACTGCATTTTAATCTATCGTGTTCCATTCCTTGTTTGAATAAACAGCAGATGGTTGTGGTAGTGTTAAATCTAACATGATCAACACATAATGAACAGTGACACAAACATGATTTACCACTTCTCCTAGAATATAAGCACTCCCAGTGAGGGGTTGGAGAGGTTTTAGATTTGAGATTAAATTTTCATGGCCACAAGGATGTTGCATATTGCTACTCTAGTGTGCCAAGCACTAGCTTCATCATCAGAAATTAAAAGCAATTTCCCAAATTATCTTGCTTACTATCCAGGAATCACATGCTTCTCTTTTGTATTGATATTTCCCATAAGAGGGAACACAGGTTTGAGCAGAAATTAGAAGCTCAAATTATAGTTTAATTTTAAGGAATCAAATTAATGAGTGAGATGAACAAATAATTTATTGTTTACTTCCAGCCTTTATGCTTGCATCTCTGCCTTCTACTCAGTGTTTATGTGAGTAATATTATAAAATTATTAAATGTGATATTTAAAAACAATTATATCAGTGATATCTCTTCCAGTATAAAATTGGGTTCTGTTTTCAGCTTTATGATTAGATTGGCCATTTAATGGTAAAATTTGAACTATTAGGTTATCAATACTTGGACTTGAACTAACTTTCTAACTTCCTCAAGCTTTTCTGTGAAGCTTGATAGTCCTTTTCCTCTTCTTGATGAAACTTGGATTTTAAAAATCTGTGTCCCATAACTCACCTTTAAACTTCTCGGTTCTTACTTCCAGTTTTAAGTTATTCAAATCAAGGCACACCTTTCAGCAGGGCCATTTAGTCCTCCTTTCAGACAATATTTCTCCCTTGCAGAAAATAAAACGAGGCCTTCTATTAGTAGCTTTTATTTTTACCCTTAATATAGCCAGCAACGATTTGAAACAATTGTCTTCGGCATTGCAAACTTCCTTAACCTCTTTCTTACTTCCCTTGGACACATATATTAATGGGAGTCTTTTTTTAAAGCCTTTTCTGTATGTCCAGAAAGATGCCACATCTGATAATATCCTCTTATACACTCCTTCCTCCACTTCCATTTTTAGAAAATAAATAATAAAACCTCACTGAAGAAATGGAGAGACTATTGGGGTAAAAAAGGAGAAGATTGTACTTATACCTATGGATATTCCAGGTCCCAGACATCGAAACCCAAACAGAGCAAGTTTAGGGATAATGACCGTCTGTGTCTCAGTACCATGTGTCCCCAAGCCAGGCACCTGCAAACATTAACCACAGCACAGCCACCTTCAGTTTTGCACATGCTGTTGTAAGTCCTCCATGTCGGAATACTAGTGAATAAGATCAAGGAATATTCTCATTGGGTTTTTAAAATTATAACCTGTCTATATTACCCCTACTTGGGTAGCACAGCTGCCTAGCTGATCTGTCATTGTCTCTAGTTTTTCTGCCGATACACCACTGAGAACGCATGACTTAGCTCTTGATCCCAGTTTTGTCACTTTAATTATTGATCCCATATTAAGTTTCCTCATTCCTTTTCCGTTTTCTATTTCATTCCCTTGTATAAACATGTACTGGCCCCTGATTTAATACTCTAACACCAGACCCCATACACTCATCTGTAATCTCATTTATTTGGTATTCTTTACCCCTCAAAAATTGTCTGTACTCGCTATATCCATTTCCTCATTTTTTTTTTTCATTTTCTATTTGGCCAACTCCAATTAGTCCTTCAAATACAGATCTCTTTACCTCTCTTCTTCATTTTAGTGTCATCTCAGGTGTCACTTGCTTTGAAAGGCATTCTCTTTCTACCATTTTTAAAGCACCCCTCAATTGTATTACCATGCCTATTGTCTTTGTGGCATCTAAAATTAATTAATATTATGTTACTTATGTAATATATCTATTCTGTTATTGTATTTATAGTCATCAGGGCATGTTACTATTTGGTATGTTGTTATTTCTATTTTTATGTGCTTATTGTGTTATTCCCAAACATATGAAATTCACAAGTGCATCAATCTTGAACTCTATCTGCACATAGCTGTGGCTTCATACATATTTTATTAAATGAATACCATCTTCTGCCCAGAGTGTCAACTACTATTCCCAACTCTGAGTACTTGTATGAAGATACTGAAATGACGCCAGCTAGATTGAAGTAACTCATTCCCTGGGCCTTAGTATTTTGAACTGTTGTCTGCTTTGGTGAGGTAAGGGAACAAGTAGCGCATGGTCTCTGCTACTCTAGTTAATTTCTCTCCCATTCCATTCAGCTCAGTAGACTTCACTAGTATTACCCAGAGCTACATTGTTAGTGATGAACCATGTGTAGGTCATTCCAAATTAATTCATTCTCTTCTGGTCTTTGTGTGCTGTGTTATTAAATTTACTGAAGAAAATAACCCTTCTGAATGCCAGATTTTTCATACTTCAGAGAAAAATGTTGAAAAATTCACAAGGTCTGATTCTATTTGTCCATGCATCTTTCATTTAACCTCATAATGTTTTGCTAAAAATTTTATTCACAGTATTAGGATTTTGAAAGTGTGTTTCTTCATAAAGAAAGTTCAGAATCAAAATTTAAATCAGCTCTTCTCTGAATTACAGGAGGATACAAGTAAAGGCATTTACACTAATGTAAGCAATGCTGATAACCATCTTGTTCGAAGAAGGCTGAAGACTTGGTATTAACTAAGAAAGACTGGTTTTAGAAGTTATTTGATTCTAATAAATGCTTTTGAGACATGAAATATGATTTAAAACAGAATGGCAAATCTGAGATGAAGGGAGTCCTAATTAAGTTGCCAGGAATAGAGTACACAACCTTGAAAACCAGAAGAATTGCAAACAAAGGATTTTGAGGGTACTGAATTAATATTGCAAGGGAGGTAGAGAAATAGTTCAAAACCAGAGAAACATCTTGTACCATGATACTGTCTTTCAGGAAACTGTGATTATTTCTCTTTCAGGAAATCTACTTAATTGTTCTGAGAAAATACGTATCTCAGCAATTGTACATTTGTTTGGTAGATTCCTTTAGAATGACAATAAGCACTTAGTGAAAAAAAATCTATTTTATTCATGGAATTTTCATAATGCCAGGGGAACCAAGATATTTCAGAATATAATTATAATAATAGTTAAAAATGGATCAACATTTAACAATTTAGGCAAAGGACATACAATTTCAAGTTTAAGATAGTGTCCTTAATCACTTAAAGTTAGTGATACGTGTTGTTATTCTTCTGCTAGTACGTCTACTGTACTCTACTGCACTCTAACAGCCACTGAAAGATTTGGTGATCTTGAAAAACACTCAGACCTCTGAGATTTCTTTTTAAAGCAAACTCTAACCTTGTTGTCTTTTTGCAGCTTGGATTCTCTAAAGTATTTTGTGATGAAGAAGGCGTATAAAATAATAATGTTAAACCCTGCCTTATTTAAGGAAATAATATTGAGTTCCTTGAGGAGAAAAAATAGCTTTAATTCAATAACATTTTGTTTGTTTTCATGACAACGTTTTCTTTTGGCCTTTTGTTATCCCATTTCCTTTTCAAAATTGTTAGAGGCATTTGGTATATTTACTGAATCTCTGTTGCTTTACCAAAAAAAAAAAAAAAACCAATCTTATTATGGAAAGACCATTTTCTTTGTAGTTGTGGGTGTTTTATTTCAGTACTTACTAAGTTCTCCTTTCTTTTCGAAAGTATGCTAATTTCACATTCATGTCTAAATAGAATTTGTACAAATAGAATATTCTAGAAAAGAAGTTTGCTTTAATATGAAATTAAAGGGATTTGATGATCTGAAGAATTACAGAAATTGACTTGGAACTTTTCAGAGACCAGCTCTGCAAAGGGAAGGTCTCCCCCTCCCCAGTGAGGCCCAATCTCTGGCCCTCTCCTGCCCTTTCCTGCGTTCCTCCTGCGTATGCATTCTTCCCTTCTCTGGCTCTTTCTTATTCTTCTCTCTAACTGTGATAGTTCCTAGAATTTCTTTTATATTCTTCTTTTTTAAATTCTGCTTTCTAAAGATTGATATATATATTAGTTGTATATATTTGAGCAATACATGTGATATTTTGATGCCTGTATTCGATGTGTAATGATCAAATCAGGGTAACTGGGACACCCATCACCTCAAACATTTATCTTTTCCTTGTGTTGAGAACATTCCAAATCTTCTTTTATAGCTAATTTGAAATAAACAGTAATTATTAACTATGATTTCCCTACTGTGCTATCAAATACTAGAACTGATTCCTTCTAACTGTATTTTTGTACCCCTTAACCAGCTTCTCTTCATTCTATCCTCTTCCTATAATGTATTCTCTACTTTGTGATCGTAAGCACTGTGAGAACTATAAAATCTCCACCAAAATCCTCAGGCAAAGTAAATTCCTTGACAGGTCATTATCTCTTGTAACACTTATGTTATATAACAGGTAATGGGTTTTGCATCTACACCAAACTTGGTATCTAATTAAAAACTAAAGCCTTGTGGCTAGTTTCAAGGAAATAGTAAATATTAACTTAATAATAATAACAAACAGAATTCTTTATATTATGAAAGAATTTGCTATTTACCATCTGTTATTAGCACTTCTAATTCCTTTAAAATTATGATTTAGCTTATTCAACTATTTTTATTATATGAAGCAAAGTATGCTTCAGTCATAAAAATTTGGAAAGATAATATTTAACAGTGTATCAATGCAATTTGAAATTATAGCTCTAAAATTAAAACAAAAAGGGGAAAAATCAATTTTTTTCCTTAAATTTCTCAATATAGTTCAACATTTTATTTAGAGTAGGATTGGGTCAATGAGCACCATAACTTGTGGATTTTATTTACATATATTTTGTATTACTTATGGATAATTTTAATTCTTTATTAATATTGTTTTTATTTTTGTGTAATTTATTCTGCATTACTTATGTCAGTATATTAATTATTTAATTGATATACAAAAGAAAAGCAATGTGAGAAAAACCCAGAAAGGAAAACTGAACAATTACTGCCCCATAAGAAAGCACATTTTATAAAAATTAAAGTTTCTATCCCTCAGGTAATAAATATGTTATTCTGAAAATTGCATACTCAGCACATATTCAATATCAGTCATATTCTTTGACTTTTCTTATCCATGTTTTTAAGTTGTATAAGTTAGTAAACAATGTATTTCCTTTTTGAAAGTATTAAATTTAGAACCTAAATGTATACATTACCAAAGAATACCATCTCTAGTTTTTCAAAACTGACTTCTAATATCACTATATTATCAGATAGTATAATATAGTATATTGCTGTGTTCCTTTAGAGCTCATTTTTTCTAATAACTCACTGAAATACAAATAAAATAAATAACCAACAAAATCCTGAATAAAACTTTTAAATAGATATCTATATCTATATAACTCTAAATAAAAGTGCATTTTCTTCCCATAGGTACTTGCAAATGTGTAGACATTTTTGAGACATATATACCCAACTATTTATATCCTGCATTTTTAGAGAAAGGTATAGAAAAATCGTGTGATACAATTAGTCTCTGCCTACCCTCCAAAACAGGTGAAGCCTATTCCAAGAGGAGCTTGGACTCAGTACTGAGTTATTGGGCTATAGATAACTGGAAGTAGAGCTGACAGTCTGTAAATTCTCCTAAAAGAAAAGCCTAACTGCCGGGACTGGGCAAACCTGACTATATATATTGTAGATGTAACAATCAAACAGCCCTAATAAACTTCATTGTTGAGAATGATTTGAAAGTTTTTGTAACATTTTAATTACACAATAAAAATCAGTTGAGCACTCACTGACCATTATTCTTGGGTACATTGTGTCTTTTTTTTTTTAATTTGGTTTATTTTTAATGCTCCTTTTCTTGCCCCCCTCTCTCTCTCTCCTTTTTATTTTTTTCAGATGACACGAGAACAGTACATACTAGCAACACAACAGAATAACCTGCCAAGGCCTGAGAATGCACAACTTTACCCGGTGGGAATTTATGGATGGCGAAAGAGGTGCTTATACTTCTTTGTCCTTCTGCTGTTGGTTACCATGATAGTTAACTTAGCCATGACAATATGGATATTGAAAGTTATGAATTTCACTGTGGTAAGTACCACCATGATTTTACATGTATTGCTTTTGGTTCAAAGACTATCCAGCTCTGTTTTTATTTTTTTATTTTTTAATCAAAACTTATTCATCTCAATCTTTATAAGTATGTATCTTTAAATTCCAAAGTCTATCATTATAATTTAAGCCTACATTCAGTATGTTTAGTCATGATACACATATGATATTACTACCTGCCACTTAAGTGTGGCAAATTTGTATCATGAGATAGCATAGCACATTGATTCATTAGAATGTTAGAAGGCATTTAACCACTGAGCATAAACTAGTGCTTGCAACACCTTGGAATTTAAGGTATACGACTCCTAATTTAAGGATTCTGTTTTTAGATATAATATTTCACATGAAAATTAACATTAATATTATAAATCACAAGTGCCTTTGAATTACTCCATATAGAGTGTATGCCACTATATATCTCTGTATCTGCTTTCTATATAACATATCACATGATTGAATTTCTTGGAATTTCTTCCAAGCTGCATAGACCAATATCTATAATTGTCATCAGAAAGTGACCCCATTCTTTTAGTGCACATACCTGGTAAATAGAAGATAAGTCAGAAATTAAATACAATTTTAGGAAAATTAATAATGACAAAATGGTTGTATAATTAATTTATTGATGAATTTTGCTTCAGTTTATTGAATGACATACAGTAACTCTATAAGCTTGACTGAGGTGGGGAAAATTTGCTGTTTCAGCAAAGTCTAGTTCAGTTCACTTCATATTTTCTAGCTAAATCCTTAAATTTCTCTGCTCTGCTTTTAAACAATTCTGCCTTTGCTTGGAGACCTCAGATGTCTTCACTTATGAGCAGTTATCTTTTACTTGCTGACCAGACTACTACTATCCTTTAGAACTCTGTATCCTCAGGGGTGAGTCTAAAGCTGGCTGTCTAACTTCACTGATATTCCCATGCTGGGCAGATTGGTTTTTGTTGTTGTTGTTGTTTTTAAGTCTGCTAGGTATTGATTTAGCAGGAATTATCTCTTTCTGACTTCACTAACACCTAATTCTAACTTGGAAACAGAATTTCAAAAGGGAAAGTGAGCCCATCATCTGTCCATGTTGTAAGGCAGCACAGTCTCGTGCATAAGGAGCCTGGGAGGGCAGGTGGCCTAACCTTCCAGAGAGGAAAAAACTGTCACTGTGCAAACCATGGTAAAACAGTGTATGCTCATGGATGAAAATGAACTGAGCAAGAGTTCCATTTCTTCTAGGGCAGTGCAAATTTTGAAGAGTGTTGATCAAAAAAGAAACTAAATACAAAGGAAAGATGAGCAGGAGTCAATATATTCCCAGAGTTGGAAAATAATAACTGTGTCCTGGACATGGATATGTGTTCAGGGCCATGGATCAAGACATGTGGATCACCTGTGGGTGGCTAGAGGTAGAGTTGAGAGCTAATAGGCAAATTATTGCTTATGAAATTCTCTAGTGATGCATCTGAACCACTCATTTGTCTAAGAGTTGGCTTGGTTTCCCTCTCATTTGGGACTATTTTGGCATAACTGTCACCAACTCTACCCCTGCTGTTTCTGTTCTTCTCAGCTCTGCTCCTACCTTCTCTGACTAGTGTCTGGACTTCATTAATGACTCATTTATCATATGGTAGGGGCAATGTTTATACTCCTGCCAACTCTTTTGTGCTGCCTTCAATATCAGCCAAACTATCAGTTGCTGATGTCAACATTTTCAACCTCATTTTTCTTAACTAAAAAAAAAAAAAAAAGGAAAAGTGATAAAGGATAGGGTTTTCTCCAAATTTTGAAGTTTCAAGTGTGGTATTTGATTTCCTCTCTCAAAAGGCATCTTTCAAAAGCTCCTAAAAGATAGGATCAGCTTTCTAGTTTCAGGCAGCCTTGATTCTATCCAATGACCAAACCACAGGAATTTTCAGGTTCAAGCCATGTAAGCTTCTTACACTATTTAAATTAATTAGGAAATACATACTTAAATGCATTAATTTCGTGGCTGCATGCATCACACTCCCAATACCTTACCTCATGCTGATACCAAGCCCAGATAAGCCATTCATGGGACATAATAGAAACAATCACCTGTGTCTTCAGGATACTTATGGGCCTCAGGGTTTCTGTCACCCATGACGCTATCTAATTTGAACCTCAGCTGGCCAAAATTTAAATGTCAACACAGTCTTAGGGATAATAAAAAGGGGTTGTTTCCATAGGAGTCTTGGTATTTATTTATTTATTTCATTTTTTTCTTTTTGAGGCATGCCTTTTTGTTTAAATTATGATTTTGCCTTTTTATAATCAAAAGAAACACTGTCCTTCCTTCAGCCATGAAAGCTATTTGCATGTAGCTGAAGTACATGCATAGCAGAAGCTGTAACGATTTTCTCAAGATAGTCTTTGTAAGGTAACACACTCTATATCGCAATGTAGTTATTTATAATTTTTCAGAGAAATTCAGAATTCCTCAAGTAGTTGCAGATTTTAGCAGTCCTGAATACCACAGATTAAGTTGTATATACTTGAGAAATATAAAATAATTTGTAATCCTCTTACATTAGAGCAGTAAAAAAAAAATCAATTTTACATTTCCACTAGCACGTTATGTTTGTATCTATCTCCATGGAGAATACCAAAGACTAGTTGCCACACTATAGCAAGAAGCAGAAAAGGATGTGTAAATTGTATGGGGAATATTATTGATCTGCACAAAATGTATTTCACTTTTATTATAACTGTTGCCATCCAAAACAGGAAATATGGGGCTGTTAACATCTTTTATTTGAGCAAACTGGACATGTTATTGTTATCAAAATGTTGTATTTTCAGCATAGCAAGGATAGCTGCCAACCTGTTTTATGATGCTTGTTGGAATCCATCATTATGACCAATATTGTGCATGATCTGTATGGTTGATATGATCTTATTTTGTGGAAATAATTTGTGTTTCTCATTTTGTTGAAAATAAAATTATTCTGCTTATTGAGATACCCAGTTGCAGAGAAACAAGAAACAGGAAATGAGTTTATACTACAAGGTAAAAGACTTCAGAGAGATGTGAACAATAATATCCTGGCTATGAGAGCTGATAAATGTACAAATGAGTTGAACAGGGAGATTCTGAAACTTCATTCTGTTGAGATCAGTATAACCCAATTACATGGTTTTTGGTCATCGTTGTTTGGTTGATTGCTATAATATTTTTGTGGTTCAACATAAATGGATTACTCTAGCAGGTCTATCAAATCCAGCCATTCTGCTGAGGCAATATTCTTTTCTATGTTCAAGTTTCATTCTAAGTAAATTAGTTCTATATTTAAAATTATAAATTAATACAATAATAAAGTATTCACTTTAAGAATAATAGGACCAACTAAAAGTTGGTGGCATCCAACTGCAACATAGTTCTATTAGATATGCTAACTAGCCAGCAAAACAAAAAATGGAAACATAAATAGCATTGATTAAGCAAAGGAGAGGAAAGTCATGAATATTCTTACTGAGAAGTCAAGAAAACCCACATGTAGGTAATAATTGAGACAATTAATTGGTTGAATAAATTAGAGAAAAAAATTCTTAGAGGCTTGTATGATCATTGGGATGAATCGACCCAAATTGGACATCTTAAAAGTTCTCAACCTCATGCTCTTTCCTTCTAGTAAGCATTCATTTCTCTCAAAACCCCATAAATATATCAGGAACTATTTCATGTATGCAACAATTTAAGAACATAAAGTAAATACATTTTTATATTCATAAATGTTATATAACCAGGGAACAAATCTTGAGTCTCCATTACCTGCCAGTGGGGTATTTTCTTATACAAAAATCAGTGTCAACAGCAAGATTTCCTTAGATTGCTGGTACTGCTAAAACCATCTCTGAAAAACCACCAAGCAGTGGTTAAAAGTATGAATTCTGGCCCCAAACCATTTTGTCCAAATCCTATTTTTTCCATTTATTAGCTATGTTACCTAGGGCAAGTTATTTAAACTGTTGCTCAGTTCCCTCCTCTATAGAATGAATGCAATATTATTATCTATTTCATAAGGCTGGTATAGAAATCAAAAGAATTAAAGTAACGAAAGTGCTTGAGGAGTGCCTGCTGTACACTAACAAGTATCTAAGTGTTTGCTGCTGTTCTTATCACTCTTAGTCATCTTCTGCTCTTCCATTTATACAGAAATTCTATCCACTTAACTTGATTCTTTCTATTAAGGTTGAGCATAAAACAATCCCAGACGCATAAAAGGATCTCAATAAATGTGTATTAATAAATACATAAGTAAATAAATAAGGGAGTTTATAATCTTGTTAATACTGATGATATGCATAAAGGTTAAGGGCATGAACCTTGGGGACAGAGGGCATGATTCACGTGCAGGCTCCATGACTGGCTTCTTAGCAAGGTGACTTTGTGCTGGTTACTTAACCTTTCTAGCTCCAATTTCTTCACCTGTAAAATGGTGATAATAATGTTGACCTCATGGAGACATTAGAAGTATTAAGTGAGTGAACTCTTGTAAAATCTCTTAAAATAGATCTTAGAGTAGGCACTCAGTTGGTGCCAGGAAAGTATAATGACAAATATTGTTCCTATGCATGGTTATCTGTGAATAAGTAAAGTTATTTTATATAGTACATTTTATCAGGAACAATGTCTTATTCCCTTGGGATGATGAAAGGATAATAAAGATTCCTTATGAAATTCTAATTTAAAACTGAGATATAAAAATAGTTTATATAAAACTTCTAAGTGGAACAGTTCAGCTTTCAACTATCATTATTATTTTGATGACACTAAGCTGATTATTTTAAAAACCTGCACTACCTGAAAGCAACTTTTCTGGCCTGTCTGAATGAGGGAGCTTATTTGTCAGAGAGAGCTAATCTCCTTTTTGAACCATCTGAAAAATCTGATACTTAAAAATTGTCTGGATATTAGCGTGGGATTTCTGTTCTTGATTCTAAATGTTCTGAGTGTTTTTAATGATCAGAGTATTAAATTATTACCTGATTGAGATTTTTTACTATCAGTTATTTTATAATACTCTGAATTATAACCCTTAAGGCTATAACCCTTTAAATATGAGAGCAAAGTTTAAGATGCTGGGGAGCCCATATTTATTTAGCATGTAGTTTATTAAGCAAATTATATGCTTTATACAACAGATCTTATTGAATTTCACAACAATACTGCAAAGCAAATATTGTATCCCCTTTGACAGATGAAGACACAGAAGCTTAGGGAAATTAAATAAACTTCTCAAGGTCACACTGATGAGCAAGATTAGAAGCATGGGCTGTACAATTTCAGAGTTCCTGCTCTTTCTACCACATTTCATTGTATTAATGTTGTTAAAATTAAATTAAAATTAATCTTTTCAATATTCTTCATTATATAGTTTATTCCCTTTAAATGATATACCTCAGTGCATTCATACAACACTGTTAAATATATAAATACAATATCACTGCTTTGTAATTATATTTTGCACTTGTTGGGCAAAAGACACCTCAATACCCTCAACTCTTATTAATTTAATGGAGGGATGTACCTAATCTCTCACAGTCACTGAGAAATTAGAATGGTTAAAACTGCTCTGTAAGTTCCGAGCATGACTACACTTTTGAGTTTGGCAGAGTAGGCATTAGGTTTAATTTCTGGATAGAGCAATAACACTTATTAATGGCACCTCTATAAAGGAAACAATGATTTTCAGAAAGCCTATTTTATCCCTGTGATTACAGTCTAGTCTTTGCACTGGTTAAACTATATTTTGCTGAGGAGTAACTAATTGGCCATGATAAAAGACCACTCTGGAGGTGATTTATGATCATAGTTTTTGTCCACCTGTCCGGCTGCCATTTCGATTTTCCCAATTCATTCCTCAGCACATGCGTCATGTCAAGGTACTCACCCTGGAGCTGAGTTGGGGCTCCGCCTTCTGGGGCAGGACTGCAGCCCTGCAGGTGAGTGCCAGTAGCAGCAGACTGCACTGTCCCTCAGCGTGGTATGTGTGGATTTATCACAGGCTTGATGAGAGTGAATGATATTGGTAATGTTGCAAGACTGCTTCCATTATAACCCTCTGTTTGCACCTCCTTATAATTTTCTGACAAATTGTCCCTCTCAGATGAAATCTGTCATGCTTAGTCTTAGCCCAGCAGTACATTTTCTCTCCTTGACTGTATAAAGAAAAATTTAGTCATTTTTATCCAACTACCAAGTGGTAGTTCTTTTTACTGAAAAAAACTACAAAAAATTGTGGCATAAGATAAATCACAAAACTATACATAGCATGTGCAAAATGAAGTTCATTAGAGTACTAGATATGTTGTAGGAGAAAACTAAGGATTAAGAGAATTAGTCATTAAGTAAAAAGTTACAGAAATTATAGATATGTTAATTCATACGTTTAATATGTTGTATAATATACTAGAGCTGGAAAAGACTTTAGTTCAGTGCTGCCTTTTTACCTAAGAGGAGACAGAAGTCTAGAAACTTAAAATCACTTGCCCTTGTGGATGGCTCATAGCCAGGACATAGAATAGATTAAATCACATTGAATGTAATGAAATATGTGTATATCTCCACGTGTGCTTATTCTCACAAATAATAGCACATAGTTTATCTTACATGATTTGACTGTTTTAGTAGGAAATTAAGGGAGGAAGAGTAATTATCATAAGAAGAGTTAATGTTTTTTTATTTTGGAAAAAAAAAGTAAGCATTTTCTTTTCAAAAGCATAATTGAAATGTTGTGATTTTGCTGTTTCCAGTAAAGACAATATTATTTTAATACAAATTTTATTGGGCAGGAATTTATATGAATTTATTATTTTGAATAATAATAGCACCATAGACCTTTAATATTAGTACTATTTACTATAAGCAGATTTAGTTTGAAGTTTTCTGTCTGTGCTAGTATTTTTGAATATTTCTGGGAAATCACCATTAAAGCTCCCTTACAAATAATTACTCTGTGCCAGAGGCTATTTATGTCAGCTGAGAGCTGAAGCTTTGGGGTAGGCCACCACTCCACTCCCCAAAGCACTGGTGATAGGCCATGACACATTTCCAAGAGTATTCAACTGTAATTCAACTTATCTTTTAAATTCTGTGATTGAATAATGTCATTAGAGGAGTATATAACTATTTTCTTGCAATTTGCATATTTTGCTATTGAAAACTTTGTATTTTTCTGAGCTTAGGAAATTGTGAAATGTGCTAAGCCTCTGTTAGCTCTGACATCTGCTATTCCTCCTTGACTTAGACTAAACTGAACATTGAACATTTGTTAAAATCCTTTACATAAACTGATGAGGTTTATCTCACTAGTTTTATTCAGCACAGGGAAGTATAAAATCTAAATATATATGTGACTTACATGGGGGTGTGTGTGTATGCATTACCAATAGAAGTATTTTATTTTTAATGTACATTAGTTTCCAAAATACATGATATTTAGAAAGCAATAAAATTGCTTACACAGCATTTAAAATATGTCTATCTCTACTATAATATGCATTTTAATCCAGCTTATGGTAAATTGCAATTTTATAAATAGAATATGTTTTTCAATTAAACTAGTTTGTTTTTTCAGATATGCTTCATTCCTGATTGGTGACTTAAAAGAAATAATAACACTTCATATTTCTCTAAGAGCTTTGCTGTCGAGTAGTTAGTGAGCTGCAGAAAACAAAAAAACAAAATACCCAACATTAGGCTAGAACAGCTTTTATAAATTTATTTAAAGTGTGTGAATACCTAAGTACTTGAAGAAACAGAAAACTAGTGTTAGTAAAGAAAGAAAAGAAACAAGTATTAATTAAACAGTTTGCTTCATATACTTTGTCTGACACAATGCGACACTCCCATGAGATACATACTAGTATCTCTATTTTTAAAATAAACAATATTGACCAGTTTCACAGAGTTAATAAATAAATGAGTTAATATTTGAGTCTTTATATATTTAACACAGTAAGCCAAATTTGCTCCACCTACATAGGAATCATTCTCCTGTTGATATTATTTACAAGTCAGTCAAAACAAAAGACAATTTTTCTATATGAGAATATTCTACTATTTGACAATGATTTAATAAATTCACATATAAGTTCTCATAAATTTTATAGGGACATAAAATCAAATATTTTCTACTTAATTTTAGAATGAAATGAAGTCAGTAGTTTAATGTCTTTTTTAACATTAATTCATATTCTGTTGCTACATTTTTTCTTCAAACTCATTATCATTACTATCAATAGCATATTAATTTATAAAAAAGTTAAGGAATTATGGTACTTTATATAACTTTTGCTGTCCTTTGTACAAACAAAAAGTAGTGTCTCATGTGAACAATGTTTTAATCTTCTATGAAACTATAGGTGTGTTCAACTTTTTATATACTATAACCATTTTAAGTAGGTACATGTATCAGTTATCTATTGCCAGAATGCTATGTAAAAATTACAAATTCCAGTGGCTTAGATCAATGAGCATTCATTTAGCTCAGGAATCTGTGGGTGGACTGAGCAGTTCCTCCAGGCTCAGCTGATGTTGGCAGGACTTCCTCCATGCATTTTTAGTTAGGTTCTGATCATCTTGGGGCTGGCTGGTCTAGAATGGCCTCGTTCACATATTTGAGAGTCATTTGACTGTTGGCTGCAGTGATTGGGTCACATGTCTTTCATCCTCCTGTGCACTGGCCATTTTTAAGCAGGTTTGAAGTTCCAAGGAAAAGTATAGAAATAGGTAAGATTCCTAGAGGCGTAGACCCAAAACTGGTCTGCGTCAACATCTGGGCATTGTACGGGCCAAAGAAAGTCAGAAGTGAAGTCAAGATTCAAGGGATAGATAGACTTCACATCTCTAGCCTAAGAATGCAAATTAAATCAACAATTAAATACCCTTTCTTTTAGAATTTCAAATAGACTTTATTTTTCCAAGCACTTTTAGGTTCATGGGAATATTGAGCAGTAGGTACAGAGATGTCTCACATACCCACTGCTCTCTCACCAGCATAGCATCCCCCACTATCAAATCCCACACCAGAAGTACACATCTATTATAATTGATGCACCTTCACTGATACATCATTGTCCCCCAAAGTCCATAGTTTACATAAGGATTTATTTAAAGATTTATGTAAACTATGGATTTTATAGATGTAAACTATCTCTCTTTGCCTATTTCCATTCTTTTCCTTGAAACTTCTTGGTATTGTACATTCAATGGGTTTTGATAAGTGTATATAATGGCATGTGTCCACCATTACAGTATCACACAGAATAGTTTCACTACCCTAAAAATCCTCTATGTTCTGCCTATTCATCCCTCTCTCCTCCCTAACCCCTGGCAACCACTGATCCTTTTACTATCTCCATAGTTTTGACATTTCCAGAATATCCTATAGTTGGAATCGTACAATACATAGTCTTTTCAGATTGGCTTCTTTCACCTAGTAATTTTCACTTAAGGTTACTCCATATGTTTTAAGGGCTTGATTATGTCATTTCTTTTTATAACTGAATAACATTCTATTGTCTGGATGTGCACAGTTTAATTATACACTCACCTAACGAAGAACATCTTGGTTCTTGGTTGCTTCTAATTTTTAGCAATTATAAATAAAGCTACCAAAAACATCCATGTGTAATGATAATACATAATGTTTGTGTAGTTGTACTTGGTAATACAAATGGGTTTTTCCTTCCTTTTTGAAGAACAACTTGAAATTTGTATGGTTCTTAGAATGACAGGTCTTTAAAGAGTAATTATAACATCAGTTATGTACCCCAAAGAAATAATCATAAATGTGAAGAAAATATTTATGTGCAAAGAAGTATGTCTTGTGTTTATAAGAGGCAATGTAAAGATCTAAACAAGGAGAATAGTTAAAGATATAATAATACATTTATATGTATATCAATCATTAAAATTAATTTTCCAATGACTATTAATAATTTTCAATAAGTGTTCTGGTATAGCATAAAGGGAAAAATACAGATTCAAAATAATGTATGCACTATTACCTCAAGTCTCTAAAAATAATTGCATAGAGAAAGGTATTAAGCAAAAAGCTAAATATTAAATAATAATTATCTCTAGTTATGCTCTTATAAGTTTTTTCCCCCCAGTTTCTTCTTGTGCTTTTTTGGTATTTTTTATTCAATTAACATGATTTTATAATTAGTTAAACTATTATTCTTAAAAATAAAAATCAAATCTATCTTTGGAAATCTATGTGAATTTTACTTCACTGTGTCCAATATAAAATGTCTTTGAATATTTTCTTTTCTTTAAACTAAATTTAAAAAGAATTATCAGTGAAAATCTAAATGTTTTATAGACCTCAGGAAGTAATAAGTATTTAAAAATAATACTTTGCTAATTTAAAATCCATGTTACTATGCTATTGGTTCGGTTTTACTTAAGAAAATTAGAAATAAGTATTCAATTTTCAAGGCCAACAAACTATTTCTGTCAAGATAAAATGAGACTTTTAAACCTGCCAAGATGGGATCAATCTATATTTTACTAAAGAAATACCTGCTCCCAGATTAGCAACACTTTCTTCTTCTGATGTCTGTCTGCTAAAAATGGTATCAAGCACAAGAGAAAACAATCTTACTGCCCTGGAAAAACCTATATAGGAATCTAATCTTTAGTTATAAACCACTGGATATGAGATTAAGAAATATTTTAATTTTTTTATCAGTGATTTTTATATTAAAATGAATTTCATCCCTATTAAACAGGCTAAGCTAAATAATTAGAAATTTGTTACCTCTAGTTTGCCATTGGATGAAAGAAGCCAAACTTGACTGCCTTGGTTATGTTTTCTTTTGTACTGTAAGGATGAAAGGACTTGAGTCTCCCTCTGACTAATCAGGTCTCATTCGTCCACACACTGTGATATATTTATACAGTCATGTTAACAATGGGGATATGTTCTGAGAAATATATCTTTAGGCACGATTTGATCATTGTGTGAACATCATAGAGTGTATTTATATATGCCTTGATGGTATAGCCTACTACTTACCTAGGCTATAAGGTAGAGCCTAATGCTCCTATGCTACAAGCCTGTACAACATGTTGCTGTACTTAATACTGTAGGCAATTATAACACAATGGTAAGTATTTGCATATCTAAATACATCTAAATATAGAAAAGGTACAGTAAAAATATAGTATAAAAGATAAAAAATGGCCCACCTGTATAGGACATGTACCATGAATGGAGTTTAGAGGACTGGAAGATGCTCTGGGTGAGTGAGTGAGTGAGTGGTGAGTGAATCTGAAGGCCTAGGACATTACTGTACCCTACTGTAGACTTTATAAACACTATACACTTGGGCTACACTAAATTTATTATTTTTTTCTTTCTTCAATAATAAATTAACCTGAGCTTACTATAACTGTTTTTACTTTTTAAACTTTTTAATTTTTTTAACCTTTTATCTCTTTCGTAATAACATTTAGCTTAAAACACAAAAACATTGTATGCGTGTATTTTATGTTCTTTTTCTGTAAGCTTTTTCTATTACATTTTAATTTTATTTATGTTTTTACTTTTTAAACTTTTTTGTTAAAAACTAAGACACAAACACACACATTAGTCTAGGCCTACATAACGTTAGAATCATCAGTATCACTGTCTTCCACCTCCACATCTTGTCCCACTAGAAGGTCTTCAGGGGCAATAACAAACATGGAGCTGTCATCTCCTATGACGATACCTTCTTCTGGAATACCTCCTGAAGGACCTGCCTGAAGCTTTTACAGTTAAGCTTTTCTTTAATGAGTAGAAAGATTACACTCTAAAATGATAAAAAGTATAGTATAGTAAATACATAAGCCACCAGTATCATAGTCATTTTTTATCATTTTCAAGTATTGTGTATACTACTTTTATACAATTGGCAGCACAGGTTTGTTTACACCAGCATCCCCACAAACACACGAGTAATGCATTGTGCCACAATGTTATGACAGCTATGATGTCACTAGACAATAGGAATTTTTCACCTGTTATGGCACCACTGTCCCATATATGGTCTGTCATTAACCAAAATATTTTTATGCAGCGCATGACTATATATGCATCTATTAAAGCAGGGCATTACTTTCTCAGTTGGTAGCTTCATTCATTTAACTTGACTTGATAATTTTGTTTTGGATATCTTTCACTTTTGTTTAAATGCAAAATAAACTTATAAGTCTCATAAAATAGCAAAACTTATATGGTTCTACTATAACCATTATACGCACTACCTCCTTCATTTATTTTTCTGATATATTCTACCCAATAAAGATTTCTACTTGGGATTCAATCCATATTTACATGGAGAGCTGATAAAAGGATACACATTTTGTTTTTCCTAAAGATCACCTTTAAAGTAGCAAGTGCAATACAATGTGCTATTATACTAAAATAATTTCCAAATATGTATTACTTCAAGAAAAATTAGTGAAAGATAACAGAGTTTTCTTTGACCTTTATTTGGATATTATCCCTTCTAAAAATAAATCACTGTAGTCTATCTCATTAAAAATGTGGATAAAAATCCTTCCTGAGTTTTATTTACCACAGGATCTATAGGATTTCCTACTGCTAGTCCCGTAGTTCTTAGGTAATTCTGTACTCATCTGGCCTACACTTTTTATGTGTCTCCACAGGTAGTAATATCAAGATTGGAGGCAGACAAAAACTCAAAAACTGCTGATACCTTGCAAAGTTTCACCAATATGAAAATCAACCAAAACCAAATTCCAACACTTAAGGGAACTCTGGTTTTCTCTTTTGAGAACATCTAGTATAGAATGACTTGTTCAGTCACATCTATAGTAAATAATAAAGATGTTCTCTTCATTTGTTCACTAAATTATCTCATTTTAGTGAATTAGTAAATTAAATATTCAAAGTAATCCTACTATATTCCAAATAGTGACTTGACTCTAAATTCTGAAACTCCAAGCAGAATTTAACAGTTTAAGCAATCAGGACCTGTCCTGACCTTTTGTTCCTACTTGGTGTCTCAAATGAAATACAGGAACTAATTGGCCTGGTTTTGTGCCTGGCAGGGAGTAGGGGAAAGAACAGTTTATAATGTGTATTTTTTAAACTTTAGGTGCCATAAATGTCTTCAGTTCCATTGATTTTTCTATGTAGATCAGAACCTAAATAAAAATTACTTCTCAGATAAATCTGAGTGTGTTAATAAAATTGGGTCAGGTAAGTTTTGAATGTAAACCATCTCCCTTAAATTAGAAGCATAGGGATGGGAAGTATCCATTGTTTTTTGAATTTATGGTTAATGGTTAATTGCAAAGGTGTTTACTTTCTGTGGCTTCTGACTTCATACAATTCTATTTCTATTGAAAGAAGTCACCTTCACTTTATTACACTTTTATCCATTGATTCATTAGTTCAATACATTTTCAGACTATAGCAAAAATAAATCCATTGAAGAACAGTGTGGGAAAAGTCACCTAAAATTAATTGAAAAATATTATATAAAGAGGACTTTTTGGTATTAAATACTAATAACCAACTATCACAATCTGAGATTTCATGAATCTAAAACAGTGATTGCATTGAATGAGTTTCAAAATTTTCTTTGGAAAAACAACATTAAACTTATTTATGAGCTATATTTTCTAAAATCTGCAAAATAAATGGAAAAGATGTAGTTATGCATTAATGATCAGTGACACGAATGATAAAAATGACACTAACATATTTCCTAGAATTCATTAAATTAAATTTGAAATATAAATTACAATCAAATATGAAATATTTTTTCTTCATGCACTGAATTTATAGCTTTATTTATTAATTGGTACTATACAGTATTTTCAATATAAGACCAATCATATTTCTCACAGAAATATTCTGGGAAATTTTCTGAGGTACCTGCCTTGGAATTTATTATTTTATCTTGGTGATTAAGTGAAAAATTTAATTCTATTTATAATAATCCCCTTCTTAAAATTGTGTTCTTGAATCATATTTTTAAACGTTTTAAATAAATGCACAACATATGCTACCTAAAGAATAAAAAAATCAGGTTTTTAAAATCCTAATTGCTGAAAGATATAGACCTTTTGGTGAATAACATAATAGAAAATGTGGCCTTGTTTGAATCTTTTCATAGAGTCAGTAGTGAAAATACCAAAATAGTCATAGTGATATATACTGTGGAAAATAATTAGTGTAAAAATATTTACTTAGATCTGATTAAGAAGTAATTACCAATTTATACCTAATAGAACATTTGAAGACCAAATATAAATGGACAGTTGCCATTAGAGATAAATAGAAATCCTGCTTGCCAAGTAAACATAGTCAGAGATAATTTTATTGAATATCTATTTATAAAAGCACTATATATTAATAAGTGATTTTAGCTTTCCAGAAGTCAATTTTTTATTTTTTCAATGGTAACTTTAGGTACTGTGTTTATATTTATCCACATAATATCATAGGTGGTTGGGACCATATCCTTTTATTCAAGAAGTACCCAGTATAGTCTCACTTGGTGAATAACTATAATGAGGGAATTACTTTATTGTAGTTAGAGAGGTAACAAAATTAAGTAATAAAATACATGATTATGACAATTATAAATCATAATTATAGCTAATGAGATTGTTCACATGTTAACTCATTTATCCCAAAACCTCAATGAGTTACTATTATTATCCCCACTTAGAAGTTAAATTAACTTGCCCAAAGGCACACAGCTATTATAGTAAGTAGTGGAACCAGAATTTGAACTCAGACCCAAGATGTTACATCTCTATGGTTCTTGTTTGTCCTTTACTGAACAGATCTAAGATTATTTGCTTATTTTTATTTTATAGCTAGGTGATAACCTTAAAGATTCTGCCTTGCCATCCCTAAGTACCCAGTTTAAGGGTTCAGTGTTCTTAAAGGAGAGAAATAGTTTTTAAAATTAAACTACATTTCATGATATATCTAGATTAAGATTGTATAGGGTCTGAACTTGAGAAATAATTTTAGCCTTTCAATTGTTGTTTAAAACTAGTTAGAATTCACCAGTTGAGAGACTAAATATACAAATGGACAATAGGTAGACCCTCTATGACAATAAAACTCTGACCCACAAACTCTGTTGCAATTCATTGGCCCAGGACAGTCAGGACCTTGCCAATGATTGCCAGCTTCCCTATTTTTTTCTCCAACTTCCAACTCAGGACCAAACAGGAAAAAGCTCAAACAAATCAACTAAAATGCCTCACTTCTAGTTCACCCACCTCCAGCTTCCCCTTGTCAACAACCTGAAATGAGAGCATATTGAAGACTTTTTTCACTATTAAGACTTCCCACTGCTCTGCTTGGCTATGAACCTCTGCCAAAGCCCAGTGAGGGTGACTGATTCCATTTTATAGTAAATTCTGAATAATTATATAGTCTCCATTTGCTCTCATTTGGGTGGTTTGTTTATTTATGCACAGTGATCACAATGATTGTGATGTTCTCATTTTTCTGTACTTCCAGTACCTTTTAAATTTTTTTGAATTTAATTTTCAAAATAAAATCAGTCTTAAATTTTGTCTCAAGGTTTTGTGTCCACACTTTTCTCTTCTCATTTTACATGTTCTTCCCAAGTGATCTCATCAGTGAGTGCACCCCTATTTTAAAATCAAAACAAACAAAGAAAGGACTTCTATCCGACGCCCCTGAGTTCTAGACTGGTCTATAAAGTAAGAGCTTCTGGATAGCCCCACTGATCTGCCTCCACAATCCTCTTAACTGGAAATTACCTGAAATAAAAATTGCCTCCTTCTCTCTCTAGCCTTCCCTGACCCCTGAGTTCCCTTAATCATTAAGGACATTTACATTTTCTCTTCTATGGCACTTTTTATTCATTGAGGTTCTCCAGAGAAATGGAACCAATAAGGTGTATATACACACATGTATTTTAAGGAATTGGCTCACATGATTGTGTTATAGAGGCTAGGAAATCCAAAATCTCCAGGGTAGGCCATCTGACTGGAGATCCAGGGAAGAGATGATGCTGCAGTTTAAGTCCAAAGGCAGTCTGCTGTCAGAATCCCATCTTCCTTGGGGGAGATTAGTCTTTTTTCTTTTAGGTTCTTTAACTGATTAAATGAAGCCCACCCATAATATGGAGGATAATCTGCTTAACTCAGAGTCTACTGATTTAAATGTTGATCTTATCTAAAAAATACCTTCACAGCAATATCCAGATCAGTTTTTGACCAAATATTTGGATACTTTGGCCCAGCCACGTTGACACATCAAATTAAAAATCACATACTTCAAATAACTTCCTAATTGATCCACTTCAAATCTATCCTTCCTACTGTAATTAGACTGAATCATCTAAAATGCATACTTGGTCTGTTTTAAAATATTTCTAAGATTCCGTATTGCCTAATGGTTAAAGTCCAGGTGGCTTCTTAGCACAGCATGCAACATCTTTTATAACTAATTCCTGCCTAACTTTTCTGCCTCACTTGCACTGCTCAATATCCAAGATTTTATGCTCCAGTAATGAACAGCTGCTGGTAGATGTATTTGCTTTTATAATTCCCTCTTCCTAGAAGGCCATTCTGTGTTATAGTTAAGGGGAAAACTCATAATCATCCTTCTAACCTCTGCTCTGGCACCTTCTCCATAGAAACTCTAACAGTTATTTAGAGTTCACTAACACTTTTCTTGTGTAATTTCTCTGTACAAACCCAATACGAGGGCCACTTTTCTCACTTCTACAGATTGGGTTAAGTGCCTTTGCTTGGTGTTCCCATGGCATCTGGATTGATCCAGTCTTGCTCCATTTACACCATCATGTTGAAAGTACCTGTTTACGTTTTATTCACTCCAGCTGACTATGGAGTTCCTGAGGGCAAGGCCCGTGTGCTGTTTATATTTCTATTCTCAGTAATTTAAAAATAGCCTGACATAATATTGTGCATGATCAATCTGTTTTAAAAATTACCTCAACTCAACATTAAAATCACACAGACACATGCTTTAAGCAAGGAAAAATAGCAAATATAAATGTAGGATGGAGGACAAGCTGATGTTTCAATGATTGTAACTATTGTAACAAATATGTATAAATAGAACATCTATACATATATATTTTTAAATTATGGTCTTTCACAGTGAGAAAAACCCAGTGGGCCTAGTTACCTTTAGTGGTATCCATCTTGAACCATGTCCTAGCCCGTTTTGCGCTGCTATAAAGGGATACCCGAGGCTGAGTAACTTATAAACAAAAGAGGTTTATTTAACTCATAGGTCTGCAGGCTGTACAAGAAGCATGGCGCCGGCATCGGCGGCTGGGGAGGGCTTCAGGGAGCTCCAATTTCCGACGGAAGGTGAAGGGGAGCCAGCATCACATGGTGAGAAGGGGAAGAAGAGAGAGAGGGGAGGGGGTGCCAGGCTCTTGTGAACAATTAGATTCACCGGGGAACTAAGAGAGCAAGAACTCACTCATTACATTACTTGGAGACATGGAGGACAGCAACAAGCCCTTCATGAGGGATGCGCTGCCATGACCCAAACACCTCCCATCAGGCCCCACCTCCAACACTGAGGATCAAATTTCCACATGAGATTTGGGGGGGACAAAGATCCAAACTATATCAAGTCATTTAGAATGGAGAACACAGCAATCAGATTTATGACTGACTTTAAGATATCTGTGTGTGTTTGGGGACGGGGGGGGGGGGGGGGCAGAGATCAAGGGCGGAGCATGCGCACTGACAGCACGTCCTCTGCCGCGGGAGACTGCGCAGGCGCAGTGCGTGTGCCCGGCGTGGGGGCCCTTTTTAAACGTCGGCCGCAGGGAACTAGTAGGCGGTGTGCGCGACCTTTGACGGGGAGGGTGGGTCCAATGAGGAGCGTCTGCAGTCAGGTAGGTGTGGTCTTGTCGCTTCACACGACTTACAGGACCAATTCCCGACCTCGTTATCTCCCTAGAGGGCGCCAGGGCCTTTCCCGCCTGCAGCCCGTGCAGTGTGTGGCATTCGGTGTGGCGAGCGGGGCGGACGGGCAGTCGATTCGGGTTATTTTGACTCGTCATCACCTTTCGCCCCTCCCCAGACACGTTCTCATGTTACGGGGGTGTTGATGTGGATGGTAGGGGTTTGGGGTTTGAGCCGGGTGAGTGTGCGGTATTGGGCCGCGCGGGCCTTTGCCAGGTGCCATCAAAGCTCCCAGTCGCGCGGCCGAGACGGGGCCGACCTGCCCCCTCGGACGGCGGGAACCCCGGTAGCCGGGGTTGGAGGCCCGCGGCGACAGAAATCGGAAGGTCGAGAAAGACGGGGGCGGGGGAGGGCCGGGGGCAAAGGCAGGGACTGCGCCATGAGGTCAGCACTTCTGGCACTGGGAAGAGCGAGCGGAAATGGGGTCTCAGGTCTCTGTGAAAGTAGAAGCACTTGAAGGACCTTTAACCTTTGGATGTGGAAAAGTGGGAGCAGGTGGAACTTAACAGATGTTCTGCAGGATGGGAAGGTAGATGGACTGTAGGGGCTTGTGCACATTATTTTTCCATCTTTTGAAAGAAAAAAAATTGGATTATAGAAAAGGGAATGTCAGAGTTCTCAAATTGTGTTTAAGGTGGTATAGTCTCTAGAAAATAAAGTTTTTGCTCACCCATTTAAAAAAAAAAGATATCTGTGATGGAAAAAGCAAACTACAGCAAACCGAAACAGTGTATATGCAAATAGAGATCTCCTTCTATTTTTATCTGTTCAATTCTACACACTCCTTCCTCCTTACAAGGAAATAGAACTCGGCATCCCATGTTATGCCTTCTCCATAGAAACTATAACAGGTAGGTAGAGTGCACAAACACTTTTTCTTGTGTTAGTAATTTCCCTGTAGGAACCCTATATGAACAGCCATATTCAATGACAGAATTGGACATGACCAAGTTCGTATCAGCATGTTTTCTTTCTCTGTGCGTTGCTCCTTATTAACTTGTTTTTTCAATAATAAGGCATGGTAAGGGATAGAAAAGAATAGCAAGTCTCTGACAGGAAGGAGAAAGTAAAGAGACTTGCAGCTTGCATGAGTTCTGGGAGAAGGGCTCAAGAAGTAAAAGAAAAATAGAGGTGGTCACACACTAGGGTTCTTAAACTTCCCTGGGGGAGGAATGAGGACAGACGATCGAAATCCCATGCAGATTGAAGAAATAGCTGAAAACGAGTGATGTTTTTCCCACCTCTTGTTTGGATCTCTGGGAGCAGAGTGCTTTGCAGAGAACCCCCACATTGACATCAATTGCCAAAACAGTGGAAATGTGGTTGGCATGTTTAGGCAAAGATATATTAGGATACTGCCCTAAGTCCCCCTTAACAACAGTGTGAAATTGAAGGAATGTTGGAGTCCTTACATGCTCCCAAGAGAATGGAAATTAGTTGTAATGAGAGTCAATAGGACTTCCATTGAACTTCTGGGTCCTAGATGAGGTATTTCTATTGCAGAACTTGCAGAGTAGACATGTTTAACCAGGAAGTGGATAATGAATAATTCTGGGGACTCAGAAGATCTGTGGGAGCCATGATGGGCTGTGTCTGGAGCAGTCACATCCTTAGCTGTGTCAAAATCACAACTCACCCAATGCACTGAGTGTGGACTACGATATCCAATGCCCATAGGGCATCGAGAAACCAGACAGAACGACGAGCATAATCATGGTGTGCCAGAAAGGATCTAAAAGATAAGAGAAGGATCACCATGTGCATTACAAGCCCCATCCCAAATTCCATATGGCCACTTGAGCTCCCCTTGAGCCCAGACACCACTAGAAGACATGGTTCTGATATAAAGTTGAAATATGACTTGGATAAATATATTCTGGTCATCTTATATGAGACTGTCTAGGCTGGAAGGGTGAAATAATTTTAATTGAAAGGTTTAAGTTCTTTACACTCCTCCATCTCAATATGATTAGTAGAAATTGGGACTCATGGAGAAGTTCAAATCAATTATGGAAAGTAAAGAAAACAGGCATGTTTTTTCATATCCACATTTTAATGTCTACTTATTTTATTCTCTTATACTTTTAAAAAATGTTTTTGGAATGAGATGTAGGCAAGTTAAATTTGAAAATCTGAGTTACTGTGTTTCTTTTGTCCTATATCAAGAATTTGAACAACCAGACCCCAGACAAGGGTATATTCTCACATTCTTACTCTTTCTTTATAATGTTCTGCTCTATTAATCTATAATGTTCTGCTATTTCACAAAACATCTCCATCCTTCCAAATTCTCTCTCAATCTTACTCTTTCTCTCTTTTTCTCTCTCTGTCTTTCTCTCTTTCACACACATACACACCCCCCCTTATATGGCAATTTACCATTTATATGTTGTTTTTATTACTTTTAATCATCCTAATATTTAAGTACAAGCTTTAAATTTGCATTTGCAAATATGTATTTATATAAACTATCCTTCATCTATATTTCAAAAGCTATTTATTGTGAAGGGATATTTTTAGAAAACAAAAGAAGAGGATGGGCCACTTCTCCAAACGCTGCTGTGCTCCTTTTCATTTTTTCCAGTTTACACACTGTAATGCCCACGTTGCATACTTTGTGCAGAATGCAAGTGTAGAGGAACAGCTGATTCTGAAATTCAAAAACTAAAATCAACAAACAAAAACCAAAGAAAATCTAGAGCTTTGTGATAGTTGTTCACGTAAAGCAACAATAACATAATTTATATTTAATAAACAAGTAAGGTGTTAGTTTACAAATTGGCATGTGAGGTTTTGACTGCCTAATGGATCAAATGAGTTGGAAAATTTCATTAATTTCAATAGTCTGTGGCTGCATTCCTATGAGAAATAGAGGTGCTGGCACATTTTTCTGATTCATTATTAAAAAAAAAAATACCAGGACTCTTTGGATTCATAGAAAGACTATCAACATGTCTTCATTTACATTTCTGTAGAAAATATTAGTAGCTATGGGTAGCTCTGTTTTGCCATTGGTCTCTTGGAACAATTCAGTGTTGATGGATTTGGCATTAGTATCTCCTTGAGGGGCTACTTACTTGTAGGTAGGAAGGAAAAGCTATTCCTTTAAAATTCTTGGTGGAAAACATGTAGAGTTTAAAATTAAGTAATTGGGAAATTTTTTCAGTGCTATACTTTACAGATTCTAGAATTATTGTTTAGTTATGTTCCCTTTCATAAACTGGAGTTTCAATATTTTCCTTATATTTAAAGAAATGTTACCAAGCTTATAGGTTTTACAACTATAATAAGCCACAGAGTTTATTCAGAAAAGTAAATCAAAGAAACCTCAAATATTCAAGTGGTCCAAATTTGATGCACAACTCATGTAATGAATAGTTGCCACATAATCAATATTTCTCAAAATGGGAAATGTGAGCGAAGGATCCAAAAAAACCCAAAACAAACAAAAAAGAGAATAGGAAGGCAATTAGTAATGACTATTTAACTATAGGCTATTTATATGTGTAACTTTTCTCATTATAACAGACTTTAATACTTTAGTGCCTAAGAATGAATGGAATTAGGAAATAGAAAGATTTACAAAAATATCCTCAAATTATTAACATGATTTTGCTATATATTTCTGTTCCTTAAGGTAATTTATATGGATCTTGTTCAACTTGAATTCTGAGGTTTCTTTTTTCTTTTCATAAGAAAATCAACTCTCCTGATCCTAAACATAATGCTCAGTAATTAAGAACTTCTGTCTCAAAAATGAACCCAGAGTAATATTAAGGAGCACTTGTCAGCTGCTAATTAATAATACTAATGAAATTATGTTAATTGCTTTCATGTATATCTTGTTGGCAAATTGTATAGACTTTTATCAAACACAATATTATTATGTTTAAGTCACTTTTCAACCAACAAATCTGATTTTTCCAGTAAAAAGAGACAGTTTATTATATATTTTGGGATATTAAGATAATTTAAATAATTAGCAACAGAATTAGTGTTTGTGTGTTTGTGCTGTACCTCCCTATGGTAGAAAAAATAAATAGTGGATGATTGGATTTCCCCCCAGTGATCTCACAAAATAGTATTTGATATTTTGTGAATTTACCTGAGTCCAAGCTATGGCTGTCAGCCTTGCAAGCTCAGAAATCTGATTTTATTATCACACCTAGGATAACTCATCACTCAATATTAAATTCACATTCACTGAGTTATGACTTTGATGCTTAAACTCAGAATGCAAAGTTATTAATAGAAATGTAACTGTCTTGGATACCAAAAGATTCAATGTCTAGTGCTGTTTCTCCCAATAGGCAAATATACGTGGGAAGCCAAATCATACTTAAAAAGTTATATAAAGACCATAGAAACAGGAGTAAAACAAATTCACTATTTAAGGTTATCAGGATGAAAATAACCTGAAACATTTACTGACCAAGGCTAATGCTTCCTCATACAGTGCTTGGATTGGTACTGCCAAAGTTCACCTTTGGGCTTGCTTTTCTCTGTGTCTCCATAGCAGGGCAAATAACTTTCTGATTGACCCAGTCTTTTTTTCAGATAACTTAATATGTTTAACCTAGCAACTTGTAAATCTTGAAGGCTTAGGAATTTCTGTGTGGCAGTACTGCTAACTGGTTAAGAGCACAAACCTTGGAGTCAGATGCTCTGAGTTTATTAACTGGCCTTGACATTTCTAAGATATTTGACACATTACTAAATCTCCCTAAATCTTAGTTTCCTTTAATGTATTTGGGGTGATAATAAGACCAGTCTCATTAAGTAGCTGGAGGCAAATGCACGAGGGAGCAAACATCAGGATTCATCTGTCAAAAGACTTCATTGCAATGAAAGAAGAATTCAGGGTCAGTAAATTGCTATCTACTCTTTCATCCAAATAAAAAAAAAGTGTCTCTAATATTATATAATTCTAAAAAAATGGAAGAAAAATAGGACCTTGTTCTTACATTGTTTATTAATTGACATTTCCTGAAATCCTTTTACTTTTCTCTGAAGTCACATATTATTTTATTTATATATATAAATAAAAATGTATATATTTAGCAGTAGAACTTGTGTAGAATACAAATCTCTTTGATGGCAAACAAAAATATTCTACCTTTAAAATATCTGTGTGGATGTTTGTATACATATGTAACTGGCATACATTATCAATCTTTTATCATGGAGAGTATGTAAAATAAATTGTCTTGGTGACAAACTAATTATTTAAGCTTTATGCATTCCTGCTATTGTTCTTATTGATGTAGATTGTATCAATGTTTCCTTAGCCAGAAATAAAGAGGCAAGGAATTTTCTGGAGGATGTTTTTATGCTTCTTAAGAATAGAAATAAATAAACACTGATGTACATTTTAGTATAGATAACATGCATATCTAGATACCATTACATATTTTATGAAAGATCAATATGTTATTTATGATTCTAATTTTAAAACACTAACATATTTTAGGTTAAGATTTTCTTAATTCAGAGAAGATAAGAATTTTAAGTATTTACATCAGTAAATATTCTACCCTCTACCTAATTTCCCAATAGTTAAAAAATCATAATTTGTGGATGTGATATGGCTCATATACATCAGCTCAGGGAAAAACATCCATAAGGACCAATAAAGGATTAATATGTAATAGAATATTATCACTGATATTTTAAGAATGTATGTAACATTAGAGGCTTTTACATTGGAAATATACTAATTTTTCCATTAAATGTCCTTGACTAGCATTTTGAACCATTGTTTTTGCACATTAAGCTGTGATAAAGTATGCACACCAATCTCAAAAAAAGCCCATTGATATATGTGATTAAAGAGAGTCTAATCTGGGGTACAGAAACAAAAGCAATAATTTTTGAAATGTGTCTACTCCTCTGAGTAATGTGGCAAGACCCCAAATCTTCTGTTATAAAACTGTTCACTTTTTCAAAAATACATAAGTCCACTATGTGTTAGATAGAAGGTTAGGTCAAAAGAATAGCAGAATGCATAAGACTGGTTCTCACCCTTGAGGAGGTTATGAGAGCAGAGTCCCATGATCAGAAGTAATGTCAGGATAATATGGTAAGACCAAAAGTCAAAGTCATCATGGAGTGGTAAGCATTTTTGTGATGTTTCCTATCTTTTTTTCTAGTTTATCTGGGGTTGGCTTTACTTAAATAACTTTAATAATGGTTGTGTGTTTCCTACTGTTTGCCCCATGTCACAATCTATGAGACACAATTCAGCATAATGCAAGGCCTGGCAGAAGGTAATGTCAATTAAAAGAGGGAATTAATTATGTAGGATATAAGTGAAGTTCAACAAACACTTAAGGTTAGCACTGTATCAGTATTTTCTAATTTTTAGATAAGTTTTGTTCCAGAAAGTCTTGGAACCAACACTGTTGAAATTTATTATTTGGGTGAACAGTTAATTAGCATCTGTGAGAGTTGTGAGATACTTCAGGCTTTTATCATTGTTATTATACGTGCTGCTACTGCATAGTTTGAGTATGTTTTAGGGCATCAGGAAATTGTTTAATATCCTTTTTAAAACTTACGTGTTATTTTTTCTACTAGATTGTGAGGAGCTTTTACAATATGACTATTTCTTGACCATTGAAACTTTTCTTAGGTGTCTGACATTGGGCAAATGTCTTGCATATAGTTGTGTAATGGGCAACACCCTGTTTATTATGATTTACTATAGACTTAAACTAGATCTTTGTTTCTTCTGCCACTTCATTTTTGCTGTGCATTTGGGATTAAATATACTTTCATCATTATAGATATTAATTGTCTATTCTCAGCCATACTTCCCTGGTTGTTAATAACTGCCTTAGAAGCTGTTACTACAAGTACCTGTTTAGATTTCATTCCATCCTTACAATTGACTTGTTTGTAGTCTCAGAAAATATCAATACTATAAAATTATTTTTACTAGCATAATGTTGTTCAGCTTAGACTACCAAGGAAGTCTACAATCAATTTACAGTTTTTGTTTCTTTTTAGTTTAATCAATATCAGTGCATTCTTGTTTCAGAATGACTGGTGACTAAATAAAATACTTAGCAATTCACAAATTAAACCATGCTGTGATAGGTTTTAAAGTCTTAATCCTATAGTCATTATTTTGTACTTTTATAATCAAGAATATTAATAAAGTTTATATTCCTGTGTTTCCAATTGGTGTTTTTTACTTCTTAACTTAAAATTAGATTGAACTGTTTAAAGGGCATCCCAGAGAAAACAAATTTTGATGAAAAAAAATTATCATTATTGTGATAAAAATAAAGTGAATTAAACAATTTGCAAAAAGATATAGAACATTACTCCCAATAGGCTAATTAACAGTAAGTAGCAAATGACTAGAAGTTTTCAACTAATGCATGCAGAACATTTCAAAAAATGTTTTTTATGTAATCACACACATTTATAATAAAGATGTTTCTGTCCATTTTATGGGTATTTGTATGTCTTTTTTCCTCCATGGTTATATGAGTTTCATTCTTTCTTAAATATAAATAAATATTCTGTTCTTTATGCAGTATCTAAAACAAAGGATGTTTATTTTTAATACTCAGTGAGAATAGACTCAAATTGCTGTTGCCTGAAGTGATTTCATTTAGAGTGATCATGGTAGGGGCTTGAATAAGTGTGTGCTGAATAAGTGAGTCTCCTGCTCATGCTCTTTTAGCCTCCCCATTCACTTCTTTCCTTTCTTTGTGTATTTTTTTTTTCAATTCTAGTGAGCAGATAAACAATGAGCAAAGACTCAGGGTATAGCATTTTGTTGCAAAATGGGAGATAAAAAAAGAAAGCCAATAACCAATACTCAAAGAAGAGCTTTAATCTTTGAGAGACAGAGTCTTCCCTGCCTTCCACGTGCTGAAATTAGCCACACTCTCCACCTAAATCCAGTGACATCTATAAAATCCATCCAACCGTCTGTGTGGAAAGTTTTCACAAGGTGGTAAGATTTTGCAGAGGATACTGTCATTTGAGAAAATTTTCAAATACTCAATTTTAAACAACAGCAAATATAAATGAACATGGAATGCAATAGAGATATAGTTGAAGAAGTCTGGGTAATTGGGTCTGAGCATCTTTGTAACTTGGATACTGAACATTAGCAATTGTGAAGGAGGTGGTGACCCAAAAAAATGACCACTGCCTCTCTTTTGTTCTCCAGTTATTTTGAGAGAATAACCTTATCCTTACCCTTAATCTTTAATATTAAATTAAATATTGCTTGAAAGGGGTTCACCCGGTGCTTGGCAAATAGTAGATGCTCAGTAAGTTTCACTGAGCTTTAGTTATTGGTACCTAATGAAGAGTAATGCATGACACATCAATTTTCAACTGTTGCCCTATCAATGCTCCTGTTGTGTAGGAAGGTCACTATCTGCTTTCACAGTTCTAAGGGGGTTATTTTCAATCTTTTATAGAATCATAGTTTAAGTACTACCTAAATTTGTATAGTTTCTTAATGACTGAAATACTGTACAGCAGCCATTTCTCAGCCCGGCAGTGAAGACAGAAACATTAAAAAGATTGTTCCTATTTTTTTTTTTTCTTGCAGCACTTGTATCTTCACGTTAACCCGTGATGAAATTAAAGTAGACTGGGCAAAATAGGGAAGGTCCTCAATTTTGTTAAAATGTTCATCGTGATCTTCCATACTTACACACAGACACACACTTTGAGAATATACTAGGGCAGAAGAATGATGCTAAATCTTTCTGTTTTTCATGACAATATTTTATTCAAAGAAAAATATCAATAGTTCAAATCTTTTTGAAGATTTTCAGTTGGCTTGGATTATGGAAATTTCTCCAAAATTCCTTTAATTTTTATTCAAAAGTTTATTTAGTGACTTCTCTATGCCAAGGAGTTGGTTGTAGTCTACGGGAAGCATGAAGAAAAATCAGATGTAGATGTAGTATTCTAATAAAGAAACATTTATTTTTAGATAAAATTTAGACAGCATTTAATCTTTGTGTGTGTTGTATGCTTACATTGTGATATAGAAGCACTCTTCATAAAATCAGTGATTGCAGACCACTTTTTATGACTTAATAGCAATTTTGAGCATAATTTAATGATACTTTTTACTTACTGCAGAGCGTATTTTCTTACATAAATGAATTGTTTCTTATATTTATATGTGATGCAGAGTCCTTGGATAGAGAAATACCTTTCTGTTAAAGTATAATTTCTTTTTAAAAATTTTTTATTCGTTAATTTTTAATTATTATGGGTACAAAATAGTTGTATATCTTTATAAGGTACATGTGATGTTTTGATACAAGCTTACCATGTGCATTAATCAAATCAGGGTACTTGCAGTATCCATCACCTCAGGTATTTATCATTTCTTTGCATTAGGAACATTCCTACTCCTTTCTTTTAGTTATGTTAAAGTATACCTTAACTTATTGTTGATTATAGTCACTATGTTTTGGTATCAAATATTGTTAATTCTATCTAACTATCTAACTATATTTTTGCACCCATTAACCATTCCCACTTTTTCTCCCTTCCCACTATCCTTCCCAGCCTCTGGTAACCTTCATTCTACTCTCTGTCTCCATGAGATTAGATGTTTATAACATTTAGCTCCCCCATATAAGTGAGAACATGTGAGATTTGTCTTTCTGTTATTGGCTTATTTCACTCAACATAATGTTTTCCAGTTCCATCCATATTGTTGGAAATGGCAGAATTTCATTCTTTTTTGTGGCTATATAGTACTCCATTGTGTATATATACCGTAATTTCTTTATTCATTCATCTGTTGATGAATACTTAGGTTGATTCCAAATCTTGGCTATTGTGAATAGTGTTGCAATAAACATGGGAGGGTAGATAACTTTTCAATATACTGATTTCCCCTCCTTTGGGTATATACCCAGCAGTGGGATTGCTGGGTCATACAGTAGTTCTATTTTTAGTTTTTCGAGGAACCTCCATATTGTTCTCCATAGTGGTTGCACCGACAGTGTACGAGGGTTACCCTTTCTCCACTTCCTTGCCAGCATTTGTTATTGTCTATCTTTTTGATAAAAGTTATTTTAAATGAGGTAAGATAATATCTCGTGTTAGTTTTGATTTGTATTTCTCTGATGACTAATGATGTTGAACATTTTTTCATATACGTTTTGACCATTTGTATGTCTTTTTTTGAGCAATGTCTACTCAGGTCCTTTGCCCATTTTTTAATCAGATGATTTGATTTTTTCTTATTGAGTTGTTGGTGCTCCTTATATAGTCTAGTTATTAATCCCTTGTCAGATGGGTAGTTTGCAAATATTTACTCCCATTCTGTGGGTTGTCTGTTTCCTTTTTTGGTTGCTTCCTTTGCTGTGCAGAGCTTTTTAGCTTGAAGTGATCCCATTTGTCCAATTTTGCTTTGGTTGCCTGTGCTTTGGGAGTATTATTCAAGAAATCATTGCCCAGACCAATGTCCTGAAGTGTTTCCCCAAGGTTTACTTTTAGTAGTTTTGTAGCTTCAGGTCTTAGATTTAAGCCTTTAATACATTTTTATTTGATTTTTGCATATGGTTAGGGATAAGGGTCTAGTTTCATTCTCCTGTATATGGATATTCAGTTTTCCTAGCACCATTTATTGAAGAGACTGTCCTTTCTTCACTATATGTTCTTGGCACCTTGGTGGAAGATAAATTCACTATAGGTGTGTGGATTTATTTCTGGTTTCTCTGTTCTGTTCCATTGGCCTATGTGTCTGTTTTTATGCCAGTACCATGCTGTTTTGGTTACTACAGTTCTGTAGAATAATTTAAAGTCAGGTAATGTGATTCCTCCAGGGTTGTTCTTTTTGCTCAGGATTTCTTTGGCTACTCTGGGTCTTTTGTGATTCCATCTAAATATTAGTATTATTTTTTCTCTTTCTGTGAAGAATGTCATTGGTATTTTGATAGGGATCACCCTTGAATCTGTAGAGTGCTTTGAGTAGTATAGACATTTTAACAATATTGATTCTTACAATCCATAACCATGGATGATATTTCCATTTTTTTGGTGTATTTTTCAATTTCTTTTATTAGTGCTTTATAGTTTTCATTATGGAGTTCTTTTATTTCATTGGTTAATTTATTGTTAAGTATTTTATTTTATTTGTAGCTGTTTGTAAATGGGATTACTTTCTTGGTTTCTTTTTCAGATTGTTTACTGTTGGCCTATAGAAATGCTACTGATTTGTGTGTGTTGGTTTTGTATCCTGCGACTTTACTGAATTTCTTTATCAGTTCTAGTAGTGTTTTTTGTGGAGTCTTTAGGTTTCTCTAGATATAAGATCATATCATCTGCAAGCAAGGATAACTTGACTTGTTCCTTTCCAATTTGGATGCCCTTTATTTCTATCTCTTGTCTGATTGCTCTAGCTAGAGCTAGTACTGTATTGAATAACAGTGATGAAAGTGGGCATCCTTCTCTTGTTCCAGATCTCAGAGGAAAGGCTTTCAGTTTTTCCCTATTCAGTATGATACTAGCTGTGGGTCTGTCATATATGGCTTTTATCATGTTGAGATAAGTTCCTTCTATACCCAGTTTTCTGAGAGCTTTTATCATGAAGAGATGTTTAACTGTATTGAATGTTTTTTCAGCATCAATTGAAATGATCATATTTTTTTTCCTTCATTCTGTTGATATGATCTGTCACATTGATGGCTTTGTGTATGTTGAACCGTCTTTGCATCCCTGGGATGAATCTCACTTGATCATGATGAATAATCTTTTTAATGTGTTGTTGAATTCAATTTCCTAGTATTTTGTTGAAGATTTTTGCAACTATGTTCATCAGAGATATTGGCCCATAGTTTTTCTTCATTGCTGTTGTGTCTTTTGTCTGGTTTTGGGATCAGGGTGATATTGGCCTCATAGAATGAGTTTGGGAGTATTTCCCTTGCCTCAATTTTTTGGAATAGTTTAAGTAGGATTGGTATTAGTTCTTCTTTGAATGCTTGGTAGAATTCAGCAGTGAAGCCATCAGGTCCTGGGCTTTTATTTGATGGGAGACTTCTTATTACTGCTTCTATTTCATTCCTTGTTATTGGTGTATTCAGGTTTTGAATTACTTCCTACTTCAGTCTTGGTAGGTTGTATGTGTCTTGAAATTTATTCATTTCTTCTGGGTTTTCCATTTTATTGGCATATAGTTGCTCATAGTAGTCTCTAGTGATCATTTGGATTTCTGCAGTATCAGTTGTAATGTCTCCTTTTTCATCTCTGATTTTATTCATTTGGGTCTTCTATTTTTTTTGTCTGGCTTAGGTGTGTCAATTTTGTTTATCTTTTCAAAAAAAACTTATTGTTGATCTTTTGTAAGTTTTTTGGTTTCAATTTCATTTATTTCTGCTGTGATCTTATTTATTTTCTTCTGATTTGGGGTTTTGCTTTTTTTAGTTCTTTAAGATGCATCATTAGGTTGTTTATTTGAAACTTTTCTACTGTTTTGGTGTAGGCACTTATTGCTATAAACTTTCCTCTTACTACTGCTTTTACTGTATCCCATAGATTTTGATATGTTGAGTTTTCACTTTCATTTGTTTTGAGAAATTTTTAAAATTTCCTTCTTAATCTCTTCAGTAACCCACTGGTCATTCAGGAACATATTGTTTAATTTCCATGTGTCTGTATGTTTTCCAATGTTCTTGTTACTGATTTCTAGTTCTATCCCATTGTGGTCAGGGAAAATACTTGATGTGATTTCAGGGTTCTTTTTTTGGTATCTTTTGACTTGTTTTGTGGCCTAACATATGGTCTGTCTTTAAGAATGATCCATGAGCTGTGGAGTACAATGTGTATTCTGCAGCTGTTAGATGAAACATTCTGTAAATATCTATTAGGTACATTTGGTGTGTAGTGCAGATTAAGTCCAATGTTCCTTTGTTGATTTTCTGTCTGGATGATTGGTCCAATGCTGAAAGTGCAGTGTTGTGGTCTCCAACTATTAATATATTGGGATCTATCTCTCTTTAGCTCTAGTAATAGTTGTTTTATATATCTTGGTTCTCCAGTGTTGGGTGCATGTATATTTAGAATGATTATATCCTCTCGATGAATTCACCTCTTTATCATTATATAATAGCTTCTTTGTCTCTTTTTACAGTTTTTATCTTGAAATCTGTTTTATCTGATAGAAATATAACTACTCCTGTTCTTTTTCAGTTTCTATTAGCATGGAATATCTTTTTCCATCCCTTTATTTTCAATCCATCTGTGTCTTTAGAGGTGAAGTGTGTTTCATGCAGACAGCATATAATTGGCTCTTGCTTTTTTTTATCCATTCAGTCACTCTTTGTCTTTTGATTGGAGAGTTTAGTCCATTCACATTCAATTTTATTATTGGTAGGTAAGGGCTTACTACTGCCATGTTGTTATTTGATTTCTGGTTGTTTTGTGGTCCTCTCTTTCTTCCTTCCTTCCTTTCTTCCTTTGTTAAAATTGATTTTCTCTGGTAGTGTGTTTTAATTTCTTGATATTTATTTTTTGTGTATCTGTTGTAGGTTTTTTGATTTGAGGTTACCATGAGGCTTGCAAAAAAATTTATAATCAATTATTTTAAACATATGACAACTTTGCTTACAAACAAATAAACAAGCAAAGAGAGATCTAACAGAAATTCTACTTTTTAACTCCAACCCCCTTCTTTTTAACTTTTTGTTGTTTCCATCTGTATCTTTTTATACTATCTCCCAAAAAGTTGTTGTTGTTACTTTTGACAGGTTTGTCTTTTAGCCTTCCTACTCAAGATATAAGTGGTTTATACACTGCATTTATATCAATAGAGTATTTTGTATTTATGTACTCACTGTTACCAGTGAGTTATATACCTTCAGATGATTTTTTAGTGTTATTAATGTCCTTTTCTTTCAGATTGAAGAACTCCTTTTAGCATTTTTTATAGGACAGGTCTGGTGTTGATGAAATCCCTCAGCTTTTATTTGTCTGGGAAAGTCTTTGTTTCTCCTTCATGTTTGAAAGTTACTTTTGCAGGATATAATGTTCTAGAATTAAGCGTTTTTATTCCTTCAGCACTTTGAATATGTCATGCCACTCTCTCCTGGCCTATAAGATTTCTACTGTGAAGTCTGCTATGAGATGTATTGGAGCTCCTTTATATGTTATTTTTTCTTCTTTTTTCTTCCTTTAGAACCTTTTCTTTATCTGTGACCTTTGGGAGCTTGATTATTAAATGCCTTGAGGTAATCTTGTTTGGGTTAAATCTGCTTGGTTTTCTATGACCTTCTTGTACCTGAATATTGATATATTTCTCTAGGTTTGGAAAGTTCTTTGTTATTATTTCTTTGAATAAACTTTCTACCCCAGTCTCTTTCTCTCCCTCTTCTTTAAGGCCAGTAACTCTTAGATTTGCCCTTTTAGGGCAAATAACCTTTTTTAGGTTATTTTCTAGATCTTGTAGGCATGCTTCATTCTTTTTTATTGTTTTTTCTTTTTACTCCTCTGACTGTGTATTTTCAGATAGCCTGTCTTCAGGCTTACTGATTCTTTCTTCTGTTTGTTCACTTCTGATGTTGACATACTCTGATGCATTTCTTAGTTTGTCAGTTGAATTCTTAAGCTACAGAATTACTGCTTGTTTTTTTAAAACTATTATTTCAATCTCTTTATTAAATTTATCCAATAGGCTTCTGAATTTCTTCTCTGTATTGTCTTGAAGTTCATTGAGCTACTTCAGGACAGCTATTTTGAATTCTTTGTCTGAAAGGTCACATATCTCCATCACTCCAAGTATGGTCACTGGTACCTTATTTAGTTCATTTGGTGAGGTCATGTTTTCCTGGATGTTCTTGATGCTTATATATGTTCATTGATGTCTTGGCCCTGAAGAGTTAGGTATTTATTTAAATCTTTGCATTCGGGGTTTGTTTGAATGCATCCTTCTTGAGAAGGCTTTCCAGATATTCAAAGGGAATTGAGTGTTGTGATCTAAGTCCCTGGTCACTGTAGCTGTATTAGCACTGGAAGTGCCCCAAGCCCAGCAATGCTGTGACTCTTGCAGACTTCTGGTGGTACCACCTTGGTGGACTTGGGTAAGATACAGGAGAATTCCCTGGATTACCATACAAAGTCTCTCATTCCCTTCCTCTCTCTGTGCTGGTCTGCTGTAGTAGGGGGAGGAGTGGCCCTCATGGCCACCAGCACTAGGTTACCCCTAAAGCCAGCCCATTTCTCACACAAAGGCCTTGGTGACTATTGCCTGGCTACCGCTGATGTTTATTCAAAGCCCAAGGGCTCTTTAGTCAGCAGGTGGTGAATCCTGCCAGGACTGGGCCTTTCTCTTCATAGCAGCATGTTTCCTTCTGGCCCAGGGTGGGTCCACAATTGCCTTCCAGTAACTAAGGCCAGGACTCAAGGGCTTTAAGAGGCTGCTTGGTACTTCATTTTACTATGTTTAAGCTGGTACCCAAGTTGAAAAACAAAGTCCTCTAAACTTTTCCCATTCCTTTCCCCAAGTGGAAGAAGACTTCCTGAGCCACACTGCCAGTAGTTGGGGGGTGGGTGACACAGGCACTGGCTTGGCCACGTCCACTGGTATCTCACTGGGTCACTTGCACCCCAAATCCACTGGCTCTGAGCCAGCACAACCACAGGAATTGCCCAAGGACTGCAGCCTTTGTGGCCTGACTGCCTTATGAATTTAGTACAGGGCCAAGGCTGCTTTTTGTCAGCCAGTGGTGGGGTTAGCCATAACTTGGATTTCAGGGTATGGGATTTCCCTCTGGCCAGACTGGTCTAAATGTTCCCTACATGGGCAGCAGCAGAATTTTGCCCTGTGCTATGTTCCCCTGTGCCAGGACAGCCTTGAGTTTCAATGTAAAGTCCCACAATCACTTCACCCTACCTCCCCTGACTGCTGGGGGATGGGGAATAGGTGGTGTAGGCAATGCAAGACTGTCTTTTCTGTCCTTTTTAGTGCCTCTTTCCTTGATATAATGTTTACACATGGTAGTATGATCACTCACCTGATTTTTGGTTCTTCGGAAGGTGCTTGTTTATATTGATAGTTGTTGAATTTGGTGTTCCTGTGGAGGGATGATCACTGGAAGTTTCTATTTGGTCATCTTACTCTGCCCCGTTCTGGATTTTTCTGAAATATACTTTCAAAGATATACTTCAGAATATACTTTTCAAACATATACTGTGGACAAAAGGCAGAATTTGTAGGGTATTTTGAGACCTAGACTTTATTTTAATATATTTAATATTAGACTGTATTGCACCAGTTTTGTTCATTTTCAAGTGATGTCTACCAAAACTATCCTCTAATTCCTAAGCTTACTGCTTAATCATTTTGTTATATATTTATATTTTGAAACTATTTAACACCCTCAATCATTTGCAAAAATAGAATTCCTATGTATTCTTCCCACAGATTCCTCCAATGATAATATTTTATATAACCATCATACTGCTTATTATTAGTTCATAAATTTTTCTCTAACTTGCATTATTGAAATACATTTACCCCTCACTTTAAATTTCTCTACATCCCTAGTCCATTCCCCAAAATGTCTCCAGAAGTATCTTGAAATTTCAATGTCCCTGTAGACTCATCTTAATGAAATTGTGAGCAATCTTAGAAGGACTGAATGGTATGATGATACTTGTGAGAACAAAAATTAAGTGACTCATGTAAATCTAATAAATTTTATTTCCCTTTTCATAAAAAGTATGAAGGCTTAACACTGTAAAACAAACTTAATGAGACTAGAATTTCTTTCTTTCGTGTTTAAGTATTATTTTGGGGTAGATGGAATAATTTTAATTACAGTTCTTGTGGGGCACAGGAGGGAATACAGTAAAGAATGTCATTGCTAATTAAGTGAAAACCATGATAAGATTTTCTACCAGATGTATTGTTTTTTCCACTATGACCCATTGCACTGAATTTGCTAAAATAATTATTAGTTGCATGCTTAGTTTCTTAGTGGTTTTTAGGAGAAAGCAAGCAGATTTTTCTTATTCATGGAAATATATCAAATTTCTTTTAGCCCACATAGATTGCTTACAATTAAAAATTTTAAAAATCCATTATTTTATTTTATTTTTGTTCAGGCATAATACTTGAAATTTTTAGTAATACAATTTAAGTAATCAAATTTAAATAACTCATTATTTTAATGATGTCACTTGAGCCCTAAACAAAATGCTTTATACTGCTTTAGGTGGACAAATTTTTAAGTGTACAGTTAATGTACAGGCAGAGGCAGGAGAGCAGGTACAAATTATTGAATGAAGTTTTTGATGCCAAACACTAATACAAATCACAGAATATTGCTAAGGAAACCTAGAAGGTCACAGAAGTTTTATTGAGGAGTTATGACATGTTATTCCTACATTATATTGACTTAACATCATGTATAAAATAACTAAAAATAGTAATGTTGATCTTAGACGCTCAATTCCTTCCCCTATGCTTATTCATAAGAGGGTACAGTATTGGATAACCTGAACATTTTTGAAATTGCAGTGGTTATCGGTAATATCAGCCTAAAATATGCAGAGTTCTGTGATATGCATTGGATATTGTAAAGACATCAGAGTTATACTTCCTTTCAAGGAGTTTATACTCTGTTTGAGGGTGACAGGATTGTGTACTCTTACCCTTATATTATTTCCCCTCCGATCAGGGCAGATAGGCAGTTTTAGGTAAAGATTTTTCCTCCCTTGTGTGCACTAATTAGCTGTTTGCTCAGTAGTCTCCTATCCTAGATGGTGAACACCTCAGAAATAAGACTGCTTCTTGTATGATTATTTCCCCATGCTTGCAAAATGGTCCTCATATATTAATCAACAAATATTTGGTTATTGGTTGGATAAAGGAAAGAAGATGAAATGAAAGATGGCAAATATGCAAGATGGCAATACGAAAAACTAAATATACTTCAGTACCAAGAAATAGTCACTCAACTCATCTCAAATATTAAAAATTCAAGGGAGTTTAGGCAGTCAATAATGAAAGAGCTCTAGAAAAGCTCTCTTCCCACCTTTATTCATGGGCCTCCAGGGATCCCTGCTTCTCTCTCTGTACCTACTTCACTCTCCTCTTTTCTGCTCCCTTATAGTTCCTGCTACCTCATGTCAATGGAAAAGAAGCTGAACTTGTGAAATAATTTTAAAGGGGTTTATTCTGAGCCAAATTTGAGGACCATGACCCAGAGCCACACCCAAGAAGCCTTGAGCAAGTGGACTCGCTGTGGCTGGGCCACAGTTTGGTTTTATACATTTTAGGGAGATAGGGGTTACAGGTAAAGTCATAAATCAATACATGGGAGGCATATATTGGTTTGGCCTGAAAAGGTGGGCCATCTCAAAGCAGGGTTGGGGGGTGCTTACAAGTCATAGGTGGGTTTAGGGATTCTTTAGCGGACAATTGGCTAAAAGAGTTAGGCTTTATCTAAAAGACCAGAAAGGAAATGCTTAATTTAAGATGAAAGGTTTGAGCACTCTGGGAGGTCCAGACAGGAGGATCTTCCTTAAGATAAGGATCTGCTAGGATGCTTGAGTTAAGACAAGGGTGGTCTTCTATCTTCAGGATGATGCTAATGCTATACCTGAATCAGGTTGGGGAGTAAACCTGCACTATATTTGGTTAACAAAACCTGTTTAGTGAGATTTTATCATTTGTAGGTGTGACTCACTAGGCTCCTTTAGAAAGGAATTTGGGCAAAAGAAAAAAATCAGAGTTTGGTCCTCACTCATAATGTTACCTTTCATCTGGCATCTCAAGACTTCTCTGGCCTTAATATTTCAGCTCCAGTTTCTAAACCGAATGACCAGATTCCCTCAACATTTATTAGGATCTGTTTAGCCCAGCTCACATTTATCTGACTCCATCCTTCAATCTGTGTTTGCAGTGCAAATGGAATCACTTCCCTTCATTGAGCACCTACTCCTGACAGAATGAGTCTTGCTCACAAGACCTGTGTCTTCTCACTCCTCAGCTATCTTTTCTGCTTTCTGCTTGCTCTCAATTTTGTTTTCATGAGCTCTGCTAACATGCTGTCTTTCTGAGGGCATTCAGTCACTGTGACAACACGAAAATCAAGGGCTACGTAACTATATCTTACACAGAAATTCTTCTGAAACCTTTCTGAGAGCTATTCAAATGAATTTAATAATTCTTGTTCATAGAAAAGATACATTTTAATTAATGTGGTTAAAAGTAATCATTTGCCAAGAATTACAAAAACTATAATGTAAAGGGAAAATACTATGTTGATCAATAAATCAGTATGCTAATATATACCTTAAATGAATCTAATTGATTCCTAGATTAGAATACTCTCCACTTTTTCAGATTTTGCATTTAGAGATTCAAAGGGGATAGAGGAAATAGTCAATGTTGTAATCTTCTCAGGGTAGGTAAAAGAGTGATCATATCTCTTCCTTGGTTTTCATCTGTGGAGGTAAATATGTAATTAACTTTTAAGAGTTTATTTAGGCTACAGTCCTAAGGATATAATTGACATACACTCATTGTGTATCTTGAAGGGGTTCTTTTTTAGGGCTGAAGGACCTAAGAAATATTTTAGCCCAAAATACCTATCTTTGACATGTTTTGAGATGGCTGTAGGCAAACAGGAATAATGTTGTAAGGCTGTCTAGGTGGGGAAGCTGGGGGAGAAAATCTCTTCTATGGAGAATCTCTGTTAAATGCAGCCAGGCCCTGCCTGTTTGATCTGGGACAGGGTTGCTGAGAGTCTGACACCCTTAAAGGTCTGAAAAAAAAATTTCCCTGAGGGTTGTTATAATGAAGCTTATCTGAATAACAAGACCTCCTTGCCAGCCAGCTTTCCTTTTTCCCTTCCATACCCTGTCCACCCAAAAACCCTGTTCAGTCATTTTCTAAGTGGCTTCATTTATTAAAAGAGGATCCGTACCTCTTCGAGGAGAGGATGGCAGTGCTTGTGTGACTCAGTTCTCAGGCTCAGTTCACCCTTTTGATGTAATGAATTTTGGAGGGTCCTGAGATTTTTATTTTTCCTTTGCAACTTGAAGGTTTACTCTAACCACCTTCTGCTGCTTAAAAGTAAATATACTTCTACAATGAATTTTTTTTTTTTTTCATATTCTGGGACACAAATAAATTTCTTCTCCATGATCTGGACACCTTTGTGATTTTTAGTGCTTGACTTTGATCACACAGGCATACCTGGTCTCCAGGATCTTAATAAAATGCCATTCAGCTATTTCCACAGTATTTTCAATATGTTCTTTAAGTTTAACTAAAACAACTGTCTCAAAAGACTTGTAACATGTACTGATTGCTAGAGGAAAACAGTTTTACATTATGAAACCATTATAATAATTACTTCTTTCTTTATTTACTTGACAAAATTAGCTCTTTTTTAAATCAAGTTTTATACTTGGAATTTTAATGGTGATATTCTATTCAATTAAGGCTGGTTTCATAGGTCCTAGTAAATTCTTACTTACGGACCCAAAGCAAGATTTTTCTTTCTTTCTTTTCTACATATGATAATGTTAATTACATTAATGAATTTACAGTCTAACATAAATTATGGTGCTTAGAAGCTTTGAGTATGGTTAAGGTATGAGTAGGAAAGGAAATAAACCAGTAGGGAAGACAATATTTGGGATTGAGAGGTGGAAAAAGAAAGAGAATCTATATTACCTGTTGTGCATTCCTCCCCAGTATCTTCCTTCCTATCCTTTGTACCTTCTTCAGAACGATTAGGGTTATTTCAGGATTTTTGTATTTTGGGGAACCTCTAGACTGCCAAGGACTATGAAATCTCAGGTCTTTATCTATTCACAGGTAGTATAGCCTCACTTACCCTTTGCAGTCAAGAATGAATTTATCCATATTAGTGAATTGTCCTGATAATGTTGTTACTACTCCAGGAACTATTAAAACTTCTTGATAAAAAAATAGTTTAACCTGTAGAATCTCAAAGTCATTGAACCATTTTTGATGACTCATTTTTTATTAAAATATTCAGTAGTGAACCATTCCGTATTATAGTTTTATGCCAACCTCATTGTACTTTCAAAGAAGTTATAAGAACACTTTTGTATTTTATACATTTAAATGATGGCTGGTGAATGCCAGACATTCAGGAATGTTCTGAAATGTGAATGTGAAAGCTCAGAAAATACTTGATCAATTTATCTGAAACTATTCACAAATAACATGGTCAGAGAGTCAGATAAGAATCTTCTTGACAAAAAAAGAGCATAAATGAAACTTGAAATTAGCAATAATAGTGTTATCAATTATTTGATGTATGATCTTGTGAGCAAGTCAGAAGTTATAAACAAATAATTCATATTAAATTTCTGATATTTTGGGACTGATTAGAAGATGAAAAGGCATTACTCTGTTTTAGGCTAATAAAATGTATTTCCTTTAATCTTCACTATTATTTTGTTCTTAGGCCTCTTAAGAATAGACGAGTAATTTTTATGAGAGTTCAGATGATTATCTATAATACCATAATATGCAAATTAACACTTTCGTATACTGGGAAATGTGGAGATATTTATTTAGTATCTTTCAGACTGAGCATTTGGCAGATTAAGGATGTTTACATATTTAAGTTTGTTTGTGTGTTAAAAGCCTAATGCCAATCATTGCCTATTATGCAGTACTTGTATATTCCTAATGTATAAAATAATTCTTCTTTAATTACTATTCCTGATAAGAAACCTAATTAGATCTAATTTCAAAGTACATTACATATTTTAGATATGTGTTTCTATAAAGGAGAACTAATATATTTAAATTTTATTATTGTTTGCAACGACTTAAAGGAATGCTTGAGGAGCTAGTTAAAAGAGTTTATCAAAGGCTCGGTGATGCATTTCAAGGAGACAGATAGACATACAATAGTTGCTAAAATTGTGCTGTTTGTCCTAGGAGACATATTTAACGTTTCGATCTCATGAAACAGAAGTATTAGGGCAAAAGCTGGGGAATTTCTCTTTTGGTACTATGGGCATATTAACATTAAACTTCTCCATTGTACACTCAAGTGCTTTTTATGTAGGTATAATAATGGAAAGAGCAATCCCAGATGAAGGCTAATGCATCTTGGAGTTCACTACCAAGCTGATTGAAGCTGACAGCCCTGTGCTGTTTGCAAAGAAAACTTCATGGGGAGTTAGGAACAGATGCTAAACAATATGGCAGATTTTATTTCATGCTGCTCACGTATGCCAGCCCCTGCCAGTCTTTATGAGGTCAGAGTATTAGTAAAATTGTAGTCAGCAGGAATACAGGGTATATAAGTAGAAGGAGTCAAGCAGTTGTGCTGGAATGGGTTAGGTATGGGCTTTCCTCAGGTGTGTCTTACTTGCCCTTCAGCATATGGCTGTAGGATCATAAGAGAAAAAAACTAAAGCTCAAATAATTCAATCCAAATAATGCAACTAGTTATGACTTTACACATTTTGAATTTGAAGTGGACATATATGCTGGACTACACATGTGCTGAACTTAATTTTAATATTTCTTTATAAAACTAAATGTTAATGATTATTCATAAAAATGGTTGATGTGTGATATATGTTCATACATCGGTATATAGCAGGAAAATATGTTGATGACAAAGAATTCTGTTAGGATCATAAGCCGTTTTTGATTCTGATGGTTCTGGTTTTCTAGGTCTCAGTTTATTCGTCTGTAAAATTAGAATACTGGGGCAGATGATATCTACGATCCCTTCCAAAAGTGAAAAACAAGTGCCTGTTTCACAAATCTCAAAATTTTAGAGTTTTTGTCTGTTGTTTTTGTTTGTTTGGTTGGTTGTTGATGTTGTATTAGTACACAAGACAGGGGCACAATTAATCCAGTGGCTATTAACTGGGAGGAAGGAGGTGCACGGAAATATAATTTGGGCCAGGGCAGAGAGGAACATCTTTACCTTCTTCCCATTGCAAATATCTGTTTTCTCATATAAATGATTAATAGACATCTAGTCTATAATTTGGTTATATTGGAACAGGGAATTGGGGGATCAATCTGACAAGTTTATTTTAAATAAGTGAGTTTATTTTAAATAAGAGAAAACTAAGACCCAGAATAGCTAACCCATCTTATGCAATGTCACCACGCTAGATATGATAAAGTCAGAGTTGTTATGGCATTTATTTAGTATGTGTTGCTCTGTTCCACTTTGCCTCTTTTAATCTTTTTGAGATTCTAAACTAAGAGAAAGGAGTTATTTGAAATGCAGTTAACACACATACAAATATTAACATAATCTTAACATAACATTTTTACTGAAGTCCTGTCTTGTCTTTTTATCCATTGCCTGCTTTCTCCTATCCCAGATGGTGTAATTCATTTACAAATTCAATGTCAAAAATTGATACTCCCTTCTTCACAAACTTGAGAAGGTTCTGCATTTATGATGGCTTCTTTGGTAAATATTGAACAATTTGGTATCAATTTTTTTTATGTTTCTGTTCTATATGAAAGTAATAAACATAGAGGGCTCTGAACAGAATATTATTTGTACAAAGTAAGGTCTACATTTGAATTTATTTGCTGAAACTAAGAAATTGATCAACTTAAGAGATGAGTGGGGCGTCACCTCTCATCCATACTATTCATTATTTTTGAAATATATAAGTTCACACATGTAATCAATATCCTCACAAATGTTCCTGCTCTCAGTATATTTCTGCATGGTGCCATCCTTATTTTTTCTACTACTTTGATAATTTATAGAGTATTTATAAAGAAACTCACATTAGCAGTATGAAAGCCTGAGAATTGCTGTAGATATGTGCTATCCAACAGGACTTTCTGAGACGAAGGAAATGCTCTAATTTGGGGCTGTGCTTGTTGAGTACTTGATATATCGCTAGTGTGATGAAGGAACTGAGTTTTTAAAAATTTTATTTCATTTTAATTTAGCAAAACTTAAGGTTAAATAATCATGTCTAACTTGTGGCTACCATTTCCAGCAGCATAAAGATAATAACATGGCATTATTAAGGGTTATTGAAGTTGAAGAAAGTGAGTATTTTAAATATTCACAACAGAGATTATACAGTATGGAAAATACATGCTTCATAATTTCTATTGATAATTCCATATTTACCAAACCCTGCTTCATATTAATACTTTCTTTTCTAATCCAAGGTTGCATATTCTTTGAAGAAAAGGACTGGCTACCTTGGAACAGTATGCCAAGAATTTTCTTAACTTCATGTCTCATGTGAAATTATACACATGCTAGTGAGGGCATTGGTCATTTTACATTAAGAAGGCAATGACAGAATGCCTCAGAATTTTGAAAAGGCAGCAGTGTTCAAAAATATTCATGAGTGTAAGTGAGCAGTTGACTGTGGTTGTGCCCAGTAAATAATTAGTTAACAATCTTCTTTGCAAAAGTTCCTCGGCCACCAGCATCTTTTAAGGTAAAGATAATCACAAGGTAGAAGTTGCTAGAAGCTCAGTTTTGTGTGTGTGGTGTGAATCTGCCATAGATCAATTCTCCTGTTTCAGTATAAGTAGAGAAAACATAAACCTCTGGAGAAGAAATAAGTTTACACACTAGGAATTGATGTGATATACATTTCACACTATCAGAACAATTAAACTACTAGAAACAGTGAATAGCTTTACTAAAGTATTCCCTGGGTACCAAAAAGATTACAAGAAATAAAGAAATGCATTAACTAATTTGAAAAATAGATATGAATCTTTTGCTCAGAGGAAAATAGTTTCTTATCAATTGTATGGAAATAAATACGATCAAAGAAGGAGTATACAGTGTTTCCTTTAAGTTTGCAAACATTGTAATTCAAATGTAACATTGGTATAAATGACACTTTAAAAAATAAATGTTTATAATTTTCTATGTAATTGGGCTCTTTATACAATTCTAGGTTTATCAATTTCTTTAATATAAAATTCTGATCTTTTGGACACTTCCTCAAACAGAAAACAAGTCTGGCTATTGCCACATCAGTAGTGAAATTTTGGCAAATATTGACAGATCTAGAAATAGAGAAGAGGTATAACATATCAAGGTTATGTAAAAATTTTAAGATTTCTGATAATATTGCTGCCAAATATTATACACTTACATAATACAGGCAGTCCTTGAGTTGTAGACAAACCTACTTATGGCATTCTGTACTTATGAATGGGGTCCCAAGGCTCCCCATAAAGATAATTTATAATTAAATAATTGAATTAATAATTTGGGACCTAGTTTCTTCCGTGCATGTACACAAACCTTTACGGCATAAACAGTTCTTTGGTGTGGCATCTTTATGCTGGCAGCTAGTCTCGTTTGTTTATAAGGTCACTTATGTATAGCCTCATTTTCATCTTAACTTTTTTATTCAATTTTGTGAGTCTGTGTGTACCCTTATGACCATGCCTCCAAAGCAAAAGTCCACTGGAAGTCCAGGTGAGCCTGCAACAAAGAGAAGGATGATTATAGTGGAAATGAAAGTAGAAATAATTAAGATTTCAGAGAAAGGCCAGATGTTATCATTCACTGGGAAAGCATTTGGCTTCAGTTGTTTGACTGTGGGAAAAATTATAAAGGATAAAGTGAGAATAACAGAACATGTGAAAGGCAGTGCTCCAAGGAAAGCATCAATTATTACTAAGCACCATAGTGAATTAATTGTTGAAAGATTATTGATTTGGTTAGAAGATCAAAATAAGCATAACATTCCTATTAGCCTAGCATTGATACAATATTAGTTGTTAACCTTTAATATCCTTTTTTGAAATTTCTCTTACCTCCTATCTAAATTTTTTGTATGAGTTTGTTTTTTATGTTCTGTTTGTTTAAATTAAAAGAAATAGCATACAATAGTTTCTGGAACTTATTATTACAGTACAGGGGTATTATTATTATTATTACAGTATTACACCGTATTGCAATTACCAGATGTGAGAAATTACAGTATTGTTGTTATTACCATATTGTGCTGTTCATCAGGGATCTGAATTACATACAAATCATTTTGAGGAACATATGTAACTTGTTTGTTACCCAGGGATCGCCTGTATTACCTTCAGGCATGAGAAATTAACGTTGCTCAGTTTTACAGGTGATAAAAACAATTAATTTACTTAAGATTAACATCATAAGAAGTACAATCCCATTGTGCACTTTCACCACAGTTTCTGTCAGGTAGCAAAACACTTTTTTGATTATGGACAGAAAAAAATTCCTTACAGAAAAAATTTCAATTAAGCATCACAAATTCTAATAATAATGCTTTGTGGTTTTTTGTTGACTAAAGACTTTACTTAGACTTCTCAAATTTTGGCATGTTTCTATTAGGGTATTAGTAGTCAGAGACTAGTAAAATACTCTGTACCCTATTTTTCTTTTATGCAAAATGATGCCCCATGACTGGATGTACAGAATTTCTATAGTAAGTTATGTTGATTTACATCCTGTGCCTGCCTGGCTCGTTGCTACAACCTGCTACCTCTATTAGAGTTGATTGTAATTCAGCGGTGCTTGGTCTATTTAACATTTGGAATTAGCTAGAGGAAAATATTTCTTCCCTGCAAAGGCCTACTAATTTGGGTTAAATTTGCTTTTTTATATGTTGGTTAATAGTTTTTTTCCTTTGTTGTTACCAGGTAACCATGTAAAGAAGTATATATAAATGGAGGTATATGCAAGTAAAGTGAAATTGCAGAGAATGGATCTGAAATGAGAAATATATAATCTTTCTCATAAGACATGGTAATTGCCTTTACATGGAAATGGTATTACTTTTATACTTCCCAATTAATAACTAGTCATTGGAAGTATGCTAGGAAGATGAAATCAAAGTATAAAATAGGTAATAAGATTTTTTAAAAGAAATGTTCTAAGTTACCTTAGAAATCTTGGAATCAGCTACTAAGAAGACAGAGGCAGGAAGACTGCTTTCTATTCCAGAAGAGGACATTATTTTTAGTCCATATATTTCAGGAACACAAAATGACAGGAATATATATCTCAAAGAGCATGGAGCAAGGACAAATAGGGAATTAGATTTCCAGGTCTTACATAGCTAAAGGTGAAGCTGTCTTGTCACTTTATAATGAAGAGTAAGATCCACGTATCTATCTGTGAAAGAAAGAACAAAACCCCCTAACCAGAATGGTAGTGAGGGAAAGATATACTTAGAGTATTAATTAATTTTTAAGCTATCTTAATAAAAAGTGTGGCATTGGACCCAGAATTGGGAGGGGAAAGAACCTGGACCAAACAAGTTAGAGTTGTATTACTTTAAGACAAACTATGCTATATGTTTTAAAAACAAAGGGAAGCTATATGATAATTATTAAAATCAATTATAGAGATTTCCATTTTCAGGAAGATGGAATAGAGGCACTTTTCCTTACTCTTTCCACTGAGTACAATTAAAAACCTTTCATAGAGTGATGTCATAAAAGATTGAGTAGGGTGTTGGAACTTTCATTCCAGGAAGGCAGGAAGGAGACCGCATCATAGTGTCAGTGAAGATCATATGAAGAGCAGTAACAAAGAACTTCAAACTTTCTCAGCCAGGGAGGTATAACTGGGGACCTGGCCTAATCAGGACCTAGAAATTCCACCCCAGTCCAGGAGTAATTAGGACCCTGCCTCAAGTTTCAATGGAGGGAACCTGGACTTCTACCCTGTCTGGAATTAATGAGGCAACATTTGCCCCTTCCCTTGCTGGTGTGGTGTCAAAGAAAACAAACTAAAACAAAAGGTTTAAATAGAACAAAAGATATCATAATATAATATCCCAAGTGATCAGGTTTTAATAAAAAATCATTCATGATACCAATAATCAAGAAGATCTCAAACTGAATGAAAAAAGACAATCAATAGATGCCAACTGTGAGATTACATGTGTCTTATAATTACCTGGCAATGACTTAAAAGTAGACATGAACATACTTAAATAAGGAAATATGAACACAAACCAAGTGTAAAACAGAGACTCTCAGCAAATAAATAAAGCCTCAGCAATGAAATACAAGACATAAAGAAGAACCAAATAGAAGGTTTAGATTTAAAAAATACAATGAAAGAAATAAACTCAATGGACACTCTCAACAGCAGAATGGTAAGTACGTAGGAAAGAATCAGTAAACTCAAAGATGGAAGAATAGAAGGGTAATAGGAATTTATCAGTAAACTCAAGCATAGAATAGTAATTACTTAATCCAAGCAATAAAGAGAAAACAGACTGGGGAGAAATAACAGAAGTTCAGGGACCTGTGCAATTAAAAGAATAGATACATTAGTTGTGTCATAACTAGTTTTGGAAGGAGAGAAAGTAGGTGAGGCTGAAAACTACTAGAAGAAATAGTGACTGAAGACTTCTTAAATTTGGTAAAAAAGTATTCCTACTGATTTAAGAAGCTGAATGATACAAAATAAGAGAAATTCTAAGGAATTACACTTAGACACATTATAGTCAAGCTCCTGAAAACTAAAGACATAGAAAAATCATAAAAGCAGTGAAAATGAAATAATACCTTATCATAGAAGAAAAGAATAATTTGAATGATAGAAGATTTCTCACCATAAACTATGGAAACCGGAAAGAATTGGCACAATATTTTTAAAGTTCTGAGGAAAAAATAAAAAGTGTCAACCCAGAATTCTGTTTGGAGTGAAAAAATCATTAAGCAATGAAAGGGAAAACTGAGGCATTGTCAGATAGAAGAAAACAAAGAGAATTTTTCTCTAGTAGATCTACCCTAAAAGAATGGCTAAAGGAAGTTTTCTAAACAAAAAGGAAACAATAAAAGGAAATTTGGAACATCAAAAGTAAGAAGGAACATGGTAAGCAATAATATGGGTAAGCATAATAAACTTTCCCTCTCCTCTTGAGATGTGTAAATTATGTGTGACAGGAAAAGCAAAAATTACAACACTGTCTAATGTTCTAAATGTATGCAGAAAAGATATTCAAAACAATTGTATTATAACTAGGGAAAGACAAGGGGAAGTATAGGGAGGTAACTTTTCCATACTTCCCTCAAAGTGATAAAATGATGACACTAGTAGAATGTGGTATGTTCTATATAGAATGTAGTGCTTAAAGCAACCACAAAAAGCTGTGCAAAAGATACATTCATAATCAATATAGATAAATCTAAACAGAATTACAATAAAATACATCACATCACATTTTTCTGTAACTTACGAAAACAGTACTGACATGAAAACTTACAGTACTAAGTGATACATTAGAAAAGAAAAATCCCACATCAGTAATCTCAGCTCTTACCTGAAGAATCTAGAAATAGAAGACTTGATAAACCCATAGAATGGAATGAAGGAACTAATACAGACAATTGAAACCAACAAAATTGAAAACGGAAAAAATATTAGAAAAAACAGATGTAAAAATATCTGGTCCTATGGAAATATTGATAAAATTGACAAACATCACAAGAATCACAAAGGAAAAAAAAGAGAAGACACAAATTACCAATATAAAGAATGAAACAATGGATATCATTCCAGACTCTGCATACATCAAAAGAATAAAAAGAGAAATAATATGGGCAACTTTCCACACAAAATAGTTGAAATGGACCAATTATTTGAAAAAATGTAAACTATTATTAATACAACTCACCAAAACTGAAATAGCATATTTGAATAGCCTTATAACTATTATTAAGGAAACAGAACTCCTGAACAGACCAATAATGAGCAGCGAGATTGAAGCTGTAATAAAAAGTTTTCCAACAAAAAAAGCCCAAGACCAGATGGATTCACAGCAGAGTTCTGCCAGACCTACAATGAAGAGCTGGTACCCATACTACAGAAAGTATTCTATAATGTTGAAAAAGAAGGAAACCTCCCCAGCTCATCCTATGAAGCCAATATAACCTTGATACCAAAGCCAGGAAAGGACACAACAAGAAAAGAAAAACTACAGACCGATATCCCTTATGACTATAGATGCAAAAATCCTAAAATAAAATACTAGCAAACTTCTATTCAACATAGTACTGGAAGTCCTAGCCAGAGCAGTCAGACAAGAGAAAGAAATAAAGCATATCCAAATTGGGAAAGAGGAGGTCAAACTATCACTGTTTGCTGATGATATGACCTCATATCTAGAAAATCCTAAAGACTCCACTGAGAGACTCCTGGAATTAACAAATAAATTCAGCAAAGTCTCAGGTTACAAAATCAATGTACACATATCAGTAGCATTTCGGTATACCAATAACAGCCAAGCTGAGAGTCAAATCAAAGACTCAATACCATTCACAATAGCTACAAAGAAAATAAAATACCTAGGAATATACTTAACAAAGGAGGTGAAAGATCTGTACAATGAGAACTACAAAACACTCAGTAAATAAATCACAGATGACACAAACAAATGGAAAAACATATGATGCTCATGGATTGGTAGAATCAACATTGTTAAAATGTCCATACTGCCCAAAGTGATTTAAAGATTAAATGCAATCCCCATCAAAATACCAACAGCATATTACACAGATCTAGAAAAAATAATTATATGCTTGTTTATAACCAAAAAACAGCCCAAATGGCCAAGGCAATCTTATACAAAAAGAACAAATCTGGAGGCATCAAATTACCAGACTTCAAACTATAATACAAAGATATAATAACCAAAACAGCATGGTGCTGGTACAAAAATAGAGAAATAGACCAATGGAACAGAACAGAGAACACAGATATAAAACCATGTACCTACAACCAACTTATCTTCAACAAAACAGACAACAACAGACATTGAGGAAAAGAAGCACTATTCAATAAATGGTGCTGAGAAAATTGGATAGCCACATGTAGAAGAAAAACAGGACACTTATCTCTCACCACTGCCAAAAATTAATTCAAGATTGAGGAAAGACTTAAATATAAGGCATGAAACCATAATAATTCTAGAAGAAAATGTAGGAAAAACTCTTCTAGATATTGTCCTAGGCAAAGAATTTATGACTAAGGCTCCAAAGGCAGTTACAGCAACAACAAAGGAAATAATCAACAGAGCAAATAGACAACCTACAGAATGGGAGAAGACATTCATAAACTATACATCTGATAAAGGGCTAATATCCAGATAGACAAATGGCCAACAAATACATGAAGAAATGCTCAGCATCATTAATCATCAGGGAAATGCAAATTAAAACCACAATGAGATATCACCATACCCCTGTTAGAATGGCTTTTATTAAAAAGTCCCAAAACAATAGATGCTGGCATGGATGCAGAGAGAAAGGAACGCTTATATACTGTTGGTGGGACTGCAAATTAGTAAAACCTCTATGGAAAACAGTATGGATATCTCTTAAAGAACTAAAAGACTAAAAGTAGACCTACCATTTGATCCAGCAATCCCGCTACTGGGTATCTACCCAAAGGAAAAGAAATCTATTTAATTTCTTTTGCAGCAATTTGGATGGAACTAGAGACCATTATCCTAAGTGCACTATCTCAAGAATGGGAAAACAAACACCACCTGTACTGTCTAATAATTTGGAACTAATTGATGGGCACACATGGGCACAAAGACATAAAAATCACTGGAAACCAAGAAGGGGGAGGGGGATGGAGGGGATGGGTACTTACCTAACAGGTACAATAAATGCTATTCAGGTGAATATGGGTACACTTATAGCCCTGACTAAAGCATTATAAAACTATCCATGTAACAAAAACATTTTAAAAATGTGATATTGTTTTCAGCTGACACCAATCCTTACTCACTATCCCCATTCATTAAATGAGATTGTTTCAGTGATAACGTTACATTTTAAAGTTAATGAAATATTGAAAAGGCTGTAAGAATGGAATTACTGATGTAATATACAAAACACATACTTGATTCATGTTGTTCAGCACAATTTTATCATAAAATCTTATCTATAAAACAAAAACATTTTATACATCTCTTATTCTCTTGCTTTATGAAAATTTATCTCTGTCATCTATCTCTATCAAAATAATTCATATCTAGCTTTTTTATTCTCAACCGTAAATGAGGGTACTAATTTTTACAAACATTAATGAGCCATACTCACTCATGACTATTTATGTCTAAATTGTCTTAGATTTATTGAATAGTTCCTAAGCAACTAATGGCTAGAATTTCATTATTCTATGATGAGAAAGAATTTTACAGTATCCAGGCTTCTGACGTATTTTTGATAATTCACATCTATGTGGGTCAAAATTTAAATCAGTGGTTGATACACAATCCACTCAAAATATATTCTCTAAGATGAGCTATTAAAATGAAATACCACAGAGGTTCCCCAAGACACCAATTTATAACCTATATGTGCAGCACAGGATTACTAGACCGAAGCACACAGACCGAAGTAAAGATGAGTGTTTTATTTCTTGTGTTCCTTAAGATGTTTCTTACTCTCAGTAACCTAAAAAGTGTGTATTTTAAGCAAAAGAAAATTAATACAAATATAAGTAAATATAAAGTACATTTATGTTGACATCAGCTTTGTTTTATCTGTTAAAAGCAGATAACAAACTTGCATTTTTCAGGATCTTGTAACTCCTTGTTTATTGGAAAGTACATAAATTCCTTAGTGCCTCAAGAATCCTATTTGGTGCATTACTAAAATAGTGTCCAACCACTAGTTAGATAGCTTAGTGCTCAAGTAACCTTAGAAATCTCTATATACCCACCTCAATTGAACACTCCTAATAATTAATAGAAGGAGGTAGTGCACTAAGAGATCTCTTATATATGAGGTCTTTATCCTTAGAATATTTTTGGTTTTGATCCAGTGGAGTGTTTGTGTGTGTATGTGTATGTGGGTATGTGTTGTGTGTGTGTGTGTGTGTGTGTGTGTGTGTGTACTTTGGTATGTTTCTTTTGGGGAGTCACCACTAGGGGTTTGGAGGAGTGAGGGCCATGAATTTGTAAACATTCCCACATGCCTACTTAATAAGAAGTGTGTCAAACACAGTCAAATATAGCTAAATTAAGTAAACAAATTGGGCATTAATTAGTTTTAATTCCTGACAGGAAAGAATTATTAAAGATCAAGTAAAATGAAGAAATATAACCAAAGAAATGAGATAGATTTAAAAATTGATTAGTAGAATGAGATAAATATTTAAAGTTTTTGATATTTGATGAATGTTGGTATATAAAGCTAGGTATGATGAAATGATGAGGCTCATTTTATTAAAAACAGTCCTTATGATTTGAGCTGGTGAAATAGGCATATATGATCTTCTAATTCCATTATTTTGCCTCAAGAATGACTTGTTAAAGGAATGTTTTTTAAAATTTTTGATGTTGACTTTGAAAGACCTTAACAGAACTGATATGAGAATCAGGAATGTGAAATAGGAGGTCTGATTATTTTTTAGTGGGTGTGTCTGTACTTCTGTTATGTACCTCGATGTAAAACATTCATTTTTACCCCCTGACCTGTTCTCTAGAACATAGCCTGGCTTGTGATAGACACTCAGTAAATGGTTGTTGGATGATCAAATCATCACCTTGGTTCCATGAATTTTAATTTCGTATGAAAACTACTGATCTTCCACATCCAGTAGTGGAAGGGGGATAGATGATAGAGGGAGCGTGATGGAAACTACGAGGATGAGAATCAGCAGGCCACAGTTTGCAGTGTGTTTCTATTTCCCACACTGCCCGTCTCTGAATCAAGTAAAACATATGCTTTGAAATACTCAGCATCATACTAAAGCAATATTGATATTTCCTAGGCAGAATATGGAAGGTAAAAGATATTCCATATTTCTACATCTTTGCAATTGTGAATTTTGCTGCTATCAACATCCAAGTGCCCATAAAAAAATGAGTGGGTTAATAAAATGTGTTGTATGTATACCATGGAGTACTACTCAGCCATAAAAAATCTTGAACTAATACCTCTTGTATTAAGCTTGACGGAGCTAGAGACCATTCTTCTAAGTGAAGTATCACAAGAATGGAAAAACAGACACCACTTGTACTCACCATTAAATTGGAGCTAATTGATCGACACTTATGTGCACATAGGGAAATAGCATTCATCAAAAATCAAGCAGGGGGGAGCGGGGAGAAGGGGATGGGTACATTCACACCTACCGGGTACAATGCGCACTATCTGGGGGATCGGCACACTTACAACTTTGACTCAAACGGTACAAAAGCAATTTATGTAACCAAAATGTTTGTACCCCCATAATATTCTGAAATAAAAAAATAAAATAAAATTAGTTAACAAAAAAAGATATTCCATATTTCTGTATTATAATAGTTAACGTGATGCACAGAAGACATAAAAATTTATAAGCAATTCTATTTATGGAAAATGTAGTTAAAGTTGTAAGCAAGATGCAGGAGAAAGGTCAGTGGTCAAAGCTGGGTGTGATTGTGAGATCCAATCAAATGTGTTTTTACACATTAAAATCTTTATAAAATGTCAACTTCAAATATTTTCTCTAGTCTGCAATACTTTGTTTTCACCTCATTGTTTTTTAGTTTTGTGTATAAAAATATGAAAATATGTTTTGTGTATAAAAATAGAATTAACTTAGCCCATATCCCTTTTTCCACTTTCCTTTCATACCCTTCACCACCATCTACACACACACACAGGCATACACACACTCATGCACACATTCATGCACACACACACATAATAACCAAAATTAATTCAGATGAACAAATGCGATCTTTGGGCGAAAAAGTTAATCTTTGTTAGTAAAAGTGTCTTGCCAGTTTGAAATATATTCATAATCTTTTGAAAAAGAAAGGCCTTGCTAAATTTTTTGAAGGGACTATTTTGTATCCATTTTACAATTTTTGGCCGCTGAAACAGATATGTCCACCCATAAGCACAGCAAATATAATAAGCAGTAGTTTAAAGTGTTGAATTTTTACAAGTCGTTGTTCTTGTTCTATTTTTTTTAAATCAACCACAGTCTCTTACAAATGTCCTGGTCAAACTAATTAGCTAATAATGAATTCTTAAGTAAAAGAGAAATTACACAAAAATTTATACTGCTTTTTCATATTTAATAAAATTAAGAGCCTGAAAAAACTGAGACATTCTGTGAAATTGAATTACTTTCTATTCAGTTCCACTCATTGGTAGAGTTTTATCTTTATATTAAGATATATAAATGATTAGTTAATGAAAATTTTTCTTTTAGAGGTTGTTGTTGCATCCCTGGGGGGAAAAAGGTAAATTCCCAGAAACTAATAAAAAATAATCTTTAGGTAAGTGTCAAAGAAAAATTGCAAGAGATGATGTCAAACAGGCAGGGAGGTGTTATTTAAGATTATTGCAATAGGGGTCAAGACTATTACAATATGGGAGAAGGATCAAACTCAGCTCTGTTGAAACAAAGGTAGGAGAGTTTTTAAGCACTGACATGAGCTAATGGAATCTACCAGATGATGTTAGGAGCCAGGTTTGTCAATGTGATGATGCCAGATGCATTTGCTAATTGAGGCTCATGGAAGTTCGGTTCCTAACCTCTTGCGGAGACAAGGCGATAGGAGCACTATCTTCTTGATGGTTACATGTCAAAGGGATAGCTCCCACGTCCTGGAGAGAGAGATTTATGTGTTGTAAAGCTGGCCAGAGGCTGGGAGATTCACATCATAAAGAGGCAGAAAAGTACTTACAATTACAACTTTACTGAAGCAAATGATCTGAGAAAATAGAGGTCAGGGGCCTAGAGTCAAGAGAAACCCTGTTTAAACTTTTGTCAAGCTTAGGGGAAAGTTAAGACCTTCTTGGTCATGAGCAATACACTCAAACCAATTTAATTTATTTTAAACATGGCAATGAGATACAGAATAGTTATTTCAAACCTTTATCGATAAAACAATATCGAACAAATGTCAATCCATTAATCTCAAGCTTCTAATAATAAGGTAAAAGTGGTTTGTTAGTAGCATCAAAGAGCTAATGAGATAGTAGGGAATAACCAAGTTGAGATTTAGATAGGACTAAAGAAGCCAGAAAGATGAATCTAGCATTTCAAACTCTTTTCATGTTAGGGAATTGGCCTTTCTGGAAGAAGCACATTTGGGAATCTCATGGACACGGGGAGAAACGTTGTTTTTCAAAGCCTGTCAAAAGTGGGGACCCTGATTAACTACCAAGATTGTCTGGAAATCCAAAAGGCCGTGTCCTGAATGAAAGGACAAAATAGAATTAAACTTGTCACAACACTTACTACAGTGTGGAAGCACTAATCCTTAAAATAGTACTAAGATGCTCACTTTGGCAGGCACATACTAAAATTGGAATAACACAGACAAGATTAGCATAGCCTCTGAGCGAGGATAACATGCAAAATTCGTGACCTATTGTATGTTTTAAAAAATAGTATTAAGGTAGTTCTGAAATTACTACTCCCTCCAGGTACCTGTCCAAAATATGTTTTTTTCTAGGGTAAGATGACATCAGCTGAGGACTCAGAGATATTCTAGGTTTTAAAATATCCTCAAGTAATAAGCTTCACCCCTGGAAAGTATAACTGAAAGAAATTGTCACTAAGCAGAAGAGTAATTAATGGTTTGAAGTAATGGACATTTTAAGACCCAAACCCTTAGAATCTGGAAGAAACAGATATAGTACTAATCACATTTAGGTAACAATTAAATAAGCAGAAAGGAAGAGAGCTAATGTTACAGTATCCATATTGCATAGATTATTATACTTTGCCATATTTTATTTATCTCATAGGATATATTCCTCATAGCTTATAAATATAATAATTTTTTAAAAATCAACATACTTGCAGGCATTTCTACAGGACTTAAATCAAAATGGTTTTATATTCTTATTTACAGTAGAAATAAGAAGAAAGCTTTCACAGTTACGTTAGGAAATTATGAGGTGGGCTATAGCTAACCCTATAGAAGCCAAGTATTAAAGGGGCCTCCAGATTTGATGTAGTATACCGTAATAATACAGCTAAGCTAAAAGATAGGACAATTTGGATGACCTATTAAGGGCAAATGATTCCATCACGTAACCATATACCCTAGGGGAGTCAAAGATAAGAACTGTGAATCTGAGTTCAGTGACTCAGGGTACCTCCTAGTGTGAACATGTCTGTTCTGATTGTGACATTTAGGTGGCACACATATTTAATACAGAATGGCTCCTAACTGCTAGAAACTGCTTCATCATGTGCTCTATTAAATGCTCATCTATTGCAATGTGCAGGGTTCTTTTGGGCTCAATGAGAGATGTATGCTTATACTTTTAACTCTACATGATTTTCACCTTAATAATTAACTTTAAAACCTAATCACTCCACAGAAGTACAGTTAATCCATATTTTTCTATAAGTGACTTTTATTATAGTATTTAAAATAATGTTTGATCTTTACTATTTAGGGGATATATTACTTAGGAGACAGACGAAGCTGCTGTAGCAACAAGACACCAAATGACTTAATAAGATGGCAGTTTATTTCTCTCTGGGGTAACAGGACAGAGTTGAGGGATCCAGGGCTGGTAGAAGACTCTGCTCCATGTGTTCTCCCAGACACCCATACTGGATGGTTTTTAGTACCATGCTCAAGAAATGGCCTCTATCTCTGGTTCCATAGGGACTACAGCAATGCCATTTGCCAGGCAACTTCAAGGGAGAGAGGGAGTTTAGGCAAGTAAGTTCTTTAAAATGATGACCTAAAAGTAGTGTGACTATATAATTGATTGATCAAACCAGGGCAACACTGAGGGAAAAAGAATGCTAAAAATACTTACATACTTTTGGAAATATTTATTAGCTGACAAAATGATTTATTATGTTGTAAATCTAAAACAGTTGTTCTAATCAAAATATCAAATACTTAAAAAAATAGCTTATGTTCCTGTCCTTGCTGGCATACAAAGTGTTGGTTTGTGTCCAGAAAGAGATGAGAAAAGAGATAAAAGTTATATCACTGGTCATCTTTTAGATATAAGTTTCTGTTAAAATGAGAACCCTGCTCAATGTGCCGTCACAAGTGTCTCACATATGAGACATATGTGATAAAACCAAGGGAGAAAGTAGAAATACAAAATGGAAGTCTACCAAATCCATCAGAGACTACTTTAATGCAACCATCAGTGATATGATGAAAAATGAAAAGTTCTGGGACAAATCCTAAACTAAACAGAAAGATAGGAAGACTGATAGGAAATGTAGTTCTTAGTTGGGTAACCATGTATCCAGCTAAATCTCAGGGAGGGATTCTAAAACAAAGAACGAAGGTGAGAGTAAATTCTGCATAAATTAGTATTCTCTCCTCTCAGTAACTTATGTGGTTTTTCTGCTTTCTTGCTTTAACTAATGATTTCCAGTCCTTTAAAAATATAAACAGAAACAGAGTACTCACATTCATGTTGTGTGAGCAAAGGAGTGTCATTTCAGAATGACTCACTGGCAAACTGTTTTGTTGTTGATCCTTTTAATAATATTTACATATAATTATTTGGCTATAAAGCATTTAATATATGTTACCATGAAGCAAGAAAAGTATCAAGAAATGCATTTAATATAGGGCTAAATGATCTCTAAGGTTCATTATCAGCAATGATCTTCTGTGGTTTTATTATGTTAATCATATTAATGAATGACAGAAATATTTATTGGATATAAATATGGGCACAATTTTCAACTTGACTTGCACAATAATTCTTTGGCTTAAATATCATGTTCTCCATTTTTCAGATGAAGAAAGTAGCTAAAAGAAGTATCTTCCTCAAAAGCATACACAAAACCAAACATAAAATATAATTCCAGGTCCATCTTTTCCCAAACCAGGACTCTTCTAGTGTACTATAACATTTTTTTAATGTGTGAAAAAACAGGCAATTGCTTGAGTAACCAAGATAGCATTGGAATATTTTTGAAAAGTATTTCAATGCAAGTTTTAAAATTAAAAACATGATTCATTTATCAACCTTTAAAAACATATCAAAACATAATCCTGTAACTACTTGATAATTTTTTAAAACAATGGTATATGACTTGTTTTCGTCAATGTTTCATAGCCACTAATTTGCATAGCTTACACGAACTCTTTCATTGTACCATTTCTCTTTGATACACTTATGAAAGCTTGTCATGGAGAGCTATATTAATAGCAAACCATTATCAAAATGTAAATATAAAAGATAACAGAATTGTATTTCCAAATCCAAATATAATTGAGTTGTATAGCTAGTTTCATAATCCTGATAGCTATATTGTATAACTTGTTTTTATGTATGCATATCTTTTTATAATTATTAAATTCCCTCAATATTTAGAGAAAGCTTAGGCATAATTGAATAACTAATAATGTGCCATATTTTCCATTGTTGTTCTATAATAATTAAGGTGTAGCAACTGCAAAAACTTGTTTTTTTTGTGAGCTAGATGCTGAGTAGAGAGAACTAAACTATCTTTAATCCATTTAATCAGTAGTCAGATCATGTATGTTGTTGCAAAGCATAAAGCAATAAGCATGAATTTAGCAAAATTATTGAACATATGATCAATATAACCTTGTTCTCAGGCTAAGAAAAATAATTTGTCATTTATGCTGCATATACATATATATTATTTTATATATGTTAATATACTGTAATTGAAATCTGACCTGTTACTTTTATTTATTTTTTTAACTTACAATTAACAAAGACCCATTAGATAGACCAGAGTCAAATGTGATCATTCACATAATATAACATTCTGTGAATTTCCTTATCAACATAATTTTATGTGGTCACAAATAAATTAGTATTGATCTCAAATATCATTTGTAACAGTTTCCTTCTGCCAATGATTGTCATCCTTACTTAGATACCAGATTTGCTTTTAAAGCATGCTTTAAAATGTAGAAATCTGACCTTAGATATACTAACTCAGTCTATTGAGTGGAGCCTGGACCTCAACAGTGTTAAAGATGCACAGACAATTTTAATGTTCTACTGTGGGTAAGAGATGAGCCTATGGGAATAAGAGAGCAATTGTGCTGTATTAGTCAGGGTTCTCCAGAGAAATAGAACCAATAGGGTATGAATGTATGTATGTCTGTGAGTATGTGTGAGTGTATATGTATGTATAAAGGGATTTATTATAAGAATGGACACATGTGATTATGGAGTTATGGAGGCTGAGAATTCCCACTCTCTGTGGTCTACAAGCTGGAGTCTGAAGGTTTGAGAACTAGGAGTGACAAAGTTGTAAGGCCCAGTCCAAGCTCTGCTCATGCAGTTGGGCAGAGAGAGAAAATTCAGCCTTCATCTGCCTTTTTGTTCTATTCAGACCCTCAGCAGGTTGGCAATCTGTTTTACTCAGTCCACAAATGCTAATTATCCTCAAGAAACATCCTTACAAATACATCCAGGAATAATGTTTAACCAGGTTTCAGAGCATGCTGTAAATCAGTCAGATTGAAACATAAAATTAACTACCACACCCATCTTATTCAAACAACAAAAGACTCTTAAAAAAATGCTATATTTAGATAAGAAAAGGAAGCTATTTTGTTTCTGAGAGGAAGAAGGGAGATTAAAGAGGGGAAAAATCAAAAAATCGGGGATGAGTACAAAGAGAAAGGGGAGGAAATGGTGGATGGCCGGAGGCCACATAAATCTGAATCCCAAATCTTGAGCTAATCCTCCAAAAAACAGAAAATGCTATTTGTTTGTACAATTATGTATATTAGCTATGAAAGGTAGAAAAATGTTTGCGCAGTTTTATGCAGTCCTCTGAGGCAGAAACAAATCTTTCATCTGCAGATATGAGCACAGCTCATGGGAGTTAACCTTGGACATTCAAGGAGGGGAAATAAGGTACTAGATCCAGGGACAGATGCTCACTGTGTTATTCAGGGATAGACTCATGGGAAACCATATGCAGATTTCTGGAACTCTTTGTTTTTATAGCTCCCTCCTTAAATTCTAGGTGCTCACTTGGCCCTCCTGAAATATTATTTCTGTCTCTTCAACTTAGGGATATTTCCAGGATCTGTCTGGGTTCTACTTCCTGTGGTGTGGTCCAGTAAGTACCTCCAGGTAGCAATCAGTGGCTATTGTAGGCCTTACAGTGTTTCTATGCTCAACTGGAGAAAAACCGTTCTTAGCTGACTATTGTCCAATGTTTCAAATGATTGTTTCTTATACTTTGTCTAATTTTCCAGTTCTTTTATGGTAGAATCAGTTATTATCTTGTCATCAGAGGTGGAACCTCTCATTTACTGAGCTTTTATATTTTTAATTTGATATTTTAATTGTATTACTGAATAGTAATACATTCCCAAGGATAAAATTCAAAAATTAAATAATATATAATGAATAAAAACCTCTTTGCCACTTTTACTTCTAGAGGCAACCCGTGTTACAAGATGCTGTGTCTTCTTCTAGAATTATTATATGTGTTTACAGAATAAAACACAGTAGACTCGGCCATATAGGATAATGGGGTTTAAAAAAATCAATCACACAAAATATTAGGTAACATTTATTGTGAGATTGATAAAAATATTTTTGAACTATTACTGTCAAAAAAAAGCCCCAAACTTGATGATTGTGAAACTAACATTGTGCATTACTGACCAGTGAATTGAGTAAGGTTCATTGATTGTGAGGCAATGACTTCTATACCCTTCTCCCTACCTCATTACTTACATGTTATGTATAAGTGCCCCCTTTGTTCTATATCTTTACTGACACCTATGATTGGAATTTTTAATTTTTGTCTCCCTGACTAATGTGAAATGGGATCTCATCCTATGTTTAAATAGCATTTCCTTGATTATCAAAATTAAGCATCATATATCCATTGTCTATTCATATTTTTATATTTTATATAATGCCTGTATCTTTTCCCATTATTTAATTGCATTTGTGTTATTCTCCATATATTCTGGATATTAACATTTGCTGTTTGTATGTTGGTTACATTTTACATTTCCTCCTAGTTTATGGGAAGTCCCTTCATTTTCCTGAGAGCATCTATTGATAAACGGAAGTTGTTAATCTTAAAGCCACCAAATGTTCAAGATAACTTTATCCATTAGCCCTTTTGAGTCCTTTATTTAAATAAAATTTTTTTACACTGAAATCATAGTCATATTCTTCTCAATAATTCTCAAAAACTGTTTCACTGTTCACATATAAGTCTAAAAAAGTTTCACTGTTCACATGTAAGTCTTTAATCTTCAGTGAACTTATTTCTGTGTATTATGTGGAATAAGTCTAGATTTTTTTAAAAAGTTAAGAATTTCAATAACCAAGCCTTGTTACTTAAGAAGTCAGCATGATGAGAAGGATTCAACACACAGATTGAGAAAATATCCAATTGGATATTAAAAATAGTGTGGTAGTAAAAAGCATATCTAAGCTGTGATACTGGATTTAAGGAGTGTGGGTATGTACTAAAGGGCAAAGATCCCCATAATGAAGAAATCTGGGAAAGTACAAGTTTTGGGAAAAAGATAAGAATTGGCAATGAAGGATGAGAAGAATAGTCCAGGGAGGCTGAGGAAAAACTAACAGAAAATGTAGTGCTAAAGAAAAGAAAAAAAAATATTTCAAAGATCAGTGATCGTATATGTTAAATGCTGTTGCTAACTATAATGAGGCAAAATAATTGGCCATTTAATGTAGAAATAGTTACCTGTATTAGTCACCTTGAAAATAGCAGTTTTTTGTGTGGAAGTGGAAGAAAACAATCCTGAGTAAAATAGATTCAAGAGAGAACGGGAGGAGAAAAATTGAAGACAAATGATTAGAAATAAACAGCTTCCCTGTGAAGAAAGAAGGAGAAATGGAGTTTTAGGTAGAAGCCAAGTGGAGTAAAGAATTTTTTCCTCCCCATTAGACAGAATAACTCTATTTGTTGTTGTGTTTGTTGTTGCTAATGATAAGAAGGATCTAGTGGAGAAATAAAAATTGCTGATGCAGGAAGAGAAGCAAGAAAATCGCTGCAATGATGGTCTTGTGTAGACGACAGGAGGCAGGACCTCATCACAAGCAGAGGGGCTGACATTAGTTAGAAGCAGAGATAGTTTATCCATACGGAAAGGAGAGAAAACAGAAAATATAGGTGTAGATATATGGAGCTGAACACATGTAGGGACCCAAAATTTTGGAGTTCTTGTTTGTTTACTCCTATCTTATAAATGAAATATGAAATAAAGTCACCAACAAAGAATGAAAATGGGAAGTGGAGAAAAGAAGTTATGAAATGTTACTCTGGGAAACTGTGAAAGTGAATGGAGTAAGGAAAGATAACTTTTTTTTTCCCCCCTGGAAAATATAAGGACACAAGTTCTGTGATCAGGAATTTAAGTTGAAACCAATCAATCTGATCCCCGCTTAGTTCTTCTATTTTAAATTTCAGTTTTATTTATTTAAAAAATTTGAACATAGTTATTTTGTTTTGTACCTGATAATCGCCACATCTGAAGTATTTGTGGGCATAGAATGGACAAGAGGTTGAAGAAGCCACGATATAGCAGGGAAAGAAGCAAGAAGTTCAAGAAGCAGAGAACAAGAGAACAGCTGAATATATTAATGTTGTATTTCTAGCTCGAGTCCCAAAGGGAAGCCTTAAGAATCCTTTTCTTATTTCTTGTATTCAGAAGAAATTTCCATTTCCAGTCTTATAGACCTAGAAAATAATACTGTACTTCTTACACCTTCATTTTTTAATAGACTTTTTATTTTAGAGTGGTTTCAGGTTCACATCAAAATTGAGAAAAAGACACAGAAATTTCCCATATGTCCTCTAACCCCACACAGCCCTAGCCTCCCCTATTCTCAAAATCCCACAACAGAGTGGTACATTTGTTGCAATTGATGAACCTTCATTGACAAAACATTATCACTCAAAGTCCATAGTTGACATTAAGGTTCATATTGGTGTTGTACATTCCATTGCTTTTGACAAATGTACAATGGCATGTATTCATCATTATAGCATTATAGACTGCTCAAAAATCCTCTGTGCACCACCTGTTCATCCCTCTGTCTCCCATAACACATCCACCGATTTTTTTTTTTTTACCTTCTCCATAGTTTTAACTTTTACAGAATGTCATACAGTTGAAATCATACTGTAGCCTTTTATGACTGGCTTCTTTCAATTAGTAATATGTATTTAAGATTCCTCCATGTCTTTTAACTCATTTCTTTTCAATGCTAAATAATCCATTATCTGGATATATCACAGTGTATTTATCCATTCACCTACTGAACGATATCTTGGTTGCTCCGAAGTTTTGACAATTATGAATAAAGCTGCTGTAAACATCCTTATGTGGGTTTTTATGTGGACATAAGTTTTTAACTTCTCTGGGTAAATACCAAGGAGCATGATTGCTGGATCATATAGTAAGAGTATGCTTAGCTTTGTAAGAAACTGCCCAACTGTCTTCCAAAGTGGCTGTACTATTTTGTGTTCCCACCAGCAATGAGTGAGAGTTCTAGTTGCTCTACATACTCACCAACACTTGGTGTTGTCTGCCTTTCATTTTCATCAGGTTCTATCCCTATTATTTTTCTGCACATCCTTTTAAAGTGAATCTCTTCAGTTTTATCTCCTGCCTCCTTTCTTAAACAATCTTGAGTGAGCTCCTTAAAATCTAAAAATCTCCAGGAAATAAAAGTGTTAACTATACATTAAGAGCAGAAGGTTGCAGAATGGTACTAAAATAGTGATAATATAAAACCTCAGCTGAAAAATACTAACAGCTAAAGAGAGGTATGGTATTGCCATATATATTTTCTACATTCCTTCTCTTTTACATTGGTAAACGTAAGATAGTCTTGAGAATTGTGTTCTCATGAAAATCAGAGCACTTCAAAAATTGTTTATGATATTTAGAGATTTAGACCTAATATTTTCATGGTAATTAGACTAGAGTAGATTTAGCTAAACAGAGCTATGTATTATCCTGTAATACATATTGTTTTGGACAGGTTTGATGGAGAATAAAATAGTGTAAAACTACTACGAGGAGGTATCTAATAAAAATAAGATAATTGTAGCATTTCTATTACCCATACTCAATTTAGAATACTAATAGGGTAATAAAATCACTAGTATGTAAAACAACTTACAGTGGTAAGAAGCATAAAAATATAGGTAGCCAATTTCAATGAAGAATATTAAAATTCATTAATGAGCTCATAAAATCAAATGGTTAAAACCAAAGTACTTCAGTATCTCAAAGTTTGTTTTAAAGGGTTTTTTGCTAGCAGCTTTTTCCTTATTAATGGGAGACAACAGTAGCAGGCCAGTGGAAATCCATACAGATAATTTTATAGAGAGACATTTTATAGAGTTAAATATTGAGAAGTTTATAAAGGGTGAACTTGAAAGGAAGGAAATACAGTAAGTAGAATAAGTAGAGTTTACCCAAATCATAAATTAGAGGAAGAACATTTGCAACCATCAGGAGTTCCTCAGAGATTTCCCAAAGGGAACACAATGTGTATATTGTGTGGGTAATGGGTAGGGTCACAGCCTGCTTTTATATCTTTCGGAAAGCACAATAATGGGAATATAATATTTTGGTATAAAGTCAATGAATGTCTGTCTCTTTCTGGAGGTGCATAGAGGGGTTTGGGAATTGATTCTCCAAGACAGTGAAGCACAGAGTGAAAAGTATAAATGTAGGATTCAAATAGTACCAGATTTTAGTTCTTATTTGGTCATTTAACTGTACAAGACTCTGGCAGCTAGTTTAACTTGCTACAACTTCATTATCTCATCTGAAAGTATGGATGTTAATAACTACTGCACCAAGTTGTTGTAAGAATCAGTGTATTAGCATACATAATAGGGCATGTGCAGGGCTAGAAATATAGAAAATGTTTGATAAATGGAAGCATATTAATCTTATTAAACTCTAATTGACCATAAGCCATAGATAAGTGGATATTCTCTCAAAAGTTACAAAGGGAGATTTGGCATCATTGTGAGATTTATCTTAATTAATAATTAGTTCACTTAAGAGAATAAGTTGTTTTAATTTTTATTTTAATAAATTTTATATATATATACACACACATATGCACATATACACACACACATATATTATATGTATAATAGGGTTCTCCAGAGAAATAGAACCAATAGGATATAAAGAGATACATAAGAGGAGATTTATTATGGAAATTGGCTCGTGTTATTATGAAGGCCTGGAAGTCCAATGCTATACTATCTTTAAGCTAGAAAACCCGTTCTCTGCCTTTTTGTTCTATTATGGCAAGTCCCCAGTGGAATGGATAATGCTTACCCACTTTCATGAGCGTGAATATCTTTTATTCCTGATTCTTTACTCCTGACTCTTCACTAAAGATTAAATGCTAATCTCTTGCAGAAACACCCTCACAGACACACCCCAAAATAGTGTTTTACCAGCTATCTGGGCATCCCTTAACCCAGTCAAGTTGACACAGCCATCACAATGTGTGTATCAAACATTGAATCTTTTGGACTAATGTAATGCTTTTTGTGTATACATTAACTATAGGGAACTTGTCATATAATTACTTACTTTGGAATTATTTCTGATTGTTTTATCCTCTGGCTGTAAAACCGTGGTTATAAGATTTTGGAAAGTTGGGATAGGGATTTTGGTTTTTATCTCCAACAATTTCTAGCACAAAGTTGTTTTATAGATAGAAGCCAGTGAATACATGAAACAAGTTAAAATATTAGCTTTATTGTGAATCAAAAATGAAAATTTAATCTTAATATATTTTGAATCACATGCATTTTCCTTTGTTTTAATAACTATTACTGGCTTAAAATGAATCATTCATGGAGATATCAGTTGTTTAAATGACAAAAAAGGCCTTTCTATAGAAAAACTTCTTAATTCAATAATGTTTGCTACTTTTTAATATAAAAATAGCAAAAATTTATGTTTACAAAAATTTATGTTTGCAATTACTTAGCAGTTTCTTTAGTTTCATGCTGGCACTAATCCCACATTCTTTTATTATGAATTGAAAAACATGCCATTTATAGATAGTGATAATATTCACACACTGATATATACATGGAATAAGAAAGAAAATAAAACTATACATTTTTGTTAGACTCATATTAAAATATGGTTATTTTATTCCCTAATACTACAGTATTAAGTGTAAATCTGTTTGGTTTGTAATATAAGATTTAGAGCTCTACCATAATCTACTTGAGTGATGTGAAATATTCCATTTTCTAAAACAACAACAACAAAATAACTCACTAAATAAGCCCACAGTATGATGCTAGATTGGAGAGAGGAAAAATATTTATCTGAATATTTAACTCTTCTGGCATTCAACATAGATTTTTGGCTGCTTCAATTATAAAGAGGTCCAAAGAATGGCTTTAATTACAGCAGATTTGACCTTTTCAAATTATCTCACACATTTTGGAATGATGCATTTGCAAGATTAAAGCTGTCTGTGACTTTTAAAAATTTCAATATATCTTTGGTGGCTAAAATCATTTAGATATAATAAAAGGTTTTGTCAAGGACAAATCATTGATTTTCAGGATGAATCAAAATCAAACAGTAAATTTAGATATTTTAGCTTCTGAATATAGATTCAAAGTTCTTTGTAGGAAAATGTCTGCAATATATAATTTATAAAAGTAGTTTTTTCTTTCTAATAGACAGATATATTTTAATTTTGCATGTAGGGCAACCTAGTATGATTTGTCTTTTTCATTCTTGAAATTAATTCATAGAGCTCTCTATTAAATAAAACCGAGCCTAAACATTGAAGAATTATTATGATGGAAAGTACTTCTCATATAAATCAAATAGGTTTAAGAACTAATTTCTAGCATCTCCTTCTGTGTGAACACATGAGCTTACATGTGTGTGTGCGCGCCTATCGATTTAGAAGTACATAGACCAAAAAATGCATCTTAATGATCTACGTTAAATTTGCAAGATTTGAAAAATAATTCAGAAGTCCGCATGTTCACATGTGCAGGTGGTAGATTTGATATGAAAATGCAAATTGAAAAGGGTTTGATTATCTCTCTCATGCGTTTAACAAAGTATCTTGAGTACATCAGTTTTTAGTGCAAAATTCGTTTGTTTATTTAGAGAACGTTAAATTACGTTGTTGCGAATCATTCTTCCCAGTTGCGGGTAGCCCTTCTTCAATGGAAAAGTTCTATTCCTTTCAATAAGGGATTTTTTATTTCATCTGTAATTTTATCTGAATCCTCCCCTCACCCCACATACACAGAATGGCTTACTCAAAATTTGGCAATGAATACTACTACCAATGGGGATTATTTAGAGGTATCATTTTTCATAGAATCTATTTTTACTTCTGTTGAGATATAGTAAAAGCAGTCTATTCTTTCATTTGTAAATTTTCACCAAATGTTTTTATTAATGCCTATGTATTAATAGTTGAAAATGATGGATCAAAATTAATAATAATTTCGTTTTTGGTAGAAATATTTGTTTATGTATTGAATTCATTATTTTTTCATGTTTTATATAGTTTCTTTCCTAATATATATTCTAGGGTTGATGGTGGGAAAAATAGTGATATTTTATTGAAGTTCTCACATATGTATAATGTGATAATAAAATTAAAGAACTTTGGTTTAGCCTGATGGCAACAGCAGATGGAAGAGAAAGGTTTTTTTATTCTTAATTACCTTAGACATAAAAATGCAATTTGAAAATAGTTATAATTTAAGCTATTTTATCTTAGTAAAATAGAATTTTATCTATTTCTATAATAAGATATAAAGAGAGTACTTCACAAACCATTGTAATATATTTAATATGTATGGGAGCAGGTGTGAATTTTTTATAGATTTCAATTCATTCTAAATTACCTCTTTAATGTTCAGTGACCCAGTTAGTTATTTATTTTAACTGAGCATTTCTCCTAGGTATCATTCAGAATTATCAAAACCCATGAAATGTAAAATACTGTTTATTTTTTATAAAGACTCTTTGATTCTCAGTTCACCATCAGTCAACACTGACTGGGTATTGCAGTTCTTGAAAAAATGTAAGAAAGTGGACTCCTTTTGTGGTTTAGAGTGAGAGATCTTTTCTAAATTTTCTTTAAGTATTACTTATTGTTGATACCATCACCTTTTTGTATATACAATGAAAAATAAGAATTTTGTAATAGATTTATAGAAAAAATACTAGTTTTTAAACCATTATACACACACAAAACACATTAGTATAGAAATAATATTTTCATGTATACAGGAAGAATATTTACATATTGATATATTCATTCTCCCGGTTTAATAGGGCATTATACTGTGCCCTGTGAGATCAGTATAAAGAGAATCCTTCTAATATGAAGAAAGATGTATTGCTGCATTCTGAAACATCATCATTGAGTTTTCTTAAAATTTAATGATAGCCCAGCTATGGTTGGAACAATTGTCATGAAACCAGTTTGAGTTATTCTATATGTAGCCCAGACTTGACAGAGTAATTAAAAAAGTGAGTATATAAATATCAGGTCTTGAGTTCATCAACTTGTTTACTTACTATACAAACTCAAAGACAAAGAATGATATTGTAGGTCTGTGAAAGGGGGAAATCATTGGGTAATTTTCTCTATTTGACTTTCAATCCAGTTAAAACCATGAACAAGCAGCTTTATTAAATGAAGATTTTAGATAAGAATCATAATTTTTCCAGTATTTCAAAAAGTTTTATGGGAATTCTATTCACAATAAAGTTGCACAAATCAATTAAAGGTCACTTTGTTTGCTTACAGTTAGAACTATTTAAAATTAATATGGTAAGACCTATGATCACATGCTGAAAATGCTGAATTGTAAAAGCTGGGAAGGCAAAATTTGTATTTTTTTTAAAATGTGGTATGTGGAAAAAGTCAATACAAGAGAAAATAATAAAAGTTTCTGTTATTATTATTTATTGACTGCATCACAGGAAGATAAATCACCACATATGGGGTTTTAGTTTATATTTGAAAAGGTCTGGGAGCATTTCTAATTATTTCAGGTGCTGATGTATTTATTCAGAGTCATTACTTTGACATTGATCTGATGTTCATTTGAAACCTTAGTAAATGTACCTACCTAAGAAGTAAAGCTATTAATTTATTTAGAATCATCATCATAGCAATTATTGACAGATTTATTTCATGGTTAAATTAATATTTGGAGGGATTTATTAAATTCAGTGCTGTTAAATGGGCCCTGAAATGATTATTTTTATTCATTTAAGAGTATATTCATAATATTTAGTAAATATTAAATTGACTTTCAAATTCATGTAGCTAATGTGACATTTATGGTAAATTACTTTTCAAGGGAGTTGGCAATATTATAGGATATGTTGAATAACTTATTAGCAAAAGGGATCCTCATTTGAGGAAAGTGGTATGGGACACATAGTCTCCATCGAGAAACTCATCCCAGAGATTATGTCCTCCTTGTATATGTCATCAGAATAATTGGATATTATATCTTATATTTAATATTAGATTGGAATAGTATGTGTGGCTTTTGCCAGAAAAGTAGCATACATCTTACAGGTGTTTAATTAGCATCTTTAATAATATAGTACTATTGCTAAAAGTATAATTTATGAACAGATGCTAATTACTGTATTTGTCAGCACTGCAAATTATTCTCTATTCTGTGATACCAAGTACAGTAAATGAGTTGAGCATAATAACATTCTACAATGACAGAGATTGTCTGTATTTCACGCCATATAATACTTTGGGGAAATAATATTAATTTGCCATACTTTTGTCTGTGTTACATTTTTGAAGAAAATATCATTATAAAAGACTTATTGAGTTTTTAAAGGGAAAATTTAGAAAAAATTAATTAGATGTAATTAAAATGTCTGGCTGAGAATTACTTTTTTTCTAAAGTGTTCAAATAAATGAAAGCAGATTTTTCTGAAGGCACTTTGTCAGTCAACCTGGGGTTCTTTCTCTTGTTGGTACTGGTGAAGTGATTATTGTACCGGGACCTAGATCATTAAAGATCTAGTAAGTGAGTAAAATTGTTAGCACCACTTATTACTTCTTAATATGACTATCTAAATATACCAAAGGACTGGCCATTTTGATATCAATGGAGGGCTATAGCAAACCAATCTTTTCCTCAGAACTCTAGTTCAAATGACTTTCTTTTGAGCTCTTTCAAAGAGGGTGACTTTATCCCTGACACTTTTCATACACACCTTATGTGCTCATCTCTCTTCTGCTTCATAGTGGTTCTGTTTAATTATTGAATATCCCCAGTCGTCACATACATTGCTATGTGCTCACAAATACACTTGGATAGAAAATAAAACAAGTATATCAAAAGTCATTTTCTAAAAGTGATTTTCCCAGTGATTCTCCAAGAGTACAGGCGCTAGAAGTGTTGTCTGTGGAATGAAATGACTTTAATTTTTGCTCTGGCACTTTTTAGATGTGACTTTTGACAAGTTTCATAACCTTTGTAAGAGTTTATTCCTTCATCATTAAAATGAAATTACTAATAGTATCTGCCTCATAGAGATAATTATATTATATCCCTTAATTCTTCCAGCACGTATTTATTAAACACTACTACGTGCCAGCAGCTTTTCTAGAAGCTGGAAATTATAAAGTAGTGAGGGGAAAACAAAGAGCTAACCTCATAGAGACAATCATTTATCAAATAACAACACAAACAAATGTGGATTTGTAATGATGACAACTGCAATGAAGGAGAGGTTCCTGGTATTTTCCATGCACCTTTAAGATGGATCTGAGAGAACAAGTAGGTCAGATAGAGATCCCCTGAGCCAGTGATGTTTAAGTTCAGATCTAAGGAATGGGTAAAAGCTAAATAGGAAAATGCAAGAACCCTCTACAACAAAGAATTACTCAGCCAATCATGTCGATAGTGGTGAGGTCGAGAAACCTTGCTGTGTAGGTAATACTAAGGTGATGGACTTCAAAATTCATTATAAGGAAGTTTATCTTTCCCTAGGAATGATAAAGAGACATTGAAAGGTTGTAATTCAAAGATGAAAAGTGGTGGTGGTGACTTGTTGGATTTCCATTTTGAAATGATCATTCTGATTGTCATATGAGGAAGTATTTGGGAGAAAGCAGGCTGCAGGGATGCAAGAAAACTAGTGAGTGGGTTATTGCAAAGGAAACAACACTGGATAAGGGTAGAAATTTTATTAGGGTGACAATGAATTGTATATAAAGCCAGTGTATACATGAGGCCTAAATAAATGTTAAGCATAATACTAGTTATTATTTCATCTCCATATGATGTCAGATGATGGAAAGCTTGATTTTTTGAGGTTATTTGGGCCCTATGTGCTTACTGCATTTCAATTTACTTTGAAAATCATCAGGCTAATTTTATGAAAAGTTTTGAATTGAAAGTCTGGGAAGCCTAACTTCTGTATTTTTCTTTAAAAATCTGCATTAACTTGAATAATTCACTTAAGCTGTGATGGTCTATAGTTTATTTGTGGCATTAGAAAGATGAAATAGATAACTTTTAAAATTTTCATTTAGCTCAAATTTTAAATATGTTAAATCAAACCTTTGTCACACCCTTACCATTGTAGAATTAGATGAGGCACTGCTTTATTCACAGGGATAATAAACTAGAAGGTAAGATCAGACATGTAGGAAATAATTATAATCCATTTTAGAAAGGGGCATTTAATAAACATTTTGAGAGTGCACAAAAATTCCTGAAGAGGTAACATCTTATTGTTGGAGCAAGATATTTAAAATAGATTGAAATTAACCATATCATGAAAGTTGACTTCTTTATGTTTTGGTTTTAAAGACAAGGGTGGTGATTTTTTGTATGGTTATTCTTTCAATTTATTTGAAAAATCTAGTGGATGAAGTAGATTACTACTGATACCTATAACCCAATATAGACATAGCATACCGTTTCTATTATACTGATGAACTGAAGCAAAGAAATATTAAACAAATTATGCAACATAATATGACTAAAAAGTGATAGAGTTAGTATAATTATATAGTTCTGTCTTACACCGAAACTCATGTATGACGTGTCACCTTTTTGAAAAAAATGTAAGTGAAAATTTGTTGTGAATTAAATGTAAATAAGTTCATCTTTTTTTGCCACATTGTAAATTAACATTTATGAATTAGTTTGACCCATATGAAATGGCCAATATTAGACTATTCATGTTCTAATATGTCATTTGGTTTAAAATAATACAAGTATGTTTTACATTTTCCAGTAAAAGAAATTATATACCTTTAGCATTTGCTCAATTTACTATCAGAGGATGACTTTGCATCAGTAGGATCTGACTTAAGGGGATGCCATTTTCATCAAAAATCTATTTAAATATTTTTAAAATGTTACTTGCTCTGGAGGTCTTACATATTAAAAACACATGAGGAAGATTCTGGGGAGATGGCAGAGTGGAAAGCACCAAAAATTCTGTCTTCCTGTAGGGAACAATTGCACTGTCAGAATCTGTTAATACTGTGTAACTCAAGTTTATTGAAGGCTTGCCACTTGCAGGGCAAGTCTTGGATGGAAAATTGTGGTTAATTTATGTCAATTGCAGCTCTTAGCACAGTAGCAGCTACCCATTCCTCATCCTTCAGCCCATAGCAGGCATGTGTGTTCCCGAAGCAGTTTGCACACAGCTTGAGGGAACCAGAGTAGGCAAGAAGGATGCTATCCTCCAAATACAAGAGATTTGTACTGTCATTGTGGATTATTGCTTCTGATGACAGAAGTGCAGACAGAGAGACCGTGGCCATTGTTTTTGCACCTCTCTTCATTGTTGAAAGCCTCTCCTTCTCTGGCTGAAGTGACTTCCATGGAATTCAAAGGGCCAATGTCTTCTCCCCCCACTTCATTCAATATGACCTTATATGTAGAAAACCCTAAAGACTTCACAAAAATAATGTTAGAACTAATAAACATATACAGCAAAGTAGCAGAATATAAATCAATACACAAAAATCAGTTGCATTTTTATACATCAGCAATGAGCAATCCCAAAAGAAAATTACAAAAGCAGTTCCATTTATAATAGCATCAAAAAGAATAAAATACTTAAGAATTAACCAAGGAGGTGACAGACTTCTACAGTGAAAACTAAAATATGTTTCTGAAAGAAATTAAAGAAGACATAAATCAGTGAAAAGACATCTCATGATCATGGATTGGAAGACTTAATATTAAAATGACAATACTACCCAAAGTGATATATAGATTCAATGCAATTCCTATAAAAATTGCAATGACAATTTTTGCATAAATAGAAAATCTCATCCTAAAATTCATATGTAATTTCATGGAGCCCCAAATAGTGAAAACAATCTTGAAAAAGAAGAACAAAGCTGGAGGACACACACTTCCTGATTTCAAAACTTACTCTAAAGCTACAGTAGTCAATAATGTGGCACTAGCATAAACACAGGCATATAGTTCAGTGGAATAGAATACAGAGACAGAAATTGATGCTAACACATATGGTCAAATGATTTTTGACAAGGATGCCATGACCATTCAATGGAAGGAAGGACAGTCTTTTTAGCAGATGCTGCTGATAAAACTGGATATCCACATGTGAAAGAATAAAGCTGGACTTTTACCTATTACCATATATAAACATTAATTCAAAATTAATCAAAGACCTAAAGGTAAGACTTAAACTATAAAAATCTTTGAGGAAACTGTAGGGAAGAACTTCATGACATTGGATTTGGCAGTGATTTCTTGAATAAGACACCAAAGGCAAGACAACAAAAGAAAATATAGACAAGTAAGAGTTTGTGAAAATTTAAGAAAAATGTGTATCAAAAGGCACTATCAATAGAATAAAAAGGCAACTCACAAAATAAGATAAAATATTTGCAAATAATAAACCTTATAAGGGATTTATTTCCAGAATATATAGAAAAGTCCTATATCTCAACAATAAAAAAAGAAAAAACTCAATACAAAAATTGACAAACACTTGAATAGACATTTCTCCAAACATACAGATGACCAGAAAGCACATGAAAAGATGCTCAGTATTACCAATTATTAGAGAAATGCAAATAAAAAGTACAATGACATACCACTTCACATTATGACAATGGCTACTATCAAAAAAAAAAAATGTTGGCAAGGATGTGGAGAAATTGGAACTCTTAAGCACTGTTAGTGCAAATGTAAAATGGTACAGTAGCTGTGGATAAACATATGGCAGTTCCTCAAAAAATTAAAAGTATAATTACAAATGACAATTGGCAATTTGGGTATATACCCAAAAGAACTGAGAGCAGGGTCTGGAGCAGATATTCATAGCAGCATTATTCACAATAGCTAAACATGATAGCAACCTAATGTCCATCCATGAATGAATAGATAAGCAAAATGTTTTATATATACAATACACACACACACGCACACAATGGAATACTATTTAGTTTAAAGAAGGAAGAAAATACTGACACATGCTAAAACATGGGTGAATCTTGAGAACAAAATAAGCTAGACAAAAATAAACTAGTCTCTCTCTCTCACACACATTCACAACCAACAACAAATTCTCTATTATTCTACTTATCTGAGATACTTAGAGTAGTAGTCAAAATCACAGAGATGGAAAATAGAATAGTTGTTGGTAGAAGCTGAGGAGAATGGAGAAAAAGTATAATGGGTATAGAGTTTTGCAAGAAGAAAAGAGTTATGGAGATGAATGATAGTGATAGTTGCACAACTATATAAATGTGTTTAATGCCACAAAATAGTACAGTTAAAAACATTTAACGTAGTAAATGTTATATAAGTATTCTACCACAATAAAATAATGGAAAAAACACATAGGATTTTTATAAATGTACATTTACCTATGTGTTTCATTTTTTCTTTCACTTCTATGTATTTTTCTATTTAGCATAGTTATTTATTTATATTAGTGTCTTCTTCCCAGGTGTGTTAATTCATTGAGGTCAAATCCTAAGTATTATTCCTATTGTATATAATTCAATTGAATGTTACAGTGTTAAAGATTTAAAATATGTCTATGAGAAGGGAGTGAATTATTCTGGATAATATAGAAAGGTATTTTTAAGGAGGTAAATTATGGGTACATGGAAGTAAATATTTTATATAAATGAAACAATTCATAATTGAATGAGTTCAACATTTGAAAATCTTTTCAAATATCCATTAAGTGGTAAAATATTTCAGAAAATGGAAGAGATATATAGGGAGGTCTTTGAATATATTACCAAGGGAATATGCTATGTCTGTCTGTTTCAATAATTCCTATGTACTGGTCATGAAAGAGCTTATTGTCTAGTGGAAACAGGTACATTTTGTGATGGCATCTTTCGGAAACTTTTCACAAGAAGTAAAATCATAGGTATTTTTATAATAGCCTTAAAAAGCAATTTTTAAAAGACATTATGTTTATTAGTACCTTGCACTGAATATCTTGCAACTCTAAAAGCCTTTATGTATCGTTTGTAAAAGAGTTTTGCCGCAACCCGTCACTGGAAAATTCCTCAGGGACCCTGGTATGAGCTGGCCTTTAAATATGGTACTGAAACTGACCCACTGATTCATCTAGGTCAGTGCATCTTAAACTAATGGTCAAGTGAATCACCTGGGGATCTTGTTGAAATGCAGTCTCTAATTCAGTAGGTCTGATGTAGGGCCTGAGATTCTGCATTTCTAATAGGCTCTACAAACCACATTTTGAGTGGAAAGGATTAACCGTAAAATAAACTAGGCATGTGTAAGGAGGTGGAAAGACACTGAGGATATTGCGCATGCTGCCAAGAGTGATAGCTGGAGAGTGCTATATTCATTATGGGTAGGACAGAATGCTAGCACTAAGAGTTGCTCTGAATGGAAGCCATTACATTTGAAGAGGACACATCCTATGGGACTAGCTATTCATAGGACTGCTGCCAAGACAAGTTATCACCATTGAGAGAAGCATCTATAAGGAATACAGGAGATAACTGTTAATGGGAGCTGACAGTGAATCCCATAGACAACATGCTTGTTAAAAGAATCTGATTGCATGATGATAACATTCTGAATCACCAACCTGCTCTGAGTTCCTTTTTGCAACTGTTATCAGGGTAGTGTGGTGATTTTTCAATGTGCTAAATTATGAGGAGAAAAAGTAACATTTTCCTATTGGGAAACATATTTAGATTAAATAATCAAAATTTAGGTTGGAGATCTTATTCAGTCATAGAAACCTACTTTTAACAGGAGGATATGGACCAAATAAAATTTTTGTCATTTTAATAAAGTATCAAATAACAATTAAAATAATTGACAATCTTGTTTCAAAACATGTATCTAAGTCGAATAAAAATTTTTCACTTCCAGCTTTAGCATCTGACCACTAGCTCCAGGGTTAGGTAAGAAGTCGGCACTCTGCTAGTGTACCTTTTGAAACACTACACACTTTTGCCTTTCTTAATCTAATAAACAGGGAAAAGTAGTGACAAAATCTACTTCTTTGGATTTAGAATGCCTTTCCCTGTTCCTCTCAGTGTTTTTCAGTTGGTGAATGCACAACTGGTCTTTGGATATGTCGATTGTTATTGCGCAAATCTTTCTCTGCACTGAAGAGTTATAAGCTTTCTGGTCCCCTCTTACTTAGTGTGAACACCTTAAGTAATTCTGGCGCCCCCACAAATCCCCATACACTGTGAGTGGGCACTGATACCCATTGCAAACCATTCTCTAGTTAACATAAAATGTCTATGTGGTTTAGGGTGTTTTAATTTATAAATTCCTTCGTATTTAGTGAGTGCATATTATTCTAAACATTGTGTGAATGTTTTTGAGCAATGGTTTCTGAATTCAGGCTGTTGGGTTTTGAATCGTGGATGAACAACTATTTGGGCCTGGCTGATTTGCATGACCTTTTATTTGCCCAATTTCTAAATCTTCAAAATGTGGAGTAAAAGGTAACTTGTATTATTATTTTTTGCTTATTATTTTGAAATAATCTTATATTTACAGAAAAGTTGCAAAGTTAGTAAAGAGAGTTCATGTATTTTCCTCACTCAGCCTCTCCTAACGTTAGCAACTTACATAACTGTGATACATTTGTGAAAATTAAATTGATTCAATACTATTGACCAAACTACTATCTTATTTGCATGTCGCCACTTTTTCTACTAAGGTCTTTTTCTGTTCCAGGTATAAAAATCAATATCCTGGGTTGTGATTAGTTGTGTCTTCTTAGTCTTCTCTAATTTGAAACAGAATCTGTTTTTTTCTTGTCTTTTCATGACTTGACTAATTTTCTGAGTACTTTTCAGTTGTTTTGTAAAATGTCGCTCAATTTGGGCTTCGCTAATGTTTTCTTATCATATTGAGATTATGTTTCTTGCTTTTATTTATTTATGGTTGGGAGCTTCAAGAATAACACTGAAGTGTTCCCTTTTCAATATTGCATGTTACAGCTTACATGATATAGATATTTTATTATTGGTGATGTTAAACATCATTGCTTTCTTGGTTTTGTTTGCTATGTTTCTCCACTCTAAAGTTACTATTTTTATCCTTTTGTAACTAGTAAATATCTTGAGGAAGTAACTTTGAGACTATTCAAATATCTTGCTTCTCCTCAAACTTCTGTTCACTTATGTTAGCATTTATCAGTGGATCTTGCCCGCAATGATAATTTACTATGGTGATTGCCTAATGATGATTTTTGTGTTTCCCTGGTGCCTTGTACATTTATTAATTAGAATTTTTCTGTAGGATTTACTTATTTCATTATTTATTTAAGCTATGATCAATTCATGGACTTTTGTTTTATGAGTTATAATCCAATACTATCACTATTTATTTTGTTGCTCAAATTGTGCCCAATTTGACCATTGGAACCTCTGTTGGGTTGGCTCCTGTATTTTCTTGCTCTTTCTTTACCTTTTTAATGAATACTTTCTTAATTTCCAAGCTCATCTTATATTTCCCTTGCCCTAGCTCTAGATCAATCACTTCTCCAAGAAGCACTAGTTAGTTGCTATTGTTGTTCATTTGTTTGTTTTAAATTGGAGAATGGTACTTAGAAACAAAGAGTTCTGTGTTAGGTGTGCTCATTGCTACTGGGGTGTAATTGCTCCTAGGCCCTTCCAGCAGACAGAGCTAGGAAATACATGTATAGATGCTAATCCACACATAGCTATACAGCTATATTTATTTCTATATCTACATCTGTATGTTAAAAACCAAGAGTTCACACAGATACCTCTAATCCCAATCCACCAGAAGAGAGTTTCTTCTAACCTTCATTTTCTTTCTGACTTTTATCTTTACTAGTGAGACACCTAGCTCTCATTGTCTATAATACGTTCACTTATTTGTTTAATTCTAGTATACACATGGTTTCAGAATCACTGACGCATAACTCTGTAGGAAACAACTTTACTACCTTGAGTTCAGTATTTATTTACAGTTACTTTTGTCTTTAGCGTTAAAATATCCAGTCAAATACTGCTTCCTGAAGTTACTTAGGTTACTCATTGCTACTGTCCTATTCCTATTCTCCCTTTCTTTCCACACTTCCCGTGTATCCCTGTCCCTCCAATAGGTAACCACTCTCCACAGAGTCTGGTTTATCCTCCCAGTATTTCTTTTGCACAAATGATCAGATACATGTATGTTTTCTTAGATCTTTTACTTTCTTTTGCTAAATTTTAATATCTTTATTGGTACTAAATAATTTACATGTCACAAACTTTACCTCTAAAAGGTATACAATGCAATAGGTTTTGATGCATTAACAGTTGTTCCATCATTGCCATGATCTAGAGTAGAACATTTTCATCTTCCCACCAAAGTCCTTGTACCCATTAACAGTCACTCTGCATCCCATCCACTCCAGCCCTAGGTAACCAGTAATCCACTTTATATCTGTAAAGTTGACTATTTTGGACACTTTACATGAATGGAACCGTAAAATATATGATCCATTTCTTTCTTACGTGAAAGGTAGCATACTGTAAATACTCCTTTTGCACTTTTTTTTCACTTAATAGTGTATCTTGTATATCAGTCCAGGTCAATACGTAGAGCTTGTCCTCATTCTTAACATTGCTGAAAACTCCTTTGTGTGCATAGATGTGCCATATTTACTCTCCTAAATATGGTCATTTAGGTTACTTCCAATGTTTTGTGATTATAAACAATACACAAATAATATTATGCATAAATATTTTCATGTTGTTGGGGCATTCCTTCAGGGCAGATTCCCAGAAATGGGATTCCTGGTCAGGAAGCAAGAAGATATATGTGTATATATATATATACACACACAAATGCACACACACACATATACATACATATACACATCCCCTTCTCCCCCTTCCCACCTACTTGATTTCCGTTGAGTTTTATTTCCATATGTGCACATAAGTGTTGATCGATTAGTTCCAATTTTGTATTGAGTACATGTAGTGTTTGATTTTCCATTCTTGCGATAGATACTTCACTAAGAAGAATGGTCTTAGTTCCATCCAGGTTGTTACAAAAGAAAATAGATCACCATTTTTTTTATGGCTGAGTAGTGCTCCATGGTATACGTATACTGCATTTTATTAACCCACTCGTGTATTGATGGGCACTTGGTTTGTTTCCGCATCTTTGCAAGTGTGAATTGTGCTGCTGTAAACATCGAGTGCAAGTGTCTTTTTTATAAAATGTCTTTTTTTCTCTATGGGTAAATACCTAGTAGTGGGATTGCTGGATCACATGGTAGGTCTACTTTTGGTTCTGTGAGGTATCTCCATACTACTTTCCATAGAGGTTGTACTAGTTTGCAGTCCCACCAACAGTGTATAAGTGTACCTTTCTCTCCGTATTCTCGCCAGCATCTGTGGTTTTGGGACTTTTTGATAAAAGTCATTCTCACTGGAGTTAAGTGATATTTCATTGTGGTTTTGATGTGCAAGTTAACTTTCTTATGATATATTAATATCAAGTAGTAACAAGAATGTATCAAGTAATGAGAAAGTTATTACTTAAGAAAAAGACAAAGTAAACAGAAATGTCCTGTTGTTCAGCTTCTTGTTTATATGATATTGAATATGTTAATTGCAAGTATTCCAGAAAGTAACAAGGGAGAACCTAAAAAATCAAGTCTACCTCTATACTTTAACTTTTAATTTATATACCAAAAGAGTTATTGATTTGTTATAAAATCAGTACATACATCTCAAATAATAGTTGAGACAATTCTTTTTAATGAACAAAAATGTCTAATTTTTTGAGGAAATTATTGATTTTAAAAATGCTTTACGTGGAAAGTGTAATATATCTTAATGTTAAGCATTAAGATATCATTACACATACATTGCTCACAATTAAGTTCAATATAAAGTTCTTATGCTTACCAACCCCCTTTAAAGTTAAAACCATGTATAAAAGTATATACACATTCAGGTTTAAATTAGACTTGAGAATTATTACTTTTCTTTTTATACAGAATGTTTCATGCCTCTTCTTTCTTTTTTTAAATTAATCAATTTTATTCTTTAAGATAATATTTTGGTTCGCAGCAAAATTGACCAGAAAGTACAGGGAATTCTAATATAAACTCTGTTCCTCCATTCCCCCACGCAACCCCTCTCTTTATCAACATCCCACCCCAGAGTTGTACATTTATACATTTGAAAAACCTACACTGGAACATTATTATCACCTCAAATCCATAGTTTAGGGTTCACTTTTGATATTGTACATCCTGTGGGTTTGGAGAAATGTATAATGACATATATCCACCATTATGATATCATACAGAAGAGTTTCGCTCCCCTAAAAGTCCATTGTGTTCTGCCTATTAATTCTTTCCTTCTCCTTAACCCCTGACAACCACTAATCTTTTTACTGTTTCCATAGTTTCATCTTTCCCAGAATGTCATATAATTGGAATCATACAGTATGTTGTCTTTTCCGATTGGCTTCTTTTACTTAGTAAAAGTCTCCATGTCTTTTCATGGCTTGATATTTTATTTTCTTTTAATGCTGAATAATATTCCATTATCTGGATGTATCACAGTATATCCACTCATCTACTATATGACATCTTGATTACTTCCAAGTTTTCACAATTATGAGTAAAGTTGCTGTAAGTATCCATGTTCAGGATTTTATGTGGACAACCAAGGAGCACGAATGCTGAATCATATGCTAAGGGGTATGTTTACTTTGGTACGAAATCACCAAATTGTCTCCCAAAGTGGCTGTATCATTTTGCATTTCCACTAGCAATTTAGGAGAGTTTTTATTGCTCCAAGTCCTAACCAGCATTTGGTATTGTCAGTGTTCTGGATTTTGGCCATTCCAAAAGGGTGTAGTGGTATTTAGTTTTAATGTGCATTTCCCTAATACGGTGTTGAACATCTTGTCATATGCTTATTTGCCACCTGCATATCTTTTTTGGTATAGTGTATATTTGGGTCTTTTGCCCATTTTTAAATCAGATTGTTCATTTACTTATTGGAGAGTCTTAAGAATTTGTATATTTTGGGTAACAGTCCTTTAACAGATGTGTCTTTTGCAAATATTTTCTCCTAGTCTGTGACTTGTATTTTCATTCTCTTGATCTTGTTTCTTTTTAAAAGTTAGCTATGGGCAATTATTATTTGGTCCCATATTAAAAATGAAAAGGTAACTTTCTCAAGCAGGAGCAAAATGTAAACTATAAGGAAACCGTCTGTTTCTTAATTAAATTATATTTCCACTAGCTAACACGGTACCTACATATGATTGGATTTCATTGTCAACAATAGATTGCTGACAGATTGTATCTTTTCTCTTCTAAAATCACTGAGCCTTTCATAATATAAATATTCATCAACAATAAACATAGGGCAGAAAAAATAAAAACATGAAGGGAGCTAAGTTTCCTACAGGATCTATTTTTGTTTTCATCAGTCTTCAAATAGTTTGCTTTTAACAGAAAAGTGAGAAGCTTGTTTATAGATCTCTAAATGTTTTAAAGGAGACCCTGCTTTTAACATGTATGGTGAGATGGATAATTTTCTAACTATAAAATTGCTAACTAGTTTTGACCTTGGGGACCACTTAAAACAAGTACCCTCTCCTCTCCTGGTGGGCTAGGAGCAAAGCAGCTGTATTTTGCACAGCACATTGAATCATAATGGGCCATGTGCTGTTATGAATATTCATAAAGCTACCATATTCTGTCTGCCCCAAGATTATTTCAGTGGATGTTGCTAGAGGGATTTGAAATACCACTTTTGTAGTATCCTTGAAAAGAATACACACATCAGGAAAAATAGAGCCGGAGCCCAAGTAATTCTGTCCTTAGTGTGTACTTCAGAGCTCTTCTCTAAATGATTTTGCCCTGTAGCAATAGCACAGAAATCCATCATAATGACAGAGATGAGAGCTTTAAACTTTCAGAGAATCTTAAAATAGGTTAAATTAAAATCTAAGTGGTCACTATGGTATGGTTTTACCGACTGGCACACTTCCTCCTACGTTAAAAACAAAACAAAACAAAACAAAAAACCTGGTCTGATTCTATAAAATAGCAGTGGTCGCTGGAGGTTTCCAGATGATACATCTAACTAAAGATATAACTGCTTTAAAAGTGTTACCAAAGATACTGGAACACTCTTGATAAGGCAGATGAATATATTTCAATTGGACATTTTCTCCTACACGTTCGAGTTAATTCAGTACTGCCCATTACTGTCTTGACCCTTTATGTAGGGCTATGCTGACTATAAAGCAAATTTCTACATTTTGTTTTCTTAACTCCCCTGTGGAGATTGAAATCAAGTAGGCATATGCATACCCCAATACCCCAATACTTGCATGCTTATGAATTTGTGAGAGCGCCTTTGTAGAGAGAATCATGATGATTGGTTGGGATCTGAACTGCACTTATTGACAGAGAATTAGGTTTTTAGTAAAGTCCCTTCTTGGGGATTTGGGTGCTGTATATCTTGGCTTCATCATAATCATGATGTTGGAAGATTTTTGTTTTCTTTCTACTTCAATGTTGTGCATGTTGAATATATAATTTCACTTTCATTTTCACAGTTTTCTTTCTGTTGTGCTCAAATGAGTCCTGGATTATATTTTATTGCATTGTATTAAGTATATATACCATTATATACTGTATTGTATTATTCACATTATATTGTCTATATATTGTTCACTTTTGTACATAATGTTGTTCACTTTTACTCTGTTTACTGTGGTGAAGGAGAAGATTTCGTGGTGAATCCAATAGTACTTCATCTCAGGTCCATTTCTTGTACCTTCCACCATATGAGGTAACTTCTTTCCAAAATTAAAAGACTAGAAGCGATATCAGTTTAAGCCTAGGATGTGGCCACAATTAGCATTTGGTAAACTGAAGAAGTGACAGAACAAATTTACTTTCATTAATGAGGAGTAGCTTCCTGGGTGAAAACTCAAGCTGGATCTATTTGTAGGGTTATTAATAAGCCTTCTTATAAGGATGCTTCCTGCTATGGCGAGATGAGGGAGGAGGAGGAGGAGACACAGGCACAACGAACTGACCTAGACATAAAGCCTTAGTATATTCAGCTAGGAATGGTGATCCTGGGGACACTTTGGTAACAAGACTAGATCATTGAATATGTGGTATTGATGGGGTGTGTTAGAAGTAAGAACTGAAGACATAGTTTCATGAAAAAGAAAAATCCTTAAAAAATCTATAAAATATAGGGAAACAAACCATCTGGATCTCGAAAAGTCATGTGCCATAGCCACGGTATTGCACAACACCGTTCATGTTGCATTCCCTGAGAAAAAGTTGGTAAGTGACAAGTAAATAGTACTGAAGTGGGAAACCTTGTCCAGGCCTGCATTTGGACCCAATGTTTTGTTTAGAAATTGAGAAAAGGGAGTTAATTACTATGGCCTAATGGAATTTGCTTAAATTTTAGTCAGCAGACGCTTGAGTGCTGCTTAATGTGCTAAAGTCAGTAAGATCCTTTGTGCAGCACTCTTCCCTTCTGGAAGTCTCCTTGCTCTGCTTGGGCTGCAGGGACCTGCTGGCAGGACTTGTTTTGCATCCTGTGAAGTGTTAAGAATCCGTGAGGGAATATGTCCACTCACTTATATCTTTTCATTTGGAATATAACTTGTGTGTGTTTGCATGGCAAATAAAATCGACCTTGAATAAAACTGAGTGGTCATTGTCATTAATCTTTGAATCCAGGTGAACCATTTTAGTCCAGCCTAGTCTAAGGGGAAAGACATAGTCTTATCAAGTAAGTACAGAGTCCAGCTTTGTCCATTTAGATCTCAAGTTGCACATGCAGAATATAGGGAAGAGATGGAAGCCAAATGACTGGTAGGGCAGAGGTAGAATAGAGGAGCATATGGTGTCTGCCTTTGCATCAGCTGGGATCATGGGGTCATATCCGAGGCTTGGAGAGACCATATAAAAGATACGAAGAAAAAAATTCTAAGAAAATCTATGAACTGAGGAAATTTGAGTTACTGTTTTTGTTGTGGCTATGATTGTGTTTGTGGTTTTTACCTCATTTGTATGAACAGCCTATGTGCCTGGGTGTAATCATGAAGTTAGGTTTTCCCAAATATTTTTTTGTCTTTTTTCATTATTAGACTCAATAATTCCCATAGATAAAGGTAATATTGCTGTCCTATTTACAAATTTCTACTCTCAGTTCTGCAAATCCAAGACTCATGATCCAGTATTTTTAGATTGATTATGCAGTAAAGGGTGTTTGAATTCTCTAACGGATGCGTGAGGCCCAATGTGACAGTTTACTCCACAGGAAATTCGCACCTGTAAATAATTGTAGTTAAACTGGTCTCTTGGTATCAGAAAAGTGTCTCCGCTGCAGTCCTTTTTGATACTTTCTTAATATGGATCCTCTTTTTAGCCAGTACCAGTGGCCATATACAAGATGTACTTGGCAACAGAATACTAGAGATGGTGAGCCTTGAATGTATGTTTTAGTAGAAAGAGCATCTGAAGTACTGTGCTTTCCTTGTTGACATCTTCATAGTATCTATATTCTATCTCTTGTCTACTAGTATAACTGCTGCTAGTTCCATGGGGATTCTATTTTTTATTTGCAATGTACATTTTTATTATTTGTAGGATCCCCCTTCTTTTTCAAATTTTTTTTACCCCGTTTGCAGACTATTCTAACATAAGAAAGGAAATTCCCCTCTATGAGCATGTATGTGTTTTGGCTCTTGGAACTTGAGGAGATACAAGTAAGTACAAGCACATTTTCCGTATGTGTCATGTAAAGTGATTTACCGTTTCTAACATGACCCTGTCTGACTGACCTGGTCTGTTATGGTCTCCCAAAGAGATGGCTGTAAAGGATTAAGAAGATCAAATAGTACAAAGTTGTTCACTGCATGTGTTTCAAAGAATTGCCAAGGTATAAGCAGGTGGAATCTTTAATGCCACCAGCTCCTTATTTCCTTATTGCTGCAGTATCAACATGTGTCATTTTTAAATTAATTGCTCTGGTTTTTCCACCTCATCTTTCATTTGTGTCAAGCAAGTGAATAAATTAATGAATGTATGTGTTTAGGTTATGGGGAGTTTAAAGTACATCCTGAGAGTTCTAATGTTGATTGCTTTTACATGTTGTGATGGTTTTGAGGGTGTCTGCTAATGACTTCTTAATTACAAACTTGCTTTACTTATAAAATCATCTCCTTTCGTTATTAGTGATTTAATTTTCTCTTAAATATTTAATTTGTTATTTTAATAAATTACTATATCTTGGATTCCATTAAATGTTTGAAAGACTAAATTTAAATAAGTTTAATTTCTCATTCAGGTAACATATTAAAATGGCTAAAGATTTGTATTTTTGATCCCACAACTTTTTAAAAATATGCATTAGGTAGCACGGAAATCCTGACAACTTTAGCTACAAAGTGTCTTGATTTGACTGATGACTTCTTCACTTGATAATGGTGTGAACTAAAATAAATCAATTAAATATCTTAATCTCAGTTTTTGCTTCATGAATGAGCATTGGCCTAGTACTTTGCATGCTGTTTGGCCTATTGTGAAAGATTAATATTCTACTATCCTAAAGAGAATACATATTTATATATAAGAATATACGAGAATATATATTTCCTGGAAAATGTGTTATTTATTAGAAAACTGCTAAAATGAATTGTGTATCTGTTTTATTTTTTTCTTTGATTCCATTATTTTCAAAGATCTAAAGCTTTTGCATGAAAATTATTCTTTTGGGAAAAAATTATAAAACTAATGTTAAACCATTATTTCATTTGAGATAATAAACATAAAGACTGATTTGTTGTAATCTACTTATTATCTTTTAAAATATTGTGCTCTTTATGCTTTTAAAAAATTAATAGTATAATGGTCCCTATTTTTACTGCTTTTTACAGTAAATTTATCTGAAACTCCAATTATACCAATGTGTATGAAGACTCAAGTGCAGTTTGACTCAGCACAATGCAAATGAAAAAATGGAGCTTTAATTTTCCTCACAAAATTATATCTAATATAAATCTTATGTAAAGTAAAGGATTTCTTAAATGCTTGTAAATTAATAACAAAGCCATATAATATGTGGACAGAGAAGAAAACATAAGCATTTTGTAGCACAGTGAAATGCATTTCTAAGTTGACTTATTGTTATGGAAAACATACTTCCTGGATATTGTATCGGAGCTTATCATCACTGTTGAAGTCAAAATAAAATATAGAGATGAATCTCTAAATTATATGTTTTATTTGGGAATCACACAGTTGCAATTTGTAGCACAACCACAGATCAGTTTTGTCTTCTGTATGTCTGAGGGACAAAGAGAAGTTTGGGGATTGTATTAAAAAGAGAAATATTATGTATTATTTTGAAAGAAAGCTCATTCACACTAGGGAAGCTTTTGGGAGCTGGCAAGCTCTAATTGGTGAGTGACGGCAGTAGGTAAAACTAGCCTTAGGGTCACACAAGTCATTTCAGCAGCTGCTGGGTAAAACTGGTCTTATGGTTACAGCAGGCCATTTCAGCAGCTGGGCATGCAGAAAATTCAATTCTTGTAGCTGTTGCTATGTGCCCCCAGTGTTTTTTCCCTCAATCTCTCAGCTCTGACTTAGTTGGGTAGGATAAGAGTGACCCAATTAATATAATCAACTTTCACATTTCCCCTTTTTGATTAAGATCTTTCTCTTAAAGCATCGCTGACCAACTAGCTTGAGGTCAGGCTTAATTGTCCCTCGGTGCTGAGATGAACCTGCCTCTGGTGATCTCTAGTCCCACATCTGGGGGAAAGGAAGGAGTTAATATCAGGGACCCATGCCATATATCAGTAACAAAGAGGCCAAAAGGTAAGTTCAGGGCAAGTTTTTCTGGAGTCCAGCATCAAGTTTTGTTTTATTAGTCCAATAGTATTAGCAATCCTTTCAAAGCTTTGGGCTAACATTATCCTGTTGGAAAAAACTGGCTTTATTAACATTATCAAGGCAACCAGAACAGAACTAATAAGTAACAATATAGTAAATTTAGTTTGTAAAATGGTTTGGAACCAAGAGCCCAAGCCTAAGGTCAACCAACTAAACAAATCAAAAGACTGGGGGGGAACTGGGTAAGACCTGTTGTAGTCATTGAATAGCATTTCATTACTGGGTTAAATTAAAGCAGAAAATGCCAACTATATGAAAGGGATCATTGTACAATTTGAACAAAAAGTTGTTAAGGATATTGTCAACATTACCCACTAGGTAGATTATTATTATTTTTTTAATATGTCAGATGCTGTCGAGTGAAAAAAGTAGGCAGTAAGAGGATCAGGAGTCTCATTTTCCTATGGAGTCTTGCTTCAGTGTTATTGGGAAAAGCTGTCTACAGTGTGACGTTGGCAATTTATATATTAAATATCTCTGGTTATGGCATTGAGCAGTTTAATGAATTCTCTATGTGGTTTACACATTAGGTAAGAGGCTTGTCTTTTGAAATTTGTATCAAGTTTTCTAGCTTCAGCCTATAGGTCTTTAGGAAAAAGCATTTTATGTTCTTAGTAATTTCATGGGATAAAATTGAATTGAAGGAGCCTGGAAGAATTTAGGATCCAGTCTAATCTATAGGTAAATGCTTTTATCTTTGTTCATAAAAGTATACTTTGCCACATTGCTGTAAAATATAGATAGTTTACGAGAGAAAACTTCTTTAAATCTGGAAAACAAAATATTTAAGTAAAGAACCAATAATGTTTCAAATTAAAGTCAGAAATAGTAATAATTTTATCACTTAGTCTCATTTAATTAATTTTGTCTTGATTAGCCGTTTTTTTGAGCCCATCAGATTTTTTTAAATTTTTGAGAATTTTTATTTAGTTGATTGATCTTAAAGTTACCAGAATCCTGTTTTAAGAGTACTTGTTAGAGTCTTTTTAAATTAATCTAATTGTAGATGCCTTAAGAGAAGACTCAGCAATTTAGAAGATAAAAACTCAGGATAGCTACGGTTAAAATCTTATGTAAAGTCAGCAATTGACCAGAGAATTTAGATATTTCTATTGTATACAGCATTCTAAAATAACAACCAAAATCATGACTAACAGCATCGAACAAGGTCCATCAGTCATTTATAAATTTTATCTAATTTCTAGAGCATTACATCAATAATAAATCCATATAAACATAATTTTAAAAAGATTTAGTATCATTATGCATCCTAACATGTCAAATAAGCCTTATGAGAGACACATCATTTGAAGTCTTGCAGGGGCCCAAATGGAAAATACTAAATTTAATTTTAGGTTAACTTAAACTTAGATTAGATTTTGGTTTTGGGGAAGTGTGTCAAATGTGTTAAAAACATTTAATTAAGGTTGAATTACATGTCATTGTGAAATAATAGTAACTTTATAGTCAGAGTGATAATTGAAAGACTTCAAAAACAAATCCAAAAAGTTAAATAGTTGAGAGAATAAAAAAATTTAGATCTGTATTAGAGATGAATTAGGTTTTTTAAGTAGTCAAAAACCTAACAAAGAGCACAAAGCATAAGAAACTACATTAAAACATAAAATCTGTTTTTTAGGCTGATTACTTGTATGGTAAAGAGAAATCTTTTGTAGACTGTTTGGCAATCCCATTTAAATAACAAAGTAGTTAAACCTTATGAAAAGGTACCTGAGTCCAATTAGACATTGGAAGAGTGTGTGTCTAAGGTTGTGAGTGTACACCATATTATAGAAGAATAATGTAAACCAAAAAACCACAACCTTCAGCAGGGAATGTATGGTTTTTAGAAAAACTAAAAGCATGTGGAATTGCCTGGTTACAAAGAAAAATTTAAATACATCAAGAAAAGCCAAGAGTATAGAATCAAGTTATACTGGAAAAGCATTGCTCTCCTAGGCCTTTAAGACAAACATTTTCAGCATCAGTTTACAGTTGTAGAGTCAGAACTGAGAAGAAGTTACAGGAACTGAAAAAAAATCACCACTTTAGTTAAGCAAAAATCGATGTAACTTTTTAAGGAGAGAAGGAAGAAGAGCAAAAGGCATAGATGTATGAACTACAAATTACATGTAGTGAGATGTTTAAAAAGCCAAACCCTTAAGATAGGAATCTGAGAAGCTTTAAGAGAAAAACTCTACCTTGGGAAATGAAATTATCATTTTAAATGAAGAAGACAGCACTTCAAACATGAAATTAGGTATAAACTAGAACAGGATAAGGCTGAAGTTTGGAAGATAGTGGAAAAGTTAAAGAAACAGATTTCAGAATTAAAATTAAAGCCACTTGCAATATTTTACTGAGGGAAGAGTAATATTCTAAGAAAATCTTGCTGTTTTAAACACAAAAGACCAGACTCCAGTCCTGTATCAGTGTACCCCTGACACCAATGCTTACTTTTTGGAAAAATTTATAAACAATTTCCTTCTAATTCCAGACAACCCAATCACATATAAAACTCCCTTTACAAGGCCCATCCTTCATAAACTCTCCATGACTTGCTTAGACCTTCTGTCATTTCTTAAAACCCCAGTCTTAGTCGTGTGTGTGTGTGTGTGTGTGTGAACATGCTCACAGTCTTAGTCGTGTGTGTGAGCATGCGCACACCTGAGAGGTGAACTTCTTACAAGTAGATGAGGATATGAGCCCTGACTCTCCACTAGGTCTCATTTGTCATGACCCTGAAGAGGAAAGGCAGGGAGTCCCTGTTACTGTCAGAAAAGGATAAAAGTCTTGCTGTCTACTTAGTCTCTTCTGATTCAGGGATTGGGGGTGGGAAAGAGAGGGAGGGAATTTTTATCTGCCTTTTGTATGCTCTGGCTCTATTTGTCCTTCTCTGACACCACCCAGACAGGGAAGGGTGTTGATTTTCTCATTACAGTCTCATGTGTGCAGATAGAAGTCTGGGCTCTGTACTTCATCTTTGCTAACATGGGGGAGAGTGGAGCCACTCTTGAGTTTTGACTGGAGTAGTGGGGTTATTGCCTAAAGGGTCCTTTCTCTCTGGGCTGCCCCTTTCCTTGTCCTTTGGGTATAGAGAAGTGGCTTTTGTTGGGGCTTTTAAAATTTGTACCTGTAGCTGTTTCCAGGTTGATATCTTCCCCAGCTCCAAACGTGGGATATATGAGCCAAAAAGAAAACCCAAGGAACTCTCCACTTTCTATTTTTTGTCATTTCTTTTGTCTGAGATTCCTAGACAGTCTAACTTTTGTCCACTTTTCAGAGTCTTGTTATATTTTATATATAATGTCCAAGGATTTTAGTTGTACTTATTTCAAGAAATAGGGAAGAATATGTCTAATGCATCTTCCTGAAAGCAGAACTACTTGTAAGGGTTCTTTTTTTTTTTGTATACATCATTTAGATATAAAATGTCAAGGAATATTGAAATACTTTTTTTAAAGAACTAGCAATATCTGAAAAATAAGAAATATTTGAAATAAGATAGTGTTTATACCAGTGGTATTTGAAAGAATTGCATTTTATATTAAAGCAGTGTCTTGGTTTTTAAAATGAAGAGTTTTGAAATGGCAAGGTCAGTGAGAATAGAGCAGTCTACTTGCAAAGTTAAAGGTCTGCTTCATTCCCTTGAGTCATGCTTTTACAAAATGTTATTACAGGAATTCAGATAACATTTGCAATTTTGAGCAATTTCTCCTGCAGAGTGGCTCGAAGCACTTTGCCTTTAATCCTGAGCAACACCAAGTAGACCCAGACAATTCCTCGATCTGTTCAATGATTGTTTTTCAGTTCTTATTCAATAATCCATATTTAGAGGCCTTCTTCCCCCCCTCACTTTTTAGAATTGATTTACATGGCAATTGTCCACACACCAATGAAAGAGGATATTCCTAAATCTCACCTCTTAAACAGCAGTAGGCCAATTTATCTGTGAAATTGTTGTAGTACAGAGTACTATTGCCTTTTTCTTTTAATACCAACTGCATACATAACTTTAGGAACAGCATTCAAATTAATTTTATTTTCCTTTTTTAACATTATTTTAAATGCAATTTTTTTTCCAAAACATATCTGACTTCAGATGATAAACATTCATCATAAAGTTAAACAAAATAATACATATTAGTTCAGTAAATCATATTAAGAACATATGTACATGAAAAGCATAGGACTATGTGCTAGAAACACATAAAATGAATAACAGAGTCCTAGAGCTTGGGAGTTTCAGGATATAACAGGAGGACAAATGGGAAGGCTGCACCCATAAACTGCTATTTAGAATTTATTGGGATTCTACCATTTTACCTGAGACCAATTAGACACATGAAAGAGTTTGGTAGTCAAAGTGAAAATCGATACACATGAACTTGTAGTTACATTAGATCCGCAATACATGCTGAAGCAAAATGAAACTGACATGCAAAGTTTGTGTTTTTCCTATCGTTTTTTTTCTTTACCTCTCCTCTTATATCCCCTTAGCCTTTTTTATTCAGTTGCTTATTCCGACCCTGACTATACAGTATTCTAAGGTTAGGATCTAAGATATGTTCTTCCATTTTCTATTTATATTTTTCTATCAACCATTTTACTGAAATCAGCTATGGTAGCTTTTGCCAGTTACTGGTTTCAGATGAATATCTCCCATCCTCAGGCCAAGCTCTTTGTGGTTAACTCTCTGGTAGGTGTGTTTACACACTTATTCTGTGACAGTTCCCTCAGTAGCTTCCTCTGTTGCATTTTGTCATCACCTACCAGTTCCGGCTTTGGCCTAGAAGATGGTATCAGGGTTGCCACTTCTAGTCCTCGTCACTTCAGTTCAGTCTATACCATGACACCGCATTAATCATTCTAAAATGAGAGGCTTTGATTAAACCTCTTCTTGATCAAAAACTTCCACTCACACCCCTTTATGGTTCCAAGTAATAAAGCCTAGTCAAGCAAGTTTAAATATTTTTTCTCAATAAATCAAAAAAAAATGGAAGGGGAAGAGGTACTTTGACAATGCTGAACCCAGATCCCATCAGTTCTGTTCTGTCTCCATTTCTTAGTTCTTTTTGCCAACTCTTTTCTTTCCAGTTAGAGCCAACAGCTTGCTTCACTGTATTAGGGAAGATAGCTAACAGCAGTCCCAGGCCTATAGTGTTTGGTTTTAGTAACTGTAATGAACAAAGGTTTTGTGTCTTCTACAGATGATCGTGCAATGCCAGGGCTCGTTCTAATTGGCTCTTTATGTATCAGTCATTTGGATGGATAATTGTTGCCATATGTTGCTTTGTTTGTTCTAGTTTGAGCCAAGCACATGCATACATGGGAGGAGAGTGGGTAGGAAGCTGGGATGTGTTGAGTAGAAGGGACTTACCTCATTTGGAGCAACCAAATGAGTTATTTTGTTGCTGAAATATGCCCTTTTTGTTCTGGGAGAGCCCCTTCTGTCTTCGCAGTGTGAACTCTTGGTATTTTGTGATTTATACCTTAGAGGATTTTGAGAATGTAGGCCTTAGAATCAGTGAGGTTGCTTGGATTAGAACTCCAACTTTGTGTCTTTGGGACAGTCTTTAATACTCTATGCTTTTGTTTCTAAATCTCTACAATGGAGATAATAAGAAATCTCATTAGTTGTGGTAAATACCAAATGAAATTATGTATATAAAGCACTAAGCCTAGGGCCTATCGTGTAAGTACCCAATAAATATTGCCTACTTATTAATAGCAATGTATGAAAATCGCCCTTTCCTCACAGCCTACACAACAGTGTGTAGTTATAATTTTGAATGTTTGCTAATCAAAAGATGAGAACTGGTATCTCACCTTTAATGATGTGAATGATGTTAATGGCATCTCACATTAAATGCTTTAATTAGCATTTTCTTTATTATGCTTGAGGGTGAACATATTTTCATGTGTTTGAGAGCCTTTTTATATCTTTTTGTGTGTGTGTTTGATTATTTTGTTTATGTCTTTGATTTTTTGTTTATGTCTTTTGCCCTTTTTTCTATTGGGATTTTTGTCTTTTACCCCTTAATTTGCAAAATGTCTCCTTGTATTATGGTTGCTAGCCTTTTATGTGTGATTTATGTTGCAAACATTTTCTCCCAGTTTGGCAATTGTCTTGTGGCTTTGGATTGCTGTTTCTATGTGTGTATGCATTTTTGTCCGTGCAAAATTTTTAAAAAATGTTGTCAAACTACCAGTCTTCTTTTATTGCATCTAAATTTTGAGTCACAGTTAGAACATCTTTTCCTATACCCAGAATAATTCATTTACCCATGTTTTACTTCAGTACTATTTCCTTTTTGTTTCTTCATTTCTCTTTATTAGATTCTTGATGGATTTGGGCTTATTATTGTATTCGATATAGAGTAAGAATCTTTATCATATCCAAATGTCTAAGAATTTGTCCCATCAACATTTATTAAAAAGTCCAAATTGTCCCCAATGATTTAAGATACCAACATTATCAGATGTGAAAGTAACATATGAGTCTATTTCTGGATTTTTTCTTTTATACCGCTGGTTTTGCTGTCTATTCTTGGGTCACTACTATGTTACTTTAATTTTAAAGGGTTTATAATACAGTTAATGTTTGATGAGGCTACTTCTCACTGGTAGCTAAAAATAGCATTTTTGTGGCTATTCTTGCATGTTTATTATCCTATATGAGAAGGATAGCATCTAATTGACTAGTTTCATTTAAAAATAAAACTTAATGGCATTTTTTGGGGGAACTGAAACATCAAAATGTAACTCTGGGAGAACTGATTTCTTTATAATAATGACTCAGATTTTAATACTTAAAATAAAGTGGTTTAAATTCAAATTAATATGAAGCAGTGATTTAAGTCAAATTATTTTTCTTATTTTTAAATGGTTTCTTTGTTAATATGTGCTATTGAAAATAAATTAAGTTGTATATAAGAAGATAAGTTGAGTGCTGTTGGTCCTTTTTCTTTATTTTCCTAAAATCAGAGGGTTTTTTGCCTTAAAAGTATGTATGGTGTTTATAAGAAATATTGCTAAAATCTATGTATAATAAGAGCTTTAGAACAATTCTTCCTAAAATAATATATGTGTAGTTAGAGTTATTTTTTTTCAATCTTTGGAAATTCATGGCCTGAAAGCTGATATATGAGTTTTTTCATTAAAAGTATTTTCTCCAGGTTTTATTCTTCAGATTTACTAGGATTTATTCACAATGAAATAATAATGAGTGTAATAAAAATGATGGCTTCAATGTAAGTCTGTAATAAAGAAATCCTGTCACCTATAATCAGTAATTATCAATTTCCCATGATAATGGATATGCAAGTAGTGGAATCCGAAAGTGGAGAATTGGGAAAGCATTTGGGCAATGATATTTTAAGAGGATTTATAAATACATATATGTGTGTGTGTATATATCTTGGAAACCTATCTATAGCATTATTTATAGTATATATAGTATGTGTATAATATATAAATATATATAATATCTGTATATGAATATATATCTATCTATAGTATATATTTAGTGTATTTATATACAATTTAAATACATACCTGTGAATATATATTTTTTCTTTTATTTTTTTATATATATATATATATATTCTTAAATCAAGGCACAGTGACAAAGCAGTCACATGAAGCCAAAAACTCCTAAAAGGCTTACAAAAATCCTAAACCAGTATTTTCAAATGCATGTTCTTATTAAGAAGTGTTCCCTTTAACAAATGTATAATGGTTAAAGGCAGAGCCCATGGGGGATGCAAATCCCTTCATCTTTGGTGTCGTCAAGAGGCTAATCATGCCACTAGGCAGGGTTAATACTTAGCATCTATAATAAACCTTTGCAGAGGAAGCTTTGTGAAAGATCCTCCATTGTAATTATCTCTTATCTTTGGGGATTTACAAAAATTATTTTTGGATTATAAAGGTGTTTTAAAAAGGGAAAGAGAATGCTTCTTTTGGAAGTTCATTATAATATCATCTCTGTCATTAAAAAATGTTTTTTTTTTCCTAGCAAATGACAGGCTAATAGAGCTTTGTGATGAAGAATACAGTGTTAAGATATAATCACAATTATCATGGTTTTCTAATTATCAATTAATATAGTATTACAGTGATATTTTAGGCTATTTCTCAGAGAAATTTTCTTTAATTTTAAAAATTAAGTATTGCTGAAAAAAATCTTGTTTTGGCCTCTTGAAATATCTGATGGGAAAACGGTTTACATTTCAATACAAAATTTATCCAAATTATTCAATAGTGACTTGAATTACAAATCGGCCTTTCTTCCAAACTCCCTCTAGGAGCACTTTTTATGCTTTTTCATTATATTTGATTCTGTAGTCTCTCCAGGCACGTATAAGTCTGGAATAGAATCTAATGGAGAAAGCCAAAGTTACTAAAGATCCTCCTAAATTATGTCAGGCATAATATTAATTTTTTCCCCCCAAACAATTAGTGATAATTGTCATAATTTGAGTCTGAAAACAAAGCAGATTTATGAAATCTAAGACAAAGTTGTCTAAAGGTATTCATTTCAGAAAATGTGTGTAATAAGATTTTTGATAAATACACTCTATTGACATATTTTCTAATATTATGAATATACAAAATAATAGAATTCCAGGATTCCTTCCAGAATTTAATATCTGTAATTGAGTCTTTGTGATTAAACATGTATAAACTTTCCATACATCTTATTGTTATGACATGATAAAGTTTAAAATTAATAACTATTGTTTTTCTTCAGGATCTTTGGGAAAATTATTCCATGTTGGCTTCTAAAATACTCATAAGTTATATAATAGGAGAGGTTTATTTGTTGTGTGTAACCATTTGAGAAAATATTTTATGGCTTAATGACTTCTTAATTATAATGCTCATAAACTTTCTAGGAGGCTATCTGTTTGAATAAGTTCTAGATTTTATATGCCAAACAATTTACAGTAGACATCAATAATCATCTAACTTTACTTCTATGAAATACATCAGTGATTTCTGGGATATGACTTCATACAATGTTGTTCAAAGGCTACACAAATCCTTATATTAAAATTTTTCTTATAAAATTTGAATCAAAATTCAAAATGTGAATTATAATGATACCTGTTTATTGGCAAACAGCAATAAAAGTTTTAATATGATCTTATATGAAGTCTAAACAATTGTTTAGCAGTTCTAAATATTGTGGTCTCAGGTCCCTTTCACATTCTGAAATGTTATTGAGGATCCCATAGAGGTTTGCTTATGGTGGATTATATTTCTTGATACTTAGACAAATTGTATTCATTTATTAGTATATCTAAAATTAACAATAAAATTCTGTTACTTAACATTAAACAACATATTTTTTATGAAACATATAATTTTCAAAAATATTTACCGAGAAGAATGTCATTGTTTTTCAGTTTGCAGATCTCTTTAATGTTTGGTTTAATAGAGGACACACCTGCATCTGTTGCAATATTTTGTTTTTGTTGAAGTATATGAAGAATGTCTGGCCTCCCACAGACACGTAGTTGGAAAAGGAAGGAGTAGCTTTCATACAATTGTGGGTTTTCTTAGAATCAGCAGAAAAACTTGACAAGTGGTAATTTATTAAAGGTCGCTATCAATGTGGTATAAGAAATGATGTCATTAAATCTTTTCTAATCAATTTCATTAAAATCCATTGATCTGTCTTGCTCTTTAACCAGATCTTTTGTACACACATGATTTTAAACTCCATGAAATGGTAATTTTGAAAATATCAGTTTACTGAGTTATGTAGAACTTCCAAATGCTGACAGATTTCATTATATAACATAAAAAAATCACATGATGATGTCACCAAAAGTATCATTTAAAAAGTCTTTAAATACTAAAAGGCTATAAAGGATAAATGTTTTTCAAAATTGTAATTTTTGCTTAAAAGTTTGAATTTTATCTTCATCAACAAATTTGAAGAAAAAAGCTTTTATTTATTTCTTGAGAAAATACCTGGTAAAATCCCAAGTCTGAATAATCATACTTTTGTCAGTTTTTCTTTAAAGTAAAAAGGGTTTTCCATCAAGGAAGAGACTGGTTCAGCTCTCAGCTGAATCATGTAAGTGCTTTATCTCCAAATGACAAATGTACTTTGATATGGTCCAAATAACAAATGTACTTCGTTATGCAGAAGTGCTTCATGCATACTTCCTATTTGTCATTAAAAACAGGTGTAATCAGAGGTTAAGATTTAATGAAATTAATAACTTCTGCACAATGAAAGACATTCTAAAGACAACCCTTTTATCTTTCAAGATCATAACAGTGAAGAACATATTGGCTACTAGTACAGTTTGATGACTGTGCCTGGATTCATGCAAAGGGACTGCTACCATTGCTTTTGCACCATCCTTGAAAATGCCAACCCAACTAAGAGATACATAAGTTCTTGTTATTATTAAAATAGTTTTGACCTTACAGGTGCCTTGAAAGGATCTTAAGCCCCAGGAGCCCATGGACCACATTTCAAGTATAGTGAGCTAGATTATCCTAAATGTATTGTCATTAATTTTGTAGACGATTGATAACTCAGAAAAAAAAAATTTAATGGGAAAAACAAAGAACACATACTTTAAATTTCACTACTTTTAATATGTGCTGGATATTATTCTTGGCCCTTCCAGATCCACTTTCGTCTTTCTTCTCTCTGCTCTGTGTCTCAAGAGGCAAATCGCTATGAGCTTTATCTCCTGAGTTCCTTGGCTCATTGGCTTCCAGTAAATTTGGACAATGGAAATATTGGCAAGAGATCAGAGGACAGAGGTGAAAAATACCAGGTTTTTTATTCTCCCACTCACTTCTCTCCAGGCAGCAGTTTGACAACTACTGCATTTCTCTACCCAAGCCCACACCTCCCATCTTGGCTATTAATTCAGGGGTAGGAGAAATAATGCCTTCTCACTATTACTGCTTCCTTGAAGTTTCACCATATCTTGCTGGTTCCAGGAACCTTGAAATACTTTCTATAGCTGCCCTATCATTACCTTCTTCATTCACCCTTTGGAGTATACTATGTGTTTCCTACAGGTCAGATATTTATAGTAATAAATTAAGGTATTTTTAGATTGGCTAGAGAATAGGGTAGCTCAGTTAAATAATGTGGTGATTAACTGAGTATTAACATGTGTAGCACTTCCAAACCAATGAGTTAACATTTTCAAATATTTGCAATCTTGCCATGTGTATTTAGTTAGTAAATTTCACTAGTCTCATTTAATTTTTATTTCAGGATTTATAAAGCACTTCAGCATGTTCCAGTATCTGAGGTCAGTCTTATGAATATTCAGTATGATGTGGAATACAACTTTATATATGTGTGTGTATATATATATGTGAGTGTTTTATAGTATTATTGACGTAGACAATGCTCTGTTTGTGCTGACGTACAATCATGGCCTGGAAGTTGCTGTATTTAAAAAATCTCCAAGGATCTCACTTTAATAGGAGTGTATTTTTACATGATTGGAGTAAAAGTATGTAAGAACAAACAAGAGTGTAAAAAAATTCAGTGAAAGGGAACCAGATGTGTAAACAATTAAAACTAAAATGATGTAATCATTGCTTCAGTTGTACCGATGCTTTGGGAGAGCAAAGGGTGGAGCAGACAATTGTAATAGGAGTATGGGATGATTGAACTGGACCCTGAATGACAACTGGGATTTTGATATGTGGACAAAGGAGTGAAGAGGATGTGGGCACTCTAGGCAAAGGGAACACCATGACTAATATAATGACATTATTCAAGATATTTCATTTAAGTGAATTATCTGTGAAGAATTTAGATGCAATGATGGAAGATCATAAAGGAAAATTAGATTGGGGCTTTGGTCAACTTATTTATTAGTCATATTTCTATTTGTCCTTGAAGTGGAGTTTTTCTAATATCTCAACACAGAGAGTTGATAGTTTTGTCCTTTTTGTCACCAGTATGCCTTGCATATAACTTAGTTTTAGTACTTCCCAACACCATCGCAATACATGATTCATTGTGGTGATCCCCAGTGGAAAGCAAAGTCCCTTATTTATCTGTATATCACTAATACCTAGCACAGAGTGGACATTTAATCACTACATGTGTTAAATGGACAAATAATAAAATAACTCAATTGTTTAAATGCTGCTTTTATTTAGATTCCAGTCAAACTGGGGGAAGCTGCACATTTTTTATAATTTTTAATCCCAGGCAGCATTTCCAAATAAAATATTAATAGCTGTCATTTGTTGCTCATGATAGTCAGAAAACTGCAATTTATTTTCCACATATATTACATCTTTTGTGGAATCCATTTATGTATTGATGAAAACAATGTTTACAAAGTTAATTGACTAAAGTCACACAGGAATCATATGGTAGAATTGCGTCTTCTCCTCTTCTATGGACACTGGTCATTGGATTTGGAGCCCACACTAAATCCAGTATGATCTTATCTCAAAGTCCTTAACTTAGTTACATCTGCAAAGACTATGTTTACAAATAAGGTCATATTCACAGGTTTTGGGTGAACATGTATTTTGGGGGGCCACTATTCAACTCACTATAATGGCCTGAAAAGCCCCGTATGATCTGGTCCACTCTTACCTCATCCCCTCCCACCCTCCTCCTTCCCTGCTGTGTCACAGCCATGCTGCTGGATTCCTGTTTCTGGAACATACCACGTTAAGTGTTCGCCTTTGGGACTTTGCTCTGGCTATTGCCTCTGTCTGGAATACTCTGCTGATAGCCAGGGCTTCACTTCCTCACTTTTTTCAAATCTCTGATCAAACCTCACCTTCTACCCTGACAAACATCTTTTAAATTTCATCCCTCTTCAAACCCCACCCTCAACTTCAGCATTGTCAATTCCTCTTAACAAGACCTATGCACCATTTTTATCTTCCATAACATTTACCGCCTTCTAAAATACTATGAATTATTTGTTATGTTCATGCTTACTGTGTGCATCAGCTCACTGGAATGTAGGCTGCAAGGGGACAGAGATCTTTGTAGTGAAATAAATGTCGCTATTTTGGAAATAAAATGCCTCTTTCCTAACCTGATTTACCAACCAAAACTAAAACAAATGTTTTTCTATACTGCTTCACGAATAATTTATTGAAACTGTGAAGGCATGTTGTGAACTTGTAAAAAATACTTTAAATGAAAATGTAGAATCTTGAAGTTTTAATGTGAACTTATATCCAAGCACAGGAAATCGACAAGTGAAAGTGTGGCTCCTCACTTCCTCAACCTACTTCCTCTGTGTGTGAACCACCAGAGCCCTGTTAAAGCACAGGGACCATCCATGCATTTCCAAATAGATCAGTTAGTCTGATGCAAATAACTTATTCTACTTTTGCTGAATTTTAAAGCTGAACACATAATTTCATTTTAAATTTATTTCCTGAAGTTCAAAGTAAATTTTCAGGGATTGAAAGAAACTGATTTTAAACAAAGTCTCTAATTATATAATGGTTGTAACCAACTATTAGTAAAATAATGTTGCATGCATAGAACTCCTGAAATGTCTATAGAGTGCAGAAAGTCATATAGTATGGTTAATTCCTCCTACAAATAAAAATAATATATCACCGCAATTATGTACAAAATAGAAATACTTCAAATTTTGTCTTCTTTATATGACTGAAGGGAAAAAATGTGATTAAAAAAGTAACACTGTAGATCAGTTAAACCCCTTGCATCCCCTCTGAGTTGAAAACTAATAAAAAAAATGCGCTGAAGTTAGACTGATGAAGGAAAAAATGCACTTATCTCTATATATAGATAAAAGCATATGGAATTTTATTGTATTAACATATAAACTATACATATTGTATAGGCTTATATATGTATAGTATATATACTATGTTATATATTATACAGGTAATTATATAAGTATAAAAATAAATATGTATGTATGTGTGTATATGTGTGTGTATACATATATACAGTCGTCCCTCATTATCCGTGGGGGATTGGTTCCAGGACCCTTACAGATACCAAAATCTGAGGATGCTTAAATCCCTGATATAGAATGGCATAGTATTTGCATGTAACCTATGCACATCCTCCCCTATACTTTAAATCATTTCTTTAGATGACTTATAATACCTAATGCAATGTAAACGCTATGTAAATAGTTGTAATACTGTATTTTTAATTTGCATTATTTTTGTCATCCTATTGTTATTTTTCATTTATTTATTTTTAACGTCTCAGTCCATTTTTTGTTGAATCCATGGAATTGCAGATAGGGAGGGCCAACTGTATTACTTGTGAAACTGAATTACTGTACTTTGGCCAGGTTAAGCATCTTTGAATTTTTCCTTTTGTCTATTCCTTGTGATATCTACCTCCCAATGGAGAGACTGCAAAGCAGACAGCTTCTTGCCCAGCTGCTAGAAGAAAATACTGCCTCATGCCTGTGAAGCCCTGATGATGATGACAGGGAAAGATGGGCCTTAAGAGATGGAGTGTGCAAGTGGGGCGGAAGTTACCGCACTAAGATTCTTATCTTCTGGGCAGAGGAGAAGTTTCCTCGTGGAAACATAAGAAATGGGGAGCAGGAAACTCCCTAGCATATGCCAGGAGAAAGAGAAAAACATCTATGATGTGATCTGAAATACTCAAAGAATTTACTTGGTTTAAAGTGTCTTCACTCTGTTTGACATGAAGACTGATAGTTCCTATATCAGGAAAGTGCCTTTGGCAAAGAGAATTTAGTGTACACATTGCTTCTATTTGAATAAGCACATTAAACTGTATTTCATCCATCCATTCGTTCGTTTTAACATTAGTGGCTGCTAACAGAGTGCTGCTGAGCCAGCGTTCTCAAAACAAACCATAAAGTATCTGCTTTCCAGTAACTTCCCAGTAAGAAAGATAACAAATTTGAAATGTGGTCTTAGAGACAACTGAAAACATTTTTTATTTGATCTTAGACAATTTTTCCATTCTCATCATCCATTCATTCCCTCCAGGATATATTTCCAATTTTTGCCACTCTAACTCATTTGTTTTAGTAAAACACCTTGTCCACTTTTCTCTACATAAACTTTTCATTTCCTCCAGTTTCCTCCTGTGAGAATGTAAGGCTCTTTATCGTTTCTTCTCACATTTCAACTAGAGTCCAGTTTGCATTAATTATTCATTTTCTGGCTCTTTTCCTCAACTTAGAGACATACTGAAGTTTTCCTATATTAAACTAAAGCGGAAATAACAAACAAAACTTTACCCTCGTGATCATTTCATCTCTGTCTCCATTTCTTTCCTTTGCATAACTAAAACTTTTATGTGTTTTTTTTTCTTGCTCTATTTTTTCAACCCAATTATGGCATACATGCAAATATGCATTTGATGTGCACCACCAATGTCATAATACATTTATTTTATGAAGGTCACTATCTGCCTTCCATTAGTGGACAAAATGTTCCTTCACTACCATATTTAAAAATAATTCCCCCCTTGCTTTCCACACTCTGGCAATTATTTTTAGTCCTCCACCCTATTTTATTTTTCTCTATAACACTTCTCACCATCTAATGTACCCCCAATTTTATTTGGTAGCTTTGTATAATATGTCTGCATTTACTAGAATTTAAACTTCGTGGGAGAGTGATTTGCCTCTTTTCCGTTCATGGCTGAATCTCTTGCATCCAGAACAGTAACTGGAAAATAGTAGGCACTCAATGAGCCTTTGTTGAATGAACAAATGGTAAATCATCATCATTCTTACTAGGATAAAACAAATTCCTTTATTGATTAAATGGCAATTGTTGTTAATAATATTTAGGTATATATTTGCTTTAAAATTTCTGAATCTATGTTCTTCATTTGGCTCCCTTAGCAGTTGTTCCTCTACTTCACTGAAGTTTCTTCAGTAAATGGTAAGTGTTAGCAATATCTTTTTAATTTTATTATTACTTGTTCCTTATTCTTCATTTAGTTCACATTGACATTTTACTAGTTTAGGACTATAGCCTCTCTCACTTTTTACTACTTCTTAAATTATAGTGATAAAGATGATAAATGTAACTAAAAGCTAAGAAACACATAACAAAATCTTATAAACAAACTATTTGCAATACATTTTCAAGTTGTCTTTCTCAAACTTTTTTCACATCATGTCACAAGTGAAAATGATAATACATTCTTAAAATGTTTCATCGTAGGATTCTGAGTTCAAAATGATTTTTTTCCTCTTTAAATAACCTATTTTTCCTTTAGAGTTTTAAATATAACATATATTTTATGAACTGCTACTATGTATCAAGCCCTATTCTGGACTCTTGGCATACATGAGCATACAAAATAGACAGCAATCAATGCTGTTAGGGTTTATACGTATATTCTAATCTAGGAATCTTTTTCTTTTTGAAGTTTGAAAAGGGTAGAACAAATCCATGGTGCTCTTTGACCAAAATTCATATCTCTCTGGGCATTCCACCATAGGTTAATTGTGTCCTTCTATGATATTATGCAGATGACTTAGGTGGATATGACATGTCAAGGAACTTAAACTCTGGACACTGGAATACGAATATATTGGACTTGTCACTGATATTACAACATTGCATTTGTTCTGGGATCCCAAGACCAGCTATATGAATGAATTGATTCAGTGAATATATCATGCATTGTAGAAAAACAGAGACACTTCCGATATGAGGAATTCTAGTAAAATTTTAGAAAATGTTACAGTTTGCCTTGTATTGTTTTATAGAAGGAAGAGGAGGAAGACAGAACAAAGAGTAAGTAAAGTAATTTAAAAAGACAATGTGAAATAATGCTGACCCGAAGTACTATGGCAGGAAAAGAAAAGGAAGCATGGGATCCTAGCCTTTTTGGTGTTTATGATACAATTTCATATACAAGAATGTTAGACTAGTCACATGAAAGAGTTCTGACATAATCTTCTTGCATTTTGTTGAGATATATTTTTGATTAACTTAATTGGGAAAGAATAAAAAAGAAAATCACATTTCAGAATAATTTAGAATAGAGTCATCTTATTAATTTTAGGGCACATTTATTCCAACAGCTTTCAAGTACTATACAAATATGTTTTGAAATGGTGTGATCAATCTCTAAAGACATATTATAAAGTGGAAAAAATGATCATGAACATCTAGGGGCCATCTCATTAAGTCTGGAAAGAACGGCATACAAATAAAAAGCAAGTAGTCCTTTCTTCTAATAGCGTTACAATAAAATGCTCAAAATATTTTAACAAAGAAAAAAGAGGAAAGAAACATATTCAGTGGGGAAGAAATGATACTTTAATTGCCTTGAACAAACAATTGAAATGATACTTTAATTGCCTTGGGAGGAAGTTTGCGCTTGTTATTGTTTGATGTGCCAGTCACCTGTGTTTTATCTGTTTTCTCTGGGGAGTGGGGCCTGACCTCTCTGTTTTGTGCAAACAGGTTTCTGAGGTCAGAACTTTAGAGCTGAGGATCATTTAAAAATCTGTCATGCAACTGAAAGAAGAAAAAAGGGATATATTAAAGATAATAAGAAAAATGTTAAAGAAAATTTTAGAGCTCCTGAAGAACAGACAGCGAATACAGAATGCAGTAATGAACTATAATAAAACCAGAATAGAGAAAAAAAAATTGAATAAACAGCACCACCAAAACTGAGATAATAAGACTTGAGGTATAAGCAAAGATTTTGTTGTAAATAGCAATGGGGTAATTGTGAATAGCAATAATTAGTGCTGGTTACTAGCCTTTTTTGAGCTAAAGCATAATATTAACATAAAGTGTGGCTGTAAAGATTTTTTTTCTTTTGTTTTATTTTGTTCCTCTTTGAGAGAACTATGAAAAAAAATAAAAAATAAAAAGGCTGAGAAAATGGGAAAGTCAAATTAGTGGATAATATAGGGTAAAAAACAGGTGGAATTATTAGGGGTCTGGAATCATAAACCATTCAATTCAGATTAACAGGCCAGATGATATTATAGAAAGACAATGCAATAAATAGAATAAGATTAATATAGTCTGTACAGTGGACATACTGGAAAGGATTGTTAACAACAAATGAAGAAAATATACTTCCAACAAGTCACATTTAGTGCTCAGCCCAACGAATTGTGAAGCAGAAAATAAACCATTGTTCTGTAATCATATTGGAGATGAGAAAGGTACATGGTTTCTGTCACTATAGAAACAAACGCTAGTCATTTCAGCATAAAGGTTGGACTTTCAAGTCAATAAATTCAATCTGCAATATTCTTAGTTCCACTAAATTTATAATAACACCTACTGATTAAGCCTAAAGTAGAAGTTTAACAGAAATGGAAATTGGGCACACATTACTCACAAGCAAATTTACCTTAATTTGTTGTAAATGGGGGTAATATAGAGGTGGACGATTGGGAGTTTGTTTTCATCAAACACTATCACTGCCATTAAATTAAGAAATAACTAAAAATGTGCAATTTCTGTAGCACTTAAGCAAGTAAGAATATAAATGATTGAAAATATTGTTTTTTTTATGCTGACTAGGTGCACAAAGGTGATGAAATAACTTAGACTAATGGTCAAAGTACAATGAGACAAAAGACCTCATATGGGATAAAAGTTGAAAAAAATGATAAGTAGCTGTAGAGAAAATTATATCAAAACTCCAAATGAGGAAAGACTTATCAGAAGTTATTTCTTAAGTTCTTAGCTGTCAAACCAATGAGAGGAATAAGATGAGTTATGTAATTCACATTATTATTATTATTGTCTAGTCTAATAACTTAGCTGTGTATATTGCCACTTTAGCTAACTTGTTCTATCTTCTGGCTTTCCATTTTCTTTTAGCCTCTGAATTGATTAGGATATATTTTAGATCATTCTTACTTTTTGTTTTATGATTTCAGTAATATATTAAATATTTTTATTATACTTTTCTCAATCTTTAAAGTATTTGTTATAGATCTGTTCTTGGGCTTTTTAAGCTACCATGTGGTTGAAACCAAAAGTGCTGTCAGATATTTAATATTAACACACTGGTGACATTGCCATAGAGTTTAATCAAAAGTGCCAGTAGATGGTTAACATCAAGATATGTGTGACTTTATTCCAACCTGCGGTTATGAAGTGTGCATTTGGGACATCCAGTGATGTCTTCCTGATAGATTTCTGATTAAAATGTTTTGAACCCCCCTACAATTTTTGATTGATTTTATCCAATTTTAATATGTTCTTGACTATGTATAGCAGCAGTGATTGGCTATCCAAACCATCTGTGGAGAAAAGGATGCATTTCATTGTTTTTTGTTTTTCTATTTTCAGTCCCTTTTAGATTGCTACTTTTATAAAATACAATAAATTTGTTATGGCAAATTCGTATTTCTATAAAAGTACTTAAATATTTAGTCCCAATTGCTGTATTTATCTCGTTGATCATTAACCAGTAGTTTGCAGACTTTGAAAAGTGACACCAATCTGCGAACCACATTTTAATGGTATTAGGTCAAACAATGAGACAAACCATTTCATAAGCAAAAAAGTAATAAAAATAATTTTATTTCTGTAAAAGCAGTTTTTGAGGAAGGTGTAAATGCATCCTAATAACAAGATTAATATAATCATACTACAGGAAGTTCTCTGTCCCTCTCTCAGGCTATTACTGTTTTCTGGTTATCTCTAATTATTCACCTTTCCTGAATAGTTTTGAACTCTTAGGGCTAATACTTCAAGAAGAAACTCTTTATATCCAACCAAATTTTTATTCTTAACAGCTGTTAAACATTAGCCCTTGGATTTCCAACCCTTAGAAAGAACTCCTAATAGCCCAACTCATGATAGAATACTTTTAATGTGATGACAAATGCCTTAATGGTATACACGCCCTTAAACTGATTTTGTTAATATGTAAAATTCCTTCCTCCACATCCAACCTCAGAATAAAACCGAATAAAAAAAAGGGCATGTGTGTGTAATGACTGCTGAAGTCATACCACCTAGATGGAAATATTTGAATCTATGATAAAAACCTGATGAATATGAATAAAAATGCCAGTTCAAGATTTAAAAAAAAACACTAAGACTAGCAGTTGACATCTGAACCATCAAACATAGTGCATAATTTTAAATAATTATGTGAATGTATTTAAAGAAAAAAGTCTTTGGCCTCTCATGCTAGAAACATTTTCCTTCAAGTGGCCCAGGAAAATTGGCATTGAATATTGAAATAATATAGAAGAATATATCCTAACACACTTTACTTAACATTAAACAAAGTTTATATGTTTTTAATAATGTAATTTATCTTCATTGTTTTCAACTTTTTTGGCCAACCCATCAACAGAGAACACACATCTTTCTTACGGTTGTGGAAAAATGTAGGTGTTAATGATCTTGACAATGCAGTAAAAATGTAGCTGGTAAAATGAATGTGGGTGGTGAAATTGAGCGAGGGAGGGGAAAAAAGAGATAATGATTACAGCTGATAGAACAATCCTCAGACACACATGTATTTATTTTCAAAATTGATAATCAATAAATCAACAAAAGTAACGATCATTAAAGAAATAATTGAGAAGGGGAAGAGTGAGTTATAAGCGTAAGTTCACATGTAATTGATGAATAAAAAAAATTGAGTTATAAGTCTGTTATCGTAAGCACCAGAGAAAGTCAAACTTGAACCCTTTAAAATTTATATAAAGAAAGGTTAAATGTCTCACTGCCCAGAACTACTGAAGGAAGAAATTGACCATGTGTTCCACTTTGGACTAGACTTACCAATTGCACTTAGAACTTAGTCAAAGATCCCTTAGGACAGTATTCAAACTTCTTATATATTAGAATTACCTTTCCAGCTACCCTCAGTTTCATCTCTCAGAAATATCTAAGACAGGCTCTTATAATAGGAGCTCAGAAACAGGTTGAGCATGGAATAACATCTCTCCATATGTCTTCGTCAGCCTCATTATCTTCTTCAGGAATTTTAAGCCACCAGCTTGATCCTGGGAAGAAATATCAAAAATAAGAACTTAAACCCCATACTCTTTCCATAACCCTCACTTATGTTGGGTCTTGGTGGCATGAAAAGTGTGTCACCCAAATGCTATTTTTTTCTCATGATAATACTCCATGCATAGGATTACAGAATTTAGTAAGCATGTTTATATCCATTATTCTATGTAATCTTCAATAAACTGTGAGATGGATATTGCTCTCTTCAATTTACAGAAGAAGAAAATGAGGCCCAGACAGACTAAATGGCATCCATATGGCCTGCAAGCTGATAAATTGGCCAGATGGACTGCCAAATTTTTCCTACAGTATAATATTTCTTTTATAACATAAAAACAGGGAATTTTATTTTTGATCCAAGTAAACAGGTCATTAATATCTACTTATAATTTACCTTTTTTGACTTATACCTCTGGGTAAAATTGTAAAACAAGTGAAATTTTACTTGTGTAACACATTTTCTGAACATTTCTCATCCTGTTGCCTGTCTACTCAGACTTTCTATGAATGCAACTCCTCACGGGTGCAGTTGTGGGCTCTAGGTAATTTTGAGTACCCTCCCATTGTCTAGAACATGTCTTTACTATGTTCTTGCTTATTCTCCTAATATAATGAGATTATTTATTCAGAATATAGAAATTCTACATTGACATAAAACATTAAATAGGAACCACTGTGTAGTTTTTCTCTCTGGAACAGCAGTTGCTCAACCTTATCATGTTCATCTGTAATTTAGTTTCTAGATAATTTACTTCTCATAGGAAATATCTGTCTTAACAGAAGCCTTCTGGGAACCATTTGTTTCCCCATTTTGGTATAAAAAGTGTGTGTATGTATGTGTGTGTGTGTGTGTGTGTATCTCAACCAGAGGATCTGGTCTAAAGACAGCTCCTCTGTTCATTCTCTTCCTATTTTCTAGACATGCTATGTAATCTCCTGAAGTAGTATTAGAATATTAACAGAAATTGCCCTCATGAACTCACAGGCTTTTGCTGGTGATAAAATTAAATAGCATATTGGAAAGTGTTTTTGAAACTATAAATAAATAAGCATGTTCCCATTAATGCAAAGGAGTGATTATAATGATTAAGTTTTCTTATATTGAAGCAGGTCAGAAAAGGATATAGTTTTCGGCAGCCAGGAGAGTTCCAAGTCCTTCGGCCACACTGATGAGGTTATATTCACTCAATCCACTGAGAATCTGTACAATGCAGTGTGAGCAAATTTCGTGCACACTTTCATTTCTGTCAAAGGCTGGAAGTGGTTTATCTGAGCCTTTTTAAATTTCAAGATATGTTCTCAGCCATTCCCTCCAGGAAATACCTAAACAAACAAAATATACCTTTAGTAAATTCACTTTCTTGTTAAGGGGCCATTCAAAAGTGCTAAACCTGGATCTGATTGAAAGTAACTAAAATTCCATGGAAGATGTCAGCTGTTTTATTTATAGTAATTTTCTTGTTTAGAAGATTGATATGATTTCTATGATGACATGCACATTTTTCTGACCTGATACTTTATTTCATCTCCACTTTTTTCAGGAACTATGGCAGTTTAATTTTTTATTAAAATATGCATTCATCATTCAAACTCTATTTCCATTTTTGAAAATGAGTTACCTTATTGGCTCAAATTTATTTCTCAGTCATTTTCCTATTAATTTTTATAGTGAGAAAATGTGTAAAATATTCCTGTTTATTTCTGAAGGTGCTCATATGCTGTTATAACAAATGAAATGTTTTTATTAATTTGGAGACATCCATTATAATGTAATTTTGGAACTTATATGATTGAAAACACATATTTATATTTAAATTAATCATGAACACTTGTAAAGCATTATTTAATATTCTCTTTTTCTTTAGTATCAAAGGGCCCAATGAATCAAGTGCTATTTCTTTGAGATTTATTGAAATTATTGAAAAGTCCTACTTCAGGGCATTGTCATAACATTCTTCTATTAATAAAAAAAGATAGAAGTAGCAGGATAATTTTGTAAAATCTTCAAGCACCCCATTAAGCACAATTTTCCAAAATATTATTAAATGAGTGAAGAAATGAATAACAGTGATTTTCTTAAAGTGCATTTGTAATTTTAAGTATCTACTTTAATCAGCATTTCTAAAAACAAAATCTCAAAGTAGGTTGTCAATTACATTAAAACTTCCAATTTCAAATTTATGATTATAATTTCATAGTGTTTTATGGTAACAATTGTTATTAAATGTTTCAAATACTAACATATGTCTTCATTTACCTACCTCTGCACATACTGACTGGAAGGCATTTCCATCATTTCCAAAAAGTGCCTTATGGTACAACACATTGGAGCAATAATTGCCCAACTTATTGTTATGCTATTATAGTAGAATAATTATGATTTGTGCTTGTGCCTATAGCATTGGTTGGAGGTGGCATATCACATATATCCTCTGCTGTCCTTGAACTAAATACTTTTTAAATTTCATGACTTATTAATACTTTTGAGGTGGTTTGTAAGTTTATTAGATGATGGATGAAGTAATGATGGCCTTTTTATTTGCCTAAATTCATCTCGGGCAGGTTCCAAAGCACAATAGTTAAAATCCCTACTCCAACCTGAGATTTACACAATCAGAATCTGTAACGCTGGGAATCCAAGAACTGAACTTGAATTCTCCAGGGAGTTCTTAGGCACACTCAAATGTGAGAAGTCCAATTTAAGGGCATGGGGATCATAGCATTGTAGTACATGGCATCTCTAAATAACAGACAGATAAACAGCAGATAATAGATTAGGAAGGTAAAATCAACTTTTGGTTTAAAAGATTAATTTCTGTGTGTTTTGCTACTTTTTATTTTCTTTTTTCCTTTCCTTTTAATCTCTCGAAATTTATGTGCAAGTCCCACTGTATATCTAAGATTGCAAACATTTATCTGATATTAAAACTAATGTCATGGATCCCAGCTTCTGTGAAAGGTATAAATCCAAATCATGTTAATTTATTTTCATGGGATGTGAATTGGAAAAAAGTCTAGATTAATAATCTATAGAACAACAGGAGACTGAATCAGTCTCACATCAGAGATGGGTTCATTTTTTTAATTTACTTTTATTGTAAACTTACAAAGTTTTAGAAGTCTAGTTATATCAGAGAATAAACAGAACAAAGAAAAGACTGTTCTGTGAGGATTTATGTTCTATCTAAAGGATGTATGTATGAATAGATTTATAAAACAGATTCTTGGTTAGTATGTGGGTGTGTTCTTATAGAATTACAGAGGACAATTAAGCAGGTATATACAAAGGAAATGTAATTTTAGTGTTCTAGAATAAAGGAGATAGACAAAGAGGTATAATGGGTCTTATCTTTAGAATGCTTAGCAATTTAAAAACTGAGTAAATCCAAATAATCAACATCATCAGCATAGATTATAAAACTACTCCACCTGTACTGGTAATATAATGTCATCCAAAGATCTAACACATTTTACTGTGTTCTCCTGAAACCATCTAGCGTGTACAAGATTATTGCACTCAACAGGATCTATTAGGACAATTCACTTATGATAGGAATCTTAAAAGAAAATAGGAAAGAACTCCTTTTTTTCCAAAGATAGAAGAAAGAAATAAAAACAACAAATATTTGAACTTAGTGAATATAGTAATAAATACAAATAATTAAGCTTAAAAAATAAGTTTCTCTTTGAGGTAGGAAAGATGAACTAATCTTGCCTACACAAAATTTGTTCTGGACTTCCTTCAAATAAGCTGCACCTTTTGTGGGTTGAAATAATTGAAATATTAACTAAGAGACTGTCAAAGCAATATCATAAAATATATTTTTGTGTTACTATGTTGCTCTAGTCAGTGATACTATGTCATGTTATCTTATCATTTTGAGGATAGGTATTGATAAGAGTGCTAAAATTAAAACTTAATGATAAGAATTTGGTCAATATTTTGATGGAAAGCATAACATTTCTTAAAATTTTTCTCTTAAAATTCTGGAGCAAAATCTGACTTTTGTAGTTTATAATAACAGCTTAACACATAAATTGTAAGTGTTATTTATTTGTTATGGTTTTACTTTTCTCATATAATGCACCTGACTAAATGCTACTCACCTAAATAATTCACACCACAAAATCATTTTTTATTTGTAGTCCATATCCATCAAGTTTCAGAATGTCAAATACTCTTCAAATTCAACTGTTTTAATTAAAGTTATGTCATCTTTGTAGTTGCCGCTGAATATTTTGATACCTTGTCACATGTGCTTTTTTAATATGCAGCATAAGTGTGTATTGAAATACCTTAGCCCTTGTGAGAGATTTCCTCCATGGTTAGCTGTAATTTCTGATTAAAATAAATAGCTCAAGAAAATGAGGCTGAGTAAAAGGTTAGGTTACTCATTAAGATGCGCACTGTTGTGCAGTTCTTTAAAGTTAATGCAGAGTATGTGGTTTTACCTGATGACTAGGTGAATTATTTAAACAGAACAGCTGCAAAAGGCAAGACCTGGCAGCATTTATGCTGAGATTATCTATTTAAATTGGAAATGCAACTCATTTGAATATTTCATCACATTTTGCATGCATATGAATTAGACATTCACATGTACACATAACCAGAGATCCAAAGGGAAACACACATAATTATAATAGCTGCTGTTTACTGGATACAAACTATGTGCCAGACTTTCTACTACATGGTTTACATATATTTTCTGTAACCCTTACAAAAATACCTCAGTCTTAACTGTTGTTTGATTTTTTTTTTTTTTAGAAGAAACTGAAGCTTGTTTTTTTTCAATATCACAGAGTTAGAATTTGAGTCCACATCTGGGAGACCAAAGAGCATAGTAATCTTTTCATTACTATCCCTTGTTGTGAATTAGAATTTGGTAACGCCATACAACACACATTGTTCTTTTCTGAAAATTGATTTTTGAATGTCACTTCTAAGCTCAACACTGGTTTGGTGGGAAGGATGTTCACATAGTTTTGAACGGGAGATGTGTGCCCTTGCCTTTGCGGAGAGTGCAGTGTACTCTCACTCAGTATTCTCTTCCCATGTGTGTGTCTCCCTCCTGTCAGGTGCCTTCAGCTTTCCTTCTGAGGTAGTATGTGATTGAAATACTTCCTGATTCTCCCTGCCTCCCATCACATGGGAATGTTTGGAAGTGTTTGTGCTGTACTGGAAAGTGAGCACATTTTTAAGAGTGTGTTGAATTCAATGAAACACATGAATGTGTTTCCTTAATAACTGATACTGGATGTCATCATATGTAATCATGGAAATATAGCATGCTAATATTAAGATAGCAGGTATACATGAAGGAAATATTGAGCGAGGATTAACTGTGTGTTAGACATTTTGTTAGGTTGTGGGTATATGATGGTCTACGATAACAAATATGGCTCATACCCTCAGAAAGCTTAGAGTTTGGGGGAGGTAATTTAGAAATATATTTAATATAATTACTGTTACGTCAGCTTGGACTTTATATACTACAGGCAGTAAAGTGAAGCATCACGTTCTCAATCTCCCCGTGGTTGTGTCTGATCTTGGTTTTAGCACAATTAGACGTTATATGTTACGAACCAAGAGTTTTTCTAAATGAAGTAGACATGACCTTAAGAATTTCTCTAAGTAATACAACACTAACGTATTTTATATGTCGTATGGCTAGAAACAATGGTTTCTATACCAATGTTTGTGCAAAAACTTTCAAGTTTTCTTTTTAAGAGCACAAATAGAATGTCCTAAGGGACAGTCCCTTCAGGCTATGTAAGAGTTGCAGGGTTGTTTCTAGGGGAGAACATGGTCTTATAATAAATATTATTGACTAAAATAATAATATTTATGGTCTTATAATAAATATTATTAATTAAAAATATTTCTAATTTGAAAAATAAATTTGAATAATAGAAAAAACAAAACCCATTGGTTGGCACAACAATCACATTATGTTAATTGCACAGTACAGTGGTTTAAAATCTAAATGTTCTTTAACTTTTTAAAACATTTCTGTCTTCAAAAATATTTACTTTGAAAAACACAGGAACTTTCTGAATATTTTTGTTTTTAAAATTGCTATTGACATTTCTTTAAAAAAGGAAAAACATTGAAGAAAAAGTCAGCAGTACTGTTTGGGTTAAACTAACAAACTAAGATTTCTATCTTTTTAACTTTTCCCTTAGAGATGGCAGTGTTCAGTTTGAATAGAAGTATGCTTGCAATGAAAGTTTTATTGAGACTCTTAAAACTCCTATTTAAAAAAAAATATTAACTGAGAATTACACAGAATACCCATGTTATGGTCGCAGAATAGAATTTTGTCCTTTTGTGAATTTTAATATGTAACAATTCTACTTGGAGATCCATTTGAGTCATTGAAAATCAGTCCTTTCTTATCCTTTCTTATCTTGTTGCACAAGATAAGAAAGTTAGTTTTACCTTTCAGTTATAAAACTGATATGTTCAAAACCTGGATATCAAAGTGGTTATCTTCTGGTTTATTCACTGATTTTACTGTTTATCTCTAGCGAGAGCTTACTTCCAAAGACTTTTTTTCCTCCCAAACATTGTGTCATATTTGTTATGTGTATAAATAATTGTTCATATTTGGAAATGCAAAGCAATATTTTCATACTGATAATCAGCTTTGCAAATCAGTGTATATCTTCATATGTGTTGCAATATATGCACCTCAATATATTTCATTTATGTAAGACTAAAAGAGGGATGGAATCAAAGTTGTCCTCAACAAGTAATCATTAGTATATTCAGAAATGTGATGGTTAGCTTTAGCTCTTCTTATTGACATATGATAACAGGAGTATCTTAAATAACAAGTATTTTATTAATTAATGCAAATTTTTGGATCCGGCATCTTTGTACAAAATAAAAATTAGACAGCTCTCCCTGTCTCTAATTCTGATAAGTTCATATGAGGAAGCCATGTAGGACATTTTTAAGAAAGTTAATATTCTCCTAATTTTCTCAAATTCTGATCCAGACTTCCTCAATTACCAAAGACTGGATGTCTAAACTGGTCAAAATAGAGGCTATAGGCCAGGTGCAGTGGCTCACAGCTACAATCCCAGCTGAGGCAGAGTGATCACTTGAGGTCAGGAGTTTGAGACAAGCCTAGGCAACACAGAGAGACCCTATGGCAGCTACGTGGGAGGCTAAGGTGGGAGGCTTGCTTGTGCGCTAGAGGTTGAGGTTGCAGTGAGCAATGATCAGGCTACTGTACTCTAACCTGTGCAACAGAGTGAGATCCTGTCTGTAAAATAAATAAATAAATAAATAATAAAATAGAGAATATAGAAATATTCACTTAATAATATGATTAATATTCATCTCCAAACTATATTTTTAAGGCTCTTCTAATCTCATTTATAGCTACTCAGGTTGAGAGAGAATAAGAGGTCCCATTCTCTTGTATAGCCACATATGAGAATCTCCAGGAGGAAGTATAATTTGAGAGTCACTATTTTAAGGGTTTATATTATAAATGCTCATGTACATTTTCTGGTATAAATAAATACTGAATAAATATATGTTGGTTATTTGAATTAGTTACTACTTGATTTTTACTGTCATATCTGTAATCATCAATTTGACAACTTAATCCTTGACTTTCTGCGAATCTAGCATATGCCAAGCGATGGGCTCTGTGTTGTGTCCCCAAAACAGAAATGATCCTCGGCTTTAAAACCTAGTTAATGAGGCAAACATTAAAAAAACCCACAAAATTATACAATTAAAAATATGTTATCTTTTGTGAAGTAATATAAAAATATGTTTATAAAAGAGAATAAAAGTAAGAATAATTTTGAATAGGGGTCAGGGAAAGTCTCAATTGTGAAATATTTAATCTGAAGTCTGAAAAGTGTTAGTCAGCTGAATACTGAGAGGAATAATAAAGACCCTAAAGCAGACAGGAGCATGGAAATTTCAAGTAAAAAAAGAGAATACTGGAGCCTAATAAACAAGATGCCATGTAGTGCTAGATGAGGTGAGAGTTGTAAGTCTGGTCATATGGAGCCTTGGTACTATCTAAATGTAGTGGGATGTTACTGAGGGGTTTTAAACAGGGGAGCGATGTAAACTGATTTATATAGAAATACTCAGGCCACTGTGAAAAAGAATTGAGGAGAAGTAAATTTGGAAGTATAGGAATGAGAGGGTGTGTACAGATGTTCAGGGGAGAGATGGTGACAATCTGGTAAAGGGTTGGCAGAGGAATGGAAAGTGTTAGGACTAAAGGTCTGTTTATTGGCTGACTGGACATTGAGACTGGGAGCAGTAGGAAAAATGTGTAGAAAACAACTCCGAACAGGCCGGTGGTGCCATTTAGGACATTAAGACATACCTGGAACAGCTGCTTTTGTTTGAATAGATTCTGAGGTCATAAACTTGATAAACAGTCTATACAGCTGATGTTCTAAGTACCAAAATAGCAAATTCAGAAGTTCCCTTTGGGCCCCTACATTGTGATGATTTGCCTTTCACAGCATCCCTCATTCCATGATGTCTGAATAGATCCTAAATTGTTTATCTCAAGTTCTACTTCTTTTAATTTTTTGTATTTTGTATCTCTATCCCACATGGGCTATTGAAGTAGAGGGGTAGTTGGAGAATGTGAAAAGGAAATGAATTTTCGTTCATTAAACTCAATCCCCAAAATTCAATCTTCATTTCTTTTCCCCTCATTTATGCATATCATCATTCTGTCCATAAGTAACTCTCCTTCTACCTGATGTCTACTTTGACACTTTCATTTAAAACAAAACAAATAAGAGAAAAGCAAGACACAAGATTAAAGAGTCTCCTTCTTTCTCAACAATCAGAATTCAGTGACTACTTTCAAGCATATTATAGTGGTTTGAGCGCTACTTTGGAAAGAATGCATAAGGTCACCATTTTGAAAGTCTCTGCTTGGTCTAGGGAAATATATGCAAAGGAAAAAAATATACCAGCTGAAACTTTTTGGAATGAGTTTTTCAGAAACACATGGACATCTCATTCTTGATGAGAGCTTTTCTCAGTTCTTGACATTGAAACAATATTTTGTCAACTGATTAGTAGAATTAGCATATAATATGTGTGAATTATATTTTTATATATTAATATACCTATGTCGTAATATAGTGATATAATGCCTCCTTGATTTATGTTTATAATCTAATGTTAATTAATACTTTTGACACTTGAAAGAGATGTTATATAATAGGTGGAGACATGTAACTAGCTATATGAACTTTGTCCCAGTCCTGAATTCACCACTGCATAGTTGGATAATGTTTGGCAACCATCTTAAGTTTTCTGAATCTGAATGTTCTTATCTCTGTAACATGATAGAAACATGTTAAAAGTTTAGTTTTTAAATTGGCTATGGTAAATGATTAAGAAACATTACATATATACATAGCACATAGAGGTGGTCCTATTTATGTTCATGTTATGGGTCACATTCATTCAACAATTTGTTTTTTCAGTGCCTGCTGTATTCCAGGTACTATTTAAGGACCTGGCCCTATGACAGTGAACAAGATAAATGAGACGCCTCTTCTCTTGGAATTTACATCTTAGAGGCATAAAATAATTAAAAAATACAAATTTCTGGTAAATAATTTTAGTAATCTGTGCTATGGACAAAAAATGAAAGAAAAAACTTGATAAGAGAGTGACTGGCATGGGACAAGAGGGGGATTCATTTCAGATTGGGTGATCAAGGAGGCATCTGTGAGATGGAGAACTGAGTCCTACTTTGGAAAAAGGAACCAGTTTTGCAAAGACATGCAGGCAGACAGAAGTGCAGAGATTGAGGTAAAGCTTCCTCTGCAGAAGCCATAACCTCGATATGTTCAAAAAGTACAAGGAAGATGGGGAAGATGTAGCTTATTTAGCAAGGGGCAGGGTTGTAGGAGATGAGACGATGCATATATCTGGTAGATTATTTGCCATGACTTAAACAGCTGTTCACATCAGTGTAAATAACTATGACAAAGGTGAGCTAACTAGGCTGCTCAATGCTACTTAACTCCCATTGAAAAGAAAAACCTTATTGAAACACAAGTGATTAAGATATTATTCTAATAGTCATAGTGAAATATTCTAATGTATTTAAAAACACCTTGTAGGCCAACTTTAATATTTTACTATTTTTGAGTAACAAATTACTTGACATACATCACAGCTGTGCAGTAAAATATAGATGAAAATCACAGGTTTGAGAATCAGTAACTTTAAGGCTTTGATATGGTCACATATACAGGAATCTCAGAGCAGAATTATTTTAGCATTACCATCACATTTAATTCTATACTTCACCTGTTTTTTAAATGTACAAATCAGCCACAATGTAGGAAAGATGATCCTTGGCATAAGGCTATATTAGAAGCAAATTGTTCTGCCTGCCACATTTGATATCCTGTTGAGGAGAGTGTATCATTTAAATAACCAATTATGTGCTCATTAAGGTATAAGAAAAACAATTCATGAGTCAAAAAGAATTTTTTTCTTTATCTGATGGCATTGAATTTTCTGAGTGCATTTTAGTTTAAATCCTAATGGAATATACATGAGAAAAATCATAGTGGGGAGGAGATAGAGAGGAAAAATCGCTCACATCATAGCCTTAAAATAGTAACATAACTTATAAAGCTTACCTGTTCAGCTAAACTACATTTTATCTGTTGGCCTCCAGTAAGCAAAACAGAATCGGTGTCGTATATTTCAACAGAGGGAATTTAACATGGGTGAACTAATTACAGAGTTGTAAGGGGGAGAAGATAGGCAACTCAGAGTTAACGCGTGCAGGCAGCCCTTATCAAGTTTAGGGCCGAGAAGAAGGGAAGGAGAGGGTAGACCCAAAATTCAGGAGAAAGGGCCACCCAGAAAAAGAAGTGGACACCTGCGGGTTTAGGCAGCTACCTCACCAGGCAGGACCTTCAATCCTGAAGGACAGGCCACCTGGCCAGATCTGCAGCCCAGAAGATTTAAATCCACTGCCAGAAAAGCCGCATGGACTGAGAAGAAGCAAATACACTAGCTTTTCCTTTCCTCTTGCTCCCCAGTCTCACATCAGGGCCTTCCATTGGCCAGAACTAACTGGAAACCGCTGGGAATTGAAACCTAGGCAGTATGATCTTCAGGTTTCAGCTCCTTGAGATAAGAACAGAGCAGGGTAAAATCCAGGCATGGATCTGAGAGCAAACAGGAACACAAGTGGCATGGATGTCAGTTTTACAGACATAAACGCAGCCTTGGAGAAAGAACTATCCTGAGAATCTCGACTTCCTTTTATAATCATAGTCAAATATCTTCATGAATTTTCAATGGTGTCAAATAAGAAAGAGCCTTCCTGACACTTAAAGAAAAATAATAAAACATCTAATTTGAAATGACAACCTGAAGTCTGAATTTCCTCACCTAATTTAAAAATCAAAATGTCTTTTTAATCATTTGTCATTATTTCTGAGTATGAAAAAAACTTCTAAGATTATTTGAATCTCCTTCTTTCTTTTCCACTTCTTCAGATGCTCGTAAATGCCCAAGTACTCTAAAATATAGGCTCCTTTTACGAGGATGTGTTGCGATTACGTTAAGTTTCATACTTCATAAAAATGGACATTTTCTTAGCATTTATTAGGCAATTTCTTTAGCATAATATAATGCTAAAGATTTTCTAGCCCAGTTTTACACAAAATGAACATTGGGGAAGTTTTATGTGATTTAAACAAAAGTAAATTGCACTAGATAAATGTAGATAAATGGGTGTTTACAGTTCAGTCTAAGCATATGATTGTTATAACGTGAGAGTGAAATTTACAATTGAGCTAAAGATAATGCATCTCTGCCGCTGGCATCCTCCTCCTCCTCTGATCTCATATTGCCTAGTCTCTCTTTTTCATGATACTCAGGTACATTATTTATTTGTCTACCCCATCCATCTTTTCTGTCTCCTGTGTTCCTCCTCTCTGAGCTTTATGCATGCTACATATCCAGGGGCCAGAATGGTCATTTGTCTTCTTTCAAATTCCTATCACAATACTTCTCCCAATTGAAACCTATACTTTCATGGATATGCCTGATGATTTAAAAGCTCTGAGGAGTTAAAAGTGTGTAATTAGGCTTAACACGCTTTTATCTCCAGTTATAAAAGCCTTTAAATACATAGTTTATATGAATATTGCATGTGTATTTTTTCTTAAACTTGAGTAAGGCATAGACTTTTAGGAGAAAAAAAGGGAATTGTTCTTCTGAACTCCCAGGAGTATAAACATAACATTTTGAGAAATACTGACTTACGAAACTAAGTTTTTCTATCAACTCTAAAAGAAAGAAATCAAAATTGTGATTGATCACTGCAAAGACAGTTCTCTTTTATAACTGGAAATGTTTTTTTTTTTTTCCTAAGACAATCATTGACAGGCTGGTGGAATTACAAAAAAAGTGATTGTAGAAATTCTCAGACCCAAAGAATGTGCTTCTCACTCTCTCTCTGTCTTCTTCTCTCCCTTCCCCATCAGTATAAGAATATACCCTGTATTTAAAAATAAGGGATACTTTTCAAAAGATCTGTTTTTTTAACCTATGTTGATTTGAACCTGTTTAAAAAATAAAACAATATGAGAAGAAAATCCACATATTTTGAAAGTTATTAAGCATGCATTAATACTATGAACTTAGTGTTTTATTTATATGATAAATAATTCAAAAAAAGTTAAGAAATAGTTCATGCTGTTGCATTAGTATGGGCAAAGTTAATCTGGGAAAGTTACCTGTTTTAGGTGTGAATTGAGCTGTATCTTGAATGATTTGGATTGGTGGAGTAGAAGGAAGACTATGCCAGGACCATTAACAATAGAGAAAAATTAGTGCATAAGGTGAAATTGATCTGCTTATGATAAATTATTATTGGTTTTCAAACTATATTCCACTGACTGCCAGGACTTCAAATATTATGCCAATGTATGCTTTGATTTTCATAGTTTGAAACATATTTAACGTAACATAATAGAAATACAATCACCACACATATTTGATTACATAAATTAATTTGAATTCTTTGAAGATCCACAAACAAATTAACTTGTGTTGCCAGGCTAACTAATTGCTGAGTACTCCATGTGTGCAGTTCTTTTTATCTCTGTGCATATATTTTACTTTTCTATTAAAAAAAGGTATTGATTAGGAAGTTGTAGCTTTGCACTTTTAAAATACAGGCCCAGGAATGGGACCTCATAAAAATTACACAAGATAGTACAAACACAAATCGTTTAATTAAGGCATGCAAGTTTGTATATTCAGCATGTGGTCTGGTCACATAATAATATAATTTTTAGAAAGCAAATGATAATAATTTAATAATGTTTCTATCACATTATAGAGAATTTTTGCTTGGAATAGAAGACCCAGTATGACCCAGCAATTCAACCCTTAGGTATCTACCAAAAAGAAATGCAAATATATGCCACAAAAAAACTTGTATATACGTGTTTGTCCATGTATTATTCATAATAGCTGCAAAGTTGAAATAAATGTCCATCAACTGATGAATAGATAAAAAAATCTGTTATATTCAAGCAATAGAATATTATTTTGCAGTAAAAAGGAATGAATGCTGACACATGCTATTACATGGATGAATCTTATAAAGAATTTTTAAGTAAAAGAAGCCAATCACAAAAGACCACATATTATGATACCATTTATATGAAATGTCCAGAATAGACAAATATAGAGACATAAATTAGATTAGCAATTGTCTAGGACTAATTGGGGGAGGGAGGAGATTAGAGGCAGAACAGGGAGAGGGGATGGGAACTGATAGCTGATGGGCACAGGGTTTCCGTGAGGGGTGATAGATATGTTCTAAAATTAGATTATGTGGCAGGTTGTCCAGCTCTGTAAGTATACTAAAAAATATTGAATTACACTTTAAAGAAATAAAATTCATAGCATATGAATTATAGCTCAATAAAGCTGTTAAAATTAATTATAGATGAATATTATCAGCTATTAGTTTGTTAGTGTTTGAAAGAGCCTTGTTAAAAAATGTAAAATGTATCAGCATTAATTGAAAATTATTGATTAAGCTCAAAGTATGATAATGAGTTCTGAAGAAGTATAAAGTAACTAATAAATTACGATGTTTTATTCAAGAAGTTTATTATATAGTTTAATAATGGACACACAATTTTTAATTTGAAAAGTACTAAAAAACTTATTGCAAAATCTCTCTCTAAAAGGAGGTGATTCTAACGTCCAGTAAGAAAGAATAAATAATTTTTCTTCATATTAATGAATCATCTAAGTGGGAAAGAACCTATATATCCAGAGCATAAGTGAGCCAACTAATGAGAAAGATATTTTTAAAAAATGCCTGCCAAATTTGTTTGAGCATCACTGTACAAATGCATGGTAGGCACTACTAAAAAGCAGGTGGATGTCCAGACCTATAAGATTCTCCTGGTAAAGTAAAAAAAAAAAAAAAAAAGATAAGAAATGAATTCTGATTTACAAATCATCTAAGCAACCATAATCACAGATTGTGTTATAAGAAACAATAGTTATTATACTATAATCTCAACCAAAAGAGCATTCAAAGAAGTCTGACACATACTTAGAAAATAATCCAATGAAGCTTTTTTTAGACAAAATTTTAAATAATTCTGAAATGCCATTCTACTCAGCAAAAGCAATGGAAATGCCACATTCTTCTCACATTTCAAAACAGTAATGATCAGGCCCACTTTCTGAACCTGACAGGTCTGGGAGATTTGTACCTTAGGAAAGGAAATGTTCCCCTTAGGAGAAGTAATTAATAAGTGCAAGTCATAAGCTCAGTTTTATAGAAACAAATATCCTAATTAGGATTTAAATCTGTTTATTTCAAGGAGAATTTACACATGTTGATATGAAGTTCCATAATTGATGGCCAAAGGCTGGCATGTACTAAATGGCCACTAAATAGTGAAAGTCCACATCTAGGAGGAAAAGATGCTTGAGCAGCAGAGAACTATCAATAATCAGGGCCTCTTAATGGTATAACTTTATGTAATACAAGCCACAATGCTAAGGGATAGGTAACATTATTCTCATTTTAAAGCTGGGAAAATTGAGTTTTAGAATGCCCAAATAACTTGCCCACCTTCCAAAAGCTGAGAGAAGCATCTAGGCTGTTAGCTGAATTCAGGTCTATCTGGCAGGCAGAGCTCCTGTCCATTGTTTCCAGTCAGGGGAAAGCTGGACTACTTGATGTCAATTGAGGGTCACAAGAAGCTTTCACTTGAGTTGATGGTTTGAACCATTAAATTAAATAGACATTCTTAGAGGAAGATAATTATTTGGTTCAAGGGAATTTCTCAGATTCTCTAGCTGCCTGTTGTAAGAGGAAGGAAATGCAAGGTGAGGGGGTTTTGATGAAAGAAGGAGAGAGAAGTCTCCAGGGCTCTACTCCGGTTGACAATCTTAGATAAAGTGCCTTGTGAAAGAACTTTGATGTGCCCTAACTTAGGGTGAAGATGCTGGTGGCAAATGCTGAAGGGGAATACTAGTAAGCTTCTGTGATATTTGAGAGATTTCTTTGGATCTCAAATAATTTCGTGTGCCCTTCCTATTTTATCAATAGAAGAACTTGTGGACATGTTCACTAAAGATGGAATTTTACTCATTTTGGCCTTAATTGGAGAAATTAATGGTATGTTTTATTTTTTTGGAGTAAAAAATATTACTTTACTAGTTATTAAATACAATAATATTGCAGGCTTTTGGATACATAAAATGGAACAGGTAGTTATTTCCATCCTTTTCATAAAATTTAACTTAGGCAAAACCACAGCTTGATAGAATTATTTTATGTTAATACAAAAAAAAGAAAATAGAAAAAAAGGAAAATTATTCCTATAAAGCAATTACTTTCATCATTCTACAATGGTGAATGCCTATAAGATACAGTAAAATTTATTTTAATTGGGAAGAAGACCTAATTATAAATTGTCTAAATTTAATTCTCATGCTGGTTTTTACACCAGAAATGTTCTAATATTACTAGCGTCTACTATACACTTTAAAGAAATTATAAATAGCCTCCCATATTTCTAACATATCTCAATAGGGAGTAAGGAATAAACATCTCTCAAGGTGAAATGAAAAGTCAGTCAAAATTTTGTGCCTCCCCATAATAGATAACAGCAAAGCCCAGGGATTTAACCTGGATAGGGATAGGTAACATTATTCTCATTTTAAAGAGGAGGAAATTGAGTCTCTTAAACTTTAAATAACTGTGTTAACATTTACTGGTAACTGGTGTTGGGTCCCTTCCATATGTAACATTATTTTTTAACAACAACCTGCTATGGGAGGATAAGTTTGACCATGTTAAATATGAGGGAACTGCATCTCTAAGTGATTATGCAAGGTTCTATTGATTAAAGTCAGAACTCTGCAATAAGCTAATCTCTTCCTCTGTCTTCCTTCAAATAGCACAGTATTACTATTTAATCCCTTCCAGATGTGCCTTAGGGTTGTGATTTGTCTTGGGCATGGAAGGAATGACAGGGTGGCCAGAGTCAACCTAAAGCTCACCATGTTGTAACTCAACTCACCTGGGCTCAAAAATAACCCTCTCAGTAGACTGGCCATGAAAATTGCTCTTAGAAAAACCCTGAGGGATTTGAAGGAGGCATTTAATAGTCAGTCATTATATTAGCTGCCAGGTTCTCTAGATGCAATATCAAGTAGAGTGGTGGAGGGGATGAGGGGGGTTGTCTATCTTGTCTACTTTCACATCCCTAGCTCCAAGAGCCTAGTAAAGAGGAATTTTTCAATGTGTATGTGTTTAGTATTGGATGAATGAATAAATGTGACTATATTAGGAGGCCGAGGGAATGGATAACATTGCAAAGTCTTCCAAGCCTAACTGGTCTAATTCTCACCATTGTCCATGAAGATTTGGTGCCAGATAGGGATTTCATATGAATGATTGCTTAGTTATCACTCCCTTTTCCTGGGGGGTTGTCAAGGATTAGAAGCAGCAACAGGAAGTTAAGCAATAAAGGGAAACATCGCAAGAATTTCCACTTTTCTGGTTCAGAAAGTATGTTCATTTGAAGTCCTCATACTAAATTGAAAGCATATTGTCCAGGAACTAAAAGAAGCAGAGTGTTGACATTATTTATAAATGACTTAAGTAATCTTTCCAGCCAGACCTCATGAGTAATGGAGAGAATATTGGTAAGTTATAGGAACATAAAATGGCAGTGTTAAGAATTACCAAGAAAAGGAGGTAAATAGCAACCATATCCTGATCTTACCTTTAAAAACTATTTTGTTCTGTTTTTGTACTTGCCCTCTCCCTGATCCTAAATATATATAAAATGAGAATACATTGAATATGAATGATAAGCTTGTTTTGACTCTTAGTTTGATCCTTTTGAAACTAAAATTGTCCTTCAATAAAAAGGCATTAGAATTTATTGAGAAGCTAACAGATATTTTTGCAGTAATTTTATTTGATAATTCTACATGTTTTGGCAGTCCCTCATTTAGGCATTATGTGCCAGATATCCTTTGGTTGCTCCTGCAGATCTATTTCTACTCTGATACTTGCTTTAAGCTCCTTGCCCTCTGATTTCTGGTTGTGTTCATTCAATAGGTAGCCCTGCTGGGGTATAAGAGGAAGCAAGGAAAATGAGGTCAGGATATTTTGGAGTATTTATTCCCCTGGCACCCTCTTTGTGGGGTCATCTCAGACTGGCTGTGTCCTGTGATTGAAGAGTAATGTTCCTGTCAGTATTGCCTTTTCTGTCCAGTGCTTTCCTTCTTGGTTAGAGTATCCATGCCCTCCCCTTGTCCCTCTGACCTAAGGGTTCTGCTGTTATTAGCACTGATGTATTGTATTGTTGCTTGTCACACGGGAACCAACGCCTTGTAACATGCCCTTCCTTTGCAATAGTCCCTTTTTTAAAACCTTCTGCAAACATCCAAATGTTCCTATGTCATCTGTTTCCTTCTGCTAACTTGATTGATAAAAACTGGATCCTCTTCTCTTTTAGTATTCTATTCTTCTGTTTCTTTGTTATTGCCATGATAGTAACTTCTAGTTGAATGCATGAATCTGAACCTCAAGAGCAAAGTGTGTGTTTAATATAGAGATTTTTGAATCACCAAGTGGTATTTGAAACTATTGCAGTAGACAAAATGAGCCAGAGACATAATACAGACCATGAGAGAAAAGCTAAGAAGAGAATAATTATAGCACTTACTGAGCACATTCTCTTTCCCTTACAATTTCTAAGTATTTTACCTATTTGATTTAATCTTCAGAATTCTCTGAGGTAGGTATTATTATTATGTCAGTTTTACAACTTAGAAAATGAAGGTCCCAAGTGGTTAAAGAATCTGTCCATGTCACCATCTAGTAAGTAGTGCATATAAGAGAGAAATTCAAGTACTCTGACAATTATGTTCTTGGCACCTGAACAATATCACCCATACATTGATAGAACATGTGGAAGCAAGAATGGCTCCAACATGTTCAAACAGGTAACTTAGACACAATATTTTCATTATTTGGCCTTTATTTTCTTCATTTTCTATGTCAATTAATATCTCTACCCGATCTCCAAAACTATAATCCTGATTCTTTCTTTATCTCCAAATATCTCCACTTTATCTGTGCTACCACAGTTCTAGTTTAAGCCTCTGTCATTTAACCCACAAATTACTGTCTAGGAGAGGGTCAGAAATCCACATGAGTTTGCTTAATTAATGAATGCATGAGAATCTTAGACAAGGCACATAAGTCAGGCATGACCTCAACTACTGGAACTTGACTCAAACTGTAGAATGTATCATCACTAAAAAGTGTTTATTAAGTATCCATATGCTTTGAGGATGTTGAAATCAGGGAAGAGCATGACTAGTTCAGGACCTAAAAGTGTGAATTTGTATTCTACTTCTGTTTTCACACCAAACAGAAAAATATTTTAAAACAAAACTCATCAATTAAGGATACAGTAATATTTCCTTTAAAGAAAAAGGTCCTTCTTTAAAGTTCACACATTAATTAATGCACATGGCTGTGAAATGAATATATTATAAATAAGATGGCCAGAAATTAGAAAGTTAATGTACACAAAAGTGGCAATAGCAAATTTTCCTCCTAAAATGTGCTTCATAGAATGTTCAGAGTTGATTAGAATCTGTAAATCAGTGCACTTATTGGAGTAATTTCCTTGAGCATCTAAAAGCACAAGAGATATTTGACCTCCTTGTTTATGAATATAGGATATAGCACTACTTTATTCTTTGTGCACAGGAGAAACTTATATTAGACTCCAGAAAACAAAGATACTATTTATAAAGGCATCTGGGTAGGATAACACATTACTCTCCTCCTCTGCCAGACCCCCACAGAAATCACTACCTAGAATAACTACTAGGATTATTAGAGGTATGGTTTGATTTTTGCTCTTAAATATATATTTCATGAAAATTACAGAACTCAATAAAGTACAAAATGTAATAAAAATAAATTAACTACAATATTTTTTTTCTAATTTAAAGGGCAAAAATATTAACTGTAACTTTATTTTCATGTTTTCTTTGTTTTGTAACTTAAGCATAAAAATAACTTATAAAGGTAGAGCCCATGGGTAAATCTCAAACTTTTTTTATGGTAGAGTTTGATATTTTAAGGCTGAAGGTCTTAAATATGTATGTATTACTCAAAGAAAAATTAATGGTAAATATGCATACTAAATTGCATATAGTTTCATAATGCTAAATTCAAAATAATTGTTCTTGCATATATACATGGCCACAGGATTCATTTCTTTATATAATTCAAGTAACCATATTCTATCTACCTATTTTATAAAACTAATAAAAAGAGACCTGATATCAGTGTGTAAATGAGGGCTAATCTAAGATCTGTGCCCATGGACTCTTAGATGTGAAATGAATACAGTACAATTTGCTTTGGGAACTCTGGGCATTTCAGTTTTCTAAGTCAGCAAATATCTTATTTCTATTGTTGTCCTATTTTGGCAATAACAGTTCTTAAATTCATCCACATTGTTTTGATTACCATGTGCTGCTTCAGTTCAGTTATGATTAGAACTAGCTCTGCTATCTAGAGAATCTTACTAGATTTGAGAATCAATTTTTCAGACCATCTAAAAGACAGAAGGCTACCTATTTTAGTTTAGGAAGAATATAAGAAAATGATTCTGTAGTATGCTTTTGGTAGAAAATTCTGTCTAACATGAGAACTGGGAATGAAGTATGAGTAAAGAGAACAAGTTATGCATAATAGCATAGCTATTATTTCATTAAAATAACTGACAGTTATCATTTTTGTGATTTATCTAAAAGATTAAATTTAGGAGATTAAAGTCAAAAGCTTGGGAATCATTTAAAATTTCTCTGTCTCCCCTATTCCTCACTATGGCCCTAAATCCAAGTAATCACAAAATATTGTTCTCTGTGACTTTTAATGTATTAATTCATACCCATCTCTCTGCAATCTGTGCTGACCTCCTAAGTGGCCCCCTCTGCGATAGACTGGCTTCTCTCCTAACCACCCTTCCCAGTTCTGCCACTGAGCACAGTACTCCCTGCTTGAAAAATATCAGTAGTCCCCACAGGTTTGAATACAAAATCTGGCATACAACATTAATCTTTCTGATACATATCGAATCTCTTAGTATGTATGTGTAGAACACAAACCAGTCTTAACAATGACTTTTTCTATGTTGGTTAGGCATGAATATTTTGTTTCTTCTTTCTGTTTATCTATATGTATAATAATTGTATACTACTTTTATAAGAAGGAAAAAAAAATATGAGAAGACTTTCTAAAGTCCTCTACCAGGAGATAGACCCTATTTGGGAAGAAATGTTTTCATCAATGATGACAGAAGATAATTTTGTTTGGCTAGTCTTACTTTTTCCAGTCTCAAACCTGGCGTTACATCAATCCGTTTCCAGATCATCCCTCGAGTTTTAATTAAGGGCGTGTATAATTGGATTTCTTTAGCCATAGAGGCTTGTTAATGGGTTGTGTTTGAGATAGGAGACACTTAACTTTATGTTTTATTTACGTCTGTGCAACTGGAAGTAGGTCAGAAGTTTATTTTATTTGCTTTTTCATTGCCTATTTCCTCACGTCTTTTCCTTCTGGACTGAATATATAAACTTTATTCCTCTGATTCTTCACTAGTGGTTTGGATGTCAAACATTTTATTTTATTACTTTAAAACTACCTTTAAAATGTTTAAAGTTAATCAATATCTCTATCATCTTCTAGAAAGATATACATTCTTTAAAATAGTTTCCAACAATTATTTTGCTAACATACTCCTAATAAAATTGCAAAAGATTATGTATTCCCAATATATTATTAAGTCAGCATCTAAATAGTTTCATAAAATTTTATTAATAAATAACTTGAAAAGATGCACTTTATGTAAACATCAAATGACTACAAGTTTATTTCAAATATATACACTAGACTCTATATACCATACTGATTCAGTGTTTATCATAACCTATTTAAAAAACAAAGATTTTTAACAATCAAAATGTTTTCAATGTTTCTTATTCTCTTTGAGCTTTTATTTTAATTTCATTTTCCTTATAGAATTTATCCTAACATAATTATGCTTAAAAATCAAGTATGTCTCTATAAAAATATACAAATTTAATTTAAAAATTATTAATATTTTGTCACCCTAAGGCTCTAAACATTATTTTTGTGGACTGATTTGTTATTACAATTATTATTAGAACATGGTTGATTAAAATAGTATAAATATAGTACATATTTGATTTAAAATTTATTACATGAAATAATATTTTATTAGAAACAAATTTTAATGAGATTACATTATTGCCCTTTTAATGTGTCATGTATCCAAGGATGAATATTACTTATTGCTAGAATAAAACATATTTCAACATCAATTTTATTTCTATTATTTGCTTTTATGTCTAAATCCTAGATAAGTAGATGGGAATGGAATTTTTATTTAACGGAAATGACATTCATAGTGATATTTTATCATTAAAGTTATTTTGATGTTCTCCAAACTGACAAGTAAATTTGATCTTGTATTAATTTTGTAGAAAGAAAATAATTGAAACTACCTTACATGAAAATGTCCTTAGTTTTTATTTCTCAATACTAACACCCTTTTCAACGTGTAATTTGTCTGATACCTTTAGAGATTCTGATTCCTTTGGACAATGCTTTAGGATTAGTTTCAATATATTTTGGGCCGATCAATTTGGGGAAAACTAAGACACTAGACAACAGTAATGATAAAAACAAATTCCAAAATATTAATCATAGTTATTATTTTTACGTTCGGTATTTACTCAGTTTTAGCCAGATTTTTACCAGTTTCTTTGATTTCCATTCCCTCTTGCTGCTTAACTCTTCCTCCTGGGCATATTTTTCTTCTTACTGAAGCATATCCTTAAGTAGTAATTTTCTGCAAGAGTCTATAAAACAAATTCTTTAAGCCTTTGTCTAAAAATTTCTTTATTTTCCACACTCATTCTGAGTTTTAGGTTTGATGGATTTAGAATTCTAAATTGATAGTTATTTTGTATTAATTCTTTGAAATTTGCATTTCATTGTTACAGTCATTACAAAAGTCTTTTATTCTTTGTGATTATTATAACTTGTTAATCTATTTTTTTTCTGTCAGGATAGTTTATGGTTTTCTCTTTGTCTTAGCAGTTTCAGCATGATGTCTATTTTCAGTTTGTTTATATATTTTCTACTTAATATTTTGAACATGATTTACTATTTTAATCTGACCACTTATATTTTTCTTTAATTAAAAAAAATCTAATATGTTATTTTTGAAATACTGCTTTTCTTCCATTTTCTCTATTTTCTCCTGCACTCTTATTGGGAACCTTTCTATTATATTCTCAGTTGATTTATCTCATCATTTATATTCATATTTCTTTAATATATCTGTGTTACATCCCAGGTGATTTCCTCAAATGTATTGTCCAGTATTCTAATTCTCATCTCAACTATATTTAATGTGCAATATATCTGTTCCATTGAGTTTTTATATCAATGAATCTATTTTTCATATCTAAAAAATAAAATTGGTATTTTTTAATTTCTCCTGCTACTTTATATTTCTTCGTGTCCTTTATTTTCCTTTTGCTTTTGTTAATTCTTTTATTTCTGAAATAGATTAAAAAAGATACTTGTTATATAACATCATTCAGATACCTCTAAATTATTCTATTGAATTTCAGTTGCTGAATAATGCATTTCACTTCAAACTTAACCGTTTTACACCACATTGTTCCTTTTTCTGAATCTCCTATTCCTGGTAAAGACAACAGCTTATGGTCAATCGGTGTCTTTCTCTCACCATATTATACTGAATATGATCAGTCACAAAAGTTCTACTCACTCTGCATTTGTTATGCGTCTTCCATCCTTCCGTCCCTTTCATCCAACTTCTCTCCCTTCCATCCTCATTCTTGCTCCTTTGAGGGTTGTGATAAACTCAATAGTTGTGTTCTAGAATGTTCCTTGTGTGAAATAGCGAAACATACAAAGGCCGGATGAAGTCCATGACTTGCCGTAATATGGACAGGGTGACCAAATACAGCATTTATGAGAGTAAATAAGAAATTTAAAATAATAAAGTTATATATTTTAAAATATTTGTTTATTCATTGATTAACCAATCAGCTTTATTGTGCTCCTGAACATACAAAATAATTTTATTCAGAAAGTATTTTTTGAAAGTAGTGTGCCATCCAAAAAATAAAAATAGCAAATATCCATGTAAAAATAAAATAAAAATCATATACCTTTATTGTCTGAATATTTAAAAATTTTAAAAGCAGAATACCTAAAATTGCAATTATGATGAAAGAATTTGAAATTGTTGACACTTTAAATTGATTATTAATATAGTAATATTTTTAAAGGTTCTGAAGTAACTGGTAAATTTAGAGTAAATTTGACTATATGGTGGGTATTCTTAATTGTAGTTTTTTATTTAAAAACACAAAGGTGTTATTCCAAATTTTGGTCTCCATTCAGAGGATCCTTTTTCAATAAACACTTTCTTTGGCGAATCTCGTTACATAACTTGTACCATTTATTTATGTTTTTAAAAACCTTTCACCAAACTTAGATTCTAAGAAATTATAGTCTTCTACACTCTGCTCCAAAAGTGTACAGAACAAAAATTTAATCAATTCAAAATAAAATATTCATCAAGATATTCTAACCAGAATTCAAGATATCCCCAAACACAGTTTTAGAATTTTAATATTAAAATATGTAGACAACATGAATTTTTATCATCTAATTCTCCCTTGCACTTGTAGGTATAGATATCAATATCCTTCTTTTTCTAAACTTGGCTTTTAATGTTTGTAATAAGCTAAAAGCATTGAAACAATCTTTTGGCAGTCCATTTGTATAATAATAATTAAAATTTTACAACTGCTTTTGAACAAAATTCAAACAAAATTTAAAAAGGTCATTGTTTTTAAAAAGTTTTTAAAAAGTCATTGACATTGTAGAACACAATGGTTACAAACCAGTTTTAAAATGCCTGAAACATTTCTAAAGACTGTTTGATGATAGATAAACAAAGTATGAACTGCCATATTAAGTATTTATTTTTGTGTGTTCAGTATCAGATTTGCACAAATATAAAAGTGTTTGAGATTTTTACATCTACAGCTTCTATTTCACTTGCTACAATTTCAGAGCTTTTTTTGGATGTAGATATTAATTTTGTGTGCACCACAATCAATTCTATGTGCATTTCTTTTTCATATATTTCACCATGAATAAGAATGTTGTTTCTTACCATGATGCAGTCAAAAAAATTTCATCTTTGATTTTTTTTTTTGGATCTTGTGTGTTGAATTGGGTGGTTGTTTTGTTTTGGTGTATTGCTTTTAAAGTGCTCATTGCCAATGGAAAAAAAAAAGCTTTACCAAACAGGAAAATAAATAAAAGCTGTAATTTACTCCATAGTATAAGAGACATCCCACTGTAGCACAGACTATTCTCTGTACACTCAAAGTCAGAATGGCTCAGCCTTGATTTCCTTCATGTATTTAAGTTCTCATGTTTTCTAGTTTCCCTCCATTATGGTCTAGCAGGCTGGTGCATCTTGAAGGCTGTGGCATGGACCATGGCACAATCACCTAATAGGCCAAGTGGCCAGCTAGGGCATCAGTGCTGTATACTTCTCCCATTAGTACTCAGGAGTGGATGGTTTTAATTACTTGATCCTAGAGGCATGTGTCCTAGAGCATTTTACTTTATTTATGCACAACTTGCATATTCTTTGAAAGAGACTTTTGGTTAACTCATAACTAGAAATTGCATCCTAGGTACAGGTAAGTGGACTTCTGCCAATAGTGTGCTAGAGATGGTTCACACTAGCTGGAGCCCAACTGTGCACATCTCTCTCAATTCTGTGTTCATTAATCCATGCAAATCGCTTGAAATGCCCTATGGTGAGAGTATTTATAGGAAAATCAGCAAATGATACAAAACAGGGCTCCCCCATCCCCACAGACAGTTATTAATCATTTATCAGCACGCAACTAACTTCAAGCCTATAGAGCTTCTTAATCAAGAACCCTGTGGGATATCTTTGTTCTTGCTGTCCTTATCCCCCGGCAAGACTCATGAGTCTTTATTATGTTTTTTTTCAAGCATAAATCCACTAAACATAAGATATTCTAGGTTATCACGTGGTGTAACCCTTCTACTTATCTTAGTGGTTCTCAAACTTTGCTGTATATGAATCAGAATCAGCTGAAGGACAGGTTAAAACACTGATTGTTGGATCCCACTCCAGAGTCCCTGATTCAGTAAGTCTGGGATGGGGCCAGAGAATTTAAATTTCCAAAAGTTCCCAGGTGTGATAGGCAAAAGTCTACAGCTGTCCCACCATGCAATCCTATCCCCTGGCTATTTAATCAAACACTAATCTAGGTACTGCTGTGGAGGAATGTAGCAGGTGGAATTAAGGTTACTAATCAAGTGACCATAACATAGGGAGATTAGCCAGGATTATCTGGGTGGGCTCAATGTAATCACACGAGCCCTTAAAAGTAGAAGAGGCAGCCAGGAAAGGTGAAGCTGAAGGAGTGGTCAGGGACATTTGGAGCAGGAGAAACATTCACTCTGTCCTCGCTAGCTTTGAAGATGGAAGAAGAGGTGGCAAGCCAAGGACTGTGGTTGGCCTCTAGTGACTGAGAATGACCCCCAACAGCTCAAGGAAACTGGGACCTCCGTCCTACATGGAACTGAGTTCTGACAACCTGATTGAGCTCGGAAGTGGATTCATCCCCAGAGCTTCTTGGAAGGAATGCAGCCCTGCTGACACCTGGATCTCCACCTTGTGAAACTCTAAGAGAAGAACTATACTGGGTCCAGACGTCTGACCAACAGAAACTGTGAGATAATAAACTTGTGTTATTTTAAGTCATTAGATTTGTGGTAACTTGTTACAGCAGCAATAGAAAATAAATACACCTGGTAATACTGATGCTGCTGATTTCAGGACCACAATTTGAGAATAGCTGGATTATCTTTTGTAAGTCTTTTATTATTACCAATTTACAGACTTCTGAAAAAGTTCAATCATTTTCTTAGTTTTCATTCTCTGAAATGGGGGAAACAAAGGTGAAGGTTGATATTGTTGTTTTTTAAAATTAAATATGTAAAACACTTAAAACAGTGCTTATTCCTTGCTGGGTGCTCATTAGCTATAATAACTTCTAATAGATACCACTTATTAATATGAAAAAAGATATTCTAGGTTATGACTAGTTAGTTTAATTTTGCTCAATTAGGAGTTATAAATAAGAATTCCAAATTAAAAATAATATAAGTAATTAGACATGTCTGAAAGGTTATTTTTAAAATACCATGTTTCCTCTTAACACCGAGTTACCCTCCAATCCATTCTAAAACCTCTTTCCAGGATAAACTTCTCAAAAACAAATTCAGAACATGTGACATGATGCCTGTAAACTCTTCAGGTTCTCCGCTTTTCCTACCAAATAATGCTCAATCCTCTTAGCCTGGTTTTGGAGGTCCTCAGTGATCTGGCCTAAATTCGATAGTATAGTCCCTGATTCTACTGCCTCATTAAATTATTTCTAAAACTGGGAAAACCAATTTTTCCTGGAATGTGCTCTTCTTTTTCCCAAGCAAGTGTTTGCTTTTACCAGTCTCTGTAACTACAATTATTTTTTTCTTACTTAACTTCTAGACATTTAATTTTAGAGGAAATGTGTTAGCATGAAGTGATCTTTACCTCCTGGGACTACCTTAACGTTTAACTCTCATGCTCTTTTTGCTCTTTAACATCTAGCATTGATATTATTGTTAGTATCTGTGTTTTTTATCTAGACATGTAATTTTCTGCCCAGATTGGGACACCTTGGAGCATGAAACTAATTAGCCTATGCCATTTTATATAACCTGGGATTATACAGGGCAAATTGGGACATATGGTCACCCTATCTTTAGACCTTCTCCCCATAACTGTAAACTTTAAGTGGTGATGAAATCAGAGAGTAGAAATTGAATACATATTTATTGAATGATGATTTAGCAAAAAGCCTCCTATCATTTTTTTTTTAAATAGAGCTTTTTATTTTTGACACTGTAATTAATTCACATTAGTTGGTTTTATATAACTGATTTTCAAATGGCTCACATATAACAGGGATTTCAGCTTGATTTATAGCCTTCTGATATCTACTGCAGACTTAGTATTTGGAAGATGGTTGGGTCGTTCCAAACAGATACCATTCTTCACAAGGTTGGGAGCAATTCTGGGGATAAAACATGAGCTGCTAAGCTGCATTTGGGTGTGTGAAAATGGTGGTGTGCTTCCACATAAGTTTCCCGTCAGGGGCAGAGCAGCTTTGAGGGAGAGAAATGATACTAAGAGAAGGAAGATCGGGGTATAATGAACTATATCCAATACTACAGCTTTTGTCACCAGAGGACAGTAATGCATGTGAATACAGAATTCTAACTGTTTGATTTGAATTTCGTCTCTGACAAAGACCAGTGGGTACTCCTGTGTGTTCCAAGGAAGGAGAGAGCCGTATGTAAACATTACAAAGCTATTTTGTTAAACTCACCTAAGTACTTGATGCTTCGCTCATTGGTTAGTACATTTATAAATCGTGATGCTCTGAGCGCTTACCTTCTCACCTAGCAAAAAGTTTGATTTTTTTTTTCAACCCTCATCCTCAAATCGTCTTGAACATCCCTAATAATGATTGTTTGGTGCATATTTCTCATCACTTTAAATGTTCTATGTGAGCTGATAGGTGATTAGGAGTTTTGAGGGAGTGAGTAGCTGACTCATACATAATCATCTGACATTCAGTTTGTACCTGCACTGTGCCACGTGATGGTCTATGTGCTGTGATATGGTGTTTCTCTTTCATTGTTTTTTCAAATAGTGACCATCAGACAAGTCTGTATATTTCTGAGCCCAGAGTTTTGGGTCTAAGTTCTTTCCTACAGGTCTTGGGCCTCACGAAAAGTAATTGATATTGGTGCAGACAGAAACCCCTGGGATGTAAAGAAGTTTTGTAAATATTCTTAAGTTAGATACTTTTCTGCTCCAACTACAAAGAAGAGTTCAAGGGGGTGATGATATCTAATCCCATGGTCAGTTTAGGATAAGCTTAGCAATCTGTTTCACAAACAGTACATCCCTGTGGTCCCTTTCTTCAGTGCATAGTTGGAAATGCTGGAGGAAGCATTCATTCCTCCTGTCACTTTCACTCAATACTCTATTTTTTCCTGTACTTCTAGGCTGTCCTAATGTTGTGACTGTCTATTCAAGTCCCAGCATCATGCTGACTTAATCATTGTAGCTTAACATTTTTTTTTCAAAATATTATGGGGGTACAAATGTTTTTGGTTACATGGATCACTTTTGTAATGCTTGAGTCAGGGCTGTAAGTGTGCCCATCAACCAGATGGTGTTCATTGTACCTGTTAGGTAGGTTTTCACCCATCCTCTCCAGCCCCCTCCCTGCTCCACCCCGCTTGATTTCCACTGAGTTTTACTTCCCTCTGTGCACGTGTGTGCTCATCATTTCGTTCCAGTTTAACAGCAAGTACATGTGGTGTTTGGTTTTCCATTCTTTAGATACTTCACTTTGGATAATGGTTTCCAGTTTCATCCACAGTGTTGGAAAAGGCATGAAGTCATCCTTTTTAATGGCTGAATAATATTCCATGGTATACATATGAGGTCTGTCCAGAAAGTATCCAGCCATTGTTAATATAACAAGAATATTATGGATACTTTCTGGACAGACTTCATATACCACATTTTGTTAATCCACTCAAGAATTGATGGACACTTGGGTTGATTCCACATCTTTGCAATTATGAATTGTGCTGCAATAAACATTCAAGTGCAGGTGTCTTTTTGATAAAATGACTTTTTTTCCTTTGGGTAAATACCCAGTACTGGGATTGCTTGATCGAATGGTAGGTGTACTTTTAGTTCTTGGAGGAATGTCCCTACTGGTTTCCACAGAGGTTGTACTAATTTGCAGTCCCACCAACAGTGTATAAATGTTCCTTTCTCTCTGCATCCACACCAACATCTATTGTTTTGGGACATTTTAATAAAAGCTGTTCTTATTGGGGTAAGGTGATATTTCATTGTGGTTTTAATTTGCATTTTCCTGATGATTAGTGACATTGAACATTTTTTCATATGTTTATTGGCCATTTGTCTATCTTCTTTGGAAAAGCTTCTGTTCATGTCTTTGGCCCACTTTTTAATGGTTTTTTTTTCTTGCTTATTTGCTTGAGTTCTTTGTAGATTCTGGTTATTAGCCCTTTATCAGATGTATAGTTTGCAAAGGTTTTCAAATATTTTCTCCCATTCTGTAGGTTGTCTATTTGGTCTGTTGATTATTTCCTTAGTTGTGCAGGAGAATAAATTTCAGTAAGAGTTAGTGAGGTAAATCCCAGGAAATGGTAATGCTATACAGTGAGCAAGTTTGACCAACAAGTAACTATTAACCCCAGAGGATGAGAAGGCTAGTGAGTTGTCAGGAGAAGCTAGAACACTTAGTAGAGAGGTAGAGCATCTTTGAGGGAATGACTGACTGTGAAACCATACATTTGCTTGGGTAAACCCTGGAGGCTTCTATATGTTTTGGGAGGACTCTTAGAGAAGAGGGGAGTCATATGGGAACAATGAGTGCAAGACATGGTAAAATATGGATTATCAATCATGATGTGACCCCATCAATACTATCAGGGTGGCTAGGCCTGAACAATTTCTGATTGCAGAAAATTACATATTTTCATATTCATAATCTCTTTCTAACTGTGTTCTCTCTGAACCTTGACAACTTTTTCTGAGGATTGAATTATATAGTCTTTGTTCAAAAGCTTTGTAATGGCCTCAGGCCAAAAACATTAGAGTTCAGATTTGACCATTAATAATTAACACAGTTATCCATATATCCAAATCCTGTGAATCTTTAGAGTGGTTCAGATTTTATCAAATATTACAAAGGTATATTTTCTACCTCTTTTGTCCATCATCATCAGGTCAGATGAAAACAATATATAGTGAATGGAAGAAATAACTTTATGTGCAGTAAGTAATGTGTTAAGAATCATTGGGAATGCACACTAATATGTTTAAAATGGTCTTATCTGGAGATTGTAATTCATTTCATGAAAGGTAGTTTTACTTTTTACATAATACAATTTTTTATTTGAATTTTGATGCTGTATTTCTTCAATGAGACTAAAAGGCAAACGAAATGAATAAAGAATTGATAAAGTGTTTAATACATTGAATTGGGGAAACTGACTAGCTACTTGGAAAATATCATTTGATAACCTTTCATTAGATTATATTCCAAAATAAATTCTAGATGGATTAGAGTAGAAGCTAATATTATGGCATCCAACACTATAAAAAAAATAGGTGTTTATCTAATAGTGATTGAAGAAAGCCTTTAAAAAAATACCATCAAAGCAATGAAAGAAAGGAAAAGGTCTATGGATTTGACAGTGTGGGTAAAATAATAACCTCAAACCCCAGACTGAGAAAAATATTCACAATAAATTGACAAATAAATGTTAATGTAATATATAAAGGTTGCATATATCAATAGGAAAAAATTCTCATGCCCTAATAAAAGTATATGACAGACTTACTGAAGAAAAAATGCAAATGGCTTGATAAAATTAGAAATATTCTCATTAGAAGTAAAGATTAAAAAAAATTCTAATCCTGATATTTCAATATCTGGTAGGGCAAGAGCCCCCAGCTTACAACCATAGTAGTTTTACATCTCTTATAGTGTTTGCCTAGCTATTATTACATGCTTTTTTGTTCATATAAACCTAGTATCAAATTGGCTAGATCTAAAAATAGTATATTGGTATTTCATGTGCATTTTATGAATTTTATAAATTATCATAAGATTTGACATCTCTATGATACTGAGTTCTACTAGGGAACAGAGGATGTCTCCGTTTGCACATTATACTTGTGACTTGGAGGAGCACTTTATAGTTTTCTTCACATAGGTTATACACATTTCTGTTAAGTTTATTCCTAAGTATTTTATTTTGTGTGTTGCCATTGTAAATAGGATTTTCTTTACTATTATATTATCTGTCTAGTTATTATTTGTGTAATCTGTGAAGGATATTGATTTCTGTAAGTTAATTTTATCTCTTGTTACCTTACTGAATTCTTTTATTGTTACTTAAAATGGTGGGCATTTTTCATTGATTCTCCAGGATTTTCTAGGTACACAATAATAGCTTCAGGAAATAGAAGGTTTAGAATTTCTTTTCCAGTTCTTAAGATTATAATTGATTTTTTTTTCACACTTACATTTGCTGACACCTCCAGAAGAATATAAATGGTAGTGGAAATAATGTGCATACTTGTCATTTTTCTTATATTAGTGGAAAGTCTTTAGTTATTCTCCATTAATTAATATGTTGGGTTAAGGATTAAGCTAAATTTTATTATCATTTAAGAAAGCATCAATCCTTATTTTTAAGCATTTTTTAAAGAAACAAAGTTGAGGTTGTAAAAAGTTTTTTAAAGTCTACTAAATAGATAATTTTCTTTGATCTATTAATATGTATCATCTGTTTTTACTCACATTTCTGACATCTAAGTATGGGAGTTTTTTACCACACTAACCAATTCTGAGATTCCAGTTGAGTGTCCTACAATTCAATTAAATTTTGACTCTATCTCCCTGGAGTTACTGTCAGATCCCACAAATTAAGGGTTCAGTCCACAAGACTGTCCCCACTGCAGATGCCAATCACAAGTCCCAGTGTACTTCTGACCTACCAGCTCTAAGTCAAGGGTTCCCAGGCCCCCCTCCTTGGGTTTGATAATATTTGATAACTCAGGAAAACAATTTACTTGCTATTACCAGTTGATTAGAAAATATACAACTCAGGAACAGTCCAGTGGAAGAGATACATAAGGCAAATTATGTGGGAGGGGATACCTCTCCAGGCACACCACCCTCCTAGCACCTCCATGTGTTCATGAACCTGAACCTCGTTGTTTAGGGGTTTTTAATGGAAGTTCTATTAAAAGGCACGATTGATTAAATCATTGGCTATTGGTGATCAACTCAGTCTCTAGTTCTCTCCTCCCTGGAGGTTGAGGGGTGGGGCACAAAGTTCTACCTCTCTAATTTCATGGTTGGTTTCTCTGACAACAAGGCCCATCTGGAGTCACCTTATTAACATGATCTCAGGTATGGTCGTAAGGGGCTTATTATGAATAACAAAAGATGCTCCTCTCACCCCTGTCACTGAGGAAATTTCCAGGGTTTAGAAGCTCTGTGTCAGGAGCTGGGAACAAAGACAAAATATATAGTTCTTATTAACACAATTTAGTATATATATTATGTTATTGGGTTTTCTAATATTTAATCAGCATTGCATTCCCTAAGTAAATCCTCCTTGGTTATGCATTATTATTTTTAATGTGATATTGAATATTGCTTGCCATAATTATATTTAGGGCATTTGCCTTGACAGTCATAGGTAATATTGTTTTGTAATTTTCTTCTTTGGTGGCATCTTTATCTGAGTTAGGTATTTGTATTATGCTTGGTGCTAAAAAGAACTTGGAAATATTTTTTTAGTTTCTATGCTCTGGAACAATTTATGTAGCATTTGGGACTATCTTTTTTTTGAAGGCTGGGTAGATTCCCTTGAAAAACCATCTAGGTCTGATGTATTTTATCATTCTCTGTTTCTTCTGTGTAAATTAGTGTAAATTTTCTATCTGTAATGGAATTAATTTTCATATATTTTGTTTGCCTACATAACTATACATTTCACCTAACTTTTAAAATTTATTTACATAGTCTTCAAAATAAGCTCATTTTTATATGTTTGTGTTGTTTCAACAGTTATTTTTGTATTGTGGTTTTAAATTTTGTCACTTTCTACTTATTTATGCTTTTTTTTTTCTTACCTGATTACATTAGGTAATGGTTTATATATAGCATTAATTTTTTCAAGGACCAGCATTTTGACATGACAATTGAAGCTCTCACTTTTCTGTTTTCTGCATCATCAAATCTGCTTTTATCTTTATTATTTACTTTCTTCCAGTTTCCATTGGCTGTGTTTCAGATTCTCAGTTGGAAATTTAATGTATTCATTTTTATTCTTTCTTTTTAATTACTAAACATGTTGAAGGTTATTAACTTTGCTTACTGCTTTAAATGTTTCCTATATGTTTAGGCATGAGGTGTTATTTTATACAACTGTGTAATTTTGTTTTATATATTCCCTTTGAGACATAAATCCATGTGTTATTTAATAGGAAGATTTTATCATTTTCATATGAAAGATAAGAGCAAGAAAAATAATTTTATTGGTTTTCACAGGGTAAAAATTATGCATCTCCTCAATGCTAACTTGTTCATTTGTGTACTTCAGTTATAACCTCCATGGAATGATATATTCATTACTGTGAGTAGCAAAAATGCTTAGACGGGCACTCTGAAGTTCCTCATTCTGTGGGGCTTCCATATTGCATTTGTATTACACTCTCAGTAACCAATTTAAATTTTTACCAATAACTTCGAGTTTTATTAATTAATGTAGTCACTTCATATATACTTTTTCAGTGGGTAACGTATGATAATCCTTGAGCTAGATGTTGATTACTCAATAGGCAGAAAAAATCAAGTCTACCTGTGTAGCTAGTATGCCTGAGTTTCCAAGATGTACTTTGTTAATTGTATACATAATAAAGTTTAATTTTTAAAATATAATTATATGAATATAAATAGAAGATAGTTTAGACTAGTGATGAAAGAGAACTTGAGTAAGAATATCCAGATTTAGGTATCAAATTTGCTTACTAGCTGTTACTGTGATTGAATTATATCATATTTTTCATATTCAGAATTTGGTCAGTTACATATAACCTATTTGTTTTAGGAACTTTAGGTAGATATATGGCTTACTGTGTTGGGGTTGGCAGAGTATCTGATTTTCAATATTTATTGTATTTATGAAAAAATTAATATAGTCAATGAAAGCAATATACTACAGGTTATTTACATTAAAGAATAACAGATGGCTGACCAAACCAACAATTTCTTATATTTAGTAGGCACTTGATAAAATGTGTCTTTGTCTACTGTGCTGTAGAATCCATTTAACTTACAGAGAACTGAGAAATCTGTGTTTCCATGCCAGTTTAGTCTTTGCCATTTAAGACTCTTCTTTCTTCTCCTTTTTTGTGTTAGCTCCTGTCAAACTTGTCACCTTATCAGAACTAATGGTCTTTTTAACTTCCCAACAGAGTTATGAAATGAATTTGTTGGCTACAACTGCAGGAGCTGAAATCCATCTAGATTACTCTAGAATGTTCCATAATTATGTATGGAGATTAAGATATATAACCAATACAGATTTATAATCTAACCCATATCTGGAGAAATACTTCCTAAATGTGTCATTATTTTTAGTCTTAAATTTTTTAATTTTAAGCAAATACTTTTAGAACTGCAGTCCCTAAGAGACTCAAAGTAAAAATTTTTCCTATAAGTAATATAGAAGCTACAAATTATTTAAATGTTCAATGTATTAGTTATATTATTAATATATCATCTAAACTCATACACATCAAAATAAAAAACAAACTAATTTAATATATGCAAGAAATTCTGAAATTATACTTTGCCTTTTTTCCTATAGTTACAGTGTTTTGAATGTTTACATATGACACTGTGTGGTGCTTTCTGTGCAGTACCTAATTTAATTTTAAAATAGTCCTCCCAAGTATTGGATTAAAGAGTTTAGAGAAGTTATTTAAATTGTATGAGGATACATGCCCAGTAATGATAGAATCATAATGCAAAGTCTTTAAATATAATACCACCCCAAAATCTGGAGAGATGAGCTAATTCACAAAATAGAATCACAGCAAAATATAGAGAATCACAGCCTGGATCAATTTCCCTGTCACTGAAAATGCTGCAGCCATAATCTGGTAGGAACAATTAAATAGTAATTTTGACAAATTGGTGGAGGCTGAGTATGGATTAGCTCAAGAGTAAGAACCCCTAGGGACCCAATGTTAGGGAAGCTTTCATATTACACTTTCATGGATTTTACCTCTGGGGACACCAGGACACCACCAGGTTCTCACTGTGAAGATCCAAGAAACATCCTTTAGTGTATGGCAGGGGGAAAAAAGTTAGCATTCTGAAAGAAGCGTGGAGTGTTCTCCATAACACATAATCCAGGAAGAAAGACTTTTCCAGAGTCTTCTCTACCTGGAAGAAGGACAGTTATCCAACTTCATCTCCCTGAGTGTTCCTGAAACACTTGTGAAAGTCAAGGCCAGGCCTACAGCCCTGGCCTGATAAAAACTAAGATTTAATCATAACATTATAGTGTGCAAACCCTCCCCTAGATCGTATGACCACATCAATAGAGTTCCAGTGTAATAAAGGTCAGAAAGTAAGTGTATCCTGAACGAGTGAATGGGTACATTTTGAAAAGACACAGGAACCAGATGTAGGACATTTTCATCATCAAAATAAAAATTAATAGTAATGAATTTTAACCCATTTAATAAAATAGGAATCAATTACTCTATAAAAATAAAATAAATTAAGCAATAATTACTTACCTAATAATAATTTGCTTACCTGATTTATTTTCTCACTAATTAATTGCCCAGTTATATTCCAAGTCCTTTATATTCTAAGTAATCAATTAATTAGTTACTTAGTGGTTAATTAACTGGGCAATTAAGCAATAGGGGAGGAAAAATATTTGTAGTGGAATGCAAACCAATAAATTCAGAAGGAATGATGGGTTAGAAAAATCATTAGTTTTCATAACATACTTAATTACATGATTAAAGGAAGACTCATTAATGTGTTAATAATAGTAGTAAATGTTTATTAAGAAACAAGATATTTACATATTCTCAACTACTTCTTAATAAATACTTATAAATTACAATGAGTCAAATAATAACATTAGAGAAGCCTGAGAGATGCTACTTTATACAAGTGAACAAAGTAAACAGCCTCATTAATGGAGTAAACTGCCATCATGTGCTTCCTGCTGTGATGCCCTGTGAAGGGCACAACATGAATCCATGGTGTTTCTAACAAAAGCATAAAACCTCTATTTAATTATGAGGAAATAGAGAAATTCAAATTGAGGAGGCATCTAAAAAATAAGTAATATCTCCTCTTAAAAAATATCCAAGTCATGGGAAGATGAAACAAACTGAGGAAAGAATCTCAAGACAGACATGGCAATTAAATGCAATGTGAGATCCTAGACTGGATTAAATTGGATTCTGGACCTGATTTGCTTTTTGCTGTTGTTACAAAGAATATTCTTGAAACAATTGATGAAATACAAATAAGCTTTGTACATTATATAATATCACTATATGTATTAATTTCCTAATTTTCATAATTATACTGTGTTTTGCAAGAAAATACTGTTACTTTTAGGAAAATGTGTTTATCTACCTATCTATCTATCTATACGCCTCTGTTTTCTGACAGCATGCAATCCAGAACAGACGTGTCTGCTTCCTTAACCCCTATCCAAAAGGACAGCACAATCCCAGACATAGTGACAAGCCCATTCTAATGGACTCTTACATTGACTCCCAACAATTTTCCACGGTGTTTGATTTCCCTTCCTGCAGCAAGTTAATAACCTAAATTTTTTTGACTACAGTTGTATTCCAGATGGTTTGGGGGCACTTGGTTTTATCACATAAAAAATATGATGCTACTTTTTCTAGCAGCCACCACAGTATCCAGAAGATGAAAACAAACCAGGAGCTCCAGAGAGCCATGACACACCAAGTACTGAAACCTAGGAGGTATTTGTTTACTGTATCATCATAAGGACTGTGTTGTCTCTGATTATTCACTGGTTTATATTGTGCTCTTTCAAAAAACATCCTGCCTTACAGTGCAAAACTCCATTTAGTGATGTGGGTACTGTCCTGTTTTCTTCACCTCTTATGTACAAGTCCTTCCAAGAGTCTACTAGAGGACTAAGAAGTCTCATATGGTCAGGCTGAAGTCTCTGTATGGAGGATTAAGGCCTTAGGGCTGATTAATTCTAATTTCACTAATTCATATACTTATTTCCTCCAATTGCCAATGCCAGAGAACTCCTTACTCTAACCTGTGGATTATGCGTAGCCATTTCCCAAATATCTGGCTGTATTTTTTTTTCTGGTTCCTAGTATGCATCCCTTCTACATATTTTCTTTTCTGAGAAAACAGCTGAATGAAGCCCACTGATTTTCATCCAGTATGCTTAATCACACAGGATGAATGAAATGTCATTAGAACATGTGAATTACAAATACGTAATTAAAAGCCATTTTATTGAAATATAGTCACATATTTTCTTGAAGAAAATATATACCATCCATGCAAATATTGAATAATGAAAAGAGTGGTTTAGAATTAGATTCATGTCCAAAACTCAGTTCAAATACTTTATTTCATGCTCATCTTGTATTTCCCCTTGTACACACACAGCTATAGAATCAACTGTTTTTCCTGGTTCCTTTCAGTTGATAATGGTATTGACACAATAATATCTGGGTGCTGTGTGTGTTCATTGCAACTAGCACTCTGTGAACAGACTGGGCAATTGATGTTTGTATACACACTAACACTTATTATTGTATGTTTATGTATATTGTGTGGAAAGAGAGATGGGCATATATGTGTACAGCTGCACCTCTTGACGACCAGGGACCTAAATACATCTGTCTCAGGAGTCAGAAAAGCTGAAGAGAATATAGGGAAGGGTGGAACAGTTTCAGGCCTGGCTGCTGCCTCGCACCAGTAGGGTAAGCCAGCAGCTAAGCAACGACCTGTGTGAGATACGAAAGCATCTGCCATAACCTCCCAAAGATTTTATCAAAACCAGAAAGGCTGTTGCTTTATGTCACTCCTTCAAGTCTCATATAAAAATGTTTCATGTGGCCCAAACTAACCGGAAAAGCACAGGGAAAGAAATTCTGGGAAATAAAGTTTATCCTAGTAAAACTGACACATTACAAAACGTTCACAATTCATCCCTTGTCAAGTTGGCTCTCACACACACCTCTTTAAACCATACTAATTTCCAAATAGAGACAATAACAAAGCTATGCATCTGCCTAACAAGGGACAATTTTTCATACACAATCAAAAGCACCAGCACTTTTATGAATAATCATTGAAAAATAATGTATTAAATTATGCCAGTTACAACAAGCAGACAAAATCTTAGGATATAAAGAATCTGGATGACAGAATTCACACAATTGACTTAATTGGCACATATAGGACATTGTTCCTAACAACAACAGAATTCATGCTTTGCAGGTACACATGGAACTTTTGTCCAAATTACCTTTTGCTGAGTTCTATATTTTAAAAATGAAGTCATTTGGAATATATTTGTGACTAGCGTAGAAATTCAGCAATAAATCATTAACAGAGAGATAAGAAAATCCCACATGATTAGAAATTCAACAATACATAGCTCAAATAAGAATTCACAAAAATGGGAAAATATTATAATTAAGTGACTATGAACATATGACATGCTAAAATAGTGTGATGCAATCAAAGCAGTGAATAGCTGGAAATTTATACCATTTAACAAAATTATTGAAGGTATGATCAAAATGTTCTAACTTCCATCTCATGATGCATGAAAGTAAAAAGTTCATCAAACCCCAAAACTGTGGAAAAAAGAAAAGCAGAAATCTAAGAAATAAAAAAGACAGAGACAATAGAAAAAATCAACAAAGCCAGAAGTGAGTTCTTTGGAAAGATTAATAAATTTGATAACATATTTTCAATATTGGTCAAGAAATAATAAAAAAAGACATAAAACAGCAATATCAGATACCAAAATGAGGAAATCAACATGATCATACAGAGAAAAGGTGATAACAAGATTTTATTAATTGTATTATGCCAATAAACTGACAGGTTAGATAAAATGAACAAATTTTGGTAAACAAAATTTACCAAAAAAGACAAAGAAATAGAAAAATCCACATTAAACCCTATGAAAAGGAAAAAAAACCAATTACCTATTTAAAAATTGTACCTGTTATTTCTAACCTTTCCAACCAATTTTCTAGTGATTTTTTTCCAAATGTTTAAGAAGAATTAGTACTAATCATAAATAAAAGTTTTCGGAGAATAGTAATTGTGAAACAATTCCCAATTCATTTTATGAACAGTTGCCAAAATCTGAGACAAACAGTATGATAAATTTAATTACAGAAAATTTTGCATTACTAGCATAAATGTACAAAATTTTGCATAATACATTTGCAAGTCAAATCAACCAATATATAAAAGTGATGATACTTCAAAATTTGTCAGTTGATTTAGAGGGTTGAGAGAGACAGTAGGCATTGTTAAATGGATAAAGCAAAATGCAAAAAATTTTGTGTGATACAATTCAAAGATTATTTGACAAAAGTAATTATTTGTTAGTGAAATGGCCAAAAGTGGAACAGAAAGAACATAGAAAATGCACATTTTTAAGACATTAAATGCAATTCTAATATGTATACTAAAGTATAAGATCTATAAGTAGGTAAGACTGGTTTGAATAAAAAATCAAGAGGGATTTATGCTATCTGTTATTTAAAGCATGTAACAAATGTGACAAGTAAAAGTGGAAAGGACATGCTATTTAAAAGCTAGAGAAAAGAAAATAGCTCACTACTTAAAAAAAATAGTATATGTGCATTTTACCATATAAAGTAGTGAACATCAAATGGATGTAAAAACAAATTTGAAAAATGAAACGTGAGGGCTATGGAAGTAATGCAGGAGAATATTTTTGTGACATTGGGGTAGGGAAGAATTTCTTAAACAAGATTCAGAAGAACCATATACTTTATGTTAGTTTTGACTATATGAATTAAGCCATTCTTCAGTGATGAACACCACAGGTAAAGTTAATAGATGGTTGACAGGTGGGAAAAATATTTATGATATCAAGGCAAAGAATAAGAATCTATACTATACAAAGAACTCCTACAAGTCAATAAGAAAATGACAGGAAATCTAATAGAATAACGTGCAAATGATACAAAAAATTTAAGGAAATCATAAATGGTTAATACAAATATGATAAGGCATACACCTCTCAAGTGGTCAGAGAAATAGTAAATAAAAAATAACAATTTATATCTCTAGATCTGGCAGGGATTAGAAAGAAAAATATTAATTTGCATGGAAGATGCTAATGCATAAAAATCCTCAGTGTATTGCTGATAAGAAATCAGTGCCATCCTGCAGATCGGGCAGTCCTCATGTAAGACAAAGAATATGTATTTTCCATGATCCATTAGTAATTATCGTATGTATATAAGCCAGAAAAAAAATAGAGAAGCGGATGTACCAAAATGTCCAGCATCGTTTGTGTTAGCAGGCAAGAAGAAACAACCAGGAGTCCATCAATTGGGTAATATATATAAATAAAATGAGGTAGATATTTTTCACAGTATCTACATAACATTAAAAGCACTAATTTATGTGTGCCCAGAACATTATGGAATAAACTGAAAAACAAGCATAAGAAATAGGATTTGTATAAAATTAAAACAAATTTAGAGAAAAAACTGCACTATATATTTTGAAAAAGCCGCTTAGTAAATAAATTAGAGTATCTATTGGGCAGAGAGTAAAAAGAATTTGAGATTATAGAGGAAGGGGAAAATAATGATGGATGATGGATGTTCGTAGTGTGCCATGACTGAGCAGTGGGATCCTCATTCCTGCGCTAAGTTCCACTGACACATCCCACCAAAAACGGAAAATAAAAGGCCAAGAGGAAATACTGATAAGTAAGATGGAGAAGCATTTTCCAAATAATAATTGCAGAGAAAATAAATCTGTCAATGTGACCGGTGTTGGAGAGATGTGCTTTATGACATTAGAATGTCACATAATCTAAAGGTCTTTCGACAGGAAATGTTGCTACACCTTTGCAAGCGTTGTTTCTAGTAGCAATATTGTCACTTTAATAGTCGTGCCGTTTCTATTTAATTTTTTAAATTACTATGGACACCAAAATTTTTTTCTTCTGTTTATTGGCTCTATCTGTTACTTTTTCTGTGAATCTTCTTTCTTCTTTTTTCTTCTTCTCCTTCTTCATCCTCCTCCTCCTCCTGCTTTTTCTGTCTCTCTCTTCATCTCCCTTTCCCTCTCTCCAGCAATGGATAAGATTGCTGAGGGTTTTAAATCACCTCTACTCCCTCAACCAGTGTCTGAACTTTGGAAATAATGATTAAAAATAGCCTTAAGTGCTTTATTTTATAATTAATGTCATTAATTCTGCACACTTACCATTTTTTCCTGAATATTTGTTAGTTAAAAAATGAAATTGTTTTTAAAATAAGTTGTTCTAAATTTCTCCCAGAATAAAACATAGATTCAAAACATTTTCAGGTTTTTCAGATGTTTTTGGTAATCGCTCTTTCATACTATCTCACATTACATAATGGGAATAAGATTATATGCATATATTTCTTGCCCATAAATAGTTTACCTAGCCCATTTTGACAATAGTAAGCAGTTATTGTTCCAAAGTTATGTATGTAAGGTTAATTAGAGCACAAGCTATTTTTACAAAGTATATTAACATTTTAGGAGACAAACTATTTGTGTAATTCTATAATTCACACAATTTACTAACTGATCAATGAGAAGATTAAACCCACGTATTCATTACTTCCTGACAGTGTCTTCTATCCCAGAAAAAAATAGTCATAATATGTAAGCTACCATTTTGGGGTTCTATATGCATATGCTCTGACATCCATTTTGATGCTTTCATATTTTTGTATATTGCTTTAAAGATTTAAAATACTATGGTCCTATAAGTCCATTTTTTAGAGAAGTAATGCTGTGGGCTCATGGTGGGACTTATATTTTGGGATCCCTAGTAGTGAAACACACTAAATCCCCAAGTTGGTAGTATGATTCTAACTAAATCCATAAACATGTATCTGATAATTTATATCATTAATAAATTACAAAAATTATAATTTACTAATGAATAGAAGGTTCATCTCTTATTTTTGGTTAACCACAATAGAATAGGAAGGGCCTAAATGTTAAAAAGAGTTCATACTGAATCTTAGTTCGCTTATTATTTTATAAAACACTTGTAGAATATTTCTTTTCTCTTACATATATACAAGTGTATTAGAGTTTGATTTATTCTTAACTGTGAAAAGAAGTTTATTTTCCAATGGTAAAGTCAACTTAGTGGGAAGGAAATTATCCTGAAATGAATTTCATTGCTTCTGCTATGTTGTAAATTTACATTTTCAGCTACAGCAGAATTTTCTAAAGTGTAATCACTCTGAATCATGAATTATAGGTAGTTACCTAAGCATGCTCATTAATGTTCAAAGATCTGAAATAAAATTGTAGCTGCTCTGCACACAGGGGATGCTACGTGAGGTTGGGCAAGATACTGTATCTCATGAATTCATTTAGTGTGGTGCAAACTCAATACCTGTTTTGACAAAAGATAAAAGAAGGCATAGGTCTGTGAATATTTGTCAGCATGGTCGAGACATCCTTTTTATGAAATCCCACTTTTTTTTTGAGGATTGGGTGTGTAAACAAAATACAGATTGGAATAGACAGCCTAGCATAGGGTATATTACAACTAATTTGTGATATTGTTTGAGTCTGTAGTAATGAGGGACCTGATACTACATCATAAATTTTAAACACGTGAATATATAATAGAATGTGTTTTCCAGGAAAAATGTTTCTGTGATTTCATTTGCCATTGCATTTTGTTATATTGTCATTAAAATAAATTATTCATTAGAACTCAGTGATAAAAGGATTCACATATAAAATATTTATGTACAAATATAAATGTGAATATCATAATTATAATTAAAAATAGGTATCAATATATTTAAAAATAACAAAGAATGGTTTTTAAGTAAGAAAAATCCTAATTAAAAGAAAAGCATGCATTTTAGAATTATGTTAATTTTGAAAACAGAAGGGCAGGTCCAAAACTGGTTATCATATAAAATTAATCATTTTTAATTCGTCTTAAAGAATACTGTACCTTACATGATGTTTTTCTGACCTAATTATTTTCCCAAGTTTATATTTATAACATTCTATTTTAAAATCTAAAATAACCAGTTTCTTGGACATACACCATTATTTAATATAATAACTAAAATTTAACAATATGTTGCTTTACCATCTGGTGACAATAAGACTTCTTATATGTGATCACCAGCATAGAGTCAAACATACATTACAAGGAATAACTTACATCAGAAGAACAAAGTATTTTAAATTTATTACTGCCCTTTATTTGCATCCCTAATAGAGTCAGCAAATATGATTTTCTATTTATACAACTTGCACAAAGGAGAGCTTTAGAAAGATGATAGAGGGCAGTGTAGTAGAAAAGCATGACATGTACATATTGATGACACAGGTTTGATCCCAAGCTTTGCTACTTTCTAGTTACGTGACATGGACAAAACTCATTAAATCTCTTTCTGCCTTGGTTACTCCATTTCAAATAGCAATCTGAAATGTTGTTAGTATAAAATGTGATCCTATATTTATAGTTTATAGATCTATTTATTTAGCACACTTATTGAATCTGTAGCACAAGTCCAGCACTATACTGTAGATAATGATATGCAGATAAAGACACATATACACAAATATAGAGAGCATTTCTTTATGGTGCTTATAGTTTAGAGGTAGCACAGAAGTCGACGGATAAGTAGTGAGTGAATGAATACATGCATAAACATGGGCCAGTGCCAATTTATGGATTGATAATATGTTCACAATAAATGTTGGGAGGTATTGACCTCATGGTTATTTTGTTTTGTGCTCAAGAAAGTATATCTTATCGTCATTGGGGAAAATTGAGTTAGCATTTAGCTTACTGTTAGTCATTGTTTGAAGAGCGCAGTGGCTGACTGATCAAATTTTCAGGTTATCAAGGAGTGAATTCTAGTTCCTCCACTTTATACTGTATGATGTGGGGCATGTTCCTCATTTTCCCTTAGCTTCAATTTTCTCAACTGCAAATTAGGGATAATAATAGTACCTATTTGCTAGAGTTGTAAGAATTGAATAAGATAATATCAACACATATAAAGTGTTTGGCTCATAATTGACACTCAATGTATTTGATATTTTATGCCTCTTATTCTTATGCTTCCCAGGGCAAATTGATATTGATTAAGTAGTGGTTGTTATGTGTTACATAGAGGTATTATGTAGAGGTAGCAAGTATTTCTTTTCCTATATCTTACCTGTTTTGATACTTTCTGATGACCTCCATGCAGTTCAAATGTAAAGTATATAGTTCTGCATACTGCAATAGCATTCTCTTTACGAGACAAAATGAAATGTTTGAAACAATATTGATTATTGTCAATGTTGTAATTATTGTTACTACAAAATTTTTTATTTTGCAAAGGATTTTCACAGTCAGAATCTCAGACACTGTTACATTATTTTGAAGATAAAAATATTTGATACTTTTAGTGCACTGAGTAGCTTATAAAAGTATACTTTGCTAGTAAGGGGTGAAACTACTGCTGACATACATGCCTCTTGACATTCCAGCATACATTCTAGCATATGTGCTCAAACATTGATGGGACTTGTTATGTGATTTAGTAGTATTTTCAAATGTTTGTGATTTTTATATTGTTTTAATACTTTCTAAATATATTAACATGTCAAGGTGTGTATAGGACCTTGATGTTTTATTCATTTTTAAGTTACTTTTTTTTTTCCATTTTGGTATTTCAATGACTTTTACATACAATATTTTAGTTCAGTTATAAATATTTTTATTGCTTCTAATTCATAACTTCTTTTAGCACAATATTTCCGAATGCTTTTCTCAAATTTATCATTCAATGTTTTTAAAAATTGGCATATTTATGCCAAGATTATATTTATTCTAAAATATTTGATATTTTATTTCTATACATTTGCTATCTATAAAGCATTAAAAAGTACTATATGTTTAAAAATTCAACCTGATATTTTATTTTGTCTTAGGTTAGGACTGATTCTATGAGAATTTTCCACTGGGGAAAATATGACACAAGAAGAAAAATTAAATAAATTAGTAAAATATGATAGAGTATTCAGACTTTATTAGTAGAAATATGAAGTTTAATTGACAAATAATAATTTAACATATAGAAAAATGTGCTTTTTAAAACTTATCATGGTCTGCCTTGTATCATATATGATGTATCTTTCTGTGATTTTCCTTTTTGTTGTTGTTGAGACAGGGTCTCTCTTTGTCGCTCGGGCTAGAGTGTAGTGATGTTGTTATAGCTCACTGCAACCTCAAACTCCTGGACTCAAGCGATCCTCCTGCCTCAGCCTCCTGAGTAGCTGAGACTACAGGTGTGTGCCACCAAGCTCAGCTAATTTTTCAATTTTTGTAGAGCTGAGGGTCTTTCTCTTGCTCAGGCTGGTCTGAAACTCCTGACCTCAAGCAATCCTTCCACCTTGGCCTCCCAAAGTGCTTGGATTATAGGTGTCAGCCACTGTGCCTAGCCTCTGTGGTTTTCTTTATGTTTATCCTGCTTGGGGTTTATTGAATTTCTAGAACCTCTAGAACCTCTAGATCTCTGTATTTCAAAAAGAGTTGACAAAAATTTTACCATTTGTTTTCAAATATAATCACCCTTTAGTGTCCGTGGGGGATTAGTTCTAGGATCCCCTTCCGGTACCAAACTCCCCAGATGCTCGAGTCCCTTATATAAAATGGCTCAGTATTTGCATATTATCCATGCACATCCTCTTGTATACTTTAAGTCATTTTTAGACTACGTATAATACCTAATAAAATGTAAATACTATGTAAATAGTTGTTATGCTGTATTGTTTTATATTTGTATTATTTATATTGTTGTATTATGTTTATTTTTTTAAAATATATTCAGTGTAGAACCTGCTGCAGATGCAGAACCCATCAATACAAAGGGTAGACTTTAAACTGTTTCTTCCCAAACTCTCTTCTCCTCCTGCTATTCTATTTGTACATATTGGATTCCAGAACAGTACCACACAAACTAGAGATTGTAGCCATTTTTTCAGTTGATATCACTATCTGCTTAAGCCCATCTAGTGATCCTTTTCCTTAGATTATATTTTACTTCTAGAATTTCCATGTTCTTCTTTTTATATTTTATCCACTTATGTATTGAGATCTCTATTTGTTCTCACCTGATGTCTATATTTCCCTTTAAATACTTTACCATATTTATAAAGGTTTTTTAAAAGTCTATGCCTCTTAAATCCATCATGTATGTGAGTTCTGGATCTTGTCTTATTGACTGGTTTTTCACCTCTCTATGGGTACATTTGTCTGCCTCTTCACATTGATATTAGGCTAGACACTATGGATGTTGTGGATTTTCTGGATTTTATTGTTTTCCTTATTAGAAGGTCAAATTTTCTTCAGATAGCAGTTGATTTATCTCCAGATCAGCTTGATCCTTTCCAGGCTTGTTTTTAGGTTTATTGTTGTTATTATTTATGTGTTTGTTTTAAGCAAATCTAGAGTAGTCATTTACTATAGGCCTATCGTATCCCTACTCTAAGCCGTGCCCAGTCTGGAGTCTGTATTGAACGTGTGGTGTCTAACATCTCTCCAGTCTGGTTGGTTGAAACTCTAACATATACCAGCTCTCTGTGATTTTTCATAATTGTTCAATATACATCCCCCTGGAAATTTTTCTTTTTCTGGAAATTGTAATTTGACTGGCTTCAAGGAGCCTTGTCCTGCAAATATACAGGTTGGTATTCAGTCAAAACCTCAAGAAAATACCTATGATGATTCCTGGATCTTCTCTGTTGTCTATTGTCTCACATTTTTATAAGGTTGCCTAGAATTATTGTTGTTTATGGTTGTCCCTTCATCATGGCCAGAGGAAATCTCTGTCAGTCAATTTTTTCAATGACTTCTAAAAATGTTCATTTTTATTCTTTTTAATATTTTTTAATATGTGTAGTTAATTATTGATTCCTATCTTTATTATTTCTTGCCTTTCTATTTCTTTGGACTTTTAATGCTTTATTTTTCAACATACTGTATCAGCTCCTAGCTCATGAATTTCGGTATTTTTTTTCATGGAACTTGAATGGATTAAGTTAGAAGGAATTACGTAGGTTAAGATAGGACTATCCCTTTGATTTTTAATCTCCCGTTTAATAAGCAGTGAGGATATGGATTTAAACCAGAGTGTCTAACTCTGTACTTGCTTGGCTCTTTCATATTGCTGGGATCAATCTTGGAAGCATGATTTTAAAGGCTGCACAATCAAGGCCTTACAGAGTATAAAAACATTTTTCAGAATTGAACATTGCTCTAGTAAGTCAACTAACTTGTCATCCTCTCGGGAGTAGGAGTCTGTTGCTTTCTATTAATATTTTAATGCGCTGCCAGTGTGGTTATCTGGCAAGTCTCTCTGCCATTCCTTTTCAATTCCTGCTGTCTTTATTCTCTCTGATTTCTCTCTTTATCATTTCTGCTGGCTCATTGCATCCATTTCCCTATGGATTTTGCTTCTTCTTGTCTGTCTCCATATCTTTCTGCTTTTTACAACCTTACCCTCTGTTAAGTCTATACACATCGAGTTCAAACTCCCTAATACAAACTATTTTATTGGATTAAAAATTTATGATTCAGGATAAATTACCCCTAATCAATAGAATTATTGTGGTAGTCTAACGTACAAGGCTCTAGAACACCATACATTTCTGTCATTGAATCTGTAAAGGATCTTTGATTTATGCTGGCCAAACTAGTGTAGCAAGATAGCATGATACCAATCATGGTAATCATTTGTAAGGAACTACTTTGGTAACTTATTCAGAAAGGTGTCTATGGATGTGATGCTGTCTCAGTGTTTTATGTCCAGTACATGTAAAAGAGCTATCATCTGTCTTCTATAGAACAGATGAGTTATTCAAATGAGGTATCTTCAAGGCTATATATTTTCAAATGGATATTAAAATACAGTGGAAGTATCTTTGACTCTTTTATTTTGTCTTTACATTATTGTGTCAGTAATAAGAAACATAATTACTTAAATTCAAAAATAGTGATTTGTATTTGAGATATAAAACAAACTTTACTGAAGACGAAGTATATTGAATTTATTTCTGTATTTGGTAAATATTAGGATTATAGTGGTCTCTTCCTAATTTTATATTGTTTCTTAACAAAGTTCAAGAGCTAAAACATAATTTTTATGAAAGCATTCAAAATATTTCTTTCATTTGAAATGTAGAGGTGGCTGTTAAGACACCTTAAGTTGAAGGTATGAAAGGACTTGAAGCCATCCCATCAAAGTGCTGGAGCTCCTGGATTACAAGTAGGGCAGCAATGAAATAAAAATGGCTTATTTTCTTTTCCATCAATGCCCTATCCCCAATTACCAGAGGTAAATATTTTTAATTGTTTTTTATTGTTAGTTTTTTTAAATAGTTGCTGTCATAATTCTAGGAAATAGATATGTATTTCTTGTGCTATCAAACATTATTGAGTATAGTGACTTCTCATTGTGAATGATGAGGATATCATCTAACCTATAAAAATTTCAATCTTCCTTCACTTCTATAAATTTCCAATTCAGACAATTATTTTTAATATTGCAGTAGCTAACTTTATATACTTATTTTGTGGTTCATCAACTCTAGATATTCCGTTTTTATTCTCCACCATGCAATATGAAGAAATCACCAAAATTTTACGTGTGTTTATTTTTCTACCTATCCTGTCTCCCAATTTCTGTTGAGTGTTACATTAATTTTACATTGTCAGCATTTATAATATTTATTTTTTTAAAAAATTATTGCTCTGTAACCAACATCTCCCTATTTCCCCCATCCCACCCCAGTCCCTGGAAAACACCATTCTACTCTCTGTTCCTATGAGACTGAATTTTTAGATTCCACATATAAGTGAGATCATGTGGTATTTGTCTTACTGTGCCTGGCTTATTTCACTCAACATAATGTCCTCCAGATTCATTCATGTTGTTGCAAATGCCAGGATTTCCTTCTGTTTTAAAGCTGAATAAAATTCCGTTGTGTATTTCTTGATACATTCATTCATTGATGGACAGTTGGGTTGATTCCATATTTTGGCTGTTGTAAATAGTGCTGCAGTAAACATTTGGGCACAGGTATCTCTTTGAATTACTGATCTCATTCCCTTTGGATACATACTCACAAGTGGGATTGCTGTATCATATAGTAGTTTCATTTTTAAATTTTTGAGCATCCTTCATAGTGTTTTCCATAATGGCTATACTAATTTTAATTCCCACCAACAGTGCTCAATAGTTCCCTTTTCTCCACATCCTTGCCAACACGTGTTATCTTTTGCCTTTTTGATAATAGTCATTCTAACAGGTGTGTGGTGATGTCTCATTGTGGTTTCAATTTGCATTTCCCTGATGATTGGTACTGTTGAACATTTTCTCATATACCTGTTGGCCTTTTGTATGTTTTCTTTTGAGAAATGTCTATTCAGGTACTTTGCCCATCTTTTAATGTGTTTATTTGTTTTCTTGCTTTTTGAGTTCCTTATTTATTTTTAGGTACTAACTCCTTGTCAGATGTGTGCCTTGCAAATATTTTTTTCCCATTCCATAGGTTGTCTCTTCACTCAGTCAATTGTTTCCTTTGCTGTGCAGCTTTTTAGTTTGATACGATCCCATTTGTCTGTTTTGCTTTTGCTGCCTGTGCTTTTGGGGTCATATCCAGAAAAATCATTGTCCAGACCAATGTCAAGTAAGTTTTTCCTATGTGTTTTCCTAGTAGTTTTAGAATTTTATGTCTTACTTTTAGGTTTTCAATTCATTTTGAGTTGATTTTTGTATATGGTATGAGATAAGGATCTGATTTTATTCTTTTGTATGTGGATTTCCAGTTTCCTCAGCACCATCTTTTGAAGAGACTATCTTTTCCCTATTGGGTGATTTTGGCACCATTGTTGAAGATCAACTTACTGTCAATGCATATGATAGTCACATTTTCGTTGGTTAATATCATCTATAAATCAAATTGAAAACCAAATTGCACTATAGAGTAAAAATGCTATTATATTTATGTAGCTAACTTTTATTCAAAAAACAAATGGTTATTGGGCCTACATAGTATTATTTGCCACCCTATTTTATTAAATTTGTCATATTGAAAAGACAGTATTCAAAGCATTATAGTCAAAGAGCTTTGATTTTTACAAACTCTTGTGAAAGCTCAAAAAATAATGCCTTGAGTTAGTTTGCTTCATATGGGTACAGATTTTTCTTTTTTTTCTAGGTTTTTATTCCCATAAGCAAAAAAGACATTTGATTGTATCTCATCATTGGGAACATCCAGATTTTTTATATCACACATTTTGTTAAATAAAGTCTACTTTATTCTTGAAGACATTTCAATTTGGCCTATAATTTTATTATTTCTTCCTCATATTATTTCTTTTTCCTTAATCTACAGTATTTCCATTTGTTCGTTTTTATTTTTCTCTTTGGTCTGTTAGTTTTTCTCCAGTATATAGGAATTTTGGGTAGATGATATATTTTTTAAATAGATCACTCTATTGATAAACATCAATAACTTATAAAGGATTTTGTGTAACTGACACACAGATGCTCCTCAAAATAAGATGGGATTACTTCCCCAACAAACCCATTGTGTGTTGAAAATATTGTAAGTTGAAAATACATTTAAATATACCTAGCCTACCAAATACCATAGCTTAGCCTAGCCTTCCTTAAATGTGCTCAGAACACTTACATTAGCCTACAGTTGGGTAAAATCATCTGGCAACACAGCACACTGTGTAGTATCGGTTGCCTGCGGTTGTGGTCACGTGGGTACATGGCTGACTGGGAGCTGTGGCTTGCTGCCCCTGCGCAGCATCATGAGAGAATATCATACCGCATGTTGCTAGCCTAGGAACAGATAATAATTCAAACTTTGAAGTACAGTTTCTACTGAGTGTGTATCATTTTTGTACCATCTTAAAGTCAAAAAATTGTGTAAAACCGTTGTAAGGAGGGGGCCGTCTATATACAATTACCTAGATACCTCTCAGATCTTCTCAAGTGTCAAAATAAAGAAGATCTGACACTGGACTCAGGGAATTCATTGTTTTTTATTCATGTGTTTAAAGAGTTAGAACCTTCCCTACTTCCGTGGACACTCCTTCAACTAGATACACTGAATACGCAGGACATTGTCTGATTGACCCAGAAGTTCCAAAGAGAATCTTTTAATTAATAACTCTTGTTAATGACCTTCAGTCCTTTCATTTTGCCACTTTCACGAGGTTTTACAGTATTCAATGGTTTCCAGAAGTCTTTGATTTGTTATTATTTTATCTTTTTATTAACTCTGTCAGGTAGAATGACCAGACATTATTATTGGATCTTACAAATTAAAAAGTTAAGTCTCAGACTAAGTGACTTTACCAAGATCTTAAAATAATGTATCTAGAGACTCAGAAAATCTTCATCTAAGCCAAATACATGTGCCAATATTTGTTGAAGAATAAATGAAAATCTCTGCTTTGTTAGGTTTGTGGACTTTATCTTCACGAGGAGGAGAAGTCACTTTAGCTACTACTCTTGGCCTGATTAACAATTAAATTATGAATTCATTTGGAGTCGAGAAAGTAGAGAATGTAGGCTTTGAATTTTTAAGTACAAATAAAAATTTTGTTCTTGTTTTACTGCTGATAGGAAATATAAATTATCTTGCATTCCTGACATGATTATAGCAAAACATCTGCTTGTGGTATATAAACCACTAAAGTACACAAACACTTTGGGAATAAATAAAATGTGCAATAAAGATCGAAGAGATTGATATAATAACATATTTGGAATTAAGAATAGTGTTGGGATAAATGTCTTATTCGTAGCAATAGAAATGCTAGCTTGCCAAATTCAAGTTGAAATACACATATAGTTTTTGAATATATTCAGCAAATATTATTAATGTTGAACTACAGGAAACTGCTTAGGAATAAATCCAGATGCTTACAGCTCAATTATGTCAACTTTTGAGAAAATAAAGTTTCATCATTTGACATAACTCTGTATAAAATTTATGTGGCTTCACTAACAGAATATTTAAACATATAAGTGCTAAAAATTGGCCATTAAGTAGAAATTATATCAGGATTTAAAGTAATGTTTTTTAGCTGTAGAGTTCATGGCAAAGTATTTTTTAGAAGTTTGAAAAAAGTATTTTAAGTGCTATAAGTACATGTTTAGGGGTACATACATTTCTGTATTTTTATAGATATGTATTTAACAACTATGCTTATATAGTTAGGAATTTGATATTATACAGACAGTATAGCATATTTTACTCACTTGGTTTATGTTTTATCTTTTCTGGTTGACTTTTAGAGTATGTTTGTGTGTTCTAAGAATGTTATATTAGCATATTATTAATATTAGAATATTAGTGTGTTGGTGTATAATCTCTCTTTCATAAAAGATAGTATCCTTCATTTGCAAGCCTTATTAATTTTTGTTTTATATTACCCAGCTTTCCATAGAAAATATCTTACTGTGTTCACATCTAAATGGTGGCTTTATGGGAATTATTTGGTTTTTTAATGCTTTTCTTCATTTTGCATATTTTGTGCAATAAAATTTATTACTCTAATAATTTAAAATAAGATTAGTTTCTAATATTTATCTCAGTTTATTTTCTTAAAAATTAATATTGCCTAATTAGTCATTAGGAAATACTTGAAAATAAATTTATATTTATGGAGTGTTTTCCTTTCTTTAAGCATAATGTTAGGCACTAAAATTACAAGTTTGACTAGTTGTTTATAGAGGAAACAGGCAAATCATAAGGCAAGTGCAAATACAATGATATATATGCACTTTTGTAAGTATATATAGAATGCTACTTCAACTAAAAACAAGGACAGACACAGTGGAAATAGTGATGTTTAAGCTAATAACTAAAAATGAAGTAGGAGACAATAAAATTGTGGAGAGAATGAATTTCCAGGTCCAGGGTGTATTTATGAGAAATAGATTCAGGAGAAATCTAGACTTTCTTCAGGTAACGTCTACAAGTCCAGAAAGGTAGCATATAGAATAGGGGTAGTTGTGGGGTAAATTTCTAAAATAACAGATAAAGCGAAAAATAGAAACAAAATCAAAGTGAGTTGTTTTTTTTTTCATCTTAAATTTTATCATCCTTATGACACTGGAGAACATTTAAATATTTTAAACAGGATTGTAAGATGAACAGATTTTTGGCTATACATTACAGAATAAATTGCAAAAGACTGGACACAGAAAGACCAGTTAGAAAGCTATTGTAATACTTTAGGTGATTTTGTCTGTTAATGAGGGCAGAAAAAAAATTAAAGAGATGTTAAGTACATAGAAGGAACAGCAGAGTGAAAAGAAGACATAAAGGTAAGGCCCACAATTGTGAATTGGGAAGTTAGTTGCTTGGCGAAACTATTTACTCAGAGAATGGTTAAATATGCTTGGAACAGGGAAGTCATGTTGAATTGGTAATACCTGGTGGGCATGAGAGTGTAGCTGTCTAGTAGACAGCTGAAAACATTAATAGAAGCCTGGGTTCTAAAGAGAAATCTGGGTAGAAGGGAGACCATTGTAAATAAAGTCATGGACCAAGAGTGAATCACTAAGTAGGTATATAAAATTCAAAGAGAAGAGGGCCAAGGACAGAATCACAAGGAAATATGCCTTTTAAAGATGGGCATAAAATAAGAATAATAATAGCTAATACTTATGTGTTAATTTCTATATGCCAGTAAGTTTTCCAAGTGGTTTGCTCATAATAACATTCATAATCTTCTCACCAACTCCATGAAGAAGAAAATATTCTTAATAGTATTTTGCAGATGAAGAAATTGAGTCACAGAGAAGTTGAGTAACTTGTCACAGAAATAATACATGTAAGAATAAGATTTCAAACTCGTGCTTCAGAACTATGCACTTCAGTACTATTCTCTACTAACTTTGGAGGGCCCATAGAGGTGAGAATGCCTGGAAAGTTATCCAGAAAAGTTATTGGAAAACCAAAGGAGTGTTTTGGCACAGAAACCAAATATTTCAAAAGATGCTACAGATCAAATGTCGAATTATATGCAGAGATCAATTAGAGTAAGGAGCATGTTATCCATTGGATTAAAATTAAGACTGTTGGTGACAGCATGTGTAGTTTAGAGGGAGTAGCCAGATAGGACTGAGGAGTGAATGGGAACAGCTTATAAACAAATATCAGTGATGTTCTTATATGGACAGGGAAAAAATATACAATGCAAATAATACTATTATTTATGGCTATTTGACTAAAAATCAAGCATCATGCTACACATTTTATACATGGTATTCAAATAATTATAACAATAAACCTACAGAGAAGGCATTACCCATATTTTATATATGTGTAACATGAAGCAGAAACAACTTGCCCATATTCATATAAAAAGCAGTGAGTGGGTTTGGGAGTTTATTCCATGTCTATGTACTTAAAAGCCCAAAGCCTTAGCTTTTATGCATGTTCTTAAGATAAAACAGAAGATAAAAGGAGACCTATTTGATACAGAGTCAAGAAATTTGAACAAATTAGTCAATTGAATTTAAAAGAGTAATGTAGAGAAATTAATCATTATATTGTTTCATGTAAATTCTTACTTTCTTGATGTAAATGTAATCAAAAATCCTTTGTATTGTCATCTTTCTATTTGCCTTGTGCTTGCTAAATTGACATCTTGTTCTATTTGAGTTTTGTCATTATTTCCTGTATAATTATATATATATATACGTATAAGCTATCTTTTTTCCAGAAAGGTTTCAAACACTGGATAAAATGATAAAGCAAGATAAAATAAACTTTTAAAATTGATAACTAAGCAATTATGACAGACAGAAAATAAGGGTAAATAAGAGAAGATGAAAATAAGACAAGAGTTTATAGCCAAACTGCAAGCAGGAATTCTCTATGCATGCTAGAATAGACCAAAAAAAAAAAAAAAAACTGTCATTAATTTTCTAACAGTCAGTGCAAAGAAGGAAACAAGATAATTTATATGTACCACACTGCCTATGAGGTAAAATCAATCAACTTTTCTGAATAAGTGTAACTATAAAATAACAGCAAGGCTTGATTTCCAATACCTGTAATACCAGTAATAAGAATGTAGCTAATTTATAGACTTTGTACTTTTATTTTGATAGACAGACTTACTGGGTTTCAGAGTAATAGCCATTTGTAATTAGGCAAGAGGAAAGTTATACATACCTAAAGAAAATGCCACTACAGAAGTATTTTAACAGTGTCAATAGACAGAGTCAAGATCCATAGCAAAAAGCTAATTGAGAGGACTGACCCTACACATATTTAGACCTGAGCAATGGAAACCTCAGGTTTTATCCAATATAGAAAAATCCCCTAAAATATTAGCAGTGACTGTTTTAACACACCTATAACCAAATGATCTTAGTCATTAAGTCATTTCAGCAAAAGACGTTTAAACTATGTGATAAGAAGTTCCTGGTATATGCCTGCCTTGGGTCATGGTCCTTGGGAAATAGATTTTGAGATAGAGCTTTCTGTTCATGAGGATTATTGCCAAGTGTGTTCAAGATCCATACCTGTGGGGGAGATAAAGAAGCAGCATTGGACAGAGGGAGGAGTTGAATCACCATGCCATTGCCACAAAGCCCTCAGCTCTTCTACAGGAAGCCGTGGATCCAGAATTCCCCTTCAGAGTGGGCCCTTCTTGAGACCACAGGGCTAGGACCTTATACCACTGTAGGTACCAGTCATTGGGTGCACACTCTCCAAGTGGATACCATATCCCATCTTTAGCTTGGGCAATTCCTGCAAAGGGACTCAGCTGAGAATCACCAGCCACTGACACTCCTAATAGCTGGGGAAATGAATGGAAATAGAGTTCTGTCCTAATGGAATGATCAGGGTGACGTAACGCAGTATTCAATACAACTCAAAGCTAAAATAGTTGAAAAAGCATAGTTGGGTAAAAAATAGATACTTTTGGCTAATTAGGATTACTGACTATTTAGCTAGTTAGGCATATAGAATAGTTTACAAGATGATTGCTTTTGTTTTAGAACAATTCTCTGCATTTATTTTTTAATTAGCCTTTATAAGCTGAGACAGAGACCTTATAAGGCTCTCCATGGTTTACAGTCATCACATTGTTGTATTTACACAATGAAATGTCAATTTTTATTCAATTCTTATAGATAGGCAGGGAGAAGGAATACTTATCACTGTCAATGTAATTTCATTAATAAAGAGATATAAGAAATTATTAGTCTGAATTTTAGTTCTGGCAGGATGACAGAGAAAGATAAGATTAAAAAATCCTTGTCTTTATCATCTGGAAAAATTAGATAACATATTTTTTAAAAAGCATTAAATGCATCAAGTCATAAGTGAGTAAAGGAAGTCCTCAATAAAGAGACATAAAGAGGAAACTAGAAACTTATAGAACAGTAAATCCTTGTGCTGCCTCCTTGACATTTTAACACCCATCAGACAAGTCAAGATGAGGCTGTGGGTATCCATGAAATGGGAGGTTGGAGCTGACATCGCTGCTTAAAGGGAGAGTTCTAAAAGGGCTATTTGTCTATATGAAAAACATAGTAGGGAAAAAAACATCCAACAACTGATTCAAGGAGATGAAAAGAAAACTTGCTGTATATCTGCCTGAATAAAGAAAAGGATCAGATAGTAACATGAAGCCCTAGGACCTACTCATAGCCTAGACTTGGGATTCTGGGTTTTCATATGATAACACCCTGCCATTCCATCTCTCCCTGTCCCCTCCTCTGCCCCACCACACACACACATATGAACACACATGCAGCCCAGAAGACTCAGGCAGAAACGAATGTCCATGTAGCTTCCCTATAATCTCTGCCCACTTTGTAGCCGTTACCAGAAAAGCAGAAGTCCACTGATCCTATTTTGAATGTTTTGAAAGAAAATTGTAATTTTCTGATGATTTTTCCTTTAGCACATCATATGATTGCTGTCTTCCTTATGCACAAATGGTGGAGAGTTAACATAAGTGAGAGGACACAGAGTACAACACACTTTTAAAGGATGTTCTGCCCAGACTGTTACAGGCATCTAGCAATTTTTTTCCTACCTTCCAGGAGTTCTGCTTGTTTTGTCTTTTTTTGCTTGTTTGTTACTTTTTTCAATTAAAACTATTAGTGCTAAGATGAAACTTCATTCTCTGTAATGGATATCTTATAATGTACACTCGCCAGAGAATTTTTTAAAATGTTGTCTTTGTTGTGCTTTTGCATTTTCTCTATTGACACATCTAGCTCAAAATTATGAAAAGCTTGACAGAAATTATCTCACTTAAATGTGATGAATCTTCTCATCAATTCTAGTAGTTCTGAGGTATTTTTGAAATGTAATATTAATAGTACTCTCTAGCTAGATTTCAAGTACTTATTCTTTTTTGGAAGAAAACTAAGTTTTAAATAATGGCAGGCCAAAAAGCTTTAGATTTTGAAAATATACAGGGTATGTGGAAACTTGCTTTGATTTCATTATTTTATTCAGTTCCTGTATCTCGTAAGAGCCTTTATTTATAAATTTTTCCAGTTTCCTTTTTTTACTTTGACTAAGGATATACAAAATTTAACCAAAAATAACCCACTTATCCTATTATCTACTCCTTATCATGCTAGTTATAGCTGGGGCAAGATAATTATTTGCAGTTGATCTAGTGAACTTTAATAAGAATAGGTAAAGTTTATTAAAAAATTTCCAGGGATCTTAGGATCACTACAGTTGTTAAAAATTTTTCGTAAAGATTCACAGATAAAAAGCATTCTAAAACAAAACCCTGTAAAACAAATTTATAAAATTTACTTTTAAAAAGTTGAAATAAAAAAATCCGTATGCATTTGGTCTGTTACAGGCAATGATAAAATTTATTTAATTCTGTCCTCTACTCCCGTGATAACTTTATAAATTATTTTTCTAAGTACCTCATATATATTACTTTTGTATTTCCACTCAGATTGCTAACTCCCTGAATATAGGGCCAGAGTGTCGTCTATTTATTTCTTTATATTGCTAGGTAACCTCATGGTGATGAAACAAATGTGCTCTGATTAGGTGGATGTAGTTGGGAACAAGGGACTGATCATAGTGTAAGAGGGGAAAGGAAACTTTAAGTCTTATTGTGAACACATTATTGAAAATAAGCAATCTATTGATAAATATCAAAAGGTCAAATATCACCATTACTATTTCTTGATAACAATAATATAAATCCATGATAGTTTACTTATAAATCCAATCAGAACTCATTACTTTTAAAATTTTTACTTTTAAATTTAAATTTAAATTTACTTTAAATTTTTACTTTTAAATTCCATTAAGATGAATATTTCAATTTTAAGTAAATAGTTGAAAAATGTTTTTTTCCCAACCTTTACCCATAGCCAAAACACTGATTCTTTGATGGAGGAAGTAGGACCTTAGGCAAGGACCTCTTAGTTGTAAGATACTGAGCTACACCCAGGGTCTACCTTATCTCTCATCTGTCTGTCTCTCTTGGCTTGTCTCTTCGTCTCACACATGACCCAAAATGACTGCCCCCCATCTCGACCTCGTACCACACCTGCCCCTCCCCAGCACTCCTCAATCCCTTTCTCCTGCCACTCAGTTTTTTCCTCTCTTTATTCTTAGTTTATACTTGTAATGTCAATAACTAAGTTACTCTCATGTCTGAAAGACTGATGGACAGTGTCTTGGCTGGCTTTGTGCACTGGAGTACATCCTGATCAATCAGCAATGAAAGAAAAAGAGGGGAAGGAGATTTTGTCATGCCCTGTGCAGAAGCATCCCTTATGGGGCTATGAAAAGAGAATGTTCTTTAGAGAAGTTGAGTAGAACCACCAGCAAAATATTTTATTACTCAGGGCAAAGTAGCGTGTACCTTGGATAAATGAGAAGACATGGAGAAATGTCTCATTTGGTCATTTAACTCATTATTTGCACGTATAAATACATGTTCGTCAAACAGCTTCTATTCTTTTACTTGCCCATCTGATGCCTTGTCAGTCTTCTCTTTGCTTTAAGACTACTTAAATTTGTCTCTCTACATCAGTTTCTCAGGAATACCTATCTACGCATGCCCAATCCCTATCGTAAATCCAGGGTCCTTCCTAAACAGATTCATGCCCCCAACTCTTCATTTTTTCTAGCACTGAAAACTTTCTCCAACAATCACCTTCATATGTGCTGTTTAAAAATCTTTTTCAAGTCATGGGGAAACATTATCAATGATTTGGCTAAGGAAATAGTTTCCAAAGTGTCTTCTGATTAATAGTAGTTATACAGGACATTAATAGTTCTTATGCCATAAAGGATTTAATTTACCAGTAAATTTGGGAATTGCTAGATCAAACACAGCTAAACAAATTTTTAAAAGCCACACAGCTTTGCAGAGCTTTTGTTAATCTTGTGTCTATTATGTGTCTCTAAAAGGGATATATGATATCTAATTCATTTGGTTAAAAAAAACTTTTTCTGCATATCTAATTGGACTGTTATTCCAGAGGATACACTTGGAGACATACTAGGTGTATTAGTGTAATATAAGCTACTCCAGGAGTTAAGCCTTACAATTTCAGAGGCTTATTTTTCAATCATTTAAGGGTCCTGTGGACATGTTCTTGTGTGGTAAGTGGCTTTCCTCCATATCATAAACCCGGAGAACAGGAGCTTTACACCTTTGTTTTACTTCCAGTGCCGGAGAGTGGGAAGTGGATAAAGATGGTACATATGCTTCTTATCCTAAATTGGCGCATTAATTTTTGCTTATATTCTGTGGTGAGAACTAGTTGCAAAATCACACATTGATGCAGGGGAAAGCATGCAGAGAATCTAACCCTTGTCTGGGTAGTTGTTTTTAAACCACAACCATACAAGACAGAGGGGAAGCACAACATTTTGGTGGGGAACTACTCATTTCTGCTGCCCTGTGTTAAAGAAGTTTTTTATCTTATCACATAGTTTATAGGGGAAGAAGAAGGAGAACAAAGGAATTGGAGAAGAGTGCTTTCTCCCTCTGCTCAATCTAGCAAAGGTAGTTCCAAGCAATCCATTTTTGTAATATGAATTAATTTTTCCATGAGGACATGGCTGTGCATATCAGTTAGGGCACATTTCCTATTATTGACAACATATTAACATGTTAAATATTAAAATAAAGATTAATGAGCTAGTCTAGATTCCTCCCACAATTTACAATGTTGTTCCTAAGGTAAATGCATTCTTCTTAAAATTACAAAAACTTTGATAATTATCTTTAGCTCGGAACATTACTAAGTAATATTTATTTCCCTAATATGGTAAAAATGAGCCTGTTAAATAAATCTAGTAAAATTCTATGAAAGTATAACTTCTTATAGTTGTGTAGAAGTCCTATAAGCTCTTCAGCTAAACAATTTTTAAACATACAATGAAGAATTTATAAAAGTTTAGGAAATCATGTTTGTATCTCATGTACTTGGTTGAGAAAAAAATCAATACTTAAACCTTTTATAACGGCTGAAAGATGTATTCTTAGCCATCTGTCCCTTCAGAATGTAGAAGATTATATTCTCCTTACACAAAATCAGTTTTTGAATTTTCATGTATATTAGATTTATCTCCCCAACTATATTGTGACCTCCTTGAGAGAAGACACCATGCCTTATATTTATTGACCATTTATTCATTCAGCAAATATATGCTGAGTTTCAATTGTGTGCCAGATATTGTGCTGGCATTGGGGAAAGATTGATTAAAAAACATATAATCTATACCTCAAAACCATTTCAGTCTATTGGAGTAGAGAGAAATGAAAATGCATGACTAAAATATAGTGCAAATAGTGGTAGTTATACATGTCTGCTTACTTTATGGAAACTTATTAATCTGAGTACATGTATTTGACTCTCTTTTGTGAACGAATATTATTTTTATTTTATAGTTATAGATCTAAAAGCATACACAAAGTAGAAGGAGAGTTATGGAGAGTGGTAGGTTGTTTATCAGCTTTCCAGGAAGACTTCTCACTCAACCAGTGTGGTTGGGAAGGTGGACAGAGATGAAAAATTGGATCAGGATGTATGAAGGAAAAAATATTATTCCTAGCCCTAAACACAGTGCTGAGGATCTTGACTTTTATACTTTGGCTTAAGAAGAGCTATTGAATGGTTTCAAGCTTAGTGTGCCATGATAACATTTTCTTTTAGGCTGAAAAGTAAGTTCTGGATGCAATATAGAGGATGAAAAAGTGAGAAAGTCATTTTAAAAGTTTATGTCAAAACATAGCTCAAACTTTAAACTATGGCTGTGTCAATGTGAGTACGAAAAGGGATTGTTTTTATAGATACATGAGGTGCAATCTATGAAATGAAGTGATCAATTGGATACAGAGGGTAATGAAGATCACAGAATGCTATAAGAATAAGGACCTTGGTTATCTTTGATCAGTAGTGGGGAGAAGTCTGATGGAAAGGGATCAACAGATGCTGCCTGAAGTGTGGGCAGCGTTCAGTTTCCTCAACTGGCTGAGAAAGGAATGGGAAGAAAGTTGAAAAACACCTGGCAATCGACTGCAAATACTTGTTGATTGATTTGAGTTGTATTCTGAAACTACCTATTCTTAAGTACATGCCTACTGAGATGCAATTACTTTTGTACCAGTAGTAATATTCCAGATTACTCATTGAAGTATTATTCTTAATAGCCCAAATCTGGAAACAATTTAAGAGATCCATCAGCAATAGAATGTATAAATAAACCATGGGATCTTTATACAGTGGAACAAATTTTCATGTGATTGAATAATAGCTTCATGCAACAATGTTGACAAGTCTTAAAAACAATATTGAAAAAAAGGAGATAGGCAGAAAAGAATTTATACTATATGTTCCATTTACATAAAATTTAGAGATTGGTGAATATTATGTTTTGACATGCAATTTTATCTGGTAGAATAAAATTGTAAAACAAAGAAATAGTCCCCCTTACCGGTCATGTTTGTGGTGACTTTTGGTATGAGTAGAGAAGTGTTGACCTTGAAGACATCTATATAGCACTCCTGGAGGGCTGGCAATGATGAATTTCTAGACCTGGTGAGAGATTAGGCACGTGTTCTCATTATAATAAGTCATTAAGCTGTGCTTTTAATTTTCATCAACTTTATGATGTGTGTATATGTGTGTGTCTATAAAATAATATTAAAATGCAATAAGGGTAATTTAGTTCAGTAAAAGAAAATACGTTCTTTCAACTGATTTAGGTTAGTTTTTATTTTACTCTTTGAAAACTATATCCTTTGTATTAATAGAAACATTTTTTTTTGCATCTCTTTTTAATGAATTTAAAAACCAAGTTGAAAGTTGCCTCTAAACTAGTTATCAACTGTATTTAATATTTACTTCTCAACAAAAGCACATTTTTGATACGATAAATTACAGAGGCAGAATTTTCTTGTACATCCTTCACACACACTTTATGTTAAGTCAGTGTCTGAGTAGTGATGCTGTTGCTGCTTATTAGACGTGTGCAACTTGAAAAAACATCTACTTCACTAGAAAAGGTAAAGCTGAGAGTAAGAATGCAGTGGTAAAAATAGTTTAGAGTATAGGATAATAACATAAACTATCAGTCTAAGAAAATATTCAATAAATTACTTTCCAAAAGAAAGTTAACACCTTAGAATTTTTGCTCAGTTTTCAAAAAATGAGAAAATACCTATATTAAATATTTCTCCTAGGAATTAGTGTATTTACAAATAGTATGTTATTAGCTCAAATATATTCTTCCAATTTAATCACTTTTTGAAATGCTAATATCTCAGTCACGTTGTAAAAAGTATATATTCCAAAGCAAAGCTTACTCTTGTGCTTTAGAATTAAAAAAGTCTCATTGGTAGTAATTCAAGATGACACACTATTATTGACCCAGGACCAAAGAATTTTTGAGTTAACGTGACTTTAAATATTGGCCATATATTCACTTATTTTTGGTCTTGGCTTGCCTTTCAGAATGCACCGTAAATTATTTTCCTAAGAAATGTGGTGAAAATTTTTCCTAAGTTTCAGCTACTCTAGAGGATAATGACCTATTTCCCATGGCTCCTCAAAGTGAATTACATATATGACATATAGCGTGTATTTTAAATCTAGAAATTGCTCTAATATACTTTGATGAAAATAATTTCATTTAATATTGAGATTTATGTGTGTATATTATTTTTCTTTTTTATAAAATAATTTATAATGGTTTATTTTATAAACTATTTGTACTTAGTAAAATAAAAATAATTGGGGGGAGAAAAATTTAAATATGAAGATTATGATAATTTTTATGACTAAACATAAAGCCTTAATTTAACGACTAAAATATTATGAGAAAAAAGAAGCACACAATTTTCTAAGGAACACAGTTTTCCCCCCCCATTACTGAATTCATAAGGAAATTTCTCACATAGGGAGGACAATGAATAATGTATTGGAAAATATTCTCAACACAAGTTTTATGGCAATTTAAAAAATAGAATTCGTGTAGCTGATTATTGTAGAAATCCTCAATAAAAGCTCAAGACATTGCATTGAAGTTCACTTCAATGCAGGCACTCTGCCAGAGGCTACACTCATATTAGCTCAATATGGAATCTTTCTGCTGCCAGGCTCTATCAAATGCTAGAATGTAGACTTCTAAGAAAAATGGGTAGTTTTTCTCTTAGACTTGTTCTTTAAAATAACATAATGTCTCTCAGCTGGAATTTTAATAGGAAATTATAGCCTCTGGCAAGTAACTAGGGCTAATATTCTCTATGGCTGATTAAGGACAGATGCATTCGTTTTCCTGAGCAGGTGTTAGGATAAGCATTTTATTATGAAAATTAAGGAAATAAACATAATGGAAGACTTATTTACAAAGATGTTATCAAACGTTACTGTCTTAAACAATAAATTTTGATTAGAATGTTTACAAGACAGAAGGAAAAAAGGAAGCAATCTAAACTTTATTTTCAGTTTTTAAAAAGTCACACACACATTTATGTATCATAGAGGAAGATAAAGTATTATTAGTTCTATTTTTCCTCCCTCCCCTAATTCTTGGCAACCACTGATCTTTTTACTGTCTCTGTGATTTTACCTATTCCAGAATGTCATATAGTTAGAATAATACAGTATATAGCCTTTTCAGACTCGCTTCTTCCTTCAGTGGAATTTCTATGTCACTATTCAATAAAATGTAATATAAGGCAGGTTTCCCAGAGTCCTTAGTACACCTGAGTAAAATATACACAGAATATATAATCATACCTGTGTTTATTTATATTTTAAATGGAAAAACATATTTTAAAGTGTTTTCATCAAGCAAATAAGATGCATATCTAGCTAATACAGGCAAAATATTTTTTTCTAGTTTCTAGCCAAAAGTAAGTCAAATGAAGCCAAAGTTAGATGAGATGTTGGTTGATGGTTAGTAAGAAGTAAAGGTCAGGAGGGAGAGGAGAATTATCATTTGGAGAATCGCAGTATCCTCTGCCTGACCCTGAAAAGCAGTTATCTTGGAACCATAGGAAATAAAAGTAGGATAGGACTTGGGAAGCCATTTACTCCTACTACCTAATTACTAAGTCAGAAAACTCTGGGTTCAGAGAGATTTGATCAAGTCACACAGTAGGAAGGAGTGGAACTTGGCCTAGAATCTAGGTTTCTTGAGGCTGCAATAGCTATTTTCTTTTCACTGATGCCAATAATATAAACTTTAGAATATCTTGTATCATAGCCTAGACTAGGATTGAACACTTTTCTCTTTTGTAGGAAGCCCCTATATATCTTCCAGAATTCAGTACGAGTAGATCTGCCAACAGTTTTCTAAAGTAAAAAATGAATTGCAATAAATACATAAATAAAAGAGAAATAATCTGTTATGGAAACAAAGAAGAAGGAATAGGATACGTTACGGGAAATACATTTGTGAAACAATAAAACTGTTACTGTAATGGGATCATAACTTACCAGAGTGTGGTTTAAAATATGAAAAGCATTTTTGGTTAAGTTTTTCCTTGGACATTGACAAAATAAGACTTGCTTTATAAGAGTTTGAATGTCAGCAATATGAGAAGAGATTTAAATTGGATATATTGATGACAATGAGGACATTTGGGAAACTGATGCCATAGTATAGGCTGGAAGCGAAAGAAAAAAAAACCTGAATTAAAACAACAGGAGAGATAGACAAAGGAGAGTATGAGCATGTCTGCAGCAGATTTTACTTTATTTTTAACTTCAGATGCAGAAAATTGAGGTAATTATGCCTGTCAATTTGTGGAACATTGTCCTCATTTTATCATTGGTCCCTTCAAAGTCCCTCTCTTACTCTTTACTATTAATTTGTTATTCATTTATTTATTCTTTCATTTCCTCTTGTTTATATCTCCATTTCACTTTCATTACCAGCATTTGCTCTCTCTTTACAGTAAAACATTCCATTCTTTTTAATGATTATTTTATTCCTGTGTTCTTATAAATATATTGCCTCTGTTCTATGCACACATTTTTAATTTATATAAATAATATTCTATTTCCTACATTTTTATTTTCTACGTACTATTCTTTTCTCTTTTTTTAAATTGCATCTTTTTTGTTAAGTATACATTGACTCTTTGCCTCACATGGCTACATGATATTGTGTGGTGTTCGTGCATTGCACTTTACACACCGACTTTTCCAGTGATAGATGCTTAGTTTTTATCTGAATGCCAGCACTCCCAACACATATGCACGCCAGTAAACCATGCAAGCTCATCAGTAAACACATTCATAGGACATGTTTTATTGTGTGGAATAACAAGAAAATGTTGAGAATGACTCGATTTTGTACTAACAGCTAGGAAGAGCATGGATAATGGAGCTATAACCTGTAATAACTTCTCAACAAATATCTCACTTAATATCACACTTTGTCTCTTAACAGTTTTCTAAATGTATCTATATTTAAACATTTGGAAAGCAACAATTCTAAGTAGCCATTATCAGAACTTCGATTTAATGTTCATTTAGAGAAGAGATGTTTCTTCTCTGGCTTTCAGGCAGATAGAAACTAACCTAGATCTGCATTATTTGTCTGGATTTGAGAAATTGTATGTAATTACTATTGTTTAAAAACAAATATTTTAAGAAAGTTTGTAATAATTGAATTACTATAGAGGAAAGCTTACAGTGCAAGTATTGAAAATGAAGTGCTTTCCTGGTGTTGATGGTACTTTTTTTGTCTGTTTTTAGTCAGAATTGATAAAGATGGCTATTTTAGTTATCTTTTAAATTTTTTTATTTTTAATTATGGGTGCATAATAGTTGTATATATTTTAGGGTACATGTGATATTTTGATACAGGCATACAATATGTATTAATAAAATCAGAGTAATTGGGATATTCATCACCTCAGGCATTTATAATTTTTTTGTGTTAGGAAAGTTACAATTCTTAGTCATTTTAAATTATACTCTAAGTTATTGTTAATTAAATTACACTCTTATTCTCACTTTATTGTGTTATCCAATATTATTCATTCTACCTATCTATTTTGCACACATTAACCATCCCCAATTTATCCCTTCCTCCCTGCTACCCTTCCCAGTCTAGGGTAACTTTCATTCTATTCTCTGTCTCCATGAGATCAATTGTTTTTCATATTTAGGTCCCACATATGAGTGAGAACATGTGAGATTTGTCTTTCTGTGCTTGGCTTATTTCACTTAAGATGATATTCTCCAGTTACATCCATGTTGTTGCAAATGGCAGGATTTCATTCTGTTTTACGGCTATATCATATTCTGTTGTATATATGTACTACAATTTCTTTATCCATTCATCCACTGATGGACACTTAGGTTGATTCCAAATCTTTGCTATTGTGATGCTACTTTAACAGCGTACTCTTTGGAAGAAAAAAAAACATATGTTAGAGTTGTCAATATGAATCAATATGAATATCCTCTTCTGATTTTTTCCCACTTGGCAGAAATATTAGTGCATTCATTTCTCTAATATGGATTACCAAGTTCACTGTAATTTTTTAGCATCAGTCTTACTGGTGCCTTAACAATGCCTGTGCACTTGTCCACGCTGAAGCCAGGTGAAACCAATGGCTGGACAGAAATGTGGCTTAAATGATAGATACCCTTTTTCACCCACCCCCAAAACTCAAACACTGTCTTCACTTTATACAAATTTCTAACATCAAAACTTGAATTTTCAAATTGACAGGTTAAAATCATTATAATATTTATCATAAAGGAAAATAGAACCCATTTTTCACTATGTTTCATAAGAGATTTCCCCCAAATAATGACTAAATAGAGCACAAGGAACAAAGTAGATGCATATTTTAATGAGTTTCAATTTAATTTTTAAAAAGTAGTATGGAGTTTATTGCCATAAGAATATTTCTCAATAAACTAGATAATATCATTACAGCTGGGAGCTGGATGGAGCAGAAAGAGAAGTCAAGTTGTGATACAGAGCAACAGCAGCGTTGACTAATCCCACAAAGAGATCTGGAGCTAGAATGGCCCTTTAGAATTATCCAAAGGTGGGTTATGATAGCTGGGGCTTTATACTCTCCCACTGTTACTCAGTTAGTTACGTAAGCCACTCCAGGTAGGGGTGTACCTTTGGAAAGATGGCTCAGCTGACAAGGCTGACAACTAAGTTTTCTGCCATCAGTGCTCCCAAAAGTTGGAGCAAACCCTTAGTTGAAGTAGAGTTAGGTGGCTTATCTGGTGGCATGACCCAGATCCTCATTTCTGAGGAGTCTGAGCCTTTCTCAGGCTAAGGTGAGTGCACTTTTCCATTTACTGACAAAATTTGTCAAGGAAGTTCAACAGGTTCTGGGTCAAAAAACTGGCTTATGTTCAAAATGAGGCAAGGAATCATGACTTCTTTATTGAGGTAACTGCCTTTAGCCTCATGTTCACTTATATTTAATATGTTTTGATGCTGCAAATTGATCAGTACCCTTGTTGCTTAACCATTTTTTTGCCTCTATGGATGCGAAGACTTATTAAGCATCTCCATAACTGTCTGTGGGTTGTACCCCTGGCTGTCTCTCTAGCCCAGCCTCTCATTACCATCATTGTGTTCGCCTGGCTTCTGGATGCTACTTGGCCTCTGTTGTGTCAGGGTTCTGCCGTCTCCATCACTACCAGTGAGCCTAGTTTTATACTGGCATTTTCTTCCATGCACTTTGACCCAAACAGTGGTGGTCCCACTGAACTTCTTAGTTCTTGTTTCCTTTTCACCAGTGATTTCTAATGGACTTGGTAACTGGTATATCCTCTTGGCTTTTCCATAGATCATACGCATTTGGTGGGTTTTCTGATCGCACACAGATTATCCACTCCAGCTTAGCCACTTCCCTGAGACTTTCACTCCCTCCTCCACCATCAGCTATGACAATTCTGGCATTTTAACCTAACTTAATATGGGTCCTTGCTTTTTCCATGCTTCTAGGAGCCGTTCTAGTAACAAGTGTGCATCACTTCCTAGGGTACTTTTCCAGATGTAAAATTATGTATGCCAGGAGAGTACCCCCAAATCCAACCTTATGTTCTGACCACCTGATCAAGCATTCTTGGAAATCAGTCTCACCCCTACTCTCCTTCTACCTGCTGCTACATGCTGGCTGGGTCCTGCCACTCCTTTGAAATATAGTCCCTTTCTCCTTATCAGGGCCAGTACCTAAATATCTGGTTTATGTTACAGCTAAACCCTAGTTATACAGAAATTGGCCAGGAGAGTAGGTGAAGGAAGGTACTAAGGGGGAATATATGGACTTTAGTGAGAAGGGTTTCTGCGTGTCTTCAATCAATCAAATTTTTAAGGAGTTTCAGCTCTAGATTTGGAGGGATGGTCTACTTTCTAGAGGCTTGGAGATTTTAGTGGCTATGGCAGTCCCTGAAGGGGCTTAAAGCTAAAAACTACTCATTCACGTGCCTTCCAGCAATTGGGGTGATAGGTCCTTCCTTTAATGGCTCTCTGCACAGCACATCCCAGTGTGTGCCAGAACCAATGCCAGAATGAAGGCAAGTAAAGCAATTGAAGACAGGTGGATTGGACATGGTGACTGGTCCATTATGAGAAGTAGAACTGAGATGTCCAGGATGAGGTACAGATTTCTGCTACATAGATATGATAACAATTCCTTGAGGTATGGAGCACAATGTAAGAAACAGTTCCAATTGAAAGATGATTACTTTTGTTTAAGAAATGCTTGGTTTGGGATGCCTGTGACATTCCAGGAAATATTAACAGGAGGCAGTAAGCAAGTAAATGCCTTTGTCTAGAATACAAAAGATAAATTTGAGTTGTAAAAATCAGGTTGTAAAAAAAAAATTGGAACTCATCATGAGCAAAAAGATGTGATACCTGCCTGCAATAAGCTTATAACCTGATGCAGGTATAATCAGAGGCTAATACAAAAAGGATACAGGGTAGCACAAGGTCTGGTAAGGCTCTTGAGGGGAAGGTGTGTGGTGTTGTGACTCAAAAGAAAAGCAGAATGCTGAGCTTGTATGAGAAGACGCCTTTAGTAAGGTATGTCCGAGTTGCCATACAAAGGATGAGACAGAGAGAACCAAATGAAGGAGGGCAAGGGATGGAGAGAGGGAAGCGTGTAGGATTTTGATTTAACTAAAAGAATGTTAGCCATGGCACCAGATGAGATCACCAAGAAGAGGGGGGAATATGTAGGCCAGAAAAATCTGTTAGAATGGATTTGAGTGTTCTAGTATTAAGCTAGGAAGCGGTTTAGGAGAAAGAGAGAGAGGAGAGGGGTAGAATTTGTGGGATCATGATACTGAAGGAAGTGCTGGGAAAAAAATCTGGGAAGGACATTCATGCACCTGGGCCTGAGGAACAACAAGCAACAGGGACATGTTGCCGACAGGAATTAGCTTCCTTGTTTATCCTTCTCTGTACTCTGTTATCCTCGGCTTGTTCTCTTTCACTGCAAACTCTCAAGTTGTTTCCTCTACCTAACAGAAAGTACGGTCACAGTTAGCTTTCATGTTTACATCTAAAGACAGATTGTTTAACTGATTCTTTTTTTATTGTCTTAATTCAAGAAATTCTAGGAAAAGAATATGATTGATCTGGCTTGGGTTTAGTTGATGACTCTTGCTTGAATCATCTGTGGTGCACATGTCAGAATAAGGTAAAGAAGTGGCAGTTTTTGTGGGAACCACATTGCTGAAAAGGGGTTGGAGAAGGCAGAAGGCGGAAGTTCCTACAAGAAGGAGTCCATTATAGGCTGATGTCGGTCTGTGATATTTGATGAACAAACAACTTAGAGTGCCATGTGGAAGTATAATAAAGTATAATAGATAAAATGTGGAAAAAATAAACTCGTGTTAAATGTTTCCCAAATGGGTGCTTACCAGTATCTGTAATGGAATTTATCATATTAAAGAAGTGATACTAGACTACATGTTTTAGAAAATAAAAAAATCTGCCCTCAAAATTCAAGGGTGAAATAATAGAAGGAAATCTATAGCAACCTTAAAGGAAGCTTACAGGGTCTTTTAAGATTCAACTGAGAGATGACCCATTGCATTTCTGCATGAAAGATTCTCCTTGATGTTTAGAAGGATCTTCAGATATTAAAACCCCGAGGGACTTTTTTACTCTGAGAAGGCCCAGTGTTACAGTTTAATAAACTCAATAAAGCACACGCCAAATCACCATGGAGATTAGATTCGTGAACCATAAAGCAACCCAACACCAGAAAACTCTTATTAATAGTACCACTGCCTAATCCCACAGAGAGAATCAGCTTGCTCATCCGTGTCTTCATGAGCTTTCTGTCCTTTCTATATTGACATTCACCTAATATTCCCTTAGTTCCAGCTCACAAGAATATCTACAGTTTTAAGCTGAACAACTTCATCTTACCTACTCCTGCTGTCCAACTCAACTGCTATAAGTACACATATAACACACACAAATGCACACACAACTTAGTTTTATACAATGAATATTTTACAAAACTGTTCATATGAAGAATGTAGAAAGTGAAATTTGTATTTTTAGGAAACATATTTTTAGATTTATTTAACACGGTCTATGGGTGTACAAATATCAATAGTTTGTTCTGAGGGCTTTATTTTCATGGAGGACTTTATAATCATTCCAAACTAGACTTTTGTCTTGCCGGAACTCTGTTTTCAGAATTCCATAATGCAGGTCTGAGCCAAATTAGAAATTTATGCTGGTAAATCAAGTCAGTTAGATAAAAATGCTAAAAACAAAAAGCAAATAATTTAAGAAAGAAGAGATACAAGTTAACTCAAAAATAATAATGACAACTAATTAGGACAACCATACTGAGGTTACATAATAAAATAAATTTAACTTGTGTTTCCTATCAATATAGTAGCCTGGATTGACTAAGAGTGAGAGAGCTGGACTTCTGTTCTGGCTGAGTGGCTTATTAGCTGCATAAAACTCACTTAACCTCATTTTTTTTCTGTTTTAAGTAAAATGAGGAAAAGAATGAGTCTATTTTCCAGGGTTGTTGTAATGTGCTATAGTCTCAATATCTGCTAAAGTGCTGTATGAACTCAGCTATTATGTTTAAAGCCATAGTAAGGGTGGAAATTAAAGATGTTATCTTTGGAGTCTGGAAGGAATTCTTAGATACAACCTTACCATGAGGAGTACATTTGTGGGGTTATCATACCCTAAGGTCTTATCCTAAATTTGAAGGTCTAGAAATTTCATTTTGTTCAAGGCAAGAGGTGATCCTCCTTTTAGGGACTAAATTACTGGCAAATATCATTTGCAAAAACCAGACATGTGCTCAAGATTACCTCTTTCCCACTGTTTACTAACAATAAGAAATGACATTCATGAAACATCAAATTTCTAGCCATGTTCAGCATATACTCCCTAGTATTTAGAGATAGCTGGGAAGCCAAGTTATAACAGAATCTGGTACTACTATATATAGGCTCTCAATAAACATTTGTGGAGACATGGCAGCCTGTAACTCTTTAATCACCTCTTTCTGAGCCTCTATGCTAAAAAATGCACCTCCTTTTTAATAGGTCTTCCTACAGAGTTTGTAAAATATAAGTGATTAGTCCAAAATTTCCACAGTGTATTTAAAGGAATGTTATTCAACCTACTCCAAAAGGTGGGTGAGTGAGTGGAGGCCCATTAGACAAAGTGTTTGGAGACTTCTGTATTAAATAAAGTGTGTTTCTTTACTTCAGCCTTCTCAGAGTATTTAATATGCTAATGTGTATTATGAATCTCTGAGTGGGAATATATCATGCAGTGGTTTCCTAAATTTATTTTAAAAAGTAACCCCTTTTTTCACTGGGTCTATTATAATTCTGGTATTCTATTAAGCACAGTTAGGAAAGACAAGCATGCTAGTAGCGAACCTTTAGGCTTTATACCTTTGTTAAAATATTAACATATGGAAGTTCCTCAGCTACCCACTGACAATCTTTATAGTACAGAACATTATTATTAATCCATTACTTGTTATTTTCCTTAAGTCAAATGCCTGAGGCTTTTTGCATTAGTATTCATTTACCATCAAGAAATATGATTTGTTTATAATAGCATCTGTGGTTTTTCTATAGCAAGCCACAACCACTGATTTTATCCCCAGGGTATAACCTTAACTTCCAGTTAAGGTGGATGCTGTTGCTTCCATGCACATTTAAAGGTGCATTATCCAGTTAATATTAAACTGAACAACACCAGTATTTTTTTCCTGATAGTGATTCCAATGTCCTGTGGGAAAATATTTTTCTCAAGAATATGAAATGTAAATTGTGTATTTCAAATATTCCTACTGGATTAAGTAGCTATGGTCCAGTCTCCATTAACTTATGTGAACTTTTCACATATATTTATGTATGTTTTATATACATGTACATATATTTTGCTCTATTGTTAACTGAATTTTATAATTTTACCATTTATATGTCAAGTTACAGGGTATTTTGGGCTGGTTCCTTACTTATAGCCTGGTTGGACTTATTACTGCATCCATTTTTACTCTAGATACTGAACGACTGTGATCCTATCTGCCTTGTCAGATTAACATATTTTTATTTTTGATCTTGTTTATTTGAACAAATTTTTATCCTGCATGATATTTTTATTAAGCAATTGTAGATGTTCTGTAAGGCTAGTGATATGTGGATAGTTATAATAAGAAGGATGTATATATAAGGGAATTGTATTATCAGTAGAGGAAGTTTTGAGAAACAAATTGAATTTTATTTTACTATGCTTTTTAAAAATCATATACATAGCTAAAATAACATCAGTACAAGTAAGAGACACAAAATATAGCATTTGCTGTCATATTTACTAGACAAACATATTTATGATTTTCTCTTATAACAAATTAAGATACATAAATTATGAAATTTAAACAACTATTGGCAAAGAAAAAAGTAATAAATCATGTTTCAGATGATAATAGTTATATTATTAACTACGATCTCTAAATATGTTTCCATACAAGTTGAATTAGAGGTCAAATTCCTAGGTCTATCAATTTGTTATCACTGTAGAGTTTATTTCCTAATATCCAGCAATAAAAAAGGCCAATTAAATTCAAAATAAAATACAGGCTCATGGCAAGCAACATAGTAAAAACACACATATAAAGCAGGCTGTCAACTTACGATTTGTTTATTTTTTCTGTTATGGTTGGGGAAAACAGCTTATTAAAAAGTATAAATATAACCGGCATAAAACAAGTGAGAAAAATAAAATGCTTAGGTATTTTAAAGAGAACTTCCTCTTTAAATAGGAGTTGAAAATTAAATAGAATTTTTTTTTAATTTCAAATTAAATAGATTTTTTATCCATTTAGCATACATTAAAGACTCAATAGCGAAAAAAGCTTAAATGTGGCTTATAATTTCAACAACTTAACATTTTTTTTTCTATGTATTTCTTTTACTTTATTGAAAATATTTAATTCTCAACATCTCACAAATAACCGTCATACCAGGCTCCAATTTGTCTCTAAACTGCCTCTTTAAAATCATTTCCATATGCAAATTTAAGTGTAGAAGGAATAATATCATTAGATATTCAAAGTCATAAAAACACCCATATTTATCTTTCTTCCTATTCAATTTCTTTCGAAATATGTAATGCTAGTAATTTGGAAGAGAACTTGCAGTTTTAACCAGAAAAAATGTCTAAAAATTATATTTAATTCTCTTGTGGCTAGTGGATTCCTTCAATTTTCTTTGAAAAAAAATTTTAATAATAAATCATACATCACATTTTCTATATTTTTAATGTATATATTCATTTAAAAATATTTTCTTAATTTCCTGCCAATATCCTTTTTACTCTGACAACTACATTTCTCTTTTGAGGAGTATCTTATATATTGGGGGTAGCTAACATTTAAGTAACCTCTAATACAAGATGGCCCGAAGTCATTAAGAACCTTGAGGACAGAGTGAATTAGGGTCAGATCATTGCAAAGTTCTGAATGAGGATTTTAAATTTCAAATGACATGACTGTTAATATTCTCTTTGTTGACATTCATACCTGTGATTTATTTTTAAGTTAGTCTCTCATAATAAATTCCAAAAAGTGATTCTCAGCAAAATATCCTCCCCCTTGTCCAAGAAATCAAACAGATGAAAATTATGCTTGCAGTTTTTAAAGGAAAATCATACAAATTTTCATTATCATGATTTTTAAAACAGTGTCAATTCAATTCTTTTGTTTCATTTTTCAAGTAAAGAGCTAAATTTTACTGATCAATTCAACAATCAGGCATTTACTGTGTACATACTTTATAAAATCCACTGTTCAAAGAATTATGCAAGGAGAGTGAGTGAGCACATAGATAAGTAAGATTGATCATGAACTTTTTAAGAAGAGATGAAAATATATACACAGCTAACTAAAATTAGAAACAGAATATGATACATTTTATAAGAAGTACAAATATAGTGTTTTGGAGACACAGAGTAGAGAGAAATATTATTTCTGACTAGGATGTTAACAATGGCATTCTTTGGGCTGGGTCCTGAATAATGGGTAAGAGTATTAAAAGGAGATGGTATTGAAGATCAGTTCAAGCAATTAAAATGCATGGATCTGGAAATTTAGACGGGAAAACAGATACGTTCTGAAAAAAAAATGCTGGCCAGTCACTGTGTGAGATTTAGTCAAGAAAATCCTCCCAAGACAAAATAATTTTTTAAAAGCCCCATGTCACATTGTATGTTCTGATTAATAGTCTTGGCTTCCTGAATTCCAAGAAGTTTGACTCTACTTTACCTCCGCCACCACTGCTTGGGGTGTTCTCTGACAACAGACCTGTCTTAACATTTCTCATATTTCTTAACTTCTACTGAACTTGGTCATTAATTTTTCACCATTTGCCATTCTTAAACTGTGTTCTGCTTTGGTGGCCCAAAACTGCTTCTGGCTTAACTTGTCATTACTCTGCAAGAAAAATAATGGTCAACTATTTGAAGACGTTATGTTTTGATACCTTAGAATGCTACATTCTTATGATTTCCCACCATTCCTTTCTAGAAAATCCTCAGTTTTGAATATCTCTTACTGTTAATTCTGTCTGTGTCTCTTCTTAGATAGGTATAATGTTGCTAAACCGCACTGATTAGAGCCAGTAAATGGGTGACCATGTAATTTAATGTCTAAATCAGAGACACTTTTTATTTTTGAAAATGAAAAGGATACTATAAAACCGGTATAAACCAGCCATGTCTCAGAGAACCCAGAGTGTGTCTTCACCCTACCAAAAGTATATGTGTTTTCTCGTTAGAGTAAGTCTTCAGCTCTGCTTGAAATTAATTCATTCATTCATTTTTGGTTGGTTTCCTATGAGGCATTTCCAGTGTCAGCTTTGAGCTTCTTTACTTGCCTCCAAAAACAATTCCTTCACTCTTATCCCAAATTTAATTCAGTTAAGATTCAGTACTTTTTCTGTGGAACTACTGAGACCTCACCATCTCAAAATGTCTCTCTTTCTTAGTACTCAGTTCCAGCTTAAAAATATTTTAAAAGTCTTTCAATTCTTAATTAAAATCCCATTTATCCTTTCTTTCTCCAAAACTTTTCTACATTATTGTCTATTACTGATACCTTCATGTTATGTTACCTCATTGGCTTTCTTTTGTGGGGGTAAGAGGGGGTGGAAGGAGAGACCATTATAATCTCTTCGTTTTCCTCATATACTGAGCACAACTTCCCTGACTATATAAAATACCTTTTCCCAACCCACAGACCTAGTCATCATTCAGTAACTTCTCCTTTGTTTTGTGTGCATCTTTCCACACTGGCTTGATTATCCACAATGATAGATTCAAGTACACCTTGATCGTTTGTTGCTCCACTACCCTTTTCTATGGATGTGCTGTCTGACAGAATATGTATCTGAATTTTGCAATGATACCTCGATGTTAGAAAGTGAAAAGCTAAATTGACTTTTGGCATTGAGCCTACAAATTTTACTATTCCAATTTTTAAAAATCAGTACATTTCCATATTTATTCGTGGTTATGAAACCTTAGATTAATCTTAAATTCCCTTCTTTTCAGTATCTCCAGGTAAATTAGTCACCAGGTCTGTAGGTTGTTCTTTCACCACACTCCTCACACTGTTAAGTTGTGCGTTGTTGCTAATACTTTGTCAGTCAGCCCTACACAATCCTTCTGCCAGATTAATCTTCTTGAAGCTTAACTCCAACATTTCAAACCATTGGGCTATTTAAGAACTTCTTTAGGTTTCTTCTCTTGGAAGATAGGATAGAATCCCCTTATCTCTAGCTAAGTACGTACTCATTAGCTTTGCATTCATGGCTTTCCTTTCTCTGGCTCCTAAACATATTCTCAGTTGTTTCCTCTCCCAATGTTTCAAAGTAGAAACCCCATAAATTGGCCAGATCATATGGCATGCTATTTCCTAAATATTACCAGCATGTTCATTCTGTTCTACTCTCCAAGGACCTCTCTTGTTGAAATTCCACATTTTCAAGGCCTTTATCATAGTCAATGTCTTTCATGAGAAATGGTTTATTCTCTTACCAGATGTAAAATCTCCTTTCTTTAGCTCCCAATAGCACTCTGTTTTTATTTATTTTATTCTGTCCAATAAACATTATTTGTGTGCTTGTTTTGTTTGCCTCATGGACTGTAGTTTTATAAAGGGTAAGACATATGTTTACTCATGGCTTGAATACTGGCAGACCATGCTTACTAATATCAATCATTAATTACTTGTTAAAATTATTGTACAAGTGGGGCTATTTGAATATTATAGAATTATTTGTATAATTGTAATGTAAAAATATTGCTAGATCTCTTGGCAAACAAAGTTGTTTCCAATAGTCAAGTAGTAAGTATCATTATACCTAATAAATAGTTGAACTGACTGATGCATGAAGAAAAGTAAAGGATTCATTCATGGGTAAATCTTAGTTTCTTATAGAGCTGGGAGAAGATACCAGTCTTTTATAATCCTCTTTTCATTTTAAATAGAGCCCTCTATATGCATGCAAAATGCTACAACCATTCATTAAGTAGATTCAATCTCTCATTTTCCTTAAATCATCACTGATTTGAGCTCGTTTTCTCAATTTAGGCCTAAGAAAATTATGGCCAGATATTCATTCTCTAATTAACCTAAAAGTGAACTATATTTCATTGCTTGTAGGATGGTATGGGAAATCTGAGAGTCACCAAGAAGGGAATCCGACTTGAAGGTATATCTGAGTTTCTACTTCCATTGTATGTGAAAGAAATTCATTCCCGAAAGGTATGTGATACTGGCTTTGGCTTACTGTAAAACATAATTGAGAGGTTATGTTTTAGATTGAAATAGGATAGAATCCCCTTATCTCTTCAGCATGTATTTAGTTTCCTTAAGCTAAAGACCTATGTGTAGAGATCAAAACAATAAAATAATTGAAAAACAGTGGATGAGGTTACTTTCAAACTGACAAATTAGAGAACCATTTTGAACTAAACTGCAGTGTTGCTTTTGTTAGTCTATAAAATCTGCCCTTCTATTTTCATTGGAAATTCAAAATACACAGTTATAGTAATTTAAAGCGGGCATTTGATACATCTTGAGTAACTTTTGCAAAAAGCATTGACTTGAATTAATGATCTTAATTCAATATTTTATACATCTCTTCAGCTTTAATGGACATGCATTTTCTAAAAGAGATAATAAAGAGTTTTAATTTAGAACTTAAATTTATTTCTGGATATACATTATTTAAACAAGCCAGAATATTTATCCTTCAAATGTGTGTGTGCGTGTGTTATATGAGTTTGATCACTTAGCAACATGCTAAAAATCAAAAGATTGTAGCTGAGTCATGTTCATTTTGGCTTAAGTGTGTTACTTCTCAAAAGGTAATAACTATTCTTGGATACATCAAAATCTTACTAGAATCTTTCTAATCTGTTAGAATTCCCCTGAGCTATGTGTGTATTTGTGGAAATAAATTTATTAAGACAGAAATAACGGAAAGCCTGTTATATAAAAGTTGGGAAAAGATTATACTTAGTTCATATATATGAAAATCTACTTTAGACTAAAACAATATTTTAATATTACCAATATAAGACATTAGCAAATGGGTTGTATAGTAAGCCATAATTTGAATAATTTGCTTCAAAGTTATTTTTCCTTAAATATCAAAGTGAAAAGAGAACAAAGGATTGTTTTTCATAAAACTTTTAATTAGAATAGTTATATTAACTTTAAATTTGTTTTCTTTAACACGGGAACTGACAAAGCTTCACGATTATACTATATTGACTGCACTCTGGTACTGGAAATTTTATTTTGACACTACTTTACTTTCTGGATTTTGGTCAGACAAGTAACACTATAGACAGATATATGAACACTTGCCCTTACATGAGTAAACTTTAAAAAACTATTAAACTTAAAATAAAAAGTTTGATGCTTTTGCTTCCTTTTGTTTTTATGAAAACTGAAAAAAATAGCATGCTTACACATAGTAGTTTCTTTGCTTGATTGGAAGTCATCATTTTTCACAGTTATTTACTGAGTTCTACTTGGGTTTGGCACTATTAAACAGTTTAATTTTTGAAGGTTCTACTTGGGTTTGGCACTATTAAACAGTTTAATTTTTGAAGGAATGAAAATTTATGTAGGGAAATCAAGAAATTTCTTAATGTAGAAAGAAGGTGAGAGTAATATAGACTAAAATTTCTTTGAAAATGCCTCCTACTGGTAAGTCCAGGGACAGCAAAGATGATTTATCTCTACAGCCATTTAAACCAATTTGTAGTGGCTTCCTGTGAACATAACTTAAAGGATTGTGAAGCCCTCTCCCAGCAGGCAGGTCATAGAATTTATCTTCTCATCTGGGATATTTTCGAAAATATAACAACAGATGTAAACTAGGATTTTCCTGAGAAATGAAGATATGTCTAGATTCTATCTATGGACCACATAAGGCAGAGTCCACTAACTTTATAACATTAAAGCCATTGGGCTTCCTAACCTTCATCCCTGGGAAAGATTACCTCAAGTTCACGAGCATTTCTAAAACATATTGCGTTGATTGATTACTATATCCTCCCTTTCACATCCCAGCGCTGTTGTGTGACCTTCCTATGTCTTCTCTCATTTTTGTTTGCCCCCAGTAACCAGGAAGCATGGCAAAGCATAGGCAGATGGGCACATCAGTAGTCAGACAGGAAATCTGGTTTGAGAACAGAAAGAAATAGAAGGAGACTCATTTAGTCCTTGGGAAATTTCTCCACACATACACTACAAAAATAAATACTTAAAATAAAGAGAAAAATGTATATATTTTATTGTACAAGCAGATCCCACATTACAATTTGCTTGTCCGTGAATACATACAGGTGTTTATTCTCTGCCATGAAGTCTATTCACTTTTAAAGGCCAGCCACAATTTCTCTGAGCTTTAGTTTTCTCATTAATAAAGTGAGTTTGATGGAAACTTATCAAAATCCTTAACTCTTAGGTTAAGAAAAAAACATTAATATTTCAGTAATAAAATAGAAATGAGATTTTTAATTTTAAAAAATCAGTTACACATTTTAATCTTTTCACGCATTTTCATGTATTCAAATTTTTGATGATAAAATTCCAAAGTTCCTGTAGTTCTGAGATAAGGAAATCTGTGGAATTCAAAAGGTACTTTTAAAGATTCAATTAAGCTAGAAAAATATTACTGTGTACACAATTTTGATTTATGCATATGTGTGTGTTTCTCCCCCATTAATTCCAGCCTGTTCCTTTGTTTATATGATATTATCCAGTAATCCATTCTGACATACAGAATTTTCTTATTCAAAGTTACTTTCCGGTTATGTAGGTATTTAATAGATGGAAAAGTAATGGAGAGATTTCTACTGGGCAGAAAATGCAGTTGCCTAATCTAGTCACTAACCTAATAAACTCTGGGCTGGACCTATTCTACAAGCTCACTGACCCTCCCCCCACCACAAAATATCTATAGATATTTGAAGTTCTGTTATTATCCATAGAAATTACTCTTTTCTTTATGCTTTTCAAAAATTAACCTTTTCTAAATAGTCCATCAAAAAAGTACGCATAAAACATATCATAACTATCCTGGAAACATCTTAGACTTCAATACATCTTTCAAAATTAACATTATTCTCAAGGAAGAATTACTGAATATTTGTGAAGTTAAGTACATATCTTCCTTCAGATAAGAAAAGTACAAAGGATGTGGAATTTGGGCTACCTTACAAAAATGATGATAATGGTAACATTCTGCATTAGTCTCCAAGGCACATAGTCTAACATTACGGCAAAATCTTGGAAATATCAGGAAATTATGACATCTAATCGTTAGACTTTTTTTTCCCCAACGTAATTAGAGTATGTTTCCCAAGGTTACATGAGCCCAAGATACTAATACCTGATACCTGAAAGAGATAGACAAGGAGATTAGCAGTTTGCATAACCAGAAAAGATATTTGTTGTGCAGCCTGGTCCCATGGCTCTGTTAATACCTGATACTAATGTGGCTAAATTACACACATTTCACAGATTCTTACCAGCAAAATTTGCAGCATGCAGTTGTCCAGAACCTCGTTCAGTATTACCAAACTTTATCTGAGATGAGCTGAACAGCCCTCTTGGTTTTTTGTTTGTTTATTTGTTTTGTTTTTTTGCTTTTTCCTGTTCAAGGATCCTTGGTTGAGGGATCCTCACCACTGTCACTGATCCCAGCATCCTGTGTGACAGACTGCTAATTGTACTATTACTACTAGATTATCCCAATTCTGGTAACTCCACAGCAAAGTAAAGAAGTCTTGAGTTCTTAGGACTCTTGTGTTAGCAGAAGTGTGAGTAAGGCTCTGCTCCCCACTCATGTCCATTTTACTTGGCTTCAAAGCTGTGATGCTAACTCCGTTCTTGGTTACAACCACTTTTGCCCCTTGTGTGTTCAATTCTTACATATAGAGTTCAGACACAGAGTCATGGGACCAGGCTGCACAACAGATACCTTTTCTGGTTATACAACCTGCTAATCTCCTTGTCTATCTCTTTCAGGTATTATGGCAAATCTCCTCTATGCAGGTTTCTTTCTCCCTTGCAAGTCAATTCATCTAAATAGATATCTGAAGGCATCCATAATCATTTTATTATCATCATTATTATTATCATTATCATTTTATATTTAGGTGTTTAATGTAGGTAAAGTTTATGATTTTACAGTAATATCTTTATTCAAGGTTAAAAAAACACAAATCATTCCAAAATCTTTACATGCGGGAAAAAAAATAAAACTGTTAACACTTGGTGAACATCATCACTGTTATATAATATGTATATCTGCACAAACAAAAATAGAGCACATAAAAAGTATATAGACATGTGCATGCTATTTGTAATAATATATTATACATAAGTTAATAGAAAGAATATTAAATAAATTGGAAAGTTGTTGAACTTAAATATTTCTTTACCATAAGAACTTTTTTTTTTTAAAAAAAGTGCCTTTATAGTTAAGAATAAAAGGCTATGGATACCATTAAGAGGCTGGATATATTAGCTCCGTGCTTTAATTTCAGGCAGCTTTTGTTAACTCCCTGCAATGTAATTTGAGATGATTTGCTCCCCTCTAATTTGTCCTCACTCCTCTTTATTTCTAGATTTGTGATAGTTATATTGTTTTCACTTTTTCAGAGTTCATAATATTTACATTTTGTTCTGCCATGTTAATTGCCTTAGCACAGTGGTCTTGATGCTACCCATAGATGACTGAAGTACTCATCATAAGTCCTCTATTATGAATTCTCCATTTCTCAGCTCATTATTCAAATCATGCATTCTCACTTGTATTTCATTGTTAATTGGTTTTTGTTTTTTGTTTTGTTTGGTTCTGTTACCTGGATGGGGGGTTCCAGTAAAAAACAGAAAAATTACTAGACAAATTCTAAAAGAGCTGTAACAATGCTAGTTTTTTTTTTTAATCCTTGAAATATTTCATGCCTTGGGTGTCTGACTGTTGCCTTTATTCTTTTCTGGGAATGTTATTAAAGGGTGACCCCTTCTTTGCCTCGAATTTGTGAACACGCTTCTCTGTTAAGTCCTAGCACTGAATAAGTGGCCATAAAAAGTCTGAGTGGAGCCTGCTATTGTTCTCCTGTTGATGACATGAAAGTTCTGCCTGGATGCATGAGATATTTATGCCATTTCAATTCTGTTATGTCAGAAAATTTTCTCGATTTTGTCACTTAACAACTTTCAGTTTTATTTGTTAAGTTCTTCAGAGAGAGCAATAATTCTTATGTTGGATCATCTTTGTTCTTCATAGCTATCATAACATTGTTAATTATTTTAAACTTTTTTATATTTTTTCTCTAAACACAAGTAACTGTCATCTAGAGTTTTTCTCCTGTTCCGTTAGTATTTTTCTTCAAATGAATTTTGCCCTTGTGCTCTCTGATTCATGTATTAAATATTTTATGTATAATGGCATGTTTTGATTCTCAGAATTTTCCATAGGTCTACAATCTTCTTTTTTATCTTATAAGGTTGTTTTACCATCTTTGAGCTATGGTTTTATTAAAATTATATTATTTTTAAATTCTAAAGCTTAAAGCACTCCCCTTACCTGGTTCAAATTATATCTGATGAGTTAAAATTTAAGTATGGGAATTACTGTCTAGCTATTTTGTTTGTTTCACTAGAGAGATTGTTGGTGGGAAGAGAATGACAGACTGTGGCTGTTTTCCCGTTTCTAAGGGTCTGAGATGTTACTAATTGACTTGTGCCAACCAGACATGGATGAATTTTAATTCTGTAGGTTTTAATGGACCTTTCTGCCTCTGTAGAATCCTTCCATTCTTGGTAGATTTTTCCAGTGCTCTCTACTTACCACCTTGTTTTCCTCTATCTAGGTTAGTTCATTTAGGTTAGACTTTTCATAAATATGTGAAAACCCGTCTTTCCTTCTGGAAATATGGGTTTAGGTAGGGTAAGGATTCATGTTCTATGGTGCTATGAAATCATCTCTTTCTTTCCTTGACTTCTGCTTTTTCAAGTTTAGAGCATATGCTTGTATTAAGAAATTGTTGATTGTTCCAAAATAAAGATTTTTAAAAGAAATAATTGTGGTTTAAATTGTTAAATTGTGTGTGTGTGAGAGAGAGAGAAAGAAAGAGAGAGAGAGAGAGAGAAACAGAGAGAGATTTGAAAACTTTTCTGCAGGTTGATACACAGTATTAGGTAGGATCCTTCATCCCTCTTTCTCTTTCTTTCCTTTCCCCTCCCCGCCTCCTCCCCTCCCACTGTCCCTTCCTCCACCTCCACCAACTCTTCTTTGTCCTCCTCCTCCTCTCTGTTCTTCTCTCTTCCTTTCCTTCAAACAACCAGTAGCCCCCAATATCATAATTTAAACATTCCATTTTTCCATTACTGATTTGAAATATGATCTTTCTAATATACTGCATTCTCAAGCATGCATAGATTCATATCCGGTCTCTCTATTTGCTTCTATTGATATACTTTCAAGAAACTCAAACTCTAGATTTAAGGAATGTTTTATAAGTAGTAGAGCAAGCTCTTTGTCATTGCTCTTTTTTAAAAGCATTTGCCTATTGGGCATTTTCTTTTCCAAATGAGCTTAATAATCAGCTGTTAAGTTTCATAAAAATTTCTGTTGGGAACTTAATTATGGTTATATTTAATTTGTAGAGAATGACATCTTTATAGTATCGAGTCTTCCTATCTAGGAACATGGCTTCTTTCTCAATTTTTTCAGGACTTCTTTTGTATTGTTCAGGAACATTTCTTAACAGTATTCTTCCTATGAGCATTACAGATATCTCGTTAATCACTTAATTGTTTTATTGCGTAAGTGAATGAGTTTTCCATTCATTTTTCTCAGAGGGCTTTGTGCTTGTGTGGAAAAGCTATTCTTGTCAGTGCTGTGAATGTAATCCTGTCATTTTCTTGAAATTTTATTATTTCTATTATATTTCAAATAATTTTTGTGGCTCATCAAACAGATAATGAGTTTTGATAATAATAGCTAACCTTCAGCATATACTTCAGCTCTAGAGTCCAATTCCTGGTTTCAAATCCTGGCTCTGTCACTGAACAGATGTGACTTGTGACTTCAGATAACTTCTCTGTGCCTTAGTTTTACCATCTGCAAAATGAAGTTCATAGTAGCCCATAATATTTTAGTGACTACAGTGTTATGGTAATTGTTAGATGAGCAGTAAAAACCTTACCACAATGGCTGACTCAAGAAATATTATTGCTTATTATTTTTGCTGAAAGCCAAATATTCTGTTAAATGCTTTGCGTATTTTAATCCTCGCTATGTGATGAGCATTATTAAGGAGAGTGTAATTTGAAAGTAGAGTTGAAGGACTTGACGACAGATTGTCCGTGGGATGTCAAAGAAAGAGAGAATCTAACATGATACCAACATGTTTTTGGTGTGAGCAGTTGCCATTAATCAATGTGGCAAAGAGCAGGAAATGTGAGAGCAGGGAAAGATTAGAAGCACAGCTTTGGAGCTGTTGATTTTGTCTATTAACTGAGCAGGCAGGTGGATATATGAGTCTATATTTCACATTGGAGGTACAGGCTAGAGACATAAATTATATATACATATTATGTATAAATAATTTAAATATATGTTTTAATACATGAGATTAGATAAGAATACCAAGAAAGGGAGTGAGTATAGACGAAAAATAATACAGTGTCTACAGAATGGGCACTCCAATACTGAAGAGTTTGGGAAGAATTGAAAGAGCCAGCTACAGACTAAGAAGGAAAGGTAAGTGAGGTAGGAGGAAAATCAAAAGTGTATGTTATCCTAGAAGCAGAGGGAAGAAAATGTTTCCAGGGTGAAAGATGAATAACTGTTGCTGGTAAGTCAAGTAACACGAAGATTTAAAAATCCACCCTTCTACTATTAGCTTGGTTATAGTTTAGAAAGAAATAAATATTGTGTTTTTCCACATATTTTGGTATTTATCCAGGTGATTTTTATCATTTTTCTTATTTAATATATTGATTAAATTACATGAAATGATATCCAAATGGTGAAACATTCTCTTATTACTGGGACAAACTTACTTTGTTCATGAGGTAGCAATCTTTTAGTAAACTGGTGAATTAAGTTTATTAATATTTTATTTGGGGTATTTGCATGTATTAGGGTTTCAGGGATTTTTTTCTACACATATTTTATTTTCTTTAATTTGCTTTACTATTTTACCAGCCTCACAGAATTTATTGGGAGTTTTTAACTTTCTGCCTATACCCTAAATCGATTTTAATAATGTAGGATTACTTTGTTCTTAAAGTATGGTTTAATTCCACCATGAAATTGTCTGGTCGTTATGACTATTCTTAGGCAAAATATTTGACTAATTTTCTAAATTTTTTCGATGAGGATTGGTCTCTAATATTCTATGCCACTTTTATTAATTTTTATATTTTATGTAAAGTTACCCACCTTATACAGACATATCCTTTAATACGTAATGTTGCTGTATTGTGTTTTTCCTTCTTTTTTCATTTAAACATCCTGAACCATGAATTGCCTTCCTACTCTTTTCTACTTAGAAAGGGTTTTGGTTTTAATTACTTAAATCTTTAATCAACATTTATTTTTATGTTTTAAAATTCCTTTCTCTACTCTTTCTTATAGATTTGCTTTTTGTCATTTTCCTAGTTTATTGAATTGAATGCTTGAGTAACTTATTTTCACTATTTTCTATTTCTAGAAAGTCTGTCTAAAGCCATGAAGTTTATATCAACTGTTTAGGCCACACCTTATGTGACTGATAATATAAGCTGAAAGTTTTTTATTTATAAGTAGTTTCTAATTTTTACTTTGATTTTCTTCTTATTCAGAAGTTGTTCCAAAAGAGTTTGATATTAGGTCATTAAATATGAATACCCAATTTTGAATCAAAAGTATATTTTATTATATCTCAAACAAGAAACAATACAATTAATCAAAGTATGAGCCTAAACTATCAACAGTTTTGCCATCTTAATGGTAGCTAGTTTATGCCAGCAGCAACGAAGCCTGGGGAGCTAGTGGCAATGGAATCTCAAAAGGAGTTTTCCACATCTTGTTGAGAATTGAGTATTTTTCCTTGCAAGAAGTGGTCCAAAGCCTGTAAGAAGTGTGGTAGTCAGTTGGTGCAAGGTCTGCTGAATACGGTGGATGACAGTTTCCAAGTCCAGCTGCTGTAGTTTGAGCAGCGTTGTTTGTGTGACATGTGGTCCAGCATTGTCTTCCAAGATGATTGGCCTGTCTCTATTGACCAATCATTATTTCCTACAATTGGCTGCAGTAGTCTGTAATCGATTGACCAAGTTTCATGAAACTGTAGTGGATAATACCAGTGCTGGACCACCAAACAGACACCATTAGCTTTTGTTGATGAATATTTGGTTTTGGACTGTGTTTTGGCACTTCGTCTTTATCCAACCACTGTGGTGAACACTTGAAATTGTCAAAAAGAATGCATTTTTCATCATACAGAACAATATGGTGTAGAAATGGTTCACCTTTATGTCGTGACAGCAAAGAAAAGCAAGCTTTGAGAGCATTCCTCTTCTGATGCTCGTTTAATACATGTGGAACCCATCTATCCAGCTTCTTTACCTTGCCTAGTTGTTTCAAATTGTCCAATATTGTTGGAATAGTCATGTCAAACTTTGTTGCTAATTCACCCATAGGTTGAGATGGATTCACTTCCACTACAGCTTTCAGCTCATTATTATCCACCTCGGTCTCGGGTTGCCCACGTCATGGCTCATTTTCAAAATTAAAATCACTAGAACGGAACTTCTGAAACCATCGATGTACTGTGCTACATCTTTCCCAAACATTTTGTTGATGTTTCGAGCTGTCTGTGTTGCATTGGTTCCACAATGGAACTCATATTTGAAAATAACACAAATTTCTGACTTATCCATGGTTTCACAAAAATTGCTCTTAAAAAAAAAATTTGAGAGATAATCGCAAGCCAAAACATGCATTTTAAAGACTGAAGGTGTACCTTCACAATAAACCTAAAACAAGAAGTGTCAAAGTGAAATGTCAGAGATGTCAACTGTCAAACTTAGTACTTAAGGAAATCGCACATTTCATAAGTCATAACCTAATTTTTAAATTTTGTATAGATTAATTTTGCTTTGACTCTCTTGTCCTCATTACCTTGTGTCAATATATACTATCCCTTATCTTCATAACACTCTTCAGAGTTTTTAATTGCTAGTTTGTCATTTGACTACAGTACTGGACTAGAAATAACCATAAGCTCCACGAGCCCAGGGACCATGTTTGTTTCAGTCACCAAAATATTTCCCAGCAACTTAACCTACAGCAGGCAGTCAAAAAACTGGTATTTGTTGTTAGTGGTTTCTACCTAACATAATTTATTAAGCTTTAATTGGATTTTAATTTGATTTTCACAATGACCCTGTGAGGGGAACAGTGTAGATCATTTTATTCCCATTTTGCAGATGAGTCACCTTGAAACTTAGGAAATTTAAGCGGTGTGTCCAAAGTCTCAGGACTCCAAGGTGAGCCAGAACTCTCAAGTCACTGCTTTATCCTTTATATATCTTATCTATATAAAAGTAGCTTCTACATTGTCTCTCTGTAAACAGACTACTTTAATTAATTCATAGCAAATATTTACATTCTTTCTGACAGCAGTAGAAATAATAGCACTTCAATGTTTGAAGTTTTGATGAACATTGCCTCTTTCTCTTACATACAGCAAACATCTACAAATAATTCATCTAAGTGTCCTTCTAGGGATTACATGTATGTACAATGCTGGTTAAGAGACATCAGTAGTGAAGATAGAAAATACAGCACTCATTTGTGCAACGAAATGCTTTTTAATATTTTCAAGGCCAATCATCTTTTGTTGGATCATTAAACTTTGTGCTTTACAAAGCATTTTTATACATATTACCTTAGTTAATCCATACTGCTATACAAGAGGAGATATTGTTTCCATTTACATATGGCAACTCTACTGCTTCAAAGGTATAGGTATAGGGCTATGTCATATCTGTGTGTGTGTACTTTTACAACTTAAAAGTCAATATTATGACCAGAACCCAGATCTTCCAATGCTGATTCATTGCTTTATAACAATTCATCACAGTCTCCAAAGTAATCTTTTTTACATATTCTTCAAGAAATTCGTATTTCTATTTATATGGGTGGAATGCTGGGCTGCACCCTTAGAAGAAAGTCTGAGGGTAGTTTGAGCACATTGGAACTTGTTTGCGAGTGGGAGAAAAAAACAGCAATACTGTAGTAGGAGACCCTCATTAAACTGGGAGACAGTTTGAAGTTACTAAATAGTAAGTGTAAGTGAACTTGGTCGTAGACGTGCAATGTTCTTTGGACTTAAAGAAAAAAAAAACATTAAGGAGGCTCTAGAAGGAGTTCTAGGAGTTCTGTGTAGGATGCATTTCTTGTAGAGATTAAGTTATTGTCTCTCACTGGTGATGTCTCTCAGCAGACACCACTGAAGCCTTACAAAGAAGTGAAGGTCCCTCATCATCTTCAATTTAGTTGCCTTTATAAACAACTACTTAAAAATGGGTCTGTAGTTTTCCATCTTTTTCTCCACGAAAGCACACATACAGACACACACACAGATATGACATAGCCCTATACCTATGCCTTTCCCCGAGAAAGAGGAGGGAGAGAGAGACAGCAGACCTAGAAGAGAAGGGAAGCACATATTACCGCTTTGGACAGTATCAGATTTTCTGTGTGTGTAACAGCCTATTGCAGAGAATCTGGAACAGGTATATATTAAGCAAAGAGTGAAATTGTGATACTAGTCAATATTACACATCTTTAAATGCCTTAAAGTAATCTGATATGACAATGTAATTCAGTGTTAGGAGTCATCTGCCCTAGAATAGCACACGTAATTAAGTTTTGGGTACCTGTTAATTCATCTTGAATAGCTCCAGCTACCAATTATTAAATACTTTTCACATATTAACTGCTATGTGAAGGGCCTGACACACATTCTCACCTAATTCTCACAGTGCCCCATAGGAAGTAGACATTAGCATACTCATTTTACAGATGAGAAAAAGAATGTGGCTCAAAAGAGTCATGTAACTTACCTGAGTATCACAGGGAAAAAGTCACTGGGCAAGGATGCAAATCCAGGTCTGTCAGGCTTTGATCCTCATGTCCTTAACCACTGTGAAATCCCTATAGCAGTGAATGGAATCAGCAAAGGCTTATCAGGAAGAAGGTGAAGGGGATTTCTTTTGAATTCTATTATTATTCATGTTCTGGGAAACACTCTGGACTTTCTCTAAAATACCTTTCTTGAAATCCATGCTGTGGAGTTTGTTTTTAAATAGGTACTTAGGCTACTTAAAATTTTTTATTACTTAGAAAAAGTCTATTTGGTGAATAGGATTTTAAGGAGGCATCAGTGTTATTTCTTTTCTTTCTTTCTTTTTTTTTTTTTAAGAGATGGGGTCTCACTGTGTTGCCCAGGCTGGAGTGCAGTGGCTATTCACAAATGTGATCATAGCTCACGGCAACCTTGAACTTCTGGCCTCAAGCAATCCTCTTGCCTCAGCCTACCAGGTATCTGGGATTATAGGCACCATCAGTATTATTTCTTATAATAGAGCTGAAATAAATTGTTCTCCAAATAGTAGATTTCTTCATTACCCCAAACTCACATATCTATATGCATGTGGGATGACTTTTGCTGCATAGGATCCTCTAAGTCATGATGAAGACTAGGATTTACCAAAAAATTCCAAAGCTGTAGGAGCAGACCGCAAAACAAACAAAATTAGCAACACATATGTACATTAGCTCAGTGTGTCTCAGTCAATTTTGAATATCAACCACAGTAACAAACACATTTTATACGCTCCAAAAATTTCTAATATAACAATATAGTCTAAGCTATGTCTATTCTATTCTAATTCAATTATATGTGTGCATTATATGTGTAAATTATTGTCACAACCCACTAAATTGATTTCATGACCCTGTAAGGTGCTTGATCAACAGTCTGAAAAAAACACTGCCCTAGCTAGTAGCTACTAAAATAACACATTCAATAAGTTTGTGGCAAGATATTTTCTCATATGTCACATACATAATGGATTCTGCAGTGGAAAATATGACATACTTCATTTGAATTCCAAAGGACAAAGTACAAAAGGTGTAAATTCCGTAAAGCAGCGATCTTATTTGTTTTGATCACTGCATACAGCTGTGCCTTATAGGTATTAAGTGCCCAGTGATATTTTTTATACTTTTTGTTACATTCTATGTACATACAGAAAGATACACCCATCTCAGTGTATGTTTTCTTTATTGACTAAATGAATGATTATTGTGTTCAAAGAGTATAAATTAAATCTCTAAAAAAATACTTTGCTCTCATACTAGACAAGTGGAATTATTTTGCATGTATATGAGGTGACCTTGTTACTCCTGATCTTTTGTTTTTGTCTCACAGTTTTTATCAATACAAACACTTGGTGAATTAGATCTTAGAATGAACTTATGTTGTCTAAAAATAGTAGTCATATTCTCTCACAGTTTTAAAGGGACAAACTACATGCTAAAAAAAAATGTGAAGAGAATAGAAGATCTAACTTTGAATTTTCACAGTTTTATGGCTCTATTGTGGCTCTGTTGGTATAGACATACTGACTCACCACCTATATTCCTGTGTCAGTAGCATGCATCAAAAATAACACAAAATGGGAATAGCACAGTGGTACTAGAGCTGCAAAATGATATTGTCCTGTGTTTTTTGTTTCTGGCCTCCAAGTGGAGATTTTTTCAAGTTCTTGGTGTTCTTTGGGAAAAGAATTTCATGACACCACATAAGCTAAACAAGTGAAAGCTTTTATTGAAAGCAAAAGTACACTCCTAGGGAGGAGAGCGGGAAGGCTGGAAAAGAGCAGCTGCACTGGGAGGAAGTGGTTTCAGATCTATTGTAGTCTTACTAATTGAAGGGAGGAATGTTCAAGGTGAAGGGGCTGGCTTTTACTAAGAATTTGGGTATTAATTTCTAGAATTAGTTTCCCTCCCATTTTCATACTTTATATGGTTGTTTCAGAACTGTCATGGTGATTTCAAGGGCAGAGAAATTTTAAAACGACAATGTAAATGATGCTGTAATTAGCCAAAGTTCATGTAAGGTGGCAGCGATAGCTGACAAGCAGTCGAAGCACGTTCTTGGTTGCGGTTATCAGGCACTCTAGTTAGCTTCTGCTTATGAGTTGTTTATTTTAACACTTGCACGTGATCTTCAAGCTCCTGCATCTGGTCTCAGCCTGTCTCTCAGTCTCCTACTCTAACGTTATGACTATGAGACAATGGTGGTGCTTGATGAAATTACTTTTATTAGTTTATGCATTAATATGTTTTCTTGTCTTTCTCAGGCCTGAGAACTGAGCATGGGAACAATCTTAATGACAATATTTTGACTTGAAATCAGATACCCCGTACTAAATTACTGTCCATGAATAATCTTGTATGCCTCTATCTGAAAGAATTTGAACTGGGCTTTGAAGGATTTGAATTCAAAATCAGTTGATTTTTGTAAGCAAAATAAATAGTTTGTAAAAGGCATGGTTTGTTCAGAAAGCAGTGAATACACTAGTTTGGTTTGAGTTGAGAAGTCCTATAAGGCAACATTCTCAAACCCAGGCAAGCACACCCCTAATTGTGTTCCAAAATTTTCCAGGGAGTACACAAGTATGGATATCTTTTCCAAATTTTCAAGTTTCAAGTGTACTCTTTCCTAACTTTGATCTGAGGATGACTCTATAGCTTGTTATTTCTCTTTTCCAACTTCTCTATGTCTACCACTCTTCTTTTATTTTAAAAATAAATAATCAATAATTTTTATCAGAATTACTGTGATACGTTTCTCAGGATATAAAATGTTGAGAGTGGGGGAGGGGGTTGGCTAAACAAAAGGACATTTGAGAATATACTGCACCTGAAATAAAAAGTTAAACAAATAAATTAATTAAAAATAAATGTAAAAAAGTACCAGCAGCTGGATAAGAAGTATTGAACAGGCAGCATACATAACATCCATGCCACACATTCATGGCAGAAATCTCTCTCTTGCAGAATTGTAAATAAAAAATAAGTGATGGTGGAATAATATTAATACATTTATTTGAATTGAAAAATTCAAACATATTTCTGATAAAAGTAAGGCTGGTTTTACTGATGATTTAATTTATATGGCAAACATGCTTCATCATCGGGATAAGCTCAATCTAGAGTCCCATACCTTGCAGCATCCCACAAAATACATTTAAAATATACATACAATATTGTATCAGTGTCAGGCATTTTATCCTTCACAAATATTAAACTTTTGATATTAAAAATATTTCAAATATTTAAAACATTCAAGGTGACATAGTTTTAAAAAATATTTTAGGGGATGTGTGAGCAAGTAACTATTTGAAGAATAGGAATGTTAAAAAGCAGAGAAACATCAATTTGGAAAGCAGCTTAGGGCTTCAGGTATGCAGGTTTTGAATCCTAAGGAAATTGGAATTCATCCTCAAGGCACTAAAACTTTAAAGTGCTTGTATCAACTTATACTTTTTTGGTCTACTACATTTCAAATTAATAAAAGATATTTCTTGAATACTATCAAACAGAAATTTCATTAACTGAAAAACCTTTTAATTTTTCACATTATTTTGGTTTATTGAGGTTTCATGTGTTAGACAATCATTCTTATTAATATTTCTGAGACATAGAGTTTTAGAAATTTTATTAAATGGCATGTTAGTGAGGTACAAAGACATGTAATTAAAGATAAAAACACTCAGTATCTTAATGCTAAAATCAATTCCTCTTAATTATTACAAATTGAAATATTGTTATTGGCTGGATGGATGTTTTGTAAATGATTTTTAGATGTGGGATTGTTTCTTCAACTAAAATCTTAGAAAAAAACAAAAGCAATAGAAAGCACAAGGACAGGGAGATCATACCTCTCTAATGGCAGGTGCAATACCCTTCGTACTCTGAAATGATAGCTTGAGAACACTGGCTTCAACCATTATCCCTAGGGTCATTGTATGCTTTTCTCATTGTATACTCAGTGGAGCTATAAAAATAGAACCTGATCTCAATTATGTAAACACTTTTCTTTATCCACATTTTATCACAATAAATTTCCTCCTCACTGTAAATGTTACCATTTATTGTCATCGTGACAATAAGGCTCATCATTTATTGTCATCATGATTCTGCCTTTTGATGCACTTCCACCATACTTGCCTTCTGATTTTCCTTTGGTTTGCATTAATAAAATAATTGAAAGATTTAATGTATAATTTCCTCTTGTTAATTTTCTATCTCTGTAGCAATTGAAATCTCCTTGGAAGTAACAAGTGGTTCCTGTAAACCAAAACTTGCTTTGAATCAACACATTTGTGACAAAACAAGTAACCTTTATCCCAAATTTCCAAGATATGTGAAGATCCTGAAAATTCCAGAATTAAGAATAGAAAGAAAAAATTATATTTGATATAGTTTTGATTTTATTAATTTTATTAAGATGCTAAGTACAAAATTTTTGTTACAAGTGAACCCATAGGTTGCCTTTGATCATTTTGCTTTTTAGAAACTTTAAAAAATATTAGCTTCAATTCTTGTTCTATATTCTACGATGATCCAATTATGCCCGTAAGATTTCTGTGGATTTCCAGGGGACTTTCTGTAGCTTCGATTTCCTGTCACACCTTCTTTTCTTTCCCCTATATATATCATATGAAAGTTCTTTCCTTGGCCATGGCAGCACCCACCCAAATATGGATCCCTGTAATTTCCTGGCTTTCTTCATTTTCTTAAGCTCCTAAAAGGCACACACTTATTCACACATGGTTTTTGCTTTTGTTAAGACCTGACTAAGGTTTTAAGAAAATGGAGTGTTTACATTGTGATATGCAAACAATTTAAATGCAACATTAGACATCCTATTATTTAAAATTATTTTACCATATTGCTGAGTCATTATTGCTGCCTTGTCCATCCTCTTTTTCTCTTTCCCTCCCTTTCATGGACAACAACCAAAAAATTCTTCCATCTTATGTGAATATACATTTGTATATTTTTCTATGAAAAAAAGAATAAATATCACCAATTTGTTAATAGAATTTATATCAGATAATGAAATTAAACATGAGGACAGAACACATTTTTTTATTTAGACATTTCTATGTTTTTAAAACTGTTACAATAAGCATATATCGTGGGACCAAATTATAACTCAGTTCAAGGCCCCAGTTTTAGTGTCCTGTCCTTCAGGGACAAAGAAAATCTTGTGATTTGTTCTCTTCTTAGTTACAGGCCCTTTCTTTTTTGCTAAACAAAGATTAGGTCAACCTGCATAATTCAGGAAAAGAAAAAGGAGTAGGGAGAGGGAGAAAAGGTGGGAAGTACTGGAGGTATTTGTCAGATGCTAGAAAAGTGAATGGGGTAGAAAAGGAATTACGAATTCAGATTATTTTCATGGATTTCCAGATATACAAATAAAGGTTTTGAACTATTAAAATTTACTTTGTGCTGCTGAACTGTTTCTTTGACCGACACCACTCTGAAATTGAATTACATGCTGCTAGTCTTTAACCAGGTTACAAAAGTATTAATTTTGAAATTTGAATGACTGGGAAATAAGGAAGGAAACAATAAGAGGAACAGTTAATTAAATGCCATATTTTAAAATGTGCCTGCTAGTCACTGCTTTATTCCTACAGATGCTCTAGTAACGATCAGTTAAGTAAAATTATTATACACATATTTATTCTTTTTTTGTGATAAAGTATTTGCTAAATTCATTTTCTCTTCATTTTTTTCTTATTTCTTGAAATACAAATTAGTGCAAATATTCTCCCTCAATATATTTTAGGTATAATTAATGACTGCTACTTCATTTCTTGCTGGGGACTATTTGTGAATTTTTAAAACAAGTTGCTATAAATTAGCATTTTGTCCTTCTGCCTCTTTTCTTCTAGTTCTTTTGGAGGACAAAAAAGCAATTCATTAACACGTTTGTTTTTATATTTTTCCTTTTCCTCTATTCTTTCCTAAGTTTCATTGGATCTCATACTGCAATTTACCGTATTTTTTTATTTTATCAGGAAGTAGGACAAGAGAAATTTACTGTAAGTAATGCAAGTGCCTGCAAATTAGCAATGGCACTAATTTTTCCTTTTAAATCAGTGCCTGGGTAACAGCATGTCATAGATAGATCTTTTCACCTATCTGTTGTTTGCCATCAGCACATCATGTTTCATTTACTTAAGTTACTACACTTCAGCCAAGTTGGTTTCCTTTCTTTTTTGAGACTAAGTCTCCCTCTGTCTGCCAGGGTAGAGTGCAGTGGCATCACCGGAACTCACTGCAACCTCAAAACCCTGGACTCAAGTGATCCTCCTGCCTCAGGCTGCCAAGTAGCTGAGACTACAGGCAAGTGCCAGGACACCCTGCTAATTTTTCTGTTTTTAGTAGAGACGAGTCTCCGCCTTGCTCAGGCTGGTCTCCAACTCCCCAGCTCAAGCGATGCTCCCGCCCTGGCCTCCCAAAGTGCTGGGATTCCAGGCGTGAGCCACTGTGCCCTGCCTTTGGTTTCCTCTTTCGATCATCAAAAACTAAACCAGGAAGGTAGACTCAAAATACTCCTGACCATGCCAGAGTTCATTAAAGAGGGACCATGGGAAATCATCCAATCTAGTCAAAGGCTTTTACAGAGAAATTAGTTCTAATATTTCCTATCATCCTGTAATGTTATCACATTTAACTTAATGTTTTACTTTAATCATGTTGAGTGTTTTGTAGACTATTTTTGTTGTTATGACACTTATGAAAAATAGTTTAATTTCCTAAAAGCAATATGTAAAGATTGACCCAGCTAGCTTTTGCTGCAAATAAATAAATAAATAAATAAATAAATAAATAAATAAATAAATAAATAAATAAATAAATAAATAAAACCAACTTTTGCCCAAAATGTAATAGCATAAAACCTTATGCATTTATTATTTCTCTCAACTTTGTTCATTGACCAGGCAGTTTTTCTTGTTTATACAAACTAATTGGGGCTTAATAATCTCAAATGTCTTCACATACATGTCTAGGTTGGTTATGGTGGTTGAGATGGCACCGCGTGTGGTCTCTTACCCAGGAGGAGAGTCCAAGCTTGATCCTGTGATGACACAATGGTTCCCAGCAGCTAGAGAGAGCAAGACCCATTGTACAAGTACTTCCTAATTCTCTGCTTGTGGCAAGTCTACTAATGTCCCACCAGCCAATACAAGTCACAAGTTTGACCCCTGATTCAATGGATGAAGAAACTGACACTACCTTCTGATAGGAGGAATGGTAAAGTCACTTTGCTAAGGGACATACTGTGATGGGAGGAATTTGTGGCCACTTTACATGCTACCACAAAGGCTATCATTATTTCTAGTCTGAATAATTTTAGAGCACTTCTTTATTTTGTAGTTTACCAAGGACACTTTCTCTGAAAGATTGAGTTGTGTGTGTAATGTGTTTGTTTTAAAAGAAGTAAACACTTGTTAGTTAAACTTAATGAGATGGATTTTATTTTTTAAATTTAAAATCAGACAAAATTCCAAGATTTTTATTATTCTATATTTATAGCAGAATTTTTTTAGGCTATTTAAAGGACTTTATAACGGAATTTTTGTTGATTTTTGAAGATAGGGAAAACTTATTTATTGAGTTTTTTTTTAAGTCCTGGTTTTGGGACATTGAATCTTTCCTGCAATTTTTAAATAAACAATATGAATAATAGAAATATTGGATGTTGTGATTATATATATAAACAAATATAATTTATATGGCATTACTATGAATTACAAGGCATATATCATGCTAATAATTGCTCATCTCTTTGAATTCATGTGATTATGTTGTTCTTATGATAGTAGTAGCAGATTAGTTGTTGACATTGATTGCCTTATGAAGATTTACACCTTGGCTTTATATTATATTAAAATGAATACCAGTCAAAATAAGGTATGTGTTCAATCTGTTTTATCTAGAATCTTTACACCATAAAGCATCCTAAGTTAGTATACATTTTTGCAATGCATTATTTTATGCTGCTTGCCTCAAAACTTGATTTAATGAATGTTATAGATTTTCACATAATCACTATAGTCTTATCTTTAAATTATCACTTTTTGATAGTTTCACTAAGTCTACAGGTCTCTGAAACTTGATTCTCTTTTATTTTCTATTTTAGTCAGTGTCTTACTGCTATATAACCAAATTATATCCACAATTGATGTAAAAATAGGTGTGCTATTTCTGGATTTATCATTGAATAATTTTAAGTTTTACACAGTTAAAACTAACCTTAAAGTTTAAAATTATAGTCATAGAGAATATTTAATAACTCCTTTGGCCACTTTCTCAGGAAGTGAAATAAATTCCAAGAAGAATGATATATTACCATATCTATGGGATGTAAAGCTATATAACTATTTTATATATGTGTATATATATATATTTTATATATTTTAGGTTTTTTCTGAGATAGACATACATTCATTATTTTCATTTGAAAATGATATTGCTACATCATTTATAGATGGCCTTATGATTTCATTCTTCCTATTTTCACAAATGTAAAACCATTATTAAAAAACGTAGCAAATTATATGAATCATTGTCACTATGTGTTTCAGAAAAATACTAAGAGTAAATTGGGAAGATGATAAATGAGAACTGAAGTGCGAATGGTTTATGCTGTCTTAGAAATATATTTATTTATTTTAGATAAAAATTATAACTGGCCAACTAAGGCAATAATTTCTAACCAACCCATGTAGATATAATACACTCCATTTATTCCTCAAGTGATTAAAAGATAAAATTTACAGTCTCTAACATTGTTGAAATTACTAAAAAAGGATAGAGTCAATAATGAAATTAACATGAAGCCATACTCCTCTATTTTTAGAAAAATAACATATTGTTTAATATTTTGTTACTTGATGTAATTGGCTATCCACTATTTTCACTGACAACCAGGAAGACACCAATGTTTCAGGATGTCATTGATGTGTTGTGCTTCACTGGAAGTTTTTTAGAGTCATTCAATTGTAAAAAAATATATATATTTGGAGCAAATAATTTCAGTTTGACACTACTATGAATCTACTGACACATTGTTTATTGAAGCAATGTTTGATTTTCTATAAAAGTACTTAGTGTTCATCACAAAATTTCTAGCCTATGAATAACCAGCTCCTGTGTGTCTCCTGTGGGTATAATAGTGGTTTTTAAATAAATCCATGTCCCATGTAATATTTAGAGTTTCTAATCTTGACATTTTATTTTTTGGGGAATCAGTGAAAAGTTATGTTTTATGTTTAAAATAACTCTATACTTTGTATTTATACCATTCATCTTATATAAGTTTTAGCTAAGGTTAATTATCTTCCTTTATATGATGTTTCTTATTGTGGCTTTGCCTTTTATTAAATAGCTAATGTGAGAATACATGGGGGTATATTATTCCTTGTAGAAAATGGTTCCAACATAAGTTTGGCGATTTAATGTAGGTTTATTTGCTTGTATGTATTTATTATTTATTTGAGACAGAGTCACACTCTGTTGCCCCGGTTAGAGTACAGTGGCATCATCATAGCTCACTGCAACCTCAAACTCCTGGGTTCAAGGGATCCTCCTGCCTCAGTCTCCCAAGTAGCTGGGACTACAGGCACACGCCACCATACCTGGATAATTTTTTCTAATTTTCTAGTAGAGACCGGGCTTCTTGCTCACTCGTGCTCAGGCTCTTGCTTTTATTTTTTAGATATTTTTTCACAAATTATCTCACACAAAAGTGGTCATTAAAAGCATCAGGGGGTAAATGGCCCTTGATATGGATCTGTAAGATACTAGTAGGACAGAGGGAAGGGGCATGCTAGACTGAAGGAGGGCTTGAGCAAGTGCTTAGAGTAAGAAGTACAAACATGACTAAAGCTGGAAAGAAAGTTTGAGGCCATCTTAGTTGTCTTTGTGAACTTAAATGCCTCCTCCATCCATGGCAACACTGTACCTGTCTGTGCAACCCTTTGAGGCAAGCTAGTGGGATTCCCTTTCTCTAGCCTTTGGAAGCGCTAGAAAAAGAGGGTGACATTAGGACAGTCTTGAGCCTCTCTTGCTGATTTTTAAAAGAAGTAACTGATTTACAAAGGTTAATTTTTCTGACAAGTTGTAGCTCTAAAAAGTGTTCTTTCTCCAGGATCACAATTTAAAGGCTCATGTATTACTGTAATTGAACCAAAATGTGAGAGAGAAGAGAATCTATTACACTATATTAACCACTTTTAAGTTAAATCCACTTGTTAAAAATTAGAACACATTTTATATAATTTCTCCAAGAAGGAAAACAAAAAAATTTATATCCTGACTTGAAATTTAAACACTTCTGCAAAACACTGGTTTGGATATTTGGAATTTTCTCTTGAATTGATTGAACACATAATCTTGACTAATCCAGGTCATCCTTATATGGGCTTACTTTTTCTTTCATTAAATCAGGCATATTTTACCTGTCCTCTGTTTCTTTCAGGGAAGCTTCTATTACATACATAAACAGATTAGAAAATGGACAAAAGACCTGAATAGGCATTTCTCAAAAGAAGACATACAAATGGCTCACAGATAAATAAAAAATATCAACATCACTAATCATCAGGGATATGCAAATTTAAATCACGAGATATCACCTCACACCTGTTAGAATGGCTGTCATCAAAGAGACAAAAGATAAGTGTTGGTGAGGATGTGGAGAAAAGGGAACACTTCTACTCAGTTGATGGGAATGTACATTATTCCAGCCATTATTGAAAACAGTATAGAGGGTCATCAAAAAAGCAAAAATAGAACTACCATATGATCCAGCAATCCAACTTATGGGTATGTAATCCAAATAATATGAAATAGTATGTCAAAGAGAAATCTGAACTCCCATATTCATTGTAGCATTGTTCACATAATGGGAGACTTATGCAGAATTTTGGAGCTCTTTCTCTGTGTACTTCCCTACTTTGTAGCACCCAAGCCCGCCAAATTCTGGCCAAGACAGCAGCACCAAATTCTCCTCCATTCAATTTGATTGTTGCTCTTTGTTTGGGCTCCACATTCTGATACCACCATTTGGAAAGTGCCTTAGGCAGAAAGTCTTGATGAAATTGGAATTCACCTCATTAGTTTCCACTTTTAATATGTCATGATTTTGTGCTTTCTGTTGTCCAGTGACTAAAAATAGTTGTTTCATATGTATATTGCCCTTGTTATAATTTATTTTACAGCAAGTGGTTAAATCCCACACTGTTGACTCCCTGATAACTAGAAAAGAAAGCCCAAACTCTTGACTACTATTTTAAAATTCCTTACTATATGAAAATAATTTTCAGATGATTTTTAAAAGGAAGCATTATGGACAGATTCTTGGCACTGTAAATTATACTCTGTTGACCCTGACATACCATTACTTTTGTATATGGCATAGGTTCATATATGGCAACTGTCAGCACCATTTCCAGAATATCAATATCATACAGTATATAGCCTTTTGAGACTGGCTACTTGCAGGATAGTGCATTTTGAGATTCATTCATCTTGCGTTCATCAGTAGTCTGGTTCATTTTCATGGCTGAGTAACATTCCACTGCATGGATCCACTATGTATAATTTCCTAATCAAGTCACCAATTGAAGAACTTTTTTTTTGCATTTTTGGCAATTAAAAATAAATATGCTATAAACATTTGTAGACAGGTTTTTTGTGAACATAAGTTTTCATTTCAGTTGTGTAACTACCCGGGATAGGGATTGCTGGAAAGTGTTTAATTTTAAAGAAACTGCCAAAACATTTCTCAAATTCACTGTACCATTTTGCATTGCCACAAGAAATTTATGAGAATCCTAGTTGCTACACATTCTTGTCAACACTTGGCATTTATGGGTTTATTATTACCATTTTTGGCATTTTAAAAGGGCCTTGTAGTATCAGCTCATTGTAGTTTTAATTTGCATTTCTCAGATGTCTAATAGTGATTTCGTATGTTTACATGACATATGTGTATATTCTTAGATAATTGTTTTTGTTGGAATATTTTACCCATTTATTAAAATTGGGAATTTGCTTTGATATTGAATTTTGAGATTTGCTCACATGTTCTGCATACAAGTTATTTGTCATATTTGTGATTTTTCAAATGTTTTCTTCTAAGGATCAGCTTGAATTTTTATTCTTTTATCAATGTTCTTCAAGAAACAGAGCATCCCTAACAATCTTGACAATCTTTAACAATTTTTTGACTTTTATTTTATGGTCCATTTTGGTGCTATATCTAAAAAACTTTATGTAACACAAGATCACAAAGATATTTTATATATTTTCTTCTAGAATGTTTATAGTTTTATGTTTCCATCTTTCCTTCGAGGTACCTTTCTCTCCTTACATTTTTGGGTAGTTTGTTGCCTTGAAACTCTTGGATGGTCACAAGAAAAGTTGTGATTTTGCAGATTACCTGAGGGTTTTGTTATTATTATAGGGGCGAGAGTGGCATATTTCAAGCTTTCTGTCTCCTAAGTGAGAGTCCAAAAATAAATAAATATATACCTACGTAGAGTCCTACCAATAGTATAACATTATCGTAGGAAAAACTTCCACATAAGTGGAGTTTTCAATCTACATAATAATTTAATCTATTTTACAGAAATCATATGATATTCCAAAATTATTTGTAATATCAGATGGTTATAATAACTAGAAAATATTATAACTGGCTATAGAAAAATGTCAGTGTATTTTGACATATGCCTATCACCATCAAGAAAAGATAGTGTTCTAAATATAGGCTGTTGATCTAGTGTTTAGATAGATTATGTCTAGATTTGATACTACTAAAATTGATGAACATATTCATTAAAATAACTATACTGAGATTTTTCTCTTGAATGTGGGTTAGTTGAGCTGTTTCTACTCCTTGAATCTTCTAAAGACAACTGAAAACAATGAGGATTAAACATACCAAACGTGATAAATCCTTCATCTTTCCTGAAAAGGGATACATAGTTATATAGAAAGTTGGTAAATACTTAATTATAGTTCTCTTAGAAAAGTTTTCTGTATGTCAGATCAATAAATTCCCTATAAGATCAACCTTCTGTAATAGGCCCATGAACTTCAATAGTTAATTGACTTTATTCATCTTTCATTAACTAGTGTGAGGGTTTTATATAGATTGCAGAATTATTGAGATTGCATTATTTTATATTTATAAATATGAGCCATTCTTTACACTAATTGGGAATTATTGGCATATTTATATCAAAACTGACACATTTCATTTGGGGTTAAAAATCCAAGTTACTGGAGAAGATTCTATGTAATGTAAAATTTTATTGGGAAATAACTGAGTGTTTGTAGGTGGACAGGAGACATTTAGTTTTGATCCTTAGAATTTCATTATTTCCAAAGGTTTGTGTTTGGAAAAATTGAAATATCTCTTCTTCTCTGAAATCCTATTCTACTTGTCTATGCAGATGAAAAAAAAATGGCATTTGTACGTAGCAGGCTTAGAGTCTGAGTAAAATTTGAATGCATTCATTCTCACATATATCACAGGGATTTGTACTTTATTTGCATTAGATACGTGTTGCTAAACTGTGGTTTGTCACATATTCTTTTGATTTTCATTTTCTTAAAATCTCTTTCTTTAGGCTCTGTTTAAGCCTAAAAGGACATTTTTGGCTGTACTTTTTACATCACTTAACAAAAAATTCATAGGCTCAATATATCTTTGGTAAATCATTATATTTACTTTCCCCTAGAGATATGAAGGTGACCATTCTATTCCCCATATCTTTAAATCTAAAGAATCATAAAAAGCCTTAAAATTATTTAGATGTTACATATTAATAAACTCTATTAAAAGTGCATTTTGTATACTACTGCTGGAAAATAATAGCAATAGTAATATCCTAATAATGACATCTAATATTTATTCAGGAATTGCTGTGTGTAACATACTATGCTAAATGTATTTTTAAACTATTTCATGTAATCCTCAGAAGACCCAATGCTATTGGTATTAATATCTCACTTTATAGATAAGGAATTGAGGCTCGAAAATGTTAAGCAACTTATCTAAAGTCACATGTGAAGTAAATGATAGAGGCAGAATGTGACCTAGGTCTCATAATCTTCAGCAACATATACTAGATTACTATGCCATATTGACATAGGAATAACATATGAACGTGGAATATTTTAGCAATGGTTTCTTAGATATAACATCAAAAGCACCAACAACAAAAGAAAAACAATAGATAAACCATCCCTCCTCAAAATTTTAAAACATGCATCAAAGGAGAGTATCAAGATAGTAGGAAAAAAACCCATACAATGGGAGAAAATATTTATAAATCATATATCTGATAATGCTCTAATATCCAGAATATATAAGGAAATTCTACAATTAAAAACAAAAAGACAATTAACTCAATTACAAAATGAGCAAACAACTTGAATAGACATCCTCCAAAGAAGATATATAAGTAGATATCAAGCACGTGAAAGATGCTTAACATCATTAGCCATCAGGAGAACACAAATGAAAATCACAATGAGACACCATTGCAGAGCCCCTGGAACAGTTATAATAAAAAGGACAGAAATAACACATATTGGTGAAAATGTGGAGTAATTGGAACACTCATACATTATTAGTAGAAGTGTAAAATAGGACAGCCACTGTGGAAAACAGCTTGGCAGTTCCTCAAAAGGATAAAAAGTATTAGAATATGACTTAGCAATTCCACTCCTGAGTATATACTCAAAGAATTGAAAACAAGTATATAAATAAAAACTTGTACACAAATGTTCATAGTAGCAATACGTACAACAACCAAAAGGTAGAAACAACTAAAATGTCCACCAGTGGATGAATGGATAAAATATGGTAAATCCATACAATGGGATATTATTTAGCTATAAAAAAGGAATGAAGCACTGATACATAATATGCTATGTTTCAACATGGATGGACTTTGAAAACATTTTGTTAAGTAAAAGCAACCAGACACAAAAGGTCATTGGAATATTATATGATTCCATTTGTATGAAATACCCATTGTAGCCAAGTCTATAGAGACAGCAGGTTAAAGGTTACTAGTGGCTGCAGGTAGGGAGAAATGCAGTACAGGATTTCTTTGGAGTGATGAAAAAGTTCTGGAACTATATAGTGATGATGGTTGCACAACATTGTTAATGTACTTAATACCACTTAATTATACACTTTAAAATGATTAAAATGGTAAACTTTATGTTGTATGTTTTTTACTACAATAAAAATAAAGCAACTAATACAGAGATACATTAATTTATTTATAATTAAATTTAATAATACCCTGTAGAAGTAAGAAAGTATTTCACATTCACATAATGAGAGGTAAAGGATTTTCTCAATTTTACATCAACAGAGATCTTGCATCTTCAATTCTACAACCTCATTCATGGGTCAAAAGTAAACAGATACACAAAAACTCATACTATTTATCTCAAAAAATTGTTCCCCTTTCTAAAGGGCATAAATTTTTTTTTTCACAAGTAGCAGAAAAAAACATAAACAAAATTAACAAACCAAATTTTCTGTTGTCCCTCACCAAATAAAGAATAAATCCTGTCATTGCCCTAAAAGATATCACCAAATGGTCAGACCATTAAACCAGATTCCCAATCACTACAAGTAAGGACTCAGCAAAAATAAAGCTCTAGTGCTACTTGGGAATAACCTCAGAAACTAAGAGACCTGTTTCTACTTAAAAAGTCTGTGAAGTACACCTTTTAGTCAATGTAGCTTAATGGGGTCTGACAGCTGAGTCCAATTGGGGATATTGGTGGAACCTGAAAAACCTTTCAAAATACAATTTTTAAAAAAGTAAAAACCATACAAGTATAAAAATGAACATGCCAAAAATTTATTATCTCATTAGTACTATAAACATGTAGATGGCAATGCTAGTTCAAAGAGCATTTTGTAAAATAGAGATTTTAATAGTGTACTAGGAAAGACATTTTGAAATAAGTTTGTTAAATTACAGACCAAACTCATTAATATCTCACAGGGCAATTAACTGTAACCTTTGGGGCTCTTTTTTCTACTGGGCAGAAATCTATAATTTAATGTATATCTCTATAGATTCTAAGCCCTTGATGATTATTAAATAGAAAAGTCAAATAGAGGCACATTCCCCTAGATAATTAAATAATGTTTAATAAGTCTGCCACATAACACCCTACATGAAATTAAAAAGACCTAATGCCCACCTATTTGTCTTATGTCCTAGTTTAAACATTTTAATATTATATGACTATGTATACATTTAAAAAATTAAATTACATATAAAAATAAAGACAGCAAAAGACAGGGGAAATGATGGGCAACAACTACTAAAGTTGTATGCTTTTTTAAAAAATTGTATATTTAAAATGTGACATATTTCTTACGTAAAAATTACTTATGTATTTATAAGAAAGCATAAATATTCTATAGAGAAATTGAAATGTTTATGAAGAAATCACAGGTAACACTCAAAAGCATGGCTATAACACACAAGGAAAAAAACATAAACTCACAGGTAATCAAGGAAATACATATTAAAAGTATCATCAAATACATTGGTTTACTTTTCAAATGAAATTTTTAATGATACCTTTGCTATTGTGATGATACCGGCACTCACAAAGTGCTAATAGGAATATAAATTGCTTCGATCTTTTCAGGAGCAATTTTATGTATGTCTTAACAGCTTTAAAAATGTTCAGAGACTGCTATGTAACAGATTTATTTCTGGAAATATATCCTAAGAATACAATGAATAATTTAGTATTCTAAAAGCAAAACTTTGAAAATAACTTACAATAAAGTAAATGTGGTATAATATTAGTGCTTTCATTAAAAATTAAATGATCAAATAATTTTAATAGTATAAGACAATGATCATGATAAATCAAAAATATTCTATAATGTCTGGTATGTTGTTAGATATACAGTATTGCTGTCAGTTAAACTCAAGTGCAGCCTCAGCATACTCTTCAGCATACTTTAGATAAGGCTGTCAAACAGTGGAAGCTTTGTGAGAAGCTTTGTGGGAATTTCTTTGTCCAAGCTGAGTTAACGATCTCATTTTAAATATACCCTACACATGTTCACTAATCAGAAGTGTAATTGGAGGTCAAAGGATGGTGAGTTCTTTGTAACTAAGCTGGTTGGACAAGGCTCCATGAAAGAGGCAGTTTTTGAACCAGGTCTTAGCCAGATGTCTAAAATGGTAAGTGGCAATATATTAGAACAATATGCTATAGATAAGGCACCTTGCAGGAATTAGGACACTTCAGTATCCTGTAGAGAGGAGAACATGAAAGGAAGCAAAAGACTCATTATAGAAAAGTAAAAGACTTATGTATAAGCTTTAACACAGGATGCCAATTCGAGGACTCTTCAGAGAAAAAACAAAATGCACCCACTGCATTAGTGTGAAGCCAATCTTCAAATGCTAAATAAATAGTTTCTATTACTAATAATTGGTCCTGATAATTGTTCTTTTAGATAATATAGTTAACAATTACCTAGGCAAGACCAAAATCACGTGTGTTTTCTACAGTAAATGCTTTATTCTAATTGTGAGAACAGTCTCTTTTCCCCCCATAAAATTGTCAACAGCTCATATGTATGTAATATAAACCACCAAAGATCAGAGCATGAATCTCTCTCTAATCTTTACTCATAGACCTATATTGATAAAGAACCTGTGCACAATTTGTTTCTCCTACATTAACAGACCACTGATCTAGAAGTGTTAAGTACAGAGATATAGAAACCACTTTCATTGGTTTCTATGGAAACTGTCTACTATCCTGCAGATAGTCAGGGCTTTTTTTTTCTTTTTATATATATATAGAGAGAGACAGACAAACACACACACACACATACATATATATGTATATCAATTTATCTAATTCTCTTTAGTGGCAAGAATTATTTCTTTTTCTTCATAACACATCAAAATCAAACATTCTAGGTGGGAAATATGTCTTCAATAAATATTGTATGTGAAATATGACCTCAAAAACTCAATGTTTAATCTTCTGTCCATAGAGTACTAAGAAGCTTCAGATTTCTGGAGCTGGAAAACTAGATTGGAAAGGCTCAGGTGTTAGGCTGAGTATATCTAAATGACAGAGTCGACTATCCAATAATCTCTTGGTACCTAGAATACAAAGGTCCAATATAAGGAGGAGGTAAGTCTTAAGCAAACAGGAGGCTTCCCCTTAAGACATGTGGAATATTTTTAATCTTGGAAGGTACCAAAACTAAGCTCAGAAGCCTCCAAAGAGAAGAATGGAATGACATATATATTTTCTGTGGAACAGCCAGAGATTTGTTAGGCTCTTAATAAAAAGCCTAAGAGAACCGTGACCAAGGAACTGACTTAAACCAGGAAAGGTTGAGATTTAATAAGGCTGAAGCACAGCTTTGACCAAAATCAACCTCTGAAAGGATTGGTGTAGTAAGTCTTTCACCCTATTTGCCTAATATAAAAAAGGGGAAATTTGGTGGAAGATATCATCTGGAGGTACCTTTCATTGACCTTTGTAGGCAGTGTTCAGCATAGAATTAAATATTACTGGACATACAAAGAAGCAGGAATACATGAACAAAAATCAATAGAAAAAATAGACAACAGGATAAGACATACAGATGATCTCAGCATTGGAGTAAGCAGACAAGGTCTTAACATAACTATGAATGTTCTGAAGATGAAAATAGTGGAGATGACATACACAAGAGTTTCAACAGAAACTTGGGACCAAATATCCATTATAGAATAAAAAAAATAATTTTCAAATTTAAGAAAAACACATTAAATAGATGCAGAAAATGACAGAAAAATCTACAGATGGGATAAGTTAAAATATGAAAGTAAGAAGATAGGCTTACATGGAATGATATCAATACTAATATTAAATCTAAATTGAATAAAAACTCCAATTAGCAGACAAAGATTATCAGAATGAATAAAGAGAAACCCAGCTATTTACAGGAGAAACACATTAAATTTAAAGACATGGATAATTTGAAAGAAGAAGATGAAAATAATACACCACACTTATCTACCAAAAGTAGCTTAGTATAGCTATATTAAAATTGGACAACTCTATTTTAGCAAAGAATCATATCACTAAAAATAAAGAGAGATAGCTTAATGATAAAATGGTCAATTCACAAGGAAGATATAAAAATCATAAATTTACATGTGTCTAATAACACTTTAAATTATATAAAGCAAAAGTTTAAAAAATAAAAGGAGATATCAAATTATCAAATCAACAAAATAGGTTCTCAACAAGAAAAATTTTATAGAAGATTTTTTGGATAATTGATAATTTTGGAATATAAAGTAGTTTAATTCAGGGTCTACCACTTGCTTTGTAAAGTTGTGCAGTAACACAGCCACACTAATCAGTTGATGCACTGGCTATGGCTGCTTTTGTGCTAGTAAAGTACAGTTGAGTAATTGTGACAGAGATCATAGGCCAACAAATTCTAAAATATTTACTCTCTGGACGTCTGCCAAAAAGTTTGCTGACTCATAGTAGGTTGTTGTTTCTCGGCAATGTTTAAAGTCCTGAATTTGAGAATTGTAAGATGCTTCTATAACAGAATATTGTTGTCTTTGTTTTTTTAATACATATTTAATTATTTAGCATGAAGGAATACTATGTACTCAAAGTACTGTCACATAGTTCAGGAAAAGTAATTTTTATTTACATATGGAAAGATTGTTGAGAAAATTGAGAGGGTAGGAATCCACAGCACGTGTGAATGACGTGATACGTTTCTAAGTAGGAATGATTATTTGCTGAACAAGAAAAATTAGGTACTCTGATCTACTGAATTCTCTTAAATAGGGCTTGTATTAATAGTAATATGAGAAAGTTATCACGGAGGAAAGTGCATGAAGAGTTTCAGAAAAGTAAAAAAGGTTAAAATTAATTGATCAGACTGGGAAAGAAGGATTTTTTTGAAGATACTTAGTAGGATTGCTAGGTAACATTGAGTGTCTACTTGAGTTTGGTAATTATGATCAGCCTCCTTGTTTGTATGATTATTTTTAGCAATTCTCAGTTATGTAAAATAGCTAAGAAGTATGACCCAAGCATCATTCAGTGATTATTTGGTGTTTTATCAACAAAAAGAAGGAGCAAGCAGGTTGAAAGTATTTGAAAGAGAGTGATTATGATGATTAACTAGGAAAATGGAGATTGAAAATGAAGTATAGTCAGAAGGGATAATAGATGGAGAGAAAAGGGTGATTAAAGGATTGGAGAGTTTGATAAAATAAAACAAAATATTGCAGTAGGGGCACTTGAGCAAGTGAGATGGACGTACAGGTGGCTGGAAGCAGAGTATGGGAGGTTTCAGTTTGTGATTTTCTAATATCAGTATGTGACCATACGAGCGGGTGGCTGAGGAAGAGTTGACAAAAGGTAATTTTAAGTGGGGAGGTAAAATAAATGAGACACCAGGTGTTCAAAACACCAAGAATAGGAGTGTAGAGGAAGAGAGTGAGTTGGTTTACAGAACATTCATATGTGTGTGTTTGTACATAGGAAGCACAGTGGGAATGATGAAGAGACAGTTAATGCCATAAGTGAGGGCAGAAAGAGGATGGAATAAATTGATGATGAAATTCTTAATAGTATAGGGATTTTTAGGAGACGAGGAAATGACCACATGGATATGAAACAAAGATATATAACATACCTTCTGACTCTGAGATACAAAGGTATTTGAGAATTAATAGCCTTTAGAGAAGAAAACAGGGGGATCAATATTTTAAGGGATATCTGAATTCAGTTAAAGCAAAGGAGGAAACAATATTCTGAATAATATTTAGGGCATATGGGAGTTTTCTTTGATTCTTCGCACGGTAGGTTTGCAATCAACGTTATTGAATTCCTTGTTTTGATAATAGGTAAGAAACAGAAGACTAAGTTTACTCCTTTTAACTAGAGCCATATGGCTTGATGATTGGTTGGATATAGACTAAGCTGAATAAATCTACTAAGATCAATGTTTGTACAAGGACACTGACATGCACCAAAATACAGAAAAATGTGGAGAAAAAAATGAGAATAATTATGGTTTGAGGCACATTGAATTTGAGATGCAAAAAGACAGAATGATATGGTTCAGGGATAACCTTATGTCTCAAGACTCCCAGATAAAATACACTTTTTTTTTTTTTGGTAACTGTATTTATTTTTATTACAATAAGGTGTCAATCATATCACAGTTTTGGATTGACCCCAAGATTCCTTGTTGCTTTCTCAGATTATATATTTTAAATTCAAAAACAGTGCCTTTTTATATATATTATTATTAAGAGAGTTTGACATGGTCATCTTATTTCTATTTACCTAGTGTGTATGTTTTTAGTTTAGATTTTATGGATCACTAGATGGTTTATAGAATTGAGGCATATTCAATCTGATTTTTTGGATAGTGCAGTGATATTTTTCCTCTGATTCTCAAAAGTTTGTAATATAAAAAAGTTAAGAATCACTACCTTAGTGAATAAAGTATTGCATAAAATTAGAAGTAACATATAGAAAACCGAAGATGAGATTATGGAGCTAATAGTGATAGTTTACACACTAGACATTTTAAAAATATTCATAGAACACCTTGACACACTACCTGGCACATAAGTAATCATAAAATAACTTATTATTAATGTTATATCAACTTACTATTTCATTTAATTATAATAACTAAGAGGTATATATGTTTATGCCAGTGATATGAAGCAGAAACTAAGTTTCATGTTGTCTACTTTAAATTACTATCTTGAGTTCATCCATTTTATAAAACAAAAGAGGTAGAACTCCATCCCAATAATGTAACTGCAAAATGTTTCGTTCCATTATATTAGGGCAAATTATCTAAGGTTTAAAATGTATAGTTGTGATGAAATATACACAATAGCAGAGAAAAACTTATTGTCTGATCTGGAATAACCTCATTTGAGGAGGGATATAGTTATCAAACTGTAAGAACCACTTTTATTTTCCAGGTTGTTTGATGTCCTTATCTTTCCTTATGTAGTTTCTTCGTCTCTCTTGTTCCCAATATTTCCTCAATATATATGATAACAAGCCAATAAGACCATTTTGATACAAGCTCAGTAAAAAAACCAAAACCTATAGTTTAAGCGCACGGAAGAAAGGGTCAAACTAACAGCAGCAAAAGTCTAAGAACATAATTTCCTTGTTTGAAAGATGTTCAGAGACAATTTTACAAAATTTGTCTTTCCAACTACAAGGGAACCAAAAATAATAATAATCATTAATAGTTTCATCCCTTAATATTTAAGAAGACAATGTATAATATCTAAGTGACATTAAGATATCATTAGAGATTTCAGATTTAAGGGCTTAGGAACAATAGTGCTGAAAGTAGTCAAATATCTTCTCAGAGTCATATTTTATATGGATATAATATTAATTATAAAATTGCATTTTGTCCAGTCCTGTAAAAAATTTAGTGACAGCAATATTTCTTCCTTTTAAAGAGAAGAGTTTAGGAGTATTAGATAAATGAATAAAAAACTACCTTGAGGTTATAGAAATGTTTAATCATCTTGATTCTCTCTCACTCTGGTGTAATATATATTAGATTAACCAGATTTATATTCCTATCTATTTTTGAAAGTGTGAAATTGTTAATATAATGTTTTTCTCCTCTTGTCATGCCAGAACACACAGGCCATTTGTATTTGTAAAGATTCAAAATAGAACATCCTAGTTATCATCCATACTGTTATATCATTATAACTGACAATGATGGAAAGTTGTGTGTATAGTCATCTGCCTATACCTGTAAAAGTAGATTAGATTATTTTGCCTCCTAATTCAGATTTAATCCTATTTGAATAAAATCCCCAGTCATATGGCTCAGAAGTCTTACATTTGACTTCTACCATTCAAAAAGATGGTGACAAAATGAAAAGGAGTTGAACAAAGCTCTAAAGCTAATTAACTTTTCTACTTAGACCTGTCTCATTTAGACCAAGATCAAGACATTAGTCAACATACCAAGTTAAAGAACGAGTTTTCACAGGGGGCCAACTGAACTTTATTTTCTCTAAGAATAAATTAGAACAACAATGAGTATGATGCATGAGGATTCAGATTAGAAATCAGAGTATTTTCTGAAATTTCAGAGTTATTAAATATCAGAATAATTGCTACTGAGGCTGTGAATCTACTCGTACTTTGTAGATGCTAGGACTGGCTTCCATCTACTGTCTATTTGGGATAATATACATGGCTTTAACCTGACAAAAGCTGTGCAGTGAAGGTTGCTATATTCAACGTTGTGATATGTTAACATATGGTATAGTTACAGATTTTTCATGCATCTATGCCTTTTTGTTGTTAATGAAGTAGATTCAAAATTTATTTTTATTGTGAAGAGATTAGAGAGATTTGTGGATTCATCTAATCCAGCGTCCTGAGACTCTATGCTTATTCTCTTTATTATAGAATTAGTTAAAAAGAAAGGGTAATGCAGGAGGAAAAAGGTAGTTTCCTCTAAGTAGTTCAAAATTAGCATGCGCATTGTCGAGGTAAACTGTAAATCAGGATGTTTTTGCTTTTGAGTACCTGGCTACCTATAGTTGTGGTGCTTAAAAAAAAAAAGCATCATATAGGTGAGTTCCAAATCACTTTATATTTTGTACAATTTATAAATGTTATGTTTTAGGAATATTCTTTATCTAATTTCTCAAAGAAAACCAACCAAAGGTGAACTTACTGCTTCTCGCCCTTTCTCCTGCTTCCCGTGGATTTATTGCACTACTTAATAAAGTGTTAGCACATAAGCTTTTACCTCAGGCTCTGATTTCTATGGTATTAAACCTAAGATGGTAATTAAGATTAAATTATATAGCAGGAACAGAAGTGGAGCAATATCTTCCTATTATTTCATTTTGCAGAGACATTTTCCCCATTAAATGCCTAGACTGGGAACCAGGGCCATTTCTTTAACACATCAATTTATCAGGAAAGATACATGATCTTCTAGGCATTTATGATAGCAATTACCATGCTTTTTGTGGGCTGACCATTTAAAACTACCTTGAGGATCATTAAAGACGTGTCTCAGGGGTTTTGTGCATATTTTGAGCACATTACAAACACAAAGACCCATGTAGAGGTAGATCACAGAAGAACACTAACTTCTTTTTATGATGTCTTAATGTTGTGCTGCTATTGTTAGTAACCTAAATATTTGGCATGGTATTTAGAAGTATATTCAGTTATATACCAAGAAGATTATATCAAATGGATGCCTATCTCATTGGCACAATATGTGCAGCTTGGAAAATAGCAATATAGACAATATAGAAAACTCTGAGATCTGTTATCATATTTTATAATCTTTCATCCTCTTTTAAGACTTTTTTCAAGTTGACATGAGTTGCATAGTAACTATGAGTAGTTGGTCAGGGGAATCTTACATACCTGAGATCTAACTTCCTAGTTTCTCTGCGTACTTTTATCATTGATGTCACATTGCTTGCTGTAGTTTGACAAAAATACTTGGAGAGCTGAATAAAAGAGAAGGAGATCATGTGGATGTTCTAATATGACAGTGACTATTACACAGTTTTAAAATAAATGGAACTGATAAATGTTAAATAATTTACTCACTTGATTCTTCCACTGCATGCCCCCTGTTTGTGTTCCACTTACTGTGCTTGTGTAGGGACTGAGGGAAAGCTTCCCTCTGCCCTCTCTGAAGATTCACTGAAATGACTGACAGTAGACAGGTTAATACGAGAAAAAGGCATATGAGTTTATTTACGAACACATGGACAAAGGAGTTATGCAAATAGGAGACCCACAGAAGAGCCAGATGGCTGAAGCTTAAATACCCTTTTCATAGGGCACAGGGAAGTGGGAGGGGGGTCTAGGCAATTTTAGAAGCATAGTAATTAATTTTTAAGGGGAGTGAATGGGTCTGGAATACCAGACAATGGTTTAGAAATAATTCCCTTTGGAAACTGAATAGGACTGACAAGTTATAGAAAGGTGAAGGGCAGAACTGCACTGCGAACAAAGGTTGTCAAATGTGGATAAAGGCTCTTAGGTAACTTCTCTGAGCGGCCCTCAGAAGAATAGATAAAAAGTCTGTCTGGGAATAGTGATGACTTTTAGCCTATTCTCTTCTCTGGTGGTTAATCTTTCCTGGTTATTTGATAAAATTCCTAGGGAAGGGGTCTTAAGACAATTACAATTTTTTTGGAAAGAAACTAACTTCCTCAGATAAGGAAATTCCAGAGAAAGTCCCTCGCTGTGCTTGGCAGGTGAAGAAACAAGAAAAGATTAGAAAATTAGGCAGCTTCTAAGGCCTTCTAATTTCTTTCAATTCGAAGTGCTCAGAGTGACAGAGCACCATACTAGGGGTTATCATTCTCTGTGCCCTAATACTTGAAATGCTTTTTTTCCTACTATAGGCATACTATCAATTTAGTGACTTTTAATTCATTGACTTTGCAATCATTCATTTATTGATTATGATAAGGAGACTACCTTTTAGTCTAGTTGAAAAGACAGATATGTAAACAAATAATATAGAATGCTATATGTATGTATCCATACATCATATATGTATGTATATATACACACACACACACACACACACAATATGGCTAGATACTTTCTGGACAGACCTCCTATGTATTATCAGCATTACTGGTCTAGATTTAGCAGAAATGAGGAAGTAACTATTTCTGAGTGGAGGTATAATGTCATTTGAGCTAGTATTTGAAGTTCACCGGATAAATATGAAAGAAAGATAGTCCATGCAAAGGAAACAGGTTTGTAAAAATTGGAAATTATGAAAGAACAGGACCTAATTAGCAATCTATTTACAGTTTAACATTGTTGAACTTTAAGAGGATAAAACTGCAGAAAGATAGAAGTCAGTGATGAGCAAGCTAGGCGGATGTCACATTGAAAAAGTTGGTTGTGTTGTTCTGGGAAATTTGGACTCTATTCCATATGTGAGAGTAAACCAGAAATAGTTAAACAGAACCAGAGTGGTGAAGTAGAATAAAATTATCAAGTTTGAATTTTTAGGATAACCTTGGAAACAGTATAAATACTGATAAGAAAGTGAAGAAAATATGATAAGGAAATAATTTGGACAGTTTTAGAACAATCCAAGTGAGTTAAGTCAGTGGATACAGAAAAGGTGTGGACAGGACAAAGAGTCAAGTGACAGAAAAGATGTAGAATTATTAATATTTGAAGAAATATATGTTGTTGAACTCATTGAGAGAAGTAAATCAAGAACCATTTATATTTTCCTTTTGCAGAACACATGGCACAGGATATAAATTAACAATTCACTTCAATCGTACAAAAAAAAAAAACCCAGTTATTGAATAGCTGCTCTGTTTCAATCACTGTGCTAAGCACTGGGAATGAAAAAATAAATGCTACAAGATTCTTAAGAAGCTGTTACAAGATGATTAAATGGAATTGTTTTAATCACAATTTCGGTTGAGGCTCAAGTAAATGCATTCAAAAGTAAGATGTGAAACTATCATGCAGGACTTGCAAAAGAGGCATCAGAAAATAATTTGTACTATTCCTAATGCCCACCTAGACTAAGGATACACAGGTACAGGATTTTTAGGGAATTTTTAGAGAGCTTTTCACATATGTGTGCTCGGCTGCCCCTCGAGTGAGAAGTAGGTCCACCTCTAGCATAGGCAGTAAAGCATCAAGGATTCCAACTGGAGGATGTGAAATATTTCTCCTAGGGCTTGGGAGACATAGTGAACCAGTAGTTGACTCAGTCTGACAAAATTAAAAGATGAAAGTTTGACAGATTGTGATGCTTTTTACTCCTGAAGTTTAGCAGACTAAGCATGTTAAGTGTTTTCCCTGAATCTGTCTTCCATCTAAGTGAGTTGTCATTAGGGGTAAAGTAAGCCCTACAGGGGTATACTGTGGGAGTCCCAGGGATACAGAAGCAGTCTTCAACCACCAGCAGCAACAGAAGCATTCCATAGCACAAAGGACCATGCAGGGGAGGGATCCCCAGCAGTTGGGAGGTGTCTCCAATAAATGAAGAGAATAACCGTTCCAGGAAAGAGAAAAGAGAGTTGTGTCTAAGCACCTGCCCTGGGCTTAGAGTGCTAACTCCATCTCTAGGCAGCACTAGTGAAGTGAGCATGTCCCCTTTCCTTTTATGTCTCCCCCAAACTCCCGCAGATCTGATACTGAGGGGAAGGAAAAAGGAGGAGTAGAAATGCTGAGTGGTCCAAGAGAGAAAAGTAATAAGCCTCCCCGGTGAGTTTTCAGGCAGATAATGTCAGCCCGTCTCAGCTGAGGGAAAGGAGGGAAGGTTTGAAGATTTTGAACGGTCCATTAGATTAAGTATATTAATTATCACAAAAAGAACTTTTCATTTTCTGAAAATATCCAGAAAACTCAGTAGGCTTTGACTATATTTTATCCAAAGGGACAGGGAAGAAGTCATCCTACTGAGTGGGTTAGAATAGGCAATGGAGGAACTCCAATTTGAAATCTAATTTTACCTTATGGGTTTACATTTGGTTTCCATGCTGATTAGAAAGCTTGCAGTTTAGAAATGTTTGAATATTTGACCTTGGTGGGTGAACTGAAATTTGACTAAGAGTCAGGAAACCTAGCTTTTAGCTCTGACTTGTATAACTGTGGGCAAATGGTATCACACTCTGTGTTCTCTGGGTTTGCATGTGTACATACAGAGTTAAACTCACTGATCTCATTGTTGTCTGATTTTGAATTCTGAAATTCTAAGTGTCAGATGAATAATATTTCTTTGGTACACTTCACTTTTTAAAAAGATGTTAAGGAATGAGCAAACCCGAGACAGGGATGTGAATGTGCCAAAAGCCTAGGGAGCAAATGAGTTTAGGGCCACAAATTTTACTTTATACAATGCTCAGATTATCATCATCATTATTATTATTATAAGAGCTGTATTACAGTTTTAATAATAGTCTGTCCTATATAAATGCCTGAGAAGCATAATACAAAACTATAAGCAGTGAATTTTTGTGGAAAAAAATGTACAAAGAAAGGGCATATTTGAGGTTGTCTCAATAAATGTTTAGGAAGCCTCCAAATGAACACTATTTGGAACTCTACTAGGAGTACATTTTGAAGGAGATTGTCACATATAGTAACGTGTTTAGGAAACTAAGAGAAGTTTATATTAAATCCTGGTAACACTAGAAAAAACAAACAACAGGTCGTTAGTGTACAGAGGTTTTCATTCTTTATAACCCAAACCTGTGCTCTGAAATCAGGTGCTATTTGGCCTTCTCAAATGTTTCTAGTTAAAGTTCATCCAAGTTTGAAACCAACAGCTTTTACATAGCTTAGTAGGATGAAATATTTATAAAAACCAACTATCTACTTAATTTCTACAGAATTAATGATAAATCTTAAGAATGCTAAAAGATTGCCAGGTATTGAATTCAATTGAAGTTTCTAACGAATTCCTCAATCAAGATGAAAATATGCCTTCCATTACTTTCAATAGCTCATTTTTTCTGTCAAATATTTGTAATAAGATTTACTTTAGTACAACAACAATAGCATAAGAAATTGCTCAAAACTCTATTGTAGCATATACAAATGAAACCTCAAGAAAACAAGCAAATACTAAAATATTAGAATATATTTAGGAGAGAATTTTCAATGAGAAAGATACCCTGAAGAATTTTACTCTGAAGCCTGTTTCAAACAAATACCATCAGGAGGAAAGAAGGCCATCTGTCTGAGTGTTTGCTTGTTAGAAATTTGCAGATATGTTTGCTAAAAATAATTCCATTTTTCTTGTAAAACAACAAAAACAATTTTAACTTCTTTCGGTTTTCTAAGATACTAGGGTGGCAAAGTCCCTGTTTTTGAGCTGAGATAAGATATAAAATAAAATGCTTGTTATGCAGCTCTTGAGAGGCTATTAAATGCTCATTAGATTTTATACTTAGTATTCAGGCTGCATTTGATATGTTTGTGTTTCTTTTCTTTGTTAAGGATGAGTACTCAAAGAGTTTACTCCACACAACATGGTAGTTAGTTTTAATGTATGTTATCCCATATTTTTGCATTTTCTTGGTTAAAGATTCAAGATAGAATATGCAAAAATTCTCAATTGTTCAACATAAGAATTGGGGGTAGTATAGTAGTGTAGTTAGACATTTTGATTGATAATAATAAAAATCCAAATCTAAATATTGTTACAAAGATGGGGGAAACTCACAAGGAGATTGGATGAGCACTTCTTTCTTTGCATGTCCTGTAGAGTGTGAGGACTTGAGTTGGCTGCCCAGCTTAGGAGAAATGTGTGGCATATGAGTCATTTCAGAAGGATATTGAGAACGTTGTTCTCGTTTCAAAACCACAGACACTTCACTGGAATATAAAGGAAGGAAATATTCAGTCATTTTCAAACAGCAGTAAAGTTTATTGTAATTAAAATAGCAGCACTAAGCCTAGGACTGTGCTATAAAGAAAATATTTACTAATACAGAAGAGAAATCATTTTCTATTATTTAATTTTAATTATCATTAAATCTTTTAATAAATAATTTTCTAACTATTTAAAGGCCTGAATGATTTATTGTTATTGAGGAAAAGCTCTTCATGATGAGACTTAGGTGATCAAAATATCTCACAAACAAAATTATGAAATTTTATAGCACTTTTTTACTTTAAACTTCATTCATTTATAATTTGACATTCATGATGATATATTTGAGTTAATGTAGAGATGGAAAAATAGTTTGTCTTCATCTCCTCTACCTAAGAACTAATCCAAGTGATTTCTGAAATAAAAATTTTCACATGGGACCCTAGGTTACATGTACAGGTCAAGATATGACTATTCAAATGTAAAAGTTGATTTCTACCATAGTTATTTATTTTTTTTCCTGACACAGGTCAAAGCTGAAGCTGAGGTTATAACAAGCTGTTCACCAATATTATGGATTCAGATTAATATTCTCAGGTAGATTTAGAGTCCTTCCCTAGTATCTCAGAAACAGCCAGTGGCTTAAAATTAGTATGAATATAATTTATTCCCCAAACCAGGACATGTTTAAGTTTGAAAGGGGGGTGCCATATAGTAGTGTGCAAGAGCCCACTCCTGGGTGCTTGCAAGAAATGATTGTGTGTATCGACTCACAACTCCAAGTTCAGTGGCGTCATGTTGGTAATTTCAAATCAGCCAAGGTAGGATGGATTGCACCACAGAAATTTGTAGCATTTCTTTATTCCTGGAGAGCCAGCTAAACTTTTACCAGAACACTGGTGGTTATGCAGGACAATACTGCAAACTGGGACTGTCTCAGACAAATGGTGACACATGATCACCCTACTTAAAGTTGAATTTATATAGCCCAGCTATCAACACTTCATTTAAGGCATTGGTAAGGGAATAAAAGCGCAATGCGCGAAAAGTTCTCTGATGGCCCATGGGGATTGTATCAATACCACACTTATGAAAAATTAAAATGGAAAAGTTTAACTTTGGTTTTTCAAGGCAAGATTCATAAAGGAGAGATGCAAAACTGGGATGGAGGCTTATAGCAATAGTTGTTCAGTTGTATCTTGAAAGTACAAATGCTTTAAAGCAGATGTAGACCAGGATCCTGACTTGGACAGCTGAGGTTCTAGGAAGGAACGAGGAGATAGCGTGCTTGCAGAGCAAGGCAGAATATCTAAACTCTAGCTAAGCAGGCTGATCTGTCTGTTTTATCCTCAGCAGAAAACCAGGCTGAATCTCAGTATATATACTGGACAAAGAAATAGGAAGTTAGAGGAAAAGCAGCATTATAAAAGGGACATGAGTCTCAGGTTTGCTCCAAGACTTAAGTCAAAACTATTACTCCAGAACCCACCTCCAGTGAACCAGTATTTCTAAATATCTTGGGTTGGTCAAATGAGGCATCTTGTTCAAAACATTTTTTTTTCTGACCTTGCTGGATATGAAAGTATCTACATGTCTTCATGGAGAGAACTTTACTATTATATATTAAAGTTCACATTTACCAATTCACATGAATCAATCAAAAACAAATGAAATTATTCTTCTCTAAAAGTTTTCAGACTGGAATATAGATAATCTTAGAAAAATGTGAAGAAATTTCTAAAGAACTTGATTCACAGATCATTTTAAGATTTCAATTATTAGATAGTCAACTGCCATATATGATTTTTCATGAACCTGCCTTATAAAGCCTATGTTCACATTTTTCCCATTTTATGGAAGAAAACTATAGTCTTCATACAACCCAATCTTAGCTGATATAATGCCCAGAGATATTAAAATCTCTTCAGACAGTCAGCAAAGAGATAATTTGAAATATTATTTTAGGTAATATTTTTAATTTATGAATCAAAACACCTTAAACCCATTTGGCTTCATGTCTTCTGTCATACTTATTTTTGTTGAGTTTGAAGCTTGGCCCATTTTGTGACGTTCCAGATTCAGAAAATTAGAAGCAATATAGGTTAGTTTTAAAATATAACTGGAATATTTTTCAGGACTATCACATTTCTCAAAATACATTGAAAAAAATTTCATACATTAAAATTTGTATGTGATATCACTCAGATTTAATCTTTCAGTAAGAAAATTAAAGACGTTCATGAAATCATGTCATTGAATATTTATTCCATTTACAGCTATTCCTTATCTTATTTCAACTTATACAATGTTTAAAATTTTTCTACCCTTATTAACAAAAAAGACTTATTAAATTATAATTAAATATTTAAATGACGACTAAACATATACAAAAATGCACATTGTTTCTTAAAATTATTTAAGAGATAGCCAAGGAAAAACATTTGAAGACTATTCATCCAATCAAACCTTGGCTCACTCCATGGCAGTGTCTCCAGTCAGATGACTTCCTCTTCATGTCTCATCTGTACACTCACGGGATGGGGAAGTTGACAGCATCATGTCATAGCACCTTGTCCTGAGAATTTTTGACTTAAAGAGCTCTCTGCAGTATGATCAAAAATTTCTCTGTCAGAGAGATCAGCTCCCCAAAGGCAATGTGGGTTAAAGAGATCATCTAAAAGTTGAAAACTGAATGTGCGGTTGTGCTACAGAGTGATAGCACATAATCACCTTGTGAGCTATGCAAATATACAGTAGCTCAGGATTGTCTTCTGAGATCTGCATATATTTCTGATGTAATGCCTAATTTAGAAATAATCGAAAATTTCATGAAGATAAGTAAACCTATATGATTCTATTTCTGGAAATTTTTCCTAAAGAATTAGAGATTTACACAATGATTAGAGCACAAAAATGTTTATATTAGCATTACTTTTATTAGCAAAAAGTAGAAATTCCTTAATATCTAACGGCAGTAGAATTATTGAATAAATTAACCTACTGTCAAAAAATTATTTGAGCCATTAAAATCAAAGTCCCAAATAATATTGAACTGTAAAAATGCTTAAAATATAATGCTATGGGAAAACCTTAAACTTATCTCTGATACAGATCAATTCCATCTTTATGAAAAGAAATTACAAAATCATAGAAAAGATACAAGCATGAAGTGCTTATGTGTTTAATGTTATTATTACTGTTTTAAATACCCTTTCCTATTTTACTGTTTTCAGTTTTCTATTTACAGTATATAAATTCTGCAAACCTGTAATTGCACTTAAGATATATATTTAATAATGTGAAATAAACATATTATATTTGAATTAATTATACAAATTCTGCCCGTTAAGTTATAGTCAAGATGTTGCATTCTGATACATTACCTAATATACTTCAGGCACTCAAATGAGCATGTTTTAATGTTCAAGACTATTTAATTATGTAACTACTTTTTAACAGATTAGTAATATAAAAGTAACAAATGCAAATGTATATATTATTTCAACTTAATAATCTTTGTTTTTACACTTATCTCATGTTCTGATAACACGTATATGCAACCATAAAGAAAAATGGATTTATTTTGTTATGATAATTGAGAAGCAAGCCAATGATAAAAATTTATGGGTTCTGCAAATATAGTATAACCAATACTTATTAAAATTCTATCCCCTAACTTTGAATCTTATGCAAAAATGCTCTGTGAAAAACTACCTGTGAGTTGTTAGTGAGCATAATGACTATCTACTGGGTTGTAGCAAATATAACAATTATTATCTATCTGAATTCCAACTAGATTTTAACTTGAAATCTGGAAAGTCACATGCAAAAATGGTGCGTAGCAAAGTTAAAGGCAGTGCAGATATATATATATGTGTGTGTATATGTGAGATTTTTATATGTGTTGTATGCCATTCGATGTATTGTACTTTCATTGTTTCTATTTACGTCATTATATTTTATCACTAAAAACTTTCAAAGATTATAATAGATATTATCACTGAAACTTTATCACTGCAGAAATATAAACAATAAATATAATTTCCCAAAACTTTCAAGTAAAAGGAAATTTGGCTATAACACTATTTCACATAAATACGTAAGTGCACATATGAAAGTAAAACTCAATGGAAATCAAGCAGGTGGGAGGGGGGTGAAGAGGGGATGGGAAAATTCACACCTAACAGGTACAGTGCACACTATCTGGGTGGAGGGCACGCCTATAACTCTGACTCCAACTGTACAAAAGCAAATTATGTAACCAAAACGTGTGTACCCCTGTAATATTCTGAAAAAAAATAGGTAAGTGCATACATGCTAATTTTTTGAAATGCTACAGTTGGCCAATTTTGAATAGACTAAATTTGATTTTACTTAGCAACAGATGTAAGAAAAATGAAGAAAAAAACTAAATGTGAAAATAGAATGGCTTTTTCATATCATAGGAGTGTATCCTTCTGCACAGAGAATATGATATAACACAAAATAAATAGGTAAAGAAAAGCTTTGAAAGATTGTTAAATATATGCAACAATTAAAATGGAAACATTTTAGACCAGTGAGCCCAACCTTCTCACTCTACAGATAAGTGCACTGAGGGATTTTACAAATGCACCATCTTCAGAATCTCGTTGGTCCTCATCAGTCATCACAAACTCCTCAAAACATCAGGCCTAAAACAGTGACAACAAAAATCTGTTGTAGCAGTGAACGTAAATGAAATTAACTATATTATGCATTGCAGCATCATAAAACTAGCTAGGTGATACCAGTAACAGACAAGCAGTAAGCAATAAACAATAAAAATGCTTTCTGTAGCCTCAACTGTATATGACATCATCTATTTCCAGTTCATAGTCTACTTCTATCAAACTCTCATAGCAAACCACATCCTACAATGCACACCGGTGGCATTAGTACAGTGATTGGATGAATAAATTTAAATGATAACACTGCTCATGTTTTAATGTGCTTTTTCCATGAGATTATTGCTCATTGATCTTATATTCATTTTGAGGTCTTTTATCATCTTATGATATGTTTGTTCCATATTGGGACTGTCACATGATCTACACATATACCCCAGTATGCACACTGTTGAGGGTATTGCTTAATCCATAATGTACTAAAACAAGACCCAAACGTAATAGTTTTTACCTAGAAAGTGGGAAAAGGTAAATGTACCATTGTCTACCATGCTCGTTATATTCCAAATTAAATAAGAGAACAAAAATATTATGACAAAGCAGAATATGGTTGAACATACCATGACACGCTTCATAAGCCTTTAAGCTTTAAGAATTCACTTAAATTCCATTTTTTCCGAGTTCATTCAGAAATGTCAATTTAGTCAGTCAGAGAAAGAATCTCTAGCTCTTCATACTCTTGTAGTAGCTCCCCTCCTCCACCTTGTGGCTGTGACGACATTGATCCCGGTGCTCTCTTTGTGATTACCAGTCCATGTCGGAACTGTGTTTCTGAGGTTTGCTCGTAGTTCACTTCATTTTTACTTCATCTACCGAAGCATCACGAATTTTGTTCTCAGTTGCTTTGATCATAGACAACTTGAAGCGTTCCAGTGACTCTTTATCTTTGGTTAGGATAAGATCCAAGCTCCTTAGAATGGTCCATCAGATCTCTAATTTCTACATCTTCACTACATTTCCATGCCACAAACTTCTCTGTAATTTGTTGTATGGAACTGAATTGATTTCAGTTCCCAATTTTGTTCTTTTCTTTCTGATTCCATTTAGTCTTTTCCTACGACTAGTTATGTTCTGCATTTCTTCTTGGGTCCCTCCCTACTACTGCCTAACTCCTACATAGTATTCTGCACGCTGTGCAAACATCATGTCTTGAAGAAAACCTTTTTTAACATGCCTGTTTATATTAGATAAGTCACCTTGGTGCTTCTGTAGAACTGTATAAAACATATATCATCATATTGATCCTACTCTATTGCATTAGTGCCTCACCCACAAAAATATAAGATTCTGAATAATAAGGAACATGCCTGTTATATTTATATTGCTATACTCCCTGCCTCATGGTAATGGATAATTAAATTTTGGTTCAATTTATATAAACTGGTAGTTCCAGACTCTGAAGGAACTGTAGAACCAACAAGCAGTAGGTAGTACTAGCCCTGGTCAGTAAATACATAACACCATTTGGTGTTTGGATTTCAGCTACTTCTAGAAAAGAACTTATTTTTAATCCTCTTTAGACAAGTAAATGAGGCAGGTCCTTGAATTTTATTAGTTAAATTTTAACTTTTTGAGTTCTGTAAATATGGTATTAATCCAATATTATTCACAAAATGTCAATACTGAAGATACAAAGACCTTAGTGAAGTGACCTGGGTTTTCAGAGTTGTGCTAGGTATTCAAGATTGGTACCCAAAAGGAACTAGATGAAGTAGCATGGGAGAGTGGTTTAAGTAGACATACAATGGTACAACTTAACTCCAGTAAACTCTTGCTGGCTATAATTCCCTTTCCAATTATGTTGAGAGCTGTCTTAAGAGCTCCACCTGGAATCAGACTTTTTGATACAGGCTAAATTTCTTAAAGTAGACAGTTTTGATAACTTTGGATAAGGAAGAAATGGTTGGGCTTACCTAATTCTTAGTGCTTCAAAATTGACATAAAAATAATTTTCTTGTCTTGGGGACATTGTCAGAGATAATACACAGACGTTTTGAAACACAAATCTTCAGAATGGCTTTTTAATTATTTTTAGTATTTTTTTATATTTTTAATTTTTAATTTATGACACATAATTGTATATATTTATGGGGTACAATGTGATGTTTTCATATGTGTTTAAATTGTGTCATTATTACATCAGGGTAATTAGCATCCATCACCTTAAACATTTATTATTTCTTTGTGATGAGAACATACAAAAACCTTTTTTCCAGCTATTTTGAAATATACAATATATTATTATTAACTAGTCATCCTGCTGTGACAAAGACCACCAGGACTTTTTCCTCATAACTGTTGCTTTGTACCTGTTGACCAACCTCTCACTATTTCCGCCTCCCTTAGGCCTTTTTTATTCTCTAGCGACTGCTATTCTACTCTCTACTTCCGTGAGAACTTTTTAGATTCCTCATATGAGTGAAACCATGGGGTATTTGTCTTTCTGTGCCTGGCTTATTTCACTGACATAGAGTTCCATCCATGTTGCTGGAGATGACAGGATTTAATTTTTTTATGGCTGCATAGTATTACATTGTGCATATACTACCTTTTCTTTAACCATTTATTCATTATGGGCATTTAGGTATGTGTAAGTGTTCCCTTTTCTCCACAAACTTGCCAACACTTTTGATTTTCTTTTATAGTAACCATTCTGACTGCAGTGAGATGATAACTTATTGTAGATTTTATTTTAATTTCCCTTGTAATTAGTGATACTGAGCATTTTTTTATATACCTATTGGCCACTTGTATGTCTTTGAGAAATTCAGGCATTTGTCCCATTTTGTAACTGAATTATTTGTTTTTTATTGTTGGTTTGAGTTCCTTATATATTTTTAATATTAGCCCTTTGATAGATGCATACTTTGCAAATATATTCTCCCATTCTCTAGGTTGTCTATTTGTTCTATGGATTGTTTCTTTTGCTGTGAAGAAGTGTTTTAGTTTGGTGTAATCCTGTTTGTGTATATTTGCTTTTATTGCCCATGCTTTTGAGGTTTTATCCAAAAATTTATTTTCTAGACCAATGCCATAGAGCTTTTTTCCCGCGTTTTCTTCTAGTTCTTTTGTCTGGTTGGTGAGGTCATGGTCCCCTAAATGTTCTTGATTTTGTGAGTATGCAGTGGCACCTGTACATGAAGGATTGGGTATTGATTCCAGTCTTTGCTGTTTGGCTTGTTTTTGTGCCTGTCCTTTTAGAGATTCTAAGCTGGTTGACTATGTTCTCTGAGGCCACAGTCACTACCACTGTATCATCACTAAATGATGCCTTCAGTCCAGGTTTTTCATGAGTCTGAAATTGGTGTGTTGTCACTGTTTCAGCACCAGAGGGAGCCCTGAGCTGAGGTTTGCCATGTGTCTCCTGTTGGTGTGTTGTTCTGGAGCAGAAGGCCTTAAGAGGCCTATCTGTCTAAGTCCGCCCGTTTCCCTGTGGGGCTGTGGTGGGTCCAGATGCTCCACCCATGGTAACCAATCTAGGGTCAAGCACTGCAGAGCTTTGCCCTGCTCTCCGTCTCAGTATGGAGGGTCTGATACTGGGCTCGAAAGCTACATCTTGTGTCTACTTCCTCTCCTTTCACCAAGAATACAATGTCTCTCTTCATGGTGTGCTGCCTGAGGTTGGGAGATGGATGAGGTGGCCATTCTTGTGCTCACCACTGCTGCTGTAACCCTTGGTCATACCTGAAGTCCATGGCCTCTGGGACCAGGCCGCCCCGGTGAGTGCCCCAGGCCCACACAGCTGTGGCCTGCCTGCCACTGATGTTCATTTGTGGCCCGAGGTAAGGTAGGGAGGACTGAAACATGAACCATCCTGCTGGGGCCTTGCGTTTCCATCTAGTGCTAGGCAGGTCCAGGTGCGCTGTCAGTAGGCCCTGGCATGGGGTCAGGGCTCATGGGGTTCTGCCCAGTACTGGTTTCATCCTGAGTTTCACTGTGGTGGGTCAGGCACTGTGCTCTACATCAAACTCCTGCACTCACTGTCCCGTCCCTTCCTTGGGTGGACTTTGTGTCTGTCTGACCCCTGCTGCTAGGAGCCGGGGCAGGGGTGGAGCAGGCAGTGTGCTTCTGTCCTTCCTACCCACTTCCATTCATCTGTTCTTATTTTTATACTAAAACCAGGTACTGTAAGTTCTCATCTGGTTTTCTTAGCTTTTGTGAAAATACTTTTGTGCATGGAGTTGCTCCAATTGTTGTCTCTGTGGGGAGATGATCACTGGCGAGTCTTTTTGGGCCATCTTGCTCTGCCCTTTCTTTCTGATTTTTGCACCTTTTCATAGACTGAAAAATACAATACAATGTCCTGTTTCTTTTTTTTCCCCCTCTCATAAACTGTAATACCTTTATTTCCATTTTACTATTGACTTAAGGAAAGTTTCAAAATGTTATTTTTTACTATGTAGTATTTAGGGACGTCTTACTTCCATTAAACATAAAATGAAAAAATGAAAACAAAAACGAATGCAAAAAACTTTCATGTTTAAGATGAATCAATTCCAAAAGGAATCTATCTTGTTATTGTTCAGGAAATGCATAATTTAAAATTTAAGAAAAGAGAAATTCATGTATGAAACACAAATGCAGATAAATGTTAGTGTAAAAGAAGGTAATAAGGGATTTCTCAATTTTGGTTTTGTTTACTTAGCTATTATGACCCAGTGAGTGTTTAAATAGGATTATACTTCTCACATTTTACTTTTTCTAATTCCAAAAGCCCTGTGTTGTTGTTTCTTCTTCTTTTTTTCTCTGAAGTATTATTTGAAACTTTTATTGACTTATATTTGCATCATTTTTTAAAATTCTGGTTTTATCCTATATAGCATGATATATCTTTGATGATGGTACATGATTTTTGTTTTCTTTATTCAAGGTTCTTGAAGTTTTAAAATTCGACTGCAATAAAAAGCAAAATACTAAATAAAATAGAATATTATAAGGATAATTATATGTCTTTTCAAAATTAAGTATAGAAATTAGAAGGAATGAATTTTTATAGAGGATATTTTGATAAGACTGGATGCCACTGTCTAATTACTCCTTTGCTTTACAATAGTATGACTACTTGTCAAATGTGGATATTAAATTTTAAATTAATTAAAATAAGATAAAATTTAAAAATTAGTTATTCATTCCTCATGCTCAATAAATCCCCATGGCTAGTACATAGTGCATTAGATAATGCAAACCTTTGCATTGTCACAGAAAGTTCCATTATACAGAACTGATCAGACAATGTACAGCAACTAAAACAGTTGGGAAGCAATGAACAGTTTTTCTATTAAAGAGCATATCTTCTTGCCATAACATTTGAGCTTATCAGTAACATTCTCACTTTTCAGCCTGTTAATATAATGTTTAAATTACTAATGATTTTACCTAGAGAATTGAGGTTCACTCAAAACAAGGTTAACTTAGTGCTATTTAGTGCAGTCATTTATTAATTGATACCCATGTGATCATCCAAGGAGTAATGTGTCACATATTGAATCCTCTCAAAAACTATATTCTGTCCCTTCAATGAGTATATCTTTTGTCATGCTTAAATTACTTAGGAGCAGGTCACAATTAATTTAATCCTTTGTCTTTCAACATGTTTGATAATACCAGATCTTTTAGGAATATTTTTACCTTGAAAGTTCAATAATATTTTACTCTACTTTTTCTTTTCTTCTGGGATTTATATCCTTCTGACTATCTTAAAATTCCTGCCTGGATTTTAATTTATGTTTTCCACATCCTAAACAGAGAGTCTTTACCTTCATGAAATAGAATAATTTATTGGACAATTTGTAGAGACTCATTCCATCCTTAAGTGAATATTCAACTTGAGAATGGTTTGATCACTCTTTTTTTCAGCATTAAGTTGCTCGGTTGGTATTCTCAACATTACACTTTGGTCAATTTATTGACAAGTAAATTTAAGAATAATTATAAACACCTAATTAGCTCAAATAGCTTACATTTGTATCATTGGCATTGATCCAGTTGAACAAACTGGCTTTGCATCATTTTACAGAGGCTGACAAAATATTATGTTCAGCAAAATTTTTAAGGGAGTGAACACATTATAGACCTATATGATGATCTATATCACCTCAATTTGCAAAGAAATATTTACAGTAAGGTCATTTGTTAACAACAAGAACATAAACTATCAAAATATTTATTTGCCTTCAGAAACACATTGAATCTAGTTGTTCAGAGAGGGGCCCTTTTCCTTACATATTTTTCTAAGTATGATTCCACTGTTTTTGAGTACCAGCTTGGCTGTATTCTATATGCATTTTTGTTTTCTAAAGGAATATATTTAATAATTTGCTACCGCCTTAAACATTTTTGTGGGTCTCTTCTATTCATGTCCTTTTTAATAAACCCAGTATATATTTTATGTATGGTATAATTGGAAAACTTCATAACAAATTGAAAAGTGCATTTGCATTATGAAATGTATTTCAAACCCATATATTACAGGTTACATAAGGCTAAATGTCTTTTTTCATAACATAAATGACTAAAATATAGAAGGTAGACTTTTAGCACGCTTTGGAGTGGAATAGGGAGACGCAGCCAAATTTACGACATGATGATAGTTAAGCTCCTTATTGAACATTTTGTAAGGTGAAAAACCTGCTCTCTGCCTTTGCATTTATGCTACATAATTTAGAATGTCTAATGATTTTTAGAAGGTAGGTTGTCAGCATGAAGAAGGAAAGGGCATATACTTGAATAGTTTCTATAAACTGACCTGTTATTCATTTATTTCTATCATGCTGAACATAATCCACACACTTGGAGGTCATAAAAGTTTTTTCTAAAATACTTTGAGATATACAAACTGTAGTTTCATGCCTGTTTTCCCTGCTTGCAGGTAAACTAACCACAGTAACATCATGCTGATCCAGTTATATTTTCATATTTTTGTGTGCTATTTTGAATGCATTTTATAAGAGTTCAATATTACAATATTTAAATGAATTTTGAATGTTGTTTTTATCATTTAATATAATCTCAGCTCTTATTTGGAGGAGTAGGAAATTTGTTATATTTCTTTCTATCTTGTCTATTAACCTAATGAGGAATCTTGGTTCTTCCAGAATGTTAAATAAAGTTCTAGAGCTAATCTAGAGTTGTGAAATATCTTTTGCAGTGTGATTTTGACTTGGTTCTATGAATCCTCCAATAGGTCAGAGGATTCCCAGGATATCAGGGAAGCATAGGGCATGTGTAGCAGTTTTCAGAGTGCGGAAGACTAATATATTGCCCTCTTTTAATGAAGTATGCCAGCTTAGTGATTAATGGTGTAACTTCAGTGTCCTGAGAAACTGAATTGAGAAAAAAAGTCCTTATCTTCTTTACAGAGAAAACCCTACTTTTCATTTGTTTCCATTAAAAACTCCATACATGGGAAACAAAATTTTGTTTAAATTACCTTCAGATATGCAAATGCTGGTTTAATATCTATATTCTCTGTTGGGATATAAAGTAATACTTCCAAAAATATAAAGTAATATGGTAACTAAAGGTACTTCTTTTGAATAACACAACCTCAGTACTTTGGTAGTTACAGCTAAAAGCCTAGCTTTATTCAAATTGTCAGGCAAGGTTCTTATTCAACAAACTACCAAATTCCCCTGCCATTTCATTTGCTTCAAGATACTGAAGCAAATTGTTCCTTAATTGATCTTCAATTGTTAGATAGATATGTCTATACATCTAAATCCATATCTATCTGTCTGTTTTTATACCTAGACTTCCAGCATTACTTGGTATCAATTTAAACTGCCAGAGCATTTATTATTTCATGTTAAAAATATTCATATGCATATCAACATATTTTATACTATTATGCATTACCTAATTTTTACTTATAAATTGCTCATTCCAGAAACTATGATAAAAATAACAAAATGTATAAAACTGTAACACAATTAAACAAGAATAACAAGAAAGACAGTAGTGGAAAAATGAAGTGTAAAAGTAGGGCAAGATCAGAAAAAAATGAAATTATAAACTCATCCTTTTATAGTTTTTATCCTTCAGTTTCAGTTTTGACTTCATGAGTAAAAGGGAAAGGAAACATAGTTGGTTATATAATTCCAGTTTCTACAGTATAGGAATGTAATCATTAATTAAAGGAAACAAAGCTCTTCTTGGCATAAGTTGCCAAAAAAATTGTTATGTAGAATTCCATAAAGAGATTATGGAATGAATTAGTAGATAATGTCGTGAATACAGTTTTAGAGTAAAAGCATACAACTGTTTAATATCTCCTTATATCGTATCACCCATAAAAGTTGTGAGAGCTATTTAAAAATGGAGTTAAATAAAACTAATTTCTGAAAAGGATTAACAAAGGAATACTATTCCATATACGTCTAATTCAATCTTCTGACTACAATGGCCAGAAGAATATATCATTTAAACAATCTTCTATAAATGTTTCTCTTAGCTGAGGTTATAATAGGAGTAAATATCAAACAGTTTGATGACATAGCTTCTGTTGTGAGCCTGGAAAGATGATAATGAAAATTTTACAACATAACATTTTTATTCTGACTTAATTGCCGGTAAACTCAAAGTAAAATTCAGGGTATAACTCTAGGGACCAGGTTATTACAACAAGCAACAAGATTAGTGCCTGGACATACTTATTTCTCATGGTTTAAAAGTCTTTAATTCTGTGTATAGATTTTAGTGCCCAATTTAATATTGTGTTCAAGTTTGTAACACTTAATATCTTTTTGGAAGAAGTACCATTTTAATAAAAGTATAAATATGTTTTTCTCTCTGTGTATTTGCTCTTCAGATGGTATCTATTTTTTTAATTTTTATAGAAAACCAAACAATTGAGAAAAACTGTAATACTTGTCATGCATAAAAAAGATTAAAAAATTATGTAATAATCTCTCGACTAGAAAAGCGTTCACTGATTTCTCATATATCACTAATTCTGTACTTTAATAGATAAATCCCTTTACATCAATATTTACTAATATTGTATCAATTAACTTATTATATTTGGAAATTCCTAGCTGTTTCTTCTGTTTTAATATAGATAGCTTGTTTTGTAAAACAACTTATTTCTTTCTGATTTGAACTGAGAGAAAATAAATTTCTGTTTAAGTAAGAAAACAAGAAAATAGTGGATCGGCTTTGAGGCACAGATAAAGGCTACTTGCTTCATATACAAATCCACTAGTCTCTCTAGGAAATATAATTAAAATCTATTTTTATGGATAAGACTAACTAGTGACCAAATAGTACAAATAAGTGCTATGGTTTTATCGTATAGCAATGTATCACAGTTGTTTATGATTCTACCTAAGATCTGGCAACTTATAAACAAAAATTGAATTTCGTAACATCTTTCTCTCTCTCTCTCTCTCTCTCTCTCTCTCTCTCTCTCTCTCTCTCACACACACACACACTTACTTTTTTAGAAGGATCTGATAATATATGTTTCCAGGTACTAACTTGTTTTCTAAGTTACCCACTATTCTGTTGTTAAAGTAAGCATAGTTTATTTTACATTTAATTCTTCTCAACCCTTATTTAAGCTTCTTTTATTTTTAAAGAATAATGAGTTCATTGTTTATGTAAAAAGGTGCCTGTTGAGGGACTTTGGCTTCCAGCAAATTTGTAGACTCTTCATTCTAAAATTCAATCCCACAGATAACCTAGATATGATATAAATTACAAAAAAAATGTATTTTAATTGAATTTCTAAGTTTGCAAAAGGTACTGGATTTATACCTATGACGCAAGCATTGCAGAAGTGATCCATGTGTTTAATAACAAGAATATGTGTACCCCCTTAATATTTTGGGGGAAAAAAGAGTTATAGTGTAATGTAACACAAGAAGCCAATGAGGGAAGTTCAGAAAAGCATCCTATGATCTGGAGCAATTCATACCATGCAGGAATTAAATCAACTCTGACTACCTCCTCCTCAAAAAAAGAAAAAAAAAAGATACTGGAAAAACATATGCTCAAAATAAATAAAACAAAGAATTGAAATAGTAGTAGGATATGAAAGCTGAAATCAGAGTTTCCCTTACAGACGACTGGCGATACCCATAACCTAAAGCTCTGAGGATTAATGGCCAGCTGAATGGCAGAAGGAACATCAAGCCATTAGAGTTACAAATGTGGTATCTTTGGACCTCTTGTAAACTTTGTCCTGCCCTCTTGAATTTATATTATCTCCTCAGATCTGTACTGTTCTCCAGTGCCTACCTGCAGCAAATACAAACCTTCTTTGAAAGAACATATCATTAATCCTTAGTCCAAGCACCTGAGGATTCTCACATATTAATTATGAGCTTAACAAACAAACAATAACAAAACCAAAAAACAGGAAATTGGCTACCTCTCATGAAATTCAACAGAAACAATGATTCGCTAGTTTAGATCTTCCGGTTACTTCAACAATTGGAATTTTCAGCTCTGGAATATTAAAATACTATATATCACAATGCTTAATAAATGAACAGTGGAAAAAAAGGGAGCAAATAAAAATAATAACAATAAACCTGATATACTTGACAAGCCATATTTGAAAAAAACAAACAAAACAAATTTTTTCAATAAAATACATATTCGTGAGTTAACATTTTAATAGGTAACTTAACAGCTAACACAGCTAAAGAGAAAATTGCCAGCACAAGATATGAAGCTCTAAACCAGCATGTATCACAGAGACACAGAGAAATAGAAAATAAGAGAGAGAGTTAAAAAGACATGAAAGATAGTGTGAAAGAAGATATAACACATATCTCATGTGAATTCCATATGGGGAGAATGTAGAAAATGAAGTAGAAACCCTAGTGCAGAGCTAACAGATGACAGTTTTCCAAATCTGATGAAAGACATGACTCAGCAGATTCTGAAATTATAAAGTATCCCGGAAGAATTTTATAGAGTAAAATTCACACCTGAATTTATCATAATGAAATCCTTTCCTTTTAATGAATTCTTATATAAAATGCATATAAAGCTAGCATTATCCATTATTCATTTAAAATCATTAAAAATATCAGTATATTATGTAGAATTTTTTTTTAATGTTGGCTGTGGAGTTGCTATAACTTTGGTTTCTGAAATCTATTAGACATTCAGTTTCTACATCAGATGTTAGAAAACTAACATCTTGCAACTGGCTGTCATTTTCAAAAATATAATATTTTATTGTACTACAGTCATGCCCATTTACGTCCTATTTGTGGCTCCGTTTGAGCTACAGCAACAGAGTTGAATAGTTTCGACAGGGACTGAATAGCCTACAAAGCATAATATATTTATGATCTGATTTACTATTTGCCCCTTGAAAAAAATGTTTGCTGGCCCCTCCACTAGATGGAGCCATTTTAATTAATTATCCTTGAAACAAAAACATAGGGTGAGATATCATAACCTTTGAATGTACTATTTAACAAATCAATCTCTAGCTTAATAATGACCCGAAAGTACATCAGAGTTATAAGAAAAGCCAGCACGATTAAAGGAAGGAGAGTGTGAAGACGAGATGGGACAGGGAAGGAAGACGTGTAACACAGGGACGTGCAACTCCTTATAGAGGAGAGCAAGGCTTGTTCTATCAGGATAGGCAAACTCCAATAACAAACAATTCTGGTCTCTCATGTGTTAACTCAAATGTAAAAATTATTTCTCACACCATAATCCAGTGGTATTGGTAGGACTGGTGGCTCTGACCCATGCAGACATTTAGAGACCCAGACTCTTTCCATGCGTGGTTCCATGACACTCTAGAGCCTCAGATGGAGAGGATTGCACACTGCAGGTTTCTATAGTCCAGGCCTTCAAATGTCCTATATCACTTCTGCCCACATTCCGTTGACTACCTATAAGAAAGACTACAAAATGTAACCTAGGCCAGGCGCGGTGGCTCACGCCTGTAATCCTAGCGCTCTGAGAGGCTGAGGCAGGAGGATCACTTGAGCTCAGGAGTTCGAGACCAGCCTGAGCAACAGCAAGACCCCATGTCTACTAAAAAGTAGAAAAAATTAGCCAGGCATGGTGGTACATGCCTGTAACATCAGCTATTCGAGAGGCTGAGGCAAGAGGATCGCTTGAGCCTAGGAGTTTGAGGTTGCTGTGAGCTGGGCTGATGCCACGGCACTCTAGCCCAGGCAACAGAGTGAGACTGTCTCAAAAAAAAAAAAAAAAAAAAATGTAGCCTAACTGCCTTACGTCCAGGAAAAAGTGGACACATTTTTGTGAGCCATCTTTTCCATGAAAACTGGGAGGCAGAAAGCAAACATATTCTAATTTATAGATTTTAGTTTGACGTGGGCTTATTGTGCCATAGGGAATAATTTAAAATTAATTTTTTGAGGCAGTTGCAATTTTATGCTGGATCTATGACTTCAGGCCACACTCCAGATAGAAAAGGTCCTGACAGGGAGCTCGTCAGAAGTCTGTCTCTAATCCCACACTTTAGCTGGACAGTTCAAGTCATTCCAGTCAAAGAGTCATCCGCAGACGAGCACCATGGTCATCATTTGGGAGCCTGTTAGAAATGCAGAATCTTAGCCTTCAACCTAGGTCTGCATTTAGAAAGATCGTCAGATGATTTGTATGCACATTAGAGATTTCTTAGCATTGGATTAGAGTAATCGCCTTAAACATGTCATGTGCTGTTTGGTCTGACATGTTCTGAATGTTTGCTAACCACAGGATACTATAGTTACTCTTTTGATATAGCTGAAAATATAATTAACTTTCTATTTCTCCTGGCTCAAAATCTTGTCATCACTCGATTTTCCTGTAAGGAGGCTAAGGGTCTTGGCTTATCTTGCATTGGTGTGAAAAAATGTCAGAAGTTTGAGATTGCTCCAATCATTTGAAAAAGTAATCTCAGGAATACTTACCCCTACCCCAACCCTGTTTATTTAGTTGAGACAGAAAAGGATAAGAATTTCTATGCATCTTCAAAATAATGATTATACAAATTGAAAGAGAAATTATTTCTAATTTTTTTGTATAATTGCCTTATCAGGTACAGCTAAGCTATAACCACAATTAGTAAAATGCCTCAAAACATAGAAAATCATAGCTAGTGTCACATACAAGCATAATAAATGTTACTTGCAGGACCTACTTGTTCTTAATATTCATATATGTTTTTACCGTGTCCTTTAGTAGCTAATATAGATGCTGTATTAGTCTGGGTTCTACAGAGAAACAAAACCAATATATAAACAGATTTATTATAAGGATTTGGCTCATAATATATTGCAGGGTGAGAAATCCCAAGATCTGCAGTGAGCAAGTGGAGACCCAGGAAAGCCAATGGTGTAGTTCTACTCCAAGTCTGAGGCCTAAAAATCACAAAAGTCAATGTTGTAAGTTCCAGTCTCGGTCTGAGTCCAGTGTCTCAGCTTGAAGACAGTCAGGCAGAGAGAGTAGATTCTCTCTAACTCTGCATTTTTATTTTATTTATTCAGGCCTTCAGTGGGTTAGATGAGGCCCAGCAACATTGGGAAAGGAAATGTGCTTCAATCAGTCTACTGATTCAAACGTTAATCTCATTGAGAAATACCCTCACAGACACATTCAAAATAATGTTTAACAAAATATCTGGGCACCTGTGGCCCAGTCAAATTGGTGCATAAATTTAACATCACAGGTACTATAACCATGTTGTACTCATTTGATTTTTAATCAATTTTTTATTATTTTTATTATGTATTTTGTCATTTTATTATATTTTGTTATTATGGAATAATGTTTGTCATAATCATTACATCTTTGGTTTTCCTCATGTGTTTCTACAAAAATTAAGCAACAGCATAAATGCAAGTACAAAGTCAACTAAAAACTTGATCCTAATGTTTTCAGATATTTGAAGCTCCTCATAAGCCAACCAGATTTTAACAGAAAGAAAGAGAAGACTTTTTTCAACTAGTGGAAACATAATTAACATGAATAAAGATATTTATATGGGAAATTAATCAAGAGATGCCTTTTTTAAGCTCTCTGTTTCTTTGCCCTACCTCAACTTAGAGATTTCAGGTAAAGTACATCCATCTTATCTGAGAAAGCTGAATTTCTTATTTTAATGTGTTGTCATTTATAAATTTTAGAATCCATAGGCCCCTTATTTTTCCTACAATACCAATTCCAAGCAAGATAAAAGAAAACCAATTTAATGGAGCATTAGTATTTCGCTTACTTTCTACCCTTCCTCATTCACTGCACTGATATTATGTGAAGTCTATCTCATGCACAAGCACACACAGGGGATACCCACTCTCTCTCACACACACATCATCATCATCATCATCATCATCATCATAAGTATTTACTAAATTAAGATCATGGTAGCCAATAGTTTTAAAAGTTTCACAAGCTTTTCCCATATCTTATCAGTTGCTTTTGTCCAAGGCCTCAGAGTGCAATACAACAGACGTGAACTAACATTTTATTATAAATGAAGTGGGAAAGGCTTTGTATGGTGGTTGGTCTAAGACAACTACCAACTCACCATTGGATGGTTCCATTCTAGAAGACTTAATTATTTCCTTGATCCATATAAATAAGTGATTTAAAGGAATTAATTCCTTTAGAATTTGATTTCTTTAGGGCTTACAAATTGACTAAACAAGTCATCCAATGGTGGAAAATCACTTACTTTGCCTTAGCCATTTGTTTTAAATCTGCAGATTTTCCACCCAGCTCTACAAAGCAGAAGATTTTCACATATGCTCTAAAGTCTCTATCTGCTCACCAAAATAAGATATAATCTCTACATTCTACCTAGGCAACACCCAGTCTCCTTTACCTTATCAGTTGGGATGCACCTCAGCCAGGCTCCCATACTGAGCATTCAGGTTAAGCAGAGAGTACCAACACTAACAGTGAATGAATAAGGTTGGCACCCTGGGGCTGGTACGAGGGCAACGTCACCCTCAGAAAGACTGCAGGGGCAGCTGGAAGGGAAAAGTGGCAACCCAACCTGGATGTACTAAGAGGAGGCTATTTCCCTGGTGCTGCAAATGTTGCCTGAGAGGAAAAGGAACAAAGAAGCATCTCTGGGAATTTTGTACCATGTGATTAAAACAACAGCAGTCTCCTGTTTATCTGTATCTTTGTTACTTTAGGTAGAGATGGTACTTTTGTCTTTTAGGATACTGATTCTAGAAGCATTCATTTCCTAAGCACCCCCATGGCTAACGGTTGAGTTGGAGCATTTTGTATGATGCAGGAGGTGGCAGAGTACCACGGGTTCCTTGTAAATGGAATGCCATGTGTAAAACTGCTCCCTGAAGCATCATTCTGGATACATATTCATCAATATTATGAATGTCATCAGTTGAGATAAAGAGGGCCTCAGGAGGTATAGGTCTACACTGCTATGATTACTGCATAGCTTTAAAGAAGCAGGCAGGAGCCAAAAGGACAATGAAGAGTCATAGAATATTCTCAGAAGATATTTGTAGCCATGGCCTCCATGACTTGATAATTTATTATTTGAGAATAAACTAAAGTGAGGAATTCTCAATAAAAGTGTTGAGGTAGAAATACATACAAGTTGATTGGTAAGTAAATACTCTCTCTGTCCTGTACTACTTCACATTTGAGATAAAATGCGACACTGAGAATTTGAAGAAGTCAGGTTAACAGCTCTAGATTTACTTCTTTTCATGATGATCACTTCTCTCTTTCAAATAAAAGTTTCAATAATTAAATGATTTGCATTCTGAAAGAAATGAAATTTCAAGGAATCTTTTTATTAACCAAAGAATTCAAAAAAATTACCTGTTTTTCCGTTTCTTAAGTGGGTCAGACCCTTAAGGAAAGGAATGAAATGACTGTCTTGGGCACAGAGATGATGAATATAAGTCAAATAATAATGTGATATGACTTGTTGCACTTAAACAGCTCTTCACAATCCTTGCTCTGGGCCAAAAAATTAAAAAAAAAAAAAAAAGAAGAAGAAGAAATAGCAAGAACCTTTTAAGTTCTGTGTGACCTGAACACAAATCCAGATGAACACATATAGCCTGGGCACATTACATTGTAAGTGTGCTCAGTTCGGCTCATTTGCTCCATGTGCGTTTATTGAACATCAACTATATGTCAAGCATGACACAAAGTATATTTTCAAAAGTCTGGATGGGAAAAAGAGTATGACAGCACACCATGTTTTCAGGAAAGTTCAGTCAAAAGGAGGGTACAAACCACATGAATGATTAAAACAAAACAAGACAAAGAGCCCGTGACAAGTCCTGTGTTAGAAACATCAACACCGATTGCTTGAGAAGATGCAGAGCAGGAGGTGAATTTTAACTCCGGAGGAGTAGGAAGGCTTCACAGAGGACAGAACTTTGATCTGCGACTTAGAAATGTCTATAATGTTGCCAGAGAAGAAGTGGATGAGAATTTCAGGCATAGAGAACAGAAGGTGAAAATGAATAGAAGGGGCATATATTTGAGAATCATGGACATTTGGTTAACTCTTGAATGGTGGAAATGGTGTAAAGCAGTCCTAATAAAGTAGAATTGGATCATATTATAAAGTACCTTATATGTTACACATGTGAATTTTTTCCAAGTTGGGAATGAGGAAGGGACCAATATTTTACTTTGTTTTAATTCAAGTTTGGCATTTTTAAAAATTTTTTTTAATATTTTTAAAAATAATACTGGATATGAAGAATCAGTGTGAGGAGGAAGTGTTATTGTGATGTGAGTTTTGAATCTATTCTAGGAGTGGTCACAGGAAAGACTGTATTCAAGAATACAAAAAAATGTATTCAAGAAACATTTCTGATATAGTTGATGGGATATTGAGGAAGACTAGAGGATTTGAGGATAATGTAGGTTTGTTAACAAATTCTATAATTTCCATCATTGAAGAAAAGAAAACTTACCTGGTAAACTATATAAACTCAGGTAATGAAATATCAAATTTACTCCATCTACGTTGAGCAAAATGGGCTATTACTGATATTCTTCCAAAATACCAAGTAGGGAGATTTGCATAAGGAGGTGCCTTCTAGAATGTGTGGGCAGAGGGCAGTTTAGAATACATACTCCTCCACTAGAATCTGAGAAAACAAAATGAAACAAAGTAAACCAGACTATGTTACCCAAACCTGAATGATAGCAACGTAGAGGTTGTATCGTACACTTTAAGACAGTGCGTGTATAAAAAAAAAAATACACATATACACGAACACACACGAGAGAGATCTCTTTTAGACACTGGAATGTTTAAAGAAATGTTAAGGTACATTTTGTTCAGTTTAATTTTGTACTTATTTTCTAATATTGGCTTGACATTTTAAAGAGCCTAGAATTAAATCACCCCCAAGAGAAACAGTACCTTCTAGACACAAATTGTAGAGTTTAAATAGTGCCTCTTTCATTTACTGGCTGTGTCATTTGGAACAAGTGACCAACTCTCTGTGCTATAGTTTCTTTATTGGTGAAACAAGACTGATGGTACACAGTACTATTATTAGTACAGTACCATAGTTAAAATGAAGAATAGATAAAAAGTAAACAGTAACAGTGTCCTCGGCACAGGCTAGGCACTGATCTATGCATTTTGCATATATTCTCTCATTTAATCCTCATACCCAGCCCACAGATTATACATTGTGACCCTATTTTACAGATGACGAAATTGTGGTACAAGGATGGGGAGTGACTGGCCAAGTCAAGCAGTCAGTGTTTGGAAGACCCAGGACTTGAACTCAAATAGCCAAGGTCCCCTTTCTGTCTTAGAACCACTTCATTATCTTGACTTTCCATGGGTGGTTTTATTTTAAGCCTTATAAATATATGAGCTCGTATACGTAAGGTATTTAGAACAGTGGCTGCCATTGATCAAGTACCAGTAAATGTGAGCTGCTGTTCCTGCTACTGCTATTTCTGCTACAGCTTAGTGATTAAGTTAATATCTGAAACTAGATGCTAGCTTTCAAGCTTTTGGAACACGGGAACATAATATAAAAGAATACAAAGAAGAGAATGGAAAGCAACAAAATATTAGCATCAGTTATTTTCTCGTATAGAGACCTTTATTGAAACAAACATAAGAAAGAAGACATAAAACCTAATGAGTGTTCAATTTTTTATTTAGGGAAAACATTTCTTATATGTCAATCTTTTTTGGTAAGGGGTAGTTTCTTTGTAGAGATTCTTACCTAAAAATATGTTCAGTATCAGACTTATAAATTGCTTATATTTTTACCATATATGTATATTTTAATTAGAACTTGGTGAATATTGTGCCATGTATTGGGCCTAATTTGCATGAGAAATGGTTCTAATTCCAAAAGATACCACTGCACTGGTATACAATGAAGAAATGATTATGTGATTTGTCAATGAAAATGATACTTTTACAGGCATTGCATTTTGTTTATCAAAAATTGGTACTTGGTTTTGATTCAGTTCACCTGATCACATTTTAACAAATCAGTGTAACTTAATAATATATTGATGTCCACATGAGCACGGTGTAGAGAATTGCTCACTATTTTGATAACTACATGTTTATAGTTTTAGTAAGTAAAAGAATTGCTATTGCTGCTGTAGTAAAATTTTAATCTGGATATGAAAACTTAATTCTGAAGGGAAATTTGGTGGAATAATGTGAAGGGAAGGGAAGAGTGCCAAGGATAGAAATTCAACAGGATCCCTGTGGTTAGAATAAAAATAGAGGGGCTGTATTTTAAACAAAGATGCATAATGATTAAACTTTCAAATCTATCAAGTCTCTTTCTTTATTAAAAAAAATGAAATATCCATTGCCTTTTTCAACTTACTTATCTTTTATCTAACATATTTAATAGAGCAGTAATTCTTATAATATACTTACATAGCCCTGAAATTGTATGTCTGAGATACTTACATAGTCTATAAATTATATTTACAAATGGCTGTGTTGTTTTACTATGTTAGTGTTCACAGAAATCCAGGCTTAATATGTCTAGGAACTCAAATGAAAACATATAGTCTCATCAATTTTTAAAAGTCTAAACAACAGTCATATATGTTATAGCCTAAAAATATTGAAAGAAGGTAAATACAAATTCAACCCATTTTTTTCCACAATTTTTGGAACTGCAAGTGTTTTATAGACTTTTGCTATTTCTTACATTCAAATTTATTCTATTTAATTCATAGTTCCTCTCTTAAACACTCAGGTTGAATTTTGCCAACATTGAAGACAATCTTGTGTGTGTGTGTGTGTATGTGTTCCTCTATGAACCATCCCCTTTGTGGCATTATCAGAGATAGTAGTATTCTTATTGGGTATAACACAGCTGTTTGCACACAGTCCTTAATCCACAAACTATACTTTAAACAGCATTTGGACATACCACTTGAAATAAATGATAGAATTAATTTAACATACTTCATATATTTTCAGAGATGAATGTCTGAAGCATAGGTATACCTATGGAAAAAGGACTAGACTTACTTTTTTAAAGCTGCAGAAATAAAACTTTTGATTTGAGGTCAAAAGAAAGTTGTGATAAGAGACAGGCAGAGAATGAAATTAACTTTAGTAGTTTTTGTGCAATTATGTCTCATTTTACAAAATAAATGTATTCCTCAAAATGTGGGAAATTACTTTTAAAAATAAAGTCTTAGTTTATACATACTATTAATAGCAAAAACCCACTTTTAAAAGAAAACGTGTATGTGTGTGTGTGTGTGTGTGTGTGTGTGTGTTTGTCTTTGCTCAGTGCTTTGCATGTAGCCAGAAGGGGACCAAAACAGCTTTGGGAAAAAGTTTATAAAGTCTTTCTGTGTATATCCAAATCGCAAATTCAAAATATTAATCTTGAAAGAGTTTTCATATGGCTTATATATGAAAGCACTTGTATATTGACATTGACATAGATGTGACATATCCTACAGGGTGAGGATGGTATTGGGAGAGATTTTCATAGAATTTTAATATCCAGGATATAAGCTCCAAGGATGCATGGAACACAGTGTTCTATATTTTGATCACTAAAATGTCTCAATCTCTAGAACACTGAATTGTACATAGTGAGTGCTCAGTGAATATTTGTTTAATTAATGAATGAACAATTTGTAAATGATCACCCTACTTACATTCTAGATTATAAAAATGAGAATACAGGCAGGTGGTAGCAAAAGCCTAATATGTGGGTTCTTAAGGCAGTGCTATTGTCCTTCAATAAACTGTTTTACTGTTAAGTGCTAAATTAATGATAAAAGTCAATATATAACCAGTTATATATCCTAAAAGAGAATTTCCAAACAAACATCTTATATTCTGTACCTTTCCTTACATAAACCATTCTGTGATTTACAGAATATTTCTGCATGAGGTCAGAAAATAAGGTAGTGTCAATTTTATTACACATATTTTTTATCCACTTAATAAACTCTTCATAAATGTTTTCCTTCAGCATATGCTAAGAAGTTGGGATGTAACTGGGTACATGTGATTGTCATGGTCCCTGTCCCTGGACATTTTCTTTTGTGACAGAATCAAGTAAAATAAAACAAAACAAAGCAAAACCCAAGCAAATACATACATCAGCAAAACAAATTTACCTTGTGATAAGTGCTTTAAACAAAATAAACGGAGTTTGGGGGTTTGGGGATTAAATGAATTTGTAGCTACAGTGAGCTGATGAGGCAATTTTGAGAAGGTGACATTTAAGCCGAAAGCTGAGAGTTGCAAGTTAAACTTAAGAAGGGACTTCCCCCATTGGGATAAGGTCTACAATATCTGTACAAGCAGGCATGGATAATGCCGAGAGAGGGGTAGGAGAGGGGTCACTACATCATTGATGTGCAACAATCAGTAGACTTGGAAATGCTTGCATCTGATAGTGAATGCCAACTTATGAGAATGTAAACATTCCTTTTCTGTCAAGTAATTATTATGAGGCACTCATTTTTTTTATATTATCGACCAACATTTGGAATGTTAAAATAACTGCCTACTATAAAGCAAAGAAATATAATTTAAATAATACACAAAAAATACAGTATAATTTTATATAAGTTTGACTATGTTTCTATTTTCTATTTGATTTATTTATTTTATACATGTTTCCCAGGATAGTCCACTGGTCTTACAGTCTGACAGGAATGTAACAGTGAATGCAAGAAATCACATGGGGCAGTTAACTGGACAGCTGACAGTAGGTGAGTGTTTTGGGGTAAAGATTGCTCCTGCCATCTTACTGCATTGAAGACTCTGCTTGTTTTAACTGGGAAAAATAAAAGTGTGTTATTTCTGTGATATATAAGTAGACATCTCATGACATCCCAATTATCTTGCACATGATTTGATGTGTCATAAGACTAGTTATGGTTTCCTCTATTTAGTAGTTATCACTCTTATCAATGTTTTATTATGAGACTGAATTACATTTATTTTGCTGGTCATTACTCTTGAATTATGATATGCACCATTTTCCTAACAAATGTTTCCATAGCATATGTTAAAGTATACTAAATAGACTTAAACAAGCATATGAGGTGATTTAACATCACAAGGTCTATGTATACTTTTTTAGGGAAATAATTTTCTAATAAATATTATCTGCTTATATTAATAGAAGTTTCACAAGTTGAGTAAGATAAATATTAACACTTATCAGTCATTTACAAATTTGATGTTGAAGTTAACAATATTTCAAAGTTTATAGGCTTTAGAAATTATAAATATAAGTTAATGATAAAGTATTAGTTTTTTCTCATATCAAATAAATAATTTATAAATGTATATTATATCCAAATACAAGGAGTTTGACTCAATTTTTATAAGAAGGCAGATAAAAGGTCATTCGTAACTATGTAAAATTATGCAAAGTTTTGATATGTATGTAGATGCTAAATATTTTTAGAATTACTGGTTCTGTGGGGAAATTACCTGACACTTACATTATATATCTGTGTGTCTATATCTAGAGAGAGAGAGAGAAAGAGAAAGAGAGAAGTAAATTTTAATTTTGAGGACTTATTCTTATTTTAAGGAGAAATTAATCATCATTCAAATGTGAATGTATGTTTCCAATATTTCTAATTAAATTATACTAAAATATTAAATTTGAAATGTGAGATTTATAAACATGAATGAATTTTGATTCTGTGCAGCTTATTTGTAGGTACATGAAACATTTTTGGTACATTATTTGTGTTGATGCAGCCAAAAGGGAAACATTTTAGCATACATGAATTTTCTAAAAATATAGTTGCATTTTATTTATAAAAATTAAGTTTTCTTTTATATATTCTTTAAATCACAAAAGTTTGTCATTACCTGTCTATTACTATAACTGGAGAGTGTTTTGTGATAAATATCAGTTATAAAGGGGAGCTATAAGCAAATGGATTAAAAATTAAATAAGAGAAGTATGTCTATGGACACAGAGCTGACTCAGAATCATCAGGCCCTCCCCTTAAATGTTCATGCCAATTCATTACTGTGAACTACAGAAACAGGCCTACACAAATGGCCTAAGCTGGGCAATTTTTCCATATCATAATTTTCTTAAAGTTGAGAACTCTTCAGCTAAACAGAACTTTCTTTTGCATTCAGTTCTTGATACAGAAAGAAATCCTTAGTGAAAATGTCAAAATGTCAAAATTAAGCATAAAAAGACTACATACCAATGCCCACTGTCAAATACAACAGCTACATAATTCCTGCCTGTTTGATCATATGGGCTGTAATCAAATATTGTTTGCATTTTGCTACATGCTTTCCTGCAAGAAATATAAAGAATATAGTGTGCTTGTATTTTCCTTCACTCTTCCAAAATGATTTTAAAGTAATATTAACATTTATCAGATAAGTAAAAAGAGGAAGAAGGAGAGGGAGAGGGAAGGAAAAGTTAAGCGTAGTTTTAAATGCAGCAGATCAATAAGTTTATGATATAGCAGCTTATTTCTGTGCATAGAAATACACTTATTCCAATGAGGCTTAAACGTAAAAACTGTTTAATATTCTGGTCTTCTGGGTGTATTGTTGGTGACTTACATCTTTTCACTGCTTTGTATTTTTTAATGAACATAGAACAAACGAAGTAGACTAAGGCCGGGGATGGGGAGACAATGTACTCACATTTGAAGTCAAACCACGTGGGGCAACTTAGTAATTGGATGGGCACCAACAAAATAATTTATCTCTTGTAGACTCAGTTTTCTCATCTCTAAAATTGGGATAATGGCACTTATTTTGAATGTTGTTATAAAAATTGGGGTGATTTCAATGTCTGCAAATGACAGGCAATTATCTATTGAATCTACTATTATTTTGATCATGGTGATTGTAATTATTGGTGTCAATAAGTTACATTGAAATTATGTGAGAAATCTCCTGATGATTTTCTGTGCAATATATCTCTGTGACAGTAAAGTTCATCTGTTGGATTATGATAATTTTATATAAATATGCTATAAAACACATGACAGAAAATACATCTGATGTGTGGAAACTTTTGAATCATGTGAGGATAAATTTACCTTTATGTAGAACTTGAAGACATAATTTAATGAATTTAAGCAATGGAAACGATCAGCCTTCATTGTTAAAGACCTAATTTTAATTGCATTGACATAAAGTAACTGTTTTAATCCTCTTTTCCTGTTTCTTTTATTTTTCTTTCCATTTTTAATTAGGGGCATGACCTTAATTATAGTATAGTCATGATAACATTTTGCAATATTTAAGAAATATTACCACAAAACATTGATAATTATGAAAAGAATTCTAATTAAAACAATTCTATTGACTACCAATAGAATCTACCAATTACTGCTAGAAAACTATAGTCAGTTCTACTAATGTTAACAGACTAGAATTTGAATTTTCATTTTTCCAGATTTTATTCCCATTATATACTTGTATCATTTTTTCCTCAAGAATATATAAGTGGTTTCAGCAAAGCAAAATATTCATTCCCTTGTCCCCTGCCTTTCTCTTTCTTTATGAGCCTACCTTCCTGCTAGCTGAACTCACAGGGATTTGTGTAGTTCAGAGACTCAGCACACCCAAGGTGCTAGTTGTAATCCAGACTTACTGGCAGGTTGTGAAACCAAATTATTTCTAATCCAGTAAATGTAAAGTAAATATTTTACCCATATTCCAGCTCAAGTATCATTAAAACTAAATCTAGACGTTTTTAGATTATAGGTTAAAAAAAAATCACTTTGACAAATAGTTTTGTGAACTTACTTTGTGAAGTTCCAGGCTTTATGTTAAATTTGACCAGATAATGTCAGAATTTGCCCCACTAATTCTAATATTCTGATTTTCATGACCTACATAACATTGGAGGATATTAATGAACTCAAGATTTCTTCCTCCAAATTTTTCTTCTTAGAATAAAGCTGAAAGAGAGGAATCAGATTGTTGTTGAGAAGTGGTTAAAGAAAGTACAACATCCCAAGAGGTCAGACTCCTTGAAGAAAAAGCAAGAACTTTCTTAAACGAGTCTCAGAATCACTCTCCAGGTCAAAATTTTCTATTATTCGATCTCTAATTATTATGTTTTTGTTAGAAGAGCATTTCTTTTTTTATAGGTGACAAAAACAGTGTGTGATTTTAGGTTTGTTATATATTCGTGTGTGTTGATAGCATGATGATATTTTTCATGACTCTCTATTACAGCAAATAATATGAGTACAAGATGTAAATTATGCACCATCTTTGTGAAGCTTACCTTATTCTCTAAGGGAACTTCTGTGATACATGATATATAGAATAAAAATCATTTTGTGAGGGTAGTGCAAAAATGTTGTCATATAGTTTTGATACAGACTTTATTTATAATAGTAATCATAGTCATTAATGCCGTAGTCATTGGATTTGCTAAAACTGTAATGACCGTTCCCACAAAGGATAATTAGTTATTCTTTATTTACTAATAGCATTACATTGATCTTTAATGGAATAAATTTAAACTACTTTTATGAGTAGTTTAAAAAAGATAAATTGATTTCAGCAAAATGATTGCTCTTTAATAAATCTTAGCCAACTTGGCTAAGGTATTAAAATATGCATTGCTTTTTCTTATATTATAAAATATCTTTTATTTTTGAAAAAGCAATGCCTAAATACTAATGTGCCTTTTTCCCCTTCTTTTGTGCATTTTGTCATCAGCCTATAGCTGGAGGATGAAAATAAAAGAAGGCTAAGCTGAGAGGCTGGAAAAGGAATGATCTTAACGGATAGACCTAGTTTTGTTTTTATTTTTGTTTTTCTATTTTTCTTATTTTTATTTTTGTTGTTTAGGTAGCCTCCCTCATTTAAATTTTCAGCCACAAACAATGAATTTTGAGAAACCCAGTTTCTCTGGCTGCTTTTGTTGTTGTGTGTCACAAACATAAGAAGTTACTTAATGCCACATGTATATTATTATCCCAGTAAAACATTAGGGTTAATTGGGTATTAAAAAACTGGAATGTCATTGTTCTGAAAGTTTAGTTTTAGCATGTGTTTAAAACCACAATCTTATGCTTCAAATAGTGTCTCAAAGTTCATCATAATTCTCCTGGTTTAATGCTCAGCAGATTTGGGGGAATGGATTCCAAATGAATGAACTCCTAGGAACTGCTAGCTCTTACTGTGAGAATCATTTACTCACCTTTGATATCCTTATTTCCATTTGTCAAAAATCAGTGACATAACCAAATTATATAAAAACCTTAGTTACAATCTTTAATTCCTTATTTTATGTTATTCTTTAGTAATTCTTGAATGCTTAGAGGCATGACTGCCTTAATAAGCCTGACTATATGGTAAAAAAAAAAAAAAAAAGAATATCATTTGCAAGCAATTAAACAAAGTGATATTTATATTTCATGTTAATTTTCTTTTTCCTATTTCACACTCATGATTAAATACCACACAGGAGTGAAAACTGTTACAGACAGCTTCTGTAGCAGAGTTGGCTGTGGCTTCTGCAGAGGTCTGAGGTGCTTGGCTTCTGTGTCCAGGGAGGTTTACGAAGTCAGGGACTGGGAACGTTAACTGTCAAATGGGCCAGAACAGAGGTATCAGGATTGGTTGGTTCCCCTTTCCAGAAGCTGTCAATCAACAACACACTGAAAAATCAAATTTTTAAAAAATTTATGGCAAGAGATCTGTTTGATCCAGAAAATCAGGCATTAGAGTACTGTAAGAAATGGTTTTTTTTAATTTAGTTTCTTGTATTTTTTGAGATATTAGTGATTATGGCTGGATCTTTTCATTCCAGAAATAGCATGAACTGATGATATAATTAATATCCTTTAGTAAAAACTCAAGACCCTAAGACTTACCTGGGTCGATGCCCCTCTGCCCACCTCAATGCATCCCCCAACATCCAAGTCACACACACACACACACACGCGTGCACACACAAGCTCACTTCTCCACAGAAATGGTGCTAGGAAAGCACTGGGAAGCAAAGTCAGGACAGCTTTTAGAAAATTCTGAGTCCACACACATAGGATTGATTAAAACATCAGCCTTTTATTTCATGCAACATGCCACAAGATAATTTTAGTCTGGAAGGTTTTTGAAAGTATTTCCTATTCACCTACCATGCCAAAATAAAACCTTCATAATGTAAGCAGTGAGTAAAATCACATAATTTTAAGGGAAACTATGTTACTTTATTTTTTTAACCAGTGGGAAGATTTTTAATGTTCTGCAAATTTAAGTTAATCTAAAATTTCATAATATCAGACACAGAACGTGTTTGCTAGAAAGGCACTTTGATTAGAACTAATTATTAAGAGAGTTTATAGAAAACCAGAAAAAAATCAAAACATAAGGTCAATGAAAATTATTAAAACATGTAGGAATATGTGGATTTCCACTAGTAATATAATGAGGAAAATCATGTGATATACATAATATATCAAAATGTTGTAGAGAATATTTCACCAGGAAATTATGATTTCCTCAGAAACTAGTTTTAAGAAAGATGTATAATTTAACAATAGCATGAATTCTGGAACAAGCTAAATTTCGTATCTGTCACTTCCCAGCTATGTGACCTTATACAAATTACTCCAGGCATCCTTTCCAGGCTTCTGTGGGGTATATATAATATGAGTACCCACCTCATATAATAGATGTGAAAATTAAATAAGTTAATATATGTGAAAGAACACTTCCTGGATCAGAGTATACATTATGTATATATTAGTGATATAATTTTTCTTAGATCTGCAGATACATCACTGTACACTTGACCAAGCCTCTGGGATTTACTTCCCTTTTATATGATATGAATACATCTTACTAGATTGTCTCCATGGTTCTTTCCTGTTCCAAGTCTTAAAATGAAAAACAATTTTTTACCTGTAGAGAAGGAAATCAGTGTCTGAATCTTCTGGTCCATTACATTCCCCAATATTTAATAGTCCTGACAAAATTACATCTTTTGTGATTTTTTGACATCTTAGCCACACACAATAGGTAGGGATTTTTGCACTAAAATTTAAAAGGAAGAGGTAAATAAGCACAACTAAATCAGCATCATAGGTATGTTTTCATTCTTTCATCAAGTTTGGGCTTATAAGAAGTTCTTTTATATAAAATTTAATCCACAAAATAATTTAAGTCCAATCAGCTTATTTTTGTTAGTACTAAGCATAAGCATGTTTTCTTCCTAAATGAATGGAAAAAATTTACATGAGGGTTTTATTATAAATATTTAAAGACCCCTAAAGTGACATGTAATATTGCATTAAAGTAATTACTATGAACACCTGGGAATCACTTAATTGACTACAGATGGTGTAGGATATATAAAAAGTAGAAGGTTACAGGTTATTCTCACATACTAAATTTATGCTTTTTTGTCATTGGCTCTTTTTTTTAACTTAGAAAATGCTGTAATGGTCTGGGGCAACTTAATAAGAATGAATATTTTCTGTAAAATGAGCTGTGCAAATCTTGGAGAATAGATGAACAAAACACTTAGGTACAACAATGTATATACATTTTAAATGATTTTGCATTGTTGATTTTGAGCTCATGATTAATTAATTAATTCATATTCATTAAACTGATATTAATTATTTTAATATTAATCAGTTTGGGAAAATTGTAAGTTGAAGCAGATGCCTCTGATATCAGGAGAAGGATAGCACCCTTAGAAATTAGGGCCCTCAAGCTGTGTAACTCAGTTATAATGAGAATTACATCTGAAGGAGAGACACAAATGCACGTGTTTTGAAAAGTTATATCACAGGAGTATTCATATTATTTTTTAATATTCTGAATCATTACATTAACTTTTTGAAGCTGCTCTTTGTTATTACCTTAAAAACAGAAAAATGGATTGACTCAAATCTTTAATTAAATTTGCAACTATTTGTAGAGATAGATGTGCAGAATCAAGGAATACTACAAATTTTTCTTGCTGGAGGACCTAGAGCAAAACCTGAAGTAAATAGTTTGGCTGGTCATTTTCAACATTTGTTGGCCTCTCCTCTTTTCAGGTACCCCATGCCCTTGTCTAAGATCGATCATTGCACTTCTACGAGGCCATCTCCACTAAACAGTGCTTTGTGTTATGGTCCAAAAGTCCATCCCTGCATGGTGATGGCCTCTACTTCTGAAGACCAAGGGTAGCTAATCAGCTAAAATAGTTCATGCCCATATGGAAGGGGATACTAGTGCTTTGACTGATAGGAAAATGTCTTTGAAATGTTTCCCCTTCCAGGCAAATTATATGTGTTTCAAAATATGTCTTTGGTAATAATGTCTTCAGTTGTTAAAGAAGTAAATCTAGTCTTGAGTATTTAGGAATGAGGGTGTTAGGATAAAGTGAGAAACGGTGCCTCTTTTAAGACATAATATAAAAATGGCATCCTCTTCCATCTCAGCACCACCTAGGCTAGTCCATCTGCTTATATATTGATAAAAGGAGATAATACCAATGTTTTTCAATAAATATAACGCAAGAACTAATTATTTCTTAAGTTTATAATACTGAGGAAAGCACTAAGCAGATGGACATTTCATTAATTCTGTAATTATATGTTTATTCAAAATATGACTATAACTCAGTATTAAAATTTTAATACTACTATGATTGCAATAAAATAAAAATGCTATGTTATAGAGCCCATTAAAGGATAAAAGTAGACTAAAGTAAACAAAGTAGCAAAAGAGTAGTTTTGGACTTTATATTTTAGATATTTAATTAGACCTTATAACTACATGACTTATCTGAAATTAATGAGTCTATAGCTTAACCAAGCTTTGTTTTTAATGAGATTTCCTTTGTGGGACCTCAAATTTGCAGGTGCATTTGAGTTTCATATATAATTGACTTATTGAACATGCAATTTTGTGTTGACCTTAATAAGAAACTCGTCTTTGGAAATTTGGTTAATGGGGCATAATGTTCACAAATGAAAGGTTATGGGACTAATTATCCAAAAAACATCTGGAAGTAGGAAGGTAAATAAAATTTAGGAGTTCATATGTACACAGAAGATCATTTACTTAAGTTTTAGGGGCCCTTGATGAGGTTGCAGCGAAGCCCAAACTACTATACAATACTATTGTAATAGTGTGGTCATTGGGTAAAGACAGAGACACTACAGACAGACATGACTTAGGATGGTCTAGGTCTATTAACTACATTAGATTCTTCCTCCTAAGTTTCACTTTGGATTTTGTGTCTATTCTTACGTGTAGTATTGGAGAAATTCCAAGTCAGATAATGTATACACCAGAAAAATAAACCACAGTGGGAATAGAAAATTGAGCGTAGGAAGAGAAAAAAAATGAACCACAGCAATTTCTTCTGTTTTCAAGTATTTATTAAACTCCTGAAAATATACCTCATAATTAAGTCACACATAATGAGGAAACAGTATTACCAAAATCTCTTAAGACTTTCTGAAGATTCCTAACAATCCCTTAATCAGCATTCTTTGGACAAAATATTCAATCAGCTCTGAATTCATTTGCAACTTTTTTCTAAAATATTATCTCTAGATATTTTGTCATATATTTGCCTGAAGTCAAAAATTTCTAATCCTATATGTTCCCTTTATGTATTGATCTTATAATACTATGGAAAAAAGGAAAATTTGTTCATTTTGTCATGGCTTATTTTGAACCTTTCCATTCTGAGGTTGGTCACATGTCAGCTGCTTTGTTTTCTGCATGCTCATAACCCATCAGTTTAATATGTAATTAATACGCTACCCTCCTTTACGCTCTCCAGTAGGGATAGAGCATGTTAATAACTCATACATTTTGGAACCCATTTTCTCATGTCATATTTAGGAAAAATATGTCTCATTTCCTATCTCACATTGCTTTTGCCATATTTTATCATTCTATAAACGTAAAGACCAGGCCACCACTCCAGCGAGGAGTGGGTGGTTCTAAGAGAATAACCTTTCTTTATACCTCTTCCTGAGCTCTTGTGATTCGAAATCCTTATTCTTCTCACCTGCGGGCTCATTGCTCACTTGATTTGTGAGCTACTTTTAACTGAATCAGTAAATTTATCAGCAACCTAAGTCACACTAGAGTATTATAGGTAAATATATCTGGGGAATAAAGCCTTCAATATTATACATTAAGAAATTAACAAGACACATTTTCACATTACAGGCTCTTAGAAATCATAAATCATCATAATTACAATGACTAAGATAAAAGATCCTGACAATACCAAGTGCTAGAATGGATGCAGAGCTACTGGAACACTCATACTGCTGCTGCTAGCCATTCAAAATACTACAACCACTCTGAAAAACAGTTTGCCTGTTTCCTACAAAGTTAAAGGTACGACACTACCATAATGTTCCAACAGTCCCACTTCTAGGTCTTTGCCCAACTTAAATGAAAACTAATATTCATACAACAAAGTTTATATAAATATTGACAGTAGCTCTATTTGCAATTGCCAAAAACCAGAATCAACTCAAATATTCTTCATCAGGTGAATGGATAAACACACTGTGGTACATTAACACACTGGAATGATATTCCACAATTAGAAAAAAACTGTTGACATTATGCTAGATGAAATAAAGCAGTCTGAAATTTATACACTGTATGATTACATTTATATGACATTCCTAAAAAGATAAAACTATATTAAGAAGAGATTCATCTGTAAATCACAGGGGTGGCCTGGGGGAAGGGTTTGTCTACAAAGGGATCCATCCCTCCGGCTTTTCCTCTCTTTTTCTTTAAGCCCTAAACCCAGCAAACCAACTATGTTTTTGGCTAGGTCTACCTGACAACCGTGTTGATTTCAAACTCAAGTTTTATGGGGGTGATGAATCTGTTCTGTATTTTGACTGCAGTGGTAGTTACATGGCAATATACATGTGTTAAAATTCATAGACGTATACACCAAAAATTGACTGTATATCAACTTAAAATATAAAAAAAAATAAATAAGAAACACTTCTCATTTTTTAAGTATTTACCAAATTTATATGATGCCGTTGTTTTTTATATATAACTCATTAACATTCTGAATATTAATATGTTTTCCATGCAACCTATTTAAACAAATACTGCACTTGAGGTCCAGTGGGAAATTTATCTTGTATGTGTCGGCTATTATAACCATACTTGACACATAATAGTCCCTAATAAGCGTGGAATACACAATTAAATTATCTTGAAAATTTTCTCCAAGACCTAATTTTTTTCTAGGTATTGGTTTTCATGAGATAGCTTTCAGAAATTTATGTTACCGTTTTTTCCCTGGTCTTGATTTCATTTGTTCTTTACTTCATATTTCTAAAATACAGAGACGTTTATAATCTTCATATTCTGGAACATTGGGTTTCTTAAGAAATACTCACATTCCTTTGACTAGTGTTTTTTGTTTTTCATTTGCAGTTATATTTTTTCTGAATACTAATTGAAAAAATCTCTTGTTTTGAACCATCATCCATTCAAAACTCAGCTTGTGATTGCACAGATCTTGTCAAATCACTTTAGGAAACTTTTGAGAAAGTCTGTGGTACATTTCTAACTACATTTCTATCTCAGGTATCATATTAATAAAATGCTCATTTGCTGTACAGATTCTCATTATCAAAATAACTAAATTCTCCCTATTGATTGAAAGCAAGTTTAGATTAGTCTCATTTTCAGTCTTAAGGCTAAAAAAAATTATTCAAATAATTTCCAGGTGAGAAAGTTCATCACTAGATCTTTCTTCATCTGTTTTTATGTCATCTATACGTCATCTAAGTCATGTGATATATTCCTTTAGCATATCACATATATGTGGATGACACCCAAATCCATCCCTCCGGCTTTTCCTCTCTTTTTCTTTAAGCCCTAAACCCAGCAAACCAACTATGTTTTTGGCTAGGTCTACCTGACAACCGTGTTGATTTCAAACTCAAGATGGACCTACTGCTGGCTATTCTCAAAACACTAATGAATAATCTATTTCTGCCTCAGTTTTCAGTATTAAAAGATAGTGGTAACTAAGTTTCTTTTCAGCACTAATAGTCCATATTTTAGAGGGTTTTATTTTAATTTAATGAAACTAATCAGTTTCCCTTCAAAAACCAGCTCTTCTTTCTGCTTTCTCATTTGTAATCAACTGACCATTTAGAAAAGCTTATACTTTTTTTAAGTGCAACACTAAATAGGTCATCTCTGCTTTTGAGTAACCTCTTTAAAACACAGTGAAAATAGAAATTATCTATCATATTCACCTGTTGAAATGATACCGATAATAAAGGGAGAGGGATGAATGTAAATAATGTAAAACTACTGAAAATTACACATACTCCATTGAACAAAATTTATGATTCCTAGGAATAAGTAGTTTTAAAGGAGAATGCATTTAGAATATAAAAGGGATAGATGATAAAAGGCTGATTTAATGTCAAAGAGAAGTTCATCTGGTAACTGGCTGAGCATAGAAAATGATGAACACCAAATATGCCTTTTCAAAAAACCAAATAATTTTCTTTATATGGAAGATATTTAGTGGACTGAGGAAAATGTTAGTAGGGGCACAGTATGAGTAACAAGAACAAATAGTTTTGAAATAGAATTTGATGAGTGTTTCAAAGAAAGAATATCATGTATTGTTACAAGTAATTTAATGATGACGGTGATCTTAAATGGGCTTTCTGGCCTCCTTCCATTCTCTCCTTTGTTATGCCTCTTTCCCCCTGGCCGTTTTATAATTTTTATGGTGACATATTAAAAGCTTTTCTATGATCTGAACTCATGTTTTCTCTTTCTTTCTGTGTGGTCAACATAATCAAAGTAGTAAAAGTAAGAAAATATTTTAGCCTAATTGAGCTTTCACATAGGGATATATTTCAAGAAACACAAAGTTACATAGTATATACTAAATGGTGACCCTGAGTTTTGGCATAAAGCCATGAAAGCACTATTGGAAAGTTTAAATGCTTTTCCAACTGACTGTCCCTACATCCCTCTTGCCTTCAGAGCTAGAGACATTTCCTCTGTGTCTGCCCCCAGTCCACACTCACCATAGTCCCTGGAGCTCATCTTGTCTGCTGACAAGGAGAATCTTGAAACTGATTGCAATGTTACTGTTGGTTCTGTTCTGTCCTTGCTGTTTCCACCCCCTAGTAAATATATTTCTGGATGTATTAGAGTAACAATTAATTATCTACTTTGTCAGGAAAAGTAGTTTGCATATGGAAGACCCAGGTTTAAACTTAAAAAAAAAAAGTTGGGTCCGTACTGTATCATTTTCAATGTAAGTCCAAAACGTTTAGACATTATTTGTTTGGAAAAGTCCACTTAAGTTTGAGCTCAGAGTGGCAGTTGATAGTATCAAGGATATGCTTTATGATTTAAATTAGAAAAAAAACTAATTACTGGGTACAAGTCAAGTGTGTCTAGGGGATGAAGACACACTTAATGTGTACCTTAGTCTGGGTTTTCCTGGAAACAGATGGAGAGCTGGGTGCAGAAAGTGTATAGGGGAGTGCTTTGGAGAGGTACACATGTAAATGACTGAGGTAGACCAGAAAACAAGACTGGGAAGGGAATAAGGTATCTCTTTTGCCCTGCAATTCAGACCTCAGCTGATCCTTTGATGAACATCTTAGGAACCCGACTGCTGCTGGAAATTCAGCGTCAGTTCAAACTGGCCTGGCAGGTAGAAAGGCATCCTAGTGAAGAGCATGGATTCTGGAACCAGACTGCATGAGTTTAACTCTCATGCTACCATTTACAAGCTGTGTGGTTTGGGCAAGTTAATTGACCTCTTTGTGCCTCAGTTTCATAAAGTAAAATTGGCATGATGATAATATCTACCTTGTGGGGTTATTTTGATGATTACATGAGTTGATGTTATGTGAAGTTCTTAACATATATTAAGTCCTATAGAAGTGATAGCTGCTGTCATTAGTAGTAGTAGCAGTATTCGTTTCTCAGTAAGAGAAAAAGCAGAAGATAGTTTTTACTCAGTTACCCTAATTTATATTGGATGATGTAGATGATCATCCAAAGTAACATTTAATTCTAGCATCTTAAATTTATTAAGGGTTATCACTTGATTTATCAGCATAGGCAGGTGGTTCTGTGGGTCATGACATTCATGAGACTGCTGCTGGGTGCTAAGTACAATTAAATTACCCACAGCATCTGGACCTTTAACAAGTCACCGACAGGTCATTAAGTTTTTATATTTATTCCCTATTAGTTTTTTGACATTCTAACAGTTCATTAATTCTGGTAAAAATATACTATTCTAGATGTGAATGTTTTAGATGAACATAAAAATGAGTAGTAAATTTAATGCCTTCTATTAATTAAATTACTTTACATTGATATATATTGAAAATAGACATTGAAAAACAACCTGAACTTCATAATGGACATTTTTATTTATTAAATTTATCAGTTCTCCCCAAAATTAACTTACAAATGCAAAGCAAATCAAATGAAAATACTTATGATGATGAAATATTTCCAAAACATTCTCATTAAAATGAAAAACAGAAAATTTTAACACATGTGCATGAAATATTACAAGCACAATAATTAATACAATGTGGGATTAGTATAGGTATAGACAAATCAAGAGCAGTAGAATAGGAATATAAACCCCAGAAAGAAACCATGTATCTATCATAATTCAATATAAGACAGAGATGTCCTTTCAAATCACTGTGAATGACAGAGGGGAATTATTTATTAAATAAATGAGATGACACAGTTGTTTAATGTTTATAACCAAAAGTAAGATCTCTACATATTTATACAATAAAACAGTAGATTCAACATAGAGTAAAGGTTTTATTAAGTTCAAAACAGTAAATAATGAAAAAAATGTAGAAGAGTGTTCTGATCTACTTTGAGGAAAGTCTTCTAGAATATATACTGTATTTCAGAATGTGCAGAAGAAAAGATTTACTTCTTATGTGCATGAAAGTTAAAGTATTCTGAAAGTCAATAGTCCCATACACAAAACTGGGGTCACCTAAATAGCAACTGAAGTACCGTGGCATTTGGGATTCTAAAGAAAGCGTCCAGGAGGTGGCACACCTCTCAGTTTCTCTGAGAACTGTTGCTGGCATACATTTTCCCCAGTCGTTCCTGAGTTTGAGTCCCCACTCTCGCTTCTTACTGGAGTCTGAACCGTGACATATTAACTGTGGGATTACATCCACACAATTGTCATAAGAATTAAATCAATCAATGCATATAAAGCATGATGCCTTTTAAGTAAAAACCACTCTGTGTCAGCTAGTTCTGCTATTATTTTTACTTTAGTTAATTGCTTCAGTATTTTTATTGACTTAACAAGTATTTATTGGGTGCTACCGTATGTCAGGCACTGTGTTAGGAATGGATGTACAATGGTGAGCAAAAACAACACACCTCTCCTGAGAATTACGGATGTTAGTCAATCAATCATAAACTTACATCTAATTGTACGTATGTTATAAGTGCAAAGAAAGCATTTAATAATTTATAGATTGTCTTTCAAAATATGCTTTCCCAGTTCCAAACTACCATTTTTCTAGAAGTAGACCAAATCCCCCTTCCCTGGTTTTGTACATGTGTGTACACACAATGGTATATGTACATAAATCATTGATTACAGACTTTATCTACATTTTGAGTCTGTAGAAGAGATTTATATTTCCATTTATTGGCATTTTTCCCTTCAAGGCTCCTAGCCTCTCTGTTTTATGGGCTACCTCTCCTTAGGCTTCTCCTTGAAATTCAATTTTCTTTTCTATATTAGGCAGAGCAGATGAATGCTTTTCTCTTACCTGAACCTCAATGTTCAGTGCCAAAGACTCATGTATGTGCTGTCTTAACCATTACAACATGGTTACAACATCTATACCAACACGAGATAACTTATATAGATTTTGAAATTGCCTTCCCTTTTTTACTTCCCACAAGTTTAAACAGTTGAAGTGGCTCCAGTATCTTTTTTTCTTTACGTTTTTATTGTGTTATAACATATATACAGAAAAGTAAACAAATCTTAAAGGTGCCCTCCGAGGGAGTTTTACAAAGTGAACACAACTGTGCAACCAAGAGCAAGGTCAAGATACAGAACAGCACCGGAAGCTCAGAAGTCTGCCTCTGCTCTCTGTCATTACCATGCTCAAACTTAATCCCTTTCTGATTTTTGAAGTTTATGTAAATGAATTCACACATTATACATTACTTTGCATCTGGTTTCTTTCTCTTAATATTATTTTTCTGATATTCTACAATGATTGCAAATGTAGCAGTCATTCTATTTATTCACTGTGCATAGTGTTCCCTTTTATAAATACACTACAATCTGTCTATCCATTCTACTCCTAATGAATTTTTCAGTTCAGTTCGATTCCATGTGGGGTTTTTATGAATAGTGCCTAAAACCACTCTTGTGCCTATCTTTTGATATACACTTATATGCATCTTTTTGGTATATAAATAAAAGTAGGAGCACTGATATATCGATCAACTTTCAGGGAAAATTCCATTATTATAATGTTCAGTCTTCTAATCTAGGAACAGAGTATAGCCACCTCCCCCCACAATTGTTAAGTCAGTTATTTCTCTCAGCAATGACTTAAAAAGTTTTCTGGGAAAGAGTATGAACATCTTTCATTAATTTTACTCCTAGAGTTTTTCTTAATTATTTATGCTTTTATAACTGGTATATTTTTTTAAATTTCATTTTTAATATTTGCTAATATAGAAAAATGAAAATTATGTTGACTTTGTTATGAATGCATTTATGAATGTTAACAGTTTGTAGATTGCTTCCTATTTTCTATGAACAAAAATATGTCATCTGAAATAAATAATTTCATTTCTTCCTTTCTCTCCTTTAATTTCTTTGCCTTATCATATTGGCTAGGGTGACGAGCTCAAGGTTAAATAGACTGAGTAAACATCCTTTCTTGTTCCTAATGTTAGGGGAAAGTGTTCAATATTTTACTCTTGTTAAAATGTTTGCTGTGTATTTTTGGTAGACACCATTTAACAGATTGAGAAAACTCCCTTCTTTACCTACTTTGCACTTTTTAAAAAATCCTTAGTGGATTTTAAATGTTCTCAAATGCTTTTGCTTCATCTATTGAAATAATCATATGCTTTTTTTCTCCTTTATTTTGCTAATGGGGTGAATTACCTTAACTTTTATTTTGAAATATTCATAGGTTCACAGGAAGTGGCATAGAAGTGTACCAGGTGGGTCCATACCAACAAAATGATTTAAGAAGTTCATAAGAAGAATAGTCTGTTATAGTTGTTCTATATTTACCCATTTTCTTTTTGTTTTTCTTTCCTTTGTGAAGTTCCCAGCCTTCTTCTAATAGAATATAGCCTGTTTTGAAAGTTTCCTGTAGTTATACTTCAAGGCAAGATCTGCTGGTGACAAATTCTCTTAGTTTTCCTTTGTCTGAGTATATGTTTATTTCCCCTTCATTTCTGAAGGATAGTTTTACCAGATACAGAATCTGAGGTAGAGAGTATTTTTTTTCTTTTTTTCAGTACTTGGAAAATGTATCAATTCTACCTGCTCTCCATGCTTTCAGATGAGAAACTGGCCATCATACAGATTGGTATTCCCCTAAAGATAACGCATCCTTTTCTCTCTGGTGGTTCTCAAGATTTTTTTCCTTTGTCTTTAGTTTTCAGATGTTTAATTATCACATGTCCTAAGTATTTCTTTGGGTTTATTCTATTTTTAGCTTCTTTAATCTAAAGTTTATGTCTTTCCCCAAATTTGGGAAGATTATATCTATTATTTCTTTGAATACCTTTTCAGCCTCTTGTTCTGTCTCCTCTCCTTCTGTAACTTTGATGATGTAAACGTTAGAACTTTTGTTATTGCCACACAGTCCCTGAGAATCTTTTTACTTTTTGAATTTTCTTTTCTATCGCTCTGAGTAATTCTGTTGATCTGTCCTGATGTTCATTGATCATATCGTCTGTCATCACCACCCTACTGTTGAGCCCACCCAGCAAGTTCTTAATTTTATTTCTATTATAATATTTTTCAGTTCTATAAGTTTCATTTGGTTCTTTTTTATAATTTCTATTTTTCTGCCTAGATTTTCAATTTTTAATTTGTTTCAGAACAATTTGTAATTGTTTGTTGAAACGATTTTATTATGGCTGCTTTAAAATCCTTGTTGTTAGTTCCTACATCTGATTCATCTCAATATTGGTTTCAGTTAATTGTCTTTTCTCATTGAAGTGATTTTCCTGCTTCTTGGTATGATGGGTAATTTCCAATTGCATCCAGGACATTATGGATATTATCTTAAGAGACTCTTGATGCTTTTAAAATCTTCTAATTTAGCAAGCAGTCACCCAGTTTAGGTTTAGTGGGTAGGTTCTGGACTACTTTATAGGATGTGCTTCTAATGACAATTTCCTTTTCTGAACCCATTGCAATGTTTTCTTGCCTTTTTTTTTTTCCCGTGGGGGTGGTCTGTTAAAGCTTCTGCTTGACGCCTACTGGTGTCACCTGAGGGAAAAGAAAACACTTTTCTCAGTCACCCAGTATCCGTAAGTAAGGGGTTGGAGATGCCATGCCCACAAGATACAGAGTGGGTCCCCTGGTAGGTTTTCCACCTGACTATTTCTCTCAGGCTTTTCATGTAATCTCTACTGGTACTTCAGGAAAAGGAAGAGCCAGTGTGGGTCGTCTTCTGTTTCTGGTCGACTGAAGGCCACCAGGTCTATGCCCAGGTATTCTGAGTGTCTACAAGACTCTGAAACATAACACAAAGCTAGAAAGGGGGAAGACCCAACCAAACTGCCTAAAATGACAGAGGTAGGGTTTTAAAAAGATTATCATGTTTATAGAAATAAGTTGGCATGACCATTCCTAAAAACAGGTAATTTGGAATAACGCACTTATCAGTTACAGTAGGGAGCAGGCTGGAGTTGACTGCTTTCTATATAGAATGTATCACATGAAAATGAGCACAGAATCAATCAATTTCTAGTGAAAGTTGTAACATAAACTTAGATACATCTTAGTAAAAGTCACATCACAAACTTCAAGTCCATGCTTTCAAATCTCATGGGATGAGACTCTGTCTAATAAAACAACTGAAAAGCTGAATTTCAAATATTTGACAACTCTCTTTGCAGTTTAGATTTTTCTTTCTATAAGTATTGGGATTTTCTGATTTGTTTTATTTAACTTTTTAAATGAATAATGTGTGTCTGCACTCCAATGTGTAAGCTTATTTATTATAATTTATTTGTGTATTTATTTTATTATATAGCAAGAGGTGAAAGTTCTGAGTAATTGGCTATGTAACACATAGCCTTCACTCAAAACAAATGTTATTTTTACAACATAAGGCTTGGTTATAAATTATAATTTCTGAGCTTTCTTATACTATAATGTAAACATTAAAAACTAGATAATGCCAGTATATGCCAAAGGTATAAAGATTAATTTTAGAACACACTATAAAGGTATAATGTTTTCTAATACTAATTTCACCTTATATATTTAGGAACATAGAAAGATTATTTGTACATAAAAATACAATTTTTGGTATTTTTAAATGGTAAAGAAATATTTAATCAAATAAGGATATAACAAAGAGAGCATTAAATTTGGTCATAGAGCATCTGGGTTTTAATGTCAAATGGGTAACTTGCTTAGTTAAAGATATTTGGTCAATTTTCTTAAACTATCTGAACCTCAAATTATTTCTGTGTAAAATACAGAAAAATACCAGAGAGTTACTATGAGGAAAATCGGTTGATTTACTTTGTTTGGAAGTGTCTTTCTAAATTATAAATGCTATTTGATATAGCTTATAATATCCCAAAGCATCAAAAAGGATAATTATTTTTTAAAACGAAACAAATAAAAAAGCTCAATTTAAAATAGCATAAAATTATTATGGCCCCTCATCTACATTAAGCTAGTGTCTACAATCGAGCTTTAAAATTGGTTCTGAGGTGCCTGGCAACTTATATTATAAACAAAACAAGACCAAAACCAAACAAAAATGTGGATATTTGATTTTATAGTTCACTTGTCAGATTGAAGAAAGCATACTAGCTCATTTAGGGAGAAAAATTTCTCTTTAGGCTTTGAACTATAGGTTAATACTTACATGAGAAACATTGAATGACATAACAGCCAATGTTTTAGACTATGGTTTTGTGAAAAGGAAATGCTGAAATATTTATGGACTGGACACTTCTTATATAACCTCTGCATAAAGCCAAGGAATAACATTAAATTTTAACTCTCTAAAAAGCATTTTAGTAGGTTGCTAGGAAAATGCTCCAGGTACATTGTTTTCTGAAGATTTTACAATGCACAAAAAGCCTAGAGAACATTGCCTAATGACTAGTTAGCATGTTGTGGCGAGGAGTCTCTTTCAATTCATGTCTCAAGTGAATCTTTGACAAGTGTCATTTTGTAGTCTGCTTATAGAGTGATTCTCCTTTTTCAAAAATGCCTAGGATGCTACTTTTGTGTATGGTTGACTAAAGGCTGATGCATATATTTTAAAAATGGATTTTATATGATTTAGAGGGTTCTCCAGAGAGACAACAAATAGGATGGATGGACAGATAGATAGATGAGAGGGGATGTATTAGGGAAATTGGCTCATGTGAACATGGAGGCTGAGAATTCCCACGACAGACCATCTGCAAGCTGGAATACCGGTAGCGTGGCTCAGTCCAAGTGCAAAAGCCTCAGAACCAGGGAAGCTGATGGTGTAACTCAGTCGGAGGCCTAATGCCTGAGAACCTGGGTGGCCATTGTTGTAAGTCCTGGAGTTCTGTTGTCTAAGTTCTTCTGTCCAAGGGCAGCAGATGAAGGGGGTCTCAGCTCCAGGAGAGAAAGAGAATTTGTCTTTCCTCTGCCTTTTTGTTCTATCTGGGCCCCCAGACAAGTGGATAGCGCTCACCCACATTTAGGAAGGATCTTCCCCACTCAGTTCACGAACTCACAGACACACCCTCACAGACACACTCAGAAATAATATTAATACTTCATCAGCTGTCTAGATATTCCTTAATCCAGTCATGTCGACATCTGCAGTGAACCATCACAAGGCCAGATAAGCAAGTGAGAAAAAAAAAGAAAAAGTTACACACTTACTTTACTTGCTTCAGGACAGGTCAACACTGGTTTTAAAAGACTTGGGGAGAATGTAAATTCACCAAGGTAGACCTGGGCTTCTCAAATAATTTGTCTCAAATAAGACAGAATGTAGCATTCCGTGTTCTGGGTAACATTGATATTTGGTGCACACACACAAAAAATAACCTGTTTCTCTCTGGGGACTGTAGGGGAGATTTTTCTTTTTTTTGCCTGTTCCAGTTTCTAGAGGTTACCCTTACTCCTTGTCGCATGTCCCCCTTCCATCTTCAAAGCCAGCCATGGCCATTTGAGTCTTTTTTAAATTGCGTCACTCTAACACTGACTCTTCTTCAGCTCCCCTCTTCTGATTCCAAGGATCCTTGTGATTTCATTTTCATCATCCAGGATATTCTCCCTATTCTGAGCTCAGATGATTAGCAACCTTAACTCCATCTGCAGCCATTGTATCAAAACATATTCACAAATCGTGAAGATTAGGATATACACATCTTTGAGGGGGGCATTATTCTGCCTCCTATAGTGTAAGTGTTACATGTATTTTGATCTTTAGAAAAAATATAATAAAGAGAGAAAGGTACACTCTCTTTTTATCATTTCCCTAATGATTAATGATATTGAGCATCTTTTTATATGTTTATTTTCCATTTGCATATCTTCTTTGATGAAAAATCTGTTTGAATGTTTTGTGTCTTTTATTTGTGGATTGTTTTCTAATTATTGAATTTCAAGAGTTCTTTGTATATTTCGAACCTAAGTTTGTTATCAGACATATGTTTTTGTGTTTTGTAAATATTCTCCCCTGGTCCGTGGCTTATCTTTTTATTCCTTTAACAGTGTATTTTAAATAGCAGTTGTTTTTAATTTTTATAAACTTTAATTCATCCATTTTTTAGAATGGATCATTCTTTGGGTGTCATATTTAATAAGATCATTGACTCACCCAAAGTCACAAAGATTTTATTCTGTGTTCTACTCCAGAGGTTTATAGTATATAATCTATTTTTACTTAATTTGCATAGATGTCCCCCCACCTTTTCTTAAAAGGACTATCTCTCCTCCTTTAAACTGCATTGAAATATGACAAAAAATCATTGATTTTTACATGTGCAGGTCTATTTCTGGGCTCTCTATCCTGTCCCATTGACCTGTTGGTTTGTCCTTTCATAAATACTGCACTGTACATGATTCTTTATAGTAAGCCATGAAATTAGCTATAGCGAGTTGCTCAACATTGCTCTTTATAAAAATAGTGCTGGTTATTTTAGATTATTTGAATTTCCATTTAAAAATTTACAATCACTTGTCTACAAAAATGTATGCTAAGATTTTTGTTGACAATACATTGAATATACCCCTTTAGGGAAAATTGGTGTCTTAACAATATTGAGTCTTTCAACACATGAACACAGGTTATCTCACCATTTATTTAGGTATTCTTTAGTCATTTGAAGTTTGCAACATACAGAACTTGCATGTATGCAAGTTCAAAATTCCAATTTAAAATTTATGAAGTATTCAGCATGAAAGGAGTGGGTAATTTATTGATTCTTGTAATTGGCAAATCCAGGTTTACATTAGTTTGTCTCCGACTCCATCCAGTTGTTTAAGCAATTTTGGCAGGAGTGTCTTTATCTTGCTGTTCTTTCCCTTTCTGTCCCTTTCTCTCTTTTTCACTAATTGACTGAATTCTCAGGCAGACTGTTTCCTCATGGGGGGACAACTAGCCTTAACAGCTCCACGTTTATATCATGTTCAGTGCCTGTGATCTGAAAAGAATGCTCCTCTTTTTCAAAACTTACAGCAAAAATCAGGAGAGTTTTTGAGTCAAGTGCTTATGCTTGAATTAATTGCTTTGGTCAAAGAGAATCACACTCCTATTGGAACTGGACAATTGCTGGAGAAAGACAGCCCCAGGTGCCCTGTGGACTGATTACGGGGAGTGTGTTTTCAGTAAAGAAGATTTGAGGAGTGGCCAGGGAGGTAGAAATAAGCAGAGGCATGTCCTTGAAGCCAATGAAGCAAATATTTCCAAATATTTGGAAATTTGCTAAAAGACCAAGTGAGATAAAGACTGAGAATTAGCCACTTAATTTACTGACCTCCAGGTTATTGATAATTATTGATTATACTGTTATATAGTTATTGATAATACTCACAAGAGAGAATGCCTGATTGGAGTTGGCTTTAAGGAGAGTACGAAGGGAGGAATTGGAAAAGGTGTTCAATCAGACTCTTCCCAGAAGTTTTTCCACCCAGGTTGGAGGGAATGGGGTGGGGGGAGAAAGGGAGCTGGAAGAGGGAATTACAGTCGACACAGATTATTTAGAAATTGATTTTTAATTTTGTCTACATCTTTAGCAAAAAAGTTTCCAAAAAATATTAATCTTGTGGAAAGCCAAATGCTACCTTCTCCAATAGGTATATAATTTAGGAATACAATTTTGCCACACACAGAATCCCTCAGCACATTATAGTTTGCAGTCCAACCGCCTTGGCTTGAATCCTGACTCTAGAGTGTATTGCTTGTGAGATATTAGATTTCCTAAATCTTAGCTCCTTCGTTTCCTCATTGGTTTAATGGGGATCACTTTCCATGTTTGTTATGAGGATTAAATTAATTTATATTTGTCAAATTCTAGATTGCTGCCTAGCATATAGTAAGTGCACTAAATGGTTAACTCTAAGTTTTTTTTGGAAAACTAGGGACAAAGTGAAGAAAGAGTAGGCATTTCCTTTTCCAGGGATACAATAAAATAGATTTTCTGCAAATGTTGCTGATACGTATCACCATATTGCTGATATAACCCTCTCACACACACACGTACCCATTTCTTAAAATGCATAGTTAAGCTTAAAAAATACAATGTAAAAAAATCCTCAGAACCCACTGAAGTCTTACTAAAAATTTAGGATGTCATGCCAATGCGAAAATTGTTGCCTGGTCAAAGAACATTTGCAGATCACCTGTAATTTAGCCTTGGGTTTTAAAAATGTCCTGACAAGGATAGGAGACAAATCCTGGCCCTTGTATAGGAGATAAGTAGTTGAAATAAGGACTCCATTCATAAAACCAGGAATCCTAGAAAAGTTGGATAGGGATCCATTCGTAAAATACCACAGTCAGGTAGAAGGCTGGATTAAAAACAAATGCCCTGTTTAGGACACTTTAAGGATTCTTGGATATCTCCTTCTTGACTCTGGGAAGGGAAGAAAAAAGTCTCTTCAAGAATCCATATTCTGGCCCTCCTGTAACTTGAATTCACACTTTTTGCATAGCATAAGAAGAAAAATAAGGAAATTAATTTGGAGCTGCCCTAAATTGGTAGTTCCTTCCTGGCATCTGGCAGGAAAATATTCAATTTCATATGGAACAAACCCCAAAACCAGGACTTTAGACGTTCCCACAGGCAGAGTCCTACTGAACTTGAACTAACAATCAAATACCAATATACACCTAAATAAGTCAGCCCCCATGAAATAAAAATTTGAGAGGAATTTATTAAAAAATAGTCAATTACATAATCAAATGAAGATTTTAGCACAGCTTTCTCAATAATAGATCAAGAAGGCAAAAAAATTAGTAAAAGTATATGGAATACTTGAACATAATTACAGATAATGTACCCTAAAATTACAGACTATATATATTTTCAAGAACTCACCTAAACTTTATTAAATTACTTTCCCCTTACAAGTTATCTAATATACATTATAATCTTGATAACAGTATTCTGTATGTGATAAAGTTATTAGAAGTCTAACAAAAAGGTAATAAGTTTTTTATTTATTTTGAAAATAAAAAAATGCTTCTTATGGATCAAAGAGTTAAGCATAATAAAAATTTAAAAAGAAAATAAGTGATAATAAAAGAACATATTAGAACTTGTGGGATTCTACTACAGTATTATTAGAAGAAAATCTTGCCAACGTCAATATCTGATACCATTATTAATACTAGCTTTTAATGACAAGTTCTAGAAAAGTGAAAAGCCTGAAAATTAATGACATGACAATCTAGCTTAAGAATTTTTTGAAAACACAAGGGAATATGCAAAAATAAGAATGGAGGAAAAATATAAAGCAGGTATCAGTGAAAGAGAAACAAAAAATTTGATAGAAAAGCTCAATAAAACCAAAGTTTATTTACTTGAAAAGTTAAACAGTCAATCTTTGACAAGATTTGTCAAAAAATAGAGAAGGCATAAAAAAATAATATTAAATATAAATTCATGATTAAAAATATGTTAGAGATACGAAACAATGTCATGCTGAATTTAGATCAAAGGTGCCAAAGCAATTCCAAGGGAAAGGGAAGTCTTTCCAACAAATGTTGCTCCAGCTCTGACGCTGAATCCCCTAAGATTCAGGGATATGGTGTCTGAGTAAGACTGAGGCTTAATCCAGACCAACATAGAGCATCCCACGGTGCCCTCAGACATCAAGCAACAAGTGACTTGAAAGAGCAGACCCTTTCTCAGACTCAGGGAAAGACCTAAGTCTGAGGGTGGAGCAGACTTTGAAAAAAAAAAAAACTTAGAAAATCAATTCCCACACTAAACATAAGTTCGCTAGGCTGTGGTCCCCAACCCCCTGGTCGAGGCCCGGTGTATGTCAGTGGTCGGACACCTGTTAGGAACCGGGCTGTGGATCACTGCCTGAGCTCCGCTCCCTCTTCCCCTCCTCACCCCTGAGTCCATGGAAAAATTGTCTTCCATGAAGCTGGTCCCTGGTGCCAAAAAGGTTGGGGACCACTGTGAGGAACTTGAAGGCTGTGTTACCTTGAGAGTTACCATAGCAACAACAGATCTCCAACTGACCACCAGTCCTAACAAGGTGAACTGAAACCCCTGCAATTAAGGCCTAGAGGAAATAAAGGCATGACCATTTCAAGACATACAAATGTTTGACCTTGGTCTCTACTATGCTACACTAAATGTATATCCAGCTTTCCAGAAAATTATTATGAAGCATACAAAAAGGCAAGAAAAAACAACAAATGACCAAGAGCTAAAGCAATAATCAGAATCAGATTCCGCTGTGACACAGACTTTGGAAATATCTTACAGAGATTTTACCTTAAAGCTGCAATTAGTATGTTAAAGCTATAAGATAAAAGGTAGATAGCATGGAGGATGAGACAGGTACTTGCAGGAGACAAATGAAAGTCATAAGAAAGAATCAAATGGTACTCAACTAATCATATATGTGGAGGGGGGGGAAAAGGGAACACTGACCCTCTGCCTCACATCAGGCAAAAAATTAATTTGAGATGCATCACAGACCTAAACATAAAAGCTAAAACTGTAAAGATCCTAGAAACAAGGAAACAAACAAGAATATCTTCATGATGTCAGACCAGGCAATGATTTTATGGGGCACAAGAAATATTGACCATGAAAGAAAAATTAATAATATTTACTTCATCAAAACATAAAAAAAATATGGTCCTTAAAAACTACAATGAAGAAAGGAATAAACAAGCCACAAAATCAGTTGAAAACATTAGGAATACAAATATTTTACCAAGGACTGCACCACAATATGCAAGGAATTCCTACATTCCAATAATGAAAGACAAACAACTCAACTAAAAGAAACAAAGGCTGTGCAAAAGACTTGAATAGGCAATTCAGAAATGAAAATATGTAAGTGCTAATATGCACATGATGAAAGTGCCCCATATTATTAGCCATCAGAGGAATAAAAATTGAAACTAAAAATGAGATCCTAGTATGCACACAAAATAGAAGGGCAAAAATTTTAAAAAGACAATCCAAATGTTGATAAGGATGGGGAGAAACTGGAACTCTTAGACATTCCTGTTTGGAGTACAAAATGATACAAGCATTTTGGAAAACAACTTGGTAATTACTTAATGATTTTTATAAATATGCTACTCCATGACCTGATAATTCCATTCTGAGAGTTTCACCCAAAAGACATAAAACTCATTCCCACAAAAGACCTATACTTTCAAAAAAGCTGAAATCTAGAAACAACCTAAATGTTCAGCAATAGAAGAATAAATAAGCAAATTGTGGTATGTACATCACTGGTATCTACTCACTGATAAAAAGAAGGAACTACTGACACACTGGCTGATTCTGAAAAAAAAAAACCCACTATGCTGAGTGAAAGAAGTTTGACACAAAAGAGAACATCTGACATCATTTCATTCACACGAAATTCTAGAACAGAAAGAACCGATGTATGGTGACAGAATCAGAACAGTGGATTTCTGTTTTATTCTAAATCTTAATAGATGTGTGGATCTGCTGTAGATTGACTTGTGTCCCCAAAAAGATATATTAACATTCTAAACTCAAATACCTGTGAATGTGACCTCGTGTGGAAAGGATATTTGCATTTGTAATGAAGTTAAGACGAGGTCATGCTGGAGTAGGGTGTGTCCTAACCCTATATTACTGTTGTCCTTATGAGAAGAGGGGAGGACATACAGAAAGAATGCCATATGATGACAGATGCCACATGATGACAAAGGCTTTTAGAGTCAACACCAAGGATTTCTGGTAACCACCAGAAGATAAGAAGCAAGGAAGTACCCTCCCCTAAAGCTGTCGGAGAGAGCATAGATCTACTGACAACCTTACTTCAGACTTCTGTGTTCCAGAACTATGAGAGAATAATTATATTTCTATTGTTTTAACCCACCCAGTTTGTCAATTTTCTTATGTCAGCCCTAGGAAACTAATGCAGGTCACACAGATATATACGTTTGTCAAAACTTACTAATATATACATATTTTTTATATATATATATATATTTCCACATATAAATACACACATATATATATCCATGCATTTTAAAATGTATACATTATATCTCAAAGTATTTCATAAAAACCTTTATGACAAGAAATGTGAAAATTATTTCAAATGAACAATTCTTAGAAAAATATTACTTAACAAATATAGCTTAAAAAGATATAGAAAACCTGAAATCCTTTAACCGCTAATGGCATTGTATCAGTAATTTAAAATTTTCTTATAAAAAATAAATACCAGGCACAGAAAAATTATTAATCCTAATGCTTTGTATATTTCCTTGTTTTTATGTAAAAAATATCATCCCTTTCCAATTGTTATACTTTATTTTTTCACCTTGATACACAAGTTAAGTATTCAGTAAAATATTTAATGGGAGTATAAGCGAGATCTAAATTGTGAAAAACTTTCAAAAAAAATTGAAAAGTATCTTCATAATCTTTAAGTAGGTCAGATTTTTAATCTTCATAATCTTTAAGTAGGTCAAATGAGACATAAATAGCACAATCCACAAAAAAAAACTTTGGTAAATGTTACTACATTAAAAAGAAAGACTAGGATCTCCACATATTTTATGCATTCGTGACACACCTAACTTTTTCTAACTTTTTTTAAAATTCCTAGGCTATGTGGTTCATCTGTGAGTTTTTTCAAATTGTCTCAAATCTCCAAAAGATTTTCCAATATATTTACTGAAAAAAATCCACAGATAAGTGGAGCCATGAAGTTCAAAACCGTGTTGTTCAAGGGTCAACTGCACTTCAAATTTAGATGATACCATGTTGCTTTCCAAACTTGCGCATTGATCTATGTTCCCACCAAAGAGTATGCATCATTGCAAACACTGTATTATCAGACTGGGTGCTTTTTACCAATCTGAGTGAGCGAAAGTTATGCTACTATGGTTTCAATTTACAATTCCCTGATTGCTGTTGGGATAAACATTTATTTTGTGTTTATCAGCCATTTTTTTCTTTTTCTCTAAAATGCCCACTTGGGTATTTTCCCATTTTTCTACATGATTTTATATTCATTGCAGTTTTATATTTGATGCAGTATTAAATCATAGTTGCATAAAATTAACTGTAGTACACACCGTACTACTGTAATAACTTTGTAGCCATCTCTTGTTGCTACTGCAGTGATCAAAAGTGTTGCAAGTATCTGTTTAAAATCCCTGTGATGCTAGTATCTCCTCCGCTTGAGCAAACTGCCTATCGCAGTACAAAGTGAGCCCTTGTCGCTCTCTGGTATTTTTCATTGTGTTTAGTGCAATACCATAAACCTTGAACAACACCATGGAACCCATATGAAGTGCTACTGGTGCATGCTGCAAGTGCTCCCAAGAAACAGAGAAAAGTTGAAAAGTCCCGACATTGCAAGAAAAAATAGAATTGCTTGATAGTTACCATAGACTGAGGTCTGCATCTGCGGTGCCCACCATTTCTGGACAAGTGAATCTTGTGTAAGGACTATTGTAAAAAAAAAGAAAAGGAAATTCGTGAAGCCATCACTGCAGCTATGCTAGCAGGTGCGAAAACTTAGCACTTTTTGTGAAATAACTCTTATCTCATATTGAAAATTCAGCTTTTACGTGGGTGCAGGATTACTATAAGAATGGCATACCTATAGACTCTACTATGATTTGAGGAAAAGGAAGCCATTATATGACTTAAAGAATGCATAAAGAACATTTAAAAACTAGAGAAAATATTTGAATATATCTTGAATACTTGAGTCCTTTTATAGAAGTTATTATTTTGCTTACATCTTTTCTCTCTTTTGCCTGCCAATTCTCTTTCCTTTTTCTACCCCCGACTTCTCTTTGACTTTGAAGTTGTTGACATAAACTTCCTCAGAGATTTTCCTAAGGAAGCATTTAGTCTTGGTACTTTAGTTACCAAGTTGATGTTTAAGATAACTGAGAAAATGTGCTTCTGCCTGAATAATCCCATCTCCCATGATCTACTTGCTAAGGAACCAGAGCGCCTTACCCAGAGTCATCCAGGCGCATTGCTTTCCTGCAACACTGGAGGCATCATTGGTTGAGATAAGATTGAACTGGGCATTATTGCTCCTCTGAACAACTGGATCCTGCTTTGACCTAGCCTAGAGAACATGAAACCTAGCAACATGAGAAATAGATAAATAACACAATGCATGTTAGGATATAATAAAATCAGTTTCATAAAGCCTCATATATTAACTTTATGCATAAATATTTCCAACAGTTGACTATATCTCTGATTACATATGTGTTAGTCCATTTTGCGTTGCTATAAAGGAATACCTGAGATTGGGTAATTTATAAAGAAAAGAGGTTTATTTGGCTCATGGTTCTGCAGATTGTACAAGGAGCATGGCACCACCCCTGCTTCTGATGAGGGCTTCAGGGAGTTTCCAGTCAAGGTGGAAGGTGAAGGGTAGCAGGAGTGTCACATGGTGAGAGAAAGAGCAAGACAAGGGAGGGAAGGTGCCAGCTTCTTTTAAACAATACAGCTCTCTTGTGAACTAATAAATTGAGAACTCACTCATTACCACGGGAAGCCATTCATGAGGGGATTGGCCCCCATGATCCAAACATCTCCCACTTGGCTCACCTCCAACACTGGAGATCAAATTTCAACCTGAGGTTTGGAGGGGAGAAACATTTAAACTATATCAACATAATTTACTGTTTTCCATTTGCAGAAAAGAAAAGCAATGTATGTAAATGCAATGTAATCAAAATTATTTTCTCATTTAAAGTATTTATTTACTGTCAATGCATTGCTAATTACTTACAATTTTGCCTTCTGTAATTATGCTAATATGGTGAATAAAATGTAGTCTGCAGTATTAATTTTTATATCTGTTTTTCAATTGAATGATTCTACATGCATTTATTTATGGCTTAGATGCATCTCATCTATTCTGAGTGCATAAATATTTTCTTATTTGCTTATTTGCCTTTGCTTATTTAAATTTAATGAATTACAATTTCAACTCACTACACCATATCCAGGCACCACTCCACTTATATTTCTAATATTTTATATGACACACAATATAGCATTTTTATGTTAATAAATTATCTTCCATACAATGGCATTAAGAATTATGCCAAGAAAAGTCTTGCTGTGTGTATTTAAAGTGATCTAACATAATTCTGTGCCATTGAAGTCAGTGGTATATCTTGTGAATCAATTAAGCTCAGCAAGTTAGTGTATGTGAAGGAAGCAATGTAATGGAAATGTTAAGATTTTATATGTAAAATATCTATGATACTTTTAGGCAGTTCAGGGTTAATGTATGCCTGAGTCCCTCAAAGGTAGATTTAAACACAGAGACTTCAAAACCCAGAAGAAGTCACATGTATTGACGAACTGTCCTCAAGTACAGCTTTTTGAACATCACCCAGTAGTTTTACTATGGCTCATGTTTTACTATGGCACAATATAGGAAAGTTAGACTATGATAAGAAGAAAACACGCTCAGATGAATACAAGTTGTTGAAATAATGTTTTCAAGATCAAACGTAACAACTAAGACCAAGGACAATAGGTCTTCAATGATTTCCACAATAATGTCATTAAATTCTATAAGGAAAGATCTTTTTTTAAAAAAAGAAAAAAGATTGCAGATTATTAAAATACAACTCACAGTATTTTGAACTTGATTGCCCACATATTTAACCCTACATTTATCTTACTTAGTATAACACTAGTTGAAGCTTTTCAAATTTTCTATGTGGGCCTAAAAACATGTTTGTAATTTCAGAATATAAGGAAGATATGTATCTTGTTTTCAGAGAAATTGTCTTGCACATTATCAGGGTTTTTAATTAATTTTTTCATCTTGTTTAATGCTCTTCAGAAGCTATGACAGTGCGGGGGGTGTAATTTTCTGTAGCCCATGGGCTAGGATTGGGACTAGTACTGAAGTGGGGTTGGGGACCAAAGAAAGGGAGAGAAACCTTAAGTCTAGTATACATTGACCTATTTAATATGTGTCTACTAAGTAAGTGCCACTGGAAACCAGTCACAATTCTAAATTTGAGGATATTTTGTAATACAAAGATGTTCTCATGTTTTGAGTTCCTGGGGGAGGGGGTCATATATCTAATAAGTAGTGGTGGTACATACAGATAAATGAAAAGAAGAATGCACAAATTGTGGTATGCCCACATCCCTGACTGGGATGAGGTGCATCTGACAAGGCTTCTGATATAAATAGCAGAGGAGGCACGTTTCACATCTTAACAGGAGGGGAAAATATACATCCATGTACCAGATGTGTTATGCCAAAATAAAGAAATTGATGTTATGGAAATGTCAATTTCTCACCCCTGTCCACTGTCCCAAATTTCTTCTTCCTTAGTTATTTTTCATATGCAGGGCCCAGTTAGATCTTCTTGCTAAAGCCCTCTTAACTCTAAAATTAATTATTTTTCCAAATATGGGAGCTGGCTTTGTGGTTTAGACTGATTTGCAAAATTGGCTAAAACATTGGAAATAGATTTCCAATTCCATTTTGTAATTACATTTATTTAATACCATGTCAATAAATCGAGAAATTTATCAATTGGAAGATACATTAGGGAACACTAAGAAAACTTTGTAATTTCAAGATTGACTATAAAATGGATTCCAATTCAGTTATATTAAAGGGTGGAAAATATCAATATTAGAATCTATGAAATGTAGAGTAACTAAATATTCACAATTGAATAATGCTTTACAAGTACCCTGTGATGTAGCTAGTATGGGTACCATTGTCTGCATTGCAGAGTGAAAGCCTAAGAGTCATTCAGTCCACAAGTATAATATTTACTGAGCATCAAGCAGGTGCCAGGTTTAATGCCAAGTCTTCAGCCTGCAACAGAGAACAAAGCAAACATTGTCTCTTCTTGTGGATATGTGAAGTGTTTTTAACTGGCTAAACACACAGACCTTATTAAGACCATATCAGACATTTAGAGGTCACTTGCATGCTCAACCAACCTAGCCCATAACTACTCTACTAAATTAGACAGCCTCCTGAAAAAGATAATAATTTTAAAATACTAATTCAGATGTAAAACATACAGCAGAGAAAAACAAACTAAATAATATATGCATTTCTATTCTTTTTCTTAAAAAAATACATGTTAATGGTTTCCTGCATACCAGTTTCATTTTTAAACCTTTCCTCTGACCATAGGAGCTGATGCTGTGGAGGCTCAGTGTAAAAGATTTGAAGTGAGAGCCAGTGAAGATGGCAGGGTGCTGTTTTCTGCAGATGAAGATGAGATTACCATTGGGGCTGAAAAGCTGAAAGTTACAGGTACTGTAGATCGAGGTCTTGGAACATTGTTTACTTCTTGAAAGAATACGAAACGGCCCGAGAAGCTACTTAATAAGATGCACGATTGCCAGGCCTGAAATGCAGTTTCATGTAATAGCATGATATCACAACATTTGATTTTCACGTAGTCTTCCCATGGAAAGCACTGGTGGAGGTTGCAGAAGAGAATGTCAGTATTAGCAGCCTCAATGACTTAAAAGTAAAGCTGTGTCTCTCAGGTGGAGGTAGGTGAAGGAGAGCGGTGTGGGTCGTGGAAGAAAAGACGGGATGCAAATACTGAGAAAAGGTGACTAAAGGTGACAGACAAATAAAGTGTAGGGGTATTAATTAAAAATAAAAGATATGTCAAAGAAGAGCTAAAATGGAAATATCAACTTTAGAATTAAGTAAGAGGGAAAGGTTATAAATAAACTAAATCTGTGTTCTGTAGGGTTCATAATTATCCTCAAAAGTATGTAAATAAAGAAATAATACTATACACGTATTATTTAAGTCATTATTATAATGTTAGGGTCATTGAAGTAAACCACCAGCTGAAATTTAAAAAAACAAACAAAAACAAAAAACTGAAAGAGTTAGAAGTGGGACAGGGAATGAGGAAGAATTTGATGAAGACAATTTTAAGCATAATCTCTTCCAAATCACTTGATTTGTAACCATGATACATGTTATTTTGATAAAATATTTTAAAATCCCTTAAAAGTACCCAAAGAGGCTCACATTTTAAAAAAAGGAAGAAAAAATATATAATTTGTTTGACTTAGTATTTTCGAAACTTGAGTTTGGGAACAGGTCATGGGATATCTATGTGCCTGCATGTGTGTGTTTAGTATGTTCTCAGTACAAAATGAAGTGGTTGTGTTAGCTCCTTACATTTATTAATAAAGAGAATGTTAATATTGTAAATGTCCCAGACATCAGGGTCTGTGTTGATTTCAAGAAAGGTGTATCATTAAATGGTGATGAAATTCAATAAGAATTGTTGGATGGGGAGACTCACTGGACATCCCTGGGCTGGCATTCTACGAGTCCCACCACCACTGCCCCCAGTGCCTCCTTTCTCTTGTGAGAGTGTCCTGCTGAGGAGCTGGAGCCTACACCATTGGGGGGGGGGGGTGTTTGGGGTGGTCCCCATGAATGCCCATGTGTTTGATCCCCTTTTTCTTAAAAGACTCCCTGGGCAGGTCAGGAAAGGAGGCATGTATGGAGGACACAAGTTGACCTTCTTAAGTCCCAGTTAGGGAAGCAGGGACCAAAAAAAAAAGCATGAGAGTTTTGTTTGGCACAGAACACAGGCAAATCAAAAAGGATATGGGTTTTGGGCCCCTGAGCATTAACATTTGAATTGCTAGTTAGTGGGTAAGTGGGGATCCCTGGGGTAGGAATGCCTTCAGGGTGATTGAGCAATATTAATAATCTTTGAACCCTCGTAATGCCTACTGATTATCACCCTTGAGACCGACATAATCCTGAGATAGCCTTTAGGATATTACACACTTATCCAACATTTCTTTAATCCATAATCACATATTCCCATTGAGTACTTTGTAGTTATAAGGAAAGAGAGGTTCTGGAGCTCTTGGCAGCTTTTGTGGTCTCATGGAATTATAACTTCCTCTAATCTTTATAGTACCTTGACTGGTCTCATAATAGTTCCAGTAAAGTGCTGTCTCCACAAAATTAGACCTATTAATTGACTTTTTAATTTTTCTTTGCAGTAGGTGGATAGTCACCTTCTTTTTCTTCTTTTGCTGGGTAGCCTAGAAGCCATCCTTGAACTGTTAATTGGACTAAGTCAGGGAAGAAAGTGCTTCCTAAAATAAAATCTAAGTTTTTCTGCTTTTCATTTAAGTGCTTTAGGGCAGTCATCCATGCTAACACGCTCTCTCTCTCTTCTTCTCCCTCCCCCACTTAGCCACCCCATGTGTATAGTGTGCATGTGTGTGATGTAGGTATGGTGTACATGTATGGATGGATGGTTGAATAAATACGTCTCATGCTAGCTTTCTTTTTTTTCCTTTACTTCTCTGTCTCATATGCACATAGCCTTGCATTTATTCTTCATAACACTCTTAATCGATCTTTATTTTCCAATTATCCCAGACACCCCTAATTAATTACTTTTGCAATAGAGTTCTGTGTCATGATTTCAGAAGATCTTAAATGATAAAGTAATAAAATCTTGAGGTCATAATTGCAGAATCTAAGGAGGTTTTTGTAAGAGGTTGAAGTAAAACGCTTAGGATGAAAGAAAGAAACGCCCGAGAACTATGAGAACACGTGTAGCAAACAATGCTGACTTTTAACCTGATGTGGATTTATAAGGGGCTCCACAATATTAGTAAAATAAATGCTAAATTAGAGAGTATTTTGTTTGATTAGAACTCCCTCCACTATCCACTCACATTTCGGTTTCTCACAAAAAGCCCATATGCCCACAGACACACACAGAGACACACACAAATGCACACACTAAAATTCCTGCCAAATCTTTACTCCTTTACCAGAACACTGGATATTAACTTTATAGTGGCATTATGCCTTCCCGTGATCTTCCTTTATTTTACCTAAAATAAAGGAAAATGAAGATATCAAAGGCAAATATAATTTAGAATTTCACATGCTTCAAGCAAAAAAGAAAAAAAATGTGCATAGTGTAGCCTGCAGTTTTAGGGCATTGGATTGGTAAGTAACCTCACATGTACTTTAAGGTAGTGCTTGAATCATTTGACAAATAACACTACAAAGAGACACTGACTCCAGGGTGCTTCATATAAATTAGGTAGCTGTGCTGACAAGACTTCAAAGTTACATGTGACAAGAGATCTGTGTGAAGTTTACTCTAGAATTTTAAATTTGTGGCATGAACATTTTATATTTAAGCAATGTTCATAAGAGTTAAAATTAAAATGGATCCCTCTGGTTTGACACGTCACCAACAATGGCATCTTATAAACAGATTTTTGTAGCAGGGTGACAGAAGTGGATGCATTTATTTAGACCATGGGTGTGTCTATATATCTAAGGCAAAATCAGTTATAACTAAAGTCATTCACAGATCTAGAGTAGCTTAGCATATTTTTATTTATTCTGTCTACAAAGCAGCAAGAATTTACCTGATACATTCAGATACTCCTGGGGTACAAGAGGATAGAAGTAAAATGATAAACACTTACCTGAACACCACCACCTGTCAATACCTCATCACCATGATAAGTATGCTTAAAATGTGTGATTTTTTTACTCTTGATATTATTTTACTTACTCAAAAATAGCTTGCTTAAATCTTAATCTAAACATACTTCTTTGACCTTATATGCTCTCTCTTTATCACTGAATATATAGGAGGTTTATATTAATATTTTAGCTCACCTGTGCACACCTGAAAACTTTATTTTCAGTTTGTATTCCCTACTATTGGCCAATGATATTACTTAATGTAATTATATTTTGAGACCTAGTAAACAAATCAAAGGAAAAAATTTACACACAGAAGACTCTTAGATTTAGTGCTTTCAGGCAGAATCTATCCATTTGTATTCCAAGAAGTATATTAACTTTAAAAAACAAAGTGGAAGTATAAGTGTTCCAACTTTATAAAGTGAAAAACTTTAGCCCTGCAGAACACCTTCATGTTAAATTAAAGCTATTAGTTTGACTTAAACCTATTTTGCCTATGAGAGAAAAGGGGAAAATAGTTAAATGTATAAAGAGAAAGGATATCTTTTTTTTTTTCAGACAGTAGCAATTAAAACTGCCAACTTGAAAGAATAGTGAGAACCAACCCTGAATCCACCCTGTGGTCTGATGTTTGTTTGGCTGCCAAGAGTATTACTCCTTTGTCTCTGTTCTAATTGAATGATTGGAAGGACAGACAAGTTCCAATGCTTGTTTGACAACAGAATGAAGGATTTTCTGAAGAGCTGTCTTTTAAATTAAACACCATGCTTCTAGGTTAAAATCAATATTTTCTGGTTCGTTTTTATTAGTTCGTCTTCTACATCCTTGTTCTTGTCTATTAAATTGGCAACTGTGATGGGGTCAGCTCTGGAGTGAACCTTTCTGTTAGGTAGGCCATTGTTCCTCTGAGCTGTCCAAACGCCAAGAATATCATAATACTCAGGCAACAGGATAGAGCTACTTTGTCTGAATAGCCCCTGAAGAAATGTGATTAGATTAGGTACTGAGAAAAGTGATGTGCAATCACTTAATTTTCTCTGGTGAAACATTTCAAGTTTGTAGACTTGGATCAGTCATTCAACTCAGTTTTCTAGTTGCTTTTTAAACTTACCTAGGATAAAGATTTCAGAGATACTAACAGTTAGTACCACTCCACTCCCCTCAAATCTCCGGGCAAAAACTGGTTTCAGGTTTTGAAGTATACAAATAATAAACTATGCCATCTTCACAAAATAAGTTGTTTCCTCTGGGCACCTTACCGGCCGTCCTCTCCATGACATATTTTATTTTTCCAAGCTTAAATTAAATGTTTTCTATTATTTTGTAAAACCAAAACTTCTTGAAAATATAATTGAATAATAGAAATGCGAGACGTGAGGAGAGTCATAAAGGAGGACAATTCATTTACAGAAAACAAAGTGATTGTAGCAACTAACTTTTTGTCTATGTAGTGGTTTCAAAATTTTTAATTTGCTGTTTAAAGTTCTTTTCATAGATCCACAAAATCTCTTGGAAATATAATTTATTCTGCCATTGTATAAATGAATAGTCTGGTTTCCTGTATATCATAATGACATTTAAAAAATACATCACTTATAGAATGTGGCAAATTAGAATTGCTGGAAGTTTTCTTGTTTCCTTGATGGCTGTCAGGGCCTGGAATTTGCACATTGAGGATGCTTATACAGCCTTCTCCTGTTTTCTAAGTATCCTGCCCCCAGTAACAGTGAGTTGAATCCCTCTCATGATTTTAATTTCTCCAATTCCCCTTCTGCTGCATCGCTCTTATTTCCTTTTCTGCCAACAGCTGGAAAACTCATATTTGCTTTTAATAGTTCAGGTGACTACATTGCCAGATTACATTGTCTGGACACCTGGATCATCCAGGATAAACTCCTTATTTTAAGGTCAATTGATTAATAACCTTATTTACATCTGCAAACTCCCCCTTTCCATGTAGCGTAACATATTCACAGTCTCCAGGATTTAGGGTGTGAACATCTTTGGCTGGGGGTGAGGGTCATTATTCTATCTACTAGACCCTACAAATTATTGAATCTCTCTAGGCCTGTTTTTTCTTCTATGAAAGGAGCATTATAAGAAGCACTTACTACACAGGGTTTTGGTAAAGAAAAAAAGAGGCATATGAAAATAACTTAGGACCAACACTGGCACAATCTGGTATTTGGTAAATGCTTTTTCCACCAAATGATAATTTTAAATGCCATTACTGTTCTACTTACTTGTTAGTTATTTGTATAGTAAATACTTGTGCAGAAAAATAAAAGATATTGGACAATGGATGAAGGAAGAAAATAACAGTGTTGAAAATATATGAAGTGGGAATTGTATATTTAATATGAGAAATGTAAAATTGTACTCTTTACTAGCTATTTAGAGATATTTGAAAGTTCTTGAGAAAATATAAAAAGAAGGATAAAAGAAGACGGGTAAGTAATATTAGTTATATCCCCATAATGCAGTAGATCAAACAATGTGAATTTTATCACATAACATTGCAGACATGGGCAGGCTCTGTAAGCCATCTGGTAACACAGGTTACTGAACGTCTTGGGATCCGCAATGGTCTAGGCCCAGGTTGTTCTTGTCCATAAGGTTTTGGTGATCTTACAGCATCACTTCTACATTCCAGCATGGGAGAAGCGGGAAAGAGAGGAAATAGAAAAGAATTTTCTAATAACATCACAATCTGGAAATAACACTCATCATTCACATATCCTATTGGCCAGAATTTAGTCATCTGCTTGCATGTAACTGCAAGGGTAGCAGAGACATGCAAACTTCTAATTGGCAGCTAAGTTCTTTATTAAAGCATGGTGTAGTGACTTCTATTAATAAAGGAAGAGTGGGTTAAGTGACAAAATTAACCATTTCTGGCATAGGAGGGGATTTTTGAATAATATAGAAATCCTAATATGTAACTACAAAGGGAAAGAAAGCAAACATGAATTATTGTAATAGATCATCCATTAGACAATATTGGCCTTCAAAATAGCCCTTAGATTTGCACTCTTCTTCAATCCACAACAGTCCGCCTTATCCCATCACACCTATTGTAAATGACTCCTTTGCATTTAATTCTGACATTCCTAGTTTTTAAAAGCCATTGGTGTTATGTCATTCAGGAAATCATGACCATATCTTCCCTCCCTATTCTCATCTTCATCAAAATGAAACCTCACTTCCAGTATTGAGACTCTTAAAATCTTTAATATGGCCTTTTGCTTATTTCTTTCCAGCATATACACTCTAGTCAGATCAATCACTTCACTCAATTTTCCATCCCTTTGCAACTTGAAATTCTTGAATTCAGAGAACTGAGTTGCAAATACTTCAATTTACAGTGGAAAATTTTACTTTTAGGCAACTCAGAATGTCCAGAGCTGGATGAAGGGAGTCAAGTCAAAATCAATAGAAGAATTCTGACATTGAAATTCCAGGGAAATCACAAGCATCAAGTCCAGAAGATGAATGGCTGAGGTGAATTTGGTAATTCAGAGAGAAAATTTGAGAGCAGATGGAGACAAAAATCAATGTGAAACCATGTTAGAAACAAACAGTTTTGTTGCATTGCATTAAGAGTAGAAACCAGCCTTGAGTATTTGCATCTCCATTTATGGCTCAAAGGTCTGTAGTCATAGATGTAGAAGGACCCAAGAAGCTGGTGTGAGATGGACGTTTCTTTCCTTCTTCCTTCCTTCCTTCTGTTCTTCCTTCCTCTAAGGCAGGCAGCTAAGGACAAAGAGAGGCCAGTGGAACCTGGAGCCACTGTGAGGACGGTGGCAAGACAGGCCAGTGGCATCTGCAGGAAATGCAGGGATGGTGTCAGCATAACTTGGGAAGGGAGCCTGGCAGGGGTTAAGGCCCAAGTGAGAGGGCATCAGAAACGGGTGGTGATTCATCAAGTTCATAAGATTGGCTACATGCTGGGAATTGAGCAAATACATACATTGAAGAGCTATTTTTTCGGTCATGGAGAAGGATGGTACAGATACAGTTAAGGGTAAAGCTAGGATGTTTTGTATAGGAAGTCCTGGTGTGAATTCACGGTTTTCAACATATAGGAATGTATGAAGGAATAAACTTAGTTAAAATGTGTTTGTTACATATATAGCTACACGTTTCTCAGCCCTGCCTATAGAGATGGCCAGAGGTCAGTGACTGTTGTAGCATTGAGCACACGTGGTTCTCAGATCTTGTTTTAAAATACCATTCTCCAATTAAAAAAAAAAAAAAAGGACTTCATGGAAAAATGCCTAATTCTAACGCCAAAGCAGGAAAAAAATAAGATGAGATATGCCTGGATTATCTTATGCCAGAAAATTAGGAAGTGATCAATCAAGGATGAAGACATCAACAAAACTTAGGAGCCAGTTTGAAGAGGCTCCCGAGAATACTTTGAGCAAACGGATGGATAGATGATTGATAGATAATAAACTTGACGTATTGAATAAAATAGAAATCTGTGAATCCACACTGATGTAAATGAATAAAAAAACTTCTTTGAAGTGAAATGGTAACTAAAAATATACAAGAAATCATGGGATAGAAAAGCACCATTTGACAAACAGAGCAATAATTACTTTAGACAAAAATATCAATGGATGGTAAAACTAGGAGAAAGTAAGATGAGGCTTGAATTTTTTATGTACTCAAAGCATACTTTTTTAAACTTATTAATTTTAAAAATGGAGTAAAGCAACAACAATGATAATCTCTGGTTGTCACTATTTTACTTAAATAGTGAAAGTAAATATCACCAGTCATGGGACAAATAGACATCAGGCAACAACCAATAGGCTATAACAAGAAGAAAGGGTCACTTCTATATCATTCCAAATAAAAATGTGTAAGATGACCATAAACCTAAGGAAATGTAGCACAATCTCAAATTGTGAGACACTGTACAAAATATTAAAGTCATGAATCAGGGGAAAACTGAGGAGCTCTTGAAGAAAACCACAGATATTTGCCAACTGGGTATACCATGTGATTCTAGATTGCATCCATTGTCTACAAAATACATTGCTAGAACGGTTGTTTTTCTAGTTATCAATTTCTGTGTAGCAAACTACCCCAATACCCAATGGCTTTAAAACAATGATGGCATTTATTTTTATCACAACCTAATATTTGAGCAGGCCTCAGTGGAGATAGCTGGTATCTGCTCCACTTGGTGACAGGTGAGGTAGCTCAAAGTCTGGGCCTGGTAATCATCCAAAGGCTGGCTCACTCCATGCAAGGAAGTTGATAAAAGCTGTCATCAGAGACCTTAGGTAGTACTGCCTGTCAGAATACCTACACATGGCCCCAACATGTACCTCAGTTTGCTCACTTCACAGTGCCTGCATTTGAAGAGTAAGCCTTCAGAGAGAGAGAGAGAGAGAGAGAGAGAGAGAGAGAGAGAGAGAGAGAACGCTGTATCAAATTTTCTAAAACAACCTCCAGCTTTTTATGAAAGAAATGCTAAAGAATTCACAGACATGTTTTAAAGACAATCAGACTTAGCAAAATTTGAATTGGGGTCCCAAAGGATATGCAAGAGTTTTTAAAATTATACATATGGCTTCTTTTCTTTAAATTTAAAATTGTTTATTCAAATAAAAACTAAAAATTTGAAAAGCATAATTAATAAACCACAGATAACATTTTCTAAAACATAGAAAAATATTCTGCACATATGTCTTGGTTGGCTTGGGCTGCTATAACAAAATACCATGGACTGAGTGGTTTAAACAATAGAAACTTATTTTCTTCAGTTTGGGAGGTTGGAAGTCTGAGATCAGGGTGGCAGCATGGTTGGGTCCTGATGAGGACTCCTTACTAGCTTGCAGCCAGGTGCCTTTTTGCTGTGTCCCCACATGGCAGAGAGAGAGCGCCCTGGTATCTCTGCTTTTTATCATAAGGGTACCAATCTCATCAACAGGGCCCCACCCTCATGACCTCATCTCCACTTAATTATCTCCCAAAGGCACCATCTCCAAATGCCATCACATTGAGGGTTAGGACTTTAACATATGAATTTGGAGGGGCATACAGTTCAGTCCAAAGTAATGTGGTAATTTGTTTTATTAAATCTTTAAAAAATCAAGTATAAATATTAAATTTCAACTCTATGAAGACCTTTATATGAGAAAATAAAATAACATAGTGTAGGTTTGTAGGTTTTTAATGATGTGGCTTTGATACAGTGATAGATCTCAGAGACTCTAGACACATCAATGGCTATGTGTTCCTTAGCCTATTCCCCTTGTATGTCAAAATGCCTTGGTAGTAGGGTTTTTATAGGAGCTGAATTGCAAACAACGGACGACTGCAGTACCTGTTGAATGCCTGAGGCCCCTGCAGTTTGGGTCCATTTTATTTCTCCCTCTGTTCTCTTTATCGGTGGCAGTATCAAACCTGTGGTCACCTTGCTCTGTGGGATGTATCATTTCATTGCTGAAATAGAGTCTCACTCCTGATTACTCTGATCAGGTTAGAGAACTCTAATTCCTTTAACCCTCATACCCTCAGAGATAAGCTAGAGCTCACTTTTTGCCAAGGTCAAAACTTTGCTCTGGAAGTTTTAAACAGGCTTACTTGCCAAGGTGGGCGCTCAGATTAAAGCCTCCAAATTCTGACTTTATGGGAGAAATTACCAATTGAACACCAGTTATGAACTTCTATTTTGAAATATTAATAAATTCACATACAGTTGTGACAAATGATATAGATTCCGTGCAACACTCACCCAGTTTTCCTCAATGGTAACATCTTACAAAACTATCCTACAGCTTTACAACCGGGATGTTGACATCGATAGAGTTAAGACACAGAACAGTTCCATCAGGGATCCTTTCTTGTCTTCTTGAAACCACACCTACTTCCCTCCTACTCTCACATTAACACCTGCCAATCATTTATCTGTTCTTTAATTCTATAATTTTGACGTTTTAAAAACGTTGCATTTAAATCATACAGTAGGGTTAGTTATCTTTTGAGATTGGATTTTTTCACTTAGCATAATTTCCTGGAGATTCATCAAATTTGTTTCCTTCTCATTCCTGGATAGTATTCTATGGAATGAATGGATCACAGTTTATTTAATCATTCATCCATAGAGAAACACGTGGGTTGTTTCTAGGTTTTAGCTATTATGAATAAAGCTCCTGTGAACATCGTATACAGGTTTTTGTGTGAACCTAAGTCCATCATAGACTACATATTAGGTCATAAATCAAGTCTCAACAAATTTAAAGAGATTGAAGTCATGTATAGTGTCTTTTCAAAGCAGGATGGAATTAAGCTAAAAATCAATAATGGAAGGAAAAATGGAATATTTGTAAATATGTAGACATTAAACAACATACCCTTAACCAACTGGTAAATAAATAAATTATAATAGATTTTAAAAAGAGAGAGACAAATGGAAACAATAATGCAATATACTTAACCTTATGGGATGCAGCAAAAGATGTGTTCAGAAGGAATTTTAAAACTCTAAGTACATACATTAAAAAAGAAGAAAGATCTCAACAATTTAACTTTATATGTTGAAGAACAGAAAACTAGACATAAATCAGTTGTGTTTCTATACACTGCAACGAAAAATTCAAACAGGATACAAAGTAATTCCATTGACAAGAACATGCAAATTAATAAAATATTAGGAATAAATTTAAGCAAGGAGATAAATGACTTAACACTGGAAACTATAAAATATTGCTAAGAGAAATTTTTAAAAGACCCAAATAAATGGAAAGACATCCCATATTCATTGGTAAGAAGACTTAATATGCTTAAAACGTCAATATTATCTAAGTAGTCATCAGATTCAATGCAATCCTAATCAAAATTACCACAGCCTTTTTTTATGGCAGAAATTAAAAACCTGATCCCCAAATTCATGTGGAATGTCAGGGGCCCAAACAGCCAAAATAATCTTGACAAAGATAAACAAAGTCAGAGGATTCGCAGTTTATGATTTCAAAACTTAACACAAAGCTATAGTAATCAAAACAATGCAACTGGTAGAAGTATAGATATACAGATCAATGGAATAAAATTCAAATTATAGAAATAAACCCATACATATATGGCCAATTGATTTTTAATGAATGCCAACTCTATTTAGGTATGTATATATATGATTAGTAATCATATAAAATTTAATTATGGTGCCAGGCAAGAATCCCCATAGAAGCCAAAAATATAAAATAAAAGAAGACTGGCAAATGATTCAAAATGTCAAGAACATAGTCAAGATATGGAATTGAATTAAGTGTCCAACAACAGTTGAAGAGATAAATGAAATGTGGTATGTATATATATATCCAATGGAATGCTATTCAGCCATAAAAAAAAGAAAGGAATCTTGTCATTTGTGACAACATAGATGAACTAGAGGAGGACATTATGTTAAGTGAAATAAGCCAGGCACATAAAGGCAAATACTACATAATATCAGTCATCTTGGCTTCTAAAAAAGTTGATCCCATTGAAGTAGAGAGTAGGACAGTAGTTACAAAGACTGGGAACTGAGGGGAGATGGAGGGGAAGGGGGGAGATTGGTCAATAGGTACAAAGTTACAATTACAAAGGAAGAATAATTTCTGGTGTTCCCACTAGAAAGAAATGATAAATTTTGAGGTGATGGGGATGCTAATTACCCTATTTGATCATTACACAATGTAAATATGTATCAAAACATTATATTGTACCCCACACATATGTATAAATATTATGTGCCAATTTAAAAAATTAAAAATTTTTAAAAAGAAAATACAGATAGTAAAAATGACAAAAGAAATGATATGGAAAACAATAGGAACCAGAAAGAACACTCCTGAACAGGAAAGAAAAAAGCAGAAGAGGCAGGACACAGTGGCTCCAGCCATAATCCCAGCACTCTGGGAGGCCAGGGCAGGAGAACTGCTTGAGGCCAGGAGTTAGAGACCAGCCTGAGCATGAGCAAGACCCTATCTCTACTAAAAATAGAGAAATTAGCCAGGTGTAGTGGTACACCACAGGTGGCGCACCTGTAGTCCCAGCTACTCAGGAGGCTGAGAATCGCTTTAGCCCAGGAGTTTGAGGTTGCAGTGAGTTATGATGAGGCCACTGCACTTTAGCCAGGGCTACCGAGCAAGACTCTGTCTCAAAAAAAAAAAAAAGCAGAACAAAGAAGAAGGTAATAAAAAGACGTATACTTCCTACATTCAAGGGACCATAGGCAAAGATCATCAGCAGGTTCAGACTGATGAATTCACTAATATTCATAAATACCATTTATGGCCTTTTATGATTAGCAATAATTTAATTATTTTTATAAAAATATTTTTTAATTCTGATTTTTAATAATATTTACAGAAAGTCAAATAATCCAATGGGAAAAAAAGATATTTCTTAAATGTTTTAGGGAATAAAAAGGTTGTTCAAACCCCATGAGGCCCTGGCTAGTCCATTTCAAGATTAAGGGTTGTATGCATTACTTTCTTGTCAATCATTTTTAACACTACTTAGACCATACATGTTTTCTAATTGGATAGGCATATTGAAAACCCTCAAAAGTTATGAGTTTTCCACAGAATATAAGAAGTCTGTAGTTACTTATATTGCAGGCAAATCAAATAAAAATTCAGACGAAAGAGCATTAATTATTATTTCAAAGTCATACGAATGATTCTGCCTTTTGGAGGTTGTGAGGAAAAGTAGCATTTTTAAATAACAGAAATGTCTTTAGCCAAAACTATTTGAAAACTATAGAAAAAAAATGGGGAAAGGGCACAAAATGAGCTTTTAAGCCAAATAAATTGTATTCTAATACTCTTTCATCATTATTAGTTCTACCCCTAATTTGACAAACAGTGACCATTTAGCAATCATTTTGAGTTGCTGTTTTGATGGAAAACACTAAGAGAAATTCTTAACTTTGGCGCACAAAGAACTAGGTATCAGGAAATTATTCAAAAAAATAAGTTCTGGACAATGATAATCTGTCAGTGAATACAAACATGCTCAGTTTCGTGACAATGCAGCTATTTTGAAGGGTAGGATGAAGAGGGGGTTGGGTTGGATGAGGAGCAGGCTGGGAAGTAATTATTGGAGAGAGTCAAGGTGTAGTCATTAAGTGCGCTGCCTCTGGTAGCGCTCCACTGCTTTTTGCAAGAATAATCATGGGCAATTTAGTTAATAGGTTTCATATTTATCAGTTCCTCATCTGTAAACCAGGGGGATAATAAATAATAATACCTCTCTGGATTTTCATTGATTTAATGTGAGCTGATCCATGCAAGCATGTTATCTGACACATAAGTGGTCAATAAATATTAGAAAGTGTTAGCATTGGTATTATTAGAACAGACATAAAAGCATTACTTTATTATTATATATTAATGAAATGATTCTCTTCCTCTTGTAACATTTACTGTAAAGACTTTCTAAATTTAATTATTTATCATTTACCTCTCTCTGTATCTCTCTGTCATATACACATAATTATATACAAAGTAATCTTGAACATTTTAAGTAATACTGCATTATATTCAGTCCAATGTAACAGAAGTAATTTAGTAGGTCTTTCAGAGATATTTAAATAAAAGATGATGTAAGATCACAAGAAGAAGAGTTAAAATGAAAAATAAATGTAGGATATACATACCAAATTCCAAAACAAAAAATAAAATATTATCACAATAATAAAATTAATCGAAGTAATGAAATTGATAACATATAAGCATATCATTTTCCAAGTACATTCATTTGAAGTAATTCATTTACTGCTCAGTACTTAGGGGAATGTGTATTATCATCTTCATTTTGCAAGCTGTATCTCAGGTTAAGTGATTTGTAGGGAATACACACAGCTATCAGTGGCAGACGAGGAACCAGACCTGTATCTCCTCACTGATAGTTCAGTCTCATTTCTACTTCATTTTGTCTGTGTCATTACATGCTTGTGCATATAATACATTCAGATCCTGAACAAGAATTTCTACAACAAAAAGAAGAGGTTCTGTGATCTGATTTATTTAGTAGCTAGGTTATTATTTCAAGCAGATTTATTTAGTAGGCTGGAAAAAGTTAGAGGTGAAGAGGAATGACCATATTTAAATACTATATATCTGACTTTCTCAACTAAATTACAGATACTCCTGGAGAAACCTCTCTATCTTGATATAGCTGTGTAAATTGAAAGCGTAGGATATGCCTAACGATGTCAAAGAAAGGGATTAAGATAAATGATTGATATTACAGTCAATTTGGAAAAACAGTAATACAAACTTGATCTGCTGTTTAAAAGGTCTATTGCAATTTGAGAAGAAACTAATTTTAGTTTTGAGTCAACTGTATCTTCATTATTCAAGCTGACCATTGTCTTTAAAGGGAACTGGCTGGAGTATGTCAAAATAAATTTTATTCCTAATTTCACCCATGTGTTTTGTGTGGGTGTGCTTTGCATAAATTGGGTAAAATTTTCATGTCCATATAAATGATAACCAGGGCAACCTTTCATTTCACTGTAAAGGTAGGAAAGGAGAGAGGGAGGGAGAGAGGGAAGGTTAAAGGAAGGTAAAAGGAAAAAGGTATTACAGCTTGAATGGGTTGCCTACATCTTTTACTTATTAAGTAGTTGTATTAATTTAATTTCCTATTGCTGCTGTAATAATTAACCAAAAATTTAGAGGCTTAAGAAGCACAATTTTTTAATTTATATAATAGTTCTAGAGGTTAGAAGTTTGAAGTGGTTTTCACTGAGCTAAAATCAAGGTGATTGCTGGGCTGTGCTCATTTCTGGAAGAATCCATTTCTTTGCCTTTTCCAGCTTCTAGAGGTCCTCAACGTTTTTTAGTTCATGCCCCTCGCTCTCTCTTGAAAGCCAGCAATACTGGCCAAGTCTCTCTCATGCTGCCACGTGTCTGTCTCTGATTCTCCCTCTTCTGCCTCTCTCTTCCAGTTTTAATGATCCTTGTGATTATTTGGGGCCCTCTTAGATAATCCAGCATAATCCCACTTTAAGGTAATCCAATTAGCAATCTTAATTCCCCTTTGCCTACCTATAAGATAACACATTCACAGATTTCAGGGATTAGGATGGAGACCTCTGGGGGCAGGGAAGAGCAATATTTTGAGTGCCATGCTAATCAATATTTGATCTATTTCATTAAACAATATTTTTACTCACTAAATTGGGAGCTCCTGGAAGATAGGAACAATAAATAAAATTTTCCTACTTTCTTGAATTCAGAATTGGTAATAAAAACAAAACAACATGGAGATACAGAGTGTAAAGACAGATACAGAGAATGGGAAGGGTGCATAGGAGGGGGTGAGGAAGAGGTCGGTTAATGGGTACAAACATAGAGTTAGACAGAAGGAACAAGTTCTAATGTCTGATAGCAGAGTAGGGTGACTATGGTTAACAACAATGTATTGTATTTCTTCAAAATAGCCAGAAGAGAGAACTTGAAATTTACCCAATACATAGATATAATAAGTACTTGAGTGACAGATACCCTAAATACCCTAACTTGATCATTAAACATTCTATGCGTATAACAAAATTTCACATGTACCCTGTAAATATGTATAAACATAATGTATAAAAAATTTTAATCAAAAAAACAAAAAACTGAACTAGGAGTGATCATATTTGTGCTCTAGTGCTAACTAGTTTGGACTTTTTCTAACCCTGGGTCATGTAAAAGCTGTCTGCCTTTGGTGAGTTATTCACCCTCTCTGTGCCTCCATTTCCTCAATTACAAAATGGAGATATTATTTTATTTCTCTCGGAGTTTTGTTGTGTGAATTATATTACTTGACTTAATATTTGTTCAGAGTTAGTGCAAGGATGAAAGTCATTTGACTGTTCAGTACATGTTAGCCACGATCATTAGTATTGTTAGTAGTAGTAGTACCAATTTCTTCATCTGTGAGTTTCTGATCTCCTCACAAGGTCAACCTGAAGATCAGTGGTATTCTGTACGAGAAAACACTGTACAACTAGCTGAAAATTAGGGCAAAGTATTTTCCTCTTCAAAATGTGGCCAAACTAAAAAAGAATTTGGCCTTTGGCCAAACTGGAAAGAATTTCCAAAATGCCTCTCATAATTGTCCAACTGAAAGACAGGCGCTAGTGCATGTATTCATCAGCTCTTTTCCCCCATTGGTTGCAGGGTAGCCCTCGGGGTGTTCATTCCCTGGCAAGGCATTTTGGGGTGGCCCTTTGGCGCTACTTGTGCTAAGTGTGCTTCTTGGAGCTTTGGGAAGCAGAGAGATGCTCAGAACATGCTTGAGGTGGGAGGAAGTGAATATGAATCTGAGTTGTCCTGGAGCTGTCCTTCACATCTTTGGCTGAAATCAGAGGTGAGCCAGGGAAATTTGCCCATATTCGGAAAAAAGAATATATAGGTTTTGATCATGTTCTGGACATGATGCATTATGTGATATGCATAGAAAATTAAGAAGGGTGATGTTTAAGAATGATTTAATCCCAATATAAATTTTTCAAATTTCTCTGTATCAAGTATGATACTCATTTATAGGATCAGTTTCTAATTTACTTACAAATTGTTTAATATTACTCCTTTTCCCACATCTAAACATGAAACCCAAACAAAATTGGCTAATAATTTATGTTTCATTGCATGACTCCTTTTAAGTGTATGACTGAGAAATCAAATGAATTATCAGTTGCCAATTATTGCTAATTATCTTTGTTATTTGGGTCTTTAAGATAAGTGGATCAAAATAAACTTTCAGCAGTCAGTCTATTTACTCATCACTCCTTTATTGCATGACAGGTAAAATAAATGTCATGGAACCTGAGCTTTAAAATGCATCTTAAACGTCATTCCATCCTTCTAAGTTTGAATCTTCTCTCTTAAGGCTTTGTAATGTGACCATTCTCCCTTTCAACACTTTGTGACGGATATCTCGTAACTTCTCATGTCAGTCTGATTTATCTTTAGACAATATTGACTTTAAAAATCAGTTTATCTCTAAAGGAGATAAGAACATCTATTTAAGATGACATCACCTTGGGATACTGCTATCTTTTAAAAAGAATAGCATACATTTTGTTGAGGTAGCTGGCTCACTTTTTAGGAAAATATCTTAAAAAGCTTTTCTACGTAGCAAAGTAGAATCCTTTAAGACGAGATAATGTTTCCCAAATTTTTCTGCGTATTTAAAAATATGTTTGAGTTTCTAATGGGGCTGAGGGAAAAAGAAAAGATCATTAAAACAAGGGGAGGGAAAATGAAGCTGACTACAAGTTGTAAAGATCGCTACTAACTGGAATTAACCAGTGAAGATTTTATAAGAGACTCTTTAACAACATAGATATTTATGCATATCTTATTGATATCCAACATTCATTTTTAGGTCATTCCACTGAATGGTATTCTAATGTTTCAAAAGTTTCCATGACATTTATTTTACCTGTCATGCAATAAAGGAGTGATCAGTGATTCCATTTTGTTGAACCACAATAGTTTATTAAATTATTCCCTATTGTTGAACACTTTGATTGTACCTAATGAACTTACATAGTGCTGTTGTCAACCTCCTTGTGGCTACATTTTTCTGCACATAAATGACTATCTCACTAGGATAAATTCCTTGAAATTGAATTATTTATTCAAAGGGTAGGGATGCCAGACGGTTTTTGTCATTTCACCCTCTTATCAGCAGCAAATGAAAATTTTCATATCCCTGAATCACCATAGCTCACTAAATCTTTTAAACTGACTTCTGACATACCAAAAATGCTAAGCAATTGAGAAGTACACATTTTAGTGTCATATATGTATATATTTGTATGTATATGTATATACCATAATATAATCTTTTTTAAAAAACGTACACAGTTCTCTGAGGAAGATAAAACAGATACTTTTGATTTTACATATGAGAAAATTAAGATTTCAAATAATTAAATGACTTATTGTATGTCACATTGCTAACAATACATCAAACTGATCTGGAACTCAAATTTTCTATTGTATCATGTGTCCTCTCTAATGTTACTCTGTTACAGAAACTATATGTTTTCTGTAACATTGTGTAGTGGACAGACAGAATAAATATTGCTACACAATAATTTAACTGAATAGAAAACTTTGTCTAACTTTGAGCCTGATTCCTATTTTCTCATTTCTTGTATGATTTTAGTCACTTTAACAACAACCACCACCTTTATAATTTGAAACAAGCATGGAAATTTGGTAAGATGTAATGTTACTTTATAATAGTTGTCTAAAATAAACAGTTGACTACTATTTAAAAGGATTCCTTTTTTATTTTAGTGAAAATGCTATTTAGGTAAGTTCAACAAATACTTTAAAGTAGTTACTTTGCTAACACCCACATAATAATATCCATTTGCTATGAGCCTAAAGTGGAGAATAGTGGTGAATAGCACTTTATCTCAGCCATAACAGAATGACTTGTTGAATTTTCTAATGTCCTGGTCCCAGAAAAGATTCAAATAAAATTACATTTTTGAATGTTTCTTTATGTTCTGGTTACTAGTGATTTTGAACTATTTTTTAGTGTATTGACTATTCAGGCTTCTTTTCTTGTGATTTGCCCATTCATATTTTTGTCCTTTTTTTTTTCCTGATGAGTTTGTTTTCTTACTGATTTATAGGAGTTCTGTATATTTTCTAGATGTTAATTGTTTGCCAGTTATATGTGCTGTAGACGGTATGTATTTTTGTTTTTAACTTTGTTTATATGTTTTTTGTTAAGAAAAATTTTATATTAATATAGTCAAATTTATCAATTGTTTTCTTAAAGCTTTATTTATCTTTTAAGAATTTATCCTTTGTTACGCAGTAATAGAAAAGAAAAAAAGAAAACAAAGAATTGATCCTTACTCTCTGATGAGAAATACCATTTGACTTTAAAGTTTTTGCAAGAGCAGAGAGTTTAACTTGGTACCACATAGCAGTTTTATTTTGCTTTATTTTGATTACTGATGAATTAAGCTACTTCCACCCCAAAATGATTATTGGTTATTTATGGTCTCTTGGGTATCTCTTCAAGCTCTTAGTCATTTTCTGTTTGTTTCTTTATCTTTCTCTTATTATTTTAAAGAGTTTTTTGTCTATCTTGATAGTAAGTCTTTGTCTATGTGTTGCAAACATCTTCTCCAAGGTTGTTTGCCTTTCACTTCCTTTGTGGTGTCCTTTGTTGAGCAACAATTCCTAATTTTAATTTATTAAATTTATAATTTTTTCCTTAGTACATAAGAAATCCTTCTCTAATCTGAAGCCCAAAAGATGTTCCCCTATATTGTCTTCCACATTTTATAATTTTACCCTTCACATTTTTAATCTAGCTGAAATTGATTTTTGCATATGGCAAGAAATACAATTTCAATATGTGTAACCACTTGTCCTAGAGTCATTTATTGAATAGCTACTTGTTTTGCCACTTATGTTGAATAGCGACATTGCCATAAGTCAAGTTTCCATATAGACATAAGCGTGTTGATCTGTTTCTGGGGACTCTGTTTTACTCCATTAGGCTACTTCTCTCTCTACCACAGCCACACTGACTCAGTAATTAGAATTTCATAATAAGTCTTGTTATCTGCCTACTTAGATTTTTGGGGGAGGAGACTCAGTTTGCCTTATTATTCTTAATATTCTTCTATATAGATTTAGAATCAGCTTCTCAAGTTCCATGAAAATACTGTTGATGATATGATTAAAATTGCACTAAATCTATTCAAGGTTTTGGGGAAAATTAACAACAATAGGATAGGATCATCCTACATGTGATCATATTATACTTCTCATATATTTGAAATTTCTTTAATGTCTTTTGATCAAATTTAATAATTCATTCCATAAAGGACTCATAGTACTTTTGTCATATTTTCTTAAGTCAAAATAATTTTCTTATTAATCCTATTAAATTTTCTGCATTCTTTTGGGTTATCTGTGTATAAAACCATATTACATGTGAAGCATGATAGTTTTGTTTTTTTCTAAAATAATATGCTTTTCGTATACCTTCAGTTTTCCTTCCCTTACTGTCATGTAGTAAGACAAGATCTATAATATAGAGTTGAAGTGGTGATTCTAGCCAAAAGATAAAACCACATTGTACTTTTGTGTAATGTTCTTAAGTGAAATTTTACTGTTCTTAAATGAAATGTTTTATCATGTCACCAATAAGTTTGAAGTTTGAGGTTGTTGTAGGTTTTGTTACAGACAACTCTATCAGGTGGAGGAAGTTTACTTCCATCCTTATTTTCCCAAATGGTGATAATTATTATTGTGATTAATCATGAAAGAATGTTGAACTTTTTGAATGATTTGTCTGTATCTTTTGATGTGATTATATGATGTTCTCCATCAATATATTACTATAGTGAATTTTATTAATTAATTTTCTGCTGTTAAACCAAATTTACATTCCTGTCATATAGATCCCAAAGAAATGGTCCTGATATTTCTTAATTTATTGCTGGTTTCAGCATGATAATATTTTCTTTAGGATTTTGGTATGTATGCATATGAATAAATGTGAGTCTTTCAATTTCCTTCCTTATGTAGTTCTTGTCTGGATTTAATATCAAAAATTTCCTCAATATATTAGGGCATCATCTTTTCTATTTTCCAATTTTCTGAAGAAGTTTCTATAAGATTGGAATTTTATTTTGTGAACACTGTCAGGACTCACGAACAAAAGCATCTGAGTCTAGTACTCCCCAGTGAGTGCTATAATCTGCATTCACACACACACACACACACACAAATTAACACACACTGAAATGTGTATATTTGTGTGTCACAGTTTATGTCTTCTAGAAAAAAAATTAATACTTCACACTGAAAATATCAAGTATCTGCTTAACCTGTTCATGGTGAGAAATTTGCTGAATATATCAGGGGATTCCAGAAATTTAAAAGCACATACATATCTAGATTATTTTGTTGTGCATTACTTCTGACTTACCAGCACAGACCCATTTTTTGTGAAAAGGCACAGAAAAGAATTAACAAATGGAGAGCTTTCCCCCACTAAAATTCAGAGAAGTAAATGCTAGTTAAACACAGGCTACTTGAAGGCTGTAAAATCTGAGCAGGAAGGAACTCTGTATCATTTTTAGTCATAATGTGTTTAATCTAATTTTTTTATTAATGAGCAATAATTTATTTTTGAAATCCATCTGATCACCAAGGATCTTTTCCATTATCTCCTTTTATCTTTTGAAAACCTTTAGAAGTGGATGAGAGGACACGATTTGGCATCTGAGAGTACGTGCCCTGAGATATTTTTTAAATTATTGAAAAATGCCAAATGAAAAGTAAAAACAGATTTTGAAATACTTTCTTTTCATAAATCTTGGCAGCTCATTCTCCAGTCTCAAACAAACAGTATGATTTTTTGAATTTTCATTTGAAAGAACAATTTAAGAAGATCATTTCCCTGTTTTACTAGAAAAATTAACATTGGCTAGGCTCATAATAACAGTGTCAATAAATTCAGATATCACCTCAGGTTGTTAATAACCTAATTTTCTTTAAAGTATCAAACAAAGAAATATGCTAGGAAACAAAAACTTAGCATGTTTTACATATCAGTAATAAGATAGAAAAAATTGATTTATTCATACTTTTATTAATTCTTTCATTCCAATTTTTTCCTTCATTTACTGATCCTCAACTATATATTAGAATCCTTGATCAGTGCTAAGTATACAAATTGGATTAAGACAAAGTCCTTGACTTCAAAGAACTCATAAGTTACTGGGTAAGAGCTTAAAGCAAATTGCGATGCAATGTTGTAAATGCTGTATGAGTAACTTTTACAAGGATCTGGGGAAGCTGGGCAGAGGGACGAAGAGCAGTGAGGATGCAGAAAAGGTTTCATAGAGAATATAATCTAGAATCAGATCTTACAGAATGAGTAGAGATTACATCAAATAGGGGGGCGTATGCTGGGAAGAAGTAGTAGTATCTAGGATACTCCATAAACATTGCACAACCTGCAAGAGTTTTATTGTCTCTGAAAATATAATGTAAGTGATATTAAAGCTGTGGAAAGAAATGCACTAATAAGAAAGTTGAACACAAAAGGGCATCTCAGTATATTTCCCCAGTTTCTTACTTGGGTGTTTGGGACATGGTTGTAGCGTTAATCAAACTAGGATAAAAAACAGGAAGAAAAAGCTTTCAAGGATTTCAAGGTCTTTGAAATATTGATCTTTATCAATATTTATTAATTATCTCACATTTACAAGACGCATACTGTTTACAAGAAGAGAGTAGCATGTAAGGAATATGTCTTCGATTTTTATTTTAGCCTAAAAAGGAGCAACACATATACTTAAAAACATAAAATTTCAGAACAGCTATTATAGGTTCCAAATGAGTGTTATAGGTAGTAAATATGTTCAGAGAATGAAGAGATCACATATGCCTATAAGACATGGGAAAATTAGTAAAGAGATTTTATAGATGAGTAGAAGAAAAGATGTCTGAGCAAATAAATGGGTCAGATTACAGAAGTATTGAAGGCTGGGCAAAAGCAGTGTTCAAGAAAATAATTACAGCTTTTTGTGCAGGTGAGGCATCAGTAGGTTTGATAAAATTACTCTACCAACGTATAGATTGTATTTTGTGGAGTTAGCCAGAGGCAAAATCACTATTTAGATCATTAAAATAACACAAATAGGAGATGTAGTGTATGTTGAAATGGGTTGACATTACTTCTTTTAAAGAGGTAATAATGCTTTCAGGATTCAGAGGAACTCTTTTTTATGGAGTAAAAGAAATGACTTAGTAATTTTTTCCTACATAATTATTCCATCCCTTCCCCAAAATAATTTATTTTCTGTCAATTTGAAGGAACAAACTCATTTCCAATTGTATTTAAGGAGGAATGAGAAGAGTTCTAGTATACAAGTTTTGACATGTTTGAAAAAAAATAATATAGCTCTAACTGTTATAAATTGAAATACCTTAGAGATCATGTTATTTGGAACCTAATTTTACAAATAAGAACCAGAGGGCTTTAAATACTTGTCAAAGATCAAAAAACAAATTAGAGGCAGACCTGGGAATAAAATGAAACTGTTCCCAGTTCAATCTGTGACCTTACCAATTTAGATTCGGGGAAAACAGATGCAAATAAAGAAAAAAGAAAGCAAGGTATAAAGACGTCCAAAAAATGTTAATATATTCACTGAACACAGGTTAAAATTTGAAGGAGGATCTTTCAGCCTCTTGAGATCGAGATGAATTTGCCCAGGACCTCATCCCTATTCCAGTTTTGGAATTTAAAATGCTGCCTAGGACTTCTGTGAATTGCCATAGGAAGAGGGCTGGGAAGATGCGTGCGCAGGTTCTGTAAACTTCCTTTACCTTGTGGGCTCTGGATCCCTCTGGTAGTACGTCTTCTGTACCACACTCATCTGCACATAAAACTCACTTCCTTCTTTGTCTTCCTCCAAAAAAAAAAAAAAAACCTCAAAAATATATTCACGATCATGGATGGTAGATTTTATTGAAAAACGGCCAGCAAAATTTCTCATTTGGCAAACACCGGGAAAAATACTTAAAAATATAATGTCCTAATCCTGTCTAGCCTCCTTTCTCACAAAGTGAGGTGTCCCAGTCTTCTCTGGTTCTTTGTTTCCCTTCTGTTTGGTTCTTCTCTTTTCGGTTTCCTTTTCTTGCGGGGCCAATGACTTCCATAAGGATGTATGGGTGCCAGTGGGTTAATAATGAGGAGCTTAGAGGATAACATTAAGAGATAAAAATAGCATTTAGAGTATAGATAGTATTTAGAACATAGGTAGCTACATCAGGAGGGACCTTTACGTTTTGTTTTAATGATAGTTTTTGTATTTTCAGGGTGGGGCATTTTATGTTAGGCATTTGTAAAGGATAGCAACCTAGCTTATGTCTTAAATTGTCTTTAAACATAAAGTAGGATCACAGTCCATACCTACTTTTTTTCCTTTCCAGCAAAGCAGAATATACCATCCTTAGTCTTTTGTTTTGAAACCAGAAATTATCATATGAATGGCTTCTAGTATTTTTGGGCCCTGAAGTTTGCTAATCTCGTTTTTTTCTGACAATTTAAATAGTCAACAGTCAGTGTTTTTGCCTAACATTGTACTCACTAGTCACTTTAAATTATCTGAAACGTCTTTAGGATTTATACAATCAAGCAGAATTGAACATTGTACACTGTTGAACAGCCCCTTACAATGACAATAAACAACAAACATTTATTTATTCAATAATTTTAATTATACGTATTTAAAAATGCCTCTGTTACCTCCCTTTTGTTCATTTTATGTCGACGTTCCTTTTTGCTTTCCATGGTTTCTGCAGACTACAATGTGAGAATTCATGACACGGCATTTCCTTTCCTGAAGTGAGGATAAATCAGATCTGTACTCTTTGTACCAAATAAATGTTGACAAATTGTTGGGGGTTCCAGATAAAGTACACGATGCCCTATTAATTTTGAACTTATTTTAATTCAATTTGAATTTATTTGAATACTCACAACATTTTTAATATAAGTATATCCCCTGTAAATACTACATACTTACACAAAAAAATGATTTGATGCTTATCTGAAATTCAAAACTAACTCAGTGTCATACCTATTTAATTGCTAACTCTGGCAACCCTACTGATAGACTATTTGTAAAAATGTACAATTCATAGGAGGTATATTTTTTGACTTTTGATTTTTTATGCTGTTAGAGTACTTACCTGGTTAAGGTGGCTTTTATCTTCCCTTACTATTTAATAATTTTCTTTAAGATTATCTTTATTGCATATTAATTTTTACAGCCTTGGCTCATTTCAGGATAAAAACAGGGAGGGTGGGAGTAATTGTCTAGAGGCCTGCATTTAGTTAATTACTCATGGTATTGTACTCAGTTTTCAATTTAGCCCTTAGGTCATATGATTATATATTTAATTCCTCAAAAATGTTTTTTTTTTTAAATAATCATTTCCTATATTGAAAGTTAGAATTGAGACCTCTATCAGTTTTTCTCATTGAAAAATAAAACTTTTGATGACATTCGATTTTTATTTTCAGTGATATATTCTGTGCTCAGTTACCATGTGTACCACTTTGTGTTTGAAAATAAATATTATTACTGTTGTTCGATTATATTTCTGTCACCTTCTCTGGGAAGTTTTCATAATCACACAATAGTGGAAATTAATTTTTGAACTTCGTAAATGGATACCTATCCTTTTAGGAAGTTATATCTTGTTATAAAATGCCAAAGAGTCTCTCCTTGAGATATGCAAATTTATACCTTGAAATATTCTTTCAAATGCCACTCCCACCACAATCACAAAATGAGTTTTACCTCAAACTATTATTTTACCTTTAAAAATCGATCTTAAGTAATTTTTTACTTGCAGAAATAAAATATCTTCCAAAATATCAAAAGAGCAAACCCCTTAAAGAAATAATTGCTTTAAGTCTGTGAAATCAGTTTAAAAAAAAAAAACAAACAAGCACTATATACCCTACAGAGCCGCAGTAGGGGGGAAAAAACAAAAACAAACCAACCAAAAATAACCTACTAAATTCCAGTAGTAGGTCAACAAATGCCAATAGTTTTTAGCTTATAAATTGAGATTTGCAATCTTAGGGATTTACTACAGTAGAACCTTATAAATTTGCCCTCAGAACCATAATACACATGAAATCATACTGTCTTTGAAAAAAAATCTCTTCCTCTGTGATTCAAGATCAAGGTCTGTACTGCTATTTTGTTTAAAGGAGTCATCTGGTAGTTTTAATACATTTCCCTATATAGCCACTTATTTTTAAGGAATTTGAAAGTTAGCTCTAATTTCCTAGTGGCAATTTCATCACCACTTATTGAATTAATATATTTAATATGACTTTTCACACTTACACTAAGCAGTAGCAGATTTGTTTTGCAGGTTTAGAATTTGTGTTTTTGGATCACATTGTGTTGTTAAGCTAGTGTTGAGGCCATTGATGGAGTCAGATGCTCTTGGTGGGGTTCTTACAACAAGATTTTTGAAGACGATTAAACCAAAAGAAAATAAAGTTTATTCTGAAGGTAATGATCTAAGACATCTATGTAAAATTACAAAAGAAAAAAAGAGGTTTTTTCATCATCTTCTTAAAAAATGTTTTTCTCCACTTGATTTTTGAAGCAGAAAAACATCCTACCTTGTTCAGTTAAATTATGTAAAAGCTTTGGGAATCTGGAAAATCAAATGGAGTCAGTAAATGAAAGTTTATATAGATACCGTTCAACTGCCTGAGAAAAGGGTTAGATTACATGACCTCTTCAGAAAGCTATGACCCCATATGAAATCAACCATAATGAAATATGTTAAAGCAGTTCATGGTTTTAGATAGAGCCTTAACTCCAGAGAGGTCAAAGTAAGGTGACATGTTCTCTGCCATGTGATGGTCACTGTAATCAAAGGTGGGAGCTGTATGTGAGAGGGTCGCTAAACACCCTATAAGACCTATGTTTTTAAATAGCTGATAATATCCCACGATGGAGCTCACCCTCCCCATTTTCGTTCATGACCTGGTATTTCTCAAAAGACAGAAAGACTTAACTAAAAATAAGGCAGAGGAAAAAGGTGGCTCTTTGTTCTTTGATCAGAGGGTGGGAATTCTCAGTCTAAAGTTTTATAAAAAATATAACCTTAAAATTGGTTAACATAGTGACCTTTAGATTTATCATCCTTGACTCTTCACTACTTTGTACTCTTCTTCTAATTTTTCTCTTTATTTTCTGTACTCCTGTTTCAGTTTTTCCATTTATAGAAGAATATTGGATGCATAAAAATAGAGATTAAACCCACTGTGTCTGTAGACTCGCTTATACTGACTCCCGTATTCATGCTACCCCCAGGCACTGAAGGAGCGGTATTTGGGCACTCTGTGGAGACACCTCACATCAGAGCAGAACCATCCCAAGACCTCAGGTAAGTGCTCCCTCTGACACCTGTGTCATGGTCTCCATCCCTGTAGATCATCCTTGATACATGAAGAACTAAAATAAAACATGTGCTACATACTTGTATGAAGAATTGACCTTCTCTAGTTCCATGCTAAATAGTCGGGTATTTGACTGAGGACAAGGCAATGTGGGTTATCATTCTAACTTTCTCTATATTTTTCCCTAATATACTCACAATGAATATAAAAATAAATATATCAGACAGGAAGAATGTGGAGAAGAAAGAGAAAAGGAAGTTTACTTTCTGACATTATGTCTGACATAAATGATGAACTATATGACATCCATAGGCATGAAGAAGAGAAAGTAGAGAGCAGGAGAAAGCTGTGAATGATCACAGGGAGGTTCACGTAGAGGGAAATGCAGAAGCAAATAGAAAATAAGCAGAAAAGGGCAGAACTTAATTGCACTATGATGGGTTCCTCAGTCTAATATTTCCAATGAAATAAGCTGCCTCCTGAAATTGTGATGTTTCTAGGAGGCACAGTAATATGTAAAAGTCCTCACTACCAAAAGATGGTGAGGTGTCAGCATTAAGAATTGCTTGAATTCTTCCCAGGATAATCATGCCATTGTTGATAAAAATTGAAATATTAAACTTTAGACTCACTATACAACTGCTCCGTGGATGTTCATTATTATATAATGAAACGCATTATGCAATGCCCATTGCCCAGAGATTGTTTGGATCTGAGAGCCATTAACTGTTCCAAGAATAAGAAAATAATCTGTACTTGGAATTAGTAAAATGAATTAATATTTAATCTTATAATTGACATATTTTCATCATTCTGTTACTTGTACAAATACAATTTTAAAATGAAATGTTAAGGTTTGCAAGCTCCAAGTTAATCTCTGAAAACACACATAGCCCTAATATACATTATTTCCATATTCAAGGAAAAGCCGGCATTTATTAAGTAGTAAGAATTTTGCCCTGAGACATTTCCTCAATAAAGGGGTAAATTACTTTTCTGATATTTCTCTATTTATGAAAAGAATTATAATAAAGTTATCTTTTCCTTTTCTTTCCTTTTCTTTTCCCTCCCTCCTCGCCTCCCTCTCTCCCTCTCTTTCTTCTGATGCTTAAGTTCTGCTTAAGTTTCTATTTAGTAATTGCATCTTGTAAATTAGTTTAAAAAAAAGAAGTCTGAATTCTTCTTTTCTCAGAATGTTGAGAATTCCTCTAGAGATCTCGGTTACTCATTTTCAAATTTGATAATTGTATAACACCTTTACAACAAAATCTGTTGCATCTTTGGTGTATAAATGCCATAAAAAACAGAATTGCTTTGAAAAAGTAGGTAGTGGGGAGACTCAAGTTTGACATTTTCCTTCTCTTTGCTATAATTCCTGGGTGCCCACTATGAAAGCTAGTAAGAAATTCACTGATATATTTGCTATAATGTTTTCAGAACGGATGCAATTGTAATTCACCAGTTTCATTGGCTAATTACATAGAAATCCACAAGCATTGCCAATAAACTTGGGTTTCACTTTTCAACAGGCCTTTCTAGAGGGTGTTTTATAACACAGTGAAGCGTTTAATTGAAAGCCCCTACTATAATGTAAGTAAGATAGTCTATGAATCCCTCCTCAGCAGAGGCATAAGAATTCTGTAAAGGAGAGAAGTAGGGCATCATTTAACCGTTGATACTGTGTTGCGAAGAGTCTACTTATTGGTAGTTCTAGAAGGGAATCCTGATTGAGTCTGATTTGAGTCCCAAAAGCTGAGTCCAGGACATTCTAATAGGGATTCCAGGCCGATTTGAGAAGCCCAGGATATCTAGAGAAAACCAGTACCACCTAAGACTTCAGCAGGAAAAAAAAGCAAAACAAAGCAAAACAAAAAAAATTTCACATTCTTTATGGCTTAAAAAATACTTGTACACATATTTCTCATTTGTTTATCATGTTATCACATGACAGAAAGGCTCAAAATTTCTAAGAAAATGCAGGTACAAGCCTCTCCTCTCCTACACACGTTGTTATGAGCACACTTTTATAGACTGCCTGTGTCTTTTTTAATCATTATGGTTTTTGCCTTTTCATTTCTGATCTGTGAACATCTATTTTAGTAGTCTTTTCTATCTTTAATATATTAATGCTGTATTTTTCACATACAGTGAAGATGCTTTGTCACAATGAAACATTGGCCTTAATTATTTCTGCAAAGTAATGTATATTTATATATATAAAGTAATATGCATTCATGTATAAATTTTTTATGTAATAAACTTTATCAATTATTTTCCTTTATGATTTCTAGGCTTTCTGTTTTGTTTCAAAGGTTTCTATTTTCTAGATTTGGATAGTCCCTGTACTTCCAATTATCTGTGATTTATTTGTATAGTAGATTATTTATTTCTTAACTTTTTATTTGCAATAGATGAAATTGGAAATTATTTTCTAAATTTTTTCTAATTTTCTACTGAAAATTATAGTCTTTATTTATTACTTTTCATATTTTGAATAGATAAAGCTGGAATCATTTTTGCAGAGAGTGTTAAGAATATAATTTTATTTTCTTTTATACAGATAGTCAATTTATTAAGCATCATTTATTAAATAATCTAGTATTTTCTACCCTGAAATGATTGCTACATTTGTCAGATATTAATTTCTCTGTATAATAAACTCTTATCTGTTTTAGATTCCACTGGGTTCCATTAAGCAAAGTTCTGTGGCTAATTCTAATATTATTTTGTTTTAATTAAAGTCACTTTAAATTGAGTACTAATTTTTAAAATTCCTACCATATCTTCGTTAAAATTTCAACAATTGTCACGTATACTTTTCTCCCCCAAATATTTTAACATAATTTTTTCTGTTTCAAAGACTCCATTAAAATTCTTGTAAAGATTTTATTTCATGTTATTATTTTGAAAAATACTGACATTTTCATGAAATGGATGAGTTTATTTTTATCCAGGAATATATCAAATTCTTGAATTTTTAGATAAGGTAAAAAAATCAGATATCCTTTTTATATTTGATTATGATTATATTTATAATTTAGTGCTGAATATAAACAAATCATACACTATGTACTCTCCATTGTAAGATTTCATTTACTTCACATAATGCTTTTGTGATCCATCTATGTGTCTGTATTTATAGTTTTTTTTTTTTGCTTTATTGCTGATTAGTATTCCATTATGTGAACATTCTATATTTTATTTATATATTTTCCTAGTGATAGACACTTGGAATGTTTCTGTCATATGTTAAGAATATGTGGCCTAACAAAGTTTTGCCTACTCCCAAGTCACAAAGATATTTTCCTTTAAAAGCCTATGTTTTTAGCTTTTACTTATTTTTTTAAGATGGTACATTTTATGTTTCGTGTATTTTTCCACAGTAAGAAAATTTCTTTTAAAAAGTGTGCAACACCCCCCGCCCCATAACTGGGTCCCCTGAAGTTTTTATTTCTCAGGCTTATCCACATTGAGCCTCCAACAATTCATCATTTACAGTTCATGCTTCTCTACCCAGAACTGGTTTCCATGGAGGTTTCTGCTCTGGTAAATTGCAATTTCCTGTGTCTGTGTGCTTTAGCTTTTACTTTTGATTGTAGTGCTTGGAAGAGATTGAGGTTCGTTTTGTCCATATAGATATCCAGTTATTCCAGCTCTATTTGTTGAGAAGACTTTGGTTTCTCATTGGATCCCTTTATTGCCTTTGTCAAAAATCAGTTGACCACACAAGTGAAAGTCTATTTCTGGAATCTCTGTTTACTCCATTGTTCTATTTATTATCTTTATTCCAGGCCAACACTGTCTTGGTTACTGTAGCTTTGTAGTAAGTTTTTAAGTTCTCCAACATTGTTTTTATTTTCAAGATTGCTTTGGATATTCTAGGATCTCTGCACTAGCTACATAATACTGAGAAAATAACTCAACTACACTAAGATTCAACTACTTCATAGGTAAAATATGGAGAGAGTGCCTACTTCTCAGTATTAGTAGGATGATTAAAAGATAATCCACATAAAGTTTTAAGTATAGAATAAGTTCTTGGTATTAACATTAGTTTTTATTATATTATTACACTTACATATCTAGCTCACTAATAAAGAAGGAAAAATCTGACATTTTGCTATGAATACACTATTCTATTTTTACGTGCTTTATGACTATGATTTTATTTATTGAGTAACTGAGCCCCAGAGAGGTTAACTAGATTTAAAATTTGTAATAGAACTCGTGTGTAGCTTCTCATCCGAAGTCCTACATTTAATTTTCTCATTAGGTTGTTGTAACTCTTGTACGTAGTAATTAAGTTTCAATGAGTTTTTACCTCAATTTCCCCAATCATTTCTTGGGCATAACTTACATGACTTTGTAGTATGCAACAACACTGTTAATATAGGGAATGCTTTTCTATTATCCTGCAATGTATAATATATATTCTAGAAGAACTTGGAAAATACTATTTATAAAATAGTCAATGAAATATATTATTACACAATAATCAACCCATTTTGATAAGCTGTCATGGCTAGTAATATGAGGTCCCTATTTTTATTCCAAATTTTTTAAACTTCTATATGAGCCTATTTGTTCTACAGTATTTTTTGGATAGATAATATCATAATCATGTAACTACCCAATTTCAGGGCCTTTTTCAAAGTATGATGAAACTGCTTGTGCTTAAATGCAAAGATTACTTTCTTACTGTCAAAATTCATGCAGTTTAATTCTCTTGGAGTTTAGATGGAGGTGTAGAGCAAAATTTGCACACCATTTGTGGAAAAATGTATTTCCCCTATTTAGCATATGATAGATGTATAGACAATGTACAGCTTCAGATAGTTGTGTGTGTGTATATATGTAAATGTAGATATACATGCAATTACAGATATTGATATTGGATGATTCAGCTATGGTACATGCATCTGTAAATGTCTGCAATGAAATTATGCTAATTACACTAGTGTCAATTTGAAGTTTTTTAGGTCTCCATATATAGTAGCCCTGTTATGATTTTTTTGCCCACAAAAAACTAATTTATGCTAAATAGAAAAGCTTATAAAAATAGTTTATAACCTTGCTTTCATTTTCATGTTCATAAGAAATATTTGACTACCACAACATGTTTATTTGAAAATCGAATTAAGAATTCCTCCAAATATTCTAATAAAGTTTTATTACACACTCTTTAACTGAAAACTCTTTCCATAATTAATTTTAAATTCCTAGTGTATATTACTTTATTATTTGCCTGAATATTGGATACTATTAAAAACACAGTGCTATTTTAATAACATTTGTATTATTTCTTAATGGTTACTACATTTAATTTTATCAAATCAGCAAAATATAGAATGAAACTTGTTTAATTCAAAGTCTTAATAACTCAGCACTTAAGGAATTTAACAATACTATAAAATGCTACCACTTCACTAATGTTTTATGTACCATGTGATACATGAATACATATATTTGTGTGTGTATGTGTGTGTGTGTATATATCTATCTATCTCAGGTGTATGTCCTAGGCCACAAAATGAGTTGCAGAAGAAATGAAAATATTCTTATAAAATCTGTCATGTTTGGTCTTCATTGTCCTGAATATCAGAAACTAAGCCCCAGTCAATTTAGTTCTCTTCCCTTTACCTGGGCTTGAGTCATTATATCAAGGGGCTTACACTGTGCCAAGGCATTTGGGGGTGACATTTGGTCATTGGTAGCCTCATGGATCCAAGCCGGCATTTGCTAAAAGGTTCTCATTTTTACCTTCACTAGTCTTCACTCACCATAGGTCACTACTATCCTTTGAGGCTCAGTTACCCTGAGGCATCACTACCCTCCCCAAACCTCTTACACCTAAAGAATACACATCCTACCACCTGGGACTTGGCTTAAATAGCAGAACACAGTGAACCATTCGAGACCAATTCTGTTGATTTCCCTCCAATTCTTTTCTATCCTGTGAATCAAGAAAACAGTTCTCCAACAGGTGGGAGAAAAACAACAGATTCTCACTGATCTTAGTTTCCTTCTTTTCCTTCTGATGTTTTTGTTTTTGTTTTGAGTCATTTTCACTACACCAAATGGTTAGGGTTTTGTTTTTTTTTTTTTCCCTCAACGCAAAATGTCCGTAAGGTTAGGAAACTCAGCGGATCTCTATCAGCTTCTCTATCACCCACCACTTGTGGCAAGGGGTCCTGCTTAGTGAATGGGTGCACAGCGAGGGGTACAGGAAATTGGACAGGGGAAGAAATCCCATTAATATCTCAAAGTACTATCCTACCACATATTTATTTCCCTTAATTCATATAGCAATCTCATAAATAAACATTATAACTGACAATTTAAAGGTGATGAAACTGAGGCTTACTGCTGCTGGCCAACATTTCTGAACCCAAATCTAACCAGCTTTCAATCTTTATTGCCTCTTTAATAGGGATCCCCTAGTCAGTGTCAGAAAAGCACTCTGCTTTGTGGCTACTTTGGCAATGAATATGAATATAATAAATATTTTCTAGTTAAATAATTAAGATAAAAGTGGGAAAACTCAAACACCCAGAAATACTTAATATGTTTTAATGTTTCTCTACCAATGTCAAATATAGTATCAACGTTTGAAACATTTAATACGCATATTTAGCTATGAAATATATGAGTGATATGACCAACCTATTATCCTGGGAAACAAACTAAACCATATTAATTATTGGATAAAATAAGTGTGCTTTTTCTCCCATTTATAAGTTCACCAAATTGTGTTTCCTTGAATATTAGATTCATGACCTGTTTTAGAACATTAGCTCATTTTAATTAAGTTCTTATCTGACTGCTGTGTGAATGGTTCAAGAATATCCAAACTTACATAATTACAATTAGTATTTAGATCATGAACAACAAATGGAAATAGTAGTGTCCACAGATACAGCACTTAAGGTGGTATACAGCATATTGGGGAAATCAATTATAAAATACACATTTTAACATTCAGATTTTGAAATTTAGATACTGTCTGCAAGCAAAATGTTAATAGTAAGTTTTACTAAGTAGTAGGATTGTGAGTAACTTTTTTTCTTTTCAAATTTTCAAATGATCTGTGAAAAATGTGTGGGTTTTCCTTTATAAAATAGACAACAAAATACAGATATTTCTTAAAATTAGATACATTCAAAACCTGACCCCTCCAGGGATTCTATGAAGATGTCCAAGTGACCTATAGAGATGAAAGTTTCAAAATTGCTTTGGTGAGTGAAAAAACACCACCATACAACAAAAATTTGGAAGTGTTGAAATCACTTCTACATGCTGGCTCTACTCCTCAATACTACTTTTAAGCTTTTAAGTTCAACTTCATTACTAAGAATGAGCTGAATGTCAGAGATCTAATCACTTGATGTGGTTCTTTCTGTAAAACAACTCTGAATATACTGCCTAAAAAAACCAGTTGCGCTGGATAATGGTGAATGTGAGTCTGAAGGGACCCTTGTGCTAAAGTCCTGTGGTCAAGGGGAACACAGGCAATTGCATCCCCAGAGCAGAGCCCTTATCCAAAAAGAACAACTCGTGGATGCTACTTCTTCTAGTGCTAGTACTTTTTACCACCGAATTGTCGTTTCTGTATTTTGTCTTTTTTGCTTTTTTCTCTAGTTTTATATTTGAAGATAATTTTTGAAAGTGCCTCCAACTCTCTTTTTTGCAGGCACAACTATCTAAAACAATTTTTCCACTCATAATTCATGTAATCAACCTGTAATGACATTTGTACTTCCCATTTGATTTTTGTATATTAGCTCCATTTGATTTTTCTTTCTCAGACTAATGTCACTCAGTCTGTGGACATTTCACTGGGCCGGCAGAGGTCAGCTGATATAGGCAATGTCTTATTTCTTTATTTTAATGAATTCCTAGAGATGTAATGAATACTTCGAATTTTTTCGAGTTTACGAAATTTTAACTGTGCATACCTGAAAGTTTGCAGTATTAATGGTTTTCAGTAAAGCTCTCATCTTTGCAAGACAGGGACTCTTTTTAAGGAATACCTACATACTGAATCGTAGTAATTTATTTATTACAGCTCCATCATTACTACTGATAATATATAAAGGATTTAAACAAGTAAACTTATCACAAACTACTTTGCAAAGACATTATGATGAGAAACAACATAAGAAACTGTTACTAAATCATTATACAAATGAGAGTAAATAATTGATGTGAACAAATGAAGACATTTATAAAGAGTGAAAAAACAGATAAGGCAATCCAAAATTATTCTACAACTCATTTTGGCTTTGTGTGAAATGGCAAGGATTTTTATTTATGCCTCCCTGTGCATTTGTCTGATTGGTTCTTTTCAGTTGACTAATGTTATCTTTTAGTTCACCATAATTTTTCTCTTTTCTATTAAGGAATTTTTTTATTTTTCCCTTAGACTTGAATCACCAACAAGATCCTTGATAATGGAAGCTCCGCGTGGGGTGCAGGTGAGCGCTGTTGCAGGTGATTTCAAGGCTACCTGCAGGAAGGAGCTCCATTTGCAGTCTACAGAGGGGGAGGTGAGTACCAGAGGGGTAGAGACTGGCCCTTTACTGCTGAGGCTGCATCTTCTCAAATTATATGCATATGGTTCCAGGTGAAACAAAAGAACTACTTTGTGAGAAAGTTAAAGTTATAAAAATATTAATACTTCTTGAATAGGAAATTTGGTAAACCTAATGTTACTCTCTAAAATTAAATATCCATTCATTTTCTACTGAGAGATATTCATTCACAAGTCAATTGTAAGTGGGGCATCTAAATCCCTGCAGTTTCAAAATCAGATAAATATAATTAATATCATGATAATATCAAGACTGTTCTCTTTTGGTCTTCAAAAAGTTCTTCAAAAAGAGTACTTTGGTTGTTTGTTTAATTTGTTTGTTTCCATAGAAAGAATGCCTATATTTTTCTAAAAGAAAGACAAAAGTATATCTTATTATTTATCTTAATGATATTTCCTGGTTAAGATACAGATGTTAATATTTTTCTTCCATGTCACTTTTCTCCCTTAAGCATTTCCTTTAAGTCTTGTATTCACTCCTTAAAACGTTGTTTATTTTTTTATCACTGCCTGCTCTAAATGCCCCTTTGTCTTTGGTGTTTCACTCTTCCGCTATAACGTGATAGGTATACATATATTTCTTTTATCTTACTTGCTGTATACACTGTGATTTTTGTGCTTGCACATTCACATTTTTGTCAAAGCTGGAAATTCCTGAGCATTCTCTCTTTAGATATTAGCTCTCACCCATGTTCTCGATGGCTTTTTGATGACAGTCTGAAGAGTGTTTATACCTTTTCATTCTCTTACCCTCCAGATCGCGTAGCTTCTCCTTCCCCGTTTCTACTTCTTTATCTCTCTGCGTCTCACTCTGCTTACTTATTCAGGCCTGTATTCCCAGGTTCCTCCCCAGCATCTAATCTGTTATTTAATCCACACATTGAGCTTTTAATTTTAATGATTATGTTTCTAATTTCTAGAATTCTCATCTGTTCTTTTTGCAGATCTGCCTGGACCTCTTGGCAGTTGCTCTTTCTTTTTTCTTCTTATTATTTATTTAATTATTATTTCAGAATATTACGGGGATACAGACGTTTAGGTTTCATATATTGCCTTTGCACCGCCCGAGTCAGAGCTACAAGCATGCCCCTCCCCTAGACAGTGCACACTGTGTCCATCAGGTGTGAATTTACCCAACCCCTCCTCCCACCTGCCCAACACCCAATGAATGTTACTTTCATATGTACACGTAAGTGTTGATCAATTAGTACCAGTTTGATAGTGAGTACCAGTGGGGCTTGTTTTTCCAATCTTGTGATACTTTGCTTTGAAGAATGGGCTCTAGCTCCATCCAGGATAGTACCAGAAGTATCAATTCACCATTGTTTTTTATGGCTGAGTAGTACTCCATGGTATACATATACCACATTTTATTAATCCACTTATGGATTGATGGGCACTTGGGTTGTTTCCATAACTTTGCAATTGTGAATTGTGCCGCTATAAACATTTGAGTGCAGATGTCTTTTTAATAAAGTGTCCTTTTTTCCTCTGGGTAAATACCCAGTAGTGGGATTGTTGGATCAAATGGTAGTTCTACTTTTAGCGCCGTATTACTTTCCATAGAGGTTGTACTAATTTGCAGTCCCACCAGCAGTGTATGAGTGTTCCTATCTCTCCACATCCACCCCAACATTTGTTGTTTTGGGACTTTTTGATAAAAACCATTCTCACTGGAGTTAAGTGATACCTCATTGTGCTTTTGATTTGTATTTCCCCGATGATTAGAGAAGTTGAGCAATTTTTTATGTTTGTTGGTCATTATTCTGTGTTCTTTTGAAAAGGTTCTGTTCATGTCCTCTGCCCACTTTTTAATGGGGTTGTTTGGTTTTTTCTTGTTGATTTTCCTAAGTTCTGTATAGATTCTGGTTATCAGCCCTTTATTGCATGTGTAGCATGCAAATATTTTCTCCCATTCTGGAGGTTGTCTGTTCATTCTAGTGATAGTTTCCTTGGCTGTGCAGAAGCTTTCTAATTTGATCAGGTCCCATTTATTTATTTTTGTTGCTGCTGGGATAGCTTTGGGGGTCTTCTTCATAAATTCTTTGCCTAGGCCAATGTCTATAAGAATTTTTCCAACATTTTCTCCTATAATTCTTATGGTTTCACGTCTTAGGTTTAAGTCTGTTATCCATTGTGAGTTGATTTTTGTGAGAGGTGTGGATCCTGTTTCAGTCTTCTACATGTGGCTATCCAATTTTCTCAGCACCATTTATTGAATAGGGATTCCTTTCCCTAGTGTATCTTTTTTTCTGCTTTGTCAAAGATCAGATGGCTATATAAGGATGGTTTTATATCTGGGTTCTCAGTCCTGTTCCATTGGTCTATGTCTCTGTTCTTGTGCCAGTACCATGCTGTTTTGGTTATTATAGCCTTGTAGTATTGTTTGAAGTCTGGTAGATTGATGCCTCCCAATTTGTTCTTTTTGCCTAAGATTGCTTTAGCTAGACAGGGTCTTCTCTAGTTCCACACAAAACATAGAATTATTTTTTCTATGTTAAAAGTGATATTTTCTGCTAAAAGTGATATTGGTATTTTGATAGGAACTGTATTATATGTAAATCACTTTAGGTAGTATAGACATTTTAAGTGTTGATTCTGCAAATCCATGAGCATGGTATGGTTTTCCATATGTTTATATCCTCTGCATTTTCTTTTCTCAGTGTTTCATAGTTCTCCCTATATAGGTTTCTCACCTCCCTAGTTAAACATGTTCCTAAATATTTAATTTTCTTTGGTGCTATTGTGAAAGGTATTACATCTTTGATTTGATTCTCAGCTCGACTGTTATTGGTGTATATGAAGGCTACTGATTTGTGTGCATTGATTTTGTATCCTGAGACTTTGCTGAATTCATTTATCAATTCCAGGAGTCTCTTGGTGGAATCATTGGGGTTTTCTAGATATAATATCATATCGTCTGCAAAAAGTGAAAGTTTGATCCCTTCTGCCCCCATGTGGACATCCCTGATTCCTCTCTCTTGTCTGATTGCTCTGGCAAGGACTTCCAGCACTATGTTGAATAGAAGTGGAGATAGTAGGCAACCTTGTCTGGTTCCAGTTCTAAGCAGGAGTGCTTTCAGTTTTCCCCTATTCAGTATGATATTGGCTATGGGTTTGTTATATATGGCTTTAATACTTTTGGGGTATGAGCCATCTATGCCTGTATTTTTAAGAGTTCTTATCATAAAAGTGTGCTGAATTTTGTCAAAAGCCTTTTCTGTATCTACTGAGATGATCATATAGTCTTTGCTCTTGCTTTTATTTATATGGTGAATTACATTTATAGATTTGTGTATGTCAGAGCATTCCTCCATCACAGGGATGAAGCCCACTTGGTTGTGATGAATTATGGTTTTCATGCGCAGTTGAATTCAGTTTGCTAGGATTTTGAGAATTCTTGCATCTATATTCATAAGGGATATTGGTCTGTAGTTTTCTATTTTAGTTGTGTCCTTTCCTGGCTTTGGTATCAAGATGATATTAGCTTTGTAGAATGAGTTTGGGAGGTTCCATCCTTCTCAATGTTGTGGAATAATTTCTGCAGTATAGGTAACAGTTCTTCTTTGTAGGTTTGGTAGAATTCACACGTGAACCTGTCTGGTCTGGGGTATTTTTTTATTGGAAGATTTTTTTTATTCCTGCTTCAATTTCAATGCTTGATATTGGTCTGTTCAGGAATTTTATTTCTTCCTGATTGAGCCTAGGAAAGTTTTGTGTTTCTAAGAATTTGTCCATTTCCTCCACGATTTCATGTTTTGGAGCATAGAGATTTTTATAGTATTCAAAGAAGATGTTTTGTATTTCTGTTATATCAGTTGAGACCTCTCCTTTTTCATTTCTAATTGAGCTTATTAGAGTTCTTTCTGTTTCTGGTCAATCTAGCAAGATGCCTGTCTATTGTTTATCTTTTCAAAGAACCTTTTTGTTTTATTAATCTACTGCATAGTTCTTTTGTTCTGCTCTGATCTTGGATATTTCTTTTCTTCTGCTGGGTTTAGGATTGGTTTCCTCTTCCTTTTCCAGTTCCTTGAGATGATTCATTAGTTTACTGATTTGTGATCTTTCTGTCTTTTGCATGTGGGCGTTTAAGGTGAAGAATTTTCCTCTCAGGACTGCTTTTGCTGTATTTCACAGATTTTGATAACTTGTGTCCCCATTATCATTTAGTTCAAAGAATCTTTTGATTTCCATCTGAATCTCCTTCTTGACCCAATAGTCATTCAGCAATAGGTTGTTGAATTTCCATGTTTTTGTGCAGAGATGAGTGTTTTGCTTGTTAGATTTATTTCATTTAATCCACTGGTCTGAAAGATACATGGTATGATTTCTTATTTTTTAATTTGTTGAGTCTGTTTTGTGGCCTAGGATGTGGTAAATTAGAGAAAGTTCCATGAGCTGATGAGAAGAAAGTATATTTGGTGTTGTTTGGGTGGAATGTTCTCTAGATGTCTGTTAGGCCCAAATGGTCCAGTTTTGTTTAAGTCCCTTGTTTCTGTACTTATATTCTGCTTGGAGGATCTATCCAGTTTGTCAGTGGGGTGTTGAAGTCCCCAGCTATTATGGCATTGCTGTTTATTATGTTGTCTAGATCTAGTAGTGTTTGCTTTATGTATCTGGATGCTCCTGTGTTGGGTGCGTAAATATTTAGGATTGTTAAGTCTTCTTATAGGATTTTTCCCTTCACTACTGTATAGTGACCATCTTTGCCTTTCTTTACTTTTGTTGCTTTAAAGTTTATGATATCTGATATAGGAATGGCTACCCCAGCTTTCTTTTTTTTTCCATTTGCCTGGAAAATTGTATGCCATCCCTTTACCTTGAGTCTTAATGAGTCCTTGTGTGTAAGATGCATTTCCTGGAGACAGCAGATACTTGGCTTGTATGTACTTAACCATTCAGCTAGCCTATGTCTGTTCAATGGGCAATTCAAGCCATTCACATTTATTGAGAGAATTGATATTTGGGGTAGATTTCTGTTTATCCTGTTGGGTAGACTCTTATTGTTTTGTTTTACCTCTCGAGCCATTGTGGAATCTGGGTTCTGGACTTTTAGCTTTTGGGTAATTTTATACCAGTGGTTATTTGTTGCACTGGTTAGTGTACAATGCAGCTCTGAGTACTTCCTGCAGGGCAGGTCTGGTCTTTGCAAATTTCATCAGTGATTGCTTGTCTGGGAAAGTCTTTATTTCTCTCTCATATAAGAAGCTTAGTTTTGCAGAATAAAGAATTCTGGGTTGCCCACTATCCTGTTCTAGAAGACTGAGGATGAGGATGATCCCCAGTCCCTTCTGGCTTGTAAGGTTTCAGTTGAGAAATCTGCAGTTAATCTGACAGGTTTTCCTTTGTATGGTACCTGCTGTTTTCACCTTACTGCTCAAAGGAGTGCCTCTTTTGTGTTTACTTTGGCCAGCCTAATACCTATGTGACGTGGTGATTGCTTTTTCACATTGAGTCTCCGAGGAGTCCTGTCTGCTTCTTGTACCTGGATATCGAAATTTCTATCTAGGCTATGGAAATTTTCTTTTTTTATTTCTCAAATAGATTTTCCAGCTCTTGTGCATTTTCTTCTTCACCCTCAGGGATGCCTATGATTCTTATGTTTGGCCTCTTTACATAATCTCACATTTCTTGTATGTTTTGTTCATGTCTCTTGCTTCTGTGTTCTTTCTCTTCAGCTGATTTGTTTAGCTGATATGTATTATCTTCCAGCTTTTAGATTCTTTCCTCTGTGTGATCCAGTCTAATCTTAAGGCTTTCCACTGTGTTTTGTAGATCCTTGAATGCCTCTTTTATTTCCAGTATTTTTGTTTGGTTTTTCTGTAATACTTCAATTTCTTGAGAGAATTTTTTATTCATTTTTTGCATGTTCCTGTGGCTTCTTTGTGTTGGTTTTCTATTTTCTCTTGAATTTCATTGAGCTTTCTTACAATCCACAATCAAAATTCTTCCTCTATCATTTTACCCATTTCATTTAATTTGATATCTGTTGCTGGGGAGCGGCTTTGCTCTGATTTTTCTTGGTTCCTGTGTTCTTTCACTGATTCTCATCTGGTCTCTTGGTCGAGAACTGGGGTGCTATGGCTAGTTTATGGCTCTGTCTCCAAGACCCCAAGGATCATTCTCTGACAGAGCCGGGGAGAGGAGTGCTGGTCCTGTATTGCCTTAGGTGTATTTTAGCAAGTTTGATGGACCTCTTGGGTTACCTTGGACCTGTTGTCTTCAACTCTTCCCAGTGCAGTGTAGTGAGTTTGGTCCCCCAGTTTAAGCTCCACGGTGGTACATTGTACTTATGGATATGAATCCACTGCTCCCTTATAGCTTGAGTTGGAAGGCAATATTTTCAGCTATGGGATTGATTGCAGTTTGCATGGAGGACTCAGTTACTGAGGTAATCTACTGTGCCTGTGGTAGGCTGTGGTCCCCCAGGTGGGGTATATGAATGCCCTAAGCTTTGGCAGGGGCCTTGTAGCTCCCAGGGGTTGCTTGGACCCTCCTCCCCCCTTAAGTGGGGGGATGAGCAAGATTGATCGTATCTAGAGTATGAGAGCCTGGGTGTGTGAGCTTCTGTGGGGCTCAGTGGTTGCTTATCCGGCTGCTAGGGGGAGCCACTGATATGTAGTTCAGGGCTATCTCTCCAAGCTTGGAGGGCTGCTCCTGATGGGAGGGGCCTTCTCATGCAATTGCTGAGGCCTCTAGCCAGGTTTTTCCATCCATGTCCACAAACCTGAGCACCTCCCACTCCAATCAGTCCACTTGTGTTTCCTGTCTGCCCAAGATGAGCTCTCAAGCTTCCCCATAGTTCATATGTCTGGCCTGTTGGTGTGAGTCTATGCATGTCACTGGCATGTAGGGGGATGTCCAATTGTACACCTTTTTTATGCCACTAGACCCCAAGTGAGGCAGGTGGGCGTCTCTATCCCCAGAAGTCTCCACCAGGGGGATGTTCCCACTTGGGGAATAGTGGCAGCTGAAGAAACTCTTGGATCAAGCGGAACTCCCTATTAAAGTGAGTAGGAATGGGGGCAGCTGCTCTGATTCAGCCTGTGGCCTCTTAGGCATTCAGTTGCCATGGGAACCAATACTTATGCAAATTGAGTCACTGTGGCACAGTAACCTTCAATATGGCCATGTTCCAGGGGAGGGGATAATGGGGACCTGGAGAGCGGGCACTAGGGCTAATCACGCACGAGGCAGGGAGGACCAGATGGATGGGCTGCAAACTGTTTCCAATACACCAGGGTCCCGCCAATACAGGTTAGCCACACAGGGAAATGCAAGCTCTCCTTGTCCCACCTGGAGCCCACAGAGGGAGCTGTCCACGGCCTCCAAGGCAGGAGAGCCCCCAGGCCCAGGGTGGGGGACTTTTAAAGATGGCTGCCAGCAGCAGACCAGCCTTGTATAGCAAGCACACACCAGGGTCCCACTGGTTCAGGTCAGCCACGCTTTGAACGCAGTTCTTCTCGACCTGCCTGGATCCCGCAGAGGCAACTGCCAGCAGCCACCAAGGGCATAGACCGTTGCGCTCTGTTCAACTCCTGTGCCCTGGTCCTGCTGACTTTCAGGGATGAGGTGCCCATCTCCAAATTCCAGCATACTGTCCTGGGAAGCTGTATCTCAGCCCAGTGCACCCAAGAGTTCCATATGGTTCCCACAATTGCCTCCTCTCCACAGAGCCTGCTGTCTCTTGCAATGACTTTGCTCTGACTCCAGGCTTGTCCCTGATGGAGTGGATGGGAAGTCTGTGTGATGGTGGATGTCCACCTGCAGGTCAGATCACACTGAGCTGACCTGGCGAGCACTTCCTTCCCGTGCTCTCTGATCTTTCCATCACCTTTTTTCTTGTGCTGAGTGTCCCACGCTGCTTCTCTGCACATTCACAATGCTGTTTTCGGGGTGAGTGATCCGTGTGCAGGCAGCTCTCCATGCTCTTCACCTCCTTCCCTGGGAGTGGCGAGGTAGGAGGCCATTTAGGGGACTGGTGCAGGACTGCTAGTGTAAACCAAATAGGACTTGGATGAGGGCAAAGATGGAGAAAATGGAACAGGCTCTGTTTCTCCTGTCAATTTTGGGATGCCCTTTAGGCAGTAATTAGCTACATAACAATGGAATAAAAAAACAGCTGGAAAGAGCTGTTTCTTTGCTCATTCAATTTCATGATACAATTTTTCCTTTTCTGGAAATTTCCCCATGCATGTCCAAACCATACGATTGCTGTCCCTGAAAGTGATGAGTCCATGATTTAGGATAAGTGATTTCCCTAGTTAGAAGATTTAGCAAAGTAGGTGTTGAACATAGCTAATATGTTTCATGAAGACTTCAAATCTGCTTATGCACAATAATTATGTTGTTCATTGTGCTGATAATCTACATATCCTTTGGACTGCAAGTCAACATGTTTTTATGAGCATTTTAAAAAATAGACCAGAGAGGGGTTTTTTTTAAAATTATTAATTGCCCACCTCTTCAGTAATGTCATATCCACTGACATCCTTATTTCTCTGTATATTCTTTAGACTTTGCATCGTTAAGAAGTTAAATTGAGAGACCCTGTGAAAATCATTAATTTTCTGTGGTGTTTGAATAACTGGGTTGGCCCCTTAAGCAGATTGTACAATATTGCTTTTCAGATCAAGGGCTTTCTGTCAGAGTGTACCATCTCTCAAAGGAGAAGACAGCTGCAGAGCTTTTGGGCTATACCGTAGGAATATAATTTATTTGTTCAACAAAGCATGGCCACTAAACCAATAGAATTGTTTGTTGTGTCATCTTCCTTATTGGACCATGTTGAGGAGGGATGTAGATTACTCAATGCTCTGAGGAATGTAGCTTACTAATATGAATTAAAATGCAATTTCTTTCTCCCTAGATATTTTTAAATGCAGATACAATCCGGCTGGGAAATCTACCAACTGGCTCATTTTCATCTTCTTTACCCAGCTCCTCAAGTTCTCGACAGACTGTGTACGAACTCTGTGTCTGCCCCAACGGCAAACTTTACCTTTCTCCAGCAGGAGTAGGTTCCACTTGTCAGTCCAGTAGCAACATCTGCTTGTGGAGCTGAAGTGACTGATTTCTCCTCACACCAGAATAGCCTTTTGTTCCTGTCCGTCTGCTTCACAGTTCTGCTCGGTTTCCCTTGTGATCAGTCCAGAGCTTCTTCAAATGGTCCACAGAGCAACTTCTTCCAGTGTGAGCTGGGATTCGCCACCACCTTCTCTTGTGATTTACAGTACTGCTCAAAACAGAGTGTGTGAGTGACACAGCAGTGGAAAAACCATCGTCAGCAGGAAAACTGGATCATGACTTTTGCTCAAAAGGGAGAATAACATAGGTGCCTTTGCTACATGCAGTGAAGCACACAGTTTTAGATTTTTGCAGGACCTGGATATGAACTGCACATATATACATTACATAAATGAAACTCCCAGTATCCAATGGCAAGATGAAATGGTTAACCCTGTAAGAAAATTAATTCTACAGTCTGAAAGCACAATTTTCCATTCATCTTTTGGATGTAAACTTTTATCCCCAAATTTTAAAATTTTGAAGCATTATGTAATGCTTGCTTTACTAAAAATTAAATTCAATACATGGTTTTTAACAAAACAAAACAAGACAGAATCCCTCCCTGAGTTTTCTTAGTTTCTTTAAATTCAGTGTGTTGTTACTCTTTGTCTACTAAGTCTAGAATTTTGTACATTAGGTAATTTTGAAAGCACTCAGCAATATAATCTTTACAGAATTAATAAAATGCCATTATACTGTCATTTGCCAGATCTGGATGGCCTTATATAGTATGTACTTGGCTATTGCATGTGATGTATTTGCTTTTAACAAAACATCTAATTTATTGCAATATGAGATAGGATTAAGAGGGATGTGGGATCCATAGATCATTTCTCTAAAATTCACATGCTATCCTTCACACCTAGGTTTTAATAATAGTACAATTTTTGTTTGCTCCATTCACTTTATACGTGATTCTGACTGCAAAAATTCAATCATCTTCTAAATAAATAAATACTAATGTGATGCATAATGCTGAGAATGGATTCACTTTCCATTGGGATATCATCTTCAGAATTATTCTCCCTTTTTTAAAATTGGAGGTTAAGATTTAAGAGGGTTTGAAATTAAAAATCCTTGACTAAACAGTAAAAAAAGATAAGTGTTAATAAACATATTGAAAATGTGTTTATCCCATTAGATTTATATTTAAGGAAGTTGGTCACATTTCTATTCAGCTGTTAACACTTAGTTACTTTTATTAGACTGTTAAGCTGCCCTGACATCAGCAATCATAGATCTTTCCATTCTGCACTGCTTATTTTTATAAATTAGCTCTTAATAAATAACTCCAGAATACCATAGATTCATTTACCACAACACTCCTTAACTCAAATTCTTGAAACTTACAGAAGCCAAGAATGTAAAAATTTATTAAATATTTCCTATTATGGGAAGATGACATGATTCCTATAAGGTAAGTCCTCAATTTTCACATGTCAATCAATCCTTTTCTCCCCCATGCACACTTTTAACAGATGTGTTGAAGCTTCATTTTGAGGGATAATGGGTGTAGAACCTTTGGAGTTCAGGTCTGTACAGCTCAAAGTGAAGAGGGCAATTAGAACTTGTTGAAGAAATTTGGTTAGTGAAAGTAGGAATATTGGGTAATGCAAGCAGAAAAGTGAACCATTTGGCCAGAATTATCTTGTTTGGATAACAAGATATTGAATAATTTAAAAAGTTTCATCTCACTGTACTCAGCAGAAGGGTTTGAAAGCTAGTTTATTTTATTATTTTTAAAATAAAACTTGACTTGACTTGTGTTTGGGGGTTATTATATCAATATTAAATCAATGTTGGAGTAAGAATTAAGATATACAATTGCTTTAAAAAATCACCATAAATGAGTTTAATTGATATTAAAACAACATTCAAATTTAATATGAGAAATTCTCCTATTAGTCTTTGCCAAGTACTCAGAGTAGAATACAAGAAATTTTAAGAAATTGTGGGTGCTAATCACTATATTATGGACTTTTAAAGAAAACATTATGTATTAATTTGAGACATATTCAAGTTGTAATCATTCCTAAATTAAAACAATTAGAAAGTTTCTTAGTCAGATGAGAACAATACTTTTGATTAGTAATTGGCCTGTTTCTCATCTCAGCTGTCTTTCACTAATCAATTGAGCTGATTTAGACAGTCTGGGAATCTCTCCAGGCTGCAGTTTACTCAACTTTACGACAAAAGTATCCAATCAAATGGTCTCTTAAGGTTCCTTCCAATTCTAACATGTTGTAATTGCAAGAACAAATATTATAGAAGGCAGAAGAGACCGTTGAAAATTTAAATTATATGTCATAAGAGCAGAAAAGATGAAAAGACTAATGAGAGAAAAAGATGTAAAAACCCATTCCAATGAGGGGCTATCAAATTTTTAATTAAAATATATTCCAAAAATGTATAGACACAATTCGAAAATAATATATAAGCTTGAGAGATTTAAACTCTGTCCAGATGATATAAGAGTATCTGTTCAATTTAGTAGAAAAAAATAATGATACAGATGGCTTTTCTATCCAACACTAAATAATTGGTTTAAATTACTTGACTGGCTGTTTCAGATTCCTCATAATCTACATATAGACCCAGCCTCAGAGTTCGAGCTTCTTGTGAAGGCTTAGGAAAGTACTACTGAAAGTCTTTGATTTTTTTTTCTTTTTTTTTTTAAAGTCTTGATTCTTTCTTTCTACAGAGGTCCCTTAATTGCAGACTACCCAAACGGATTCATTATCTGTACTCCCAGTACCATCATTACATTGCAATACATATAAATATAATGCAGTTTACTTATGTGATGTAAATTTCATCCTCCCTAAATGACACTCAGAAAATGACTTCTTTAAAGTGTACTAAACGGACCCCACTCAGCTGTCTTATCACCTGTATCTTAATAACGTCATACTCAGTTTAGCCTAGGAAGGTGGGAAGGGAAGAAGGAAGAAAGGACGATGGCATTATCCCTAGCATTAAAGTTCTTTGCCAAGCATGGATAAACTGAGATGTATTTGAGTTCAGTTTTGGGGGGCTCAAAAGAAGAGATATAAAGAGGACACAATAATCTTTTTCAGAACATTTCAATAAAACATTTAAACAACAACAAAAAATTTCCAAATTTTCTGGTTCTTTTGCTCAGTATCTTCAACATTTCTACCCTGTACTTATTCGTCCTGGTTTTTTTTTTTTCTTTTCCTATTTTATTATGAACCAAATGCTTTATAATCTGGAACATAATTATTTGTCTAAGGATTTAACACAATTATACACTTCAAATTTTACTGTAACTTGGGAATCTTAGATTACAGTACCCCAAATCTAGGAAAATGGAGCCAGGAGTTCCAATTCCAGCTCTGCCCCTAGCCAGCCATGTGAACATCCTTAGGAAATATATTTAATTATCTTGGCCACAGTTTACTTATTTGTGAGAGGGATACAGCAAACTAGAAGGTTTTTATGGTCACTCTCATCTCTAAATTTCGCTGCTTCATTTAAGAAAACTCTCAGCAATCTTGGGTTCAGTAGCGTAATCCAAACTAGCCTTTGTGATCTCCTCCTGCACCTTAAAAAGCTGCTTATAAATGTTGAAATGCAAATCCTTTTGGCATCCTACTTCCTATGCCCTTTTCTATACTCCCTTATTTGCTCTTACCATTTGAACATTAAGGTTCCTTTGGGAAAATCAGGCTTGGTTGACAGACTTCAGTAATGTAATTGATATAAAAAAGGAAAAGAATGTCATCATTCAAAATGACTATTTAGGAAATTAATAGAAATATTTACCAAATATACATTCTGTTGATCTTTCTGTTATTACTTATTTCCATCAAGCTAAACAACATTAGTCTTTTGAAGAAAAGGTAATATCACAGAGATCAATTACTGAATTTTTTATAACATGTTATGCCATTCAAAATTCCTACATATTCTACCAGGTGAATGACTCAATTGGACAATGCCTCATTTTACAAAAATGGTATTTGATATAATAAAACTCCTAATGAATTATGTCACTGCAAACATGGTATCTCTGTATGAGGCTGCAATAGCCTGGAGAGTGTCTAAGGCTTTTCAGTATTATATTTTGTAGCAGCTGTCAATATAATCGTATTAAATGATTAAAATAGTCGAAGGTATTTAATGGCCAAGTTTTCTATACAACATTCAAAGGCAAATTCATATTTGAGTTTTATATGAGTGAGGTCTTGTCATCTTATTAGTCCAGTAGCTTTGGTCTAATTAGAATTGTTCATGTGACCATATTTAAAGATACATGGAGAAATTATTTGCTCTATATACCAGTATATATTATAGTAATGAATACTGCAAAATGTTATCATAAATTAAAATAACACTGTATTTTTATTCTTTTTAAACAATCATAAACTAATGAATAATATCATTGAACACTGTTATTCATAATGTTTATATTGCAGTTCATAAGTTGTTTAAACGTCAAAGACCAAAGACTGGGATTTCTATTATATTTAACTCTAAAACACTGCTGCTTCTACTAATTTATTCAAACAAATAGGGGGGCTTATAATTATAACATGAGATAGTAAACATCCTCCTTGCAGGATTCTGAGCTGTAGACATTAATTAATGCTTTGGTTTTAGAAGGAAAACTTCATTAGTGTGGTTCACTTATCTTTTATACATGCATAATAAACTCTTTGGTATTCATAAAACCAGTATATAAAGACTATATTCCAAAATAGGCCCAAAATGAATTTACTCAGCTGAGTTTAAACTTTTCAATGCTTGCTAAAAATTATTTGGGGAATATATTAATTTGAAATACTTTTAGAACCAGAGGGCTATTTTTTTAAGCGTTAATTGATGTGGCTCTGCTCTTTGAGAAAGTCAATGAAAAACATTAAAGGAAATAAGGTATAATGAACTGTGATTCTTTTTGTTTTTTTCAGTCTTAAAATCTCATTTGTTTGAATATTTATAAATAAAAGCCAAACAGGGTTAAAGACATGCAAGGACATTCACTAACAATGGAAACATGTAATTTGGAATTTGAGTGTCTCGTTATTTATACAATTCTTTGAATCAGGTCCACTATTCATTTATTTTGTTTTGTACTTTCATGTAACTGTTTCCTTGTATATATAGATATATGAAAATGGAACTATTTTCTTACACATACTATGCAACATGTTTGTAAAATTGCAATATTACCAAAATTACAAAAGCTGTGCTTTTGTACTCTATCTTGCTTTATGTAAAAATCAGTCTTTTTCTATTTAAATGGACTGTCTGTCCTATAAACTGTAGATAACATATCTATTCAAAAATCAGTCTATTGTATCTTTTGTTTAGATTGGAGTGGATTGGGGTAAATTTTGGAGGGGTGGAGAAAATGCAGAAAAGTTGTGGCAGTTGGAAACTTTTTTTTCCTCATAAATGAGACTTTTTAAAGCATGCAATGAGCTCATATAATTTAAGATCTCTCCTGTAATTCTTGTATTTTGTCCTAATTTTGGTGCTACTATGTAACCATGATTAAATGTGATAGTCAAAACAAAGAGGATGAAAACTCACATGCTATCATTTCATTTCTTTTATTGAAAAAAATAGTTCAAAGAGGGTGTCAGTATTAGTAGTGAATAGAGACCTTTTCAATTATGTGTTTTAACATCAATTCTATTAAAATGTGTGCTTTTAAAATACTTAGTTTAATCTATATATTTATACTTGATTAAGATGCTTCCCTGTGTAAAACTGAACATAATGTTCCTTTTAAATATATGACCAATGAAACTAAAGAATTCAAATTGATTTAACAGTAAAAATTGCTACACTTTACCAGATGATTAGCTAATAATTTATCCATTCAAGAATCCCCCTGATTTGATTTTTGCAATAAAATGAGACAAACTGCTATGTGCACAAACTTACACCCCTATACATACATGTATCACATCACACACACAAATACACATATACGTGCAACACTGAATATAAACACGTGCTAATTGTCACTTATTTGATATTGTATTTTTTTTTCCATTTTCTTGTTACATTCACTATATCAAGAACCAGCATAGTTTGAGACAGCATGGACTTTATTAACTTTTAGCAATATAGCCAGTCCACGGTTGTGCATGCCTTGAGAGTAACATTGTTCCTCAGAAGTTCCATAAAAATCATTGGAAGTTTTTTTTTTAAAGAGTTATTATTACCTCTTTTTCTTTGGTGTCCAAATATCTCTATGCACGGGTCCAGATATTATTTCAAAACAAACACAAAAACAGAACCGGTTACACTCCTCCAGGAGACTTTCAAATGTTAATTCTAAACAGAATACAAATGAGTGCTTTTAGTTTAGAGACTTATATATATTCTGTGACTTTATTTTATCTCCAGCAAATTTTTGGATGGCTCTAATATGTATGCAACCAGCTGCTTGCCTACTTACTTCGGCCAGATCCCTCAGACCATTCACCCACCATAGTAATAATGCCTGGATTTGATAAACTCTTTTTATTTTTTTTATAAAGTGGGGTGAATGAGGAAGACAAAATTTTTCTTTATACTCACACTCAACACTTCTGTGACCAGATGTGTGATTTGCTTTCCCACACCAACCAGTTCTCTGACGCCAGCTGGGTGTCCTACAGTTCAAATCAATTGTGACATTAACTGGAGTTAGCACAGACCCAAGAGCTTAAGTCCCTACAAGATTTCCCCCTACGTCAAACCCCAATCACAGATGGTATGAATCCAGGTTACCCACTTCTGTTCCGATGGGCTACAAGTCCCATGACCCCTTTCTTGGGCTCGATAATTTGCTAGAGCAGCTCACAGAAAACAGTTTACTTACCTTTGCTAACTTACTACAAAGGATATTTTGAAGGACACAAATGAACAGCCAGATGAGAAGGCATATAAGGGGGGGTTTGGAAGGGAGTGCAAGGGGTTGGGGTGTGGCCCCCTGCCAGCACATGTATGTGTTCACCAAACTGGAAACTCTCTAAGTCTCTGAGTCTCATAGTTTTGGGATTATTATGAAGGTTCCATCACATAGGCATGATCAATTATTAACTCCATTTTGTCCCTCTCCTCTCCCTGGGGCGGGGGGGTGGCAAAAATTTCTAGCTTCTCATTAGGGCTTGGTCTTCCTGGTGACCTGCTCCCACCCGGAATCTCACCAAGAGTCACCTCATTTGAACAAAAGACATTCCCCATCGCTCAGGAAATTATCCAGGTCTTAGGAGCTCTGTGTCAGGAACTGGCTCAAAGACCAAAGTTAGAACAAAAGGTTCTCTTGGCATCCCTATTTAAGAGTGTTTTAGAAGCTCTGTGTTAGGAACCAAGGGTAGGGACCGATAGATACATATTTCTTATAATTTTACATGGGGGGCTATTGGAAAGTGGAGATTGGGAATGGATATTAAGCCAGATAACTCTAATGTGATATTATATTGTATAGTTTATATATATATATTATATATTATGTCTATAATATATCATATATTTTCAGAATATTGGAATATCACTAAAGGAACTACTCCAGAAAATAGCTACCTGTGTGAACCTTAAATGTTTCTATAGCTTTTTCTGATTACCAGGCAGAAGTTTACCCTTTTTGAGGTCACGTGACAAATTTTGAAGGGAAGGAACATTTTTCTTTCCCTCTCAGTAAAAAATTATTACTTACCATAAAAGTAGGTTTTATGGTAATGGATAAATCTTGCTATTACAGTATTCACTAGTGACTTTTAAAATGTTAAACATATTCAGATAGTTAAAAAATTATTCTAACTCAAAAAAGGAATCACTTGAAACTATAGAAAAAATAAATTGAACCCCTGATTTTTTTATCATTCACATAAATATCATTGGCACTAAAAGGAGGAAGACTATGTCAGAAAATAAATATTTAATTACAGCTTATAAATATATACTAAACTTTTTTTCAAAACACGTCCAATCCACTCTTTTTTTTTCCCCAGTGGTAGATATAAATTGTGGTAATAAAATGAATAGATTGTTTTAGCTCAAAAACAATGCTTAGTATATTTTATAAGCTAAAATTAAATATTAGATCAAGTTATTTTGCAAATATGTTTAGCTGACTTATCCATATATTCTAGGTAATTGTTTATATTTATGTATATCACTTGTTTCTATAGTGGTATAAGATTTCTTATAACAGAGTAAATCTTTAAAACAGGAAAAATAAAATTAAAGGAAAACATTAGGGAAGATAGAAACAACAAAAAGGTTAACCCCTATAACTAGTGTGTTGAATATTACATGCATATTTAAGTTTCCTAAAAGCCAAAGATTAAAAGGAAAATGGTATAGGCTACATTATTTTCATCATTTCAGAAAAATGCACCAATTCTTTATAACATATAAATATTTCCTTATGTTAAATCTAAAGAATTTTATTGCCTAGGTATTTGTTCATGGATTAAAAAAACATAATGCCTTGGTTTTATTAAAATTTTAATATTATTAAAATTAATTGTATTAAAATTATTAGATTTTAGTATTAAAATTTTATTAAAATATTTAGATTAAAAATTGCTCTTATCTTTTTACCTAATATTTATAGATGTTATGAGATTGTTTAGAGTGTTACAAAGCATGAGTATCTTAATTCAAGATTATAAATCATTAAAATAAGCATAAAATACCAAATGTGTAAAATGTCAAACATAAATGGAATGAACCTAAAGCACTTACAAACTTGCCAGACGTTTTTTGAAATACATTCAATTTCTCTTATTATGCAATTTTATGTGTATTATATAATAGTACCTATAGATGAGTTCATCTTATAATGTAGGAGAGTAACCATTTGAAAAGTATTGTAGGTGAAAAGGCTTGGCAAAACTCTACACTATTTAAATTTTAACAACATGATGACTCAGTACTTTCCTGTTGTTTACAACTTGCTAGAAGATTCTGAATTCATTGGCCACCACAACTAAGGGCTTTAAGACATCATGGGGAAAATCACCTATTATCTCTTAAAATGAATTACGGAAATATAAGACAAAGAAAGACAGCCAAAATTCTAGAAAGATGTACTACTTTGTTTCACTGAGCCAATCTAATTACCAAATTAGATTTTATAGATCTTGAATTTATAGCTCACTTAATGGCATTCCAGTACGTTTTGAGTGTATAGCACATAATATGAAGTCAGTTTTTAAAAGCAGGCTGAAAATCCTAAAAAATAAATTTAGCAAGTTACAGCTTCAAAGCAAAGCACTAATAGAAAAAAAATCATAAAATAAGAATGGAAACTTCTAAGTAGAACATTAAAAGAATAAATATAAATTTCCTTTTACATTTCATCTTTTAAAGTATATTATTTATTTTTACTGTGATACATTATTTATCTTGAAGCAATAAATTTCCCAAAAGTAAAATGTATTTTATTTTATTTTTTAAAATCCATTTTTAAGATGATTTTTAAAATCACCAGTAAATTAGAAGTCAAAAAATCAGAATCTAATTGCTGTAATGCTTTGAATGTCATTCAATAACCTGGATACCCCTAATCTAAGTGAGAGGTTTAGACTATCAGTGATTGCACATGAGTTTCACCTTGCATGCCAACTCTTACCAATTGAAAAGGGATATCAAAATTTAACACTGTATTGAGAATGATTCCAGGACTAAGTACGAGCTTTCCAGGAAAGTGGCATGATTATTTATAATGTCAAAGGTACCGGAGTGACTGATTAATTGCAGCACAACTGCTCTATTTTAGCACTGAGATGATCTCAAGGTCTTTCAAGTCATCAACTCTACACTGGGCCTCACTTTCCTGAATTGTAAAATAAGGTGATTAAATGTCAAATATTTTTTAGATGCATCAGTGTTACCTTAATATCCCTTACAATTTTAAAGTGGTTAATTTCATGCTACATATAATTCACATTTACTCTAATGTGGAAGTATAATATATATAGCAATGTACTGAAAAGAAAGGAATAAGGAACAGAGGTAAGAAGTTGTCAAGCATGTGATAAGCGATTGACCGTTATGTAATTCAAAGTGCACACTAGAATTATCTGGGTTATGTGAGCTGCCTGAGTTCTGGATAACAATATTACTTGATAGTCTACTATTCAAAGACAAAAGTAAACAAACTAACATGAGTTAAGCACATATTGCTTATTGTACACTGAAGTAAGACAATTTATGTTACTTTTAAAATTATAATCTCAACCATTTTTGGATTAAGTTTAATCCAAGTTGTATAGACAAGAAAGATGTGTTTCAGAGAAATTAAGGAATAAACCTCTATTACCAATTTTTCTTTAGATTTTAGTGCATTCATCTGCTCATTTATTTAATAAACAGTAACAAGTACCTGTATATATCAGGTGCTATCCTAGGCACTGGTGGGAAATTTTAGACAAATAACATAAAAATAAATAAACGAGATAATGTCATAAGGTGAAAAATTCTATGAAGGAAGTAAGTAATGAGATGTTACCAGGCTGAGACTCATTACAATAAGCACTTTAAGAATAAGTAGACTCTTATAATTTTAAGTCACAAAGGCCTTTTTTAGTACACTTTGTGTTTAGTAGTAGGATATGTGCCAAGCCAACCAACCACTTGAATACCAGAGTGCCAATTAGGAAGACAGAGTCATGTGATGAGTGACTAATAAAATTATATTTAGATCACCAAATATAAAAGAATACTATATCTAGAGAAATAAAAAGCAAAAATAAACATTTACTGCAGTTTTTAATCTACAGTTAAATTCTAAGTCATCAACTGATATTACAATTTCAATCACTCTTACGTGTGAGATCCCATCTTTTGGCCTTGGACAAAAACCTCTTGTAACACAGACATTATTCCTGTTAATTTTAGCTCCTGGTTGCATGTGGGAAACCATGCTAGTCTGAGTGTGAGCGTGATACATTACCTAGCATCTACAAAAAAAAATTTACTATGGAATGCCCTTCCCCCCCAAAAAAAAATCTCAAAATGGTATTCTAATGATGACAAATATGAGCCCCGATGTCCCGAAAAATAAGAATAATTCACTGCATAATCACATGCTATTTGCAGGCCATATTTACTCTGGATTCTGGCCCTTACAAAATGCTTCAGACCCTCAGTGTGGCTCATGTCATGTCAAATGATGTATTTTGCAGGTATAATACTTTTTCTCTTGATATGGGGCCTGGTAGAATGAGTCAGCTGTAAGATTAATCTGAGTATTAACCTACAACAACATTTCCCAAAACTAAGCAGTTATTTTGTCTCTCGTCTGGGACAATTTTAGTCAGATTCGTTGCTGAATATCGATATTATTATGTATCTTGAATTTGAAGGCCGTGAAAATTCTACATATACACACTAAATTATAATCTAAACCATAATTAGTATTCTCAAGGCATTGGAATAATAAGTGAACAGTTAAAGAGGTCAAGTACAAATCCTTAAATTGGATAACCTAATCTTTGTACTCCTAGGGTCCAGGATATTAAGGTAAATGGGGGTAAGTAATTATCTAAAATTGGATTGCCGTTTTGAACATTGGGTGCATTAGAAGCTCGTAATTTTAACCTAACCAATGATTGCCTAAAATGTAATTAGAAGTCAATATTAACCTTAACAAATTTCCAACTGAAATTGTCAAATTATGTTTTGCCATTGAACTCAATTTTCTTGAATTCCAGCTTTTATGCTTCTTAAGTATCTTATATGTAAGACGATGGAATGTGCATGGTAATAAGTAGTTATTAATTAGCACAATTAAAGCAGAGGAAAATAATGAAACGGAGAACCAGTATCTAATATTAGCAACTTAAAGGTTTTTGCATTTAATAACTCTATGGTCAGTGATGATCCTAAAAAATAGATTCCCCGCCCCTGCCATACTTGTCGGATCTTTTAACTTCCCCACACTGGTTTAAAAAAATTGAACTACCATGTTTTCGTCACCTCCTGAATGCGTACAACCAAATAAATGAAAATTTCCTCTAGACTTCTAAAAATAACATACATTTCTTCTAATAAATAGTATCAAAGTGTTATCTGATAATTTGCTTTAACTAAGTTAAAATTGTTTTGTCAATATTGGCCCAACAGAGTTATCTACCAAAATTCAGATCATGATCACAAAAGTTAAAAAAATATCGAAGATTAGGAATTATAAAAGTATTTGAACTTATTCTGCCTCAACTTTGTCTTTTTCTATTTTTTGCTTTGTGATATTTATAATCAAAATCTTAATCCACATTTAGCAAATGCTTATATACAATTGTGCTCTATTTATCACACTCCTATGAGTTGAAGTAAGATTGATCTAGTTGAGATAATGTGATAAATGCCAAAACTGTTAACTTTCAAAGACTATATACAAGTCTAGTTGAACACGGTGGCAATTTTTTCTAAAGCGTATAGTTCTTTTTATGCAATTCATCCACATATTTTGAAATTAAAATGCACTGAAAATGTCAAAGAAAATTGACATTTTATCTGCAATATTGTGTTAAATTGTTCTGCTATGGTGGAGAAATATATTTAATCCATATGTGTAAAGGTAAAAAATTTATCCAAATTATTAGGAAATGATTTTACTTTTGTCCTGCATTGACACTAAGTTCTGAAGACTGTGCAAATGGATAGTCAAAAGGAATTCCAAATGTCTACTTACTGCAGAACAGTGATCAGTCATTGTTCATAAAACACAATCAGTGTTCAAAAATGTGAATGAATTATACAAATTATGTTATACTTTGAAAATTAAAGGGAAATGGATAGCCAAAAATAGTCAAAGATTGAGGGCAATTATTTTCTTTAAAATGCATAATTTGCTTTAAACTCAAAGCCATTATTTGTAAATATGATCCCCTCCGTGATGGCTTCAACAATTGAAATATTTATATATATATAAAATACACATATAAAGGCAGATGACATCCTTCAAGTGATACAATTTCTGCAGGCCTGGCTTCTCAGCCCATGATGTTTGGATTTGTCTTCTTTTTTCATGACTTCAGGAAAAAAAAATCATCTCAAAAATCAACAAAGAGTACACAGCTAAGAATATTAATTATTCACTGAATAAGTTGGCATTATTCTGAGTTTTATTATGTTCTGAAGATGTATTTAAGCTAATAATAATCTGGTACCTAAAAAAAATTCATTTAATTCTCTGTGCTTTTCTCCAAATATCTTTATCAAATAGGTGAAGATATAATTGGGACAATTTTCTTTACCAAGGAAATCTAACAAAATAGTCTTAAACTAAAACACCCAAATTTCCTATTTGCATACACTGACAATTGCCAAAAAAAAAGGCTGCTTTCAAAAATAAAACATTAAATTTTCTTAGCATAAAATAGTTATAGGGACAAGTTTTAAGTAGAATTTCCTTAGTAATTGCTCAAGTATAGAAAATTCAATCAGTTGCATCTGATTTTCATTTTACACCAATAAAAACACACTCCATTTTTATCTCAAAATTGGGTGACTCAGATGAACTCAATGTAAGGCCACTGACAGAAATAACTTTGTGGTTATTCAAAATGTATAGGAAACTCTGGATGATATAATTATGCTTACCCCAAATTTACATAATCTGACATACATCCTTAGTTTCTTTTGGGAAATTTAGAAGCAGTATGTTACCTCTCCCCACAGAGCAGTTAAAGTCTGTATTTTTTCATGAGGATAAGCCTAGTTTTCAGAAAAAACATTGCCCAGCTTAAAAGTGTGCTGAAATCTTACCATACTTATTTTCCTTGGTTGTTGTCTTTAATTTCAAAGACTTGCATGTTTTTTAAAGCAATGTTGAATTTTTAATATTTTCACATATTTGAGTTCATTTTGTGCTTTTGAAGAAACTGAAAATGTTATATGTAAATAAAAAATTTAATAATTGCCACATATTTTGGGTAACAAAGAAAAAATAAATTTTGACAACATAACTGCAATTACTGGCACAATATAATTTATATCAATTTAGCTAATGTTCGTATATAATTTTATGATGTATACTCATACATTTCAAAAATATAATATTGTACAGTTTAATTTTAAAATATCACTTTAGTTAAATTATTGTTATAATAAAATATTTACATTCCAATAAAATTTCTACATAGTGTATATTCTTTAAGAAATATGTTTATATTGGAATTATTTGAAAAACATATATGTAATACACTGTAAAATTTTAAAATGTACATTACATTGATTTTTTAAGTAAATATAAATAAAACTATTTAGTACAAATTACAGTCAAATTATGATATCTCTGTCTCTCATATTAAATAAAAGACTCTTGCTATTTTGGTAATATTGTTTATTTTAGGAAAAATATTCCTTTGGGAAAATAATGGTAAATAAATTATAAAGGATAAAAATATCTAAAAAAGTGAATACCAGATACCAGATTGAAATAGTCACTCAGAATACAAACCAATCCTTTATTTTTTCTAACTCTGATAATATAACTTTTTGTCTTCATAACTAAGAATGTTCTGCAAATATACCTTTTCTTTAATCAATTTTTCTATAAGAACCATCAGGCAGAAGAAAGCAACATTCATCTCTAATCAGACTGAGATATTATAAATCTTTTAGTGTAAACTCATGTTATATTGAATCGGAGTTTCCAAATATAGGTTTCATTGAACAACTTAGTTCCACAAAATATCGCAGGAGCTGTGGGGAAAAAATGTCATATGGACCAAGAGCAAAACACCACTGAACAGAGACAAGAAAAACCATAGGAAAGAACGGACAATAAATGTCAAGCATGTTTGTTTCTTTACTTGTTAAAGCCTTTACTATGTACTGAATAACTTCCAGATGAAGATACATTTTGTAATGGCTCCCAGTTATTTAACCAGAGAAATCTTTTTTTTACAGAGAATATCATACCGAAGTATATGGTGAGAAATGTTGCTCTAGGCTTTTATATAGTATACTATACCGTTACTTGAGATTTTGATTACATAAATCATGCCACATTATTGTGCAAAGAAGTGTTCTCAAGCCAGCTATCCAAAGCACACTCAGATAACATAACACTTTGAAAAATAAAAACTTTCTAATTTACCCTTAGAATTTTCTATTTATTACATGTAGTCTGCAATTTTGAATTATGATTCTCTCATATTGCTACCTTTGATACTCATGAAGAGTTCTATGTTTTCCTATAAATATTTGGCAAAAATGTTATTTGTGACAAGTATATAAAATTATATGTTACATACAAATTGTTTGAAACTGGATCATCATTTTGCCTTTTATTAGAATTCCGATGACATCTGAGCTCAAGCTACAGAAATGGAGAATCTGGAGAAGTATGGTATTTTTATATGTAGTAATAATATATAGAACTAACAGTGGTATGATCCCACAGTAATTTCATAATGCTTTCCTTATGTAGACTATTCAAAAAATTATTTGTTCCCAGAACAGGTTTAATTTTGTATATTTTTTGAAATTTAGACCTTGAATAATTGTAAAAGGTTTGTGTGAATAAAAATAGACTGATGAAAATACTCCCGTTAAAAGGAAAATAAGGATAAACCTAACTTTAAAGACAAGCCAGTTGCCAGATAATCTATCATTTGCTATTCAAATCTTTGAATCTCCTTTTATCATTGTTCATAAGCATTAATAACATAATATTTTTAATTCTAGACTATACCTAATAAATTTGAATGCATGATGCCCTTGCAACACAATACCAATATCAGTTTTATTTAGGAAAAGAAATTCCACTTTTTTTTTTTTTTTGAGACAGAGTCTTGCTCTGTTGCCCTGGGTAGAGTGCAGTGGCATCATCACAGCTCACTGCAACCTAAGACTCCGGGGCTCAAGTGATCCTCCTGCCTCAGCCTCCCGAGTAGCTGGGACTACGGGCGTGCGCCACCACGCCTGGCTAATTTTTCTATTTTCAGAAGAGACGGATCTTGCTCTTGCTCAGGCTGGTCTCAAACTCCTGAGCTCAAGCAATCCTCCTGCCTTGGCCTCCCAGAGTGCTGGAGTGCTAGGATTACAGGCATAAGCCGCTGCCCCTGGCCTCCACTATTTTTTAAAACAATTTTCTTACTCATTATTATGCCAGCCAAGAAGTACTACTTCAAACAAATACTGCAGAAAAAAACATATATTTCCAAAGCATAAGAAAAGCCCAGCACAATCATAAAGTATACATATGAAATAATTTTCTCATTCCTTGTCTTTGTGATTGGAAAATATTACAATATACACTCTCTCAAATTACAATTTTAAAAAAGTAAAATTTAATCCAATAATCCAAAAAAGAGCTAAGACATACTGTCAATATATGTGAATGCATTAGCATATACACTGGTAGAAAAATAGAGCAATTTTTACAAGAAAGATTTGAAAGTGTGTATTTCAAAAATCAGAGATATACTATGGGTTGATTTTAAAGTTAGAGGCATCAAAGTCCTTCAACACATCTAGGGCAGGATTCTCTTACTGTTACTACAGAACATATTTCTCAATAGACAAAAGTCAGCTGTGTATCTGATGTCAAAACTATGTTTCCACAAAAGTCAAAAATATGCAAAAGTAATTTATCTTTGTGAAAAACTGTTCAGATAATAATCTTTCAGTGCAACTAAGTTCAATTTATAGATATAACAATGTCTCACTGGAGAATTCTAGAACAAAATTCCCAGAAAAATGCCCTTTTTTTGTACAGGTTCTAATGTTATCTTCTTTTAAAAGTCTCCTTAATTTCTCTCCCCTGATCATTTCTGCCAACTATCTTTCCAGGTTTTTTTGTTGTGGTTTCAATGGTAGCTGAATTCTTTGCAAACCACTACTTAAAATATTCGTGAAGATTCAGTAATGATTGGTGTGCAGGAAACCCATTTATTGAACACGAATAGATGAATTTGTCTTTTATTTTCTTATTCCCAGATAACTGCAAGCCACTACATTGACCACACTATTCCATGTTTACAGTTTCCCATCTAGCAGGTCTTAATGACCTTGACGTCCATAACTGTGAGTCTAAATACTGACACCCCGAAAAACAACCCGGCAGTTTTCTTCTCCATTGCCTTAATACTATCTAGACCTTCATCAATAACATAAGCCTCACATGTAAATTTATTCCTCAGTAGTGCAACCCGATCAATAGAGCTACTCTTAATAATATTTAAGGGGCCAAAAATTATGAATAATAATTTTATTGTGAATTTTCCCCTTTATACTTATTTAAACTTTTGTAGTTAAGGAGGACTCACTGAGAGAGATCTATCTAAAAAAATTTAAATATTCCTAAAATGTTGATAAAAATTCTTAATAATTTAACTATTGATTGTATAAACATAAAATTAATCATTAAACTAAATATTGACAATAACAAGTAATGTAATTAATAAATACATTATAAATATTAAAATTTAAATAATTTACTATGAATGTAAACTAATTATAATGCTTTAAACCATTCATTCATGAAACAGACACCACCACCATGCTTTGTGTTGCAGACAAAATACAGTATTGGGTCCCAAGAAGCATATTCTTATTGATAATATGCAATACCTTTGGGGAAAAATATATTCCAGCACTAAATCAGTTCTAAGAAATAGAAATGTGAGAAAATCAAATAATAAAAAATAAAATAGCAAGATGTGAAATAGAGGGAATCCTAATTTGTAAGAAAATAAGTGATAATAATAAAAAGTTTGGCCAGGCACGGTGGCTCACGCCTGTAATCCTAGCACTTTGGGACGCCGAGGCAAGAGGATTGCTTGAGCCCAGGAGTTTGAGACCAGCCTGGGCAATAGCAAGACCACGTCTCTACAAAAAATAGAAAAATTAGCTGGGCATGGTGGTGTGCACCTGTAGTTCCAGCTTCTCGGGAGGCTGAGGCAGGAGGATGACTTGAGCCCAGGAGGTTGAGGTTGCTGTGAGCTATGATGACACCACTGCACTCTAATCCAGGCAAAAGAGAAAGACCCTGTCTCAGTAAAAATAAAAAATCATAATAAAATAAATTGTAAAAGTTTGGAAACGTGTCATTCTCTCGACCCTGACTGCCTTTAGAAAAGGCAAAGAGAAGCTGATAAAAACCCTACGTCTTTGTTGACTCTCTTCGCCAATTGCAATGTACTCTGAAAGCTCTTCCACAGCTTGGAGTGGCTTGATTTTTCCCACAAGGTATAACTGAAATGTTTTCTTCTGATTTTTTTTTTTAAACACTTGAAAGTCAATAGGATCTGGTAAGTGGAATCAAGAATTACTGAAATTCCAGCAAGAAAAAGAAATATAAAAATACATAAATAAAACACAGCCTTTATCAAAAAAACTACTTCAAATATAAAAACTTTTAAACAGTTTAAATGTTTAAGAACTGAAATTTCCCCAATTTGTTGCACATTGCCGTATGTTTATTCTTTCACTGATTAGACGTAATTTGTGTGGTTTGAGTTCCACAGAGCATTTTTTTAAATTATCAAAACCTTTCTTACATCACGTAAAATGAGTTTTGTTTTGCTTTATTTTTCCAAGTTGGAATTCATTTGCAATTAAGCATGACATTTGTCAAAAGTTTCACTAATGCAGGATTTCAGGATTTCAGTTTTAGCCCCCCTTTACTTATATTAAAGAATATTTTCTTTCCTGTGGTTATGACCGGTTGTGAGGGGAAAAAGCCTCATTACTCAAGGCTTAATGAGCAGACAGTGTCATCTATCTTGCATTATGTGAATGTAAATGTGGGATGTCTCTCTGGTCACATGTGAAATTGTCATGATTCCTGTTCATAGTAAAAATGTTACCCACATATGTCATATGTAAAACATTATCAGTGCACCTACAATCAACAACCCACAATATGTGCAGCTGGGACTTTTTTCCAGAAAATGAAACCTTGATCAGATTGTCATCCACTCACTGCATACCTAAAAATCTTGCACGATAAAGTTGGGGAAATGTTGCTTACTATCATATCTTTTCGGTTAATAGTTTTATTTTCTCCCAGGACAAACAGGATTCAAGATGTTCACCAACATGACACACTTTTAGGGCAAACCTAGGGTTTTGCTCAATTTCATATGTACCAATTGCAAGTTTACCCATTTAATTTCCACACCATTAACCATAGTAAAATGGAAATATTTTAGTGCAGGGGCAGGGAAGCTGCGGCCTTAAGGCCACATGTGGCCCTCTAGGTCCTTAAGTGCTGCTTTTTGACTGAATCCAAATTTTATAGAACAAATCCTTTTATTTTTATTAATACATTTTTGTCTTTTGTATTTTTATTTTATTTTTTAAATGAATGTATTTAAAATACCAAAGAATAAAATAAGCTTCAACAAAATAATCCTCCCAGAATCAGTGGCACAATTATAACATTAGTAAGCCATAAGGGCCACACTGACAGCTGCTATGCTCTTGATTTAGTTCTAACTTCCCCCACCTGACAGGTGCCACTACCATACGATCCTGGTTGGCGAGAGTTTATGGGGGTCGAGTACGCCAGTCTGTTAACAGCTTTTGACAATGGTGCACTGTGGTTGTGTTTGAAGTGGAATTTATGAATAGTTGCACAGCTAGACACTATTTTTTAATTTGTATGCTTAATAGCCCATCATATCAAGGAAGACCAAGAGAATGCTAAAGGAAGAAAACAGATTTTTTAATGAGGATTGGGAATTGCAATATTATCTTATTTCTGCTAAAGATAAGATGATTTGCTTGCTTTGAGATACTGCAATATCAGCATTAAAGAAATTCAATGCTCATCAGCATTATAACACTCAGAAGGACCACAAATACTTTAAATCAGAGGGAGAGGCACGAAGGGTTGTATTGCAGACATTAAAAGATGAAAAGCAAAAACAAAGATAATTCTTTCAAGCAGCAATAAGACCCAGAAATAATGCCACTGGGGCAACTTATAAAGTAGCTTATATACTCAGGAAAAAAGGGAAGCCATTCAGTGATGTAAAAATTACAAAAGAACACATTGTCAAAGTTGTAGGATGCTTAGACCCCAATAACGTTTCAAAGTGCAAACAACTGCCTCTGTCAAGAAGAACCATAACTGATTGGCAGCATGAATTAGCCTTCAACTTAATAGAACAACTTCATGCAATACTTCAAAAGGAAAATATATATTATATTATTCAATTGCTTTGGATGAATCAACTGATACTACTGACTTGGCACAGGTTTTATACTTCATTTGGGTCATAACAGAAGATTTTCTTTGCTAGGAAGAGTTACTCTCACTTTAGGCATTCTTGCAAACACAACATGGGTAATAGATATCATCAACAACTTTCAAGATACACATTGTGAAGTTGGACGGAATTTGATAAATTTAGTGAGTGTATGTACAGATGGTGCACCTTCCATGACAGGAAAACATGAGAGTTTATTGCACAGATTAAAAAAGGTATTAACAGATCCAGATGCTCTCATTTCTTTTCATTGTATCTTGCATCAGCAAAATCTCTGTACTAAAGCTATTAAGTGACACTTTGCAACAAGTTATAAGTATTGTTAACTATATTCGTGCAAATGCAACATGGCATCATCAGTTTCATAACATGCTAAAGTTGAACAATAAGGTATTCAACGTGGATTTGCCATATCATTTTAAAGTGCATTGGCTATTGCAGAGACAGGTGTTAGCCAAAATTTTATCTCTGTGAGAACAGATAGTTAAATTTTATGAAGAACAGAATCAGCAATGTGAATTATTGAAAGAAGATTTCTATAGCATTTGTGTGATATCATGTCAAATCAAAATGACTTGAATATTTCTTTGCAACGTAAAACCAAGTCTATATATAGTATGTGGCAAAAAAATCCTTTGTCTTCAAAAGAAAATTTTGGATGAACATTTTTCCCAGTTAGCAAAGGTCACTGATGAGCAGAATGATATATGCAAATCATTTGATTAATGCACAGCTGTTATAGACCTATTAATTGGAGAATACAATGAAAAGGTTCACTGACTTCGAGAATCATGACATCACACTCAAATTAGCATTTCAGTCTCACCTAGTTGACATCACCAAGCCACCTAAAGAACTACAGATGGAAAAGATTGAATTCTCGGTAGATGACATTTGGCACACCTTTGGCAACATGCCCAAAAAATGCTTTCTTGCTTTTCAACCACTTATTGCCATGAATGTACATTCTCCTACTTAACCTAAACCAAGATGCCCTGAAGGTCACAAATGACTGATACCCACATAGAGGATCAGCTGAAACTGCAGACCTTCATGCTGCAACCAAAAATTCAAATGCTTTCCAACAAAAGGCAGACACAACAAAGTCATTACAAGGTTAGCTACCTTTAAAATTAACAAATAGTTTTCATTTTTTGAAATCATTAAGACATGAAAAGGTCCCCCACCCCTGTAGGTATAACCTTAAATTGCCTCCAAACACACACACACACACACACACACACACACACACGGCTCATTGTATAAGGCTTTTCAAGAAACACTAACACTTCTTTTTACAGTATTCCAGATCACCTGACATCAATGCACCCACTACTTAAAGTAAAATGGAGATAATAGCATAATCGTATGATCCTCATGTAGAAATAATTCCAAAATAATGGGGTGGGTGGGGGCAATGCAAGAACATTTGTTCTTTTAATTATGCATAGAAGTATTGCCAGGTTAGAGGGAAAAGTATTCAATTATCTATAAATTAATTGTGATCTTTCCCTTGAAATACTCAATAGCAGAATATTTGTGTGGAGAAAATTGAGAACCGAGTCCACCTACAGATGCAAGTGAGGAGCAGTCAAGCACCAGGAGTGGGCTACGTGTGGAGTATTTTGTACATTGAAGGAGTTACTTGGCTCTTTTGCGTGCAATACATTCTCTAAAAGGAGTTGGCTGCTGTCTGGATTGATGCTGTATCTCTTAGAGCATCTTTGAGGGCCACACACAAACCAAGCCCTGCACTCCTACTCACTTTTACTGCCACCATCTACAATCTTAGAATATCACTGACAGATGGAACATATATTTTTCCAGAAAAAACACCTTAGTGGGCCCCTGGGTATGAATATGATGGTCTCAGGATAAAGAATTACAGAAACTGAGGGTAGAACACAGAGGAGAACTGCTCCATACAACATTAGTGGACATTTTGGCCGTTCTTTATCTTGTTTTTGTTTTTTTGCTTTGATTTTCTCCTGAGAAATGAGGAAGGAAAGGAAGAAAAAAGAGAAGGGCTGATAGACATAATGGAGTAACAAGGACTTTTTAGAAAATTTTTAAATTGTTTACCTTGATTTTAAATAGATGTTTTCAGTTCCTCCAATAGTTTACTAAGGTCTGATTAAAAAAAAAAAATAGGAACCTTAGGTGAAAAGATTTGCTTATTTTGGTTTTGTAGCTTTCTTCAAAATATAAATATATAGTAGTATATATTATATATATACACAATTGATCCTTGAACAATGTGCGGGTTATGAACACCAACCCCTGTGCAGTTGAAAATTTATGTCTAACTTTTGACTCCCCCAAAACTGAACTAATAGCCTCCTGAACCCTTACCCATAATGTAAATATGTAATGTAATGCATAATGTGAATATGCATTAATTAATGCATATTTTATAGGTTGTATGCATTACATACTATATTCTTACAATAATGTGAGAGAAAGGAAAATGCTATTAAGAAAATCATAAGGAATAGAAAATGTATTTACTATTCATTAAGTGGAAGCGAATCATGATAAATGTCTTCATCCTCATCGTCTTCACATTGAGTAGGCTGAGGAGGAGGCAGAGGAGGAGGGGTTGGTCTTGCTGTCTCCTGTGTGGCAGAGGCAGAAGAGGTGGAGGAGGTGGAAGGGGAGGCAGGAGAGACAGGCACACTCACTGTAACTTTTACTGAAAAAGTTTGCTTATAAGTGGACCCACGTATACATTAATATTTTGTATACACAGGGTCTGGCAGGAAAACTTCTGTTTAGTTAGCTATAGGAAAATTGTCGGTACTCTTTCTCTTCCTTCAACATAGCATGATCAACAACACTCTCAGGAGAAATAATTGACCTAAAAACTTGTCATCCCTGCTTTATTCACATTAATAGAGCAATGACAATAATGGTGCCAGTAATATTAATGATACTCAGTTACTTTTTATTTACTGTCTACTCCAAGTCAGCCATTTGGAATCATTTTGTAGAATACAAACAATAACCCCACAAAACAGATATCATTGCTCCTATTTTTAAAATAATGAAAAGTGCACGTTAGAAGAAGCAGAACTGTAAACACAACCTGGTTTTACTACTTAATCATATTTCAACTTTGTTCTGAAAATTCACTTTTGAAACATAAACAGGTTTGTGCAAACAGGGTTAGAAGTCCAGAAATTGGTGTTCATTTTCATTATTTTTTTAAAAAAACTTACTTCCTTTTTTTAAATATATATAGAGAGAGACTATACATGCTAACGGCCATTTGTTATGTTTTCTGGCTACACAACACCTTTTAAATACAATTTCTATTTTGGAGATTTTTCTAACTTTTAAATTCTGAAGGTGACACAGACACCATAGATCAGACACACCCATGCAAAATTGACTTTTAAGCAAGCTTCCATGTGGAATTTATTTTCAGGCAAGTGTGATAATGGAGCCATCAAATCTTTGGCAGTAGGCATGGAGTCCTTTGCCCAGTATGAGAAATGTAACTTCTGGTGTTTTTGCCCAAGAGTAGTAGTGGGGAAATCTTCACTCTAAAAGCCAAGAGCTACCAATATTTTCTAATAAATTCTATCATGAACTAAAGCAGTTGCTTTTTGTTGATGTTGTTGCTTTCTTGCTTGTTTGTAAATTTAGAACCTTTATTTCCTGAATTCTGTATTTAGAAAATTCAAGAAATTCAAGAATATGTTAAAAAAAAAGCAAAAAATAAATAAATAAACCTCCTAGAATCTACCACCTGGAGATTCACACTGTTAATATTTTAATGGCTATCTTTTCAAATTTATCTATATGTATTGAAATATTACACACATACACACTCATGCACATATACTCTTCATACTTGCATATTGAGAGAGACAGTTCCTGTTATCTTACAAATTTGTGTTAAAGTCCAATGATGCTGAGAACACAGACTAAGTGCCTCCACATTTAAATCAAAGTGTTAATCATAGTGGCATATGATTAATTAAGAGCTGTATTGTTATTCATGATTCTGTGCCCAGATACCCCCTTCAGAACCAAAACACTCATTTTCCCAACTTCTGATTTTTGGCAGCTTGAGTCTCTTTCCACAACTTGTACTTGGCTAAAGAGAGTTGCCACTTCCAATGTCACACCTCCTTCCCAGAGGCAGCGCAGATCCAATAACTGGTTGATGAAGGATTTAAAACTAACGACTTTCTTGAATCAAATTAGGGAAAACCTAAATGGCCTTCCCAGCTTCAGAGATTTCCAGAGGAGCTGTTGAGGCCTTTGCTCTGACTGCATCACAGTTAATACTCTCTCTTTCCCAAAACCTGCTTCCTTCACTTCACCACATATGTTAAAACTAATTACATGTCATCTTGCATACTACTGTTCATATTGGAGCCTGTTTCCCAGGAAATTCAATCTGCAACAATAGCAAACTATCCCCGAAAACCAAAGGGAAGACTAAATAATTTAGTCAAGGGACTGAACTGGAGATGACTGTAGAAATTTTAAGGTATAAATAGTTCTGCAATATGTTTGTTTTCCTCTTTATGGGAGAAGAGAGAATTATTATCCTAATCTCCTCAAGTCAAGCAAAAATGGCCCCAGAGAAAGAATCATAGAGCTTTATAAAATTGTGTATGTCTTCAAGAAAAGTAAACTTCTTCCTTGGTCCAAGCCTGTCTGGAGCTATTCTGAACAGGAAAATGAAAAGAGAGTAGGAGTGGTAGCCACGTGGGTAAAGCGTGTGTGAATTCCCATGGGCCAGAAGGAAGCTCTCCGATGTAGCTAAGTCACGTGGAAAGGATCTCACCACAAAGGGCTTCCTGCTGGAACAAGAAGATGTGAGAAGTAAAGCATTATGTCATACTGTTAAAGACCATTTTAAAAAAGAGGGGAGGTAACCATGACTCTTACATAAAATAAACACATAATCAATGATTTTAGCTCATTTGCTTATGAGACAATCAGTGAGAGATCACAAGGAAAATCCAAAGAACAGGTAAATATATAAGCCTACCCAAATATTGAAATTAATTTGCTTAATAGATGCAAAACTGGCAAAAACCCATAGGGCAAGAATCAAATACATTCCACTAGACACAATTTGCGTTACTATGAACAGGAATCACTCGCTTTTCTGTCAGTTTTCTACAACTTACAGAGTTGTAAAATAGAAGGAAAATAACTCAGACAGGTGACCTATCCAGTCACTAATATCCTGACAACACCGAAGGACAGAAGCTGAGGGACATCGCAAAATAGCAGCAGAAAAGTGCATGGTCTGTGTCAAGAGCACAGGTGACAGTGCCTAACTTTCCCACAAAGCAGCCCACAAATGAATGATCATTTTTGATTCTTGCCATGACAGAAAGTATTTATCAGTTGAGCTAGGTCAAGAAACAACATACTGAGTAAAAAGGCCTATGTCCCCTTAATTCCCATTCACATCCCCCAAGACCTGCCCCATCTCTGGAGAAGCCAGAGGTAACACAGTGAGCAGAGGAGGGGAAGAGGAAAAGCCTGCACAGTGGGAAGTTCACAGGTGGCCCACGGGGGTGAAGAGGGAGTAATTTGAAACTATTAATAAATGTGAGGTTCAACTGTTTGTATAGACTGGGCTGGGTGTTTTAACTTGAAAATGAGACAATTTTATTGCCTAAAGTTCACCAAAAAGCTGTATTATATTGGCTATTCTACATTTGCACTTCTGATACATTTTTTGCTGTTTTCTGCCCTGCTCCTTGCCCACTGTACATGGCTTTATTTTTATTTTTTCCTCCTTTTATTTCAGAATATTATGGGGGTACAACACTTTGGTTATATATATTGCCCATGCACTGCCCATGTCAGAGCTACAATCGTGGACATCCCCCAAACTGTGCTCCCCGCACCTATTCGGTGAGAGTTTTCCCATCCCCTCCACCCCCCTCCCACCTGCCCACCCCCTAATGAATATCATTGCCATGTGTGACATAAGTATTGATCAGTTAGTGCCAATTTGATGGTGAGTACGTATAGTGCTTGTTTTTCCATTCTTGTGATACTTCGCTTCGAAGAATGGGCTCTAGCTCCATCCAGGATAATACCAGATGAGTTAATTCACCGTTGTTCTTTATTGCTGAGTAAAACTCCATGATATACATATACCACATTTTATTAATCCACTCGTGTATTGATGAGCACCTGGGTTGTATGTGAGTTCCCTTGTCTTCTGCTTCTGATTATGTCCAGACAATGGGGGCAGCGGCAGGACATCAGAGAGAGGGAAGAAAGGGAATCCAAGGTCTTTATTCCACTTGCACTGTCTGTACTGGGTACAGCTGGCTAGTGCCTGTGTTTCTTCCCCATGGTGACAATTCATGTGGGATACCATATGAATGCTTAATGTGCTCAAATAATCTTTCCCCAACCTTACCTCTGAAGACCTACAGCTTATTAGCACCCACTGTTGGGAGTCCCTGGGTGCTTCACTATTTCCTCTTAGTTTCCTTAATCTTACCATATCTCTGTAAAAACTACCCTGTTAAACTCCTTTTAATTTCAATGTTGACTGTGACATCTGTTTCCCGATGTGACCCAGACTGATGCATATGGGATCTGTCAAAAATACCATCTAAAGCCATTGAAGATCTGATGGAATATGATTGAAGCACTGGTCTGAGAAAAACAAAGCAGTTTTCTTTTTGAATTTTACTAGGTCAGGCTTGCTCAGGGAAAAATATTATATTAATAATAGCAAATATTGGGCAGATGTAGAGTAATAGGACTCTCACATACTACTGGTAATAGTACAACTGGTCTATTGCTTTGGAGTAGAATTTAATGAAGTAAAAGTGAAAATGGGCCTGCCTTTCACCCCAACAATGCCCCTTCTAAAAATTCTAAAATACACACATGTAAAATGTTAAATATATTTGTGTCATTTATTGAATAATTCATATTAATTATATAACTATATAATATAAACTATTAATATTAATGTTTAAAGAGTAATTAAATATAATAAATTACCTTATAAATAGTATATTACACTCTATCTTTTGTAAGCAGTGTTTTCCACTTGAAAATGTATCAGGGAGCTCTTTGGTATACAGTATCATTTGTAATGGCTCATAGTATTTCATGCTATAATAATTAATTTAACCAAATCCTCTAATCATAACTATTTAAGATCTTTCTAATTTGGGGCTAGCATAAACATTGGTTTGATGAAAGTCCTTAATACTTTTAATTTTGCATATAATTTTAACAACCTTTTCTATATTGCAGTCAGAGTATATTTTTAAAACATAGAGTATGCCAATTTACATCCCCAACAGTGGATGTGCTATTTTCTCCATGTTCTCAAGCACTGCTATCAATATGTAACTACCATTAATTGAATGTTTACTATATTGATATAAATTGTAAAACCACCTTATTAATTATAATATCTTAAACAATTCATCATGTCAATCTGTATTTTTTTCAATTCTGATAGGCAAAATGTTAACACCTCAGTGTTTATTCAGAATTGCTAGAAAACCAGTTGGTTGAATATTAATAGTTGTATTTGTTCTTTAATAACTTCTTTCTATACATTATTAATATTTCCATGATATAGTTTTTTTGGTTTCTAAATATTTTTATGTAACGAAAATATTAACGCCTGGTATGGCATAATTGTTTCAGAAAAATTTCTTATATTTTCCTTAGATTTGTTACTCTTTACTTTCATTTTGTATTAATATCTTATAGTGTTCTGCCATATGAAAATTTTCACTTATGAATTCAAATCTAATCATGATTTTATAATCTCCAAGTTACCTGTAAAATTTAATAAATATTTCTGAATCCCAGACATTATGAAAATAAGCGCCTATACTTTCTTCCAGCATCTTTATGATGGAAACTTTACCTTTAAATCTTTGATTCAACTGCTATTTATCTTTGCTATGGCATGTTTTATTTTTCCAAAAGTAGCTAGCTATATATTTTATCGCCATTGATACAACTTTCTTAAACCAAAAATGATTACCATAAATATTGTCATCATTGTAAAGCCTGTAGGTGTGCAATACAATTTGAAGGAGAGACTAAAGTAGAATTTGGTGTCTAATATGAGACAGTAACACCTAGGTAGATATCACTTCTAAGTAGATTCCCAGAATTGTTATATTCTCCATCCGTCAAGTGATTAAAGCAGGTAGACTATATCACAAGTATAAGCCACTGATAAAAGTTCTAATAAATATGTCTATGTTAAAATGTAAAACTTCCGTGTGGGGATAAAAAAAAAAAAACAAAAACTCCCATAAAAAGAAGAAAGACAAGCCAAAGTCAGGGCACATACATGAACAGTTTTATCTTCACTAGTGTCTTGGAACTGATTGTTATAGCAACAGTAAGATACCTTATTAAGTCCAACAAATATAATAAAAGAAAAAAGAAAATATCTGACAATACAAAGGATTGGAAAGAATGTGAGAAATTGCAAGCTGTTAAACCCTATTGAGGAGAACGTAATTCATACAAACATGCTGGAGAGAAATTGTAATACCAAATTAAGTTGTAGATGTACATTTCCAATGACCCAGTGATTCTATTTCTAGGATCTACTGGAGCCATTAAATTGTGTTCTGGATAAGAGGGCTTATCCAAATAATCATGTGGGGGGTCCCAATTCATCTTTTCTCTGTGCACATCAAGCCATGCACCCTGATGTGGGGTTCCACATACCCAGTATGTATGCCTGTTAGTTTCCACAAAAGCACCTCGTGAGCTAGCTCCAACCATGGTGTCCTCCAGTAGAAACTATCATATGTGTGCACAAGAAAGCAGATAGAACACAGCCACTGCAGCACTATGGCTAATAGCAACATGTGTGCGCTACACACTGTCCATCAGTAAGGAAAAGGATGATTAAGCTCAGTTTCCCCTAGTATTTATAAATAAAAATGAAAAAATCAAAATTAATAGTAAATCTAAAAATAAAATGTTGAGTTAAAGGGAAAATAGAAGAATAAAACAGTATTATACCATTTATGAGCATAAAACACACATAATAAATTAGTATGGGATAAGTGCGTATGGTATACACGTATATTGTAAAAGTACACACGAGAAGTGCATGACAAAGGTACGTGTCAACTTCAGGATCTTGGGGTGGGGAGCAGGCATGAGGGAAAAGCAATGGACGGCTGGGGCTTTAGTTGTATCAATAATACTCCATTCCAGTTTTCAAAAAAAAGTCTAATGTAAAAAGAAAAGAAAAGGGAAGGGAGGGAAGAGAAAACAATGTCAGGTGCTGGTGAGTGACGAGTGAATGAAAAGGAGCTTCATTCTCCTTCCCCTTAATGTCGCTAAATTTTTCCAATTGATATTAACAATATAACTTATATTGTTTGTATTTATCTAAAATATGCTCGGTGGTCTATTATGATGATTTTTCCTGACTGCTCTTCAATGGCAATACAATACAACTTGTCTTGTGATAAATCTTGAGCAGAATGTTTTAGAATCAGCTTAATTCCATGTCACAAATTGCTAATAAATAAATATAGACATAAACATTTTTGTGTATTAAAAGTAATTGAATTGATACAGAATTCGTTCCTTCAATATTACATTTTAAATAGAAAATGTCTGTTGAATTTGTAATGATTATAAAGCTATAGCTACTGAGAGGCGGTTACAAATTTATTAAGAAAATTCACAGGTGTCTTCTAATAGCACAGTCAAATGAGATGGCTAGTGCATAAGGTATTTGCATCGTGATTTTCTACACCCCAGACAAGAACAGCTGCCACTTGGAACAGACATATCCTCTGACTGATGAGCACTTCTAGTGAGTCGACAGGCTCTTTCTGAGCAGCTGAACACACAGAATATTTTTTGGCATAGACTGCATGTTTAACAAACTAATACCTAAAATCATTCCAATTTGGACCTGTATGTTTATAACTGTGATGGTTTATTTAAATACCTTATTAAACTATTCACTGTTATCTTGAAAGCGGAAAGGTAGTCCAGGAAAAGTCCCTGTGCACAATCGAACTGAGCCTTTATCTAAGAAAATGAAAAATTCTGCCTTCTAGTGCTGTTTCGCCACTTAAAATGGAAACGTAAGGATTAATTCACTTAACTCTGTATGCCCAAGTGTCTTCATTTTTAAAGGGTGGGAAAGGGGGAGCTTGTACATGTTGAATTCTAAAACTACATCTAAATTTTATAAAAATAATATTAAGGATGTGAAATTAAAACAAATCTCCCTATAGTCATTCACTTACTAACCTTCTTCAAAATTCTGAATTCCAAGATAAATAACAACTCTAGTTTCCAGCCTATACCTTCAGACTTCTCTCTCAGTACTCAATAGTATATAAAGTCCTAAAGGTAGTCTGGCTATCTGGATGTCCACATATCCTGCTCAGAGAACAACATTCCTCTTCTTTTCCGGCTAATTCCTATTTATTGTTGAAAGCTCAGTTCATATATCACCTCTTCTGAGAAGCCTTCCCTGAGCATAAAATCTATAATCCTCTTATGAGCTCTCAAGGTCTAATGCGCATACCTCTATAAGAATGCATTACTCTTCTCATAATTATTGAATTTATCCTGTTTGAATTTATGAGAGCTGAGCTGCCTTACTCATCTTGGTATCTTTAGTGCCTTATAGAATTCTTAGGGATAGCAGCCATTCAATAAATATCCTTTGAATGAAGGAATAGAGAAAAGCAAAGTCATGCATGTAATTCCCTCCATGCAATTTATATTAGGGTTATTTTGAAAACTAAGAGTTACATTTTATCTAAGTTGACTAATACTCGCAGTTACTGTTCCATCTTTCTGAGTAGGAGAGTGTGAGTTGAAGTTGGCTTGCTCAACTGTGACATACCATAAAAAAGAATAAGAAAAAAATCACTTCTAGGAGAAACCTTTATCTGTGATTATAAATGGTATTTATAAAGAAAATTCTGTTTTATCAAACGTTTAAAAATAAAACATTTCTTAGCATCACATTTCTCCCCTTTTCAGGTTAGAAAGCATAAACAAGTCAGAAAGAGGATGTTAGCCAAGGGCATGGAAATATAAGGACCAACATGCCATCAACACATTGAGGGCAACATCATTCTTATAATTTTTTTTTTCCAAATGTTGAAATCTTTAGCATAATTTATGTTTTTCAAACACCAGTGCTCAAGTGTAGATTCTGGCAAAAAAATCTTTTTCATTCACATGATGAAAAGAGATGTTTATGGATATATAAAATTAGAAACATGTTCCTGCTAAAAGAGGATCATTAGTGAGGTATGCAAATAGATCTCTCATTTGTCTTCAGAATATTCATAAAAAGGTATTCATTTGGGAAAATACAGCCACCACCATAAAGCATATCAACCACATCTTCAATCGTTTTTACTTTTACGAAGATATATTAATAGTCCCTTGTGATGCTAGGGAATGCCGATGAGGAATAGTTGGGGTAATTTATGCTATTTGGTATTTTATTTTCCATAGATAAAAGGGTTGCTCAATTGCAAATGGAAATCTTTCTGCAAGAGCTGTTATTACTGACATTCAGAGTTCCTAGACACAGAAGTATCAAGTTAAAGCATTTATGATGTAACATACTCCATTTTATTATTCTATGTAAGTTTCATTCTGTAACCAAGCACAAGCTTCTGTGAAGTCCTTCCTCAGGGCTGCAGGATACACAATGTGACGCTGCAAAAAGGAGAAAAGCACTCATCCTCCCTTTGGGCCTTTTTGAAGAGAGAGAAAAGATGCCTATTTCAGGGAGCCACAGCTTGTCGGTTGAGCACTTCTTACGCCAGGTGTCAGCACTGGATTTTCTCCCTCCCAATCCTCTACACAGACTACCTTGGGCATAACAGTGTCCTCTGTCACTTTGGAAAAGAATCCCCAGCAGGTAGTTGTTGATAGTGTCATTGTTAGTTCTTAGCACAAGACCCAGCCCTCCTCCTGCTGGAAAGTCAGCTATGAAGCATTGGCACAGAGTAACTTTTCTTTTTCATGCAGATTAGGAGATCAGCAGGATAAATCCAGGGTGCAGTGGAACAGGTACAGGTGAAAGGGATTCTCAGCCTTTTTACATGAAAGATAATTGACTCTAACAAGGACTCTGATCCATGTCAATTGGGCAACTGGACACATGAACCTCTTCTAGTGGGCAAACTCATCTGGTACTTCCTGAGTCTGTAAAGGCGAAGAGAGCAAGCTTCCAGAAAAAGTTCCTGGGATTAGGTCCAAAGGTTGTAGTGGGAAGGGGTCTTTTCCAGTGAGCCTGTTGCTTGGTAGGTACCCATATATCCAAACTTGTGACTTATCACAGAATGCAATTGATCATGTCTGTTAAACCTAAGCCCTAATCATTAGTAAGGGAAAAACAAACAAAAACTAAACACACAAACAAGCAAAACTCTGAAAAGGGAAAGTTCACTCTTTTAAACTCTTACTTGAAGTGTTAGGAAGTAGACTTGCCTTCTATAATTAAGTTTTTGCTTATGTGTTTACAAAGGTTCATGGGGATTGCTAGGAGTTGAATTTCCGTGTAAAACCAGGTTGAACCTCTAAACGCTTGTTTTACTACCATAGATAATAATTACTTAGATCTTTCTAAAGACCTGGCAATTTCATCTTTGTAGTGACCCTACAAAATAGGTACCATCAGCATTACCCTCATCATAACCCCATGATGACTTATATTTGTAGATGAAATAACTGAAGCTTAGTGAGTGCAAATGACTTGTCCAAGATCATAGATTTCATAAATAGCAGTGCCTGGACTCAATTTAGGTTTATTTGAATACAGAGTTGCTGCTCTTAACCAATTAGTAACCTTTACTGTAGATTTTCGTAATGCTCTAAAACAGAAGTGGGCACACTGCTTCTGTAAAGGGCTAGATAGTAAATATTTTAAGCTTGGGGATTGAGAGGCAAAGTAGAGGTTATTACATAGGTACTTCTATAACAAGATATAAAACTTTTTTCATACATTTGTATTGATGAAATTCAAAATGCAGTCACATTAATTGAGAGTGGATTGGTGGTTACCAGTGGCCAGGAAAGGTAGGGAGGAGAGAGGGGATGAAGAGAACTTGATTAATGGGTAGGAATATGTGGTTTGATAGAAGAAATAAGACCTCATGTTAGATCAGTAGTAAGACTATAGTTTTCAATACTCTATTGCATATTTCAAATAGCCAGAAGAGAAGAATTCAAATGGTTCCAGCATAAAGAAAAGACAACATTTAAGGTGATGGGTATTCCAAGGACACTGATTTGATCTTTACAAATTGTATGAATGTATTATATTATCACATGTACCTCAAAACTATGTACATCTATTATGCATCAATAAAAAATAAAATAAAATGCAATCAATAATAATTGAGAACAATTTTTTTTTGGTAATATAGATCTACTGATCAGAAGAGTGGAATTCATGTATGGGAGGGACAAAATTTCAGTTAATTGGGGTTCAAAGTTAGAGCTCCTTACTATCAAACCTATTACAAATGTTCATCTGTAAAAACCATTCTTTGTCATACAAAAACATCAGCACCAGATTTGGCTCCTAGGCTGTAGTCTGCTCTCAAAGCATCTTTGTTCAAGGGAACTGCAGATCTGTTTGTTTGTGGATGATAAATGCACCCATGAGACTTTCCAAACAGCTTTACGCACAGCTTAGAATATTTCATGGTGCATAAGAGTATTTCTGATGCATACATTTTTACTGAAATTTACTCAGCCCGAGCATCTACTCAACACATGGAGAACTACTCTTCAGAGATCAAATCATAATTTTGCAGCATTTGCCAGATATGTTTAGAACTCCTGCATTACTGATAATATAAAATCTAAACATACAAGCAAAAATTATACTATATTCAAAGCAAAGAACCTTCTATTATCTTGTAAGATATCCAAAAAATTAAAGGAAATTTAAATGATTCTACTTATATAAAAACTACTGATTAAAGAAAATCGTCTTACAGCTGAGGATAGCTTAAATATTTGTTGAACTAGGGCTGCAGAAATCATGTGCCTCAATAAGATTCTTAATTTCATATGTACTTTAATGAGTTTTCCATTGTGAAGACCCAGAAGGTTTGATACCCAAAAGTGACACATGCTAACAGTATTGTAATCTTAAAGTTATGTAATTCAGATTAACAGGCTCAAAACCCAGCCATACCTTATGTTCAGCTCAGAGATGAAATTAATTATACTCCTTTTGGGATTTATTCAAACATAAGAGGTTTTTTTAAATTTTACTTTTAAAATTTATTTCTTATTAGGAAAATATAATGCTCAAGTTTCTGATTCATTATTCTTAATTTACTCCAGTTGTTTTAAAAGAGCTTTATGATGTCAATGGTGCAATTAGAGATTCTTAACAAGCCTTTTAACACTGTTTTCTTAACCCCAGGATCTGACTTTGATTTGCTTCTCATGTAGCATGCTGATAGGGGTGTCTTTTTAAAGAATGCTTAATAATCTCAGTTTTGTGTCACAATTAAAAAGATAAAAATGAACATATGAGAAAACTCAATGAATAAATGCCCTTTGTCAGGCTGATGATTCCTGAATAACAAGAATTTGTATTTTGAGGTTCTAAGATCTCAAGTGCATTTTTGATCTTCCAACAACGTTTTAGAACAGCTGATACGCAGAAAGGGTTTAGCAACTCTCTTTCACTCCCTTCTAAGCATCTGGATTATGCCCTAGGTCTTAAATCTGGCTGTCAACTATTTAAAAGCTTATTGAGAAATCCAAGGATCAGGCACCAAGTCAATGGTACCAATTTAGCTTTCAAATTAAGAAAAAACAAAAAAAAGAAACCTAATGGTGGGCCTAACATTATTTTTAAGACAACCATGAAATGAAGTTCTGGCCCCTTTGACTATGCTCAGAAAGCAATATCCAATGGAAATCAGTTAGTGGCCTAATAAAGCACTGGGTGGTCATCAATGATTGGTTTACAAAAGGCGAAGGGAATATGAAAGAAAACTGCTCAAAGAGCTCACGTAGAAATCAGTGATGCCGAAAAGCTGCAGAGATGGCCTGAAGAAAAAGCACAGAAGAGGTTACAGCTACTTGTCACAGATTTCTTTTTCCTGAAGTTAAACTGTCAAAAATCTCTTTCCCCTTGGAGAAGCATAAGTTACCATACATCATTTGGAAACTGTTGGGAGAATTCAGTGGGACAGTTGAAAAGTCCCTTTTGGTTGGTGAAATAGATCTTCTGGAAAGATGGCATCAGGATCAATTACCCCAGGTTTCTCTTGAATGGTGGCAAGGCAACTGAGTAGGAGAATGATTTATTGAACTATTTAACAGGTGTCATGCTGGGTGGGTAGTATCTATGGGATGTGTCCATGGAGGAGAAAATAAAATCAATTCTGTAATGAAATATTTGGTCGTAGTTGGCAAAAGATAAATTCCAGAAATAGAGTTCCTCTGAAGAAATTCAGTAAGAGGTGGAAGAAATTGTTGAATTCTAGATAATGGGGTGGGGGGGACCAGGAGGTAACTACAATTTACACTAGCATCCCTGGAAAGCCAGCTAAAGGAACACCTATTAGAATTCATTAATTGTCAATTATTTAAAAGCTGAACAAAATAAAAATAAGATACCAAACCCATAGCTTTGCTTTTAATCCTGGCTCCCAGCCTTATCCCAAGCCTCAGGGCCTGAACTTTCTTCCTATCTTTTGTTATTGTAACACAAAAATTTTACTCTGAATTTTTCACATCAGCTCACTGCACTAATCAAATCAGTTCTCCATTCTGCTCATTTCTCTGTGTGTGTGTGTGTGTGTGTGTGTATGTATGTATGTATGTATGTAGACCCAGCTGTGGAGTTCAGGTTTCTCTTTTGAAGTATTGCAAATATTTCTTGTAGATGTTGTATCTACTCTTATAAAGAAAAGACCATTCTATTAATCCCATAGTATAACCATGCTCTGCAGTTAATTTTATCAGAGAATTTTAACTTTGTTTGGAATTTTTCCTAGATACAGTACAGGGCTTATCCCACATAATTCCCAAATTTTATGCTAAAAAGAAATTTGTTTTTCAAGAAGCACAGTGGTAGGTTGGAGTAGTGAAAATAGCAGTGGAGTAGAAGTCCTGGAATCAGATTATACCTCCAAGACCAACCAGACACATGTTTCAGCAGCCAGACAGCCAATAGACCAAACAAACAGACCAAAGCAAACATTTGCCTGGTTGCATGTTCGGGTTATTTTTGATAGGAGTGCCTCTTCACACCCTCAATACATCCATCTTAGTAATGACAATATCATCTCATCTATAAGCAAAAGAACTTTATGCCACATATTCAAGACTTGAAATTTCAACTAAAAATGTATCTTTCATGTTTTCTTCCCTCAATATTATTTTTCCCTTTTGTTCTGTTTTTAAAAATACTGAAAATCCTGCTATGTCCTAATGTAATCTAAATATCCTTTAAGACATGCATCTTACCTTCTTTATTGTTAACGCTCTCTGTTCTCAAAATGTATACATATATTGCTTTTCAATCATGTATTGTCAGCCTATTGTAGTTGAAGGCTTCAAAAAGGTCTCATTTCCCCTTTCGGATCCTTAAGCAATTCCTGAAAATGAATGGGAGAGGAAATCATAGGATTGCATAAAAGAGAACCTACAAAAACAAGTATTTTAAGGACAAAGCTATGTTTGTCTCTCGCTTGTGAAGACTGGCTAATCCCCTTTTATTTCTTCTGACTTGCATTCTGATATTAAGTAATCAGTTTTAAAGTTTTTATGTTCTTATATCCACAAGAGTACTATCACTCTCTGGGGTTTCAACTGAGAACATATTCAAATAACCTGAAAAGTTTGAGTCTCTTAGCTACTGATACAACTCACCTTCAAGTGGAGAAATCTGACCACTTACTAAGTTAACAACATAAATCAGGATTTAACAATTTTGTAACCAAAATATCTTGAATGAATGTGATCAAAATTTCATAATGTAGATTTTTCTGTTAAATTGCCAATCAAGTTTATAAACCATTCTTTCTTTGGTACTACATTTAAAGTCTACTTTTCTTCCTTAAGCAAAATATAGCATTATTTAAAAATTATTTACCTAATTTAATATTATTTATGTATAAAATTGAGTGAACTAGTTATAAGTCTATATATTCTAATAAGAATTTTATTATAAAAAATTAGAGAGTACAGAAATATAATGTGTAATGTATTAAGAAGAAAATGAAAATTACTTTGAATTTCACTCCTAGAAGAGAATAACTTTTAAGATTTTAAATACTTTCTTTCCCTCTATTGTTTTACCAGCATGATTAACAAATATATTTAGTCCTGGATAGAAAATGATATTAAAAAGAAAAGTCAGTAATAGACATTATCAATATCTTGTAATCTTAACCAAATAAAAACTAAAATTCAATATACTCAGTATGTTTTTCTTTTCACTTTCCTTTTCTGGATAGGTGTCCTTTTCTCCTTTGCTTCTTTTACTGTTTATCCAAACCACTTCTCAGATTCACTTTTCTCCTTTCTCTTTCCAATGTAAATGCTATAAAAATCTTAGTATTTATCATTGCATATTTTTCTCCATACACAAATAGTTATGCCTAGATATGATAATATATGAGCTCATCTACATCTACAGGTATAGAGTTATTTTTCTTTGTTTTATAATTATAAGATTGTATCTACATGCTTGAATTTTGTAATTCTCATTCAAAAATATCTTTTCAGAATGATTAATCCTTTCCCATTTTTGCCAACAATGCACCCTCACTTTATGTCTTTACCAGAAATAGTGTTACTCTCTTCTATATTTTTTGAAAACCTTACAGGTGTAAAAGCATAGTCTATTGTTATTTGGATTTGAATTTCTCTCCTCCAATGAGGTGAGCATCTTTTTATGTCTGTTAGTAGGATTTGCTCTTCTGAGAGTTGCCTCATATCTTTATTCATTGTTTTTTTATCCCATTTTTGTCAATTACTAAGAATTCTCTATGTATAATACATATCAACCCTCTATTATCTACATTGGGAGCATCCGAATTAAGAGTTTGACTATTAGTTTTTTTATATCTCTTAGCTATTTATCTCTAATATTCCCTAAGCTTCTATGTTTCTGAATCTTTAGAATGAAGTCCTCAAAGCCCTTTTTATCCTGAAATAGTTTTCAAAAGCTCCTTATATTGATTTTTTCCTGGTTACTGATGTAGAGATGATGGAAAATTGTTTTCTTCTTACTATTTACTAAAACGTGAGCATGCGAGCTGTCCTTGACCCCAATTCTCAGCACTTGAGTTCTGATTTGCTATTCTTCACAGTGGCAGTTTGATATGCTGGGACTTTAAAACATGCATGGCTCTGCTGGACTCAAATGTGATTTCTAGCCCACTATCATTTTTATGATTCTGTATTGTTTTGTTTTGTTTTGGAACACGTCTCATCTGAACCCCACCACACCTAACAGTTGACAATGCTTTGTTTCTGGGCACTACATTCCCAGATGGGACTTGTCTCTGCCAGTCCCCCCTATACACGCACGTGCGTGCACACACACACACACACACACACGCGCATGCACACTTTTTTCTCTCCTTGCTCCCTCCCTCCCTCCATCCATTTTTTGTTTTCCTATAATTAGACAAACTGACTTTGTTAGTTTGTGGATACAGTCAGCAAAACAGCACTCTGGGTGACACAAAAATCAGTAATCAAGTACTTTTTATCTTTGGAAAAGATTGCATTGCTGAAACAAAGGTGAAAGAGCAAACAGTAAGAAACAGATGAGTCATCTTTGTAAACACGTATATTCTCAGGTGGACACAGGTTCATGCCTTTTCACAGAAGAGCAGGGAGTTCACGAATCACCCCATCCACTCTGCATGCCGGGTCCATCAGCCCTGTAGAGTGGAGACTCCCCCTCCCGTTGATTGCTAGGCCTAGTTCCCAATATTGCTGTGAGTTTTCACCTTTCTTTTTATTTTTTAATGTTCTGCAGCTATGTCAGTAGGAAGCTAGGAGAGGTCCTATTTGGAGCTGCCAGACAAACCCCCATTTTTAAAAAATCATAAATGTACATATATTATCAGCACTGTAAAACATATCACCTCACTCTGTTTAATTTCATTCATAAAATCTGTAACTCACATTTTACTCTGGGTATTGCTGCTCTGAAGTAAAACCTAAGGAAGGCCAAGCCCCCTCTAGTATTGCAAATAAATGAGAATAAAAAATGTGAAAACTCTGGGGCTATGTTGTAAGTTTATAATTCTGAAAACATATTAAATAAGAAAGAATGCTAGAGGAGGGAGGAAGTAAAGAAAGTAAACAGAACAGTAAGCCAAGGATCTCTGAAAGCCCTGCCAGTACTAACATTTCAAACTTAAGAGAGTTATATATGAAAGCGCATGCAAGGAATCAATAAACATTAATTGTTAGTATTGCTGGGGTAAGCAGAATTCTAAATTGGTCTCAAGTTCACACCTCCTGGTCTATACTCCTTGTATAACTCCCTCCCCTTGAGCCCTTGAGTGTAGGACTGACTTGTAGATATGCTGGGATTTTATTCCCACAATTAGGTTACACCATACAGGAAAGATGTAATTAAGGTCCCTAATTAGTTAGCTTTTAGTAGACCTGACCTAATCTTATGAAGCCTTTACATCTGGGCCAGAGGCAGAGAAATTCAGAGACTTGAAGAGAGAGAATCAGATCTCTTGCTGGCCTGGAAAAAAGTACATATTCATGTTGTGAACTGCATATGGTGGAGCCACGTGGCCAGGGCCCTCTAATTGCTGATAGCACCATCAGCCCACAACCAGCAAACAAAAAACAAGAAAACAGAAAAGAGGGATCTCAGTTCTACAAGCACAAAGAACTGAATGCCGCCAGCAAATTGAATGAGCTCGAAAGAGGCTCAGAGCCTCAGAGGAGCGCTGTGTTGTTTTAAGCCACTAAGTTTGTTGTAGTTTTTTATGTAGCAATAGAAAACTAATACAGATACCAATGTTGATGTTTTATAATTAAATGCTCTACATAAAGCTCCTTAGCATGGATACAGTACAGAGAAGCTAGTTATCAAATAATTGCTCTTATATCCATATTATGCACCACCTTTCCCAAGTGGAATACAATTGACATGATGGGAGGAATATTCTCCAGTATTGGTATAAAAACAGAGGATAAATCCTGAAGGGCTTGCAGCTGTCCACTAATACTGTATCACATGGCCTTTGTAATGTAGACTGTGGTGCTGTTATAAATTATAAAAACCACCTCATTTTTCCAGTTCAATTACAAGGGAAAAGGGACATGTTTGTCAACTGAGTGGGGAGGTTGCATGGTAATGCTCACTAATGGCCACAGAGTAATGAACTGGTTTTTCTTTGTTTGTTTTTTTGTTCCTTTCATTTTATTGCTTTTCCAGGTCATGGGATTTGATATTTTCTTCTATGGTATATTAGTTTCCTGGGACTGCCATAACACATCACCACAAACTTGTGGCTTAAAGCAACAGAAATTTATCATCTCACAGTTCAGGAGGCTCCAAAATCAAGGTCTCAGCAAGGTTGGTTCATTCTGGTAGCTCTGAGGGGAAAAGGTCCCAAGACTCTCTCCTAGTTTCTGGCAGTTGCTGGCTTTCACTGTCATTCTCTGGCATTCACCCATTCAATCTGTCTCCATCCTCACATTGCTTTCTCTGTGTACCTGTGTATCTAGTTTTTTCTGTTTCTTATAAGGACACTGTATGGATTTTGGGCTCACCCTAATCCAGTATCTTATCTTGATCCTTACCTTAATCACATTTGTAAAGACCCTATTTCCATATAAATCATATTCCGAGGTTCTGGGTGGACCTGAGACCTACTGAACCCATTATATGCGGTAGTATACATAGACCAAAGCACTCTGCTGGACACGTATTGGTTGCTTAATTAACATACAAACAATTTCATAATTGAATAATGACAGCAATTATATAATTGAATAGTAATCTGTTAAATAATTGAAGAGGAAGAAAGGAATTAAAGTCATAAAAGAGATAAGTGAAAGGGGTACCAGGCTAAATGAAGATTGTAAAACAACCTTCATTAAAGTCCATCAGCAGGTTTAAGATGATCAGCAAATTTCTAAACTCTCTGGGTCTTGGTTTCATCATTTATGAATTAAGTGGATTATATTCAATGATCTCAAAGATGCTTTCCAGTTTTAACATTCTATGATCCTATTAATCATAACTGTCAATCTGTTCATCATTCAATGATTTTGTAATAGTAAAATGGCATATATACCAGTTGGAAGATTTTAGTATCATCTTTTATACTGATTTTTCTGTGTATGTTAAAAGGAAAGAAAAGATAGCTATTCCCAAGCACCAACCTTATATGTTCATACAAAGTAAGTTGAAGGAATCTTTCATTGCTATGTTCTGTAGAGGAAAGGATCATACAGGAAAGAGGTGAGATTTGGGTCAGTGCTGTTAGGTCTGTCTCCATGTTCCCTGGTCCTTGGTTCCTGGTGTCAAGAGTGAGCACTGGTACCGAGTTGAGCCGATGACTGAGTGATCACAAATGCAAAGCAATCCCACACAAACAGTTTATTACAGAAAAGAAAGAAACTATACAAAGTGAAAGTAAAGAAGGAAGCTACCCAAAGTGAAAATACGTTCCAGAGAGAGGAACGGGTAGTCTCCATGAGTGGAGAAAGACATTGAAGACTCCCAGGTGATTTCCTTTTGTTGGCCTGGTCTGGGGAAGGGCTTACAGGACATGTGGGATGCTACCAAATGATTGACAGGTATTCTTAGCCACGTATACTCCACAGGTATGTAAACCTCAAAATCTCAGATTCCTGGTTTTTTGTTAACTATGTTTTTCTGCAGTCCCTTCCCTTGATTGGTCCCCAGCTTCTCTGTCCCTAGGCACGACCCTCCTGGCCTACACCTACCACCTGCATATTTGATCCCTACCTAACAGTACCTATTCATTAAAATTCACTAGAATTTCATTCATTCACATATTTTTAGTACCAATACAAGTTTAGAAATGAAAATTAATGGGTGTAAATAAGTGTATGATGCTCATGATTCATTTAGGACAGTTATGGAAAACATTTGTCCTAACTGAAAACATGATGTGCTTATTTTCCCTGAACTTTAAAATAGAGAACAAAGACTTTATTAAGAGAATAGCATAGGAATAAAACAAACTTGGCTAGAAACACTTTCTCCCTCTCCTCTCCCGACACTCAAGCCAAAAAAAAAAAAAAAAAAAAAATTCCAGCTTTGGTAATCACGGCAGGTATTGTAGCAACCTGACTTCATTTCCCAGCCCCTTCCCCCGTCTAGTCTTTAGACCTAATTCTTGCTTTCACTTCCCTCCTCAAACCTTTCAGAACTCCCATCTGTATGCTCAACCATCATTTTCTGTTTCACTGAGAAAACAGACATGAGGAAAATGCACTTCAGCCACATTCCTTTGGCCCGTCCCCTCTGGCTCTGCCTCCTCTCACCAAGCCCGAGCTGTCCAAGCAGCTGCCTCATCCGGCCCCTCCGAGGTGCACAGGTTATCATTTCGGGTCCTCAACAGCACAACACCAGCAATTCTCCCTTCTCCCTCTGGAATTATCAATTTGTTTTTCTCTTTAATGTTCAAACATGTTATTCCTTCCATGTTAAAACAAAAAGTAACAACAACAACGAAAAACCCTTTTAAGTAACAAGTATCTGATCCCACAACCTCCTGCAGTTATTGCCCTGTTTCTCTGCTTCTAATTTGAGCAAAACTTCTTGAAAGTTATCCAGTTCCTCTTCTCTCGTTCAGTCGTGGACTCACTGTAATCACACTTTCTTTCCAAACACTTGACTAAGACAGTGATTTTCCAGGTCGCTGTGACCTACGTGTTGTTAAATACAGCCATCAGTTTGAAGTTTCTATTTGACTGTTCCATAGCATTTGAACCTGTGTTTTACCCCCTCCTTGGAACAATTCCCTCACTTGGGCTCTGAGGCCCTGATCTCTCCACTTCGGCCCCAGACCCTAGCCACGCCTCTGGCTTTCTGTTTCTGGTCCAGAATCTACCTCACATTGTCAGGGTGGGGGGTCTGCCTTCGGTTCTTGGTGTGCTCTTGGCTGAAGAATGACCAGACCCACCAAAGTGTCAAGTCCACACTATTATCCCAGTCCTCTGGCTCCTTTCTTGGAAAAATCACCAGCAAGGCCAATGCAACGGAGTAACCTCAGGCAGGGAGCAGTTTCACAAGAGCAGCTCTTTACTGGAGAATAAAATGGGTCTGTCTCCACACGTGGAGAGACACAGACCAACTCACTCACTGGCTGACCCACTCACTACTCTCTAACTTCTGGGATTGTAGATTGTTTCCTTTGATTAGCCCAGTCTGGAGGAGGGCTCTTGGGGAGGTAAAGGATGTTATCACATAAGCAACAGGTGTCCTCAAAATTCCATCTGTGTATAGAGGAGCTCCCTCTAAGAAAGCCCACCTGGTGGGGGTGAACCACAATGCAGATTAAAGCTAATACCATATTAACCACCCTTAGGTTACTTACTCTAGGTCACTTTCTAAAGCCTATCATGCCTGGGCTGGGGGATTCCCAGATTGATAAAGCATTCCCTCCTTCCCCAGGTGTAGCAGTTGCTCAGGGTAGGATTAAGGGTGGGGCAGCACCAAAATGGAGTGCCGCCCTTATCCTTCCCAGGTGGAGTAATTGCTCAAAACAGCACCAAAACAGGGCACCCTTATCCTGAGAAGAGCCAGAGATCCTAACTATCTACGTAACAATATCTTTAACTCCTGAGGTCTCTCTCTCTCTTCACCGCTCTCTTTCTTACCTCTGTATCCTTTCCCTCTCTCTGTCTCCCCTCTCTGTAGATATACTCATTCAATCACCTGTCTTAGATTTCTATGTTCTTTAAAGCCCAGAGTGTGGGCCCCAGACTGAAATATCCAACCTCTTTTCTCTTGAATCATTAGCAGCATCATAAACTTAAAACATCCAAACATGAACCACTGATCTCCACCTCCACTGCTGCCACCCTGAGTCAAGCCAAAAATCTCTCTCGCCCAGAGAATTGGAGTAACCACCCGATTAGTCTCCCTGTGTGTATCTCCTCCCTGTCCCAGTCAATTGCACACGGTAGCCCCGAAGAGCCTTGGAAAGAGGGAGTCAGATCATTCCAAATCTCTGATCAGAAGACAAAGTCTTATCAACACAGCCAAGCTTTACATGGCCTGGCCCTGGCTGCATCTCCTATTTCATCCCCCGACATCTCTGCTCATTGCACTCTGGCTGCACCACACCATGCTTTCTCCTGCTTCCAGGCCTTTATAGTTCTAGTTCATTCCTCCTGAAATGTTCTTACTCAGTTCCTTCATATGTCTGCTCACGTGTTACTTGATTATAGAGGCCTTTCCTGAAAACTCTAAATAAATATCAGAACAAAGCTCCCAAACCCTACACTCTTGGTTTTTTTTTAGCCTTGATAGGTTCTTCCACTCTCCCACTCTGATGCACTGTACATAGACTTGTTTACTTGTTTATTCATTGATTTCCACCCATGCAAATGTAAGCTTCATGGGAATAGTTATCTTGTTTGTTTTCTTATTGTATCACCAATTCCTAGCTCAAAACCTGGCACATTGTTGGTGCTCAACAAATGCTTGTTAAATAAATAAATGTCAAAAGCCCTGCAATATGATCTCAAGATGTATTTGAGTTTATCATCAATATTTTTCTAATTTTCATTTTGTATTGCTTGGGTGTACTTAATATATAATGGAAGAGGTTGAAGCCCTTGGGGATACTGTTGAAGAAAGAGGAGATGTCACAGCTAAATAGAAACAACCTTTTCTTCTTCCCAGTATTTGGAGAGTAAAGCAAGCAACATCTAGTTAACACCTGCCCAATTACCTTCTAAAATATAAACTCCAAATTAAACAGCCAACATATACTGGTGATAAATCCAATAGCTTTATCCAACCTTAGCAAAGTAAATTTAGAAAGGCATAATCAACAGACAAGCCAAAGTCTGTGGCCTGGATAAAGCAGCTTGTTCTGCTGGAAAGAGAATTAGCTTTAGGGACAGACCTGGATTCAAATCTCAGGACTGATATATACTAATAACAGACCATGAGAGAATTCTTTAAACTTTCTAAGCCCCGTTGTCTTCAGATGTAGGGATTTTTCCTGATATACATAGGAGGTGTTTAAGGCATGCCAGGTTGTCTGTATGTTTTTAATAATATCTAGTCTCAGCACTTCACTTAATCAAAAGAAAATATGTCTGACCTCTATCTGCCCTAGGTGGCTCATTTTAATATCTGACCAGAATAAAATGCTCTGCCATGGAATTATTTTTCTCTTTCAAATAATTCTTGCAAAATCTCTATCCTTTTAAATGTAGCTAATATTTTCCTACTTTGTATAATTCATGTATATGTTATTACACAAAATATTGAAAATTATATAAGGAGAGTTTTAATTATAAATTATTAAGAATATGGTAATTTTAGAGATATCTAACTTATTTGGATGGGTAATGAATATGCACCAATATATTCATGCTAGAAATGGAAATACCAAGACATTTATTATAATGAAATACTTCCCTGGATAACATACAGCAAGATAATAAATGTTACAGATTACTAACAGCATGGAATTGCACTGAAATTGTTAATCTTCTTTAGGTTTTCCCTAAGCAGTCTAAGTAGTCTTCATTTTGCACAGGTCTGTACTAACAGGAATTTTGTGTATCAGAACTTTGCATGGTTCTGATATGCAGGGAGAATCTGTTAACATGGTTCTGTGAAAATGAGGACTGCATGCATAGCGTAGTGGTTAAGGGTACAGCTTCTGTGGCCAAACAGTTCAATTCTAATACTATCTTCATTGACTAGCCACATGCCTCAGACAACTTACTCCTCCCCTCCGTGTAAGAGTAATGATAGTGCCTGCCTTAAGCATTGTTGTGAAATTAAAATGAATTTAAAATGTAAAGCTTTTAGGACAGAGGCTGGCATTTTGTAGTTACCGATAAATGTTAGTACTTTCTTGTTATTAATGCCACCAATTCTCTGTTGAGAAGTCTGAGTTGATGTAAAGGTTGAATACAAAGAAATATTACTATACGTGTGCTTTAAAAAATTAGCATCTGTTCTCTATCAGTAGGAGATCTGACTTAGGCATAGAGTGAATTTCCTTAATTTCTGCTTTTTTCAGGTTACCTCAATATATACATAATAGGCAGACATGAGTCTGTTGGGTGTATCATTAACTAGCTTTGCAATTTTTAATCTCTCCAACTGCCAGATTCTTCACTTATAAAGTAGAGATAATAACACAACCAACCTTCATGAAAATATCACGAATATTCAAAAAATACATATAGTCATCTGTCACTTAATGACTGGTATACGTTCTGAGATATGCATCATTAGGTGTCATTGTGTAAACTTCATAGAGTGTATTTATACAAACCTAGATGGTATACCTACTACACACCTAGGCTATATGGTAGAGCTATTTCTCCTAGGCTATACACCTGTGCAGCATGTTACTGGACTGAATACTGTAGGCAATTACAACACAATGTTACATATCTGTGTATCTAAACATATCTAAACATAGAAAAGGTACAGTAAAAATATGGTATCAGAGATAAAAAGTGGTACACCTGTATAGGGAACGTACCTTGAATGGAGCTTGCCGGACTGGAAGTTGCTCTGGGTGAGTCAGTGAGTGAGTAGTGAGTGTATGTGAAGGCCTAAGACAATACTGCACACTACTCTAGACTTTATAAACACTGAACACCTAGTGTAAATAAATTACACTAAATTTATTTTAAAAAATTCTTTCTTCAATATTAAATTAATGGTAGCTTACTATAACATTTTTACTTTATAAACTTTTTAATTTTTTTAAACTTTTTGACTTTTTTGTAATAACACTTAGCTTAAAACACAAACATATTGTACAGCTGTACAAAAATATTTTTCTTTATATTGTTATTCCATAAGCTTTTTTCTATTTTTAATACATTTTCTTGCTTTTTAAACTTTCTTGTTAAAAACTAAAACACAAACACACACATTAGCCTAGGCCTACACAGGGTCAGGATCATCAATATCACTGTTTTCCACCTCCCCATCTCGTCCCATTGGAAGGTCTTTAGGGGTAATAACAGGCATGAAGCTGTCATCTCCTATGAGAACAATGCCTTCCTCTGGAATACCTCCTCTAGGACCTGCCTGAAGCTGTTTTACAGTTAACATTTTTTTTATAAGTAGAAGAAGTACACTCTAAAGTAATGATAAAAGTATAAGATAGTAAATACATAATCCTATAATATAGTTGCATATTATTATCAAGTATTAGGTGCTGTACATAATTGTATGTAGTACATTTTACATGACTGGCAGCTCAGTGGGTTTGTTTATACCAGCATCACAACAAACACAAGAGTAACGCATTGCACAATGACATTAAGAAGAATACAGCAGCTATGATGTAACTAGGTGATAGGAATTTTTCAGCTCTATTATAATTTTATGGGACCACCGTTATATATGTGGTCTGTCCTTATTTGGCATATGACTGCAGTAAGTTTCCAATAAATTTTAGCTAGCTATTACCTACAAAATAGCAAGTGAAAGATTTTCCTAAGAATTATTTGTTCAAAATACTAATATGATCAGCTGTAAAATTGTGAAGATTATTAGATACTACAGTCTCTTTAATATTCTGTTTTTGTGAGCTCCTGTGTTGTTTAACAGGTAGACAAACATCCCTGTGATTGATTTTTAAAATATTAAACTGTATTGAGGTATAATATATGCACAATAAAATACACCTATTTTAACTGTAAAATTTTGAAGTTTTACAAATATGTACAACTACATATCCACCATGAAAATCAAAATACCGAATATTTCATCATCTCAAAAAATTCCATCATACTCCTTCAGAGACTATTCACCCTCCCAGTGAAATAGCCCAAGATAACATCTGATGTTCTGTCCTTTATTAGTTTTGGTTATTTTAAGATTTCAAATAAATTGAATCATATAATATGCACTCTTTTGCATGTGACCTCTTTCATTCAGCATAATGTTTTTGAGATTTATCCACATTGTTAAGGGTATCAGTAGCTCATTCCTTTTAATTGCTGAGTAATTTTCCATCGTGTGGATGTACCACAATTTGCCACAACTAATTTGTCCATTCATCAGCTGATATACTTTTAGGTTGTCTCCAGTTTTTGCTTTCCTGTAAAATCTCTGTGGACATTCAAGTACAAGTCCTTGTGTCAACACATAGTTTCATTTCTCTTGGTGAATACCTAAGAGTCAGGTCGCTACTAAGTATATGTTTAACATTATAAGAAACTGCCAAACTGTTTCTTGCTTTGGGATATTTTTAATTTGGCCCAAACCAATAAATTTTGATTTCACTATTAATCACTAATTTGACAAGGGGGAAAAGTAAGCCATGGAAAATTTTAAGTTCTCATTATTATTCAAACAGAACAGATTTTTTTTCCCTACAAATTCCACCATTTGTAATTATAATAAAATCCAGTAAAGATTTCTGTATTAGCGATGTACTACTGGTTCTTCCAATGAGGAGTTCATTCTATAAATATGAATTATATTATAGAGGCAGGAATATATTTGTTATAGTTTTCATATTCTCCAGTGATAAGTGGACCACTGCCCCACCACAGACAGGAAACCATTTTCAAAATTTCAAAACACGGTTTCAAAAAATTAAGGCCATGTTGTTAAATAAATGATAAAAACCTAAGCAAATTATTTTTTCATAGTAGAATTATATTTTGCATAAGCTTTTAGAGCCAGATGTTTTCTAGTTGTACTATTCAATTATCATGTTTTTTCATCAAATTGTCTTTATTAGTCTTACAATTATATAGGAAATTCTGCCACAATGAATAGTCCATTAGAATAGTAGTACTTAATAGGAGTAATTATACAAATACAGTTTGTATAATTCCAATACAGTTGATAACTAATTGAATGATGTAAACAGAAAACTTGATTACTGTTTATATACCATGTTATTTAATTCTTATATTTATTCTTACAGTATGGACATGTGCTAACAATAAGTACATAAAGTAAGCTCCATTAGTGTGATCACAGAGAATAACTTCTCAAAGAAATGTAGGGATTCAATAACTGTGCCATAACTGCTTGAAAAATTTGAGCTATATAAATCAGTTCTTATTGAAAAACCCTCCCAGCTCCTCCAATAAATGACTTTTCCATTAAAAAATTACTTAGGGACTTTATAAATACATACAATTTAAAAGTTATAATTTTTGTATATCTTAAAATGATTTTTTAAATTTATAATTCACCTAGAAGAAGGTATTTATTCATTATTTTGTGGTAGAGTCCCTTATTGCTTTACATAGGTGAGATTTCACCATTTCTAACCAAAAGTTTTGACTTACATGTGTTTCAGAATTCAGATTTTTTTTTCTTTTCTTTTTATTCCTCAGATTTTAGAAAAGTACTGCTTTGCATATACATTATGCCCTAACAGGGTTTTTTAGGTGGCACCTGCAATGACCACATTAAAATACCTGCCAAAAAATGAATAAATACTCATAATGAGTGACATATATAGAAACTATAAATAAATTCACATTTTTCCCTTTTCTGGATAAATTATTTCAGATTATGTGCTATTGCCATATGAGTTTTGGAAACACTTTTGGTTCTCAGAGGTTTTATGTCTTTGGAATTTCAGATAAGGAATTATGAACCTGTATTATCTTCTGTGATCAAAGTTTTCTTATTGAAATAGTTGTCCACTGGAAAAAAGAGAACTGGTAGCTACTGTATTATTTTCTTTGTCTTCCTAGGCTTCAGTGTGCATCAGATAACAACATGTCCCTCACCTAATGCAAGAATATCTCCTTATCTTCCCACCTGCTTCCCTAACCCCTATAATAGCTTTCCATAGGAAGTAATAATTGAGTTCAGTCTACAGTTTGATAGAGCAGCATTATATGCTCAGAACTATACTGGTGGGAGTGCAGTTTTGCATTTTATTAGTATTTTGAAGACTCACCTTCCATCATTGCTGTCAGAGCAACAGTAACATGCATAGAAAAGTATCAAATAATAGAAGGAGCAGTATATTCCTTAACTACCTTGGACTATGAAATGATGTAATAGTTCAGGAAAGAGAAGAGTTAATGTAAAGTGGAATCATTCCACAAGGTTTAGCTGAGGAAGTAAGGCTTCTTTAGGCTTTTACTAACTATTCTGAAAAGGGGGCAGGAAGAATATCAAATAAGTTAGTGAGCATGAACAAAGGAAGGAAAACAATTTTTATTGAGCAATTAATCTGTGTCAGGAAACAGTAAATTTGTAAGTGTGTTATCACTTTAGAAATAACTTATGTGTAATATAAGGAGAAAGATGAAATATGTGCTGGTAAAAATGTGTATAATGAATGATAGACAATGAAGTGCATAGATGTGCTAACAGCTAATCTGATATAATGAAAACAAAACTAGAGATGTGCCCTCATGTCTCATACATAAATAAAAACTCTATAGACTGCTTCTTTTACTTCTGTTTTTCATGTAAGTTATTTAATGATAGTTTGAAATAAAGTTCCTTGGTGAGTAAAGTCAAGTAAGTGCAAACAGCTTTTGTTAAAGTTGCCAAAAAATAGGAACTCCCCTTAAACATGTATGTGTTATGCAGCATCCTTGCTCCCACAAAGATGTCCTAATCCCTGGGACCTGTGAATATGTTGTGTTATATAGCAAAAGGGACTTTGCAAATGTATTTAAGATTATAGACCTTAAAATAGAGAGATTATCCTGGATTTTTTCCCCCAGTGGGTCTAATCTAATCAGAACAACACTTAAAATCAGAGGACTTTCTCCTGATGGAGTCAGACGTGGAAGAAAGAGAAATCAGAGAGGTGAGGAGGAAGAACAGATTACAGAGATTTAATATGCTCTTGCTGCCTTTGAAGATTAAGGGGACCATGAGCCAGAGAATACAGGAGATCTCTAGAAAACGAGAACCACCCCTAGGTGATAGTCAGCAAGGACACAGGAATCTCAGTCCTACTATCCCACGGCACTGAATTCTGCCACTACCAGAAAGAGCAGATTCCCCAGGCTAACCAAAACCTTGGTGTCAGCCTTTGGAGACCCAGAACAGACAAATCAGCCAAGCCCAATTCAACTTCAGGGACATGCATAGAAACTTACAGAACTGTGAGATAACTTTATGTTATTTTAAACATCTCGGTGTGTGATAATTTGTTATGGCAGCAATAGAAAACTAATATAATGTAGAATTGAGTGGATAGACACATTAGCAAGCATATGTGTCTTTAATTTACTTACATTTACTATAATGACTTTTAATACTCTAAGGTGGTGTTGTCTTCTTTTTTTTTTAACATTTTGCAAATTGCCCACAAAGGCACTCTTACCCCATAGAAGACATAGTGTTTTCTAGTGTAAAGCAATTTTTATAGCCTTGATAAAAAAAATTTAAAATTTTGTCACAATGCCAATTAATTTTCTATTTCATGATTTAAAAATTAAGGGAAACTTACAAAGAGCTTCATTTATTTTCAAATCATGTTTCCCTTCTATTCTCTGAAACAAAACAGCATCTACTTTGATTAGGTAAATCTTCCCCAGATTTTGACTTTGGATAATAACATATATCATAAGCTTACCCACTATGCTTACAGATCTTCTTTCATTAAGGATGTAATAATGGTCATGCCTTCATTAACTTTGTTTGCAGCATTAATTACAATGGATGCTAAGGTCTCTCGTATTCCATTTTTTTCTCAGTGTCATTTCATCAAAGCACTGGAACTCATGGCTAAAATATAATAAATATATATTAGAGGTATATATTTACTGAACACAAAACCTTGTTGCTAGTATCATGTTCACAAGAGTACAAGCCATAGCTAATTCATCAGTGTCCCAAGTCCCCGCCAGTATGTCCTCAGAGTTAAATCTCATGTTGTAGAACTTAACAATTTTAATTTAAAAATGTTTTAATTTAAAATGTCTATTTCTTTAGCTTTTCATAATATACCCATTAATTCAGTGTCAAAGATGTTGGTTTAATATCTTCTTAATGTTAGTACGTTCTGTAGGGACACTAGCAGAGCAGTGAAGTGTGTAGAAGCCTGTGTTTGTCATTCCTCTCTGACGAGATTTCATGTTACCTTGTACAGAAAATGGCCAAATTGCAGCCTGATAGCATAAGGACATTCTAGGAGAAATTAAGAGATCAGAGGTTTAATCCTGGCTAAACTAACAAACATCTGTATGACACTAGGCAAGCCATTTAATATTTCCAGGTGGCAATTTGTCCATTTCTGTCAATAAGAATTTAGACTATGTTTTCTCTGAGAGTCCATCCATGTTTATGACTCAATCTAAACAAAGCATCTAGTTACAGCAGCTTTGAAAACCAGGACTTTGTCTATTAAACGTCTGGCCCAGACATCGCTAACTGACCTTGAAAAATGGTACTGTGCAGAAGCAAACATATATTCTATTCTAAATGTTGTCTTTGTACTCTACTCATTATCATTTTAACATAATGACCAGGCCTGAAAGACTCTGGAGGTGATCAATTTTGCACCAAAAATTCTAATAAAAATATAAACAATTTCATGTTTGCATGTTTTGGTTTAGGTTGAAGGAACAGTCAGAATGGGTTTTTTTCACTTGAATTTTTTTTCCACTTATAAAATTTATCGTGTATTTTAGTTTGCTGTTAATATTTTAAATTTAACAAAAGGCAATTAGTATAAGTATATGGTTTGTTTCCCTTAGATTATCTGGAGTAAGACAAGAAATAAGTTCTTTCTTTATGATTCCATGGTACATATTTTGAAAGAACTTGGTATTTAAAATTTTTGTAGTCAACACTTCAAAACAATTTTGATTTGTTTTAACTATTTATCATTTAGCAATTTCAAAGGTAACCAATGTTGATTATTTTTCTTTTTTTTAAGTACAAATAGTATCTTCTTAACTTGTAGGGTTTTTTATCATTGAGTCCGTTTTTAAACTCTTATTGAAAAGATGAAGATTTATGAAAAGAAATATCTAAGTTTTCAAAAAACATCTTTACTGAGGTACAATACAAATGCTAAAATCTGCATGTATTTAAATTGTGGAATGTGGTAAGAATTCACATATGTATATACCTGTGAAATCATCATGACAATCAAGATAATAAACATATCCATTATACCCCCAAATTTTCTCCATGCTCCTTTGTGATCTCTCCCTCCAAGTCTTTGCAATTCCATGAACCTCCCTTCCCATCCACAGGTAAACATTAATCTTCTTTCACTATAGATCTCATAATTTGCATTTTCTAGCATTTATATAAATGGAATCATATAGCATGTATTCCTTTTTACCTGGCTTCTTTCACTCAGAATAATTATTTATAATTCATCTGTGATTTTTGATTTTACAGGTATCAATAATTTATCACTGCTCTTTATTGCTAAGTAGTATTCCATTATATGAAAACAGCAAAATTGCCCACTTACTTATTGATAAATATTTGGGTTATTTCTGGTTTTGAGGGATGTTATGGGTTAAATGATGTCCCCTCAAAATATGTACATTGCATCCCTAACCCCCCGTACCTCAGAATGTGAACTCATTTGGAAATAGGGTCATTGTGGACGTAATTAATCAAGTCAAAATGAGGCCATACTTGGGTAAGGTAGGCCCCTAACCCAACATGATGGATGTCCTTATAAAAAGAAACAACATGCACAGAGCAAAAACAATTTAAAGGCATAGAGAGAAGATCATCTACAAGCCAAGAAATGCCAACATTTTATGCTGTCCACAAATACTGTTTTACATCTTTCTTCCTGTTCTAGATGCGATTTATTTGCTTGATCATATATCTATCTACATATCTTACCTATCTATATCTGTGTAACTATATATTTATTTTTTGTTATTTGACTTGCTAGAATCTCTAGTTCAATGTTTAATAAAAGTGGTGAGAATGGACATCTTTGACTTATTCCTGATCTTAAAGGGAAAATGCTTAATCTTTCAACATTAAGTGTGATGTTTGCTTGCTGTAGGTTCTTCCACAGATTGAGAAAGTTTAATAATACTTCTAGTTTGCTGAGGATGTTTCATTAGAAGTTGATGTTGAATGTTGTCAAATATTTATCTGTGGCTATAGAAATGATCATGTTTTCTCAATTTTTAAAAATTTTTTGATATGGCAAATTTCATTGATTGAATAGTGCTAAATAAACTCTGCATTCCTGGGATAAATCCCATTTGGTCATAATGTATTAGCTTTTTATAGATTGTTGAATGCAATTTGCCAAAATTCTTAAGACTGTTTTTACCTTTGTTGATGAGGCATATTGGTCTGTAGTTTTCATTTCTTGCCAATCTTTATTTTGCCATCAGTGTGACAGTATCATCATAGAGGGAGTCGGGATGTATTTCCTCTTATTCTGAAAGAGATTGTGTAGAATTGATTATTTTGTTCTTAAGTTTTTGATAGAATTCTAGTAAAGAACAACTAGACTTATAGTTTTCTTTGTGGGAAGGAATTTAAAAGCAAATTTTGGGCGACAGTATGAATGTCTCTCGGAATTAGCTTTCAACCAACACAGTTCCTTTCCCCTTGGGTGAGATAACTGAGAGCTACACCTTTCTCGGAGTTTACCCAATAGGAACTTGCGGCAATTGAAACTTTCATTTGATATCCTGTTTCTGCTTTAAATACCAGGAAGATGCATACCTTTCTGTCCAATATTTAATGATACCAGCAAAAAGCAAGAAAACAAAAACAAAAACAAAACTTAGTTTATTTCCCAGGAAACATTTATGCCTAGAACATCATACATCATGTATTTTTTTCATTCTCTGATACACATATTGCCATAACCAGCATAGTTCCATCACGGAAAATCTGGAATTGCAATGGTCACTTTAAGGAATTTTTAATATAAGTAAGAATTTTCATTTAAGAAGAGGATTAAAACAAACAAACAAAAAGATAGAGGAATAACTCCCCATATAATTGTTTCTTCTTTTTCTTTTCTTTTTTTTTCAAGTCTATTCTGATCATCTCTGCCTTTTAATTGGAGTATTTAGTCCATTAAATATTAATGTAATTTTGGACCCAATTGTACTTAGGCCTACCATTTTATCACTGTTTTTTATGTGTCTGTTGTCCTTCTGTTTTCTTCTGTTACTCTTTCTTGCTTCTTTGATTATCTAAATATTATTTTATAATGTCATTCTAATTATCTATTGAATTTTTAGCTTATTATTTTACTAATTGTTCCATAAATGGCAATATACATTTTTAGATTTTCACATTCTACTTATAAATTCCATGAAATGATGGGATTTTTAAAACATTCATATATATTTTATATAAAATAAAAGGAACAATATTGTCTGTAACTTTTATCCAAGTAGTCACAATTTCCAGCTTCTTTATTCCTTCTTAAAGATTCAAATTTTACTCTAATATTTCCTTTCATTCTGAAGACATCCCTTTAGAATATCTTATAGTGTGAATCTGCACATAACAATTTTAATATGCTTCCATTTGATATTGTTCATTCTGGAAGGATTTTTCTTGTTTTGTTTTTAAGAGACGGGGTCTTGCTATGTTAGGATGTCAATTTGTGTTCCCAGCACTTTAAACATGTAGTTCCATTGTTTTTTAGCTTTCTTGATTTCTAATGTAAAGTCCATAGCTATACAAATGGTTGTGCCTGTATGTGTAATTTGTCTTTCTTTCTGGTTGCTTTCAATAATTTTTCTTACTTTGAGTTTTTCATAGCCTGACTATGTTGTGCCTAGGCACACTTAGCTATCTAAATTTTTCACTTACTGAACTTGTAGAATTTGTGTCTTTCAGCAAGTTTGGAATGTTTTCAGTCAACATTTCTTTTTTCTGCTCCATTCTCTCTCTTGCCTTTCTTTCCAGGACAAAACTTATTCCATACTTTTCTGAAATCGTTCCACACTTCCCTGAGGCTATCTACATTTTTTTTTCAAGCACTTTTTCTCACTATTTCAGATTGACTAATGCCTGTTGACTCATCTCCAAGCTCACCGATTCTTTCCTTGTCATATTCACTGTCCTATTAAGCAGATATCCTGGATATATTTTTCAGTTCTGAGGTTTCTCTTTGGTTTTTTAAAAATATGTTTTCCATTTTTTCTGGTAAGATTTAGTAGATTTATTACTTTTCTAATTTGTTATGAGCATCATTTCTTTATTGAGCATAACTAAAACATCTACTTTAAAGTCTTTGTTCATTCCAACATAGGGACATTTTGGGGTTGCCATCTGTTGATAAACCTTTCCACTGAGAGTGGATCATACTTTCCTAGCTCTTTGTATGTTGAATAGTTTTAAGCCATATCCAGGACATTGTAAATATTATGCTGAAGAAGATCTGGAGTCTGCTCTGTCCTTTAGGAATGTATTGTTGTTTTTGTTTTAGCATGCAATTAACTTGGTGAGATTTAAACTAGAAGTTCTCGTTTACCTGCAGTGCATGGCCGCTGAAGTCTCTATTCAAAGGGCTTTTTTTGTACCCTGTGCCTGTGAGGTTCCAGGGTGAGCCAATGACTCAGGCAAAATCTAACCTCAGACTTTCCAGTTCCCTTCTCTGGCTCTCTCCTTTCTTACCTCCCACATCACTCTCCAGTGGCTCCTTCCTCTACCTCTTCCAGCATGAAAAAGAGTAGACTTTCTATCGAAATTCTAGCCGACCAGTGCCATGCCACGGCTTCAACTGCCCTCAGGAGAAAAGCAGAAAATAAATAAACCCACCTTGTGCTGATTATTTCCTCCAAATTTTGCCTCCCTGCCAAAACTCTGCTTGCTCTTGTTCAATTTACAGAGGCTTTGGGTAGTTATTATTTCTGTATTTTGACAAGGGTTTATAGCTATTTTTGAGAGGATTCTTCTGTTGGGAGTTTATTCTTCCATATTAACAGCAGATTGCTAAGTAACAATTTGACTTACTATAAAATTTTAAGTTCAGTTTTTTTTCTTTTGCCACTCGAAAATTAATATTCCTTTTATTCTAATGTTGTGATTTAAATAGACAAAAATTTGATTCTCATGGCAATAAAAGTGATTTTCTGCTTCTTTCTAGAAAATTCTTCGTATTGGGGAAGAGCCTAAAACCAGAAGCTGATCTGTCAGTCCTGGTGAGTTCGATAAGAGAGAGGAAAATAAGTAGGTTAACGTGGCAAAGGGGTCGCAAAACTATAGCTGATCAGGGCTGCCAAGCTATTATTGTGGCCAAAGTTTTACTTTTTGTACTTTAGCAGGTAGAATTTTTTGGAGGAAGCATTTGATTTTGGTTGCTATCCACCAGCCCTGTGAATTTAGAAGATAAGCGATGTAGGAGTTACTATCTGAGGATGGTCTAAATTTCCAGCATTGGAACCAATTCCTCACCCCAGCAAACCTTTTTAGTTTTCTTTATGTTACCTGCAAGGAGAGCTGACCCTGGTGGGTTAGACTCTTGAAGCTGATTTCTATGGCAAGGTGGCAGACGACGACAATTGTCCCAAAGAGGCACAGGTTCCAAGAACATCAAACTGTCCAGGTACTTCACATCTAGACAGCAAGAAATTTCAGGCTTTTACTCATTAATTTTCTACTTATTGTCGTTCACCTTCTCTCATCATCTAAAAACAGCAGGAGGAAAAACAACAGCTTTGGCCTACAGCACCCATCTTCCTCTTGCCATGGGCAGCTCTTCAAATCAATAAATAAGGTTTTTAAATTAATACCTTGTTTGTTTATGTCATTTATATTCGTTCAATATGCCATTTTATAATTTACTTATAATACAATTCTTTTTTATATGTCTGTCTATATCTATATAATGTTTTAATTGTGTTTTTGCTTCTTGTGTCTTGTTTTTATATTTTAACTTACCCCATAGATAAAAATATTATCCTGTTATTCTCCAAAGTAAAAATAAAAGAAGGGAAGAATAAATACCAAGAGAAATTCACACTGCTACTAGGTACTTTGTGACTTAAGTCGAGTTGTTTTAGAAAGTACTAAAATGGAAAGTAGGTTTCTTATGTTTTTAAGAATTATTTGAAGGGTTTTAGTTTTTAACACAAAGTAGTCACAAAGGAAAAATTAGAAAATATCCCAATTAAAACTATTTGAATATTTTTCTTTGTCCCCATAGAAGTGGGCAATTTAATGGGTTAGATTATAGTCCTGAGGCATTCATTATTCATTTATAATTATGTCGTGCTTATAGAATTAAGAAATGGAAAGTTGTTTTTTTTAATAATCCAGTGATGCAGTAATCTTTTTTTTTTAATTAAAAATTAATTTCCCTCCTAATGAAGACAAATAAAACATCAAGTCTAATTAAGATCGTGTGAAAGGTTGTGTTAGCCTCAGTCAAGAGTCCTAACAGACAACAAACTGCATAAATACCAAAGCCAATCTTGTTCCTTTTCCTAGAAGGTCCTAGGGGTAAAAGCAGCTGCAGAACATTATTCCTCCTTTTGTTTTAATTGCCTTTAATAGATGAGCTAGAAAAAGCATTATACATAATGCATCATAATGCTTTGCATAAAGGTAAACAGAACAAATGTGCCAGGTGACAAGTTTATGAGAGTATATTATAACAACCAGACTATTTCTTGAATTATATTTTATTTCTGTCTACGTCACATAGCTAGGAGGAAGAGAGTTACAAAACTGAAAAGGAAAAGTAAACTATAGAAGAATTAAAAAGGCACTAGTGGTAATTACAAAACAATAAGAAAGAAAGTCAAGATATGTCCAAGGAAAGCCTGTTTAATTGTCTTACAAGTTACATAAGGCTGGGATTTGTAAGGAAAAAATAAAAGGATAGCAACAATGCTATAGTTAGAAGAACTATATTTTATTTTCCTGTATTTTCATTGAAACACCCACTAAATTTTAGACACCATGTCAGGTTGTGTAGATGATTAAATAATGGACCCTGCCCTTAAGAATTTCACAGTTTAGTAGACAAGATAATGATATAAAACAATTTACCTTATCTTCAAAATGCCAAGACAGAAATTTGTTCAAAGTGACGCTGGAGCCCAGAGGATGCATGACTAATTCTGTCTTGGGAAATCAGAAAATGGTTGATAAGAAAAATATAAACAAGTTCTTAAAGAATAACAATTTCAAACAAAACATAGAGGACACATACACAAAGATTGCATTATGTTTGTATGGAAATTGGAACAATATTTGCAAGAAGAGAATGGTGAACGGTCACATTGCAAAAAGACACAGATGGCACAATGTAGAGGTTGTAACTGTGTAACAATGGATACCCATTAAAATTTTCAAAGCTATCATAAAATAGTTAGATTAAATAATTTATTTAAAATTATTAAAAAATTAAAAGGTACCCCCAAAAATCTTGAGAAATATATGTAGAAGGATTTTTATTTGATGAAAGTTTTCTAAACTTTTACCTTCTCTAATTTTGATGTGTGTCTAGGTTGTTATTTCAATAGATAACTGCTGGCATTGCTCACTATAGAATAGGCAAAAAAGTATGTGTCTTGCACAGAAAAGAGATTCCAATGATCACAAAGGACTTTAGCAAATTTTATTTGAATCATATTTTTAAAACAATAGGAATCTTTTAAATAGTTCAACACACCAAGAAAATCATATTGAGATATTTAAAATTAAAAATATGTTTCAATCAAATATTTTTCTAAACAGGAGTAAGTTATTTACATTCATATGATATCTTCACTGGAATAAAGATCAGCATGTAGGTAAGAAATTAGGATTGCCTTGGAAATAAGTTATAAAAATCAATCCAAATTCAAATGTGTTTGATCCCCATATTTTGTTAACAGCCTTATTTGGGTATGACGAGATAATACCATGTGACTGCATCTGTTCAAATTTTAAAGAGCTTTAAAATTATAAATTATGAAGGAAAAAATTAAGATAGAGCATAGCTCTGTTTTCTCCACTTCTTCATGTTGATGCTCAGCTGGCATACTGGTGGCTCTATTGGTTGTTAAAATATGAAAGCACTACTGTGCTGGTTAAACTCCTGACCTGCAGGGCCCTACATGTTCTCATATCCATGCTATCCCATCAGCATTGGCCAAACTCCTTGGACCTCTCAAACTTCCCCTCAATTCCTGATAGGATAGGGGAATTCCAGTATCCGACTTCACTGGTAGGTGAGTGCATTGGACCAGTGGTTAAATGACCACACTTGCTTTTATTCAACAAACATATTTCAAGTAAATGATATTATCCGTACACTACTCTAGGTACTTGGTATACGTTGAATTAGGAAAAACAAGCAAACTAACAGAAATTGTTCCAGTTTTCATGAAATTTTAGTGGGAGGATCAAACACTAAGCAAGTCACCATTAATTAGGTACATAATTAAAAATTATGTTAAGTACTAAAGAGTAAAACACCAAGACACTATGAAAGAATAAAAAATTGATTAAATTTATATTTAGGGGTAGGATAAGCCATCACTGGGATGTTAGCTAAGACCTGAAAAATGAGAGGTTATTAAAGCAAAAAGTACTTGGGCAGGGAGAACATGTTAGAGATATTTCTTTGCCTGTTGAGTCAAAAGTGATAAGTAAAGAAATCCAAAACAAGAAAAAGAGTATTAAAGCTATATAACTTTTATTTTCAGGAATGGAAATTTCTTGGCTTTGGAGATTGGATTTTATTACTTTCAGTGTGACCTTAGTCATTTGTCTATTCTTCTGCATCTCAATTAATTTATCTCTGTAAATTTTATATTACCTTCATCCAGGCAACTAGTATGAAATTCCCATTCATTGCATGGGGCCTGGAACATAGTAAGTAGTTAATAAATGTTTGTCTTTGGATCAATAAATTCATGAAATGAGAATCAAAATACTTTAAATAGTTGTAGTGATGATTAAATTATTTATATTTGGGGTAAGTATATATGTATGTATTTATATGCAAATATAAATATTTTCATTTTTAATTACATATACACACAAGCACATATAACATAGCTTAGTAGAGTGACTGACTCAAGGTAGATGCTAATAAATATTAGTTACCTCCCTACCAATCTTAAACATATTTTCAAAGAGAGTGCATTGGTTAACTCATCAAAAATACAGAGTAAGAAGAAGCCGTAGACTTTATATCCCAAGAAAATGTTCAAGAAATGAACAACTATATAAAAATTTTTTTTAAAGCACAAAGGCATTCAAAATACTAAATGGGAACAGAGGACTGTTTAAAAAGATGTGCCAAAGGCCACACCAAGGCTGAAATACTGGGGTACTAAATAGTGGCCATTATATCTCTGTACTCAATGCCCAGCTTCAGTCTGGTAGCGCTACAGGTAGCAGCAGTAAGGTGGGAACGTGGACCAGTGAAGCAGAGTGAGCAAACAGTCCTCTATTTTTCAACCTCATCATTTTTCTTTACTAAGATAATATCTCAGGTTTTAACTTGGCACATGAATGCCCAGTTATAGATTTGATTTACCAGTTTTTCTTGAAGGTAGGTGTGGGCATGAGAACCATTTGGACCATGTATATTTATTATATTCCTCTGACATTTTCAGCCATCAGAGTAGTGATCTGTCTCTCTAACTCAACTAGACAGAATTCAAACTAAGCTGCTATGACAAAGAGACCCCAAAATACAGTCAATTATATTTTTGTCCTGTGAAATAGTTCACAGTAAGGAGTCTCTGGCTGGCCATTTGTCTGTGCTTCAAAAGATTATTGAGTTCATTCACAACTCAGATTATTATTTCTTATTCTTCTTCTCATCCTCCTCCTCCCCCTCCTTCTTTGTTCTCTCTCTCTCTATATATAGATATATATATATCTTTCTTCCATCACCTAGAACTTAATTATACGTCTACAATTTCATCTATAGTGATTTACATAATGTAACTCTTCTGCTTCCATCTCTAGAGTTCCATAAAGACTATACGTTGGTTTGCTTCCAGATCTGCTTTCCATCCTGTAAGATGAAGACATAAGTCAAAAAAATATATAGAAATAGAGTTAATGTTACAAGTAGGATTGGTGATAATGGATATTCTCTGTATTTAAGAAGATAGGACAGGATTTAGTACGCATAGAACAAAATTGTCTGGAGATAATGGACATTAAAAAGTTCAACATTGAAAAAACCCCCATAAGAGATGAGGTGATTAACAAATGGACACAGTTAAAAAGGGAATTAGTGAGTTAGAAAGTCAAGTCAAGGAGCTTCCTCAGGATTCAGCACATCAGTTCATGGAAAGTATCAAAGAAATATTAAAAGATTTAGAAAACAGAGGCAGTTTTAAAATCCAGCTAACAGGAGTTTTTTTAGAAGGAAGATAGAGAGAATGATGAAAAGGCAATGTTTAAAAAAATAACTGAGGCAGAGCCAAATAAAGCCAAGTGTTCCTGGATGGAATTCAGCTTGAAGCATCAGGCACAGTACTTGGCAATTAGAAGGTGTTCAACAAACAGTATATGTTGCTGTTATTATCATTACTAAGCTGGGAAAAGTCACAATCAAATTGGAAAGGCAGCACTTTGTACAACGTATCATGTTCAGGATATCAAACTCATCATTTTCCTATATTTATGACTGGGAAAAAATCTATCAAATTATTAATACATCACTAATTTAGATTATGATTAATTATGGTTTAATTTGATGAAAATGACTATTTGATATGATTACAATTTAACAACAAAACATCTTTCTTGAAACAGATGATTTTCGGTCTCCTGTTGGTGGTTGTTGGTTTGATTTATATGCTGACATTGCTAAGTAACAACTACATTAGAGCACAGGATTAAGCTATTTTAAAAAGTAGTTATTGCTGAGATGGCAGACTCTTTTGAGACAGAATTCTCCTTGAGTTAAATGGGCTTTTAGTCAGAGCATGAACTATAGAATTAGAACTTTTGTGCACGAAATGTCCAAACCTTGTCACTGCATAAATGACTGTTCTGCCTGTCACACTTTTCAAAAAGTTTTCTCTTCATTTTCTCTTTCCCTATGGGTTTTGTAGTTATAAAAAGAAGATAAAGTATGATATTTATATTCTTACTCTTTTTTAAATTAAAACAAAACAATTTACTAAAATGAAAATTAGAATATCTGTAGCTGGGTAGTATAATTATAGTAAGCAAGATGCGAGGAGGAAAAAATTCTGGATTGTAGTCCAGGCATACCTCGGAGATATTTCAGGTTCAGTTCTAGACTACCACATCTGTATGCATTAGCATTTGAAGAAAACTTCTTTAAAAAAATCCCCAAATATATTTTATCTACTGGCAGGCAAATTGTCAATTCATATGATTGACCTTTGAATTCCCATCAATTTGAGAGGTTTTCTTGAGAAATACGTGCTAAATACAGTGTTCTCTGCTATCACACAGAAAATATTGGCTTTTCAGAGAAAAATCTTTGAGACGTTGTTGCTAAATTTGAAAATAAACCTTATTCTTTTTTGAAAAAAAAAGATGATTCTGAGAAAAGTTTTCCAGGGAAAGGTTCACTAATGATTCATCAATCTCGATAGATACAAGTGGACTGCTAAGTGAGGTAAATCTCTTGGCTGAAGCCCACATGAAGAGCATCAATTACACTTCAAAAAAAAAATGAGCTTGTTTCACTAATCTGCTGTTTTGTAAGAAAAGACTGGAAAAAACAACTTTGCGAAACTTCCTAGAGCTTCAGGGGGTTGAGAGGCGCAAAGCATTATTAACAAGGCTGCTGGAAGAAATCTTCTGATACTTGGACACAATGCAGAGTGCTTTCAAATATTACTTTATCTCAGACAACCTAAACAGTGAAACATGTATTCTTGATGATGAACCACCCATGGCACTGACCTTGCCAAATATGACCTCACTCACTTCAGGACAAAGTCAACATTAGTTCATAGATTCAACTCTGGATGTATTAAAGAATCCTGGTTTTCTTTGACACAAGCCTATCACTATATAGCAAAGTCAGCAATGAAAGCCCAGAATTCATTTTCTATATACCTCTGTGAGTCAGGGACTTCGGCACTATATTGCCATTAAAACTAAGAGTCAAAATAGATTGGATTTCAAAAACAACTTGACCAATGTCATATGAGAGATCGTGTTACAATTTCAAAATTGTATTTATGCCAAACAACAGTAACCTTGTCATTAAAATTTATTTTAGGTTAGAATTAAAATGTACTTTAAAAAATGTTTCCCAATGAAATGTATTTCTCTTTTTTCAGGAATAACAATTAAATTTAATAGTAAAAACAGTAAGAATCAGGAAAACATTTTGTAAATGCAATTATATACAAGATGTACATTTCCACTTCAATCAAGTACATCGCATAAATTCCATGCTGTGCATATGTCATCACACATCAGTTTCTGTTAAGATTTCATAGTCCGATGCTCATAAGTATCCACGATTTCAACAAATTGAAAAACTAGTTTAAGAAACGATTTTCTGTCATGTTCCAAAGTAGTTATGACTATGCACATACTTATTGAAAATCAATATATTAATTTAAAGTATGTCCCCAGATTTTGTGTATATTAGACAAAGTCCAATCAATTAAAACCTATGTTCATTAGACCCAAAAGTTATTAAAGCCTACATGTTCCCAATCTGCCATGAATCCTAATATGTTTCTGTCCAATCCCTTCTCTCTATTAGAGAATTCATTTCTTAACAGCATTCTTTGGGTCTTCTAGGATAAAGTTTATGAACAACAGTTAAAAAGAAAAAGCATGAGAAATGATGAAAAACAGCCAGAGAGGCTACGTCGGGCTATCAACATGTGTGATCTGAAAGAGACTTGGGAGAGAACAGTGAAGAGGGGAAAGGAAGAGAGGAACAGAGGGACAGCACCAGAACCTGTCTGGGTGAGAATCAAATAATGTAACGCACTTAACAACAGATGGTACAGAGTAAGCACCTACTTCATTATACTCATTCTCATTATTTTCACTGTCACGATCACCATCACCACCATAATTGAGAACTGGGAGACTGGATGTGAGAGGCTCTAGGGAAAAGCAAGACGTCAGAGAATAAGAGACGAGAGTATAGATGGGACTCCTGAAAAACTGCCTTCTGGAGCACTTTCTGGATCCCTTTCAACATTCTTTGAAACATTAAGATAAGGAGTAAATTTGTTTTAAATCACTATTGAGTACAGGTGTAGGATTCATTGTATACACATTTAATCAGATAATAGGCCCTGAAAATCCCCCCGTTTTAATGTACATTACACGTTGAAAGCTATTGCACTGGCTTTGGGACTTTAGCTTCAATATACAGCTGCAGTGCACATGAAAATTGTCACCACATATTGAAGCCAAAATTGCATGCTGGAGCAGAGTGAAAGTCAAGCAGGTAAGAGCCATTATGATTCTCAGAAATCAAGAGCCAAATTAAAGCAACAGCATGCAGACACAGTTATGTAGAAAATTAGATTTTCTCAGTCTTATGAACGTTCACCCAAATTCCTTCAGGAAGTTTATAAACTGGAATTCAATTTTTCTTCTAACTTTCATGGAAATCCAGTTTCTTAAAATATTAGTACATTTTTCATATGGAGGAATAAGGTATCTTAGTCCATTTGTGCTACTGGAACAAAACGCTTGAGACTGGGTAATTTATATGTTAAAAAAAACAATCAACAGAAATTTATTTCTCACATTTCTGGAGGCTGGAAGTCCAAGATCAACGTGCCAGCAAGTTTGGTGTCTGCTGAGGGCCCAGTCTCTGCTTCCAAGATGGTGCTTTGTTACTTCGTTCTCACATGGAGGAAGGCATAAGGGCAAAAAGGACCTAGGTCGCTCCCTTCAACCTTTTTTATAAGGTCACTAATCCCATTCATGAAGGTTCCACCTCATGATGTAATCACCTCCTAAAAGTCCCACCTCTTAATACTATCACATTGGCAATTAACCTATTGTGCCTACTATTTTAGCAAGGGGTACTACATGATTCAACTACCCTCAGAAATGAAAGAATCCCAGGCATACAGAATAATCTTTATTCAGCACTAACGCCCAGGAAATAATATATGGATTTCCTATCCAGGTTCTAAAGACAAAAGTATAAGCATGTAGGAGCCAAAATATCACTTTAATTAATGATAAAGCAGATATCAGAGAATAGAGCATACATTTTCAGGGGGCTGGGCTTCCTGATACCATATGCCAAGACCCAGGCAGCCAACGTTGCCACAGAGTTGGCTACTCTATACCTCCTTCCAGTGGCAAGGCCCCATTGAAGGAGTCCAGCACAATGTTTGCTTTCTGTGGACAGCTCACTCTCAGGACAAACGGAAGAATAAAGGGGTGCCTATGTGTGATAGGTCTTCTTTTTAAAGTCACTGATTGTAATTTGCAACTCTTCCTCCCTAGGAAAGTAATGAGTGACAGATGAAGAGAGACCAACAGAGTTAATAGAAGGAAACATGCCTCAGAGTTAAGCCACATCCACTACCTTGAAAGGGTTTCCCTACCAGAGACACTGGTCTTGGAAAGGGAATGGACTAAAATCCAAAACACATATTTCATGTCCAGGAAATAACCCCTTTACAAGATTCAAAATATTTTCCAGATAGGCTGACAGGCATGACCGAGTTGAGCTTAGCTACCAAGATTTCTTGATGGTACCCCTTTGCAGAGGTGTGGAAAATCTGACCATGAGGAAAATGTGACAGGGACATTGTGCATTAACATGGGAGTATGTCCTGCTTTCCCATAAGAAAGGGAGTGCAGAGACAGCCAACCTATTTCTCGTCATCCATATATCAGTACATAGCAAGGCAAACACAGATTGGAATATGTTTGGCTCTTGTTTGCTTGCAATTAATATTATTCATTAAAATTATAGATTTATCTATTTGGTTTAATTGTTTTCTCAGCTTGCCAAGTCATTCTGAGATTGGAATACAGTAGCACAAGACAACTAAATGCATAATCACATATTACTGATTTGAGAATTGATTTGGATATGAGAAATGAAGAGCAAATTAGAGTTTGCAGTGACTTTTTGCCAGAGACCAAGGAAAAGGAGTTCTTTGTACTGAAATAAGTGTTGTGGGGTCCGTATTAGATGAGGCATAGGAATAAGCCTGTCAAAATCTGGGATGTGTTGTTCGTTCCTCTACTGGGGGATAAGATAGCCTCACTTGGGTGGTACCAATTCAACATACCATCTGTCAAACACATACAAATACCAATTTCTTTTATTAAAAGATAGTGATCTCACCTCAACTCATTTAATATTCAAAATTCACATAGCAGCCAAGGACAATTTTTCATAAGTTTCCTTGGGAAAACTCTGACAAAGGCTATCCCTTCCCTTCCTCCTTTATTGCGCTTGAAAGTCTAATTTCCCCTGATGAAAATCAGTTTTTCCAATGATGGAAAAAAGTAATTAAATATGTTCAGTTCATAGCTAACCTATCTCATTGCTAACCATCTAAATAGCTAAATAATTGTGTGAGGATAACAGCAATAACATAGCGATATGGGTAACAGGAAATTAGGGGCATTTGATTTGTCCCTCTGGACACAGCCTGGTATTGACTTTTATATAACCAGAAGGGGTATAATGACTCATATTTACTGTCCTGTGAGTTGTGCCCTTCCTGTCACACACTGACATAAGCAGGGCTGAAATAACCGAAAGTAAAGTGTATGCCAGGGCCTTCTCCATCTGTTTGAACTGGAAAACCAGAGACCAAAGTGTTGGGCAAATAAGGTCCCAACCACGGCTTTTGTATTTGGTTTTAATTTTTAGGCTTCATTTTAAATGAGGTTTTGTCATGAAAGATTTTGTTTAAAATGAGACCACTGGTTAATTTGTGTAACTTAACGAAAAGCTAAAGAAATGAGAATTTACATAGTTCGTGACTATTGAAAGAAAACTGGCTAATTATACTGTGAGATCTTCCAGTCATCCAGTTTTATAATTGGATGGTGAACACTCAGAATCCATAAGTGGCAAACCTGTTCTGAACTAGATATTCTTTGAAATTGACTCTTCCTCACGCAGAGGCTGTGACAGTGCTGTTCACCAGCATGCGGCAGTGGCTTTGAAGTGAGTGGGTGGGTGAATTCACACACACTGGTTTTCTTCTTTATTTGGGTCATTATCTCCTGATAGATCAGATTAAAAGTATGTATTTTTCTCTTCTCATCTAAGAACTCCATAAACATTCTCTCCTAATCTAAGACCTATATAAACATACCATTTACATAAAATTATGTGATTTTTTAAAGTACAAAATGAACTTACGGACCTGTGCTGCTAATAGAGAAAAACAGATTGGAATGTTTAATCAGTAAAAGGGCTTTTTAGGGTAACTATTCACAAATATTTGGGTTTTTATTAAAATCTCCCACATAACACATAGCAACCTTTATAGTTTTTCAGGAGGAATGTACTTACTGGGGTGCCTCCTGTAATGCCTTCCTACTCTAGAAAGCATGCCAGAGCATAAGGGTGGTATTGGTTTAAATAAAATAATGTACTGTGATTTATTTTTAAGTAAGTGTTTTGAAAATATTAGCATATAAAATATGGTCTAAAATAATTCCTCTCACATCTCATAAAGCATGCTGGTGTTTGAGTAAGTCTATCGTGGATACAATTTATCTTCTTGTCTGGGAAGTGTTAGGTATATTCTTTCTCTCCTCTTTAATTCTGCTTCAAAAATATAAAACCTAAATGAATGTTTTTACTCAATTTATACAAGTCCAACCCTACTCTGCCCTTAGAAAGGCATAACACTAATGTAAATACAAAAATTCACACCACTTAATCCTCTCTATGAGTTTTCTTAACATTTTCCTGGCTATCCTTTACTGCAAGCCTATCTCCAAGGGGTGTAGAGGTTGTTAATATATTCAGTGTAGGTAAAACACAGATATTGAGCTATAAGTGGGGAAAAATTTTTGTCCAAACCAGGTTATGTTTGAGAGTGAATGGGACACTATTATTGTACTGGGACAAGTGGCAAAATTCAGAGCTACTCGGGACCCATGCTGTGACCCAGTTATTAGTGTTATCCAAATCCCATGTCTTGGGGTTAATCTTCCATGAATGGCTTTATTGTGGCTCTTTCTCTCTCTCTCTCAGTTCTGCTCTTTTTGCAGCTTGATTTCTTCCATGGAGGGGTTCACAGACTCATAGCATGGGTTAGGGCTTTATCTTTTATCTCTGGCACTCACCTGTGCTTGTTGCTGTTTGGCTTTATTCCTCAGGGAGGCAAAATTACTACTGATGATATTGAATCTTTCTGGCTTACGAAGTAGAAAGACAACTTCTTTTTTCTACATGTTATAACAATCCCAAGAAGTATTAATCGGTCTTGATTTAATCACATGCACCTCCCTGAATCAATCAAGAAGGTAGGGGTGTTGTTCCTTGGGTCGTCACCAACACAGTGGGAGGGTGGGGTGCATAACTGATTGCCATATGAGGATCCACGAAGCAATTTGGGAAAGGTATAAAATTACAAATATTCACTTTTTTTAGGATGACACAAGATGTTAAATCACAAATATTTACTTTTTTAGGATGACACTACTAAATTATGTAGATGGGATTTAAACCTAGTTTCTGACAATAGAACCCTTTCTCTTTTTAATATACCATGTTGCCTACTCTACACATAAAAATAATAAATGATGACAAGTTTTAGGCAACATATTTTTAATGGATTTCAATTTGTTCTGATTTTAGTGATCATATTGATGTGGTTCTCCATATGCTATTTGACAGTGATGTATTGCTTTATTAAGAAACTGGTTTTTGTCGTTTTCTTCTTTTCTGTGTTAATAATTAGATTATAGTCAAATCACTGGATATGAAGTCTTTGGCTGGCAGTGAGTTTTTCAAGTTAAGTGTAGCATTTTCCAGGTAGCGACTATAAATCAATATTTCTTCAATTTTCTCAATTTGAGAGGTGAAAGAAAGCTTGAAAAAGAAAACAAAACAAAACCCAATTTGTTGTTGTATTGACTATTATCTGGTTCTTATAGCACTAAAATTAAGTAGAGGCAGATGATGACATTAACAGATTACCTGCCAGGTCAGAGAGGAAAAAGGGTGAGAAGTCTAAAGTTTAGCAATGACAACAATGATATTGATAGTCAACTTTTTTTGAATTCTTAATCTAATTCATGCATGTGCTAAACTCCTTATGTTCAATATTATACTTAATTTTCATAAGTGTACATTAGCCACATTTTATATAGGAGGAGACAAGAGAAATTAAGAAACATACCCAAAGTTAAAGTGACAGAGGCAAGATTCAAACTCACAACTTTCTGACTCAATGGCCAAGGAGCTTTAGACTGACTCCATCGCACCATGGAAAACAATTGCTCCCCAAAAAGCCCAGACTAATCAGGGCAAGACAGACAGAGTGTGTTATGATACCTTCCCCATGTTATATTTACATGTCTATTCCCACCACTCTACTTTGACCAGTTTGTGGGGAAGGTTTGTGTCTTCATCCCTACATCCCCAGTCGAGTCCAGGACTCACAGCATAGGATAAATTATCTACAGAATAAATAAATAAATCTTCTACTGGCCTATATTCTCACACATATATTACTTTGAATAAATAATTTTGTAGTCTAGATTAAAAATATCCTAATACTAAGTTAATAATAGCAGATATGAGTTAGGATTTTTATCTCTAAATTTTTAATTCAAGAATAAAATTTAGCTATGATTTTTTAAAAATTTAAAATAGAAACTGCCCAGCTCATAGATGTTTTCATTGCATAAGTGTTTCTGTTCACAATAGGAATTGTTATGTGATTATATAAATAACATTGCAAAATGATAATCATTTAAATGCTTAGCAAATCCTTGGGTCCACTTGAATAAGCTGAGAAATTAACGAAAGAACACTAGGGAAGGGTGGCACTTACACTGGGGATATGACCTAGGACACAATTCATCCAGTGTGAGGAATAAAAACAGACACATCTCCTTTTTAATTACACAGATTTTCATTTTCTTTGAAGTAGAATAACCAAACTATGAGTGATATTATACTTCAAGTTTCAGCAAACTTTTTCTATGAAGGCGCAAATGCTCAATATTTTATATTTGTGGGTCAAATGGTCTCTATTCCAACTAGTCACCTCTCCCATTGGGAAACAAAACATAGATAATACACAAATGCATTACTTTAAATAATTAAATAAATAAATATGTTGTGTTTCAAAAAAACTTTAATTACAGAAAACAAGTGGTAGACTGGATTTGGCTTGCAGACTGTGGTTAGCCAAAATAGCAAAAGAGGAGATTGATTTGAGGGTTTTTTTTTAATTGTCCTTCCTACTTTTAGTACAGCTCTTCCCCCAGGTCTTAGGAATCATCGAGCTGCCACCAGGCAGCTCAGCAGTCCCTTCTACCTCCCCATCACACCACAAGTAAACTGTCTTTTCTTGTATATTGGTCTCCTTTCCTTGTCAGATCCTCTATACACTGCATAAAGTTGTCCATCAATATCCACAGGGGATTGGTTCCAGGACCTCCCGTAAATACCAAAATCCTCAGATTCTCAAGTTTCTTATATAAAATGGCATACTATTTTCGTATAACTACATATATAATCCCATATACTTTAAATCATCTCTAGATTACTCAAAATAGTTTGTATGGGCAAAAAACGTGTAATTTCTTTCCTCCCCATTGTAAAGGTTTACAGCTAACACCCCTTTAACAAAAAACATGTTAACAATAGAAAAATATTACAAATGTGTTACTACTATGTGCACACATGTGCATGGGAGTTATATAAAATGTAAACTCAAATAGGGGCCAGATGGTTGAGGCTCAAATGCCCTCTTCATAGAGAAGAAAATGAGAGATATAGAAATAAATAATTTTTAGGAAAAATGAATAGGCCCAAAGTTCTGACAATGGTTCAAACAGATGTTTGGTTGTCTTATTATGCAGACAAGTTTCTTAGGTAATCTCTTAGAGCTGACCTCAAAAGGACAAACCCTGTCTGGGCATGGTGAGAACTCCCAGCCTCTTCTCTTCTCTTAGTGGCTCATCTTTCCTGGTTATTTGATGAGATTTCTAGGGAGGGAGTCTTACAACAATTGCATTTCTTTTGGAAAGAAGCTTTCTTAGTCAGATAAGGATGTTCAGGAGAGAGCTTCTCCTCGTTCTTTGGGAAAGAGGATCAGAGGGACAGGGAGGCAGGAGAAAGGTCAGAGAGAGACCATGGTTCTGAGGCTCATTTCTAAGGCCTTTCAGTTTTCAAAGCACTCAGCATGCTAAAGCATCGTGTTTTGTGGAATCACTGACTTTAGAAAACAATCATCACCATACATGTCAAATGGAATGTTTTTTTATACCTCTACCACCTGTTTTACCATTTAGGCAGATCTGATTGGAGCACCTATTTTGAAAAGCCATTTTATTCATTCATGCAATGCCTCCACGGCTTAATGCTTATGAACTCACATCCTGTATGTAAACCTAGAGATTCTCCATAGAATCATCCACCAACACAGGCTATCTGTTCCTTCCAGTGACTTAGATCTGCATTAAAGAACAAAACTGATCACATATGTACCCAGAAAGCCCAATGCACATTCACACACTTAAAGCAATACTTCAAATATTCTGGGAGGACAATGCTAGAAAGTTTTCTTGTCTTTTCCTAACAGGGTGTCATATACAAACAGGAAATAACAATAATAATATGGAATATTATTTTTCTACATCATTTGAAATATTTGAGTGGTTTTCCTTGAGTGTCATAGTTCTGCTACTATAAAGGTAGACATCAATTTAAAATACGTTAAAAATCAAGACATAAAATTTCAAGTTCTTGGGTGACTACTAATTTGTCTATATGATGTATAATATACTAGAAATGTCCTACCTGTTCCATACTTAATTGATGTAATCATGTCATTTAAATTTAACTATGGTTACTCAAGCTCTGAACACTATAATAAAAACTTCAACTTGCAGTGGGATTTTGAACTTTTTATTTTTTTTAAATGTACACTTAAGGGGAAAAAAATCAACAATCGTTTTTTAAGGAGACATTTGGATTATGTCACCCATTCCTTCTTTCTTTGAAATGATCACAATGTGAGTAAAACATATACTAGCAGGAAGTCGTTGACTTGACAGAGGCTTTAAGCAGTTGGTTTCTATTTTTGGACATCAGTAGCTGGGATTCTAATGTTTCTGATATCAATTCAGACTCTTCTCTAGTGTTCTCCAGGACTGTCTCTAGACCTTTAGTCTGAAAGATTTTTTTCAGAAGCATCAGACCACCAGCTATCCTAGAATGCCTGCTTTGCTTTTTGGCATAAAATGGATGGTTTGGCTCACTGCACATTTGGGACAGAAAAGTTTCATTACCAAAATTCTTGTATTGAATCAAAAGCAATCTTATGTTGTTAGCAACAATTTAGTCAGTGAAAGCATTTTGTAAACTGTAAAACATTTTATAAATGTCATTGCTAAGTATTAAAATTCCAAAGTCTCTTCTGGAACTGAAAAATATTGACACCTAGATGTCGTTTGTAATTTAATTGAACACCAAGATGCATTTCATTTTTCTTGTTCAAAATGGGATATTGAATATTATTTACCATGTCAAATTGCATCATATAAAGATGGGAAATAAGAAAATAATTTTTTTAAAAACCCAAAATATTATAATTAGCCCATTTTAGCAATGCTTTGAAATGTGATAATTGTAATTATCATCGAAATAGTACTATTGTGGTTTTCTGGGATAAGTCTCACAGATTACAACATTGAGGTATTTGAAACACATATATTTACTTATTTAAATACCCAGTATTCTGCCAGGCATTGTAGAAGAGGGAAACAGACTAGAAGACATGTTTTCTGCCATGAAAGAATATGCTTCTTGGGAAGACAGGACAAATATAAAATAGATTATAAATGATGCATGGGCGTATATACCAAATTGTATTACTTATTTTCAAAGCGGTTAATAGTGTGTCATAAAGCACTTACCAGAAAGTTGTAGTATTTTTGCAAGAGAAGTGAATATTTCCCAGATGAAGAGTGTTTTGGTCAGGGAAGGAAGACTCACCAAGACCCCCACCTCTCCTGCCACAAAGACTACTGCCTGGGAATGATGCTCATTTTAGAATAAACATTTCTTGCACCTACAGCACAAACTGAGGCAAAGAGATCCTTTACTAAAGGGGAGATACTCATTGATTGAATAATTATCTACATTTACTACCTCACATCATTTCACCTTAAAAAAACTACGTTAGCCATCGTGAAAATAGTTATAATTAACACTTTCCTGTGTTTCTAGTAATTGAATGTCTGTACTAGAAAGTAGAATTATGTTCAAAAGTTACTCTAACCTCATACTGTCTTTTTTAAACAAATTCCACGTCATTTAGTATTTTCTTTTGAATATTAAAAAAATAGAGTGTGCTATAGTTTGGATATTTGTCCCCTCCAAATTTCATGTTGAAATTTGATCCCCAATGTTGGAGGTGGGGCCTAGTGGGAAGTGTTTTGGTCATGGGGGCAGATCCCTCACGAATGGCTTCACACCATTCTTGAGGGAGTTAGTGAGTTCTCCGTCTTAGTTCCCTGGAGAACTGGTTGTTGGAAAAAGCCTGGCATCTCTTCCTTTTTTAACCTTGCTTCCTGCTCTCCCCATGTGGTGGGCTTCCCTACTCCTTCTGCCATGAGTTGAAGTTTCCTGAAGCCCTCAGCCAATGCAGATGCCAGCACATGCTTCTTGTATAGCCTGTAGAACCATGAGCTAAATAAATCTCTTTTCTTAATAAATTATTCAGCCTCAGTTATTTCTTTATAGCAACACAAATGAACTAAGACAGAGCATTAAACATTTTTATTAATAGAAATTAGCTGGAAAATTTATGAAGTAACTTTTTCACCCTTGGATGGCTTACTTCCATAGTGGGGACAATTGAGTCACTGATAAATCAATAATGGAAATTTAAGGCAACTAATTTTCCTTGTCTGACACAGCTACAGAATATGTACATAGATATAGGCTATTGAGAGAAAGAGAGAGAGAAAAGGAGAGAGTGAGCGAGAGAGAGAGAGAGAGAGCAAGCACAAATAATAAATATTTGACTTTATTGTAACAATAGAATTCTACTTTTATCATACCACTTTGAAATTTCCAAAAGATCTTTGGTATCGATCATAATTCTACTAAGCATCTGTTTGAGTACACACTTTTTGGTTACATTTATCCTTGAGAATGTGCACTCCAATGCATTATAAAGAAGGTCCTAGTATTCCACTTCCATCATGCATTTCAATTTTCAAGTTTAGAATTAATTTGATAACAGATGATGATAAATATAAACCACAATCTGTAAATTGGTCTGCTCACTTGCTGGTGAGCACATTTTTTTAACTGCTTGGTAAGAAACAATATGACAAACACTTTTAACTCCCACTAGCTTATTTTCTAAAGTGATACATTTTAATGTAATTACACTGTAATTCAGTACAATTTCCTTCTACATTATCTCAGTAAAAGGAGAAAAGAGTATCTTCTTGTTTGCTACTATGTTTCTTGAAGTTCCTATAACATAGTAAATGCTACATTGATATTTGTTTATTGATTATTTCGGGTGGTGAATTAGCCAGAGTTGATACAAGGAACATAACCTCCAATCTGTCTTTCAAAGAAGCCAGTATTATCTTTTACTGCGTGGGGTGGGAGGAAGACTGTGGGCATGGTTCAGTTTATGCCTCTTTATAATTGCAAATTTGCCAACATCTGTCATTGGCCTTAGTTGCTCTCGTCCAAAGACACAAATCTGTCATTTTTTCCTCCTTAAATCCAATTCCTTCACTAGTATTCTTAATTCTGTCTCCTGCTATCTCTAGGACCAGACCAAACTACCCAATCTCCCATCCATCATTTCTGTTATTTTGCTCCCTCTACTCAATTCATTCCCTTAACCAGCAAATATGCCCTGTCCCCTCCTCTGAACCTGGACCCCCTTCTATACAAGCCCCTATTTCTCCCTTTCCATTTACCCTCTGTAGAGATGTCTTCTCTGTGGCACTCATTTGCTCACTTCTCTTTCTTTATTCAAAAACACTCAGGATTTTATCTGCAAAACTGCTTGAAGTTGTTCTTCCCAAGTCACTCCAAAAATTGCAAAGTTTGAAAATGAATGGGTGCTTTTTTGCCCCTATATTAACACCACATGCCAACAGCAAAATACTCATTGCTCTTTTCGAACTGTCTATTCCCTTGTCACTGCCACAACATTCTCTTCCAGTTGTCCGGCTAGTTTTTCTCTATGTAAGGGCTTCTGCCACTCATTGTAAATCATTTGAGTGCTTTTCTTACAACCAACTCTTATCTCTCATTTGTTGGTGTTTCTTAGGCTTCTTCCCTATTCCCACTTGTCTTCTTTCTACAAACTTTCTGGGGGTGGTCTCATTTACTCTCATCATTTGTACTACTCCTTCTATGCCAATGAAACCCGTTTCCCACCCCCCAATATTTTCTCCATACTCATTGCAGAAAACACAAAGATGGCTGTTGAATCTCCAAGCCACGTGTTCACACTCCAGGCAGGAAGTAGAAGGAAAAAGGCTGGAATATAATTTCAGTTGTTAATTTGAGGCTAGGGTTATATCTCATGACCACACCTTTTGGCAAAGGATATCTGAACATGTGGTCCTTGGCTAAGAAGCCATTGCTTAGCAACAATACTTCCCAAAGGAAGAGCAGCCACACTTTTGGTAACAGCATTTTCTGCCATAATTATACTGTCCTCATTCTAAAGCTTCCATGCCAGGGTTTTGCAGGCAACCAAATACATTTCTTATTCTTTAAGAGAACCAGATATCTGAAATTTTACTCTAGTAAGACTTATTCTTATTTTAAAACTCCGGTTAGATGGAGTATTACTCAGCAATAAAAAACAATAGTGAATTAACACATCTGGTATTATCCTGGTTGGAGCTAGCACCCATTCTTCGAAGCGAAGTGTTACAGGAATGGAAAAACAAGCACCACTGGTACTCACCATCAAATTGGTACTAACTGATCAACACTTACATCACACAGGGCAATAATATTCATCAGGGGGTGGGCAGGCGGGAGGGGGGTGGAGGGGATGGGAAAAACTCTCACTAAATGGATGTGGGTAGCACAGTTTGGGGGATGACCACGATTGTAGCTCTGACACGGGCAATGCATGGGCAATATATATAGCCAAAGTGTTGTACCCCCATAATATTCTGAAATTAAAAAAAAAATAACAATATCAATATGGGTTAACGCTAAAGCAAAAAAATAAAAAATAAAACTCCGGTTAGTCTATGGGATAACCAACATGCTGTAAAATATAACTTTAATAGAAATCTCTTATAATGGATTCAGCTCAGATACTATATGTTTAAGTATGACTAATCATTCTTTCTTGCTATTCCTTCTTTCCTTTTGCCCTTGAAAATATAAAAACCTGAAGTGTTTTTTTTCCCTCAAGAGTAGTTTATCTATTCTTTGCAATAGCTCTAGTCTTTATTCTATATTTGCTTCAACTGTCACACATTAAGGCTATCCTAATGAAGTTTTTAAAATATCTTCTGTGCCTTTTTTGCTCAATGCTGAGAAGAGTGTTGATTTGGTTCTCAGGTGTCAGCCATTCTCATGTTTGACCCAATGAACTTGAAAAATGATTTCCGCAGAAGCTTGACAGAAGAAAAGAAATTCAGCATCATTATAAACATACCATTGCAGCCTTGAGGGTCCTGATGAGACAAATATTTGAGAGCTATGACATTAGTACAGAAATTAAGCTTGATATTGGATCAGAAATTAACCATTCAGCTGCAATTCCCTCCAGCATACACAGAGCCACAATATGGATGACAAAGGAGATTTCTACAGTGCTAGAAAACCTGTCAGTGCTATCTGTGAAAACTTTTTAAAATGAAGTAAGAGGACACTCATTCTAAAACTAACTTTTTCTCTTACACAAAACTATTTGTGTATATTTCAAGTGATTTTTAAAAAATAATCTTTAGCCTTTAAGTGGGAAGATATTCAACCCAGACTAGGATAAACTCTGTCTCCCTCTCTCCACTTTTCATACCTACTCCCTCAGGAAATTTGTAAATGCTGTAGGTTTTCCTAAACCTTTATCCTTAGATCTGATATTTCACCAAAACTTTATTCACAAAATTATTTTTGAGAGCTGGGCATATCCTCTTGTATCTATACTGCCATTACAGATGGCCACATTTCTGCAACCAAATGTGTTATATTCCTCAAAATCCAATCTTTCTCACCTGCTCATTTTCCCAAGTGGTCCTTCTTTCTTTCAGTATCCAATTTTGATGACCCAAACTACTTTTCCCCATGGTCATAACCTTGGAACAACTTTTCTTTTTATCATGCAATTTTTGGAGGTGAGTATCTTGTCAGACATTTGGGATATGGTAGCACAGGAAGGACTTTGTAAGCAGAGTTAACTTTCTGATAGAAAATGGGGTACGTAAGTCTTCTGTTCTCATGAAGAATGAAAGACAGATATACAAATTCTCATTCCAACTCATCTGCTCACAGAAGTCATTAATATATAATGCCCGCTCCACTGCATACTCTCAATTCTGCACTTTATTCTTATTCTTTGGGTGTAGAAGTCCAACTTACTGAATTTTACAATCGATTCAGTACACATGCTGTTGCCTAATCACAGATGTGGTAGGCTGTTCCCTAAATTCAAGTTTCATCCTCCCTGGATGTGAATTGTCCTTCTCAAACACAAATCATTGGCAGGATGTGCCTGGCATTGATTATTTTGTATACGGAATTTGCAGTAATTACATTGATCTTATCTAACAAGGGCAGAAATCTCAGTGTGAACAGTCTAACTAGATCTTAGTCCCAATGGAGGTAGAGTAGAATATGACTCATTCTTAACTTAACAATCTATTGTATTTAGCATCAACTACAAACATTTTACTGTATTGTGTGTCTATTTGAAACACAAACTGTCATGAAAAATAAAGCTCAGATATATACAATGCTTTTGTTCCCAGACAAATAGTAATATGTCTTACAAAATGTCTTTAAGAGTTCTAAATGCATAGAAAAATTACAGAAAGTATTTAGTGATGGTTTGATAGATTTATGAATTATGATTAGGATGTAGGTTGCTGATATTATATAGAAAAGAGTATATTTGAGCCAAAAAATTTTTGATAACAGATTGACTGATGGCTGCTTTAGCTTATTAAACACAAAATTGGAATAAAGTCTGAAACTTATGTGTCCTTTAAACCAACCATTATTTTTCTGCAAAACCATGAACAAAATGTTTAATCTCTTTAAGTTTGTCTCACGAGTATTTCAGTGTTCAATATTTCTCTCTCACATACCTACTGGTATTTTAGTATATGGCAATGCTTTTTGAGTTTCTTATATAAAAGTATATAGAGGAAAGAGAACTATAGAGTTTATACTGAGCATTAAGTTATACATTGCGTGCAGGTTGTCTAAAATCATATTAGTTCATTTTTTAAAAGAAAAATAAAATTGGGTTTTTTAGCAAAATAACATGGTCCTGAACAGTCTGTCTCCAGCCAAGTTTTACTTCAAGAATTGTGGAATGGAATAACACATTTAAGATAACACTGTTTACTTTAAAAACATCTCTAGGGGAAACAACTGTGCAATAACCTTAAATAATGTATTTTTATAGAGTTGGAAGGAGTGAGAGACTTGACTTGTAGTTTTCTTTCCAATTTTCTCCAAAGTGTTAAGGACATCAGTCTCTCCAGGAGCACACATACTTGTGTGTGTGTGTGTGTAGTCTGATATGATAGTGGTGAGAAAGCAGTACACTGCTGTATAAAGTGAATCTCCCTTCCCCAGAGCTGCTGAACCACATTACCTACTGTATTAGTCACGGTTCTCCAGACAGACAGAACCAATAGGATAGACAGGTAGATGAGAAGGGGTGTCCATTAAAGGAATTGGCTCACACGATCACGGAGACTGAGAATTCCCATGGCAGGCTGTCTGGAAGCTGCAGACCCTGGGATGGTGTGGCTCAGTTCAAGTTTGAAAGCATAGGAACCAGGGAAGCCAATGATGTAACTCTCAGTCAGAGGCTGAAGGTCTGACAACCCAAGGGGTAGCTGGTGAAAGTCCCTGGGTTCAATGGCCAAATAGCCCGGAGTCCTGATGTCAAGGGGCAAGAGAAGAAGGGTGTCCCAGCTGCTATAGGAGGGAGAGAATGAGAGAGAGACTGTGAGAGAGAGAGAGAGAGAATAAATTTCCTTTTCCTCTGCCTTTTTGTTCTATCTGGGCCCCCAGCCAGTTGGATAGTACCTGCCCACATTTAGAGCAGATCCCACCCACTCAGTCCAATCTCCTCTAGAAACAACTTCACAAACACACCCAGAAGTAATCCTTTACCAGTTCTCTTAAGCATTGCTTACTCCAGGCAAGTCGACACCCAAAAGTAACCATCACACCTGACAAGACTTTAGCCTGGGTGTGCTTAATAGTAGATTACATTTACAGAATGCTTGTAAAGTACCGTGCACTGCTCTAAGGATCGCACATGTATTATCATGTGTAAATAAGAAGATGACTACATTCAGTATAAAGCACAGCAAAGAAAAATAACTTCCCCAAGATGTTTGTGAGCAAAGTGTTGATGTCAAGGTGATTCTTTACTTCTCAGAGGCCAGAATTGACCTTGAATCTGTCACTCTCTCATGGCTCTATTTTACGATGTGTTCAAACTGCTCTCGATTTTGCTATTCTCTTTGTAGATCCTGTCTGTTTGTCTGCTGCTATATTTCTTCTTTTTGCTTCCATCTTGTCTTGTACATTATGTACATCTCTTCTCAGCCTTCATGGAAAGCTTGTCATATAATAAGCAGATTAAACAGAAAAGCCGCAATTAGAGGGGGAGGACGTGTTAGCCCTTGGTCAGCTGGACACCTTTCCTTCCAGGCTGTAGCTAGCCAACCCTACCGTACCTTGTACCACCTTGCAGACTTTTGCATCTCTTGACTACATTAATCCCTGCAGAAATAACTCCAGCTCTTTCTTGTTTCAGAGTTATTTTGAAGACCCTACTACTCCATAAGGATAAAAATCCATTTACCAGGGATTTCACTTTGTTCTGTTTGCCTAACTTGTCATAACACTTACAGATCTTAAATTTGTACTGTCTTTTTTCCAGAATTAAAAAAAATATTATATGTGGTCTCATATTGCAAATCAGCTATGTGCACATCACATTAGTCAAATATCGTTATCAGGAGTACAGAAAATATACCAGTCACAGACACTGCAAATCTAGCAATCCAATCATAGACATATGATGATATTTTTATTAGATAAACACACCAACCACTATCATGTGTGCTACGCTTTGTTATGTTCACTCTGCAAGTATAGGTTTTTCTCAGAAAGAACTCTTTGAGATAAGATATATAAAATCATATAAAAAAGGACTCTCATTTTGTTTGGGTTTTCACATATACAAAACAATCTGGGTATCACAGGCATGCATTGCAGTATAGGAGGGGGATTATAGCATGTGCTAGAAGCATGTAGATTTGTGGGAATAATCAATGAAGAATCCCTTAACAAGTTGAGTCTTCTGCTACTGATAAAAGTATGGGTACACGTTGAAATTTCTACAAAGTGCATATATTACCTATCCAAATAATTAATTGACCCTTTATGTGTGTAATGAACTCTCTCTCTCTCCATACACACACACACACACACACACACACATACACACAGTAATGAAATAAGGAAAAGTAGATAAGTACATAGGGTATATAACCGAATATAATAAAGACAAAAGAAAGGAAAGCAGCAAGGATAAGGATAAGAATCATTTCATATTTTTGTCAAAACATAGCAAAAATACAGAAACAAAATAGTGGGCAAATATGTGTAGGTTCAAAATTAAGTGACTTTGTACAGAAGAAAATACTTGGTCAGAGCCCTGTAGCTTTTATGTGAGTATGTAGCTCTAGGTGAGGAATTTGCAGCAGTCACTTCCTTCAGATCTGCTAAGTGAGAATCTGCTCTGAGGAGTATATCTAGCTGGTAGCCTCCATTCACAGTGCCTGGGGGACCTACCATAGTGTTCAGGTCAAGGGTGTCTGTCTTCTTTCTTGGCCACTTGCAGCCAGTGGCTGAGCATAGCACGGTTGCTGGGGCCTGGCCATTTCTGCCCCGCCTGGAGCACCTCTAAAGGCAATCTGCCTGCTGAAGCTCCCCATCAGGTGGCCAAGATGTTCTCAAAGATGTGCCTCAGTCTTAGGTTTTTTCTACTCAACCTTCCTTCTTCCCCAACTTCTTTCCCATATGTCCTACCTTCATCAAAGTCTTAAGTTTCTCCATGCCTACCCTGCTTCTTCTCCCCTTTATGTTTCACAGATATTCTTCCCAATAAATGTCTTTTACTTCTATCTCCTTGGCGTCTGCTTCCTAGACACAGAATTCAAAAAGTTTTTCTCTTCTCCTCAAAACATTTTCTCCAAGAAGCCAGAATATTCTTCCAGGCATTAAAACCCCCTAATAATATGCAGCTATGTTTTGAAAAGAATTAGTAGCCATTTCTCTCTCTGGAAATACTAATTCAGCAATTAAAGTTGTTTATAAGTTAGTTGAGTAGAAATTAGGAATGTTTAATTTGGTTGGTGAATAGAAAGAATTGGTCTGGCTAAGGTAAGACCCAGTATGTATAATTATCACAGTGGAATGAACTAAGTCAACTCATTGGTCAGAGGTCCACATAAAGAGATAATTGGGGTACGTTTAATAGGGGCAGCCCTATTACATATCATAGAAGTAAAGAGATTGAAATAGAGAAGTTCTCCAGACCACTTTCCAGCATCACAATTTTGCCTGAAGCTCTTGTGAAATGGTTTAGAACAGGAAATAAGTACTGATAGGGCTATGATCTGAATGTTTGTGTCCCCCTGCCAAATTTATATGTTTTAAATCCTAACTCTGAAGGTGATGCTATTAGAAGGTAGGGCCTTTGGGATATGATCAGGTCATGATGATGGAGCTATCAAGATTAAGATTAGTGCCCTCATCAAAGAGATCCCAAAGAGCTGCCTTGCCCCTTCCACCTCGTGAGGTTATATATAGCCAGGAGGCTCCAGCTATAAGCCAGAATGTGGGTCCTCACCGCACACCCAAACTGCCAGAACTTTGATCTTGGACTTCCCAGCCTCCAAAACTGTGAGAAATAAATTTCTGTTTTTTATAAGCCATCTAGTTTATGGTATTTTGTTACAGCAGCCTAAATAGACTAAGACAGTAATGAGTAATGTACTGTTTTTGAAATCTTTTGAAGTCCATGGTAAAAAGTATGGTTCTGATCTCACTATGATGGACAGTAATTGGAATGCTGAGAATATTTTAGTAATATTGAAAGAATTACAACTGTAGTGAACAAAAAGATGTGTGAAGAATTTTGAGATTGGATCTTCGCTAGCATGAAGATCAGTGATTAATTATTGTTCTTGAAACATTTAATATTCTATCTTTATTAATATTAATTTTTTCTCCCTAAATTAGTATGCCAAAAGAAAATTCACTATTTGCCTGTTAAGACCTATATGTATATGACCTGAAATATTTTTTAATATTTAAATAATAATTAATATCAATTGATAATTTTTGAGGGCTCTTGAAAAATACATGGCATCATATGCTCTTTTAATAAATTCTTATTTCAAGGAAAAAATGTATATCAATTTTATCATTGAAATATTTTTATTTAAAAGTATTTTGCTGATCATGAATTAAAATAGTACCAATTAAACCACTTTTAGGTTCTTGTAAGAACAAAAACTTTTTTTTTCTCAAGATGAAAAATTTTACATAAATTTCAAATAACTATGACAAAACCATGACAGGAGCAACATTTTTAGATGACACTAAACAAGTAGTCTCAGAAAATTATTGACTACATTTACACAGAGTAATCATCTTAATAAGTTTTGCTTTTTATTTGACAGTCACAAATAGAATTAAACTGACAGCCTTTAAAGCATCAAATTTAAAAAAAAGTCTACTTTGTTATGTTACATGAGACATTGGGGATGACTTTTCCATGCTATTGAAGAATGATGCAATAATTATAAATGTCGAGATAGTGAAGACAGTGTTTGAAGCAAGAATTATTACATCTTTGTTTATCATGAACATGGATATTTGCTGGTGCTCACATTAGTAATAATAACCTGTGAGTTTCTTCTGGCATAGAGGCCATCAAGCATTGTTGCAACATTTTAGCAGAGTCTGTGCTTCAAGCAAATTCCCAGTAGCTTGCCTCCTTGGCTATCTAGATAAGGTGCCTATAAAGGAAATGTAAAATAGAAAACCAGAAAACAGAGGAGAAGAGAATACAGGGAAATAATGAAGATGGCACCAACTCAAATACTGAGGGAAAATGTACTTAAATGTGTCAAAGGATACCAGGAAAATTTAGCCTTCACAATAAATGTACATGCTAATATTTGTATTTATGTCATATGAGAGTGTGCATTCATGTCTACAGAAGAGAAGCACTTTCTAAAGCTTATGAATTGTAATTTTATGTATATCTTACAGCAATAGATAACTAGTGTTTAATATAAATAAATACAATTTTAGCACCAGAAAGTTTCTATTCTGAGACTAGATCTTTGTGAAATGTGTAATATAAAAATCAAGCCTAAACATGATAAGGATTTAATAAATTTTAATCCAAGAAATTGCAATCTCAGATTTTGATAAATGTCTCTTTTGACATTAGTATTGGTGAAATTCCATACTGCACACCCATGTAAAATGAGTCTACATTATGTAAGAATAAAAAAGGACAAAAAATTGAAAAAGTAAAAATGCATATACTGAAAAAATAACAAAAAATTCAAAAGTAATTAGAAAAAGCTTTTGTATCCTTTTATTTAATATTAGCTCTTAAATTACATTGGCTTGATAGAATTAGAACAGTATCTAAGTAAAAAGCTAATTAATGTCCTTGATGGAAAGAATATAAAGAATGCATCTCTTATATTAAATTTGTCTTCTGTAGCAACTCCCTGGAATTCTGAGCATGAACAAAATAAAACAAACCTATATATCCCTTCCTCACTCATGGATTCCACCATTGCCCTATTTTGAATATCAATTTCACTTACTTAATACTCACCTCAAGAACATTAAGATAAAAATAAATCATCCTAGTTTCCAATTCCAAGTTTTTTCTTTCTTTTTCTTGTTTTGTTTTTTTTTGCAAGTATCAAGTGTAATATTTTGTGCCAAATTTTGAAACAACTAGTTAGGCAGCTGCTACTGTTATCTTCCAATTACTTCTCATTTTTCCAGAGTTTTAAATGAAAGATGTAACACATTACATCTAAATTTCTATATGCTTTTTATTTTTTGTTTTAATGGTCTTTATTTTTTAGAGCAGTTTTTGGTTCACAGCAAAATTGAGAAGAAAGGACAGAGACTTCCCATACACCCTCTGTCTCCACACATGCACAGCCTCCCGCATTATCAACATTCCCCACCAGAATGGTACATGGTACACCTGTTACAATCAATGAACCTACATTGACCCATCATTATCACTCGAAGTCCATAGTTCACATTAGGATTCAATCTTGGTGTTGGACATTCTATGGGTTTGGACAAATTTATAATGACACATATTCACCATCATAGAATCATACAGAGTAGTTTCATTGCCCTAGAAATCCTCTGTGCTCTATTTATTCATCCCTCCTCCTAGGCCCCTGGCAACCACTGATTTTTTTTACTGTCTGCATAGTTTTGCCTTTTCCAGAATGTTATATAGTTGGAATCATATAGTATGTAGCCTTTTTAGATTGTCTTCTTTTACTCAGCAATATGCATTTAAGTTTCCCCATGTCTGTTCATAGGTTGATAGTTCATTTCTTCTTAGCACTGAATAATATTCCATTGTTTGGATGTACAACAGTTTATTTATTCATTTTCTTGCAAAAGGACATCTTTGTTGCTTCCATGTTTTGGCACTTATGAATAAAGCTGCTGTAAACACCCGTGTACAGATTTTTACATGTATGTAAGTTCAGCTCCTTTGAATAAATACCAAGAAGCATATTGCTGATTTGTATGGTAAAATATGTTTAGTTTTGTAAGAAATTACCAAACTGTCTTCCAAAATGGTTGTACCATTTTTCAGTCCTATCAGCAATGAATGAGTTCCTTTAACATCCTTGCCAACATTTGGTCGTGTTAGTGTTTTAGATTTTGGCCATTCTATTAGGTGTGTAATGGTACCTCATTGTTGTTCTAATTTGCATTTTCCTGATGACATATGATGTCAGGCATCTTTTCATATGCTGGTTTTTGCCAATCTTGATGATCGATCTTCTTTTTTAATGTATTGTTCGTGTTAAGTTCTTTGCTATTTTAATCAGGTTTATTTTGTTTTCTTACTTGCTTGACTTTTTATTCTCTTTGTCTATTTTGAACAAACATGTTTATTTCAGTGTTCGTTTGTAAATTTTCTTCATAGTCTGTGCTTGACTATTTAAATTATTCATTCTAGTTCGTTTTCTAAGCGAAGTTATTTATAGTGTTCATTTGTGTTTTTCGTCAAGACCTGATCCTTGATGAGATTAAGTTTGTTCTAAGGTATAGAGTCTCTGTTCTTGACATTTTTGTTTTTTTTTTTTGCACGTGAAGGTCCAGTTGTTCCCGCACCATTTGTTGAAAAGACTATCTTTTTTCTATTGTTTTGCCTTTGCTCCTTTGGCAAAGATCAGATGACTATACTTTTGTGGGTCTATTTCTGGACTCTATTCTGTTCCTTTGATTTTTCTATTCTTTTATCAAGACCAGACTGTCTTATGATTACTGTACCTTTATAGCAAGTCTGCAAGTCAGGTAGTGCCAGGCCTCCAACCTTGTTCTTACTCATCAGCATCATGTTAGCTATTCTGGATCTTCTGCTTCTCCATATAAACTTTAGAATCACTTTGTTGATATCTGTAAAATAATTGGCTGATATTTTGCTTGGGATTGCATTTTCAAAACCAGGTTTTTAATATCTAAAATTTGTTCCCACCTTTTCTTCCTAACACATCTCTCCTACTACGCCCCCATGTTGCTGATTTATCCTTTCACAACTGTGCTCATTTCATGCTAGTTCAAGAATAGCTTCTTAATCAACACATCTATGCATACTCAAATCTTATTGCATATTTTAACCCTATCTCAGAAGATTGTTTCAGCACCAGTTCACAGCACTGGTTTTCCATGCAAAACATTTTAATTTTGTTTATGGTATTTCATTATTATACTTTAAATTTGTGCATGCTTATAAGAGAAATTTTGGACTATTCAGTATATGTTGAAATGTGGATAAGCAAAAAGAAGACTATTAAGTCATGCATTATTCCAATGCCCAGAAATATTCATTATTACTCTTTTGGGTTATATCCAATATTTCTTTCTATTACTTGTAGCTGGGTGTTTTCCAATTTAAAAGGAGTTTCTGTGGCAAATAAATTGGAATGCACTGGGCCAAACATTGTAAGTGTGGTTTCTTTATTAAAAAAAACTACTAAGTGTAGCTCTGACATCAGGATGAAAACTCTATCTAATGTTTTCATTCTTATTTCAAAACTCCTCCCTTTTTTTGTTTTATTTTTTGATTTTTTTAGTGTCTTATAGAACTAAAACAATTATTTTAGAACTAATACTTTAACATATCATGAAAGTTGTCATTACTAATGTACCTTACTAGACTAAGAGTTGAAAAAACATATATTCAAGACACAGCGGGCAGTTCTGGGACTTACAACAAAAAGAAATATGTAGAATTTGAGTTCAAAGATGAAAGCAACCTATTTGTATGTAATGCTATTTATCTTGGCAAAAGAAAAGTAAATATAAAAAAAAAGTTTTGATAGCACAATTTCAAAAGTCGGTAAAAACGGCACAGCCTCTTTGCAATTTTTCACTGCAAAAATTAAAGTAGACTCTGAGAGAATGTGATTACGGTTCCACCTTCTGTGAGGAGGATGAACTCCTGTGATTTCGTTCTGGTATGTAATTTCTAAGTTCTTAGGGAGAAAACAATGTTACTTAATTTCTTTTTGTTTTATATAATTTCATCTGAATAAAAATAAAGCTGAATTGGTCCTACAGTACATAACTTTCAAAAATGGGCTGTCCATTTATAACAATGACCCACTCTTCCTTTATACAAAATAACCAAGGAAATGATTACTAATAATTTTAGTGTGCACTTAAAAACATTTGCCTTAAACTGAATATGCAGTGCAAAATTATATAACTCTTCTCTGACTATATTTAGTATTTAGAAAGAACCTAATAATTTACTCCCTATTATTTCTTTATCACTATTTACATATTTATGTGTTTTGTTATACACGAATAGAATAAAATCTGCCAAAGTTATAGTATACCCACTTTATTAAATACTTAGTATAATTTCTCAAAAGCAGAGATTGCTATTTTTCCCTTTTCATTAAATTTTTTTCTAATTTCAGTAATAATTAATCACTATTGAAGTAAGTTGAGACTTAAGGAAAGAACAAAGAAAAAAATTATAGGCTATCATCAGTCTCTCTGTCTGTGTCTGTCTAGTAGGTATAGTTGTATGTGCATATATATTTTTGTTAGTATAAGATGGACATTTTAAACCCAGCTTTAAATTGTTTAAGGATTTAAATTGCTAAGTTTGCATTGCATATCTTCTGTCTCAAGAATAAATTTGTCCTTTTTTATATTACCACTCAGTTTTTTTAAGGTTTTTATATTCTTTATTTTTATAGTGTCTTAGTAATTGAGATGCTAAATTTTCAACAGTTATAGTGAAATGTAGTCCTACCAAAACAATGAAGTTGTGCTTAATGAAAAAATATTTCACGGTCCTTAAGGTTTTGGCTTTTTATTTTTTGCATAATGTGTACATATAGTTCTATGTGTTTTGTCTCTTGCATGACAGAATTCTTGTAACTATTCACTGCAATTAAGAGACAGAACTACAACATCACCATGAAGATGTCCCTTCTGCTACCCCTTTATATTCACACTCACTCTCCTCCCCCCCAGTTTGTTCTCCATTTCTGTGACTTTGTCCTTTCAAGAATGTTATGTGAATGACATCATGCAGTAGGAGACTTTCTGAGATTGGCTTTTTTTTCACTCAGTCTGCCCTTGGGATCCATCCAAGTTGTTGCATGTGTTAATAATCTATTCTTTTTGGTTGCTGAGGTAATATTTTATGGTATGATTATAACACAGTTTATTTAACCCTTTACATATTGAGGGACATTTTGATTATTTCCATTTTTGCCTATTGCAAATAAAGATATTGTGAACAATCATGTACAGGGCTTTATATTTTTTAGGTTTTTTTATTCAAGCAAAATATACATATATAATTTACAATCTTTACCATCATGTACAGGTTTTTGTGCGGTCGTAGGTTTTCTATCTTTTGGATAAATATCTAGGAGTGCAACTGTTGGACTGCATGGTATGTATATATTTAGTTTTTTAAAGAAACCGCTATACTATTATGTGGAGTAGTTGTATAATTTTACATCCCTCCCACAATGTCTGAGAGATCCAGTTTCCCTGCACTTTACCTGTTTGTTTGTTTTTAAACTTTCAACCTACATATATCATTATATATGAAGTGAATTTCTTGCAGACAACATATATTTTGCTCATTTTTCTGTCCACTCTGTAAATCTCTATCTTTTACTTTGCGTATTTAGAACAACCGCATTTAATATGAATGTTGATATGTTATGGTTGAAATGTGCCATTTTATTTTCTGTTTGTTCTAATTGTTTTTTATTTCTCTGTTCTCTTTTCCCTGTTTTCCTGAGGGTTACTTCCATGTATTTTAAATTTCTAGTTTGATTAACTACAGTGTTCTTGAATATATCTCTTTGTGTAGATTTTTTTATTGGTTGCTTTACCTATTATGTTATATATACGTAACTCAGCAAAGTCCATGCATGTTGAAATTTTACCCGTCCAAGGGAAGTATAGAAAAATTACCTTTCTTTTACTCTCTCTCATTCATAATATAACTATCTTAAATATTTTCTCTACATAAATTGGAAACCACATTATACAGTGTTACAATTTTTGCTTCGACCATCAAACATAATTTAGAAAACTCAAAATGAGAAGGTAAATCTATTACACTTACCCGTATTTTTGCTCTTATCATATTTTTATTCTTTCCTGGTGTTCCAGGATTTCATCCTTTATCATTTAATTTCTCACATCCAAGTTCTAACCCGGCCCAACCCTGCTTAGTTTCCGAGATCAGACCAGATCGGGCGCGTTCAGGGTGCTATGGCCATAGAGTATAGTTTCATTTCTATTTAAAAAACTTCCTGTAGCCATTCATTTAGAAAAGCCCTAACGGTCACAAATTCTTTTGGCTTTTCTTTATCTAAGAATGTCATCACTTTCTCTCATTCATGAAAAATATTTTTTTCTGAATATAAGATTCTGGGTTGACAGTTCTTTTGTTTCAGCCACTTTCAGCCAACTTTTTTCTAGTGAGAAATTGTCAGGGAGCAATGCAGCTGCAAGCCAAGGAACACCAAGTATCAACAGCCACCACCAGAAAAAACGAAAAGGCAAGGAAAGATTCTACCCAGAGTCTCAGCAGGAGCAAGGGCCTGGTAACACCTTAATGAATCATTGCTCAGTACTGCCAGGTAATGGTGGGAATGATGTTTGTACACTCGGCCTCTGTCAACACACTGGGGTAGTGGGGCAGCGTGGTTACAATTAGGTGGCTGTGAAATCTTGGATGACACCAACTTGCTCTAAGGAGAAGGGGTGCCTCATTACCATTCCCCATGTAGCCTCCATTGACTTGGAGGGAGGCAATGGCCTTGTTACCACTGAGCTGTGGTGAGAGGCCTGACTTTCCACTCAGCTTCCTCTGACACCACCCCAGCTTGAGGAGAAGTGCCTCATTACCCCCAGCTGGGGGTACAAGTCCAGGTTTCCCACATGGTATCCACTGGCACCATAGGGTGGGGGTGAAGATTCCATACCACCCAGCAGGGATGAAAGCCTGCATCCCTATTTCACCTTCTCTGACACCATTTTAATAGAAGGGTTGGGGCACCTCATTACAACTTGGTAAGAGTAGAAATCTAGCCTCCCCACTCAATTTTTGCTGCCAGAGGTAGGATTAGAGCCACTATTTTTTTTCTATGTATGGCTAAACTAGAGTGCTTACTGCCTAAATGTTTTCCATCTTCCTAAATCACCCCTTTTCTGATCTTTTGCATAGAGAAAGGAGGCTGTTCTTAGACTCATTCTTTTGTTCTTGTTCTTGTTTTAGTTTTGTCTCAGCCTGTTGGTATTTAGAGTTGCTGGCTCTCCAATATAGGAAGCAAAAGAAAAGCCAAGGTTTCTAGCTAGTCTGCCTTCTTTTCTCTATGTTGTTAGAGGTTTCTTGTGTTTCTTTTATATACATTCATTGTATAGGGTTTTTAATTGTCCTTAGAAGAATATGAAAAAATACCTATCTTCTCAGGAGTAGAATTCAATACTGTTATTGAATTCTATAACTAAAGTTATAGATAATCTTTGTTATATGTTTATTATAATTGAATTTATATGGTTTTAGTTACAGTAAAGATAAGACAGCTTTTTGTAATATGGCTTACCCATTGTGTTAATTTCGTGTTATTTATGATGTATTTTTAAGTAAGTTTTTTAAAAAAATATTTCATTTATTTGGGCCCTATCATTTTCTCCTCTACTATTAATCTTTACAATGACCTAAATTCTTTGTCCTTTTTAGTTATTATTTTCACCTTCATTCTATTTATGTATTTGTCTCTTAAGTCTACCCTCTGGAATAACGTCTTAAATTTGTTTTCTGTAACACCGGTTCAGTTTTCTACACTACAAAGTACATTAATTGTTGACTTTATTTCTGGAATTGCATGTTAAATTTATCCGTAATTCTTCCTAATTTTATCTGATTCTTTATTTTTACATATTTCCTTGTTGTTGCTCTCCTGTTTTCAGGGAGGATCTATTTCTTTTTTAACACTTTTTTAAGGATTCCATAGATATTCCTAACATTTTCTTCTGGATGCCTGCTGTACCTCCTCATTTGAAGAGGTATATTTTGTTAAGTTTGACATGATTTAAAATCATTTTATTATAATTTTTTAAATAATTTTATGTTGATTTTTCTCTTTTGACTGGGCCAAGATAAGCTACAGTGGTTGGCAATGGGCACCTTGGTGGCTTCCCTTTGCCATTTTCCAACTTGTATTGAGATCTTTAAATACTCTTCCTTGATCTACAACTGGAATTCAGTGCACAGCTAATTCTCAGTAAGTGGAAAGTTCTTGAATAATGTGGTTCTGCTCCAAAGAGGAGATATCTTCTCTTACCTTCTCTATTTGTCTGATAGAGCTGCCATAACAAAATACCATAGACTGGGTGGCTTAACCAACATAAATCTATTTTCTCACAGTTCTGGAGACTAGAAGTCCATTCAGGTGCCGTCAAAGTAGGTTTCTGGTAAGGCTTCTCTTTCTGACTTGTAGAGAGCAGCTTTCCCACTTGGTCTATTCTCTGCATATGCACAGAGAGAGAGATCTCTGGTGTCTCTTCCTCTTCTTTTAAAGACACCAGTCCTATGAGATTAGGGCCCCACCTTTATGACCTATTTAATGTTAATCACCTCCCTTAATTACCTCCCTGATCTTAATTATTTGCTAGTAGTTCTGTAAAAATGGTGGCTGGGAACAAAAAGAACATCACTACTTTGGACACCTCAAAAAACAGGTCATGCAAGTAAAAGAAATAGCACTCCAATTTTCTGTAGCATAAAATAAACTCAGTACTTTTCCAACTTTTACGTTATTTTATTTTTTCTAGTGCTTTCTGTTTCATGAAGAAAATATGGGTATCTTCAAGGGGAAACTACGTTGGTTTCCTTCAACTGAACTTTGTTTTCTAAGTAATTATTTGAGCTTTCTCTTTCAATTCCTCCTCAAATTTCTCTGTCTTAGTTTTGTACTGTGGTGTTGATTTTCTTGGGAAGCTGGGAGAGATTGTGTTGAGTTTTCTTACACATAGACCATTCAAAAGAAAATAGTAGAAGAAAAAGGATTTTAACTACAGAATATTTAAACCACAAGATTAGAATTTTAACTGACCATGAACATAAGCACTATCCACATAATACATCCCTATCACACACAGTTTTCACTCTAGAATTATAGTACATGGAAAATAAGACTTCATAATCTTCCTTGAGTTTGAAACCTTATTTTAGAAACAAGATAGATGGGCAAGAAGCAATTTAAAAGGGGCAAATACTCAGGGAATAACTGTATGTTGCCACACGGGGACTGAGTAAACATATCAGAGCACAGTCCAGCTTCATCTACAGAATCCTTTGGCAGAAGATGTGCCTTAAGCTCTTTGGTTTTTCTCTGCACAATGTTTTTGTCTGCTATGTAGTAGCAGTTTAATTGGATTGGTAACAACAACAAAGAAAAATTGCTGTCCTTCTTCAGAGTTTTGCAGCAATTCTTTTTGTCATACAGAGACCAAAGAAAATACTGCACAATGGAGAAGCGGCCTGTATTATACAATGACAGAAAACAATGGAACATTTACTGTTAGTTCTATTTACTATTATTGTACATGTTATAGTCCCTCAGCCAAGCAGAGTAGGAAATAGAATTGTCAGGCCACCTCAAGTAAATATGCCCAGTGACCAATCAGCCTCACTATGACCTTAAAAAGAATGATTCCTAGTATATATTCCAAAATTATTTTTAAAAATTAATTTTAAATGTTCTCACTGGAAAAAAAATGATAAGTATGTGAGGTGATAGGTGAATTCACTTGATATAATCATTCTACAATGTATACATGTATCAAAATATCACATTTTAAACATATATAATTATATTTGCTAATTAAAAATAAAAATTTAACTAAAAAATTTAAAGGAATAATTCTTTACATTCAAGGCCCCAAAATTATTCTAAGTGCCCTTATAAAATCAAAATGAGGAATAAAAACAAAATCTGGTATTTTTGTAGGTTTCTTAACACAAACCATTTTAATTTAAATCCATTAAGTCAATACATAAAAGTCAAGAATGCTTAATGACAGTGTATAAATATAGAAGTATCAGGGTATGAGTTTTGAGGATATGAGACTTGACAATCTTATTCTATGTTAGCATTGGAGAGATGTAGGCTGTTTATATAGTCTTCAAGTATGGAACTTATTTACAAACTTAATAGAATGAAAAATGTGTACAGATATTTATCTGCTTGCTATATTTGATTTCTAGTGTAAAATCTTATTTCAATATTCTCAAATTAATGATGTAATATGATACATTATCCTTAAATTAATTATCCAAATAAAGCATTAAAAAATTAAACAATTAAAAACTTCTCAAAATTGGTACTGAATTAAACAATGTTAATTGTTTGATAAATATAATTATATGTATCTATTGAGATAAATATAAATGGTATAATCACTTATTCTAATTATGCAACATAGGTTAATGATTTCAAATAGCAAAGACTACTATAAGATAGCCATCTATTTAGAATAAAGGAAATATATTTCTCCAAAATTAGAATAGCCCCTGTCCTTGGGATTTCAAAATAGTGCTCAAAGGGATTTTCCTACTTAAATAAAAAGGAGAAGCTAAACATCAAGCACCAATGCCTTTCAATGTTACTGATCTATGAGCTGTACTGGCATTCATAAACCGTGATAGAAAATTCATTTCATGCTTGTCTACTCTGATAAAATTCATAACTGAATTGTTTGAAAATCAAGGGAATGATTATAGGAATGCCCCAAAGTATGGGGCACAATGGAATAAAAGTAGGCCCCCAAGCAACTATAAGGCTGGTCTACCTTTATATGTCAAGTTGGCTACAATATTGTTAAACATGGATATAGCACATAGTTTGCCAATTGGAATTACTAACAAATTAGGTGTGAAGCACAAAAATTAAATTATTAATAAAATATTTACAAATATGCATATGTAAAAGTATATTTGAAAAATTAACTGTCAAATGTTAGACTTCACTGATCCTAATTCCTCCACGTTCCCCAGTGACCGATGATGGAATTCTTCTGCAGGATTCATTTTCTGTTTATGCATAAATGTAAGAATGAAAGAGTACCAGATTAGTCACTGTACTTTTTCTGTGTGTATCTCTTAAGGACTATTGTTTTATATCCTGGGGTTCTCAGGGGTTAAAAAACCAAAACAGAACAAAACCCTGCAGTTTTGAGAGTAGCAGTATATGGAATTGACTTTAATGTTATCACTCTTTCCTGATTGTTCCTTCATAATTTTCTAACCACTTTTAACATTCTCTAGCTTGAACTCTTCTTCTACTAATCAATTAAATGTGAATATTCCTCATTGCTTCACTCCTGAATTTTTGTTCTTCTTATCCTGTGTTCATATCTTCATCTGACAGCTGTACACTAACTCCTTTTCTACCTAGGACATATTTTTCATCTTAAGCTCCATATTGTAAACTGACTATTGGGCATTCCCACCCTTGAGTCAAAAATGTAAGCTCATTTTTTTTCAACCCAGAAACCTATTACCTACTTTTGCTTCCTACCTTCTTAATTATAATTGGTAGAAACACCATCCTCATAGTCATCCAAGCTAAAATAACTAGAGGTTACAATATACACTGTGGAAAAGAAGCCCTATTCAATAAATGGTGCTGGGAAAATTGGATAGCTATGTGCAGAAGAATGAAACAGGATCCATATCTCTCACCACTCACAAAAGTTAATTCAAGATTGGATAAAAGACTTAAATATAAGGCATGAAACCATAGAATGCTGGAAGAAAATGTTGGAAAAACTCTTCTAGACATTGGCCTAGGCAAAGAATTTATGAAGAAGACCCCAATGGCAATCACAGCAACAGTGAAAATAAATAAATGGGACTTGATTAAATTAAAAAGTTTCTGCACAGCTAGGGAAATAATCAACAGAACAAATAGACAACCTACAGAATGGAAGAAAATATTTGCACGCTATACATCTGGTACAGGGCTAATAACCAGAATGTACAAAGAACTTAAGCAAATCAGCAAGGAAAAAACAAACAACCCCATAAAAAGTGGGCAAAGGCATGAACAGAAGCTTTTCAAAGGAAGACAGACAAATGGCTGAAAAACATATGAAAAAATACTCAACATCACTAATGTTCCTATGAGATAGGAACACTCATACACTGCTGGTGGGACTAAAAACTAGTACAACCTCTATGGAAAGTACTATGGAGATACCTCAAAGAATTAAAAGGAGAACTACCATTTGATCCAATTCCATTACTGGATATTTACCCAAAGGAAAAAAAGACATTCTATTAAAAAGACACCTGCACTTGAATGTTTATTGCAGCACAATTTATAATTGCAAGGATGTGGAAACAACACAAGCGCCCATCAGTACATGAGTGAATTAATAAAATGTGGTATATGTATACCATGGAGTACTACTCAGCCATAAAAATGGTGAAATAATACCTCTTGTATTAACCTGGATGGAACTGGAGCCCATTCTTCTAAGTGAAGTATCACAAGAATGGAAAAACAAACACCACATGTACTCACCATTAAATTGGTACTAATTGATCAACCCTTATGTGTGCATATGGAAGTAACATTCATCAGGGATGGGGCAGGTTGCGGGGGAGGAGATGGGTAAATTCACATGTAATGGGTGTGGTTCTGTCTGGGGGATGGGCATGCTTGTAGCTTTGACTTGGGAGGTGCAAAGGCAATTTATGTGACCAAAGCATTTGTACCCTTTTAATATTCTGAAAGAAAAATAAATAAATAAATAAGGCATTTCTTCTTAATTTCTGCCTTCAACAACTGAATTCTTAACCATTCGTATAATCTTCAGAATTGATTGTCTGAAGATGTTTGATTAGTGTGATGGTTAATTTTATGTGTCAACTTGACTGGCCATGGGGTGTCCATATTAAACATAATTTCTGGGTGTGACTGCAAGAGTGTTTCAGGATGAGATTAACATTGGAATGGGCAGACTCAGTAAAGCAGATTGCCCTCCCCAGTGTGCGTGGGCATGATCCAATCTGCTGAGGGCCCAAATAGAATAAAAGCTGGACGAAGGAGGGATTCACCCTGTTTTTCTTGCTGTTTGCCTGCTTTAGCTGGTACAACTCATCTCATTTTCTCAGGCCCTCCAACTGGGATTTACACCATCGACTCTCTGGTTTCAAGCCTTCAGACTTGAACTAAATTACACCACTGGCTTTCCTGGGTCTCCAGCTGACAGACAGCTGATTCTGGGACTCGTCAGCCTTCATAATGGTGTGAGCCAATTATTCATAATAAATCTCTTTTTATATATACATATAAATCTCCTATTTGTTTTGTTTCTCCAGAGAACCATGACTAATACAATTAGTGAGTGTCATAAATTTATTTAAGGACTTCCTCTCTACCATTTACAGTGTTTTAGCTCCTCATTTTGGAATCTGAAGGTGTTGACATGTATTATCTTGGAGACTCTGCTGCAAATGAGAAAAAATAAACTCATTGTAATATTCTGTAGATAGACCTAAGCCATTTGTTTAAACTTCCCTTCACTTAGGACCAAATTTCACCCAGCAAAGACAAGGGAACACATGGAGCTTCAGTTGGAACACTGAATTCACATTGGAGTGGGATAATTTGAGATAAAAGACTGAAAAGTGAGGAGAGGTCAAAGTTTTAGTATTTGAACAATGAATTGTTCACTTCCTCACATGAAAATAATTTTATAATATTTTCTGTAGAATGAGTGGAGACTGTTCATTCTTTTCTGTAGCATGGCGGATCTAAATTCTTTGGTTATTATTGACAGTTAAGATGCCTGATGTTTACAATACTGTTCATAGCACTGCTACAGATTTTTACCATACAAAGAGATTCTTGGAAATTCTGTATTTATGGCATAGTTATAATTGTACATGCTACTTTATTTGGTATATGCTGTTGGGAAATAACTTCTGTTTTGATTAGGTGTCAGTGACAACTGAATCCTCCATGTACAATCCTACCACAGACTAGTTTTCGGCTCCATCTATCCCAGCCCTTTTGTCCCACCCACCGCCCACATATTTCAGTGGTACACACCTTAGGATACATTCAAGTTGCAAAATAACCTATGATCCTGCCTCTTTTTGTCACAATGCTAGGTGAGTTGGCACAGTGGAAGACAATAGATTTCCTGGTAGCCATTTCTATACTAGAACAGCTAGAAACAACTTAACTGTATATGCAAGTGACTGTGAAGCACATCACTACATCCCGTGGAATCCAAACCAAACTAAATACAGTATATCCCTGACTAACTTCCTTCTCTGTAAGTATCGGAAAAGTCCCAGGGCTACTCCAGTGGTGTCTGATATGAGGGTAAGCATGATGGGGAAAATTCTATGGAGCAAGTCACTGGCCTTTACTCATTGCAGTAAATTATTTTAATTTTGAAAACTTTCCAAAACATATGACCTTAGGAACACATGGTTATGTCACTGCTGACTAGGGAGGGAGTCTGTGCATGTGAGGGCCCCTAATGCTAAGGTTCATTCCATTTCATGGAAAATTTGTTGTTAAAATGTAATAAAATATCAAAATACTATTTTTTAATTTGTTTCCTTATGATAGATAAGATATACTGATGCCAGCTTATGAGCAGAAGAGTAAGAAAGTGCACACAATCCCTCAAGCACCCACAGATTCGTGTCTGCATGGGCAAAGCTGCATGTGTTGCAAAGAGCACACAAATAGATGTTTATCTATTCACTACCCTTATCACTGTATTACCCTTTATTAGTTTGTCTTTATCATTGTATTACCCTTTATTAATTTGTTGCCAAATATATTTGCCCACACAAAATTTTATAACTTACATTTATTTTAGGGCATAAAATAATTGAAATCTTATTTTATAATTATGGGTCACAATTATTTATTTTTAGCAAAAACATATGACCTAGTCTCCTATTCAAAAGGAACTTCTATTTTGAAACAAGCCTTACATTCATGGAATGCTCATTCCATTTTATAGTCTAGGCTCTGTGAGGACACAGTGGATATAGAGGAGGAAAGATAATCAATAATCTCTAGAATACTACCAAACCACTCTGGGGCAAAATAAAGGTATGGCTATGTCATCTATGAAAGTCTTTTCTCTATCAAGCGAAGAGGCTTAACAGCTACCAGGAAATCTAAGGTCTTAGGTGAAATGAAGCACAGTATATTACAAAGTTTATTGGCAATGTTGGGAGCGATTTTGTTCTTTATAAAACCTCCTGGATCTTGGTTAACAACACTTTAAATTTTGAAGTCAAAGCATGAACTGTAGCAAAATCTCAGCAAAAGGCTTTCCTAGGAAGTTTATACGTTACGAAATAAACAAAATATATTGTGTGATAAGTAGAATGCTAGACGGAATTTTTCTTTTAACATATATGACATAATTCTGTGGGGTGACTATAATCATCCCACACATATTAAGATCTCCTCATGCATATCCCTATGACTGATTTAAATATTTGGATAATTATTAATAAAAGGTGCATTACAATTTCACTGCTAAATTTTGAGGTGTTCATCAAATGCTATGTAATTTATTTATTTTAGTTTTATTTCCTCCAGAGAAATTAAATCAGAGTCCCTGGAACAAAGCTTGGCTTCACTATTCATTCTTGGTAAAATTTTAGCAGAACACTTCAGTTCATTTTAAAAACAGTGACACTAATACTCACGTGAAGACCATGGACATTAACATTAAGCAACTACAGCTCTGAGCCCAGAATCTGAAACATGATCAGTAAGAACTTACCTTACATAGGGGTAGAAGTAATGTTATGCCCTCAGAGAGATTTTCATATACATGGGCTTAAAAAATTTTGTTAAATCATTTGAGTTTGCTCCAAAAGAAAGAAAATGTACTTTTGATACTTTTTTATGTAACCCTTAGCTACTCTGACATGTAGTCTTTTAGGAAAAATTATAATTTTCAACAATAAAAATTTATAAGTACTTATAAGAAATTTAGATATTTTGGAAGAAATATACATTCCTTATTCACCAAGTAACCATCATGGTTGGTCTATTTTTATAAGAAAATTTAGCATGGATGTATAATACAAGATGTATAATACACACGCAGGCACAGGTGTATTTATCAAAAAGGGAATATCACACATACTGTTTTGTGCCTTGATGTTTTCATCAAAATACAAGTTCTAGACATTTTTTCATATTAGTTTGTATAAATCTATCTCATTTAAAAAGTAATTGTGAGATACTTTTGTTAGTTTACTTAAATATTTCCCTATCAATGGATATTTAGATTATCACTAATGTTTGCTATTGGAAAAAATGAAGCATTGGATATATTTCGTATTTAAAATATCACATTCAGTATGCTAATTACTTCTCTGGATCCTTGTGAACATATTCACAGGTGAAATTGATTGTAAATTTTTTTTTCTTCATCTGTGTCTAGATTTTTATCATTTATGTTAGTCTTATAAAATCAATTCAGTATCACCCATCTATTTTCTACACTCTGAAACAGTTTTTAAATATAAATAATGTTGGGATATTTGTTACCTGAAGATTTTCTAAAATTTACAACCAAATTATTTGGCCCTGGTTACATATGAGGAGAGGAGATGACATAGTGAGTGGGAGAGGCAAGTAGTTATTTCTATTTCCTGTTATTCTTATTTTTTAAATTGAAGTTTTATTATTAACATATTGTTTTATACTTAAAAATATTTCTTATTCTATTTTATGTACCCTAGTGAAAGGAAAATCCAGTTTCTTTTTGCAAATCTACTAGTAGATACTTTCAAATTTTAATTAATACTAATAATAACTATAAACTAAGGTCGTTCAGCCTTCAATAGAAGACCTTATATGCTTTAATTATTTACAGTTCATCTTATTTGAATCATCGCATCTACATCGATTTTTTAGTATATGCATGTATTATATACTGTTATTTCATACATTAAAAGCTCTAAATTTAGATCGAGTCACTACTTGCTTGTCTTACTGATGTATCTTCAACATAAAAAATCCTTTTATGTTTAGACTCTTTACACATAAATTATCATTTTTGAATTATTAATCTGAAAAAACTTCCGAAGATAGGCAGAGCAGGCATGGTTAGCCCAGATTTACTGAGTGGCAAACAAAAGTGCAGTGACCCCAAGATAATTGGATGAGTAACATGTGTTCAGGTAATTCCCAATTCAGGACTCTTTCCTGAACCTTAGAATTAACCAGTGAAAGTGTGCATGTGGGGCTCTGTCTTTCATTGGAAGTGTTTCTTGGGCATTCAAGAGGGAATAAAGGAGTGCTGTCATGCTTAGTGGAGTGTTTATTTTTCAGGACAAATATGCAGCATGGTGATTATGATGGCTACCTTGTCCACTAGAAACCTCTCTAGTGTGTTACGATCATGCTGAAGTGTCCTATCATGACATCTAGTGTCCCACCAGTTATTGAGAAGTTGAGACACAGGAAAGGAGAAAGCAAAGAATATCCATAAATCCAGAACAGGTCAGGCCATTAAATCAACAGCGAAGATAGGAATCTTAAATATGATATGCTACAGAATATAAGCAATGATTAAAATTTAAAACATTAAAAAATGTGCTCAGGTTTTATTTACTTCTACTTGTAGAGAAGAAAAAAAGAAAGATATTTGGCTTATAAATTTTCTGATTTCTTGGATGTCTAAAAATATTTTTCTGTCAAACTTGAAAATAGATGGGCTCGTTCAAGACTTGGTATTACACTATTTTTCCCTAGTGCTTCCTTCCACTGTTTCTTATTTCCCAATTGTTAAGAGCCTGGGTTCTCCAGAGAACAGAACCAGTGTTCTGGCCCACTGTGAGACAGACCTGAGCTAAAACTTTATTGAGCACCTGACCTCCGTGAGTCCCTACTCTAACTGATAAATCACAGTGACACCTTAAATTTCCTGGAATTAGTATCAGTTCAGTCTCAGTGTCCAGTAGTCTCCAAAAGGTCTATTTCCTTTTCCCCAGTACACATAAAGTTACCCTGGTAAAAGGCAAAAGGTCTCTGCGGGGAAGGCTAGGAGAAAGATTAACAGTACAAACTCTTGGCAGTGCGCTCAGGTCCTTCCTCAAGGGAGCATAGCTTCCTTTTCACTCACGGGGTTCTGGACCTGTAAAATGGCTCACTCTGGGAATTAACTGAGGGGCTGTGGCTCTTCGTTTTTATGATTCAGGTTAGACTTTTGTTCACTTGACCTATAACTTATCTGCTTATACAGATCAAGAAATAATTTAGTAGGCACCTTATCTATGTTGCTTCTAGAAACACAACAATCCACTAGCCAACACCACGGGTCTACACGAATCATAGTACAGACATACCTTGTTTCATTGTGCTTTGCTTTATTGTGCTTCACAGATACATCGTCCTTTTTTACAAATTGAAGGTTTGTGGCAACCCTACATCGAGTATGTCCATTGGTGCCATTTTTACAATAGCATGTGCTCACCTCATGTCCCTATGTCACACTTTGATAATTCTCACAATATTTCCAACTTTTTTATTCTTATATCTGTTATGGTGATCCATGATCAGTGATTTTTTGTGTTACTATTGTAATTGTTTTGTAATACCAGAAACCAAACCTATATAAAGATGGTAAACTTCATCAGTAAATGTGTGTGTTCTGACTGCTCCACTGACCAGCTGTTCCACCATCTCCCTCCCTCCTCTCAGGCCTGACTCTTCTCAGAGAAACAACAATACTGAAATTAGGCCACTTAATAATCCTTAATAATACTAAAGAGTTCAAGTGAAAGAAAGAGCTATACCTCTCTCACTTTAAATCAAAAGCTAGAAATGAGTAAGCTTAGTGAGGAAGGCATGTCAAACGGCTAAGATAGGCTGAAAGCTAGGCCTCTTGTGCCAAACGGTTAGCCAAGTTGCGAATGAAAAGCAAACGTTTTTGAAGAAAAAAGTGCTACTCTAGTGCACACATGAGTGATAAAGCAAAACAGCCTTACTGCTGATGTACAGAAAGTTTTGGTGGTCTGGATGGAAGGTAAAACTAGCCACAACATTCCTTTAAGCTGCAGCCTAATCCAGAGCAAGGCCCATACTCTCTTCAATTCTAAGAAGGTGGGGAAGCTATAGAAGAAAAGTTTGAAGCTAACAGAGTTTTGTTCATCAGGTTTAAGGAAAGAAGCTGGCTCTCCATAACATAAAATTATAAGGTGAAGGCAGCAAAAGCTAATGGAGAAGTTGCAGCAAGTTATCCAGAATATCTAGCTAAGATCATTGATGAAGGTAGCTATACTGAACAATAGATTTTCAATATAGACTAAATAGCCTTATATTGGAATTAGATGCCATCTTGGACTTTCATAGCTAGAGAGCAAAAGAATGCCTGGCTTCAAAGTTTCAAAGGATAGGCTGATATTCTTGTTAGGGGCTAATGCAGCTGGTGACCTTAAGAGGAAGCCAATGTTCATTTATCATTCAGACAATTCTACGGCTTTTAAGAATTATGCTAAATCTACTCTGCCTGGGCTCTGCAAATGGAGCAACAAAGCCTGGATGACAGCACATCTGTTTATGGCATGGTTTACTGAATGTTCTAAAGCCCACTTTTAGACCTATTGCTCAGAAAAAAAGATTCCTGTCAAAATATTACTGCTCATTGACAATGTATTTGGTCACCCAAGAGCTCTGATGGAGATGTACAAGGTGATTAATGTTGTTTCCATGCTTGCTAAAGCAATATCCATTTTGCAGCCCATGAATCAATGAGTAATTTTGAATTTATAATCTTATTATTTAAAAAATACATTATATAAGGCTAGGCCTGTCATACATAGTGGTTCCTCTGATGGATCTGGGAAAAGTCAATTAAACACCTTATGGAAAGGATTCACCATTTTTGATGCCTTTAAGAACATTCACAATTCATGGGAGTAGGTCAAAATTCCAACATTAACAGGAGTTTGAAAAAAGTTGATTCCAACCTTCATGGACAACTTTGATGTGTTCAAGATGTAGCTAGAAGTAACTGCAGAGGGGGAAGTGACTGCAGATATGGTAGAAATAGCAAAAGAACTAGAAGTAGATAGAAGTGGAGCCTGAAGATGTGACTGAATTGCTACAATCTCATGATAAAACTTGAACAAATCAGAAGTTGCTTCTTATGGATGAGCAAAGAAAGTGGTGTCTTAGAATGTAATCTACTCCTGATGAAGATGCTGTGAACATTGTTGAAATGACAACAAATGATTCAGAATATCACATAAACTGAGTTGATAATGCAGTGGCAGGGTTTGACAGGATTGACTCCAATTTTCAAAAAAGTTCTATTGTGGGTAAAATGCTATCAAACAGCATTGCATGCTACAGAGAAATATTTCATGAAAGGAAGAGTTGGTCAATGTGACAAACTTGTTTTCTTATTTTTAGAAATTGCCAAAGCCACCCCAACCCTCGGCAACCACCATCCTGATCAGTCACCAGCCATCAACATTGAGGCAAGACCCTCCACCAGCAAAAAGATTACAACTCTCTGAAGGAGCAGATGACTGTTAGCATTTTTCAGCAATGAAGTATTTTAATTAAGGTATATAGATTTTTTTAGACATAACACTATTGCACAATTAATAGTTTCCAGTATAGAGTAAACATAACTTTTACAAACACAAGGAAACCAAAAGATATGTATGACTCACTTTATTCTGATATTCACTTTATTGTGGTGGTCTGGAGGCAAACCCACAATCTCTGCAAGGTATGCCTGTATTCTGATTGCTGCTTTTATCTGCTGTCCGTACACACCCTGACGTTGGTGGTTGACTGCTGCCACTTGACCCCTACGGCACCTGAATCCAGTTACTCCCATTGCATTTAGATTTCCCAATTCAGTGGCTGCGGTCCCCACTGTAAGGCCTGGCCTGTAGAAAAGAGCAATCACAGCCCACTGAGGATGCTGAGACTCCATCCACAAATTTGTTTCTCACAACAGAGGTGAAAGAAATGTGTTCTGAACCTTCCACGGGTAAGCAGGTCTTAAATGACAAATCCACTTAAGCATTCCAAACTTCCCAAGTTTCTGATTCAATTTCTGTACGTTAAACTAAGACGGGTCTGGAATTTCAAATCTATTCACTGCAGGCCACCTTTTTTATTTCCATATTTGACCCAACCAACAAAACAATTAGAGCTCTTTCTAACTCTCTGAAAAACAATATTAAATGCAGAATCTCTGCTTTGTGAGCCAATATCAATAAATGTGGCCTGACCCAACTTAATGTTCCTTCCACCATCATCCCATACTCTAATATCTGTTCTCACACATATTCCCAAGATTTCTGTGTATATAAAACAGAAAACTCCAGTAGTTCATTTGGAGTGTAGCATACTTCCTAACCGGTCATACTTTGTACCTCACCTTTAGGGGTCTGCTGGGACTTAAGTCTAGTTGTGAGTCTAGGAGTAAGGAAGGGTAGTGGGGTGAGTCCTAAGGAAAATCAGCATTATCTTGCATAGCAATTGCCTCAAGAGAGTCATAAGCTTTCCCTCAGGCAATGCACGGTTAATTTTCTTACACAGGGGAGGAGAATCTGCTTCTCCTGAGAATGAGGGGACTACTTCTCCTGGGGGTGTGGTGCCTCTTCTACTGGCAAAGAAGACTCCTCAGAAATTAGGGGTTCAAAAATCTATAGCTTCATCAAAGTCTTTTCGTATGTCCCTATTCCAACTTAAAGGATCCCATTATTCCTAAATTAATACTCTCACTTTAACAACAGGCACCATGCAGGGCTGGGAGTTCAACTTGCTTTGTAATTCATCCAGTTATAGGATGAGATTCTGTGTTTGCTTTTCAGCAGTCTTGGTTCTGCAGCTCCAGGAGATAAGAGTCTGCTTCAGGGCACACACAGAAGCTTTCAGGTCATTTATGCAAGATTGAAGTTGGGAATTTAAATCCTGAGCTCATCCTTTTCTGTCACCACTGTTTCTGAGGACATTAGAAGCAACCAGATAACCTCATTATATTTGTTAGTTTTCCAACAATGTTCACAAGTATCATATACATAGTCACCCAATTCCTTGCTTCTTATGAATGGTTGATTCAGAGCATCCAAGGAAAATATTTTGTATGTCTCTATTGCCAGATCATGCCATGGACTAGCAGTGCTCTCTTTATTACTACAAATAAAGTCATTAGCCTCTTCAAACCTAGTCAGATTAGAAAGCCAATTACAGAAACTCCAGAATCAATTCAGAAAACTCCTCCTTAAAATTCTGTATCACTAGAACCACTCTCTTGGTACCAAATCTGTGTTATTCTGGGTTCTCCAGAGAAACGTAACAAATAGGATATATACGTATAAAGACATTTATTATAAGGAATTGGCTCATGTAGTTATGGAGGCTAAATCCCAGGATCTATAGTGAGAAAACTGGAGACCCAGGAGAGGCAATGGTATAGTTGCAGTCCAGGTCCAAAGACCTGAGAACCAGGAGAACTAATGCTGTAAGTTCCAGTCTAAGTCCAACTCTGGAGGCAGGAGAAAACCAATGTCCCAGCTGAAAGAAGGTCAGGCAGAGAGAGACAATTCTCTCTTGCTCTGCCTTTTGTTCTGTTCAGGCCTCCAGTGAATTGAATGAGGCTCATTTACATTGGAAAAGGAAGCTGCTTTACTCAGTCAACTGATTGAAACATTAATCTCATCCAGAAACATCCTCTCAGATAAACCCAGTATACCTATGTTGCGGAACAAATGCTTAATATGAGTTTGATTTCCATTCCTATGTCTCCTCATTATTTTTTCTCATATTACCAGACCACAGTCAAGTGTGGGTCTATTTTCAGCTTTTCTGTAAGACAATTGGTAGGAGACTTCTTGACCATTGAAGTCCTGCTTTGACTCAGAAAAATTTTTTTCCTCAATGTTTTCCTTTCCTCTGTCCTCTATTCTCTTATTCTGAAGCTCCTATTAGAGCCTAGGATCTACAGTTAGGGTTCTCCAGAATCTATAATCACATTTTTAAACTTTGTGCTCATTAATATCATCCTAGTTCTTTTATTCAAGATTCTAAGAATTCCTTCCAGCTCATTGTTTAGTCTGTTTTTATACCCATTCAGTTATTCAGTTTTTCTATTGCATTCTGTTTCTTGTTGTTTATTTTTATTTCTTTGTAAGTCATTTTCTTCTCTTTCTTAACCACATGTTGTTTCAGTTGTGTTATTTTGTCATTCCTTTGAGGATACTTTTTATGTTAAAGTCTGCTGCTGTTTCAGTTCTAGGGATATTTTGTCTAGTGATTCTTTTTCAAGCTACTAGCTTTATTTTTATGTGCAGTGATTTTTGCTTGCCTATGTAATTTTCATGAAACAAAGTCTTAAATTGTAAAATATTTATAGCTAAAGTGTTTCCTAAGCACTCTTTGTTTTCTGACAATAAATTTTTAAAAAATGATACAAGGCAATAGCTATACTGATTGAACCGAATTGGGAAGCCAGGAATTAGAGGTTGAGATTTGTGTAAGTGAACAGGCTGGCTTGCCTTTAGATAAATGGGAAATGTATTTTCTAAGGTGCATGTTTCTTGTCCTTTGAAGCAGACAAATGGAAACTAGGTTCTGTTTTGCTTCTTTGCCTGACACTAATACCCATTCTGTGAGTCCCTGCTGCAAATCTTTATTATATTTTTTAAGTTATTACTGTGCCTTTATCTTGAAGATAAGTGCCAGACTTAACAGCTATGATACCAAGATAATGGCACAATTTTTCCATAGTCCTAAATTGTTTTGAACACTGTCTTCTTATAGGCCTTGCTGCCTATAGTTGTGTGATTTGTCGAAGATTTTGGCGGGAAAACTCACTTTGGAGGAGTACTATGCTTTGTCTTTCTTGTGTTATTGTTCTACAACCATGTTGCCTTTGTCCATCAATCTGATTTCATGGGATTATCCACGCAGTCTGATCCAAGATGCTTTGTAGCTTCTTCACAGTGCCCATAACCTGATATCTTTGTTATTCCCTTTTAATACATATTGTTTCCAAAGACAATCACTCAATTGTTCTGATATGCAGCAGTAGAGTTTTCAGATCTCTCTAATTGTTTGTAGGATATTTCATAACATGAATCTAATGATTTTATTATTTATATTAACTATTTATTTTGCTAGAAGTAAACACACAGATGCTGACATGTTCAAGATTGCTTCAGTGTTCCTCATACAGATTTTGCACACATTTTGTTAAACACATTTGGAGGTCTTGGGGTTTCCAAGCATGCAAATTAACATCTACAAATAGCTATAATTTTATATCATCTTTTTGATTTCTATACTGATAATATCTCTTACAGTCTAAGTGCAACAACTAATATATATTGCACTTTAAAAGTATATTGCTTAATTTTGAAATTTTGGGGGATTTTCTGGTTAAATTTCAGTTATTTGTTTTTTATTTCATTTCATTGTGTCAAGAATCACACTTTGTATGATTTCTTTTTTATTATTATTTGTATGATTTGTTATATGGCCAAGAATATGATCTATCTTCATGAATTTTCCATGTGTACTTATAAATAAGATGTATTTTACATTGCTGCATAGAGTAATTCTGCATATTTTTATAATGATAGAAATGTGTTGTATCACTTTTCTTTTTATGCATCTATTGAAATAATCATGTTTAATTATTCTCCTTACCTGTTAATATGGTCAATTATATTGTTTGCTTACCATGCTAAATTCACCCGGTATTTCTGAGATGAACCCTAATTATCAGGTTAGATATCTAGCCAGTTTTTTTCATGCTTAACCCAACATGTGAAAAACTTTCTTTGATGTTAATTGAAAATAAGTCAGGTATTCATTTACTTACATTAGAAATTCTAATTGAAAAATGTATTTAATATCTTTAATAGCTTAGAGAAATATATTTTTCCTTTTGTGTTTGATGGCAGCATACATTAACTCTAAATTTAAATTTTTGGCAATTGATGAATAGATATATTTAAAAATAACCTTTAGTTCACTTCAGGCTCAGGAAAAAAATGGTTTCAGTTCATGGTCTTGTTTTTGTGAAAAATCCTATTACATTTTGTTTATAACTTTCACGAGTTACATGCAATTTATCTGGGGTTGGATTTTAGATGTGCAACATTTTCTAATTATTTTTGTGGGTGTGTATGTGTTTTTGTATGCTAAGCATGTGAACATCTAGAGAAACAGTAATTTGTATATGATTCCCTGCTTTTGGGGAGGTCACAGTGATTAAGTGAACATGTTTGTTGCCATCTGGGTTGCTACTACATTTTGAAATGCACGTATTATACAAAATCACATTAGAATGGTTGCTTTTAGGCACCTAAGTCTACCTTGCCACTTTTTAAGTTTGCCATGGTTGAGGAGGTCCTCACTTAAAATCTAGTTAATTTTACTGTATGCCAATTTTTTTTATATTAAGAAGTTTGTCTGTAACCTGAGTAGAAATGACAACTATAGCTGTCAAGTTATATAATAAATTATCTTGACACACTATACATATTATTTTGCATGTGGTAAATTGCACATCTTAGTATAGTGTAAAGAGCATAGATTTCAGGGATATAGCTATTTTCAAATGCTCCTTCACCACTGAACAGCACTATAAACTTGGATAAATTTCTTACAGTTTGCTTATATGTTAAAAATAATATCTACATCACAAAAATCATTTTTGTTAGGATACATTGTTGTGAAAATTAAATGCAATCACATGTTTCCCCTGAATGTTCCTCATTTTCCACTGAAGTACTAGACTAGGTTTCTATTACTTTTTTTTTTTTTTTTGAGACAGGGTCTCACTCTGTCACACCCAGGCTAGAATGCCGTGGCATTATCATAGCTCACTGCAACCTCAAACTCCTGGGCTCAAGCGATCCTCCTGACTCAGCCTCCTGAGTAGCTGGGACTACAGGCACGTGCCACCATGCCCAGACTCTATTGCTGACTTAGGAGACAAATTTACTGTACATAATTTCATCAAAGTGCATATTAGTTAAAAAAATTAAAACATGTTTTTGGGACATTATCAAACAAAACAGAGTGTTTCTATAGGAATGCTCTTGACTAAAGATGCTAGTGGTTCCCACAGACACAATTCACGAAGTGCTGGGTTAATATTAGGTTTAAAAGAATTGAATATAGCATTTACTTGGGGATTTCTTTTAGACACGTTAGCAAAAGGATGCAGTGGATTAACTAGGTCTTCAGGGAACCTCGTGCCCTGTGTATGAGTACTTGGTCTTTTTGGTCTTTAGTCTTCATGTTGTTCTGTTGTCCTTTTGAAGTCATCACCCCACTACAGAACCCTGAGACCAAATGCCACACCCTTATTTTTCAAAAGCGCTTCTTCTCCTTACAACAAACTGTACTCTTGTCACGCAGCTCTTTGATACATGACTAAATTTTTTTTTAGAATGGTTAATATTGTTTTGCTTAGCTAAAATATTTGCATGTTACCAGAAAACTCTATTTATTTAACCCTAAAGTGTGACCAATGAGACACATCAATGACTAAAAACATTGAGATAAAGAGATGTGTAGATATTATACAGATAGAATGTCCTTTATTACCTCTGAAATCAAATTCTTTGAGTTCTTGGAGTATTGGGTGGTACCGTAATTCTGCGAGCATCTCTTTTATGGATATAAAAAAGTATCAAACCAGTATCTGATTATTTCAGTTCAAATTAGTCATATTAATTCATGAAAGTTGTAATTTGATTCCCTTTACCTATATTGTTCTTAAAATATAATAATGATATAATTGCATATTATATTCAGAGTCATACAATTAAAAATAGCTCTTGTTTATATTTATTTGCAGTGTCAGGCTCAAATGTGACTCGTACTCTTAGAATTATTTTCCTTGACCTTATTTATAATATATTTGTATTTGGGTGTGTTTGAAATAAAGTTCCTATATTGAACAAACACATTTATGGACCATTTTAGCATTAGAGAATCTTTTAAAATTTTCTGTCATTTGAAAATGCTAAAGTATCTAGCAATTAATCAATGTATTTCCTCCTCTACATAAAAGATAATACCAACTTCTAATCCACTGGGACCGAGATTGTCTTAATGCTGTGGAATTAGTTGGAATTAATTAATCTCAAGCTGTTAAATATTTCCATAAATGTCTCTTGACTTTTCTGCTCTAACACATTTAGATTTCAGGCTCTATTCCTTTTACCCTTCAACCTTTCATATTTCATTTTATTCTGTATTGCTCCAGCATTTAACTGATGTGTTTTCACTTAAGTATTTGCATCATGGGGATGCAATCTTGTGCTTTGACAACCTTTACGGATTTTTCACCAAAATTTTCCGTAATTGTTAATTACTTTTTATTAACTACTTTTTGTTAATTTATTAATTTCACTATCCTTGGTACTATTATGACACATATTTTCTTATTTGACATATACTTGGCATATACTTGACATATTTGACATATACTTGGAAGTATGTATTACTATGAGCAGCAAATTTTGTAATGATCCATTTGTCACCTTCATATAATTACATAAATAATTAAAATATATTATCAATTATGATAATCATTTTGATAAGAATAAATTGTGTATTAAAATAATAACAATGAAAAATTAGTTAATCCCTTAATAATTTACTATCTTTAAAGCATACACACTAGGGATACATCATCGAAGATAAAATGATTTTAAAAATATAAGCAATGCCCTAGATAATTCAGGAGACAGTGGTGTATTTTCTCAGGGTCTTAGATATCCTTAGAATGGTTTCTCTGTTTTGGTTGATCTTATATGTTTGTAGTTGTGTATTTGAAACGATGAATCAAGCTATAAAAATAAGCAATGTGTGGAACTGTAAATCTCTACTGGCTTACTTTTTTTTTTCTTCCAATAGAGTTAAACTTCACTTTGCATCAAACTCTTGCAATCCGGCTATCTTTATCATTCACCTTTTGCACAAATAAAATTGACTCATAAAGTGACAGAACAGTTTGTTTCTCAGTGAGCAGATGTGGGCATACATTACATGGCATTCCATCTGTGACGATCATATATCTCTCTGGCTCATAAAAAATCATTGGTTCTCCTAAAGAAATATTTACTAGTTGAATATTCTCCACCAAGAATCCAGGGCTGAGCTATATAAAATCATTCCCTTTAACACAATGCTTAGGGATCTTTTTGAGGCACTGTGGTCTGGTGTGGGAAGGACCACCGGGTGTTTCTTGCTGGGTATGCAGGGGTTTATTGGGGCACTATGGGTCTCTCATGAGTGTGCTGTTATATTTTAATTAATATGTAAAATAAATATTACAGAATAATACACATACATGTACATATATTTAATATAAAATCTGTCAGATGAAAATTTGAAAAGCATGCTTGTAAAATAAAACATAAAGTGGAGTAAAAATTGCAGTAAGGACAGAAGATTAAAAAGAGAATACTGTCAAGCCAAGACCAAAGAAAATGTGCTTACTGAAATCTGCAAAAATTTTATCTCATGAGTATGTTAGTCACCTGCCTAGGAAAATAAGTTATTGTATTAAAAAAGAACCCTGCTGAAGGGTGATCAAATGAATAGAATAAAAACTATGGAAAAAAATTTTAAATCTAACACTTGTTTTATTCAAATGAGTCTCCATAGTTGCTGAGAAAGATCCTAGTGTTGAGTAAATGTCTGATGAACTCAAAAAGAAGAAAAAACACAGAATTAAAAGTCAACTTCTGACTCACCAACTGGAAAGAGACTTAAACAGTCCATAATATAATAGATTATCTTGTGTATTTTTTCCCAACTTTGGCTTTTCTGAACTTGGGATTTACAGTGGCTCTCATTATTTTGGATCACTTCTGTGCCATAATTAGCCCATCAGCCAAAGTGCACTACAGAGATCTGGGTGATTTTGATTCTGCAGATAGTTGTTAAATTCTAAGGCTACCTAAGACCCTTTCATATGAGCCCTTTACTACAATGAGCCCAATTTCCACAATTCTTTCATTCATGTATCCCTATTGGATATAAAATACAATGCTAATAAATCAGTGACAATAATCTGCCATAAATTCTCTGTTTCTCCAAGACAATTAAGTTAATATATATTAGTGAGCTCTCCCACAGTTAGCAAAAGAGTTCTGATGTAGGAGAATGGTAGCACAGAGATTACAGGTATCTAGAAGTGGCTCTGAAAAAGAGCTAAGGAACTGCATGAGGAGAGACATTTACCCTTCTTTTTTATGTGCTCTTGACTTGCTATCTCTTGGAGAAAATTGGGGTCATAGTGTACTTTAAAAATCAATGAAAAAAGGATTAGAAGAATTTAAATTTTAAAATTTTGTTAAATCTATAATGGCTGGTAAAATAAAAGCCTAAGATTAATTTGAAAGACAGTAATTGCTGGCAAAAATTATGAGAGTAAAAAATACGCTAGAGTGACTCTTAGGAAGGATGGCTTGGGTAAAAATATCTATCTATCTATCTCCAAGAAGCAAAATTTCTTACACTAAATAAAATCTCAAGCAGAGAAAAAGTTGGGACTCTGCCAGGATTTTTTTTTTTTCAGTTCAAGTCAGGATGCATGTGGCAGCATATTGTAGGGAACATTCTGACTTGCTTAAGAATTATGAGAGTGGACAATCCCAGGAGGTTGTGGGAGGACCGACTAAGGGAAGATAGCAGCAAAACTCTAGGGAAAACATAAGCCACAGAGAACCTTTGAAGCAATTAGTTAAAGATAATATAAAAGGTGCCCTGACGCTGACACATTTTTTAATGGAATAGTTGCCCGTATAACAAAAGGTAAGGCTAGGCAGCAAGTATGGATGAACTAGAAAAGTCATAAAGGAGGCTATTTTTTGCTGTATTTTTGCTGATGTAAATGCGTATCCTTACTTGAGAAGGTAAAGAAAGCATTTTTAAAGGAATCAAAAGTATAAAATTTAAAAAGCTTTTCCTTTTGACAATATCTATCATCACCTAAGTCGCATACAAATAAAATAACATGAAGGGACTCAAATCTTCAAAGACATAGGATGCTGGATTAATTAGTTTAAATTGATGTTCTAGTTTAAAAAAAAACCCAGAGGATTGCAGAGATAGAAATAAATAACTTGAAGCATTGGGCAGACGAACAATTTTAATTTACAAATTGAGCAATAGAGTTGAGGATTTTTTGATGACATGATGTCTATGTAGAAAATCCTTTGTAAAATGCAAAAAGATGTAAGAATGGGTAAAGAATAATTACAAAATACATGGTGAATATACAAACATCAATTGTATTTCTGTACACTAGCAAAACACAATCAGAAATTAAAATTGATTTGCAAAATATCAACAGCTATAAATAGTAGATATGAATATGATAAAAGATGTGCAGGTGCTGTACATGGAAAACTACAAATCATTGCTGAGCAAAGTTGAAGAAGATTTGAAACATTGTATGATGCTATAAAGAACCCAGAAAAGTCAAAAAACAATCATACATTTGGAAACTTAAACTATCTGACTTCAATTATCATAAGGCTACAGTAGTCAAGTATGGTATTTTCCTAAATAGGGACAAATACATTTATGTAAGAGACTAAAGATCCCAGAAATAGACTCTCATGTAAGGGCAATTGACTTTGAAAGAGATGGAAAGGAATTTCAATCAAGAATAGATACTCTTTATCCAACAAATATGTTGGAATACTTGCATAGCTACAGGCAAATAAACATACTGTATAAAATTTATCTCACCATATAAAAATTTTGCCAAAGTTGATTATAGACATAAAAGTAAAACTTAAAACTAAACAATTTCTAGAAATAAATATAGAAAATCTTTTTGGGCATGGAGTGTGCAAAGATTTCTTAGATATGACACTGACAGCATATTCCATAAAAAATAAAAATGATATAATTTTATCAGAATTCAGAATTTTTGTTCTTTGAATGACACTGTTAAAAGAAAACTTTAAAAAAGTAAGTCACAGACTAGGAGAAAATATTTTTAAATATATCATATTTAATAAAGTCTTGTATCCAAACTATAACAAGAACTCTCAATAGCCAATAGTAATTTTTTCTAAACTAGAAAACTCAATTTTAAAAAACGAACAAAGATTTGAACAGATGCTTCACCAAAAAGGATATATGGATGACAAACAAGCACTTAAAAAGATGCTCAATATTCAGGGAATGCAAAGTAAAACTATACTTAGAGAGTACTACAGAATTATTGCATATATGAATTGGCATGGCCAAACTAAGTCTTGGCAAGCATGTACAGCATATGGAACCTTCACTAGCTACTGGTGAGAACGTAAAATGTTGTAACCACAGTGGAAAAGATGTTGATAGTTTGTAATAAGTTAAATATGCACCTATCTTATGACCCAGCCACTCAATTCCAAAGTATTTAACCAAGAGAAATGTAAACATATGTTCATACAAAGACTTGTACATAGAAGCTTTATGTGTGATAGCCAAATACTGGAAACAAACCAAATGCCCATCAAGGGATAAATGGATAAATAAATTGTGGTATATCCATATAATGGAATACTACTCAACAATCAAAAGAAATGGACCTTGATACACACGACAACATGGATGTATCTCAAAATAAATATTCTTAGTTAAAGAACCAGAAAAAGTACTGTATGATTCCATTGCTACTATAGCCTAGAGATGTAAACTAATCTATAGAGACAGAAGGCAAATCAGTGGTTTCCTGCTGACAAGGAGGAGAGGTATTTATGGGGAGGGAAAGAATTACACAATATTATGAGAGAAATTTGGGGGTGAAAGTTACATTCATCATAATTTATTTGGGTTATGGCTTTATGGGTGTGTACATGTGTTAAATTTTATCAAATTGCATGCTATAAATATTTTTAGTTTACTATTTGCCCATTATAACCCAATTCATGTCAGAGACAGGGTGGCCAAAAGAAATATTCTTCATAATTAAAGATAAAAAGAATCAAGTTTAAAATTACTACATGCACTATAACATTTATAATGCTTAGAAACAAGCCATACACAACAATATAGGGCTTAGTGATACATAAAATTTTGATTAAATTATAAAACCACTAAAAAGAAAACAAATCAAGGGAAAAAGATAAAAAAGCAAAGGAAAGGAATAAAGAAAAAGTTCTAGATTGGTTATCTCTGGCAAGAGTGGAGGGAAGCAGAGGGATAGATGGGGAGGGATATTTGTATATACAGAGGTATAACTCTTAATAATATTTCATTTTTGCATGGAATGGTAGGTTATGTATAAATGCATAGAGACGGGCCACCATAAATGGCCATGACTAATTCAGTTATGTGTACCTGAGGTTTCATTAATAAAAATTTTAGAGATGGCAGAAAAAGAAATCACAAAAAAGTTTCACATGTTTCTACTTCTAAAAGTTCAATAACAGACAACACTAAACTTATATTATTTAGGATTACATACAAAGGTAAAAATATACGAACAAAAGAAAGGATGAGATTATCATATAGTTAGAGTAATATTTGTCCTATGAGGTGGGAAATGTGTTTTGGAAGGGATAAATGTGAGACTTTGGGTACAGACATTTTATTCCATAACCTGTGGCCTTTAAGTGGGTGTTCACTTTATAATTATTATTTAAGCTGTTCATATGTGATAGGTAGTGTAGATGTAGATATCTATAGATACATCACAACACAATTTAAGGTATAAAAATACTTTCCTGTATTTTTTCTTTAGTTATCTGATAAATCAAATCAATCAGATGTCTGATAAATCAAATCAATTGTGTTGTTCAATTTTTTATAAGTTCACTCATCTTTGTCGGCTTGAACTGTTAAGAGAATTAAATTGAAATATACTCACCATTATGAAGGACAAATCTCTTTCTCTCTGAAGCTCTTTCCATTTTTTATTTTTTATTTTGAGGTTTCAGAATTAGATGCCTAATTTAGAATTGTATGATCTTCCTGGTAAGTCAAATCTCTTGTCATTGTGTAGCGAGTCTCTCTATCCCCAATAAAGTCAATTTTTAAAAATTTTATGGAGCCTCAGCAGCTCTCTTTAGGTTAGTATTTGATGTGTATTTTAACTTTCTTGTCCTTTCAAACTTTCTGTAACAGGAAGGTTTTAGGTACCTGTATTAGTTTGCTTGGGCTACCATAACGAAATACTCCAGGCTGGGTGGGTGGCTTAAATAACAGAAATTTACAGATGCTACTTGAATTATGATGGGGTTACATCCCCATAAACCCATGGTAAAGTAAAAATTTGTAAGTTGTACCATCATTAAGTCAGGAACTGTCTGTATTTTCTCACAGTTCCGGAGGCTGGAAATCCAAGATCAAGATGTCAGCAAGGGTGGTGTCTGGTGAGGTTTAAGTTTCTAGATTGCAGATGGCACCTTCTTACTATTATGTCCTCACATGGCATTTTCTCTGTGAGTGCATGCAGAAAGAGAGAGAGAGAGAGAGAGAGCGCTTTCTGTTTTTCTTTCTCTTCTTATGAAGCAGTGATCTGCAATCTTTTTGGCACCAGGGACCAGTTTCACAGAAGACAATTTTTCCACAGACGGGGGCAGGGGGATGGTTTCAGGATGACTCAAGTGCATCGTATTTATTGTGCAGTCAAACCTCTCTGCTAATGATAATCTGTATTTGCAGTCGCTCCCCAGCACTAGCTTTAACACCTCAGCTCCACCTCAGATCATCAGGCATTAGATTCTCACAAGGAGCCCCAACCTAGATCCCTCTCATGTTTGGTTTACAATAGGGTTCTCACTCCTAAAAGAATCTAATGCCGCTGCTGATCTGACAGAAGGCAGAGTTTATGCAGTGATTGGAGGGATGGGGAAAGGCTGTAAATACAAATGAAGCTTCCTCACCTGCCACTCACCTCCTGCTGTGTGGCCCAGTTCCTATCAGCCCTCAGTCTGGGAGTTGGCAACCACAGTTATAAAGGACATCAGTCCTGTTGTAACTTAAATAAGTTCAGAAGGGACCCACCCTTCTGAATTTATTTAACCTTAATTACTTCCTTAAAAGTCCTATCTCCAATATAGTCAAAAATTGGAGGTTAAGACTTTGCTGAGACTCAGAGTACAGTACCTCAAAGTATAGTTCTTTGGCATGCTGAGCACTTTTGAATTAAAGGCAACTGGAAGTTCTTAGAAGCTGCCTCCGAACCAAGAATTTTCTAATTTACTCTTGTTTCTCTGCCCTACAAGCACAGAAAGAGACTCTGGACATTCCCTCATTTGAGAAAAACTTCTTCCAAAAAAAAAATGCAGTTTTCTTAAGACTTCCTCCCTAGGAATCTCATCAAACCACCAGGAAAGATTAATCACCACAGAAAAGACTGAAAGTCATCACCATGTGCAGATAGAATTTTTATCCATTCCTCTGAGGGAAGCTCTATGAGCTTACCTGGGAAACTTTATCTACATAATAATAAAATAACCTTTGTTTGCAGTGCAGTTCTGCCCCTCACCTTCTTGTTACTTGCTGGTCCCTTCCAGTTTTCTAAGAGAATCATTTACAAATGATTGTCTGTTCTTTGGGTTCATTTAATTCCCCCTCAAAACTGTCTACAGTGTCTACACCTCTCTTTTTTCTCTCTCCTATAAAGAGGGTATTTAAGCTTCAACTATCTGGCCTTCTTTGGGTTTCATTTTATATGAGCCCTGTGCTTGGGCACATTAATGAATGTATTGATATAAGGCTGTCTCCTGTTCATCTATTGCCAGTTTGTTTCAATGAACCTTCAGAGAAAGCAAAAGGGAACTGTTTTCTGCTCCTACAGTTTCAACACATGAATTTTTGAGGGGCACAATTCAGTTCACAATAGAGCCTTTTTTGTAAATAGCATTATAAGTTATTTTATTTTGTCTGCAAATGATTTAAATTTTTAACTAAGTATAATCCATTTGCATTTACTGTGATTATTTTTATATTCTGACTTGCTTCTGCTTATGCATCATTTTTCTATTCATCTGCTTTAAAAATGCTTTCATTTTTGTACTGACATATTTTTTTCTTATGCGCTATTTTTCCTGTTTTGGATTAGTAGTTACACACATTGTTATTATACTTTTAGTAGTTATCCCTGAAACTTTACTAACTTTACTTTACTTTATCATTATAAAGTCTAAAGTTAAAAATATATCTTCATTACTCCTAAATAGCATAATATCAAATATATATTTAAATCTAAACATATTTTATATAAAATGATAGTCACAAAAAATGTCTACTATGAAGGTTAACAAAAGAGATCATCACAAAATCAACATTTAGTTTTTAAGAGCACAGATACTAGAGCTAGACCATGGAGCAATACTGCCTGTGGTTATGTGAACTTGGGCAAAGTACAAAAATGCTCTCTGTGCCTTAATTTCCCCATTTGTACAACAGAGATAATTTTACTATTTCATATGCTTATTTTGAAGATTAAATAATGAGTACATGTGAATTAAAATGGTGCTTAGAACAAAGTAAATTTTTATTTGTCATAAGTGAATTTGCTATTCCATGAGAGCTTCACTCCCTTTGGCATATCATCAAAGAATGAATTTTGATTCTCAATTTTTTAAAAAATAACTTTCTAAATGCAAAGTTGATTCCTTGTTGAGCATACACTCGGGTATAAGGACACATCCTATGCTAAAGCAGGAGAGACTCAGAATAGCATTTCCCTCTGGAACAGGAAAATAACCACAGTTATTATGTGTGAAAAGGTTACCATAGTCAACTAAATTGACCATAGGTATTCACTCCTTTAATAAAGAAATTCTCAAAGACATTTGACTATATAGGACTTAAATATTTAAAAAATAATCCTAGTGTGCTATGGTTCTCAAAATTCTGTAATCAGAGAGCTTCTTTTTCACAGAATATTTATTAACAGCAATAGGAATATACCAATGTTCCTCTGACAATGCTTTGAGAAATTCTTGTCCAGGACATGAATTCAGCAAATATTTACTAAGTACCTAATTTGTACCAGGACACAAGTTCTAGGCACTGAGGATGCAGTAGTGAACAAAATAGACAAAATTCCCAACTCTAGAAGGTATTTTCATTCTTGTAGAGAAAATATTGTTTAAATATTGAAGCAATTTAAATGCTTGATAACTAAAACTGTGTATTTAATTCAATCTTCTGAAGTTTAGTATGAGTTTATAATTTCTAATTGAAGCACAGCATAATAAATTTTACTTTGTGAATTTTTTAATGTTACCATAATACTTCCTGAAAAAAATAGAATGACAGTGGTCACATCATAATTTCAGGGATGGCATTTGAAATTGTGATCATGAGTAGCATAAAGTAACAAAATACATGAGCTTCATTTCTGTGTCTTCCTTTGTTTATGTCGCCATGTTTTCTTGTTTTTACTCTTTTTCATAATATGGTTTCTGCTAGCATATATCCTACTACTCTCTCTCATAATATTTGATGGTGGGATTCATTCTAAATATTTTAGACTTTTTTTTCATATAGGCTCTCTCTAGGGGTGAAGGAAATTTTCTTTGCCCTTCCTTCTGAAGGTTTGATAATTTGAGTCTATAAAACAAACTGACAGTAGATAGTTAACAGGAGAAAAGTTATACATATTTATTATGTGCACATATGCATGCAAGCTGCACAAAATATGAGACTCAAAGAAGGGCCAGATAAACTAAAGTGTTTATATCATCCTTAAGCTACAGAAATGAATAGGGTCTTGGGGCTTTTCAGGTGGAGGAGGTGACACAGGTTATGGAAGAGGATAACCCACCCAAATAGGGGAGAAAAGGTATGGCAAACAAAGGGATGGGCTTGGTTGCAGTATTTCAGGTATGCTGGAGCTGCCATCAGAAAGAATAGATGGTAACCTGGGGTAAAAGTTTCTCTGTCAGACTTTTAAAATGTCAGACTTTTAGTCTCTTTTTCCTGTGAGTTAATCTTTCCTAGATCCTGATAAGGTAGACAGGGCACCTAAAGAAAACTGTTTGCATCTGCTGTTTACTTAACCAATGTAGATATCCTCTGCAGACTCAAATCTCCCCCACAAAATGACAGCTTTTCAGAGCGAGCTATTCCTGTGTCTGCAGCCCCTCTGAAATATGCTAAAGAAGTATATGGGGAGGACATATTTCGGCTTCCCATAATTCTCTAAAGTTTAATGTTAAGCAGGGTCACTTCTTTTTTAGAAAAAGTTATTTTATGTAGGGGAGGGAAAGTACAAAATAGATCCACAGCCTTAAAAACCCCAGAAAGGTAACTCTCAAAACATACAACTTGCTAACAAGCATAAAAATGAAGGATCTGCTAAAAGGTCAGTTCCACTCCAAGCTTTTATCTGTTCATGGAATAGCCCTGTGGGAACATGGGGTATCTTAAAAGACAGTAATATATTTATGACTCCAGAAGTTAGGCTGGAAAGGCAAAGGAAAAAAAACCAAACCAGGAAACCCTATAATGACATTAAATTCACAATAAAGCTAAGTATAGAAACAGTAGATATGCTTCAGAAAACATGTGTTACCCTTAAACTATGAAGATATATACTTATCAATGACACTAGAGGCTGATATTTTCCAGTATAGGGAAAGAAAATCTTTAGAGGAGAGGAAAGATAAAGTGATGGATTAACTCCTTATACATATTTTAAAAGGTTGAAATTTCTCTAGTTATTTCTCCAGTTATCTCCAGAAATTTCAGACAGTTAAACTGTCTGAAAGACAGTGGTCTTTTTTTTGTAATTTTCTTGTAGTATCATTTCTCTCTCAATAAAGAGAAATTAGAATATGCCAGCTAAGGATTTCTCTAGTCTGTATACAAAAAACTTAGACGATGTTATACCGGGTCACCTTCTTATACATTGTATGCTAAAGCCATTTGTGTTCAGAAACTGTCCTCAGAATATGTCTTTTGTTTGAACCGTATTCATCACTGAATTACATCATCAAGGCTTTTGTTCTGTAGCACAGATAACAGGGAACTGGAAAGTGGAGGAATGTACTCTCTCTCAGTGCAAAAAATACCCACTCTGTAGAAAGAAATCTCACCATGAGTTATTTATGAATTTGTGTTTAATATTTTTCCATATTCTTTTAAAAACATACATAATCCTAGACAGTGACTCATGAAGACTATAAAATCTTAGAGTGAATGAATTTATGAAATCTTGGAATCTCTGTGATGCAGCATGGAAGCACAGAATCAAAGGACACAAGAACAAATGACAAAAAGAGAAAGAAGAGAAAAGAAAATTAGCTCAGAGGAGTCTGAGCTATGTGAGGGACACGGTTCCAGAAAGATATAAGTATGAGCCGTTCATCACGCCCCCTACATACCTGGGGCAATTGTCTTTGTTTTGTTCCTGACTAGCTGTGTAAGCCATTGTCTTCACATTCCTGGAATTTGTGATACAGAAACAATGTATAGACAATCAACAAGCTTATGTTATTTTAATGTAAATCCTTGGTAAACAATTTAGGAACTGCTTCCTCTTTTCCTTTAAAAATCCACTTACAACTACTGTTCGTTGGAGTGTATATTCAGGACAACTTGAATCTGCACTTCTGGGTTACAATCCTCAAGCTTGGCCCAAATAAACTTTCTACTTATATGAATTTTGCCTCAGCTTCTTCCTTTTAGTTTGACAAGAAAAATGTCATAAATAGAAAATAATAGACCAGGATTCTGTGATTCCTACTTCCCAGTCTTATTTTTATCATTAACTCATTGTGTGATATGAAGAAACTCACACATTTTCTTCACCTGCAGAATGAAAAGATGGGATTCTATAACCCCAAAGATGATTTTCAGCCTAAAATGTTATGAAGTTGGTCTACTTCTTTATATTTCCTGGGGCTAATTCTGCTCTCCTCAAATCACGATAGGAGAATTCAGGATGGATAGTCAGGTGTGCACTCAAGTGCTGCCTGAGGACAGAGCCTGGAATAGACAGCTTAGCTGAAAAGAAAAGTGCAGAAAAGGCTGAGGAATAAAAATAAAATCCTAAGCCCTCCATATGACTTAATGAATCCCCTCTTGGCCAAGGGGAACCCAGTAAGACCTTAAAAACTGAGTTTCCAGCCATGATGGGACAGAAGGTCTGACATGCCTCATTGTACCCCCTCCTTCACTAACCACCATTAGGCTTTCTTTCCAAAGAGTTAAACAAAAATGAGCTCTTTCTGTAACAGCAAAAACTGGAGTCACGTTGCCCAAGGAAACGCCAAGAGGTACACAAGGATGCAGAGAGGTCAGGTTCATTAACGCCCGCGGGCTCAGAGGGGATCTTCCACCAAAGTCTGAGCACACACACCCCCCACCCCCCGGTAAGGGGGACTTGTCTTTTATACTTTAGAACAACAGGGAAGGGTACAGAGCGGTTTATCTCATGAGGTGTACAGATAAGGAAGTTGCAGGGAGGGGGCTGGTCGCAAGAACATAAGCTGGGTCATGTTAACCAGTTATCAGTTATGTTTCTTGCAGCTGCAGTTTTACAAGCATTCTTGTGACCAGGAGGTTGCAACAAACAGTCTTACAAAAGCAGATTAAGCAGTCTAACATAAACAGGGCTATAGCTTAACTTTTCAAGGTGAAAGGTTTTCAGTGAGTTCTTATTTTCCATCTCATTTCAAAACACTTGCTCCACTGCTGATCTCAACCAAACACCTGATGCTGCCCTCTCTTTTTGCAGTTCTGACACAACAACTGACCAACATTCTTTTCTAATAAGAGACCACTGACCATGAACTGCTTCTGGTTGGTTTACAGAGGCTGCACACAAGATGCCTCTGTGTTCTGTTTCACCTTTTGATGTATAAAGCCTAATTTTAATGAATTTAAATGTCATCTCCCCCCTAAGGTGAACGTGGGACATATATAATATGTATGTTTGCTTACTACGCATGCACATGCCCCCTTTGTTAATATTCATAGCTCCTCCTATATTCTGTTGCATATGTATACTCAGCTGACCTGTTCAGCATAAATTCCTATCTCATCCTTCCCTCTTCGAAGTGCCTGGACCTTCGGGTTCTGATGGAGGCTATGTTGCCCAGCCTGCAGGATGGCCAGCCTACAGGTTGCAACTCTTTATAAAAAATAAAGCTCTGCTTTCCAAATTTGTGAACCTCATGATTCTTCAGTTGACAAGGCTCAAATGAGTGTCTCTGTACCTCTAAACCTGGATGGCTTAAATTCTGTTATTAATACATTACCAAAAAGAAAGAATCATAATGTTTAGAATCTACTAAAAGTCAGGAAGATGTACCTCCAGTATTAGTTTCCTGGTGGTGAAAAAGTTACTGCTGGTTCTAAATGCAGTTTCATATAAGGAAATAACTTATACAGGAGAAGGGCCTAGCCCAATGATTTGCAGAAGGTTGGTCAATGTATTTACACAGAGTGAACAAATGCAAACTAGTTAATTTCAGTATTTTGTCAGTTATTGAAACTGTTTTCTCCAGATGTTTTCTTTGCTATCGCCAATAACAAAAAGTGTTCCTTGCCAAAAAAAAAAAAAAAATTAAAACAAATTAATCATTTCTCTGAAAATTATAGCTTCATATGATTATGGCACTAATTCCTCACTATTTCTTCATTTCCTTACTTCTTAAGTAAGTTTATACTGGCTGAGTTTAGGTTTATGAAAACATCCTACACACAGAGGAACAATGAGAAAATACATGTTGATTAGCATTTGTTTATCTATTTTAATTCAGCTACTGTATACTCCTAACTCTGACATAATTTATATAAAGACAAATTAAAACTGAAAGACTTAATTCTCCCTGTTGAAAATGAGATATTTCCCATCCTTCCTTTTTCTTAGAGCTTTTACTTTAGAAAACTTGTAAATGTAAGGTCTGTCTCCTCTCTTTGAAATGTATAAATCCTTTTGAAAACCACATAGGCCTTTTTTCAGCTTAATATCCCAGGAATGTCTTTCTCAAGGACTTGGAAGCCATCTCTTTGAAATGTAAATATCAAGGGAGATAGCACCCCTATCTTCCTGTTTTTATGGGAACATAGGAACCTTGCTCGCAGTTGCAAAATATCTCCTCTCATAAAGATGTGAAAAGTTTGTTTCTTCTCTTAATAAAGCCAATTAGCTATCACAGATAGTCACCCCAATTATCAGGTGAATTTAGGATGAACTGTGTGTGTATGTGTGACAGATGGGGCTGTCAAGTCCTCTTGGGAGAGGACTCCTTATTGTTTACCTTGAAAACAGGTTGTACCCGCTTGGCTATATTAAAGGGTAAGACCTCTTTTTGTCTTTGCAATCTCTTTGCTGATTGCCTGTGATACGCATCACATTCTGGTTTAATTCTAATTCAATAATAAAACTGTTTTCTTTCTCTACTACTTTTGTGGAGAAGTTTTTTGACTCATAACGTACTCCCCCCAAATATGGTACTTTGACATACTATTTTAAGCTGAAGGAAATTGCGAAAACTGCAGAAGCAGGAAGAAGGGCAATCTCCGACTTTCTTCCACCTTTCTCCCCTGAAGCAGGCCATAAGAGAATCCTACGACCATCCCCTGAAATAAGTGCTCTCCCTATGCCCAGAGGAAAAAAGCCAAAGTCACAGAGATGCCAAGAAGAATCTGAACAAATAGGCCTGGCTATGTTCTCCCCAGTTTATTACCATTAGATCATACCCGTCGGTCTCCCAATCATATTTCTACATGATTGTCCACAAAAACACACTGTTTTTCCTGTTTCTTTGGGTCTTCATTTCTGAAGGCTCACATGTCACATAAAACTTATATCAAATAAATTTGTATGCTTTTCTCTTGTTAATCTTTTGTTATAGGGGTGTCAGCATTAAACCTTGTGATGGATGAGAAAAAGATAGTAGTTTTTCTTCCCTACTCTGAGTTGGGAGCAACTATTTATTTCTCACTGACTGGAGAAGTTAGATACTTGGACTCTACCAGTGCTCTTACCTCTCAGGATGTTTTCTCACACTTAATTCCTTGCTAACATATTTCGGTTGAAATGTGTCTTTTACCCATTTATTGAAGTTTGTCAAACTATGTATAGACCTTTTTGCCATCAACTGAAGTTGAGTTAGTAATTTTCTTCCATGACACATTGACATTTAAGTCTTAACTCTAAAACACAAACATAACACTAAAGGTAAACACCTTTCTTTTAATCACTGCTAATTAAATCCACTGTCATACTCTGCAAAAGATGAATTACTGAAAGGACATCCTGAATTCCAATTAATTTTGGGATTAATTGTTGTGTAATTCTGGGTAAATTGTGGTTCTCCAGTAAATACTTACAATTTACAAAATTAAACTATTGAAAATGGAAAATAAAAAATATGCAGAAATCAAGAAAACTTTCATGACTATCTCAGTACCCAGCTGCCTTATTTTCATGAATTGTTAGAGAGTTAATCACAATTAGCATTAATTGGGTATCCATATTATGCAGTCTTTCACTGCTTTCTTTTTATGTCTTCGGTATACAGACCCTTGACTTATGATGGGGTTGCATTCCAAAAAACGCATTGTAAGTAAAAAATGTTATAAGTCAGAAATTCATTTAATACTCTGATAAACCCATCACAAAGTTGAAAAATTGCAAGTCAAACCATCAGAAGTCCTCGACTTACAATAGGGTTATGTCCTGATAAATACATCATAAAGTCAAAATATTGTAAGCCCAACCATTATAAGCCAGGGTCCACCTGTATCTACAATATGAGTGATGCTTTTAAAAATTCACTCTATTTTTCTTCAATGTCATCACTTGGGAGTCTGTGTATTTGTCCCAGAAATGCTTCCATCAGTTAGAAGAGTTTTAGAATTTCAAAGAATTCACCACAAGTTCCCTTTTCATATTATTTTTCAGTCTGTTGAAACTCTGGAATCAAATGATCACCTATTGAAAAAGGTAAAATAACCTTTTGGAGAGACAAACTCAGTGAAAACCACAGCTGACATATCAAGGAAGCAAGGTAGGTAATATCACTCTTCATTTAAAACTATTTTGAAGTGAGATTAGTTAATAAAACTTTTTTCACATATGGTTCTTTAACTGTCTTTGAAGCTGGTCATTTCAATGAGGGCCATTTAACAGCCAGGAGTTAAGTCCTTTCATGGTAAGATTCATAGGAGTAGAGTGAAAAAATCAGTAAAGTAAAATTTCAAGATCTGTGAAAATTGGCAGGGCAATTTAGGTCTTCATATTCAAACATTTGGAAAATATATTCATACATTTGTAAAAAATAATATTTGAGCCTTCTGGTTTCTAGTCTGGCACTAAAGGACTTTGGGAACCATCACTCTGTCCTAACAAGTAAACTGAACACACTGAAAAATGAACAAGTTTTCTTAGCTTTACCAGAGAAGGGAGGGTCACAGGGCAAACCACTGCCCCCCAAATTGGAGAGACAGATGGGGAGATATAGGGAATCACAACTCGTCAGAGCAGAAGCCCACTACCACTACTGGGTGAGAAAACCTAAACTGTAATTGATAAATTTTTTGAAGCTGAGTGTGGACAAATCTGAAAGCCAAAAAATACAGGGGAGGGGAGTCCAGTCACAGGGGACCCCAATACTTGCGTGAGTTTTACCTCCAGAATCTCACAGAGAAGATGACCAAAAAAAAAAAAATCCCCTCTGGCCCTCTGGCTTCCAGCAGGAGTAGGGGAAAAGGAATCACTTAAAATACAACAGAGCATTTTGCTCTTCTTAACAAGGCCTGCCCCCAAGAGAAACTATTTTACCAGAGCCTAACCTATTAGGGTTTTATCAGAGTCTAATTGACCCAGGAGAAGTGGAAATCAAGACAATGGTAAGATGCTGCTGGACCCCTATTGAAATGTTCAGGGTCCAGAACCTTGAAGGCACCAGCTGCTGGTGAGAACGTGCAATGGCGGGAGCTCTCATTCATTGCAGGTGGGAGAGCAGGGTGGTGCAGACTCTTTGGAGGACAGTTTGGCAGTTTATTCTAAAACTAAACACCTGATCCAGTGGTTGTACTGTTTGGTATTTACCCAAATAGGTTGAAGACTTGTGTCTACACAAACCCTGCACACAAGTTTTTGTAGCAGTTTTGTTCATGACTGACAAGAGTTAGAGGTGGTTAACGTGTCCTTCCATTGGTAAATGGATGGGTAGGCTGTGGTGCATCCAGACCATGGAATTTTGTTCAGAACTAGGGAGAGATGGGCTATCAAGGTATGAAACGAGGTGGAGGTACCTTGGCTACATATTGCTGGGTGGCGGCGGCCAGTCTAACCGGGCTGTATACTGTATAATTCCAAGTATGTGACATTCTGGAAGGAGCAGGACTATGCAGACAGTGAAGGGATCCCTGGTTGCTGGGGAAGGGGGAGGGGGTTGGAGGGAGAAATAAACAGATCAAGCACAGAGGAGTTGGAGACAGTGAAGCTATTCTACGTGATACTGTAATGGTGAACACACGCATGCCATTATATGCTGTGACTTGTAGAGTGTACAATACTGAGAGTGAAAACCCTAGTGAGAACTGGTGGACTTTGGGTGATAATGACATGTCAACGTAGGTTCCTTAATTATAACAAATATATCACTCTGTTTTGGGATTTTAATGGTCGGGCAGGCTGGGTATGGGAGAATGTATGGGAAGAGTCTGTGCCTTCTGCTCAATTTTCCTCTGAACATAAAACTGCTCTAAAAAAAGCCTATTATTTAAAATTATCATAATTTAATGTACATGACTTTCTAAAAGTTCCAGTGTTCTCTAGAATAAAGTAGAAAATGCTTTATCTAAAGAATATATATTACCATATATTTAAAAAATTGCTTAAGTTTACTAAGATCATGTTTACAAACAATAAATTAAACAAAAAAGTAAATAATTATAAAATGTTTTGCCTTATAAATGTTTTGTTTTAGAGAAAATAAATTTCAAAATTATTAGCTTCTAATATGATTTTTATTCATGTCATTGAAATTTTAACTTTCTAAATCTATTGCCAGTATTCAGAAATTACTCTAGACAAGTATATGCTTTCTGAAAGGTTTGAAAAAAAGTTCCTTAAAGGATTTGATTTTCAGCCATGCTGCAAGATAAAATCTCTGACTTTTAAAATGAAATATTAGAAGACTTTGATCCTCAGAGAATAGAATTTAATCAGATTGAAGCAAGATAGCTGTGATGGACAGTTATTTATTTAGGAGCACAATATGACTTTTCAGCTTTGATAACCAAAGTGCCCTCTTTTAATATGAAAGTTGACAACTGAAGTGAACTTATTTTTAAGTTCACAAGGTAAGATAAGGCATCTCTATAAAACCCTAGGAAAGTTTTCATGTTTCACACTGGAAATTAATAGTTAGACCACCTGGTTACCAATAAGATTCTATCATAGAGTCATTTTTAGAGAATTTTAAAACCACCAACCTGAGGCCTACCAACCAGTCTCTGTCCTTTTTGTGTTTCTCTGTGACTCACACGATACCTGGCTCACACATGGTATTCAACTAATAATTGTTAACAAAAAACAAAGAAAAAGGTATGAGACGAACTGTAGGATATGCCATTCCATGAGAACATAATTTTGTCACTAGAGGAAATGTGGTTTTTTTCCTCTCCCATTAAAAGGTGTTTCAAGGAGTCAGAACAAGATTCACAGGTTGTAGATAAAACTATTGAGTAAACAACCAATTTGCGGGTCCTAGAAATCAGACATTCTGATTCCATAGACTAGCGCTTACCTACCACATCAAATTTCCTTCTAATATAATCAAGGCCTTCAATGCAAATAAAATGGCTTTAACACTGATTGATCACTTTAAGATTTAAGATCAGATTGATCACTGGTATTAAGACTGATAAACAAATGCACACAAACATTATTTGCATAAGGTCATCAAGTTATCAAGGAAGCCATAATTAGGATAAAAAATTTGGTCTGAAAGCTAATTCAAATGTTAGCAATACCACCTTATGAATAAAACTGAAAATTAAAAACAATGTGGAGAAATTACGAAATTATATACTTATTTTAAAGTTTTCTTTTGACTATCACTAAAGGCTCTGCTATTCATAAGGTTTCTGTATCTGACCTAATAATATTATGCTGACAGATTCTTTACCAAAGGAGCCATTGATGACAATTTTTATTTTCCAGATATAGCCATAGTAACAAAGGTAGTGAAAATGGAGTGATAATTTGCAACATTTCCCTTCCATCTCTCCAAAAAATGATGTGTGGAAAGACATTTATAAACTTGAGGTGAAAGAGACATTGTGGCTATAGCAGAGAGAAGCCCTCAGTGAAAGCTGAGGTGTACAATTTGTCTTCAAGTAGCTTCATTGTTGTGTGTGCGGTGGAGCTTTTACAGATGATGAGTAATGAAAACCATTTTTTGTAAATGCTGTGGTTTCACTCACTCCCAATTATTGAAGAAATATTGGTAGGTTAAAGAAAGATGAGACTCCAAACTAAAAAGAGTGTCATATCCAGGTGTGCATACATGAGACTGTTCCAATGGGGCTGGTTCTAGTTCTCATGAAGTTGTTTCATAGCTCAAAGTTTATCACTGAAAAATTTGAAAATGCTACCTCAGTCTCTAAAGAATCTCTTTGTATGATTTTTATAGGTATTATTTTTCTATGTAAGAATTTATTTTGTTCTTTTCTGAACTCTATGACTCAAATCATCTAGTAAAAATCTATGCACACATGTATATTGGTTTATTGTATCCTGTGATGCAGGTAGACTACTATAACTTCCAGAGATTTCTGATAGGAGGAAAGAAAATGAATGTTTTATGAGGGACAAGCATACGTTGTAGCCATTTCACATATTTAGTGTCCTCAGACATTTCTCTACAAAAACACACTCTGTTATTTCTTTTTAAATTATTGTCTTAATCAAAACAATAGGTTTGCATGGTATAAAAGGTCAAATAGTTCTATGAGGAATATGTGAAAGGGTGGCCCCAAGCACCTGTAGGGGAAAAAAATAATTTTTTCCTCAACCCTCATATGTTCTTAGTTGGAATAGATCTTTGTAATAAAAGACAGATTAATGAGAGAAAAACATGCAGAAATTTATTAACATATTTTAAATATACATGGGAGACACTCAGGGAATGAGTAGTTTTCAAAAGGGTGTCTGTGACCAATGTGTTTAGTATATTAGCATATTAGAAGACAAAATAGATGATTTCAGCAAACTGGAATATATAATTTATATACATTTATCTATATTTGTACAAATATAAATGGAATATAACATCTACACATAAAAATACAATAATAGAAATAAAGACATCAATATATTAGTTTCACAGATTAGACACAGCTGAAGAGATATTCAGTATAAGTCAGAAAAAAATATAAGTACTGAAGAACAGCAAGATTAAAGGATGTAGAAAATCCTGACTTCTGCATAACAAGATTCATAGAGGTGAAGAAGAGAAATAAAAAGGTAGAACAATTTATACAAAGATAAAGGTCAAGAATTTTTGAAAACTGATTTAAAACACAACGCAAATATTCAAGAAACCCAAGCAATGTAAGTCAAAGAAAACTACACATCATACTAAGACTAGTGACTACCAAACAAGAAGAGACAAATTTTAAGCCTTCAAAGGAAAAGACAGATTGCCTTCACAGGATCACAATAAGACAAACAGCTGACTTCTTTAAAAAAATTGATGGAAGCCAGAAGATAATAAAAGGAAATTTTCAGAGTGCTCTCTATACAGTATTCCTATATCTAGTGAAAACCTTTCAAAAATAATGACAAAATTAATACATTTTTAGGAAAACAAAAGTGTTTTAAAGAGAGACCAACATGCAAAATATATCAAAAGGAGTTTTTTTGTGTGACCTTAGACTACACAAATAATAGTAGTAGTAGTAATAATAGTAGTAATGTCTCATATAGTTTAAAATATATGTGAAAATAAAATAAATAAACAACTAAAGCACAAAACGAAAGGGAAGGGTAAATGGAGTTAAAGTGTTTTAAAGTCCATACAAATTCCAGAAAATGGTAAAAGTGATTATTTATAATATACTTTAGTAAATTTAGACTGCATATATAAACTTCCAGACAGATGCAAAAGAATGGTATTAAAATGCAAAACATACAAACATAAGGGATAAATGAAATTTGGAAGTTAGAAAAAAAATCCAATAAAAAATTAGAGTAAAAGGAATAGGAAAGTTGGGATAATTGAAAACAAGTAGTAAGATGATAAATTTAAATTAAATATCAGTGATTATATCCAATAAATACACTAAAAACTCTTATTATTGGCAAATATTGTCAGGTTAATGAAGACATGATAATTAACTATAAACTATAAGCTGCTTACAAGAGATACCGTTTACATTCAGGTACGCTGAAAGGTTACAAATAAAATGATAAAAAATATATTATCGATACTCACCAGAAGACAGCTTATATAACCATCCTAATAATAGATAAACCAATTTTAAGGAAGATATTTTATAATAATATAATATTCATTATACCAGGAACATATAATTATTATAATTTTGTACACAGTTAATAATATAATAGCTTCAACATGTATAGAATACAAAATGATGGAAATAAAAGAAACAGACAAATTCACAATTATAGAAAATGTAATAGTTAACTCACTTTTAAGAGGCCAAAATAATCTAAGTAATAAACATTACAAAAAAAGAAAAATCAAAAGCTACTTTCTCTCATAAACATAAAAATCCTAGATATAATATTAGTAAACTTAATTCATCATACAGTATATAGCGTTGTTTCCAGAAATGAAAAGACGGTATAACACTTAGAAAATCAGTCAGTATAATTCCTCACAGTAACAAAATGAAGGAGGAAATGCTATAGTCTCCTCAAACAGATGCAGAGAAAGCTAAGAGATAAAATTAATCTATTACTCATAGGTGAGGGAACCTCTCAGAAAACTAGAAATTAAAGGGATCTTTTAAAATCTAATGAAGAAAAAAATCTACACTAAATGTACACAGAACATCATGCCTAATGATTAAATACTAAAAACTTTCTCCCTAAAATCAAGAACAAAAACAGATGTCTGGTATGACCACTAGTACTGCAATAAAGTAAGAAAAAATGGGAAAAATTGAAGGGAAAAAAGTCATAATCTGCAGACTATATTATGCATGTAGAAAATCAGAAAAAATCATTGTTAAATTTACTTTCAATATATATGTTTATAATATACACATATACGTATATATAATATATAACCAGAAACAAATAATTAAAAAATAAAAATTTTAAATTACATTGACAACAGCAAAAAATCATTAAAAAGTTTGAAATTAATTTAATGATAGATGTGCAAGATTTCTACACAGAAAACTAAAAAACATTATTGAGATCACTTATAAAAGAACTAAATCTTTTTTCTCCAAAAGAGAAAGGGGAGAAGAGGCAATACATATTCACAGATTGGAAGACGCAATACTGAAAAGTGGAGAAGTTGAGTTGAATATTGAGAAGTTGAATGCACCTGAAATTTATTTATAAATTTAACACAATCCTAATCAAATACCAGTTTATTTTGTGGTAATCAACAAAACCATTCAAAATTTTAATGTAATAAAAATGCCAAGACAATCCTGAAAAAGGATGACAAAGTTGAATCTAAGAAGGTGACACAAGTGGCACAGAGCACTGATAAAAACATAGATTACAGCTTTTAAATAATAATGAAAAACAAGCATTGTGTAAAATCATAGATGATGTGACAGAAATGAACAAAGCAAAAGCATGCTAAGGTGTTTCCTTGTGAAAAAAAATGAGTCTTATGTTTTTGTTTGACATACAGTAGGTAGGTTCTGCTGGTTATTTATAGCTGATATCAAATATCAATTTTGATTGTTCTATGCCCATGTTATATGTGTCAAATATTTTGAGTATAATCATTAAAAGAAGAAATATAAGTAGAAATACAGATAAAAAGGTAATTTTACATGTATGTGTTTAAAATGTAAAGGTCACCATTGAAGCAACTGAAACAGGTTGAATAGATATTCAACAGGAAGAGAAAAAAGCGAGGAAGCAAAGAAAACAGTCCAAGAGAAGGCAAGAACAGAGGAAAGATTGACAGGAAAGCATTCTTTTAATTCTTAGAAGGTGGCATGAATAAGCCCATACATACCAGTTATCATAATTATTGTGAGGGTATTACATTAATCCAGAGAGAGAGAGAGAGAAAGAGACAGAGAGAGAGAGAGAGATTACCTAAAATAGAAGCCTGTGCAGATAGAGGAACAGGCTCTGAAAGGCAACAAAGTGTCTAAAGTGTCTATACTGAGAGATCAATAATAAAGCATTATTTTTCAGAGTTATCAAATAGCCATTGTGGAGAAAAATGTTCTTTACAGGACAATTCCAGTATATGAATGTGGAATAAATGGCAGAATTATAAAACCATAATTTTTAATCTATGAGATAATGAACTAATTAACAGTGCACTAGTAAAATGGCTCTCTGAAAAGAAAAGCTCTGATTTGTAGGATGTGCTGATTTTTGTGGTGTAAATATTCCCACCATGGTCAATTTTAACCTTCGAAGAGTGAAGTCTTTAAACATGGAGTTGCACAGAAAAATGTATACAATTGGTTCTTATGAGCTGATACAAACAGGCTCCAGCACACTTCTAAAAATAACTGCTTTAAGCAAATTTTTATCAAGACATGAACCCATAAGAAGACAGATTAATGAGGAGTTTTATGATAAAGGCACAAGGATGTCCTTGAAGCCACCAATCAGTCTCAGCATTACTAAAAATGCTACCACCAGATAGTAAGTACCTTCTGATATTATACATAGGAGGTACGTAGCAACTCCTTTCTATGGAGTGTTTTCGTCAAAAAAAAAAAAAAAATTAAACTGGATTGAATCAAACCTGTAGAACTAATTTGAGTATTTTAGGACAAACAGAGAAAAGAGGAATCTGATAAATGGCACCATATGGAGGTAAATAGATTCAGATTATGGAGACATTCTACAAGTCAACTGGCCTGTTTCTTCAACAAGTAAAAAATGTGGATTAAAAAAGAACAATGTTGTGAGCACGAACTACTTAGAGTATGGGAGATGCTAGGTAACTTTGGTGTTTATTTTTTTCTTTGTAATAACTTAGTAATAACTTCAATGTAATTGTATTATAGTTTGGAAGTCATTTTCACACCCTTAAATACTAAGCCAAGTGATGGAGAGAAAATCTAGAATAAATCTACCTTTGATTTTGCCTGCTTTATACTGTGTCAGTATAGGCTGCCTGACGGGGGGGAAACCGTTACAATGCCCATACTTTAGATTATTTTATCCACTTTTCTAGAGGCTAATTTAGAATGTACCATTTCTATCTCAAATGATTGAGGTATCGCTGACTTTTCAATTGCTCCCTAACATGAAACACATAATCTCTTCCAACTGTTCTGAAGTGCTTTTGTCAACTGCCAAACTGTTGAGGAGGCTCAAAAGCAGGTTTTAATTAACATACTTTATTGAAGTCTTTCAGAGCAATCAACTTTCCTGTGGTTATTTGACATGGGTCCCTTGTTGTTCCAAATATATTTCTCATCTCAAAGGTCTTTAGTTTGTGAACAGGTCCCGCAACTCAAATTCAGTGATACATAATGCCAAATGATAATTCATTTTTAATTTGCACTACTGGACTTTTCTGTTAAACTTCGCATGAAAAGAAGAGATATATTATAAAATAAAGACACTGTATGAATGTGGGTAAAAAGCGATGTTTGGAATAGTTTCTCTTTTACAGAAATATTTAGTACCATTAGTTACTGAAATTTCAATTAAATGTATTGCTGTATGGTCTAATTTGAATGATGATGCTCTCTCAGGAGGTAAATGAGAAGGACAATGAAGCTTAACCACATGAGGGAGTCTAATAAGGAAACAGTGAAGAAAGTTAAAGGGAAATATGGTTAATAATAAACCAGACTTTGTGACAATAGAATGGTTATATTGCATGTGCAAACTCCAGTGGTGTAAGATCCGTAATTAGGTACTTTTACAGTGCTAGACAAAATTGGAGGAGGGCACTATATAAGCGAGTAGCTGAAAAGTCAAGTTAGGGAACTCATTGTTGCTATTGCCTTCTATGCTCATGTAAGGGCTTGCTTAGTTGTTTGTGAGATTGGCCTGGATGGGAAATAAAGCAAACTGAGCTGTGTCCACGTCTACAGAGGGCAGGTGAATGTGAAGACTAGCAATAGCTCCCATTTAATGATCACTTATTACGAACCAAACAGTGTTCTGAATGTTTAGCATGCACCATCGCATTGAATCCTCACAGCAAATTTATGCATCAGGATCCATGAATTTCCTCATGCATGATAAGGGCATCAAGGCAGAGGGAAACTGGGGACAATAACCTAGGCAACCTCCGTATTAGCACAGGAGTTAAGTTAAACAGTCTCCTGTGGTCCAAAACAATAATTATGAGAACAATCAGTATTACTGTAAAATCTATTTTTGTATAACCTCAAACCAGCATGTAATTCAGAACATGTAACATTTTCTTTGTATAGGCTTTAAGAGTTTACCCAGGAGATAGAGGGGAGTGGCAGATAAATGAATGTTTTCCCGGGAGCACACAGCAGGACCACCACCTTCACACCTCTGTCCATTGACTCTAGATCTTTTTTTACAAAATGAGTCTGTAGGAACCAATTGAATAAATATTTCTGGGGGAAAATGAAGATTGCTAATCTAAGTCACTCAATTGATGGGGATTCTCTTGCTACAGGTGGGAATATAAGATTGGATCTCAGCAGGAAGTGGAAAGCACACTCAGTTGGAATTAAGAGAATTTAATGAAGAGTGTGAGAAAATTTAAAGTAACCAACCAGGGATGTTGCAGAACCCAGGGGCTAGCAAAGGCTATTACCACCACTAAGCCTCTACGGCGAAGGGGAGCGTGTCTGAGGGAGAGATGGACAGTGGACGAGGAAATGCTCAACAGGACCTACAGTTACGGCACAGGCAGCCACTGCCGGCTCGGTGGCTTCTGTGTGGCCAGTCACCGCCAGAACTGAGGAAGGGAGTGGAGAAGAAATACCCTCACCACTCTCTCCGCCCACTCTTCAATCTACTGCCGCTGCTCTCTATTGGCTGAATTCAACCTGAAGCCAAAAGTCAAGAAGGTCCAGGCAACGCAGTCCACAGAGGTCTACCCTTTAGAACACAGAACAAACAAGACAATAACAGAAAACAGGCCTGAGGGGAAGGGAGAAGTGACAAATGGAGATTAAACAGCACTCTTCACGCATTTTGCAACCCAGCATCCACTCTTGCCCAACAGAGAGGACGTCGCAAAGCCTGTCTGTCACCAAATCACCACAGGGTGACGCCAACCTAATCATACTCTCCGTGGGTCCTAAATTACATTACCTAATAAGGTTTAATAATGGAAGAAAAATGAATCACGTGATGTGAAGGTGTAGCTTCTGTAGTTCCTATCTCTTCAGCCAACTACCAAGTCAAAATCCGTAATCATAATTCCCTTCCTCTCCTATCTAATTCCATATTTCCTTTGCCTTGCCCAGCACCTTAGTTGGTTGGGGTTTTTTTACTTGGTAGGGCAACCCAAAAATTTATTTCCACAGAATCTATGCCCATGTTAACTCTGGCCGTATTGAGTTGTCCTAGTTTCCCATTGACATTATTTTTGGACATGGGAATACAAATAATTCCTTAGGAAACCTCCAGGTCCAAGCATAGCGCTCCTCTACTTTGTGTAGTAGTAACTCAATTTTCCCTTGGTAATTTGGATAAATTACCACAGTTTGCAAATTAATCCCCTCCTTTGCTTGTTAGTTCAGTAAAAGGGGAGTCTAAAATGGCCAGTTGGCAGTCTCATCTTCCAGTTAAATGGAGCCATCCATGATTGTGATCCTTGACACAGATGTCTCTCTCTTGGGTACTGGGACTAGGACTGCCAATCTAACTGACCCTACGTTTGTGTGGATAGAAAGGAAAATACTGTGAATGCATTGCCAGGTATTACAGTGCGAGGGCACTCCTCTCTCCACCCATTGATGTAATGGCCATGGTGGAACAGCACAATACATGGTCTACTATTTCAAGGCATACACCACAACGTATAAGACAGGACATTAAGTTTTCTGGGTTCTTTTTTTCTTCTCTCAGAATTGCAATTGAGCCATCAGTTGGCCATTTCCTCCATTCTATCAGGCCAGCTGATTTTGAGAAATGGGCACATAGTAAAATTAGTAAATTCTGTGGCATGACCTCTGACACCCTTTATTAGTAGTAAAATGAATCCCTTAATGAAAGGCAATATTCTGGCTGGGTGGGGTGGCTCATGCCTGTAATCTTAGCACTTTGGGAGGTCGAGGCAGGAGGATTGCTTGAGGCCAGGAGTTCAAGACCAGCCTGAGCAAGAGCAAGACCCCATCTCTACTAAAAATAGAAAAAAAAAAAATGGTTAGTCTGTCTCCAGAAAAACTTTCTATTTCTATGGGGGAAAAAAGAAGTCACTGCTCCCTTCATGAAGGAAAATGTTTACTGTAATCAATCTGCAACTACATGGCTGGTTAGTCCACTCAAAAATGGTATCATATGGGCTCAGCACGAACCTTTTCTAGTAGCATTTGGGCACAAAGCAAATCAGTTTTTATAAAAGAAAGTCCACATCGTTGAGCTCATACATAGTTTCCATTCTTGCCAACATAGTCACTCGGTATATGAGCCCATTGAGCAAGAGTCAGGAATCTGAAAACAAGTGTATTGAAAGCCACAGAACAGGCCTTCGTGTCTACCTGATTATTGCGATCCTGCTCTGTAGTAGATGCTCTTTGGAGCATTTAAATTTGGCACAAGTATCTTTGCACTTTGTGTCTTTTCTGATAAGTCAGTTCACATAACCCACCCCCTCATCCCAGGCTTCCCCATCAGCAATCTTTCTATCTTGTCCTTTCTAAGTCCTTGACCAGTTTGTCGACCCATTAGGCATTGCTCAGAAATTACCGTGGAATTGGACCTTTCCAAATAAAATGAATGGTCAAATTTACTGCTTAGGTGTCTGCTAACTAGAAAGATCTCCCTTCTGTCTGTCAGGACTAGCCCTGTGGAACTATGGTACAGCAGTTGACTACTTACAGTTTTGACATCATGCAGACCCATCAGTAAACCAGGCCTCTGTGTATTCTTCTTGTCTTAATTTGTTAATTGGATCTCCTTCTGTTATTAGAAAACTTCTCAAATTTCCATAACTGAGGGTTGGAAGAGTGACCAGGAAGTAGTTGAAGGGGACACGTTGGTGACCCCCACATGCTATGTAATTTGCTTGTATCTTCCAAACGTGCTAAGGCCTGGTCTCATACATACCATTTCCACTAACAATGGAATACTGCTGCACACAAATCGCTTTATGATTATGATTTGATGGATCAAAAAATTATTGAATGGGTAGCTGAGGTTGCCAAGTGACTTGGTATTTATGGTCAGGGGCCTAGTAGACAGCCAGGAGCTTCTTTTCAAATAAAGACTAGTTATAGGCAGAAGAGATCATCACAGTTTCACTACAATCTCTTAGTAATCTGCACTGTGATTTTCTCTGGGGGCTCCGTATTACTGCACAATCTGCCACAGACACTTGAAATACCACTGGAGTCTCAACCATAAAGCTTAGATGTCAAGGCAGCTTGCACTAGAGCATGGACCTTATGTTAAGTCCTCTTTTGTCCTGGATCTTGTGCCAAACTTGTGACCTTATAAGTTACCTAGTAAACAGGTATGAACAGCCCACTCAAATATGGTGTATGTTGTCTTCAATATCCAAATAGTTACACCAAACATATTGCCTCTTTCTTCGTGGTAGGTGGTGTGAGCTGCAGCTAATGTTTCTAACATTAGAGGGTATATCCCCACATATCTTAGACCACTAGACTATTGGAAACCTCATGATAGGACAGATTTCATTTCATAGAGATTATCTTCTACCTTCCGGCACACCTATGCCCTTATTGAAGCATCCTGGGTCCTTGTTACTTCTTGGTCATCAGATCCAATGAGCAAAACATTATTAATGTAATAGACCTGTGGTAATGTTCTGTGGGATACACAAATTCGAAGAACACTCAGGATTATTATACATCAGAGAGCAGGTTATGGCTGTAACACAAGACACTGAAGATGTACTCTTCCACATGAAGTGAACAACTTCTGAATGTATATTTAGTCAACGTCTCTGTATTAGGTACCAGGGGATGTGGCTTATTTTATCCAGTAAAGATACCACATAGACATCAAAAACAGTTAAAATTTATAATAATCCATAATAATCTTTAACAGCCATCTGATTTTTGCACTGGCAAAATAAGTGAGTTAAGCAGGGATATGGTATGAACCATATTCTCTAGTCTCTGATGGTGGCTGTAATTTCTGTATAGGATTCAAGTCTGCTCTTGAATTACTGTTTGGCTGGGGATGACAGTTCCACAGACAACCACTTGGTCCTTCCTATCAAAATAGTCTCTGCTTTACAGGTCAGGGAACCATTCTGGGGATTCCACCAGTTACTAAGTACATTTATTCCAACTACACATTCAGGAACTGGGGAATAAACACAACTGTTAACTCAAACTGTGGAACAGACTAGGCCATATCTCTATTCGTCACCAGACCTCTATATCCCTCACTTTCGCCAAATCTGACCCAAAGATCATAGTGAAATTTTGGGTCTCTAGGAATTAATGTCCATTTAGAGCCAGTATCTATTAACCTCTGGAATGTCAAAGTATTATCCTTATTTCAGGACACATTCTACTCAGTATATGACCGCAAGTTTCTTGGGAAAGAAGTACAGAATAGAATGATGGTTACCAGGGGCCATGGGGAGGAGGCAATGGAGGTTTGTTGTTCAATTGGTATAAAATTTCAGTTATGCAGGATGAATTAGTTCCAGATATCTGCTGTATAGCATAGTGGCTGTAATTAACAATATTGTATTACGTTCTTAAAAATGTATTAGGAGGGTAGATTTCATGTTACGTGTCCTTAACAAAAACAAATAAGCAAAGGGATACAGATAATCTGGAGGTGATGGATATGTTTATTATCTTGATACCATGATGATGATTTCATAGGTATGAGAATATCTTCAAATTCAGCAAATTGTGTACACTAAATATGTGAAGTTTATTGAACATCAATTATACCTTTAATAAAACTGCTTTTTACAAAAAGTTGGTTCAATGACTTGGTATTTATGAGTCTAGGACACCAATGGATATGCATTTAACATTAAAAGATAGTACACATAATATTTTTACTAGAGATCTTCCAAATGCTTCTCTAGTTGAGGGCAATTGAATTGTGATTTTTGGCAATTTGTGACTGGAGACTAGTGTTGGTCCTCAATTTACAAATATAATTAGCTGCTTTTAAATATTTTTAGCACAAGCCTGGCTTTGTCCATTTATGCCATTTGGTAGAATAGATCTACTAATTTTCAGCATTTACTTGCTGTGTTTCAAAAGACATTTAGGATGCTGGAATATGAAGTTCTTGAGGGAAGGATCTATGTCTCCTTCTACTCTGTAATGTAGTGCCCAGGCAACTGTGGATGCACAATAAGTGTTCAGTATCTGGACTCTAGTGTGTGGGAATCTGTAATGTTTGCTAAAGTCTAATGAGGCCCTGAGATAGTGTGCAGAGAAGAGATTGGTGACTTATCTACGACAACTTGCTTGTTTAACTTTTATCCAAGTTTTCAAGTTTTCTGCATGACAGGATTCCAAGTGTTTAGGTTTTGGCAAAGTGACATAAATCAAAAATTAAATTGAAAAAGCTCAACCTATCCATTTTAAATGAAAGAGCTGACAATTTTGTGATTTATAAGTATTTAAGCTGTCACTGGCCACCCAGTGTCTTGTTAATGATTTTTCCCCTTTAGATGACAAATCCAACTGATTAACTGTCTTAATTGCTACTGTGCACATCCTTCCTTAGCAGGAGTCTGAGTAATTTGGAAGATATTTTTTAGCTAGAAATTTGCTTGATTCTTTAAAATGCCGGCAGAATTTTTTTTTATAAATATAATACTTACATATACTTTGTGGCTTTGTTAAGAAGAAAAAGTAAACTTAGATGTGTTCTCATTTACTTAAATAATCATTGTGTGTTAAACTTTAGGAAAAGTGTCTATAACACATTTAAAACAAACATTTTGAAGAAGGGTTGTAGATGTAACTGACAGGTTTAATACTCTAAGGAAAAATTTACTTTTGATTCATTTAAAAAATTAATCCTCTTAGAGGATTTGAATTCTATGTACCCTATCCCTAACATATATCAGTTTATACAGCACAACTTCCAAAAATTGAATTGATTACTTAAAGAGGGCATACATGTTACAGCCCAAGCAGGTTCACTGCCCGCTGTTCAAGAGGAAGCCAATATACTGAGACAGCAGAGTTTACAGCAGAGAAAGAGTTTAATATCACAGGTGCCACGCAAGGAGATGGGAGGAATTTCTCAAATCCATCTCCCTAAAAATTTGGGAGAAAGGGTTTTTAAAGATAGTTTGGCTGGCAAAAGGCTAGGCAATTGGGTCTGCTAATTGGCTGGGTTTGGGGCAGAACCATAGGGGGTGTAGAAATTCTTTTCTTTGCTTAGCTGGTTCTTGGGTGGGGGGTCACAATACAAGTTGAGTCAGTTCCTCGGTATGGGCCACTAGTGTGGGCGGGTCAGCTGTTCCACCGGAATGAAGGACCTGGAAGATATCTCAAAACTAGCCTTAGGTTTCTCAAAGGTGATGCTATCTATGAGAGCAATGAAGAAAGCTAAGAATCTTTATGACCATCAGCTATATGATTTCTGAGTAGTAAGCAATACAGGAGAGCAAGCTAGGGAACAATGGCTGGTTTTATATATATTTCCCCTACCACAGTTCCCACCTTGTGGCCCTTTATTAACTTTATAAACACTGAAAGTAAAAGGATGGAAAACTGTATAACATGCAAATCTTTATCAAAAGAAAGTGGGAGTGGCTATATTAATTTCAGATAAAGTAAACTTTAGAGCAATTTGTCAGGGAAATTACATGAAGGGTCACTCAATCAATAAATCATAGTAATCCTAAATGTAAGTGCAACAAATAACAGAGGTGTAAAATATGAGAGATAAAACTAGTAGAATTGAAAAGAGAAATAAACAAATGCAGAATTATGCTTGGAAACTTCAACACCACTCTCCTAACAATTAATAAAACAAGACACACAATCAGCCAGGATATGGAAGTTCTCAACATTAACCATTCAGATCTAATGGTAATTTACAATACAATAGTTTACGCCAAAATAGCACTCTGTCCAAAAACAAACTCTTCCCAAATGTCCACGGAACAGATACCAGGATAGACCATATCCTGGGCCATAAAATCAAACTCAGCAAATTTAATAAAATTGAAATCATACTGAATATGTTCTCTGACCAAAATGGAATCAAACTAGAAATCAGTAACAGAAAAATAATAGAAAAAATTTAAAACTTGCAAAGTAAACCACCTACTTTCACATATTCCATAAGTCAAAAATAGTCCAAAGATAAATTTTAAAAATACATTAAACTGAATCAAAATCAAAATCAAAAAATCATGAGATAAAGCTAAAGCATTTTGCTCACAGGAAAATTTATAGCACTGAATATTTATGTTAAAAACCAGGAAAAAAGTCTCAAGTCGTTAATCTAAACTCCCACCTAAAGAATCATACATACAAGAACAAAATAAACCAAAGCCAGAAGAAGGAAAAAAAAACAATAAGAGCAGAAATCAATGAAATTGAAAACAGAAAAATTATAGAGAAAATCAATGAAAACAAAAGGTAGTTCTCTGAAGAGATAAATAAAATTAACAAACCTCTAACAATATTGATAAAGAAAAAAGAGAAGACACAAATTACTAATATCAGAATTAAATGGATTATTTCTACGGACCCTACAGATATTAAAAGGATAATATGGGAATACTACAAACAAGTTTACACATATAAATTTGACAAGTTAGATGACATAGACCCTCAAAATATATGTATTTCCACAATGTAACCAATGTCAAATAGATAATATGGGTGGCTCTATAACTATTAAGGAAATGGAATACATAACTTAAAACTTCCCCCCCAAAAAAGAAATTTCTTGGCCCAGATTGTTTCCCTGGAGAATTCTATCAAATATCTAAAGAAAAATTAACACCAATAATACATAATAGCCTCAGAAAATAAAAAAGAAGGGAACCCTTCCTAACTCATTCTATAAAGTCAGAATTATTGATAACAAAGTCAGATAGGATGAAAAAAGAGAAAATGATAGATTAATATTGTTTATGAATGCAGATACAAAATTATTAACAAAATATTAACAAATATAATTTAGCAATATGTAAAATAATTATACAACATGAACAAGTTGAATTTATTCCTTAACACACTAAACGAGAAAAATTACAAGATTTTACTAATTGATGCAAAAAAGCATTTAGCAAAATTCAATATCCATTCACAATAAAAGCTTTCAGAAAATGAGGAAGGAAGGGGAACTTTCCTAACTTGATAAAGTGTATCTACAAAAAAGCTACGGTGAACATTGTACTAAATGGTAAAAGACTGAACAATTTTCTCCTAAGACTAGAAAGAAGGCAAGGATGTCAATTTCCACTGCTGCAATTAAACATAGTATCCAAAGTTCTAGCCTGCACAATAAAACAAGAAAAGGAAATAAAAATTCATACCAATTGGAAAAGAAAAATAAAACTATCCTTTTTCAGATATATATATTTTTTTCTATATATTTTCTACATAGAAAATCTCAAGAAATCTATTTTTAAATGCCTAGAACTAATAGGGCTGCAAGTTTGCAGGATACAAGACAAACTTACAAAAGTCAATTATGTGTCTATAAACTAGAATATGTGGTCACTGAAATTAAAACTAATTAAAACTACAACACTTTCTATTCACTCAAAAGAAGGATAAAATATTTAGGTTTAAGTCTAGCAAAACCTGTACAAGACTTATATGCTGAAAATTATATAACACTAATTAAATATGGACCAAAAAACTAAATAAATCATGAAACTTACCATGTTCATGGATTGGAAGACTCAACATAGTGAAAATGTCATTTTTCCTCAATTAATTAATGCAACTCCTACCAAAATCCTAGCAAGTTTTTTTTTTTGTAGATATAGACAATAGTATTTTAAAATTTATATGGAAAGGCAAAGGAGCTAGAATAGCTAAAAAAATTTTGGAAAAAGAAGAATAAAGTGGGAGGAAGAAGTCCACACATTTTAAAGAATTGTTATGTATTCAGTAATCAAGACTGTGTGTTATTGTGGAGTGATACACACATGTATAAACAGAACAGAATAAAGAACCCCAAAACAGCCCTGAAAAGGGAGGGCCAATTGATTTTTGACAAATATGCAAAATTGATTGAATGAAAGAAAGTCTTTTTAAGAACTACTGGAACAATTGTATACCCATAGTAAGAAAATAATTTTGATCTAAACTTCACACCTGATACAAAAAAATTAACTGAAAAATGGATTGTAGGTTAAAATATAAAACTATCAAACTTTTAGAAGATAACATCAAAAACATATTTTCAGCCCTTAGGGTTTAGTGAAGAGTTCTTAAACATGACAAAATTAAGAGCCATAAGGCAAAAAAATATAACTACTTGAAATTCATCAAAACTAAAAAAAAATTGTTTTGTACTGGGAGAAAATATGTGCAAACCACATATCCTGAAAAGATTAATATATAGAATAAATAAAGAAATATTTATATAACATTCTTGAAATGATAAAACCATAGAGATATAAAAGAGATTAATGATTGCCAGGCAGTTAGGTATGTGGGGGAGGGCAGGTGTGAGTGGTATGAAGGGATACCATTGTGGTGATGCAATAGTTCTGCATCTTGATTTTTCTGCTGATTACATGAATTTGAAATGTAATAAAATGACATGAAAGTATACACACACATTAGACCAATGTGAATTCCTAGTTTTGCTATTTTGATATTATATATTGTATCAAATATTATATATTTGATATTATATATTGTATTGAGGCAAACTGGGTGAAGGGTACATGAGACTGCTCTATACTATATTTGCAACTTCCTGTGACTCTATAATTATTTCAAAATAAAAAGGCATAAATAAATAAGTGACAGATAGATTGGTAGATATGAGAGAGAGGTCAATTGTGTGTGATTACTTTGCATTTTAATAACTATCCTTATTTTGTGTCACCTAATAAGATTATCTGTCAGGCAGCATTAACAACATAGGCAAAAGTTATTGTTTCAAATAGGCTTCCAGATGAAGTGAAATCCATTTCTAATGCCATTGTTATTGAACATTTCTGTTTCCCTTAGGGTATATTTAGGACCACTTTAACATTTAACAATGTTTATCAAAGCAAACTGAAAGCTAACCCATGTCATAATACCTGGATCATAAAGGGGTGCAACCAATCAATCCACTAATTATCTACTATACTAGAGTCTGTTTCACTCTTGATCCAGGTATCATATCATAAGAATATATTTAATGACAGCTGCTCATGTGAGAGTATACATTTTAAAAGCAAAGTATACAATTATTTGGCATTATGCTGCTCATATTCTAAAATCACTTAAAGAGTTTCACAGTTCTTAACTTCTCAAATTATACTTTGCTACCAAGGACATACCAAAGAAACCATAGCACAAAACATTATGCTTTGTTTTGTTTAACTTTTATTACCAACCATATTTCTTAAGGATAGCTGGTACTTTGAAGTTAAATATAATGCAAAATATAAATATTTACAATGATGGAAATAAATATTTTGAGTAATTGTGGAAATTTTATTATTCATTTTGAGTATTTTTTGTTAAGTAATTACTCCCCAAACTATTGCCTATAAAGAAAATAAAATCTAATAATTATATAAAATGATAAACTAAAATGACTATTTTAGAGATTAATATCATATTTAGTTAATACTATGTATTGAATGTAATACTATCAATGGATTCCTATGTAAAATATTATAAAATGTGTACTCATCAAGGAATATATGTCTACTTATAATTATCTTCCTCCAAATATTGGGTAGGACACTTTTTGCTCCTTGAAGTACTAGCTTTAATTTGCTTGGACACCTGCCAGTTCTACAGCCTTGGAAATTCTGTAGCTATTTTTCCAATTTTTGCTAATTCCCAGGATATTCTACCATTAAGGTCCTACCAGCTTCTGGCACCTTCATCCGTTTTGATGGCTCTTATTTTAATCTATATAAATTCAGATAAAAATCTCATCAACTCTTAGAGTTTATAGAAAGAATCCATTTACATACAATATTAGAAAATGGTAACATAATCTTTAAAAAAAAAACTAGAACAATTTCAGAGACATTAAATGTCAAGTTTAACTGATTCTATGGACAATTAATAAGATTCTTGACCACCACTGGAAATTGTCTAGCCTACGGTAGTATTTCATAAGAGGTAGATGTTTTATATCCCTGTGAAATACCAACATATACTAAAATTCTGAAAAAATAAATTTTCAAGGAAAGTCCGTAAGATTATTTAAAAGAATAATAACATGGAGAATTTCCAGGCTTACTAGATATTAAAATATGTGTAATGATACAGTAATAAAAAGAGTACATTGCCATATGAATAGGCAGACAATGAAAAGTTCTACAGAATGTAGTCCAAAAATTAATCCAAATACACTGGGATACAGAGGATAATAAAAGTATCATTTCATAACTGTAGAAAGATGATGGACTCTTCAAGAAATTATGTTTACACAACTGTGAAACCAGCTAAAAAAATTTGGTACCAAACCACACTCTTTTCATCCAAATACATTTTAGATGGATCAATGATCTCCCTTTTGAATTAAAAAATTCCTACGAAACCTGAAAGCTGAAAAAAAAGAATAAATTTGACTAAAATCGTTTTAAATATGAAAAAGAATACTGCAAAAAACGTCAATATCCTACTTTTAATAATGGATAGAACAATTAGACAGCAGATTAACAAGGAAAAAAAGCCTTGAACAACACTATAAATCAACTGGACCCAAAACACATGTATAGAACTCTCTACGGTGTTCTATAGAATATACTTTTCTCTTAACCACACTGGAAGCCTTCTCTAGAATAGACTACATGCTAGGCCATAAAACAAACCTCAATAAATTTACACAGATAGAAATATTATAAAGTATTTTTCCAACCACAATAGAATACACAAATGGTCCCTGAATAGAATGTAAAGACATTAGATGATTTGACTTATGGTTTTTCAACATTACAATGGTATAAATGCAAAGTTCATTCAGTAGAAACCATACTCTGGGTACCCATACAACATTTTTTTTTTCACTTTCAGTACAGTATTCCATAAAAACATGACATATTCAACACTTTATTATAAAATAGGATTTGTGTTAGATAATAATGCCCACCTGTAGTTGAATGTAAGTATTTTGAGCATGTTTAAGGCGGGCTAGGCTAAGCTATGATGTTTGGTAGGTTTGGTGTATTAAATGCATTTTCAACTTATGGTGCTTGCAACTTACAAAGAATTTATGGGGACACGACCTCATTGTAAGTTGAACATCTGTAATTATAAATCAATAGCAGAAAAAAAAATTGGGCAAACTCCTATACATGTGGAAGGTAGACAATACAATGTAAAACAACAGGGTAAAGAAGAAATCAAAAGTAAAATTAGAAAATATTACTTTGAAATTAATGAAAAGGATGATAGAAAATTCAAAAAACTTATGGAATGAAGCAAAAGCAATGCTTAGAGGGAAATTTATAGTTTTAAATGCTTAGGTTTTCAAAAGAAGGGAAAAGATCTCAACTCAATAACCTGAACTTCTACCTTAACACACTGGAAAAATAACAAACTAAATCTAAAGTAAGCAGAAGAATTAAAATAATAAAGATCAGGGTAGAAATTAACAATAGAGTTTAAAAAATAGACAAAAATCAATTAAACCAAAAGCTCATTTTTTGAAAAGATTTGCAAAATTTGGAAACATTTAGCTAGATTAATCAAGGAATAAAGAGAGAAAACTCAAATTACTAGACCTGGAAATGAAAAAGGGGACATTAGTACTGACTTTACAAAAATACAAAAGATTATTTTTAAAAACTATAACAAATTAGATAATTTAGACAAAAAGATAAATGTTTACAAAGACACAAACTACAAAGTTGACTCAAGAAGAAAAAGATATTCTGAATAGGCATGTAAGTGAAGAGACTGAATTAGTAATTAAAAAAAAAGAAAACATAAAGAAAAGACCAGGCCCATCTGGCTTCAATGCTGAATTTTACCAAACATTTAAAGAAACATTAATACCAATTCTTCACAATTCTTCCCAAAAATTGAAGAAGAGGAAACACTTTCCAACCTATTTTATGAGGACAGCATTATCCAAATACCAAAACGAAGACATCACCACAAAAGAAAACTATAGACCAAAATCTGTAATGAATATGTACACAAAAATCCACTAAAAAGTACTAGCAAACTGAATCCAGCAACATATAAAAAGAATTATACACCACAATCAAGTGGGATTTATCCCAAAGATGCAAAGTTGATTTCCATCAGCAAATCAATTAATATAATGCATCATATCAATAGAAAAAAAGTCACATGATCTCAATTCATGCAGAAAAAAATTGACAAAATTTCAACAGTCAACTTTCAAGATCAAAGCACTCAGTAAACCAGGAATATATGGGAACAACTTCCTCAACCTGATAAAAAGGTATCTACATAAAGCCCACAGCTAACATCACATTTAATGGTAGAAGAGTGGATGCTTTCTCCCTAAGATCAAGAATAAGACAAGGGTATAAACTCTCTCCACTTCTCTTAAACATTATACTGGAGATTATAGCCAGGGAATTTTGGCAAGAAAATGAGAAAAAAATATCTATATTGGAAAAGAAGAAGTAGACTTATCTCTATTCATAGATGACATAACCTTGTGTGTAAAAATTCCTAAGGAATTCACTAAAATAAATCAGAACTAATAAATGAATTCAGTAAGTTGCAGGATATAAGATCAATACATAAATACCAATTGTATTTCTATACATATATTCCATTTTCCCAGAGGTTGACAAATATTTAAGGTGATATAAATGATAGTGTGCTCAAAATATCTTGGGCTTCACAAACCATGCTTAAATCAAAGCTAAACTTCATTCTCCCCTCCAAAGGATTCTGAAGTTAATTTTGGGACCTCCAACAATTACCACACATATTCTCACAAACTAGTCTCTTGATTGTGGTCATCCTGCAATATTGACCCTGTTTACTGTTCTGGCTCACATGTGCCCACCTGCACTGCCCACAAGGTCACTTAGGGAACAGTAGTATGACTAGTGCTGTGATGAGAATGCCAGTGTTTATGTGGACATCAAAGCTTAACCATCAAATTGAAAAACAATCTTCGCCCACAAGCATATCAAGTCAAGCATTTTGTCATTACAAAATCAGTCTTTAAACTATTTAGTCCAGTCAAAATTGCGAGTTAAAAATTGTTTTGTATTTCACTTAGTTGACTGTATCTATATTAGCTCTTATTCTGCTTTGTGTATTACAATAGTAAAAGCAAAAACAAGAGAAAAATTAAAGTTGAAAATAGGGGCAGTGAAAAAGTGTTTCTTTCAGATTTTGAATAATTATTCAGATAAAAAAGCTTTGTGAGTTGTAACTTCTTTAAAAACGTCATTCGGCAGATATGGTTTTTGGCTGTCTTTTCCTGAAAAAGCAGGGAAATTAATAATATATAATTTATATGACTCAAGTGGTGGTAAGTGTTTCTGTGAAATAATAACAAAATAGCCAACTAACCCCTATCATCCATATTTGACAATTGTTCTATTTGTCAACAGTTCAAATTGTAGTGTACCAGCGTCTATGTATAGCCACTAAGAGTAAAGTTGAGGGAACAGCATAGTCATAACTGCCTTTGCAGCCTAATTAATTATGGAAAATCTTTCACAACAAACTCTATGTATCCTCATCTTAATGTTTAGTTAACGATTTGTTCAGTAATGGCCTTTGAAACACTGGTGGTTGGACAGAAATTGTCTTTTTAAAAAGTAATGAGAAAAACACTTCTAGCATTCTGACAGGTTGTTTTTAAAGACTCTTTAAGTGAAAGTGAAAACAGTTACTTACAATGGAGAAAAATGTTCTGCAGCCTGATTTGCATGTTAACTTCTTCAAAGTACCATTATCTCAAACATCAGTAGTTGCCATATTTCAAAAGGTTCTAGCTTTTTGAGTTTTATTTTGGTTTTGTTTTTGTGTTTGCACTCTAAGGAGTTTCAACTGGGAATTAAACAGTGCTTTTCAATAAATATTACTGAACATATAATCACTTTTCAGACACTTATTTCTTAGCTATGGGAAGAGGATAATTCTAAAGTCATGGGAAATTCAGGCAAGGCAACTCTTAGTGTTTATATCCATTTTCACCCAGGGGATTAGAATTCAAAACACTAGGCACTAAACTAGATATCTGATAGGCAAACTGAATATTTATATAATAGTACAGAACTAAATTTTGGAATTTATGGCAGCAAGTAAAAATACTCAGATTGAAGAGCTTTGTATTTGTCACTGAAATATTTTTGTTCTCATATGCATGACTGCCAGTAAATGATGGCCATCCATCCATCTAGCAAACACAATTTTTTAATAAAAGTCCATACATCAGTGTATATATATAATTATTATTTTGATTATGAAATAATCTAGTGATGAAGAACATGGAATTTAAGTCTTGAATGCCTGTTTTTGAATCCCAACTTTAAATTTTGTAACTTTAGTCAAATTAGTTAACCTCTCTGTTCTTCATTTATTCATCTGTCAAATTGTACATACCTTGTAGAATGTTGTCAATGAGAAAATTACCTCTTGCTTCTTCACATTTGTTTCCATGATTGAATAAAGCACAAACCTTACAAGCAATTGCATGGATAAAAACTGCACATGGCTTTCCATTTATATCAGGGTGTAGCAAGTATTGCTTAATATGTTCATTGTGTAAACATTTTATTTGTGAAATTAATGCTGTAGTTCTGTCATTTTGCCCATGTCCAGCAGTCTTCTTTGGTTTTTAGATACAAATATTAGCTCCTATATACCTATGCTTTATTCAATTATGAAATTTGTTGAGAAAAAATGGATGGCATGTTTCAGTATGAAAGTAGTACTTAAATAAAAGATTTTTTTTATTAATTCATGTAGTTAATAGATTCAACTTTGAATCAAAAATCTGGGTGAATTCTTTCTTCTGAATACTTAGCATTTTGAATGAATGATATTTTCTTCTGAATATTTTCATATTGAATAAAATGATAAATTTTCTGTTGATAATGTCACTCAAATCTAGTAGTTGTCACCATTGGGGAAAAAACAACTCCCTGCAAATTACTTTTACTTCTCTAAAAAAAATTTTCATAAGTAGAATTATTTTTCAGTAAAAGAAATGGAATGTAGAATTTCTATAAATATTAAAAATGCATTTAATAGTATGTTCATTATTATATCAAATGCTGCTATGAACATAATTTTATTTTTATGGCCAAGTTAAATAAATCAATGAATACAAAGGAATTGATTGTTGTATGAGTAAGAAGTAAATTTTGGATTGTGGATGTGTTTTTAAATGCCTTTTAATTATTTAATGACAAATGGTATTGCCAAAAACTTAAATATCAGAAAATTGCATAAACTTTTTCATCTTACTCAAATGAAAAGAAATATAAATTAATTTAAATAATTTTCCAAATATATATACATTATTCTCTTTTATAATTATATATATTACTTAGGCATTATTTATACCTACATGTAGCAAGTATTCTTCACATTTTTGCTTATGCTATCTGGCAATTCTGAGTAAACAGGTGTAGGGTCCCCCAGTTTCTCTGCTTTCTTTCTATGCCCTGAGCAAAAATCACAGAGTGCCTTAACTGCTCTGTGACCTAGCCAGCTACAGGTTTTTCCCAGAAGGCTGGAACCCAAACCAGGGCCTTGAACATTCTCAAGCACTGATAAAGGTATCTGGGTTGTTGCCCAGAATGAAAGAAACTGGCCTAAGCCCTGAGCCAGATTCCTTAAACCCTCATATAAACTCCATCCTCTGACCCCCTGGCTGGGGACATACCTAGGTAGAACATCCCTTTTCTCTCTGTAAGTAAGTTCTTCTAATAAATGCTTTGGACAGATCACCCTGGTGTTTAGTGCTTCTTTTTTTGGAATCCCAACCAGCCCCATCTCTGGATGGTTTTGGCCACTCCCTTGTGGGAACTCCCTTTCTGTTGCTTTTGGGGTGACTCTAGCTGCAGGTTCAATGGGATGAAGAAATAGGTTAGGAAAAATACAGTTAAAGTCCATCTTGAAATTGTAATTAAAAGGCAATCATATACCTAAATCAAAGGAAGACAATTTTCTATGAAAACTTTGAAAGTGGGGGAAAAAAAAACTCTGTTTGAATTCCACATACACATAGAAAGGACTGCAGGATGCTCTGAGCATTTGTAATAGCACATTGTGGCTGGATGGAAATGTTGACTGAATAGAGGAAAAAGGCGTATTAAAATGGGAACATGCTTCCATTTGTTAGAAATCTCTCTACTGCAAGCTATAGACCTAAATAATAAAATGGTATACATATTCTAACTTAAAAATAATGGCAATCTGTGGTACATACACCTAAAGTTGGAACATGTTCAGAAGTTAGGAGGAAAGCGCTAAGTCAGACGTGGATGCTTTCAAAGACTGCAATTTGCTCCATCTCTCTTCTCTCTCTTCCATCGTGTCTGCATCACTTTAAGGCTGGAAACCTTCATGGTCACAGAATGGCTGTCAGCCAGCTTCCAAAGCAATAGTCTTCCTCATTCACTTCCAGCTGATGAAATAACTCTCTCAAAAGAACTTTTATTGCAAATCAAAAATGCTTGTTTCCAAGAAGCCCTTATAGAAAATGTATACTTTTACTCATATCTCATTGACTTTAATGGGATCACAGCCCATCCTTGACAAAAAACCCAAAAAAAACATGAATAGCTTGAACAGATGGATGTGCTGACTAGCTTGGAAGATAGATTTGCAGATAGGCTTAGCTTCCACAGAGTTACATGGACTGCACAGAGAAGTGAATACCTAAAAATGAAATCTAGGAGCTATTACCAAAAAGAAAGAAAAATGCATGATGATTGCCCAAACCAGTAAGTGACTTGTCCCATACATATTTTTAAAAAGTATTCTTACGCCCTATAATTTTTGAAAAAGAAGATGTGGATAGTATTATGAGAGTTTGAATTCTAAAAGTTTCATTCTCTAAATGAAAGAAGTAACAGAGAAATACTATATATGTACTCCTTTTAAATAGGAAAAATATACAGAAGAAGCAAAAGGAATGGGTTTTACCCATTAAATAACTAGTGCTTTATCTTAACATTCTAGACATTGGTGAAAAAATTATACCAGTAGAAAGATTTCACTAGAAAACTACTGGTATAATTTAGAAGGAATAAATCTACCATATAAGATTTTAACGTAACTATAGCTTTTCTTAAACCAATCTGAACTGAACAAGGGGTTCTCATGAAGCCTGAAATCTATGGTGTTCAGCAGAATTGTTTACATCAAGAAATTAAGCTCATTTTAGTGTATGGAGCTTTGCATGTAAGCTGATTTTAAGGGCTGCTGAAATTCAAATTGTAAATGGCTTTAATTTACTGGTGTCCCTGCTTTGTTATACATGCAATACAGCCTGATATCTTTGTCTCCCATTAATTATTGATGTTTTCAATTCACTATGTTAAGCCCCAAAGCAGCCAATATATTGAACCACACACATTTCTCAACTGTTTGGCTCACAGGAGTTTAAATTCCTTATGACAAGGAAATGCATGTGGATGGGGTGATAACTCTAAAACTAAAAAAGAAGAAAAAGGACTGTCAGTGTATACATATGGCTGGTGGTTACACATTTCTAATCAGATCTCAGGTATATAAATAAATCTGTATATTTCATTAGGATTCTAAAAGTTATTAAAGATGTTTTGAAAATTAATTTCTAAATTTCTTCATGGATCTTCACTCATCTTTTAGACACCCAAATCAATATTTTCTCTCTCTTTTGTTTTTTTTTTTGCTTTGTGCTGTTGATAATTCTTTTTAATTACTTAGTGCCTAATATGTACCAGAAGCTGTGCCAGAAACATTATCTACATTATCTCTAATAATAAAACTTTTTGTTCAAGTTAACTATTACAGCTCCCATTTTAGTAATAGGGAAACTGAAACTCAGAAATATTTTTAAATTATCCAAAGCCAATAAGGATAAGAAGAGGCATGGTCTAGATTTGATCTCTGGTTTATGAAATGCCACCACTACCTTTCTATCAGATTATACTTCTACTTTTTCTTCCTCATATACTTAGGTTAAAAAATGAAGTATTTTTGGCTGGGTGCAGTGGCTCATGCCTGTATTCTTGGCACTCTGGGAGGCCAAGGTGGGAGGATCACTTAAGGTCAGGAGTTCAAGACCCACCTGAGCAAAGGCAAAACCCAGTCTCTGCAAAAAAGTAGAAAAATTAGCCAGGCATGGTGATGCACGCCTGTAGTCACAGCTTCTCAGGAGGCTGAGGCAGGAGAATCACTTGAGCCCAGGAGTCTGGGGCTGCAGTGAGTTATGATGATGCCACTGCACTCTAGCTAGGGTGACAGAGCAAGACCCTGTCTCAAAAAAAAAAAAAAATGAAGTATTTATGTTAAGAGAGCAATGTGCCTTGCACATTACCATTGTTTTAGAAATGTCGGTCGCTAAATATCTTATCTGGAAAAGTAGAAAAAAGTAAAAAATGTTTATTCCTAAATTCCATAAAACATCAGTCCCCTGATTTGGAAGACTGAAATATCTGGGGGTGGAAGAAGAATTGACTCTCTTAGACAGAGAAGAATAGAGTCAACTACTAATGTTTAACATCATTGGGTCCACAGAAAGAGAAAGGAGCCCATTAGGGGTTCTTTTTGATCAAAATGCTAGAATTAGCTTTAATTTTTCCATGCTTTAGACTTTGCATACTTTAAAGTAATCCATACTTTAGACTTTTTTCCTTCTGGGCCATTGGAAGCTGACCTATGTGGACTGTATCTCCCAGCTCTCAGCTTCTTGGTCTTCTGTTTGGGTTCAGTCAGTGGAAAGTTCTGGTAGATGAGAGGGTGGGAGGAAATTAAGGTTAGGTTTTTACTTTACAGATTCCCTTCCTGCAGGGTCACTGTCAGATGGCATCCCTCTAATCGAGACAGCGGTTTTTGTCACAAGGTCTCTCAATACATCTACCCACCCTGGGTTTAGAAAACTGCTTCCCTTGTTTCCATTTTAGACTGAGGTATGAGAAGACTATCTACTCTTGCTAACTACTATATCTCTTGATGGTTTCTTTATACTCTGCCCACACCTTTGTCAAACATCCATTTATTAAACTTCACTCAGTTGCTCACTGTGACTGTTCCATCTTTTTCCAGCAGGGACACCGACGAATACAGTAATTGATTTTTAGCTTTAGAAGCCTTTCAAGGTTTTAGAAGTCATCTCACAATAAGATGTCATGATTGAGCTACCTATATACTTGAGAAGAGAAGGAATAACCTCTTTGTTGGGGGTAATGGGACATTGGTAATTCCATGGCATGTGGTGCTATCATGATAACTCAAATAATCCCTCCTGGTGGCATAGGATGAAGGATGCTGTGCAGATGGAGGTCAAGTGGCTAGAGCTCTTGGTAACCACAGTAATGATCATGATTACAAAGATTGTGGAGTCAGCTGGCTTTTTCTGACTAGACTAGAAAGCATAAACAGTGAAAAGGACAAACTGAAATCCTTGAATGTCCAACTAAGAACAAACTGAAAAAAAATTCAGGAAGTCTTTAGGGCCATTTAGAAGAGGCTCTCACCTCCTATAGTTGCAGCAGATCTATGGAAAGAGCTGCTAAATTACAGCACCAATTAAATATCAAATCTTGAAACAATTTTATGCTAAATAAAGGTCATTAATGCGAAAGAAGATAAACCCTGAAACATGTGGTGGGGACATTTGGGCTGAGGCAATCGATGCTAAAATATTTAAATAGCAAAATTCCCCTGAGCCCACCTTGCTGGTACAGATATCATCCCTTCAGGCCCACATCACCCAACATACACACACAAACACACAAAAACACACAACCAGCCGCCCCTGCATAAAAGACTTTGATAGTTGGTCTTTGTATTAATTATGTCTTTTGTTTTCTGTATTCTGATTTTTTGACATGTGGGGCTTTGCTGACCTTGGAGGGACTGTCCTCCCACAGTGAGCCAGCTTTTGGAGATAGCAAACAGCTCAACTACAAGCATGCTTTTCAAACACAAACCAACTCATCCGGAGCCCACATCCAACTATCTCCTTTATTGGGCTCAAATACTCTGGACCAATATCCACCTGCCCTAATCACCTCAGGGCCAGGTACCTGACAACTAGAGACAGCCCCTGTACCCCAGAGCCCACTAAAATTGTTCAAATTAGCCAACCCTAAACCTGTTCACCCTGCCTCCCATGTTTCTTCCCACAGAAACCACAGTAAAGGCTCTTGCCCAGAGGTCCTCCCTCCCCCTCAGCCTCCTGATCAACCCCAGTGCTTTCTCACGTGACCTGCATGGCATGGGGTGCCCCCTTCTCTTGGGAACTGTGAGTGATAAACTATCTTTTCAAGAGCAGTCATTTTCTGATCTGTTGGCCTTTTTATACTTTAAATTTCCTATCAATATGCTATATTTTAAAATAGCCCCACAGCCTGTGTCCTCAGAAGGGGTTGCTGACTTATCTCAGGGCATCCTCCACCTCACCTTTTATTTCCTTCTAGTCCGTAAAAAGTTAGATATTCATAGACTAGACTGGAAATTTCATGGCATGACTCAAGAAGAGATAGTCAATACCCCAACTGTGTCATAGGATGTCACTAATTTCTATCAGCAGTGGTCTTACAAGCATTTTGTGAGTGGACTCTAAAAATATTAAACCAGAAAGAATAAAGTATAAGTACTGATTACAACAAGTAGATTGATAGGTATGTACTTATCTGGGATTTAGAATTTGTTATATTGAATTTACTATCTGGAATGGGGTTATTAGAAGAGCTTTAAATCACCAAATTCCCATAAACCCATCTTGCCAACCTCCTTTACTGTTGTGGCTAATTGAAAGTGGAACTCAACGGTAGCCACAGCCATTGATGATCAAATACCAAACTTCACCGATTTAGAGTCTGAAAGCTCAGGTTGTCATTAATGTTAGACTGGCTCTGTTGTGTACAAAATGCTCATTCACCTGTAAAAATCCTCTATGAAATGACCCGTTCAAAAATTTGTTAAGAAAGTGATTAGTAACAAGGACACCAGCATGCAAAGCTCTGTAGTGGCTGTCTTCTGAAAGCCAGGGCTAACAGTGATGGCTCCTACAACAATGCTGGGATCCATCACCCCAATAAAAACTTATAGAACAGGTCAGATGGAAATGCTGATCTGTCCAAGATCATTTGAGTGCATTTAGCATAATAAGCTACTGATTTGAATGATAATCATGTTTTGAGAGAGATTCATGACAATGGTTAATTGATCAAGAAATTAAGAGGAATAAAATAGATTGGCAGCCCATGTATGTTGAATGTATTCAGGTAGAATATTCTAGGGCTAGTGGACAGAAACGTAAGTCAAGTTGCATTAGGATATTTAAGACAGACACCTCTTGTAACCACAAGAGGTGGTTTTTCCACCTAGACACATTTTTCCAGTGTCTAGGCATATAGTGGGAATAGAGGTACTTAGTTACTGGCAGAATTTCCACATAGGTTCTATGGTCTGTATAGTGAAGGCAGTTATAGTAGAAAAGGCCAATTAGAGTGAATAAAAAGCCAAGCCAATCTAGAATAGATTTGCAGAGATTAGTATCAAGTACAAGTATTTTAAAAATAGGGGGTAGTAATTCCTATCACATCTTCATTTAATTGTTAGCAAGTGAAAAAGAGAACCGGGTCATGGAGAATGACCATAGATTATTACAAAATTAATTGAATGATGATGATAATCACAGTTCAGTTGCTGGAGATGGTATATTTACTACAGTTAATCAAAGCATACAGTCTAGTGAGTAGAAGCTTCTTTTTTTCATATCTCTCAGTAAAATCAACCTGAAGAATTTTTGCCTTCATCAGTAGTGATATCAATGTACCCTTACTCTTCTGACTTGGGGCTATATCATAATAAAGTCCCAAGGTCTCTTGATCATGCTGATATTTCATTACTGATGTTTAATATTGATGACAATATTGTAATTAAATGTCATTATGAGAAATTATTAAGCCTTCAAATCACTATAGCAAGATACATGAATACAAGACAATGGGTTACAAACACGGCAAAAGTTCAGGGACTCATCATATCCAGGAAGTTTCCATGGGTTTGACAGTGTAGAGAGTATCTCAGAATATCCTCCTGAAAGTGAAAGCAAGTTGCTACACCTTGCACTGTCCACTATGAAGAGAGAGGCTCAATGCTTTTGGGCACTTTTTGGATTTGGAGACAACATGTGTCATATTTGCGTGTACTTCTCTGACCCCTTACTGGATAACTCATACATATGACAGTTTTGAATGGTGACCAGAATAAGAAAATGCTCTGCAGCAGGTAAAAGGTACCCTGCAATTTGGATTCAATCAGTAGACCCAATAGTATCAGAAATGTTTATGGTAAACAGAGATGCTCTATGGAGCTCTTGGCAAACCTTAACAGGAGAAATAACACAGATCCCTAAGATTTGAGAGCAAGGCCTAGCCCTATCACTAATTCTTCTCCATTTGAAAATCACCCTGTGACCTGGTACTGGTCCCCAGTGGAAACAAAATACTTGGCCATGGTTTAACAAGTAATCATGCATCCCTACCTGCACATACTCAACAGGGTGTTAGGTGATCTGATGAATCATAAAATTGGATGACTGTGGTACTAAGTCACTGTGTAATGGGAAAAGAACTCATGAGACTGGATCTGAGCATGTCTGGAAGGCACAGACAAACTGAAGAAGAATTTGACTCAGTTGCACACATTTTCACTGTTTTACCACCTTTCTCTCAACCTACATCTATGATTAGTGTGATCATGGCTAACATCCAGATCAGGATACCTTAAGAGTGAAAAGCAGCACTAAAAATGATAAATATGCAACAATCCATGTAAATTAAGAGTGTTCTGGGCACACCAGGATCTAACATCACCCTACATATGACCATTTGACAAAGAAAGACATAAAAGAAAAAAAATACGTGTTTGGTTTACAGAATGATGTGCACCATATGCAAGCAACAGTCAGAATTGTAAAGTTGTTACATTACAGCTCCATTCAGGAATGGTCTTGAAAGGCAGTCGTGTAGGCATATCTCTTTAGTTGGCAGATTTTGGGGAAGTGGGGTATGTCACTTCATATAAAAGGGAAGATGGCCTCAGATAAAGATCTATATAGATTAATGGGCAGTGGCTAATGGCTTGACTGGCTAATCAGAGAAATGGAAAGAACAAAACTGGAAGATTGGTGACAGGGAATTTGGGAATATGAATTTATCAAGACAGGTGAAGAGTATAAAAATATTTTTGACTCCTATAAATGCTGGCCAGAGAGCTGCCACTGTGGATGAAGCTCTCAAAAGTGAGATGGAGTATATGAACTATCCTGTAGGTGTGTCAGCCATCCAGTCGATTTCTTAGTGGGGCTATTTATCAAGTGATTATGATAGCAGGGATGGGGGCTATGTATGAATTATACAAGAGGTATTTTCTTATTCAGGATGATTTGGCTATTGCTGTTATGTTCAACCTGCCAAAAGTAAATGCCAAACGCTTTATTCACAATTTGGTTTTATTCTCTGGAGGTACTAACTGGACACTTGATGACAGGTTGACTAGCTTGGATCCTTTATATCATGGAGGTGTTTATTAGATAAATTTTATTACAGTAAAAATCAATCCCAAAATATCGGTGGCTTAAAACAATAACAACAGCAAGGAAAAACTATTTCTTGTTCATGTTACATGGGTTGACTGTGGTTCTGTTCCAATTGGTTTCTAATCTATCATTCTAATCTGGGACCCAAGGTAAAGGGGTAACTTCAATTTGGGACATCCTACTATTGTGGCAGAGGGCAAAATCTGAAAAGGCTGAACAAAATCACATAATGCACTAAAAGTCTCTACTCTCTGTGTGCAAATGGCCTGAATCACATCCGATCATTTTCTTTTAACCAAAACAATTCACATGACTAAGCCCAGCAGTGAAAGTGGTAAAGTATCCTCCAAATACCATTTACCAGGAGGCTGGGCAAATCACATAAGCAAACAGCATAGGGATATAATCCTCTTATAAGGAAAAGAGCTGATATCTATAACAATAATGGCATCTACTAAAAAATGAGAGGAAACCTCCTTCACACACCTACATGAGAATAGACATATATTCTGGATACATATTTACCAACTCTACCCACAATTCTTCTGTGTGACTAAGTGTATGAAATTATAGAACGCCTTATCAATTGTCATAGAATTCCATACAAAGTAACCTCTGATCAAGAGACATATGTTATAGCAATACAAAGATAGCAACAGGTTCTAGCACACAAAATTTACAGTCTTGCCACATCTTCCTTTACCACAATATGTTTGATAGAATATTAATAGTCTATAAGATTGGAGTGTCAATAAAAAATATATTATATGCCTTGAATCACTTTTGGTATATGGTACAATCACTGCCACAGATGGGGTGGCATAGGTTTAAGAGCCAAAGAGTAGAATTAGGAGCGATTTCTTTCACTATTAGAATACACAACTTATTGGAAGGATTTTTGCTCCCCATCTCCCTTAGCATGGCTCTCTGAGTATTTAGATTTTTGCACTCAAAAAAGGAATACTTCCACCAGGAAACACCATTATGATTCCACTAAATTGAAAGCTGAGACTGCACTCTGACCAGTTTGTGCCCACTCCTATTTCTTTTGATCACACAGGCAGAAAGGGGGTCATTGTATTACCTGAAGTGACTGATTCTGATTTCCAAGAGGAAAATGTCCTGCTGGAACACAAGGGGGAAAAGAACAATGTCAGAAACCCAGGTGACTCATGACTCAGAGAGGCTCCCCTTAGTACTGCCTTGATGAATAGTTCTGGTCCATGGAAAAACGCAACCAGATAACCAAAGACTTAGATTCTATAGGAATAAAGACTTGGGTTATTCCACCAGATAAATAATGTCATTCAAATGGGGTGCAGCTAAGTGTCGGGAGCATAAATTGTAGACGAAGAAGGGATCTGTGATCACCAACTTAGCCTCATGACTAGCTAATAATGTAGAAATCACAGCATCTATGTTTGTGTTAATTATTTCCCTCCTTTCATTTTTATGCGTGCCAGATTATATAAAGAGGTAGCTAGAATTTTAGGTGTCATGGTAGTAACTAGTATTGCACATTCCATGTAGCTTCTAGAACTTCATGTGTCTTTTATATTAGGGACACACATTTTTCACCTGAAAAAAAAATGATAAGAGTAGATGCCAAGAAGAAAAAGGATAAATATTTCTGTATATGTTTCTTTAGCCCCTTCCAATATACTCTCTATTCTTTTCAATCCTACTCTGTAACAAGATGGAACTGTATGAACTGCATCAATTGATATGTAAATAGAATTATGAGAGTAAGTGCAAAGTTGTGAAGATCTTTCTATTGGGTGTTAACATTCACCAGTGAGCATGCACCACAAAAGAGGCATTAGATAATTCAGTAGGCAAAATGATTTGGGCAATTGATATCAGACTACCTCTGTCATCAGTCATGGCTAGTGTTGGCCAACTATTGTTCAATAGAGTGGCCACGGTGTAGTGACATGGGTGTAACCTAAGCATGGGCCCAATATTGTGGGCTTTCTCACCAAGGCTATACAAGCTACTGTCGCTGCCAAATGTCCAAATTTCTAGCAACTGGGACAAATGCTGGAACCGCAATAAGACACAACCCCTAGAGACCAGTTGGAGTAGTGAATGTTGTAGTTTGCTTTACTTGCTGTATTAGTCCATTTAGTGTGGCTATAAGGAAATACCTGGTGCTGGGTAATTTATGAAGAAAGAAGTTTGGCTCATGATTCTGTTGGCTAGAAGACAGGGCATCTGGTGAAAGCCTCAGGCTGCTTCCACTCATGGCAGAGGGCAATTAGGAGCCAGTGTGTGCAGAGATCACATGTCAAGAGAGAAAGCGAGAGAGAGAGAGAGAGAGAGAGAGAGAGAGAGAGAGAGAGAGACAGAGGTTTCAGGATCTTTTTAACAACCACCTCTCACTGGAACTAACAGAGCAAGAACTCACTTACTCCCCCTCCCCAGTTGGGCATTAATCTATTCATGAAGGATCCACCTCCATGACCCAAACACCACCCATCAGGCCCCACCTGCAACATTGGGATCAAATTTCAACATGAGGTTTTGAAGGACAAACATTTAAACTATAACATTTGTCTTTCTCTTGTTAGTTGCCCTGGAGAAATTGACCAACCAAAATCCGAGAACAGTTCCCAGATGAGGTGAACTTACTATATGAGTGACAGAAGGGTTGGAAAGTAGTGGAAACTATGATGCGCCACCTAGATGTCACTTTTAGGGGTGAACCAACCGTGTCCTCAGCTGTTGGGAGTATTAGATCCTGATGTCCAACAAGCCAATTTCCTCTACAGAAATGGGAAAAGGAGCTGACTCATCCTTTATGACTGGTGTATGTAGGGGTACAAATGCTTGACCGTGCTGAATGTACAGTTTGCAGAACTGTGAGCCAAATAAACCTCTTTTCTTTATAAATTACCTAGCCTCAGGTATTTTCCATGTAGCACTGCAAAATGAACCAACAGCCTTCCTTCACTCACTGTGGTGGGCTTCAGTGAGTCATTTCAATCTAAACACTGATATTCTTCCATTCTGGGGAAAATTCTTATATCGTTTCTTTGGTAATTTCTTCTTATTACTTCCTGTTTTTCAATCTAGAACTCACAGTAGTTGGATATTGGGCATCTTAGAGTGTTCCTTACTTTTCTTATCATTTCTCTTGTCTTTTCAATTTCTTTGTCTTTTTCTCGTTTTGTAATGGAAGCGGTAAAGCAAAAGGTTTAATTAATAGAGATGAATTAGACAAAATTTAACATATAATTCGGCTTTGAAAGTAAAAATTATCAGTTTCCCAAATGTTAAGATACCAGTTTTTAAGAATGCTTAGATAATCTCTGATGATTGACATTTTCATAACATAAATAATGGTGGGAAAAAATAAGGATGTCAAATTCTCTAATAAAATTACCTGTTATAGTTTTCTATTTTTTAAATGTATAGGTTATACATTTAAGTTTATTCTATATTTCCTTTTTTATTATGAAAGTATAAGGAAATATGTGTGTATGTTCTAGAGAACAATAATAAAGAGAACATATGTATAAGTAAAACCTGGGCCAGAAGTGGAATAGAACCATGCCTCAGAAACCCTCCTACCCAATTATAATTTTACATTTTTCCCCATAAAAAGCAAACCTATAATAGTTATTTCAGCCCAGCAAATATTTTAGATTAATCTCTAAAAGATGGTAGTATTAAGTTAGGTATGTTATAGGATTTGCTTTAGTCAATAAAATGTATGTAGAAATTATGTATATTTTCTGGGGCAGAAAAGATGTATATCTTCTTGGGCAGAAACTTTAAGGGCTAATGCACAATTTAATACACCTTCTGTGATGATTAATTTTTGGTGTCAGCTTGACCGGGTTAAGGGATGCCCAGATAGCTGGTAAAACATTAATTCTGGATGTGTCTATGAAGGTGTTTCCAAAAGGAATTGGCATTTGAATCAGTATATCCAGTAAGAAGATCCACCCTCCTCAATGTGGGCAGGCATCAGACAAACCATTGAGGGCCTGAATAAAACAAAAAGGCAGAGGAAGGGAGAATTTGCTTTCTCTTCTGGAGTTGGGGCATTTGTCTTGTTCTACCCTAAGACATTAGAACACCAGGTTCTCAGGCTTTTGGATTCTGGGACTTATACCAGTGGCCCTCTAGGTTCTTAGGCCTTTGGATTCAGGCTGACTTACACCACCAGTTTCCCTGGTTCTCCAGCTTGCAGACGGCAAATAGTGGGACTGCTTGGCCTTACATTACCCTCTTATATATCTATATATCTGTATATCTATATCTATATCCTGTTGGTCCTGTGCCTCTGGAGAACCGTTACTAATACACCCTCTTTCTCTCTTCCTTCCACATTAACCACCAATGTGCAAGTGGGAGAGTTATTGTTTTGCCTAGATTGAGGGCAAAATGAAGCAGAATTTTCTGTCCATTTGCAATTGACATACAGCATAAATGAGAACCTCTGTTCTCTTATGTCCCTGGAATTTTGACATTGTTATATCAGTGCTATCCAGCCAAAGATGATGAGGTTAAAACATAGTTAAGTGAATTCGGGGGTTTGGTACTTGTTGAAACAAGGGAGACCACACACAATGGAGAAATGTGAGAGATCTCAGTACCAAAAGTTTAGGAGGGACTTGCTTATAGGATTTGTACTCATATTAGGTAAATTGGGAAAGGTTTCAAGTAAGAAACCAGGTTTTGGTCTTATATGGGTATTCTCAGTAAGCAGAAGGAATTCTATGATTTAGTATCTCAATAATTTTTATTTAGGAGGCCAGCATGGAGCTATAATCAGCAAAGAAGCAGCAGTTACTTATGCTAGCCAAGTGAAGGGGACGTATGGGCATGATTGTAGTTAACACAGAGTTCTTATTTTTGTCTGTGCCCAGACATGATTACACAGTGGTCTTGCTTTTGTCTTGCTCTATCATAATTAAAATAACCTTGTTTAGTGTTGGCGTTTTAGGAAATTGTTTATGTGTAGCAAGAGAATACCACATCCCGGCTGTTGGAGCCACCCCAGCTTATTGTTGACAGTAGTCATGAGTTATTTTTGATCTTTTTCTTTTCCAGTTCTCCCTTTTGTCTAAGACCACAGTCAGAAGGTAGGGCTTTAATTTGAGAGATCTACATCTTTACCATTACCAACATTTTGCTGATCAGGAGGTTGCCTAGATAACGTGTCTGTTGTTGGCCTACAGTTAGTCCCTCCTGCTCCTTACGCTGAAAGACAAGTTGTTTAATCATCTGACCTGACTGTGCAGTTGCATTTAAGGCTCAAGATTAGAATGCACAGGCTACCTGCAACACAGGCAAATACCAGGAATAAAATGATTACCAGTCTTTGTAAAAGCCTCCAAAGTGAGGAAACTAGAACATCACACGAGGCAGTAAAAAAAAGTCTGCAAATCCAGTTGAGTTTCCACTAGAGGTGAATTTTTCCTTAAACCTAGCTATGAACTCTTCTATTTTACCTACTTTATTTAAATAAATACAGCTTGAAGTATTTGCTATACCATCCCCTTAGTTATACTCCTTAACTAAGCTAAGAGGCAATCAAAGGCTATGTGATGCTTATGACAACTCTGGCCAATGAATTTCCACTCTATTCTTGAGCTTTCAGATCAGAACTTGTGTACTAAAAATGTACCATAGAGGGGCACACTCCTTTGATGAATAAATATGATTTTTCTTAGTAGGAATAGACATATCATGCTCAAAATAATTCAATAAAGAATAAATATCACTTTATCCAACACAAGGAGGGTATCAGAATGGTTTGAGTTGCAACAAGAGAACACCCAACTCACACTCTTTCAAATGATGACTTACCCTCAGTACCCTAGCTTCCTGCAGTGCTTGGCAGAACAAGTCAACAATGTCATAAAAGAATCATTTTTTGTTTTGTTTTGTTTTATCCTGTTTCTCTTTTTTGCCTCCCAAGTAAGTCTTTATTTTAAACTTACTGCCTTCATGATCTCCAAGCCTGTAAACCACTTTCCCCCAAATTATTGTGTAAATTCAATGGAATTTTAATTTAACAATTACAATAAAGTGTGAGTGTGTGTGTATGTGTGTGTGTAACTTAACAAGCTAATTCAAAAATTATGTAAAAATACAGAAGTGTATGATTAAAAATCATATATTCCTATTATTTGTACCACTCTAATTCCAGCTGCTTCCACTAGGAACATATGAGTTTTGAGTTTGATTCTTATTTTTCCACATATTTTTATATTGCTTTACATGTACCGTTGACCCTTGAACAACATGAGTTTGAACTGTGTGGGTCCACTTATACATGGATTTGTTTTTCAATAAATATACTGGGAATTAGAAATATATTGGAAACATTTTTTGAAGATTTGCAGCAATTTTAAAAAATCTCACAAACCATGTAGCCTAGAAATAGTGAAAAAATTAAGAAAAAGTTAGGGATGTCATAAATCCATAAAATATATTTAGATGCTAGTCCATTGTATTATTTACTACCATAAAATATCACAAATCTATTATAAAAAGTTAAATTTATCAGATTTATCAAAACTTACACAAACACTTATTGGCCACATGTGGCGCCATTTACAGTGGAGAGAAATGTAAACAAAGGTAAAGATGGAGTATTAAATCATAACTGCATAAAATTGACTGCAGTACATACTGTACTACTGCAATAATTTCATAGCCACCTCCTGTTGCTATTGTGATGTGCTCAAGTATTGTGAGTTTCCACTTAAAATGCCTCACGATGCTAATCGGCTCCATGTGAGCAGTTCCTCTCTCTGTTAAACTGCATATCACAGTAAAAAGTGATCTCTCTTGGTTCTCATGTATTTTTCATTGTGTTTAGTGCAATACCATAAACCTTGAATAACACCATGGGACCCATACAAAGTGCCACTAGTGATGCTGGAAGTACACCCAAGAAACAGAGAAAGTCATGACATTACAATAAAAAGTTGAATTGCTTGATAGGTACCAGAGATTGAGGTTTGCAGCTGTGGTAAGCTGCAATTTCAAGGTAAATGAATGTAGCACAAGGAGCAGTGAAAAAAAGAAAGAAGAAAATGACAAAGAAATAAAGAAAGAAAAAGAAAGAAAGGAAGGAAGGAAGAAAGAAAGAAAATTTGTGCAGCCATTGCTGCAGCTACACCTTGCACTTTTTGCAAAATATCTTGTTACCTCTTATTGGAAATGCAGCTTTTATGTGGGTGCAGGATTGCTATAAGAAAGGCATACCTATAGACTCTAATATGATTTGAGAAAAAGCAAAGTCCTTATATGAAAACTTAAAGCAAAAAGAAGGTGAAGCATCTAAAGCCGCAGAATTTAATGCCAGAAAAGATGGTTTGATAATTTTAGAAAGAGGTTTGGCTTAAAAAATGTCAAGATAACAGGAGAAGCAGTTTTTGCTGACCAAGAGGCAGCAAACAAGTTCTCAGAGGTTATTAAGAAAATCATTGAGGAGAAAGGATATCTACCTGAACAGGTTTTAATGTAGAAGAAAGTGCCCTATTGTAGAATCAAACAGCCACGGAGGACATTTATTAACAAAGACGAGAAGATAGTACCAGTATTTAAGGCAGGAAGGGGTATGCTAACTCTACTGCTTTGTGCAGATGCGGTTGAGTTTATGACCAGAACTGCCTTTATATATAAAGCTGTTAATCCCTGAGCCTTGAAGGGAAAAGATAAACACCAGCTGTGAGCCTTTTGGTTGTATAGCAAGAAAGCCTGAGGAGAGCACTTTTACTGACTTGGTTCCATAGATTTTTTGTCCCTGAAGTCAGGAAGTACCTTGCCAGTAAGGGACTGCCTTTTTAAGTTCTTCTGATGTTGAACAATGTCCCTGGCCACCCACAATTTCATAAGTTCAACACCAAAGGCACTGAAGTAAGTCTACTTGCCCCCAAACACAACATCTCTAATTCAGTCTATAGATCGGAGGTCTTGGGAACTTTAAAGCTCTTACACATGGCACTCTAAGGGGACGCTGGTCAATGATGTGGAAGGGAACCCCAGTAGAGAGAATATCATGAAAATCTGGATGAATTACACCATTAAAGATGGCATCATTGTTAGAAAAAGCCATGAAAGCCATCAAACCCAAAACAATACATTCCTGCTAGAGACAACTGTATCCAGATGTTGTGCATGACTTCATTGCATTTATTGCAGAGGTGATCAAGGAAATCATGAAAGAGATTTGGGTATGGTAAAAAGGTGGGGGGGTGAAGGGTTTCAAAATATGGATCTTGAAGAAATTCAAGAGCTAATAGACACCACACAAGAGGAATTAATAGAAGGCAAATTTAAGGAGAAGAGTGCTTCTGAACCAGTTCCAGATGATGAGGAAGAAGACATAGAGGAAGCAGTGCCAGAAAACAAATTGACATTAGACAATCTGGCAGAGGATTTTTGACCATTCAAGACTGCTTTCAACTTCTTTTATGACATGCACCCACTAAAACTAAAGCAAACGGTGGAAGAATTGGTACCTTATAGAAACATTTTTAAAGAAATGTATAAGCAAAAAAAAAAAAATCTAGACAGAAATTATAATGTATTTTCGTAAAGTTACACTGAGTGTGCCTATTCTCCTGCCTTCCCTTCCACCTCCTCCATCTCTTCTCCCTGTGCCACCCCTAAGTCAGCAAGACCAATCCTTCCTCCTCCTCCTCAGACTACTCCACAGGAAGATGATGAGGGTAAAGACCTTTACAATAATCCACTTCCACTTAATGAATAGTAAATATATTTTCTCTTTCTTATGATTTTAATAACATTTTCTTTTCTGTAGTTTAGTTTATTGTAAGAATACAGTATATCATGCATATAAAAATATGTGTTAATTGATTATGTTATTGATAAGGCTCTTGTTCAACAGTAGGCTGTCAGCAGTTAAGTTTTGGGAGAGTCAAATGTTATACACAGATTTTCAACTGTGCTTGGGACCAGCACTCCTAACCCCTGCATTGTTCAAGGGTTAACTGTACATATCACATGTATATGGGGGGGATGAGCGTGAGACCGAGAGAGAGAAAGAGAGAGAGAGGGAGAGACAGGGAATTGATCCCAATATTTTAAATATTATAGAAAAATAGTATTTTACCAGGTTATTTGCCAACATTTTCTCTACGATCTATAATGAATATAAATTTCCATAGAATGTACCAAGAAGACTAGTGAAGAATTCTTGGACCATTCCAAAAAAAAATTCAAGACTTTCATATTTATAAAATGTTTCAAAATAACTTGAAGTATCCCTAGTTCTAGCTCAGTCTTCTTTTTGCAATGATCATACTTTATCCCGATTTTTGCCAACATCTCATCTGTTTGGACAATGGTTTTAGGATTACTCAGGGGTAGTACATATCATGGATATGTCAATACCCAGTGACATGTAAGACTGCAGTTTTGCAGTCTTGACATGTAAGACTGCAGTTTTGCAGTCTTGACATGTAAGACTCCACATTTTTCTAACAGCAGGGGCCCAATAATTTAAAATAGAATTGGCAGCTAACACAGTACTGTGAAATCTACGTTGGCATCAACAGAAGAGTTTTTTGTATTGCTTCTTAGTCACATGCTCAGTTTTTCCTCTCACTGCCTGGTGTAAAATATTCTTTTCTTTTTTTCCCCTTAACAGGTGTTACTAAGAGCCAATTTTCATGCTATGCTCTTTGTTGAATTTTTGAAAGATGTTTAACCTTAACAGATTTTGAAGAAAGGTTTCTCTGTGGGAACTAAGTGTTATTTTACATCAGTCACATTAGGATTCCTATGGTTATTTCCCATTTTGTGCGATCCATAGTGGTCTTAAGCATCAACAAATAGAATGGCCATGTATTCTAATAATGTTGGCTGTTGAAATTGCCATTTTCACTACATTTATATTCTTCAACAGTGTTGAAAGTAATTTAGCACAAGTCATCATAAACACAATGTGCTGTGTTTAAGGAAGAGTTTAATCAGACTGATTAGAACAACTCTGCTATTCTTCATGCATTTATTCTGTTGTGTGAGAAATATTCACCTTGGGGATTGGGGGAAATTTATTGGAATAATCTGTGTATCAAAGTCAGTGAATAGAAGTATGAGTAGATAGGTTTATAAATTCAACAGAAACCATACAGTTCTGCCAGAAACTTATGGAGAGAAAGAAATAACTCAGGATGGGGAAAACAAGCAGAATCTTGGGTGGCTTTCTATTTTTTTTGACCTCTAAAGTAAGAGAAATGAAGAACACTGAAACTTTAGCCAAATAGAATTAGATCCCTTAAAGCCTGCACTAATACATACAAATAAATTAAGTAATACTTACAGAGTTAGACACAGTCCAGGAAGCTCTGCACTTCAGAAAATGGAAAATTCAAGTGATGCCTAAAGTGGTTAACTTAAGCCTGTGTGTTTGAGACAATTTTAGGGTTCTCCAGACCTGATGATTCTCCCCCTCACTTGGTTAATGTCATCACAGGCTCATGTAGGTGCATATCCATTACCTGTTCAACTTCTCCACAGTAAAAAGTGACGAAATCATGGACAGAGTAACTGCTAATACCCCCTCTCCTGATGACCCATATAAAGTGCTCTCGGATTGAAACATTTCGGGCGGACTGCTACTTAAATTTCTCTTTGTGCCCCAACTAACACTTAGAAAACTGAGGAGTAAAACAAGGACTTGTATATTTTACTTATTCATTCATTCAAGAAATATCTGCTATGTGATCAGAAGCATAGCACTTCTAATTACACGTTATAGTAGACATTTGTGTTTCATCGTTTTATGTATATCAGTTATAGTTTACGATAAAAATTAGCAAAAAAATACACAGTGGAAGCAGAAAACAACGTGATAACCACAAAAAACTGAATGGGCAAATTAAAAGAACAACTTCTAAAAATCCACAGAATTCATTAAAAAGGGGCATAGAGTCCAAAATATTGAGGAAAATATCTTTTATCAGGAAGATTGATTTAAGAATTCAAAAATACATAAAAGGACAACAGATGCAAAATATGTTTTGAGCTGACAGAAGACTGGAGTTTTCAAACCAAATGGCTCAATTCACTGGGCAAATTATTGCTCTAGTTTCATCCTAAAAAATTTAACTTTGTTGATAAGAAAACAATCCTACAAAAATTCTGTCAGGGGAAAATTTTTTAAAAAACACACAGTATGTCCATATAGGAAACAATCAGCCAGGGTGGTCTTATTCTTCTCTTATACTACGTGGAAACCAAAAGATTATATAGCAACATACACTGCGTTTTGAGAGGAAAAATATTGCTACGCACAATAGAAAACTATATAACCATTCTGAAAAAATTCATGTAAAATTTGCACTGTGATAAAATTCATAACCCAGTGTGGGCCCAATCACTCCTTAGCAACTTCACCACTATATCCATATATCAAAGGATCATTACCCTTTACCTGGATTATTGCAGTAGCTTCTTAACTGGTCTGTCTGCTTATATCCTTCCATTTCTATGCTCTATCCCCAGAAAGTGTTCGGAAATGATCTTGGTAAAATTTCAGGTAAAATATATTACTCCTCTGTTCAAAACCTTCTAATAATGCTATATCTTACACGGCATAAAACCCAAGCTTCCCAGGCTGCTCTACAAGATCCTAAAGGATCTGCTCCCCATCTGTCCTCTTGTCTCATCTGTTCTGCACCGCCTCCACCATTCCACTCTAGGCCCACTGGCCTTCTGGAGCATGCCACACCTAAGAATACCTCTAAGCCTTTCCATCTGCTGCTCCTTCTGTTTGAAATATCCTTTCCCAAAATTTACAAATGGCTCAGTCCTTTATTCTATCTCAGGTTTTTACTATATTTTCACCGTGTCGTTTATTGGTGACTTCCCTGATTTTAATCTTTCAATCCACTTTTCCAAACATTCCTTATCTTCTGTCCTTCTTTAGTATTCACCTTATGTATTTCCTTTTAACATGCTATATATGTTATTTATTTATTTTAAGTCTGCCGCCTTTACTAGAGTGTTAGTACAATAGGCACTGGGACTTTTGTGTTCTCTGTTTGCTACTGGATACAAATGCCTTGAATTTTACCTGATATACATGTAAGCTCGTTAAATATTCATTGAAAGAGTAAATTTTTGAAAATCGACATCCAATTCTCATAAATTTAGAGAACAAGTTTATATCCTTAATGTGATAAAGAATTTCTATCGCAGACTAACAGAAATCATCACAATTAGTGAGAAAAAATGGTGGTTAGATTCCAAAAATAGCTAGTGATTGCATACTCCAAGCTGGAAACACTAGAGTCCAGATTAGTGATCTCATTATTGCTATTCAATACTGTATATCAAATGTGACTAGATAATAAATAAATAAATAAACATTTCTGTGAAGCAGAAGATAAATTATCTTAATTTGTAAATATGGCTATCAACTACCTTGAATAAGGAGATCAATAAGAAGAAAAAACTATACCTAATAAATGATAGCTAAAAGGACTAGTTCCAGAGTACACATACATAAGAAACTCCCTGGGGACTCAGTGCAATTTGGGATGAATTTGAAATAGGCTGAAGGTTCTACAAATAAGGCAGAAATATAGTTAATGAAGTATTTTGTTTGGGTTGTTAGTGCTCTTCTCTCAAAATATATCCCCTGGTAGGAGATGTCCGAACAATATGACTGATTCTTCATGATTTCTGACTGAATAGTCTATCTTTTCTGATTTTCTGCACACAAAGTCCTCTGTTTTCTTGGTTATTGTAGGTATGTGTTCTCCTTTGAACAACCTTGTTTTTCTTCTTCTGATGCATCAATCAGAATTGCAAAGAGTGTTTTAAAACAGTATCAGGACAGTTCTGGTTGCATGGGGAATATAGCAATGTGTACACTGATAATCAAAAAATAATTTTCTTGTCAGAATATTGAGTTCTTCCAATTAAATTTAGTAGCAATCTACATGGCTCAATGTCAGGCAATAAGATTCCCCTCCTAGCCAGTCACATGAAGTGAATCACCCTCAGAAATTCATGATTAACAGGTTTAGAGTCCAGTTAAACTGAATCATACTTAGCAACCAAAATCAGATTACTCTGACATCTTTCCAGTTAATTCTTTTTGGTTTAAAAAACTTATCTATGTTATATTCTTCTTTATACTTGTATCTTATTGATCTTTTGAGACTGATTTCTTTGGGATGCTTTAGAGGAGTGTATTTTCCAAAAGAAAGTTGATTTTAAATATGCTATGATAGCATATTTTATATTGATTTACAAGTACATCCTGCATTACTCAATAGTCACTGCTCATAACCAAATTCCATTCATTTTTTATATGGATTCCTATTCTAAGAAAGTTCTTTGATTAATTCACCATATTTTCTTCATGATTCTTCCTCTTAAACATGTTACTAATTAGTCTTCCTTGACTTATGGTTGTAACTTTGTCTGACATATATATATGTACCTCCACTTACCCTTTTCTTATATTTTTTGTGGTATGAATTGTAATTTTCTTTTCTAAACTAACCATAATCCTATTTCCTGACATAATCAGTTACACAGTCATTAGGACAACCTGATTACTCTATTTCACTGCATTAGGTTTTTAAAAATGTGTTTATGGATTCTAACAAAAGCCATGATGTAAATTAATTTAGAATGCACTAATTTATTGATTTTTTTCTTTCCTAAACATAAACTCATTTTTTCAACCAAACACTTCCTTACACTGTTTCATTCACACACACACACACACACACACACACACATATATAAAGCCATAATTTGTCATATATTTTAGACAGAAAAAACTATAAATCAAATATCTACCTTAAATTAAAATAATATGATTGCGAAAATATGTTGGCATAAATTCCTAAATTTTAAGTATTGCAAAAAGTATAGTTGTATATCATTATCTAAGGAGTTGGCTACAAAAATCTAAGTAAATCATGATGAAGTCTAAAATCTATAATATCTGTCATCATAAAAATAATATAGTAGAAATAAAAGTATAATAAGTGATACCAAACATTTAAATTCCTTAACAGTGAGAATTCAAATGGCAGATATAAACAATCAAGTGACTAAAAATTATTATAAAATTTATTTGAAAATGATGTACAGTATTTTCCTTTTTGCTGAGATACATTTTGAATACATCCATTATTTCTGAAAGTAGAGTTGCAAAAGGAGAAGAAAAATTAAATCAGTCTACTGCTAAAATTCAATATAACACAGTAATCTCAGCCATAAAAACAGATCAATATAAATTTCTCCCTTTGCAATTTTTTTTCCCCCTAGTTCCCTTGTCTTTCATCTTGTCTTGCCCTTTTCTTTTCTGCCTTTGTCATTTGTAGACCTTTAAGAAAAGGAAGAGGCTTTAGTGTCAGACAAATCTTGGCATAAATACTCCTCTTTTTTGGTCATATTAAATGTTTCTGTTTTGTCATCTAAAAATAAGTATAATAATTTATATGTGATTGAAAATATTTTTTAAAATTTTAAAAGGAAAGCAAAAATGTGAAAGTTTAACAACCTGTGACAAAAAAATAAAAAGTTCTGCTGTCATAATTGACTTTTATAAATGTATGGGACTGGTTATAGTATTGCTTTCTTTTTTTAAAATCAAAGTAAAGATGCTTTCTCAAAGATATCAGCTAGAAAATTAGACACATTTCCTTAATAATTCCTGATGGGATTTTATTTGCTTAGAAATTATAAAATCAATAATAATTTTACTAGGAAAAAACCCCAAATTATACCATAAAATAAAATATACAGATTATATAGCACTATTAAATGAGCATAAATATATGTTCAGTAATAAGTAAATCAATTTATCCTTTTAATAGACATTTATTGAGTCTATATAATATGCAAAGTCTGTATGCAAAAGAGATATAAGTTGTACAGGAAACACCTTGGTGAGCAGAGGGAAACTGAAATACTATACAATTACAACTAAGTGAATTTATTGTTATAAAAGGGAAGGAACCAAGTGCTATGGAAGCATATATAGACATTTATTTTATTATATTTTGGTAAAGGAGACACTACTGCCCAGTGGGAAACCAATGAAACTTTCAAAAGTATTCCAATCTTCCATATGAAAAAGTTAGTATAATAAAACTTTTAGTGCATAACACAGGCAAATATCTTCATGGAAATAATGTGAGCAAGGCTTTCTTAAATAAGACAAAAACTACTAATCATGAAGGAAAGAAATGACAAATTGGACTATATTAAGATCAAGAACTTTTGTTCTTTAAACGATGCTATGAGGGTATTGGAAAAGGCAACACCAATATATGGCAGTAGCACCTAACAGATAACTTCATTACAGAATATATAAAGAATTAAAAAATGATAAAACAATATAAAAATGATGATCAAAAATCTGAATGATTCTCAACAGAAAATATCCAAATGTCCAGTAAGATACTAAAACATGCTCAACTATATTAGTTATCAGGAAAATGTCAATTTAAATGATAATGAGAAATATAGATGCAAAAATTCTAACAAAATATTAGCAAATCACATCCAGGAGTTATATAAATAAAATCATATATCATGGCCAAGTGGGGTTTATCTTGGGAAGACAAGCTTAATTTAACATTCAAAAACAAATTAGTGTTATTCACTATATTAAAAGAATAAAGGAGGGGAAAATCGCACCATCAATCCAATTGATACAAAGAAAGTATTTGACAAAAATTCAAAAATTACTTTTGAGGAAAAAAAAACCTCTTAGTAAATTAGTAATAGAAGGGAAAATCTCAACCTGATAAAACGGCTTTACATAAAACCTACAGCTAATACCATGTTTAATGATGGAATATTGAGTACTTTCATCCTAAATCAGAAAAAAGACAGCAGCAACTGGTCTCTCCACATCTATTCAACATTTTGCTGGAAGTCCTAGCCAGTACACTAAGGTAAGATAAACAAGTAAAAGGCATAGAAATGGAAAAGAAGTAAAACTATCTTTATTCATCAGTGACATTGTTATGTACTTTGAAAATCCTATGAAATCTTCAAAAACATCTGGAAATAATAAGAAAATTTAACAAGGCTGTAGGATATAAGATCAATATACAAAAATTAATTGTATTTTTATTTATTGCCATTAATAATTGGTAAATAAATTTTTGAAATTACATTTACAATAGTTTTTGGTAATTCATAAAATATAGAGAAATAAATCTAAGAGAAACCATACAAGACTTTACATTGAAAAATTGAAAACTACTACAAATATTAATGTTAATAAAATTAGAAAAGGTCTAAATAAATGGAGATATATGCCAAGTTTCTAGAGTGGAAGATTAAATATTTTTAAGATATCAATTATTGTCAAATTGATCTATAGATTCAATGCAATTCCAATCAAAATCTCAGCAGGATTTTTCATAAATAGAAAGTTACAAGCTGATTATAAACTATATATGGAAAATCAAAAGATTTGGATTCAGTGCCAACTCAATCTTGATAAAGGACAAATTTGGAAGACTAATCCTGCCCTCCTAAATTTACTTACAGCCATAGCAATCAAAATAGACTTACCCATAATTAATCCATTTTGACAAAGGTGCCAAGTAAATTCGATGGAAAAAAGCTAGGTTATTTTTTTTAAATAAATCTATAGAAAAACTGTATATTCATATTAAAAAGAAATGAACTGTGACTCTTACCTCACACCATACATACAAATTAATTCCAGTTGGATGACATAACATAAAAGCTAAAAATTTAAATCTTTGCAAAGAAAATATAAAAGAAAATCTTTGCCATTTTAGAGGTAGACCAATCAATATCTTTTAGAAAAAATACAGAAGGCACTAGCCATAAAGAAAAATTGACAAATTAGATTTTATCAAAATTAAAATGTTCTGCTCATCTAATTGCACATTAAAGAAATGAAAAGGTAAGCCACATAGTAGCAGAGAATACTTGAGATTATGAAGTGTATATAAACACTCAATGTTTTTGTCTTGTAACCAGAATATACAAAGAACATTTACAAATCAATAATAAAAGGAAAAGTAACTCAACAAGTTAGAACAAAGATTTGAGCAGATACTTCACAAAAGAAATACATGAATGGCCAGTGAATAAGAATATGAAAAGGTATATAACATCATTAGTTAACTGGGAAATGCAAATTTAAAATGCAATGAGAAGCTATTTCAAACCCATAACTATGGCTAGGTATAAAAAGGTTGGAAATACCAAACTTTGTCAACAATGTGGAACAACTAGTTAATCAATTAGGACTCCTGTGTATTCAGCAGGAATGTAAAACAGTTGAACCACTTTGGAAAACTGTTTTTATAGTTAAAGAACCTACCCTATAATTTAACATTTTTTCTTCTGCAGAAATATACCACCAAAATTTTTGTACAACAATGTTCATTATAGCTGTATTCATCATAACCCTAAACTAGAAACAACCCAATTGTGATGAAATATATATTTTGGTTTTCATTCAGGGTTCCTAGCTTACAACTCCAATAACCCTTGTAATTTCCTAAGTGACTAGAACAATAAGAGCAACTTTTTTTTAAATATTTGCCCTTTTTCTTGAAACAGCACCAGAATAGCTTCAGATCCATAAAGGTAAAAGACAGACATTTTGTTATTTATAGCAAGCGCCTTTCAACCACACCAGAGTTTATGTTAATGAGGTGATTTTTAGAAAGTCCCTAAATAACCACAGGATAGGGGAACTTGTTGCCAGGGGAATAACCTTGTGATTAGAGGGCTGGAACTCACCAATGGCCAAGGATTTAATAGATCATGCCTACTGATAAAACCTCCATAGAAGCCCAAAATGACTGAGTATAGGTGAAACTGCCTTTACAAACTGATAAAGGGGAGCAAGGTGAGAACTGTGGTAAGGGCTTAGCTAAAAATAAGGTACAGTCCTAGCTAAAAATAATGATAATAATTAGCCCCTGCCCCACTGTTTGCTTCTCTGTAATTGCCAATCTGGAGCCACATAGCTGGTGGTCATAAAGATTCTTAGCTTTCTTCACAGATAACATCTCCTTTTTGAAGCCTAGGGGTAGTTTTTGAGATATCTTCCAGGTCCCGCATTCCAGTGGAACAGCTGACCTACCCACACCCATGGCCCATACCAAGAAACTGACTCAACTGGTCTTGTGGCCCCAACCCAAGAACCTAGTCAACAAAGAAGACAATTTCTACCCCGAACCCAGCCAATTAGCAGACTCAATTGCCTATGCCAAGCTGTCTTTAAAAACTCTGTCTCCCAAATTCTCGGGGAGGTGGATTTGAGAAATTTCTCCCATCTCTCTGCTTAGCACTATGTGGAATAAACTCTTTCTCTGCTACAAACCCTGCTGTCTCAGAATATTGGCTTCCTTTGGGCAGCAAGCAAATGAACCTGGTTGGGTGGCAACACAGGGAGCTTCCAGGTTGGTGAACAAGAACATGTCCACATGGTGAAAGGGTGATACACTCCAACTCCAAGTAGACCCAAGTTTCTGCACTTGGGACTCTTCCAGACCTTGTCCTCTGTATCTCTTCATCTGGCTGTTCCTTTGTATCATTTAAAATATCCTTTATAATAATAGGGTAAATGTAAATAAAGTGTTTCTCTGAGTTCTGTGAGCTGTTAATTGAATCCAGGATGTGGTCACGGAAATCCCAATTTATAGTCGGTCAGAGAAGTTCCAGAGGCCTGGACTTGTGACTGGCATCTGAAGTCGGAGACAATCTTGTGGGATGAGACCTCAATCTGTGGGATCTGATGCTATTTCCAGGTAGATAGTGTCAGAATTGTATTAAATTAGAAGATACCCAGCTGGTGTCTGTATAAAAATTGCTTGCTTGGTGTGTGGAGGAAAAACCCCCAGACATCTTGGGTCACAGAAGTATTCTGTGCTGAGTGTTGTGAGAGGATAGTAAAAGAAACTGAGTTTGTTTTTCCCTATATCCTTACACCAATTGTACCTCAAATGCTGAATTGATGCATAACTATAAATTGTATAGTAGTTAGACAATGAAATACTCTCAGCAATAAAAAAAATACTGACACACTCAACAGCATGCATAAATTGACAAAACATAGTGAAAGAAGCTAGATTCAGAAGAGTAGACGGTGTATGATTCCATTCATTCATGGTTGAAGAAAAATAAAACTAACTTATGAGCATAGACATTAGAAGAGTGGTTTCCTCTAGGCCAGAGAAGACTGAAAGGAAAAAGATATATGGAAACTTTTTTGGATGATGGAATTGTTCTATATATTATTAGGATGACAATTTCACAGGTGATTACATTTGTTAAAACTCTACACTGAATACTTAAAATATGTGCATTTTATCACATGTAAGTTATCAAGTAATGAAAAAATACGATGAAATGGAAAAAGGAGAACACAAACACTCGCACACGGACTTGCATGCAACATGTGATAACACTGTGCCCAAGAAAATAGTTAAAGGGAAAAAGAACACAATATCCATTTTTTGATAAGGAGATTGAGAAGGGACCCTGCTTAGTGGCCTGCTGACCCCCCAAGCATGGAAATACAGAAAAAATCTTGAGTCCATTCAAGGGAAATTCCAGACACTTAGCTAGCTTTGAACAGTAAGTGAGCAACCTGATAGTAGTAACAGTAGCCCTCCAAGCAAGACAGAGTCAGGAGGTCTTTTAGTTCCCTAGGGAAACTAAAAGACAATATCTGAACATATGTTCTTGAGTTGTTTTTCAGAAACCCCCATCAGATGGAAAATGCAGAGAAGGGAGAACTGAGGATTGAATTCTGCTCTTTGTTCTAAGTTTCTCCCTAAAGGGTCTAGAGAGAGTCACATCCACCTTAACATTTCTTTCCCAGTCAAGGCCTTTCTTCCTTAACCAACTGCTAATTAAAGAATGTCCAAATCCACCTATGACCTATGACCTACGACCTACCTATTTGACCCAAACCAATGCATAACCTCCATGTATTGATTTACAATTTTGCCTGCAACTTCTCCTTTCCTGAATGTACGCTTGCCTTTAAAAACTCCTGCTTGTAAGCCATTGGGGAATTTGGGTTTTAAGTGTTAGCTGCCCATCCTCCTTTCCTAGCATTATGCTTTTTTCTCCCACTGCAACTCTCGGTGTCAGTGTCTGGCCTTGCTGCACTGGGTGAGTGGACCCCAGTGTGGTTTAGTAACAAGATGGAACTATTGGGTCGCAGTCTGAAATGTCGGTTCTTGGTGCACTCATGGCCAAAGAATGACCAGATGGACCAAAATAAGGCAAGCACAAAAATGAGGTTTATTGAGGAGAGAAAGATAGGATTATAGGGCAAGAGTAAGATATAGGTTTACAGAGTGAGATACATATGCCACAGATGATGACTGGACCCATTGTCGTAGCAAAAAGAGAGAGGAAAAAAAGGGCTTGGTTACGGTCTGGGTCTTGTTTTATAGTGCCTGGATTGGGACCTCCCTCGTGGCTCAGATGTCACCATGGAACCACTTTGATTGGACAGTTGGGAGTTGCACGACCTGAGCCTTACTATGCATGTGGATCTCCCATAAGCCTCTCTGAAAGCCCATTGCGGAGGTGAACCACAACAGCACCCACTTTTGTCCCTGGGAGACCCAGAATCCCTCACTATCTACCTAACAAAACAACCAGATTTCTCATATGCTACTGGTACTCATGTAAATTGATAAAAACTACTTTGAAAAACCATCTGGCACTTGAACATATGCATCTCCTATAACCAAGAAATTGTATTCCTGGGTATGTTCTCAACAGGATTGTGCCTGTATGTTCACCAAAAGGCATTTACTTTACTAGAAGGTTTATAGCACAACTCTTAGTAAAAAACCAAAAGCTGGAAAATAACCAAGTGCCACCATCAGTAGCATATATGAGTAAATTATGATATAGTCACACAATAAAACTTCATACAATAATAAGAATTAATGATTTTCAACTACATACAACAATATGGGTGAATTTCTTAAACATAATTTTGAGCAAAAGAGGCTAGATAGACACAAGTCTGCATATCATATATAATATTCAAAATCTTACATATCACGTACGAAAATAGGTTATACTGTTTATAACTTTATACTCTTTATAAGCAAGTAGTGACCTGGCTTAGAAGAAGAAGAGATAATGACTGCAGGTAGTCCAACAGAGATTCTGAGGTGCTGAATAAGGAAGAGTCTTTGATCAAGTTATAGATCACTCAAGGGTCATCAGTGTGTGGAAACTGATAAGGTTACATGCATATGATATATGGACTTACACTCCAATGTTTAAAAAAAAAACTTTTGAGAAGTTTAATATTGAATAATGCAAAGAGATATTCAACATCCTAACCTAAAAGAGGCAAACAGCTCTTGATGGCTTTAACTCGTTGATTGGTTCAGACATCTGCCGCAAAGTTTTGGAGGCCACTCTGATTTCTGAAAGGAATTTTGAAGCTGGGATCAGGAGATCTAGATAATTGTCCTGGCTCTAACTCTAATTAAAATATAACTTCTATATCATTATTTAACATTTATAGTCATTAGTATTTACACCTATAAAATGAGAGATTACATTAGATGATCTACATAGTTATGTTCACATCTAAAATTCTTTGAGTGTGTTCTGCAAAGTTTAAAAATTTAATTTGCAAATAGAAACAAAAATATAGCCTTGTAATATAATATTTAATTGTAAATAATCTCTTTAGCATTTACGAGAAGGAAAAAACAGTTTGCTAAACTCTTCATCCCTTCCCTTGGGCCTTGGCAATAGCTAACATTTTGCTTAAATTGTAAACAAAGTCTATTGAAGAGCAAAGGAAATCTCAAGAGTTGCTTCATGCCAGCAGCGTTTATGTGGGCCAACGTTTCTCCAGATTTCAGTGTGATTTCTTTATATGAGGTTTAAAATATTTATGTAAGGCTTCTGTTTAGGGGAACAATTATATTCATTTTTATGATTTCTGAATGCCACATTAACAGCATTGGTATTGATTCTGATAATAAAATGGCAATCAGTATTCAATGAAATGGATAATTTTCTTATGAACGTGAGAGCCTAGTATCTATTTGCTTTTATATCCATGTTTTTATTTCAGCTCCCAGGACACCTTTCTTTCACAAACCATTAAGTTTCCCAGTGTATGGAAGCTTTTGGATTATTTAGCTTATCATAATAAAACAGTCCATGCAGTGTAAGTTCTAGAAAAGGTAGAAACAATTTTTATGTATTCCTCCATGGTAGAGTAATAAAATGATGTCTGTAGGATCTACAAATGCACAAATAGACACTTTTAGCAAAAATTTTCAGGCATAATGACTTTTACTTGTCGTTTACATTCCCAAACCAATAGATTTATAAAGTATGATTCTTCTCATTGCCAAACAACAACAACAAAACAAAACAAAAAATAAAGGTCTCCATGTTGAAAACTGTAAATGCTAGGAAAACAATAAACTTCATGGAATAAGAACTATTAAAATTTATAGCAGGCATCCATCCATCATGAATTTTCACTTTTGAACACTACCTACCCATCTTTGTAAGCAGAGGATTGCTGTTTCCTTTAAACCACTGCTGCGGCTGCTATGGCCCTGACATAGTAGGTAGGAAAAGACAACTCTTGTGAGACTCATTCTGAGTCTTCCCTATCATTTTTTAAGGCAGATTTTAAAAGATTCCAGAGCTAGTAGGGGTAGTAACCTTCAAATCCATATACTCATCTTTCCACCAACACCTGCACTTGAAAAGTTTTACAGTCACAGGACCTGATGTGCACAAAATTGAACTCTTCATCCTCCCAAGTCCATTATTCCTCGTGTGTTCACAAAAGACCCAATTTCCCTGAGCTCATGTTTCCATGTGAACGGACTGGGCCTAGAAAGCAGAAACCCGGTACCCTTGGCTCAGCCCTTCTGGGCTAGTCTTCAGCTCCGACCACCTACAGAGCACAAGCCCACTGGTCTGCCTTCCCACAATGCACCTCCGAGGGAGGTGTGTCAATCACAGCTATGTCTGACTGGATGGGTAGGTCAGTTTATTTAGGGATAAAGGATTAGACGTTCATTGTGCCCACATATGTAATCATCCTTCTTCAATTCAGCTTTCTCTATAATATAACTAATCTTTTGAACTCTACTCACTGCTATATCTAACCTTTTTTGGGGAGACAGAAGGGGGTTAAGCAAACAGAGGCTCATCAACCCTGAGTGTGTTTGTGTGTGTGTTTGCACACACGCATTTTCATTTTATTGAGATACAATTCACATGCCATAATATTTACCCTTTTAAAGTATACAATTCTGGGGGTTTTGGTATATTCACAAAATTGTGCAACTATCAACTACTATCTAATTCTATAATGTTTTCATTACTCCCCCAAAAAAGAAATACAGTACCCATTAGCAGTCATTTCCCCTCTGCCTTCTTCCCTAACCTCTGGCAACTACTAATCTACTGTTTGATTCTATGGATTTGCTGATTCCAGACATTTCATATAAATGGAACCACATAATATGTGGCCTTTGGGGTTTGGCCTTTTTCACTTAGCAGGATGTTTTCAAGGTTTATCCATACTGTAGCAGGAATCAGTAGTACATCATTCCTTTTTATGACTGAATAATATTCTATTGCATGGATATACCCATTTTGTTTACCTGTTCATCAGTTGATGGATAGTTGGTTTGTTTCCACTTCTAGTCTATTATGAATATCCTGCTATAAATATTTGTGTACAGCTTTTTGCATGGACATTTGTTTTCAATTATCTTGGGTATATATCTAGGAAAGTAATTGCTAAGTCATAAAAACTCTATATTTAACCTTTTTAGAGACCACAAAACTATTTTCCAAAGCTGCACCATTATACATTTCTGCCAGCAATACTTGAGGGTTCTAATTTTTCTACATTCTCACCAAAACTTGTTATTGCCTATTTTTTTATTATAGCCATCCTAGTAAGTGTGAAATGGTATCTTCATGGTTTTGATTTGCGTTTCCCTAATGACTAGAGATGTGAAGGTTTTTTTCATGTGATTATTGGCCATTTGTATATCTTTTTTGGAAAAATATCTATTCAAATCCTTTGCCTATTTTTTACCTGGGTTATTTGTCTTTTTATTGTTGAATGGTAATCATTTTTATACTACATACTTATCAGATATACAGTTTGCCATTATTTTCTCCCATTTTTTTGTTATCTTTTCACTTCCTGATAGTTTCCTTTGAAGCACAAAAGAATTTACTTTTTATAAACAACAGTTTATCTACTTTTGTTTTGTTTGGTTTGGTTGCTCATGCTTTTTGTGCCATATATAAGAAACCATTGCTTAATCCAAGGTCTCAAGGATGTACACTTATGTTTTCTTCTAAGAGTTTTACAGTTCAATCTCTTACGTGTAGGTCTTAGGTCCATTTTGAGTTAACTTTTGTAAATGGTGTGAGGAAGATGTCCTATGCCTATATTTTTAATCATTCTCAACTAGAGAGAGAAAGAAGTGGTTGTTATTCACTGGTTCTCTCAAAATTCAACAATTATAATACAAATGCTGATGACTCCAACTTTTTGTCTTAATAAATTCAGTCTTAAGCTCTTAACTCTAATTGTTTTCAAGTAACTTCTTACTGACATCCCTAATTGATAGTTGGATGCTTTAAATACCTCTCCATAAACTGTCTGACCAAATTCTATAATACCTTCAGTCATAATGGGAGTTGAACAACCTTCATAACTAGCACTACTGTCCAACCCACGACCTTCTCACAGCTAGAAAACAGAATCTCACCTTCTAATAGTTCATGCTCCAAAAGAAGCTAGATTGGCAATTTGTAAACACACAACAAATCAAGTTACTTCACTGCTTGAAGCACTCCAGTGGATTTCCTGAGGAGTGATTTTGCCTCTGGGGGGATTTCCTCACATTTGTGGCAAATTTCGAAGATATTTTTGGTTGTCGCAATGGGGTGGGGGATAGTTTTTAACATAAGCATCACCTCCTCAGTGATTCAAGCCCTCACAACAACAGGAGATACAGACTGATATGGAAAGATAGCATTTTAGAAGAGGTGGTTAGGAACATAGGATGAAAAACTTCCAATAAAAAAAATGAAAGGATCATAGACCAACTTTATAAATAGCAGATGCTGAACAGCTGAAGTTTGTAGTGTGTGCAATCACTGAGGCTGTATGATGTTCTCTTTGAAGGTTGAACAGCCTGGGATTGGAGGTGCCATACATAAATGTTAACTCATGCTTGGGAATTGATGGGTGGACGTGACAGAATATCAGTAAGAGAGGCTTGAGGTTTCCAATAGGATTTAAACTGAATTGGGGGAATGGCAAGGGTAGTGAAGAAGGTGCATATACAGTGTGGAAAATATGAAAAGGGAGGTATTGAGAGGTGTATTGAAAGTAAAGGTTCAGTTTCCATAGGAAAATGATTTATAAAAGCCAAGGAACAGAGGGTATAGACAGATATTTCAAAGATTCAGATCTTAAAGTCAGTAGTTCCTATTGATGATTAGATGCAAATTATAGCTATTTCAGTGAGGACAAAAATAGAATTAGATGAAAATACATGCAGTAAATAGATTTTTTTTTTTTTACAAAAGGACTATATGCAGGAGTGACAGAAGGGTCATCACATAAATATTTCATTTCCCAACGATGATGACAAAAGATGGGGATGAGAAGGCTTCAGATCTTGAGCTGAAGTTAATCAAAAAGATGTTAAGAAGGACTGAAAATTCTTGAGAGTGAACTCGTATCATGTAATAGTGGCTGCCGGGAACACTCACTGGATGGAAAATGAGTCTAAGGCTGGGGCCGGGTTCAAAGAAAAGAGTGATCTATGACACTGAGGGGAAAATAAAGTGGTGGCACCTATTCTGGGTATTTGTCATTGTTATGAAAGGGAATATCTTGGCAATTGAAAGGTTGCAAAAAGTATAATAAAAGGGTGTGAAAATCCTAGGCTACAAGTAGGGGAGAGCTGATAACCAGGCAAAGTCATTACGTGTAAAAGAAACTGTAGTGGGGAACAAAGAGAATGTTGACATTCCTTTCCAAAACCTCTATGATGGTGGTGCAGGGAGAAGAGGACTCTATAGGAGAGAACTGATGGGGAGTTGATCAAATGGGGGGTGGGTGATGGGAAAAAGACTTGGATTCAGTTAAACAGCAGAGGGAAAAGTTTTCAAGGACAGGGTCAGGTTTATATAGGACAGACCCTTTGGGGAGCTTATAACACCATGAGTATGAGTTCCAGTGTGAAGAGTGAGGCCACCTCCCTGCCTCAGTGTGATGTGGCTGTGTGATGTGGCTGTGTGATGTGGCTATATGATGTGGCTGTGTGATGGAGAACCTCGATGAGATTATTTTGCTCTCCACAGTCTCCTCAAAGGTGAAAATACAAGATAGTTTTTGTTGTTTAATTGCATAAAACATCTCCCCCAGATTCCCTTACCCTCTAAGAGAGAGTTGGATTTGCCACGTAAGTTATCATTAAGCCCCGTTGCTTTTCTTAAGCTGTTTTTAAGTTGTTTTGTGTTGATTTCCATTACATAAATACCGTCCAAGGAAAGATGTAGGATTTGATTATCAGTTTAAATGTCAGTTGAACTGAAAATCAGTGGGTGGAAAAGCTCAAGAGCCACTTACGATTTTAAAACTAAGCAGACAAAGCCAGTTGAGTAAATAAATGTTGCTTCTAAACATTGCATTAATTTTGCTATCTAGGATAAGGGAAATAACATTATGGATGGTTCTTCCAGTACCAAGATTACAGTTGTTCATAATTCTGACATGTCTTCATTAAACACATGACCTACTTTAAAGGAAATCTGAAATGGAGGCACTTACAGTATGTCATGTCAATTAAAAAAAAAAGGTCATAAAAGACTTCTGCATTTTTATTGATAGATATGTAGCTAGTTTCATATCAAATGAAAGATTAATATTCAATCACTACCTAGAGAAAAATAACAGCAATATCTCTGGTGAAATTCACTTAGTGATATGAGTAGCATTATTTTTCTGAACATAAAGATCTCATATAATGAGGTCACTTCTGATAGTACAAGCTTTCCTTTGGTAATATTAGTTGTTTGCAAAGCTTTTCCTAAAAGCTGGATCATACTCACATATTTTTCTTTCATACAGACAATGGCTTCTGAGCCCTTGGGAGCCCTGTCAGTAAGCACTTTCTCCCATCCCCAACCCCACATTTTGTGGCTTCTTAAGGAAGACCCATGCTTATTCAACCATAGAAGAAATATATTTAGACATAATAGAAGTTAGTATTTTAAATTGTCAAAAGGTAAAAGAGGCAAGTCTGTCATTATTAGCAGCCTGTCCTCCCTTCTGCATATTACCTAAATACATAGCTTAATCAAGATATATGGATGTAATTTTCCAAGAAATAAAGCATTAAGGTAACACATAGAGGTAAAACACCCTAAAAACAACACTATTATCATAGGATAGGATGACATACGATGTATGAAAATAAATTTTACATGACATTGGTAGCCATTTTATTATTTGGCTTCTATTCAAGATGGACAGTATGCTAAGAGCTATATATCTCAACAGAATATTACTCACACACATTTTCTCTAGGAATTTATATACAAAATAATCTAAAGAAGGCAAATTTGAAAATTCAAAGTATATTGGATTTAAACCACATATAATAAAATACAACTTATAATATTAAAGGTGTATCTGAAATTTTAAAAGATTTCATAAAAATCTAAAAAGTAGACTTTAGCATGAAAGATTAAAATTGTCAACCACATGTATTATGATTCAGTTAAAAATCAAATCTTAGGAAAGAACTGTGGATTTACTCAGAGTACTCAGTCTGAAGTGCACAATATCCACTTGCTTATACGCAAATGTATAAATCCACATCTTAGCTATGTAGCTAACGATAAGAATCAGATAGTATACAAGATAATTATTAGGTTCCTGAATTGTGTTTTAGTTTAAAAATCTATTCTCAAAGTTAATTAAGTACTATTTTCTGTCTTATTTATGATCATTATTACTAATGAACAATGAGTGCGAACTTGGTTCAACCATTAATAATGATGTGGTAGCAATTGTCAACAACATTTCAGTGGCTTATAAAACATACACGCATTTGTAACTCACATTACAGGACCATTGCAAGTTGTCTCTGCTCCTGTCACTGTCATTCTGGGTCTAGGCTGAAGGAGAAGGCCCCATCTGGGCCAATATAGGTCTCATGGAGAAAAAGAAAGGAGGGTCAGTAAGGAAACTGTTGGCAAAAACAAGACCTCAGTATGATGGTGAAGTAAAATTCTCTCATGGGAAAGAGGATCCCATAGGGAAGAAAGTACATATATGAGCTGTAAATCAAGCTACCCCAATAAATTAATATAATTTTTACTTGACATCCTAATCTGAGGGAGGAGGCAGAGAACTTGGATGGAGACATTAAAATGGACAATGTTTCTTTTTTCTTAACCTACACTGGTCAATCTCCTAGATTTTTAAATTGTGTTATTATTTCCTGCCTCTGTCTTCAATTAAATCCCTAATCTCTCCCGTTAATACCCTTTCCTGATAACTCAGCCCTGTTCTCAGTTTATGTCTTCGGGGTAGGGCTTTGACTTCACTGCTCTTAACCTGCTAAATCTGGTCAGAACTTCTCAGGAAGACAAGAGATTCTCTTTCTGGCACATTGAATGTGTTTATATACCACACATGTGACACTTTTCCTCAAGATCTATTTAAGAAATAAGTTTTCTGAAACAAATTCCTTATAATCCATAGTGTACTATTAAGAAATAGAGCTTTAGTTTAATGTCATCTGATCATAATTTTACAGACAAGCCCTGAATCTGGCCTGTTTTGTTGATCTCAATGTATATGTGCTCAAGCATATACCAACTTATTTGGAAGCATTCTTTTAATAAAAAGTGAGGGATAATTAATACATTTGGAAAAATATTTTCAAGTGTACAGTACTGGCAGATATTTTACAATAAGGGAAATTAAGGAATAGTAAAAACTAAAATGGAGTAAGACTAAGTGGTTTTTTGGTGGTGGTGTATATAACTGAATTGCTGTGTTTAGACTATTTTGTTTTTAATGAGAATACATAAAATAGCTTTAGCAAAGCATAGTGACTTTGTCTATTACCTACATAGTTTGCCTTTTCACCAGTCCAAGAGAGTGCATCTCTATCAACCCCTGATGACATGAAGTAGCTTGTTGCAGAGCAGGAATCACCACTACTCTCCTCTTGCTATACTATTCTCAGAAATCAGAAAGCTCCATTTTGTTCTGTCTTTAAGAGGTCTCGATCACATCCTCAAGCAATTATTATCTATCAAAACCATTTCCAGCAGGTTAAAGGAGAGGAGTGAGTTTTGGATCTCAAATGGGGGGATTAGGATGGGATGTGAGACCCTGATGAATCCATTGTTAGGATGTCGTGTCATTTTCCCCCATTATCGACAAATATCAGGCACACTTCACAACAGGGAAATAAATTTATCATCTCCTCAGGTCAATCACATACTGGTATGTATGTGTGTATTTTTTTTTCCTGTTTGCATAATCATGATCTTTTTATGTTAAAAGAGCACCTGTCCTCATCAAAAACCTGACTTAAACTATAAAATCTCTTCCACTAGCTTGATGCTATGTCCATGTCCAATTCTTCCTCCTTAACTTTTGGTCTCCATTCTACAGTTACATTTAAAACATATTTGGGCATCTACTATGCACCAGGCACACTTCTGTGCACTGGGGATACAAAATAAACAAAGCTGGTAATCCCTGATCTTCATCCTCTGGGATTTGTGGCAAAGTGCAGAAATAGGAACTGGAATGGTGGGAAGAGTAGTTTTGTTAGGTAGGTAGATAGGATCTCTGGCTCTTCTCGGGACAAGGGTTCCCTGCTTTGGTGCTGTTTTGAGCAATTGCTCCACCTGGGAAGAAGGATAAGGGCGGGCACTCCATTTTGGTGTTGTCCCACCCTTAATTCTATCCCGAGCAACTGCTACACCTGGGGAAGGAGGGAATGCTTTATCAATCTAGGAATTCCGCAGCCCAGGCATAATAAGATTTAGAAAGTGACCTAGAGTAACCTAAGGGTAATTAATATGCCATTAGCTTGAATCCTTATTGTGGTTCTCTCACACACACACACACACACACACACACACACCCCATGGGGTGGGCTTTCTTAGAGGGAGCTCATACACGCAGATGGAATTTTGAGGACACCTGTTGATCATTTGATAACATCCTACACCTCCCAAAAGCCCTCCTCCAGACTGGACTAATCAAAAGAAACAATCCAAGAAGTCAGAGAGTAGTGAGTGGATCAGCCAGTGAGTGAGTTGGTCTGTCTCTCTCCACTCGTGGAGACAGGCCCATTTTATTCTACGATAAAGAGCTGCTCTTGTGAAACTGCTCCCTGCCTGAGGTTACTCCGTCGTATTGGCCTTGCTGGTGATTTTTCCAAGAAAAGAGTCAGAGGACCCGGATAATAGTGTGGAGTTGACACTTTGGTGTGTCTGGTCATTCTTCAGCCAAGAGCACACCATGATCTGAGGGCAGACTCCCACCCTGACATCTTTGGTGCCAACACCCAGGATTCTGACAGTTTGATTCAAATTTCAGAAAGTTCACGCTGGTTATGGTGAGAAGAAGGGGGGATGAGGGTGGGGGACTATTTTATTGAAGGAGAAAAGACTAAAGTGGTTTTGAAAGATTCACTTCTATAACACAACCATTTTATCTCCCCTACTGTTTTGAGTCCAACAGCATTTGTCTAGAATTTTCACTGCAAATCCTATCAAGGCTAATTTACTCATTAGTACCCCAAAATGCCTTGCCTCACATCCTCATACCCACTTTCCACACCCTGGCTCATCTCCACTGGTTTCTTCTCTTTCCAAAGATCAGTTCATATCCCCAATTCCCTTATCGATGTTTCCCAGAGCACTTCTACCCATATTTGTCTCTTCCCAGCCATTATAATGTAATCAGATACCACCTCCTATTTTTTAATGTAACTATCAGAGGTGTCTTATTTATCAACATGTTTTTCATTCCCCTATCATAGAAGAATAGATCTCATACCTTGCTATATTTCTATATCATAATGCCTTTAGAAGACCATATAAGAGCTCAGTGAATATACAAGCATCATTGTGCAGATCAACTCTACTTAGTGAAAAACATCTCCTCAGCAAAGTCAAGAATGTCTTGACTGAAATTGAATGTCTCCCTGAAATTCTGAGACATAAGGAGACTCAGTTGCACACAGCATCTGCCTACCACTGAGTGAGGCAGTCTGTCTGACTTGTGACTACATGGCTAGAACATTTGGATATGCACAGTACAAATAAATCAAAAAACAGAAAGTATATTAATTGATGAGCAACACATACTCACAAAATCAACAAATAGAAAGTGAAATGGCAATCGTTTTTAAAGAATTCTCAGTGATAAATTCTTGCAGTGTCATAGCCAAGATGACAAAGGCAAATTATTTGTAAACATTTTAGGCTGAGGTTGTCTGCTGTTTTATTTACAGTTAGAAATGATAATAATGGTAAATTTTAAGTACTACTACTGATGATGATAAAGATGATATGTCGCTTACTATGTTCCAGGTCCTGTTCTGAGTGCTTCATATATATAACATTCAATCTTCTCAACAATCATTATTTCCATTTTATAGATGAGGAAAATGAGGCATAACAATGTTGAATAAGTCACCCATGACCACATAACCAAACATAAGGATGAAATGTGAACCCAGATGTCCAGATTCTAGGATGCATACTCCATTGCACTATGTCACACTGCCTCTCTTATTACTGAAAGCCTCCCATTGTAGAAATGTGTGTCTGTTGTGTTCAATATCATTTCAAAAGTGAACAAGGGCTATTCTGAGAGCATACATCTGGATCTGTTGTCGAAACCGCAGGGGACTTTGGTCTATGTCAGTTACTCATTGCACAAAGATCCAATTATTGAGACAACTAGGATTGCTAAGGAAGAAAGGAATTTTTAATACATCTTTTTGGGAGACCAGGAGAAGCTGCCTCAAATCCTACTCTCTCTGACTAATGGGTCATGGGCTTGTAAAGGAGGGGCCATGTGTGTTGGGGCAGGTCATGGTGTAAGTAACAAGGGGCTAAGTACATTGGGGGCAAGTTGTGGGAGATGGTGAATCTGGGCATCAGGAAGTCTGACTAGGGGCCTTCAGAATCTCAGCTCCTCTTTTTTGCAGAAAATCCATCATTTCTGGGAAACAACTCAAAAAGTCAAGTAGTTAAAGGAGAGGATTATAAGAAAATATAAATAGGGTTCATTTAAATTTGTTCATGGGGCAGGTTGCAATGAGGGGCCGGCCCCTCATTGTGAGTAACATGTCTTTTCAGTTGGTTACATACTTGTTTAGAGTTTGACAATAAAGACTAAATAAGGATGGTGATAAATTCACACAGGCACCCAAGTAAACTTAAGCATCCACAGAAATGAGGAAGTGCCAATGTTATGCAAGCAAATGTAATTCACCTTGCCTGAATATATTTTCATATACTGTAATGGAAATAAAAAATAAATACCATTACTTACTGGACAGTAGCTATAGTTTGACACTTTTCAGTAGTGCAGACAAAAGTATCACTTTGGCAGAAAAAGCTGTCAATATGGTTACAAGATAATCTGGGAAAGTGATAAATAAAAATGTACCTAAATCAATAGGAGTAAACACAAAAGCATGTTTGTTGACCTCAGAATTGCCAAGGAACTAAATATAATTGAATTCTGGCTATTGGTTTTTTTCAAAAGAAAATGGCCATTGCTAACAGAAGTATATGATTATTGGAGATAAAACTAAAGTTACTGATGGAACACAGAGTTACAAGCAGCAGAAGAATGTCAGTGGATTTACAAATCAGTAGAAAAGGTCATACCATTCTGCTTCAGATACCAGGAGATGAATCAGCTTTTCTTTTTTTTTTTTCTTTAGTGAAGTGTTTTTGGTGTGTTCTTGTTTGTTGTTGCCTTTAATACAAGGAAAACATTTCCCTCATCCTTTCCCTGTATTTTCTTGGAGTTTAATGTCTTGCTGCATTTACTTTCGTCCTTCCTCAGACTTCTAGTACTTAATCCCTCCCACTATCCCTCTTTCTCTCTGGATCTCAGGAAATATCCACCTCTTCATTATCCTTCTCTGATTTTCTTCTTTACTTTAAATAGGTAATAGAGTAAAAAGCATGGTCTCCTCACCCACATATTCTCAGTTTTCATCCCACAACCATCCAGTTTTACTAGTTCTTCCTGTACCCTTCCAGAGACAGTGCATACTTTAAAAAATTTATGTTCCTTTCTTTTTCTCAAAACATAAATAAACCATAATATTCTAGACCTTTTGTTGGGCTTGCTCAGGGTGGAAACTCCAAAACGTATGGAACAGGAATGGGATAGGTAAAAAACTCAGATAAGGATCACATGGAGGGTGAAACAATAGCCACAGGGGTCTGGAGAGTCCAAAGGTTGTAAACACAAGTGGCAGTTTCAGAGAGAACTCCCCTCCCAAACTTTCATTCAAACCTTCTATAAAGCTCACCACTCTCCCCTTCCTGGTGCCGGTGCAGATGCTCTTTTCGGCCTCCACCCACCTGCAGCCAGGTGCCCAAAATACACGGCCTCAGGCTTGAGCATCTTCCTCTCGCTGACCTACACCTTTTTCTTTTCATTCTTTTTGCTTAGAGATTTGTCTGTTTCAGTTCATATAACATATTCTCATGCTTTCATCGTTTTCTTTTTCACTTGTAGTATAATATTTTAATTATTTTAAGTTATATAATATCGTACAAGTTATATATAGAAAACATATAAATAGATATTTATTTATAAGTAAACTAAATAAATTTCCATGAACTTGTCATGTTGGCCTTCTGTTCTCGGTTCTTGGCGTGCTCTTGACCAAAGAATGACCAGACAATACCAAGGCCAGCATGAAATGAAGTTTACCGAAGAAGAGCAAGATAGGTTTATAGAGCAAGAGCAGGTTACATTTGCCACAGAGGAATGGGCCCCCTTTCACAAGAGGCTCTGGTTATGGTCTGAAGTCCTGTTTTATATCCTCTGGATTGGGCCCTCCTTGTGGTTCAAACATCACCATTGAACCACTTTGATGGGTAGTTAATGACATGATAATTAGCCTTAGTTTACTCTAGGGCATTTTCCACACCCAGTTGTGCCTGGGTGGTCTGGCAGTCTGGCTGGGGAATTTCCTGCATTCGTTTGCAGATTGGCAGAATGTTCCTCCTTCCCCCAGGTGTGGCAATTGCTGGGGGCAGGATCAAGGTCTGGCAGCACCAAGATTGGGCACCTACCCTTGTCCTTCTTCCATAGGTGTGACAATTTCTGGAGGCAGCACCAAGGTGAGGCATCCCCTTTTGTCCCTAAGAGAGCTGGAGAGCCAAAGAAATTGGCCACAAAACAGAATGAAATCCTGCTATTTGCAACAACATGGATGGAACCAGAGAACATTAAGTTAAGTGAAATAAGCCAAGCACAGAAAGATAAGTCTCGCATGTTCTCACTCATCTGTAGGAGCTAAATATCAAAAACAATTGATCTCATGGAGACAGAGAGTAGAATAATGGTTACTAGAGGCTGGGAAGGGTACAAGAGTGGGTGGGATAAAGTGGGATGGTTAATGGGTACAAACATATAGTTAGATAGTTAGATAGAATGAGCAATATTTGATAGTACAACAAAGTGACTATAATCAACAATAAGTTAGGGTATACTTTAAAATAACAAAAAGAGAGGAATTGGAATGTTCCTAACACAAAGAAATGATAAATGCCTGCAGTGCTGAATACCGCAATTACCCTGATTTGATTAATTCACATTGTGTGCCTATATCAAAACATCACATGTACCCTATAAAGATAAACAACTATTATATAGTAATAAAATATAATAATAATAATAAAAAATAAAAAATGCTATTCTTAGATGTACATAGTCTTCTAGGGTATATAATAATTTTAAATTTTTCATCTAGCTTTATAGTGTCTGTAGCATGATATTTTCTCAAAAATTATAAATATCTAATTAATTTTCTAAATCAATTATAATTTTAGATTTTAATGCAAAAGTACCTTTGATTTACTATATAATTCTTGGCAATTCATCACTATGCATATTTTGCCTATTTTTCTTTTAAAAATATTTGACAGCAAGCCTATCAATTTAGGATTTTACATATCACAAAAGAGTAATATTTCAAAAAATACATTCTTATTCTTACTGAACCAAAAATATTATCTCAACTTTCAAAGTGAGACACTTTGTGTATTTAAGTTCAATAGGAATCATTTTGACTTGTGATATGTTGTCAATGGAATAAAATATAAAAGCTGAGTTGATTTTTTTTCATTTATGTTCCATGTACTCTTGTGTTGTATATCAAGTTTTCTCAAAATGTGGCTAGGCCTAAAATTATCGCTCTTTCAGCCTCACTTGAGATATAAAAAACAGCTTTATGAGCTGCAAATCATTAAAACATACATATTTCTCGTAGAGTATTCATTAAGTCAGAGAAATGTTTAAGCAAAGTAAACTCTTTGAAGAAGTCTTAAAAATAACAGTGAGTGGCAGCCTGTGAACACACACACACACACAAAAATTAAAAAAATATATATCTTGCTAGTACAGTTACAGTAGGAAAAACTAAAAAAAGAACCCAAACAAACAAAAATCTACACATCTCATCATTTGTTTCCTAATTGGCAAAATCTTTTTACTGACAAAAAAATCTCCCTTCCATTCCATAAAAGCATCAAGTTAGCAATTATGATAAGCGATACACATGTATTTTATTAACTCTTTCTCTTTTGCCTTCAATCTGAACTTTGGAATATATATTTTTTTCAGTGATTTGACAAAACATGGAATTCATGCCCTTCTAAAATATTTCTGATAGCAATTGAGCCATGGGATTAAAAGCAGAGGCAAACTAGGTCTTCTGTTGGGTGCATTTATAATGTCACAATTCCATATAGATTATATAGTCAATAACATTTCCATGATATCTTGATTACTCCTTGTAATGGGTTGAATTGTGTCCCTCAAAAAGGTGTGTCCAAGTTCTAACCCCCATTACCTAAGAGTGTGAACTTATTTGGAAAGGGAGTCTTCATAGATGTAATTAAGTTAAGAATCTCAAAATGAAATCATCTTGGATTTAGGAAGGACACTAAATCCAAAGACAAGTGTCCTTAGAAGAAGAGTAGAAAATAATAGAGATACAGAGGGCAGACAGCTATGCCAAGAATCACAGTTAGTCACTGGAAGGCAGAAAAGAGGCAAAGAACAGATTCTTCCTCAGAGCCTTCAGTAGACACCAGCCCTATGAACAACTTGATTTTGCACTTCTGGCCTCCAGAACTGTGAGAGAATAATTTCTGTTGCTTGAAAGCCACCAAGTCCATGGTAATTTGTTATGGTAGCCCTAGGAAACTGGTATACTTTACTGTCATCACCCCCATGATTTATTATTTTTGTTCAATTTACTAGAAGCAGTATAGAGTATGGTAAAGAAAACAGGCTTTGGAGATTATCTATCTAGGTTCAGTCCTAGTTTAACCACTCACTAGCCTAACAAATTATTAAATATTCCAAAAAAACAGTACAAATTTCATTGGACTTGTATCGACATTAAATAGAAAATGTTTCCAAAGCTGCTCACAGTTTTGCCAGCTATATAGTCAGCACACAAGAAATATTAACAACAACTGTTCCCTGGAGAATGCTGCTGATCATATAACTACATTATTCATTCTTAACTCAATTTATTATCATCATTTATTTTAATGATTTTCCATTTGAGAGGCCTCCCTTTAGTCTGGGAAATTTCATCATTTCTAGGGGTCTTAAAGATGTGGTTTTAGGGTGTAATAGAGGGGTGTGAATTGGATTTTCCTTTTCATAGAAGACTTTAACATGTAGGTTAATTCTGCTTTGCCTCTAGAATAGCAGTATACTAAAGAAAAATAATTGCAAGGCTTTCCAGAAATTTTCTGAGAAATTCAGATTGTTATTAAATCATACCAGAGGGATTTTTCAGGACCGAGAGATCATGTGGTCTTTCCCCATACAGCCAGGTGAATTAATTTTTCTCTCTCCAGGACTCACAGAAGCCTGTTCTCATGTCCCCAGACCACATCACCTAGAAGACTCTTGTAGCTTTATCTTCTCCTTCATAAAATTAGTTTTCAATTAAAATATGATTTTTTTCTTTTTCTTTTTTTTTTTTTTAGATATTTGGCCTGTCTAGATCTTCACTTCACTTGGAGAGATCTAGAAAAAAATAAGATCTGATTTTCTTTAGATTCACTGATTTTTTATTTTCTATCTTAAAATATTTCAGAAAAGAGTCAGTGACTGTTACTTTAAAAAGAGCAGCATCAGGGTATTAGGGATCAGCTAAAGTATGATATAAATCAAATACTTGAAGGAGAGTTAAAATACCTTAAAAACATAAAAAGATTTCCAAGAAGATTTAGCATATTTGAAGGGATAGTAAAAACCCCACTAGAGGATGAGAGATTTACTCATTTAAATGAACTTTTATATTCAAAGCAGCAAGAAGCCATGGGCACAGATGTTTTAACATGAATCTAGTTCTTGGGAATTTATTGTGATAGTCATTATTGAGTAATTACTATGTCTTACACTATGCTAAGCTCATACACCACTGTGTCTAATGTTTATATAGTTCTGGAACATGCTTGTGCAAAGAAAATATGTGTGGGCAAAGTGTATGTGTGTTTGTCAATGTATAGTTGAGGCAAAAAGAGATGCACTAGCTTAGGTTTTAAATTTAAATTTACTCTTTGCTGTAATGTTAAAAACTTCAGTAAAATGTGTCTTTTTTCATTCATTAAATAAATGCATATTTTCACATATGTATGTGTGTCAACCATAATTTTTAAACACTGTAGATGCACAAGGTACCCTTAGATGAAGTCTTCTGGGGAAGATAGGTAGAATAATTAATCAAAATAAATTGGGTGACCAATATAGATTTAGTAAATAGATATATTATTGTTGATTTCCTCAGCAATTACTGGTAAACAGGCTAGTGGTTAAGGATACACATACAGATATATCACAATTTCTACTCTCAAGGAGCTCATAGTCCATGGTGGGTGGGGGGGAAGGACATACATACAGTAAAACATCACAATTTGATCTGGTGATTCACTGGTGTAAATATGCAGACAGGGGCAATGGAAGAGAGAGAAGGCACACAAGGCCTGACCTCAGAAGGGTCAGGAAAAGTTTGCTTAAGATGAGGTTAGATAGATAGGTAGTAGCAAAATTATTGATGGAGTTCAACACCATATTAAAGAATTTAGGCATTGTCTTTTTTTAAATTTCAGAATATTATGGGGGTACAAACATTTTGGTTACATAAATTGCTTTTATACCATTTGAGTCAAAGTGTGCCCATCCCCCAGACAGTGTGCATTGTACCCATTAGATGTGATTTTACCCATCCTCTTCTTCCCCCCACCCACTGCTTGATTTCCGGTGAATGTTATTTCCATATGTGCACATAAGTGTTGGTTGATTAGTTCCAATTTAATGGTAAGTACATGTGGTGTTTGTTTTTCCATTCTTGTGATACTTCACTTAGAAGAATGGTCTGCAGTTCCATCCAGGTTAATACAAGAGTTATTAGTTCACCATTTTTTATGTTATGGCTGAGTAGTACTCCATGGTATATATACACCACATTTTATTAATCCATTCATGCATTGATAGGTACTTGGGTTGTTTCCACATCTTTGCAATTGTAAATTGTGCTGCAATAAACATTCAAGTGCAGGTGTCTTTTTTATAGAATGTCTTTTTTTCCCTTGGGTAAATATCCAGTAGTGGAATTGGATCAAATGGTACTTCTACTTTTAATTCATTGCGGTATCTCCATACTACTTTCCATAGAGGTTGTACTAGTTTTTAGTTCCACCAGCAGTGTATGAGTGTTCTATCTCTCTGCATCCACACCAACATTTGTTGTTTTGGGACTTTTTAATAAAAGCCATTCTCACTGGAGTTAAGTGATATCTCACTGTGGTTTTGATTTGCATTTCTCTGCTGACGGGGAGTCACTGAAGAGAATTAAGCTGAGAAGTGGCATGGCTTGGCTGTGTTTTAAATAAAGCATTCTGGCTGCAGTGTATGAAAATAAATTTAAGGAAACAGTCAAAAAGACAAGTTAAGAAATTGTTGCTGTGGTCTATATGAGAGATGATAAGGACCCAGTGAAAGAAATAGTAGTCTAATAAAGAAAGGGGATAAAATCGGTAAGTTTTAGGAAGGGATTTGTTGAATGAATGCGGAATGAGATATAAAAGAAGGTGAGAATAAAAATGACAAATAAGTATGCATGATTAGTGAAAAAGCAAATAAAAATATAAATGAATGAAGCATATTTTGGAATAGAGAAACAGAGCAAGCTCATTTTTCATGTATTAATTTTTGTGGAACAAGTGAAATATGCAGCAGAAGCTGAATCTGTCTAAAGTTAAAAAAAGAAGTCTGACTTACTGGTATAAATTTAGAAGTAGGCATTTACTTGCTACTAATATCATAGAGAATGTGTAAGATCACTTAGGATAGTATGTGGACTGTAGGGATTATTCCTAAATACAAACATATAGAGACAGAAAGAGAAAGAGAAGTTCATCAAGAAGGAAGAAAACAGAGATGTGGCAATGACCAAGAAAGTGCTGTGTCACAGCAATGAAAGGAACTAGGAAAGAGAGAGTAAGCGACAATGCTCTAGCAGTCAGAATTCATTCAGTGGAGGAGCAGAAAACGTCATAGGATTTTGAAGCAATAAGGTGTTTAAATTAATAATTGGAGTTTTTTGTTGTTGTTGTTGTTGCTGTTTGTGACAGGGTCTCTGTTGCCCAGGCTGCAGTGCAGTGGCATCATCATAGCTCACTGCAGCCTCAAACTCCTGGGCTCAAGCGACCCTCCTGTCTCAGCCTCCTGAGTAGCTGGGACTAGAGGTGTGCTCCTTTATACCTGGCTAATTTTTTAAATTTTTGTAGAGACAGGTCTTGCTATGTTTCCCACGTTGATCTCAAATTCCTGGCTTCAAGTGATCCTCGCACCTCGGCCTCCCAAAGTCCTAGGATTACATGAGCCAACATGCCCAGACAATAATTGGGTTTTTACAAAATTGTTAGATATCTTGAAGGTACAGGTTCCAACCTAGGTCTTCTGGAATGATACTCAGAACAAAAAGAGTTAGTACCCTTGAGGCCACCATTATAGCCGTAAAGAAAACGAGAAGCTACTACTGATTCTCCAAGTAACCCTCACAACTGCAATGCTGGAGAATAGGCACTGGGCTGAAATCACTGTGCAAGTTAGAAAATTGGATGAAAACCCCAATTTGCTGATGTTATTTCTTGATAGCAGGATGTTAGACAATGGGCACTGGAACACAAGTAACAGTAACCCACCCATTTCCACATCTTGTTTACCAGCAGCCATAGCTTCAGGCCACAGAACTGGTCTCCACTTCACTTTTTCCTAATCTTTCTGAAGTGATTCTAATGGAGAAACTCATTTCATGTGGAAAATCATAGCTGCAAGAGAGCTGGTGAAGTGAAGTGATTTTAGCTTTCCTGTCTTTCCAAACAATAATAAGAAATGGAGTTGAAGAAAACCAATCTGAAAACTCCATCTACAGTCATCAAAAGTAATATAATCTTTCAACAAGATGGAAAAATATCAATTAAATCAAAAGTCATTGGGGGCCACAAGAAAAATAGCTTCAGTATCATTGGGGAAGCAAAAATCATGTTAGCAGGATTTAGGGAAGAATATGGAAGACAAATACAAAGAATAACTGATGACTGTTCTTGATTCATTTCCATAGAAAGTAGAGGAAAAATATTCAATAGACTTTGGTATAAGAAACAGGAAGAGGAGGGCTTTTTGATGCTGTTTGTTTGTTTAGCAAGAGAATATTTAAGTATATCTATGCACTGAGGGAAAGTTGCCTATAGAGATAAAAGAGATCAGAGGTAAAATGGGGAGATTATTTAGTCAGCAAGTTCTCTCAAGGAAGTCAAAGAAAATTAAGTTAAAGAAACATACAGACGTATTTACCTCAAACAGAAGAAAAACTCATCTTTAAGTTTTATGGAGAAAGAAGCATCTATATGGAGTAGGTATGTTTTTAGGTGTCTGTAGGACAAGTGAGATTGCAGTGATGGTCATAGGATTATTTTATTGTTTGTTTTGTCTTGTTTTCCCAATAAGAGTAAAATCGTCCAATGAGAATAAGACTGATGGAAATTGAGGAAGGGGACACAGGAAAGTTATGAAAGTTTACAATAATAACTGGGAGGAATCAGAGATGGAACTAACCAAGATTGGTAAAAGTGTTAACGAGATTTGTTGAAGTCCCAATCAAGGTTACTGATCATGATATTTTCATTTGTGTGTTGTGTGTCCCAGTAGCACCTATTCAATAAAGTGTGTAAGAAAAGAATGTTGATCGATCATAGCATTGAATCAGGGTTCATTCCGCATGGATGTGGCGAAATGGTAGGTGATAAGGAATCCAGCGTGCTGAAAAAGTTGTTCAGACCCTTGACAGGAGATTCAAGAATGCTGGTGAAGGAAGAGAGATCAGGAGGCATCTGACAGATGCTAGAAGTATGATAATAAGGTCTTAGAAGCTTTGGTGAGATAAAATGGAGGAAATAAGGGAGGAAAAGAGCTAGAAAAACAGGAAGTCAGAGGATAGGCAAGTCATGTTTTTAAATTCGTGGCTTGACCAGATGTAGCTAGAAAAATTTCTAGGATTTGGCCTTGCAGGGAGGATGCTTTGCTGTGAATGTAAATGATGGTTCAAATTTTGGAAGCCATGGAAATTAGAGACTAAACTATTGGTTAAGGTTTTACAGGTGGATGCTAAAGCCCACTCAAATAATGAAAAGATGTTGTGTAAATCTGAAAAGTGTGTTCCAGGTACCAAAGTCTGCAATAAACGTAGAACATAACCAGAGTAGCTACAGAACATACAGAAAGAAGAGGGTGGTATAATTCTCAAAGGAGTAGAAGTTTTGACATGAAGTAGAACACTTGTGTGAAAGTGTTGCTGTGAATCTAGAGAATGATAACCCTGTTTTCTGACTGCAGTGATTTGGGTGTATAACTATGGTAAGTTATAGTTTTTAAAAATATATTTTAATGTAACAATTTCAATGAGAAATTAATGCCAAAAATAGGGAAAAATGGAAGCCAAATCTGGGTATAATAAAATAACTAGGTTTATTTTTACTAATATTAACTACAAATGGCCAAAACTTTTGAAAAACAACTAATACTACTAATGTATGATCATGTAACTAAATCAAATGACTTTTTCTTTGCCCTTGAAAATCATTAAAGCAAAGATTCCAAGGCCTAAGTAGGACTTAAAAACAACTTCTATTTGTTCTACTTACAAGTAAGTTTTTCTCTTGACATTTAAGTTTTATATAACTGAAACTGATAGACTTATTCATAGGGTATATCAGCTGTTATTTGCCAAACTTTTTATCCAAGAAGTTTATAGGTAACTCTCTGTGGATTTGTAATACTCTTAATGAGTCAACAAGCTCTGTAAAAGAAAATGAAAATGTGCACATTAGATTTGGTGTACTGTAAACTGAAATAAAGTCTTAAGCCCCCCATCCAACTGAATAGACCCCCTCTTGACCAAGGGAACTCCAGAAAATCCTTAAAGCTGAGTTGCTGGCCATGAGGAGGAGAAGGGAAGTCAAACGTGCCTAGTTATGCCCTGCCTATTTTGGAGTTATTCTTTGGAAAAATAAGACACAAAATCATTAACAAGCCTAAGGCCACATAAGAAGACAAAAGTAAAACCACACCTGCAGGTCATCAATTTATGTAACAGATAACTTAAATCTTGGTATATGTCCAGTGCCTTGTCTCTGATTAACAGATTTCCTTATCATAACATAAAATACTCCAAGCCTTTAGACAAAGCTTCTTTTCTTTAACCAATTACAAATGGAAGAATCTTTAAACCCACCTATAACCTGTAAGCCCTCAGTTTGTGATGTCCTGCCTTTCTGCACTAAACCAATGTACGCCTTCCATGTATTGACTTATGACTTTACATGTAATTCCTGTCTACCTAAAATGTATAAAACCAAACTGTAACCCATCTACTCCGAGACAACTTGCTCAAAGCTTCTTGGGTGTGGCTCTCCAGGCCATGGTCACTACTCAGCTCAGAATAAACCTCTTAAAATTATTTTGCAGAGTTTGTGTTCTTTTCCATTGATAGTATCAATAAAAGGCAACATTGCAGGGTGAGGAAATCAGGTACTCAGGAGACAGTTGTACATTAAATTGTTAATGGCAAGAAGTTTTGCATTTCTAAAAGCCTATATAGGAAAACAATTTCATGTTTTATTACAATCAACTGTCAGTTGATTCTTTCCCAAACACTATACATAAATCAACCATTCTAAATATTGTGAAAATTATTAAGTCTGAATAATCTTATAAATCAGATATACTATAAAACTACTTCTTGTGTTGGCAAAGAAAATGTTAAAACAGCTCCTAGTATCTGGCGTTTAACAGGAGTTTTGTTTTGTAGCAACAAAGGGAATTTTTCTTTGCCCCTCCTTCCCCAGAAGGTTTGACAATTTGAGTCTATAAAACAAACTGATAATAGACAGATTCACAGGAGAGAAGGCGTACAGATTTATTTACACACAAACACACAGGAGCCACACAAAATGTGAGACTCCAAGATAGGCCAGATTACTAAAGTTTTCATATCATATAGAAAAGAATTGAGGCTTGGAGCTCATAGGGGAAGGTGAACAGGTTATGGGAGGGTGAGGGGAGGAAATGTATGGTGAGCAAAGTGTCAATGGAAAAGAAGCCGAACTCTGTAAAATAATTTTAAAGAGGTTTATTCTGAGCCAAATTTGAGGACCATGACCCAGAGCCACACCCAAGAAGCCTTGAGCAAGCAGACTTGCTGTGCTTGGGTTACAGTTTGGTTTTATACATTTTAGAGAGAGAGGGATTACAGGTAGAGTCATAAATCAATACATGGAAGGCATACATTGGCTTAGCCTGAAAAGGCAGGCCATCTTGAAGAGGGCGGGGGGTGCTTAAAAGTCATAGGTAGGTTTAGGGATTCTTTAGTTGACAATTGGCTGAAAGAGTTAGGTTTTATCTAAAAGACCAGCAAGGAAATGCTTAAGATAAGATAAAAGGTCTGAGCATTCTGGGAGGTCCAGACAGGAGGATCTTTCTTAAGATAAGTATCTGCTATGCTAGTAGGCTTGAGTTAAGATGGGGGGGTCTCCTATCTTTTAGATGATGCTAATTGCTAATGCTATACCAGAATCAGGTTGGGAAGTAAAACTGCACTATATTTGGTTAACAAAACCTGTTTAATGAGATTTTATCATTTGTAGGTGTGATTCACTAGGCCCCTTTAGAAAGGAATTTGGGCAAAAGAAAAAGATCAGAGTTCAGTCCTCAAAAGGCTATCATGTTATGCAGATGAAGTCTCCCAGGTAGCATCCCTCAGAAAGATGGTGGCCTGTAGTGAATGCTTTTCTGTCAGACTTTGAAAAATGTCAGACCTTTAGATTCCTTTTCCTCTGAATTAATCTTTCCTAGATCCTGATAAGACAACCTCAGAGAAAGCCTCTGCCTGTGTCCCCTGTTTGCTTAAATAATGTAGATAGATATCATTTTTTTTTTTAACAAAAGGATAGCTTCTCAGAGCTAATCCTGTCTGTACTTTCTCATAATAACCAGCTCAAAATTTTCCAAGGTATGTTTAGGGGTGGAATATATTGGTTTCCCACAGTTTCAAAGAATACAAATCAAAATGTGTATTTCTATGGTTTTCTATATAAAAACACACATCATACTATTTCAGGGAAATTATGATTATGCCATATTTCTAATAACAATTTTATTTAGTAGTGTTACATATTTTTCATAGTCTTTTTTGAAGTCAGTTCCATAGGAAAAAGTAGCTTTAACAATATGACGTTCTCTGGAATTCGTGTTTAATATAATATTAAATGGTAAAGGAAAAATAATGGTTTTGATGCAGTGTTAAGAACAATATTATAATGCTTCAAATGAGTATGACTTTTGGAATGGTGATGTGAAAAGCTTCTTGGGCATCCAGCAAATAAAGAAATATTTATTCAAGAAAAACTACTAAATCTTGGTTAAGAAAACAGTGACAGTCTGTGTCACCCCATTCCCACCACCCCCATCAGCTCAGCATGACACAAGCTCCACTCCAGGGCAAGTGGAGTCAAGAAAATGGGGCCTCCTCTCCCCACCAGTTCCCAACCAAGGACTACAGACTTTCTCCAGGATAAGCATACTGCCAGAACTTCTCATCCTCCCCAGCAATGTTGCTGAGGCTGAATTCCAAGCAAGTGTTGAGAGGACGGGGTCTCCCTTCCACCACCCAGTCCCTATTCAGAAAGCAAAGGCTGTACCCTAGACTTGTCATGTCAAAAATATTAGATGCTTTCTTGTTCTTTCTCCAGCTCATTTGTAGAGAGAGATTTCAAAACTGGGAGGAGCAAGCTGAGAAGATAAGAGGATACTACCTTCACCCAGTTTCTGGCTCATAAAGCAGGGGTGACACTCTCAGAGAAGTGGGCCACTGTTACTACCCCAACCTTGGAGCAGAAGCACAGAGATTTTTCCTAGAGGAAAGGCAGGCCATAACAACAAAGAACACTGAAGCTGTCCCCAAAGGAGCTGACTTTATGTAAACCAGAATGTGGTAAAATTCAAGCCCAAGGGTGTTTTCAAAAATAATGGAGATTTTAGTGGTAACAATTAAGTGGGAGTCAATAAGCTAAACTTAGATCAACAAGCTAAACTGTAGGCCAACTAATTTACCAGACAGAATCAGGGAGAGATACAGCTAGGTGTACTCCTAGGCTCGGCACAAATTTCTAAGACTGGCCTCAAAAACTACTTTTGCAAATAGGATCTGAACTCAATGGATCAGATCCTGGAGCCATTTATCCCCCAGGTCATTGTCAAAAACAATAGAACTGTCAGCTGGCAATTAGTGAAACCTACCAGCTGTGTGTGATACCAACCAAGGCAGATAGCTTGACAGAGAAATCAAAGAAAGACTCAGTCAATGAGAGCCCTGCTAAAACCATTATCATCTCAGAGTGTCTGTATGGAAACTAAAGGCTCTGCCCTGTGAGGAGGGACATCAGAGGCTTCACACTGCAGGGAAAATCTATTTCACTAAAATAATCCATCCAGTCACTAAACTAATGTAACAGAGGGAATGGCCTGAAAAAAAAGAAACAGCAAAAAATATTTTCTGTCTGTTTAAAACTTCCCCCACTCTTCTTGGGACTGCGGCCTGGCTCGGCCTGGCTCGGGCAGGGCAGGTAGTTGGGAGGGGCAGGGGAATGTCTTATGTCCCTTGTATTACAAGAGATAGCTAGCCATCCCAGGCCTGACACCCTGACATGCGCCTCCCAGGTGGGGGAGGTCACAGGCTCTGTCTTCAGCAGAGATGGGATGATTAGAATCATTAACTGCAATAGCTTAGAGCTGAGGCCCCTCCCTTTAAAAGCTCTGTATTTCTGCTTAGGTTCAGGAATTTTGATTTTGAGACCAGAAAGTCTACCATTTTCCTCCTTTGCCAGCAAAGTAATAAACTTCTCTTTCCTTCTCCTCAACCGTTTCTCCTCGTTCTTTTGATGGCCTTGTGGACAAGTGCCGAGCTTCCGGTAACACTAATTAAACAAGCAAACAGCAATAATACCAACCTTGAAAGAAGGAGGGGAAGTACTCAGAGCTGCTGAAGTATATTAACTAAAATGTCCAGTTTAAACAAATTATGAGACATGCAAAGAAACAATAAAATGTGACCTATACACAGGAGAAAAACAAGCCACATAAACTTCCAGAGAGAGCAAACATATGTCAGATTTAACAGACAGAAACTTGAAAGTAGCCATTGTAAATATGTTCAAAGAACTAAATAAAATCATGATTAAAGGAGTAAAGTGAGGTATGATGACAATGTTTCATCAACTAGAGAATATTAATAGATGTAAATTAAAAAAAAAACTAATGTGAATTCTAGAGTTGAAAAGTAAAATAACTGAAATTTAAAAATGTATTAGGTGGGCTCAACAATACATTTGAACTGGCAGAAGAACCAAGAACTTGAAAAAAGGTATAGATTATGCATTTCAAAGAGCAGAGAGAAAAAAAAGAATAAAGAAAAATAAATAGAGGCTCAGGGAAATGTGAGACCATTAAGTGCATCCACATACACATAATAGGAATTCCAGAATGATAAGAGAGAGAGACAATGGAACCACAAATATCATTCAAAGATACAATAGCTGAAAACTTCCCAAGCTTGATGAAAATCATTTATGTATACATTCAAGAAGCTCAATGAACTCCAAGTAGAATAAACACAAACTCACATACAGATACATAATAGTAAAAATATTAAAAGTCAAAGACAGGAAGAAAATCTTGAAAGCAACAAGAGAAAAATAACTTACCACTTACAAAGGAACAACAATAAGATTAACAGCTGAATTATCATCAGAAACATTGGATACAGTGGGATAACTATTCAAAGTGCTCAAAGAGAAATATCATCAACCAAGAATATTATATCTAGCAGACGAATATTTCAAAAAGAAAGATGAAATAAAGACATTATCTGAAACAAAAACTAAGAAAATGTGTTGCTAGGAGACTCATCTTACCAAAATACTAAAAGAAGTTTTTTAGGTTGAAAACAAATTACCATAGACATTAATTCCAATCCTCACTAAAAAGGAAAGAGCACTATAAGCACTGTTAAAGGTAATTATATAATTACAAAAGATCATGTCAATGTGTATTTTTCTCCTTTCTTAACTAATTTTAAAGTAATTAGATAAAACAATATGTATATAATTGTATATACATTTCATACACTATAAATATACACCCATAACTATAAAGGTATTGTATTATACATACAATATAAAGGGACCATTGTGCCTATAACATATATAAATGTAATATATTTGTCAATAATAGCACAAATAAGGTGGGTGGGAGCAAAGCTGTATTGTACTAAGGGATCAAATTAAGAGAAACAGAAATAATAAATGACAAGATTAATAGAACACATGGTATAATTACATACTTTCTCTCTTTCTTTTTTCAGCTTTTTTAAAAGACAAAAATTATATAAAGTATTAATTACAACAATGTATTAATGGATTTTTTACATATTGAGGTGCAAAATGTATAGCAATAATATCACCAAAAGGGGGAGGAAGAAATAGAGCTATTGTGAGCAATAGTTCTATGTCTCACTAGAATTAAGTTAGCATAAATCTGAAAAGTTTCTGAGAAATTAAGCTGTTTATAGTAACTGCTAGAGCAACTAATAATAAAATAACTCAAAAAAATGCAGTGGAAAATTATTAAAAGGCATATAGATTATAATGAAAGAAGCAAATTTCTCTATTTGCATATAGCATGATTCTGTACATAGAAGACCCTAATACACACAAACACATAATATAAGAGCTAATAAATGAGGTCATCAATATTGCAGGATACAAACTCAAGTTACAATAATAAACTGTATTTCTATACAGTAGTAATGAATAATCCAAAAGGAATTTAATTTGCAGTAGCATCAAAAGAAATAAAATACTTAGAATTAAATTTAACCATAGAACTGCAAAACTGATCTGCAGATTCAATACAATTTCTCAGCTGGCTTCTTGTGGAAATTGACAAGCTAATCATAAAATTAATATGGAAACTTAATGGAGCCAAAATGGTAAAAACATCTAGAAAAGAAGAACAAAATTGGAGGATTCACACTTCCTGATTTCAAAATATACTGCAAAGCTATAGCAACTATGTGGCACTGACATAAGGTTAGACATATGGATCAATGGAATAAAACTGAGAGTCCAGAAATCAGCCCTTATTATTATTATGCCAAACATAAAGTTAGTATGACTCAGCAATTCCATTCCTAGTAATATAACTAAGAAAATTGAAAACATATGCTTAAACAAAAACTTGCATACAAATGTTTATAGCAGCATTATTCATAATAGCCAAAAATAGTAGAAACAAACCAAATATCCATGAACTGACAAATGTATAAAATAAAATATGGCATATAGATATAATGGAATATTACTCATCCATAAAAAACAGTAATGATTCACGCTACAATATGCTTTGAACCTTGAAAACATTATGCTAAGTGAAAGAAGACAGACAGAAAAGATCACATATTGTATCATATCATTTACATAAAATGTCTAGAACATGAGACCCTATGGAGATAGAGTATAGATGACTGGTTGCTTAGGGTTGGGTGAGGAATGGAGGACAGTAGGGAATAATTGGTTATGGAGACAGCATTTCTTTTGGGAATGTGGAAATATTCTAAAATTGATTGTGGTGATGGTTGCAAAACTCTGTAAATATACTAAAAGCCATTGAATTGTTTGCTTAAATGGGTAAATGATATAGCTTATGAATTATATGCCAATAAAGCTGTTATTAGGGAAATGATTTAAGAAAACTACTCATAACTAAATTTTGAAAAACTATTTTATTGGTACAATATCCTCTTCTATTCTAATTTTTCATATCTTAATTATACAGATGCAAAGTTTATTTTTAATTTAGGATATTTTAAGAAGACCAATGAATTATGTGAATGCCTGCCTTTATGTGCAGTCCTAGGAGATCTGCTGGTTTCTTTGACTCTGAATGTCAAGGAAGTTGCAGAGATGCAATGTCTTTCTTTCTGCCCTTGTAGTTGAGAAAGGATAAACTTCAAGACTGATGAGATAGAACAGAGAACCTTTTTCCTGGTGCCTCAACTATGAACTGACAACTTTTTAATGGTACATTAATGGCCATCAGGATCAAAGACCGTTCACCTCCTACTTATGGATTTGCTGAAGATATGCCCAATAGTTTCAAAAAGTGAGTTGGATTCATGATGGAAAAAACAACAAAAACTTCTATATGTCTCTCAATGTCCATTCCCCAACTTCTTATTTTAGCAACAGCTCTCCCAAAATTTTCCTGGGTAATGGCTGTCACCCATATTATCTGATTGCCTTTGCGTTTAGTGTAGCCATGTGACTAATAGTTTAATGGGATATAAGAAGGAGTGATGTGCAACTTTCAGGACACTACATTAAAAACCATCTTCTGTCCCTGGACTGTCACAAAAACATACTAATATTTGAGAAAATTGTTAAGGAAAACACAAAGATGTCCCTTGGAAGCCCCAAACTGTTCCAATTGATAGAAAAAAAATAAAGTTCTGTCTTGTTTGAGCCACTTGCGTTAGGTCTCTTTGCTAAAGCAGCTTAGTCTATTAACAGAGTAGGCAAAAAAGAAAAAAAAGCACATGATATCTAAGCTGTCAAAAATAAAAAGAAAAGAAACAAAACATTCAGATGAAATGTTCCTACATAACCAGTTACTGGCCAAGAAAGCTTTTACTTATATCAAACATGCACATCCACATATACTTTTTAAAGTTAAAATGTGAGAGTTTAAATTTTAAATGGAGTAAATGAATTAAGAAGTTGCTAGTTACTACTATGACTTGAATTAGAGGTCTGCAAATCAAGAGGAAATAATGGCTCAAATGAACAAGAATATAGATTTCAAATTAAGAGAGAAAGGAGAGGAAAGAAAGTATTTTAAGCAGTAACTCTTTTAATAGGTAAATCTAAATTGATAATGAAAGTGTGACTGAAACTTTTAGTTTAAGAGCTAAATAATGATTCTACAATAAAATGGATTTATTACAGCTGAATTTAAATGTCTGAACCATGTTAGTGAACTCTTAGAGTTGGGAGAAGGTGAGTTAAATGCATGCTAAAGACGTCCTTTTATATCAGGATAGTGTAAATAATTGGGGACTAGTGCACCATGGAAAAAAGGCATGGCTGATATCTTGTTTTTACTTACTATTTTTTAAAGGCCTTTCAATGAAGTCGAAACAATGAATTAACAGCAACAGATACAACATCAAAAATTAAAAAATGAAAAATAAAAAAACCGCTAACAAACAGTAAACAAAATAAGATGGAAGAAAGACATGATTAAGATATCCCATTCAAAATCTCAATGCAATTTTTGTAGAAAGTGCCATGCTTATTCTAAAAGTTATTTGGATATGAAAAAGACATATAGTAATCAAAACAAATTTTAAATAGAGGACCAAAGAGGATTCCTATTAATTTTACCATCCAATATAAAGCTACAGTAATAATCAAGATAGTGTGGTGTTCGTACAAGGATAGACATATAGGTCAAAGGAACAGAGAAGAAAGTTAAGAAGTGGGCTAACAAATACATAATAAATTGATTATTAACAAAATTACCAAGGTGATTCATGGGAAGTGGTATTTTTTTAAACAAAAGTTGCTAGAGTAAATGAATATCAATGTTGCAGGGCGGGCAGATGGCACTTACTTCACACTATATACAAACATTTAAAAAATGAATCACAATCCTAAATGTGAAAGTAAAAATTGGATACCACAGAATTATATATGTTGCATTTTCATTTTCATTTAGTTTAAAATATTTTCTAATTTTGTTGTTAATTTTTCTTTAACTCATGGGTTATTTAGAAGTGTTGTTAATTTCCAAGTATTTGGGATTGTCCCAGATATCTTTGTAATTAATTTCTAATTTAATTCTGTTTTGATCACATTATACCTTGTATGATTCCATTTGTTTAAATTTTCTGAGGCTGGGTTTATGGCCCAGAAATTGGTCCATTTTTGTTAGTGTTCTAAGAGTATTATACTGCTTTTATTGTGTGAATTGTTCTATAAATGCTGATTAGATCAATTTCATTTATAGATTTGTTCAAGTCTTCTGTATTCTTACTAATTTTTTCCAGTCTACTCATTCAAACAATTATAGAGAGAGGAGACCATGCAGACATTGACCGTAAGAAAACCAGTGTCACTTTGATATAACATAATCACACCAGTTTCCTGATGATTAATGTTTTTATGGTATATTTTTCACCTTTTTACTTTTAACCTATCTGTGTCTTTATATTTGAAGTGTGTTTCTTGTAGACATCATAAAGTTGTGTGTTGCTTTTTACTTAGTCTGACAGGGTCTTCCATTTATTTTCAGTAGATGGCCTTTTACATTTAATGAAAGTATGGATATGGTTGGGGTTTAATCTACCACCTTGCTATTTATTTGTTCCCTCTTCTTTTTGTTCCCTTTTTTAATTTCTCTTTTCTTCTTTTGATTAATTTAGTATTTTTACTATTCAATTTCATCTCCACTATTACCTTACTAGCCATACTTCTTTCTAAAAAATCTTCTTAGAGTTTGCTGTAAAGTTTACCATATGCATTCTTAACTTATCACAATCCGACTTTAAATAATATTATCCACCATGAATAATGTAAGCATATTATGACAGTGTGTGAATAACAGTATACATCCATTTTCTCCCCTTTCATCCATTGTGCTATTGTCATTTATTTTACTTGCACGTATATTATAAAATACAATTTATGTTGTTTATTTTTGCTTTCAGTAATCTATTAATTTATAGAAACTAAAAAATAGGGGAAAATCTTTTATATTTACCCAAATACTTACTATTTCCAGCACTCTATTCCTTTGGTAGATAACATTTTTATTTGATACCATTTCCTTCCCCCTAAAAAACTACAAATATCTTAGTATTGATTTTTCTGAAGATATTTTTATTTTATTTTTAAGGCTTTTTTTTTCTCCTTGGATATAGGTAGGTTTCTTTTTTCTTTTAACACTTTAAATATGTCATCCTATTGTTTTATGGCTTACATCATTTCTGTTGAGAAGTCTGGGAAATTTTTTTCCTATCTTTGTTGCCATAAGATATATACTATTTTTTCTTTGGCTGCTTTGAAAATTTTCTCCTTATCACTAGCATTCAGCAACTCAATTATAGTATATATGTGACTTTATGGTTATATCGTATGAGAATATTGATATTCCTGGATATTTGGGTTTATAACTTTATTCAAATTTAGGAAAAATGTCTAACTTTATATTTTAAATACTTTTTATGTTCCAATTATGCATATTTTGAAACTCCTAATATTTCCCTCGTTCTCACTTTTTAATGTTTAATTTTTCACTCTCTAATCCAGTTTGGATAGTGTTTATTGTTATGTGTTCAAGTTCACTGATTTGTTCTGCAGTGTTCAATCTGCTATTAATCCCATCTAGTGAATTTTCTATTGAGAAACTTGTATTTTTTTGCACTGCAAGTTTCATTTATTCATAGTTCATATTTTTCTTTTCTCTCTTCTTCATGTTTCTCCAATCACCTTTCAATGAATGACTTGCACCCAAATCCTTGTGTCAAAGTCTGCTCTTGGAAAATCTAATCAAATATAATTTTTAAAATAAAGGGAAAACAGTCACACTGGGAGAAGATATTTGCAACACAGGATCAGTAACCAGAATACATTAATAATTCTAATGACTCAATAAGAAAAAGAAAAAATATCCAAAAGAAAAATGGGCAAAAAACACTGTGTTATTTTGAAACTTAAGTAAGAAGTAACCAACAAACAACATACCTAATCAAAATCCTGTGGTGGTATGGGATACAATGTTTTAAATCCAGTGCTTCAATGTTTTCAATTACTTTCTTTCTTGGCCATTAGCTCAAAACTTTAAAAGTATATGAGGTTCAGCTACATAGACTGCCTTTGTAGAAATTATATAGTAGGAAGATTAGTAGAATATTCCTATAACAGAGACGTTTTCAAATTGTTGAATAATATAGTCACCTCTAAGTGAAAAAATCCTCCCAAATGCAATGCATATTCTGATAGAAAATAAAATGGTACTTATAAATTGAGTGATAGAAATATTTGTTGCCATAATTGAAAGTGAAACAAAGTATTGAGTTGTCACAATCTTTCCCTTTTACAAATGTTAATAGGCCTTCATTCTGGTATAATATCTGTAGAAGTATATTTTCAGTTTTCATTGTGTTGTGCAGCATTTCATATCCTAGCCTTCCTCTGATAGCTAGTAGCTACCTTCAGTTAATAGTACATTGTGTGATCTTCCAAATAAAGATCATATCTTTTTAGCTCAAAATCTTACACAGAGATTGAATAACTCCAAATAAAGGAAATAATACTATAAAGTTTAAGGAACTTTAACAACTTCTTAATTCCTGAAAATGAATTCCTAAATGCTTTTTTTCTAGCACGATTGATATTTATAATATGCATTACAAAACCACCTGTTTAGGAAGAAGTTTCAATACACTTTTGATATTGTATTTATCTTTTTACAGGCAGAGGAACCATATTAATTCCCAGCTTCATCAGGAGAAGATTGTAACTACAATAGAAAAGTGGCTGAGGTCAAATAGCAAGTCTGCAATGAAGCTAAAACTTGTTCTCTAATCTTATGGTATTTAGTAGAAGGCTATTGTCAAGGAGATTTTGTGTGTTTATTTTGGGACATTGTTGTTGGGTTTTTTTGTTTGTTTGTTTGTTTATATTAATAGTTTGAAATCCTTGTCTTGAAATTTTACACATTACCTTGGTATCTCTAAACCAAAATTGTGTACAGTAATTTCATCTGACCTAATTTATAGACTACACTGAAGTTATTTTGAGAGATTTTTGGTGAGTCACAGATTATACTGTTTAGATGTGGTTTGTGCCCACCAAAACTCATGTTAAAATTTAATTGCCAGTGTAACAGTCTTGGGAGGTGGGGCTTTTAAAAGTTGATTAGGTCCTTAAGATGGATTAATGTCTTTCAGAGGAGACTGGATTAATTCTCACAGGACTAGATTAGTTCTCACACAGTGAGTTGTTATAAAGCAAGTCAGCTTCCTGTGTTCTTTCCCTTTCTTTTTTTGCACATGCCCACTTCCCCTTCTACTTTTCTGCCATGTTATGATGCAGCACAAGACCTTCACTGGAAGCCAGCCAGATGTGGCTGCCTGATCATGGACTTCCCAGACTCCAGGACAATAAGCTAAATAAACCTATTTTCCTTATAAATTACCAAGTCTCAGGTATTCTGTTGTAGCAACATAAAATGGACTAAGACAGAAAACTGGTACGAAGAAGTGGGGTTGTTACTATACAAATACCTGAAAACGTGGAAGTAGCTTTGGAACTGGGTAATGGGCAGAGGTTAGAAGAATTTGGAGGAACAAGTTTAAAAAATCCCAGAGTGTCACAAATGGAGCATTAAGGTTGACTCTGGTGTGGGCTCAGAAGACAAGAAGATTAGCAAAAGAGCAGAAATTCTTAGAGATTACTTGAGTTGTCATGACCAGAATACTGATATAAATATGGGCAGTAAAGTCCGTTCTAATAAGATCTCAAATGGAAATGAGGAATATCTTATAGATAACTAGAATAAAAGCCATCCTTTTTATGCAGTTGCAAAGAACTTGCCTGCATTGTGTTCATGCCCCAGGGCTTTGTGGAAGGCAGAACTTAAGACTGATGAAGACATTTCTTAGCAAAATATAGAAGGAGCTATGTGGTTACTTTTAATTGCATATAGTAAAATGTGGGAGCAAAGGGAAGCAGAGTGTAAAACTTTGGAAAATTTACAGCCCAGCCATGTAAAAAACAAAAATTTGTGTTGGGGAAGAAAAAAATAAGAGTGTAGCCAAGCAACCAGTTACTAAAGAGAATAGTACTGACAGAATGGAGCCAGTGGTTATTCACGAGGACAGTGGGAGAAAGACCCCAAATGCATTTCAGATACCTTTGAAGCTGCCCCTTTCATCACAGGCCCAGAGCCCTAGAAGGGCAAAATGATTTTGCAGACGGCCCAGGGGACCCTGCACAGGTTCATTATTCAGGGTTGCCCCAATACTCTGCTCTCTGCATCCTGCCACTGCTCTCCTTGGCTCCTGCTACTGTAGCTCTCCCAAGTGTGGTTCAACCTGCTGTTCCAAAAGGCACAATCTGTAAACCGTGGCAGCACCACACCATGGCTCAAGCAGGCCCAGATGTGGCTTGTGCTGCAGCTCCACAGGGTGCAAGCAGTAAGCTTTTTTGGTGTTCATGTGGTGTTAATTCTGCAGGCATGCAGAATGCAAGAGCTATGGAGACATGGCTTCCTCCATCTGGATTTCAAAGGATGTCACAGAAAGACTGTAGGCCCAGTCAGAAACCTGCTGCAGGGCCAAAGCCTCACAGAGTCTCCACTAGAATGCCTGGTGGAGTCATGGGAGTGGGGCTTCCCTCCCAAAGAGCTAGGGTTATGAGCGTGAGACACTGCTTCTGGCTCATATGCACTTTTTAAACCATGCATGATTTTGTAACATCACACATTGGTCATTCGAAATTGATTGGTCATTAAGTTATAAAATAACTGAAAATTCTCGTGTGTTAATAACACCACTGATCTCATCAGAAAAAAATCTTTTAAGTAGTGGTAACCTATAAGGCTCACAGCAGTACGTACAAATTTCCTAAATTCTCATTTTTACCTGAAAGCTTAAATTTTATCATTGGCAATAAACACAGTTGTATTTCTTGAAGTGATAGGTTCACTTTGTTCAGTTTGAGAAGATATCCCCTAAATACCCAAATCTGAATTTAAGTGATTCAGACATTCTTCAAAGTTAAATGATGTTCCATTGAAAAATAGGCTACTTCAGTTCTCGAAGAATTGTACAAGTACTGTTCCCGGAGGTCACCATTTTACTTTGGTATGCAACAGAAGTGCTTTAAATATACACCCCATTTTGTTACCCAGAATATTTAAAAGAACCCAGATTTAATAAAATTTTTAATTTGTACTGCTTCATCAGGGACATTCTTAAGTAAAAGTTTCCTTTATTTATTTTTTTTTCCCTGCAAGAGCAGAGCACAGCAGTGAAAAATGTAATAGGTACTGGGCCAGTTTGGTGCCATTGCGCTGGTTCCCGACAAGGAAACAACACTTTAACCCGCCATTGTTTTTGTCACATCGGTGCAAGTATCAACACAGTAAAAAAGGCAAATACCATCTTATGTTATTAAGAAAATAGGTTTGACCTCAAACCCTCCTGAACTGTCCCAGAATCCAAGGAATCTGTGAATCACAGAGTACTGCTGACCTACAACACTCATTCTGCACCCGACCCATGATGCTTTCAAAATTTATTCAAATGATTTCTAACCACTCCTATACATTTTTAAAATTAAATTGGTATTTTTGGTATGAATCTGTTGTTTCATAAGACTAACCCATTTTTTTCTTTAAAAATATGTCAGTTCTTTCTATTATTATCCTTAGTTATTACATGCTTCTACTCAAAGTATTCAAGAAACCATTGACTAGATATATTTCAATTATTTTAGCAACTTTTTACATTTTAAAGTGAGCCTGCATGACTGCAAATTATTCACAGCCTGATGTGCTGAGTAGATACCACTTATATACGAAATATTTGCTTCATTTAATTCTTTTCTGTCAATTTGCTTCTTTTTACATAGACAGTTCATTTCCATTTATCTCTGTGAGAGCTCAATTGTCTTTGATGACTCAACATTAAAAAAAGTCAAAAGAGAGAAAATATGTGTCATTCTTTTTGGCAAATTACAAAAAATAAACTGTATGTGATGAAAATGAAGACCATCTCCCAATGAGACACTTTTCAGTGCAAAGTGTAAAATAAAAAATTATTGCTCTTGTACTGGGGAAAGAGTACAAGTACTAGTACAAAACACTAGTTTCCTGTTTTGGGGGAAGGAAAGTGGCTTTTGTTCCAAAGATGGAACCAAAAAGGATATGATTTGATCACCAGTGGGCAGTAGCCTGATCTCTTTTCTTGCTCACAAATAATATCTGACATTTTCCTTCCAGTAAGCCCTGGAAATGGACATAAACATGCCTGCATCACACCTAAAGTAACCAAGTAAGGAAATCCATGTCCTCATTTTAAGACGTTCCATTCAAACTAAAGCAGTCTCTGTAAATTTGCTCTGAGAGTTTCCTGGGCTATTTTGAAACTCCCTTTTGTAGATATTTGTTTTGTTCAACCAATGTTGATTCAGTGCTAAATACTATAATAAGTACTCTTGGGATATGAATTTGAATATAATGGCATCCCTCTCTGTAATATATTTATAATTTAGTGGGAAAAATAAGATATATTCACAAATTACTAAATTACTAAAAAGCAATTCAGGATAAATGCTGTAAGGGTTGGGGCCAATGTGAAAATGAGGGAGGCAACAAATGAAGTTCACATTTTTAACTAGAATCTCAAGGGTGGGTGAAATTTCAAGAGGTTGTGAAAATTATGAAAGCATCCCAGTTATAAAGGGCATCCCAGTTACAAAAGGTATAAAAGAAAAATGACATATGTAATAGTCAAGGAGTGTGTGAGGGTTGGCAATGATCTAGGTTAGCTGGAGCCAATCCACAGGGATGTAATAGAGTAGAAAAAACTAAATTAATATAATAGATCTATGATTCAATTTAGGTTACATCTCTTACAGTTATGTGAATTGGACACACCACTTTATCTTTCTTTACTCGGTTTTTCATCAGTAGAAGCAGAATTATGAGCCCTGCCTTTCCTACTTTACAGGGGTCATTGCTAGAATCAAATAATACATTCACAAATTTGTGGGAACTATGAAATAATATATTTCATATGTTTCATTATAATATGTTTTATTTATATATTTATTTTTATTTGGATATTTTATTTAGATATTTATTATAATATCTGGACTGATAAAAATGGAAACAAATAGATGTACTGGGAACTTACTGCTTTAAACTAATAGGTAACAGGTACTTTATCCAAGCTTATACCAGGAATAACCTGAACAGAAGAAATGCATTTGTGATGCAAAGGAACACTTTTCCTGAGAAATTACATTACTACTTATTTGAAGCAAGTATGTTAAAAATTTAGCAAATTATACAGAAAAATGTAATTCAGAACTTCTATGTTTAATGCCCAATTACTACAAATTTGTGTAAAATTGGGCAAGTTAGTTAACTATACCATGCAATGAATCTTATGTCAATTAATAGATAATATAAAAGGCTTATGTTAAGATTAATTTTCATTATTAAGTAGACTATATTCAGTATTTCTATTGGAGTTGCATTTTATCAAGTAATTATTAAATAGTTTTCATAAAGATTTAATTTCAGATTTACAACAATATACAAATAATTTTTAATGGTATTTGTCTAACATCCATTAAAAAGTAACTAATAAATGTAAGGATTTGCTTAACTTCAATTAATTCACTTTGTTTTCAGACTTTATTACTTACCTTGCTGATTTGACATATAAAATACAAAAATATGACCCTAATTTTTAAAGCAGCATAGTAAGAAGCAAAGAAATACAGTAGAGAATAAATGTAGATCAGAACTATTTAAGTCGAGAGGTTTATATTTTTGTACTATTACACCAACATGCATGGTTAGATTTTAGTTTATAATATTTTATCAGATCTAAAGTAAGTTGCATTGGTGATTTCAGCCTCAGTGGTTTATAAAATGAATTTTAGACATACAAATTACAAAATTTGAAGTACTTTTGTATCCAATTTTTAAATATTAAAATAAAAATAGTAATGATTTCAGATATACTTCTAATGAGTAATTTCCAGTAATTTTCACTGACAATTGAATTTATTCAGCAACTTGAAATGTGGTTATTGTAACTGAGAGACTAAGTGCTTAATTTTTCTTAATTGTATTCAATATAAAATTAAAGTTAAGCAGCCCATGTGGCAACTGGTTATCATATTAGTGCAGGTTTTGAAAATGGCTAGCTAGAAGAAGAAGAATAAAATTGGCTAATTAACTCATTAATAACACTTCTAATGAATCTAAGATTTCAAAATAAAAATTCTAACCATAAACCTAATGGAAGAAAATGAAATAATTATTCCAAATAGGCACTGGGTATGGAAGATCACTTTAAACACAATATTTAAAAAAAATTATAAAGTAAAGCAATAATAAATTTTACTTTCAAAAATTAAGTATTTGCATGAAAAATACAGATTACATACAATTAGCAAAAATACCAAAGCCTGGAAAACTGTTTTCAATACATAGGAGAAATAAGATGCTAATTGTCTACAATACAGAGATTTGTCATTCAATGAGAAAAATATTACAACCTAATAATAATTAGATGTAGAACATAAATATGAAAAAAATATAACTGGACCATAAATATATTGAACTGGTGATCAGTATGACATTTTTTACTCCTTCGATAGACAAAGATTTAAATATTTTGAGAGTGACATCTAATCTAAGCAAAAAAAAAAAAAGTTTTGTACCATAGTTAAATTAAATAAATTAAAAAATTCTTTAAAAAATAAATCAATATTTTTGAGAGTGAATGCTGAAGATATTTATGAACGAGGCCACTCCATGTACTGGTGAAGGGAATGCAAATTTATATAGACTTTTAAGCAATCAATTTTGTAAAATCAACTAAATTTCAAAATGTACTTTATAATTAAACAAGAAATTTTACTTCTAAATTTTACTTCTTAATGTTCATTTAAAGATATATTTGCACAGATACAAACATATATATATGAAATGCTCATTTAAGACTGCTCATAATAGTAAAACTGGAAATGACATAAATATATATAAAAAATCAACACATATCCAAAATACATTAAGTATGCTAATATTAGAGATGCACCAAATGTACGTTTGTTCAAACACCTAATTGCCAGTATTAAAGTAAACATTCACCCAAAACTGAGGCTGAAACCAAATAACAGCATCATTCTCAGATGATAAGTATACAAAATTTTGTTATAAATAAATTAATACTATAATTTTTTTATTTAAAACTTTAGGTGTCAATTTTTTAAAAGTTTGACATTAGAGTACAAGCATAATTATTTTCAGCACTATTTGCTGCTAAATTGATCCTTTGTGCTATAATTTTGCTGACTTTCAAATAAGATCAGTAAGGGAGCAAAGCTTTTTATGGATAATTAATTCATTCTTCCCTAAAACTTTCTTCTTGCCTTTATTTTTATGTTCTTTATTATGTCTAATCAAAGGTACTTATCTTATGTACATGATTTTGGAAATTTTCCCCCTTACTGAATCTGACATGGGAAAGTTGACAATATATGTATTCTTAATTTGTCCTCACAATTGGTAAAGAATTCCCAAACAAAATTTTTTATTTAAAGACTTATGGCCTTTGTAAAAATTTAATTTAATTTTTACAAGTTTATTTTGTTTAATGTTATGAATAATAGGATATTCAAAAATTCTACACAAATTCTAACTGTGATATTATCTATTGCTCTCTATATTATCATTTAACATTTATAAACTTTGACTTAAAAAAAGAAATGCTGTTCTAAAATTTTCTGCCTTACCCAGTCCCCCTCCATTTATTTATATATATATATATATACACATATATATATAATCTTATGTCAATCTATTTTTTAGTTTACTTAACTACTTGAAAGTTTATAATCATTTCTGTATCTAAAATTATCAGCTTCCACAATCACCACTAATTCTTGCAACACTTTGCACTAATAATATTTTGCAGCAATAACATTTTGCAGCAATAAACATTTGAACTACAACTACCTGATAGAATTTCAAAACCTGAAGTGTACAAGAATATTTACACTCCTAATTACATCTAGAAAGTTTACATAAAATTGAAAGTAAATATTTTGATATTAGCAATAAGTCTGAATAGTATGCATCACATCATTCATGTTTGGTTAGGTATGATGTTTGATTAGACATATGTATTCATTGATCTCCAATAAGATACAAGTTCAAGAATGTCAAAAATGACACTGAAGTAGTTACTCAAATATTTGACTTTCCAAAAGCCAAGAATGATCCAAGGCTTAATAGCAAATTTTTTGTTAAACACAAAGTTAAAGCCAAATTTTGGAGCTTGATAGATAGATATGTAGTGAGATAGATGTCAGATAAATAGATGATAGCAAGCTGGTTAGACAGATGATACTACATGATTAGAAAAATGCTGAATAAATATATAAACATATTTTAGCATGACTACAGTTAACTACAAGGTAGAACTGAGTGTTTGGGAAGGGAGAGGTACTTTTACTTTTCTGTTAATATCCTTCTGTACTTTTTGATTTATTTAATAATGAAAATATTTTATATAAGAATATATGAAAATATACTAGCTGATGACTCACATTTGGTAATTTTCTTTAAGAAAATTTTCATTTTATATACATATATATGTATCTTTTAAAAAATAATATCTATTGACTCAACAGAGAGAGCCAATATACATTAAGCTATATTTTATAGCAATAAGACTATATGCAATCTGCATTTCCCTAATGATTAGAGATATTGAGCATTTTTTCATATGTTTGTTGGCCATTAGTTTATCTTCTTTTGAAAAGTTTCTGTTTATGTCTTTTGCCCACTTTTTAATGGGGTTGTTAGATTTTTCCTTGCTGATTTGCTTGAGTTCTTTATAGATTCTAGTTATCAGCCCTTTATCAGATGTGTAGCACGCAAATATTTTCTCCCATTTTGTAGGTTGTCTATTCCCTGTAATGATTTTGTCTTTGGCTGTGCAGAAGCTTTTTAATTTGATCAGGTCCCATTGTGAGATATCACTTAACTCCAGTGAGAATGGCTTTTATTAAAAAGTCCCAAAACAACAAATGTTGGTATGGACGTGGAGAGACAGGAACACTCATACACTGCTGGTGGGACTGCAAACTAGTACAACCTCTATGGAAAGTAGTATGGAGACCCCTCAAAGAACTAAAAGTAGAGCTACCATTTGATCCAGCAATTGCACTACTTAGTATCTACTCAAAGGAAAAAAAGACATCCTATAAAAAAGACACGGGCACTCAAATGTTTATAGCAGTACAATTTATGACTGCAAAGATGTGGAAACAATACAAGTGTCCATCAATACATGAGTGGATTAATAAAATGTAGTATATGTATACCATGGAGCACTATTCAGCCATAAAAAAAATAGTGAACTAATACCTTTTCTATTATCCTGAATGGAGCTGGAGACCATTCTTCTAAGTGAACTCTCGCAAGAATGGAAGAGCAAACACCATATGTACTCACCATTAAATTGGAACTAATCAACCAACACTTATGTGCACATATGGAAATAAAATTCATCAGAAATCAAGCAGGTGGGAGGGGGGAGAAGGGCATGGGTAAAATCACACCTAATGGGTACAATGCACACTATCTGGGGGATGGGGATGGTACAAAAGCAATTTATGTAATCCCCATAATTGTTTGTACCCCCATAATATTCTGAAATTTAAAAAAAGACTATATGCAATCATGATATAATAAGACTAAATATGAGCAGCAATCTGTGTCTGTGTTTAGGATAACACTAGCCAAAAATATCCTGGAATAATGGAAGCTTAGTGGGACAGTGACGATGGTTAATTGTTTTTTAACCATTATATTTTAACTGGGAGGTGATTTTAACTCAGGGTCTTTCCTTACTCGTTTTCTTCATCTGCTGCCTTAGAGAGGATTACATAGGTGTAGTTGATATTACAGAAGAGCTTAAAATAATTCAGAGGAAAGAAATGTGTATCAAATTAAAAGTTCAATGTATTTAGTCTCTGTTCTCTACCTTCCGCTATGTGCCTTTGTTTCTTTATCACTTTGGTGAATTCAGTGTCAAAATATGAGAGGCAATCCTAACCCAGACAAAGGAGGTATCACTATTCTCACTTCTTTCTATTTCCTGTCACTCAAACCCACTTCTGAACAAGAGTCAAAGTCAAATTATACTATATCTCACTGGAAAAAATTAAAAGATTACTATACCCATTGATGGAATTATTTACTATTAGAACTAATTATTTTAGGTTGGTGCATGGAATGATTAATATCTCTAGTGTAGACCCTAATAAAAATTATAGGATTACAGGACAGAATTCTTCTTTAGAAGATAGAAAGCTGGAAAGAATTCTCTCATATCCTAACAACACACAATAGCTGAATAAACTAAAAATATTATAACTTTCCTTGAACCCATCAGAGAGCTACAGTTTCAGGGCAACCAAGTGTGTAAACTCTAAGGAAAAGCAGGACCTACCAAAGAGATGAGGCATGAGCATTGGTTCACCTGCAGAAGAACACAGAAGGAAGAGAAAAGCCCGGTGCCATCTAAGCAGATAAGAAGAATTCAGTTAAAATGTTTGATGGATAGCATGCTGAAGGAAGAGCATGAGAGGCTAGAACCCCTTGAGTGACATGCACAAGAAGATGTTCACTCACTCATAAGCTGCTCGCCACAGACCAACTCTGAGAGAGTGTAAGAAAGACCAGGGGCAGGGTGGTGGGAGATCAGATTCATACTCTCATGGTGTCAGCCTGGCGGAGGGCAGCAGCAACTCCAGCAGCAACTCCTGGGAGGGCTGATCCAGGATTCTTCTCTAATGAAGAGATGGACCACAAATTCTGTTGCACAGATGAAGGCCCGTTGCAGCTTGGGGAAAGTGTAAAAGAAATAAAATATCCACCCCTGGACACAGAGCAGAAAACTGTCCTGTGGTCTCCAATCACCATGGATGGATTAGGAATCCCCCACAAAATCCACCAAATATATAAGGTATAGTTTGCTTCCATTGAGAACAGATTCACTGAGATTCACTGAGGGAAGATTAGCTAAGAAAGCCCCACCAATAAAATCTAGGGACTGAGGGTCTACCTAAGACAGGACAATAGAAAACCTCCTCCCCTGTAATAGGTTAAGAAGTATCAAGTAACAAACAACAGTAGGATACCACTGCAGGAGGAGCAAGACCATGAACAAAGAAGCCTTCTGAGGTGTGGATACACAGAACAGCCAAAACTAAGGGTATAGAAGAAAAAATTGAAAAAAAACAAAAAGGCTTCCAGCAATCTAGCCAAAAGCCTGATTATCTACCTACCTGGCTCTTTTAATAAAATTAGATCTTCCCCCCACCAAAAAAAGTTGGGAGGTTGAGAGATTTCCGTAAGTTTAGGAATACCTCATCCCTTGAAGAAGAAGGAACACCAAGGGTAAAGGTAATGTGCTGATATTATTTCTCTTCAAATTATTTCATCTTTCCAGAGAGAAAGACATTATTTGACAATTATCGATAAATTGTTTTACTATACCCATTTTAGGCACTCTCAAATAAATAAAAATGTCCACAAATAGACACATAACTGTCCAATAAATGATGCCACAATTCATCATTGCTCCTGTTGAAAGTCTCAAGGTGATATTGTCCTCATTTTATTTATTGGTCCCACCACTGCATGATATTTGAAAGGTAATTGTTATTGAGAGACTCTATTTTATTACTTAAGAAAGGTGGACATAACTGGAGATTCTAGCATGATATGGCAGTTATATTTAATTTTATTCCTGGGCACTAAATTAATCATACTTCTGAACTAGTCCTCTCAAGACTTATATAATATCATTGATCCTCTCTTGCTCCTACTCATCAATAATTTACATCTGTGGGAACGAAGTGGTTCCAAATATCTGGTTTTACATACATAGTTCTTCATTGAACTTCCTTATGGAAGTGCTATGTAAGCAAAACATGTTAGCTCAAAAACCCAAGGTAAGCCCAATAATGCTACATTCATCCCTATGCTTCAGAAACAGGCACACATATTTTTTTTTTCACTAATACTGTTCAATAAAACTCAAATAGTTTCTCTTAGACCCTTTAATCAAATTTCCTCAATGCATACTTAAGTGTTCCTAAACACATTAGGTCAATTGTGACATATGTGACTTCTGTCACATTGACTACTGGCACCATTCAATAAAAACACATACACATGAAAATTATGGCATTTTCCCCTGTTATGTTTCAGAGTAGTATTTTCCATTTTCATTTTTTTCACCATTTTTAAAGACTAGTATAGTGTCTATAGTTGAGAATTCTCAGCTGCATGAAGCAGACATGGGAACTAGAAACCATCATAAGTGCCTGAAATTTATGTCTGATTTTGTACTTTAGGCTTTATTACAATAACATGAGAACTTTAGCAGTTCTTCAACAGCAGTTTTAAATTGTTATGCTGTTGAAATTTATGCCAGATATGCCCCTGAAAAAATAGGTAATAAAGTCATTTGAAGCATGTGCATTCAGGTTACAATTCACCTATGTAGTGAACAATACAGGTGTCTTGGATCTGCCTCTAGCCAACAGCAACTAGGGCAAATCTAGGTGCCTTAGACCAGCAGTCCCCAACCTTTTTGGCACCAGGGACTGGTTTCATGGAAGACAATTTTTCCACGGATGGGGGTGGGTTGAGGGAGGGGGAGGTGTAGCTCAGGTGGTGATGCCAGGGATGGGGAGCAGCTGGCTGTAAATACAGATGAAGCTTCACTTACACACCTGCTGCTCACCTCCTACTGTGAGGCCCAGTTCCTAAGTTTCATGGAAGACAATTTTTCCACCGATGCAGGGTGTAGGGAGGACCGGGAGCAGGCCACGGCCAGGGGGTTGGGAACTGCAGCCTTAGACCACCTAGAATTCTCTTCACCCCCTTGCATGACTGCAATGCAACTATAAATCTTTTGTGCTAAAATTCTCACCAGAAATCAAAATATTCCCCTTTCCTAAGCAGAACTGTCCTACAGATTTTCTTAATAAATAGCTAAAGGAAGGAAGGAATGAAGGAGGGAGGGAGGAGGAGAAGAAGGGATACAAGGAAATGAGACATGAGACAGATCTAAGTTGAAAATCCTGGCATGCCACTAGATGTATGACTTTATGCATTTTGTTTCTGTGACCAGAAGTGCTTTCCAGGATGTCCTCCACTGCAGTAACAGTTATGCAATCTCTTCCTTTTCTTGTCTGCATTTACTTGGATATATAATGCTTCCTTTACTTTTTCTTAAGGAACCCTCTAGCAGCAATGAGGACAAATGTAGCAAGGAGAGAACAGGAGAACAGATGGGCTTTTTCAGCTTCCTGGTCCATCTGGCATAGAGGGGCAGAGCAGAAACAACTATGGTGAACTTTGGAGGGGAGAAAACATGTGCCACACATTTGGTTCAACACAAATTGAAGTCTAACTGATGACATGGTTCCATGTGAGGAATGAACAACTCCTATCTTCACCTGATCCTTACTGGGAAAGGTTGGAAAAGCTTACAGAATTAAAGAAGAAATATAATGAAGTATATAGTTTCTTTCTCAAACATGATCACATTTTGTTTTATTTTGCAAAAGAATGCACTGTTATCTGTACAGCTTTCTCTTCTGAAAAACTATTTGCCAAAAAATCTCCATGATTCTAAATAAGTCTTTTAGATTTAAGAGATGATTGTTTACCTTCTTCTCTTTTAAAGTAAGCATTTGCCCAACTACTGTAATTGCAAAGCTGTGTTTCACCTCAACTCTTTAGAGGACCCCGATCCTAAAATATGAATACAAAATTTAAATTGTGTTGAACTTAGGAAGCATTGAGTGCACCCTAGCACTGGCCACTCTCCTTCCCCTGCAAAATTGATCCCAGCTTCCTGGTAGCCCTCTAGATTTTTTCTAAGCCGACTTTTTCTCTGTGCACTCAGACTCTTACCTTCTTCCTTCATAACAATTCAGAACACATTCACCCACGTGCCATTGTTTCCATTTATTGTCAGACTCCACGTATTTAAACATGAAATACCTTATTTAAAAAGTCACAATTATACCTCTCCCTCATCCCCAAATCTTTTCTCCTCCTGAAATGTACAGGTTTAATCATGTCCAAATCTTACCTTCTTAAATATTGTAAAATATTTTAAAAAGTAATTTCTTATTCATCTGCATTCCCTTTTCAGCATCCAGTCTAGCTTAGTAATTGAAAGGAGGAACAGAGAGAGAAAGTGAAGAAAAGAAACGTGGCTGGGAGGCCGAGGCGGGAGGATCGCTTGAGCTCAGGAGTTCAAGACCAGCCTAAGCAAGAGTGAGACCCTGTCTCAAAAAAACAAAAAAGAAAAAAAAGAAAAAGAAACATGGAAGCCACACATTTTCTCCCTCCATCCTCTCCACATGCCAGGACTCTTTCCTTGTCTGAGTCCATTAACTGAGAATTCTCCCTCCCTACAAGCCTCTTCTTAATAAGCGTTCTTTTGAATACTCCCTCCTTCTATCCCATTTCTGTGTGTGTGCATGTGTATGTGTGTGTGTGAGAGAGAGAGACAGACGAGACAGAAAGAAAGGAAGGGGGGAGAGACAAAGACACAGGGACAGAGAAAAGGGAAGGAAGAGAGAGAGAAACAGAGAAAGAGAGACAAGGACAGAGAGATAGAGAGAAAGAAGGGAAGAGAGAGAGACATACACAGAGAGAGAGAGGGAGAGAGGGACAAAGAGGAGCAGGAGAAAGATAAAGAGAAGAAAAAGAGAAAAAAACATGCCCATAAATGAATCTAACCAATCAAGCAATTTTCCCACCATTGCCAAAGCTGAAACAAAGTGATAAGGGAGAGCACCGGGTTCAGGGAGAATACCTTCCTTTTGGCCTGCTCACTTGCAGTTTGGGACAGAACACTGATGTCATTGTACCCAGCTGCAAGGAGAGATGTTCCTGACTGATTGATTTCAGCATAGGATTCGAACACCCCCTGTTGGTAGAACAGGATTACGACACTCCAAACAAGAAACATGGTGTAAGGATTTGGTAGTGATGTCACATACCTTTTCTAGCTGCAAACTTAATTATCTCTTAGTAGCCAAAATTTCTTTTCCTATAGAATTGGAGGATAGAGGAAGGGCCAGAAGTGCACAAACAAAATGTTCTTCCTTTCATAACTATAATACTTCCAAACTAGCTCTATCTGAAAACCAGTGTGTTATATGCTGGTAGAGGTCATGTGTATCTCCTCAACAATAGCTTTTCTTGCCCTAACAAATGACCTAAGAGAAAGAAAACTGTACTTCTTACTACAACATTTAAAATATCCTGGTTGTTCAATGATATTAACCTACAGCATAGATATGCTTATTTTTGTTTCACCTCTAATATTCTTGATAAGAACTACACCAAATATGTTACTATAATAATTTTGTTCTTTAAGAATTCACAAATATTCCTATTCAATAAATGGTGCTGGGAAAATTGGACAGCTACATGTAGAAGATTGAACAGGATCCTCACCTTTCACCTCTCACAAAAATCAACTCACGATGGATAACAGACTTAAACCTAAGACATGAAACCATAAGAATTCTAGAAGAAAATGTTGGAAAAACTCTTACAGACATTGGCCTAGGCAAAGAATTTATGAAGAAAACCCCAAAAGCAACCTCAGCAACAGTAAAAATAAACAATTGGGACCTGATCAAATTAAGAAGCTTCTGCACAGCCAAAGAAACTATTGCTAGAGTGAATAGACAACCTACAGAATGGGAGAAAATTTTTGCATGCTATACATCCAACAAAGGACTAATAACTAAAATCTATATAGACCTCAGGAAAATCAGCAAGAAAAAATCAAACAACCCCATTGAAAACTGGGCAAAAGACATGAATAGAAATTTCTCAAAAGAAGATAGACTAATGGCTAAGAAACATATGAAAAAAGGCTCAACATCTCTAGTCATCAGGGAAATGCAAATCAAAACCACAATGAGATACCACTTAACTCCAGTGAGAATGGCTTGTATCACAAAGTCCCAAAACAACAAATGTTGGTGTGGATGCAGAGAAATAGGAACAATTATACATTGCCAGTGGGACTGCAAACTAGTACAACCTCTATGGAAAGGAGTCTGGAGATACCTCAAAGAACTAAAAGTAGAACTACCATTAGATCCAGTTATCCCACTACTGGGTATTTACCCAAAGGAAAAAAAGACATTCTGTAATAAAGACATCTGCACTTGAATGTTTATAGCAGCACAATTCACAATTGCAAAGATGTGGAAACAACCCAAGTGCCCATCAATACATGAGTGGATTAAAAAAATGTGGTATATGTATACCATGGAGTACTACTCAACCACAAAAAACAACAGTGAACTAACACCTCTTGTATTATCCTGGATGGAACTGGAGCCCATTCTTCTAAGCGAACTATCTCAAGAATGGAAAAACAAGCATTACATGTACTCATCATCAACTTGATACTAATTGATCAACTTATATGTGCATATACGGAAGTAACATTCATCAGGTGTTGGGTAGGTGGGAGGGGGAGAAAGGGATGGGTAAACTCACACCTAAGGGGTGCAGAGCACACTCTCTGGAAGATGGGCACGCTTGAAGCTCTGACTGGGGCAGAGTAAAGGCAATACATGTAACCTAAACATCTGTACCCCCATAATACTCTGAAATAAATAAATTAATTTAAAAAAAGAATTCACAATTATATACATAATCCAGAAAGTATTAGATGCTGGTGAACAAATATTGCTATATTTGAGCACTTGGATATTTATGATTATTGATGAAATGCAGTCCTTGCCTTTTAAAAGATAACTTGTATTTACTAATACATTGTGCTATGTTCCATTAACAAGCATATTCCAGGACTACTGAGGTATAGACAGATAGATATAGATATAGATATATGTATATATATTTTTATAGTAGAAGAACTTCTATATTTCTCTTCTTTCAACTTTTCTTTATAGTTATTCAAATAAGAGTGTGAGAATGACTCAGTACTATTTCCCGTGCTTTTTCCTCTGACCTTTGGAATTATCCTTGGGATGCTAACTAAACTATCAGTGAGATGCCAGCAGACAAAGGTGAACTTAGCACTTGTGTGTCCTTTCTTTCTTCCAGCAGACAAGTACAGTTCTTTCTGAAATTGGAGAAGCCCCTCAAGCATATAATTTGTGGCTTCCAATGAGTTTGAACTTCATGCTCGAAGTGAGACACAAGTAAGTGATTTAATTTATGCACCTGTATCTGGATTTTTTCCAGACATAATGAAATGGGTAACTACTTTAGAATTTCCCTAATAAGTATTGCAGCAAGGCATCAAAAAGGCACTGATTGACATATTTGGGCAGGAAAAGGAACAATGCACTGCCAGAAGAGCTGTGATAGGCATCTGGGTTCAGCCCTTGAGAAAAAATCTGAGCATTTCTCAGCTCCCAAGGCCAAGCCCTTTGACTTCAATGATGTACAATTTTCTCATTACAAATGCTATTGTACCCAAAGGAATTCCTGTCAGATTTCTAATTATTTTCTCAGTTTGAAATAAGACATGTCTTTAATAAGAAAGAGGTTTTGTCATGTGATTGTTTTTGGCAACAACACAACAGTAGAGAGAATGTACGTACAGGGAAAAAAAACACAAGGACTCAGGAAAGGAGAAAGGCACTTATGACAATAAATGTAAATTATTTTCCCTGGTCATTATCAAAATATAAGTAATTGTGCTGCAGTCAAGTACTGTAGTTTTAGCTAGAGAGATTTAAAAAGTAAAAACAAAACAAAACATTGCCTTAGAGCTCTGTCTTTAATGTTAATATTTCCATAATTCCTATTAATGAGGTCACATAATCCCAAATCAAGATGCTTTGTGTTTTGAATCCATAGTCATAATACCCATATAACCCAGTTTCCATATAACCTACAATCTCCATATATCCATAGTCCACATGCAGACTCAACAAAGGCATAGCAGACAATGACTCTATCTTTAAGTGTTTTTTCTTTAGTATTTTTTTGTGACCAGCATTTTAACAATGATCCAAGGGTGCTTAGAAAACAGTAGTTGCTTGTTTTGCTTTCTGTTATACTAAAGATTATATTTTGTTCATGTTTCTTCTCTCAAACAAAAACTATCTATGGACTTAAGTATAGTAATCCTTGAAGTGGACCTAAACCGCAGATAAGATACCAACAAACAGAAGTGAAGAGGGCATGATAACTCACCAGAAATATTTCATTTAACACAAGGATTTATTGGGTGGGTGAATCCAAAGGACAGAGAGCATTTGAAATTCTGGCAGTGGAACAAGAACTCCTACTAGCATCTTCATGTTTCTCTCATTATATCCATTCACAAGTCACAGATGTCAAGACTACAATTCTGTCCTCAGGAGCAGAGGGAAAAAGAAAGGTTATTACAGGGCTCTGTCATATAATAGCACATGACCACAGGGAAATCAGTTGAGAAGTCTGGAAAATGGAGGCTGCGGCCTGGTAAATTTCTAAGGCAACTTTAAATTATGTTTTTCACTCAACAAAACAGACTTTGTATTTGACACCATGGCCAAATATTGAACATATTGTTGAATAAGAAAGTCATTAAGAAAGATATATAGGTCTATGCCGGGAGCCTAGATCAAGATCTAATCTGACCAGGGATGTGGTCAGGAAAGGTCTCCTTGAGAAACTGTCATTTAAGTTGAGACCTGAAGGCTGAGTGGGAGGTGGGTGGGGCGGGGCTGCTAATACTTCAGGTCAGGCAACAGACTATGCGGAGGCCCAGAGCTGAAAAAGAATATGGCACTTGAGAGAAACCGCAAGAAGGTGAGCGTAGTAGGTGTGGACTGTCCTTAAAGGCAACGCTAAGGTTTGGGCTTTTTACTTTAAGAGTAATGTGAATCCATTGAAAGGTTTCAAGTCAAAGGAGTGACATGATCACACTAATTTTTTAAAAATAACTTTGGACGAAGTATGGAGAAAGATTAGACGGGATCAAAAGTAGAACATGAAAATTAATTATGGGTTATTGCAGTAATTTTAAGATTGATAAGACTCAGTGATTGTTTAGGCACGGGCATGAGAACAGGATAAACACCAGCTTTTTTGTCACATAACTGAATGGGTGGTGGACATCCTGATGTTCCCGGAGAAGCCTGGAGGATGATAAGGTTGATTGTGTGATGGTTTGTATGTTTGGGGATGGGAATAAAAAAACCCATGTTCAGTTTTAAACACATTTGTTTAAAACATGAGTGTTTAGGCAAGAAAATGGCTCTGGAACTTCTCAGCACACAAATAGAAATTGAATCCAAGCGAATAGAATCCAAGGGAGTATCAACTGAGCGTAGAGAGGAAGAAATGTAAAAGGAGACTGAAAAGTTGCTGAGAGAGAAAGAAGTTCACGTAAGTGTGCTGGCCAGGAAGTGAAGGAAAGGATGTGTTTTGAAAACAGTGAATGGTCAGTAGTGCTGCACCCTCCTGAAAGATGAACTAGAATAATGAAAAACATCCATTGGTCAGCAATATGAAGATCATGGTGACTGTAGTTGGAACAGTTTCCATGGAGTAGCACTGCCCAACAGAACATTTTGAGATGATGCAAATGTTTTATGTTTGCACTGTCCAATATGATAGCCACATGTAGCTACTGAGCACTTAAAATGTAGTTAGTGATGCTGATAAACTGAATTTTTAATTTTGTTTAAGTTAATGAGCATAAATAATCATATGTGTCTAGTGGTTCCATACTGGACAGTACAAATGGATTATGGGGAAAATGTCAGATTTTAGCAGATCAAAGAGTGAAACTGGTCATTATAGATAACTTGTTCATAAAGTTTGCCTCCAGAGTAGAAGAGTGCAAATGAGCAGAATCTGGAAGGGAGTATGAGGTTGGGAAAGGATTAAGCTAGATCAACTTTGGAGTGTTCAAATGACAAGAATCCAGGGATAGGGAAAAGTTGAGAGTACAGCACAGTGGGAAGGATTCAGGGGTTGATTTTAGATAACATGAGGATAGCTCTTCCTTTATGTCCAAAGAAAAAAGCAAACAAATATGTACAGATCGAGGTTGGTTTGTAGATATGGTGTGAGAAAATTAGGGTAATTGCTCTTCAGAGTCTTCTACTGTGCAAATTCTGCATAGTAGGAGGAAAGGTAATCTGCTGAGAGAGTGGAAGTAAGTGATAGGGCTGAGAGACTCTACAGTTCGCTTCCAGAGGATATTCTCTCTTCCTAGCTAGTTCACCTGAGTTCCCCAGGCTGGCTCAGGCTCACGTATTTGCCCCAGAGGTATTTGATTACAAGGTATGATGTGAGGAAAAATGAAAAAATCTCACATAGGGACCTTCAACTCTCCTGTATTTCCTACCATTTGAGTTAATGCCTGTGATCCTTTTGGGAAAATGTGTATTTCAATTAGGATAAAACATTAAATGAAGGACACACATTTAATTGCTTCACACTAAGACTAATTAGTTTATCTGGTTAACTCTTTAACAGATATTGCCACAAAATGCAAATCAGGAAAGAAGCAAGAAAAGTTTCTGGTCATGGAGGCTCCTGGAACCCACTAAGTCCTAGACATCTGGGTGGCCAGGACACAGTCCTCATCTTGAGAAGAATAGACTAGAACAGTGTCAAACAGGAGAGAGATAAAAGGCACTGAAGCTCAAATTTGGTTCATAATTACTCTTAAAGCTAACATTAAATTCTGTGTGGCACATCCTATCTATCCAGTATCTAATCCCCATAAAGTACCCTCCCATGTGAACATTTGGTGTAGAACTAGATTCACAGAGAATAGATGTGGCAGGCTTGGGGGGAAATGTATAGATTTTCTTGCAGTGGCTTATAAGAGCTGCTACAGAAGAATGTCAAACTGATGCAATAAACTTTTACTAAGGTTGAATGTAAGGGTAAAGACCATACCTATGATAGAAGGAATGTGAAATGTGAGTCCAGTAAACAAGTCCAGGTGGGAAGAGAGAGGGCAAAACAATGACTTGGAGGACAAATTCTAAAAACCCTGTAGGTAGGAGCGAGAATTCAAGTTGAAATGTCACAGAAAGGGCGGAAGAGGGGTCTGCCCAGAGACCCAACAGGATACTACCCTATCATTCAATTCAGTTCCAGCTGCCATTTACTGGCACTCACTCACAGCATGGCATACTCTTTCTCAGCTTTTTAAGGAAATTATGGCAGCTACTGACACCAGAAAAAAGAGGAAAAAACTAAAAACACAGTAAACAACTGGAGAAAGAGAAGCCAATATCCATGTTGTTCAAATGCAATAAGCACATGTTACTTTTCTTTGGACCTAGAATAATTTTAATAATTATAAACCTGAATGTGAACACAGCTCTTAGCCTCACAAAATCAAACAACAAAATATAATGCTATTAAAATATTGTGTTAAATTCTATTTAATGTTTTATAATTAGAAACAGTAAGAATTTTTTCTTTTTTAGATTATCCCAGTTCAAGAATGTAGTCTAAAATTATTCAACAGGGTTTACCAAAGCTTAGCATAAGCTTATCCTTCACTTTACAACAGTGCTGGACCTAATTTAAGCTTTCTCTCCCTCTCTCTCTCTCTCTCTTTTTTTTTTTTTTGGTACGTTAATTCTATATTTTGTCATTCACAAAAATTTAAGATGATTGCATCTTAAAGCTTTGCTTTAAAAAAATCAACACTAGAGATTAATACCAAATCCATGTACTAAATATTCTCAAAGCTGAAAAGAAAGAATATAAGACACTTTTCTCTCATGTTCACCGAGAACTAAAATATTCATAACCAAAACCGATGACCATGATGAATGTTTTCAAGCATACTCCTAATGAATAAGTCATAAAACTGCTTATTGGCCTTCGTATTTTTAAGTTCTTTCATGTTTTCAACCTGGTCAATGATGATGAGCATGCTAATAAAACCAGTAGCCTGAAGAAATACAGTAATAATTTTGCAAGTTTTAGTGTCAACATGTATGCAACTCAGTGGCTCCAGCATGGCTTCCATAGGTCACAATCTCATTGGCCCATGACAAAAGATTTTCTCTTCTGTAAGGACTTTGCTAAGTATAACATTCTGAGCTCAGACCAAAGCTTGAACACAAGTATCACATTAATCTACTGCTTACTTAGACCAACTTTATAATGCATATAGATACTTCATTGGGAAGAAATGCTTTCACTTATCATGAACATTTATGAAACCATGCCCTTCTTTATCTGTTCTAATCAATTATACACTGATTATTACTATTTTTAAATTTCTTTATACTTACCACATCCACAGTGTCCTTGTTCTGTATTTCTCAGTTGGCTATTTTGGCCAATTACCTCAAAGGCTTCCTATGAAAATTCTTGCTTTAGTAGGTCAATAACATTTAATTTGCAAGTGTTTCTCTACTTTCTTCTGTGGAAATCCTCCCCTTCCATAATGATTTGCCTCCAGAATTGTAATGGGGGTTTGTAAATTTGTTACTTACTTGTAGGATTGCAAGACTCAGCAAATAAAAATATTGCATGGAATATATACTTATACTAAAATATTATTAGTTGTTTTTCTAAAATTCAAGTTTAAATAGATATCCTATATTTTATTTGTCAACCCTAATTACTTGATAATTTTTATGAATGATGTCTATGTACGAGCTCTTAGTGGTTTCCATCCAAGAGATTGCCAAATTATAAACCCTTATGCCTTTAAGTTTCTGGGACTACTTCTAAAAGAGTTATGCCAGAGAGATTTCACATATAGAAACCTGAGGAGAAAGATTTCTCCATTCTTCAAAGTGGGACAAGTCACATTGTTTCCTCTAACTTCTCTGTTTAATAGAGTTTTGTTTCTCACAAATTTAATTTGTTACTTTTCCCCATTCTTAACACTGGAAATCCACTTATTTCCCCAATATCTGTGAGGGTATCCTTGAAGATTCCTTATCAAGCTCCCACTCAAATATCTTAAAAGACATCAGATTTGTATAATCCTACCACATGTCCATTTTTTGCAGATCACTCATTTTTTAGTTCATTTAGTCATTTCCTATTCTACTGGGGTAGCTGGGTGGGACAGAAAAATCTATTAATATCTCTACCAAAAGAGAAAAATAGTAGAGAGCAAGGTAAAATAAATTCTAATAGCTTTCATTTTTTCAGAAGCATACTTGAAAATATACCTATAATGGAGTAAAAGAAAAAGTGTGTGAATAAGTGTGGCTGACTCAGTAATAATTTATGTAACTGTATTTAAGTAGTGAACATGATTGAACATATATACATTGGTATACAACATCTATGTCCTTCTAATACTCTTTATATCCAGAACAGTGTGTTTTTATGTGTGCATGTGTGTGTACATGCATATACTCATCAAACCTGCCTGTGGTATATAAATGCTACCCAATATGGTGTATAAATGAATAAATATCATATATACACACATACATACACAAATGCATACATAGCCTCTTTAAAATCTCTACAATTATTATTTGTACCATGCAATTTAACAATTATTTACACATTATCTTTTAAAATTAGTTTATGTAAGTCAATTTGAATTCTTAACTCCTTTGTATTTGACACTGTTATAGTCACATGAAAGAATAAGATCATTAAGACTGTCTCATGATGGGAGCAACAAAATCAGGAGCCAGCTAGGGATGCGGCACCCAAAGAGATTTGGCAAGGTAGGAAAATCCACTTCATTGACAAATGTCAAACTGGGCAGTAAGATCCATATACAAGATACTGGAAAAGTGGATACCAAATGCAAACAGAGGGAGTAGACTGAAAGTTTGTGGACTAACGTGATATCAACACCAGCCAGAACTACAGAATGATAAGGCAGGAGCTACTGCTGGAATGTAATTGATAGACACTGACTCATGTGAATGGTCACCAGTTATTATGGAGAAAATGAGAAGGTCTACTGTCCTGCTTCTGGGCACGTTTTCATCAGTTTTAAAGACACACTCTTTGCACAGCAATTTACTTATTTAGATTCCACTGCACCCAGCACAATGTTAGTGCATTAAGTAAAGGTTGACTATAGATAGATTAATGTTAATGTTTGGGTTCTCTCTATATGCTATTTCTGTTTTCAACAGTGCTGCAATTTATATTGCAACAATAGCGCACATAAAACTTTAATGTATTATCCCTGGGCTTTTTCTTCAATACAAAGTCTTATTGAAAATAAGTAGGTAAAACAAATTATATAAGCCAAGCACATGTCCATAAATAACAATAAATTCAAAATAACATGTCTTCTTGTCTAGTTTGGCTCATCTCTATGTATTACCCTGATGATTTTTGACATTGCATGAAAGAAAAATTACAATTCTTTACAATATGTTAAGGAACTCAATGAAAACATCAGTTTTACCTAGGCACAATATAATGTACGTTAAGTAGTTCATCTCCTTCATAGACCTAGGGAAAATAGCTAATGTGCATAAATATTCAATAAAACTGAGATAAACACTGATGTGATGCTGTCCAGCCTGGAATATATTTCAGGTCGATGATAACGTTCTTGCTGTTTCTAATTTGATGCTGGTTTTTAATTATTCATTGCATTTTAAACCATAAAAATTATGACATTACAAGAACTTTGAGGCATTAAGAATTGGTTATTTGACATCGACATTAAACCTGGTTTAATTTGGCAACAGAATGCCGTCAACTGCACACTAAATATTGACTGCCCTCACAAGGACCATATAGTATTCTCCATTATAAGAGGAAGCATCTGCTCACTTTAGCAGTCAGGAAAGTTTTGGAGCTTTTCCATATACCTATCTATACCTATTTAGATATGTTTTGTAAACATATCTAAACTCCCTGATGGGGCAAGTTGGATTACATGGGCCATTTGGGAGGTATAGAAAGTTTAGGCTAATGGTAAAAGTTTCCTTCCAGATAAGGGATATGTCACCTTTTATAAAAGTCATAGGTTGAATAATTTTAGGTTATAACCCGTAATGATCAAGGCACAGTGTCATTTGTCATTTGAAAACAGTGTTGTCTAATAACATTTTGGTAAAAAACAAAGTTGAAGGTCCGAGTAGGAATGGTGATTGATTACATTGTACAAGAGAAAAACCCTATGAAATGGGTATTGACATCTCCATTGCGCACATGGGAAAAGTGAGGTTTAAAGAGATTACCTGGTTTACTTTCTGTCACATACTGGTAAATAGTAAAGCCTGGACCAAACCTAGGTCAGAGACTCCGTAAGCCAATATTCTTGAACATCAAATGGCTGTCTTCTCGTCACATTGCCTACAGATAATCTGCAGGTGAAAAAATAAATAAATTTTATTTATTTTTTCCTCTCACCCAGTGTGCCCATTTTCATAAGCAACCTAAAAAATGTTTAAAGATGGAGTCATTTCACCCTCTTCTGGATGGGATGAGGAAACTAGCAGGGCCCATTTGTCATTCATACAATTTTTCTCCAAAACCACTTTTGATGCTGGGTAATAATCCCCAGATGGAAGTCATTAAAGTTTAATTTGTATGCATATGTGACATCTTGCTTTTCAAAATCTTTTTGACTTTACTCTTTCTGTTACTGAAACTAATTGATATATATGAGAAGTAACTAATTAAAATGAGTACAAAGCAGTTTTCTCAAATATAAAACATGCTATAAAATGCTAATAAAACTATAAAGATATATGGAAAAAATCTGTCAATTACAAAATTAACTTCAGATGGGGAAGCAAATACCATTTATCCTTTACAATGTCCAAATAAATGACTTGTTTGGCATCTAAATGCCTTTTTGCTTAATATTAATAAAATCTCAAGAATAATAGTTGTCTGTCTTTTATAACACTAACCAGAATAAAATTTTGAAGATGATCATTGCCATTCTAGATTAAATTTTTAAAAAAACCTCTAAATAGCTAGTGGCTGGGAACATATCTTGGTTATGATTAAATAAATTTAAATCACTGCTTGGCAAATCGTATCAGAAGGGAAGCTTTTTTCTTGTCTTCATGAGTGACTTATAGATGGATGATGGGGACAGGAAAGGATGCTATGTGGAGGAGACACCCCTTTATCAGTGGAGGCAGCCACAGTGACTTAATCTGGGCAAGACAGAGGCTGTCAGATGGCCCTGGCTGTAAAGACTCAGAAGACGAAAGCTCAGGAAGGCTGTACTCTTAACGGAAGTTTTTTTCTTGTCTTCATGAGTGACTTATAGATGGATGATGGGGACAGGAAAGGATGTTATGTGGAGGAGACACCCCTTTATCAGTGGAGGCAGCCACAGTGACTAAATCTGGGCAAGACAGAAGCTGTCAGATGGGAATTGGGAAGGCCTGCAGGTCCTTCCCACATGCATGTGTAGACACAAAAGAACAAAGAAATTGTTTGCTTTGTTTCTGTGCATCCCTTGAATGAAAAATTAGAAAAGGTTGCCCTCAAATGTATCAGTATGGTTTAAACAGAATTAAGTTGAACTATTGGCTACATTTCTGAATGTTCTCATAATTTTATCATTTTTTAAATTAGGGGAATTTCTTGAAGTCGTGCTCATCTTGGTGTATTTCTTCATGTCTTTACACATTTTATTAACTCTTTCAGCACATCTCTATGGAATGTATAATATATGTCAAACAAATAATATTTTTATTAGCTTATAAAGATAAACTATCCTCTCTATGGTACCTGGTCTTGGGGAGCTCACCATCAAATGCAGCAAACAGGTATTTTACATGTAATTACAGATGCTTCTCAATTCACCATGGAGTTATGTCCCAATAAACCCATCATAAGTTTAAAATATCATCAGTTGAAAATGCATTTGATACACCTAACCCGCTGAACATCATAGCTTAGCCTAGCCTACCTTAAAAGTGCTCAGAACACTTACATTAGCCTATAGTGGGTGAAATCACCTGGCAATACAGCACACTGCAGATTGATTATCAGTCGTTTACCCTGATGATTGAGTGGCTGACTGGGAACTGTGGCTCACTGCTGCTGCCCAGCATCCCAAGAGAGTACCACATACCGCATATCACTAGCCTGAGAAAAGATTCAAAATTGAAAATGCAAAAAATACGGTTTCTACCAATGCATATTGCTTTCACACCATTGTAAAGATGAAAAATCATAAGTCTAACCATCGTTAGTTGAAACCATCTGTATTTAAATAAAGATTTGAATAAAATTTTGATGAGTTTAAGTATAGGGTGCTGCACAACTCTAAACTGGAAACCCTGACCTAAACTGAAAATCACCTTTCATTAACACTCAGAAGGCAGCAAGGTTGTTATGTCCTGCACAGTAGGGTACCCAGGGAAGTTTCTGGATCATAGAGAATGCAATTTAGGAGAGGAAATTTTCCAAATGACCCTAAAGATATATAAGAATTAAGTGTGACCACAAGTTCTTCTAGCTTCATTGTTCTCTAGGTAAAATTCCCAGCTGGAGGAAAATAAGATTTGATTACAAAAAATTATATTCTTCTCTGTTACGGAAATAATAAAACTAACATTGTTTGGGAAGAATAACATTCTTATATTATCTTTAGGATTATGGTTCCCTAGACTTTCTTTGAGAAGGGCTACACATTTTTCTATAGCTTATCAACACTTCTAATGAGTATATAATGGCATTTGCTGACAATAATGTCAAGAGACAATGGGACAGAATGAGACACAGGTAAAAAAGTAAAATTTTTGAGTAGAATCTGTACATGAACATCACAGTTAGTGATGACTGTTTTCCTCCTCACTGAGAAGGCCAGGAAACCAGGAGAAGGATGTGGCTGAGACAGAGGCATCTTGAAGTAACTATTACAGAATTTTAAAAGATGGTGTCAGCATCTGCAAGCTACCAACTGGGATTCCTCTTGAGAGAATTTTATTAATATTCAGATCAGTAACAAAGTTTCTTTAATAAGATAAAAGTTACTTTGCATTGTTTTGTGAAACCACTAGACCCATTTGTTGTTCAGATCCAGATCAAATCTGGGCTATAAAATTCTAAAAGTGGAATTTCTTTTAAAAAGAGACATCAAAAATTGTTTGTGTGTGCAGAAGGCTAAACCACATGCTCTGAAGTTACATTTACTCCACTTTGTGAAAACCCGTAGGAAACTCTAGTTAAAGGAATTTTTGCATATTTCTAATGATCCCTATGTCTTGATTTCCAATATTTACTCTCAGACATCATTTTTACTTTTATGACTTATCTGTTATATCCATGTACAATCTATAATGAAAGTATGGCTATTAATCCACATAAAATAAATATCATAAAATCAAAGTGCTATATAAAGCCTTCAGAGAAAGAATTGCTATTCAAAAGAATCATAAGAAGTTTCCTTGAAAAATGGTCTTGAAAAATAGGTATGATTTTAATAGGTGGAGATTTAAGGGCAGGTTATTTTAAACTGGAAGAAATTTCATAAACAAAAAGAAAGGGAAAATATTTAATATAATCACAGAACTGAAGACAATGTTCATGAACTAAATTTTACAAGTAAGAGAGTGGAGGAAACCAGGCCTGAGGTAGAAGACATATTTTAAGGTCCTTGAACAGAAGGGGGAAAAATGTAATGTATTTTGGAAGACAGAAAAGCAAATGATGGTATGTCCATGTAGTGAAATACTACTCAGCACTGAAAAGAAAGAAACTACTGATATATGCAACAACTTGGATGAATCTCAAAGACATTTTGCTGAGTGAAAGAAGCCAGTCTCAAACCATTAGATACTGTATGATTTCGTTTATATGGCATTCTAAAGAAGACAAAACTGTAGGGACAGTGAACAGACCAGTGGTTGTCAGGGTTTAGAAATGGGTAGAAAACGTGACTACAAAAAGTTAGCATAATGCAGTCTTTTAGGGTGATGGGACTGTTTTGAATCCTGATTATGATGGTGTTTACATACATTAATATATGCGCTGACATTTGCAAAACCATAGACCAAAAGGGAAAAAAATAATCTACAGTATGATATTTAACAAAATTTATAAAAAATGTGATTTAAAATTGTCTCTTTCATAAAGGAAAAAAAATGTATGTGTGTACAGTATTAGAAATAATTTACTAGATTAAACTGCTAGTTTAGCATAAGGGAAGAGGGAGAGAGAAAGAAATCAAAGATGATTCAGAAGTTTAACCCTGGACAGGCCAGATAAGTAATACTTGTGATAGTAACACAAAAAATTAGTGAACTCAGAGATAGGATTTCACTGTGTACAAGAAAAGAAAGGATGATTTGGATTTAACATGTTTGCCTACTAGATAATGCTCTAGAGACCATCACCAATCAGTTGAAAATATGGATCTGGAATGTAAAAGAGAATTTAAATAGAGAAATCAAGTTAAAGACATAGATTTTCAAGTCCACCTGCTTAGAAGCGCTAATTGCAACTATAGTCTTGAATAAGGTCACTCAGCAGGAACAATAAATAAGTAGGATGATGATATCTTGGAGGTGTTGATTTCATAGGCGAGAAGAGGCACTAATGAATCCTACTCTGAAAGCACCAGCCTACCACATTGCCTTCTCAAATATCTTAATTTGGTATTAAGTATCAGCTTGATATTTTTTACAACCAGTATGTGCTCACCTTAACAAATTGTATACAAATTTTAGTATTTAATATGTATACATAGTACACCTACAATGTATAAGACAGCACTAGATGATATAATGTTGCCATTTATTCCTGAGAGACAAGCTTGGGTTCCTATTAAACTCCAGGTGTCCAAATGGAACAAATTATCAGGTTTTTGAGCTAAGTAGCTCGTTCTTGCAATAAACAGACGTGATAAATGAAGTACTGAGTGTGGGTGTGAAAAATGCAGAGCGTAATGTCTCATAGATTGGATTTTAGGCAGATGTAACTGTTGACTCCTTTACTATAATACAATATTTTTCTCAGAAAATGTGCCCTAGACTTCACTAACCTTTCATTACTTTTGTTGTAAATAATCTCTAAAAGCTTCTATATTCTCATAATACGATTCTTTACCAGAAGCCTGCATCTTATTTTCTTATTTCTCCATTGCCGTGGTGTATTATTATGAGTCATGCTGGCTACAAAATCAGGCTGAATTATGCATTCAGATCCATGCAGCTTCCTAGAATGGATTCATGTCATAAACCATCTAAACATTTTTGAAAAGGTTGACTTTTCATACTGAAGCCTTTTTGTGTAGGGATCCTAAGAGACAATTGAGGAAAGCCCTTGTAATCAAGATGGGAGTTGTGATCAAAGGTGTCAAGAACATAGAGTGGGGAAAGGATAGTCTCTTCAATAAATGGTGCTGGGAAACCTGGATATCCATATGCAGAAGAATAAAACTAGACCCTTATCTCTCGCCATATACAAAAATCAAATAAAAATGGATTAAAGCCTTAAATCTAAGACTTTCTATGAAATTAATAAAAGAAAACATTGGAGAAATGCTTCAGGACATTGGTCTGGGCAAGGACTTCTTCAGTAATACCTCCAGAGCACAGGTAACCAAAGCAAAATTGGACACATGGGACCACATCAGGATAAAAAACTTCTGCACAGCAAAGGAAACAATCAACAAAGGGAAGCAACAACCCACAGAATGGGAAAAAAATATTTGCAAACTACCCATCTAACAAGGGATTAATAACTAGAATATATAAGGAGCTCAAACAACACAATAGGAAAAATCAAATCATCTGATTAAAAAATGGGCAAAGGATCTGAATAGACATTTCTCAAGAGAAGACATACAGATGGCCAACAGGCGTATGAAAAAATGCTCAACATCATTAGTCATCAGACAATTGCAAGTCAAAACTACAATGAGACATCATTTCATCCCAGTTAAAATGGCTTTTATCAAAAAGACAGGCAATAATGAATGCTGGCGAGGACGTGGAGAAAGGGGAACCCTCGTACACTGTTGGTGGGAATGTAAATTAGCACAACCATTATGAGGTTCCTCAGAAAACCACAAATAGAACTACTATATGACCCAGTAATCCCACTGCTGGGTATATGTCCAAAGGAGGGGAATTCAGTATTTTGAAAAGACATCTGCACTCCTATGTTTGTTACAGCACTATTCACCATAGCTAAGATTTGAAATCAACTTAAATATCCACCAATGGATGAATGGATAAAGAAATTGTGGTACATATACACAATTGATTATTTTATAGCCACAAACCAAAATGAAATTCTGCCATTTGCAGCAACATGGATGGAACCAGAGAACTTTATGTTAAGTGAAGTAAGCCAAGCACAGGAAGACAAATCTCACGTTTTCACTCACATATGGGAGCTAAATATTAAAATCAATTGATCTCATGGAGACAGAGAGTAGAATGATGGTTACCAGAGGCTGGGAAGGGTAGCGGGGAGGGACGGATAAAGTGGGGATGTTAATGGGTGCGAAAGTATAGTTAGATAGTTAGACAGAATGAGCAATATTTGATAGCACAGCAAAGTGACTATAATCAACAATAAGTTAGGGTATACTTTAAAATAACTAAAAGAGTGGAATTGGAATATTCCTAACACAGAAAAATGACAAATGCCTGAGGTGATGGACATTCCAATTACTGTGATTTGAATAATACACATTGTATGCCTGTATCAAAACATCACATGTACCGTATAAAAATATAAAACTATTATATACCCATAATAATTAAAAATTAATAAATTTTAAAAGCCTCAGAAATTGTATGTTAGAGATAGCTTTAAGAGAGTAAGTTATAGGAAACAATTTTAGAGATACATCTTTGTTTCCAGCTTACAAAAACACAGCACTTTTTGAAATAGGGCCTTGGTTAGCTACAGGTGCTCTAAAGCAGAAGGAAAATAAAATGATGAGTTTTTTAAAGTAACACATACTAAAATATTTGTAGGATGACAGAAATGAGATGTACAGATTCCCATAGAAATTGTCCTTTCCTTTTTTGAAAGAAAAAAATACTATTGGATACTGTAGATTGCCTTATCCATCTGCATTTCACCTTTCTTTTAATTGTGGAGTTTGGAAATCAAACCAAACAATTTTTTAAAACCCCATATTTTCCAGATTCCTTTGAAGCAAGGTTCTGGTGGCAAATTAGATCTGCCAGTCATATGCATGGGCATGAAATTTGGAAAGCAAAAGTGAGTTAGAAGCCATCTTCCTGTCACTTTTTGTCTGCTTCTGCTTGGAAGACTGTGGGGAAAGAGCGATTTCTCTGCCACTGTTGAACAGTGTCCTTCCTAGCTCTGCACTGCCCAGTGTGAAGTCGCTAGCCCCATGTGGCTACTGAGCACATGAAACGAGGCTAGGCCAAACGGAGATGTGCTGTAAGTACAAAATACACGGTGGATTCCAAAGTCTTCCCATCTCCCCCCCGAAAAAAAATAAATAAAAATAAAGTAATCATTATTTTTATATGGATTATATATTGAAGTGCTTCTATTTCATTAAATAAAACATGCCAAAATTAATTTTGCCTGTTTTATTTTACATTCTTTTTAAAATGAGGCCACTAGAAAATTTGAAATTATAAATGTGCCTAGCATTATGTTACTGTCAGATAGCCCTGCTTCCTTGTATGGAGAGAAAAGGAGCAGCAATTATATGGCTTCTCTATCCATCTTCTTAGTTCCTGGATGGCAGCTGTGGATATTGATTCTCTAGATCCTTGGTGGTTCAGGGGCCTTGGGAGTGGGTTCCTGATCTTGGCTTAGCTTCCCTGGCCACCTCCGAAGTAGTTGCTCTCCGGATGGTATGATTCTAGGTGTTATCCTAGGGGGTCCTACTTAGTGCCCCTCCTTCAGTCTTTCTCCCTATTTTGAAAACATCCACTTCTCTGTATATTTATTCCTTCTTGTTTAAAATTCTAAATGTTTTCTGTTCCTTGCATGGAATCTTGACTGATAAAAAGAGAAACATCTTAAATAGTAGGAGAAATTTCCAGAAAGGGAATCATTTAATTCATTTTTTTTTAAGTTTCTAAGGAAAAAATTCTATTCTAATGACAAAACTTCTGAAGCTATGGGAATGTACCTAGTGACATTGGGGGTATGCGCCCATTCTTTTTGCCTGAGTAGAGCACTTATAACACCCCTATTTACATACTCCAAACCAGCCTTGAAAATCCCACAAATGATGTTTAAAAAGATACCTCTGCAAGTAACACTGTTTTTCAAAATGGAAGTTTAAAGAGAAGACGGCAGTAAAGGAAGATGAAGAAACGAGATGGCCTCAATCTGAGATGAACCATTCCCTGGCCAAATCTGATTTCCATGATAAGGACCTACAAAATTACTTGCCGTTTTTCTCATTTTCAGTATATCTTGAGGGCATCAAAATGTTGACCTCCCTTCCTGTGTTCCTGTGTTTCTATTGTAAAAGCGATTTATGAATCTGCCTGGTTATCGCTGGGATCATTCTATTTTGTACAGAGGTTGTTGCCTATTTCCCATATAGGCGTCTCCATGCAGTACTACTGGGCATTCAGTGATAATATCACAGCATCAGAAAATTGCCACCCTCACTAGTGTAGCTCTCCAGGTTGCTTTTGCAATCACAGGAAATGCATGTGTCATCCCCAGCCGTGAAAGGTTTTAGATGTAAATTAATAAAACACCAGCCTCTATCTGTCATGATGGGGAAGTACATGAGTCGCTTAAAGCCAAAGCCAGTGCAATAATCATTTACACACACACAGACACACACACGCATCCCCCCATATACACACACGGTGTATTCCTTTAAGACAAGTTCATTTTTCACCTACCCTATCATGTGTTTGACAGTGCACTAAAAGATCTTTTAAACAGTATTTGGGAGAAAAAGGGCTGTGAATTGCTGAATAAGATTTTTGGATTTTTTTTTTTTTTGCACTTCTTTTCAATGTCACGTTTTAGATTCAATTAATCTAGTCTCAGCTATTTACGTTTCCTGGCATGTTGTCAAATGCAGTAGTGTTAGGATAACAGCTAACAGACTACATAAGCACAGACAAGAAGTAGAAAGCTGTGACAAAGTCGAAAGTAGTAGGGTTGCAGGCTGCTCTTGAGTTTCAGGCCTGGGCTCAGCCTTTTTTTAGGCTGGGAAGCTCTCAAGTTATCTCATAAGTCTAGAGATGTATGGATTTTTGCATTTGATAGTGTATAAAAATCCATTTATAGACCTGAAATAAAGGCATACACTTACTTACAGTGTGGAAAGAAGGGGAAAGGAGGAAAAAAGATAGAGGAAGAGAGAAAGAGAGGAAAACTTAAATGTAGGGAAATGATGGGGACATAACAAGAAAGGAAGGAAGACCTAACAGAGAAAATAGAAGCCAGGAAGGGAGGGGGAAAGAAAAGAATGAACTTTGAAGAGAGACTGGCAGGAAACTGAGGAAGCACTAATTTTTGTCAAACTAATAATTCAAGCTTTGTGTTCTTTTCCTCTGTGACTACTCATATGGACCAGGAAAACAAAGACCCACAATTCTTGACACCTATCACTTCTATACAAGGCGTAGAGTATTCACAAGGAAGAACCACAGAATGGAATCCAGTTCCACCCACCTGCCCCAAACACAACTGAAAAAACTGCTATTCTCCTTTCCAAAGGCTTCTTGAGCGGCTTCGGTCTTCTCGCCCTGCTCTGTTTAAGCACACAGCACATACACAGAGAGGTGAAACTTCAAATTTTAGGTTGACATCTCTGCACCACCTTTGCCTTCATGATATTGTTCCCTCAAGTCTTATCCTATTTGACAAGAATGAACTTGGATTTTTGTCTTCCCAGACCCAAGGCATTGCCAAAAATGCTAGTGGGTTTTCTGCTTCTTAGCATCAGCTTTCTTCCAGGATTCTCAGCCTCCTTTCCCACTCTGATAATCAACAAATGCCCCAAAGGATGAAGATGACCAGACCGCGGAATGTGATGTCACCTCTCTGTAGTTCCTTCTTTCCAGGTTCTTTGCCTCTCAATGGCTGGTCGCCTTGACAGCCCTGTGATGCTCTTAAACAGATTAATTTTGGGTTTTTATCTGACTTTCTCAGTTCTTCTTTATTGACCACCCTCACAGCTGGAAAGGGACGTTCTCTATAAAACTTAAATTATAACTTCAGAAAAAGCCAGATGTCAGAATTTATTACTAATTTTGAAAATTCAACATATGGAGGAACTGACCTCCATAAAATTTTTAGATATATGTTCAGTTTAACTGCTTTCCCCTTTTTATTGGATAAATTCCCCAAGCTAATCACAGTGAAGATGTATATAAGCACGAGAAACAAGAGACGAAATAAAAATCTCAAAAATTGTATCATTTCTTAAAAATAGAAAAGCAGAATAAAAATGCTTTCCTATCTAATTGTTTTCACTACCACAATTGGAAAATAATAAAATATTCTGTATTATTTACTCTTCATCATAGTTAAATATTTTAATCTTGTAATTCAATATTAGCCCTTTACTATTACTTTTTTTTCTGAAAGTCTGAGAGTTGTTGCTACAGAAATTAAATTTGGGAGTGGTAGTCCACATTTTCCCCTTTACTTATAAAAGTGAATCCAATAAAAAAAGAGTTTTGAGGCATTGTTCCTAAAATTTTAAGAGAGAAAAACATATAGCAACATGTTAACGTCATTTAAACATTGAAGGAGAAAGACAATCTTGTTCTTAATTATGTGCTTATTGATTTTTATGCTTTACTTGTCTGAGGTCACTGTCAACTGACCTGTTTTGTTAACTTTTTTATAAACTAGTATTTGTAAATAAGCTATCTATAAATTTATTTCACTAAAATCCTTTTCAAAGCCAATTCAGAAACTAACACAAAAATTGTTTGAGTTTTTATCATCTAAGTTTATGATGATGATTGTATAGTCTGTGCCTAGGTTCACTTCATTTATTTGGGGGAAAATGTCACTGAAATCAGTTATTGACCTTTTTTTTCACTTTACAAATAACAACTTTGGTTTTATGTGGACATAACTTCAAATGTAGCACTGAGAGAGATTAAATTGGAAAAGTCAGTTTTACTAATAAGGTTACATCTGTCTAAAATATATCATTATGATGGTACATACTAAATATGGTTCTAACTGACAGTGTGTCATTAAAATATACAAACACTTTTATAGGAATTAAGAAGACTGATTACAAAAGGACTATCACTCATATTTGTCTTCTTAGAAAAGGAAAATTTTCCATACCATCTGCCTCTTCAATCCCTGTTTGCTACACTTGTCACTTTGTGGGTAAATTGTCACTGATGCTATTTTGCCCAGACTTTGAACCCACACTCAGCTCGGGAGTGTTCTTTCCTCATCTCTCTCTGCATTTGTAATTCCTCCCATCCGCTGCTTATTCTGTTGTTGCTCTTTCAGCTTCTTAAGCACTTTTCCTGATATGGTATTTCTCTCACAGTACTCTCCAAGGAAGGGGGAATGCCTTCCTTACTACTGATAACACTTCTAGCAAACTCTCCAACACGTCCTAGTGACTTCGTTATTTGCATTCCAGATATTTCCCTCCCAGTTACCTATTTTCAACCCAGGAAATGTCATCACCCTCAATGAAGAATATTTAAAGTTCATATTCCTAAATCTCTTTCACATGATATTTATTTCTGCCTTATTCAGCAACCAGTGATATGGTAATGACTTTGCCTCCAGTGATTACAAAGAACATCCACCTCCTATAACTGATCAAAATCACTTTACCTTCTACTTCTTTGGCCTTCATTTCTTATCATCATTTCTCTTGTCTTTATTTCACACTCTGACTTTCCCTTCCCTTTTGGTCTACCTCCTTGCCCCCCTTCTGGATCTCACTGGTGTCCATCCCATTATAGATCCATGTTCATTTCCACTGTCATCTTACGAACACTCTGGAAACATTCTCCTTTACCTTCCAAAGCGCATACCTGGTCAAGTAAATCCTTAGTTCTCATTCTCTTTATCTGTTATGATTGAGCTTTGGGAAAGCCCCATCACTGTGTTAGTCGATGCCAATATGAATCCACTGTACCTTCTAGATCCTTTCCATTGTTCAATAATTTTCTCTTTGTTTGTTTCTAGTTGTCTTCCACAAAAATTCACAAAAGTCTGCTTCAAACATTTGTAACCAATTTGCATCAGTCTTTTCCTCTGAACTGAAACGTTAGGTAGTTGTAGAAGAGAAGCACATTTATTGCAATTCCAAAATTGATGGAGATAAAGCTAAATTGTTGTTAGAAAAGCCCAAGATAAAGTTTCTCCGCACTTCTTCTAATTATCCCCTGTTCTAGCCTCAGTAGCACGACTGTAGTGGTCTTTTAAAAATGTGTTTGTTCATCTAGCTCAAACCAGTCATTACACATTTAATAATTTATTTTCACGTTTTAAACATACTTGGTAGTATTTTATATAGCTGCATTTTTTTGTTTCAAACCTTCATTCCCCTATGAAAGACCTCAGTTTCATTCCTTTCTACCTAAAATCTTTCATATTTTCTAGATAGTTGGAAATTTTATACAGAAAAGAAAGTAAAGTTTTATACAGAGAGTATAAACCTTTTGTACGGAAAGTAAAGGTTTATGTCATCTTGAAAGTAGAGAGTAGTGGAAGTGGCTTGTGTGCAGTGTTAACTGAGGTTTTCTCACTCAGAGATCTAGGATTTCCGAATGTACAAGGACTCTGTAATGTCAACCATGGTACCATCATCTTTATCGATAACATCAACCCATTAAATATAAGCTGCCTCAAACTTTAGTCTCCACATTGTTGGTGTTTAGAAGAAAATAAAGGATATAAACGCATGAAGAGGGTTGCTACATTAGGAATAAATTGGTAACAAAGGAAACAGTTACAACTATACTTTTAAAAAAAGTATACTTCTTAAAAATGTAAATATTATTGTATATATTTAAGGTATAGAACATGATGTTATGGAATAGATAGTAAAAACATTATTATAGCAAAACAAATTAACATATTCTTCATCTCACATAGTTATTCCTTTTTCGTTTGTTTTTGTGGCAAGAACAGTTAAAATCTACTCATTTAACATGAATCCCAAACACAACAATTTTATTACCTAAGTTGTACATTAGATCTTTAGACTTGTTCATCCAACGTATCTGCTACTTTGTATCCTCTGACCTACATCTCCCCATTTCCTCACCCTACCCACTGCCCGTGGTAACCAGTTTTGTTTTCTATCTCTGTATATTTGATTTTTTTCTTTTTTTTTTTAGATTTCACATGGAAGTGAGATCACGCAATATTTTTCTTTCTGTGTCTTGCTTATTTCACTTAACATGATGTCCTCCAGGCTCATCCACACTGTGGCAAATGGCAAGGTCTCCTTCTTTTCTGGGGGCTGAATAATACTCCATTGTATACATATATACCATAGTTTCTTTATGCATTCATCCATCGATGGACACTTAGGTTGTTGCCATATCTTGGCTTTTGTGAATAATGTTACAATGAACATAGGAGTGCAGTCCTATTTCACTGAATTGTATATTTGTACTCTTTTGTGTTATGCTGAGTTTCCTTAAGATCATTACTATGAAATCCTTTTAAGGAAATTCATAAATTTTCATTTTCTTGGTATCAGCTACCCAAGAATTATTGTGTTCCTTTGGTGGTGTCGTGCCTTCTTGCTTTTTCATGTTTCTTATGTCTTTGTGTTCATGTCTGTCACCTCTTAACAAACTTTACGGAGTGGTTTTATTAGAGGAAGACTTTTACCTGCAGAAAGAACTTAAAGCACTGGTTGGGCAGGGTGCAGTGGCTCTGATTCTTTGTGGGTACAGTGGTGTTATCTCCATGCAGCTTCTTCAGTTGTGATCAACATCAGCGAAGACTGTGTGTGTTCTAGTGGTTTAGGATGCAGAAGCCTGTAGCAGTGAAGGTGGATACACAGGTTATTAGGCAAGGGCTTTAAGGATCCTCCTGCTCTTGTCTCCCTCAGTGGGAGTTTTAGCTGAAGGGATCTCTTGGTGTTGGGTCTGACATGGCCCACAGGCAGCTGTAGCAGCACTGGGTCCTAGGGCACAAGTGCTCAGAGTGGCTGTGAAGCTGGACTCTTGGGCTCAGAATCTTGTGAAACTACTATAGCACCTGGGACTTGAGGTTCAGGTTCAATTTCCAAGGCATGACTGGCTGCAGTTCTTCCACTACTCTGGGATCTGTTGCTCTGAGGCACACTCCAGCAGCTCAGACCCAGGGGCCTGGGATGTAGCTATGGTTCTGATCCCCCGGGCAGGGTGCAATGGGCAGCATTGGTATGGCTCAGGAGAAGAAGGGGTGCTCCAGAGGCTAGGGCCCCAAGGAGCAGGGCACAGCTGCAATTCAGAACCTGGAACCAACAGGGCACAGTGGCAGCTCAGGGTCACAGTACACTGGTGGCTCTGGACCCTGGGACGTGAGACATGGCAGTAGCCCAGGCTCTGTGAGGCTGGTGCAGCAGCAGAAAGGACTCAGCAATGGCAAGATGCTGACATGGCTTGGGCCCCAGGGGGAGGGGAGTAGTGCAGTAATGATTCCACTTCTTAGAGAGGTGGGGTACCTCAGAAGCTCAGACTATAGAGGGCTAGTCCAATTCTAGGTAGGCGGGACACTGTGTCTGTTCCACCTGGAGGGCAGGGTGGCACAGCTCAGTCAAATGCTCTGATTCTGTGGGACAGGAGGCATTGCTTCTGCTCAGTCCCAAAAAGCTTGGCTACATGGGTAGGTGGAGCCTCTGGATCCCTGGGGGGTGAAGCACCACATCAGTTGAGGCACTGAGGGTATGGGGGCCCTCCCATAATTGCTCAGTCTTCTTGCTTGCTTTTTTACTGCAGAAAGAAGTCCCTCCTGGTTCCAAGCTGATCCTGTGGGGGGTGGGGTGGCAGAGGCAAGATATTTCCTTCCCTTCCTTGCATTCATCCTGGGGTTCTGTGCTCTGCAGGATTTCTGCTGCTTCTTTGCCGTTCTCCAGAGTTCTTTTAGTTATTTTAATCAAAATTTAGTTATTCATTTGGTTTGGGGGGAGAGTTTGGTGGGGGAAGAGCACTAGGAGCTTCTAGTCAGCCATCTTACTGAGTCCAGAAATATACTTTTGAACACTCTTTCTTGTTAAAGGTTGGGAGGTGAAGCTTTGTGTTTTTTCTAGAATAAAATAGGTGATGCTGCTTGTAACCCATTAGCTGCAAAATCTCAGAGGTTTAAGACCACAAAGACTTATTCTAGGACATATCAACAATACTTTGATTGACAGAAGTAGGGGGTAAGGGGTGAGCTCTGTTTCACCTAACCACTCAAAGATCTAAACTGTCAGAAGTTTGACCAATTGTGATGCTGACAATAAAATATAAGGTCTCCTTGGGTACCAGAATATGACAGCAGAGTGCCTTACAGGCTCACATATACTTTTAACTATCCCAATTAGAAGTTCCACGTTTTTTCATTCACAGTCCACGACCCAGAATTGATAGCTCCAATCTAACGGTACATAAATCTTGGAAACGTGTCAATATATTTAAATTTAAAATCTTGCTAATTAGTAAGATAAGCATTTGACTCAAGAAAATAGAAAAAGAAAACAGCCAACCAATACTACCCCTTCTCTCCTCCAAAAATAGAAGAAATAAAGAGAAGAAATTAATGAAATATAAAAACAAATTAATACAGATTACAACAAACTTAAAAGCTGGCTCTTTAAAGAGGCTGAACAATTAATAACCTATTTCAGGTTTCATCAAGAAGAAAAAAAGAATAAAGAAACAAATAGAGCTCCAGAAATCAGCATAGAGTCCCCTTGAGTCTTTGCCTAAATATTAGGTTATTAAGTATGAAATGTTCAATTTCCTTAAGTACTAAGTTTGACAGTTGATATCTCTGATATTTCACTTTGACACTTCTTGTTTTATTTTTATTATGAAAGCACATCCTCATTCTTTCAAATGCACAGTTTGGCTTGTGATTATCTGTCAAATTTTTTTTTTAGAGCAATTTTTGTGAAACCATGGATAAGTCAACAATTCATGTTATTTTCGAATATGAATTCTGTCGTGGGACCAGTGCAGTGCAGACAGCTCAAAATATCAATGAAGTGTTCGGGAAGGATGTGGTTAATGAACACATAGTACATTGATGGTTTGAGAAGTTCCATTTTGGTGATTTCAATCTTGAAAATGAGCTACATGGGCGACCTGAGACCAAGGTGGATAATGATGAGCTGAAAGCTGTAGTGGAAGCGACTCCATCTAAACCTTCGCATGAATTGGCAGCAAGGTTTGACGTTACTATTCCAACAATATTGGACAACTTGAAACAAATCGGCAAGGTAAAGAAACTGGATAGATGGGTTCCACATGAATTAAATGAGTGTCAGAAGAGAAATCTTCTCGAAGTTTGCCTTTCTTTGGTGTAATGACATAAAGGTGAACCATTTCTACACCGTATTGTTATGTATGATGAAAAATGGATTCTTTTTGATAATAGCAAGAGTTTGGCACAATGGCTGGATAAAGGTGAAATGCCAAAACACAGTCCAAAACAGAATATTCATCAAAAAAAGCCAGTGGTGTCTGTTTAGTGGTCCAGCACTGGTATTATCCACTACAGTGTCACGAAACCTGGTCAATCAATTACAGCAGATGTCTACTGCAACTAACTGGACAAAAATTATGAGGATGCTTGTGTTTAAAGAGCCGAGATTGGTCAATAGAGACAGGCCAATCCTCTTGCAAGACAATGCTTGACCACATGTCGCACAAACGATGCTGCTCAAACTACAGAAGTTGGACTTAGAAACTCTCTGTCATCCACCATATTCTCCAGACCTTGCACCAACTGACTACCACTTCCTGCAGGCTTTGGACCAGTTCTTGCATGGAAAAATATCCAATTCTCAACAAGCTGTGGAAAACGCCTTTTGCTATTTCATCCCCCCTTGCCCTCCAGGTTTCATTGCTGCTGGCACAAACAAGCTACCATTAAAATGGCAAAACTGTGTCGATAGTTTAGGCACATACTTTGATTAATTGTACTGCTTCTTGTTTGAGATATAATAAACTAAACTTTTGATTCAAAATGGGACATTTCATGTGTAATGACTTAATACCAATCTTCACATGCATAGGGTTAATACACATGACACAGAGCAAAATGATTTCTGGGGAAAGAACAATTATGGGGGAGCTATAAGTTGAATAATTCCTGGAACTCACACAAGACTAGAAAACATTCAACTTTACACTATAGAGAATGGAGAAAACTTGATGAAACAGAGGATGTTCATTAGTAATGTTTCAGTACTAGGGCTAACTTAGCCTAGGGATACAGCAACTCTGGATCCACTTCTTAAAGAGCTTAAAAACAAGTCTTGAAAGGACCACAATAATTTGTAACTTAACTGCCTGACTAGACAAAATCCTATACTTTTTAAAAGGAAACAACCAAATAAAACACTCAATTATAGTAAAATTGGAGTGTTTGACATCCATTCAAATATATCTGAGCTGGCAAAAAAGCAAAAAGTCTGACTGATAGCTAGGAGAAAAATAAGTGAGTAGAAATGGACCCAGAAATGACAGAGATGATAAATGACAGAAAGGGACTTAAAATGGAAATCATAAATATGTGAATGTGCTCAAAGATTTAAACAAAAACATAAATATGATAAGAAAAATTGAAGATATACAATAAAGACTTGAATTGAACTTCTACAGATCAAAAATACAATATCTAAAGTGAAAATTTCACTGAACAAAATTACCAACAGATTAGACACCACACAAGAAAAAAATCAATGAACTTGAAGACAAAGTGGTAGAAACTATCCAAAATGAAGTGAAGAGAGAAAAATTAAATACATGAAAAATAAAACAGTTATCTTTGAAAGGAAAAAGCTCAAAATTTAATGAAAATAAAAAGTCCACAAATCAAAGAATCTAAATGAACCTAAAGACAGATAATCACATACCAAAAACCCCAAGATAGATAATCAAAATATTTTTTACAGAGGGAGTGAAAGCCTGCAACCAGCAGAAAAAAAGGCATACTCTATATCCAGAGACAAAGTAAATGACAAACTTCTCAGTAGAAACTTTGCAAGCCAGAATAATATCTCTAAAAAGCTGAAAAGGAAAGAAACAAACAAAACTGTCAAATTCAAATCCTAAAACTGGTTGAACTATCTTTCAAAAATTAAGACAATATAAAGACTATTATAGACAAGAAAAGAAAAACAACCTCTGACACAATTTTAACTAGTAAATCTACAAGAAATTTTAAAGAATGTTCTTCTTCTGGAATAAGGAAAACAAAGCTAAATAAAATATTGGATATGCACAATGGAATCAGGAGTGCCAGAAATGGAAAACATATAGGCAAGTTAAAGCATTTTGAAATCATATTGTTATCTTACATTTTTAATTTATTTAAAAAATAATCAACTATCTAAAGCAAAAACAATAATAATGTGTTATGAGATTTGTAACATATGCTATTACAAAATGTATGATAAAGGAAATAAAGGGTGAAATGGGAATATGTTTTAATATTCCTGCACTACAACCAAAATAACAATATTATTTTAAATAAAACTTAGTTAAGTTAATGATGAACAATGAAACCCTGAATAATCCCTAAAAACTAAATAAAACAAAGAAATATAGTGATTAGGGCAATAGTGGGATAAAGTTGGAATATAAATATAGTCATTTAGTCAGAAAAAAATGGGAAAAGAGAAAAGAGGAATAATAGATTGGACAAACCCAAAACAAGTAACATGATGGTAGATTAAAACTCAATTGTATCTAAATATGTTCTAAGTATAGATTGTCTAAACAATCCAATTTAAAGTCATAGATTCTCAGATTAGATAAAAAAAGATCCATGTATTCTACAAAACAATCACTTAAAATGTTCACATAATCAATTTTAGAGTATCTGAAATGACTGAATTACAGCCACACCTATCAACATGGATAAGTCTTAGAATATAATGTCAAATGATGAATAAAAATTCAGTTGCAGGTAGACTGCGATACCACTTCTTCAAATAAAATAAAACAAATAATGTTTTATTTAAGGATCTATCCATATGGAGGAAACTACAAACTAAAGCCAAATGATGGAAACAAAATTCAACATAAGGATTACCTCTGGAGAAGAAGGGGTAGCCTGGCCTTGCCGAGGGCCAGAGGGAACATTAGCTGTATCTGATAAGTCTCAGTGGCAGTTCCACAAATGCTAATTTCATTGTTTTGTTTCAATGTGTGTTATATTAATTTATATATAAATGTCCTGTATATCCAATATATATCATTACATATTTACTATCACATCATAAAACACATATTTTAGAAAGCAAAATAACAAAACAAAAAATTATGTTGTAGATGCTTGAGACTGAAACAAATGAGTCTTCATTTTTTTTTTCCTGAGAGGACTCACAAAAACCTTACACTTGTATAATAAAGCAGAGATTAAATTTAATCTTAGGGAATTAACAAGGGAACTTATTTCAAATTGATTAATCAACTAAGCAAACTCCTTTGTTTAACTACAGATTTCTTAATAGCTCATAGTAAGACTTTTCAGAGAATACTGGCTGTAACATAGTTAGATTCTCAGAAAAATTTCTTCATTGTGCAAGGCTTTTGTTTGCTCTTCCCTTTTATTGATAACATAGTTGAGAAGCATTGGAGGGGAAATGCTATATTTAATTTCAATGTGCTCTTCAAAAAAAGAAGACACACTCTCTTGTTCCACAATCTTCCTTGGGTGGTTTTTCAATACCGCCCTTCTTCAGAATTAGATCTGTAGGAGTAATTTCATTCTACTTTGACCTTCTTTTCAATTCTTTTCCCCAGTACATGTTATGTGCTACTTGTTCAGACTCTTAGTGAGATAAGCCTCTTTGCATTTTATTAATGATGAAGCTTATGCAGCATCTTATCAGCATTACAGCCATTTATATGCTGGTGTGCTCCCAATCCACAATTATAGTTCCAATCCATGATCCCATGTATTTTAGAATTCTTATCTTTAATAACCAACCACATCATAGTTAGATTTTAAATGATCTGGAATGTTTACATAGCATTTTTCCAATGTTCATGTAACATGTTTTTTCCTATGAGAGTAAACATCATTTTTCCTGACCGGAATAAAATCATGAATCAATTAGTTCTATAAAACCATAGCTGTGTTAGATACATTTACATTGTAATTTGTAATGGGGTATCGATTGTGTTAATATTAACTCACTCTAGAATGTTAGCCAAATATCTAATTTCTAAAATTATTTGGGTAGTTTCATATGTTGAGAAAGTTATAGCCACAAACTGATCAAACACATCTCTGCCATGCTGGTTGTGTTGTTCTATTTCATTAGGAACAACCAAGGAGAAATGGCGGTATCCTAGATATCTCAAATTAAGGACATTCAAATTTTCACAGGGCTTATTTTCCAACCTTTGGAGAGAATACATGTATCTTCACAAGGTCTCCACCTACTTGCCATTTCATGCTGATCCAGGATTAATGAAAGTCATTAATAAACTGGACTAATGTGATATTATAGAGAATGTTTTCATGGGCCATGTCCTTTTAGGATATATTATGAAAAAAAAATAGGAGAATCAACATGGTTCTGAGCAAGACTATAAACGTATAATGTCATTATGATACGCAAAACTATTCAAATCTTCCTTCCTGATAGGAATGGACAGATTATTGGTCACATACCATATACTCAAGGATTTGTTATTGAGTCTAGCAAAGATACCATATTTGTCACCACAGGTACAAATGTGGCTTCTACTTGGTTAGGTTTGAAGTAGTCCACTGCCATCACCCAGAATCCAGGAGACAGGCTGGTGAATTAAATGGGAATACAAAGAGGACCATGATTCCTGCATCATTTAGGTCATGAAAGGGAAGAGCACTAATGCTGTTCTGTCTGGGATGCAATACTGATTTTGATTTACTACTTTGGCCAGACTTACTATACTACTAAAGTAGATCTTACCCTACAGCCCAAAAAACAATTGTGATGTTCCACCAAGTACACAATATGTCCATTCCAATGATACATTCAGACCAGAGAAATGGCCACTTAAGGGGTGCATGGGCCAGACTTTGGCCAAGATTCCATTCATTATCAGGTCCCCACAACCCCCCTCTTTAACAAGCAGCAAGGGGTAGGATGCTTTGGTTCCCCCAGGTGGTACCTCATACCCTATATACAAAAGTCCTTGAAATGTTTGGGTGTTTTCCTTTCCCAGTACATAGTTACTCAAGTTAATGTGGTATTTCCTTTGGGGATGAATGGGGGAAATCATGTCAGTATACATTTGCTGTGGTGTCACAAGGTCCTTCCTGAGGGCAATGGTTCTGGGACTGAGAACTGTTGCAGGTCCAGAAACTAAGAAGTGGATTCTCACTTTTTTGGGGGGGAAGTGGTCTAACGATTCCTGACCTTGATTTATTTTTCATCCTTGATTTTTTTTTTGATTGTGCAGATTAAACAACTCTGTCATTGTTTTCCCATCTCTTGCTCCTAGGAACAAAATGACCTGATACCTATCTCCAGAGTTTCTGCATGTCAAGCCTCCTGGATTATGACCTTGACATTCACATGATACTTGTGTCCACCTAATTGCTTGTGGCTAAAACTCACCACCTAGACTAATGACAGATTCTATATTTATCATTTTAGATTCTATCCCCACTTAGGCTTTATTATTTTTATGTTCTATCATCTGTTACATTTCTATAACAGGATAGCCTACTGTCAGTTCTGGTCTAAAAAGGATAGCCATCACTGAGCTTCTTTACAATTCTAGTACCCATCTCACATGAACATAAAACTCTAACAATTGTGCTAATTGTAGATTTTTCTGGATCTTCGTGTATAATATAGTTGGCTGGTAGATTTTCTAGTCTTATGTACTATGTCCCAATCTACACTGCCTATTTCTCTGGAAGTTTTTCTGTCTTACTCTTCCATCTACCATGGTATGACTTGCATTTCTATTGCATTATGTATGCTGTCATTTTTTTCAAGCATCCAAGAGCCATGCTAGCAATATATTATCCCTGTCTCTTGAAGTCCTTTTCAAAGTATTAAATGCCTTATTTCAGTGGTGTTTTCATATCAATAGACACTTCCTTATCCAACTTTATATTGAATCCTCTTTAACCTAGTATCTTCAAACTCCAATACCACATGTACCCTTCCAGTTCCTGCTGACACATGGGATAGGTCCCACCAACTGATTTAGTATATAATTCCTTTCTCCCTTTAGCAGGTCCAGAACTTCCTTATATAGGTTATGGTGTTACTCGACCTTAATTATCATTCTGGAAGCCAGAAGGGAAGCTGGGGGTAGATTCTGATTCTCAAAGCAGAGGTGTTGGCATTGTTCTCAAGCAAGGGTGGGGGAGAATTGTTAGCCTTTAATATGATAAAAGTTTTCAAGTACACGGATCTGAATGTCCCAATCCCAAATTTCAGTTTCCTAATTTCAAATTAAGGCCTAGGATTGCTGGGGTTGAGAATTGAATCTTCTCTAGAGATCAACTCCCTTTAAAAACCAAGTCCTGGAAGCCAAGAGCCATGGCACACACCTGTAATCCCAGCTACTTGAGAGGCTGAGGCGGAGGATCTCTTGAGCCCAGGAGTACAAGACCAGCCTGGGCAACGTAGTGAGACCCTCTTCTCTAAGAAAAAAAAAATCAATCCTTGGGCCTGATCCTCAGCTTTTTCTATCTTCTGGCTGTAAAAGATCAGGTTGTTTTTGTATATTTCCAAGGGCCCTCTGATTTTTATGCTTTGCCTTAAATTGGTGATTAATCATATTCAGCTTTTCCTTGTCATTTTTCATTGCATTGATTTTACTCAGCAACAACCATCTGGTTCCTTAGTCCTTAAAATTATTTCTTCCCCCATATTTCTTAAACAATTTTAAAGCAAGTATATTTCAATTGACATCCCATCTAGTAAATAACTCGTGAAAGTGTTAATAATTTCACACCACAGCATGCCATGGGAAGACCAAGTGATCAGGCCTTTATTGCCACCCAACCAGTGGGTGATACAATTTACCAAATCTCATTCCTATGCCTGCTTCCTAGGACAATGTGTGGTACTAAATATTATATCTTAGATAATGTTTCCTGTAAGGAGATTGTAATATGTGATTTGTCAGCAAGAAGTTAATTGAGAAGTGCATGCAGGAATAACATATGTGAGAAAGCAATAATAGTAGAATAAGGAAAATGGAGAAATTGAACCAAGCTATAGTTACAACAGAGGCCTCAGAAGATCCCATGGGAAAATTTGGATCTGGGATGGCCCTTCAGATTATGGCAAAGCCTTTGTACCTGTGCATCTACCAGTCACTGGATGTGGACCGCTCCCTAGGATCAATCTTAATTAGTTTATGTTGACAAATCCTTGCTTTCTTATGAAAGCCATCGGATGACACACAGGAGCAAAAGGGAAGAAATAGGAAATATGTTTGGATACCATTCACTCTAGAGTTCAAATAGCTATGCCAGAGTTTAGCTGCCAAAGCTGGTCATTTACTTGCAAACACTGAAGATTCAGTTTAGTTATTTGGTGGATCTTTTTTCTGACAAAGCTGATTCCTTGCATTATCAGCCTCTTTTGAAAGAAGAATGATGGAAGATTAACTAATACGTTATATATAAGGACACAATAACTAAAAAACACAATGTCTTCCATGTCTTTTTGAGGATTTGGGAGAATAAAGGATGTTTCTTGTGGCCTCGTAATGAAAGTATCTTGGAAGCTTTGATAAGAAAAAAATATATAAATAAAACAAATAAAAATTTGCTAGCAGGGTGAGATGGGACAGAATCAAAGATAGAGCATAAATCTATAATTACAAAATATTTAGCATAGTTATTACTAGCACAATCACAAAATATTCAAGAAGATCACTGTACCTATAACAGAGAGAGACAGGAGAAAGTTGTAGGAAATTAAGTAAAAGGAAATGGAGGGTCTACAAATCATGAAAACAGAAGTTTAAATTTGCCAGTGCCAGCAGGTGCCCTTTGGCAAAAGTGGCTTCTTTGTTTTACCTACACGTCTGAGTTCTCATTTTCCCTTCAACTTCATCTGATAATTTTATTCAAGCTTGTCAAGTCTTAGGTTCTTTAAAAGAGGCATTTGAAATGTATTTTATCCAAAGATTTTAGTTGTTTTCAGCAGGACATTTGGTCTGGGTAACCTATTTGTCCACTCTCAAAAATGTAAGCCACAATGGTTTATTTTTCAAAATCACAATGTCATCCCAGCTTCCCATCTGACTCTGGCTGAGGTATGGAGTATAAGTGTGGTCAATTTTCTAAGGTGTGACAAACTTCTTTTGTAAATTGACCTTTAAGCTGAGTGCATATGGGGATCCCAAACTTTTTTTCCGACAGTGACCATGTTAGCCTTTGCTCCTGAATAAACTAAATACCATTGTGGATACGTTCATGTGGTTATGAAAACAGGTTAATATGAATAACCTTTTCTCATCTGGATGAAATCAAGGTGTGTATTTACAAAATGTAGTTACAGTGGGGCATGATCTGCCTTTCTTTTCTCTGCAAGATAGCCTACATTATGGGCTTCACAAATTGGGCTGGATTGACAATACTAGAGCCATGTTGGAAAATTGGAAGCATACTAATTAAATTTCACTATTTCTATCATCTTGCCTTTGCTCTTTTATGCCATCCTCTGGCTTCTATGAATTTAGAGGAGAATATCCTTCGGTGACCTCACACAGCCTTTTAAGAGGTCCAAAAAATGATTTGGTATGAAAAGTCCCTTTCAGTCTCTGAGGAACTCTTTGAGCACACGTTCTGATGTTGCAGGGGAAAAGGTAGTTTCTTCATTTTGTTATGATCAAGATATTTTTTCTAGAATGACAGTCCTATTTCAAGCAAAAGAGTCTTAACAAATGATGTGTGTCTCAGGATCTGTCAATCACAATAGTTCCACGCCCAGGAGGATGCTCATTTTTGAACTTGTAGTTGGCTTGTGACTTTACTTTGGAAAATAAAGGCTATTTTGCACCATAAGAAGCAAACTTGGGATCCAAATAAAATGTACTTTTACATTAGATTCTTTATGACCCTTTGGGGCTAGTGAAAAAAAATAAGTTAAATAAAGGCATCTTGTTTACAAGCCTCTTTTGAAAGAAGAATAATGGAAGATTAACTAATATGTTATATGTAATGACAGAATAACTAAAAACCACAATATCTTCCATGTCTTTTTGAGGATTTGCAAGAATAAAGGATGTTCCATGTGGTCTTTTAATAAAAGTATCTTGGAAGCTTTGATATGAAAAAAATATATAAATAAAACAAATAAAAATTTGCTAGCAGGGTGAGATGGGACAGAATAAAAGATAGAGAATAAATCTATAACTATAAAATATTTAGCAGCAGGTGGAATACATAAAATATAACAGCTGGATCAGCAACAAATGGAAAAGAAGGCAATATCATTATGTGCCCGGAGGCGCTATACAAATAGAAACATGTTTTCTCATTGGTGATATGGGTATTGCAATGGCTCTTTATCAGAACTATGAGTCTTTTTTTGCAAGAGAAATTGGATTTACTAGTTGAATGTTTTCCTCTTCCTCTGGCCACAGAGGATATTGAGGCATCTTGAGAAAGGATTCTGTAATACATAGTCTGATGGTCACTGAATGATCTGCCTCATAATCCAACCATATAAGCTCAGTGAAACAACCTAATAGGAGACATAAAGTAAGAGTCTCTTGTAAGTTGTCCATAGGGCCGATAATCCTCAGTTAAGGCACCAAGCACTGACAATTTTTGTTCAAGAATTCTCTCTTACCATATTCCCTCTCACATCTACTAAATGGTGCCCAAAGTTATAAAAGTGTTTTTACCCTAACAGGATAATGGAGAATAGAGATAAAGTTTGGATATTTGTCCCCTCCAAATTTCCTGTTGAAATTTGATCCCCATTGTTGGAGGTGGGACCTGGTGGGAGGTGTTTGCGTCATCTGAGCAGATTCCTCATGAACGGCTTGGTGCCATTCTCTTGCTTCCTTCCTTTCATCACATGACACAGCTCCCCTTCACCTTCCGCCATGAGTGGAAGCAGCCTGAGGCCCTCACGAGAAGCAGATGCTGGCCCCAAGCTTCTTGTACAGCCTGCAGAACCATGAGCCAAATAAAACTCTTTTCTTTATTAATGACCCAGCCTCAGGTATTTCAGGTATAGCAACACAAAACAGAGTAGTACAGAGAGAAAGTATTTAGTAAATTGCGTGTTGATCAGAATAAAACCCAAAGAAACACTTGTAACGCATTACAAAAACCTTAGGAAATGAGGAAAGACTAGGGAATTCTTGATTTCTAAGAGTAGAATTGCTTACACCTATGTTGATACTTGATTTGGGTGCTTTCAGTACATAAGAACATAAAACTAGATGGTTGTAACAACATTGATAGAAAAGAGATGAAATTTCAGGATTAGCATATCCAAGATATCCACAGGAAGTAGGAGTTTAATTGGGGCATTTTGGCCTACCAGAAGTTTGGACTGGTAGATAATTCCAAATATGGGGTCAATATGAGAATTTTTTTCAATGCTCTTCCTCACAGTAAGGGTCCCAGCACTAAGCCTTTACTAAAAACCTCATCCAGTTTTATTGTAGCCTGGATTTTTTACCTACCTCTGTGATTTCCCTTGCAACCCTTATGTGATCTAAAGGTATTTGGCTTATAAAGCCATGAGTTTAGTTTTATTACTTTCTTTTTCTTATCATGGCAATCCATGCAATTTAGGGTCAGTTACAGAATTAACTTCAGTTAATAGGTTTTTTGGCCAACTAATATAGAGGGGTTTTAATTGTTCTCAAGTCTTAAGTATTCCAAACAGCTATACTGCTTTGAAAAAAAACACTTTCAGCAGCATTATCAATGCCAAATTATTTTAATTCTAGATTTGCTTTATTCTTGCCTTATAGTAAGCTGTCCTTTCTTTTTATTTTGTTTATCATTAATAATTTTAGTTGCATTACACCTTCTAGACTTTTCATTCATTCTATAGCATCTCTTAAGCAGCTTTGACCTGAGTTATTCTGTGATAAGGTCAATGGAGAATGAACCTTGCTTTTGAGATTTTGAGATCTCCCCTGTGAGATTATAACAAGCTACAATGGTCTCTAGTTCTTCATAAAATATGTTCTAGCATTTCAAGATGTTGGCAAATATGTTTATAGATATATTCTTTCTTCAGGTGTCCATGGAGCATGAACGAAGCACATTCTGACCCAGACCAGGGAGTGCTCTTACTACGACAGTGTCTAGGGAACTGGTGATTGCTTTTGACTTAAACTGTATATGACCCTAGACATCGTGGCTGTGTGGTTAAACTAAAAAAGTTCAGTGATGTGGTTTCTTCATCTAGGTATAAGAGAGCCCATTCAAGGGTGATAGTGCATATAGTACAAGGCAATGGGGCACAATAAGCAGCACACACAGGAGCATTATTACTGCAAGGTGCACAATTTTCAAATGATAAAATTAAAAAACAGCCTCTTCACCTTTATGTCTCCTGCTCTGATTAATGAAATGTAGTCACTTTGAGATATAAATCAGTAGAGGTAGAGACTGCTGGGAAAAAAAATTTCCATCTTGATATTTTTATTCAAGGATTCTGATTTCATAAATTTTTTCCTGGAAGTCTTTGAGAATCCTTGTTCACTATTTGTGTATATATTGCAGAGGTTCTCTCTCATAAACTGAAGCAAACCATTCAGCCAGAAGCATTTTCTTGCCCATAGAATCTGTTATGTTTCTGAAGTTCTCGATTTTTTCTAATGTTACATGCTGTGTAGCCACATATCTTTGAGTTACCAACTTACTTTGAAGGAACTCAAAAACTCTGTGACCATAATGTGTATAAAATAAGCAAGGGTCCACATTGATGGGGTAGGTACTGGCTAGGAGATTTTCTCCATATCCCAATTCCTACTAAAACAAAAAGAATAGCAAGCACAAATATATACTTTTTACATTGAAATAACTTCGACATGGAAACAATTATTTCCATTGAACAGAATGCCTGGAGTTCTTAAGTAGAATAAATCCACACTGGATTTTCTTTAAGTAGGCAATTATATTTTAAAGAAATTTGAATAATAAGAAAAAAACCATATGCTCTGTTATATGTTAAATTGTGTCCCCCAAAAGGATATGTTGAAGTCTTAACTGCAAGGGAAATAGGGTGATTGCAAATGTAATCAGTTAAGATGTTACCATACTGAAGTAGAGTAGGCCTCTAATAAAACACGACTGATGTTCTTATATGAGGGAAGAGACACAGAGATACAGAGACGCAGAGACACAAGAGAGAAGGCCATAGAAGACAAAGGTAGAGATTAGAGTGATGCAGCTAAAGCTGAGAAAGTCAAGGATTGCCAGCAAACACCAAAAGCTACAAAGAGACAAGGAAGGATTCTTCCCTACACATTTCAGAGAGAATATGGTCCTGCCAACACCTCAGTTTTGGACTTTTAGCCTCCAGAACTGTGACACTAATTTCTGTGGTTTTAAGCTACCCAGTTTGTCACACTTTGTTACAGCATTCTAGGAAACTAATACATGCATTAACTTACATAATTGCCATTTCTGGGGCCTCATTCTTTTGTATAGATTCGTATTTCAACTTTGATGCCATTCTCCTTCTTCCTGAAGGATTTCCTTTAACGTCTCTCATGGTGCGGATCTACTGGTGGCAATCATTTCAGCTTTTGTGTTTCTGAAAAAAATCTTCATTTGCTTTCATTTTTGTAAGCTAATTTCACTGGAGATAGAATTCTAGGTTGAATAACTTTTCATTTATTTATTTTAGCACTCTAAGACAGTGCTCAACTTTCTTCTTACTTGCATTGTTCCTGCCAAAAATAAAATGCCACCTTCTTATGTAGTGTGTAATTTTTCTGTTTGTTTTTAAGATTTCTCTTTATTATTGTTTTTGGGGAATTTGGTTATTATATGCCTCGGTGTCATTTTCTTCATATTTCTTGTGCTTGAATTGTATTGAAGTTCTTATATTTGTGGATTTATTCTTTTTAACAAACTCAGGAAGACTTCAGGTATATTACTTCTGGGAATGTATTTCTTCTTCAAATTACTTCTTCAAATATATTTTGTGCACACACAGAAAATATATCAATTTTTTGGGGGGACTCCTCCAATTACATATGTATTATGCTGTTCTGTTCATTTATCTAATTATTCTGTGTTTTTATCTTTTTTATTTTATTTTTTAATTGACAAATAATAATTACATATATTCATGGAGTACACTATGTTGTTTACATAGACGTAAAGTATAGTGATCATATCAGGGTAATTAGCATATCCATCCTCTCAAACATTTGAACCATTTCAGATGGTTCTTTCCCCAGGCTTGGGTAATTTCCTCACATATATGCACTTGTTGGTACTCACCCAAATTCCCTAAGATGTCTGAAGATCTCTGGAGTTTTCTCTCTATGTACTTCTCTCTTCTCTAGTATTTTGTCCTGTCAACACTAACTACCTTCGTCTCCCTGGAATCTCAACTCCAGCTCCTCAACTCAGGGAATCTTCCAGGTTTTACCTGGGGCTCCTCTGCTTGTTCTGTGGCCTGAGAACTGTCAATATAGTAAGCTGGGAAAATCAATGGGTTTACCTCCTTTGTTTTTATATCTCAGAGATCACTGTCATCCATTGCCTGATGTTCAGTGTCTTTAAAGCCATTGTTTTATATATTTTTCTGTTGGTTTGGTTTTTGTTTTGTTTTGTTTTTGCTTTGGGTATGTGATATGTAGAATAATGGCCACCCAAAGATGCCCACATCCTAATTCCCAGAATCTGTGTACAGTCAACCCTTTAACAACACAGGTCTGAACTGTGCGAATCCACTTATATATGGATTTTCTTCCTCCTCTGCCACCCCGAGACAGTAAGGCTAACTCCTCCTTCTCCTCCTCATCCTCAGTATACTCAACATAAAGACAACAAGGATGAAGACCTTTATGATGATCCACTTCCACTTAATGAATAGTAGACATATTTTCCCTTCCTTATGATTTTCTTAACATTTTCTTTTCTCTAGCTTATTTTATTGTAAGAATACAGTATATAATACGTATAACATATAAAATATGTGTTTTAATAGTATATTTATGTTATCAATAAGGCTTCTATTCAACAGTAGGCTGTTAGTAGTTAAGTTTTGGGGAAGTCCAAAGCTATATGTTAATTTTCAACTGCACCAGGGGTCTGTGCCCCTAACCCCTGCATTGTTCAAGGGTTAACTATAATCTCTTTTTTTCACCCATTGCAAGATTCATGGCTGAGACCCCTATAATAGAAGACAAATTAACAAGAAAAAAGCACAGAAAACTTAACTACAGTTTTATGTGACACAGGAGCCTTCAGAAATGGAGACTCAAAGACCCAGGGAAAACTGTGTATTTTTATAGATGGTTGTGCAGAAGTGTGATTGGAGGACTAAAGGGTATAATTTAATAGTAATAAATTGGGAAGAACTTAGCAAGGCCTGTTAGTTTGGATTCTTCTTGGCCTCCAGGTGTCGGGCAGGACCCCTCTGGAATGAGGGTCTTCAAACCTACTTTCTGGCAAGGTAAGTCAGAGAATTCTTTTATGATCATGCTTCCGTTAAGAAAAAAGTTCAGAGAAAGAGAAAGAGAAGGTCAGAGAGCACCTTCTTGCTTCTGCAGCTCTCTCAGCTTCCCTCAGCTTAAAATACTCAGTATGCCAAGGTGCTATATTTTTGAGTATCATGTTCTGAGTCCCAACAAAAGTGAAGGGAGGTAGGTGTAAGTGCAGAAGTTAAGTTCCTAAGTATGGATCCAACGCATAAAAGGAGGGCTAGGATTTCATAAACCGTAATGGTATTTTTTTCATTGTTTGTATTTTTTTCTTTTTTCTTTTTCTTTCACTTTATTCACGTAAAAGCCTTAAATTAGAAAAGGAATTTTAAATAAAAAATATAAAAGTTGATGTTCAAGTAAGCAAACTTACTGTTTTGGTTACAACATAAAGACTAATTGAAAGTAAAGAGAGGCGAGACTAGAGAATGTGATGGCTTATTGAAGAAAATTGTTAGTAGATATGGGTATTTGGATTTTACAAGATTAATAATACTGTAGATTATTGCTACTTTAAAAGCATTGCTTTTAAATATTCTCCTAGGATATCTTCTTCCATTTAAAAATTTTACAAACTCAGGTTTATGAAAACACCTGAGGCAGAGCTTTTGCTAACACAATCAATTTAAGACTAGGTTTTGATGCTTTCCCTCATTGGCATAAATTTATATGCTTTAAAATACAGAAAAATCAGGCTTAATGGCTAATAGTTTTAGCTATGGGATATGTGTGTTTAAATTAGGATAATCAGTCTGCCAGCGCATTTAGATATCAACCTATCAATATGTGATTAATTAAGAAAGTGTCACCCTCAATTAGCTTCTTGATGCAACCTAATGTAGAGGCAGAAACATTGCTTATGTAATTAGGAATCTAGCTGTACTTCTGCCTCATATTATTCAATAAGCTTGCAAAAAGGAATTTGGGCACACACAGGAACTATAGATGGATCTATTCAAGATGATAAAATACAACAGTTATTTTAGATGTTTAAAAGGTCAATGATCTACACATTCTAATGTTTCCTCTAAATAAAAAAGCCTATTTAAAATTATTCCTTTAAAGTCTATTTATATAGCGTTTTACATAATAAATCTTACAGGTTTGTAGGAGGCAGATTAATAGCTAAACATGTGACCTGGTTTTTTAATTTGTGTCAAAACATATTAAAATATATATTTGCATGATAAAATATGATGCTGCTAAAGAAAACCATTATATGCTACACAATTGGACTAATAGTAGTTTTATCAAGGGTTTCCAAAATGATTATTTGGGAGAAGGAAATATCTTTTCCATCTGTTATACACACATCCCTTTGGGCATTACAAGGGACCCATGAATTCATGTGAGCATGATGTATTGTTAATAAACTGACCCATTGTATCTTGCACTACTCTTATATTTCTAATTATCTATGATAATATAAAATTAATAAAATAACATTTTAAAACAATACTAAATACAGAGTAGGTTTTGATTAATCAATTATCTCAGTAACCATTCTTAAAGTGCAATTACCATCAAGGGAAGGGTCAACATTTTTTAAAAATTTGATAAAAGGGGTTGCAACCACTCTAAAATATATAATCTCAAATAAGCATGCATCATGATAATACTGAGCCCTGGCATTGTCTTCTCCCATGGGTAAGTGACCATTTTAGTAAACTGTTTACCCTCTTCCATTACCAAAGGGATGCCAGTTCCATATGTCTTTCAAATCCATGTCACTCATTCCATTGTTACTGGCTCCACCCTAAAGGAGACTCTCTGTCTGTCTCACTTATGGGTTCTACTTGTTTGTTTTCTCTCATACAACACACTTATAATCAGTTTGGCTTGATAGTCTCAAACATTCTTAGATGAATCTAACACAGTGATTCTCTAGTCAGTAAAAAAATCATATGCATTGTATTTAATATGTGGTATGATTACCTTTTGTCTTATTAGTTGGGACCAATCATATTTTATGCTGTGTATATATGATGTTTTCAGTAAGCTTTCCTTGATTTATAAATATCTGATGGACTGAAAAAATGGCATTTCTCTTGGTGGATGAGTGGTGGTCTGTGTTAGTTGCAGGCTACATTGATTCATTCACTGGATATACATTTATTTTCTGAATAGTAAAATACATTTTAAGAGTCATCTGGGTAGTAGGAATACAAAATGAATAAGATGGTTCCTACTCTCATAGACAAATACACAATTTTATTTTACTGTGATAAACTTATAAAATATTTAATGAACAGGATACTTTAATCTAAATCATAAAGAACAGATATGTTAAAGAATGAGGAAATGTTAGTCTTATGGCAGAGAAGTGGGGGAGAACATTCCAAGTAGAGGGAAATAGCTATGCAATGGCATGGAGGCAAAAGAGCAAATTACAAGTATTTTGGCACAATTGGAATGATGCAAGGGTGATAGTCAGTAAAGCTGGAAAAACTGGCAAGGACTAGAGCACAGAAACCCTCAGAGACCACTATGAAAATTGGATGTTATACTGGTAGCTAGGGGAAATCATTAAATAATTTTAAGTTGATGACTGACATAGTTACATTTGCTCCTGTTTTGCTTTTTCAAGACTATTCTGCTTGTATTTGAAAATGAGGATTTGAAGCAGAAGACAGAGAAGCCAGTGAGGAAGCTACTATGTTAAACACGTGAACAATAATAAAGAGTTACAATAAGACAGAGGATGGTGTTCACAAAACTAGATACTCAAGTAGGAGCATTTTCTGATGTGAACTTGAAGTGTCTACAATATACATACATGGAAAGGCACGATGGGAAATCAAATGCCCAGGTCTATAACTCAGAACCGGACGTGCACCAGTCCTTGCCTAACATAGAGTCAGCAAGCTGAGTGGAGGAATAGAGGTAATGAGGACTGGCCAAGTCTCCATTTCAAGGGGTCAACATTCCACTGACTTCTCAATGTTTCCATTTCTTTGGCAGTACAGATTTCTCTGTCTTAAATCATTAGGCAAATTAATCTCTAGGGCTAGTCTCTCTGTTGCAGCATTGCTCTTTTAGTTCTGGCAATCATGGAGCATTCTTTTCCTGATAAACAAGAATTTTGATAAGGTTTTGAATACACCCTGACTTTCAAATGAAGAAGACTGTTCATGTTGGATGACTTGTTTAGACAGGATAAAAAATAAATCAGAGTGAGGGCACTGGATTTTAAAAGTCTGAAACGTCCGATGCCCTTGATAAAAGATTGAGCTAGAATCCCTTTAGTGATGCTTTCAGAAAGTGATAACAATTGGATGTAGCCAGAGGATGATTTAATGCATTGCTAATGTATTTAGCCCTGGTGAAACTGATCCTACTTCTTTGATATAACTCTTCTATCTCTCAGTATCCCATTACAAGAAAAACCTTAGCCAAGATGGAAAACTTTTCTCTGAAGAGTTTTGATAGTACAAGATAATTTGGTGAGTACTAACTTGATAATTTTAGCATATGTAGATCACTTGTCCATATCACATATCCTTGGCTCATACATACCTCTACGTTTCTAAACTATCTGATCATAATAATGTTCCTTGCATACATTAGATGCAGATCGCATCAAACCCAGCCTCCTCTGATGAGTTTTTAAATTCTTTCATAATGTGGCCCCACTCAGAGGCAGATTTACCATTAAGGTAATGAAGCTTAAAATTCAGAGCCCATCACTTGTGCAGTGCAGGCCCCTTCTAAGGCCCTGGACAGGGCCCAGGCACTCTGTTCACACGACATATATGAAATTGGCAAAATCAAGATTTTTTTCTTTTTTACTATCATTAGGATCACTATCCTTCATCTTTTTCACATTAACCCTCATGTCAGGTGGTACTGAAATGGCTACAGGGATTTGGGGGATACAGCTAAAGGAAAGGTGAGCTGACAGAACATTCATTTTGTGCTTAGTAGGGTATATTTGTGCAGTTCACAGTCGATATTATGCATAGTTAAGGTATCGCCAGCCACCCAGTATAGGAATGACTTCCGAGAATACTTCTACCACCCATTGCGCTGACTTACCTGTTGTCATGATAAGACTTCAGGGCCAGGTGATATATATAATAGACATACCAAGGTGCCTGCAACCAAAATATGAATGTAGTAGAGAAAAAACAAGGTTAGAAAGGTACCAAGGGACATTTTGTGAAGAATTTTACAGTCCTCAGAAATGTAAAACTGTTAGCAGAGTATTAATTTCTAAACGATCTACAATAAAAAATAATTTTTGTGCTAGAGGAAAGGCAGGATTATCTTTCTACTCTTCTTAGACAAAATGATACTTCAAAGTCATTATTATATGAAGAGGAAATTATAGAGAATGCAGTTAATACATGTAGGGAGAAAAAGTATTATAGAGTTATGTCTGGTACTAAGTAATAAAAATATTACATCATTTTTCTTGGTTTTCATTAGCTTTTCAGATCTGTAATGTGTTGTGATTACTTTTCACTATGGTCTGAATGTTTGTGTTCCCCCCAAATTCATATGTTGAAATCCTAACCTCCAAGATGATGGTGTTAGGAGGTGGGGCCATTTGGGAGTTGATTAGATCTTGAACGTGGAGCCCTCGTGAATGGGATTAGCATCTTTATAAAAGAGGCCCCAGAAAGCTACCTTGATCCTTTCACCACATGAGGATGCAAGTAGAAGGCACCATCTATGAGAAAGTGGGCCCTCAACAGACACCAAATCTGCAGTGCCTTGATCTTGGACTTCCCCACCTCCAGAATTGTAAGAAATAAATTTCTGTTCTTTATAAATTACCCAGTTTATGGTATTTTCTTATAGCAGCCTGAACAGATGAAGACACTTTTAATCCAAGGAAACCTCTCCTCTCATAGGGTAAGGTACAATCATACTGTCAATTCAGATTCCTATAATTCAGATATCTTACTACACTAATATTTTCAAAGATATAAGTAGTTATGAGTCAGAGAGGAAGCAGGTGAAAGCCAAGACATTTCATGAGCTCCCCAGGGACTTTCTTCTTATATCTGGGTCCAAGTTAACATAGTACCTCTCTAAGCAAAGAGTGCAGTCACATTAATAATAGAAGGAACGATTTTGATCCGTTTTAGTTAAATAGCTCATGTGACATTTACCAGGAAATCCATAGATTACAGGTTTACTTACTAATAGGGCTCTATAATGTCAACCTCCTTGTATAAGTGGTGAACACCCTCTGAACTTTCCCCCTTAACATAGTTTTTTTATTTTGTCTTGTCACAATCCAGTCTGTGTTTATTCTTTTTGTCCTTGTTTAATTAAATTAACCCCTCAATGGTTTCCCCTGGGTCAGTACAGATCACTTGTGGCCATAAATCCCCAACATTCCAAAAACAGTACTAAAGGACAATCCACATGAAGCCAACTGGCAAGCTCACTGTTTTGGGGACAGTCCTTCGGGAATGCCAGCAATAATCTCACCTGGTCACACTTTGCACCCTCACGGAGGTGTCTGGAGGTGTTCTAGCCACTCAGAGATGGGAGCAAGGGCAGCAGTCACTTGAGATTTGTTTAAAAGAGGAAACTAAGTCTTGTGGTCTCAGTTAATAAAGGGGAGACGGACTCCTGGGATACTTTTGAATATACCACTTCCACTTTATGATTGAATTTTGCTGGCTTCTCCATTCCCTGTTCAAATTGCTTTGACATCACCCAAGACATGGTTGACATTTCTCACCTGAGACTTCTCCTGTGCAGGTTGTTTTCACCACTGACTAGTAACAAGCTAATGATCGCTTTCTAATGGCCTATAATGAACAGCTGCTTCAGACAGCTTACAAATTCAAAACCCAAGATGCCTTGGCCATATTTGAGTTCTCCCAAAGGCTTTGGTGTACATATGTTCAGTTACGGATCATAAGGGCCAAGCGGGACTGCCTCTACCACGAGCCTCTGTGAACCTCTCTATGTTTATTTCTGCTCTTGACCCTCTACACATTCAATTTTTGCATAGTGCCTTTGTGAATAAGGGCCATCAGGATTCCTAGAAAGGAAGAGAATTTTTACTAAAACCTGAATAGCCTTGGTAACCTCCAACTGTCTTTCTTCTTGGCAGAGTTGTTGAGAACTTACTTCTCAGTGAGGGGGATGTCCTCAGTTGTCTAGCCCACATAATTCCTGGGAATTTCACAGGCTGAGCCAGGCCTACAATTTTAACTGGGAACACCAACCAGCCTTTATTTGTCCTCCAGAGCTTCTTCCTCGAGAAATCAGTGACAATCATGCCCTCAATGTAGTGCACTAACTTGCTCTAATGGTTATCAAGTTCAAGTCCTCCCTCCTTAGATTGCAGCCATATGCCTGAGAATTCAAATTTCTCCGTTTCAAAATAGTGAACGTATGCTGATGTCTACTCCACAAGATTGCAAATTGTACCTTGCTGGTCTCCAAATCTGATATTAAAAAGAATGTGTCAGCCATGTAGGTAACAACACACCAGTCCTCCTTGGCCTGTTATACTTCCTGTATAGTGTCCAGTACAGCTGAAGCAATCAGAAGAATCACTTTGTCTAACCCTCAATGGTCTAGTATTGACCTCCAAACACTGCCTCCATGAATACTGGCCTCAGTGGACTATTAAAAGGGAAATAGAGCAATTAAAACTCCCATCTTAACCATTTCTTAATGAATGCAACAATCTCTTGTTTCCCTCCTGTAATTATTTATTGCTTCACATTTATTACCAAAAAAGTCTTGGTTCTAAAGATTCCCATTTATCATAGCCAATCAAAATTGCATGAAAGATAGATTTATCAGATATCCTCCCTGTGAAGGGTAACATGCCCTATTTGCACAAAGTACCCATCCTAAGCTTGCATTCATAAAAAGGGGAGGGGACCATCCCAATCCAGTAACACTTTCCAAATCAAAACTCTACCCTTACCTTGGTTCCCTCAAGCAGCACCTCTAACCTTCTCAGGTTACCTCCATGTCATTCAGAGCAAAATTCCTCTCTTGACTACTATACACTGTGCACCCACAGCCAACATTCCTAAGACAGTTTTGTTTACACACCCCAGGCCACTTAACCTAATCACAGTGCGAAGCCTAAGATCTCTTGCCAGAGATTATTTGGCTTCTCAGTCCATCTTTTTCTTCAGAGCTGATGGCTTAGTATTTACTTGAGGGAGTAAATTCCTCCCGAGAAGATAGAGCAAATATACCACAGACCCTTAGGAGATAAAAGAGGGTCTGGGGAAGCCCCCCACCTTCACTCACTGCAGCTTGTTAGTTGTCAGACCACCCAGACACCTTTGTTCATAAAAGTCAGCAGCCACATGGGGACCAGTTATCAGCACAAATAATCACTTCCATTCAGCAACATATAACATCATCAGAATATTCCCCGATTCCTATTTCTACAATAACATGTCAATAATTCTTCTCCAGGCTTTTCTGACATTTTGCCTTTGTGTCCTAATGCTTGAAGAGGAAGAATCCTCTTTGAGATTCCATAGTTTTCTGCACCTGGTCTCTAGCTACCTATAATTTTTTAAGTAATCAATAATCATAATTGAGTTGTTTTGCTAGTGAAAGTAGTATCTTTCCTGGTTGTCAAGGAGGCATGAGAAGCTATTCAGAACTGGAAAATCTGATCTTAGTGATTTTATTTTTTGTACCTGTAACCTCCTTTTCTCCTAGAAGTCCAGCTTTTATCAGGGATTCTAACAATGGCTAGGGAATATAATTTTTATTTAATTTCACTTTTTTCCTGCCACTCCCTGTCTATCTGCTTAGGCATTTTCCCCAGATCTAGATTGATTTCCTACAGATTCCATGGACAAGACATCCCAGTAATATGTCTTGGGTTTTCACCATTCCATACAAAGGCTGATAGGCAGCCAACTTGGCATCAGGTCCTCATCATATTTTCCCCATATCCTCTTTTTCTTGCCAAAATAATAATAACAATAAATATCTCAGCTATTTTGATTTGTGGATCTGAAATACAACCCTACTCAATGCATCAATCTGAAAGAATGAGAAAGATCATATTGTCAACTCAGACTGACAGAAATCAGAGATCTTACGCAGTATCAAATGCAGGAGCCCAGGGAATTTCACCCCAAAACAGGTACCCTGGTATGCTAATTATTCTAAATTAAAGGCTCTTGAAGGTCAGCAGATGATGGAAGAGGTTCTACTTTGATATTACCTTATCTACCTTAAGACTAGACCTGCCAAAGAGAATACAATTTCCTTCCATCCCCTCCCTGAAATCTCATTATCAAGTTAATTTCTGTCTCCTGGGCCCATTCATTCTCCCTGATAATCATTTACTACCCCTGAAAAGAATTTCCTACGTTCCTCATTTCCCCTTTCCCCTGTGAAGAAGGGTCTATACACATCTGTATTTTATTGGGTTATTGGGTAATTATTCTCCTCTGGTTCCCCCATGCTTATAAATTGTGTGCTTTTTTTCCTGTGCATGTTAATAACATTGTGTGCTTTTTTCCCTGTTCATCTGTCCATTGTCAATTCTTTCAACTAATATAGACTTGAACTTTCAGAGGAAAAGTTTGACTTTCCCTATACCTTCAGATAGGTACATGGTTAATGTGACATTTTCCCTGGAGTCATGCCCCATAAAGGTATAATTGCCACGATTTTTTTACCATAAGCAATCCTAAGAACCAGGTTTATCTATTGGAAAAGCATCCCAAAGATACTCTCTTGCTTGCAAATATCACTGTGTTTGCCAAGAGATCTTTCATTAGTAACCTTACAATAAAATTTGATGAGGTCACTTGCTTTTTCTCCTGGGAGCATCCTCCTGCCCTGGAGGAGGGATAGAATGGATTACAGACCTCATGCTTACTATTTACTTACCTGTGCCTAAATTTGTATTTGTAATGCTATGCTCTTTTTCCAAAAAAAAAGACACCCCCAAATTATATCTTTCAAGTCCTCCCAAGTGTAAATCAATCCCTGGCTCTGCTATATGCAATTAGTGAGAGAAGAATGAAGATACATTCCCACCATTCTCTCTTCAGTAATGCATCTTTTCAACTGCACATTATCGGATCTCCTCTACCACCCATTTCTCCTATGTACATTTTACCCTGTGCTGTTACATGTCTGCTTAACTCTGCCTAGAGTCACCTGCTTCCTATTCTGGGGCAAATCCTTAATCAATTTCAAATTTCAGCTTTCCTCCTGTTACCTATAATTTTTTTTTTTCTAATTTTGCTATCTCTTTCAAATACATCCTTTCTTTGGAATTTCATTGCTTATGTAAATGTCTTTGAAATACCACCAGTAATAGCTACATCAATTGAATGCCTACTATTTGCCATGAACTTTTCTAGGCAACTTACAGGATTGATAATGACTTTATCAACCCAACAAAATAGTTATCATTGTGCATATTATAGTCATCTACCCAACATCATATAATTAGCAGATAGTAGAATCTAAAATAAGATCTCAGTTTGTGTTTGACTGCCTTCAAAGTACAGGATCCTTTCACCATATCATGATGTATTGACTCTAGTCTGCTTTACAGTTTTCTCTAAATGCTTAATTTACATATGTCTTACCTTTCCTATTAAATGATAAGCACTTTCATGGGAAGTATCATGCATTGTTGATCTTAATATCCCTCCTCACACTGAATAACATCCATCCATATTACAGCAATTTAGTAATATCTGTAGAATATATACATGAATGAATGAACTAAATAATAGAAATGAAGGCCACATTTTCTGCTTATTTTGCAATCCCTGGGGTAGAAGTACAGTATAAATGTTATCTATCAATTCTTGCTGGCTGATTATGTATTCAGGTTGACATATTTGTTAGGGTAAAGGATATACTATTTCAGTAAAGACCCAAAAATGCAGAGACTTAAAGAATATAGAAGGTTTTTAAAAATCTCTCATATAAAGCCCTGAACTAGTAGGCTGCCTTTGATCAATTAAGTCATCCATGTACCAAAGATGTGGATTGCCATCCTCAACCTGAAGCTGTCAGGATTACTGTAGACAGTGCCATTTCCAGCTAGCATTGAGGAAAAAGCAGAAGCCCAGGGATACAGATTTCCTGTCAAAAAAGCAATATGGAAGTTGCATACATAAATTCCTTTCACATTCTATGGGCAAAAATATAGTCACGTGACCATAGAAGTAGACTGGAAAATGTAGCCCCTGGCCCTGTAGGTGGCAATGTGCCAGGCCAAAACTCAATTACAGATGGTCCCTGAGTTATTATTGTTCAACCTACGATTTTTCAATGGTGCAAACGTGATACACATTCAGTAGAAAGTATACTTCAAGTGCCCATACAACCATTCTGCTTCTCACTTTCAGTACAGTATTCAATAAATTACATGAAAGAGTTAACACTTTATTATAAACTAGGCTTTACATTACATGATTTTGCCCAACTGCAGACTATAAGTGTTTTGAGCACATTTAAGGTAGGCTAGGCTAAGCTATGATGTTTGGTAGGTTAGGTGCACTAAATGCATTTTAGACTTAAAATATTTTCAACTTATGATGAGTTTACTGGTATGTGACTTCATTGTAAGTTGAGAAACATCTGTATTATGTGTAGGCTAGGACAGGCTAGGTCATGTTGTGATAAGTCAACCCCCAGCCCTTAGTGGCTTAAAAGAACAACATTTTATTGCTTATCCATGCTTCATGTCCATCATGGGTCAGCTGAGAGCTCTGTTCAATATTTTCTCTTTGCCCTTATTCTGGGATCTTAACTACTACTACCTGGATCTATACCAGAAGCTGTGACAGGAGAAAAAAATATGTAACTCATCAGAGTTTTGCATTGACATTTATATGGTCTGGCTCAGTAGTGATATATATCACTTCTATTAAAGGTTCATTGTCACACAAACAAAAAAATTATTGGCCAATACTAGTCATAAGGGAAGTCTCAACCTCCTTCACAGGAGGTCATAAAGTACAAGCCTAATTTGTAACCATAAGGTAGAGAGATGCCAATAGTCAGTGAACAGCAATAATGTTTACCACACTCTAGAAAAGGTGAAGGATGAATCTGGTTTATAAAAACAATACTCAACACTAACCTATCAGCTTGAAGATTTTCCATTGTGGAACAAATCTCTCCTGTACTGAATCATATGGTTTGGATGGAACTGACTTCATGTTCAAAGTCAATGGTAGGTATTTATTGTCCTAAATCAGTCAGCATAATCTTATTCACCTGATCATAGTGATTGATTCAGAAATAGGCATATAACATAAATTAGTCTAGTCAACATAAAATCCAGAGTTTTAATTTTAAAGTTGAGGGAGAGGCATACTCTCTGAATATAAACCAAAAGATAATAGCTTTGGCAAATATTAGCACCCACTTTTTAAAGGGATCACCCACACACCCAAAGTATCATTTTTTGACATTGTTGTGCTGCTATATTTAATCAACCTTGAAGTTTTATTATTTAATACAGTTTGTGATGGATATTCTGTTACTGACAAAATAAAGTCCTAAGTGGTCAACTTGGCCTATAAGTCCTCAGAAATTTTGCATTGGTATAATCACAGGAAAACAAGGGTTTATAAGTCAAAACAGAGAAATGTTACTTTAAGAAAGTGACACTAGAATTTCTCCTAAAAACTTTGTTGAAAATAGCTTGATGAAATGAGCCAATCACCTGCTTTTAACCTGTGACTCTGTTGTTGGTTTTTGCCAAGTTTTCCTAGAGGAGGACTAAATGACCCTGATAATGACAGAGAAAAGCTCTTGGAGTTCTTGAGATCATCTAAGACAGATAAAAAAAAAAGAAGTGGAACATAGAAAAAAATGGTGGGTGGAAGAATTACAGGAAGCTGTGAGCTGTGCAATTAACCCCTTACTATACATATTCCCCTGCCAAAAAAAAAAAAACAAAAAAAACCAAAAAAAAACAACTCCAGTAAAGTTGACTAACCTGATCAATGCTTTGTATCAGAGATTTATTTTTATGAATGAGTTACAGTTTGGGGTTTTGCAGAAGCAAAGCTCCACATGGAGAAGCCAGAGTTCAGGAGACGGAGAAGGCCAGGAGGACACAGTAGCACTTCAACCCTATAAATCAGCGAAAATTTGGGGAAGGGGCTTGGACTTGAAGGCAAATGAAATTTGGAAGGGGAGAAGATGAGGTGCTCCAAGAAATTAAACCTAAGCCTCAAGAAAACATCTAGATTACTTTGAAAGTGAAAGTAAGATGTGTAAAGTGATTTTACTTTCTCCACGTTGTTTTATCCCAGAGTCAACGTAAGGGAGCAAAACCTTTTTGCTTCTCCCACTGAGGAGCATTACAATTGGTAGCAATTGTTAATAAAGCTAAACACATCCACAGTGTCCACAGAGATGAAAGGAAGTGGTCCATAAGGTATGTTTTAAATGAGCCAGGTCAGGACTCAGAGGTCTTAAATTCTACTCTAAATTTGCTACTATGTTAGCGAGGGCTCCTTGCTGGGGCTTATATATGAAAGCATACTATAAGATTGCCTTTGGCTCTATAAATCTATTAAAAGCAATAATAATTTGAATATATAAGTAATTCATTTAATATTTCTTATGCCTAATATCTGTGCCAGTTATTCTGCTAGTGTGACACAATATACTATTATTCTTTTTGTATATGGTATTGAAACTTTCATATTCTTTTCCTGTACACCTGGTATTTTCCTTGTGAAAATCCTATGCAATAGCATTGGCAGTTAATATTATGCCCATTTCATGGATGAGGAAACTGAAGTAGAGGTAGAGTGTGGGCGAGAGACTTGCCTAATGTTGGACAATCAATAAATGACTGAACCAGAACTAGAATCCAGGTCTTTTTATTCTACCTTAGGATATATGGGCAATAAGAGCATTATATATAAATATTCTTTATTGCCTCAGAACAAATAATGAGTGATAGGGAAGATAAATACCCCAAGATGCTGAAGACCAAAATCGAGTCATCCTAGAGAAGCAAAAGGTGCTTAAAAGAAAAATAATTTTGTTCAGACAGACAAGCTTGCAGCACATATATGCTGACATTTTTATGAAGAAATAATAGCTCATATCTGACTGAAGGAAACCACAGTTATAAATTACAGTACCCGAACTTCAGTGAGTTTTTGAAAATACATCACCAACCAAAGATTAATCCCCAAGATCAACAAGCACTGTTTGCAACATAGGAGAGTGAGTTCAGAGACAAATGACTCAGACAAAGGAAGCACTTGAAGGTGAAGAGCGGTGACAAGTGAGGCTCCGTGGGGATCAATATGGGGACTGCTTTGGTTCACTTTTTTTATTCCCAATGCTGGAAATGGAAGCAATCAGGAAAAACTATGAAAATTGCAAATGCTAAAACAAAACAAAACAAAACAAAGAAACCTGAGGAAAAGGGATAAATGGGAGATTATACTGAATTCGGAATACCTTGGACAGAGTTGGAGACCAGGGAAATAATGTACTGACTAATGTAACTCAGCATGAGTAAATAAATATGAAATAATAAGGCTAGAGATAAAAATAGCAAGCAAGACACAGCCATGATAAGCAGAATCTGTGTACTTTTGGGGTTTTCAAGTATCCAAGGATGAAGCATGATACTAAATAATTCGGGCACCAGATCGCTACCTGAGAGTAGCAGTATTGGTGCATCAATCTTTAATCTTTGGGATACAGAATAGAAAGAACCACGGTTTTGTAACTCTGTCGCATATTCCACAAGTTTTATTTTTGCCAGATTTTTTTTTGCCTGCTCTCCACAATCTGTGCATTCCTATTTTCCTCAATTATACGTTATTTTTATATTTTTCCATCATCTTTCACATGTAAAATATTCTTTTTTATTTTATAAAAATCACAGATACAGTCCCCACTCAACCATCTGCAGTTTGGCTTTCTGCAGTTGCAGTTACTACAGTCAACCATGGTCTGAAAATTTTAAAGGGAGAAGCCCAGAAATAATACAATTCATAAGTTTTAAATTGCATGCCATTCTGAGTAGCAAGATGAAATCTCACATTGCCTTGCTCTGTCCCACCTGGGAAGTTCATCATCCCTCTGTACAGTGTATCCATGATGTACATGCCCCCCATCCATTAGTCACTTAGTAGCCACCTAAGGTATCAGATCAACTATCGTGCTATCACAGTGCTTGTGTTCAAGTCACCCTTATTTTCCTTAATAATGGCCCCAAAGTGTCAGAGTAGTGTTGCTGGAGTATTGTTATAATTGTTCTATTTTATTATTAGTTATTATTTTTAATTTCTTATGCTAATTGATAAACTTTACCATAGATATGTGTAAGTATGGAAAAAACATAGTACTATAGAGTTTGGTACTTTCTGCAGTTTCAGACATCTGACGGGGGTCTTGGAACTTACACCCCAAGGATAAGGAGAGATTATTGTATTTACAACCTGAGAAATTAGAAATTACCAAATCCGACAGCTTTGTTTTATAGATGAAGAGATTGAGGCACAATAATATCAATTTTCTTTAAATTTAGGAGATGGATTATATAGTCGCTTTGGTCCTATCAAGCTCTGAAACTTTCAAGAGTCTATGAATATCATCTCACATGAGTGACCTAATCTGGCAAGGCAGTAATAAGGGAACGTCTTCTGCAATAAGGATGTCTAATCCACACTGGAGGGATACTTGCATTCGTCCCCAAAGCCCATAATATAAATCCTATATGTCTACATTTCTTAACTATAATAAACACTATTTTTGTACTTGTATTTGGTAAGTAAAATTAACATTTTAACCTTAATTAGAAATGTTAGATTTAATAGCTTCCCCAAGATTTTACTACTTGCTATAACTCCAAAATTCCCTTACAGTTTATCATGAGATGATTATCACCATTCTATGTCTAATCCCATCTCTGTGCCAAAGATACTTCTGCTAAAAAAAAAAAATCACATTTTGTCCCTTTCAATGAGATAGAGGACAGCAAGCCTTGGAGGTGATTCTAGCGGTAGCAGGAATCCAAAAGCACTGCTAGAGCAACAGCCCCGGTTTGTCTCCTGTAGTAGCAGAACCTCAAAGGAAGGCATGTTGGGTGTGTGAAAGGGCAATGACAATGGAAGCTCTTTTGAGAGGTTCAGAGAAGAATGCACTGGAAAATGCATTTGGGTGTTGCTGGAAATCTCAGTAAAGAACTAGCTTAGCTACTGGTAATTGTTCACCCTCCACTCTCTCCTCTTCCTTCCAACTTGTCTCTCTGTTTTGTGTTGCTATAACAGAATACCACACACTGGGTAATTTATAAAGAACAAAGATTTATTTTTTACAGTTCTGGAGGCTAGGAAGTCCACAGTTGAGGGGTCTGCATCTGGCGAAGGCCACCTTGCTACATCACCCCATGGTGGAAGGCAAGAGGGTAAGAGAGCAGAAGGGGGCCAAACTCGCTTTTATAACAAGCCAACTCTTGAGATAACTAACCCACTCCCTCGATAACCACATTAACCCATTCATGACGGCAGAGCCCTCATGATCTAATCTCCTCTTGTTAGGCCCCACACCAGCACTGTTGCATCGGGGATTAAGTTTCCAACACTTGAGCACTGGGAGATACATTCAAACCATCACACGACTCCGCTGAAATTCCATCAAATGGTCCTACCTCTGGCCAAATGTAGAACACCTACAAGCACTAAGGGACTAATATTACTGACCTGAGCCAGAGAAAGCATGCCGCTCCTAAGAGGGCAGCCCCCACTCAGCTCATGTGTAGCTACAGGGACCCCACATGGCCAAACTTTGACATTTATTTTTTAAAGAAAAGCTGTAAACAAGTATTTCACATATCATATTTAATTTTTAAAACTTTGATAAACAATTAAATTTTATTTTTAAAATATCGTATTGGCCAAACAAAATGTATCACAAGCCCTTTATGGCTCATGGTAGCCAATAAGCAATTTGTGTCTTGGTCCAAATTTTAACTTGTAGTATAAAATTATATCTATTCCAAGCCAGATGTATTAAGAGAATCTGCTTCCTTTTAAAATAGATCCTATGATGATCTTTGAAAAGCTCTGTGGCAGTTGGTAGGATACGTTGTTTCCCAAAACTTTACGATAATAAAACAAGTTGAATTTTTAGATGATGCGTGGTTAGAGTTTGTTGAAAGAGTGTCACCTAATTTTTGTTTCCATAAAAAATTGGAGAATTAGATTTAGATTTTTGAGTTAAATTAGTACCCTACTAAAAGCAACCATAAGGTATTTTAAGTGCATTCAATCTCAAAACAAAACATTGGCCATTATAAATTATCAAGTAGTCAAACAAAATATAATTGCAATATATGTGACCTATGTTCACAATGATGCAATTATTCTGCTTTCAATATTAGAATTCATAGGCTAACGGCCAAGAACAGAGAAAGCATTTAAGTTAAGGATATTACCAGCCAAAAAGGACAAGACATTGAGTGAACAAAATTTCCATGGCTAAAATGTAAAAAGAGTTACTTATAGATAGTATTTTAGATCTTCATTGGAATGACACATTTCAGTCATTAACAAATAAAATAATCTTTCATATCCAGAAATGAGTCATTCCAACTAAGATCTAAAAATCAACTCTGTGAGAGCTAGTTTTTTTGTTTGTTTGCTTATTTTGTTCTTTTATTTTTTAAACCTTCTTCATCCATGTCATACATGCCTAGTAGGTCAAAGAGAAATATGTAGGAGCACAGTGTTTGCGCTTTTACGTTACTGGATCATGTCTTTAGAAACTAGGGCATGAGAGTAAAGAAGTTTAAAGAATAAGAGAAATAAAGAATGACAATAAATTGTCTGTGTCTAATTTTAAATAGTACCACTGAAATTAGTATCCTTATACTAGTTATTGCATTTGTATGATACTATAGGCTTAAAATCCAAATAAAGTTAGTTTGGATTAAGAAAAATAGGTTTTAAAGGTAAATATTATAATGAAAATATACAATTTGACTTCCACTATAAACCCAGTTTTACTAGCTACTGCTTATTCTTACAATTATTTTTCATGTCAATAGGTGAGAAAGTAGGGAACAAACTGCTAAGTTTCCCCTAATATCTATTTCATCCTTTTTATTAAAAATTTTTTAAAAACTGTTTTTTTATCTGAGTGTATTACTCTCAGGATAAAGCCTGCATTTCCCAAACTACCTTGCAGCTAGGTGTGGCCATATGGCCAATTTTTGATCAATGGGATGTGACCATAAGTGATTTGTGCAACCTTTGAACCATGTCACTAAAACAAGGTGTGTTTCTCTCTTTTTCCTTTCGCCAGCTCACTGGCTGGAAAACAGACAGGTTATGGGCCATCTTGAACTAAATGATAAGGGACAAAACCCTAGAGAGGCTACAGTAATGATGTAGAATGAACCTGAGTCCCTGGCACAACGTCATCTTCATAGGACCTCTGGCCTGGGTATGGCCAAACCATATATGAACAAGATAATACGTGTTTATCTTGTGTAGGCCAGTATAAGTTTAAATCTCTATTATAGTACCTGAAATCTTAGTAAATACTAAATTTGGAAATAACAAGATCAATAATAGCTTGCGATCACTTAGAAGTCAGTTGCAAGAACACAGAAACTGCAAGCAGGAAAACTCGTGTCCCTTATTATGTTGTGGGAAAGCATTTGGGGGCATTATGTGAAATCCTTGGAGGGAAGACCACGTGCCTCAGAGCTTGTAACTCTAAGGGAAATTATAGGAGGAAAATCACAATATTAGTATGCATTGGTTGTTTCTTGGTACTTTCAGAAAAGTTCAATGACGGTGCCTAAGACCAATGCTAGCAAGTGCACATGGTGAAATTTAAAGAACTCAGTTCCTTTTTAAATAGATTTTTTCAGCCTGTAGTCTGATATCCAAGATGACTAGGATCTGGTAACTTGGGACCTTGCAGTATTGATAAAGACAACTGAAGTAATTTTAAAAAGTGATTCTTAAGAGGTAGTTTTAGTAAGAGATAAGTCTGTGGGACGAAAGCTTCCTCCTACAAAAACCAGACAACGTGAGCCCATCGAACAACTAAAAATTAGATTAAGATTACTGCCTTACTGCCTCAGCCTATGTTCAGGTGGCTCTAAGGAAATAACCATTACATTGGGAAAAAGGGGAATGGGCTGAGCAGAGAGGCAAGTGAAAAATTTGTTTAGGCTTAAAAACCTATCCAAAAGCTATGACTATTAACACATGAAATTAATCAACATATTTCTCAGAAGCTTTTGAGTAATTAGAGAAACCACAAGCCTTTTCTAAAAATTCCTATTCAGCCACTAAAACCACAACTGGAGCTCCACACATATACAAAAAGAAGGAAATTGAAACAAAATGGTTCTGTCCAAGGACATATCTTTATGCTCACTTCAGATGTAACCTGTGAAGATTAATACACAAGGACGAACCTCCCAGACAGCAACATCAGAGATAACAGAGAATGGACAAGAAAGATTCTTCCAGAGCAAACCAGAAGATGGCCTAAGCAAGGAACTTACTCAGCTGCCAGTTCAGGACACCTCTCTTGTCCAGTCTAGTGATATCTTATTTGGATCCTTAACTTCTAGAGTTTCTTATTTTTGCCTTTCCCAAATAGTTGTTTGTAGTGTAGTTTTTCTGTTTCATAACCCTTGTACATTGGGTGTGTCCTGGGCAGGTAACTTGTCATTTAATTCAGAGGTGATGCACAGGAGGAGCACATCTCTCAAATTTCCAAGGCTTTTAATTCCATTTGATCCTGGTACAGAAGTTTGAATTGTCTTTCTTGGAGAGGAGAGACTGTGTTCTATACATGGGGAGAAAATATTCTGGAATTAAACAGTACTGATAGTTGTACAACTCTGTGACTATACTAAACTGCTGAATTTTACACTGTAAAACTTTTAAACATGAATTTTACATTATGTGAATTTTATTTCAATTTAAAAAAAAATACAGCATCTTAATCCATTAAGACTCCTATAATAAAATACCATAAATTAGATAATTTTATGAACAACAGAAACTTACACTCACAGTTGTAGAGGCTAGGTCTGAGATCAAAGCACCAGCAGATTTGGGATCTGGTTCATAGACGGTGCTTTCTTGCTGTGTCCACACATGATAGAAGGGCCAACACAGCTCTCTGGGTCCTCTTTTATAAGGGCACTAATCTCATTCATGAGGGCTCTGCCCCATGACTTGATCACCTCCCAACGGCCTCACCTCCTAATGCCATCACCTTGAAGGGGTTAGGATTTCAGCATATGAATTTGAGGGGCAAGGGACACAAACATTCAGACCACAGCAACCAGTGACTTCCAGATCTTATAGAGAAGTAGTATGTCCTCCCTTTCTCTGGCCTTCAGCTCCCTAGCTGGAACACAGACATGGTGGTAGTGAATTGTCTTGGTTAGATATGCAGGTTGGAAAGGCAACTCACCAAGGAGGGTGTAAGGTATAAGTCTTGTGTCCTCATACCACAGAGTTAACCAAACAGTCCTGGACAACATCTTCCTAGAGACAGTCGGGTGTACGATAATTAAAATAATTAAATTAAATTTAGTTTAGGCTTCTGTTACTTTGGGTCTCTGTTACCACAGCCAAGTCTTTATTGCAATTCAAGTAATAGAAGAATTCAGAAACTTTAAGAATTGCTGATAAATTATTCTTATATTTTAATTTCTGTCCAGCCATCCATACAGATAGAGGTTGAGATTGTAACTGGAAAGTATTTCAAAAGAGGTGGTGTGGTGCTGTGTCTTAGTGAGTAAAGTTTATTGTTAGACAACCCTATAATTGAATCTACCTCTGACATTACTCCCCATATGACCTTGACTAATTTACTTAACACCTCTACCCCTGCCACATTTTTCTCATATACAAAATGAAAATAATAATAGCAGCCATATGCCTAATATACAGGAAGGGCTCAATAATTCATAGATTTTTAGAAAGGTCACTCACACTTAGGATATTCTTTGGGGTTTTGATTTTTGCTACATGCAAGTTTTTCTTCAGGTAAATTGTTACTTTTATCTCTTTGTCTCTGCCTCCTAAATCATCTATAGCTCTAAAATTGATTTTTAACCATACAATGAAACAATCATTTCTTGATTAATGTTCAATATTACCCATTAGGAAATTGAAAAGTACAGTCAACACCTATAATTTAATAGTATCAGTAACTAAATGATCAGGTAGAATAAATCAGAAATATTTGTGATAAGCTATTTTTTAAAGCAGCTCAATTTAGATAGTCTGTTGTATATACCCTATGGGGATAACAGTGTTCTTGAAAAGTTGTTATTCATGCCTTTGAGACATGCAGAAACTAAATTGCAATCTCCAGAAACCTATGTCATTCAACTTGGTGCATAATGTCAAGTTGCAATTGGCAGTCAGTGGGGAAAAGTGTTAAATTACTCTCTGACTGACACCTTTAAATGAACTTTAAATGAACAATTAATCTATCAAGCTCAATATGTTATAAACACATTACTAAATGAAATCAAAAAATTCTCTAATCAGAGAATTTTCTTAATACTTACTACCCCCAGATAATAGACATTATCTCAAATATTGCAACAAACTAAAATATAGGCTCAACATTATGTGAGACACAAATTATTCAGATTGAGTACTGTCTGTTTTAATTCACTACAATTTTGTTAAGCCAATTTATATCTCTGCATGTTCTGATGTCAAGATTCGAATTTCTACAGATTATTTCTGCATAAATATTGTGAATTACAGTAACTGTTATATTAAGTAAGAAAGATTAACGGGTGTAACCAAAAAACAAATGCAGGTGGTTTCCTCATTTCCTCACACCATGAATAAAAATGAGGGTAGGTCCATGACTCTTTGGGTCACTCTTAGGTAACAGAGGTTCTTCCTGTCACTTTTGTCACAAAATATAGAATCAGTCCAGTAATTAAAATATTTAATATAGTGTAATAACTAATACATGCTAACCTTATTTAAACATGTAGATTGCTCATGAAGCCAAAAAGGAGGGCATGTTCAACTTACTTCTCCTGTCCTGGCCTAGAGGTCTTCCAAGTGGACACTTCTCTCCTGGAATATCACTCACTGGAAGTTTCCTTGATCCAGGCAATTGCATCTCTATTCCAGCTGGCCACATTGCACATATTTTCTCAGATCCTTTTCTGTAAAGGTCTTTTGCCTCTCAAGGTTGCCCTCATATAGACAAGTTAAGACAAGTCCACGCCATGTGTTTCCCACATATGGCCCTTATGAAGTACATTGGAAAGACCAAAGCGTCCTCTGTTCTGATAAGCTCTACATTAACAGGAAACTCTTTTCCTCTGCTGTCACAAAAACTAATCAGTCATATTTTCTCACCCTTTAGATTTCTGAAGCATGAGACAGACATCAGCTCACTGTGTCCTCCAAGCTCCATGGGACACACATCAAACTTTCTGAGTGGCCTGGTGTCCCTTCCCTAGGCTTTAGATGAAGGGATCTGACCTCAGCACATTGTCAGAGATCTCCAAAAGCTTCTTCAAATCCCTATTCTTTTCTCCAAACTGGTTTGTAGGCTATAAGTCCGTGATGGGCTATGATAACATAACCAGTTTGGAAAACTCCTTTGCAAGTTCTGCAGGAGGCTTACACACCTCATTTTAAAATGCAACAGAAATTTCCTAGAGACCTCAGGTGAAACTGAAATAAAACAGCTCTGGTTCAACATTCTTTTATGCAAATAATTTTCTTTCTCTTTTCCCTTTTATTACTTTTTTCCCCTATCAATCCAATTTGTTTTCTTGCTTAGACTTTGGAGACCAGGAGACATGCACCTCGATGGCTAGTTAGAAGGCAGGACAGTATTGAGAAGTGGGGCGTATATCAGCAGAAGGAGCTTTGGCATCATTTTTGTTCCTTATGGAAAATATATCTAAATTGCCATCATTGAACTGATCTAGACTATTGAGAACGTCATCACTTTTAAAAATTATCAACAAAAAAAAATAATCTTGATCTGAATGTAATACATTTTTTCCCTTTGCACAGCCATTATTTTATATCCAGCATTATCTTTACAAAATAAAAGAGCCTTTTTTCCAAGTTTTACTTTCTTCACCAACTCGGAAAGAATTAGCTGGCTTAATTTTCTCATAACCTTTTCAAGCAGACAGCTTCTAAACATATAATAAACTGAATTCTAGGCTGACGCTCATCTCCTTTCAAAAGAAACGACTAAAATCTTGCTTTAAAGAAATTTGGCTTCTATTAACGTCACTAAGCCTCAGTTTCTTCCACCATGATATGGATGTAATAATGGTTCCACCTTACAGATTTACTGTGAGGCTTAAGAGAAGTTACTATTGTGTGGAAAGTATTTACCCCAGCACATAAAAGAATACTCAGTAAATACTAGTTCTTATTTTTATGATTTGTCAATATCCATACATTTTTGACCACAACCTTTGCTTTAATAATAATATTTGCATTTAAAATTATTTAATAATGTAAAATATTTAAAATCAGTTTGAAATACAAGCCCTGCAGAAGCTACACAATAGAAAAATACTTGAGACGGGGAACCTGAGTTGATTAATTCCCATTGTGGGTGTATTTACTGCCTCTGGTGTCTAATGATCTAACAACAGAACCATTGCCAAAGGAAATGCGTACACAATTTTTAAAAAATTATAGTCTTTTAAAAACGATTATCAAACAACCTGTATTAACAATCAGAGGAGCCATTAGACATAAGTAATTATATCCTTCCATTTGATTCTGAGAAACTAAATATCTCCACATTATAAAATGATAGTCACTAAACATTCTTATGCTTATAAAAACATTCATTTGAGAAACATTTAAATTAAAGAGTCAAAACACCTTTACAAGACTGTGTAGTTTTTGCTATCATTTGAAGACTCTCCAAACTGAATTTTGAAAAAGCACTAGAATTAGATCAGTGCTTTAACCAGGGTTATTTCCTTTACACATCTGGCCAAGGTTACACCACTGCTTTGGAGGATTCATGTGACAATGTTACTTTACATCATCATTATCGTCCTTTCTCAGGTGTATTTCTAGCCTAAGTTTCAGCACTATAGTAATTCACAATGTTTTCATAGGAGTGTCCGATTAATTTCAATATCCCAGCAAACTTGAGGGATTTTACATTAAGGCAAATCCATTAGTCTTGGTAATTTTTAATAAGAAAAATTATTGGGAGATATGTGGAACACTGGATTTAAGAGTTGTTAACCGTTTTTTAGCTAACAACGGAAAGCATCTTTAAAAAAAAATTGAGGTTGAATAGCAGGAACCACCCAATTTATTTTAGGGAACTTTTTCTTATTTACTGTAAAGAAATCTCTATCATGAAATTTCTGATCGCATCATTTCTATTGTGGATTTTACATATTAGTACAGAATGATGTTTTTAATTTATGTAACTGAAGATTGTATATCAGTGGAGATATTTTTTAAATGGTTTTATTCTGTTGGCATGGTTTAAATAATCACCTTCTAAAAGTTAGGAAACGTGATAAATAATCTAGCCAGGATTTTTACTTTTTGTAGAGAGGAGGTCTCACTCTTGCTCAGGCTGGTCTCCAACTCCTGGCCTCACGGGATCCTCCCACCTTGGCCTCCCAAAGTACTAGGATTACAGGTGTGAGTCACTGCACTCAGCCTGTAGCCAAGATTTTAAAGCCTGAAAACTTTTTACTTTTTTCTTTCTATATATAAAAGGCAGTTGACATTTTTTTCTTAATGACAATATTACACAGACCATATTGAAGATGCCAGTGTTTACTATAATGACTCTACTCTCTTATATTTGTATTAGGTAATCCTCATCCCTCAAATCTTTCTCTTTTTTAAAAATTTAAATTATTTTTCATACACTGACAATTTAAAATGTATTAACAAACCTGATAAGTTTTTTAAAGCTCATACACATTTATAAAACCTAAAATAATAAACAAAAATGAGCACAACTAACTCAAATTAACAAAATTAATTTCATAATGGTCACTAAATTGCTTGTTGTAACTCAGATATGATGCTGTTCTGGGGCAGGTTGTTGGAAGGCAGCTGGCTACCCACTGTGAGTTGGGTAAGGACTCAATTCTCCCACCTTATTTGCCCTATTCAAACACCTTTGAAAGTTTGTTTTATGGTGAAAATCTCAACATCTTTCAAAATTTTGTTCACAGATAGGCCCTATAATTTATTCAAATTCAGATTTTCTTATCTTCTTCTCTGCGTCATTTGCTGACCTGTAGTATCTGCATCAATAAGAATCTAATCAATGATAAATTAATTGGAAGATTATCTCTGTGTATCCCATCCTGTATATCTATGCTGCAATACCATGTTTGGTTTCTTACCCAAATCCCATTATTGATAAGGCAAACTAATTTATTATGTGTTATGATCATTTTCTGATATACGTTTTGCCTGTAGCAGTTTTAAAACATATCCACAAATTTTTTATCAACTCATTCCATTAACAGGTGGTATTGCTATACCCTACCTTTGAATCTGGGCTGGCCTTAGTGACTCACTAGTAATTAGCAGAAAGCAATAGAAGTGACATAGTGGGACTTCTGAAGTTGGGTCATAAAAAATGATGCTGCTTCTGCTTTACTCACTAGAGGACTAAGGCTTGGGTCCACGAACCACCATAGACTAAGAACCACCCTGACACTGCCATGGTGTCAAGTAACTCAACCCACTGGAGAAACCAATGGGTAGATGTGCTGGTTGAAAGGTCCAGTTGCTAAATTTATTCACATTACCTCTTGTGGCATCAGAGCTCATTAAGTCTTATTTTTGGAGTCACATAGCTTAGCCCTGTGTTGTTATCTCCTTATGCTGTCGATAAATGTATTTTCTGAGATTTTTATCAGGAAATGTAGTTGACAGCACAGTTCTAGTATGGTTAATTATTGGTAGAGGTGTTAAAAAATATACAATCTGGTATAAAACATTGGGCGAGGGCCTTTAACACCCCCAGAGGAAAACTTGAAGAGGAATCCAAAGAAAATCTTTTACAAGGCTGACACTCCATTGTTTAGTTTGTTTAGTGCTAAATATGTGTCTTTATCTAGAAAGGAAGATGGAAGGAACATTTTTTGTTTGATACTTTTTGACATGCATTATTAATTTAGTCATTTGCACTTCTATGTGTTTAGCAACTCGCCAAGAAAATCTTCTTGGGGGAATTATTATGCCTGAACAGCTGTAATTTGACTGAATTTTTAAAAAGGAAACAAAAGATGAACTACTAGTGTAAAACTAGGTATTTAAAAACCATTATGTAGGTTTTATTTTATACTTAAGAATAGAAGGTTGGAATAAGCAAATTATTGCCACTCTAAAATAGTGAGAGAAAATATTCTGAACCACATTTGTTACTTGGTCCAGGCTTTTTAAACTTCCCAAATTAAAATTATGCACACTCTGTTTTTCTTTAGAAGAGTCCAAAATCCTAAAAGGCAAGAATAAAATAAAACTTTTCTTGTTGAAGTTAGGTAGAGGCTGGTCAGTTATGATTGAAAATACCTTTTCTTTGCTTGCCTAACCAATTGTTTTATTCTTTTCATCATCCAAATATCCAAGAAAGTATTTCTTTAAGATATGTGATTGTTTGCTGCATTCATCAACTTTTGCACGGTTAATATAAAGGCATGTGTAACAAATCTGGCTCCGGAAAACTTCACTTCTTTGCACATTGGTGTGAACCAGGGGTCCCCAACCTTTTTGGCACCAGGGACCGGTTTCATGGAAGACAATGTTTCCACGGAAGAGGGGAGCATGGTATGTGATGGAGCTCTGCAGCCTGATCCCTAACAGGCCACAGACCAGTACCAGTCCATGGCCCAGGGGTTGGGGATGCAGGAGTAAACAGTTCTCCAAAGGCACCAGAGACTCCAAGCACACTGCTGAGAGGCCACAGGCTGTCAGTTCAACAGAAACCTGCCACGTAGTCTACACACTAACCCACAGGCTAACCCTCAGCATGCAGGTGTGCAGGCTGGAACTTTCAGGCTCTGCTGCCTGTGTACAAGCATGTGTGTGCATTTACACCTTTACACAAGCATTAGTGTAGTCTGTTGAAGTCTCCTTTCAGTGTATCGCCTCAGTATGAACATGATCATGAGAAATAATCATTTCTAATATCCTGATCTTCTTCTTGAGCAGAACTTAAGCATACAAACCAGAAAAACAAGCAGGCATGTGCTGTTTACTTTCTATCAGTAATATGCTGTACCAGTGCTGGGTTAAGTACTTTAGATAAAGCTCAATCAATCTTGAAAACCCCTACTTTGCAGATGAGCTTTGCAGAGATTAAGTGATTCGTATTTGATTGTGTAACAATGATGGGAAGCAAGAAAAAGAATGATTTGAACCTAGCTCTTTCTGATCTCAGTGTTGGATTGGACTATAAAATAATTTTAACAATCAGTAACAGACATAGTATAATCTCTGTTTCAATCAACAAAAATGTAACAGAAAATCCCTGAAGAATGTTTTATCAGTACTGAATTTTTGATTTAAATATGAAACAGTTTGCTTACATAATAAGTCCTCCTGGGTCCATGAACCCCAGCTTAATCCCTCTCTATAAAAATTCAGCAATTTGTAAATTCTATACCAGAGGAGTCAATGACCTTAAATGGCCTGATCTATGTCGGTCCCAAAGCTCTGCAATTGCATACTTTGAAAAAATATATATACAATGTACATATTATTTCTATATCTGTCATCTCATGTGAAAGAAACCTTCAAAATTAAAATTAATAAAAAGTGGTTTTGAATCAATTATGAGTGAATGTAGATGGACAAATCTGATATACTATTTATTAAATTTAAATATGCAAGAAAATCCATTTCAATGAAGTCATTGACAAATTTTCCAAAGTTAATTCTTGAAAAGAGAAACTGTAATAATGTTATTCATTATTATGACATATTAATATACAAGTATAATTTTTCAATTCTTAAAGAAATGAATTTATGTATTCAAAAAGTATCAATGTATAGATTTTTGTCCTGCAATGTCTATTTATTTTTTAATTTGATTTTTTAAAAATTTTACTGGCATGACTCAAAAGTCAGTAAAAGGAATTTTTCACCACATTTTATTCTGTTCATAATTATTATTTCATTTTATAATTATTATTGAAAATAATTGTGTCATTTTAGAGGAAATATGAGGTATCTGACATGTGAGGTATCTAACATATTTTAATAAATTCCTTTTCTATTTAAAGTAGCTAGAATGGATTCTGTTATTTGCAACTCAGAGCCCTGATCTATTTGAAACAATAACCAAAGGGACTGGTTTAGAAGAGATTTCAAAGAAGTAGAAGACACTCTGCAGACCTGCTCTAACAGAAGGGGATAAATGAATGGTAAGAGTCTTATAATTTTATGTTATGTCTCTAAGACTCAAATAAAAACAATTTTACCTCAATATTTATTTTTAAATGCTAGCAAATAGTTCAGGGCCCACCCGTTCCAAATTTCTCTTTATTCAGGGTAGCTCCATCCAACCAAACATTGATGATAATGCTAAGTACATTGAGTTTCACTTATGTGTGGTATTTTAAAGCAGATGCTGAGACCAGAAATAGAAACAAAGCCTGTGTTTTTGCCTTCAGGGAGTTTAGTATGTTATTTGGGCAGGAAGACACATGCATTACAAAGGCAAGTGAAAATGAAAGGCACACAGGTAAAAAATCAATGTGTAAAGGTGATAAGATTGCTCTAATTATATGAAATATTGAAGGTTTTAAAAAATTATTGTTATGATTAACTTTCCCATTGTTTAGTGGTAGTCAGTGATACCATTAGGCACAAAGTTCTATGACTGTTTCATGTTATGAATAATAACAACAATAATGACTAATATTAATTGACTGCTTCTATTTTGTGAGACACTGTTCTGAGAGCTGCATATGCTTTAATTTATGAACTAAGATTATTATGAACCTAGGGCTGGCTCAAAGCCTAAGCTGTAAAAATCAATCAATCATTCAATAAACACTACCCCAAACCATGGAAGCATAATTTTCAAGGGTAAATAAAATTATTTTTTCTTGTGCTTTTTATTCTATTTTCAAATAGAATGTTCTTTAAATTTATTTCTCTTTGTTTATGTTCATGTTTCCTGAGCACATTGCACACTTTTTCTTTTCTGTGGTGTCATCAAAGTCTTCTTTAAAGACCTGGTATTCTGGATGTGCATCACCACACACTTAATTCTACATATCTGTGCACATGGCATGCTTCCCTATATCTCTGGGTTGTCACTATTACTAGTGGAATTTTACAGACTATCATAAAATGCACAAGATATACACAAGATATAGACAACCTTAAGTAGGAATGACCTGAAGTACCATCCACATTCCCAAAAGAGTTCTAAAAATCATTTTCATCAGGTGGAAGGTAAAAGCTTCTTTACATAATTGATTGACTTAATAGTTCATTTTTTCTCCAACATCAAGTATTAAATAAAGCAGCCCATAAGCTTTAAATAATTGAATATGTGCATTGAAAATCTTCTCAAACAAATGCTTTTTAAAGGTAATACCTTTTGTAATCAATATGATTAACTTACTAACTTCTGTAATAGCTTTATTCATTATGGATTCATTTGGTGTTAATGTGGGTGTCAGTTTTTCTGGAGGGCAGTGATAAGCAGCAATAACAAAATGGCAAGATACGCTTTTGAAAAGACAAGCAGATTACAGCTTTAATAAAAACAATGTATCCATTTAATGCCCAACTAAAAGTGGAGATAATAAACGCTATAAGGCACAGAAGTCCATTTAGTTGTTTGGAAACAACCAGAGAGAGAGCATCCAGTCTTTGAGTATCTCTGCTCATTCCCTCAAACCTAAGGCTTATATATATATTGGGGTTTAGAAGTACAACTGTGTAACACCTAAATGTGTTCCTTAGCAATTTCTGTGCTTCCTTCTGTAGGACTCCTCCTTCCTGATCCACACAGGTGCCAATTACCCTTGAACTCCTAGCTCTGCTCTTCCTCCTTGCATCACAAAAGCAACAGATCAATGTATTTATTCAAAGGATACATTGAATGATAACACAGTGTGTATGTATCCCTCCTCCATATAGAGTGTTTGCATTTTTTAAGTTATAAGAATAAATCCATTGAGATTGCTCCAAACCTAAAATTACAAAATAAGTCTTTAGACAAGGAGAAAAATTCTAAGAAAATTCTAAAAACTCTAAGATTAGAATTTCAGAAAACAGCAATTAGGCTCCTACTTCACTGAACATTACCTTCATTTTGTAGATTTAACCAGAGTCTGATTCCTATCCTCACTCCCATTTTCAAAATATCAGTTTCCTTGAAGCTTTTGCACAACAGAAAGACTGCTACTTCCAGAGATTTATTCCTCCCCCAAGTCAAATGCTTGATACTTTTAGACTCATATTACTCATACAACACGCGTATTCTTCTTCACACCATTATCCGTTCATTGAAAACTAATGGTCTTTCCCTTTAACTAATTTCTACATCATCATCAGTGACTTTAATATCCAAATTAATGACCAATATGTACTCCTGACCTTGTAGTACTGTGATTTCATCTCTAATGACCTTCAACTGAACTTCATTCAGTCACCTACTCTCACAGTCACCCTGTAGTTGTCTTTCAAGTTAACTCTACCTCTGAAATCCAGACCTGTGCCTTTCTGATCACAATTTCTATTCTTCCCAGTATTCTCAGTTATTCTCATTTTATGCTACTTTTTTTTTAACCTAACCAGCTCTCTCAATCTACCTACCTTCTTTACATTTAGCAGCCCTTACCCACCTTTATCTCCCCTTTAAACTCTCTCTGACCAAGTTCTTCAACTTCCTTACCCCGTTGTTCCTCTGTCACTCTATTTCACAAAGGCCAACACTGTTTAAATCTAGCTGCCTCCTTTCTCTCTGTCTACTTCAGCAATCTAAGAAGAACTAGAGAAAATCGCACTACCAGATAGATTTGTGCTTCTATAAATTTATGGTCATTGACCTCACCAAAGGAACACTTCCCAGCAACTCTTGTTTCCTATTTAGAATCTCTTTAAAGTTCCAATACTCATCACCTTTCCTTCAGCCTCAAATTTTATCTTAATTATTATGCTGTAAAATATGCCATATATCACAGAATAACTTATATAAATTATTGAAACAAACATACAAACTCATCTGTATCTGCATCTCTTCCTTCCCGCCTTGCTGCTTTTATAACAAGAGTTTACCCTCTTCACGTCTAAGCCTTTTGTCTTGTGCTTGTGATTTTATTTCCACCAATTCTCTGTGCACATATTCACTCCTTAGGGACTTCACTCTTCAACTATCCACTCCTACTCTCCATTGGCTACTTATCATTAGCATTTAAATCCAACTTAAAACAAAACCAAAGCTAGCCTGCATTCCCTATCTCAAAAATAAATAACGATGGGAATGTTTATACCATGGAAATTGGCAAATGCCCCAAATCTGTGAATCAGCTTTGTTTGTTGTTTACCAGCACACTGCTCTGTGCCGTTTCCTACCCATCCTCCAAATGTCCTTTCTTAGCATTCTAAATGTTGCTGCACAAATGCTAACTTTTCATTTTCAGAAATGTAAACATCATCTATGTACTAAGAATTCTCACATTTATACCACAGCAGAAAACTCACTCCGTAGGTCTAGACCCAAATTCTCAATGTTCCTCTCCATTTAAATGTCTCAAGTACATATCACATTTAACATTTCCAGGACCAAACTCATTTTGTTTCTTTCACAAAACTGGTCCCTTCTCTGTGACATTTTTTAGTAAGTGACTGACTTAGTTGTTCAAGCAAGAAACCTGAGTATCATACTTGACAGTCTTTCATCTTTCTTTACTTACTAGCACATTCTACCTCCTCAAATCCACAAACTTCTCTTCATCCTCATTATTGTTGTCCTATAGCCATAACCTACAATCTAAATTATTTCTACAGCCTTCTGACTTGTTACTTTGCATCTGGTATTGCTCTAGGACAGTCCATTATCTACACTACAGCAAGACTAATCTTTTCAAAAAAGCAAATTTAAAAGTCATCACTCTCCTAATTAAAACCTAAACCTAAAGTCCTAATTAAAACCTAAAACCTAAAGTATTTCTGATAAAGTTCAAAACCCTTTCAGAGTTCATAAAACATCTTTTAATCTGGCTCCTGATGACTTGCCCAGGGTCATCTCTGTCTTTCCTAGACCCTCTGTCTTTTGGTGTATGCTGTAGCCATTTCGATGCTTTTAGTTCCCAGTTTTGAGATGCTATTGCCTTCTGCTGGGTCTTTTTTTGTTTTATTACTCTCCACCTCCCAAAGCCCTCTACTTCCTCCTTGTGTCATTAATTATTTCTGATTTTTAATTTACTAATTCTTTTTCCTTCCCCAAAAGGAAATTATTTTTCCCTTCAAAATTCTAATTTAGGTTCTGTATTAGATTTCCATTGCTCCAATAATAAATTTCCACAAATGTAATGGCTTAAAACAACACAAATTTATTATTTTGGATTTCCGAAGGTCAATAGTTTGACACAGGTCTCATTGGGCTAAAATCAAACTGTCTGCAGGGTTGAGTTCCCTTCTACAGGCTCTGGGAGAGAATCTATTTTTTTTCCTTTTACAGATTCTAGAAGCCACCCACATGCCTTGACTCATGGTCTCCTTCCTTCAGCTTCAGAGCCAGAAACAGCAGACTGTATCCTTCTCGTGTCGTATCACCTGGCCTTGCTCTGTCCTCACATCTCCTTTCTCAGACTCTGACTTTTCTGCCTCCATGTTTCACTATCAAGGACCTGTGATTACACTAAACTCACCTGAATAATCCAGGATAATCTCCCATTTTAAGGTCCTTACCTTAATCACATTTGAAAGGTGACATATTCACAGGTTCTGGAGATTAGACTGTGGATATCTTTGGGAGTCATCATTCTGCCTACTATACAGCCTCATCTCCCTTCTCCTCTTCCAAAGTTCTCATGCAAAGTTCATTGCATGTTCATGAATATTAGATGATGACAGCGTTTTCCCACATCACTCAAGATAAAAACCCTGCAAACGGCTTTAAATGTTTTGTACATGCCTAGAGATACTAGCAAAGAACAAAATTAATCATTTGAAAGACAAATATTTATTAAGTGGACTTCTCTGTTTGGGGCATTGTATTTCATACTAAAAAAGATATATGGGCCTGAGCATTATTTAGCAACCTTATATTCTGTATTTCAAATAATCTGTGCCACGATAGTAACTGTACTTATCATTTGAAATTATGGTCAGTGAGGATTTAAGCCAAAATTTTTTAACACCAAAATTTAAATTTGTTGATTTGGATGTTGAAATGTTTTTTTCAAGGGTATAGTAGAGCCACCTTCTCTGGCAAACCTTAAATGATACGAAAGGTTTAAATATTATTATAAGAACAAAGCACTTTCCTTTGTATTAGGTTGGTAGTTACCAGTTAGGTTAGTTAGGTCAGTAGTTACCAGTATATTATAAGCTAAGGACTGAAAATATCTTTTTTTTTTGGACATAATATAAAAACATAAAAATGCATAGCACAAAACGTAGTACATCAAGATCCTCAATGAAAGTTAGCTTAATCTGAACACATTTTAAGTATATAAAGTTCTGAATTTATAGGAAAATCTGAGCATCTTATGGATAAGAGAATTGTTCTCCTCTTCATGGTTCCATAACCCCTAATCTACTAAAAAAGACTTTGCAAACAACTGCAATGTGTGAGGTTTTGTGTAATCCGTATAAACCTGAGCAGACACGTAGTACATCAAGACGGCAGCTAGAAAAAACTTTTCTGCCCTCAAAATACTTTGTCCTTTGCTCGGCTGACCAATGCCAGTAATCTTGCACCATTTATATAAATTAGACATTTATTTAGTTTTTAAAGGACAGAATTTCAACATGCCTTTATTTTCAAAATGGAGGAACACAAGGACTTCTTGACTTTATTGGTTTCTCTGTTAAATGCTCAGCTCCTTAGGAAGGCATTCAAGGCTAAGAACAAGGAGATTTTTAAGAATGGAATGTTTAGGAGGGCAATGGAATGCAGGGAGAGAAGGGCATGAGGCTACCAAATGCGTCCATGGAGACTTCTAGAGCACAAGGATTTCAGAAGGGAAGGCAGAGGGGAGCATACCTACTTAGCAGTTTTACCTAGAGCTAGCCCAGCCAAAGATCATTAAATTATATTTGCTTTAATAATTTAACACAGAGTTTAAAAGGCATAAGGAATCTGGCCTGATCAGGTCTCTTTCAGGCAGGTTCTTTCTAATAGGACCCAGCATGGTTGACGTAGCCACAGACATAGGAGCCAACAATGTCCCAAGGGTGGAGTCTGCTGAGAGCTGCTCCAACTGTCCTTGCCCAGATTGGCCAGAGAAGGGAAGACATGTCCTTTGATAATCTTTTAAAATGGATAATTTTTAATCTGCTTACTGTGATTCAGTGATAAGCAACTGGCCCTCTAACTCAAATATTTAAATGCTACTTTTTTTTTCTAATCAATATAAAAAATACTATAAGATTGGATTTTAGTGATTTTCCAGTATCAGAATCCAAATGTTCATGCACAGGATTCTGATCATTTTTCGTGATATGTCTTCTATGTTTATTAGAAAGTCCTAAATCTCATTGAAAACCATTATATAAAGCTATTTTTTCTCTTAATAGAAATTTGTATGAAAATGTTGTGGTGACTTCAATGTGTATGAAATTCTCAAAATGCTTTTATTTTTTTTTCTCCCAGAAGGGAAACTTCCACAGTTACTCTTGAATGTCACTAAAATACGTTTTTCAACTTTTCTCAGTCACCAAAAAAAAGGCTTAAAACAAGTTGGAAAAAAATATATATATACACATGGTTTGGAAACAGTTGTTTGATACTGAAATGAAGGACGGTAGCTATGAAATATTTACACAATTGGTGCATGCTTTTTTGCTTTTTTTTCAAATTGCCTAAAGGCAGACATGGTGCTTCAAACAAATAGTCTGGAGGTAATCCGAGTGTGATGACCCAGTTATTGAACTTGTTAAGAAAAGTGAATAAATTTACATCACTTTAAAATATTCAGCTTTATTCCAATGACTTTATCTTTCATCTTCTCTTATCAATGATAAATTTTGTCTCTAAATACTTGTATTGTCTATATATTTTTCTTTTCTAGTGATGGACATTGTCCCATTGAGAATTCAAGTTTGAATCTAGTTGTAGCTATGATAGCCTATCATTTTCAGACAGTGAAATACAATAGGTTGATATGATAAGTGTGCCAGTGTTGATCTCTTGGCAGGCCTTTCTTTTTTTTTAAGTTACATACATTTGTATTATGAAACATTACAAACAGTAAAAATGTTATACAGTGAACACCCATATGCACACCTTCAAAGGTATGCAAGGCATTATCAAATCTCATGCTATGCCATATTGTTTCATATTTACGTTTAAGCTATAAAATGGAGGTAGATAGTAGAATGGTAGTTACCAAGGTTGGGAAGGGTAGGGGGGTGTGGAGATGAAAAGAGGTTGGTTAATGGGTACAAAAATATGGTTAGAAAGAAAGAATAAGTTCTAGTGTTTGAGAGCACAGTAGGGTGATCATAGTTAGCAATAATTTATTGTATATTTCTAAATAGCTAGAAAGCCTTTATTTATTGAAGATAATTTTTATCTGATTTTTGTCTTTAAAGGTACAAATTTTAGAACAAATCTTCTAAATAATACCATCCTTGTATACTAAAACTTGACTGCATAAGGTTTGTTTAAATAGCCAAATGGCTGAGAACTTTGTATAATTATCAAGGAAATATGTTTCAAGATTCAGGAAATGGTAAAGTAAAAATATAAATCAAAAGTTAGGAGGAAAATACTATTGATTGTAAGAATGTGCAATGTTAACTTTTTCAATTCATTAGGCAATTTGTACAATGGAAATGTTAAATTTTGATAAATTGTTATTTTACAAAATAGTTCTTATAGAAACAAGAACTTGTTACAAATTTTTAACTCCATTTGATGAGAATAGCTTGAGGTCTTTAATTATTTTTTACTGAATCTTGCAGTTTCTAGTTTGTGATTTCTCCTCCTCAAGTTATAAAACATTAATGATCTTTACAAGCACTATCTCAGAAACTACACATTAAAGTTCTATAGCATTTAAAAGCTTGAATGTCTACATTTCCAAATACATATCCACTATCTCAAAAGTTATTACATGAGAGGTTTCTGAGTAAAATCACAATGGAAACAAGGTAAGAATTGACCGTGTGATTCCAGTATGTCCTGACAACAACATCTACTATAAAATGTTGAGAGCAAAATCTTTCAGTGGAAAGCCATATTTATGTCTCCCCAAATTGGATTATATCCCCTTGTTTCTAAAATGATCACATCCCCCACAAATTGTAAGGATGCTTTTGGCAGAATTCTATTGAATAATAAAATGAAATCTTTATTTTGCATACTGCCTCCATTCGTGAAGTTTGCAGACCAGTTGGAAACAAAAAGAATACCTGTATCAGTAAGTTGCATATAATGGGATAGGATTTGGAGTTATAAAACTGGAGTTATTTTTTCTTCTGATATATTTCCTTTTCCTTTCTGACAGTGAAAATTGGAAGCTGGGTCAGTGTTTCTCGTCATAAAGAGGGCTATGGCAAGACAGAAAAACAAAGGTGGCTCCAAATACTTCCATTTCTGCCTTTTTTCTCCAAAATTCTAAGGCTTCAGGGAAAAAAAAGTGGATTCAAGAGAAAAGATATTTTCCAGTCTATAAAATAAATTGTGCCAGCCTTTTGTGTGGGTGTGGAGGGGGAAGTAAGGAAGGGATAAAAAGCAAAGGAAGAATGAAAATGAAAATGTTAGACCACAAATCATAGACAGCATAACGTCCAGAATAAATGGTCATTAGTCGCACCCGTAGAAAGATGGAGACAGGGAAACACAGCAGTAGTGAGATGTCTTCATTATAGGGTTGGCGTGCACCCAACAAATAATCACTATGAGAGATGTTGTTCAAAGATCAAATTGTCCTACAGGAGTAGAGACAGGGCTCATGAACTACCCAGATTTTTCACAAACAAGCTTCATCTTTTGGCTCATGGAAAAACTAATCGCCTTTTTTGATAAATCTACAGAAGCTTTCAATTTATCACCAGTCAGCACTTTGCATAGCATCCAGACAAAAGAACTGATACCCATAAGTGTTTCAAAATTGTGCATGCTCCCCATTTCCTCCTGTGGGTATCTTTCCTCTCAAAGCTTAAGGATTATTTTAAGCTCAAGAAGAGGTATGGTAGTACACTTAAGACCTAGTTGGCAGATGGTAGAACTGCAAAAACTGAATTGAGCCAGCTTGAGACTCTGTATTGAGACTCCTTAAAAATATACCTATTATATAGCCAACTAGGGAATGCATACTTCCAGGTGAACATGACAATGTACTCGGAGGTAAAAAATAAAAAAAAGTCATGGTTGAAAACCACTGCTAAGCAGTTATATCTGCCTGAAGCTAAATTTTACTTTAAGAATTTTAAAGGAAGTATTAATGTGTTAATAGTAATTTAAAACATACTTTTAAAATACTAAAACAGAGTAGACTCTATTAGAGAAGAGAAGGTGAAAACTGAAAATAAAACATGAAATATTATAGCAGGTGCCTTCAAATTAGGCCTCAAAAGACTTGCTCTAACTCTGTCCTTGGATTTTAGCTCCCTCTCTTGTGAGAAGAGGATACTTCAGTAGAAAAGTCATATAAACACCCCTATGCAATAAAATATGTAACTAATTGTGAATCTTTATGGTGTTCTAAATTAAATTATCAGGAAAAAATCAGTTTTTTAAAAGGAGACTATGTGAATGAAATACAACATGAAATAAACTAAATCTTGAAAAACAGAGAAGAAAAAATATGCTCTTTTGTGATAAGAGCTTTATTGAGTATAATTCACATATTACACAATTCTCCTATTTAAAAAGTACAATTTAAAGGTTTATATTATATTCACAAACTTGTGAAAACCATTATTTAATTTCAGAACATTTCCATTACCCCCAAAATAAACCCTATAACATTTAGCCATCCCCTTCCAATATTTCCATTCCCTACTGCCACTTTGGCAACCAGTAATCTACTCTGTATCCCTATAGATTTGTCTATTTTGAACATTTTATATAAATGGAATCATATAATACATGACCTTTTCTAACTGGCTTCTTTCACTTAGCATGATATTTTATGTATCAGTACTTTGGCATAGCCTATACCAGTACCTCATTACTTTTATGACTCAACAATATTCCATTGTATGGATATACAACATCTTGTTATCCATTCATTAGTTAGTGGATATTTGGGTTGTTTCTACTATTTGGGTATAAGGAATAATACTGCTATAAACATTCATGTACAAGATTTTATATGAAGTTATGTTTTCACATCTCTTGTGTATATAACCAGGAGTGGAACTACTGCATCAAATAGTAATGCTGTGTTTAAATTGTTGAGGAGCTGTCAGATGGCTTTCCAAAGTGGCTGCACCATTTCACATTCCCATCAGCAGCAGTGTATAAGGGTTCTGACTCCTCCATATCCTTGCCCAAACTGGTTTCATTCATCTTATTTCATTACAACCATTGTAGAGGGTGTGAACTGGTATCTCACCTGTGATATTATTTGCATTTCCCTGATGACTAATGACATTGAACATCTAACACATGCTAATTTGCCATTTGTATATCTTCTTTGGAGAAATTTCTATTCAGGTCCTGTGCTATATTTTTAGTTGGATTAGATGTCTCCTTATTGTTGAGCTGTAAGAATTCTTCTCATATTCTAGATAAAAGTCCCTTGTCAAATATGATTTGCAAATATTTTTCCCAATTTTGTGACTGTCTTTTCACTTTATTGATAGTGTCCTTTGAAGCACAAAGCTTTTTAACTTTAGATTAAACACTATTTATCTCATTTTTCTTTTATTCCTTGTGCTTTTGGAGTTGTATTTTAAAACACCATTGCCAAATCTGAGATCATGAAAGGTTTATATGTATATTTTCTTCTAAGAGGGTTATAGCTTCAGCTCTTACATTTAGATATTTAATTCATCTTAAGTTAATCTTTATGTATGGTGTGAGGTAGGGACAGAAGATGATTCAAAAGAAAGTATGCAAGTCTCTTCCTCATTTGCCCTCAAAGCATGAAGGAAATTACAATTTGAATGTGCTAATGAGTTGTGCCCAGCTAATATTTCCTGGTATCCTTAAAAACGCCTATAGTCTAAAGGCCCAATGACTTAGGTATATTTAAAAGCCTGAACTAATAAGATAACAATGTTGTATGTTGAAAAAGAAGCAGTAGATTTTGATGTCACAGAAAAGCATAGAAATATTTCAGACCAATTTCCCTGGCTGATTTAACAGCAAGTTTATTAAAAACAAAGAGGTGAAATAAATGGCCTTTCAATGTATCAGCCTGCCATGTATTTCTATCATTTCAATAGTCACAAACATCGTTACTCCAATTCCTCAGTTTTATTCTATTTTTTACTGAAATGTGAAAACCGGATATTATGTGTAAAAGAACAAAGTTTTCACAAAAAAAGGTAAAAAGAGGTTTTCTCTGAAATAAGCACCACTTTTCATTTTACAATCATGATATCAAAAGAGATTTAAACTCTGACCTTGCATTAGAAAGAGAGCTATAGGTAGTGTGATAAAAAGTCATTGAAAGATTTAGCAGACTTGTAGGTTCAGGCACTAGAGTCCAAGGGTAAAGATTCAAAAGCAAAAGTGAAAAAAAAAAAAAAGTACCAAGCAGAATGACTCCTTCCCTCTGGCGAAATCACTGCCTCCCAGAAATAAATGTAACATTCCAGTTCTTTCAAGTGAGACCCTCTGATTTTTCCCTGCCACAGCCCTGGGGCCATACCCAAAGCCATCCTACTTTTAATAATGTATCAAGCTTAAAATGAATATAAGAACTACATAAGGAGCTGAAATACAAATGGGGGCATCTCTAAGTCATGAAAGAGTTGTGAGGCAAGCTATAAAGGCAAGCCTAAAAAGCCAAAGAAGGAAATGCTGTGTAACTTATAAAGACAAAAAAAGAAATATAAATTCAATATAGCATAAAAAATTAAATGAGTTTCCTTTAGTTTTGACACTTTCTAACCCAAAGCTGGAAGGAATCTGAGTGGTCATCTAATCCAACTTTCCAGTCTTCCAGATAAAGAAATTGAAGCCTAGAAAAGTAAATACTTCACCAGTACATTACTTGAGATTCTTCTGAAACTACATTTTTAGAAAGAGTAGTGAAGTAAGAAAAAAAGCTAAAACCATTGAATGGGTGGAAACAAAAGTTTGAGGAAAGAAAGTATGTTAAAATAAAAAAAACCCTAAATTTAAATTTAAATTACTTTGTAGATATATCCCAATGCACTAAAAGAAAAACAATAGTTGAAGTGCCATTTTTTAGACATTTATGGTGGCTTATAAAAGTGGAGTAGAAAAGATCATATCACTTTGGAAACTAATAAATGAGAAATGTGAAAATACCACGTTTTATTTTTCGACGTGGCATTTATGGGTAGTACCAGAAAATTTCCACTAGGAAAGAAGGATTCACTTTCAACATCTTTAAAATTTTTTTTTAAATATTTACATTGTTAAATATTTTGAACAATCCTTATGATATCCGTATCATAGGATTTGTGAAATTAAGCAGGTTGTCTTTAAATTTCAATAATTAATTCTCTCCTTTGAGTTACTATTACTATATACTTTATAACACATACAAACTTATCAACTTTCAAAAGCAAATATTCTTTTCTTTAAGATAGGAATATTGGCTCCTCTTGATTAAGATTGGTGACTAGAGGTGCCCAGAACTAGTCTCCTCCACAAAGAAGAACCCAAACGACAAATAGATAACCGCACATCAAACAGAGCATCTAAGGCAGAACATTGGGATTCAGCGTTGAAGTGGGAAAGAGCCCTTTTTGACTCATGTGGGCTGTATATGACAAACTCACAGCTAAGATCATATTGCATGGGACAAAGCTAAAACCTTTTTCTCTAAGAACCGGAACAAGTCAAGGATGCCTACTTTCACCCCTTTCATTCCACACAGTACTAGAAGTCCTAGCCACAGCAGTTAGGCAAGATACAAAACTAAAAGGCATCTAAACTGGAAAGGAAGAAGTAAATAATTTGCAATGTCAGCCTAATATAACGTGTTGTATTAAAGTGAAACCTAATAGAATAAACTTTAGCAATTTAAAAAAAAAGAAATATTGGAAGAACATAGTCACATTGCTCTGAGTATCTAAAAGCAATAACTATGCTCTTATTGGCATGTATGATTGAAAGTTAGTAAGTCAATGGCTTTTCTAAAGCAGCATTATAAGTAGTTCCTACTATGAAAAGAAATGACATTTAATATTTTTTATTTGGGAAATGTTAAGTAAAGTAGATTCTTTTTGCACTCTACGTATTACATTAACTGCTTGTGATAAGTTATAACAGAAATGTAACAAACATATCTTTCTATTGCAATTGATATAAAAGTACTAACCTAATACACATCATATTTCTCCTTTTTTCTAGTTTTCAAAAAGTTTAATGTACTACATCTTACTTAAATGACTGTGTATGAGAGATTTAAGAATTTGATGCATTGAAAAATAGCAGCAAACAGAGAATTGTAAAGTGTTGTAAAGTGAGTCTTTTTAAAACTCAAAGTACTTCTTAAGGATAGCAATCAATTGTAAAAAGCAGAAAAACTTATTTCATTATTTAGTGTTTGACTGCCATCTACAGGGGCCTTTTTGGTCTTTTTTCTGTCATTTCCAAATGACCAATATGACTAAATCTTCTCTAATTTGATAACATTTGGGGGGGAAAGGAGACTTGTGAATTATTTGTTCCACTTAAAGATTGCTTTTAAGAAAATTTACATAATCACTCTTGGAAGTCTATGTGTGACAGTGTACATTGATTTAGTATCTTGTGAAGATATGGACTAACCACTCTCTCTTAAAATGCTTAACAGCTCCTTTTAGGACAACAGTATAAAACCTATATACTAAGTGATCATAATTTAATGCAACTTCTTCCTGTGAATGTTGAAAATATTAATTTTAATAAAATTTCTGAATGCTTTAACCAAGGATATTGATAAGCACTGAATGAAAAAAATATATACCATAGGAGATAGGTAGCAAATGGTTTGAAGAGGAATGATAAAGAAAATAGTTCTTTGGAATGTAAGGATAATACTAAGGTCTGGAGCCTAAATTGAACTTACAATAAATCAAGCTTATTATACATGCTACATTTGTCTAGGCACAGACAAACTAAAGTCACTATGCAAACCACAAAAATGTCAAATATCCTCCTATCCTGGCTAATGTGAGTGGCAGCTGTTTCTTTACCAATTATAACTGTAGTCTTTCTCTAGTCTTCCCTCTTAAATAAGATTTACTAAAATATTCAATCATAGAATTGTCCCTGCTTCCTGACAGCTCTAATCCAAAGCAAAGTATAGAATAAGCTTAATGAACTTGTAAATCTCAACCTACAAGCTATAAATGCAAGGAAACAACTTATTTTTTTCATGTCTTCATATAAGTTTGTAAATATTTTTGTTTTGAAAACCTTTTCTTAAAAACCTATACTCCCGTATTTCTTGGAAATATTCCTATCACTGGTCATGTGATTTACATAATAGCTATAAAGGGGAATGTGTTTGCATTACTTTCCATGACATTTTCAATTAAACTTTAGAAGTTTGGTATAAAAGGCTTCATATATAGTAATGAGAAAGCAATAACAACTTTTCAAAAATTCTTCATTGAAAGCTACTTGAAAGACTCGAGTCATTCTTTTTTGTACAACTCATTTTTCTCCATTAGCTGCAATATATTAATAGATTTCAACTTAGTGTTTTATATACACTATCACATAAACATCACTCAACAAAGTCAAAGACACATGGCTCAGAAACACATTCAGAGTGAAGTAAAAATTATAGCACTTGACTTGAAATGATAGAATATACGACTTGGAAGGAATCTTACAGCTCAGTTAGCCCAATAACATGATTTTACAAAAAATAAAATTAAGCCCATGGTAACATGAGGGATAACACCCAGGACATCTGGCTCAACATACCATGATATTCTTCTGAGCACACTGCTTTCAAAAAGCTGAAGGGAAGCAGTGAACCAGAGAATAGTCTAATAGCAATGTAGGGGGTGGATACAGCTGGTTCTCAGGAAGAACTGAGGCTCACGTAGCCATCTTGTAAAACACTCCCAGCCACCACTGTCACCAAGAAAAACCTAAAAAAATACGTTATCCTCCCAGCCTCAATTTCAACTGAGGTGCCAGGAAGACATAGAACAGCATATGAAAGGGAGGGTAAGAAAGACCAGTCATGCGCAAATTTGTAAAGAAAATAACCCCGATAACATGTTCATGACTCTTAGACTCCTCGCCAAGATGAAGAATACAAACCCCTCACAGAAGGTCAGACAGAGGTTCTGTGCAGAGAGTTATGATGAGACCCCCTTTGAAGAACTGGATGCCATAAATATTCCTCACACACATGCTCCTCCTCCATTCTATCTCCTTGACCCTGTGTTAGGACAGGTGAGGGAATGTTACCAAACACCAAGCTTTGGGAGGATAACTTTGAAGTTGGAAAATACAGTAGACTGGTGTGTATTGATACCTGAGAAAATAGAAATGGAATGTTGACTGTGGACTACCTTGGACTACATGCTTGGGGGATGAAGCTGGAAAAGTGTTGTTGCTTTGGGATCAATCTGCCCTCCCAGAGACTGGTACAAGGGATGTGTGAACATACCAAGTTGACAAGATGTAAGCTATGCTGCAGACGTGGAAGACTTAACATGAGGTCGTCTCAAGACCTAACCAATAGGCCTGCCTGCAAGAACAAGGACACTTTGATGCAAAGTAATTAGATGTGCACTGTCTCATGACCAAGGGCTGAGAAAAGAATAACAAATGACAACCTAGATATATTTGCTTAGATATAGGGAACCACAAGACAGAGGGTCCTAGCCAGGGATACTGCGAGACTACACTATAGCTTTGTGAAAACAAGAAAATATAGAAAGACATTCTCTGTGGGATATAGCCTTATGTGCACAATTCTTAGCAATTAAATGTGAAATGTGACAACCTTTTTTTTTATAGAGAGATACTTTTTTATCTGTGTGTATGCAGCCCCCAAACCAACATATATTGTCAGCTGAGCAGAGCTTGGGCTGGAATTCAGTATCAAACTGCCCTTTCTTCTTGGTGCCTTTGTCTGTTCAAACTGAACAGTCAAAAGTGAGCACCTTGGGCCAAGGAGGGCATCTTAGAAGTATACATGAAAATGGCATGCCTGTGGCAGAAAGATTTATCTTTAAAAAAAAGGCCAGCTTAAATGTCTTCTAGGCCCAGGGAGCCAAAGCTAGCTTATGATTGCACCACTTTACACCGGAAAATGCAATCCCCTTGCCTACTGCATGGATTGAATTGTGTCTCCCCAATATTAAGATGTTGAAGTCTTAACCCCCAGCAGTTCAGAAGGTGACCTTATTTGGAAATAAATTTGTTGTACATGTAATCAGTTAAGATGTTGTCATACTGAAGTAGGGTGGGTCCCTTATCCAATATGACTTGTGTCCTTATTTTAAAAAAATGCCACGTGAAGAGATGTACACCACACAGGAAAAGCACCCTGTGAAGATGAAAGCTGAGATCGAGAGGATGCGCCTACAAGACAAGGAACACCAAAGATGGCCAGCAACTCTCCGCTCGGAATAGACTGTCCCTCACAGCTCCCAGAAGGAATCAACCCCACTAATACCTTGATCTGGGACTTCTAACACCCAGAAGTCTAAGACAATAAATTTCTGTTGTTTCGGCCACTCAGTTTGTGGTAGGTTTTTATGACAGCTGTAGCACACTAATACACCAGTCCTCCCAATTTACCCCTTTAGACCTTGGCAGCTAGCTGGCAGGGGAGGAGGTGAATATGAAGAAAATAGAGAGTGGAGGACAATGCTCCCTGCCCAGTACAGGTTTCATTCCCAGCTTAATGATGACAGAAGCTTTACATTAATTTAAGTTTGGAGTTTAATTACTTAGACATTTTAATTGCTGAATTGATACTAAATCTGTATGTTTGAAGTAACCATAGATCTTAACCAAGAGTAAGCAGAAAAGTCATTGGATCTTCCAGAGTTTCATCCAAGAGCAGGGAAAGATTAATTCCACTGGGTAATGTGTAAAGAAATAGTAGGAGGCAAAAATGAAGTGCCAGTATGGTCAGAATCACACACACCGTGTCATATTTGGTCCACCTCCCTGGGGCATAATAAACACTGTGCCCTAAATGGCCAAGCTAGTTCCAAATCACAGAGGATCATAGAGGATTTTTTTCCTCAATAAATCACACTATTATCTGGTATTTTAAAAAGTAAAATAGCCTTTTCTTTCTTCAGCAAATTTCCTACTATCTTCTCTCCAGTGCCTTTTCTCTTGCTCATTTCTACTTAATTACACTGTAATTGCTCATTGGATTAATTTGTCCCTGTGGTAGATTTTTGCAAAAGTAGCCAAAATTATTCATCTTCCTGTATTTAAACTCCTTTGCCATCTGACTTTTCAGTTCTTCCCATGAAGAGGTAAAGTTTTTTTCTCCTCCCCACCTATTAAATGTCAGCTGGCCTTGTGACTTACTTTGACCAACTGAATGTGCCGTAAGTGATGTTGCCATTTTCAAGCCTAGGCCTCAACAGATGTTGCATGCTTGTGTTCTTTCTCTTGGAACCCTGCTGTCATCATGTGATCAAGCTCTGGCTTGGAGGTGAACCAAAGATCATAAGGAACAGAAATAAACCAGCCAGCCAGCAACCAGCCAAACTGGCAGCTGACTGCAGACACAAGAATGAGTTTGACAAAGACCAGAGAACCCATACAGAGGAACCCAAAATTCTAACCCCCAGAACTGTGAGATAAATAAACTGTTGTGTCTCTTAAGCCATTAAATTTTGTGACTACATCTTCTATAACAAAGTTATTTAATAGAGTCTCCAAACCAGCAACCAGCTGCAACCATAATCATAATTTTACTTCTACTAAATTCATAATGTACTTTATATCTACTTACATGGTAGTGTATCACTCCTTAGTTCAAACAGAAGCTAATAATAGTGAACAGGTAGTTCAATGCATACTGCATGTCCATTAGTTGGTCTTGTATTGAATGATCACTCTGAGAAGGTAAAATGAACACACTTCTAAAGAAGAGGAATAGCTATCTGAAAACGTTTGGGTAGCACAGGAAATAGACAATTAGTGTAAGTAGCCCCTTGCAGTAAATGACTCATTTTATTGCTTATAAGAACTGCTATTCCTGTTTCTTTTAGGTGAACTATTGTGGTTTCCACCATATCTTATTTTTGGTATTGGATTTTAACTTGTAAATAGAAATAAGTAGGTTGTAAATATTACTAAGTAAAACAGTCCACTAATAACATGGCAGCACTCTATTCTCAAAAGTCGTGGTTAATGTGGAATTATAAAGCTGCATTTCAAAAATCTTTATACTTTTGAAACATAATATTTACATCATGATTATGAAAACAACTCATATTGGCTTCTACAACCCGCTGTGAAACCTAGACAGTACAAAGTGTGATGCAGAAGTAACAATTATTTTTGCTCTAATGCTGAGCAGATAGCGATAATTCAGGACAGGAAATATTAATACAAAGCCTAGCAAGTCTAAATGTTAAAATCTATCTGAAATAAACGAGAATTGTTGAGTTAAAAGCCATTGACTCACTGAAATCTGATCTTTTAGTATTAGAAGAATAAAAAGTAATGTGTTGTTTTAGGGACACAAGTTTGTCTATTTGAAGAATTCAATTAAATGTTCCACTCTACTTAGACTCCAACTCTCTCCTCAAACATCCAACTCCTCTTCTCATATCCTCACTGTCAGATAATGACCTTACTCCCAAGTGCATCAAGAAAATTGAACCAGTCAGAAGAGAACTTCCACAAGATTTCACCATCACATCTAATATCTGTACCCAAATGTTTTGCCTTCTCTTCTGTTACTACAGATGAACTCCTGTCCAAAGCCAACTCCTCTGATTTCCCCTATAGCTCTATATTGCCCCTGTGAATTTCCTCTATATTTTACTTTTTATTCAGAGCTAAGTCCTCTAATGTTCCTATGTAAATATACAGGAAAATTGGGCTAGGCTATGGTTCTAGTACAGTAGTTATCAAAGTGTATCAGACCAACAGCAGTGGCAGCATCACTTAGCAGCTTGATAGGAATGCAAATTTTCAGGCCCTAAACCAGCCCTATGAATCAAAACCTCCATGATAGGGCCCAGTAATCTGTATTTTAACAAGCCCTCTGGGTAATTCTGATGCACTCCAAGGTTTGTGAAACACTGCACTAGCAATCAGCCCCCATCTCTTCAGTTACAACAACTGTTCTTTCTCTGTTAGATCTTACCTAGTAGCATATAATCATGATTTATTCTTTTCTATCTTCATATCAATGAAATCTTTCTTGCCCTCTGTGATCCTTCTATATTGCTGTGATTTTTCCTTCTTCTCAGAGGAGGATTTCCTCAAAATTACTTATACTCGCTTAGTAACAATTTTTTTCTTTCATTTCTATTGAATTGAAACTTCCATCAATCTTATGCCATTGAAACAACATTTGACAAGATCTCCAATGACCATTATGGGACCAAATCTAGTGTAGTACTCTAAGTTCTCACTTCATTTGGAGTATAGTAAGACTTAACCCAGTTGAATACTACCTCTTCCTTGAAACACTTTTTTTCCACTTGATTTATAGGACATGTCTCTTTGTTCTTTCCATAACTCAGTCTCTACATGTTTTCTGTTCCCTTTGTTGTTTCTACTTCTACTCATCAACCCTTAAATGTTCAAATGTTCCAAGGCTCAGTTTTAGGATTTTTTTTTATATATACTCAGTTCCCAAGTGGTCTTATCCTGTTTTGTGGCATTAAATGTTGGCTGTATGCTAACATCTCCCATACTGTTTTTTTACAACCTAGAACACTCACTTGTGAATGATGACAGGAAATTTGATTAACATATTGTAAAACATACATCCTAACTAGAAAATTTTTAAAAAGCATCATTTTGTGACCTAAAATATTATTGGGGGTCTGACGTCTGACATAATAGACTGAGGAGGTCAACAAATCTCCACAAGAGCCATAAATCTGGCTTAAAGCATCAAAATAAACCATTTCAGCACATGGGAAACAACCTTTCCCAAATAGAGCATTTATTCATGAAAACTACTGACGTTCAGGTAAGAACAGCACTAGTCAGTGGAGTTCATACCTAGGGCTCCAAAACCTGCCACCCCCAACCTCTGTCAGAGCAGCAGTTCAGTCAGGACAGAGAGTGATATAAACCAATAGCTTTACTACCTCTACAGAGGGAGATCACTTGATTTAGAATGTTGTCTGTTATGCCAATCTTAGTGGCCAGTGAGCAAAAAGATCAAGTTTCAGACAAACTTGTGGGCTAGCCTGATAATAAGCAGAGATTCTCTGGAGGAAAGACAGCCATAGGAAATTTGAAAAGCTGTCTGTATATTGTCAGTTGACCAGTGGTTGTACAAGTACGCATCATCAGAGACTGAAGAGGACCCAAACCTTCTGTACATCCCTACTGTGTGTGTGTAGAAGAAATACCAGCATTAAGTAAAAGCCAAAGAGGACTAAATAATGGCCTACAGTTTGAATAAGTTCCCAGCCAACATGGACCCATCAAAAGAACATGGACGCCTTATTGCCTTGGGTGTTTGAACACAACCTCTGACTAATCTCTGGCAGAATGCTATATTATGCATACAAGGGGGAAACCCAAAGGAATCCAGGCTTATAAATAATTTTTTAATTGAGCAAAAACTTAAGTAATCAGACACTGTGGTAGAGACAAACTTCAGAGATTTAGTCCCTATAAGTTACTAAATGAAAAAACAAACAACAATGACAACTCTCAGAGAGAAAAAATTTAGAATCAGAGTTGCTACAGTATACTAATATTATCTAAAATGTCCAGTATTCAACAAAATAATTATGAGACTGCAAAGAAACAAGAAAGTGTAGCCAATACTCAGGGAAAAGAGGAGTCAATCAAAACTGTCTTTCAGGGTTCCCATATGTTGATTTTAGCAAACAAAGACTTTAAAGAGGCTATTATAAGTGTGTACATAGAGAAAAGGAACTACATCTAAAGAGTTAAAGGAAAGTATGATGACAATGGCTCAACAAATAGAGAATATCAATAGAGAAATTCAAATTATAATTTAAAAAAATGACAATTCTAGAATTAGAAAGTAAAATAACTGAAAGAAAAATTTCACCAGAAGGGCCCAAAGCAGATTTGAGATAGAAAAAAAAATCCATGAATGTATTTAAAAGGATGAATAAGTTCACTTTAACTGGATTTTTAATGACATTTTAGTTTAGAAATAATTTGTATAACCCCCATGATCCTGCTGTCAAAGAACTAACAACCTATCTGGAACAACAATACCTACATATTTAGACACTTCACATAAGAAATAGGCAATATTCAGGATAGTAAAATTTTTATAGGACTATAATTGCAGCAACCTAAATCATGGCAAAGCTACCAGAATTATTGGAGATATGTAATAGCTATCCAACACAACTTTTCTAAAAGATTAATAAATATTTACAAATTTCAGAACTATCAAATATCTAAGAGATTATTTAATCTACTGCCTTGTAAAAAATAAGTCTCTGAAAGTTTAAAGTTCTGACACCCACCATCTCCTTTGGAGGAAATCAGCACTAATGAACACAGTGCACCATTGTCAAAAGCCGATACAGACTGGCGTACTTGATCCCCATAAATTCTTACCAACCAGTCTCATGCAGTCGTGGCACCAGTCAGGCAGGGGAAGTTAGAACTAAATCATGAGTATAGCAGCCATCAATTTAGCCCTTATGGCTTACTAATGTTCTAATTGTGCCGGTCAATCTGGGAGGATTATTTCACTGAAACTTATTTTATTCTTTGGTATTTTAAACACATTTATTTTAAAAATAAAATTAAAATATAAAAGACAAAAATGTATTAATAAAAATAAAAGAATTTTTCTGTACAATTTGGATTCAGTCAAAAGGCTTAGGGACCTAGAAGTCCACATGTGACCTTAAGGCCACAGGTTCCCCACCCCTGGTATAAGATATTTATTAGAGAATCTCTTTGGGATCAAAATCACTGTGGGAAGGAGTGGAGGAAGCCAGACTGGGCAGAGGGAGACACTGAGCTGTGATCAGGTCAGACCAACCGGGGAACACTGCAAATACAATTCTTGTCAGCCCTAGGAAGGGCATGATATGGACTGAGGGGGTTAATAACTAAAGACACTCTGTTGAAGCCACTCCCAGAAGACAGGACACTATGTCCTTCCTCTATTGTGGATCTGGGTTGTGCACCTCCATGTCCATCACTGTTTACCTGGAACCCCTTGGAAAGCTTAAATGTGGCACAAAAAGTAGGGCAAACGTTATGAAGAAGATAGGTACGAATTGCAGTTCCTTTTCCTTCTCTCTCTCTCTCTCGCCCCACCCACCATCATTTGTGGTTTGATCAACATAAACCGGACCTGAGAGCCAGATGAAGACTAGAGTTGAAGAGTATAGTATGGGGACTTGAAAGTGAGAGTATGGGGACTTGAAAGTGAGACAAAGAGTAGACCTGACGTGAGAAGGTGGTGCAAGAGCAGACACAAATGTCAGGGACTGCTGAGGAAAAGGATGCCCTCATGGGATTTTACATGTAGTAGCAGAGCTAAATTTTAAAAACCCTAAGATTCATGTTCGCAATCTAGTTATTTAAAAATGTTATTCTGAGCATAACAATGTACAAATGATATTTTCAAAAAATAAATCTCCCAATGGTATATAATATGGATTGAAAAAGATAAAGGCAGAGAAACTATTAGGATAACAGCATTAGATTCAGATGAGCTGCGGACAATGAGGACAGAAAAATCGTAAGACTTAGTGATATTTTTGGAAATGAGTGGATGAAAGGGATGAGAAGTCAAAGTGGGATCTAAAGCCAGAGAGAGAGAGAAATGAGAACAACACCCATTTTGAGGGAAATGTTACATTCCTATTTTCAGACACATTACAATTGGAGTGGAACAATCAAGTCAAATGTTAACTGGGCATAGAACAGGACTTAGAAGAAGACAAGACTAGGAAAAGAGATTTTAACATAGTCATATTTAACAAAAGAATACCGCATGTTTTTAAAATATAAGTTTCAAATTATCTGATTTTTCCAGTTTATATTTTAAAAAAGATAATGGACCCATAAAGATGCCATTAATATGCTCCTTTAAAAAGGCTGTTTCCAAGCTAATTTTACTTAGTCTTTCAATCCTTAAATTTAAACTGCCATTATTTTAATTAACTATGATTTAATCATTATTTCACAATATTATTAGCCACATTTTATTGCAATTATATTTTCATATGTAATAAATCATAATACATGTAAATTGTAATTATTAACTTATAGTCTGGTTGCATTACAAAGTGAAAATATAAAATTTTGAGTTTCACCAAGTGACTAAAGATTTTAATATTAATTTAGCTGAATGTATTTTTCTTTATTTGTAGCACTATAAATTTGTTCTCACCATGTGTCTTAGTCCATTTTGTCTTGCTAGAACAGAATACCTGAGCCTGGGGAATTTATAAAGAAAAGAAGTTTATTTAGCTCATGGTTCTGTAGACTGGGAAGTCCAAGAAGCATGGTGCAGGCATCTGCTTGGCTTTTGGTGAGAACCACATGCTGGGTTAAAACCTGGCAGAGAAGTTCAAAGAAGAAGCAGACACTTGTGAAGAGGCAAAACTCTTGGGGTCCCACATTATAACAACCCACTCTTATGGGAACTAATCCTTTCCTGTAAGAATGGCACCAAGCCATTCTTGAGGGATCTGCCCCTGTGATGCGAACACCTCCAATTGACCGCCCCCCCAAAACACCACAGCACTGGCAATCAAATTTCCACACACGTTTTGGTGGGGACAAACCACGTCCAAACCACAGCACCATGTCTTTTATCAAATTAATAAACAATGAATGCAATGAGTTCTATTATTGCAATTAATTGGGGGTTTTTTTGAAATAATATGTGTATCAAATACTGACTAGAGACACTAATTGAAATTAATAATCTGTATTATCCCTGTAAAACAAATACTTTTGATTTTTTTAAAAAGGCAGAGACAATTCTCTCTATGTATGTTATACACTTGATTATGGTAATGCTCTAAGAGGTTCTAATCATTCTCAAAAATTAATTATAAAAGAGTAATTTCAGTAATTCACTTATCTTATAAGTCAAGTTGCTCTTGATTGAAGTAACACATAATTTACTAAGTTTAAAAATGTTATTTCTGGAGATGTAGAAAATGTTTTTTGAGTAAAAAACCTAAACGACCATCAAAATCCAAGAATGGATTTACTAAGTCCAGTATAACTTATAAAGTGCAGAACTGGCATTAATTTGCTAATCTGAAAACACAAATTTGACCTTTTCCAAAGAAAGTTTTATTAAGTAGAATCTTAGCTATTTCTTTGCCCTTTTTCCCATTTCCTTTGCCCCCTGTAAAGCAAAGTTTTGCTGAAGTCTGACCAGTTAAATAAAAAATGAGTACTACATACTAACTCGTAAAATATGACTGGTGCATTAATGCAGGAGAAATAATATAGAGATGGATGTGTATTATCAATGAATGAGAAGCGTAAGAGGAAATTCTGGGACTTATGTAATCTGTTTATCCATATGGAGAAAGATGAAACCTGTGTAAGAAACCATACAGTTCACACCAGATGGGCTATAGCTCTATGTAAGAAAAGCAAAACAATACAACTTCCTTCTGATTATATAAGAAATACAAAATTATCTTGTAATAATATAGGAAAATAACTTCCTTGTCTTGGTATAGGAAGAGTTTTTTTTTTTTAACAATATACAAAAAGCATTAACCTTAAAGGGAAAGATCAATAAAATGAACTACATTAAAATTAAGAATGTCTATTCATGAAAATATACCATACAAAATACACAATGGAACACATATAACTAAAAAGCCTCATAACCAAATGTTTTTAAAAAGCAGCATATGAATCAATAAGAATACATACAGTCAACACAATAGAAAAATGAGCAAGAGTTACAAAGAGGCTGAGAATTGAAAATGGACTCAAACCTCATTAGTCATCAAGAAAATTTAAGTTAAAACTTTAATGAGATGTTACTACATATACACCAGTGCAGGTATAAAAAAAGAATGGTCCACCAAGCACTACCAAGGATGTGGAGCAACATGGACTCTCATACTCCTTATAGGAGAGTAAATGGGTAAAACTATTTGGAAAAAGCATTTTATTGGGCTCAAGTGATCCTCCTGCCTCAGCCTCCCAAGTAGCTGGGACCACAGGCACCCACCATGCTCAGCTAATTTTTCTATTTTTTGTAGAAACGAGGTCTCACTTGTGCTCAGGCTGGTCTCGAACTCCTGGCTTCACGTGATCCTCCTGCCTTGGCCTCCTAAAGTGCTAGGATTGCAGGCATGATCCACAGCGCCTGGCCAAAATATTTATTTTTAGGTGTATACTTGCATAGAAAAACTTTGAAAAAGACATTTAACAAAATGTTAATATTGGTTAAGTGTAGGTGGTGGAATTTTTGGTTTTTAAAATGTTCCTTATTTTTATTTTCTTTCTTTTCTTATAAAAAGATGCAACAATTTTTTTACTGTGAATCAACAACTTGTAATTGTACAAATTTATGGGGTACAAAGTGATGTTATAATTCATGAATACAATGTGGAATAATTAAATCAAGCTAGTTAATATATCCATCACCTCAAATGCTTAACATTTTTGTGATAAAAACATTTGAAATTTACTCTCAGCAATTTTGAAATGTAAAATACTCTAGTATTTACAATATTTATCACACTGTTCAACAGAACTCAAAAAATGAATAAAGCATTCTTCTTGTCTGAAAACAAAAGCATTTTATTCACTACTAATGTGAGTAGACACATACAGAAAGACCCCATAATTCTACTTCTAAGTATATTACCAATAGAAATATACATATCTATCTACATATACATATATGTGTGTATATAATGATTCTAATTAAATGTATTTCAAAGGCAGGAAAAACTAAAATATTATATTAGTAGTCAAGATAGTGTCTACCTTTGGGACTAAAGGGGGGTTTAATATTTGGGAGAGGTCACAAGAGGTGCTTCTGGAATGCTGTCAGCATTCTATTTTGACTTGGGCATTGGTTACATGGGTATTCACTATAAGAGAATTTATCGAGCTACACATTTATATTTTTGTTCATTTTTCTATTTTTCACAATAAAAATAAAATAAAGTCTTGAGGAAAAGTATTTCCAAACTAGAAAATTTGCTTAAATTTTAATAATTTTGCTTTTTAAATAAGTATGTTTCTTCCTATTTCCAAATGAAGAGGAATTGTCACCTGAGAAAGGAGATATTTCAGGTTTACAAAATACAGAACTCTTTGAGTGTCTTATGTGGAATAGAGAAACCCATGCCACCTCATAAGACAGAACTCTGTCAACTGAATTTCACTGGTTAAAAAGTAAGTATAAATGTCACTTATCAACAAAACAGAAAAATAATCCCACATGCTCTTTGGAGGTCACCTAAGCCTTTAGCTATATCATATCTTCTTCATAAAAATGTGTTTAATTCTATGAAGGTTGTCAATCCCCAAAATGAAAGGAGATGGAGAGATTTCAACCTCAATGCTGCATTGTTTTTGGAAGGTTTTACTTGGAAAATTGTAATTTTTCCCTATGACAGAAATCTTCCTCTGGAAGAAGTTCAGATCCTAGACAGAGTGAGGTTCTCTTGAGAAATACAAATGAATATTTTTAGAGACCAAATTCTATTCATGTCAGAGCATAATGCTGATAAGTACCATACAGGCAGCCTGAAAGATTATACTTAGCTGATTAACCTGGGTCCCCAAAAGGGCCACACACCTGTGATGCTACTTGTGAATTGAACTGAGAGTTGTTAGGATTCCAGGAAAGCAACTGGATGCACTGGAACCTATACTTGTCTCTGAAGTCAAACCAAAGACTGAATTCTGCTCTGAGCAAAGAAAATCAAGGAGAAAAGCAGTCTCTTTATTTTTTATATCCCATGCGTAATGATAAAATATTGAGTGAAAGAAATGATGAAAAACATTCTATGTTACTAAACTACTTATATTGCCCTTGAAACATGGGACCAAAGTCAGGTATTTCTGTTGAACAGAAAGTAAAAGTCTGGGCTTTGAATTTTGTGCTTAATAAGAGCATTAAGAAATGACAAGGTAAGTGAAGAACCAGCCAGTCCTTGAGCATGTGCCAAAATGGTTATTGGAAGAAATCAGACCTTGTCCATAGAAAGCTTTCAAACTGAAATGAAACTAAATTGACTATCTGGAACGGCCCAGCATTGCAATGAAGCAGAATTTACTGTACTTTCCAGAGCAGGCCTCAATAATAAATCAATGAGTAAATTCGATGACCTTTCCTTTTTGTCCATAAAACATAATCTGCTCTGATACAGAACTGCATAAAACATAAAGAGAAATCTATTTTGACTAAAGAAAACCCTGAAATGGAGTCAGAGAACCCTTATTCTCGTTGGTAATTCCATTCTTGGTTCTCATTATGTTGTCTGTTCAGCATATGAATCCCTTCTCCATTTAGAAGTTGCCTCAGCTACCAACTGCCTCCTGAAGGAAAGGATGTATAATTGGGAAAAGAAGCACCTCTTGAGACACCTCCCAAATAATCAAGGAAAGGTAACTCCTCAGTATCTCAGGCCATTGAGGTTTTATAGTGTTTCACTTTGTTTTAGGAGTGCTAGGACAAGGGACTCTGCAAATTATCAGGTACTTATCTGGATATAGCAAATTGCATGTGATTTGCTGTGATTACTTTGCCCCAAATTACCTCCCTTCCAATAATTGCCTTAAATATCTACTATGGAAATAGAAACGTTAGCCTATATGTATGAACTCTTAAACATAAACTGTAGTTGTTACAATAAATGGAGCTTTATTTAATACACTGCAATATACACCTCCCAAATCATATGCCATTGCTGTCCAAGATTCTAAATCTATCTTTTTTAAACTCCACAAACTAGATGTATCATTATCAATTTACAGAATTGATATTTGATCAGATAAAATAGATTTCAAGGCAAAAACTGTAAAAACAGACAAAGAGGGTCATTATATAATGATAAAGGGGTCAAGTGAGCAAGAGGATATAAAAATTCTAAACATATATGTACCCAACACTGGAGCAATCAGATATATAAAGCATATATTATCAGAGCTAAAGAGAAAGATAGACCCCAATACAATACCCACTGGAGACCTCAACACTCCACTTTCAATATTGAACAGGTCATCCAAGCAGAAAGTCAACAAAGAAACAGCAGACTTAACCTGCACTATAGAACAAATGGATCTGGAATGGTTCATCCAATAGCTGCAGAATACATATTCTTCTCCTCAGCTCATGGATCATTCTTAAGGATAGACCATAAAGCAAGTCGTAGAAAATTCAAAAAAATTGAAATCATACCACATATTTTCTGTGACAACAATGGAATGAAACTAGAAATCAGTAACAAGAGGAACATTGGAAAATATACAAACACATGGAAATTAAACAATATGTTCTTGAATGACCAGTGGGTCAATGAAGAGATTAAGAAGGAAATTTAAAAATTTCTCAAAACAAATGAAAATGAAAATGAAAACAAATCAAAACCTATGGGATACAGTAAAAGCAGTAATAAGAGGAAAGTTTACAGCAATAAGTGCCTACATCAAAAAAGTAGAAAAGCTTCAAATAAACAACCTAATGATACATCTCAAAGAACTAGAAAAACAAGAGCAAACCAAACCCAAAATTAGTAGAAGAAAAGAAATAATAAAGATCAGAGTAGAAATTAAACCAAAATTAAAACCAGAGTAGAAATTGAAACCCAAAAAATACAAAAAATCAATGAAACAAAAAGTTGGTTTTTTGGAAGGATAAACAAAATTGACATGTCTTTAGCCAGACTAAGAAGAAAAGAGAAGACACAAATAAATAAAATCAGAGATGAAAAAAGAGACATTACAGCTGATGCTGTAGAAATCCAAAGGATCTTTAGATACTACTATGAGCAACTACATGCCAATAAATTGGAAAACCTAGAAGAAATGGATAAATTCCTAGACATGTAAAACCCACCAAGACTGAACCAGGAAGAAATCTAAAACCTTAATAAACCAATAACAAGTAGCAAGATAGAAGCAGTAATAAAAAATCTCCCATCAAAGAAAAGTACAGGACCTGATGGCTTTACTGCTGAATTCTACCAAGCATTCAAAGAGGAATAAATACCAATCCTACTTAAACTATTCTAAAAAATTGTGGAGAAGAGAATACTCCCAAACTCATTATACAAGGCCTGTATCACCCTGATATCAAAACCAGACAAAGACACAACAACAAAAGAAAACTACAGGCCAATATCTCTGACGAACACAGATGCAAAAATCCTCAACAAAATTCTAGAAAACTGAATTTGACAACACATTAAAAAGATTATTCATCATGATCAAGTGGTATTCATCCCAGGGATGCAAGGATAGTTCAACATATGCAAATCAATCGATGTGATACATCATATCAACAGAATGAAGAAAGAAAAACATATGATCTTTTCAATTGATGCTGAAAAGCATTCAATAAAGTTCAACATCACTTAATGATAAAAACTCTCAAACAACTGGTATAAAAGGAACTTACCTCAACATGATAAAAACCATATATGACAGACCCACAGCTAGTATCATACTGAACGGGGAAAAACTAAAAACCTTTCCTCTAAGATCTGGAAAAAGACAAGGATGGCCACTTTCACCACCGTTATTCAATACAGTACTAAAGTTCTAGCTAGAGCTATCAGAGGAGAAAAAGAAATGAAGGGCACCCAAATTGGAAAGGAAGAAGTCAAGTTATCCTTGTTTGCAGATGGTATGATCTTATATCTAGAGAAAACTAAAAACTCCACAAAAAAAAAAAAACTGTTAGAACTGATAAACAAATTCAGTAAAGTTACAGGATACAAAATCAATGCACAAAAATCAGTACCATTTCTACAATGCCAACAGTAAACAATCTGAATAAGAAACCAAGAAAGTTATCCCACTTACAATAGCTGCAAATAAAATAAAATACCTAGGAATAAACTCAACCAAAGAAGTGAAAGATCTCTACAATGAAAACTATAAAACATTGATGAAATAAATGGAAGAGGACTCAGAAAAATGGAAAGATACTCCATGCTCATGGATTGGAAGAATCAATATTTTTAAAATGTCCATATTATCCAAAGCCATCTATAGATTCAACACAATCCCCATCAAAATGCCAATAACATTCTTCACAGAAATAGAAAAAATAATCCTAAAATTTATATGGAACTAAAGGAGACCCAGAATAGCCAAAGCCATCCTGAGCAAAAAGAGCAAAACTGGAGGAATCACATTACCTGATTTTAAATTATGCTACAGGGCTGTAGCAACCAAAATAGCATGGTACTGGCATAAAAACAGACATGTAGAACAATGGAACCATATAGCAAACCTAGAAATAAACCCACACATCTATAGTGAACTTATCTTTAAAAAAGATGCCAAGAACATACAGTGGGGAAAGGACAGTCTCTTTAAGAAATGGTGCTGGGAAAACTGGATATCCATACAAAGAAGAGTGAAACTAGACCCTTACCTCTAGCCATATACACAAATAAAATCAAAATGGATTAAAGACTTAAATCTAAGACCTGAAACTATGAAACTACTGAAATAAAACATTGGGGAAATGCTACAGAACATTGGTGTGGGCAATGATTTTTTGAGAAATACCCCAAAGCACAAGCAACCAAAGCAAAATTGGACAAATAAGATCACATCAAGCTAAAAAGCTCCTGCAGAGCAAAGGAAACTATCAACAAAGGGAAGAGACAACCCACAGAATGAGAGAAAATATTTGCAAACTACCCATCTTGACAAGGGACTAATATATAGAATATATAAGGAGCTCCAACAACTCAATAGGAAGAAATCAAATAATCCAATTAAAAATGGGCAAAGGATCTAAATAGACATTTCTCAAAAGAAGACATACAAATGGCCCACAGGTATATGAAAACATGCTGAACATCATTAGTCATCAGAGAAATGCAAATCAAAACTACAATGAGATATAGCATCTCACCCGTTAAAATGGCTTTTCTCAAAAAGTCAGGCAATAATGAATGCTAACAAGGATGTGGAGAAAGAACCCTTGTACACTGTTGGTGGGAATGTAAATTAGTGCAACCACTATGAAGAACAGTATGGAGGTTCCTCAAAATACTGAAAATAGAAGTACTATATGACCCAGCAATCCCACTGCTAGGTATGTATCCAAAGAAGGGGAAATCAGTATATTGAGTAGATATCTGCATTCCCATGTTTACTGCAGCACTATTCACAATAGCCAAGATTTGGAATCAACCTAAGTATCCATCAGCAGATGAATGGATAAAGAAATTGTGGTATATATATACAATGGAATATTATATAGCCAAAAAACAGAATGAAATCCTGCTATTTGCAACAACATGGATGGAACCAGAGAACATTATGTTAAGTGAAATAAGCCAAGAACAGAATTATAAATCTCCCATGTTCTCACTCATATGTGGAAGCTAAATATTAAAAGCAATTGATCTCATGGAGACAGAGAGTAGAATAATGGTTACCAGAGGCTGGGAAAGGTAGCAGGGAGGGGGAGATAAAGTAGGGATGGTTAATGTGTACAAACATATAGTTAGATAGTTAGATGGAATGAACAAAAGTTGATAGCACAACAAAATTACTACAATCAGCAATAAGTCAGGGTATACTTTAAAATAACCTAAAGAGTGGAACTGGAATGTTCCTAACACAAATAAGTGATATATTCCTAAGGTGATAGATACTCCAATTACCCTGAATTGATTAATTCACATTATATGCCTGTATGACAACATCACATACACCCTATAAAGATATACAACTATTATGTACCCATAATAATTAAAAATTTAAAAATTAAAAAAATAGAATTGATATTTGTTTAGGCTTAGCCGCAGTTCTACCTTTTTCTGAGCTAGCTACTCTTCTTGCTTCTCAGTTCTTTCTTTAGGGATTATTTTTCTTGTTCCTTGACCACATTCATTAAAAATTCCTTTAGTATAGTCTGTTACTAATGAGCTTTCTCAGTTTTTATTTGTCTGAAACTGTCTTTATTTCACCCTCATCCTTGAAATATTTTTCCCAAGTCTACCATTGTAGATTGATAGTTATTTTCTCTCACTCTTTGCATCTATTATTCCACAAAAGTCTGGCTTCCTTTTCTGCTATTAAGAAGAAAGGCATCAATCTAACTGCTGTTTGTTTATGTGTAATCCATTTTTCACTCTGACAGCTTTTAAAATATTTTATTTTTCTTTGATTCTTTTCTGCAGTGTCTGTTGTATAAAGATTGGATTTATCATTATTTATGCTATTTGGTATTCATTTTGCTTCTCATATATCTGAATCCTTATCTTTTGTCAGTTCCTGATATTTATCAGTTTTCATGAGTTTGTATTTTTATATATCATTATATTTTTATTGCATATTTCCTCTTGTTTTCTCATGAAATTCAGATTATACTCAGTCTAATGAGACTGTCTCACTCTATTCTTCATCTCTCTTTAGACCAATAGAAAACAAGAGATAAACAGCACAAATTAGAAAAATTCAAAGAGCAGTTGCGCATATATATATAAAAATATATATATAAAGCTGGACAAAGGAAGGGGAACCGTGAGGCATATAGCAACCAAGTCTAGAAATAGTGAATCTTTGGCCATCCCTAGGCCCTAAAGAACGTAAAAAACGAGGGGATGGAGTGGTTACCAGAACTCAGAAGGACAGAGAGTTACGTATTGCAGACTACCTTTGGATAAGCAGCGACATGCTTTGGAAGGCTAAAGCTAGACCAGGGCAATTTGCGGGGCAGGAAGGCAGAGGATTAATTACCCTTCCTTCCTTCTTCTTTCTCCCGCCAGTCCTCTGCCAGGCTGTCCATTTATTGTTCCCAAGCAGAAGCAGAGGGCATGGGATATAGTTCATACAAGTCAGCAGCCTGGCGCAGAGACAAGAATGGAGGACAGAAATGCATAAAGAGAAGAGAAAAGAAAATATTTAGCATATACTTTCCTATGTTATATCTTTTTTGTATCTTTATACTGGGTTCCATGTCATTCCTTCAGTCTGCCTCCCAGTTTATCAATTCTCCCTTGAGCTGTATTTAACTAATCTTCTCGAAAAATGTCCACTGAGATTCTGATTTCAATTTTCATAGTTTATTTTTAGAGTTCTATATGATTCTTCATCAAATCCTTTTGACACCGTCTTTTCATGTTTTAAACATATAAAAAACACAATTGTTTTATATATCTGATTTTGATCATTTCAGTATCTAAAGTCTTTGTAGGATGGGATTCTGTTCTTGTATAATAGTTTCTTCTCTCATGATTGAAGTTTTCTTATTGTGAGCTTCTGTTCCTTGAAATATTGACTGCAGGAATTATTTAAACCTGAGTTTAAATTGCTTTCTTTTTGATAATGTTTGCTGATGCTCTACCTTGGTGACAATCAGTCTTTTTGGGAGGGCATACTATTAATCTAGCTTGAGTTTGTTTAGGCCACACAGGAATTGTAAAATATGGCCCCCCAAATATATGTACATATGGTTGGGAACTCCCCAAAAAATATATTTATTTTTTACTGCTCCATTCAGAGTCTAGGCTGAAGCATGCAACTACTCCACCATCTTCTTCGGTTGAGCAGCTTTTCTCCTATTTAACCCCATAACTAGAAGACTGAAGCTTTGTTTTCAAGTCTCTGATTCCTCCTCCCCCTCCACTGTACCTCAGGCTTAGTCTCCCCTGCTGTATCTCTTCAGACTAATGAAATTCCCAAGTTTTGACAGATATTCTCGGGGCTAAAGCTATATTCAATGATCGGTAACTTCTTAGAGTTTGTAATTTCTCATCATTTCTATCCTACAAGTAATTTCATTACATCCCTGCTTTTCTCATCTATGCACTTATTTACTTTTTAATATTTGTATTCAACATTTTTAGGGACACTGTAGTGTAGGAATATTTTTGGACATCCAGTCTGCCATACCAGTGCAAATGGAAGTCCATATTCACCTTTTAAAATCATGTAAATGTAGGCTGGGTGTGGTGCCTCATGCTTGTAATCCTAGAACTTTGGGAGGCTGAGGTGGGAGGATCGTTTAAGGCCAGGAGTTCAAGACCAGCCTGGACAAAATAGCAAGACCCCATCTCTACAAAAAATACAAAAATTGATCAGGCGTGGTGGTGTATGCCTGTAGTCCCAGCTACTCAGGAGGCTGAAGCAAGAGGATTGCTTGAGCCCAGAAGTTTGAGGTTTCAGCAAGCTATGATGATGCCATTGCATCCTAGCCTGGGTGACAGAGCAAGGCCCTGTTTCAAAAAAAAAAAAAATGTGAATGTATTTGATAAATTATTTGAAAAATGTAAAAGGAAAAGGGCCAAACATCCATCTCTATAATAAGGCATATATTTTATTATACATAATGGTCAAAGAAAAAAATCCTTTAGTTGATAGTTTTTTTCTTTGTTTCTCACATTGCTCTTTTCCCATAATGCCTGGTCTATTACGATGGAAAATCACAGGTAGTCATAGTTCCTATTTATTAACCCCAATCACACAAATGCTGTGGCTCTCTTGTTTTCACTCAAGTGGTTGCAGCTGTGGCTTTTCTAATGGTTTCACTCTCTTAGCCATGGTGACTTTTAAAATGAGACCAGGGGACCATATGGATCAAAATAACCTGGGAACCCTCATAAAGATGCATATTAGGGGCACTATAGGCTTAGTTGGATCATTATGTTTAGGAATTGGGCCCAGAAATCTTCATATTAATTAGGTCTTTCTGTGATCAAAATTCACTGATTTAGGATAAAAATCTTACGCTAGCACCTTCATTCTCTTTCCTACTAGGTCCCTTGGGAAGGTGGAAGCAATCATGACTTACTGTAGGAAGTAAGAAGTTCTAAGAGTCCTGTGACTTTTCTGTTAAAAATGATTAAATGTCTCAGAGCAGCTCCAAATTTATCTTTTTTTTCTATAAAAAATGTGGGTATTATTCACACTCTAAAATTTAAAAGCTACAAAAATATCACAGGATATTCCACCTGTTCATCTAAAAATGTAAAAATCAGTGTAAGATAGAAGAGTAGGAAGGATTTCAGCAGCAGGTAGGACTTGAAGAATAAATAATGACAGGTGACATTGCGTGGGCAAAGATATCCAGGAAGGGAACAGACGTATGCAGCAGTGGCAAGGATGATTATGCAGTCTCTGAGGGACAGTGAAAGATCCCAACCAGAGAAAAGAATCTCTATGAAATTAAATAGAAGTCAGGACTAGAACGATAAATCAGGGCTAGACTGTAGAGGGGGTTCTACACTAGCCAGACCACTTTGGAATTTCAATAGATGGTAGATACTGTGTATTGGCTGAATCACACCCTTTTCCCCTTGTCCATTTCCACTACAGCATATGTAAAAGGTAAATACTGACTATGCCAGCATCACAGTTAGATGTGGTCAGGTGAAACAGTTCTTGAAAATGTGACATTAAGTGGAAATCTCTAGGAAGTTTCAAGTAAATCCTTTGCTTTCCTATGAAGTAGACAAATAGAAGTGGTACAGCCACCTTCTCCTCTTCTTCTTGCCCTGAACATTTTATACAATGTCTTTAAAACTGTCATGTTCCATCCTGTGACTACAAGATTAAAAAAAATCGACCCAGGAGAATACAGCCAGCATGCTAGGTATGGTGCAGGATGTTGTCAATCAGTTGAACCAGTGCCAGCAGCTCATCTCTGAAATTGGTGTTATATGAGAAAAATATACCCTTATTGTTTAAACCAGGGGTCCCCAACCTATGGTGAGTGGTATAATTATTTCATTATATATTAAAATGTAATAATAATAGAAATAAAGTGCACAATGAATGTAATGCACTTGAATCATCGTGAAACCATCCGCCCCCACTTCCCGGTCCATGGAAAAATTTTCTTCCATGAAAACACTCCCTGGTGCCAAAAAAGTTGGGGATCGCTGGTTTAAACCACTGGTAGTTGATATTTCTGCTATTTGTAACCAAACATATTCTTAATTTATACCTTATCAATGTATACAGTATAACTTTTAACCCTCAAAACTGGTGTGAATCCCCTTTATTTTTCTCAAATAGGACATGACCTGCTTCAATTCCTCAGATGTCTAGCTGGTGGAGAATTCTATTTCAAACATGCTTGGGGAATATCCACTTCCACCTTTAGGATAATGCACAAGGTGATTTGTAGCTCACAAGACTTAAATCATGTTTAATTGTCTGTACATTTTTTCTATGCTGCTTCTGTCTTCAGCGGCAACCTACTCAAGTTCCAGCAGGTGGCAATATGACAACATGCCAGGAAATGTGAACTGGAAAACAGGATGCCAAGCTGTTTAAAGTCAGCAAAAGGACTATCTCCTTCCCATAGTGAAAAAAAGAAAAAAGAAAAAACTATTTTAGAAATGCAATTATTTCATGATTTAAAGATTATTTCAGAAAAAATAACATAAGTTTATATGTGCTTCTTTTACCAGCCTCCAAGTGGAGGTTTTTCCAAATTCTTGGTGTTCATCACAGAAAACAATTTCAGGATGCATCACATAAACCAAGTAAGGAAAGCTTTATTGAAAACCAAAGTACACTCTGAGAAAAAAGAGCAAGCAGCCTCGAAAGAGAGCAGCTGTGCTAAGGTAAGTGGTCTTAGATCTTTTGTAGTCTTATTAATTGAAGGGAGGAATATTCAAGGTCAAGGAGTTGGCTTTTATTAAAAATTTGGGTAGTAATTTCTAGAATTGGGTTCCCTCCCATTTTTACACTTTGTATGGTTGCTTCAAAACCGTCATGGCAATTTCAAGGGTGGTGAAATTTTAAAACCACAATGTAAATGATATTATAATTAGCCAAAGTTCATGTAAGGTGGCAGAGATAGCTGACAAGCCGATTGAAGCCTTGTTCTTGCCTGTGGTTATCAGCCCCTTTTTTTTAAGGGTCGTTTACTTTAACACCTGCACCTGATCTTCAAGTGCCTGCATCTGGTCTCAGCCCTATCTCCTAGTCTCCTACTAAAAGTCTTACAGAAATGTCTTATTTTCAAAAGAAAACAGAATAATGGCCAGCAAACATATAAAAAATTGCTCAACTTCTCTAATCATCAGGGAAATGCAAATCAAAACCACAATGAGATATCATTTAACTCCAGTGAGATTGGCTTATATCAAAAAGTCCCAAAACAACAAATGTTGGCAGGGATGCGGACAGATAGGAACACTCATACACTGCTGGTGGGACTGCAAATTAGTACAACCTCCATGGAAAGTAATATGGAGATACCTCAAAGAACTAAAAGTAGAACTACCATTTGATCCAGCAGTCCCACTACTGGGTATTCACCCAAAGGAAAAAAAGACATTCTATGATAAAGACATCTGCACGTGAATGTTTATAGCAGCACAATTCACAGTTGCAAAGATGTGGAAACAACCCAGATGCCCATTAATACACAAGTGGATTAATAAAATGTGGTATATGTGTACCGTGGAGTATTACTCAGCCATAAAAAACAACAGTGAATTAACACATCTGGTATTATCCTGGATGGAGCTAGAGCCCATTCTTCGAAGCCAAGTATCACAAGAATGGAAAAACAAGCACCACTGGTACTCACCATCAAATTGGTACTAACTGATCAATACTTATGTCACACATGGCAATAATATTCATCAGTGGGGGGCAGGCGGGAGGTGGGTGGAGGGGATGGGAAAACTCTCACCAAATGGGTGGGGGGCACACAGTTTGCAGGATGTCCACGATTGTAGCTCTGACATGGGCAGTGCATGGGCAATATATATAGCCAAAGTGTTGTACCCCCATAATATTCTGAAATAAAAGGAAAAAAAAATGCAATGCAGGAACAATAGGAAATGGGCCAGAGGAAGGATCTGGGCACTGGTAGTGAAAGCAGCAACATTTTTAATGGCTCATTACTAGTGACAAACCACTCACATATACAATATCCCAACTGATCCTCACAATGACCCGATGAGGTCAGAGAGTCAAAAGTTATTCTCATTTACAGATAAGAAAGTTGAAGTTTTCATACTCTTCAAAGACTTAGTCCAGAAACAAGGTCCAAATGTGAGTTTTCCGACTCCAAAATACTGAGCTCTTCCTAATCCACCAGTTCATTTGCTGAGTACATTATTGTTTTTGTTGTTGGTTTTGCTTACTTGTTTGTGCATGCAAACTATACCTTATAACATCCTTAAGTTAAGATAATACATTAGTATTCAATTAATACAACCAATATTGAATCCCACCCATTTGAGACAAGAGGAAATAAAAGAAATTAAAAAGGAGAGATAAAGGAGAATCAGGAAGGGCTACAGGGAAAAAGGAAATGAAGATGGAGAAGACAGGGAAAATTGAAGGACTTACAAGCAAATACAATTGCACAGACTTGCGATTGGTTTTGGAGTCAGTGCTAAACACTGGTTATACACTCTCCTGTTTACATATTGAACCTGTTATCCCCAGTCCGGAGAAATATTTTAACTGCTCTATAAAGAATATGTGATATGTGTCTGTGTAAAATCTTTTAAAGATATATGTTTTAGCATTTTAAATTAATATCACCCAAAAATTGGCACATAGAACTGCATTCTTCACCAGGTTTTGCTATGCATTTTCAGTGAAGTTGAACAATGGAATCCTCTTAAATCCTACTTCTCATTTACAAAACCAAGAATTTTAAAATATAGAGTTATCATGAGCCTTAAATGAAATTGCCACATAACAGGTGCACAAGGGGTTAATTTCATTTCAGCTGATACCCAGTGCATGGATACTGCAGCATTAAAGGATGATGCCTGTGTGATCTGACCCATGTCTATTTCTCCAGCTTATGTTTTCCTTTAGAGCAACAGAAACATCCTTCCAGTTTTTTGCTTCTTTTTTGTTTTGTGTGTATGTGTGTGTGGGGGGGTTGTTTGTGGGGTTTTTTTGTTTGTTTTTTTACTCCACTTTGCTCTTTTCCTCACTAAATCCCTTTTTATCTGTTTGGTTTTTGTTTTGTTTCATTTTGTCTCATATTCCCACTAGACAAGCAGTTCTCAACGTTTTTGGCACTGAGGACTGGTTTTATGGAAGACAATTTTTCCATGGACTGGATGGGGGGGAGTGAGGAGGAGCTCAGGCAGTGATGCGAGCGATGGGGAGCAGCTATAGATACAGACGAAGCTTCCCTCCCTCGCTCACTCACCCACCACTCACCTCCTGCTGTGTGACCCAGTTCCTAATAGGCCAGGAACTGGTACTGGTCTGTGGCCCAGGGCTTGGGGACTGTAGCACTAGACTGTAAACATGACATAGGTAGGTACTGTGCTTGGTTCACTCATGTCATGGGGCACCCAGCTCTTAGCACAGAGGCTAATATCCTGCAGATTTTCAAATGAACCATGTGAAGTTCATTAAATCGGACAACTTAGTATGGCACTATCTCTAATTGCTAATGAAGAAATCAGTTTTTCTTCCAACCTAGGACCAGCCAAAACTAGATATTACATCTCTTTAGTGAATTAGGTCTTATTTACAGTGTTTTCATCACAATGTGTTAGAAATTTCAAGACCCGAGAAAGTGATTAGTTCATCTCTGTCAAAATAATGTCAAGTGGTGTGCTGGTGATGCTTACATGGCCTCAATCATTGTGCCTAGGCTGGGATTCTTCACTGTCTAGGAACCCCAAATTTCCAAGGCTTATTTAGTTAGCCAAGAGCTAAATCTTTTTGTGGGAAATAAGATGACTGCTTCAAAGTGAAAATACTTTCTAGTCCCTTTTATTACCTCCCTTAAAGAAGAAATATTAAGTGCAAGTTGTCATTTACTCACTTAACTCTCATCTTAAAGCAGGTTAAATAGTGACATCCAAAAATCCACTAATTTGAGGCATTAAATGGGCATGATTATCTTTAGACACCCACAAAACAAACCAGAATAATAATTTGCAGACAAAGAAACTTGAAACAAGAGATTCTTCAGGCATGCCAATTTCCTCCTTCTCAATATTATCTATCTTCCTGGAAATGACAGATCTTGATGCATCTTACTTAAGCATAATAGACAAGAGTCTTAATTAAATAATTCCAACTTGTCCACAAGAAAGGATACTTTTGTATCACTGGATAAATGCCAGAGTGTTCATTACTGTAAAAGGGAGATTAAACTGAGCATCTTTCATAACTAATTTGGTTGAATTTTAGAAAAGTCCTAAAGCTTACTTTCATAAATGAGAAAATCACTTTGTAATTATTTTCTTATTTCTATTCAATATGAGGGTGATGCCATGTTCCCTGACCCGGGATGGAAAAAGATTGAGCAATAGGGATAAAGCTTCCATCTCAATTGTCATTATGTTTTTCATGGGAAAAACAATAGATAAGGTATAGAGCTTACCGGCCTTACCTTCCCATAAGTTAAACCAGAAAAATAATAAATACATTCTGAGGCACAAGATGGTAGATTTTTCTTGCTCTAAAATATGAGGGGATCCTTCAGGCTCAGGTTATGACTACCTTTTCAAGACTGTAGCCATTTTCTGTCCTTTAAAAGAATGTTATATTTTGTGTGTGTACAAATTTCAAAGATATGCAATGAATAAGCTGCAAAGCCATTAGGACTCTTATAAAAACCTTTAAAGAAGGACAAGGTGCCCCCTTGACATAAAAATTACCAGAAGATGGCACTCTTTCTTAATCTTAGACTCTTTAAAACTCTAGATTAATCTGAAAGGTATAATCCCAGACTTTCAAACTGGGACTGGAGAATTTACTCTCTCATCCATCTCTCCAATAATTGCATTAGTTTGGTTTTTGGGTAAGTTAGTTGATTCACTTTTAAGTGAATAAAGCAATTTATTTTACCACAAGTTTTAATAAATGCTTTTCATGAAAATGATGCTGTTGTGAAGAGGCACTTCTGTCTATGGAACACATTGTTTAAGGAAGTACCTCAGTAGAGAGGTACTGCAGCCAGAACATTTGGGTTTGGATTTCAGCTTTTTTTATTTAATCTCTGAATAAATTGAAAACTTGCTAATGAGTCAGAATTTCCTCTTCTAGAAAATGACCGTCATTGCACATTCCTCATGTCCTCATGTAGTTGCTCTATTTATTAAATTAGATAATGTACACAAACACTGAACATAACAGGCTTTTAAAAAGGTGCACCCGCATGCACATACACACCCTTAAATGCTAATACATGTGTAACTTGTCCTTATTTCGTAGTGATTTTTATTTATTCTCTGAAACAAGATGTTTACAATAATTTGTGTAAGCCTTTTTAACCCAAAATCTTTCCTTTGGATCATCAAACCAAGGAAAAATCTGTATCACATTTAGGATATTATAAAATCTATATCATATTTAGTCAAATATTTAGGGAGGGCCTACTGTATGCCAGATACCTATATTGTAGGTGCTTAAGTAATACAGTGAACAGAACAGAGAGCAACACTGCCCTAGTAAGAATTAGACAATAACTATGTAAACAGAAGGTAAAGTAGCATGGTAGTCAGTGTGGTTGTATAGGGTGGCCAAGAAGGCTTTTTGAGAGGTAACATTTGCTGAGAAAATGACAACCTTGCTAAAATCAGGGGGAAGAGAATTTCAAGAACAAGGAGCAGCAAAGGTCCTTAAGATGTAATTCTCTTTAATTGACTGCAGGCAGAATAAGAGAGCTAGAATAAAGTGCAATCAATGAGAGTGAACGGAGAAAAGACAGCAATGTAGGAACAACCAGATCATGCAGGGTGTTGAAGGCCCTGAAAGCAGCTTAGATTTTATTCTGATACTAGATGTCTCTGGGGGTTTTAAACTGAATAGTGACTTAATTGTATTATTTCATGTGTATTTCAGATTTATAAACATGTTATAAACAATAAATGATGAATTGCATTGCTCAGTTATATTGCTCAATAATTCCCAAACTGAGCTTGTGTATTACCAAAAGCATTATACTTTCTGAACATTTAAGAGTAAACATTTAATCCTGTGGTTTCAACATAATTTAAGGGTTGCTTACAAGGAGACAATCCTCAGACCACAATGAAAACATTGAGATTATTTCTCAATGGCATTAATATCCATGTAGTAATATATATTTTCTTCTGTTTCTAAGATAATAGTTGTTCTCTAAAAATGTGTCCTTTTCCTTCCAGAAGGTGGAGGGCTGGGCTCTGCCCATGTTGAATCGAGGTGTAGCCACGTAATAAGTACTCACCGAGAGAATGTGAACAGAAGTGATGCTTATCTCTTCCAATCAAGGGCCTTAGGACACTGATGATTTTTCTTCATTCTCTTTTTCCCCATATTCCACTAGAAAACAAAGGCCAATTTTGTGTTTATTAAGCAAAACAAGTATTTACAGGGCATTTTTCAATTATCAAATGTCTGGCTATGTTCAAGAAATTATTTTATATGGTTATGGGAGCCTACTTTTCTTTTGAAAAATAGCTGTTTTTAATAGGAAGTCACAGGCCAATTTATTTACCATACAATTTTATTAAAATACTGAATATTTCTAGCGGAAAAAAAGAAAACAATATTGGCACATAGATTGTGCACTACCATTAGGCCAGAGAGGTCAGGGGAGACACAGTATGGAATGACTCAGTTCCCTAAATTACTAGGTAGAAGAGAGCAGCCCACCAAACTGAAACATCCCATCTACGACATAGATCTTTTTCTTCTATGAAGTTCTATTCAATTCCTGCCAACTAGCGCCCTCGATGAGACACTACTCAAGACCACTCTACTCTGTCAATCTCCTTTCCTCCCACAGAACCCATTGCCTCCCTTTCCTGCCCTGGACAGCTAGGGGTTGGAGAAGGGGGAGAACAAAGATTCCTGTGATCATTTTCACTGAGGGATTTCTTTTTCCCCCACTTAGTTCTTATATTCATTAAATGGCTTTTGGGTATCTTAGGGATCAAAAGCCACCCTTTATGGGTGTCTTCTTCCTGATATCAGTGGAGCCCCAGCTGCCCTTGTCATGGAACAGATCATTGAATCTGACTGGCAAGTTTCAGAGGATGGTGGGTCTGACGGAAGTCAGGTCAAGTTTTCTGGGGTGTGTCCCCTAAGCCTAATGCAGAAGGTTAGATAGTGAGAATCAGAGAGCTACCAAAACTGAGGTGGGCATTCTCTCATTTGTTGAAAGAGCTATTCATATCAGGAAAACCAGTACTGAGTCGGATATTTAATAAGGACATAGGACAAGCAACTGGAAATTTAGGAAGACAATGAAGTCAGTTCCTGAAGAATCCAAACTTTTGATACCTATGGGCATTTTATCTGATGTATGTTAAATGAAATAGTGTTTTTAAAGTATATGTTTTTAAATCACTTTAATGTAATGTCTGCCTTCAAAATGTTTACCCTGAATCTAGATCTTGCTATGGCACTTGTCAAATCATCTCTCTAGAATACCTCTAGATGGCAATATCTCATTAAAGTTATAACTGAAGGCACTATAAGGTTCTATTTGCAGTGGACCTTCTCAAGTGTACCCTATTGAAGTAAAGTGCTAGATATGTATGTAACCACTGTATGTGTATATGTGTGTGTGTGTGTGTGTGTGTGTATATACATATATATATATATAAACTAGTCTCTTGGCAGACTGGAAAAAAGGTCAGAATGGAATGCTTGCTTTGAGCCCACATTGACTGGAGGTGGGTGGTTAACACAACTTCAATGAATTTTCAAAGTTATCGGTTTGACCATTCTCAGACTCACCCAGCTCTGAGTTCTGTTTTCTTTGTGTTCTTTTCTTTTCAATAAAAGCTGTATGACCATTCTTAAGGTTGTATTTCTCTTTGGCTACTCAAGACAGGTTTTAGGTTTTCTGCATAGCTGGACTAGATCACAGGGTACCAGACAAACGTGGATTTGAATCTGGGTGACCTTAAGCTAGTTACTTAACTGCTCTGAGTTTGGTTTCCTCTTTAGTAAAATGAAAATAATATCTAACTTGAAATAGTTGTGGTGAAAATTAATTAGATGATGCAGGAATGCAGTAAGTGTCTGATGCATTCTAAGCTAAATGGCAGCTATTAGGATGTCTCTCTCTGATTTTCAGTGTGAACTCTACCCACTTGTCACCCAACATCTAATCTAACTGAATAATTTGGAATGCTCCTCCCATCCCACCATCATTTCACCTGCTACTTTGCAATTGCCACTTATTCTTCAGTAGCCACCTACAGTTTTCTGTTGAAGAATTTCCTGATTCCATAATCAAATTGAGTTGTCCATCCCCTTTGCTCCAGCCAAACTCCGTTGATACTTCTGTTACAACCTTGCTGTGTTGTATTTTTACTCATCTGCACATCAGCATCTTCCAATAGGCTATGAACTTTGCAAAGTCAGAAACTGCATTTTGTTCACCTTTGCCTTCCTTCCCAGTGCATAGTACAAAGCATGGCACATAGTAGGTTCTCAGTAAAGGTTTGCATGAATGAGTGAATGGCCATGAGTGACCTCACCTTGACCACATTTCCAATCTCATGATTCACATAGTCGTTTCTGAGTAGATTGCAAAATCAATCTGCTGTGCACTTTCCCCAGGATGGTGGGAGGAACTGCTTATCTAGTCCCTTTGATTTGGGGCCAGAAGGAATTACTTTTGGGAAGATTGCCCTGCTGGAAACAGTAAACCTTTTACTCTATTTTTTTTTTTTATTTCCTTTTTCAAACTCCCTTTGTCATATCAGGCTAATCAGGATTTAAGCCATGTTTCTGTGCCGACTAAATGCTTCTGCCAAAGGAAGATGCAAAATTGGAAATAGCCTTGCTACATTCTTGGCATTATGGATAATTAAACTTTTTATGGTGTTGTTTACATTTTATAATTAAAAAACAGAAAAGCCCATGGCTGAAAAAAGAAAGTCCTACTGCTCTATTAAAACCTATTTTTCTACTTTACCAAAAATAATCTGACCAATGTGTTAAAAAAATAAATAACATATACGGCAGTTATATGGCATTTTGGAGACTAAAGAACAGATTGGTTGACTGTTTTGTTTTTGTTTTTTTACTTTTCAATTGGAAGTTGTGTGTTTCACCTGGTAAGATTCAATCATTTAGCTAAATAAAAAGCATATTCTCTACCTTCCTGTGTTCAAATAAGATCTTTAGTCACACTTTTTAAATGATTGAGAAGCTAATTACCTCCTGTACCTCATACCTATCCCAAATGAAATCCAAACCCATTATTTGGTTGAATGAATCACACTGCAGTTACATCTTGGCCAAAATTTATCAGTGGCTTAGAGATACTGGAGGAGTTTCACAGGAATTTCACATGTCTAAGAGGTTTCAAAAAATAGTTCATTCAAGGAAATCACTCATTCATATCCTATAAATATATACAACTATTACTATTTTGATAATTTAAAAATAAAAAAATTTAATTGGGATTACTTATCAAAAAACAGACACATAGACGAATGGAATAGAATAGAGAGCCCAGAAATAAATGCACACATGTATAGTGAACTTTTCTTCAACAAAGGTGCCAAGAACACACAGTGGGGAAAGGACAGTCTCTTCAATAAACAGTGCTGGGAAAACTAGATATCCATATGCAGAAGAATGAAACCGGAAACTTTTCTCTAATCATATACAAAAATCACATCAAAATGGATTAAAGAATTAAATCTAAGATCTGAAACTATGACACTAGTAAAAGAAAACATTGGGGAAACACTTCAGGACATTGGTGTGGGCAATGATTTCTTGACAAATAATCCCAAAGCACAGGCAACCAAAGCAAAATTGGACAAATGGGACCTCCTCAAGCTAAAAAGCTTCTGCACAGCAAAGGAAACAATCAACAAAGGGAAGAGAAAACCCACAGAATGGGAGAAAATATTTGCAAACTACCCATCTGACAAGGGACTAATAACTAGAATATATAAGCTCCAACAACTCAATAAGAAAAAAAATCAAATAATCCAATTAAAAAATGGGCAAAGGATCTAAACAGACATTTCTCAAAAGAAGACATACAAATGGCCCACAGGTATATGAAAAAATGCTCAACGGTCATTAGTCACCAGAGAAATGCAAATCAAAACCACAACGAGATACCATCTCACCCAAGTTAAAATGCTTTTTATAAAAAAGACAGGCAACAAATAACGAATGCTGGCAAAGATGTGGAGAAAGGGGAACCCTTGTACACTGTTGGTAGGAATGTAAATTAGTGCATCCGCTATGGAGAACAGTATGGATATTCCTCAAAAAACTGAAAATAAAACTACCATATGACCCAGCAATCCCACTGCTGGTTATGTATCCAAAGGAGGGGAAATCAGTATATTGAAAAGATATCTGCACTCCCATGTTTATTTCAGCACTATTTATAATGGCCAAGATTTGGAATCAACCTAAGTGTCCATCAGTGGATGATTGGGTAAAGTGGAAAAGAACTTCTAGGAGTAGTATAGTAAGACATAATCAGATATCCTCAATACACAAAATATATGCATTAGCACATAGGTATTCTTGACCAGCTATCTTCATTTCTGCAGGGAGGGACACCTGTGTGCAGACCCTCTTGGCCCAGACAAAAACCCAGAAAGCACATCTTCGATAAGGATCTAGTTAAGTCTACTGATTGTCTCAGAGTGTGCCTGCAAATGGATGCTCCATAATAAGCAATAATTTAATCTTCTAAAGATTGGATTCTAAATTTAAAAAAATAATTGTGAGTTCCAGTGCTTTGGGGACACCTCACCATTAACTCGCATACGGGCCAGCACGTTCTAATTCTAACGGGCAGTCACACATACCGTACAGGGAAAGATCTTACCAAGGATTAGTTTCATCTTCAAATAAAGAATGAACTTCTAGGAACATTATCTACAGATTTCAGAAACTAAATGCAATCTCAGGATTCTCTGGGCCCTATTTAATAATTGAGCCAGATTATCTTCATTAGCATAGTCTTTTCCTCTCTCTCTTCTTCTCTTTTTTCCCTCTCTTTTTCCAATTCTCAATGTTTTCTCCTTCTATGTATCTTATGGTTTGAGGTTATTAGTATGCAGCTATGTAGGAAAGGCGACAAATTCCACAGTAACTGGCTCTCGTTGATATTATTCCAAATTGTGTTTCTCCATAGCACACAAACATTGAGAATTTGGTACAACTTAACTAAAAGGGACCGAAAAAATGCAGTTAATAAGTGTTAGTCTAGACCGGCTTCCTACAGCACTCCCTCTTTTTCCCCATGTCCCAACCACCTCGTGTTTATATAACACTCACAAATTTTGGGTCATATACAATTATCTTCTATGTAATAAAAGTGAATTATATTAAACATGCTCAAACAAATTAAAAGGATAATTTAATTGGAAAGTACTCTTGCATAAACAGTGAGTGGTATGCATTCTGTAATTACCCATTAAGAAAATGATCTGAGATTTGCATAATATAAATTTTCTGCAGAGAGATCAATAATGGAAATTGTGTGGCAGGTCAACAAAAAACCACAGGAGTCGTAATAGAAGAAATCAACTTGAGGGCTCAGGTTTACACAATGCTGTTCCAAGGCAAGTTAACCAAAACTGATTCCAAAGTATAACATCCTGATTCAAGGGAATGTTTTAAATGCCTAAAAACTTTACCAAAGTAAAAATTTCATAAAAATATACTTGTTTATGAAAAAGTAAATATCTCTAGTCAGAGTCTGCATGTTCTTTCCCTTGGTCCCTCAGAGATGTAGAAGTTCTTGGGTTGCTTTCAAGTTCATGCCTCCGTAGTGACATGCCCTAAAAGTTATTATTAGCCAAGAAATAAGAATGTGCCAATCCAGTTTGTACTATATTAGTGTTATAGAATATAGTGATTGCCAACAATATTAACATATTTCTGCAAACAATCTTGAATAATAAAGACCATATTCTTTTAGCTTTTTATACAAGTCATGCCAATTAAAACTATTCAGAGGTTAGTGCATAATCTGACATTAAGCAATGCCAATAAATCAAACATAATTTATTATTACACTTAATTTATGCTTGCTATGTGATTCATCATTAACAACTATTGGGTATTCCTAATATATAGCGAATTGAAACTTCATACTACTGAATAATTATTTTATGTTAACAAAGAACAGATTATATTCAGATCTTGTGCAATTTATGGTGCATGTGATATTTATTAGTGCTTGGCTGGTTGCATCCATAATTCTTCCAATTTTTATTTAACTAAAATTGTTCTGAATTGAATTTGGTGAGCAAGATGAGTTCTCATTTTCTTATCAAAATTTCCAGCACATAATAATCAAAATAAGTGAGTAATTTTAAAAATATCTCTATTGCCTAGCAATGAGAAAGAACATGCAACTAAGATAAATATCAACAGAGGCGCACTCCAGAAAATTATCACAATATTTTTCTTTTGTCAATCGTAAATACATTACTTTTCTTCATCAAAGGTAATAAAATCATTTCTACACATTTCGTACCTATATCACTTTTTATCATGTTTATATTTCTGAATATTACTGAGAAGAAGTTATTGGATGATATATTAAGGCAAGCAACTCATAACAATTAAAAGATCTTCAACACATCTAATATTTAAGAATTTGTCTTGCTAATTAGCAGTAGCAGACCTTTAATTTAAAAAAAAAAAGTTTATCCAAGAGATACACGAAACATATATGTGGTTTTAAAAATCAAATATTTCTAAAGAATACCACTACTTTTCTCCATTTCCACTTTCAGAGGTAAAAACCATTTGCTGTTCTGAATTCCTCCAGTAGTTATCTCTGTATTTCTGAATCATATGTCTATATTTGATTTATTGGTTGTAGATATCATTTACTGACTTTCTGATATGATAGAGGAGAAATTAGCTCACTTCAGCCACATTTTTCCTGCTCCTTCCTCCCCTACAGATACTTCCCTGGTTACTGTTGCAAATTTAAATAATTGACTTAAACCACCTACTTTTGATCTTTTAATGATAATACCTCTTCACATCTTGCCGAAGAGATGATCACTACTACCCATTCTCCACTTCCCTACCCCTTTCATACCTATATCAGCTATAGATTTACTTTTATATCTTCAGAGTTGATAATATTTATATTCCGTTTTGTCTAGTTAATCTATGAAATGAGTTGATTAGTGGAGATTAAAAAAATATTTTAAATTGCTTTACAGTTGTTAATAGTATTCATTCCAGAGCCATATAATGTATAGATGATTTCTTCCTTTACAGGATAAATGTCAAATCTTTTGTGCTTCTTAATAGTTGATATATTATGCTTTTTTCCCCCCTAAATTTTACTTACCTTTATCTTATACTCAAGTTTTTCCAAGTTTCCTTTTTTCCCCCAGAATTTTCTGACTTCCAGATAATTCAGTCAACTCTCTTCATTCTGGCACTCTGGGCCTACTACCTAACTCACCATTTAGGATGTCCCTTTATTACTACTTTGGGTTGAATCCACTGTTTTCTGAATCCCATGTTCTTTCTCTTGTTTGTTTTCTTAAAGGTATTTTCGAAAACTTCAAAGAGAGGGTATGTAGAATGTAAAATTCCTGAGATTATGCATATGTGAAAATGACTTTCTTCTACCCTCATACTTGATTGGTAGTTTGGAGAGTATAGAATTCTAGGCTGGAAATAATTTTTCACTCAGAATTTTAAAAGCACTGTTGCACTGTCCTTTAGTAATCAGTGTTGCTGATGAGCAGTGAAACTAATACTGCCTGATATTTGCTTCTTTCAAAGTTATCTACTTTTCCCCTCATGAAACTTTATGGAACATCATTTTATATCACTTGTGTTCTTCACTTTTAAAATATTTTTCATAGTTTGAAATTGGAATGATTCTCTGTCTCTGTTATGGACTGAATTTTTGTGTCCCCCGCAAAATTCATATAATCCTCAATGTGATTAGGAAGAGGTGCCTTTGGGAGGTAATTAGGTCATGAGGGTGGAGCCCTCAAAAATGGGATTAGTGCCCTCATAAGAAGAAACAAAATAGAAATTTCCAGAACTGTGAGAAATAAATGTCATTTAAGCCACCCAGTCTACGGCATTCTTTAATAGCTCCCCAAATTGAGATAGTTTCTTTTCTGTCAATATTCCTAGTCTCTTTGTCTCTTTGTCCTACATGCTGGAAATTTGCCTCAATTTATTTCCAAAGGCTTTATTTTTATTTTGCAAATTGTACTTTTATGATCCAAGAGCTTTTTAATTTTCTGATTGTGTGCCCTCAAAAATGTAGTGGAATGTAGATATATGTGTCAAATTCATTAAACTTAAAACATGTATATTTTATTGTATGTAAATTTTACCTCAATAAAGTTGATTTTATACCTAGAAACTATCCACTTATTTCCATCTCTACTGTTAGTCTCTCTCCCTATTTTTTTTTTTCACTCTGAGATATTTTTCTTGGTTATCTCTTTGCTTCTGTTTTTGTCAGTCTTGAGCTTATTCTCCCATCCAGTCTTAAGCAACTTTTAGCACATGACTCAGATCATATTAGGCTTCCCTGTGGACACACAAAACAGGATCTAGATACCTTGGCATAGACCAGAAAGTCTATCTGTCATCTGCTTTTCTCTCTCTGACCTTGCTTCATGAATTATCTCTCTTATTTACCACATTTTAATAATAGAGCTCTGTTACTTTAGCCTAGAACTCATTTTCTCTGGCTGTCTCCCACATGGCTCCTTCTCATCATTTAGGTATCATCTAATAATTCACCTCTTCAGAGAGTCCTTATCTGACCACCTTATGCAAAGATCTCTATTTTCTTCTCTACTTTACATTTTCTTTACAGTATTTAATACTGTCTAAAATAATCTTGTTTTGTTTTCTGTCACCCCTCAGCAGAAGAAAGCTTCATGATTGATAGGGTTTTCTTTATTGAAATATATATTATAGTTTTTAACATGCTCATATATCTGAATTTATTAGCCTCTACCCCAATAATATCTGTACTAAACAATGCACTGCACAATCTTGATCTAAAAAAAAAAAAAAAAAAAAAAAAAACTTAGGTGGAGTATGCAAAGGTTTGGGAGTTAAAAAGACCCTTGGAGGAATTCTGAATTCCCACTTCCTGAGCTTCTGTGATCTAATCAGTAAAATAAAGATTTTAATATTTGCTGTAGAAGAGATTATTTAAAGAAATGATATGACTATTTTCCTAGAATAGAAACATAGGAGGTACTCAATAAATTTAAATCATCTTCCCTGTCTTCACATATTCATTCCAAAAACATTGATGGAACACTTGCTGTCTGCCATATTCTTGACAATTTGGGTCTCCATGAATAACCCAGTGCAGGAAACTTACAACTCTTGTAGAAAATCCATTCCATTTTGAATCAACACCAATGTTAAAATGTTTTAGATTATGATAATGGGATATTTGTGCTCTATTGTCTTCACAGATTCTTCCACATGGCAGTCCTATGGCAAAGCTTCCTCTCTTCTAAGTTTTCTTTGCTCCAACTTAACTGTCCCGATTTATGATAAGCATTCCCCATATGACACAGCTGCTATTTTCCTGGTTGAATTCCTGTTTGTCATTATTCTTATTGCATAGAACTTCACAAAATTCCCCAAGTGTTTTCTCACCAAAGTGTACTGGAACAAGACTGTCATCTCCTGAATTAATTTTACTCATCATCACATTAACTTTTATTTTTTCAAGTGGCGTCATATGAAGACTCATGCTGCGGCTTCCAGATCTTACCACATATGTTTCTGTTAAATAATGTTGCCCTTATATTACACTTTTGTAGATGATTTTTTACCTTAACTCAAGATTACAATGCTTCTTAATACATTTCAGGCAAAAAGATTTTACCTATATCCTATCCTACCTAGATTTTCATGATTTTAAATGGGCAACAATTGTAATCATAGGGAACATTCTCAATTTTTCCCCCTGAATTTGAATAATGTTGAATGCTAACCATTATGTAATGCATGTTTGCATTCATGTCTACTCATTAAAAATGAAGTTTTGAAAATACTGACATCTGGGCTTCATGCGTGTGCACTTGTACCATATGGTTGATGTTATTTCCTTGTGGAATAAAAGAATTACATAGTATTTTAGGAAGGCAAATTTGGCACACATAGGTATAAATACAAAAGAAAATGAAAAGAACAAATTGGTCAGTTAATTCCAAATCTGTACTTATTAACAAGCAAGTAATAAATGTAAACATCTGGAATGTGTAAGTACTGGAACAAATTTAAATCTAATTCTTAAATACATCCTTATTTTATTTTCATTAAAATTAATTTTTGGCAGTATAGACTCTCATATTTTACGTCCATATTGCATATTCAAAGTATTCATTTATTGGGATAATTTTATCTTCCAACTAGACTATTTTCATTCAGTGTCTTATAGGACAGTGTTGTTTGATAAGTGTCCTTTGAGGATAGTAGCATTGTCTCAGTTTTTAAGTGAATTAAATTTGGTAACAATATGTTTTACCTTTAATTTCTAGGGATTGAATTCATCTTCATAATATTTTTTGTGGTTTTCCTTATCCCCTCATTCAAAATATTCATACATAAATCTTTTAAAATATATTCCCCTAAAGTTTATTTGAAAAACTATGAAAAATAAACTCATTAAATTATGGTGTATGGTTGACACTGGTTGTTTTTGCTCAGTTGCTACGCATTCCCTCAGTTTCTGGTATGACAGCTGGATCTTCTTTTGGGTAACCTTACCTACCTCCCTTTTATTCTACTTGGGTGTCTTGAAAGGAAACCCATTGCGTATCTCTAAAGAGTGGGCATGTAATGCTTGCCTGGCCAAGGAGTTTATCTCTTCCTTTTAGCCCTCAGGTATAAAGAATGGCATTTGACTTAAGTTAAAACAATGAGTGTTATCTCTACCACTACCACTTTTGCTAAAATAATAAGGGAAAAAAACCACGTGTTTACTGAGCTTATTGACCAAGTGGTATGTAAGCCCAAAGTTGTTGATGACTATTTTTGCAATTACTTGAATATAATTAACCTAAAAGTGAAAGACTGCATTCTATTAACTAAAATGTTTGTGTCCCCCTACAATTCACATGTTGAAACTTTAATCCTCTGTGTGATGGTATTTGTAGATGGGCTCTTTGGGAGCTAATTAGGGTGTGAGGGAAGAGCCCTCATAATAGGATTAATGCCCTTAGAAGAAGAGGGAGAGCTTGCTTCATCTTTCTCTGCTCCCTTCCCTGTGAGGGCACAGCAAGAAGACAGTCATCTGTAAACCAAGAAGAGGGCCCTTGCCAGAACCCAACCACACTTACACCCTGATGTCAGACTTCACAGCCTCCAGCAGAATGGTGAGAAATGAATTTTTATTGTTTAAGCCACCCAGTCTATATATCTATATACATATAGCTGAGATAGAGACACATTTCTAAAAATACTGTTTAATCATCTGGATCTTGCTCTACCTGAAGATCTATTTCTGGTCTCTTCAGTTATGTGAGCCAATAAAGGCCCTTTTCCCCTTATACCATTTTTAAATTGGAACTCTGCCCATTTACAATTGAAAGATTAAAGCAGATTATGAATTCTCCACTACTTTTACAGTTTCTCCCAAGCCCTAGCATCACATTGGACAAACATTTCAAGGACAAACAACATATTGATTGCCATGATATGTATGTATAGTTACCATTTCCCTCAAAAATATATACATATAGTTAGGATATATCAGGATGAATGCTGATTTAACTACATTGAATTAATTACGGTAACAATTGGAAAAAGCCACAGTCCTTGTAAGAAGGAGACAATGTAAGCAATCTGTAAATTAATTTTTCAAGTAGAGCAGCAGTCAACAAATCCGGCCCACCTCCTGTTTTTGTAAATAGTGTTTGGGGAACATAGCATGACCCACCCATATTGACATATTGTTTTAGTGCTATAATGGTTGAATTGAGTGGTACAGACAGAGATCCTTTGACCTGAAAAGTCTACAGTATTTACCACAGGGCCCTCTACACAAAAGATTGCAGGCTCTGCTACTAGAGTGCCACCAGTTAAAATCTGCACTATTAAAGTGATCAAACACGGCCTTTATAAGCCAATAAGTAGCACTTCCCTGATCTCTGGAGCACAGAGTCCAAAACTAGATTGAAAATGTGAGTTTTTGTTGTGTCTAAATCTGTCATATAAACACTCAGTTCCAGCCAGTGGAGAAGGAAATTAGGCAATCTGGATAACTGTTCACCAGTCTATTTCTTTGTCCTGGACACACAATTAGACTATTTCTCAAACCCCTCTTCTAGTTAGATGTGGCCACGTGATTGAGTTCTGGCAATAAAATGTGACCAGAAATGATGTGCAGTATTTTCTGGTATCATACATAAGTCCTTCTCACACATGTGATTGTCCCCTTCTACCAGTTGCTACAAAACAAGAGCAGTGAACTTGCAAGCAACATATTAAATAAGGCACAACCATAAGTGGAAGTAGCCTGGACTCTACATTTGTTTTTTAAAAAGTATACCTCATCTAAAATTAATTTAAGAATTCTAATTTTTTGCTTATTTTTGGCAAACTATTAGGCATTACAAAGCCTACAGGTATCACAGAAAATTAAATTTATGGTTATAAAAATTAATTAATTAAATTTTAATTTTAAAAATTTCATGACTACACAATTATTATACCAGAACTTTTCCTGTGTCCTGGTGCTTCCTTTGTATACTGATCAATCCTTCATCTTTATTTTTATTATTATACAAATAAACAAAAGCCTTTGCAATTAAGAAACAGAAATAAAAGTAGGAAGCTTCACTGCCTGTTTTTCCATTCACTCTTCCTGATGACTTATTTTTCGTGTAGCCAGGTTTGGAAACCACGTTTCCATTCTTTAACATAAAGTCGTAAGGTTCTGTATGTACAAAAATATTCCCTTCCAGAAACATTGGCCCCTAGCAATCATTTATTTGTAACTCAAACAGAATAGGTACATGTGTGTTGAACATTATGGTGTTTAATTTTATGTGTCAACTTGACTAGACCATGAGGTGCCCAGATACTTCATTAAACATTACTCTGGATGTGTCTGTGAGAGTGTTTCTGGATGAGATTAACATTTCAGTCAGTCAACTGAGCAAAGCAAATTGCCCTCCCTAATGTGCCTGGGCTTCTGCAAACCCTTTGAAGGCCTGAATAGAACAAAAAGGCTAAGTAAGGGAGAACTTGCTGTCTCTGACTACCTTCAAGCTGAGACATTGATCTTCTCCTACCCTTGGACTTAGTCTTGGAATGGAACTGATACCATCAGCTATTCTGGGTCTCCAACTTGCTGACTGCAGATATTGGGACTTTTCAGCCTCCACAATTGCACAAGCCAATTTCTTATAATCTCTCTCTCTCTCTCTCTCTCTCTCTATATATATATATATATATATATGTGTGTGTGTGTGTGTGTGTGTGTGTATACTATTGGTTATGTTTCTCTGGAGAACCCTGACTAATACAAATAGCTAAAACAATGGCCAGTTATCTGCACTTGTATTATATCAACAATTAGCCTAACCTAAGGACGAAGGTTTGTTATATTTCAGATATAAAGACAACAATATTGTTATTAGGGAATGAACCAGACATTAGGTAACCCATAGTCCAAAAAAATGTGAGTTTTTATGGTGTCCAAATCTATCATATGAACATTTAGTGCCAGCCATTTCAAATGGGTTTTATGAACCCCAAAAGCAAAAAAAAAAAAAAAGGAAAAAGAAAAAGAAAAAGGCAATTTACCTCTATTTTGAGGTTATATGTGTGATTATAAAACCTAGGACTTCCCATATCTTCTGTATGGGGGTGGGGTGATTTAAAAAAGACTAAAGTAACTTTCTTATGACATAAAGGGATTGAGAAACTTAGATGACTGAGAGTTTTAGTCCAGGACTTAATTCATTTGGCTTCTATGCTTTTACCAATAAATCTATCTATGGTGCAAAAACACATCTCTAAAACACTTTATTTATTAAACATAAAACAGACATAGACGCATTCATGAATAGACCAGGGAAGACTGTGTATGGTTGTTTTCCTCTGTGATTTTTATGTTTTCTCTGCTTGTGCAAAAAGAGCAACTTAAGGGGGTCTCTATCCAAAAAAGTTCCCACTGATGCTTCTCTTGGGAAATTTTCTGCTGTCACCCTCTAGGGGAGAAAAAGAAAATCTTCTCCAGAGATTGAGCCCATAGACTATCGGTCCTCACATTTTAATATATATGATTATTCCTGGGAAATTAAATATTTATGGGGGTATATCTATTTTTAGATATCTGTCCCCAAAGATTCTGATTCAGTGACTCTGAGGTGTGACCTAGACATCTACATTCTGACAAGTACACTAAAATGATTCTGATGTAGGAAATGGAAGGCCTACATTTTGAAACCATCCCCAAAACTTTCTGACTTCCAATGTGATGATTTTTCCTCTCTGGTTATGTCAGTTAGTTTTTGCCGTGTAACAACAAAACACAAAATCTCAGTAGCATATAACAATAACTGTCTATTGATCAAGTGGCTGAAATCAGCTAGGGGTCTGCTAAGCAGCTCTACATAGAAAGACTGGGTTTGTGCTTATGTCTGGGCTGAGCTGGCTGTTCTGCTCACCCAGGCTGTACTCAGCTGAGGCACTTCTCATCCTCCAGAAGACTAACTTAGGCATGTACCCGTGGTGATGGCAGAAATGCAGAAGAGCACCCTAAGTCTCTAAAGGTCTACACTTCGGAACACATCTGCTGCCACTTCCACCTAATTCTGTTAGACAAAGCAAGTCACATAGTCAAACTCAGAGTTACAAGCTCGAGAAATATTTTCTGCCCTTTTTGTGGGAGGAACTACAAAGTAACCTAACAAAAGGCATGGATCCAAGGAGAGGTTAATAATTGAGGCCATTATTGCAATCAACACTTAAAAAGTATTAAAAACATAAGTATGCTGGACAGAAAGTGAGTAGCATGCCATGAATTTTATCTGGAGGAATATGGCTTGTGGATATGCTGATTCAAGGGTATTTCTGGAATTTATATCCAATGGGAATGGGGCTGTATACTCTATACCTACCAAGATGCTTGTCTAAAGCCTATGCTGTCTCTTCTTCTCTGATACAATGAAATATGTATAAATTGCTGTGCAAGCTCACATGAGCATAAATACAATCTTGAGAATTAATCTAACAGTATTATGTATCATATACATTTGAGTTAATGATGCTGTCCAAGGAATCCAAGCAAATAAATATAATATAGTTTTATATGAATTTCAAGGGTCCCAAATAACAGTTATGAACATTTTAAAAAACCATCCATTTGAAAATTGGAAATTTGCTACGTGAAAAATCTTCTTGATTAAGATTGCACATTTTAGAATCCATGACATTCCAGGATGAGACCTGCTCAAGCTTAAAGCTGCTATAGCCGTGATAAAACACATTTTTGTCTGTGAGCAAACATACATTTTCAGAGCAGGATTTGAAATGCTAACAAAAATTATTTTAGACTTTTCCTTGAATTATGTTCATATTATAGATGGATATTAACTCTAGCTCATCTTTTCTTGTTTATTAAACTATATTATATAAAGACTTTGATCAGTAACAATTGTACTCCTTCTACATATATGAATGTTGAAGTAATAAAACTGGCTTTCTTTAAACATCTGAAATTGATACATCTTTAATTCATTCTGGTTTTTGTTTTAATTAATGTGGAATAGTGAGGTTTTACATCGTAGGAATATCAATATGTCTTTATTTTAATAAATACTCCAGCTCTGAAAATTGAAGCTTCTGTATATATAGCATGTATATATTTAACAGAAATCATTTTTGACACATATGTAAATCAGTGCTGGAAGAGTTACTGTTCTCAAAGTAAATACAGAGAATGAAAAGATAAATTATTAGTCTTGTGTCTGCTCTTGTCATGGGAGAACATGAAAGACCTCACTATAATAAATCGACAGCTCTTTCTTGTAAACTCACACGATCTCAGACATTTATAAAAATAGAAATTTCTGTTGATAAATACTCTTGGAATTCCACAGAGACGTCCTGCTATGGATTTCTTTTAGTAAAGTCCTTACTAAATCCTAATATTCAAGGAAGTTTCAAAGGAAGAAACTTGAGAAAGGCTAATGGGACTTTGGATCTTGAAAATAAAGGTGTTCATTTTAAGAACATGTTTATTGCTAATACGAAAGAAGTGTCATTAGCTCATATATGTATATTTTTTTTGGTTTTACCTGGCTGGAGTTTCTACTAGTCTTTCAAAACTTCCAAAGTCATCTTCCAGGGTTCCAATAAAAAATGTTGATTTGATATTATAGATTCAGTCATATCAAGACAAAATAAATATTGTTAGAAGGCTCCTGTTAATATTTAATGATGAATTAACTAAGACAGGTCCTTAAACCAAAAATATCAACTACAAACTCCCTGTCAAATCATCATCTTAATTTACATCTTATGATTTTGAAAGGCTTAAAATTTTTATTGTTGTTTTGAAAAGTTACATTTAAAATGTAAGACCTCCAAAAGTATCTGTCCTTTAATCTTTTTATGATCACACTTAAATTGAATATGGCGGTACAGGATAGATTCCAGATTGGAAGGAAGAGGCTTCCAAGGACGTGATGTGGGAATACCAATAGGAGGGATGTGAAAACAACAAAGATAAGACTTTTCCTAAACCCTAGAGAAAAGTGCAGATTCTATAGCAGGAGGTGGTTTGCTGTTCATACAATAAAGGACTAAACTTATGCCTATGTGCCATTTACCTTGGATATCCTTGAAGTATAACTGAAAGGGTGTGCTTTCCTGCTGTTAGTATTACTAAGAAGTAAATGGTAAGCTCCATGAGGAAAAGGAATTTGCTTGTTCACTTCTTTATATGCAGGAACAAAAACCCTTCTTGGTACATTAGTTTGTGCACAATAAACAATTGAATGAGTAAATTAGAAATTTTAGATATTTTGATAGTTCCCTGTAAAACTCTACCTTTACAGAGATAAAGTGCTCATTTACATGTGTGATATGGTTATTTAATTATTGGTTTGAGACAAAGAACTGAAGTGTCCATAGCAGGACTTTTTGGCAACAGGGTTTGCACTTAATCTGAACAACAGTGAATATCTACTCCTGATCCCACCAAAAAAAAAATGTTTTCAAATTCTGTTGTACATAATTTTTGATTAGAAGTGAGATACAAATCAATGTTATTAATATCTTACCTGTTGAACAACAATGTTACCTAAAGTTCTCTATGGACTCAATCCATACATGGACGTGAGTAATGAAATTTCTTAAGTACAAGCATATCCTGTAATTGGTAGTTCATAAAGCAATGTTACACTTACATTGAGGGCTAAGACTGCCCAAAGGAAATTTTCATGAACATGTAGGTTGGGACAGAAGTCAACATTTCTAGAAATTCCTTTATATTTTTAAGCCATACCCCAAAGAACAATTAGCGACCTCAAGAAAGCTATTCCCAGATGGAGCAGTGTCAGTGGCCACTTTGAAATAAGAGCCCTTTGGAGATTACCTCTGCCCTCTACTCATCAGCCTGGGGTCCAGAATCCACTTGTCCTTCCCAATATCTCCTGAAGAGCTCAATCTTCCACAGTGTTCAGTGAATGAAGGCCACCAAGGGCTCTGTAGACCTGCCCAGGGCTCTCTTCACACTTCACTTCCCCATCTCCCCTGGTGCCATACAGCCTAGGCTTCTCCATCTACTTTTACTTCTCAAGGATGGAAGAGGGAAAAACAGTAAAACCCCTTTGAAAAAATTCACCTGCTTCTTCCTCTAGTCTCAGTTTGTGCCCAGATAGCCCCAAGCCAAATACATCTGTTACCAAAACAACAATAAATAAGTAACTTAACTGAGATTTAAAAAATCAACATAACTGATTTTTTAATTAATTCTCTTATACAAATCTGGTATGATATTTTATGAAAAATACTGAAATGAAGAATACTAGAATTATTTGTCTTAATGCTAAGACAATGTCTGCCTATTTTTATTCTCTTTTTGATTTGGTTCTTTCTTTTTTAAAAAATGTACTAATTTAGACAGGGAATTTGATCTATGGAGGAAATGCATGCGGATGCTGAGGAAGAAATAAGCTAGGCACAATCTAGAAAATCTGTAGTGTGGGAAAACTAACAAGCAAAGAAAAACACATGCTCCAAATATTTTACAAGTTTAAGAGCCAATTGTTGACTATGAAGGAACTCAGTCCTGGTAAATCTCCAAGCTTCTCTGTTTTCCATTTCTTCAGATAAAAAAAGGGCGGGGGAGGGGAATTGGGGAATTTTAACACTCAAACACTATGTTTTGTTTTATAATCTACTATCATAATCTTAATCTATATATTATTAAGAATGTACAATGTCTATAGTACATTTTACTATGCATCATAGACTGTTCACTTCCTTGAATCTACGATTATAAATTGAAGTAGGTTTATACTATTTTTCATTGTCATGATTTATTATTCTCTTCACATTTGTTCTGTTAATTCCAGAAATCCTGCTATGTTACTAATTTTGTTCAGTTTGAATTTTTTAAAATTCTGAATAAATTATATGTAATTTATTCTATACCTATAATTTTGCCCGAGAGCTTCTTAAATCCCCTAAACATGTGTGTATATTGCCCATTATGTCCATGTCTATTTACCAAAACAAAAGAAGGTAGATAGCTCAGCTGACATGGTGAAAGGAAGGTGACCCCTCAGATGTCAAAACAAATCTTAGCAGGATTACTGGAATTGTAAGAAGATGAGAAAGAAGCTGTGTTTTGGATCAAGAATTAAGTGAAAGGGATCTGAGTGAAACTTTTCTGTCCTGAAGTTTTCCATTCTCTTAGCAGGATTTTGTCTAATGTATGAAATGATGGATGAGTGCCTGGACTATTGGAACCACCTATCTGGTACAAACCCACAATGGGAAGCCCATTCTCTCATTTATCTGTGGGGCCACACTATACCCTCTTTGGCACCCTGAACCCCTGCTTTGACAGGAGGATTATACTTATATTATAAATTCATCACCCTTCCCCCAACATTCTTTTGCCCCCTTAAGTTGAATATCTGTAGCTAATGCCCCCCTCTACTATCAACTTGGAAAATCCGTATGTGTGCAATCACACACACATACCCCTTACACTAATATCCATAATCTACTTTATACATGTACAGCATACAACACACAAACAACAAAAACAAAATATTTTTATAGCACTTCTGAACTGAAGGTGAGGTTATTGTTCAATTCCCTAGGTAGAAATATTTCCTCTTACGCCTTTTCTACCATTGACAGAGGAAACAACATATTAGAATTAGCTAGTGGATATTTTCAAACCAGGCAAATTCTCTCTGGAAATTTTGATATATCATGCTTACCTTTACCCAATTTGAAAAAAAATCACAGCCATTTGAGCCACTTGTGTTGGTAAATGTGTTTATTGGCTACGTTAAGGTAGAAAAACACTGATCTATATTCTGATTCTGTAATCCTAAGCAGTCAATTAAACTTCTTTCAGACTCAATTTTCCTAATTGCAAAAAGGAGCTAAACATTTTATCATCTAATGTTCCTCAGCAATAGGAAATATTAATGCACTGGAATATGAGTCAGATGCACGGTTTTTAGTCCTAGTTCTGTCATTAACTAGTTAGATAGCATTGATAAGTTATTTCCTTCATCTGGGCCTCGGTTACTGCTCAAAAAAATAAGTAAAAACATCAGATTAGACTTTTTGATGGTTCATGTCACCATTTGTATCCCTTTGAGGCATAAAAAAGCTATGAAATAGTTCTGACATACAAAAAGACATAAATAATATTATGAACTGGCATGGACTCAACATTCAGTGTCAAAAATATGGTCGAAGCCTCCCATGCACCTTTCCTAACTGTATGCCCCAATCTCAATCACCGAGTTACCCCTATGATAAAGTTAATTTTGTCACTCCTGTGCATTTCTTTGTATGTACCCTAAATTATTGTCATTAAACATCCTGTGAAATGTAGCACACTGGTAAATTCCTTGACAACTTGCTGTTTCCCTATCAACAGAATATTTGTGAGATTCATCCAAGAGTATACATTAACACTTGATGACTCATTTTTCACTGATATTTGTATTACTTTTTGTGTATATACAGAAGTTATCCACTCATTCTCCTATTAAAAACCCTTCATTTTTCCAATTATTTATTATAACACATTATTATGGTCATTCTTGTAATACTTCTCCTTAATTTGTAGGATATATGTTTAGGAATGGAATCTCTGGGACAAAAATATACAATCTCATATGTACCAGATATTAACCAATTGCTCTCCAAAATGGTTAAAGCAACTTATATTTCCTCATCAGTGAAAAGAAATCCTGTTGCTCTATATCCTCATTAGCATTTGTTATTGTCGGACTATTCAGATTTTTCTCTTTTTGAGGGCTGGAGAATGGTAACTCTTTGTGACTTTTATTTGCCTTTTGCTATTTTCTTGTAAGGTTTAACATTTTTTCCTATGTTTATTGGCCATTTGGGTTTCCTATTCTGTGAATTGCCTTTTTATATCTTTTTCTGTTTTTCTACTGGGGTTTTTTTTTCCCTTTTGATCTGCAGTTTCAATAATCTATTTGAAATACAGACTTTGCTAATTTTTTGCATTCCAAATATCTTCCCCAAGACAGTCTTGGTCTTTTTATATTTAATTGTCTTTTGCTGCACAGACATTTATATTTTTAACATAGTCAAATGTGTTAATCATTTCCTTTAGCCTTTGTGCTTTGTCTTGTTTAAGAAATCCTTCTCCCTATCCCAAAACATTTAAATACTCTTTTTTATTCCGAATGACTTATAAGTTTCCTTTTTCTCTCTTTTTTTTTTTTGCAATTCTTTTTTTTTTTTGCTTTGTTATTCTACTTTATTATTACTATGTCCAGTTTGAAAGTTCATCAAACTATACAACTTAAGATCTATGCACTTGTGTTGGGTAAGGCCTCAGAGCTGACTCAAGTTTCTTGGCCTAATTGGCTGGATTACCTTCCTTGGTCACTAGTACCAGTACTTGGCCCCCTCATTCATCTTCCTGATCTGTTTTCCCATGAAGTGTTGCATAGGTTTGAAGTTGTGTTTGGTACAATCAGATTAAGAAGTTTGTAACATCAAGGATGTCAGAATACCTTCCTGATACCTATCCAACAAATATTGCTAGAAGCACTCCTTGGGGCCCTTCCTCACTATGCCTCCAACCCAGGGACTGGGAGAATTATACCATCACTGCCACCAACTGCAAGATTACATGTCTGATCTCAGTCTTACATATTCTGCTTCCATCATGATTAGTGTCTGAGATTTCACTATCAGAACATGACAGTGTTAGCTCCATTCAGGAGTCTGCAAACATTTACTACCAAGTCCAGATAGTAAATATTTTAGGCTTTACAGGCCATAAAATCTTTCTTGAAATTACTCTATTCTGTCTTGTAGCACAGAAACAGCCATAGACATGTAAATGAATGGACATGATTGTGTTCCAATAAAACTTTATATAGCCTTGTAGTATAGTTTGAAATCTGGTAGATAGATGACTCTCAATTTGTTCTTTTTGCTTAAGATTGCTTTGGCTAGACGGGGTCTTCTCTGGTTCCACACGAAGCATAGAATTATTTTTTCTAGATCAGCAAAAAATGATGTTGGTATTTTGATAGGGACTGTATTGATTCTGTAAATCACTTTAGGTAGCAAAGCCATTTTTACTATGTTGATTCTGCCTATCCAAGAGCATGGTAGGGTTTGCCATCTGTTTACATCCTCTGCAATTTCTTTTCTCAGTGTTTCATAATTCTCTTTATATAGGTCTTTGACCTCCTTAGTTAGATATGTTCCTAAATATTTCATTTTCTTTGGTGCTATTGTGAAAGGTATTGCATCTTTAATTTGTTTCTCGGCTTGATTGTTATTAGCATATATGAAGGCTATGGATTTGTGTGTATTAATTTTGTATCCTGAGACTTTGCTGAATTCATTTATCAATTCCAGTAATCTCTTGGTTGAATCTTTGGAGTTTTCTATGTATAATATCATATTGTCTGCAAATAGTGAAAGTTTGACCTCTTCTGCCCCTATCTGGACGCCCCTGATTCCTCTGTCTTGTCTGATTGCTCTGGCCAGAACTTCCAGCACTATGTCGAATAGAAGTGGAGATAGTGGGCAACCTTGTCTAGTTCCAGTTTTAAGGGGGAATGCTTTCAATTTTTCCCCATTCAGTATGATATTGGCTGTGGGTTTATCGTATATGGCTTTAATAGTTTTGAGGTATGAGCCATCTATGCCTATATTGTTAAGAGTTCTTATCATAAAAGGATGCTGGATTTTGTCAAAAGCCTTTTCTGCATCTATTGAAAGGATCATATAATCTTTGTTCCTGCTTTTATTTATACGGTGAATTACATTTATAGATTTGCATATGTTGAACCATCCCTGCATCTCAGGAATGAAGCCCACCTGATCGTGATGAATTATTTTTTTGATGTACATTTGAATTTGGTTTGCAAGGATTTTATTGAGAATTTTTGCATCTATATTCATAAGTGATATTGGTCTGTATTATTCAATAGTTCTTTTGTTCTCGATTTCATTTAATTCTGCTCTGATCTTGGTTATTTCTTTTCTTCTGCTGGCTTTAGGATTGCTTTGCTCTTCCTTTTCCATTTCCTTAAGATGATTCATTAGTTTACTGATTTGTGACCTTTCTGTCTTTTGGATGTGGGCATTTAAGGTGATAAGTTTTCCTCTCAGGACTGCTTTTGGTGTATCCCACAGATTTTGATAACTTGTGTCCCCATTATCGTTTAGTTTGAAGAATCTTATGATTTCCATTTGAATCTCCTCCTTGACCCAATAGTCATTCAGCAACAGATTGTTTAGTTTCCAAGTTTTTGGAGGAAGATGTGTTTCTGTTGGAATTGATTTCTAATTTTATTCCACTGTGGTCTGAAAAGATACATGGTATGATTTCTATTTTTTTGAATTTGTTTAGATCTGTTTTGTGGCCTAGGATGTGGTCAATTTTAGAGAAAGTTCCATGAGCTGATGAGAAGAATGTATATTCAGTGTTATTTGGGTGTAGTGTTCTGTAGATATCTGTTAGGCCCATATGTTCTAGAGTTCTGTTTAGGTCCTTTGTTTCTCTGTTTACTTTTTGTTTGGAGGATCTGTCCAGTTCCGTCAGTGGGGTGTTGGAGTCCCCTGCTATTATGGCATTGCTGTTTATTATGTTGTCTAGATCAAGCAGTATTTGCTTTATGTACCTGGGCGCTCCTGTGTTGGGTGCATAAATGTTTAGGATTGTCAAATCCTCTTGTAAGATTTTTCCCTTCACCACTACATAGTGTCCATTTTTGTCCTTCTTTACTTTTGTTGCTTTAAAGTTTACATCATCTGAAATAAGGATGGCTACTCCAGATTTCTTTTGGTTTCCATTAGCCTGGAAAATTGTATTCCATCCTTTCACCTCAAGTCTGAATGCGTCTTTGTGTGTAAGGTGTGTTTCCTGGAGACAACAGATACTTGGCTTGTATTTTTTAATCCATTCAGCTAGCCTATGTCTCTTCAATGGGCAATTCAAGCCATTCACATTTATTGAGAGAATTGATATTTGGGGTAAATTTCTGATTATTCTATTGGGTGGTGTCTTTTGTTTTACCTCTTGTGTCATTGTAGAATCTGGGTTCTGGAGTTTTAGCTTTTGCATAATTTTACATTGGTGGGTGTCTGTTGTGCTGGTTAGTGTACAATGCAGGTCTAAGCACTTCTTGCAAGGCTGGTCTGGATTTCGCAAATTCTATCAGTGATTGATTGTTTGGAAAAGTCTTTATTTCTCCCTCATATAAGAAGCTTAGTTTGGCAGGATACAGAATTCTGGGTTGGCCTTTGTTTTGTTTTAGGAGACTGATGATGGCTCCCCATTCCCTTCTGACTTGTAAGGTTTCAGCTGAGAAATCTGCAGATAATCTGATCAGTTTCCCGTTATATGTTACCTGCTCTTTTTGTCTTACAGCTCTGAGGAGTGCCTCTTTTGTGTTTACTTTGGTCAATCTAATAATTATGTGGTGTGGTGAATGCCCTTTTCACGTTGAGTCTCCCAGGAGTCCTGTGTGCTTCTTGTACTTGGATATCGAGATTTCTGGCTAGGCCATGGAAATTTTCCTCTATTATTCCTTCAAATAGATTTTCCAGCCCATGCGAATTTTCTTCCTCTCCCTCAGGGATGCCTATGATCCTTATGTTTGGCCTCTTTACATAATCCCACATTTCTTGTATGCTTTGTTCATGCCTCTTGTTTTTGTGTTCTTTCTCTTCGACTGATTTATTTAGTGCATAGGAGTTGTCTTCTAGCTATGAAATTGTTTCCTCTGTGTGATCCAGCCTATTCTTAAGGCTTTCCACTGTGTTTTGTAGATCCTTGAATTGTCTATTTGATTTTTCTGTAATATTTCTATTTCTTTGGAGAATTTTTCATTCATTTCTTGCATTTTTCTTGTGGTTTCTTTGTGCTGGGATTCAATTTTCTCTTGAATTTCATTGAGCTTTCTTATAATCCATAAACGAAATTCCTCTTCTGTCATTCTACCCATTTCATTTGAGTTAGTATCCATTGCTGAGGAACTGATGATTTCTTTTGGGGGTGACTTTTCACTCTGATTTTTCACATTCCCTGAGTTCTTTCACTGGTTTCTTCTCATCTGGCCTCTTGGTCGAGAGCTGGGGGTGTTAGGAGTAGTTTATGGCCCTGTCTCCAAGCCCTCGAGTTTTGTTCCTTGGAAGAGCCAGGGAGAGAAGTAGTGGCCTGTTTTGCCTTAGGTGTATTTTAACAATTTTGGTGGATCTTGGGTTATCTCTGACCTGTTGTCTTCTCCTCTTCCTGGTGGAGTGTAGTGAGATTGTCCTCCCAGCTTGAGCTCTAAGCTAGTGAATTGTACTTGAGGATATGAATCCACAGCTCCCTAATAGCTAGGTATTCTGTTATGTCCATGGCAGACTCTGATCCCCCAGTTGGGGTATGCGAAAGCCCCGTGGTTTGGGAGGGGCCTTGTAGCCCCTACGGGTTACTTTGACCCTGCTCCTCCTGAGGTGCGGGTAGAAACACAATTTCTTTTGGCTTCAGTGTGAGAGCTGAAATGGGAAAATTCTACACAGCTCAGAGTTTGCTTATCTAGCCACGTGTGTCTGTCCTTCTGATGTGCGTCTCCACGTGATACTGTCTGATAGAGGGATCTCCAGTTGTGCACCCCTGTTCCACCACTAGATCCCAAGGTGAGGCAGGTGGGTATCTCTATCCCCAGCAGTCTACTCCAGGGGGATGTTCCCACAGGAATGGGGGAATAGTGGCCACTGGGAGCACTCTTGGATGGCGCGAAATTCCCTAATGAAGTGGGCAGGGTTATGGGGAGCTGCTCTGGTTCAGCCTGTGGCTCTTGAGGTATTTGGTTGCCATGAGAAGCAGCAGTTATACCAAATGAGTCACTAGAGCCAGCAACCTTCAAAATGACCGATCTCTTGGGTACAGGAGGGCTGGGACCTGAAGAGTGGGCACTAGGTCCAGCACGTAGCGGACTTTTTGGAGGCCAGAGCCAGGGTAGCAGGACCAGATGGACAAGCTGCAAACTGTTTCCAATACACAAAGGTCCTGCTGCTACAGTTCCGGGATCTCATCCCACCTGGAACCCACGGATGCAGCTGCCCCTGGCCACCAAGGGCAAAGTCTGTCTCACCCTGAGCGGAAGAGCCCCCAGCCGGGGCAGGGTGGAGCTAGAGACCTGGCTCACAGCTCTGGGTGGGTGGCTTTAAAGATGGCTGCCGCCACCAGCCTGGCACACAGCAGGGCTCCAACTGCGCCCGGGAGTGCAGCTTTTCTCCACCGGCCTGTTTCCCACGGAGGCAATTGCCAGCAGCCCCTAAGGGCGTGTCCTGCTCTCGGTTAAACTCCTGGGCCCAGTCCCGCTGACTTCTAGTAGCACAGTGCTGGCCTGCGGGTTCCCGCACACTGTCCTGGGAAGCTGTATCTCCGCCCTGTCCCTACCTGGCCCTGAGCAGTCTCTGTATATTGCAGCTGCGAGTTCTGTTTGGCTCTCGCGATTGCTTCCTCTCCACAGAGTCTGCTGTCTCCAGCAACAGCTTTGCCCCAACTCCGGGCTTGTCCCTGACTGAGTGGATGGGGAGATGCCTAACCACTTGGGGGTCAGGTCGCAACGCGCTGACCTGGTGAGCGCGTCGTTCCTGCGCTCTGGGCTCTATTATACTCGATGCGCTCTCCGATCTTTGTGAAAATTTTGTACCTGTTTTCTTGGACTGAGTGTTCCGCATTGTTTCTCTGTAATTCACAATGCTGTTTTCGGAGTGAGCGGTCTGTGCTTGCAGGTAGCCGATGACGTTTTTCACCTCCTTCCCTGGGAGCAGTGCGGTGGGAGGACTCTATCAGACTGCCATTTTTCCGGAAGTCCCTTTTCTCTCTTTTTTAAAACTTTTTCTTTTTGTCTTATCTGCAAGGCCAATTTTGCCATCTATCAGTTTTCTAAATATATATAAGTCAATTCTTGGGCTTATTTCTCTACCGTCAGCCTATTTGTCTGTCTCTGTTCTTGTTCAGTACTGTCTCTTTAAATAAAACTTTATAAGTCTTAACATGGTAGGATAAGTGCACCCATTTGACTTTTTTTCTTCAAAATTATCTTACCTCTTTTGGGCTTTTTGATCTTTTTTTATGCATTTTTAGAATCATTCTGTCAAATGCCAATTAAACCCTATCAAGATTTTTGTTGAAATTTTATTACATTTATGGATAGTTTTGGTAAAGAATTGACATTGTTGTTACATTGATTCTACTTTTTCATGAACATAGACTATGTCTCCATTAATTTTAAGTTCCTTATACATTAATTTTCTACATTATCTTTTAGTAAAATATACTTTTTTTCCAGATAGATTCTCTGCATCTTATGATTTATTTATTCCTACGTACTTTATATTTTTTTGTTGCTATTATGAATGGTGTATTTTGAACTTTATACTTTCAAAATGTTTTTATGGGGTGCAGTAAATCAAATTATTTTTGGATTGTGCATCTAGCAAATTTGATGAGATTTTTATTTCTAATAATATGTCTATAAATGCTTTTGGGAAATACTTACTGCGTACAAATAATAATGTTTGTTTTTTTAATTTCAATTATCTATTCTTTTCTTCTTTCATTTCTCTTTTGTTTAATAAGACTTTCAATAATATCTTATATTGGAGCAATAATAACAGACATCCTTGGCTGAAACTGATTTCAAATGAAGTGGTTTTAACATTTCATCATCCATAAAGATATTTGTAATAGGTTTTGGAAAATAAGACTTAAGTTAAGAAAGTTCCACCCAGCAAGAAAATTCCACCCCCTTAATATTTTGAAATAAAATTTTTATAAAAGAAAAAAAGTATACTTCTTTAAAAAAAAAAAGAAGCTCCTTTCTCATCTTAGTTTGCTAAGAGATTTTAATCAAGAATTTTATATATATAAAATGCATACATATAAAAATTACTAATTAGATTCATTTTTTATTCCTAATATTTATTTGTGCATGCTCTTTTTCCTTGTAAACATTTCCAGATTTGACTACTTTATTAGTCTTTTCAAAGACCCAACTTTGGCTTTGTTGTTCCCTCTCTATTGTAACTTTGTTTTATATTTCATTAATTTCACACCTATTTTTTCTTATCTTTTTCCCACCCTCTTCAATTCTATTTTGTTCCTTTGTATACTTCAGATTGAATTTTTATGTCATTAAATTTCAGATTTTATTTCTAATATTTGCATTTATGGAAATGTATTTTTAGGTATTACTATATTTAATATTTTATTATTTAATCTTAACTATATTATGCAGATATAATTACATAATTATATTTTATTGGTGAATAAGAGGATGTACCTTTCTTTTTCTAAATATGTCCCTTGGATAAACGAGTTCCTTATGTTGTTCAAATCTTCTTTATGAATTTTTATCTGTAGTCTATTGACTACTGAAAGATGGTGCATATTAACATTTTTCCCATAAAGAGTAAAATTTGTCCATATTTTTCTTACACTTCCAACAGTTTTTGCTCTTAAATATTTGTTATATGATATAATAGATACATTTTAGTTTAGAATTGTTATATCTTCTTATTGAGGTTAAACATTTTATCATTAGCAGGAAAGTTTTTAATACCCATTTTTTCTATTTTGCACTCAAGTACATTTCTTATGCTAATGTAGTCATTCTCCTTTTCATTTGTTAGTATTTTCCTGGTTTCTAATTATTCTTTTTCTCTTAATTCTTCAATCTTCAGTTTCAGATGGGTCTTGAGCTTGTAGATGGATGTTTTGTATTCAAGCCAACAATCTCTATCTTGTAACTTACAAATTTAGTCCATTTATGTTCATAGAGGTTATTGACACTTTTGGATTTATTTCTACTGTCATTGCTTCTGGCTTTTTTTCTCTTTTCTTTTTTATCTTTCCTGACATGTTTGCTGTTGATTGGGTTTTCTTATTTCATTTTTCTCTATTCATTTAGAAGTCAGATATTCTGTTTCTTTTCTCTAACCCACCTCTCCTTAGCCTTAGAAACTTTATTCACTTTATAGCTCTTAGAGATCTGTCTTACTTTTCTGTGTGAACTCAACTATGCATTTAAATTTTAAAAAGTTTATTTTATCCACCATATGTAGGTTCCCCCCCATTGGGAGGGATTTTCCTCTTTACCAATCCATAACATGAGCAGAAATGAAAATCTCCACTATGTACCCCCTTTCTTGTTAATTTCCCCTTCAAACTGATCAGCTGAATAATGAGGGAGATATCTTCCAGTGAGGGATGATGAAAATTTTAAATTATTACTGAAACACAAACAGGAGAAATTTCACTTTTTCCTTCTTTCTGCATGTTCATACTGGTATCAATAATCAAAGTTTACATAGAGTACTTGTCTAAAATGTATTCTACTCAGCTTCTGCTGATGAAGTTAGTCACAGTAACTTTCTGTAGACCTGAATTTTCTATGGTCAATAAAGATATGTCCTACATTACTTTAAAACATTGCCAATCTCTCAATTATATTAAGTTGAAACAAAAGGAAGAATGACTGTATGCATTTTCTGAGATATTATCCTTAGAAACCATCATCAGATTCCAGGGCATAGAAAAATGGTACTTTCTCCACTTTGTTACCACCTACCAAATGTCAGCCTCTCCACTCTTCCTTCTCAGCTGTCTTCTTTAACAGTTTGAAAGATATGCTTAGAGGGGTGATTATGGTGGCAGAGGCAGTTGACCACTAAAGTTTCAAGTTCCTCTTCCACAGTATATAATCATTTCAGTAGAGTATCTGAGCCACTGGGGGCTAAATTTCTAAGTCCCCTCTTTTTTTTTATGTAGGTCAGATCATATGTCTATTTCTTGCCAATGGAATGTTAGTGAAAGTGATATATAGCCACTTCTGGGATGAGGCAGTTAAATACCAAGTGTGTGAAGTTCCTTACTCACTTTCCCCTTTTAAAAACTCAATGGTGCCAGAGTTATCTTGAAACTACAAGATGGCAGGTTCACAAGAGGGAAACAGCCTGGAATTCTGAATCATTTCTTGGAGCAGTGCCACCTAGCTCACTCTAGGCTGTGATAATAGCAAAAAGCAAACTTTTTTATATTAATTCACTGAGATTTGGGAGTTGTTTATAGTATTAGTCTAATTTTCTAATGAGATCCTTCAAGCACATAGTCTATCCCCAAATTCTGTTATATGGTTTTTTGTAATCTTACGTAGTTATAGAAATGTGTTAATTATATTGTCTTTGTTAAATTTTTTTAGTGAATCCCTCGACTTGCGGAATATTTTGTCAAGAGCTACTGAGTTAGTATTGTAGTTTGTTCTGGATATCTATTTGCATTACTTGCCAGATCGCATGAGTGAATAAATATGTCACGGGGCATAGAGCATTTATTTTATGGACTAAGTTGAGTCTCATATTTATTATCTAAGCATGATGAAATTCTATCTTTTTTCTAATGTTATAATAGATGAAGATCACTTTAATTTAGTCAACAGTATTTTTTTTAAGCTAGATAAATAACTTACTTATATAACACTCAAATTACCAGTACTCATGTTCAATCCATAATTAGAAGTATATCGGATTGAAAAAAGGCAATTTTTAAAAAATGATAATTTAGTCCAAAAAGCTAATGATATAAACCTTTCCTGAGAAAGCACCTGATATTCTAAAAAGGAACAAGTGAGCTTTTCTCTAGTCCTAGATGAAGTGAGGATTCAACTTACACGACATAGTAATTAAAAGGAAACTTTACCTCTCCACCAGTGTCATGATTAGATGCTATATTTTTCTACCAAATTTGTGCTCTATTTTACAATATCAGGATAAATCTCCATGGCACTTAATTCCATGATACTTTGTTAGTCAACCTGCAAGGATGGAACATGTGACAGTTGCTTAAAAATACTGCTTTTAATAGCAAACAAGTACAGAGTGCATAAGCCTAGTAATACACCAGATTGTTAACCTCATTTAAGTGATGATTTGTTTGTATTAATAAGAAATCTATACATTTCCCAGATGGGACATGTTCACCTTTAGAAACATGTAAGAACGTAGATTTGTTATGATAAAGTGGATATATTAGGGCATATAATATTTACTACCATTTATTAGGCTGCTTATAATAAGTGTTTTCTATGCATAATCTCTGTTAATGTTCACAGCGTTCTGCAAGTTGAAATTTTATGTTACATGAATAAACTGAGTATCTGAAAGAATGAATAATCCCCCAGAAGGTAACATGGCTAGTTAGTGGCAGAATTAAAATTTGAATACTGCTTCCAAAACTGATGCATTTTCCACAGAAACACATTGCCTACAACATGCTAAGCATGGCTGCACAGAGGGTAAAAATAACAGCTTAAAGCTGCTTGATAAATTGTTTAATCTTTCTCAGCTCCAGTTTTCTAGTGAATAGGTCAAAAATAGTAATACCTAATTATCCTAAATGTACATACAACATATACAATGAAAGCTGTTTAGAAGATAAAATTTATAAATACATACACTAGCATATTAAGAGCTACACAATGCACATTTTATAGGTATAATTTTCATTATTATTTCAATATCTCAAACAAAAAAATGTAAAATTAAGCAAGATTTTCCTGTGCCCATTTTAGAATATTAGGATTAAAAGAAAAATTTTGCATTCATTCTTCTTTCTTCAGATTTTCTATATACATCCCTCTAGGGCCTCAATAAATATAATTTAGGCTGTTTTCACACATAAGAGCCCCATGCTGCTTGCTGACATCCAAACCAATGCAATTGCCATTTGTTCCCTCCCTTCGATACGCAACCTGGCCCTCTCTACCTAGGGAGGCCAGATAAGCATTAAAAATGGTATGATAACTGGATAATGAGTAAAGAGAGGGCAATTTTAAGGCATAGAGAATAGAAATTGGGATAAAGGAAAAATACTCTTAACATGCACTTAACTCTTTAAATCCAATATTCTTTTTAAATCATTAATCCTGTGGCTTAGTCCAAAAGGGGCAGAGAAGACCACCAGGATAACAGGCTTTATTCTGACCTTTTGACACAGAGGGCTTCTAACAAAGCCAGCACCATGTGCAAAATGCTCTGATTCTCTTTCTCATGAAGAAAAGCCAAAGACACAATAACATGTTTATAATATTTGGAGCTCTTTAGAATAAAGAGGCTGTGAAATACTAATTATCATTTCTAATTTCCTGGGGCTCAGAGAAAAGGGTTTGATTTCAGACCTCCAAAAAATGTTTATTTGCCACATATAAAGTGTGCCTTCCTCCAGGTATATAAATGTCTACAGTTTCTTCTGAGATGCTCTTTTGATTATGAAGTACTTTTTTCTTTTCTATCACACTACATATTGCATCATAAGTTAGAATGACAGATGCTAACCATGCAAAAAAGTTTTCCATTTTCAAGGAAAAAGGATTATTTTAATTTACCCACAAAATGGAATAACATAATTTCATTAACATCTAACTATACCTTGGCCACTAATGTTAATGGATACAATGCTCCTTAACCAGCATCAAACACAGAAAATACTGCTGCCAGATTAAATCTCCCTAAAGGAGCAATAAGAAAAAATATATATCTAATCCATTTATATGAGGAAAAATGACCTGGGGCAGTAATGTTATTTTCTATTAAGGTAATCTGGAAAGTGGATGGAAACCAGTTAGACAGTAATTTAATATAAACACAGCACAGAACTCAGAAATGAACAAATTTATTCCCACACTGAGAATAGTTAAATGGTATCTTAAGCTTGTATTTGATCTGAGAAAATGATTTCCAAAGCCTGGAATATAGTAATCTTATAAACACCACTACAAAGTTTATTGAGAAGTACTTTCCAAAACAAACATTAGTGACATGGTTCCTCTTTAGTAATTATAAAAGTCTTTAGAAAGCCATCATCTTAACTTCTATATTTACAGTTAAAAAAAAAGACCAAGTAAGTTTTAAAAACTTTTAATTCTTAAATCAAATATCTGTACCTCATATAAGTAACATTTTAAACCCCAAGATAGAAAGCTTCCATACAGATTTTTTTACATATTTACATTTTTATATTGTTATATATTTACATTTAATGGTTTTTTTATTAGAAAACAAATGCGGTGTTCTCAAACATTTGATGTTTTAAAAACGAGTCGTACATCTATTTATACAACTTTTGTTTTTGGTGGTGGTTTTTTAATGTTCAAAATTCCTTCTAGATCTATTGTTTATGCAGGAGCTGTTCTCACCTAAAGTATCAGTCATTTCTTTGCAGCCAGCCCAGTTTTTGCATTTTCTTCTCAGGAAGGACTGAAGGAGCAGCAACAGCAGCATGGACTGGGTAGTAAAATGTACCAGAAAACTAGTCAAATTCTAGCTAAAAACATTTATAACACTGCTCTGTAGATATTCATATTTGACCCCCAAACCCCAAAATATTCCAATACTGAGTCCTTATCAAGAGGCAAGTAAAATGCTCCTTTAAACATTTATATATGTATTGTCTCAATTGGAAGGCAACTTAAATAATTGTAAAATACATTTTTAATAATGGCTTTTTGAAAGAAAAGACAAACATATTAAATATCCAGTTTTAACCCATTGAACACAGTTTTTGCTTGTCTTAATAATTCCATTTCATGTCTTATAATAGTAATTGAAAGTCTTCTTCAGGGTCAGAATGGAAGTTTGAATACAAGCCTTCTCCAAATCTGGAATACAGATTCTCCCAAATCACTTCCATTCTTTAGCAGCTAAACCTGGTTGCAAAATTGCACCCTGCTCTGCTGATAGTCTTTGCTCATGATCTTGACCTCTTGAGCACACAGTAGTCTCCCCTTATCTGAGGCTTCTCTTTCTTTGGTTTCAGTTACCTTCAGTCAGCCACAGTCCAAAAATATTAAATGGAAAATTCCAGAAAGAAACAATTCATAAGTTTTAAATCATGGGCCATTCTGAGTAGCATGATGAAACTTCTTGCCATCCCACTCTGTCCCACCCAGGATGGGATATAAATCCCCCCTTTGTCCAGCATATTCACTCTGTCTGTGCTCCTTGTCCCTTAGTCAGATGGGGGCCATCTCAATTACCAGATCAACTGTAGCCCTGTCTCAGTGCTTGTGTTCAAATCACCCTTATTTTGCTTAATAATGGCCCCAAAGTGCAAGAGTACTGTGCCTAATTTATATATTTATCACAGCTATGTATATATAAGGAAAAAACATAGTATATATAGGATTCTGTACTATTCAAAATTTCAGGCATCCACTGGAGGTCTTAGAATGTATCCTCTGGAGAGAAGGAAGGGACTAATATAAAAATAACAGGGATTTTCTTCAATTCTCTATGGTTAAATTCATGGTTTTACTTTTTCCTTAATTGATTTATGGACCTCTGGAAATTAAACAACTTCCATTGAAGATAATAGTCTGCTTTTAGTGTAGAAATATTTAGTGTTTGCTGGACAGTTCATAAGGATGCATACATTCACCACACTAACATTTTCTATTTTCTGGAAAATATTATGATGAACTCTAATAGATTAGGCAATTTCTACTTTAAAATTATTCAGTTATTCAGTTTCATAAGCATAAATGCGTTTTCATCATATATGATTCAAATAGTGCAGACATTTGTATAGTAAAATGTGATTTTTCTGTACCATCCCACAACTGTACTTTCCTCCTTCCTCCTCTGTGTACTTGGTCATTTCTACTGTTTTCTCTCCTGTCTTTCCCCCTGGCATGTGAGAGGAGATTTCTGCATACACATCAATGTCTTATGTCAGTGTTGAATCCTAGTATAATCTTTTTCAAAGCCAATTTAAGCTATAACTATGGATGCACATTTAAGTCAAAATTGTATGATCTTAGTACCTGGGAGGTAAAAGTAAATTTGTACATGTGCCAGCAGCCAGAAACTCCATGTGACGTGTGACCCCTCTGTCTATTGGGTGGCAAGGGTAAGACATCTCACAATTTCATAAAAATGTTAACAGAAATAAACTGGGTTGCTGTTTTGTTGAGGTTATTTTGGAATTGAGGAAAGTAAAGTTACTTATTAAGCCTTCACAGATAGGTGGCATTATCTCCATTTTATACTCTAAGAAACAAAAATTTGGAAGTTAAGCAACAAGTACAAGATCTGATGGTAAGTGCCGGAGCTGTGATTTGAACTATGCCATTGTCTAAATGTAAATTCCATTTTCTTTCTGCTGTATTAAGCTATATTTTGGCAGTGGATAAAGAGTCCTATCTTTTTATCTTTGTATGATGCCTTTGTATCTTTGCCTTATTTCTACTCCATTTTGGCAAAGTTCAACATCTCTTTCCTCCATCTTGATTGCTGACATTCCTTCCCAGATTAAATAGCCCTGATAACCTGCCCAGGTGTGTTCATTTGTCACCTCTTGGAATAAATCCATTCAACATAATTCAGACAGGGACCAGGTTCTTCCCCAGAAATAAATATGATGGGGTTTAGCCTCAGGGAGCTCACAGTGACCTATGAAGAGGTTTAAAATACAGATGGCAGAGTGCCAAGTGCACAGCAGTTGTGTAAATAAACTTGAGTAATTACAGGTTGCTTACCAAAAGAGGTAACTCTTATGTTGAGCCTTAAAGAAAGAATAAGAGTTAGCCAAGAAAACTAGGTGAGATTATTAGTATTCTTTTTTTATGTTTTATGGGTGATACCATAAAAATTGCTTTAAGAGCTTTACTGTCTGTCTATTTAATTTGAATGGAGGATGACTTTTTGAGAGTGGTAAGAGCTGAAGTTAGTGAAAGCAGGAATAAGATCTTCAAGAACTCGTATGCCATATAAAGGAATGTTAATGTTATACATAACCAACATTTTATATGGAGAAAATTATAGAATGATGCTGTTATGGGTTGGATTGTGCCTCAGCTGAGGAAAAAAATATGTTGGAGTCCTAACCGCCCCTGTCCTGCAGAATGTGATCCTATTTGGACATAGGTTCTTTACAGAAATAATCAAGTTAAATTGAGATCATTAGGGTAGGCTTTAATCCACTATGACTGTTGTCTTTATAAAAAATAAATAATTTGGAGACAGACATGCATACAGGGAGAATGCCAAGTGAAGATGAAGACCTGAGGCCAAGCAACACCAAAGATTGCCAGGAAACCATGAAGCTAAGAGAGAGGCCTGGAACAGATTCTTTCTCACAGCCCTCAGAGGAAACAAACTTTGCTAATACCTTGATCTCAGACTTCTAACCTCTAGAACTGTGAGAAAATAAATTTCTGTTGTGGTACTTTGTTACAGCAGCCCTAGCAAACTAATACAGGTGGTAAGCAAAAAAGTGAGATGGTTGGAATTGGTTCTTAAGAATGATCTAACTATAGCAACTGAGAGGAAAATGGACCAGGGAGGTGAAAAATTGGAGGCCAGGTTATAAGTAATCAATCTTTTGCAAATCATTGCAGAGTGCCTGATTTAGTGCAGTAGTGGGTATATGGTGGTGGGGATGGGAGAGAGGCAAAGAATAGGTGAGAATGAATACAAGAGGGATTTAGGAAGTAAATTAACCCCTCCTGGTTCAGAAGTGACTCGCAGCTCATAAAATCAATATGAATCAAGTACAGACCTTGCTAATAGCAAAGAAGGAGAGTCTCAGATCCAAAATCTCAAATGATGCTGAGAAAAGTAAAGGAAAAGGGAGGAAAGGAGCAAATTTAGAAACATACATAAGTTATATGTAATTAAATGAGTTCCTCTGCTGCAGGGTTTCTCAAAGCCTTTAACATGCCAAAATATGGTGACTGTCCTCAAAGGGAAATGCAGTATGCAGCATTTTCCAAGATTTTTTATAACAACACTGTACTTTTCATTTTGTGACTCTCTCCAAGAACTAGCATTACAAAGAAGAACAACAAAAAAATTGTCTGGTAAAGGGATTTGCAATTGATAGGTCATTTGTAACCTAAAGAGAGATACTAGAGTTATACATAGGAGAAGTGGAAGGCTATGTTGATTGGGGTTATTTGCTCATTTGTTTTAAAAAGGAAAAGACATGTTTGACAACAGAGAAGTTAGATGGACTAAAACCCAGTGCCCAGGTAATGTAAGTGAAGAGAACTTCCCTCTGTGTAATTGTGTGATTTTTCTCAATTTGTTTGAAGTTTATTTTGAGAATACTTTCTCCTGGGATTTAGATCTTGTCTCCATATGGTGAGTTGCTTCTAAATATTGATGACTTTTTCAATATTGAGCATTTCACAAGTGTGCCCCCTTGGTTTTAAAAGATTTCACGGATAAAAGAAAAATTAAAATCTGACTCAGATTCCATTCCCTGGTCTTGATCTAATAGTTGCATATATGTTTTACCATAATTCATTGTCTGCAGCAGGCAGACTACAACTATTGCAGTGACTGTTATGACTTCATAGGTAATTTAAAGCCATTTCAGGTTTATGTTATATTAACAAATAATCCTACACTGATATTTTTTTAAAAAGTAATTTAGAGAAGGACCACTGAAAACTACCAAATACTTTAAAAATATATATTAGGATTTTCTTAACCGTGTAGCAACCAGAACCTGTTTTGGAGTTTGTATTACCTACAGCACTTACTCACTACATAAACTGATTTGTTTGTATTTATCATTGAACTTTTTCTTCCAGGGTTTTCAACAAGACTGCAGATCCCTTGAAGGCAAGTGTATATTTATATCTGTAAATATCAACAGTGGTTCCCACTAAACCTGGCACAGAACAATAAAATTCTATTCAAGAAATGTTCATTAGGGGATGTCTATAACCAAAGATTTATGAAAATTGGCAATGAATAAAATGAATAGAATGGCTCTTTTTCCCTGAGGAGCTCTTTCCCTGGTTTAGGGGTTTCAAACTTAGCATGCGTAAGAGTCATACTGGGACTTCCTATCCTCATCCCCAAAGAATAGTCTAGTAGCCAAAACAGGAAATCATCACAGGAAATAATCACATGCAGTGTAATGAAGGACCTGAGAGTAGTGTGAACAAAGTCCAAATAGAGCACAGAAGAACAATTTATTTATTTCCAGATGATAGCTATATTTTTTGATTCCTCCAACTTCTTTGCACTGATCTTAGTGGTCAACTACCTTACACACATTGAAGGTAATAATAATAATAATAATAATGCAAACAGAAGCAGCAACAGGAAATTGGTAGAGCTGACCATTTTCTTGCTATTATGTGCCCTTCATCAGCAAAATTACAAAGTAAAACATGACAAGAAGTCAGCCAAAAATTTATTTTTTTGAAATATGAATTTCTGTTCACTAATGTTCACAAGCAACCTTTCTCTGAGAGTGACTGTGGCTCAAATTATTAACAAGGGATTGTATACAGATACCATAATTTTTGTTTTGCCTTATTTTACCCTTTAAATTAGTTTATTTGTGTGTAACTTATAAATGCAGAGCTTAAATAATTTAACCAGCTATTCTACTTGTTAAATATATTAAATATCCAAATATTTCACTACCAGTTAGTGATTAGCTACTGCATCAAGCCCCCTAAGTGCCCTCGCGCAGCTTGGCACCTACTTTGTGACTCAATTTTTCTGTAATCCACCAGGTAATAGTAATGCTTGGCAAGGTAAGCAGCTCCAAGACCCTGGTTCAAGGATTATGGCCAAAATTCATTCAAATTCATTATTCTAAATATTCTGTTAAGTATTCTGAATATCTCCAGCTAAATATTCTGTTAAGTATTCTGAATATCTCCCCTATATATAAGTATGATAAAATGTGGATTGATGGATGGATGGATAGGTAGATACAGACAGAGAGACAGACAGACTGTTCTTGCTTAAAATCCTAACAATACACAATCAAAAAAATCTGGACACTGTTTTAAAACAATCAGGACTTTGGTACTGTTCACTCTCTGATTGGCATGCTGAGTTTATATTTATCTTAATACACTTGTAGACATATATGTTTACTTGTTAAAAACAACTTAATAAGACATCTAAACATTCCAAACATCTGAAACTATCCCAATCCTATGCATACATATCCCCTGCATTCAAACACAATAGCTCTCTCATTACTTCCCGTATATTGACCTATGACCTATCAGAACCTTTAAAACTTTTACAAATTGATAGAGGTCTTGGAAAAATGAGAGTTGTGCGTTTGTTGTAGTTGTATCATCTTCCCTCACATTGTCTGTAAATAACCTTCAGTTTTAACTAGAGATAGAATTGGAAAGTTAAGTCTTGCTTTCAACAGGGTCACAGACTTTTTTTTGAGTATGTCATTTCACAAAATTGATACCTCACTTTTAGTCTTTAGCTTTTAATATGGATGTAGAGATTTTGCTAAAATGAATAAGGGATAAATTTTGATTGTGAAAGGGATATTAATTAAGAATTATAGGAAATTAGTGATTTAGAAAAGCTTTGCACATTTTAAGGAAGGAAAACAGAGTTTATTCAGAACTTTTAGAACTTTATGAGAGATTATTTGAGGAATAATTTGAGGAAACCAGTTTTTATGTATAGAATATTTTCTTATGATACAGGTAATTAAGCCAATTGGAAGGGTATAAAAGGAGATCAAGAAAAAAATCGTCCATAATTTCAATGCATACCAGGCTGGCATGCTGAACATTAGGGGTCTTCGAGTTCTAGGATTTTAAATCACTTATGCTGATTTACACAGTCACATAAACCATTGTTAGAATAGACTGGTATTTCATTTATTCCATTAAATTCTATTGGTTAGAATAGTCCATAAAATGGGGAAGAAAAGCAAAGCTTAGTCACTCATTCATTTAAAAAATATTTCTTGAATGCCCACTCATTGCAAAGCTCTGTTCTAGGTGCTAAGATACATCAGCAAATAAAACAAAGTTTACTTTCCCATGGATTTTACATACTATAAGTGAGATAACTAGTAAACAAATAAACAAATGCCTAAATACCTAAATGCTGAGAAAAAAATATAGTAAGGTAATGAGGGCATGATGAAGGGTGTATTTGCTATTTCTATAGGTACTCATGAAAGATCTCATAGTTGAGCTGACATTTGAACAGAGATCTAAATGCACAGAACTCCACCTGGAGAAGAGTATTCTGGGAGAGTAATCAGCAGGTTCAGGTTCCTGAGGCAGGGATGCCCTCAACACCTTTGAGGACTAGCAGGAAGGCCAGTGTGCCCATGGTGCAGGGACTGAGGGGGTATGTGGGAGTAGAAAGGATAAGTGGTAAATGAGATTAGAGAGCGGGAGCCAGGGGTAGGCTATTGTAGGCCATGGTAAGGAATTGTTATCTGATTCTAAATTATGTTATTAGGGGATTTTCGAGATCGCTTTCAGAGTGGATGCTATTGGAGGATCAGAAGAATGACATGAGCTGACTCATGTTTTAATAGGATCAGCCAGGCTGCTATATGTAGAATGTACTGCAGGGCAGCAGTGAAGAGGAGGGGAGGCCAGTTAGGATGGTGTCATAGTGGTGAGAAGCTGTTGGATTCTAGATATATACTTAGAACAAATCGACAGGGTTGGGTGAGGAATATGTCAAAACAGATTAAGAGAACTGTATCAAAGGAAAAAATTCTTCTGGGAAATATAACTTTCAGACAGATAATCAAACAAAACTATCCGATTTGTAATACAGAAATGAGATGCATGAGTTTGTAAACAATTTGGGGAAAAACATGATGCATGAATAACTGTAATATAAAGAGATGTCTAACAGGCAACACTGTCCTGAATTGAATAAGGTGGCTCCAAAAATACTAAGTTCCACTCCCACCATTAAAATTTTCAAGGCAGAGAATCCATGTATCCATCCACAGCTGTTCTTTAGGCTTCCCTGTATCATCAGATGGGAGCCTGTACTGCTTAGAGGTAAACTTTTTTTCTGACTTTCATCCCAATAGAGGAAACATTAAAAGAAATAAATACACAATGGAAAAACTTCAAAGAAATGAAAGATAAATCTTGTTTCCATGTAATCCTTGTTTCAAAATTTTCTTCATACCATGAACTTCAGTGAAATATACTGATGCATTTAATACGCCCACAGCTGATTGTAAATACAAAACTAGGGTCAACAAATGGAGAATGGTTTCATTGTCTGCAATAGCATTCTCTGATTGGGAATAGTCCCTTGGGAATTCATTACTGAAGACAAGTCCCACCCCTTGAAACTGGTGCCGCGCTCACTCATGATTATCAGACAAGACCTTGCCAGTGAGTTCATTTGTTCTACTCAGCTTTAGACCAGCACATGTGATTGACCAGGTAAAACTCCTTTCCTCCTTTTATACTTAATATCATATATAACAATATACTATATGCATTACTATGTGAGAGGTTTGCATATTAAAGTCTTTCTAGAAATAGGATCATATTTTATTCATGAAATGAAGTTCTGTAACTAGAGAAAAATGTCTGTGATTAAATAGACATAAAAGAATTTGAGATACTCAATGTCACTGTCTGACATTGATTGAAACTATATTCATTAAAATGTGTAATGCTTTCTCATGGAAATATGAATTCTTAAGAATAATTGACCATTGTAATGCTCTGTCACATAATTGCTTGGAAATATGATTTCTGCTACATAGTTCAAAGTGAAAGTATTTGTTAAATTTAAAGCAGATGATACTATTTGGGGTTTGCATTTTCATTTTTGTTTCCATCTCCATTATTTTATTGAGTAATTTCAGTACAGATAGCATACGATTATCATTGTATTTTGAAGTAATATTTATGCATATTTACAGTTGAGATAAAAATTATAAAGATAGTTTTATATTGTTCTTTTTATCATAAACTTTTTCAAAGAATCTGATCCAAATGTATTAAAGAAATCATTCACCTTTTCTGACAATTAACTAATGTACCAAATAGACTCAAGCAATCCCAGAGAAACAAATTACCAAGGTTATATTATCTAAAGGCATAGCTTTTTTTACATTCAGAGCTGCTTAATCAACAAGGTTACAAATGAAATGATAGGTTGCCTTCTGAGGTTGAGAGTTAATTGAATGAACAGACAGTGTTTTTTTTTTTCCTTACAGCAACCTATAACACTAATGGATAAGCTAATTTTTTCTTCCCTAAAGTAATTGCACAGTCATCCTTAATTTAAAATCACTTGCATTTACTCAGTTAGTTGTCTTCAAACAGGACAAAGGTCTTGAACATTTATATTGGGGAGGCTTAAATTGTCAATATGATGTACATGGCAGAGACTTTTCAGTATAAGTAATTAAAATTTACCATGCATCTTATTTTAATGTTATGTTGAATACGTTATCTATTAGAGTTTGCAAGGAAGGTACTATTACTACAAATTAATCTTGTAATACCTTAATTATAATATTATTACATCTCTGTTGATTCAACGACTTTTCTTCTGTTTCCATATCTGGTAGGAAATTCTAAATAAAATGTTAAAATAAAAATTTAGTGATGCTCATTAATCAAACTCTGTCTGTTTCAGTGAACTGTATGTAAGAATTACTATTTTAATATTGCCAAGACTCATAATGAATGATTGTGTTAACATAATGAATATTATGTTATATTCCTAATATATTCAGGATGAATATATTAATCAGAATTAATGATTTATGTCTAATATCAATGATTGATGTCAGAAACATTACCTAGAAATGGATGACAGTGAAATTCAGCATCCTAATACTTCGATGAGAAAAACAAAGACAATATTTCCATTAGTGCCAGGAATCAATTACAAGTTAAGTACTAGTCTGCATGTTTTTAATGTTTTTATGTCAGACACTTTGCAGAACAAGGTAATTTTCTAAATTTTATTAAATAAAACTACACATTCATTGAACAATTTAATTTAGTCATTACCTGAAATTTAATTATCTTAAAATTAGCATGTTCATTTTATATTATATTAACAGCTGTTTGATCTAAGGTATTGCCACCTAAAAACCTCAAGAAATCTTATTTTCTGGCATCTTAAAATTAGCAAAAAGACTTAGCCCTTAAAATTCAATTATATTATCAGTACATGTGGAAAATGAGTGATGACAAATAGAAAAATATTCTCTGCAGATGCCTTTTATCTAAACAAATTTTTGAAGTAAAGGAGAATACAAAGTCCTTCCCTTGAAAGCATCACAGAATTAGAAAATATAAAAAGCCAAATATCTGGGAAATAGTAGATGTTTGAAAAGTTAAAACTATTTTATTTTATTTTGGTTTGTTTGTTTAGAGGCCTGGAAAAAAATCTTTATTTTGCCATACTTTGTAAAATAATATATGAAGAATTCTGAACATATACAAAAGTATACAGAGCACTGTAATGAACTTCTAGGTACCCAGGGCTAAGGATTAACAATTAACACATATGACCATTTTTGTTTCATACAAAGCCCCTTCAACTTGTCCTAATTTCCATATTTTTTGAAGTAAATCCTAGACATCATGTCATTTGTAAATGTTTTAGTATGAATCTTTAAAAAGTGAGCTCTCTTCTTTAAAACACTGCAATACTGCATGATCACAGTTTAAAATATAAATGTCCTTAATTTTACCAAGAAACTAGTTAAGTGTGTAACTATCCTGTAGTCTCCTATGTGTCTTTTTCTTACATTTATTTAAATCAGGATCAAAATAAGCCTCACACATGGCAATTGTTTTTTTTAAAGATTCTTTTAATCTGCTAGTTCTCTTTTTTTTTCCTTGCACTTTGCTGAAAAAAATCCTGAATTTTTGTCTTGTACAATTTCCCTGTATAGATTTTGCTGATTGTAGTACCATGGTATAGTTTAATACGTTCCTCTGATTTCTGTATTTTTTATAAATTGCTATTTAGGGGTTGAGAATTGCTCAGATTCAGGTTCTATTTTGGGCTGGAAACTTCAGAATTGACCTTGTGTTCTTCTGTCAGGAGGTACTTCATATGTGGTTGTTTCCCGTTTTGTGATGTCTTCAGCCATGGGAGCTCAATGCCATATATTTTAGTTTGAAATGTGAAAACATAGTGTTAATTCTGAAAAATAGCAGACATGTTGAAACAACTTATGGAAAAACCACCCACAATGAAATACAAATATTACTTCTGGGTTATTTAGCTAGCAAAATTACCAAAGCAGGTATTTTATTTTTTTCTTATATGTGATTGCAGTTTCTAGAATTTGAAATTACATATAGTAATTTGTCTATTTGTCTGAGTAAATGTCTCAGATTTCTTAGAAAATGCACACTCAAGTCATTCCTCCACCTCCTTCCTCTATTCCCTCCTTTCTTTGTCCTATTACCCTGGCCGTTCACTGGACTCTTCGCCAAGTCTTCCAAGTAGCCATCTCGTATCCCAGCTTCATATGGTTAGCCTGGTCATTTTATCAAGTACTTTGCAATGAATAGTAATGTCATTCTTTATAGGGATGATGTTCCCAGGAATCAAAAATAAGGCACATAGTCTGAAAAATAGTTTTGTCCCATTTCTAGCAATCTGGGAAATATGATTCACATGCTAAAATACTGGCATTTCTTTAAAAGCCCTATTATTTCTGGGATCAAATGGACAGAATATTTTAAATTATAATTTTCTCAAAAAGGAATTTATGCAATAAAGTAAAAGATAGCATGTGTTTATTGGAAGATGGGAATTTGAGCTCCAAAGCTAATCAGAAATTTGATTATAGGAAGTAAAATATGAGGGACGAGACCTAGAGAAAGGCTAACTTATTGGTGGGCTGAGTAAGCATTATGTTAGAACTGCTTGGCACTGACACACTTATAATAATATTAATGGGGATGAGGGTGTGTCTTCAGCAGGGCTTCATACGACCTTATTTTAAGAGATGGAATGAAAGTAGACACCCATTTTTAAAAGCTTATGAGACCCAAAATAAATGAATAAGCATTTGTTAGGAAGTACTGAATAAACAAAGAATAAAATATAAATTGAATTGGGAAAATACCCATGATTTTGTAAAACAAGTATTACATATAAATTGAGTATACTCCATTTTAGTAGTTATTAAATGATTTTAAATTGTAAATAGGCAACTATATATAAATAAAGGCCATGATCAGTCAATGCTTATAAATGTATATTTATACATGATATGAAAATAAAATTAATGAGAAAGAAGTTCACTATGGATGATGTTTATGGCAGTCTCATTGTTAAGAAATCTTCAACTACCTAAGATTTTTAAAGACATCAAAATAAAAAAATCTTTTTTATTAGGAATGAAATAGTCATGTACAGGAGTGCTATGGTATATTTTTATATTGCCACTGTTCCTTTATTTCAACTATGTCTGTTCTACATTCTGATTTGGGTGAAGATGATGATTGCTTGAGAATTGTACTAGTAATTGACATAAAACGCAAAATTTATTTGATGTTGTCTTACTTTAAAGTGTCCTTGGACAGTCTTCAGTTGCAGCTAATTTTCTGGGGTTCAAATAACATATTTGACTGTATATTTCTTTTAATGGAAATAACCAAAATAACAGCCTCACCAAGAAATTTTAATTACTTTAGGTATTAATTTCCCCTAGGAAGTTTTCAATTAGTATCTTCTTACTTGAAGTTTCAGTCACTGAATTCTATACAATCCATGCCTTGAGTGAGTTTATAAATTAAATAAAGAACTATCAGAGAAAAAGGTATGTTTCTTCATATTGCACTTATTTAAATCAAGATCCATAAATAAATACAATTATTTAGAATTACATAATTTGGGGCCCCAAAAGACTATAAGTCAGAATTTTTAGCATAACTTCTAAAAGAAGGGAACCATGTTTTCTACTGCTTTGTAACAACAAGGTTTAGGGTTCTTGAGATGCTTCCATTTATGTCAATTTCTCCAAGTAATGAATTTAAGTAGTGCCTCTGATTTCAGGCAAGGCTCATTTTATAATGGTGGATATGATGAAGATGCTAAACCTGATTCAGACTGTCCAACAGATCCATACGTCATACAAACTGATACATACATAGTTAGAGATTTTTTTCCCTTTTCAACTATACATTTCAGTTATTATATAAGAATTTTTATAATGTTTTCCTTTCTTAAGAACTGCCTTGGCTATTCAAAGACTTTTGCATTTTTCTATTTAGAGTTGGCTTGTCAATTTTTCACAAAAAAAAAAGGATTTTGGGGGGATTAAATTAATGTATAAATTTAGATAGAGTTGACATCATTACACTATTGGGTCTTCCAATCCATATACATGGTATATATGTCCATTTACTTAGATGTTTGTTAATGTCTCTCAATGTTTTATAATTTTCTGGGTAAATGACTTCTTCAACTTCTATAGTTTATTCGTAGATATTTATCTTCTTGTTTTATCCTTTTGTTCATGCTTTCTTTATCAGGGTTTGCCAAGAAACTTACAAAAAGAAATTAGGACACTCTCCATCTTTTTATCTTCTCAAATATTTTGATGAACTACTTGAGCCTCGCATCCATTTTAGAGATAAGTCATTAATAGAAAATTTCTGATAGATAATGATTTGTACAGGTTTTCTTCCTTTATTCAAATCACTTTTAGTAATTTGTTATTATCCTATGGCATATCCATTTGATATGAAAGTACAGAATTATTGACATGAGGTTGGCATAATGGTCTTTATAATTCTTTAATCTCTCTCATTATTGTGAATATATGTGCTTTATAACTTCTAATTTCATGTTTTTTCTTTTCTTCCTTTTTGTCTTAATGACATGTGATGGGATTTTTTTATTTATCATTCCATAAAAACAGAATTTTTTCAATCAGTATGCTTGTTTGTATTCTAATTCACAATTTTCAGGTTTCATCTGTGTTAAGTTACTTCTGCTACTTCTTTTGCTTTATTTTTTGGTACTTAAGTTAACTGTTTCATTGATTTATTTTCAGTTATATTTTAGTTATAGAAACAGTGAAGGCTATTCTTTTTCTCAGCATAACCACAGACGTGAGTCATTTTAAAATCTATATTCTATATAGAATCTCATATTTTCTTATTCATAGTAATAAAAATGTTCATAGCAATTATAATACGCCCCAACAGAAAAAAATTTAACTTGTTATTTTTCAAAATTTTAGCTCATTCATAAAATGAGGCAAAGTTGATATGACAAGATTCACTAGGGAGTTGACTTGGGGTCGATATGTCATATTCTAAGGCCACTGCATAAACTGATTTATCCAATACTGATTATAGAACAAAGTGACAAAAGTAATAATGGAATAATAAATTTTATATTGAGTTATGTAAAGAAAAAATTTTATGCAAATGATAATGTGTTCATAAGTTTATGAATTGAAGTAAAAGTAAAAAAAGATGAAAACTATGTTGGGGTAATTTACCATATTTTCAAGTCTATAAGAGCAATAGAATACTAAAATAGTAGATTGATCTAAAAGAGACATTAGGAATCACTTATCAGTCACTCCTATATGTTATTTAGCTCACGAATTATTTTTTCCAAAAAATATTTGTTTCCTATGCAAACAATAAAATTGACAAAAGCCCCAGCTTTGGTCTGAGTGGCCCCAACCAAAAAGGGTAGAGACTCACTTGTTCTACTCTTCATTGAGCCTGCTCAGCACAAGGCAGCCCTAGAGAATGCTCTGATTAGCAGCATGCACCAAACACTACTCTTATGTATTTACAAAAATGAGATGAATTTAGAGATGATTGACTTTCAATTGAATTTTACCTTATTTTTATACTCCTTTGAATTTTTATTTGGCATTTTAATAATTCTAATTGTATGTAAAAATCCTAAATACCAACACACAATCTCTAGAAAATAAACTTCTCTACTGGATTAGAAAAGTGAAGCCTAGGGAAGTTTATTTAGACAAAAGGCAGACCACTACAAATGGCAGAGAAAAATTAGTAATCAGACTCCTGATACTGCTTTTCTTTTTCTATGTAAACTTCTTTAATTCCCAATATCTTATGCAAGGCTGCATTCCATACAAAGGTGGCTAAATTAATTGTTGTGTGGATCTCTTGTTCTATATGTAATTCAATTTCAAATCTTACATGTAGCAATTCAAATTAAAAATAGATCAGAATGTGTAAGGTTTTTTTTAATTCGGTCCTTCTGTGCAGTTATGAAATATATTTTCAATGGGAACTTTCAAGAGAGAAAAATGCTGACTTTGAATAACATATCCATTAAATATTTTCATTAGATATATACAGACTGCATATATCATAATATCATGTGTTATAGCCTGGTCAGTGCCTCACATGTTTGTGCATCTTGGAATTCCATTCAAGCTTTTATTTTCCATGAGGCACACACATACAGGCAAGCACACACAGACACATATACACACACACTACAATGTAAAAAACCAGTGAAATCTTTATCCTATTATAGATTATAAATTAATAGTTGCTTATTTTAAATTAACTCAAAAGAGTAAATTACCCAAAGTTATCACTATGCTGAGACGTATAGCCCAAGACATGGCATGGTGTTACAGGCAATTTTTTTTTTTTTTACTAGTTTTTACATGCTATTAGAACTAACTCAAATGGCAAAAGTAGCAATCTCAACAAAGATTGGACGATTAATTGTCATAAGAAATGGCAGAAGCAATACAGATCACTTCTTATGAAGGCCCAGTCACTTCTTATGCCAATTTTCTAGTTTCAAAATTTTCCAACGTCAACTGCAACACAAAATTAGATACAAGCTAAAAATGCATCCATCTTTCGTTTAAGTTTTTGCCCCCCCAAGTTTAGTGTGGATAATCTTTTCAGAATGTTTAAAAAAAAACTAGCCCAGGCAACAGAGCAAGACCCTGTCTCAAAAAAATATATATAAAAAAATTTGATAAGAACTTTTCACTCCAATAGTACAAATGTAATTGCATTAAATATATAACCAGTAAAGGTCCAAGTGGACATGTTAAGGTGGAAAATCTGAATTTTCCTTGTCCTTGCTGGACTTTTTTATGAGGAAAAAGATGGCACCAGAGTTCCAATCTATCCTTCAAACAAAAGTTTGAAAAAAGAAGGGAATGTATCTACAGCATAAGAATTTAGAGTTCAGAATTCTGAAAGCATTCTTCTGATCCACACCCCAGGCCTTTAACATTGCAGAACAATTTTATGATTCTAAAATAATTACCTCTCTCAAGATTTACATTACTAAGACATCAGCCATGACAAGTGTTTGATAAGAATTTCTTGAGCTTCAACTTCTTAGCACAACCATGATTTGTGTGAAATGTTATATGTGATTATTTTTAGTTCCATGAAGCCACAGTTTGGAAGAAGCCTGGAAGTCCTAAGAAAATTTATAAAGGAAGTATAGAACTTTCATCTGAAACACTCCCAAATCTATCTCAACAAGAACTCTTGGTTCTCCTTTCCAAGCTCATGTGCTCTCTTTCAAAGCTCAAGTACTCTTAAAATCCCAGTATTGCTCCTCTGCTAACCTAAAGAGTTAAACCATTATCTTTTCCATGAAAGCATCAGTTACCATTGAGAAAGGCCTCTAGGAATCTGATAATCAAAATGCTTGAAAAGGATTGGAAAAGTTCCATCCACCCCTTATGGCAGAACCTATAATAAGAGACAATCGAGGCTGATGGCTGTTTCTTCAAGGTGTCGAGAGCCACAGTACTGTGCGGTTCTGCCGAGAAAATCCACCCTTCCTTCCTTAAATTGTCTCCAACCTCACCATTCTACTAATTCTGAAGACAATATAACAATGAAATAGAAGGCCATATTTTAAAGGTTCCTAATACCTTATCTTTTCTACAAAAAACAAAGTTTTGTGCTGAGGAATCTACCCAATAATTGACTATAAGATGTGATACTATTGAAATTAATTTATTTAGCATTTTAACTCTCTCTACATCACTTTTATCATTTTCATCTCAAAAGGACAAATCCAAAGTAGGCCATTTACTGCAGGTATATTAAAAATTGTTTAATTCAGAGAATTATTAAACTCATCAGATACACTTGTAGAAGATATATGTATATATACATGTGGGGATTACATGTATTAAAGGAACAGACCTCATAATGCCCTTTTTTTTTCTATACCATCTTTGTGCAATATATTTAGAAATGAAAATTTTAACGTGATAATGTGCAATGGTCATAGTTTCCTACAAGATTTGCTGAAAGTGTTTTATTTAGGTTGACTTAACATTCGTGAGTCTACAAGAAAAAATAATTTACTGTTCTATTTAAAGATGTTATTTAAGATATTGCAATGCAATAAACCACAGGCAATTTTTGGCATTGTGTTAAAAATACATATTTTCACAATTAGTAATCTTTCTTTACTTGAGAGTATGTTTATGTTTAAATATATATCTCTAGTAGTTATCAGCATATCTTTTACCCAGATTTCTTTAACTCAACAAGAGTCAAAGTTGTTCAAAAAATTCAGTATCTGCTTCTCACGTTTTTCTTTAATCTTAAAGACCTGAAGATTAAAGATAAATTTTAACATTTATTTGATATTCATCTCATTCATGGATAGCATATTCAAGATGCCAAAAGTAGGACATTTTGATAAATTTCTTTTTATTAAAAACTCCAAACACAAAAATAACTTTTGAAATACTGAAAGATATGTTGTTTCTATTTACTTAATTATTATTTGCATTATGTAAAGACACTATATTCACTGATGTTGGTATGATAGTTAATATACTTTCATGAAAATGAACACATTTATAATAGAACAGTCAGGAGAATTGTCACCTGACATCTAGAACAATACTGTCTTTCAAAAAGAATATCCTTGTGATCTTTCTTGGCAAAAAAAAACACTTAAAAGCAACTAAATGTGCCTTTGATTTGGGAAGAGGGGCGAAGGGTATCCTCTCTATTTCTTTTTCTTTTTTTAATGATATTAATGCTTGCAATTGTAGCAAAACAACAATGATTACAATTTCACAGGTGATCATTAGCTGTTACATTCATATTCTCTGGAGGTCTAAAGAGAAAAATGGTGTCTGTGATTGACTATCCCATTTTTTTTCACAGCAAATGAAGAGGTCTATATTGAAATATATAAAAACTAACAGTAAAGTAGTAATCAAAGACTGAGAGTCAATCAATAGTCAAATCTGAGAGGAACTTCCATAATCTACAAGACCAATTGAAAGGGATAGTGAAATCAGTTGTTAACTTACACATGTTATAAGTTAAAAAGTTATAAATTATAAAAAAGTTATAAGTTGTAAATTAAAAATAAAATAAAAGCAACCCAAAATTAGGTCATTGCTTCTAATTTGCTTGAAAACCCTCTGCAACAATCTCCACATTGCAAGTATGTGTTTTAAAAGTGTTCAGAATATTGCCTTGGAAAGACAGCAATGTAAGACCTAAAGTCACTGGGTTTAGAAGGAAAGGAAATATAAAGTGCACAATTAAAATGGGGGTGTTAGACATGAAAGAGAAGACTTATGCATAAAATTGAAGAACTGGTATAAAGTACAGACTTGTGAAATCCTCTCAGAATGCAAGGAAAGAAAGGCAAAGAGATGAAAATAACTTGGGAGAATCTGATAAAACGTGAAATTAGGTAGTAGTGGTAGAAGCTAGGAATTACATTGCTCCAAAATAATCAATCAAAACACTGGCCGTAGAAGCAACAATTACAGAAAACTCTTCTAAACTGAATACAGAGCTAAATAGGCTAAATTGAAAGGCCTTACATTGTCCCAGGAAAAATCAATGAAGGTCTTTTTATTGAACTCTAAGAACTTGCCATACCTCAGTGACATAGCCTCTTTGTTATAATGGTGCTTGAAGATACTTCAGAAGGTGACTAGGTTTTTTTTGTTGTTTAAATCAGACAGTCTTGTATTTGTCTATTTTTATTCAAGTTTTATCATTATCATGTGGTGAGGTGATCTTTACATGAGTATCTTCTCTCCATTTCTTAGCCTGTGCTTTGTCACAGTAGTACAGCTTTACCCTGGTGTACAACAATGCAAACATTAGGAAGACACCCACATGGATGAAATTCTTTGCCCACACCACAGCCTTACCTCAAGGATGTGCAGAACTGATTTCCCAATTGCTCTTTACTGTATCACTTCTGAATATAACTAACAAAATATGTCTTCCTTTTTAAAAGTAAGTTTTCAAACCATGTTGTTTCCATAGTACCCACCTTAAGGTACCAATTCTATGTGAGTTGGGAAGAGCTTCGTTTCATACTAGTAATAATCAACCTGTTAAGCTAAGTAACTTAAAACAACAAAGGTTTATTTCTCATTCAAGGAACACATCTATTGCTCTCTTTCACACTGGCCTGTCTTCATAGCCAGCCTATCTAGAACTGGCAGTTTGTTGAGTCAGAGCTGTGTGAATAGTGAATCCATATTTAAAGCTTCCACCCAGAAGTGATACCCATCATTTCCACTCAACATTTCACTGATCAGTGTAGATTGGATGGTCACACTCAGCTTCAGGGGAGCAAAGCATTGCAATCCTACCATGTGCCCGGAAGGAAAACTGGAAATATTTGATGGGCAGAACCAATGGCCACCACATGTTCTCAGCTGAATTGAAGCAGTTAAATTCTCTGATGCTCCAGAAAGTTGGTGTGCTGATAAAGAAACTGAGGGATCGAGGCATTTGGAATTAGGGATGCCAGATTCCCTCTCAAAAACACCTCTTCTTGGCCTGCTGCTAACAAAATGGATGAGGGCCCTTATTAAAATTCAGATCCAACTGGAACCCAGACTGGATGGGGTGAGGCGGGTGGTATTGCAGTGCAAATTTGGAAGAAATTTGAACAGCCTTGTTACCTCAGACCATACACTATCTTATGCATGTGCTAAAGTTAAATCCCTTAAACAGAAACAAAAGAGAAACAGCACTCAGGCTCAGAAATATTTGGAAGAAAAAAGGGAGGAGGTTACATAAGGGTGTGATCCAGTTTGAAGAGTATGACTCAATAAGATTTCTGGGATTAATTATAAGTAATAGATTCAAATAGAAGAGTTGGGAAGTTAACATGACAAAATCTGGTTAACAGACAAATCATTGCATAGATACTAAAAAAAAAAAATTAAAATAATTTTAAAAAAATCCTAAAGTCCACAAAATGGAGCCAAAAGGGAGCTGAAGCTGTTGGCTCAGGCAGTAACGCCTTCTGCTGGGCTCTACTCCCAATGTCCCCCCTACCCCCCCTTAGGGGTAGGGCTCAGGATACTGAACAAGGGAAATCTTCTCTGTGGGGAAAACCTTGGCAGTCGCCAGATTGGCTAATCAAGATTCACTCCATAGTTTCAACAAATAGCTGCTCAGTTATCAAAACACATTTCTGATGAATTAAAGAGCTAAAGTTTAAAAAGAAAAGAATTTATAAAATTAGACAAAATATATTGGTCAATGTTTATTACATTTTGGACAGACAATAACACCTAAAGCAAAAAATAAGGCAATGAGTTATATAGAACACTAAAATATTAATAAAAATGGAAGAGATATCAAAATATAAATAAATAAAAGACAAATTTTGGGGGTGGAGAATCAAGCATTATTAACAAAGAGGCAAGTCCTGGTGTATGCAAAGTTTGTATAGTTCAATAAAAAGCTATAAATATCCCAATAGAAAAAATTAGGGAAGAAGGCAAAATGCTTGAATAAAAAATTTCTAAAAGGCATTCTATACTAAAGAATATTTTGAAGCCCCTAGATTATTTTGGAAGGGTAGAAAGCAAAATTCTTAAACCAAACAGCCTAATCCATTACCCAACCATATAGTGAGGGCCTTTCTAGTGAAAATATCAGTGCCTTCCTCTCAGCACCCAAGATACTCAGGACTGGATACCCACCATTGCCATGTCCAAAGAACTAGCTGCTTCCATGACCATCCTTGTCAGAATATTGATTGCAGCATATGTGGCCACCTTCTCACTCTGCTCACTTCTAAATACGATGCTCCTCATGGGTATTCTACTTGTTGGAACCTAGGTGACATGCCTGTATTGTAGCCACAAAGCAGACTGGGAATGTGAGCTTTATAGCTTCTACCGTGGAAAGGCAAGACTCATAATGTGGGAAATCACTAGAAAAGATACTCAGAGAATGTCTTTGAATTGAGAGACTACAAATGAAAAATGTCCTTAATACTGTATATACAGGATTGGTGCCAATCCAAATATATATATGGAAAGATATATGCATAGAAAAAACTCAAGAGGGAAAATAAAACAAAAGCATATGTGTACGTGTGGTGTGTATGTACGTGTGTGCACGTGTGTGTGTGTATATATGTATATGAATGTTGGGTTTCTTTCTCTCAAGCTTTGGTAAGTTTTTGATAACATTTTAAAATAATACATGTTCATTGCTGAGATTGTGAAAAGAAAATAGATATACAAAGAAGCAAATTAAAGTAAGCCTGTTATACACAGATAATGTTAATATAGTTGGTGTAGTTTGTCATTTTTTCCCCAAAACACTATGTTTATACATAAGTGTTTAGAATTTAGATTAGAGTGTATATTTCTTTTATCCTGATTTTTAAAATATTTCCTTTTACCATTCTTACTTTAATATTCTTTTTAAATTGAAAAAAAATTCACACAATATCTGTTTGGAAAAAGATAACTGACCCCACTGGGATAGAAAAAGCTCCTTAAATCTGCGAGAAAAAAAATTGAACATTCCATATAGAACTGGGCAGAAAGGATGAACAGAACAATGCACAAAATAAGAAACATGCAAATAGCTAATCAACATGAAAAAAATCCTCAAAGTCATTAAATAAAATAAGTGCAAATTAATGATGATTCTCTATGATTTAACAGCTGAGCTTCTACTGGATTCTGCAGTGCAAAATTCAACAGGAGTCAACATTCACCTGAATGGCACTTTCAGAAAGCACATGCAATCTTATCCACAAAGTACCTATCTCAAAGCTGTCAGAAAGGTCTACTGAAATTTTCCCAGAAGAAATGGAGACTCATTGCTCCTCACTATTGTAACAGTGAATGTTCCTTTAGTTCTTGCAAACAGTCTTAGAAAGATTCAGTTTTGTTTTTTGTCTTTCAATTAGCATTTTTTCTGTAATTATATGAAATACAAACATCTCCGTTCTATCATAACTTTAAAGCATACATAAGCATGTCTGGGCTAAGAATGGTTAAGTTTTATAAACTGACAACGGCCTGTTGTTTAGACAGATGAAGGATAGCCTGATGAAGAATATGGATCATGTGGTTAAAATACAAAGAAAAATTTGGCAAGAACTGGCTTTGGTATTTGACTTCTCACTGTGCACTAGCAACCCATAATTATTATCAGATTCTGTTTTATGTTGAGTGGATATGGTCCAGAACTGTGAAAAATATCTTCTCTTATAGGAATGCAAGGGCAATCTGACTCCATCTGTCATCCGTCTGACAGCCTGGGGTAATCTGGCTTGTTAGAGAGGTGACCTTCTTCTTCCTCACTTATCCCCAAACCATGTGCTTGGTCACAAAACAGAACTTCCCTAAATGTAGAGCAAAAGAGTAGCCATGACCTCTCGCAGCCCCCATACTTCTCCTAGTCTAATAAATATCAGTTACCCATGAATCCCAAGCCTATCTCTCTAGTCTTTGAGAAAATAGCTGCTGAGATGGTCAAGCAGCCATAATTTCTGAATTGTCTTATACTGAGCCAAAACTTCAAGGTAAGTGGTACCAAGATTTTTATTTGAACTTTAATTTAATACCTTTTTCTGTCATTTTTATGGTATACACTTTAATTTTATTGCTTTATTGCCCAGTAAAATTGGGAGTTTTAAATATGCTATACCCCAGGCTATATTTTTTTTGTAGTGGAGTGAATTTATATTTAGTGGTCTTATGTTGGATGAACATGGAAAATATTCTGCTGCAGGCAGTTTTTATCTTTGCTTCTTCTCTCATTCCCTGGCTCTCAACTACTCTGGAACAAATATATTCACCTAGATGTCATACACCAAATTCAAAATAATGATTTCCTCCTCACTCTGCCAAACCTCTCCTTTTCCTGGTTTCTTTAGGGTTATCCACCCAGTAGCCTGAGGTAGATATCATACTTCACACCTTTTTTTTTCTTCTAATCAACTGGGCATCAGGGTTTGCCAGTTTTTTTTGTTTTTTGTTTTTTTTTGAGACAGAGTCTTGCTCTGTTGCCCTGGGTAGAGCGCAGTGGCGTCATCACAGCTCACTGCAGCCTCCAACTCCTGGGCTCAAGCCATCCTCCTGCCTCAGCCTCCTGAGTGGTTAGGACTATAGACACACACCACCATGCCCGGCTAAATTTTATATTTTTTGTGGAGACAGGGTCTCACTCTTGCTCAGGCTGGTCTCAAACTCCTGAGTTCAAGCGATCCTCCTGCCTCAGCCTCCCAGAGTGCTAGGATTACAGGTGTGAGCCACTGTGTCTGGCCAAGGTTTCCCTATTTTGTTACCCCCAATCTTTTTCCATTTTTCATCTATTTTCTCTGCAATTACCTAATTTCAGGCTCTCAAAACTCAACAGTTGGGCTATGACAATGAGTCCTTGCAAATTGTACTTGTAATTGGAAGAATTGGGATTTGAACTAAAAACTGTCTGACTTTTAAAACCTGGGCTCATAACCCCCATTGTAAACTGAAGTAGAACGTATATATTAATAATAAAGGTCAAGGATTTTGGATTTTAGTCTATACACAATGGGAGTGATGTTATCCAAGAAGTTTTAAAAGATTAAGCTAGAACCATCATATAGGATGTACTGATATGAAAGCATACTGACATCTAGAGAACAGTGAGGAAGTTGTGATAGTAATTGGAATGTGACATGATAAGGGTCTAGCTTATCATGTTTCAGCAGAGAAATTGAACGAAAGGGATGAATATGAGAGTAAAGTACTGACAGAAACTTGAAAGATTGACTAGCCCATTATTTTAGTTAAATAATTCTTTTCAAATATCAACATATAATAAAAGATTTCATTTTTATATCCCAGGTAAATAGGACCTACTGATTAAAGAGCCAATATTGTAGTTAACAACATTGCCCAATTTAAAATATAAATTGAATGTCACATAATTCATCACAATCAAACTCTATTTGTGCTCAAAGGTTTAGTTTTATGGTTGAAAAACACACCAATGGTTTGGATTCTGTAAAGCTCTTCAATCCAAAAGAGAATCGTACATGTAATGCATGTTTCTTCTACATTTATCATTTTGTTCAACAGAGGTTTGTTTGGAAAATGTCTGTGATATCCAAAAACAAAGTTCCAGATGGAGGAGGTGAAAATAGACATATGTTCCAGCTGTTTTTAATCTCTCTCTCTTTTTTTTTGGCTGTGGTCAAAATGAAGCACACCCTTTAAAAAACAGAATCGTCACTCTCTTCAAATGTGAGGGGTTTGCCACTCACAAAATTTTGTTTCTTCTAATGAAAGTTGTGTCTGTGCATGTACATGCTTGCAGTATATATGTGCATCTACCCATGGGTGTATATATGTGTGTGTGCGTATAAACTATTTTCCCAAGTAGAGCTTGTTCTGTGGGCAGAATAGCTACCTGTGCATATTTCCAACTCCCTGATAGACATGCATTGCATAAAAGCCTAAATTTACAAAATTCCTCCATGATCATGTATTATTATATTGAGGCACCTGAGGTAGGTGGATCTTACTTAGGTATAGTAGATTTCTCGTACTTTAGAGTGATCAAAAAAAGCATTTCTTATAGAATACCATCTTAACAAGCCTTACTTGAATACTATCTACAGATGCGTCAAACTCAATATATTCCTGTGGTGATGGAACTGTTCTGTATCTTGACTACATCAATGTCAACATTCTGGTTGTGATATTGTACTATAGATTAATAGGTTTACAAGGTGTTACCATTGAGAGAAACTGGGTAAGGGTCTGTGGGATTTCTTGTATTATTTCTTACAACTGCATGTGAATCTACAATGATCTCAAAATAGCAAGTCTAATTTTTTAAAAAGATCAATTGATTCAATTATTATGCTTTCCCCAAGAGAACAAACTTCTTCTACTTTTAATATCTGCCTATGACACCGGCATGTAACTAATGAAATCATACTCTTCCCTACTCCCTGCCCACCATTCAATCAGTCATCAAGTCCTGCTGATTTACTTCCTGTTTCTAGAAACGATCTCCTCTTCCTCTTTCCTACTGCTGATGCCATGTTTCAGAGCCTTATTATCTCTGTCCTTGATTAATGAAACAGCTTCCAAATTGCCCTTCCTGTCTCAAGCCTTATCACCCTAAAACAGTGGTTCCAAATGCAGCTGTGTATTACAGTCACGTAAGAAGCTTTTATAAAACACTACTGCCAGGATCTCCATCCTGGGACAATTAACTGAGAATATCTACGAGTAGGGCTTGATCATTGGTATATTTTGAAAGCTTCCTCGATAATTCTAAAGTGTTGCCATGGTTGAGAATCACTGCCTTGAGTATCTGCCTTCAACTAAGATCCTAGAATGATTTTACTAAAATGAAATGCTAGGCATTTCATCCCTCTGCTTTTCCCTCCCCCTCTGTTATGGTTTGAATGACATCACCCCAAAATTAATACATTGATGTCCTATCCCACAGTACCTTCGAGTGTGACTGTATTTAGAGATAGGGTCTTTACAGAGGTAATCAGCCACCCTAATCTAATATGACTGGTATCCTTATAAAAAGGGGAAATTTGGACAGAGACATGAACACAGGGAGAAGGCAGTATGAAAATGAAGGCACAATCGGGATGATGTTTCTATAAACCAAGGAACACCAAAAATTGCCAGCAAATCACCAGAAACTAGGTGGAAAGGCATGGAACAGATTATAACCCACAGCCCTTGGCAGGAACCAACCCTGCTGACAACTCGGTTTCAGACTTCCAGCCTGCAGAACTCTGAGACAATACTTTTCTGTTGTTTTAGCCACCCAGATGGTAGCACTTTGTTACAGCAGCCCTAGCAAACTCATTTGCCCTCATAAATTACAAAGTACAATTCAAGCTCATTAGGGTGGCTACGCCATGGTTTGTCCCATGCCAGTGTATCCATTTTTACTTTTTTCATTCTTTATACTCCAGAAACTTGTTCTTGAAAACTTTGCTAACGTATCATCTTGTCTTGAATAAATTTCCTTACACGTGCCAAGATCTCTGACTGTATGCAGAATATTTTTTATCACTGTACCGACCACATTGTATTGTACATTTTTAAAATATTTTTGTGATCTAAAAAGATGTCAAGTTCCTTAGAGGCAGTGCTATGTTTTAGTCTTTAAATTCCTAGGGTTTAGAAAATAGTAGTTCCTCATTAATATCTTTTTTGAATGAATAAATGAATTATTTTCTAGAGTATACTGCCTTAGTTTGGGTACACAAAAAAGCAGAGGCTAAGATGAGATTAGAAGTGCAAGACATTTATCAAGAGAGGGGAAGAAGGTGGGGAAAGGCTTCAGACTACAATGTAGTTTTGAAATCTATGGAAGGAGAAAGAAAAGGAAGGAGGTTTGGGTAGAGAGAGGCTTGGTGTGTGCACAGTTCCAAGAAAGTTTTTGTCAAACCAGTGAAAAGTCCTTGGGCCAAGGTTGCCTTTTGGAGGGTTCCCACATCACACTTGAACAGGCCTGCCTGCGTACCCCTGCTAAGCTACGGTCTCTATGCCTGCAACAAGTGCCCTTCTCTCCTCAGGGGTTCTCGCACCCATAAAGCATGATTTCTGACTGCTTGCAGGCCAGATCTTGGCTCTAAGCTATTTCACAATGTCTTTTTACTGTCTCAAATTATGACAATAATTCAAGGAATTTATATAGTGTCCCAGTTTCAAGGAGAGTCCACTGGGGTAAAAAAAAAAGAGTAAGAGAGATAATTTAAAAATTAAATATCAAATAAGATGATTTCAGATTATTAAACATTCTTTGAAGGACATACAGTGGGAGATAACTGGTGGGAGGAAAACATTAATTTACACAGGGTGTTCCAGAAGGTCTCCGAGTTGATAGTATTTGGGATAAAATTTGAATAAAGACAAAAAGCCAAAGAAGAGTAATTAAATATACCCTGAAGGAGGTGGGGGGAACTCTGTTGCTTTAAGAAATGGAGAAAGAAAGTACTGGGAGCAGAGTGAGCAAAAAAGTGATTGACACAAGAAGATGGGAGAGAAACTGTCCCACTGCCACCTTTGTCCCATGTGGTGTGTTCCTCATCCTCTGTCCTGACCTGGCCTCCATGCCGTCTAACACCTCAGAAATTCCAGAGTTGCTCATCTGCTTCCCTGGACTCTTGGACAGCAGGAAGAGTCTGTGGTACTAGCAGCAGTGACGTCAAGCAAGCTCCATAGTATTGGCCTCAGGCCAGGGAAAAGTCCAGAACTTAATAATGAAAGATATCTGTATAAAGATGTGAAGATGAACAATGTTCAGTTCCCGCGTTCTTTGCTAAGACGGCCCAGTATTTATCCCGGGATCTCTCAGAGGAATACAAGTGCCAAATTCCACAGACAAATGATACCACCACAGCAAACACAAAATTTGGTCAGTATAACTTTCTCATTGATACTGTTCCAAGAGATGATTATAGATAGATAAGGATCAGCTGCACCAGTTTATGCCTACTGCTGAGTCCATCCAGAACTATTTCACCCTGGCTCAACAGCCCACTCCTGTCCAGGTACAGAGGCAGCAGCCAGGCCAGCAGACCACCAGCTCCATGACCACCATCCAGCACAGGCAGATCATCATGATGCAGCCTCAGCAGGGCCAACCGCACTTCGGAAGCTGCAGATTGGCTAACATCAGCAGTTCACATTGTCCAGATCCAGCCACAGGACCAAGTCCGGCAGGCCCAGGATGGCCCTGGACAGAACATGCAGCTGATACAGTAGATCAGTAGCAAGACAGGAAAGAACCTATAGAGACAGGAGACCTGTTCGTCCTAGCTGGTATTGATACGGGAAAGTAGACCCCAAAACTGGAGTCCAGCCTGAAGGCCAAGTGCCTTCTTAGCTTCACTCAGGAAAGAATTCAAGAGGAAGCCGACAGAGTAAGGCAAAAGCAAGTTTACTGAGGTAAGAAAAAAAGGGTGGCTGCCCCATAGACAGAGCAGTGTTTGTGTGCTACTGGCTAGCTACTTTTATGGTTATCTCTTGGCTGCATGTTAAACAAAAGGAGGATTGTTTATAAGTTTCTTGGGAGAGGTGTAGAGAGTCTCCAGACCATTTAAACCATATAGGGCAATTTCCGCAAGTTGCCATGGCATTTGTAAACTGTCATGGTGCTGGTGGGAATTTCTTTTAGTATGTTAATACATTATAAATAGCGTACAATGAGAAGTGAGGGTAACCTGAGGTCATTTTCCTGTTACCATCTTGGCTTCAACTGGTTTTGGCCAGTTTCTCCACCATCTACTGTTTTATCATAGACCTTGGCTCCGGTCTTATGACTCGTTATTGAGCAAGGCCTGGCAGTTCTCTATCTCATTACCAGGCATTCAAACACTTTCCACCAATGCTCAACACAGACAGAAATCCAACCAGAAGAGCAGTAGTTCAGCCAGATCATAGATAACACTGCTGTCCTAAATCCAGTGAGTCACTGTGATCGTTAGACAGGATCCCACCCAATGCATGTATATCCAATCAGCCAACCTGTCCTTCTAAGGGCAAACTCCTCAGGTGGCCAGCCACTGAGGGCTTGCACTGACAAAAACAAGGATGCTCAATGCAATTTTTACCATACAGTCTCAGGTGTTGAGCATAATCTACCTCCACAAAGGAACCAAACAAACTCAGAGCCACTTACTCCCTAAAAGAAGGATGCAATATTTTTTTACTTCTTTTTTCCCTAAAGAATCAATATTTTGCTAAAGAATTAATACATTTGTCTTTGTGGCCAATACTGTGACATGAAAATATTAAATACAGGCATACCTCCTTTTACTGTGCTTCACTTTATTGTACTCCACAGATGTGTTTTTTTAAAAATTGAAGGTCTGTGACAACCCTGCATCAACCATGTCTATTGGCTCCATTTTTCCAACAGCATGTGCTCATTTGTGTTTCTGTGTCACATTTTGGTAATTATCACAGTATTTCAGATTTTTTCCTCATTATTATATCTGTTATGGTGATATGTGATCAGTGATCTTTGATGTTATTTTGCTAAAATTATTTTGGGGTGCAGCGGACAGTGCCCACAGAAGATGGCAAACTTAATCCGCCGATGTTGTGGGTGTCCTGACTGCTCCACCAACCAGCCATTCCCCCATCTGTCTCCCTCTCTTTGAGCTTCCCTATTCCCTGAGGCACAAGAATATTGAAATTAAGCCAATTAATAACATTATAATGGCCTTTAAGTAAAAGGAAGAGTCACACACCTCTCACTTTAAATCCAAACCTAGAAAACATTAAGCTTAGTGAGGAAGGCATGTTGAAAGCTGTGATAGACCAAAAGCTGGGCTTCCTGTGCCAAACAGTTAACCAAGCTGTGAATGCAAAGAAAAAGTTTTTGAAGGAAACTTAAAGTGCTACTCCAGCGAACACATGAAAGATAAGAAAGCTTTATCACTGAGATGGACACAGTTTTAATGGTGTGGATAGAAGATCAAACCAGACACAACATTTCCTTAAGCCAAAGACTAATCCAAGAAGTCCCTAATTCTCTTTAATTCTATGAAGACTGAGAAAGGTGAGGATGCTGAAGAAAAAAAGTTGGAAGCTAGTAGAGTTTGGTTCCTGTTAAGGAAATAAGCCATCTCCATAACATAAAAGTACAAGGTGAAGCAGCAAGTGCTGATGTAGGAGCTACAGCAAGTTACCCAGAAGATGAGATCCTAAGATCATTGATGAAGGTGGCTACACTAAACCACAGATTTTTGATGTAGACAAAATAGGCTTCTACTGGAAGAAGATGCCATCTAAGACTTTGATAGCTAGAAAACAGAAGTCAATGCCTAGCTTCACAGCTTCAAAGGACAGGCTGACTCTTGTTAGAGGCCAATGCAGCTGGTAAATTTAGTTGTACTTGTCCGTGGCCTGTTAAGAACTGAGCCACACAGTAGGAGATGAGTGGCAGGCAAGTAATCAAGCTCCGTCTGTATTTACAGCCGCTCCCCATCACTCACATCACTGTATAAGCTCTGCCTCCTGTCAGATCAGCAGCAGCATTAGATTCTCATAGGAGCGCAAACCCTACTGTAAACTGCACATGCGAGGGATCTAGGTTGCACATTCCTTATGAGAATCTAATGCCTGATGATCTGAGGTGAAGCTGAGGTGGTGATGCTAGCACTGGGGAGTGGCTGCAAATACAGGTTATCATTAGCAGACAGGTTTGACTGCACAATAAATGTAATGTGCTTGAATCATCCCAAAACCCATTCCCCCCACCCCTACCCCCCATCCGTGGGAAAAATTGTCTTCCACGAAAACTGTCCCTGGTGCTGAAAAGGTTGGGGACCGCCACTCTAGACCTTTCTGTGGATCATGGAAGCAACATCCTGCCAGCTCAGAACAGTCAACAAGGCCTCCTTACTAAAACAGAAATGTTACCTATAGGATTGAGCTAAGTCTGGGCCTTCTGGAGTATCCAACCTACAGGAGAGGGTGGGCTCTTCTTCCTCAGCCCCTTGCCAGTTGACAGAGTGCTAGAGGAGGTTGCTCCTGTCTTGGACCCCTTACCTACCTTGTGATCCCTAGGGATTAAATGAGTGAACAGCAATGGGGGTCTCTACATTTTACAGACAGCATTAAAACGATACATGATGGGGCTTACTGTGGAGCTTCTGCTTTTCATCCCTTAATCTAGACATCCTAGATAAAGAACAGGATCCAAGGGCTAGAAAATTTGGCTGAACTCTAGGCAGTCAACTTGGCCAACAATTGGCTCCATCTGTGCATTTTTACAGACTCCTGGGCCATTTCCAACAGTCTAGCCATCTGGGTCTACCAGTGGTAGCAACTAGGTTTCCCCCTTTAGGTAGAATAAATATGAGAATCTCTTGCTCACAAATACCCAAAATATAACTTAAGGTTACATGTGTCTCTGTAGATATTAAAGCCACAATACAAGGCTTTATCTTATCCCCTTCAGAGCTCCCAGCATTGTTATTAATAACAGTGCCCAAGGCACTCATTTCACTGAATTCTCAAAATATACAATGCTGGACTCTTGAACAAGATGTTCAGTGAACTTTCACTGCCCTAACTGGTCTCAGGCAACAGGCCTCAGGGGGCACCATTATGGCATACTCAAGATAGAATTTAATTAAATAAAACATGGTGCATTTCAGTCATCAGTGAAACATCAGGGATAAATTGTAATAAATGGTAGGACTCCATTTTTTATGTTGGACAGCTGAAAACTTTAAAACCCCACCCTTCTTCCCCACATCTGTACTAGCCGATAAGAAAGTCCACATGCTCCCTTCTTTGGTACTGGCAGGAAGTTCAAACCATGCAAGCCCCAGACCACCTGTGGGAATCCTCACCTCAGGCCCACCCCTAATTATAGTAAAAGCCAAGCCAGTCTCTTTTCCTCACTTGCAAGCCATTTTCAGACATGCTTGAAGGCCTGCCCTGCTACCCGTCCTCAGCCGCCAAAACCCTCATTATGTGAGTAATAAACCTTCATACCCTCTCAGTGCATGTGCAGCTTTATTAGTCCTGACACCCACAGCAAATTTTGAGTGGGATGACTACAAGATGCGTTCTCCTAAACTTCAATTAATACTTCAGAAAACAGTGGGTTCATCAAAAACAGGCCTTATGATGACATGAAACACTCTGAGAGAATTTTGCAATTTTCACTGTAATTTGAGTCAATGGCAAATCGGAAAATTTCTGGATTCTCTATTCCAAAGGGTATTCGCAACTGAGAATAGAAGTTCAACTATGTTTTATTCTTCTGTCTCTCAAATTAACTATTTGTGTATGTATTTTTCATCTGTCAATTCCAGACAAAATTGGAGGAGAGCCCACACCTACCGAAAATCACAATCCCTACTACTTTGCAACCTGTTCAGCTATGTTGCTGTGGAAAGAGCTAAGTGACTATATTAGGCTTCATCATGAAATAAACTAACATGTTTAAAATTGGAGGTATTCTGGGCTGGGCATCCCGAACATTCCTAAACAGTTCTGAGACTGGAATTTGAATGACTCAGATGTTCAGAACTGAGCTTACTTTTCTCTCAATCTGGCATATCACTTACTGCTGTTTCAAGGGTTTCATTACTATAATGTTTGTTCAACATACAGATTTGTTTCTAGGTGCAGAATTTTATTTTATGTATTCTTTATTAACAAATACACACATATGTAATTTTCATATTATAATTATATAAAATATATATATATAAATTTTTTTTATATAATTCTGTACTAAGTTGCCAGGTACATTTTTAGTGCTGTGGCAACAATTGGGGAAATACATGGTTTATTAGCACTGATCTGGTGGAATTTCCATTCCAGATGTACTGGAATCTCTTGGGTGAAGCTATAAAGAGTTTGGAGAAAGGATACTCATTCCTTTTGAATGTATTCAGGGGAAAAAATATATACGTATTTTGAAGTTTGAACATCAAGGATTTTTACCCCTTTTCAAAATTTCAGGAAGTCATCAATTATCTCTAACCTTTTCTATTTGAATATGTGGTTTGCATAGAAATATCTTTTTATATTATTCTTCAAAATGAATAATGTATTAATTAGCTGCATATTTCCTGGAAAGGTGTCTTATCAAAAAGCTTTATGCTAATTTTCCACTGAGGAAAAGCATGTGTGTGTATACATTCTAAAAGGGAATCAAACCCATGGAGAGATAAGGAGAGAACACTTACAGAAAACAGCTACACAAAGGCAGAACACTGACACATAACAGTATTCTAGCAGATTATTTTCTTCTTTTGGTGGCAAAGACATATTGAATTCCATTGTTTGGAAGCACTTATTTTTTTAGTCCATGAAATTTTTGTTGAGTACCATTATGTGTGAGGCATTGTGTTACATACTCTGGATATGATGTAAGATAGTCTTCACCCTTGAGTTGCTCACAATAAGAGAGAAAAGAATATTAATTAAGACACAGTTGTTATAATATGAACTTATATTAATGTCATAGAGCATATAGGCTATAGTCTTTAATTCTGATTAGTCAGTGCTTAGGGGTTATGAGATGAATGTGCAGAGAAGGTGAGGTTTTACGTTGGGTTAAAGAGTACACCAAACTATAAGATCATCTAAGAAACCATGGACAAAATCCAAAACACTTTTATGATAAAGAACATTCAAAAAAACTAAGAATTAAAGAGAAATTCCTCAACACGAAAATGCCATATATGAAGAACCCGTAAGTAACATCATTCTCAATGGTGAAAGACTAAACTTTCTTCCCCTAAGATTAGTAACAAAACAATGATACCACTTTTACCTCTTATATTCAATATAGCACTAGAAGTTATAGCCAGGGCAATTAATCAACGCAAAAAAGGCATCCAAATTAGAAAGACAGACATAAAATTACCTCTGTTGCAGATGACATAATCATCTATCTAGAAAACTCTAAAGAATCCATTTTTTAAAAATTGTTAGAGCTAATAAGTGAATTCAGCAACATTTCAGGATACAAAATCAACACAAAAATCAACCATATTTCTATACATTGGAAATAAACAATCCAAAAAGAACTTTTTAAAAAAATTACATTTCCAATCGTAACCAAGAGAATAAAATACTTAGAAATAAATTCAGCAAAAGAGGCACAAGACTTGTATACTGAAAACTACAAAACATTAATGAAAGAAATTAAAGAAGACATAAACAAATGAAAAGATATCCATGTGCACGGATTGGAATACTTAATATTGTTAAAATGACACTACCCAAAGCAATGTACAGATTCAATGCAATCCCTACCAAAAGTCCAATGGTATTTTTTGCAGAAATGAAAAACTTCATACTAAAATTCTTATGGAATCTCAAGGAACCCTGAATAGCCAAAACAATCTTGAAAAAGAAGATTAAAGATGGAGAATTCACCCTTCCTGATTTCAAAACTAACTCAAAGCACATTAATAAAAGCAGTGTGGTACTGGCATAAGGACAGACATAGAGATCAACGGAATAGAATTTCGAGTCCAAAAATAAACTCTTACCCTCTATGGCCAACTGATTTTCACAAGGGTGCCATGACCATTCAATGGGAAAAGAACAGCCTCTTCAACAATGATCCTTGAGAAAGTGTATATTCACGTGCAAAAGAGTGAAATTGGACCCTTACACCACAAACAAAAAACTACCTCAAAATGGATTTAAGACCTCACTGTAAGATGTACAACTATAAAATTCTTAGAAGAAAACGTATAGGCAAATCTGCATTATCTTAGATTTGGCAATGGTTTCTTAAATATGGAAAAACCAAAAGCATAGTCAACAACAGAAGAAATAGATAAATCTGACTTCATTAAAATTAAAAACTTTTGTGCATCAAAGGACACTATCAAGAGACTGAAAAAATAACCCACATAATGGGGGAAAATATTTGCAGATCTTATATCTGATATGGATTGAATAATGAGGATATATAAATAACTCTTAAAACTCAAGAAAATAGACAAACAACCCAGTTAAAAATGGGCAGAGGATGTGAATAGACATTTCTCCAAACGAGATATACAAATGGCCATTAAGCACATGAAAAGACGTGCTTAATTAACATCGTTAGTAACTTGGGAAAAGTGAATCAAAAATACAATGATACTCAGGAGGCTGAGGTGGGAGAATTGCTTGAGCCCAGGAGTTCAAGGTTACAGGTGAGCTGTGATCACACCACTGCACTCCAGCCTGGGCAACAGAGTGAAACTCTGTCTCTAAAAAACAAAATAAACACAAACACAAAGTACAATGAGATACCACTTCACACCTACTAGTTGGCTATAATTTTTTTTTAAGTGTTGGTAAGGATGTGAAGAAATCGGAACCCTTGTACATTACTGGTGGGAATGTAAAATGCTGTAACTGCTGTGGAACAATTTGGCAGTTCCTCAAAAAATTAAACATAGAATTACCATGTGATCCAGCAATTCTACTTCTAGGTATAGACCCAGCATGTGCTCAGACAGATACCTGCATGACAGTGTTCATAGCAGCATTATTTACAATAGTCAAAAAGTAGAAACAACACTAAGTGCCCATCAGTAGACAAACATACATGAAATATATACAAACAATGGAATATTATTCAGCCATAAAAATGAGTGAGGTTCTGATACATGCTACAACTTGAATGAACCTTGAAACTAAGCCAGACACAAAAGGACAAAGACTGTATGATTCTATTTATATGAAATATCTAGACTAGGAAAATTCATAGAAACAGAAAATACATTAGAGGTTACCAGGGATTAGGGGGAGGGGAGAATGAGGATTTACTGATCAATGGGTTCAGAATTTCTTTTTGAGGCAAGGAAAAATTCTGGAAAGAATGGTGATGGTTGCACAATCTTGTGAATATAGTGCCAATGAATGGTACCATTAACAATGGTTAAAATGGCAAATCTGTGTTATATGTATTTTACCACAAGAAAAAAAAAAGTAAAAGGAGTGGGGGAAGCAAGGTGCAGAAGAGAGTACATAGTAAACCACTGTGTTTGTATTTGCATAAAGAAGTATTGGAAGAATAGATAAGAAACTAACGTAAGTGGTTATTTATAGATAACACGAGTGTTCAGCCCCTACACACTAAGAAAGTGGTATAGGTTAAAGGACAGAAATACTTCTGTCCTGGTGGATAAATGTCCACTCCTCAATTCCCTGAGTTCCCTCTACCTCTGCTCTCATCCCAAGATACCTGATTGCTCCATGATTCATCAAGTAAAGAGTTAACCCTGGCAGGACAAGGGTCTGGTAGGACAAGGGTCTGGCAGGCCAGTGTAGAATGAGGTTAGATGGTAACAGGGTGGGAGACTTTGTAAACTAAACCTTTTAATTTCCTTTTGATTTTTAAATCCTGAAAATATATTACCTATTTATGATAATAAAATTTGAAAACTAAAGGAATAGGAAGAAGAGAAAGAGTACACCAGCTGACAAGGGCAGTTAAGAGAATCAGAGCCAAAGAAATGTGGACATGTAAAGCACAGTGGCATGAAGAACAAGAGCTCAGGGAATTGCCAGTCCTGTACAGAGGCCTGGATATAGAGGGGGAGTAATAAGACAGGAATTAGAGAGGCACATTTGGGCCAGATATTAAAGAACCTCTATGTGGCATTAATTAGTTTCAACTATTTTCAGAGCAGAGATAAACCATTAGAGTGGTTTTGTTTTGTTTGTTTTAAATCAACTGAATTACTTAAACAGATTTGTGTGTTAGAAATATAATTCTGACAACTGTATGGCCAATGGATTGAAGAGGAGAGAAAGTAGGAGTGGGAGGGCAGAGATGATGAGGAGAGTGGTAATGAGGTGAAAATAAGTCATAGTCAAAAGATACTGAAGAGGAGAGATCTAGACGTCTTGCTGAAAAATAGTTTGGGGTTGAGTTAGAAAAGAAAAAGGAGGAACAAAAGATGACTCAGATTTCTAGCTTGGTTGAATAAAAGGGTGGAACATGACCTTTAATGGGGGAATTCTAAAGGGAAAACTATTCAGAATTTTGATTATGTAAAATGTGAATATGTTGAGATGTCAAAGATAAAGTATGACATAATGTGGCATTCAAATAAAAAGTTATTATGAAAATAGCAGTGATTATTTTCCATTTAGGAATGACTTAGAGGAAATATGCTAAATTTTATAGGAAAAAGTATCTGTATACATAAATGAAGGTCTTAACTAAATGAGTAATATTGGAATATAATACAAAGATTCTTTTGTGCTGATTCTTCCAAACAAATTTCTTTTTCACTGAAATATTTTAGGTGTTAAAAATGTAGAAAAATGACCTCCAGGTAATATTACTAATTCTACAGTTTGTATTTTAATAGAGAAAATAAATAGTAAATGATTTCTCAGAATGCCAACTAAGATTTTTTCCCCTTAAATGTTTTCAGAATACCATGGTATTCCTCAGGGAATGATCCTGTTTCCTCAGAATGAAAATTAGGACGAACAAGAGAAGTTTCATAAAATCTTCATGTCCAAAATGTTTTTTTTAGGTAATTTGTTCAAGCATTTTTCCCTCAACTCAACATCTACTTCCAGCTTCACCTCTCTTTCCCCCAACAGTTAAACTTTTCAAGCAGAAGTCTATATCCATATTCTTTATTTCCTTATCTTAAATTTATTCCTCAATCTACTTTGTATACCCAATTTCTCTAAGTGAAATGGCTGTCACTAAATTCAACACATATGTGGCCCAACACATAACTAAATCATCTTTATGTGATCACTCTCTTGCACTGACATGCTTAGACAACCATCCTTGAAATATTCTCATTTCTTGGCCTTTATCACACTATACATCCCTGGTTTCCTTCAGCCCTGTGATAATTTTTCTCAACCTTTTATGCAGGCTTATTCTCCTCTATCCAGCCCTTAACTGGCATTTCTCAGGAGTTGATACTAGCTCTGCTTCTCTTCTCACTCTAGCCTGTTCCTGAAAAGCTCACCACATCTATGGCTTCAATTTACAACTACATGCCAATGGTTTTCCCTTCACATACCTTTATTTCAGACCTCTAGAGTAGACCTTTCCTCTGAAGTGCAAGCACAAATAATCAACAAACTCTCAACATAGATGTCCCAAGTGCACCGCAAACAAACCATGTCCAAATAATCACACTCTCGATCACTCCCATCAAACACAGTCCTCTTGTGGTGTTCCTGTCTTGATGAAATTAAGTATCATTCATCCAGGCACACAAATCAGTCTTAGTTAAATTTTTAACATTTACTGTTTATTAATTCCCCATAGCCATTTCATAACCAAAGACAATTATTACTTTCTAAATATCTCTTACATCTCTGTACTTCTTTCTCTCTGTCCTATCAACACCCTAGTCCAAACTACAACATATCTCTCCCAGATTGTTGTAAAAGCTTTGTAATTATTCCAACTACAACATTGCCTTCCATAATCAGAAAATTGTATTGGAAAGTTCTTAGTCCTCAAATCAGAAGAATAGTAAAGTCTTAAATTTATTTCCCAGGTGCCTGTAGAAAATATAGTGATTACTCAAATACACATCTATCCACCTTACATATTATAACATCATTAATAATCACCATCTGTTTGGTTAGAGTAAGTGGATTGAGAAGTGGTAGAGAAAAAGGTGAATGATAAGCACTATTTCCACCTTGTTAAATCTTCCACTCTGTATATGACCTTCCAAAACCAGAGTATCTGATATGATTTTTCTCATTCAGTCTTTTCCAAATTGTTCTGGGGTCATCTGAAAGCCTGGGAAGGTCTTGATGTGCTTCTCCAATACGGGTGAGAAAGTCTTTGGTATAAAGATGTTCATCTATTTTTTCTTGGAGTAGAAGTGACTCCAGTAAGGTCTTCTTTTGTTTCAAGAAGGCAGCTTGAGCCAGCTCTGCTCTTTTCCTGTTACAGTCGGGACACTGAGAAGAAATGTGTTGCTTAGCTGCTGCCACCTGTTTTGGTGTTGTCCTCATGTTTTTAAAATAGATTCTGTTCAAAAGTTCATGAGGGACTGTACAGTTTAAGGCATCTCTCTCTGAAGCCTCCCCATCCAATCTAAGCTGCAGCTTTTTATGTCTGCTGCTCTTCTTCTTAGAGTCCACTCTATGATGGATCAAGTTTACCTTAATGGTGCAGAAAGACTGCAGGGCATTCAATTCTTCATCGGATAACTGAGTAATTTCTGCTTGAAATCTAGCGTCTGGTTGGTACCGTCCAGAGTTAGTTTCTTTGCCCTTGAGGTAGTTGATCCACTTTATACTCAATTTCTTTTCATTATTTTTGAGGTCTGAAAGCTCGGATTGTTTGTCGCCTTGCTCCAAGCTTGTAGTCTGCTTTTCACCGTCGGGTTTGCTCCCAGAGGCAAGGGACCAGGACTGCCGTCCTCCTGACGAGCTGAATGCAAGGGAACTCTGTACCTCATCAGTAAAGGAACTGAAAGTTTCTGTTTCATCAGAAAGGTCTGCCATAGCACTTTTCTCCGTTTGGACCAATTCTCCTTGCTCTTCTTCTGCATCTCCCGACTTCGCCATCACATTGCATCAGACTCGGCTCCTCATCTGCTTGGCCCTGGTCAATACTGGCTCCGGAACCAGTAAGGGCTGAGCCAACCGGGACGGCTCTCTCTACACGGCTCAGCGGGGCTCGTCTTCCGTGTGACGCCTTTCCAGCTGCCTTGGCAACGCAGGCCGGTCATGCGCAGTGAGTGGCGGTGCGGAGCCCCACCCCCTTCTGCAGCACCCTGCCCCTTCCTCCGCGCGCCCTAGCGCCGACTGCGCCTGCGCGGTTCGCGCCAGGCTGGCGATTCCGGCCTTTTCTTCCGCCTTCCTGTTTCTCTTTGATGCAATTTTCAGAACAAAGCTTTATAGTCCTTGAGAGAAGGTTGCAAATTCAGTTGCCTCACGGGTCAGACAGGCGGTATATGTGTGTGAGGCCCGTAGCGATAGGTGGCCTGGAACAAATCCGAAAGGGTATGCCCCGCCTAAATGTATCCAGAGTTTATAAACAAACAACGTGCTGGCTAAAATACGCAAGCAAAAACTTGTTTACCAGTCTTTACAGGCAGGAGGCTTCCTATTTGTAGACTATGTTTCAGGATAAAAGTCCAAAAAAGTCAAAATACGGAAATCATTCTGTAAGTCCCCTTGCACAATATATTCTCTATAAACATTTTTTGTCAACATAATTTCAGAGGCTACATTGCATTATTTGATTTACTTAATAAATTTATTTAGACATAAAGTATTTATATTTTGCTCCTAAAATGATTGTATTATAATAAGCATCCCTTTAGCTAAATCTTTATATACAGCCATAGCTATACGTGTATAAATTACAGAAATTGTAATTGATAGGTCAAAATGTATGTACATTTTTAAGGCTTTTGAGACATCTATCTCTCCATCTCACTTTTTCCTGTCTCCTGCAGTATAAAAAACCAACATATAACATTTTATCCATAAATATTTCAGTTTGTATCTCTTATATAGATAAGACCCGTTTAAAAACATTACTGCATTATGATCACATCTAGCACATAATGATAATTCCTTAATATCTAATAATTACTGTTCTATGTTCAAATTTCTCTGATGGTCTCAAAATGCCTTTTGCAGGTTGGAGTGTTTGAATCACTATCCAAACCACATCCATTCAATGCATTTGGCTGTTACAGTGCTCAAGGCTATTTTACTTTATAACAGAACCGAAGTACAAACTATTTAAAAAACAAAAAAGAAAAGAGGAGCAGGCAGAGAAGTTTAGTTTTCTTCATTGCCCCTACCATGTTCCCTATAGGTAATCACTATTTTGAAGTTTTTGGTTTATCTTTCAAAGTTCCTTTTTGAAAATATAAATCAATATACATATGTATCCCCCTTTCTTAAACAATATATTTAACATATTCTACACATACCTTTTTAACTTTTTTTTTCTCTTAAAAATACATCCTGGATATCACCTTACATCAGTGAATAGACATCTCTCTCATTTCTTTCTATGACTGCATAATATTTCATTGTGGGAATGTTCCATAGGTTATTCCCACATTTTGATGGGCATTTTGCTATTATAAGAAATCCAAATTTTCATTGTGTCTGTGGAGGGATAGCTTCAAGATGATTTTCAGGAGTGAGATTAGTGTATCAAAGGATAAAGGTATATATAGTTTTCTATGTATTTCCAAATCTCCCTCAGTAGGGAGGATACATATTGCAAATGCACCTGTTCTCCAGAGCATGGCCAACAGGATATGTGCTCAAATTTATGGATTTTTGCCCATCTAATGGATAAAAAATGGTATCTCAGTGTAATTTAAAATTGAATTCCTCTCATTATTAGTGAGATTGAACATCATTTCATGTGTTTATATATTGGAAATATTACCCATTTGCCTGTGACGTAAGTTCCAAATGGTTTTCCCAAGTTGTCCTTCTATTTGTTTATGATTGTTTTCACCGTCTAAAATCTGAGTTTTTATTTCACATGTTGAATTTATTGATCTATTTGCTAATTGCTCTTGGATTGTTTAGAGTAGCTTTTTATTTTATTAAAGTCATTTTTCATTTAAATTGGCTTGCTTGTTTTGGTATACAGCTCTATGAATTTTAACAGATGTATAGATTCATGTAACCACCACCAAAATCAGGATACAGAATTCTCCATTCTATCTCCTTTGTAGGCACACCCTCAACCTATCCATAATTCCTATTTGTAGTAGATTTTTCATTAATTTTTTTCCTGTTGTTTTCCAGATATATAATCATATTACCTGCAAGTTAAGATAGCCTTTTTTCCCTAATTCTTACATCTCTAATTGCTTTGTTTTATCTAATTTCTTTGGCTAATTCTTCTAACACAATGTGAACTAGTAGTGGAGTTAGTAACCTTATCCATTTTTAAAAATGGATATTTATCTTTGTCTTAGATTTATAAACACATATAAAATTTCTCATAGTTTTGAAATGCTTTGAACTTAGTAAAACAAGAAGTCAAAATGCATCTACTGGGATGATCATATGGTCTTTGTTTTTGCTTCTGTTTATGTGGTGAAACACATTTATTGATTTGTGTATGTTGAACCACCCTTGCATTCCTGGGATGAAGCCCACTTGGTTATGGTGGATTATTTTTTTGATGTGCTGTTGAATTCTGTTTGCTAGTATTTTACTGAGGACTTTCACATCTATATTCATAAAGGATATTGGTCTGTAGTTTTCTTTTTTTGATGTGTCCTTTCCTGGCTTTAGTATCAAGGTGATACTGGCTTCATAGAATGAGTTGGGGAGAATTCCCTCCTTCTCTATGTTATGGAATAATTTCTGTAGTATGGGTACCAGCTCTTCTTTGTAGGTCTGCTAGAATTTGGCTGTGAATCTGTCTGGTCCAGGGCTTTGTTGTTGTTGTTGTTGTTGGAAGATTTTTTATTACTGCTTGGATGTCATTGTTTGTTATTGGTCTATTCTATTTCTTCCTGATTGAGTCATGGGTGGTTGCAGGTTTCCAGAAATTTGTCCATGTCCTCAATGTTTTCTAGTTTACTTGTATAGAAATTTTCATAGTATTCAGGGATGATGTTTTGTATTTCTGTGGTATCAGTTGTAACCTCTATGGAAAACGGTACACCCACCATTCAATCTAGCAATCCCAATACTGGCTATCTACCCAAAGGAAAAGAGGTCTTTCTATCAAAAAGACACCTGCACTGAAATGTTCATTGCAACACAATTCACAATTGCAAAGATGTCGAATCAACCCAAGTGCCCATCAATTCATGAGTGGATTAATAAAATGTGGTATGTACACACACACACACACACACACACACACCATGGAGTATTGGTCAACCATAAAAAAGGATGAATTAATGCCTTTTGCAGCAATTTGGATGGAACTGGAGACTATTATCCTAAGTGAAGTTATCTCAAGATTGGAAAAACAAATACCACATGTACTGATTATTAAATTGGAACTAACCAGTGAGCACCCAAGTGCACAGAGGGAAGTAAAATTCAGTGAAAATCAAGCAGGAAGCAGGGGAAGGAACGGAGGGGCAAAAATCTACCTAACTGGCACAGTGAACACTATTTGGGTGATGGGCACACCTATAGCTGTGACTGAAGCATTACAAAAGTGATCAATGTAACCAAAAACATTTGTACCCCCTTGATATTTTGAAATTAAAAAAAAGAAGTCAAAATGATCTGCATGATATAAAATGCTATTATTTCAAAGCTCAGGCAGATAAATAGGTAGATAGTTGAAGAAATTAATAAATTAATAAAGAACAAGATCTTCAATGAAAGATTATAAATAAATTTGCCATCTATGTTTTCTCAATATTGCCTGAATATCATTCACTTTACCCAGTTTTGCATTTTAAAAAATTAAGTTTAAATAAAACTACATCCTGAAAATGTAGTGGCTTTCCATTGTTAAATAATTTCAAAATATGTGATATTTATCTATATTTTTACTAAATAATTAAAGACATTGATTTTTATATAACTGTTGTAATATAAATTTACACACAAAGTTTGAGCCTAGACATTCTGAATGTCCCAATTTTAACCAATATATTTTTTAGAATTAAGAAAAATGAGCATGATCACAGTGATCTTTTTGGAAATGAAATTATTACTGAAATCAAGGCATTCATAGGGTTAGTTCCTTCTGAAAGCTGTGAGGGAAGGATCTGTTCCAGGCCTCTCTCCTTGACTTGTAGATAGTTGGCTGTCTTCATGTTCACATGTTGTTAGCCTTCTATGTGTGTCTGTGTGTTCAAATTTCCTTTTTTAAATAAGGACACTAGCCATATTAGATTAATGTCCACCCTAATGACCTCATTTTAACTTGATTATCTCTGTAAAAACCTTGTCTCCCAATAGAGTCACATTCTGAGGTACTGGAGGTTAGGACTTCAACATAAGAATGGGGAGGGGAGAATATAATTCAACTCATAATGTGTGGTTCATATGGAAACCAGGTTAAAGGCTAACTAAGCAGACTGCTTTTGGGGTAGACTTTTAGTATGAAAACTGCCAGAGATTTGCTCAGAGAGAAAAGCAACTGCTAAATGCTGGAACCTACTTGTTAATTAAGAAGTGTCTTTATTTTAGATGATCTGTGGGGGCCTTGTGGGTACAAGTTATATTCTCGGACATTAGCATAACCTCCACTGGCCAGCCTATAGAATGATTGCTCACATCTCATGTTTTAAGTAAGAAATTATTTTCAGAAAGTGTTGTTCTTATTTGAAAATAAGTTAAAAAATTTTTTTTACAGTTCTTTTCAGATATTTTGATTGGTGTATTGAAGGATTTTTAATGATTTTAAGCAATAAGCAATGATTTCCCACTGTTCCATCTGAGTATCTGGAAAAATTCAAAACATGTCAGTCATATATTATTGAATTATTTGAGAAATAAATATCTCCAATATATTTAAGGGCAGCAATGCAATTTAATAATAAATAATGTTAAATATGAATTTGAATTGTGTTATCTCTTTTGCTAATTGTCTTGAAAATTCTATACTAACATAATATTTAGGTTTTCTGGCACTAACCCAATAGATAACTTCCTTATTTTTTTTCCTTCATTGTAGTTCAAACTCAGAATGGTTCTGGGCCTCTTTCTGCAATTTTATACAGTTAGGTCCTTGAGCCTTTGGGCAATACTATTCAAGACTGACCTTGAAATCTAAGAAATGGATATAAAGGAGAGTCTAAATATAATATATTTCCCTTCAAATCACAGAGGGTTTCTGAATTCAGAAATGTTTCCATTAATTTGAATTTCAGTTAATATAGTTTTGTGTTTTCCTTGAGGTACAAGGATCTGCTTGTGGATGATGGGATTGGCATTCACAGTGGTTTTCCTAAAAACTACTAAGAAGAATTATTTTTCTACCATTCAGTATCTTTGCAAAGCATTTTACTGTAATTTTTCTACTTACAAAGTAAGCTTTCACTGTAAAATGAATATTCATATAATTGCATAGGGTTGAGTGACATAGAAATTATAAATAATTTCATTTGAGATGAATCTTTCTGTAAAACTATTTTATTAAAGTAATCACAAAAATATCACCGTGCTCTGGAAAGACAGCTAATGTAATAAATTGAGCTCACAGGCTAAACTTATTTTATCTCCTTATTTTAGATAGGCATTTTCCAAAAACAAACTATATCACTAAAGAATGTAAGACTTTTCTTTAGAGCCTTCCATGCTTAACTTGAAAGCTGTCAACCCAGGAGGCTGAAACAGAGCAAGATTATGAAACTTGAGTGAATAGCTCATTCTTTGCACCCATGCCCTTGCTACATGCTGCCATGTGGTACAAGGCTGAGAGGTATGCACTATGATAGCTAATGAAGCACTTCCTTTATATCACACTGACCAGAACTCTTATTTGAAGCCCATACATTATGCCACTGAAATCTCACAATGTTAGCCTTTGTTCTGGCTAGCAGAGGCTGGTTCTTGTCCTTTCTGTGGCTAAATTTCATGCACCAAACTTGTTAGACCCTTTTCTAATAATTGTAGCTTTAAGTCACAAAACCAGCTTCTGCTATGTTTGCAAGATTATTTGTTTTGTCTTTTCTGCCTCTGCTTTTATTACAGCATCCCCTCAAAACCAAGAACTTATAATTTTGAGGCCACTTAGAGATAAAAGCTTGGAGTAAAGTCATTCGCCCTCTTGAAGTCTCTCCTCTATGTCAAATATAGTGATTCAATGAACATTATAAGAACAGGGGACAAGAAGAAACTTCATCCAGGATGAAGAGAATGGCATCAAATGGACCAAAATTATCTACCCTGTATACTCCTCGATGTAACTGACAAGTATCCAGTGTGACCCATTTGTTATATTTTAATGTATTATTCTCACACTGTGTTGTGTGACGAGGCCCTTCTTTTCCTCAGCTGTCATTAGATAATGTGCCCCAATGCATGCTTTGATAAAAGTGACCTAAAGAACTATCCATAGTGATTGCCATAGCTCTCAATAAAATAGGGCTTCAGTTAACCTAGACAAAAATAAGAAATGTTAAACAGCCCCTCAAAGCCTATAAATTTTTAAAGAAAAAATTATGAACCTCCTCCCCAAACTTGAGTCATATCAGGTCCTCCTGGGAATCATCCATGGTTCCTTGCTCCCCCTCACCAACCACATCCAATCAGTCACCAAAAGGTAACTGCACCTCTAAACTGGTGGCTTCTGTTTCATCCCTTCTACAATCCCCTGGTGTAAGTAGCCACCATTTTTCACTGTGTGAAAGATGATCATTCAAATTGGGTCATTCTTGTCATACCCAACTAAACAAGAGCCAAAGGGCCAGGAAGTAAAAGCACTGGGGGCACATGGCACCTGCTCCAAGAATTAAATTTTCCACAAGCCTGCTGAAAGTTCCTGCTGAAACCTGAAACCAGTTTTATCCAATGGCTGCTGAAACAATCTGCTAGTTTCACCCACCGCTGTCACTTGCCAATCAGTGCTTGCCAGCTCTTCAGAACCTTACCAGTGGCAATGAACTTTGTGGAAAAACAATACATAATGATTCTCCTTTTGATAAAACATCCAACCTCCTCTTTGCTTATTGGAAGTACCAAAGACCACCTGGTCTGTGTGTATGACCCGAATTGCAATTCTTACTTCCCCCAATGAAATGTTTTAGATTTAGAGGTTCATCTCTAGATTTTATTTGATTTTGACAACTGGATCAAATTCACCCGTCTTTAGACTGGCTTCACAACCTCTAGACTCTTCCCACATCCACCACTTCCTTTTTTCCTTTCTCCCACTCAAACTCATTTCCGAATAATTATCCACACTGCAACCAGAATGAAGCACAGCTCAGACTATGGCCCTCTCCTGCTTTGTGTTTGCTATTGTGTCTCGTCATTTGGTCTTGTCTGAAACCATTAACTGGTATAGGTTGGATTTTCCAGGTTAAAAAAAAACAACGGTGAAACATTCAGGATAACACCAGTTACTAAAGGCTTTATGTAAAAACACTTGAGGCAGAAGGAGAGAGGAAATTGTGTAAGCCTCTGAAATTCCCCTGAGAAATAGAATAGCATTCAGAATTCCACAACAGATTTCCCCTGCCTCATACACAGTTCTCCTAAATGACTTGTCACCTTTCAGGTCTCAGCTTATCTCTTACTTCTTCAGAGAGGCTGTTCTCTCAGACCCTTGAATATGCATATAACAATTACCACATTATATGTAAATTCACAATTGTGTAGTAAGTTGTTTACTATCTGTCATAACTGATTAACTGTAAGCCCCACCAGGGCTGGAAAAAGTCTGCCTTCTCCACCAAGTTGTGGGTCTTGCACATATCAGACCATCAATAAATTGTGAAAATAATAAAGAAATTAAATGATTAAATAACTGATGTGATAGTCTAGCAATAGCTCTGGTAACTCAGAAGGATCTCTGATAGCATCCTCTTTGGATGTAGGCATATGTTTTTACCACTTTCGCATTGCATGTCATGGTGATGCAGGTCCTTTAAGCAGTTGACCAGATAGGCCGTCAGAAAAGAAGAGACCAGGCAAGGTGACTCACGCCTATAGTCCCAGCACTTTGGGCGGCCAAGGTGGAAAGATTGCTTGAGGCCAGGAGTTCAAGACCAGCCTGGGAAACATAGGGAGACCCCATCTCTACGAAAGAAATTTTTTAAAATCAGCTGGGCATGGCGGCGCGCAACTATAGTTCCAGTTACTCAGAGAATGAGGTGGGAGGATCGCTTGAGCCCAGGAGTTCGAGGCTGTAGTGAGCTATGATAGTGCCACTATACTCTAGCCCGAATGATGGAGTGAGACCCTGTCTCACAAAAAATAAAAAAAAAGAAGGAGAGCAGTTCGGTCAGATGTCCATCCCATGCCCACATTGGGTCCTAATTCGAGACACATGGCCCGACCTGAGCAGCAGCATCAATTGGTACATCCCAGTGACGTTTGTCCAAAATGCCTCAGAAGGAGACTGCAGGAAGCAGGCATCGTGATAAAGACCTCAGAAGAGGCAGTGTTTCAGGAAGGCACCTGCCCTGGACCCCTGCCCCAGACCCCCTGGGTATTCAGGGCATTCAAATTTTGCTACACACACAAGAATCATTTTTTACAATCTCTATGGCCAGATAACACCCAATACCAATTAAATCAGAATCTTTGGAGGTTGGGAACAGATGTCAGTATTTTTCAGGATTCTCCAGGTGACTCCAGTGTGCAACCAAGTTAGAGATGCCACACTCTGGGATCTTGTTACCAGTGCTACAGGACCAGCAGAGTCAGATCACCTGGGAGTGTTTTAGGAAGGCATAATCACAGCCCCAACCCAGACCAACTCAACTGGAATGTGCATTTTAAAACAACTCCCTGGGCAATTCCCATGCATGTTGAGGTTTTTAAAAGCAGTGCTCTAGGACATTTGAGAGCAGTATCACATTGTCCCCTTTCTCCTGGCCGTTGTCTTTCTCTTCTCTCCTTCTGGGCTTCATCCTTCTCTTCAATCTATGCTCCAGCAATCCAGAACCACAGTTACCTGACATGCCTTCTCCTTCTTTAAACAGTGTTTTTCAATATTATAAAATATTTTAAACATTCAGAAAGTTCAGAGGAAAATAGGACAAAAACCAATGTACCATTAATATGTAAAAAATAAGGTCTTACTTTCATGAGGTCCTTTCTTACCTAAAAAATAACATGTTACTGATAATAAAACTAAAGCCACCTGTTCATAACTCCCCAATTTTATTCCATTCCATTTATCCTCAAATGTGCTTATTCTCTTGAAGTTGGTATGTATATTTTGCCTCTTTCCAAAACTGGTTTGTTTTTTTTCTATTTGGAATACCATAGCAAATAAAACAAAAAAAAAGCTCTCTTCATGGAGCTTATATTCTAGTGTGTAGACAGATAATAAGCAAAACAAATATATAAATTATACTAGAAGGTAGTATGTGACACGGAGAAAAAATAAAGCAGCAAAGAGGGCAAGGGATTTCTGAGGAGTGTTGTGATTATAAATACAGTCGTTGGGGAAGGCTTGTCTGAAGAGATGAAATTTGGACAAAGGTGTGAAGGAGATAAAGCAATAAGCCATACGGTTATGGAGGAAAAGTTATTACAGACTGAGAGAACAGCAAGAGCAAATGTACTGAGACATGCATGGCATGTATAATGAACAGCAAAGATGCTCCATGGGCTGGAGCAGATTGATGGAATTGGAGGTTAACGGCAGAGAGTTAGTGAAAACTCAAGCATGTAGGGCCTTGTAGGCTGTTGCAAGCTCTTTGGATTTTTTAATGACCATTAGAATATTTGAGCAGACATTTTAACGGGGTATCTCTGGCTGCTGTGATAGACTTTGGGGTTGAGGATGAGGAAGTGGGATAAGGATTGGAGCACAAAGATAGAAGCAGAAGTCCAAGCAAGAGATAACGGCTTCTTGACCCAGACTGGTGGCTGGTGGCGGGTGGCAAGAAATCGTCATATTTTGAAGACATTTTGAAGTTTGAGGTTAAAAGATATCTTCATGGGATTGGGAATGAGGTATGAGAAAGAGAAGAGTTAAGGATAAGAAACTGGAAGGATTGAGTCACCATTAATGGAAATAGAAAAGACTTCAAGAAGAACAATTGGAGGAAAGGACTGGAAGTGTAGTGTTTGGAAGTTTTAACTCTGAGATGTCTTTTAGACACTTAAATGGAAATATCAAGTAAATATTCCAATATATAAGTCTGGAGACCAAGGGGATGTCAATATGGGTGTTTGAAAGTCATGAGCATGTAGATGGTATTTAAAGCCACGGGACTGGAGGAGATCTCAGGAGGTTTATAGATGAAAAGAGAAACAAGGAAGCCCTGTTTACCAACATCATGGGACAGAGATGTGAAGGGAAATGCAAATAAAACCAGGAGAGTTGGCATCCTGAATGCCCAGTGAAGAATGCATTTCAAAGAGAAGGAAGTGATCAACCATATCAAATGCCCTCGAGAAAGATAAGGGCTTAGAATTAACCATAAGATTTATTAATGTGGGGGAATTTGGTTACCTTGACAAGAGTAGGTTTGAATTTGTAGGGATCAAATTGGGATCAAATTGATCAGCTCAGATTGATGGGAATTAGTTTTAAAGAGTATCAGAAGAGAGAAAATAGAGACAGTGAGTATAAATAACTCTTTTAAAACACTTTACCATAAAGGGGAACAGAAAATAAGGAAATAGCTAGAGGAGCAAGTGAAATCAAGAGAGGATTGTGTTTAACATAAGAAAAAAAACCCAGTATGTGTGTATGCTGATGAAAAATTAAATAAAATGGGAAAATATGAAAATGCAGTAGATGGGAAGAAAAATAATACAGAAGTGATATTCTGTAACACATGAGAGAGGAAAGGATATAGTGCATGCATAGAGGGATAGGCCTTAGGTAGGAGCAGAGAAAATTCATGTGAAATAATAGGAATAAAGGTGGTATATATATACATGAATCCTGATAGGTAAGTATTTAATTTGGCAATGCAATGACTAATAAATGTTACTTTATTGATAATTAACAATCAATGGCACATTAGTGACTAATGCTGTCAAGGTTTAAATGTGTTAACATTCTGAGGGTGTTGATAACTATTGCATTAATGAGACCAATATTATGTAAGATGAAGTAATAAGCTTTTAGTTTAATATTCCTATTTGTATTAATAATTCTTTGGCTAACCAATGAAAGCTAAATTTCTTAAAAACTATTGCTTTTTCATAAAAGTAAATAATTGTCTATCATGTTCCAAATAAAAAGATGATTCATGATGAAATACCTACTAATGCTCTCTAGAAAAAAATAGAATTTGACTCTCAAAATGGTTCATGGTTTCTCTATGATCATTTTTTTTTTCATTTAGACTTTGGACTTTCACTTAATCAGAGAATAGGGAAATAAATGTAACCATTTAAAAAAATAAAAAGGATACATATTTTATCACATTTTCTTACATTTTCAAAATATGACAAAACAAAAAAAAACTTTTCAAAAGCATTGTTTTTGTAGTAATTTATTTTGCTTGTTTTTCTCTTGTTCTACCATTAGTACTCTCAAAAAATCATAATTAAGGAATACATTTCTGATGCATGGCATAGAACAGCGGTCTTCAATTAATTATATAACTGCCCAACAGAACTTTGAAAAAATATGTATATTCTCACATATTTTTAAGTTTATAGCTAACATTTCTATCATAAGATTAAATAGTTGGAAATGATAGAATTTTAAATTTATTTCTTATTGTAGCTATGCTTCAGATATATTTTCATTAAAATATTGAATCTGAAAATTTAGCTTATTCAATTTATTAAAATTGTGTCCATATTGTCAATAGACAATCTTATTGGCAAATCCAATCTTCCTTATCAACCATTTAGATCCAATAAACATGTTAATATGCTTCCTTTATAATTATCTCACTTGTTAATTCTAATTTGTATATAGATAAATATCTAGAGAGGTAGATATGTAGATAGATCTGTATGTTTGCCTTGCCAAGAACTTTTCACCTGTATAAAATAAGATGTTGCAACTTCAATTATTTCTTACTGAAGCTCTCTTTGAATTGTTCTCAAGGGAACTTACAATATTTTATTAAGCACTCCAGCAGTTTTACACTTGGGAGCAATGCACCTTAGTAACACTGCAGATGGATGAGAGATGTCATTTTGTAAAGTGGGGAAAAGGCTATTGTGGAAGGGATTGTAGGAAAAGAGAGCAATCCTATTACCACAGTCAGCCCATAGACTTATATTCTTAGGCAAATCAACTTTAAGGAACACAGATATTGAAGTTCAAAATCTACAACTGTATTCCTTCAAAATATCTGAACCCACGTATATCCGGAAAATCTTTATGTGCTCCCAGAGATAAGTGTGCACAAAGTGTAGACTGTGGTTTAGAAAAATGAATGCTAATCTATAAGTTAGATTCTTAGTTTTAGCTCAGTTCAACTGACTTTTGACTGTAAATCACTTAACCCACTTAGTCTTAATTATACCTTTGCAAAGTAAGGGAGTTAGAGTAAGGCAATATTTTCCAAAGAGTTTTCAAGTGACTATTCCCCATGAAGTGTTCTTTGAAAATATAATAGGGTTACAGAAGTCTTGGAAATGCTGTAAACTGTGCTTTTTGTGGGGAGTAAGGTGCATATTCATAGAGTAAATTCACTGAGAATTCTTGCAGGAGAAAAATACATTTAACTTCATTTAACTCATTGATTTCTAGACTATTTGACCATACTTTTCTTTTCATGTCATAGTTAATAGCACTCACTAAGGGCTAGTGTTCTAAAGAACACACCTCAAGAATAACTGAATCAGAGTTTTCTGAGATTCTTTCTAGCTATACAGTTCCATGACCAAACATGAAACATGTAGCTTGATTCCAGCCATAACTGCAGTCACCAATCTTATTAAATGATTTATCTATTCAATAGGGTTTTATCTTATTTTAAGATAACTGAAGCTACTCCAGAAAGAGCTAAAATAATGTACATGATGATATTTTGTTTTAAGATTCTGTTATTTTACTTCTTTTCTATTTCTACAAAGTGCTTCTGCTGAAAGCCATATGCTTCCATATGTATTTCTTCACCATTGAGTATAAGTGAGAGTTATCTTCATTTTTAATTTTGAAATTCAAATTGCCTTTAAATATCTCAAACAGATTATGCAAAAACTCTGAGGTTGGGGTGATGTCTCTCTACTGTGGTGTTAGGGTAGTAGCCTGTCTCTCAGACTAGACTCTGAGGGTCTCAAGGATGAAGATACATCGCTTGTTTCTTTAATCTCAGTACCTGACTGGCACATCATAAGCATAATAAATATTTCCTAATGGAATATAAATGTTTCTGCCTATTCACATGTATTTTATAAACAAGCCAGATAACCACTTATGAAAAAAATAGAAAGGATAAAAATAAAGTATAACATTGTTAGACCATCCCTTTAAGCTCCATAATTTTCAGGTGATCCTTGAAAATCCTAATGTATTGCATCCCTGAGCTGCCTTTGTCTATTTTGGCAGTAGTATCCTCAAAGTTCTTCTGGAGATTAATTTAGTATGACCTTCTGATTCTGAAACCACGTAGGCCCATTTCAATCAACCTGTTCTTTTCCAGATTTTTTTTTCTACCACATCCTTTAACATGGTTTAAAATTTTACTTCCTCTGCTGTTTAATGCATCAACCTTTTTTGGACTAGTTGTGTCATATACATGAGTTATGTTATGTGTGTTAGTTACACAGCAATGTTTCCGTGTGATTTCACTGGGGTATTTCATGGAAATATAGAAGCCCAGATGGTGAAAATGTAATTGTAGGGTTGAAGCAATTAAATTTGCTGACCTCATCTAGTGCTTATAGAGTCTTTTGAAACAATTTTCAACTCAAATGGAAGTGCTTTCTAATACACTTTGTAATTTTCCTTGGGATAATAAGCTCTTAGTGAAAAGAATTTTTAACAAGTATTGAGTTTCTTGTAATACAATTATTTTGCTTGCCATTCAGTGTTTTCTCCTATTACTCATAGACTTATCACCTCACTAAGACTGATTATTCGCCAGTGGATACTGCCTCCTGACTCTGGAAGCCTGACTTAAAGTAATTTCTATAATATTTAAGATATTACTTCCTTCCTGTGTTTTTACTGCTAATTTTTGCCAGCCCTAGAGTAAGAAAATAAGTCATCTTTATAGGTGGAGACCCCCTTCCTGACTTTTAATATAGTTGGTCAATTATAACTAAATTTAATGGAAGTGAAAAAGTTAAAAATAAGATAAATTCCTTATATTATATAAATTGGGAGGGGATAAAATATAAAAGACAGAAGAGTCCTTTCAGTGAAATTCAGCACTTATAATTATCCTTCCACTGAATACATGCCAACATTTTTTTGGAGCCCAGGAAAGTATTTTCTAAAAAGGGAAATCCTATTGTCAGAAATATAAGAGATCCTCCCCATAGCTTATCTAAGAAATTAATCAACAATAATACCAAACCAAATAAACTAGATCATGTTGGTTTACTGGCTACCTTGATGTTTATTAATATGTTGTCATAGTGATGTATCTCTATTCTATCAAGAGGGGATGTGTTCTTAAGATATGATGCCAGCTACTCCATATGATGGAGTATTGCCAAATCCATATGAGAGTTGAACAGGGTACGAATAATCTCCTAAACCTTCATTACAAATTTTTATGGTAAACTTCCTTTGCCAGAAGTGATAATATTTAAGCAGAATTTTATGGTTATATTATGGTACTTAAGACAAATATTTGTCAGTAGTTGGGCCCCCAAAGTCTTGAGCAGCCCCACCCCTGTGGCTTTGCTGGGCTCAGCGCAAGCAGCAGTGGAGTTACACTCTGGTATCCCCACAGTTCTGTGGTCTTGGGGGTGGCCCCACTGCCAAGGCTCCACTAGGCATTGTCCTAGTGAGGACTCTCTCTGGTGGCTCCAAGCCTACATATCAGCTCAGCATGCCCTAGTAGGAGCTCTCTGCTCTGGCTCTGTCCCTGCAACAAGTCTCTGTCTGGGTTCGAAAGCATCCAGTACATCCTTTGAAATCTAGGTGGAGGTAGCCATGCCCTCACAGCTCCTGCATTCTGCAAGCCTTCAGATTTAACATCACTTGGATATTTACTGCATGTAACGTTGAGATCAGCAGGTCTGACCACGTCCAAGCCTGCTGGAGCTACAACTGGGGTAGCTGAGGGGAACTGCACTGGAATGCAAAGAGCAGAAATCTGAGGAGGCTCTGGGCAGTGAGTTTGTGGAGAGTGCCCCAGGCCCATCCCCTGAAACCATTCTGATCTCCTAGAGCTCTGGGCCTGTGTTGGGAGAGGCAGCCTAGAATACCTTTCAAATGTCCTCAGGGTCTTCCTCCCATTGTCTTGAAGAATAGCACCTGGCTTCCTTCTATCCACATGAATATCTTTAACAAATGGCTGCTTGGCCATACCCTTAGTATTCTCTCCTGAACATGCTTTTTCACTCTGTACATGGCCATGTTGTGAATTGTCCGAACTTTCCACTCTGCTTCTCTTTTCCTCTCACTGTAAGCAGTCAAAATAAGCCATGCAGCAGCCTGAATGCTTTACTGCTTAGATATATATTCTGCCAGATATCTCATTTCATCACTCTTAAATTTCACCTTCCATAAATTCTTAGGGCTTGGACAAAATTCAGCCAAGCCCTTTGCAACTTTGTAACAAGGATGGCCTTTACTACAGCTTCCTATATCTTGTTCCTCATTTCCATCTGAGACCTCATCAGAATAGCCTTTACTGTTCATATTTCTATCAAGATTCTGCTTGCAATCACTTATGTAATTTATAAGAAGATTCAGGCTCTTCCCAGTTCTGGAGTCTTCTTCTAAGCCAGAATCACCCTTAATGCTCTGTTCATAGCAATACAGAATTTTTCTAGCCTGCTCCTCCAAATTCTTCTAGTCTTCCCCCATTACCCAGTTCCAAGCCACTTCCACATCCACGTTTTTGGGTATTGGTATAGCAACAGCCTCCCTTACTAGTACCAATTTTCTGTCTTAGTCTGTTTTCCATTGCTAGGACAGAATACCACAGACTGGGTAATTCATAAATAAAAGAGAATAATTTAGCTCATGGTTCTTTTTTTAAAATTTTTATTTAGTTTTATTTATTTATTTTTTTATTTCAGATTATTACAGGGGTACAAATGCTTTGGTTACATAAATTGCCTTCACACCACCAGATTCAAAAAGCATGCCCATCACCTACACAGCATGCACTGCACCCCTTAGGTGTGAGTTTACCTACCCTACCCTCCCTCCTCCCAGCTGCCCAACACCCAATGAATGTTACTTCCCAGCTCATGGTTCTTGAGGGTAGAAAGTCCCAGAGCATGGAGTTGGCATCTTGTCAGAGACCACTTGCTGTGTTATCCCATAGCAGAAGGCAAGAAGGAAGCAAGTGCATGTGAAAAGAGAAAGAACAAGGGGCCAAGCTCATTTTATAGCAACTCGCTCTCACAATAACTAACCCACTCCCCAGATGACAGCATTAATCCCTTCAAGAGGGTGGAGACCCCATGACCTCATCACCCTAAAGGCCCCACCCCTTGACACTGCTGTAATGGCAATTAAATTTCGACATGTGTTTTAGAGGGGACAAACATTCAAACCACAGCAATATTCTTTGTAGCTTTATTTATTTATTTTAAAAATTTCTCAGTGATATTTATTATCTCCATACCTACTTCACTATTTCAGACCCACAGCATATCTCTCCAAGTCGCATCTCTATTTACCCTCTTGAAACTAATTCATTTATTCAATTTAATACTCAATGTGTTGTGTACAGCAATGAATGAGATATACACAGAAAGACAAATATTAGTCAAACTTCTGAGTGTTAAAAATGGCCAATATGGGAAGTACAGAATGCTATGGAAATATGTAACAGAGTTAGCTAATCTAGTGAGGTGGAGGGTGGGATAAGGGTAGGGATAGCTAAGCTTAATGTGAAGAACTTTACAACTTATTAAACTTTTACTGTGTGCTAGAATAAACGTATTAAACTCTTACTATGTTCTAGGCAATATGCATATATATGCATATATATAATACATTCCTCACAACACAACCCTTGCACTCAAATAAATCAGTTTTAAAAAGATAGTCTGATATATACACAGATAATTAGAAGACAATATTTTAAGTATTATTTTAAAGTTAATCTATGTAGAATTATGAGATGTTTGAGAACACTTTAAAGAAGTGTTAGCACTTGAGCCAAATCTTGAAGATGACAAAATTTCATTCAGAAGATAAGGAAGAAAGAGAGATCCCAAGAAAGGAAACAACATGCATGAAGTGGGTGAAAGATAGAGGAGTTTTAGAAAATGGAAAGTATTTCAAAATGACTCGACAAAGTGTCTATAGAGATAGGAGCAAGGGAAAGAGATTAAAAAGAGTAGAGAAGTCAGATATATGAAGGTGGGGATTGATACAAGAGTACAAATAGAGGCTAAACATTGTGTTATTAGTCAAGCTTTCAGATGCTTTGGTAAAATATGTTGTATTTTCCAACCTTGACAAGTATGCCTTCTTAATACATGAACCATATCTGTCTCTGGTAGCAACATAAGCAAAACCCATAAACCTTCACAACATTTAGAGCAGTAGGATATATTTACCTTTCTTTTAAGGACAGAGAACAAGAGACATAGAGAAGCATTTTCCTGGGGCCTGAAGAGTATTAGTCAAGACAGTAACACCTCTGGTTACAGGTTGTGTTGGGTCAATGAAAAAGGCAGTCTTTTTCTTCTTTTACAAATTTATTAAATGTGCTTTGTGATATAAGTGGTCTTCTAAGCTTTCAGTCCATGACAAGAGAGCCCCTCTTACACAAGTCTATATGAATGTCATTTCATATAATGCTGAGGATTTTGGGCTTTATTCATAAAGCCATGGAAAGATAAAATAATTGATCAATAACTACTAACAATATCTAGAAGGTCATAAAAATCTGTTCAGTTGTTTATTATAAGTTCTAAATTGAAAATATTATTATTTATCCAGCAAATTAAACTGCTTGTCATACAAGGTAATACTTCCATTGTATCATAAGCCTTCTGTCACATAATGTGAAATTTTCCTTATCATTTAATTCAAATAGTCACACGCAATAAAAGTAGTTGACTCATCAAAAGATTTTGATGAATTATATGTCATAGGCACTTAACATATGATTTTAATTAAGCTAAGACTATGTTTTTTATATACAACTTAATTCAAGAAGAAAGAACTTCTCCAAAGACTTCTTCACTCTAGGATATAGAGAGTGTCTATTTCAGGAAATGTAGGATTGTTTTAACTATATACAGCATTCTAGAGACTCTTGCCAAGTTATGACAGAAACCATGATTGATGAGGAAAACATGGAAAATGGAAAGAAGCCCAAATCTGGGATATAATATTCTAGCGTGATTAGGGCCAATTACTAAGATGTTGAACCTCTTGGAAGCATGGCCTATCTTCTAACGCTGGCTTTCATTATCACTCAATATGGACTGAGTGGATCCTATAAGAAAAGATTCAAGAGAGCAGAGGGCTCTGGTATTTCCTTAGTTTACATAAAACTTCAATGTTGAAGCAGAATGACATGTTGGTATTCATGGATAAACCAGTCATATTCTATAAATGAGACATCTGGAAGGTGATTTCAAGTTGCACCTTAAATATAATCTTGTAGAAAAAATTGCAGCTAAATATGCTTTTTAAAAAGTTCCTCTGTTGAGTCCAATATAAAGGATGTAATTCAGTCTTGTTATGGCTTTTTTGAATGTTCCAAAATATTTCATCATATTAAAACAGATTTTCAAGATTGAGATTCATAAACATTTTACATTGCAACTGATTAAAAGAAAACAAATTCTCGAATTCTTGGTCTATTTTTAATGTTTGGGCATTAAATTGAAGAATAATTTCAGACCATGGAATTCCATGGGTATTAAGAATTTATGGTGGTCTGTGGTTATTGCTGAAACAAAGATTAATGACTAATATGAGAAAACCATTACATCTGACAAGCTGACCATGGGCCCTATAAATAGCATAACCCTTACAAGATTTTCAAAACTATTTTTGACTTTATAATAGATAAGAACTCCAAGATAAGAATTCCAAGATACCATAAGATACCATAAAAGATGATTTCCTTAATCCCCTTCCCCAGTCTCTTCAACATATCTTGGAAGCTAATACACACATCTAATGACATGCGAACTATTGTGCTTGGCTGGTATCTCAATGCACCTTTAAAGAATTAATGAATTTAAAGGCACAAAAATTGTTAATGTTTTTAATGTGTTTAGTAGGGTTTCAGCATTTTATATGTAATAAAATGTGGAAACATTGGATTCCAAATGGCTTAATTGCTATCCATAATAATGTAATGATTCTAAGGTCTTTTTTAAACCTCATAGACAAACAAAAGATATCAAGCAAATAGGAAGGTGTCTTTTTTCCAAACATAATGTCATTTATCTTAGCATAAATGGTTCAGCCAGATGTAGAATTTTAGTCTCCAGATTCCAAATTAAATGTCTTGTCATTATTAGTATCATCATCTGGCTAAGGGCTCTCTCTAAATGGTACTAAACTAGAACTGACAAAGTATATTAAACAAATAGAGTCCAACAACACCACAGAATCCATTTACACTAGACTGAGGTTTTAACAGCAGGAAATAAGAATAAACTTTGTCATAAAATGCGGCATGATCCAATTTGGGAAGACAAGGCAAAAGGCTACTCTGGGCCTCACTTTTGGCCATGAAAGAAAAGGTGAACACTGGCAGGCAAAGGTGATTTACCTTAAATTTAGGGAAAAGCCTAAGTTTTCTTGCATGCCATTTATGCAGCTGAAGCTTTCCCAGTTATTTTTTTTCCTTTGTAGACATCTCCCTATTACATTTCCATAAAATATTCTGCTCTAATTTAAACAGGGTATCCATCAGTTTTGTTCATATTATAAATGAGCATTCAAAATGAAATATTAATTCATCTGCAAACTCAAATATTTTGTTTCCAAATGTTGCAGTTTAAATTTATTTACATATGCATTTATTCATAAGTAATACATTTTTTTAAGTGCCTACTTTGTGCCATGTACTGTTCTAGCACTAGGGATACAATAGTGAACAAACAAAATTCTAGCCCCTGTGGACAGGGCTGCAATACTGCACAATTCCAGGGGGTGTGATTAAATTTGAAGTCTATGTGAATAGTGCCCCTGAAGTTGGCAGTGTAGCACTTCTGGGGCTCTTATATGGTAACCGTTCACGGATATATCAAATTCCTCCTTTAAGCAGCAGCACTGAACAGAGGGACATTGAAGCATATTGTCAAAGTGAATTTCCCAAAAGAAATGAAGCTTACTCCAAAAATTGAGACAATATTTTTAACTATTTTAATGGACAGCTTTTTTAAATGGATTGTACACTTCCATGCCTTGTTAAACAGAATATTCTGATCAGACTTAACTTATTCTTAATGACCACATTTCATCATCTTGAACACAGGCTATTAGACTGTGCTAAAATTCTGTGATTACTTTCAGGAGCATGAATCATGCACAATAGTATGCAATCACTGAGCAGCCCCAGCTGCTACACTTTTCAGTTTTTTTGTCTGCTTTTTGTAATCTTTCCCCTCATGCTGTCGTCTCTCAGATCCTCCCATCTCTGCACATCTTACAATGGTTCGTTTTCTCATGCCAAAATACTGTGTTTAATCTACCATGTACAGATTAACCACACAGCCAAACCTGATACAATCAATTATACAACATATATATTTTTAATTAGAATAATAAGACCATGAGTAATAAGACAGGAGAAAAATCACTGATTAAGAAGTTCATTTTGGCTGCTTAAAGACCTTCTTTTGGCCTCTGGGCTGCAAATTATTGGGTTTGTCAGTTAAGTGACCAATCTAGTAAGTTACTTCCCATTTGTGTGTGTATATGTGTTTGTGGGTGTATGTATATGTGTATGTGTGCGTGCAAGAGAGAGAAAGAATGACAAAGAGAGGAGAGAGACAGAAAACTTGATTAATTTATGTTTATGTATACATTGTATGCCTATTATACATGGGATGCAATGCAAATGGTAAAAATAATGAATAATGAAAGAGTTATTTTTGCCATTTTAAGATTATCTATCTGATGACTGGTCTAAATTATCTCTTTCTAAGCTTAAGGAAATTTACAACACAAATATCACAATTATACAACAAGGCACTAATTCAGAAAGCCTACAAAGTTGTATTGTCTATGTCTAACCATTCAAAAACTTTTCCCTGCCTTGCATTTATTTTTTTGTGAAATTGACTAAGTTGAATATTTTTAATTGAGTATTTATTTAAAAATAAATATTTGCTAAATACCAATCACATATATATATATATACACATATATGTATACAAGGTTCAATAATCATTAGAACAAGCAAGATTGGCTTTTTCCTCTTTAATTTATAACATCATTGCCAGTAGAGTTTATCCATGTGCAAAGCTAGTTTATAATTAGAAAATCCATCAATGTAATTTATGATAATAACAACAAAAGAAGAAAAACCATATCATAATCTCAGTAGATGCAGAAAAACATTTGATAAATAAATATTGAAATAAAATTTTATTAATAGACAACATAATCCTCTAGGTCAAAAATTCTAAGAAATCAACAAAAAAGCTATTACAACTAGAAACTGATTTAACTACATTTCAAATTACAATGTCAATGTACAAAAATCAATTTTATTTCTATATATTAGCAAAAATCATGTGAAACTATTAAGTACAGCATCAAAAATATAAAATACTTATGGATAAATTTAACAAAAATTATGCAAGACCTACAAACGGAGAACTATAAAACATTTATTTAAAAAGAAATAAATGTGAAGATATCCCATGTTAATTGATCTGAAGATCAATAGTGTTAAGGTATATTTTCCCCAAATTGAACTATACATTCAACTCAATCCCAATCAAAATCCAAGAAGACTTTCTTATGAAGAAACTGACAATTTCTAAAATTTATATGAAAATTCAAAGGATCTAGAGTAGCCAAAAATTTTTTGAAAAAAAAACTCAGACTTATTTTAAGTTACAATACTCAAGATATTCATGGTATGGTTGAAAAGATAGATCTATAGACCAATTGAACAGAATAGAGTCCAGAAATAGACCCACACATATATGGTCAATTTGATGTTAACAAAAGTGCAAAGGCAATTCAGTAGAGAAAGGATCATCCTTGCAATACTTGTTACTGGAAAATTTGTATATACATATGCAAAAAAATCTTGGCCACTAACTTCACACCATATATAATAATTATCTCTAAATAGATCATAGGCCTAAATATAAGAGCTAAACCTATAGAACTTCTAAAAGGAAACATAGGAAAAAATGTTTGTGATTTTGAATTAAGTAAACATTCATTAGCTTGTACAGAAAATCTCCAAGCCCAAAAAGAAAAAAAAATAGTAAACTGGACTGCATCATAATTAAAAACAGTTGTACCCTCAGAAGATACTCTTAAGAAAATGAAAGCAAAACCACAAACTGGGAGAAAATGTTTGCAAAATACATACTAATAAAGGACTTATATCCAAAATATATCAGAGACCTTACAACTCAATAGGAAAACACAAAATCCAAGTTAAAAAAAATGGGCAAAAGATTTGAATGACACTTCACCAAAGAATGTATATAAATGTCAAATAAGTCTATGAAAAGATTCTCAAAATCATTAGAAATATGAAAATTAAAACCACAATTATATACTGCTACATATCCACTAGAATGACGAAAGTTAAAAAGTCAGACTATACCAAGTGTTCTAAGTATGTAGAGCAACCGGATCTCGCAGAGATTGTTGCTGGGTATGAAAAATAGTTTAGCCACATTGGAACAGTTTGGCAGTGTCTTATATAATTAAATATTCACTTATTATATGACCCAGGAATTCCATTCCTAGGTATTTACCTAAGAGAAAGAAAACATATCTTCACACAAAGACTTGTACATGAATATTTTTACCAACTCTGTTATAACCAAAAACTAGAAACAATCCAAATGTCTATCAATCTGTGAATGTATTAATGTAAACAAACTGTGGTACATCCATACGATGGAATACTACTCAGCAAAAAACCTTTGAACTACTTCCATGCAAAATAAACTGGATGAATGTCAAAAACAAATTGTACATTCAAAATTGGTGAATTCCATTGTATGTAAATTATAACCCAATGGGGCTAATTAAAAAATAGAATTAGCCTGTTAAATTGTTTCTGTGATAGCACAGTAGTGTGGAATATCAGTTCCATGTCTCTCAAAGAGAATTATAGTAGTTCTAAACAATCAAGATCCTGCATTTATTATATAAAAACTAGTAGCATGGAATTTGCTAGAGTCTTGAGAAAATAATCTGAACTCCTGTTCTGGTATCCTTCTGCAATTCGTGTCTATCCTGACATTCAAAACCATGTTTGTAGATTGCTACTTAAACAAATCCCAGATTAGTGATTGCCATGAGTAAGGCTTCATTAACTAACTGGCTGGGCTTTTTTATCTTGTCTTCACAGCCTCATTACTAACCTCAGAAATAATTAGCATTGTACTTCAGACCTAACGAGCCTTTTGGTGATAATAGGGAATTGATTGACCTGAACACATGTTTTTTGAGCCATACTTGTGGGGGAAACATGTGATATAACCAAAGCCTATGGTTTGCCCAGACACATTCTGTTAGGGATGGTGTTTACCTGGTTTACCCAGTTCAAGATTTGAAATATTGAGTGGGGATTTTCCATTTAATTCCAGACTTCAATCACCTCTCCTTAATCATATCTAAAGAAGTTCATTACACCTAGGATTTCCTAAAGACCACAAAAGTAATATATTAAGAAGGATTGAAATTTTACTGTACAGTGGAAAGTATGAACAGTTAAAAGTTTAAACCTATTTTTAACCACAGCAATACATGTTTGCAAAATACATACAAAGTAGTAGTGAAATGTTTAACTGAGACCATGAATATGACCATGGTGAATTTTGAGCAGATTTTCTCCAGCCATTGCTGCATTTCTGGACCACCTATTTATTATTCACTTATTTCTGATATCCATTTTTCTTAATATGCTATACTTGCCATCCCATTATAATTTCCTGTCATCAGGACTGATATAATTAAGTATCAGCATATTCCCAGAATCTATATGATTACTTGAAATTCAAAGTCTTCTGCAACTAGGTTTATAAAGCAGTATTTATGCCTATTTGATGCTGCACACAACTCTGTAAAATATGTCTCTAGAGTCTTTTAAATACGCCCATGTCTCCATTTTATAACAATATCTTCCTTTTCTTCACTGCTACACTGGAAAGGTTTTATAGCTTATTTGAGCTTTTGTAAAGAAAATAAAAATAATTTCCTAAAGCAGCACTTCTTGAAATATTATTTTCTGTCCTCTACCCACCCTTGCCAATAATTAGAAATCATTCACTCCATGAATTTTCTTACTATTTAAACTATAAAATGCACCTCCCCATGCTCCACAATGCCACATCTCCAGGAACAAAAACAGAGTATAATAAAAGTTGTCAACCTGCCCACCTACAGAGGTTTTGATCTTAACCAGAAACACATTTCCTGGGCACCTGCTCCCATCAGTCACTGGCCAGGAACAGAAAGATCCTGGCCTCAAGGGGTAGATTGGAAGGAAGTCATTGAACCTGCTGTTCTTAAAGAAGCTCTCAGCTTACTGATGTCTGCTGAGCTTAGTAGATCTATTACCAGATCTACTGAACAAAAACATAATTAAACATTGCCGATAATCTAGATAAAAATTGATTGTGACCAAATATGGTAGTAGGATGTGAAACTATTCAAAATAATTATATTTTACAATGATTTAAGGACAAAGTCTTATATGTGAAGATCAAAACAACATAAATGACTAAATAGAAAATTGATAAAATTGGTAAGGGTTTAATTGGCCAAAATATTTTAAGAGTGACAGGGAAATGTAAAAATAGGAAAAATCGTATTAGATGAACTTAACTTTGTAGGAAAGAAAAAAGATATCATTGATAACATTGCTACCCACATAACTGGGGGGCAGGGGAGAGGACTCTTTATTGGAACGGTATTTTGCTCACTTATAGTGAGGCTTTTATAAGTGAGGAGTTGGAGTCGGCAGCCTGAGGTTGAAATCTGCCTCTACCACTTATTACCTGAATTTGAATGACGCTGGACAAGATACATAGCAACACTAGGTCCATCTTAATGTTGCATCTGCTTCTCTATCTGTAAAACGGGCAGATGGAGTTTTACAGTGTAAACTCCACTACAGTGTCTCGGGAGGATTACTGGATGAAATCGGTCGCACCCACCAATATGCCACACATACCCAGTTAGAGTAAGCTCCTTGTTTAACTGGCGAAAGTCTCACAACAAAAATTCTGAAGCAAAATAGCCACACAGAGTAAGAGTAGATGGAGCATATCTCAGCGTCAAATCCTGTTGCCTTCAAAGTCCCTAGTGGAGGCGCACAGCTGCTGTTGACACCATCTGCAAAGAATTCAGTCTCACCAGATCTGGAAAATCTAATTCTTGGGATGCTGTTATCTTTCTATACTCAGTAATCACATCACTATTCCAGAAGCATCTACTGAAATAAATGTGTTACCATTTACACGAATGTTTATAAACATTGGGTTCTCCACGTTCTCGAGCCACACTCAGTATCAGCAGATCCCCTTCCTCACCTAGATGGAGAAAGAAGTGTCAAGATGGGGTGACCCTAATAATATCTCTGCCTCACTTTCCAGTGTTAAGAAGGCCATTTCCCCCACAGAACCTCAGACGGTTTTGTGACGACTAAATGAGATAATCCTGGAAAGGTTTTGCCACATAGTAAACATTCAATAGTAATTATTTTTCTTATTACTTCATAGAATCTTTGTGAGGTTTATGTAAAGTGATGATCTAATATGCTTAGCCCAAAGTCTGGAACAGTAAGCTCTTATGTTAGTCTGTTTTGCATTGTTTAAACGGACTCATGGCTCACGGTTCTGCAGACTGTACAAGCATGGAGCCAGCATCTGCTTCCAGTGAGGGCTGCAGGGAGCTTCCAATCAAGGCGGAAGACAAAGTGGGAGCAGGTGTGTCACATGGCAAGAGAAGGAGCTTGATAGGGAGGAGGTGGTGCCAGGCTCCTTTAAAGAACCAACTCTCCCTTGAACTAATAAAGCAAGTACTCACTCTTTATCACAGGGAAGGCACCAAGCCATTCATGAGGGATCCACCCCCATGACCCAAACACCTCCCACCAGGCCCCACCTCCTACACTGGGGATCAAATTTCAACAGGAGATTTGTAAGGGCCAAACATCCAAACCATCCAAACCTTATCAGCTCTTGAGAGTTGGCTGTTACTACTATTACTGTTACTATGCACGTTGTTGTTACCATCATCTTCGTAAGCAGTTACCTTCACTCTGCACTGATCCTTTGCATAACCGTGTCTCAGTCTTGTAGCTTATGTGAGCTTTTTCACTGAAACCTTGACTCAAGACTTGAGATTGATTCACAGCATAAAACAACTTGTACTATTTTTGATAAAGGAGCTGTGTGAGAGCCTCAGTTTGCATTTTAAACATTCTCAGTGTTTTATTATGCTCCAGAGGATGATGAAAGAACACTCAGTGATATCCATTGTTGCCATTCATACCATTTTACAACAATACATGTTAGAATGATTTTAAGTCTAGCAAACATTAAATGTCCCACATGATCACAGGTTATTGTGGAAGGTCTGAATAACAGAATGTGAACACAACCTCAAAAAGTGATTCTTGACCTGTTCGTGGAAAGACAGTTTTTATCTTCCTTGATTTTATTTTCTTGATCTAAAAACAAGTGAGACATTTTCTAGCATGAGTTTCTGCTAATATAATAGCAGACTGGTGTTTTTCTTTCTTATTTACTGTTACGGTTTCTCATTATATATTTAATGTGCTTAAATAAAAACTTAAAGATTCAGAAATATATTACTCTATTAATTTTATAACTCCCAGTTTTTATAGATGCTGTCATAGTATATTGGCTACTTTATAAGAAAGATGTTAATAATCTGGGGATTTTAACATAAAAATTCCCTCATCTCTAACAATGTACAATAATGATGTGTCTTCCAAAAATATCGTGATTTTGGAAGAGATTCTTGGATGCACTGAGCCAATTTTTGAAGAGCAGAAGGCCTAGTACTTCATAGTTACAAGGGATTAAAAGGAAGAAGATTGATGATTCTCTAAATACATTAGTTATTTCATCATGTCATATGGATGTGCAATACCTCTCCTCCAAAAACCACCATTGGCTGATGGTTCTAGTTCATTGTGTAAAGCTGACCTATGAATTTGAAATCAAGAGACTCCTTGTGGCAGTGGAAGGAGCCCATGACTAGGGGTAAAGTAACCTGGATTCAAGTCCTGCCCTGTAACTCATTAATTTCCTGCCAGGGTGCAAGTCCCTTAACCTCTCAGAGCCTCACACCGATTGTTTCTAAAATAGGGGATGAGAGCAACTGCCTTGCTGTTTTGCATAGTTAGTGAAAAGTTCCAATTAAATAGTGACTATGAAGAAGTTTGTTCCTTGAGACTTTTATTTCTCCTTTATAGTAACCACACCTAAAAATACACATGTCTTTTACCTGTCACTCTGAGCTACATTAAACCAAAGCTCTGGACTCTGTAATTCAGTTCCGTAATCATAACTTTGTGATTATTAGACTTCCCCGCTCCCTCACTCCGACTTTACCTCACCACCTCTCATAATGGAAACTCCTAACTTTATTTGCTTCTCTGTGGAATCAGACCTTCCTGCCCTCCATGTTATATATGAAGTGTGCCTCTTGGTCTTCATTAATTATGATCTACAACTTACTTAGCTTGACATCATTGCTGTACAAAGAGGGAGATGCTGTTTATCATTCTTTGTGGTTATTCTTATTGGTGGTAAATGAATCTTCTTTTCCCAAAGCTAATTTATCAGCTATCTGAGAGCCAGGATCACAACTGTTACTTCTGCACAACATCCAGTACAGACATACTGTGCTGAATATGTTAAGAGCTCAAAAAGTTCTTGCTAACAGTCATGCAATTCTGCACCTCCACCAACAAGTAAATACATGGCTGGTTCCATCAGTCTGAAAAGGAATTGTGTAGGGTGTTGAGTGGTCAAAAACTATTAATTAGATAAGCAGAGTTATAAATATCAATAGACATTTTATAAATATGACTGTAGTTCAAAATACAGCAGAAAATACAGCACAATGTTTTATATAGTAATCTCTGATATTTGTATCACAGTGAATAGTTTCTTGGGGGGAGTTGTGGTTTTCTCTTTTTTTTAATCAGCAGTCACACCCACTACCTCATTTAAATCTTGAGATCATACAGTTTGGCAGTTTCAGAGGACCGAAGGGTCTTTCCAACAGCTATGTCCCCAAGGTTCACTTTATAGACAGAATCAATGTTTAGACATATAGTTGAATTTTAAAGTTAAAATTTGTCATTTTCAACATTTTTTAGAGACAGTCTATTACATTTCTTTATAAACCAGTAAACAATGTATATAGCAGGAGACTCAATTCGTGCCTAAAGTGTGTCAAGACCTAGCTGCAGCCAGACCTAGATATGTCTGCCTCACATTTATATTTGCTTCCCCCTTGTTGTAAAAGCTTTTCCCCCACACTTTCATTTAAATGCGGCTTTCTCATGGAGGCCTTCCTTCCTGACAAACTATTTAAAATAGTGCACACACTCTCACATGCAGATAAGCATACATCACTATTTATTTTCTTGTCCCAATTCATTTTTCTGTATAGCAGCCACCATTATAATCAGTAAGTACTTATTTCCTTAATGTCTGCACTTAATTAAGTACAATTAGGATGTAAACTCCAAAAGGGAAGGAGCTTTGTCTTTTTCTCGATCTGTGATCAAAACCTCGGTCGTGCCTGGCATATAAAGAACTTTTAATAAATAGGTGTTGAATAATTGAATGAATGATTATCAAGAGATAAGAGTCACCTATAACTTATCAGAAGGTGAGTGAGAGTCAGCCCTACAATGTCAATTAGAAGAGTGTGGTCCAGTGTTGCAAAGGGCAGATGTGATGTTTAATATAATATCACTGAGATTTTTCTCCATTCCAATCCTTTAAGACTCACGGAGGAGTGCAATAACAAAACTATTTTGATATAAACTAAACTCTTTATAGAAGACTAAGAGGACAAAATATTGGTGGCAGCAGTCCTGTGGGTTTAGCAGCTGAGAAAGAGAAGGCAGTGGCTTCAGGGATGACAGTAGTTGGCTCTAGCCTTGACGACAAACACCACCCAGTGCATATTCAGTGCCTAGTCAGCAGGAGCGGTGGCACCTTTCCCGAAGATCAGCTCCTTAACTTTCTCTTAGGGTCTGTAAGCGGCAAACAGCTATTTCTAGGAAGCAGAAAAGGAGGAAAATGGTGCCTGCCATATCGGAGCTACAAGTTTGCAGAACACACACATCACTCTATGAGGACTTCCAGAACAGTGTGTTCCAGTTTTTGTCCCCCAAATTGATGTAGTTTGAAAAACCCAAATTATAATGTGCTGAGCCTTCTATTGAATTACAATCTGTGTGTGTGTGTTTAAGGGAAAAAGAAAAATACAACATCAACAGAAGATATGCTTCTTATCATTAATGAAGTAAAGGTAGTACAAACATGTAAGGCTTTAACATTCTCACTGTGTATGTATTAAAAGTGGTCTTCCATAATTGAAGTATTGTGTGCTCGCTATGGAAAATTTAGAAACTACTCAAAATTACAAAACACAAAAGTCACAAAGATTCTACTACTCAAAGATAATCACTATTACATTGATATATTTTTCTGGTATTTCTCTTTATAGGTTGATTTTTTGTGTGTGAGTTTTTTGTTCATGATGGTTTTGTTACCTCAGCTTATATTAATTAGTATTCTAATGTAAGCATTATCAGTGACACATAACATTCCAACTATTGCTCCTAGTTATACATTCAATATTCCAATTTTCATGAGTTATGCTACAAAACACTGTAATATTGAAATGCTAAGATTATCTCTTTCACCTTATGCTTCAATTAACATGAAGATTCGTTATGAAGGAATTGAAATGGTGGGACTATTAGAGATGGAAGGATGTGAGCCCACAGGGTGAGAGATTACAGTGAGGAGTATAACACAAACATGTGAAAAGGCACTAGTTAAGAGTTCCTGCTTTAGAGGGGGACACACTTCCCCATGTGGAACTTTCGGTTCCTTTGTCCCTACAAGGAGCATATTAATAGATCCTACCTCCTAGGATTGTTGCCAGGTTTAAGTGGCAATCCTGCACAGCTCTGAGAACAGCGCCCGACAAACAGTGAGTGCGCAGTGCATATCTGTCATGATTCTCAAAGTTTTTTTTTTTTTGAAAAAAGAGTTAGAAATCACAATCTAAGTGGTCGGAGACAGGATTAAGTGATGGTTTCCTCACTTTAGGAGATGCTGAAGGGTCTGGAAGTATAGGAGGAAAGAAGCAGATGGTGAGGGATGCTGAGAGATAAGTCACCCTTAAAATCTCCTTTTAATAGTTGGGCAGAATCATATTCTGAAACACCATTACCCCGGTATTCTCTTTCACTGTTCATTTTATTATATTTATTCCACTCCGTTAAACTAGGTAGTTCAGTGCCTACTGCCTCAGGGGGGAAAAGACAAGTAAGAAAAAAGCAGAGAAAGGAAACTTCCTCTGGCTTTTGAAAGACGCCTCTTTTAGCTCTTATCTGGCCTTAATAAATGCAAAGCACAGACAAAAGATTTTGGAGAAAAATATCATAGCCTAGAGTTAGGCTTCTGCCCTGAGACTAAAAGATATTTCCTTGGGATGGGAGGAGGGAGCTTTGCAACTAACTAGCTCAGTGACTTAAGCTAATTGAAGCTCTGCAACTGGATCTATTTAAAAAGTGGCAGAAATAGATGGTGTTTTTCCCTTTTGTAATATATGATAAGCCTTTCTAAAAATAAGTGTGCAAAATGTTCAATTCATCTTGCTTAGGGATAGCTGAGCTGAGAGTGGCTCATGTTCTCATTATTTCAACATAGCACTAATATTTATTCAGAAGGAAGGATAAAATTTCAGCCCCATCTTAATTGAGTTTCCCCCAGGAATTTTACTAGCAAAAGAGAAGGAATAATTCATCAAATTCCATCAATTTTTATTATTATTACTACTATTATTTATAAACATTGAGTTGCTAGTATTAAGTTTTATTAATACTTTAAATGTAACTCAATGTAAAATGCTATATTAGTCTGCTGGGACTGCTATAACAAAGTACCATTGACAGGGGGGCTTACACAGCAGACATTTATTTCTCACAGTTCTGAAGACTGGAAAGTTTAAGATCAAGGTGACAGACAATTCAGTTCCTGGTGAATACCCTCTTCCAGATTTGCAGACTGCCACCTTCTTATTATGTCTTCACATGGCAGAAGGGAAGCTCTGGTGTCTCTTCCTCTTCTTGTAAGGGCACTAATCCAATCACTCGGTCTTCATCTTCATAACCTGATTTAAACCCAATTATCTCCCAAAGGTGCCATCCCCAAATACCATCACATTGGGGGTTAAGGACTCAATATGTGAATTTTGGATGGAACACCATTCAGTCCATAGCAAATGCAAAAAATATTTATATTTAAAGGTTTTTGTTGTTGTTTTTAACCAAGTAAGCTGCATTTTGTGACTCCAATGTTAAACGCTGTAATAGTTTGGATCTGTAAATAGATTTTGTTTGTATTTAAAAAATCCTGATAGAACACACTCTTCCTTTTCTTATTAAAATATGAGTACTAACATAAAATTGGAACAATATGTCAATCTGATTTACTATATTCTGGGTCAAGTGGTGAAAGAACTATTCAGACAACCTGCCAGGTTCTGTTAGGTTACATCCAGAGCTTCACGTTTTAAGACAAATGCAAGCTAAAATTTTGACTCATAAGCATGTGGTCTGGCTCAAGGATATGCTACACATGTATCTGGAAACACACACACACGCACACACACGCACATACTCACACAAAGCCAAGAAATACAGAAATGTCTTTAGAGAATGAAAGCAAAAACCAAAAACTGAGTATCTTGTCCTACAAATTTCCTCCATCTCTTAGGGAAGCAACTTGGTATTTCCTTTGTGGTTTGCATTTCAAGGAATTTTTAAAACTCAGCAGTAAATTTCTTTCTGTATTATCTCATAATGCTATTTCTTTTAAGAAATGGATGTAATAATGGACGTATTCATAAGTTTAGTAGGCGAACATAGAGGATTTAGAGAAAAACGTATAAACATGATATGGGAAGAGAAAAGTAATACATTGGTCGGCTCCAAATAAGGTTGTAAAACATTTCTCACTTTTTACTTTCGCCTTCCATAGGTGACATCATGTTTCCCTCCAGTTTCCCATAAGTCCCAAAAGTCATTATCGGCCAATGGCTGGATCCCTCCATGCACAGATATGCTCCTTGTTCTAAATTACCCTCTGCTTCTCCCTGACCCTCTTCCTCCACAGACCACACTAATCAAAATTTCTGTTTCTTCCAGTATAGGGATAGGATCTAATTATACTAATGCTTACATGTGATTTCCTGATAGCCTCTATCCCTCCTTTCCTGAGCTCTTAACTGTAAAATGTTAGGAATAGAATTATAAGTAAGACATGGCCTTGAACTCACAATAGGAGAAAAAGCTATTATTCAACAAGTATGCAGGACAGTCACAGATATTCATTCACACTATAGGAGAAACTAGGATCCTTGCTGTGACATTCTCACTGATTCCTAGGATTAATAGTCTCATCTTTCTTGCAAGATAGGTGCTTCCTTTTTTCTTATCTATTTGCTTTCTTCTATCCTGAAGCCCCCTCTCAGTTGCACAGAATGACCTTCCTAAATACAAGAAGCCAGACTTCAGTTTAGGATAGACTTGTTGCAATTCTCCCTTACAATATTCTCCAAATTTTCTTCTTTACAATATTCCCTAAGCACAAGTCATGTTTGAATAGTGGTATGAATTCAGTATTAAGAGAATATGGAGAAGGAAGTAACTAAGTATAATTTTTGGATTATCTGCAAAAGTATTTATAGAAAAGCAGGCACTAGAGTTAAGCCTTAGGATAAAAAGGATTGAGAAGAAATGTTAAAATGGCCTTTACTTAAAATGGAAAATGTTGTCTAGATTGAGGTCAAAGACCATAAAACCTGTATCTACCTATCCTTTATTTCAAAGAATCTACCAAGCAAAAATAGGTTTAATGGTACTTTGTAAACCTAAGCTATCCTTGAGGTTGCAATATCTAAAATGTTAGTCTCTTGTGATTCCTGTCATATTTATCTAAAATCTCTTTTTTTCTTATCCTTTTTCTGATGTTATTTCTAGGCATTAAATATGTGCTACTCCAAATTTGTAAGCCAAATATATACTTCAAGCTACAAGCTGGAAAAGCTTCCATTTCTCCCAAAACAAATGCTAAGAGCTGTTTATGTATTATCACTGGGCATAAATAAATCATTTTCTTTAGAAAGAAAAAAAAAATATCAAATGCTTATAGGGTGCCACGTATGTCTAAATATTTATAAAAATTATTTGCTTATAAGGTAATTGTTAGAATTGTTTTTTAAATCCTTAATAACACTATGTCTTACATATAGTAGTGCTCAAAAAAATTTGCCATGTTTCATTGATTTTTTTTTCTAATCAGCATTTTTAAAAAAGTAGCTTAATGCTAATAAAAATACTTGGCCCACTTTATTTTAAGAAAAGTATTTCTTCTAATTCACTTATTCCATTTGCTTATATACCTTGGATATGCTTTGGTTTCTATCTTCTTGTTGAGCAATAAATGTCATCATTATTATTTCCCCATCTAGAAGAGAATCAAATAATCATCTTGGCATGGCTATTCAGACGTAAGCTAAGACAATTTTTGAGCATACATGGCAGTGATGGAACAATCTTCTCTTAAGAACTCTAGTATCATCAGATTGGCTTCACTGCTGTATAGCCCAAACAAAACAGCCATAGAGACCATCACCCAGGGGATTCTGTCTCCAAGTTCAATGGATCTGTTGCTCAAACTGACTTTGCATGTGGAGTTGTTTTTGTCCTAAACTTTAAAGTCAAATGTCTGTGTTTTTGTAGTTCACACCTTCTACTCAAGACCCAAAATATTATTTTAACTCATTAAAAAACTTGAAGCTCAGCAAGGCCCCAAATAAAATAGCTACTGTGTTTCTGTGATTCATTTGTCTACATAGGAACTTGGCAACTGTAATTGACACTCTACTTTGGCCCATGAATAACTAATATAAGTAGAGGAAATTCTGCTATATTTTATTTCACAATAGGATTATTTCAGTAGTGAAATTCAACCTTCCAACATGAGGATAGCAAAAACATATTATGACACATATTTTACAAACTCTTTCAAACTATTTTTCTAACATTTGAATTTTGGCAAAGTTTTTGCTACTTTCTGCCCAACCTATTTTTCTTCAACTTACAATGAGATATGTAATTTCACAAAAACTTAAATTTTGAAGATTTTAATTTTCTTTTTTTTTATACTAAATGGAAACCTGCTCATTGAAATTCATGAAAGGAAACACTGTTGGTGTGTTGTCCTATCCAAGAAAATAATTAAGACCAGGCTGTAGAAGTGATACTGTATAAATGTAAATATGTTGTATGGAACACTAAACAGAACACTGAACTTTTTCAAGAGTTTGATAAAGAATTGTTTATGTTCTTTCAGTTATAATCATATCCTTTGTTTCTACCACTTCTATGGAGACTGATTAACTGCAAGTAAAATAAAGATTTCTGTTGGATGCTCATGCGGGCACATGCACCGGTATGTTTACACTTAAAAACTGGCTGAATTCAATTGTCATAACTTTGGCTAATACCTACTTAATACTCATTTCAAATATAAATGATTATCTTACTGGAATATAGAGTGAAAATTGGATAATTCTTAAAAATTTCAGGAGGGGAGTAACCTCTATTCCAAGAAAATATTAGGCTGCCCAGTGAGAATCCATTGGAACTAAGAGTTCTCTAAAGCGATGCCTCCAGTTTATGTATAATAGATGCTATTTCATACCTGTTTGACAGAATAGTGGTAAAAATACTTCAGTTCTTTAGACCTTGACCAGATACCTCATCTATAAAAACATTAAAAGAAAATATAATACCCATTCTTTTCCAATGCATTTACCAAAATGACCATATGTCCGGCCATAAAATAAGACTCAATAGATTTAAAAGAATTCAAAGCATCCACAGTAGGTTCTCCAACCATAATGACAGGACTAAATGTTAGAAATTAATAACAAAGATAAGAAGAAAACAACAGTCCATTATCCCCTTTGAACATACATGCAAAAGTTCTTAAAATTTTAGCAAATTAAATTCAATAATATAAAAAATAATGCTTTATGACAAAGGGTGGTTTATTCTAGGAAGGTAAGATCTGTCTAACATTCAAAAATCAACCAATGAAATTTGCCATATTAATAGACTAAAAAAGAAAAACTTCATGCAGACTAAAAGAAAAATCATATATTCAGAGAAACATTTTCAAATTCCAATATCCTTTCCTGATAAAAACTCTTAGCACACTAGGAATAGAGCAGACTTTCTCAACCTCAACATCATCGATGTTTGGAGTCAGATAATTATGTGCTGTGGGAAGCTGTTCTGTGAATTACAGTATGTTTTACAGCCACCTGCCTCAGCTGTTCTGTGCATTATAGCATGTTTTGCAGTCACCTGACTCAGCTGTTCTGTGCATTATGGTATGTTTTGCAGTCACCCGCCTCAGTTGTGACAAACAAAAATGACTTTAAACATTGTCAAATGTTCCCTGGGGAACAAAATCACCCCCAGTTGAGAACCACTGAAATAGAGGGAACTTCCTTAACCAGATAAAGGGAATCTACAAAGAAAACCTTGTGGCTAATAATGGTAACCAACGGTAAAAGACCAAATGCCTTTTTCCTTAGATCCAAGACATGGCAAGAATGTCTGTTTCCACCAATGTTATTCAACATTGTTACACAGATTCTAGCCTGTGGAGTAAAGCAACAACAACAAAAATGAATATATAAAATCAGAAAAGAAGAAGTAAAACTCTCTTTATTCATATACAACATGATCACCTATGTAGAAAATCGTATGGATCTTTGAAAAGGTACTAGAACTAGTTAGTGAGTTTTGCAAATTTGTGGAATACTAGTCAATGTTCATAAATGAATTATATTTCTGTACCACAGTAATAAACAATTGGAAATGGAAATTTTTTAAAATGTCACAGCAAACAAAATAAGGAAAACAAACGAACGAACGAACATATCCATCACCTCTGAGTTTCCTCGTGCCTAAATCTCTTCCTTTTGCTCCTTTCTCCCCTTCTACTCCCAGACAATCACTGATCTGCTTTCTGTCATTGCAGATTAGTTGACATTTTCTAGAAATTTATGTACATGAAACCGTATGTATGTATTTTTTCTGGTTTTTTTGACTTGGCATAAATATTTTGAGAGCCATCCATATTGTTGCATGTATCCTTTTTATTGTTGAGTAGTATTTTACTGGAAGGATATACCACAATTTGTTTATCCATTCATCTGGTGATGGACATTCGGGACAATAACATTGGGAAAATTTATTTAGTTATTGCAAATAAAGCTGCTATGAACTTTCATGTACAACTCACTGTATGTCCATATTCTTTACTTTCTTTGTGTCAATACCTAGCAGTGAATGGTAGTGATATTTGACAGGCATGTTTTTAACTTTTTCTAAAACTCCCAAACTCTTTTCTGAAGTGGATGTACCTTTTATAACTCTACCAGCAGTCTATGAAAATTTTTGTTGTTTTACATGCATACCAATAATTGGTATGATCAGTCTTTTTAATGTTGGCCATTGTATTAATAAGTAGATGTGTAGAAATAATTCATTCTGGTTTTAATTTGCATCTCCTAATGATTAATAATGTTGAGTATCTTTCCATGTGCTTATTTGTCGTAAGTATATCTTTGACAAAGTGTCTGTTCAAATCTTTTCTCCTTTTTTAACAATTGGTTTGTTAGTTTTCTTATTATTGAGTTGTTGGAGATCATATATTTTGCATACAAGTCCTTTATCAGATAGGCAATTTGCAAATATTTTCTTCTAGTCAAGTTTGTCTTTTCATTTTCTTAACAGTGCTTTCTGGAGAGCAAAAGCTCTTAATTTTGATTAATGAGATAACTATCTATTTTTTCAAAAACATTTTGAAATTTTATTCAAAAAAACCTTTGTGTTTCTGGTCTCATGGAAAGAAATCTTTGTGATGATATCACAGGCATAGGGACTTGTCAAAACAAATCAAATTGTTTACTTTAAATATGTGCAGTTTGTTGTGTGCATTTTATTTATGTGCAGTTTATTGTGTCAGTTATACCTCAAGAAAGCTGTTAAATACATAAGAGAAATGCCAAAAGAAACTGGAGTCTGGAAGAACGGAGAGATGAATTGAAAAAATGGAAAGGAAGAAATTAGCAAAAAAACAACCTCAGAACTAGAAAGCAAGAGCAAAAATGCACTCCCTGAAGATGAGAGTAATACAAAAATAATGTCTTTCTTTGCACCTTTAAGGGATGAAACTAGAGATATGACACCAAGGGAGAGTCCTCTTGCACTTGAGTGTACCAGGTTTCATTCAGAGAAATATATATAGGAGGTGGAATTAGACAAAGAATAAAGATAAAGAATCACACAGACAAGCATATTTGCAAAATTGTCATTGTTGGTTCCTTAGATATCATCTATTTAACCGATAGTCTATTATGGGCATAAATTTTAAAATACTTGATTAAGAACAACAAAAAAAATTGGCTTAAGTGGAATATGAGTGAAAACCATGATGATGGCTAGCTGGGATTTAGCTGAGTCACTTACCAAATCATGATATCTAATATCCACTAAAGTTCTCCCATGTGTCACATTCCTATCTGAAATCAGTCCCTGTGCACTAGATCCCATAACCTTTCTCCTACTCAAGAATTCATTCCAACGTTTCTCTAGTCTCTTCCCCACATCATCTTCTCCCCACCATTTGGAAAGATATCATATTGATTAAAAAATAAAATAAAACAAAAATTTGCAAACACACTGTTATTCTTCCATCCTAATAAAAGCATCTCATGGCCCCAGTTACCATGCCATGTGTTTGCTCCCCCTTGTAGAAAACTCTTCAAAAGAGTTGACTCTTCTTGTGTCTCCAATCCTGTCCTCGAATTCTCTTCTAAACCATGTGAATCAGGCTTTTGTCCACATAATTCTTTGAACTTGTTCCTGTCATTATCAACAGTGACCTCCAATTTCTTAAATCTAATGGTCATTTACTTTTGTCTCTTTCTTTATTCACATGCATTCTCTTGGCAATCTCACCTAGTCTCGTGCTTTAAATTCCAAATATGATCAAGATTCCCAAATTCATTTTTCCAGCCCAGACCTCGCTTCCAAACTTGAATTCATATATCCAACTGCCTCTTTAACATTTCTCTTAGGAATGTGTAATAGACATCTCAAACGCAGTATGTACAGAACTAAAACTCTGGTCTCTGTCACACAAAACTTGCTTCACCTCCAGGATTTTCTTTTTCTTTTGATGACAACTCCATCCTTCAGTTGATCACAGAGCTTTTTTGACTCCTCTTTTCTTCTTATATAGCAAATCCAATTCTTCAAAAAGTACTTGTGGCATAAACTACAACAACCATCATCACAACAAAAAGTTCAAATCTGACCTTTCTCCTTACCTTCATCTGAGCCACTATCCATCACATCTCACCTGGGTTACCATAGTGACCTCCTCCCTGGTATCCCTGCTTTGGGCGTTAATTCTTTTCAGCATGCTCTTACTACATCAGCCAGAGTAATTGCATTAAAATGTAAAGTAGGTATTGCCACATCTCTGATCAAAACCTTGCAACGGCTCCGCCTTTCACTGCATCAAAGCCAAAGAACTCACAAGACACGACCTAACCCACTCCCCCTTACCACCTTGAGCTCATTGTCTAGTTCTCATCCCCTCTTTCCTTCTATTCCAGCCATATTAATCCCCTTGCTACTCCTGGAAACTGCGAGGCACACTCTTCCTTAGGACCTTGCACTGTCTGTTCACTCCGCCTGGAATTCTGTGACCCCAGATATCTCTACAGTCATCTTCCTCATCTTTTTTTAAGTCTTTACGAAGTCACCTTCTCAATGAGGCCCACACTGATGCCTCTTACTTAATTCTATAGCATGACTGTCCCTCAACCCACACTCAACATATTCTTTACCATGCTCTGCCTTTTCTGTTTTCCCTAACAATTATCCATATACTAGATTTTTTACTTATTTTTGTTTATTATTTGATTACCAATCCCCTTCCTCCATTTAAGTTCTGTGAGGGCAAAGTTCTTTCATCCTTTGTCTGGTTGTGTTTCATGATGTGTCCAAGTGCATGGAACAGTGCCATGAACATAGTAAATCCACAATAAGTATTACCTGAATGTGGACATGGATATTAAGCATGTTCAGTTGGTATGCATATGAGGTTCTATTTGAAAAGGAAAAATATAAAAAGCATATTTGTACTTTAACAGAAATTGGAACAGATATTTTTTCGAGGACACAACTTCATAACCCCCCAATGGGGTTGGGTGAGAATGTTGTCCCGTACTGCATAGTAGAGTACAGGAAAAGAAGCTAGTTAGAATGCATCCAGAAAGGTAGAGATTTAACTGGAGCAGAGCTTTTCTAGGGAGAAGCAATCCGGACATACCTTGAGGAGTTTGAATAGAGGCATTTTCACCTTTTCTTCCCAGGTGAGCAGAGGATGTAGGAGAGAATGTGTGACCCCATATGAAAGAGATATAGGAGAAGCTAGTGAGAGTGTGGGCTCTAAGACAATCATGGGCAGGGAGCATTTTTTGAAAAGACTTTTTTTGGGGGGTTGGAGGGGCCATGAAATGAGAATTTCGGAGAACTTAATAAGAGTGACTGGAGGGTGGCGCATGCTGATGTTAGCTCAAATATTCACATAGAAGGAATATTTTCCTCACATGGGAGGAGCCTCAGCCTCTACTTACTGGGCACACAACAGACCACATCTTGTGTGGCTTGGAATCTTTGTGCTTCTGAAGGTATCCTAGCCCTTCTGGACAGACAGGGAGACTCATATGCTTCTAAGATCATATACACCCTATTGTCTGTGTTTTGTTTTTTTTTTTTTACTATTTGCTAAATTTACTTTTTCAGTGCCATTTGGAATTTATCAAGATACCTTTTTTCTTCATAACTATTGATGGATTGTAATCATTTTCAATGAAGAGTACTAATGAACATAAATAGTTCAAGGAACAGGTATAATTGATTTTGGAGAGCTTGTATGATTTTGTTACTTTTGTTAATTTAGCATCAAACTTAAGTGTGTTCCTTTAATAAGTACTTCCAGATGAATATTAAATGGGTAGCAAAAGTGGGGTGTCAAGATTTTGAGAAAGTTGATCAAAAAACTAATGCACATGAAGATCATTAAATATAAACTACAAAATTATATATTTTTTCTTGCCTGAATGTGTCTATCAAGGTGAACTTATTTTAAAAAAGCACATGTAAAAATTACTGAAAAAATAAGCTAGAAATCCTGTCAAATAAATGCTATTTTTATTGCTTTAATATACATGTGGTAATTTCAATAAATTACAAGCAAAATTGTTAGAGATTTTGGGGGGTTAATTTTCAAGGACAAAATGTTTCTACATTTATTACACTAACTGTTCACATGTGGACACTTCAAAGTACTTTAAAGGTATTTATCTCTCTACATACTAATTTCAAGTTCATTACTATGATAAAATTATTCCTTCACAAAAGTGGAAAAAAATAAAATCTTAATTCCACTCACAATATCACAAATGCTGCTGTGGGTACTGAATTAATGATGTTTGCTACTCATTTCATAAAAGAGTAAAACATCATTTTCAAAGGATAAATATTGTTTTGCACAAAGGGTTATAGAACTACATTAGAGATATTGAACAATTCTGTAAAAGAAGTCCAGACTCAAATTTCCTGAAAAAGATTGGGGAATGACTAGAGAAACTATCATAGCCAATGTTTACTATTTAGATAAAAGTAAATGGGAAGAAAGTTGATCTTCAAAATAAGATTTAATCCTCCTCTGCTGCTCTTTCCTTCCCATAGAACACGTAATTGTTCCACCAATATATTTGTTCCAAATGTATATGTTTAATTTGGAATTTGATAGATAGATTGATTCTAAAAATATCATCCAAAAGAGAGATGTAAAGATCAAAAAGGGCAGTAATTTAAATGGTGCAAACAATTCTAACTAACAATAAACATTATACCAGCCATAAAGTCTAACGGCTTTACATGGACTAGTTTCTCTAATTTTGTAAATTCTTAGTTACAGAAGTCAAAACATTCTTATTCAGATTCAGTAACTCACACAAGTCACACTGTTTGTTAGTTTTGGAGCCAGACTCCTATCCTATACTTTGTTTTCAAGTTCTTAACTGCTTCTATACCATTCTTTATTAGCTAATCTAGCATAGAGTAATATGCCAACATTTAAGAGAGTAAAGTATTTAGCTTTACACACAGAGGAAGGGAACAAATATTTTGAATTCCTTAAATGTGCCTGACACAATATTAAGTACTTAGGAAGTTACCTCATTATTGATCTTCATACTTATATTTGGTAAGGCCTTTATAAGACTATAATTTCTGAGATTTATTTGCAGTCAGGCAATCGAAGGATGAAAAGTAAGTAAGAATAATTAAAGATTTGGGAAGAAATCCTTCTATTAATAGAAGAAAACATGAAGTCTTTTTTGTTTAGGGAAGAGAATGTTAAGGAGAAACTTGCTAATAAGAGTGTCTAGATATCTAAAAAGACATTTTATAAATATATGTGAACAGAGTTTTGTTGTTTCCTCAGGCCAATATAAATAGAAATAAAGTTAAATTATATAAAGGGGTATAGTATCCACAAAGAGAATCTAGCCAAGAAGAATTAGCAGGGTGCTAATATAATATTGAGCAACCACTATATATCAGGACTAGAGGCAGAGATAGAGATAAAGATAGAGATATAAAAGATATTTTAGGAAAGAAGTTATATCAATTCTCATTCCGTTCTGCTTCAGTGTTTTCCTTAGGGAAATAAATATAAATATATAAATATTTATGTATATAAATTTAATCCTGCTTTCCAATCTGTGAGTTATGTGGAATTATCTCTATTTTTAGAGAGGAATCTGAAACTCAGAGAGCTTAAGAAGACTTCCCAATTTCACACAGTAATTAAGTGGAAGTCAAGGGAAGCAGTTTATAGAGGAAAAAATAAAGAATAAAACTTAACATTAGAAGATCTGAATTTTAATGTGGACTTGGCTTTTCTATCATTTGACAGTGAGAAAATTATTTCCTGACACTTTATTTGTAAAATAAAAATAAGAACACACAAAAATTGTTGGGAATATTAAATCTGCATAGTGTCCCTGGAAATACTTTGAATAGGAATATAAGTACTCTTTAAAGAATTTATGAAAGAGTGGACATCCTTGGCATATGGTTGAAGGTTAAATTAAAGAAATCTAAATGCTCATTTTTTTATCAGTAAGACTTTGATCTAAACTTTTAAACACTGCTTCTGCCCAAATGTTTTTAATGAATGCCTCTCATTTTCAAACTCATGCATAGTATAAGTCATTCTTGCCATGTAATATGTGCCTAACATAGTTCATGCTTTGTATTAATTTTGAGAGATTTTAGTTATCCAATAAGGAAAGAAGTAGTAGCTATAACATCATACTTCAAGTTGTCATCTGCCCAATATTCTCAGAGAGAGAGCGCACTAAAAAGATGGCCATTGTGATATCTAGAGACTGAGAATAAAAGTGAACAAGAAAACTACTTATATTTTCAGAGAAGAACAGGATGAATTATAGGGCAAACAGGTTTAATATTTCTTGTACCTGTCTATATGTTACTCATTTATCATATCAGAATTGTAATTATTCTTGCAACTCTCACTATTGAAAACGTCTAGAAATTTGCAAGCTACACATAGAACCAATAATTAGATTAATCTGATCACCAATCAATGAAAAAATGCTTGTGTCATAAATAGCAATAGAACTTGATTGTAAATAAAGTAGAAGGGAGACATGACTGAGCAATTTCCACCAAGCAAGATAATTAAAGTCAGAGATGCTGTTTCCTGCTTCTCTGGTATAAACAATGCAGCCACTCCACTGGCCTCTCCACAATCTGGGTGTCCCAAGGCCCCGTCCCTCTTCTTTCCTTCCACATTCCCTAAAGACAATTCTTGGACATAAAGGAATGAGAATTGGTATAACTTCTTTCTTGAAATGACTTGGGCTTCCTCTGCATTTGTATATGTGACATCTTATTATAAGACGAGCTAACATCTATTATTAATTGATGTACTAATTAAAGCCATACTTGCAGTTTCCATTAGCTTATTCCCTAAATTCTCCAGAGTTGGCTGTCTGGTTTTAATCAAAACCAAATGGGAGTCCAACTTCCCAGCCTGGAGCAGCTAGGAGGAAGTCATCCCGTAGAGGCACAAGAAAGCAAAAAAGATAAACAGATGATAGTTCACAAAATTTGTTTCGGACGAAGGATGCAGATACTGTGAGCGGCTTTAGAGATGTGATTCAGGGACCCTGTCATGCTAGATGGAAGTAGTTGCAAGTGTTTAATGTCAGCAAGACTCTAATATGATCAAGATGGAGTCTGTCTCCTGCTTTTCCAGCACTGGATTTGTGTAACTCTGGAGGATTCTAACTGGAGGTAATGCTGCATATGCCATAACATAAACGACTTTAATTCTGTGAAGGATTCTTGCAATGGGAGAGATTTTGAACAAAACTTTCTATTTACTGGATTCTTGGGATCTTACTTACAGATTTTCTCAGGTATAAAATGTAAGGCTGCAGCATTTTAAATTTTAAGAGATGTAAAAAAAAAAAAAGGCTTGAAAATTTAGAAGAATTATGGTATTAAAAGCCTAAATTCATCTTGCTCTTTTGAAAGATCTTTTGAAATGAGAACTAGCAAAGGTATTTAGATTAAGCTGTGTGAATACATCTAATATAGTGGAAAGTTTGGGGGTGGATGGGGAGAGAACTATGTTTTCTTTCTTCTTCTTTTTTTTTTCATAAGCAGTGTGGGATAGCAAAACCTCTAGGACTTTATGACTCTCTGGCTAATCACCTCAAGAGCTTTGACAAAACTCACTTGAGTTCTGTGTAAAATCAGAACTCCTAAAACGCCCAGGCGCTGGGCTCTCTCCCCCTCCCTTCTGCTTGGTGCAGGCTTTCTCACATGCACACTCCTCAGAGGCAGGAAATACTTTCCAGGCAATCTGGGTCTGGTTGTAGAGGCCCCTTTCGCAAAACATCAGTCTGAATTTAGTAGACAGAAGTCACTAGGAACGCCTTGACAGGATCCTGCTTTAGCTGAGGTTCCCTCCAGCTGCAGAGGGTGTTTTTGTTAGAATCACACACTGCGTAAAACTGCTCAGAATAGAGCCATGATCTCAACCACGAAATGTGAACTTAGATTTTGGAGAAACTAACAGGGACGGACTTCTCTCCTAGCCTGAGTGTCGAACAGTGTCATGCCTTGGCGTTTCAGCTCCTCGTTGTCTAGGTAAGACGCTACAGACTGTCTTTATCCTTTGAGGTGCTCTTTGAACAGACAGAAAGATTGAGATAAACGTTAGCATCTTGCACCAAGTGGTGACTTCCTAGGTTTTAGAGCCATAAAATCAGAAGTGGAAAATGTTTAGTAAGTAGAAAACTGTGAGTCAAATCGTTTTAGCAAAATGTCATTTCTAAAATAGGCTCCATATAGATTTTACTCTTTTCCTCCATAAAGGTTTTATTTTGATCCATTTCTATTTTTAACGTATTTATTAATTGATCTGTAAGACAAGTTTTCCTGTTGCATGGCATAATATGAAACAAATACATTTTCTCACACATAAATGTGAGGTGTAAATGAATCCCTACTGCATTTCTGTTGCCAACAGGGAGAATAGAAAGCACTAAAGTGACTTTTTCTTAATAATCAGCTTCCCAAGAATATTTTGTGCCTCATTTAAAACTATGAAGATTGGACTCCTCATTATTTTCCCAAACCAGTTTCAACCACATGTCAAGCTGCTCCTGTACCGCTTAAAAGGTTCATTTAAAAAAAAAAACTAAACACATGAAATTTTAGAAATTATTTCTGTCCTAACTAGTAGTTAATCTGAGTTTCAGAAAATTAAATATCAGAATTGGATTTAATATATATTAATTTTCCAGGAGTCGCTGCTCAGGTCATATTTTGTGTGAACATTTTGAACAATTGAAGTAAATCTCAATGACATTGGCGCTCACTATTACTATTTTAAAGCAGCCAGAAATCACTGCAAGCATACAGAAACTGATTACATGTCCTTTCTTCATATAATCATAAATTTACATTTCCTTACTTCATATAATCATAAATTTACATTTCCATTGTACTATAGTCTCTTTAAGGTAATCTTAAATATTTAAATGTACAATGTATTAGGAAAGAAATTTGGTAATGAATGAAATAGTATGGACTTCTGCATGACATACTGTTATATTTCTGCATATTTAGAATGAAATCATCATTTTACAGAAATAATATGGAATGGTATATAAAGGAAACAAATATTCATGTATATTTCCAAGTATACTAGATGAACACAAAATAAACTAAATGAAAGATGGAGAGTTAAATTGACAGATAATAAGAAATTCAAGTAAGTGTTTTAATTATAAGCTTTTATATAGTACAAGGTGACCATTAGCTAATTTATTCTTAAATTCCTTGCTAGAATAACTTATATTGACAAATTTTAACTATTCACTAACTATTTAAGTTATGTTGACTTTTAAAATATGAGGAAAATAATCTATTTAAATTTAAATATGTCAAAAATAAAATATTGACTTATCCAAATTATGATTTAATAAAATCCCCACAAAGACTTTCAGGGAAGGAAAGAACATAAGAGATTACCTCTTCTGACACTCTTGAGGTTTTGAACAAGGAAGCTGAGGAATGGCATTCAAAAGTGACCTGTCCAAGGTCACACCACTAGCTAGTAAAAGGGATGACAATAGAACCACAGTGCCGTGATTTGTAATTCAGATATCTTTATACCACATCATCTTCTCTCAAATAATAATTAAGCATAATGAAGTATGAACATGTCTATTAGAAGGTTACTTTGCAGACAGAAAATTGGAGTTTCTTTTAAAAAAAAAAGTCTTAAACCTGCAACTACTGTTACTTATATGGTGAAAAAAAAAATTGTGATTAAAAAAATAAAATTTAGTAAATAATGCAATTTTCTCAAATGCAAAAGTTTTCTTAAAAAGATTTAATATGCCGTCAACAAACACTTTAAAAGAGTAACTTTTTTGCAATAATTTTGTTACATTGTATGTTTATGCCAAGAAAATCAATCCATATGATAATAATTATATTAATTTTAAAATTGTTTCTTAAAAAATAGGACTAGAAAAGAGCTAGTCTAATTCATATCCTTGTACTCAAATGGTATCATAACAAAACTATCCCAACCAATGACTTTTAGAAGTGACCTTACCTACCTCCCCCACTGGGATCAGTTTAAGTCTTATGTGTTTAGACATTCTTCCTTCTATCTAACCTAAATCTCTATTGCTGCAGCCTATTTCCACTTCTATGTGTTTTTCCCCCCAGTGGAAATATAAAGAGCCTAAATGGACATATGAAAACTTAAGTCTACATTTCTAGACCAAATAAGCCCAGTTCATTGTATCTTCCCGTCCACAGCTTATTTTCAGTCTTTTAATTTATTTGTATATCTACTCTGAGCCTTCTACAAAGTCCTTTAGTTGTAGAATGCAGAATTTTTTACAGTATATAAATAAATCTCTGATCAGTGCAGTATAAAATGGGAGAGCTGATTGTTTCATCTGTATCATACTTCATATATGACAATATATGCTGCTGTGTACACAGAGGCACTCTGCTTTCCAAGGCAAGAGCTTTTCTCATAGGACTACTATATTCCATTTCTAATAGATGCCATTTCTTTATAGATAATGTCTCATGATGCTTTTTTCCCCATATCATGAAATAGATTGAGTTTCCTGATGTTACTACCAAGTAAAAGATACGCTATGCAACCATCTTTCCACTGTCACCACACTCTATACATTATTGAAATGAGGAATAAATGCAGTAAAGCAATAGCCTATATGGCTGACTGCATTATTACTAGACAGTATAGTAAAAGAGAGCACATTTCATTTTTTTCTTAAGGACATTATAATAAAAAAGGAGAAATTTTTCTGGCCCTATCCAAATCTACCCATACTATACACCTCACTACAAATACTTAAGGGATGGTTTAACCTTATTTATAGAGGATTAGGAGTTATAAGCTTAAAATAAGTCTAACATTGGTAATTTAAATTTTTTTGTTTTTATTTTATTTTTTTCTTCTTAGAAAATGAATAAATTGGCATCAGTATTATCATACAATAAGAATCACCCTGTAAAATCCATTACAGTACAGCAAAGTTCCAAATGAGATATGACCCAGATATGGATCAGAGATTTTATTATCAAAATAGAGAAAGGCCAAGAATTGTACATGAGAATTGGAAGGGTATGAGGGAACAGTGAAAAACTCCAGATTTGAGGGAAGTGACATGAATATTGGGCCCATTTCCCCCACATTAATGACAGGCTCCTTACGTAAACAACATAGACCAAACAGACTTACAGAGAAACACAACTCTTAATTGACTTTGGTATGATATGGAAATGCAGTGTTTACCTCTATGGTTCTCTTTTGGCCTTAAACTGCTAGTCAGTTCATAAAGTTCTGAGAAATAAATGGGCTTAATTTTTAGGGAAGTTAAACAGAATAAAGGTGAAATGTAGACCTTAAGACTTAGTTTTAAAAAAGATTGTTAATTTTGATTCAATGGGTTATAGAGTGTATAAGTGAATCTGAAAAGATTACACAGGGACTCGGATGCAAAAAAGCTAAAAGGTAATATTAACAGTATGCATATGATTTTGCTCATTAATTGAGATAGATGGGGGAAAAGACAATTGCAGCTGATTGTATGTGTGAAAAGGTTGTTTTTGTATTAGATTGAAATAACAATGTGTTTTAGCAATGCAATTTAAATAATTCCAAGAGAAATCAATCCTGTTAATGGAAATGAGATAGAAAGGAAGTAGAAAGATCAAAGAACACGTTTAGAAAGTCAATTAGGGTTTCTTTTTATTCCCAGCAATTAGTAGAATACCTAGTGTGTCAGAAATTGTCAGTGTCTGTTTATCAATAGATGTTTGTGGAATGAATGGGAGGAAGAGAAGGGAAAAAAAGAAAAAGAAAACCAGGGTTGAAGAGTGGTAACACGTGGGAGTTGGACTTTTGGTTTTTTTCTATTTTCCAGACATCCTGTAATAATAGAATAATAACTTTTAAAGGGAAAGGAAAATGAAAGGTTGGCAAGAGTCATCCGAGCCTGAGGCCAGAGGTTAACAACACTCTCATTAGATGACATTTCAAGTTAATTAAGAACCAGAAGGAAGCATCAGTATCCAGAAATAGTTTGAAATTAAAAGTTACACGAGGCCAGTGAGAACAGAGCACTAGTGAATTTTCCACAATTTAAATGGGGTGGTGTACTGAAAAATCATGGGCAGAGTCACAAAACTGGCTCTGGTTTCATCTTTGCCACTTGATGCTGTGTGACTCAAAGCTTGCTCCCAAACTATTGCGAGTTTCTGCTTTTTATTAGTAAAGTGTGGGATCACCAGGTCATTTTGAGCATACTATTAGATTTTGTATGTGCAAATTGTTTTGCATACAGTATAACAAACAAGTCTTTGTTTAAAAAGCATAATTTAATCAAGAAAGAATAAAGAATCATTGTGTTTCACATTTGGGTCTAATCACTCATCTATACTGAAATAGCATGGACATCCAAGGGATAGTTTCAGCTCGTACTCAGCTGTGGGTTCTGAAGCTAAGATCAGTCGAAAGGTAAAGGAGTTGTTACCATTATCATCATCATCATAACCACCAACATCATCATCATCATGTCACTTAAAATCTAGTGAGTGCTTGCAATGTACCATGGACCAAGTGCTCTACGTATACTAGTACATCATTATTGGTTATTTTAACTCATTATTATCTTGCCCACAACGTTTTTCATTATTGCCATTATAGAAGTGAGAAAACTGAGGCACACAGAATTTAGGTAACTAACCCAAATCACCAGGAAAAAAAAATGGTTCTTTAGCAGATATCTTGTCTTCACAGAAAAAGGAGATACTCACTGCCCACCAATATGTGGTTGACATTGAGCTAGTTAGTTCTGCCAAAGTTCTTTCAGATAAAATTAGGGCAATGATAGTACCTATCTCATAGAGTATTTTTTAATATTATTACTAAAGGAGATGGTGTAACTAACACACCAAATACAGTACCTAGCTTAATAAGTGGCAGCTTATTTTTACTATTACTATTATCACTATCATCAAAAGTTTCTAATGTGCTTAATATTATTTGGGTATAAAGAAAAGCACCTGGTGATAAAACAAGCTCAAATGTATACAGGTAGATGACAATATAAGATGAGATTATTATGTACAGAAGACAGAAGTTAATATCAGAGGCATCAACTCCTGGTAGGATACCAAGCTCATAGAAGTAACTAGGTTCTCAATTCTTTCTTCTTTCTGATTTCAGTGAAAGTTGTGCTGGGTAATGACTAAAAAGTGCAGGTCCTTGTTGTTGCCTTGCTGTCTGAGTACCTGTGTTGATGTAGCCATATCTCTTATTTATACTTAGTGATTACTGTGTCTACTGTTAGAGTGTTCTTAGAAATGATAGCAAAGCTAAAAATAAGAGACCACTTAAAGCAGAGTCACATCTCACCATGATGATGATAAAGCATTATAATCCATGTCCCTTGTTAAAGAGAAATATCTTTTTATACCAAGGCAAAACCACATTTCAATTATACTGCTTTGTCATACAAAAAAAAAGGGCAGCCAAACTTTCAATATCATCCTGTTGCATGAAAAATTTCAAATGAAACAAGTTCAGAGGAAAGGCAATACCTTTCTTTGATTATAAAGGATTCTACAGAGGAGAGATATCAGGGTGGGAAAAATTAATTATTCATTAACGAATTTATCTGTAGAGCTCATCTAAGGTACAAATGTAGTTGTAAATGCCTAAAGTGCTCTGCAACACTACTATAGAGAAGACTGCATACTTTTTAAAAAATAAAACAAGGAAACCCAAAGACAATACAGATATTTAGAAATTGCTACAATCATGAGGGAAGCAATATTGTCCCTCCTGACTGTGCTAATGGCAGGATCTCCTAGAAACCAAATATCCCCAGAAAGGTCTTAGTGATATCAGGAAAATATCATGAAATGTTCCAAGCTTTCCTCAAATTACATGTGGGTTGCTTAAGAAAACGTTAAGAGAATCTGCAATTCTGGCTGACCTGAGCCATAATGTGGGTGGTAAGTCAAACACTGCCAGTATCTGGGATCCTCCCTGCAAGAAAATTAGATACTACTGGAAGGTACATTAAATAAAAGCAACCTGGAAGTAAAAATAAGGCACCGCTGAAATAATAGCTTGCAATTTTGCAACACCCTTCTGTTTTTTCATGAGCTGACTTCTAGCAAATTAAAAGTTAATTTTTAAATTTGCCTGATTCCTGGGGTAACTCTACTCTGAGAGCTAAGAATGAGAAAAAGTTTCCCAAACTAGGTAAAGACTCTCAGATACACATAAAAATAGGTTAACATTAAAAGAATTTTTTTAGTTGAGTACCCACTTCTTCATTTTTCTTCTAAAGATCAAAAATGATGGAAGCTTGGATGTGTCTCTCGGAAAAAGTGATGTACTACTTATTCCCCTGACTTGGCTCATTGTAGTTGGTTTATTCTGTAATTTAGTAAAGTTTTTGATGCTTTCCAGACAGCCTAAAGACATTGAAGCTATTTCATATATATTTTAATCTCCATTAAGCAATTTACCAATAAAGAATTTTAACAGGAGTGCATGTTTCCACTAACAGCTAATGAGGCATAGTGAGTAAATTCCACCATTAGACAAAGCATGTAAAAGTAGATGAATAATGATTTTTTTAAAGGACTAGGACACATATTGCTACTAAAGAAAGGAAATCTGCATGAAATCCTATGGAGATATAATACATTCTTGCATCGTGTTATTAAAGGTTTTTCTCTCCCACATCCTAATTCTAACCTTGTCTACTTCAGATTAGATAGTGTTAATATTTTTAAGATAAAGCACTAATTGTCTTTTTACTAAACTTTGGCTGTCTTGATTAGACTCATAGAAATGCTTTTTTAAAAACATGCTGTTATCTTTTTTGCTATTTGTGCATTTACAAAAAGGAATTAAGAAAAATATCTGTGCTAGGCTTCCTTACTGCTCTGAAACATCTTGCATATGTCAGTTCAGTTGGGCAATGAAAAGCATTTCTCTTCATTTATTGAGCTGGGTGGCAGTGGGAATATGCCAAAATGGGCACAGGTTAGTTTGCTAGATAATTTTACAGTTTCTCTAGGAAAATGAATTTCACTTTGGCCTCCACAAGTGTTCATTGTAATGAAGATTTACTTTGAACAATAGTTGAGCACACATTGGAAGAGCTGTAAAACTGTGATCATGCGTGTTTTAGGTTGTCGATTATCTGTTCTAATTGTCTAATTCAATTCACTAAGTGTTTGGGGGGAACATAGTATGTACAAATGGGACTCTGTGAGAGTAGGCTGAGACACATTAAGATTTCACATCATTGCAGGATGGTCAGATCCCCAATGTCTCCATCTTACCTGATCCTTACCATATAGCAACAAAATATGCCAATATAGATATGTTCTTTTTTTGGTTCAGATACATTCTCTGTTCTTGCAAGAGTGTATTTTAGAAAGTATAACCTACTTTTAATTAAAAGGAGATTATTTCCCTCATATCTTTCTTCTCTTCTTTCCCACATGCTATGTGGTAGCTATTATACATATATAATATATAATATATTTGCCTTAAGGCAATAGGAGGAGGAGCCCATGATCTATAAATTTAACATGGGATGGATTATTAGAAAGACCCTAAAGGAAACCAAAAGTAACGCTGGCCATCTAAGGAAAAAGTAGGAAAAGAAAGGGAAAGCGGCAATACTGTTATGTCTTTATTTTCCCTTCTGTTAAATATGCAGGATTTGTGTGAAGGTATTTACAAACAACCCAGGAGTAAATTAGGCATTAATTTATTTATATACATCATGTATGTAGTATGTATATTTATACACACATATGTACAACACAGAAGTCAAGTCAATCATGTGTTCATTTATTTATGTATGTGCACATGTGAGATATATATATGACATCTGTGTTCTCAAAGGATAAAACATGATACCCATATCTGAGGGGATGAATCAAAAAGTCACCATTTTTCCAAGTATTGTGAGTGAAGTGTCCAGGAAAAGTAGGAAATACGCAATGCAATTCCTTTTTTCATGTGCATTTACTGATTTAATGCTATTTATGTGTTATTTTTGTATCTTAAATATCTATTCAGATAACATTTTCGAAAAACTATGACTAAGAGGATTACCAAGAATACCTGTCCTGAATTTCAGGAATTCCCAGGAAGGTTGGGATAAGAAAGAAAATCCTAAAAGAAATATCACGGAAAACTGCACTGACATTGGTGGCCCAAGATAAATATCCAAACTTGTACCTTTGCTTTGCTAAAGACATAAGTCTGGTGTTTTTGTGATTGTTGGTGGGGAAGGGGCCGAAAGAATAGTTTGATCCCATCAAGATATTACACAGGACCTGCAGTCATACTTATACATCAATTTAATCTTAAAATTATTACCCAGGAACATATTAAATTTTAGATTATTATTTAACATGATTTCCAAGATTCAGATACAAAACTTTTTTCTATCTCGAGCAAATAACACAAAAATCATAACACTTTAAATTATTTTAGCTATTTCTTCTGATATGTACCTCCATATTTCTAAACAATGTGATTATACTATTTTTTTCCCATGTTAGACATTATCTGCTAACTTCCTGCTATAGAAAATAAGGCATTAGCTCTCTGAAACTATTCTCCCCACCATCTCTAACCCCACCCCTCACCAAATAGCTCTGAAAATAGCTCTGTTTCATACATTTTGGTTAAGTTAGTATTTACTATTTGCATTATTTTGACTGCATAAAAAACAAATTAGCCACAGCTTAGCCAGGTAATGTACTATGATTATAAAACCGTTTTTCCTGGAGTTAATAATTGATTCCCCTAGTCTTCTCTATAACTATTACTAATTCTTCCACACAAACTGTCTTGACTTCACTGTAAAATTTCTCTCAATGTGGTCATATATATAATCTATTATTTCCTTTTCTTTTTCCAAAGAGACGTCCCTCATAGAGAACTTTAGAATTTATGTGAAATCATTGCCCACTAGACCTGCTACACAAATTTTATTCTGGAAATTCTGTCCCCTGGTCATTTGTGTTGAATTCCTGGCTTCTTTGTTGCTATGTCTTTCCAGCTTTGTTTATTCTCTCATTCAGTTGGAACTATCTGTCCAGTAGCTTTTGAGAAGAGGTTAAAAAAATAAGGTTTCTCCCATAATTTTGAGGTAGACATAATTTCCCATCAGAATTTTGAACGCATAATTTTCCTGTCATCTTATTTACACTGTTACTTTTGAGAAATCTAACACCATTCTGATTCCTAATTCCTAATATATAATCTCTTTTCTCTCCCTCTTTCTCTCTCTCTGATAACATTTAGGATCATTTGCTTACCTCCTAAGTCTGAAATTTCACAGTGATATTTCTTGACGTGGTCTATTTTTCTTCCTTGTACTACTGTATTCTCCATAAGTTCCTTTCAATCTAAAGACTTGGGTCATTGATTCTGGGACATATTCTGAAAAGTTTTTCTCATTGAAAAATTTCTCCTCTCAATGTTCTCTGCAATGTTCCTATGTTGTGATTCCTCTCCTAGGTAACCAGTGAGTTTTCAAGTTATAAGTAATTCTTTGGAGTTTATTGTTGCCTCTGCTATCATTTCCAAAGTGGTGATTCTACAACAGTAAAAATCTGAAGCCAGAAAGAAAGGAAGACTTCTTCCATCTAAAAGGAAACTCTGCTTCAATTCCCATTTGACTTGAATGCTGTGGAGGCAGAAAACTTACCACAGAGGATCTCACTCAGACATTTCCTTCTCTGTGAAGTCCTACCTAACATATCCACCATCCCCAACCCCACCCACTAGGGAGGAAGGAAGGAGGGGGTTAGGGAAGGAAGAAAGGGAGGGAAGGAAATTGATGAGCCCCTACCTGGTGTCAAACTTTTCGCGGTATTTGTATACCTACCAATGGTATTGTGGCCATGACAGGACTTATTATCCTTGTTTACTTGAGTTTCTCCCATAAAATTGTAAGCTTTGATAGGAAAGCTAGAATATATTATTTAGATTTATATTCCCAATGTTTAGCAAAGTTCCTGCCACTCACTGGGTACTAAATAAATGCTTGTTGAATAGTGATTTTGATCTAACTACTGTCAGTTCTATAGTACTGCACACTTGATTTCAGCCACAGATACTTCATTTGCACCTTGCTCTCTCTCAGGCTATGGAATCGGCAATAGTGATTATCATTAGACCCTTCTTTTCTAAGGACGATTGGCAGGCCAAATTATAAGGTGTATGTTTATTTCAGAAGCAAGTGCAAAGTACAGCATACTTGTTTGATATGTAATATAGGTCAGTGATTCTCAAACTAGAATGTCTCCAATTATTATTTTAAAATATAATAGCATTCAATTTTGTTTAATTTTTAAAATATATACTGTATGCCATGAATTTCTTATGTTAAGGAGTGGTCAGTGTTACAAAATTAACCCAAACAATAAAATCTAAATTACTTTGTGTCTAAACATCCTGTGCATTAATATCACAAAAAGCAAATTGGGACATTTCACAAGTATTTTCCAGAATCACTGCATAGTTAGAAGAACATACAGTCTCTTGTAATATTAATACATGGTGTTTGAACACATGCATTTAAGAAGTGAAAAATCCCCATGGAAATTCACTTCATAAAATCAACACCCTGAAATGACCTACACTTTTCCAGATCCTCTATCCAAATCCTCAGCAGCTGAGCTCATTCTGAATGAAACTGCATGAAAAGGCTCACAAAAGAAATGTAACAGAAATTTGCAAAGTAAGTAGTCAGTAGTTTGAAATATAATTTTAAATAAGGCAGCCTGGGGAAGAAGCTCATAGGGAAAATCAGGGCTTTTACAAAGACTTCTCTATCTTATAGGACTTAATATAGTCAATTCAAATGATAAAGAAAATGGGGCCAGTATGCTCATACGCAATTGACAACACTCTAATGCTCTTACTTGTTAATATTCTGTTGACTCTTTAAATCATGGAGGCAGATTTAGCTATAAATCTTACGAATTAGAATTTAAATAGGATCTATGGGTAGGAAAGCTTGCAGAGATTATGGTTTAAAAAAATGTATCAGACCACATGACATGGAATGAACTGGGCACTCAAAATGTAATGATGATAGTCATAATGATAATTAGGAAATTTTATGTCTTAAAAATAATGTATATTTACAGGGGTGATTTGAAAATAAATGTCCAATAAACCTAGATTACAAATGAGGACAGAAAGAATTAATGCTAAATTGCATCTATCTAATTTACAATCTGTCTTTGCAGTTAGATTGTCTCAGAACTTGTTGAACTATCTTCCTTGATGTGATAGAAATACTTACCTACTTGTCAAGGTTGAGTGAAATAAGTCAATGAACATTATTGTAAGGTCTTGAGGGCAAAATCTTTGTGTAATCCTTTTTCTCAAGAAGTTAATGAAACTATATTTTCCTTAGTAAAAGAAATGGAACCAGAATTCAGGCTCAACTTAAATGTAAATGCTACTTAGGAATGACACAGTAATACCACTTGGCATTTCTTAAGTTAGCCTGCTCTTTCTATACTGGATAAAAATAAAGAAAAGAAAGCATCTAAAACAGAAATGCCCTATTACAACCCAAATTTGCCCATGAAAGCAGAAATTTTCTGGCCTGCATCTATGCGTTTTTTCCACTTTCCGTAGCCTCCCACACTAGAATGACTTATGCATGGAATTCAGAGACTTTATATTTTCTTTTGAGTGCAAAATGAATGCCAACATGGAAAATGTGAAGGCTGACCATTTTTAAAGATGGCCACAGACCTTTGAGGGAACCAAATAGTACCCAGAAAGATATTTGGTCAGGCTAGGGTACCAAAATTCTAGTCCATTTCTTAACTTCACCAATCTTTATAGCATAAAAATATTTACCTTTCCAGCATGTGCTTAGTAAGAATAGCTTGAAGTTTTTGGTGGGGAGTCAGAGTCCTTTTCAACAGACTGAAGTGACCCAAAACCAGCACAGCAGTTAATCTTGTTTATGGTTGAAATCAATAAGCCAATCCAAGTTGTGTGCTGACAGTACTTTTGTGGAGTAAAAACTAAAAGTGTCTGCTCTTTGAATGGGATTTTTCTTTTATAGTCCAATAATTTGGTTTCATTGTGGGACCACATTTGGATTAGCCATTTTTATAAGGTTGAGTTTACATTGGTACAATTTCTTTCCTTTAATTATGGGTTTGAATAATTTAAGGCAAAAGGATGGATACCTGGAATGTGTTTATATTCTGACCTTATCTTATACATGATTTTCATGTTTACTTAAATTTTTATGGCCAAATGCTAACAGGAATGTACAAACTAAACTCCTTAGAAGCTAAAGAGAATGAGACTCAAATTTCTTAAGAATAGTCCCAATTGTCTTATACTCATGTCTTCTTTTTGGTTCACTTGATTTCTTACATGAGGCATTTAGAGTTTACACATACTAAAGATATGGGGGGGCAGGGAGAAGGGATGAAGTTAGAATCTCATAATTCCAAGGAGACAGTGAAGTTTGTTGACTATCTGAGCCTGGGCCTTAGAACCAGGACCTAGTTTGAATCCAGGCTCACTTGCTAGATGTATAACTTTGGGCAGGTTATTTAATTTCTCTAAGCTCCCACATAACTTGCCAGCTAGTAGTAGCTGTAATTGGACAGATACATTTATCCCAAAGTATTGTGAATGGTATATGTTATGTTTTCTTATCCATGAATTGTGTGTTAATATGAGCTAAACTGGATTATTCTGTGTTTCTTAGTCACTCCCTGGGGTAAATACATCCCGGTCATTTGGAATCAGTATTAGCTCTTTCGCACACTAATACATTACACATGCTGTCTCTGTAGCTCAAGTTTTGCATGAACAATTCCCTGGTGGCCTTTGCTGCAATTCAAACCAAACAGTGAATGGATTTCTTTAACGACCCATGTTCACGAAAGTAAATCAGGAAAGCATGCAGGCTAGAGCAACAAGTTTCTTCTGGTGACTTTTATTTAGTACTGCATTCCAAATATTTTCTTAATGGAGTTTTAAATGTTCAGTATTTATATTTTTATTCATTAGTAGACCAATCCAACTGCCTTTAAAAGCATTGCTGATGATTTTTGACAAGAAATATTTAATGTAAAATTTTCTTCTCCTATTAGGCTGCTTCTTAAAGAAATAGCACTATAAAAGCTATTAAGCAGAAGCTTTATAAAATCTCTTACCTCAACTTTTACAGCACAGATTAAGTGCTCTCTTTCCCCCGATATATTTTGACTTTAGAAATGTATCCATAACTATATATTTTTAAAATTTTTCAATAGGTGGCGAAATAACAAAACTCACTCCCTTCTTTGATCCGTGAATTTGAAATAATCTTTCATCAAGTTCCATCTCCCTTAGCCTCATATGGAATGTATCTCTCTGTCTGTTGTTAAACGACGATGACATGTCTGTAGCTATCAGAAAGAGAAGCTGGGAAGAACATGTGACCCGATGGAAGGGACAGCCTTTTAATTCTGATGATTGTAACACAGCATGTCATCATGGACTAGTAGCTGACAGCTTGCAGGCAAGTATGGAAAAGGATGCAACTCTAAATGTGGACCGCAAAGAGAAGTGTGTTTCACTACCAGACTGCTGTCATGGACCAGAGCTGAGAGATTTTCCCAGCAGGCCAATGGGTCGCATTTCAAAAGAGGTGGATGAAAATGACAACCGTGAAGGTGAAGATCAGTTTCTTTCTCTGGAAGCCAGCACAGAAACACTAGTGCATGTTTCTGATGAGGATACCGATTCTGATTTATACCTTACAGATGATAAACAGATTTTAACTACCCAAGGGCAGAAAACATCAGGCCAACATACCACTGAAGGAGCAGGCTCCTTAGTGAAGACACTACCCATCGTGGAAAAAGATTCTCCTAACCCCTGGGGAATGGCTGGTAAAGCTGATTTAGCACTGGTAGAAGAAAGTGGGAAGAGAAAAGTTGTTGGCACTATAAGTAAAAGCCTGGAGCTTTACAATGATATAGACTTAAGTGAAATAAAAGATGCACCCAAAGTAAATGCATTTGATTCTTTGAATGTGAAAGATATTGTGCCTGAGAAGCAATTGCTTAATTCTGCTGTAATTGCTCAACAACGAAGGAAACCTGATTTCCCTAAAGATGAGAATGGGAGAAGCACCTGCAGCATAGTACCAGATGAGTTCTTGGCTCTTCCTTGCACAGACAGAGGACCGTCATTATTGAAAGCAGATTCTGGAAGCTGCCTTCTGCAGCCTTTTTCCTGCCCCAGTGGAATGTCAGCTGCAAATGGCCTGGAGAAGGGTGGTTTCTCAGAACATCAAAACAAAAGTCCTCCTAAGGTCAAGGCAGAAGATGACATGCAGTGTTTACACTTACGGGAGACTCTGGCCACCCAGGAACCCACAGATAACCAAGTCAGACTTCGCAAAAGAAAGGTAAGACACAAGCATGGATGATCTGGCTTTTAAAATTGTGTAAATATTTTTGCTTTCATCACTTATTATTTTGCTTAGATTAAAGAGATATGGAGATGTTTCTTTTGCCCTGCATTGCAGCTGCATAATTCAAAGACTGCCCACTTTGGTGAAAGCATCAAAATATGTAAAAATTAAAACATAGTAATCTATTTACAATGGTTTAGGAACATTCTATTTTGGAATTGTGTTGAAGACAGGATTGGTATCACTTTCTTCAGTTGGAGTTAAATAGCCACCATATAGCTCATAATTATATAGTTCAAGGCCTTCTGAAGAATGATCTTTAATTTTTAAAAGGAAAGTCATAGTATTTTTTATTTAATATTATTTATTTTGGTCTGTTTCTTTTTGTCTCTAAAAAGTATATTTTATCATAATAAAAGTGATATAAATCACATATTAAGAATAATTCCTTAACATATACAAAGACAGCAGTACCCCTTCCCCCAAAAAGTGCTGATGCTATTTTAAATGACACCCTGGCACATTCACCATCAATAGATATATCACGGTCTCTGTTTCTTGCCTTAACTTTTCTTTAACTCTTAACCAAAAAGGGCCAATAACCAAAAATATTTTTTAATGACAAGGCCCCTTTCATTAATTCTAGAGATGCCATGTTCCCCTAAGAAGTTTTCAAGTGAGAGAAGCAAGAATTGGCACAGTGCTCCATGAATTATGATTTAGCAAGTAAACTCTTGACCAAAACTTGACTTATCTTTAGGATTTCCCTAAAATTCTTCCAACAATGTAGTGCTCTATAATCCTGATGTAAGTCCAAATACAGTTTCTTCTTCTATAAATTCCACATGGCCACTGGCACTGAAGAAACCCTATATATTGAACACTTTTATGCAACAATTAAAACATACTTCCTTGCCTCTCTCTTGATATATTAATCCATAATTGCAATTCTCTTGACAACAAAACTCATGTTCTTAGATCTGTTCAACTGGGGCTATATATCTACAATGAGAAACAAAATCTCCAGCTCTCTTTGTGGTGAAGAAATCTGGTTTCCATGAACTGTGGTTTTGCTAACAAACTAGATCTGTAACTTGTCATGAGTTAGTTTAAGTGAAGTCAACATCTTTACAGCAAAAATCAGTGTACTCACGCTATATGCCAACAGAGCATTCTGTGCTTCTGGCAAACTCTCCCTTCCTTACATAAGTTGTATTAAAATGTTAATGTTCCATAAAGTTGTTATGACTATAATGTTTAGGTCACTTTTGCAAAAATTTTCATAGATCCCATCAAATCTGTTGGAGGGAATGCAATAATGCTATAAGAAAGTATTAACCGACCTATGACATAGCTCCCCTAAAATAAGACAAATCCTGCCCAACTGCTGACAGAAACATTAAACATTCCAGAAACATATACTCACCACTTGGACATTTATATCAATACTAAGAATGCTGGAAAGAATTTACTCTTGGACATGTCATTATAGCATGGTTGCATTTTGAGAACTGTAATTATATCTCATTTACAAGTTCAAACTAAAATATTCTATTTTAAGCATTCTGTCATTCTAAAGTGTTGTGGCATTGTCTGGTGGAATATTTACTTTGACTCTACAACCTATTTGAGATGCTTTGTAACGAATACACTACATGCAAAATTTTGGGTTTGGGATTTACTCTGGAAAAGTATGGTTAAGGGAGAAGCCCTTAGAATAACAAAAATGTGTAAGAATTTTTGTTTTTGTTATTATTGAATGAGTATTAAAATACCTTTGAATTGACAGTCATTTTTAGAACTTTACCAAAAAATAATAGAGCATATTCATAAAAAGATATGTACAGAGATGTTATCATGGTATTGCATGGTACTGAAAGAAAAGGAAACAGTCTAAATTTCCATAAAGAAGGAATTTGTTTAATTATTATTTATCTATTATATGGAATACTATGAAGCCATTAAAAAGATGGAGTAATATCTGTGTGCGCTAACTTTTAAAAATGCTTATGATACAATGTGTCTGGAAAACAACAGTGGCAGACTAATATGGATAGCATGTCCAACCCTTAATGTCAAAATATATAGGTGTATACAAAAATTGGTATCAATATAGACAGTACCATAAACCTCTCTATATGACTGAACATGCAAAATCCTGGCTAAATAGGCACAAAATTGTTAACAGCAGTTACTTTGAATGAGTGGAATCTAAAGGTAGGGGGAGGAGATTTTCACTTTTTATCCTATATTAATTTTTATAAAATATCATAGAATTATGGGTGAAATGCATACAATGAACAGAAGTACAAAAATAAAGTAATATTAGAGATATAAACTATTGGAGGCAATTCTGCATTGCACAAAATATCTGTATCATTATTATGATTCTTACCACTTTTGTGAAATGAAAATAAATACTCATAAAGTTTTTCTAAGTATTGACAAGGGTTCCAATCAACTACTTGATTCCTAATGCCAGTGCAACTAGTTGAAAATAGGTAAGCCTTTTGGAGTGACCCATGAGCCATATTTTTATGTCTGTTGGGCATTGGGTACCAGATGCTAGAAAGAGTTTGCTTTATTGTCTATATTTTTAAAACTATTTGTCAGCCATGGTAATAGCTGTAAGATGAGAGCTTGGAAGAGTGAAATAGAATATAAACTAGTATCACTGTAGTTACAGAACTTTAATCAGCTCATTATCTGATGGTCATGTGAGTGAATCAAATCCTTCATTGAATTTATGAACATGGACTTCTTTTGTCAGGATATAATCAAAGTTCTAAGACTTGAAGGAAAAAAAAAACAGAGCTTATAAAGGTGATCCTCAGAATGTATTGAAATAGTGCTCTAGAGATATTGTACTTTAGAGAGAAATTATTATTCCTTGAAACCTATAAATCTTGGCAGGTAGTCATTGTTTTGCACAACTTATTTTTTCGTGGTTTCCAATGATATTTTTGACCATCAAGGATAGCCATGTATATGTTCATTAGGAGTCTCCATAGAGAGGACTGCATTTGTAGTATATGTAAATATGGACCTTTTAAGCTAATAATCACCCTAAGTATGATGGAATATATCATGAATTTGAAGCCACTGAAATCAAAGGAAAACCAAATGAAATGTGAGCAAACACTAGTGAACGAGCCATAAGGTTAGGTGACATATGTCTAGTGCTCACAGTGCCTGGCTCTGGCCCTGGGGTGAAACATCTGGTTAAAAGCAATATTCACAGACAGATTCCAAAGAAGTCTGGAGGAGGGAGACAGTGTAAGAAGTGGTCTCCATAAACCAAATGAGATGTGGAGATGGAAAATATGTAGGGAAGGCTTGAGGTTAGACTTTTTTCTTAAAGAACTAGTGTATTTGTTCTTGATGGTGGTTTACTAATTAAAGAGAGTCCAAAATTCAATCTTCTGTAAAAGCTATTTAAATATTTCCCAAATTTTTTGAATAACTATAATAATTATATAAATGTATGAACATATTTTTATTTGCTCACATAAGACAAGAAGTAGTTCATATCACAAAGCAAAATAAACTCCAAAAAATTGCAAAAATAATCTGAACTTTGAGAAAACACCTAATTCCACATTCCAGCAAAAACTTCACATTCCAACAATAAACTAAACTAAGTTTAGGATGTTATTTTATCACCCAGCATTAGTTAGGCTATAGCTTTGGCTACTATCACAGAAAGCCAGCATAATATTTGTTTAAACAACAAATTTCTCTCACATACACATAATAGTTGGGTATAAGCAGCCCTGAACCAGTATGTAGGCTCTATGCTTTCAGAACTCAGAAAGCATCTACGTGTTTTGCTCTCTTGAGTCTTCACTTGTATTCAAGTCAGTGGGAAGGAAAATGGGTACAGGGGTGGCCACACTCTTGAGTTCAGGCAGGATTCAGAAGATGCATACTTCTTTTTCTCTCAGATATCACCGGCTAGAACTTAAAGTTTTATGGCTACATCTAGCAATAAAAGGAGAGTTAGGGTCTCCATTATGGGCAAATGTGTGTCTGCTAAACATTCTATTACCAAGGAAGAATGTGAAAATTTATATTGAGAGATAACTCAGAACATAAATATTGAGGAATAACACTCTAATATAAATATATTCTAATATATTATGGCATGTTGTGAAAGTAATAACCAAGCTTCATATGTGTTCTGTGGTATTCCGTATAAATACTTGGTGCTTTAATTTCACACTACAGAGTACCTTTCCATATTAAGAAACTATTTCATATATTTAAGTTATGTTGATCAAATGCTCCACTATTTCTTATAGAAAAACTGTCCAGGAACATAACATTATACTGTACCTGTACTTTAAATATCTGGAAAATATAATACATTACCTATGACTGATAAGAATAAAATATTTTCTCCTTGCCCTGTCTTTAAAATATGCATAAATTTGGTAAAAGCATACATATACCTAAGATGACCTTCTCTTTCCTTTCTATCTCCTGAATGCCTGTATAGGAGCCTTGTAGCAAAAAAAGGATAATATTGATCAATGAGTGACATAAAGAACATAGTAAATTGTGCAAAAAATGGAATAGGCCAAAGTAGGAGGGTGGTTGGAAGAATATAAAAAGGGAAGGAAAAATTGTCTAAGAAACAAAAACCTAAATAAAATAGTGAGGCCAAGGCCCCAAGCTACTGTAGCAAGATATGTGGAATGAAAGCAAGGACTAGTGGAAGAATTAGTTTGTGAATAAGGCTAGTATCATTTGACAAGGAGAGAAGAAATGGAAAACAGGGTAGGTATATATAGCTCTGCAGATAAATTAATAATAACAATATGATTTTATGCTAAGATCACACTGCTTTTAACAACACAGTCCTGTTGAGCAGATTGCTCTTCCTAAATCCTCTTGTTTTTAAACTTGTTTCCCTAGGTCAAGGATTAGTAATGAAAAGTTGTTACTAGGTGGATGGTTGGTGTGTGGTTGGACCCCACACTCCTGTGACAGTTCTACTCCAATATACTTTTAGCTGTTTTTGTGTTCCAAGTAAAGCTAATAGCTTTGTAAGTAGCTTATCTTGTGCTTCGTTAAGCCACTAAAAACTATTGAATGAGCTCATGCCATTTAAATTGGATTTTACCTTATAAACAAATAAACAGGCAAAAATGTATTTGCAGATGTTTCAGACTCAAATATTTTGCCTCATGACAAATGTAATTGTCTTAAAACCAACCAGAAATGCAAAAACATTTAATTCTATGATAAAGGAAAACACTAGATATAGTGTCTGGTAAAATCAATGAATAATAATTATTGAGCATTTCCAATACCCAGACCCTGTTCTCTGTACTTGGTCCACCACCACGAGCCAGATAGCAGAATTTCTTACATTGCGAAGCATTGAGTCACTAAAATCCCACTGGAGTTCCCAAATAATGCTTGTTTGGCTAACATATAAGGCTGGCACTGAGGGAGGGAAAATAGTGAAAGAGAAAGGGGTGGAAGGGTGGATGGAAAAAAGAGGAGAAAGGAGAGCAGAAAGAAAACAGAGAGAGAGGGAGGGGGAGAGAGAGAGAGAGGACAGAGACACAGACAGTAAGAGAAAGAGAGAGAGAAGGAGAGGCTAAAATAGGATTCCAAAAGAAGCACTGGTCAATTGAAAAGGAAAAGAAAAAATACAAGTCCTTGAGAAAAAGTGGATTTGCAGCAGGCTGCAGTCAGATTCCATTTCAACATGATGATGCTGTAATCACCAGCAGAAATTTAACAAAGAGACAAGGAACATGAACTTGACTCCAGTGATTATAGAGCTGATAGAAGTAAATCATTGCTATCCTTTTACATCAGGTACTCTGAAGACTACAGCCAGCCCTTGTGGGCTGTATCTCCAACAGGCTAGAGGTGAAGCCCTAACAAGCTCATATTTCAAGATCCTCAAATGTTTTCACTTTTGGAGGGGCTTACTTTCCCCAATTTTCTCAGCTAAGTTAGTTGCTCAATTCTCTCTGCACCCATAGAAGACTTATTATTAATACAATGTGTATATCCCAGCTATCATTCCTATGTATAATATATCGTGAAAAAAATCATTGATTTCACCATTGCTAATGAAAATATAAGCTCACTGTGGACAGTTATTCAATCTTGTGTCTGCAGCATCCAACCCAGTGCTTAGAACCTGTCCATAAATGTTTGGATGAATGGATGTCCTTGTTATGGTGAAGGATTTATTTTCGGAAGGTAACATCAGGTGTCAAGAGCCTAACTTGTAAGGATGCAGAAGAACTTAACTCTAACAACCCAAATCACTGAGCAGATATCCCATTCTTTATACCATAATCTCCTCTCTGTTCTCCTTGCTAGTTCCGTGCTAAAACAGGGCATGAAGGAAGAAGAGGGAGTAAGGAACCATGTAAAATCCAGCTCTCTGAGGGAACTTTCAAGATCAAGATGATTGTTATCCTTTGCCACAAAACAACTAATTAATTGTAACTAATTAGTTATATAGCAACCTGTGAGTAGTAGATGTTATTTAGAATATACTCAGTTGTCTCCAGAGAAGAATGGGGAAGGGTGGGTGTAGAAAAGGTAAATGCTAGGATATCCATTCACATTTATTATAATTTATAATTTAATTTTATATATGTTTGATAGTATACATGACATATTAATACAAAAGTGTATGTGTTATAGTTTATAAGTAACATACACATACCTGATGAGGAGTACATAATCAAAAATGTTAGGAGGTCACTGGTCTAGAAATTCCATAGCTTTTCTGGTTAATGTCACCTTGAAGAAGCTGGAAATGGAGTGGAGGGGAGATGACAGGAAAAATAGAGTAAGAGATTGAAAAGCAAATGAATTGGGGAGATTGAGGGACCTTTGTTTATAGAGAGTCAAACATCAATGAATTTCTTTTTAATTTCTATTGTGAAAACCACACAAAGTTGAGATATTTGCCTTTAACATCAGGTGTCAAGAGCCTAAGTTGTAAAGATGCAGAAGAACTTAAGTCACATAACCAAAATCACTGACCAGATATCCCATACTTTATACCATAATCTTCTCACATATTTTTGTAATCTATATAAACACACACACTCTGAATAACAGCAATTAGATCTTAATGTTTCTTGTTCCAGATATTATTGAAAAAAGTAGTTATGATGTGTGAGGGGCCTCTGATCCAATCAGTGGCTTGGACCAAAGTTGCAAATTTACATTAGTTATTAACAAGACCTTTAATGAGTTCACATTAACCTGACATCAGCTTTTATTGGAGCAAGAATTAATAGACTTTTATGATGTTATTTTAAATAATGAATGGTTACTTCAGAGCCAATTGTACATGGGAAGCTATTGTAATAGTGAAACTGGTTTAGTTTCCTCCTCATGGATTTCTGTTACTATAAACCAAGACCAACTTATTAATCTTATAATATTAACAAAACCACCATAGGTTTTGGCTGCCTCCCTCAAAGAAATGCCAATATCCACAAAAGTTGGGATAACTTGTATAACCTACGTAACAGAGCCCTGCCTCTGTTATCTGGGCACCAGACACAATGGTGCCAACAGGATCTGTTCATTTTCTGGCTTATGTCTTAGAAATAATGTACTTGTCCCTTGGTGCCAACAGGATCTCTATTCCACTGATAATTGTCTAACTGTAAAGAAAATTATAGTGCTATTTTAGAGATAACCTCATTATTTTCAAAGGAAATATAAGCAAACAGGAAAATACACTTTAACACTTTTTTTCAGTTCTATTTCTACATTGGCATGGGAATAAAACTAGTGATTAACTGACTTCTTCAATTTTTCAGTTCTATTTTTTGAGCCATTGAAATTTCAAAAGGGTTTATTGCTTTTCATGTACTTTAGAAATTAACCCAAAGGTTTAAAAAAATGTTGAAACACCATCATTATTTGGTCTAGAAAATGAATAGCTTGGTCTGAGCTTTATTTTCTAGCCAAGAGAGTAAGTTGTGACAAGAGGCAAGAGTGAAACCAAAACTGAGGATGTTATTTAACCTTTGTGGGCCTTTTATGTCCCTGGAAAATGGAGATGACAGTCTCTACCTCACAAGGCTGGTTATGAAAATTAAATAATACAGAAAATGTGATTAAATATCTTCATAGTACAGCAAGTAAAACAATCCATTTTTTAACCAAAATTTGAGATGAGGATCTGACTGCCAAATAACTGAAGAATTGCCAAATTATTATATCTGAGAATAAGTCAAATTCTACTGGGATCAATATTCACAGCATACATAGCTATCCAACATTAGTAGCTTTTTCAGTTGGAAATTTCTGGAGTGCCACACAGCCCATGGTAAGCTTCCACAGCTTCTACACTATAGTGCTATGCACAGAACAAAGTTATGAAGCCAATGGACCCTGAAACCAAATTTCATGGGTTTCAATCCTGCTTCCTTCATGTATAGCTTTGTAATCTTGTACGTTATTTAATCTTTCCAATCCTCGGGGTTTTTTTTTAATCTGTATAATGGAATTCCTCACTCTTGTTAGGAAGATTAAATGAGTTTTTATATATATGTATAGATATATACATAAAGTATATATAAAGTAATTAAAGCAGTGTCTGTTTACACATACTAAAGGCCATGTGACTTCACTTATTATTAATACTAGTAGTAGTTGTTTGTTTGTTTTACTAAATTGCCCTAGTTATAAATCTAAGAGTATGCTGAACTGTCTGGGAATAATTCTGAGTTAAACTGACAAAATTTGAAAGAGAATTCAGTAAGTATGTCAAGTATGACATCTTAGCTATCTAATTTTATCATTGTATATTGTAGTAGAGGCTGGAATATGTTTTCATTAACTAAATATTTATTAAATATCTTCTCTTCCTCATGCACTTTGCTATGTGTGGTATAGAATTGAGTATGAATCATATATGCATCCTAACTTAAAGGAGCTTATACATTAGTAGGGGCAGTGTAACACACAAATAACTAACTTTAATATTAAGTTCAATTAACTTTAAAAGCTATCAGGATTAGAACCTAATGCAATAGTAGGTTTTGAATTACAAGTACAGTAATATCATGGTTCAATCTAATCCAAGGTAAGATCTCTTGGAGATAGGGCTAGGAGAGGGTCCACTTCCAGATGGGGAGGTCAGAAAAGGCTTCCCTCAAGTGGTGCCTGGACTGAGCTTTGGAGGATGCACTTTGGATTTTGCACTTGAAGGAATGAACGAGAGGAAAAGATCTCTCTCTGCCATTTTAACTATTTTTTTAAAATTCGACTTTATTTTTTAAATAAATACACAGACTTAAATCTTAGGAAGTAAATGGTAAAAGAAATAAGCAAACACTTCACAAAAGCCATGTGTAAGCAGACACTTTTAAATATTAAGGTTTTTTTAACAAACTATTTCATGATGATATGAAAATCAAAAGAGGATGCTGTTACATTATATGCCATACTTTAGTTTTGGCAAAACAGCTGTTTTTAAACTTAACTTTTTTTTTTAGCAAGTAACTTCTGGGCTCACTTTATCAAAAAACGTTATCTATAGATTTCAATATACTAATGAGTCCTGAAGAGGACGCTGGCTTTTACAGCCACGTTAATTTGCTCCCCAGCTACTATTTGATTAGTTAGCAAAAAAGCGAAATGAAGATTATGGAAATGTGCTCAATGACTAATATATTATCAGCAGATATACTAGCAAAATGGTTCACCTACAAAATGATGATGATATGAAGTATTTATTCCCTCTAACTCTCAATACCCTCATTGATATATAAGAATCATGTATGGAATGTTATTGTTTTGTATAATTATGGATGATAGTAACAAGGATATTTAACAGCATAACTTACTGAAAGCATGAGAAGTAAAAAGGCAAGAGAATAATTCCTTGTTTGTTAAAAATTCAATTCTGATTATGATGTTTCATATTCTCCTCACATAGTGGCTAATGCATAACTGGGAATTTTCTGTAGTCATTTGGAGGAGGCACTCAAAGGTATTTTAGTCAGGGTGAAACAGACAAGACATGTACTTCATAAATATCTGACAAAAAGGTAAAATTTCAATTGTCATCTTGAGTATAAATGAAGAAATTTTCTACTTATACAAACAGAAAACACAAGCCCACAGGCCCTATGAATGATATAATCTCATGATGGATGACAGTGTGTTCAGAGGAGAGTAATCAATAACCATGCTATCCATCTTCTGTTATTCTGGGGCAAAGTTTGGGTGGAAAAGATTAGTGTTCGGCTTACTGTGCTGAATAAGTCTTAATTTTCAACACTGTTATTTAAATTTTATTTAGATGAAATGTCAATTTATACCACAAAATTTGTTTATAAACTGCCAAATGAGTTAAATTTTTTTAAGAAAAGTATGAAGCCCAAACTTGTAGCAGGAATACAAAGAATAAAATAAAATTTACTTAACAAAAATATATATGCACATTCATTTTCAATATCTGCAATAATAATCCACAATTTGAGATGCAATATTTGGCTTTGTGCAAAAGTACAGTCTTTATTGAAATTTGGAGTAGAGGAGGTGAAAAACACACAAAAACCAAGTGGTCACTACTGCAGGGATGACAATAGCAAGTCGGCTAATCATACTCTGCTCCCACATGTTTCCAAAGGAGGTGCAAAAGGAAATAGGAAGCAGGTTCACCTTTAAGGGCCTATGGACAATTTGTCTTACCGCACCCCCTACAAAGGCACCAGGAAGTGGGAGTCTTAGTCCACATTAGAGCCAACCAGTGCCTGCATTAAGAAACAAACAGCGCAGCTCTTGTGTGCAGAGTAATTATATTTCTCTCAGTATGTAAATTTGCCATTGTGCAGATACAACTTTAATTTCCAATGTATTCATCAATAACATCCCTTGCAATTTGTCTTCATTTTGTTGTAAGATAATCACGTGATACTTAATGTCCTGTCACATGTTCATTTACCCAACAAGTAAGAAATCACTCAGTTGACTAGACTATATGGTAGGCAGCATCCTACAAACAAATATGGGATGAAAGACAGAATTTGCATTCACAGGTTCATGAATGTTTCAGTTGGAAGAAACTTTAAACATCCTTGTATTTCACTTTAACTGGAATAATGCGTGTGTATTGACAAGACCAAGGAGCTGTAATTTAGAATGTTAATAGTGGTATGTCCTGTTACCAATGCAAAGTTGCTGCCCCACAGAGAAGATGCTGAGTTGCATATTATTATGGAAAAGCTATAATTTAAAAGTAATCAGAAAGAACTGGCCAACATTGAAATGTAACACAAACCTAATATTAAGGTTTTTTTGAACGATGAAAGGAAACGTTTTATCCCTCTATTTCAGACATTTGTCTACTTTGTGTAGAGGGGAAAAATAAGTCTTTGGGAATTTAACTACCATCTCAGGTATATGCTGACAAAAATATAAAATAAATTTTTAAAAACTGAAAATGGAGTCCAAAATGAACTTTGTTTTTCCCAGCTTCTCCTGGTTTCTAATTTTATGACAAAAATTTGCTTTTCTCCTAAGGCACGAATTTTCATTTAATTCAATTATTCTGTACTCTTTCCCTGTGATCAACATAGACTTTTATCATAAATATTATCTCTGTCCACTTAGAAGTTACAAAGTGCTTTCTCTCAGATGTTCACAGTGTTTGGATTGAGGCATGATAAATTTTAAACAAGCTGAAAAGTATTTCAAACAAGTTCTACACTGAGCAATCATTAAGGAGGGAAGCGAAAAAGAGGAAGTTAGCTAGCAGATTTCAGTATAATCTTCATGCAAATTCTTCTTTAAAATGTTAGTGATCACATAAAGCGCTAAAATTTTATACCTAAACTTATGTCTAGACTAGAAACAGAAAGCATGCTAAGTTGTACATCAGCCTATCCTGAGCAACTTAAAGTGGAAATAAATCTATTTTTGACACTTAATACTTTGTAATCATTGTCATCCTAAATGTCTAACCCTGACAACTGAGATTATTTATCTTCTGATAGAAAATAAATGGACAATAGTGCTGTTGCTTACGTGAAGCCAGTTGATTATGAAATTTAATTTCTAACTCTCATGTAAATCTTTTCATTTTTAAGAGGACCAGATTTATTTAGGAGATGTCAATAAATAAGCCACGACACTGATACAGTGAAAGATGCATATGAACTGCTGCCCAATATTTGTGCCCCCGGTATTCCTCTCTAAAGACAGTGGGCTGTACACTACCAAGCTAGAGTTCTGTTCCAGTTATTTCACAGACTATCACATTTAGTGCACATAAATTCATTTGAGGTATGGGGCAATACAGTGAGGGTGGTGTATAAGAACAAGGAGAGTTGCAGGCTCAAAGAAGGAGCATTTTTATGCTATTTGTTATCAAGCTATGTTGAAGTCATTTAAAGCCTATTGTTTATGATGAGAAAATAAAACTAAATATTGTGATTAATAAAAATGGCTACACTATGATTTTCTGTATAGTATGGGGACTCAGGAAAGACCAGTAAAAGTCAGAAAATGGCAGAAGTGTGTTAATAGAACCCAGGAAACCCTGCTGTTGAAAGAGAATATAAAGGGGCCACAAAGTCATGTTTGAAACAGCAAAGTGATGTAGCTATCACACTTAAGGAGAACCTTGTCTAGGGATTTTTGTTGTTCTACGTTTCAAATCCTAGGGAGTTATACTTGACGTTGCGTTTTCATGTAAGTGTTACCATTTCACCCACTTAATAAGTACTTGATTCTGGAAGAATTATTAGCAAATAAGCAAATATTTTGCCCTGAAGTTGCTGGCCTGACGACTTTGAAACTCATGGTAATCTCTCTTCTGCACTCCAATCATTATGCACAATGCTGCCAAGGTGAATGGCACCCAGGTGTGAAGGAGCAGATGGATTTTTCTAATGGGCACTACTGTTGGGCTTGAAGGACTGCTTATGTTCAAAGTGACATATTTACCTTCTATCACTGAAGCTGCCTTTAGTTCTTTCTGCACAGAATTCCACTGCCACATTGATAACACCCTTCTGCATTCCTAACCTTTTTATACAAGGATTTTGTGAAACTATGAAGCCGAGAGGACTAAACAGATGCATGTAATCAAGAGTCAGTCGTAAGCAACATCCGTCACTCAAGCATGCAGTTCCATTCTTTCACTAAAGGATTTAAGAAGCCAAATTTACTTTGAAGCGATACAAATTAAAGTGTACCCATAGCTCCAAAAACTAATGAAAATCAGTCCACACAGTCAAAGACTTATTTCAGAAATTTAAGATGCTTATTGAAAATGGCTATTAGCTTCACATTATTACCTGTGGGCTAGTCATAGTTAGAGAAAGTTCAACTGAAAAACTTAGAGATCAGAAATCTATCTTCACTTTAGAAACACTGTAGAAATGCGCCTGTGAGTTTAGTTGTATTTAACAATTGTTATGATAATAACTCTACATCCTCGATATCTCTCATTACCATTTTTTTTAATCCCCCACCATCTTTCCTGGAATTACTGCAATGCCTTCTTAACCAGTCTCTTGGCTTCTGGTCCTAACCTCTTCCAATCCATATTCCACACTGCAGACCAGTTTATCATTACACAATGCAAATCTGTCTCTCTCCCTTCCGTAGCTTCAAAATTCCAATATGCAAGACGTGGTTTCCAAGGACAGTCACAAGCCAGGCCCTGCTTACCTACGTCATCTCATATGTCATTTCATATGTCAGCTCATTTTCAGCTTCTCATCTCACATTTTACAGCCACCTTAGACTTCTTCCAGGTTTCATCTTACATGTCACTTCACTTAAAAAGTCTTCCCTTAACCCCTCAGACTGAATCGAGGCCTCCTTCTAAGTGTCTTTGTGCATCCTGGAACCCTCTGTATGTAATTTAGCACAGCACCTATCACACTGGATTGGAATTACCTATTCACTTATCCATACTGCAGAGGTTGAATTGCAGACCCCAAAAAGGTATGTGCCCATCCTAACCCATGAAACCTGTAAATGTGACCTTATTTGGAAAAAGGTATTTGCAGATGTAATTAAGTGAAAGATCACAAGAGGAGATCTTCCTGGATTACCCAGGTGAACTCTAAATCCAATGTCAAGTGTCCTTATAAAACAGAAAAAGAGAAGACCCAGACGCAGAGACGTCCATGTGAAGAAGGAGGCAGAGATTGGGGTGATGCAGCCACAAGCAGATAAATGCCTGGAGCCACCAGAAACTGGAAGAGGCAAGGAAGGGTCCCCCCCCAACCGCCAGAGCCTTCCAAGAGAGCACAGTCCTGCCACACACTTTGATTTCTGGCCCTTAATTTCTGCGAGATTTAAAAAAAAAAAAAAAGGAAAAAAACTCCCCTGGCTTTAGGCCACTAAGTTTGTAGTTTGTAGTGTTTTGTTATAGCAGTCTCAGGAAACTAGTACACAAACCTACAACTCAAACTGTAAATTCCCTGCAGGCAGGGATCATCATACGCGTAACTTAATCACCATTCTCTCCTTGGTGTCTGGCATACACCTGGTATATGGTGTGCACTTATTAAATGTTTGTAGAATAATGATTGAGTGAAGACAAACACAGCACTTCAGGCATTATCTTAGGGCACAGTAACAGTTAATACTACTCTTTCTTTACTCTCTGTTCCAAATAAATCACTAAATCACCTCAGGCTGTATTGACTCATCTTAGTTCTACCTGATATCTCTTGGGAAATGATAATTTAAAAAAAAAACTTGCAAACTACAGTGAATAATATGAGGACATTTCTACATGAAACATATCTTATTTTGCTTGAGAGATAGCATGATTTCCATAGCTATAAGTAATTATAGGTCAAGATTCCTGAGTCAATTCCAAGCTTTAAATGACTTCACTGCTTAACCTGAAAAATGATACTTCCAGTCAGATAGCACTGTTCAGTTCCCTATTTTCATCTTTTTAATATATAAGTGATAAATGCACATAGAAAAAAAAAGCATAAAATGAAAAGTTAAATTTCCTCTCTGACTAGTCCCATTCTTGCATTAACTTACATAAATCCTTTCTTGTTTCCATTCAGTTACCTAGTCAACCAAGAGATATTGAGCACTTAAAATATACCCAGCGCTTTTCCTGATGTGAGGGATATAAAAGAACATCTTTGCTCCAAAGGATTTGCTTTCTAGTGGAGGGAAGCAGAAAATAAGATAGTAAGACAACTAATGGGTGGAATGATCAAATGAAAGAAAAGAATCAAATAGTAGGATCCTAGAAGCCACGTGAAAAAAGCTGTCTCTAAAATAAAAATGAGATCAAATGTTTCAAGTGCTGTGGCTAGACGCAAGAAGACCAAGAAGAAAACTGGCTTTTAACAACAGGAAGCCCACTGGCCAGCTTGTTCAGAGCAGTCAGAGCATAAAGGAGGATAAGAATTGAAGAAAATGAGCAAAGTTAGCTATTAAGTATTAATATTTGGTATTAAAAAAAAACAAAGAAAGAGGGTAGAAGCCAGAGAAGGATGGAAGTCAAGAGATATATTTACATATATATATATTTTTTTCTTTTGAGACAATCTTGCTCTGTTGCCCAAGCTAGAGAGCAGTGGTGTCATCATAGCTCACTGCAACTTCAAACTCATGGGCTCAAAGTGATCCTCCTGCCTCAGCCTCCCCAGTAACTAGGACTACAGGTGTGCACCACCATGCCTGGCTAATTTTTTTTTTTTTTTTTTTTTTTTTTTTTTAGAAATGGGGTCTTACTATGTTGCTCAGGCTGATCTTGAACTCCTGGCTTCAAGTGATCCTCCTGCCTTGGCCTCCCAAAGTTCTGGGATTACAGGCATGAGCCACCACACCTGGCCTATTTTTTTTTCTTTAATGGAAGATATTTGAACATCATATTTGGAAACTGATAGAAATGATCCAATAGAAGAAATATAGTTGATACACAAGAGGAGGCAGCTCTAGGATTGATATCCTTGAATTTATAAGAGGGGGAGGGATTCAGTCAGTGCCCAGAGGAAGGGACTGGGCTTAGACCTTAGCTAAGAGGCCATACCAGCAACAGGAGGGAAGGTGAAGAAGATCAAGAATATTCTCTGCTTACTCTTCTCTACTACTATGTTCATGTTTTATAGATGTAACATTCTTTCAAATTTCTCTGAGCATACTAATTACAGGAATCTTCTAGTGGTTTTTAATATGCTATTGATATTATGTGAATCGTTTCTTTTTTTGTGGCAGTCTGTTTCCTTGCTATTAATTTTTCTTAAAGATTTTGTGATCTTAGTTGATCTTTCCTAGTTAAGATTAAGGAAAATTGTTTAGAATAGGTGTCTGGTGTTTGATCTCTCTGTGATTTGTGTAGGAATGTATGCTTCGTGTGTCTCCACTTCTTGCCTCCACCTGATCCACATCCTACTCAGCATTTGGAGGTGCTAAAATGAGTCCTTTGCCATCTCTCTGGATCCAGTATTTTCTCTTATTCCAGCTCATTCTACACAGTATAATCAGATTTAATCTTCCTACGAAAACATCATCAGGTTATTTCCCTTCATAAAAAATCTAACCCATGTTTTGGGTTTTTTATCAAATCAAGATCATATTCCCCAGCTTGTATTTTAAAATCCTCTATGTTTAGTCCTTGTTAACATTTCCCAGCCGTATTTTCACTACTGTAACAGAGTCTTGTAGAAATGCACTATAATTCCATGCTCACTGGTTTCTCATAGGCCCTTACAGTCTCCTAGTAGTGACCCGGTACACCTATTTGCCTCACGCCAGGTCTTACCACATTATTCATTCTACTTATATCACTTTCTTTAAGTTCCCACAGCTACGTCTTCCACAATCTCTCCATAAAGATACCCTCACTGAGAAAGGAAGTAAAATGAATGAATGAGGGTTAATAAGTTTTTCATCTTATTTGAGGATGAACCTGAGGCTCTGATTTGGTGGTACTACATGCTCATTGAGAGCAGAGACTGTGTTTCCCTGTGTAGCCTCAGTAACTATATATGGAATAATGAGAAATAGGAAGTTGTCTAGCGGATGGAAGGGTTGAAGGATGGGCCAATGGATGGATGAATGAGCGAGTCCGTAGTCTCTGAGGCACAATGGACCACAGAGCTGTCTCTATTTTCAGTAAGGTTAATGTAGGCGAAAAGCCCAACTTCCCTTGCTGTGTGCCTGGAAAAAGAGAAAAAGATTCACTCACTATAATGTTTTCTTATGTCCTTGGCTGTGATGTTTTAATCATCTTCTTTGGTTTCACATACATGAAGGGGTGTATCCCACAATAAAATTATAATTTGCACATAAATATATATTTTTGTTAATTAATTCAATCACTAATTCATTCATTCAGCATTTTTTTACCATCTAGTATTTAGACAGTAAGTTAGTTGCTAGATATTCAAAGATGGATAAGTTACTGTCATACTCCTCAAGAAATGCAAAAAAAATCTTGCAGGAAAAACATTCATAACTCAGACATTCTTATGGTAGATGCTCCATTAGTATGCTGACTATTTATTCATCCTGGTTTGTCTGTACTGCTCTGGTTTATGCCTGTTGTCCCCACATCCTGTCTGTTTAGCTCCCCGTTGAACACTCTGAAGTGTCCCATTTAGGTGATAAATTACTTGGTGGACTTATGTATTAGCCATACTAAAAGAAGTATGCTGTGTATGTGGACGTAAAAATGAAAATATGCCTTATGTCCACTTCTAAATTTAAACTTCTTAGTGGAATAAGGAAATTCTGTTGGAATTATTACATTCGCTTATGTTTTCAATCTTCCTAATATTTTGAAAACCTCAATACAAATTTTTTTGATAGAAATTAAGCTTTGGATAATTGGTAGAATGCTTTAAAATATCATGAAAAATAAAGCTATTACAGCTGGATGTTCACAGAAAGCCGTGGACAAGCTAATATTCACACAGTAATAAGTGATGCTAATTAGGAATCTGAAACAATATTAAAAGACTCTCTCATTCTATTTGAAGTACAAAAAGTGTAAAGTGCTTTTTGCATCTAAACTGATATATTTCCTTCATCACAATTCACCCCTGTATCTTCTTTTTCCTTCAAGAGGCAACGTACTCACTAGGAAATGGTAAACTGGGTATCTTGTGGAAGTTTAGCTCCACCTGTTCAGAATTCAGTGGATAACTGGCTATGAAATAATGACCCAAGCATGGGGGAGCTACAGAAAATACCAGATTGAAGGGAATGATGGGAATTTAGATTCATTCTCTTCTTGGAGCCTGCATAATTTCACTCATCTCTAGTTTTCCAAGACAACATCTGTGGTCTCCTTCACATCACAAATTCAGATCTTGAGGCCACATATCCAACACTCTGTCAATCACCGAGGCCTACTTTTAAGCTCATATACCTCAGTCCATAGTATGTCGGTCTAAGGATTTGAGTATCAGCCTTAGACTTATATTTCCTCCAATTTACTTCAGAGCTGCAACACAGCTAGGAATCTCTCCATCTATGGAAGAGACTTTGCAATTATGGTTATGTCTTTCTGTTCATTGTGAAACTACTACTGTTTATAATCTTTATTTTCTATGGTTGCTGTTCATAAGAGAGTCTTTTATTCACTTTCTTTCTTTAATTCACTAAGTCCAAAATCTCCATGGCTTCTGGGCACATGCTAAGAATAACAGGAAATTCATTATTTCGACCACTATGTTTAGCCAAAGGCCTGATATAAAAGATGGCCTTTTGCTGGGTCCTCAAAATCAGAAGACTAAAGTCCTTTTGAACCAAAATTGAAAATCAAGGTTTTCTGCAAAGTAAAGATTTTTTGAAACAAACTCTAATTTTAAGGTATCTGTACTACATCATAGGAAACACCTTTTTTAAAATGCTGTTTTACCAAAATTCAGCCCTAACATATAACACATTAAGGCAAGAAAGAAAAACCAGGTACAAATATTTAGAAAGTTAATACTTTTTTAAACAGAATTTATAGTTTTATCTCTTTTGCTTATGAAAAATGCCATTTTAATCATATCATTATCAAAGTGTGTTTTCATTCAATTTTTAATACCTACACTTTGATTTGGTATAAAATCACAGGAAATCTAGTGGCCAAATAAAAGAAAACTAAGAAAAAAAATTTAGGGAATTAATCTCTGTCTTAGTCTGTTCAGGCTGCTACAACAAAATACTACAGACTGGATAGCTTATAAACAATAGAAATTTATTTCTCATAGTTCTGGAAACTGGAAAGCCCAAGATCAAGGCACCAGCAGATTCGGTGTCTGATAAAGTCCAGTTTCCTGGTTCATAGATGGCACCTTCTCACTGTATCCTCACATGGTAGAAGAGGTGAGAGGTCTCTCTTGGGCCTTTAATACAGGGCACTAATCCCCTCTCAAAGGCTCCACCTTCTAACACTATTGCATTGGGGATTAGATTTCAACATGTGAATAGGGAGGCACATACTTTCAGACCATAGCAATCCCAGAGGTCCTTCACTCTCAATAACTTAGGTTGACAAGTTCACATAGATACTACAGAGCAGTGTGACACTGAACCTGTCATTTTTCCTTATGTTACAATGGAAGGGCACAGAGCTAGCTCGTGGAAAATTGTTGTTCCCAGCTCTGACAACACCTTGCACCTACAGCAAGTCGGTCACCTTCTCAGCCTTTTCTCTTTATTCAAGGAAGGGTGTTGAATTAGAAAACCTTTATTTCTGCTCCTCTATCCTCTAATCCCCACAGACTTGGTTGTTAGTAAATTACGCTTGTTTGCACAGAAGGATTGTTGTTTATTTGTCAGTGTTTACTTTCAGGCACTAGAATTGGTCACACCCAAAAACAAAAGTTGTTGTTGCAACTGAAAAGTTATACAGTGTCACTAGAGAACTTCAAAAATTCTCTACTGAAAACTGGTTTTCCTGTATCCATGTAGATGGTTTACTCATACATCCCACCTGAGCACTGGGTATCTTTCTCACTATATCAAGTCAGCATATCGCCCCCTGGCCTGCTGTTAGTGGTTCTCTAATTCCTTCATATTTGTCTTTTCAACTCTAACTTCTTTAAGGCAAAGGGAAGTTTTTCTTTTTCCCTTACTCCTAAAGTGACTAGTATTCAGGCACTCAGTAAATATTTATTTTAATTGATAGTAGGGCTAAGTGAAATATTTTACCAAAAAATAAAGAGAAAGTGAAGAAAGAAAGAAAGGAATAAAATAAGGAAGGAAGAAAGAATGAAGATAAATTTATAATGGCTATATATTTACTTAGCACTCTGCTGTGATACCCTCTTAAAACTATTAGGGGTTATAACACTATTTAATTATTTAATAGTCAATTTCTGTGTTTCTTATCAATAGGGAATACCTGCTACTAGATGGAATGTTTGAATCACCCTGATTTGGCAAATGGCACAGTTTTGTTTAAGACTGTTTAAGACTAGCATTCCTTGCCAATTGCAGCCCAGGGCTGATTCTCCCCAATGAAGCATGACCCAGCAAAGCATTAGGGGCTTTCAACTATGTCCTAGGGGACTATTGCTGGAGACTTCTGAGGACATAAGCCAATTCTCACAGTGTATAAAGAATTCCCAAAGATTAATGGTCATTTGTCCAAGATACTTAACAAATTCCTAAGCAAGAATATGAATCAATTTCATACTATTTGGAGTAAGTTATAGAAAACCAAACATTGGATGAAAACGTAAATATGTCTGCAAAATGTCCATCTCCTCACTCTCTCGCTCACCCCTCTCCCCCAAGAAAGTGAATGAACACCTCCCTTCATTCCATGTGCCATGTGTGTGTATACATATATGTAAATCTGTAGTGAGAACAGCACTAGTTTCTTTTGGAAGGCGACTCGGATTCCTAAGGTAAAGGATACTCTCAGTCTCTCAACCATTGCCTGGGAAAGTTAAAAATAAGTCCTGCTGAAAAAATAAGTTGGCACTTGTTATTTGAGAAAATTGCTTTATTCCAGGAACTGCCTCATGTAGCAGAAATTTATTTACCATCTGTGTGGACTTTAAAAATTTTCCATCTTAACTGATACACAACTGAAATAGAAACAGACTTTCCGTGCGTAGGTTTTCCACAGGCCTCAATATTTTGAAGGGTGTTAGCTTAGAAACTTTTGGGATTTTTGTGGTCCCCAGAGTGGGAGAGCTCCATGGCTGTTCTTCTACCCCAAGATCTCCCTCTAGGGAAGAGCCCAGGCTGATGTCACCCAGTGAGGTTGGGAGTGGCTTCAGGGTGAGATCTTCCAGGGAGCATTCCAGGGGCTTTGCTGAAAGGCTGGCTTCCTTTCTTTCTTCCTTCTTTCTTTCTCACAAATTGCATATATTTAAGGTGTATGGCAATGTCTTGATATACATATACATTGTGAAATAATGGCTACATCAAGCTAATGAACGTATCCATCACCTCACACAGTTACCATTTTCTCTTTTTGTAGTGAAAACACTAAAGGCCTGTCCTCTTCACAAATTTTGAGTATACAATACAATATTGTTTACTCTTTTCCTATTGCTGTACATTGCATCTCCAGAATGGTATTGATCTTGACTAACTGAAACTCTGTACCCCTTGACCAAAACCTCCCCATTTCCCCTTCTCCCGAGTTCCTGGCAACTGCCATTCTACTCACTACTTCTATGAATTTGACTATCGTAGACTCCACATATAAGTGAGAAAATGCATTATTTGTCTTTCTGTGTGTGGCTTATTTCACTTAGCGTAATGTCCTCCACGTTTATCCATGTTCTAGCAAATGTCAGGATTTTCTTCTTTTTTATGGCTAAACAGTATTCCTCTGTGTGTGTGTGTGTGTGTGTGTGTGTGTGTGTAACATGTTTTCTTTATTCATTCATTCATTCATCACTTGATGGATATTTAGTTTCCATATCTTGGCTACTGTGAATAGTGCTGCAGTGAACATGGGGGTATAAATATCTCTTCTGATTTCATTTCCTTTGGATGTATACCCAGTAGTGGGATTTCTGGATCATATGGTAGTTATCTTTTTAATTTTTTGAGGAACTTCCATACTGTTTTCTATAACGGATGTACTAATTTACGTTCCCATCAACAGTGTACAAGAGTGTCCTTTTCTCCACATTTTCACTAACACTCATTTTCTCTTGTCTTTTTGCTAATAGCCATCCTAACGGGTGTGAGGTAATAACTCATTGTGCTTTTAGTTTACATTTCTCTGATGATTAGTGATGTTGAGAGGCTTTTCATACACCTGTCAGCCATTTGTATGGCTTCAAGTTTGGAGAAATGCCTATTCTAGTTCTTTGCCCATTTTTTAATGAGGTTATTTGGGTTTTGGCTTTTTTTTTCTTTTACTATTGAGTTACATGAATCCCTTATATGTTTTTGATATTAACCCCTTATCAGATGTATGGTCTGCAAATACTTTCTCCTAATCTGTATCAGTTACTTAGCACATTATGCTTAAAAAATAAAAATAAAAGCCCTTTGGGCAATAAATTACTTTTTTCTGAAGTGCTTTTATAATAACTTATGTAGTCAGATAAGACAAATGTGCTTTCTTCTTTTCCAGCTGTATCAAAGGATTATTTTATTCTAATGTTTTATTCAATTCTTCCATAAGCGGAAGTAACTTTGCTCACTGAGGGAAAAAACAAACAAGCTTGAATGGGTGGCTGAGCACAAGTGAATTTATTGTTAGGTGATACTTTATATAAACTACAGAAAAATTGAGGAAAATTCGATTGCCACTTTTTATACAAAACAAGCTGCCCTGCCCAGATATTTTCCCACAATATTGAGTTATAATACCATTTTTCTGGAGAATAGAAACTAGACTTGCTTATATATTTAATTTGCTTCAAAATTTATGCTTTCCCTTCAGGAAAACTCAAGAGCTTTGGGCCATTTGGATATCTGCATAGACTGTCAGCAAAGCAACATCATCGTTCTCTGGACAGGCACTTTTAACAACTATTAGAAGGTCAAAAATTATGTCAAATTGCGTAGGCTATATATTTCAATAATATATTTCATTCATTTCTTATTGCAAATTTTTGTGATAATCCTAACACTCAAACATAGATTTCAGTAACACTTTGAGGGTATGGAAAATTATACAACCTGTCTATAATTTACTTTTGCAAATATCTATAATTCCTGCTATTTGAGCACTAACTATATGTCAGCACCAGGTCTGGGCTCTTTATATGCATTTTTTCATTTAATGGCCACCACAATTTATAAATCAGGAACAAATTGATAGAGGAAAAAGTCTGAGGCCCTAACAAATAAGTAACATACTCCAGGTGACAGAGCAATTAAGTGTTGAGAGTTATTACTGAGAGCTCTGGGAATCAGGGTACCAAAGCCTATTATTCTGGCCACAGTACAGGCTTTAGGACCAGGCATTAATGTGAAAACCCAATCTTGATGGAATATATAGAATTTATTTTTAAAAGCAGTACTGACCTATTGACCTTAAATTGACCTTTTAAGTCTGTATTTAAATATAGAAAACTTCAGAACTTTCTAGTAAGGAAAGTGCTCAATGTAAGGCATTAGAAAAAGAATGATATAAACTCAAAGTAAAGAAAGGAAATTATTAAGATAAAATCAAAAATCAAAGAAATAAAAAGCAGACAGAAAATTGGGAGAATCAACAACAAAAAAAAAGTTAATTGTTTGAAAACTCTGAAAACAAATATATTATCCTCTATCAAGTCAAGAAAGAAAGAGAGAAGAAATAAATAATATTAGAAATAAAACGTGGAATATAATCACTGATAAAGTAAAGATTAAGAAGATAATAAGAGAATACAATGTAAATCTTTAGGTTAATAAATCTGAAAAATTAAATGAAATGGACAAATTACTAGATGTATAACTTAATGGAATCAAGAAAAATTATAATCTTATAAGACTTTTTAAAAAAGTATTTAAAATCCTCCTATAAAGAAAACACCAGGCCTACATGATTTTACGAGCAAATTCTAATCAACTTTGAAGAAACAGATTATTTCAATCTCTTGTAAACTCTTCCAAGATAGGAAAGAATGAATCTCACTCATACACACAGATGCAAAGAAAAAAAAAAAAAACTAACTAAACAAAATATTAAATAGAATTCAGTCATATAAAACAACTTAAAACACCTTAACCAAATTGGATTTATCCCAGGAGTAAAAGTGTATTTTAATATTAGAAAGTCTATATATGTTGTTTTAAATCTATATAATATTTACTAACAGATTAAAGGAGAAAAATTATATGATCATCTCAAGAGATGCAGAAAAACCATTTGGAAAAATTCAATGTCCATTTATGTTTAAAAAAATAATTAGGAAAATAGGAAGAGACTAGAACTACCTTAACCTAAAAAAGTCATAGCTATAAAAAACCGATAGCAAATAGCATTCCTAATGCAGACACACTATCATTGCCTCTCTTCCACTTGAACAGGAGCTGCACCCAATAGGGGAAGATGAAGAATTAGATTTTTGCAGATGATGGTCTACTCAGAAAACCCTCTAAGAATAGTCAGATCAATTATTAGAAATAATAAAAGGGTTTAGCAAACAAGCGAAAGTTTAGAATATTTTTAAATTATCATTTAAAAAAGCAACAGGAACTATATTGTTACAGAGAAGTACATCTTCATGCATTATACATTTTCATGTTATTCCTTGGTGTAGGAGGTTATGAAACGTGATTGAAAGATATTAAAGAAAATCTAAATAAGTAGAGGAATATATCATGTTCACACATAGACTCAATATTGTAGTGAATTCTGGTAATTATAAGTTACATCAGCATGAATTTTGAACATAAATCGGACTTCGTCATACCAGATTTAGGGCTTAGTCACCCTTGACATTGTTTCTAGTTCTATATGTCCTTCTCAATGTGGTAGATCTATATAGCTGCCTTATACAACTACCTCCTGGTGACCACCTCCCTATTATGGGACAGCTGAATACAACCTACTTGACTTGGCCCACTGACCCTCATATCCTGCATAAACTGCACAGATATGCCACAGTGACCACCTACCTCTCAGTCACAGCGGGACTCCACAGAACTAGTGCTTCCTTGTTCTAAACCTACCAATTAGAACTCTTTATGGCAAACCTACTGGGGTACCACACTGGACCCCAATAAAGGCTTTGGCCCACAGGTCCCTTGCTTTCTCTCTCTGCTGCTCCCCACCCACTGGTTGAATGTGAGTAGGCTGGATGGCTCCCCCTTTCCTGTTGCCCTCTTCTCTCTGGATCTGTGAGTAATAAAATGCTTCTGTTATTTCACGTGTTTTGTTGAGTTTCCTCCTCTGTGTCTCACCTGACACACTAGAATCTAACTCTCTTCCTGGTCAGAACTCTCCTAGAGAGTGGCCGTCATGGTAGGAATAAACTGAATGCTGGTCAGACAAGAGCCACAAGGGCATCTTCCAGGATAAACAAGTTCTTGTGAGAGGGACACCTGGTCATGAGTCGGACACTTAGATATTAGGCCATCTACCATGATAAAGAAGTATCCCATGAAAGGCATCTTGTAAACATCCACAACCATCTCCCCTGGAGCCCTGTCCGGCCAGGGCTAGAGTTTACAGACACTCTCTAGGGAGAGACCTCAAGACCGAATTAGAGGAAAAAGGAACGTCTCTTTCCTCACTGAGCCTCACGAACGCCTTCACCACACATCAAAGTTCTGTGTTCATGAAATTTTTCTGGGCTTTCTCTTTTAATAGTTAATTTATCTACTATTTCACAAAAAGCACATTGTGAATATTTAACAATATTTTTTGATATTTGGGTGGGCTAGTCCTCTCACCTTGCACTCCTTCTTCAACAATCTCTGTCACTATGCTTCCATATACATTTTAAAATAAGTTTGTCAAGTGTCTTGAAAAACTGTTGGCATTTTTATTTTAATTCAATTGACTCTATGGTCCAATTTTGGTATCATTGATCCCAAAAATTAAAAATAATGTCTTTAAAAAAAATAAGAAAAAAAATACAAGTAACCCAATAGAAAAAGGGGGAAAAAGAAGAACAAATATTTCACAGAACAGGAAACCTATATAGCCAATAAATAAATAAATACAAATAATCTCAAACTCTTTTGAAATCAGTGGAACGCAAATTAAAGTCACAATGATGTACCATTTTACACCCTCTAGATTGACTGAAAAGTCTAACACATCAAATATCAGAGTCAGTTAGGATCAACAGGAACTCCTATACATTCTGGGTATCAGAATAATTGATACAACAACTTCAGAAAACAATTTGGCATTGTATCTTAAAGTTAAACATTCACATACTCTAGAAATCAGTAATCTCACTTCTAGATGTGTATCCTAGAAACACTCTTCAATTTGTTCTCCAGGAGATATACCAGAATATTAATTTTATTACTGCTCATAACAGTAAAAAACTAGAAATAATACCAATGACCATTGACAAGAGAGTGGATAAATACGTTGCAGCATATCAACACAATGGCATGTTTTACAGATATAAAATTAATTAAGCTTTTCAACTCACAACACTAGAATTTTATAAAATTATGTTGCAGTGAATAAGAGGTGAGTTTCAGAAGACTACATAGAACCTTATACATTTACAGACCTCTAAAACTGCACTACATCATACCTTATTTAGGCATACATATATATGCAGTTTAAAAATCTATATCTTAAAACAGCAAGGAATAAAAAAATAAAAACAAAAAAATTAGCAGCATGTCATACCTTGGAGGGAGGAGGGGATGGAATGGGAGAGAAGCATGTAGGTAGATGGAAATCATTGGTAACGTTCCATTTCTATGGTGGGATTGTGGATTCACAGGGAATCATTGTAATATTATGCTTTATTATTTACATATATGGGACATATGTTTTATGTATCAACTGATGTATTAAAAGGCAAAAAGGAGAAACATTTAATGTGGTAATAAATGTGAATGTGTTTAACCATAAAGATTTAGAGAGGGATTTTTATTGCTGTGTATTACATTGTTATTTTTGAGATTTATTTTCCCTTATTAAATTATATCTGCTCAAAGACAAGGATAATGACTTAGAATTCTAAGTAAAATTTGGTAAATACAGTGCAAGAATGCAATGCATTAAGTCAGTGAAGAAAAAAAGTCTACTCTTGCTTTTTCTTTGTACATGTTGCTTTTCCATTTGTGTGTGTCTAGATTACATCTGACCCTATACACTTGGTCTTCTTCACAGCCCTCTAGATTAAGAAGATAAAGATCTGTCTGCCTAAGACTAAGACACTCGGAGCTTGAGGAAGCTTTACTTCTCTGCATCCTCAAAGAAATCCAACACTGACTCTTCTAGTTCCCCGGAGGCCTCAGCCCACATCAATGTGCCCTGCAGTTTTTACTTGCTTTTAGCCCATATCTTGAGTTTTTCTTGACTCTTGGGAAAAACTTTTCACTGTGTTCAAATTTCATTTTTTTTCCCTCTTCCTTTTATTTCAGTTTATCTCTTTCATGTGTTTAATCCCTGGGACAGCAAACAGGGAAGTAGATTAGCTACCATTTTCTCTATCTGGCTCTTCTGAGCTCTTTCGTGTCCCCACAAAAAGAACTGCCTCTCTAATCCCAGATGGTCCTCTTTCCCTAACAGACAATTCTCTAGGGAAGGTTGATAATCCCAGTCTTTAAAGACATAGGTCCTGGGAATCCAGCAAAATGTCAGGTTCCTGTTTCCTCAACAGAGAATAATAAGCCAAAAATAATAACTCTGAGTGGCTATTAGAACAATGCCATTTCCTCATGACCAGAAATGACCAGTCCCAATTTGGAGACAACCAAGCACAAAAAGTTCTTGTGTCTACTTTATGTAAAATCTTTATCAAATTCACTACATTCAATAGGCCTAATCCAAAAGTAAACAAAATTAAAGCTTTTTAATAAATAAACATCAATAAGAAATCAATAGGGAAAAACCCTTAGTGAATATCCACTTAGTTTGAATATGTATCAGATTACTCTTTTATTCCTTGAATAGACCCAAAGAAATGAATCCATGGCCTATAAGGTCATATTTTTAAAATATTCTCTTTCCATGATTACTCTTTGTTACCTTATAGCAAAGAGGTCAGAATCGCCCAAGCAGTTATTCTTCTTTGCAGCTAATAGAGTCTGAAACTTCTGGGCATAATCAAGGACCAGAATCCAGTGATCATATTCCCACAAGAATGGAAAATCTGATACATATTCAGTTACAACAACTTACCAAACTAAATAACAGTCTTTTGTGAAGTTCCTTGAATTCTGGCAACCAGATAACAAACATCTCCTGTCTCCTTTGCTTGTTTTTCTAATATATAAGAAGCTATGTTGGATAGTCAAGATATTTTAGTTCAAAATTGTTAGATGTATGTTGCCTGTGATGACAAAGGAAAAGGCCAGTTACTTCTGATTTATTTGTATTCTTTGTGGTAATGATACCTGCACATCATAATGAGCAACAATAAAACAATAAGGTTATGGGGACTCCCGAAGAAGCTATAGCAACTAATACACATGTGTTCAATGCTCTTCTCCAGCATTGAACACATGTTGGTAGACAGTGAGCTTCAACACCTTGTAAAGTTACTTTAATTACAACCCTACAAATTTCTTCTGCTTTCAAAAGGGTGTTTAACTTAGATGTAAAGAACAGACACATTTGCAATAAGAACAACTTACCAAGAATAAGAATATCAATGGTATTTTATTCCTCTTATTCAGGATAGATTGCCAACTAAGTTATGAAAGAAAAGTTCCTAGGTAGACTTAAGGCTTTTCAGATAGTCTTGCATCATACGACATATTTTACTATAGACTACAGGATGAAATGACAAATGAAAAATTGCAAAATTTTCAGTAAAATTTTTCTTGAATGAATTTGGATAGAATTTGTACAAACGAAGTTGAAAATATGTTTGGTGAATGATGAGGCCTATATACCCTACGGCCTTGCAGCACTTATTCTGTGCCTTCCTAGGAAAGGGCTGGAGTGGAACAACAACAAGTCTCATTCTGGCCCACCTATCCCTATAACGTGACTTTCCCCTTGGTAGTACAAATATGGGGCAGAGTAGAAAAAGAAGGAAGATCCTAGAACTGTGTTTTCTCTCCACTACTGCTAAGGTGAAAGGAGCTAGATACTAGCAAAGATAAATCCCTGACTAATATTGTTGCTGCTAGACCCACAGAAGCATCACATGGTATGTCTCAGGCAGCATCCTTGAATACCACATGTATTGACTTATGCATAAATAAGGAAGATGCTGTGGGATGACAAAAAGCATTGGCATCCGAGCGGAGAGATGAGGCTTCCACCACCTCTGCCACTACCTAGCTCTGTGATCTTGGGTAAGTCAACGAACCTGCTCCTTGCCCTATAGAAAAAGAGGACTGAATATAACACTTCACAGGGGGGATGGGCAGGGTGTAGGAGAAATGGCCCCTGCAAAGGACCGTGCATTCTTTGAAATCAGTAATAAATATAATTTTACATTTATGAAAGGATAAACAATATTGTTATTGTTGTTGTTGTTATTATTATTAAAAACCATGGAAGATAAACTCTATACAAATCTTGAAAGATGGAAATTGACAGGCTCCATTGTGTTTATCACCTGAAGGCAGAGGCCTGGCAAGGGCAGAAGGGACCGGCAGGGAGAGGTGAAGATGTTAACGTTTGTTGAAGGGGTGGAGGAAAATCCCTGTACATGTATTTAAATGTTGAAAAGTACTGTGTGCACTGACATGCTGACTTTTCACATAAAGAGATGGAGGAATCATCCCAAGACACATTGGTATGGGATGCTAATTCACTGGCATGGCAGCGTCCATCAGTATTACATTATTTCTACACATATCTCCATAGGAGCTTGTATTTCCCCTCACACTGTGAAACATAAACCACCATAATTCCCACAGAGGAAAAGAATCTGTCTTCAGAATTAGCACTCATAGTACTAGTGTTTGTCATTTGCATTGTGATTCCTACGGATGCCTGGCCTCAGTACCAGATGTAACCTCTCATCTGTATTAATAGTAATCCCTTGGCCCTTGGAATAGCAAGAGTGTGCCATCAGGAAGGATAAGAGGAAAGTCTCTACCCGTGCCCCTTAGTTTTGACCCACACCATCACCTCTCCAAGTATCTCCTCACCCCTTCTTTTGTCCCTTCCCAAAACCCTGTACCCCCACAGCTTCACTCTCAAACCATCTAGGGTGGCACTTATTACCTTGGATTGTAAATCCTTCTATACTTTGTCCCTACCTGGGAGGTTCTCCAGGATATAGATCAATTGTTATTCGCCTTTGCAAAGCCAGCACATAATCAGGTGGAAATAACTTTTGTCATGACTAAATGAATGAATACATAGAACATCATGGAAGTCTTTTAATTAGACAACCAACATTGGCTGAGCTTTTATCACGAAAAAGGAAGGCACTTTGCAAGGAGGTATGGGAGATAAAAGTATCTAGGAAGAGAAGAAACACAGCCCTTTAAATGCTGTGAGGCAATTGGACAGATAGGCCTTTTCCAATGAGTACAAGGCAGCAGCATATTTTAAAAACCTGCAAATGACACAGGCAATATATACCAGGTTAAGGCAACCTATCTCACTTCTGGGATTCATTTGTTCCTGTATTCAATAATTCATTAGGGAGTACTTTATTGTGTTCCAAGCACTGCTCTAGATGCTAATCCTATAGCAGTGACCAGAATCATCTGGGGAAGTTTCAGTGGGGGCTGTATGAAGGAATTTCAATTTAACTGAAAGATGGGTAGATTCAGAAATAGGCAGAGGGGAATCCGAATGGTCTTCCAGGCACAATATACACAAAGCAATACTGGCTGAGAAAAGGGCATGTTCCCTTGGCCATCTTCTACTCATAAAATTATAAAAAGAATTATGCACAAAAATCTTTTTATAGAGTATGTTATGTGGCATTTGTATCCTTTTAGTTTTATTATGCTTATTCAAAGGAAGCAGTTTTTCCATAACATTTCCTTTTTTTCCAAAAATCAAAAGGGTCACTCTTTAGACCGGATGGGAAAGGGAAATCGTAACAGCGACCCTTCAGGAACTTGGCTGTGCCAGAGAAGTGCAGCCAGAGTATTAGCATAGAGCACACTGGTGTGAGAGAGCAGAGGGTCCTGTCCCGTGGCCCCGCCACCACCCTGGCAGGAAACCACAGTGCAACTCCAGTGAACAGAGAGATAATACTTATTTCTCTGAGAGAAAAACTGAAAAGCCCAGTAATGAAACTTAAAGGAGTCATTTGGTCATTATACAGCTATGAGGAGGAAGAGGGAAAAAACCTTTTACAACTTATTTATTGACACAATTATCTAAAAAATAAAATCAGGAAGAAATCCAGGGCTTGGAATCTTTTTGAAAAGACCCCCTTCTGACATTGGGAGGAATCCAGAGAAGGTCAACAGCCTCCACTTCCTGTCCCAGAGAAAAAGAAAAAAGAGACAGAATGAAAGAGGGGAGGGAACAGAAGAAATCTGAAAAACACAGAACTTCACAAGAGCTTGGAAATTCTCTAGAGATAGAACAAGCAAAAAAAAGGAACTTTCAAGAGAACTGCTCTTTAGAGAGCTTTTAGTAAGTGCTACTTTTAGAAAATCAAACTATAGTTTACTGGGTTGTTTTAAGTTTGTTAAGTTGCTTAAAAATCATATTTTATTGGGAAAGAATTATTATTCATTAGCTGGAAACAAGAAATAGATTGATCTGTGGTAATGGAATTGCATTAAAGGCTAACACTTTTAGCTGGTTAGTGAGTAAATTGGATTTTCTTCTACAAAGGAATACACTATATTATTATATCACATGAGGATTTATCTTTAATATGCTATTGTACAAAATTAGTTCTCAAATTAACAATAAGTAAACTCTTTAGGGATTTTTTTTTTAAAGTTATAAGTACACTTTTTTTTTTTTCCCTAAGTGAAGAAAAACTATGGGCTTGGTTATATGACCACATTTACAAGTGGTGTAAATGTCACCAAATCTGGTTTGTGGGGGGAAATAGCAATTATAGATTTAGCCCATATTTCAAAAGGTCACTGAAGTACTTTCAACTACTGACTTATGAAGTGCCAGCAACATTTGTGATTTCAAAATTGTAGTAGGAACTTAATATCAGATGACCCTCTTCAGATACTGTACAGTGTAATCTCTGTGGTAATAGAGAACAAAGTATTCTTTTGGAGTTCTTTCAAATGCCAACTTAGCATTTCAAATAACAAGGGAATTCTTCAATACGCTCACCCTATGTTAGAACATTTTGTTGACTATATCTTATCGAGGCTCAAAAAAATCAAAACTTCAATTTGCAGAAATAGCAGTGAGCTGAGAGTTAGAAATTCTGTGTTTTAATTCCTACGCAGTCTGACCCTGGGAAATCACTTCATCTTTTGGGGCCTTGTGTCTTTTATTTATAAAGCAAGGTTAAGGTTTCTTCCAACTCTAAAATAATGTATCTTTCCAAAATTGCTTCATCGAAGTTACACAACTAATGGTAATAAACTTACAACGTTCAAATTTTGGCTAGAATTAAATTTTTTAACTAAGATAATATTTGATTGTTGAATTTCCATATAAGACTAAAACTTTGTGTTCTATAGTTTCCAGAATCATTCTATTTTTTTTTAAATGGTGTTGGAATGGCTCTTTCCCAACATTTAGAGAATTTTTCTAGTGTCTACTGATTACCTTAGAGACTTGCATTGAGGGTCATAATTTTCACATAGTCTATCAGTTTTTCAACTGTTAATTTACTGTGTAACCTTGTGGTCTGTGTTGGTTCTTTTGGAACCTATTCTGTTTAATAAGTAGTTTGGAAAAGATAATAATGATGGTAATTTGGAGAAATGATAAATAATTCCTCTTTTCAACTATTCCACACTATACCATAATACAGAGGTAAAAAGTAAAGGTTTAAGAAATTCATATTTTTCTTACTTCTACACAAGCAAAAATTTGATTACTTCTTGGTGGGGCAGGAGATGGGGGAATGAGTTCTACTGAATTGCATCATTGAATTAAACCACCTAACTCCAAAAAAGGAATGTGTGACCTTCATTTTTATTTCTTTATATGTTGGTTTTCTCCAGAAAACTGAACATGTTTTATTCCTCTTAGTGTCCTTAGCATTTCCTGTAACATCAAATTATTTAAATTAACTGAACTTGCCTTACTCTCTTAAAAATAAATAAATACTATATTTACTTTCTCTTTTTTCTCTCATGACTGATATATTTAGAAAATAATTTTCTGCCTAATTATATGTGTTTTGCAAGTAACATCTTACTTATAACTTCATCTCTCCTGATTTAGCTTTTAAGAACTTTCCAGTAATTATTACAATAATATAAAAATGATAAGAGCATATTTTGTAACATATAATAGTATTTGTTTGACAGAAGCATATTTTAAATAATTCCACAAAATAGACATAGAAAATGGTGGCTTTTAAAATAATTTTTTCTTCATCCTTTCATTCAATAAACATTTACCAAACACTTGATGTGAGCTTGGCATAGTATTAGGTGCAGGGAAAGTTCACAATTCTAAGAAAGAGAGACACATTAAAAAAAAACGCTAAGGGCGACCAAAGACTTATCCACAGAAATAGAAATGTATCAAGAACAAAGATTGTAAATCAAGTTTTTGAGTTTAATACAGATTTTCTAAGCCACAATTAAGGTTGTGTTCTAAAAGTGGACAATGTGTTCAATGATGACAACTGCAAAATAAAATTTGTGGTACAGTCATTCAAACACATTGATAATGCTGCAGATTTCATTATGTTGTCTTGAATTGATTTTCTGCAGCTTGATACACAGCTGGCTCAGTCTGTGACAGCACCTGGACAGAAGTGCACAACAGGAGCTCAGTGTTAGTATTAATAGAATCTTTGTTTGGAGCTGGCCCCAGCTTTCAAACACGAGGGCCCACAAAGACTATGTTATTGGGGGATCTACTGCCTGTCAAGTCCCATATGAAAGAAATGTAGCATGTAATTCCTACTTTCAAGGGCAATATAGGCAAGGCAGAAAACTTTCACATGTGAAACTACTGTCCGGCATGCTCCAGTGTGTGATGCTAACCGTGAACGCAAAAATAATTGAGAGGAAAAAGGGCAGTGTAGACAGAAAGTCGAGGAATGCAACATTCAGTAACCATTCACAAATGAAAAAGCCAAAAAGTTTAGAAATGATATATAGATATCAAGCAATGCTCCTAAAATTTTATTTTGCTGGGTTGTTTGCTAACTACATTACTCTACATATTTACCTGATAACGTTGAAAAATTCAATAAATTTCTTGAGTGCTGCTGGAAGTGGTATGGCTGCTATATTAAGAAGATCCTTCAGAATTCTTTATGGAAGAAGCTCATTCACATAGAGTTGAAAGAACCTCCAACTTAATTTTGAGAACTGGGTCAAATCCCTTTTCTCTGATAGTCAGCTTCCTTGTCAGGGAAAAAAGGAGACAGACTACCTTCCTTACATACTTCCCTGTCCTGCTGAAAGGATCATATGTAGGTGACATTATGTAACCTTGAGAACAACCGTGTGAAACTATTATCATTCACATTTTGGGATCACTATCCACTGGCGGCAGTGAGTCCTAAAATAAAAGTTTGATAAAAATCAACTGGAAAACTTGTTTCAAAACATAGTATCATAGGTTTATCTCCCAGGGATTCTGGTTTTGGTATGTCTGGAGAGAGGCCCAGAAATATGCAATTTTTATAAGCACCCCTTACCCTGGTTCTACCAATATAGGTGGTAAAGAGACTAGACCAGGGGTGGGGAACCTGCAGCCCTAAGGCCACATGTGGCCTTCTGAGTCCTTAAGTGTGACCTTTTGACTGAATCCAAATTTTACAGAACAAATCCTTTTTTTTTTATCAATACATTTTTGTTTGTCTTTTTTTTTCCTTTTATTTCAGAATATTATGGGGGTACAACACTTTGGTTATATATATTGCCCATGCACTGCCCATGTCAGAGCTACAATCGTGGACATCCCCCAAACTGTGCACCCTGCACCCATTCAGTGAGTCTTTTATATTTTTATTTTATTTTTAAAATGAACTTATTTACAATACCAAAGAATAAAATAAGCTTCAACAAAATAATCCTCCCAGATTGACAGGCACAATTAGAACATTAGTAAGCCATATAGGCTAAATTGATGGCTGCTATGCTCATGATATAGTTCTAACTTCCCCTGCCTGACTGGTACCACTACCTCATGAAGCTAGTTGGTGAGAGTTTAAGGGGGTCAAGTATGCCAGTCTGTGGTCAGATTTTTTTTTACAATGGTGCACTATGTTTCTGTTTGAAGTGGAATTTGCGAATAGTTTCACAGCCGGACAGTATTTTTTAATTATGTCTGTTTAACAGCCCATCATGTGAAAGAAAACCAAGAGAACACTGAAAGAAGAAAACATATTTTTTAATGAGGATTGGGAATTGCAATATTATCTTGTTTCTGCTAAAGATACAATGATTTTCTTGCTTTGTGATACTGCAATATCAACATAAAGAATTTCAATGCTCATCAGCATTATAACACTCATAAGGACCACATATATTTTAAATTAGAGGGAGAGGCAAGAACGGTTGTACTGCAGACATTAAAAGATGAAAAGCAAAAGCAAAGACTATTCTTTCAAGCAGCAATAAGACCTGGAAATAATGCCACCGAAGCAACTTACAGAGTAGCTCATATACTCAGGAAAAAAGGGAAGCCATTCAGTGATATAGAAATTGTGAAAGAATGCATTATTGAAGTTATGGGATGCTTAGACCCTGATAATGTTTCAATGTACAAACAACTACCTCTTTCAAAGAGAACCATAACTTATCAGCAGCATGAATTAGACTTCAACTTATGGAACGTCATGCAATACTTCAAAAGGAAAATATATATTATTCAATTGCTTGGAATGAATCAACTGATACTACTGATTTGGCACAGGTTTTATACTTCATTCAGGTAATAACAGAAGACTTTCTTTGCTACAAAGAGTTACTCACTTTGGGCACTCTTGCAAACAGAACATGGGGAATAGATATCTTCAACAACATTCAAGATAAATGCTGTGAAGTTGGACTGAATTTGGTAAATTTAGTAAGTGCATGCACAAACAGTGCACCTTCCATGACAGGAAAACGTGAAGGGTTTACTGCACAGATTAAAAAACGTATTAACAAATCCAGATGCTCTCTTGCATCAGCAAAACCTCTGTGCTAAAGCTACTATTTTAAGTGACACTTTGCAACAAGTTATAAGTATTGTTAACTAGATTCATGCAAATACAACATCAGTCTCGTAACATGTGAAAGTTGAACGATGAGGTATTCAGTGTGGATTTGCCGTATCATTCTAAAGTGTGTTGGTTATCCCAGGGACAAGTGTTAGCCAAAATTTTATCTCTGAGAGAAGATAGTTAAATTTTATGAAGAACAGAATCAGCAATGTGAATTATTGAAAGAAGATTTCTATAGAAATGCAGCATTTCTATGTGATATCATGTCAAATCAAAATGACTTGAATATTTCTTTGCAAAGTAAAACTAAGTCTATATATGATATGTAGCAAAAAAATCCAAGCATTTTGAAAAAAGCTATATTTTTTTCAAAACACTTCTTCAAAAGGAAATTTTGGATGAACATTTTCCCCAGTTAGCAAAGGTCATTGATGAGCAGGATGATATATGTGAATCATTGTACGAATATGTAGCTGTTATAGGCCTATTAATTGAGAATACAAGGAAAGGTTCACTGACTTTGAGAATCATGACATCACACTCAAATTAGCATTTTAGCCTCACCTAGTTGATATCACCAAGCCACCTAAAGAACTACAGATGGAATTGATTTAGCTCTCAGTAGATGACATTTTAAAGTCATTGTATGATGCTAAGAAAAGATCCAATAGAAATATGGAAAAATGCAGAATACTGCATTTCAGCAACATGCAATACATGCAATACACCTTCAGCAACATGCCCAAAAAAATGCTTTCTCGTTTTTCAACCACTTATTGCTGTGAATCTACATTCTCCTACCTAACCCAAATCAAGATGCCCTTAAGGTCACAAATGACAAATACCGATCTAGAGGATCAACTGAAACTGCGGACCTCCATGCTGCATCCAAATATTCAAATGCTTTCCAACAAAAAGCAGACAAACAAAGTCATTAAAAAGTTAGTTAACTTTAACGTTAGGAAATAGCTTTCATTTTTTGAAATTATTAAGCACATAGTATTTATATTTTTACAAAGTAATGTATATTTTTAAGTATATCTAATTGAAATTTCTTACATGTGGCCTGATTGGATTACAGCTAAATTAATGTGGCCTTCCAACATGAAAAGGTTCCCCACCCCTGGACTATACATTAATAAACATTATCTTTGAATGTCTGACAAAGCTATGTGTAGTCCATCTTACCAGAAAAAATAAGCTCTATACGTAATACAAATTTGCCTAAAAATGCGTAGGTTCAAAGGCTCCTTGTGAAGTTGTTAGGGAGCCATGGACCCCAAATTAAGAATCCCTAATCTCAGGTTTTACTGTTACAGGAAACTTTGTTGCATATTTCAAAAAGAAATGATGTTTTTCCTTTTTTAGAAACAAAGCTTTTTTTCTCTTTTTAACAGTTATCACTTCACTTAGCAGTTGACATTTTAATCAATTTGCATCTTTTAAAATTTGGAAATGAAGGAAAATAGATAATAAAGTTCAATCCAAAGGCCCTAATTTGTGTTAATTTTATTGATTCATTCATTAATTCAACAAGCGTTTTCTGCCAAAGAGTATTCTAAGGAATTGGGATACAAAAAATAGACAAAACAACCACTACAAAACAGACAAATATTCCTACCCTCATGGAACTTACATAGTAGTAAGGGATATCCATATATAAAAGATATATAAGTAAAATATGAAGTACGGTATATATTCATACATGAAAATCAAATAGGAAAAGAGATAGAAAATGTAATTTTAGACAGGGTGGCTGGAGAAGGACCCATTGAAAAGGTGGCTTTGGAGAAAAGACCTAAAAGAGGTGAGGGAGGGAGCCAGCTTTCCAGCTGGGGTTGGGGGTGAAGGAGCTGTAGAGTCTTCAAGAACAGCTGGCAGGATGGCCTTGAGGTGGGAGCTGGGGAGGCAGGTGTGTCTGGAGCAGAGTGAAGTAAGAGACAAGCCAACAGGTGAGGGGGCTGGGGGGCAATCCTGGGCCGTGGAAGATCTTTGGCTCTTATTCTGAATATCATGGGAGTCTTTGGAAGGTTTAGAGGAGAGGAGTGGCTCAACTTAATATGTATGTTTTAACACAGTGGTCCCCAATGTTTTTGGCACCAGGGACCAGTTTCATAGAAGACAATTTTTCCACGGATCAGGGGGTCAGGGGGTAGATGGTTTCAGGATGACTCAAGTGCATTACATTTATTGTGCAGTCAAACCTCTCTGCTAATGATAATCAGTATTTGCAGCCGCTCCCCAGTGTTAGCTTTACCACCTAAGCTCCACCTCAGATCATCAGGCACTAGACTCTCATAAGGAGCGCTCAACCTAGATCCCCCGCATGCACAGTTTACAGTAGGGTTTGCGCTCCTATGAGAATCTAATGCGGTGGCTGATCTGACAGGAGGCAGAGCTTATGCAGTGATGCGAATGATGAGGAGTGCTGTAAATACAGATGATGCTTCCCTGGCTTGCCCGCCGCTCACCTCCTGCTGTGCGGCCTGGTTCCTGACAGGCCACAGACCTGTACCGGTCCATGGCCCAGGGGTTGGGGACTGCAGTTTTAACAGGCCGATCAAATATGTTTCTGCACGGGCAATGTGTGTACAATGTATGTACAATGTGCACATCTGTACACATAAGAGTCTGTTTCTACAATATTCTACCTTCTCCCTCTTCTTTATCAAAGGCAATTATTTTTTATTTGTCTGTAATATTTGCTTTTATCAATAAAGGAATCATTTTATTTGATTTATAACAAAGGAGTCATTTATGAACAACAGAGTCATATCACCTACTTGGTGGTAAACTGTCTGTAGATTCTGACATCAAATCAGTTCTCACATCTTTTCTCTAACTAATTTATTTACTCATTCAGTCATTCAACAAGTATTTGTTGTGAGTGTACCATGTACCAGGCACTTGGCACATGGGGATTCAGTGATGAACAAAACAAACAAGATCTCAGATTTCGTAGAATTCACAGCCACACTTACCTGTCATTCATAATCTTTACCAACCACACACCCCACAACAACCGTCCTGATACTGTACATTCTACAAATATTAAGAAACTCTTTTATACCTCCTTCTCTATTACGTACCCATCAGGCAGTTTTGTTCCAAGTTTAACTCCTCCCTTCTCTGCAATATTACTGAAATTTAATTATTACTCTTTGTCTTCTCAGGGAACTTGGTGGAAATAATTCTTAAGGAAATAATATACTTTCTGAATATGTTATACATTTGAAGTATAGTATTTTAGGAAGATTGTAACTTTCTTTTTCCTAATATATATTTCAACTAACAGAATCAATTTTTTTTCCGACCACTTCTCTACTTTCTCATATTACATGCTAGTTTGTTTTACAAGATTTTTTTTGTGCTCATGAAACTATGATCCTGTATAAGTTTCCCAGGAGACAGGATTCTCAGCATTTTGTTGGACAAACATTTGTTTTTTGTAACTACATGAACAAGCCAAACTGCACGTAGTCCAAAAAATAATTCTGGACTTTTTCACTACACTCTTTTTGTTTTTAATGTCATGAGGAATCCTAGTACAGTGACAATTAAAATGTTTTAATTTTACCATTTAACCATGAGAAGGATTTTGAACTTGAGCACATATTATAAAATAGTTTAACATTCTGAGAAAGGTTTCACTGTACGTCCTCATTTTTAGTTGTCAGCTGAGTGGACGTGAAAAAGGCATTCAACTTTAGAATGTATATATTCACCTAAACAAATAGCATAAATCAATAGCTTTACATCCTAAACTTTTTTTGCAGCTCTTAAAGAAAGCATCTTTGTAACTAAATTTAACTGTAAAATAATTTTCTACAATGGTAACTAAGCACTATTGAGTTTCAAATTATAGGAAGTTGAATTGAAAAAAAAAAAAAAAAAAAACCCAGCCAGGCTAATGTCATTTCTATAAATTCTTTGAGGATAGCCATGCGATTTCCAGTGAAATATTGCTTCCTTAAGCCAGAAATGGCTGCTCAACTTAAACTCAGTAAATATTTCTACCTAAAAAAATAATAATAATAAAAGACCCTGGGCCATCTTATTTTATTAGTAAACATCTAATGAATTTCTCTATTTTCATAATTGTAACCAAAGAAACCCAGGGATATCTATAAATGACTTGGTGCTTTATTATTTTTTTTGATAAAATGAATCTTTAGTTTTCTGAATGCTTATATATATTTACTTCCCATTCCTATTTATTTTGATAAATAATTATATTTTTAAAAATATTTTATCTTTGGATAACGGTGAAAATACTGAAGAGACTCATTATGACTTCGGCCAGTGGGCCAGTCACTCACCTAGTTCTCATTTCTTCTATAAAATGAAGATTAAATTGCCTGACGGGGTTTTGTGAGGAACAAGTGAGGGAACGACTGTGAGCTCATTCTGAAAGGTACAAAAAGCAAGAAACTATAAGTGGCTATTGTTACTTCATTATTATTACTCATCATGGCCACTCTGATTTGGAAGTTACAGTCACCACGGCTGTGAAGGTAGTTTAGCAAATATGGCAACTTTTAGCAACTTTGTAATTAAATTTAACTGTAAAACAATATTTCTACAATGTTAACTAAGTACTATTGAGTTGCAAATTATAGGAAGTTGAATGAAAAGAAATAAAAATAAAACCAAGCCAGGCTAATATCATTTTTACAAAACCATTTCTATATATTCTTTTGAGGATAGTCATGAGATTTCCAATGAGATATTCATTGATATCCCAATGATACTCAACGTACATTATCTTAATGTTAGAATGTCCCTGTGATGAAACCCAACAGTCCCAGAACCACTAAGCATGTATGATTGTATGCTTAGACTAACCCCGAGACAAAAAATTTCATCAAGTGGGATCAGCATGGTTTGGATTGATCAGATGTGTAGCAAAATCAACATTCTCAGGTTTTATTTACCATTTTTGCTATATGTGAGGTACCAGGTAAAACATATTTTAATTCTAAGACCATTTGAGATCATTGTTATGTACTGAAGCAGCTCCAGTTAGAAAACAAACCGAAAATTTCAATTAGCCACTTTGTTTTCTTCTGGTGATTATATGATAGTTATTTGTACCTATTGCCTTAGCAAATGGTTGAAAAGTAAAGACCTTGTCAATTATAGCAATAATTTCATCCATTTGGGCATGAAATCCCAAATTCTCCTCTAGCCATAGACAGGATAACATAAACGGAGTTACCCTTTATTCTTACTGTGTGATGTTTAATTTACAGAATAGACATAACTACTGAGGCCAGTCAAGTTATAGGCAGGTATAGATAATAACCATGATTGAGTACAATTTTTTTAAATGAATACTTAGTATCATAAATAAATAAAAATTTAGTTTTTATTATATAAAGAAATATCATATATATTTATGAAGAAAATTTTATTTATTTTAAATAATAAATTCACTTAAACTTTTTTCATTAGATAACTCTTCAAATGTTGCTGCAGTCTTATTGTATCTTTTAAATAAGACCTTTAAGACTATCTCTCAAGCAAAATTGGATGCTAGATGCAGCTGAAAAGAACTTAGACAATGTTAATAAAGTCTCATCAAGAAATAGTCAATAAATGGATGTAATGTGGTCTAAACCAGGCAGAAGATAACTATATACCTTTTTTTTTTCAAATATATTTACTTTTTACTTTCTTTTATCTTATTGCTTTCTTAAGAAAATTTGACATATCCTATCCTTTATTTTTATTGTGATTTTAATTATTTTATTTATTTTATTGTGTGTAAAATTAGGGGTGAGTTTCATTATACCTCATTTTAATAATATATAACTGCAGAATTTCTCCTGGGTTCTTTAAAAACATGTTTTCTTAAGTTTATAGGAAAATGATATCAAAAGAGTTATGGATTATTATAAAGCTCAAAGGCTAAAAACTGACAATCCTAACTGTGCATATAATTACTGTCTGCCACAATAATACAGCATTAGGGAAACCTGTGACTAGCATTACAAAGTTATAGCTATCACCAATTGAAAAGTTTTCCTTTGTCAGATAACCCCATTGTGTTCTTGACCCAGATTTTGATTTTTCTTCACATCACATCCCAATCTGCCACTAATGTGCAAAAGGGCAATGCAGGATTCACTTCTCCTGTGTTATAGTCCTAAATTCTATCCTATGTTTGCCAATGATGCATACACTATTCAGTAAATAATAGATAAAAGTTCAAAAATTGCACTTTTTGGGTTAACTAAAACAAATATCAACGTAATCTCCTCTTTGAAAGAGATAATTATTCCTCATTTGACACTGGAAATATTGCCCCATGAATTCCAAAATGATCTCCCCTTGTTGTTCTTGTCTCAAAGGCAAAAGTCCATTTCTCTCTATTCTGTCAAGTCCATTGGAGCTGAGCTACATAGATCTCCACATCTCCAAAGATGATTATTTACTCAAGTCCAACAATATATTTAGCTTTCTACATAAAAAGAGTCTTTGTCAAGCCCAGTGATCTCTGAATCTAGGTCATTTCACAATACTGGGATGATTTCTCTTAATTGCTTTGTAAGGTTAACCTCTGGAATGATTGTGGCTTGTAAGGTACAAGATGCTCATTAAACTGGTTTATTCAGTAATCCATGAAATGCCTGCAAGCTGGCATCAGTTGACTAAGTTCATCCTAGTCTCCAGACAAAATGGCTAAAGAGATGCATAGTAGGAAAGTACAGATGCCTCAAAACCTCTTGTAACTGCTAGGAAATGATAAAAAAAAAAAAAAAAAAGGGTCTTTCCTTTGTTGCCAAATCTGCTATTGTACATTTGTAGCAGTATATTAGAAACTCCATAAACTGCTCAAAAATGTTCTAAACTAATATAAATTGTTTCTGAAATTAAAAGAAAAAATTAAATACTGAACACTATGAAGAAAGGATTCAGGAAGGATAATGTAGACACTGCTCTTAAAACAAATTTTAAGAGATACAGGAGAGAAGCTATTCTTTCAGCCCTGGGAAATCCCATGACTATTGCTCGAAAATACAACTTCTATTCCAGGGTTTCATGATTCATTACCAACCTTTTTTCCATATGAGTGTTAGTGGACACCCACAGTGACGTACCACGGACTGAGCAATTGAGTGAGTCACCTGGGAAGAGGCTTTCCCAGCCTTAATCACTGATGTCACCCAACTTGACCTAAAGTAGTTTCCAAGATGAGTTTTGTTTCAAAAATTACACTATTCAGAGTAGTTATCTTATTAACATTTAGTTACCCATGCTGCCAAATATCCTGGCCCTTGAGTCTTTTAGAGATTTCAGTATACTGTGGACAAATTAAGCTGGATTTCCACATGCACCATTTTAAAATCTTTCAGAGCCTGATTGAATGTGCAGATAGGTTTTCTGAAAATGTTAAATCTATAAGCAGGATATTTTCATGTTTGAGATTAGTTGGCAAAATATTCTCAAAGAGTCAGGAAAACCAATTTAGCTGGCCTAACAGGAAAAAAAATAAACAAAAAATAAAATAAAAACATAACAGTAATAACACCTACCCCTCCAGCATGGCAGCAAATATTAGAAAAAGTTTTCTTATATGATCTTGTAACTTTAATCTTCACCTACCCTCTTCATAAACCAAAATTGACATAATCTTTTCATAAAAAGATTTTATTTTAATGTTTATCACCTAGAAGAATTAAAGACCTAATATCCAATGAGCATTTTCTTTTCTTTTCTAAAACAGTATTGAGAAGCAGATATGAACAAAGGCTCTAGAGTCAGAGAGGCTGGACAAAAATCTCATCTCTACCACTTACTGGTTTAGTGAATCTGGTCAATAATGATAAAATATTTGAAAATGTGTGGCAAACTGATTCTCCACAACCACAAATTCACCTGAACCAAACCTAATTTATGCCAAATAGGTATTACCCAATGTCACATAAAGAGTAAGTATCATAACTCATATACCCTAATAAGAAAACATAAGAATTATACAACATTAACAATGAATGCACAAAAAATGTTCAGTAAAAACAGCATATATTTTAATCTCAATATTGGAGATGAGTAGACTTCCGAGATGATCATTTTATATCCATAGAGAATTAACTGTATTCTGATTCCAAAAATCAGCATTTGGAAAACAAGTTGTTAATAACTAAAGACTCATAGCATACTTGTTAGTTAGTGCAGTGAAGGCTGTAGAGTCCTGTATGCAGCAGAAGTTTAGAGAAATGTTTAAAAATCACAAGAAACATGAGAACTGAGTCCTAAATTTTTTTTTCTTCCTTCCTTCCTCCCTCCCTCCGTATTTCTTTCTTCCTTCTTTCCTTCCTCCCTTTCATACACACAAAGCCAAAGATTTCTGCCTCCAGTATATGATGATTTGAAACTTAGTCATGACTAAATAACATGCCTGGGCCATGGTTTCCAATAACAATGTTCCCCAGTGAGAATAGTTTGTGGAAATCAAAAGATGAAAACAAGGAGTGACTATTATTTTTACATTTCTCACAATTTGAAAATGGCAGAGAAAGAAAAATAATAGACTTATTTAAATGCCCAAAAGTAGTATATTATGCATGAGAGTAAATTTTGTTATAATATTGCTAAAATACATTATATCATATATTACCTATCCACATGGTCCTTGGCTAAGTGATGCCAGGACAGCAAGATAGAAATTTCATTGATATTGGCATATATTATTTTCTGCCATCATTTTTCATGTTTCTATGTTCTCAATTATAGAAAATTTGTCCATGTTATTTTTTATTCTATCCAGAAGGAATTTTACTATCCTTTCATCCTTTCTATGAACATCATAAAGCTAATTTGCCATTTGGGTTCTTTTTTATTTGTTCTTAGAAAACCAATCAAAAGTTCTTTGTTTTGATGTGATTTTTCTGTTAGGTAATTGATACACTACTAAATTTTTTCCTACAGCCTTTGGGTAGGGATCACGTACAGAAAGGATTTTGCCAATGGGCTGATAACTATTTCAGTCAACAATTGTGTGATCAAGTAATGTCTTAACCCTAACTCTTTCCTAGGATTCTCTAAGTTTTTTCCTTAGACATGAAGTATACTGTAATAAATATGGGCAGAAGGGTCTGAAATGTCTATTTCTTTGTATAGCTCAAGTTTGGTTCCTTGGAGAATTTTCATATGCTGAGTATGCAGATTCTTCAGGTTTTTAAGCAACCACAAACCTGGAAAAAGAGATGTCTGCGTTATTTTTGTTCTGTCTTTCTTTTACAGCTGTTGCACCTAAGGGTAGGATGATATCACTTAAAAAACTGGCCTCCCTCTAATAAAGTCTAGTAAAGTCTGTAGTCACTAGCCGGTCATAGATTCTAATTTTGTCCTTACTCATTACGGTGGCTTTTGTGGAATTAACCAGGTGCTCTGCTCTTTTTGGTTATTCTAGATGACAGCTTTAGTCATTGGTGGTTCCTTACCTTGTGCCTATGTTTAAACCTTTGAGTTGAGTGTGGAAATTCATATATTACCGGCTCTGAAGCTGTTTTTCCATTCTGTGGCTTACAAGCTCTGTGAAGATCTACTCTACGTATCTATGCTTTTGTCTCTGAAGTACAGGCTTGTGTTAGCACCTAGAGCTTCCTGCTTCCTTCTTCAAATCATCCATTTACCCTCCCACCTCTCTTCTAGAACAAATCTGCTTTCTGTTCCTGGTTAAAAATGTGATGAATACAGCCATCTGTGGCCAACCACCCACTGACTTGGACAGAAGTGGAAAGACACGAAGAGCATGCAACAAGATCAAAGCATGGAACTATAAACTTCCTCTCTCCCCCTCCTACTTCCTTCCTCTTTCTATCTTCCTTCCTCCCTCCTCCCTTTCCTCTCCTTCCTTCCTTCCTTCCTTCCTTCCTTTCTTTCTTCCTCTTCATTCCTTCCATTATGAAGTTTGGAGAGTACATACCTTCATACAATAATGTTTTACCACTTTCACTTTTTTGTGGAGTTTGTGGAGGCAGTGAAATGAAATGACTTTTCTTCAAATGGCATTGAAAATTTCCATGAACCACAGTTGTCACTAACCACTGGCAATAATCATCTTTAAAAAGACAGTACAGTGGAATAATATTTCATAGTAAACATAACTGTATCTGGACAAATCTGTGAGAAGAAAACTACTGTAGCTCATATTAATAAAAAATTCAATATTATTTTGGTCTGAAAAATGATACATTAAAGTTTTTTTTAAAATTGTACTAACGTTCTTTACTCCTTTGCTAGTATAGAATGAATTAAACCAAAAACATCACTTTGTCACTCATTTGATATGATCTTCTTAAAACCAGGAATTCTAAGCCTATCCTCTGAGTTTGTGATGCTGAAATATTTTTGCTTCGCTTTTTGGGAAGAATTTGTGCATTATGTATGGGTCTACTCTAGAATTTAAAAAATATATTGGCTTATTTACATCATGGACATGACTAATGCAATGCTTTGTAGATTTTGGATAGTCCCAGGATACTGCTGGCTCAACATGCCCCTAAATAAGGTCAATAAATCTTGAATAGAGATAGAGGTGGCAAACATTTGACATCAGTTTAAGGAACAGCATGGACCCAATAGCAAAGACATGCTATAAAAATGTAATACAACAGCTGCCTTTTTGATTTTCGTAATGATAATTATCATTAAAAGGCTGGGAAAACTATTATAACAAAGAAGTCTGTTTGTCTGTTTAACATAATGCTTTCCTAATTAAATAGCTCCCAGAATCATTTTTTTCACAAAATTTCTATCGATATACTTTGAAATTAACATTCAATGGGACACTTTGATAAATACCAATCTAGAATGTCAGGTGCTCTTGAAGTTTCTCATGGCCATGGGATGTGCATTCAAATCAGGTCAGCATAATTTAGCAAGTATGGAGAACCAATATGTCCAACAGACAAGTTCAAGACATTGAATTAGAACATTTTTGTATATTATTTCTCTACTGTATTTTAAGAAATACTAAAAGGACTTTGAGTGATGAAAGTTGAGAAGAAAGCAAAGCTAGCCTCTGTGCTACTGGCATTTCCCTCATGTTCTCCTTCGGCTTCAACGCAAATTGGGTAATAGAACAAAAGCAGGATGAAGGAAAATGTGTACAGAATACCATGTTTCTTCTGGCTTTCAAACTAGGCACAACTGTCCATTTGGGCAGTTTCAAATATACTGAAGATGAATGAAATTCTTCATAACAGTAGTTTGGTAGGATTATCCCGGGACATATTTCAAGTTTGAACTGTTTGATAATATCACATATAATTAGGGTTTGCTTTCCAAGGAAGTGTAAATAAAGCAGTGTTCTTGCAAAATAGTATTTCTAAGCATTTATGTAGATAGAAGGTAGGAAGTAAAAGTAGTTCAACACAAAAGTACTAGGTAGTAAAGTGATAAGGAAATTATTGCAGAAAAGTAGTTATTGCTGTTTTTTTTCTTTTGCAATTTACTTCCTTCCTTCTCCTAGTTAGGGTATTATTTTGGTGTACTTTCATATCCAAAGTCCCATGAACATTACTCTCTCATTGAGCTTTTATTTTTTTAGGCTTCACTACCATAACCTACTTTGAAATATTCCTATTTTATATGGAAAGAGAATTGACTGCTTCATCTCAGAAAAAAATGAGCAAGATTTCTTTAACTTTTTGCCAAAGTTTTAAATATGTAAAAGCAATATCACTCTTTCTAGGCATTTTGTTGAGATCAAGGAGAGCTGAGATAGGACATTTGAGATTTTTTATAGGCAAACTACTTTATATATTTATTTATATTTGTTAACATGTGTTCAAATAATAATAATAAAAGCTGTTTGCATCATTCACATTTGTGAAACTTGATGATACAATACCAACGAAACCTTCAGAGATCATTAAATAAGTTCTAGTGGGCATAGGATTTAATTGTTTTTCTCAACATGGATTCCAAGGAATCCTATTTCTGCAAAATACATTGCAAGTAAAATAGGTTTCCATGATCAAAAAGAATGAGAAACCCATGCATACTCTAGCTCCTTCTTGAAAATTCATAGTAAATAAAAGCATAAATGTTCTGAAAATCTTGTAGCAAAGAAACTAATATTTCCCAAATTTATCCTCTTAATACCTATTATCATCTTGCAGATCTAATGTTTAGTAGAATACACTTTGAGGAACACTAAACTATTTTTATAGTCATTTCATCCTTCTGCTGGAAAGGATGCACCAAGAATAAATTGAAAAAGCTGATGATCAAGAAAATATTTCTAACAGGTGATTGTGTTTAGAGCTATCAAAATTTTTCTCATCAAAGATGAATTTTGAAGGGAAGACATTCTTTCCTATATTAAGCAGGTTTAGGAAAGACAGGCACAAAGGGCTCTCTGGCAGCTGGTTCATGGGACTCAGAAGGTGATAGAATGCTTCTCTCTGTGAAGTCACAAACAACTAGTTGTTGTCCTTTGATGTCAGATCTGCTACAAATCTCCAGAGAACTAGAGAACAAGAGCTGGTTTGGATTTTATCTCTCAAAGGACTGTTGACTAACAAAAAGCACACAAGGTGCATGTTCCCATTAAAGTTTGAAAGTTCAAGATTGGTCCAAATACTAATTACATTTGAAGTTTGCTAATTTATAACTGGGTGCCTTGTTAATTTGGGATTAAAAAAAAAAACAGAAAAAGTTGTATCCATAACAGAAAATACAGTACCCCAACTCAAATGTGTAAAAGAACCTCACTTATATAGCAGAGATCAGTAAACTACTGCCTGTGGGCCAAATATGACCCTCTGCCTGTTTTTATAAATAAAGTTTTATTGGAAAATGTTCACAATCATTTGCTTACATATTATATAGGGCTGCTTTTGCTCTATAACAGCAGAGTTGAGCAGTTGCAGCAGAGACCGTATGGCACACAAAACCTAAAATATTTATTCTCTGGAACTTTACAGAAAAAGTTTGCTGACTCCTGGTTTGTCAAGGGTATTGTCGTGTCTCTTGATAAGTGCAACGAATCAGAGTGGATGGAGAGAAATCTCGGGAAGAAGAGGTGGCTGTTTTGGACAGAGAAAGCGTCTGTATGAAGATGACATTTGAGCAGAGAGAGACCTGGAAGAACTTAAGAAGCCAGCCTGTGAAGGCCAGGGAGTTAGGAGGAGTTTTCTTGGTAGAGGAACTCAATGTGGCATGTTTGAAAAACAGCTGGATATCCAATGTGAGGAAATGATGTGAGAGACGTATGGGTGGTAGAAGCTGAGGTCTTAGGGACAGGCTAGATCACAACAAATTCTTAGCCACAGTAAACTGGGATTTCTGAGTGCTAGGGAGGCTTTGAAATGTTCTGAGTTGGGCAAGTAACATGAACTGACTGGTTTTAAAACAATCATTCTGGCCGTTTTGTTGAAAACTGACTGCAGAGAGCTAAGAATGAAGAATGAAAATTCCAAATTTAAAAACAAAAACAAAAACAGAACAAAATTATGATATTCACTCTACCATCAGACTACAAAAATACCATTGTTTAAACACATATCAACCAGCAAAGGCCATAAGATAAAGCAATTTTTTTAACTCTGTGCAATTAAAATCTCCTGGGCAACTTTCAAAAATACCAGAGCTAGAGCCCACAAAGAGATTCCAATTTAATTTTATTGAGATGAGCTTTGGCCATCAGTTTATGGTTTGTTTGTGTACCTAAAGCCCTCCAGATCTGTCTAATGGGCAACTGGAATTGAGAACCACTGCTTTAGCGAAAAGTACCAAAGGAGAAGAAAAAAGTCAGTTTTATATGATAGCTAATTGTATGGTGCTGGAAAAGAAAGCAGAGCATAAGCAACACGAGTTATCCAAGATTTCACTCTTCCTGGGGACCCTTATAAGAATCTCAAAATTATTCAGTGTCCTGGACATTTTTAAAATCAGATCAGGGACCCATTTGTCTGAAGCAGGCACAGCTCTGCTTCAGAGCTGCGTCAGTATCAAATGGTCTTTACAGACCCCAGGCAGCCTCCTGATTCTGTTATTTGAATCAATTTGTACTACATTTATGACCTGATGGTGTTTGCTGGCAGGAAATTTCATAGGTTAGGAGTTTTAAACACATCATCTGCACCCCGGCCACGGCCTGAAAGATAGCCTCAGAGGCCCCTGCGGACTTGCCTACGCAGTAGTCCCTAGGAGCCAGTTACCAGAGTAATACAACAATATTATTTGCTATACGTAAGCATGTGGACCAACCTTCTAAGCCTCAGGCATAGCCATTACATGAGGTCATGCGTGCTGATGTGATTTGTTGAAAGAAATAAACATAGAATTAATCACGAGAAAGGAGACCTTATTACTTAATGTGAAAATGGTGTACTTGGCTTAGATCATGTGTAAGATAGAATTCTGTGTCTTGACTGCAGGAAAACAGACATATTTTGACTTTAAAAAGATGCTCAATTGACTAAAATATTCACCAGCATGTACTAGAAATATAAGAGAAATCAATGTGCACCTAAATGAAAGTCAGCAGCATGTCTAATGAAAATCAGGCAGCGGACCTTAAATACACCATCCCTCGATCTCCTTTCCCTGTTTGCACTTCATTTGATTAATGTTTTCATTCAAGGTAAAACTGAGTCTGTTTGCTAGAGCCTTCAGTTCTCAATTTGTCAACTTGAGAACCAGTAGAAATGGCATAGGCAGGAGAAAGAGGGCAAAAAGAGGTAGGAACTGTGTAAACATTGAGGACAAAAAGGAAGTCCAGATTTTTGGAAAATCTTTGAGATGACCAAAAACTGCTTTATTGTTTTAGGGTGCATGACAATGTCAAAACCAAAGGTGTTAAATAAGCAAAAATACTCCTACAGCCAGTGTTTCTAGTTAATCCAAAAAAAGAAAAATAAGGTTGATAAAGTCCAAGAGAGAAGAAAAATTACACTGCTACAAATTAGACAGTCTATCATAATTAACCCCTAAGATTTGTTTAATATGTTTCTCAAGATGGCCAACTCAAAAACTATGTGGCCATAAATTAAAATGTATTCTCTCAAAGTTTTCATTTCAACATATATATTTTTAGTAATGCAGATTTTATGGAATTTTTTTACACAAGAAACCCACAGCACAAGGGCTGGGCCACATAGCCCTAGTTTTTCCCCTAAGATGTACAAAGATGTAGGGAAAGTTTCTTTTTTAAGCCTCAAATCTGTGAGCATCCAGCAACCAAATACTCACATTTCTAAAAGTATGTGATTTAAATAAAAAATATCCTATGCATTTTGAAAATATGCCAAATAAATGGATCATTATAGCATCAAGTATCTTTTATATGGCACTAGATCTTAAAAGAGCCATAGAGCAGAGCTCTGGGAAATACAATTTCCTCCTCAGCTTGTCTGTTTCCTGCATTGTCCAGTTGCTGTGTGTTAAAATGTTGCTTTAAAAAAAATTAAAAAGTTTTTTAGTTACTCCTAAAGGAACTTTTAAATTTGTAAAGCCCAATTGCCCAGACAATGACATTTTAAAAAAAAAAATCTAAGAACCTGTTTTATGGGAGAGTCTGGAAAAGTGAAAATAATGAAGATTGAAAAGGGGTCAGTCCTGTTGGTGTGCTGACACAGTGTCTCCTTTCAGGGATTAAGCCTTCATAGTAGACTTGAATACCGGACAGTAGAATTTGATATGATGTCATTTATTTTCAAGAAAAGTGTAAAACCTGCTGGGCTAACAATAGGGCAAAACCAAGGAGTAGAAGTGGTCTGTTTTTCCAGTTTATCTCTATGGAGTACCACATTTCCTATGTACATTCGCACAATGGGGGAAAAATGATAAAATGGGAAGCAAGGTGCAATCATACCCTGGAGATATTGCAGATTCGTTTCCAGACCACTTCAAAAAAGCACATATAGCAATAAAGCGAGTAACACAAATTTTTTGGCTTCCCAGTGCATATAAAGTTATATTTATACTATATAGTGTGCAATAGCGTTATGTCTAAAAAAAGGTAGACACCTTAATTTAAAAATACTCCATTGCTAAAAATGCTAATGATCATCTGAGCCTTAAGCAAGTCAGAATCTTTATGCCAGTTGAGAGTCTTGTTTCAGTGTTAATAGCTGCTGACCGATCAGGGTGGTAGTTCCTGAAAGCTGGGGTGGCTATGGCAATTTCTTAAAATAAGACAACAGTGAGGTTTGCTGTATTGACTGACTCATCCTTTCACAAAAGATTTCTTCTCTGCAGCATATGATGCTATTTTATAGTACTTTACCCAGAGTAGCACTTCTTTCAAAATTGGAGTCAAACCTCTCAAACCCTGCCACTACTTTACGAAGTAAATTGAAAATTAAATCCTTTATTGTTCACAGCATCTTCATCATGAGTAGATTCCATCTCAAAAAAAAACCCTTTTTTTGTTCTTCCATAAGAAGCAACTCCTCATCCGTTCAAGTTTGATCATGAGATTGCAGCAATTCAGTCACATCTTCAGGCTCCATTTCTAATTCTAGATCTCTTGTGATTTCCACCACATTTGCAGTGACTTCCTCTACTGAAGTCTTGAACCTCTCAAAGTCATCCATGAGGGTGGGAATCAACTTCTTCCAAATTCCTGTTAATGTTGCTATTCTGACCTCTTCCCATGAATCAGGGATGTTCTTAATGGCATCTAGAATGGTCATTTTTTTTTCAGAACATTTTCAATTTACTTTGCCCAGCTCCATCAGAGGAATCACTATCTATGGCAGCTATAGCCTGATGAAATGTATTAATATTTCTTCACTTACAAGAATTTATCCACATCTCCTTAATCCATGGGCTGCAGAATGGCTGTTGTGATAGCAGGCATGAAAAAAAAATTAATCTCCTTGTACATTTCCATCAGAGCTGTTGGGTGACCAGGTACATTGCCAATGAGCATTAATATTTTCAAAGGAATTTTTCTTTTCTGATTAGTGGGTCTCAACAGTGAGCTTAAAATAACCAGTAAACCATATCACAAACAGATGTGCTGTCATTGAGGCTTTGTTGTTCCATTTCTAGAGGACAGACAGAATAGATTTAGCATAATTCACAAGGGCACTAGGATTTTTAGAATGGTAAATGAACATTGGCTTCAATTTGAAGTCACCAGCTGCATTAACCCCTAACAAGAGAGTCAGCCTATCCTTTGAAGTTTTGAAGCCAAGCATTGACTTCTCTCTAGCTATGAAATTCCTCGATGGCATCTTCTTCCAATAGAAGGCTATATTATCTACACTGAAAATCTGTTGTTTTAGTGTAGCCATCTTCATCAGTTATCTTAGCTAGATCCTTTGGGTAACTGCAGCTTCTACATCAGCCCTTGCTGCTTCACCTTGCACTTTCACGTTATGAAGGTGGCTTCTTTCCTTAGACCTCATGAACCAACCTCTCCTAGCTTGCAACTTTTTTTCTGCAGTTTCCTCAGCTCTTTTAGCCTTTATGGAATTGAAGAGAGTTAGGACCTTGCTCTGGATTAGACTTTGGCATAAGGGAATGTTGTGGCTCGTTTGATCTTCTATCTTGACCACTAAAACTTTTTATGTCTCAGCAATAAGGCTGTTTTGCTTTGTTATCATTTGTGTGTTCACTGGAATAGCACTTTTAATTTCCTTCAAGAACTTTTCCTTTGCATTAACAACTTGGCTGTTTTACATAAGAGGCCTAGCTTTCAGCCTTTTTGACGGGCCTTTCTCACCAAGCTTAATCTTTTCTAGCTTTTGATTTAAAGTAAGAGATGTGCAACTCTTACTCTCACTTGAACACTTACAGGACATTGTAGGGTTATTACAATTAATAACTAACAACAGTTAATTATTACAATTAATAACTAATAAATTAGCCTAATTTCAATATTGTTGTGTTTCAGGGACTAGGGATGCCCAAGTGGAAGGAGAGAGTTGGGGGAACAGGTGATTGGTGAAGCAGTCAGAACACACACATTTATTAAGTTCCCTGTCTTACAGGGACAAGGTTTGTGGCACCCCAAAACAATGACAATAGTAATGTGAAAGATTACTGATCACCACAACAGGTATAATAATGATGAAAAAGTTTGAAATATTGAAAGACTTAGCAACATGTCACACAGAGACATGAAGTGAGCACATGCTGTTGGAAAAATGGCACCGATGGACTTGTTTAACCAAGGGTTGTCACAAATCTTCACTTGTAAAAAACACAGTATCTGGGAAGCACAATAAAAGGAGATATGCCTGGGTACCTGGATTCTGTTCCCTGATCCCTATTAATCGGTCTTGGGAAGGTAGTAATTGTTATCTCTGTAATCCTCAATTGCCTCATTTATAATCGGGAAAGTTGTACTAAAGCTTTAAACCTCTTTATATATATTTATATCTCATTCTTGGTATCCTTCTCATTTGGACTCTTTTGGTGGGCTTACCAGAAAAATGTGTATATTTATTTCCTAGGGCTGCCATAACAAACTATCACAAACTGAGTGGTTTAAAACAAAAGAAATTTGTTCTCTCACAGTTCTGGAGGCTCAGAGTCCAAAATCGAAGTGTCAGAAGGGTCATACTCATTCTTAAGGCTCTAGAGGAAAATCCCTCCGTGCCTCTCCCCAGCTTCTGCTGGTTGCCAGCACTCCCTGGTGCTCCTTGGCTGGGAGATGTGTCATTTCAATCTCTGCCTCCATCATCACATGCTCTTCTCTTCTGTGTGTCTGTGTCTGTGTCCGAATTTCCCTCTTCTTACAAGAAAACCAGTCATTGTATTAGAGTTCACCATAATTCAGTGTGACCTTATCTGCAAAGACCCTATTTACAAATAAGGTCACATTCACAGGTTCCAGGGGTTAAGACTTGAACATATATTTAGGAGGAACCAAATTCAACCCACAACAATGTATATAAACTGTATATAAAGCTGACTACAACTATGCTTAAGTGTGAAACAATCAGGATGTTTACTCTCTGCTCTACATTTCACACCAGTTTGTTTATATGTTCAATAAAGCAGCCTAAAAATTCAAGTATAAATTCGTAATGCCACCCCTTTCTCTGTACCTAAGGCGGAGAGAAAGCTCATCTCATTTTTTCTTAAACAAATTTAAGTCCACTGCAGCTTTGACAATTTATCAAATATTGCTTTATATTTTTATTAAATGTTTAAGTAATAATATCTTGAATTCCCAAGTCTTTAAAGGTATCATATATTTTTTTATTCCCCATAAATCTACTACGGTTTCTTACATATAACAGATAGTCAATAATGACTTATTTGACAGAATATCACAATGGTAAGGGAATTCTATTTCACCCTGCCAACACCCACCCAAAGGCCCCAGCCACATCATTCCTCTGCATGTCTCTCTCTTGTACACACACTCACACACACACACACACACACATTCTTAATACTCACTCCCACACTTGCATATTTTATAACACCAAATAAAATGCTAACATTTGGTTTTCAATGTACTGTCTGTATATGTTTAAAATCTAGAGCAGTGACACTTGAATTATGGAGAGTTATCTAATACAAAGAGCAGTGGTTTAGAACTCACTAGACCATCTCACTAGTCCATTTCAACTCTGTCGCTAGCCAGTTACGGGAGCACCTTGGCTCTCTAGACCCTCGGCTCTCTAGACCCTCATCGTCATTTGTGAAACTATGGAACTAAACAGAAGTCTGTTCTATTGCCATCAAATCCATGATTCTGTAGGAACATCCACTTGTCTTTTTCCCTGTCATGAACACATGGTACTTGGGGAAAATTTTTGCTACTTTTTTCAGTATTTGTGCCCAAGAGAGATGTTATTGAGTCAACATATTATATCTTATAAAGTTTATAGGACAAAAGCATCCTGACAGCGTACGTAACTGAAGATAGCCTACATATAATTGCATAATCTCATCTCAGTCTGAGAGTTTTAGAAATAAAACAAAAATCAGTTACTTGCCACTTTGGGGGAAGAAAGTTTGAGACCCATGGAACTCATGATCAGACTTACCATTTTGATATTTTTCAGTCAGAAAAGCAGACTTGGTTGTTAACTTTTTGCATATGGGACAGGCATTTGTGATTGGTTTATGCAGGAATAGCTCTTAATTCATGCTTTTTTCTCTGACCCATGGCTATCTTAACAAAAGTTTCCTCTATGGAAATGTGACACTCCCCAGCCCCTGAAGTGGCTATTCCAAAGATTTCTTTCATCACATCCATCAAGCCTTACTGGGCCCCACAACACCATCACACACTTTCAGCCATGAGTCTTGCCATTTTAACTGAAGAGAAACTAAACCCATGGGTTAAATAAGTCCTCCAAGTTCCTGTCCTCTCCCCACAAGTGTGTATTCCTTTTCATGAATCCTTTTCAGCCCTAATAGAATAGGATTTCCTCTTGCCCTCAATAGCTAACACCTTCTCCTATATTCTACATCTCACCCCCTCCTACAGTTTTCAGTGCCTTTACTCCATTATTTTTCCTAACTTTCTCTGCTATGAATAACTTTTCCATTTAAACTGGCTCTTCTTTCCAACTTATAAGTTAAATTTAGTCTCCTCTATCTTTGAAAAAAGAAAAGAAAAAAACAAAGGAGAGGAGAGGAACCTGTACCAACAACACACCACCATATGGCAGCTCCTCTTGAAGAACTTTCTCCTTCTCAGCCCAGCTTCTTGCAAGGCCTGTCTAATACCATCGTCTTCATTCTCTCACCTCCTGTTTACACTTCATGTGACTCTGCCTTATATCTTCACCACTCTACTGGAACTACTCTTAAAAATGTCACTAGTCATCTCCTAGTTGCCAAAATTAAATACCATTTGAGTCTTTTTCTCACTTGCTTTTTCGCTGAGAGGCACTTCACACTCTTCCCTACCTCTCTTCCTATGAATGAAAGATACGTTCAAGCCCTGACTGATGTAAAGCAAAAATCAAGCTTAAAATTGATTTAGAGTATTGCCTTTCTTAGTGAAAAGAATTTCATACATCTCCAATAATGTTTAATAGAATGTGAATAAACCTATTGTGTATATATGGGTTGTAGTATTGTAGGATTAAAATGAGAATTCTAATGTTCCTATTAGCATGAGCACATACAAGGTGCATTATATCATGTAGTGGTTGGTGATATTTTACAATTGTTCACAATTTTTCTTAGGTGTATGTTTTGCCTCTAAACTAGATCACAATTCTCATGTATACTATTTATTTAGGATATATCTCATTAGTATTTGCTATAGTCAAGGATATGCAATAAATGTCTGTTATGAAGCTGCCAATACTTAGGTCTCATTTTCAACATAACTCATTATTGAGTTCGTGATAATAATTTGTGTGAAATTAGATTTATTGTGGTCCCATTTAGTTAGCCTGTTGAAATTGTGTGATTAGAGATCTCAAATTTTATTTGCTCCATCATTTTCAAATATCAACCTAAGAATGCTTTCCAATAAATAGATATTTTGTTCTTTTTAACAGGGAAATTTGATAGGGAGGCAGAAAACCACTAGCTTAAATATGGAGAAATACAAAAGCTGTGATAAAATGTTACCGTGAATTTCTAAGATCTGGTAGAAAAATATTCCTTTCTGTGGACTTGTTTTCTATTCCAACTGTTCTGGGAAACCATTACCTTTTATGCGTTCTGAATCATTCTGTTTCAGTATCTGCTTTACTTGGCTTTATGAGGCTGTCAATCATATGGCCCCCTCTCCACCACACCCTCCCCCTCTTTCCCATCCACAATTCCCTTTCCCAAGCCCTAGAGATAGGTAAGCATGTCACCCATTCTGGCCAATCAGGCCTTAGCCCCCTGACCAGTTAAACAGTATTCTTTCTTTTGCTGAGAGCATTTTTTCTAAGAAAGGTGTGTCTTGAACCCCAGGTGGCCCTGTTTGCCACCACATTGAGAAAACTTACCTGGCAACGAAGTCATCACAGAGACAAGCAGAGACAAGGGAGGCAGAGTTGTGACAGCGATGCTTGATTCTTGAATGCATCTGTGTCTGAATCTACCTCTTGGACTTCTCAGTTATGTCACCAATGCATTTTCTTTTTTGTTAAGTTAGTTTGAATAGTGTTTCTGTGAGGGACAAAGGAAAGAGCACAAACTGTTGCCATAGCTTAATAAACATTCAGTTGACTGACATGGAAGAAACAATTACGGATTTTATAGATTATTCTCATTTGTTGTCTATGCATTCTCCTTTTTTCATTCTTTGATATGCTTCATGCAACTAGATCTGTTAGCAAATTAGCCACACATGTTATGACTCCTTTAAACTTCCAAATACATTGTGAACATTTTTCTATCTCAATAATTATTCATGTATAATATTATAATCCATTATTGGAAATTTAGCAGCAGTAAAATACATTTTATAAATCTAGTGGTTTATAAAATTCTGTGATTCATAAACATTTGGCTTTTAGATTTAGAGAAATATGTTGATTCTTCTCAGCCTTGCCATTGTGTAGAATTTTTAAATCAATTACCAAATTTCATAAAGCAATAAGGTTCAGGTAAATTTTCCAATATTTTTATTCAATGGAGAAAGTATGTTTCTAAGTTGAAAGTATGCTCCCTTTTCACTTTCAAAAGTACAGTAGAGAAAAATGAAGACAATGAGCACTACCTCAAAATATAACCTAAAAACCGTTTTACAAAAGATTGGCTTAAGGTATCTCAGTGTTCGGTTGCCCCCAGGTATACCTCCTGCTACACTCTAGTGAATAGTTCAGGAGCTTTTTGGACTTTAATATGCATCCATCACAGATTAAAAGTCTCCAGTGACCATATTTACTGGTAAAGGGTAAACAGCACTGGAAATAATGATCACATTTTCACTTCTTGTGCAGACATTTACTTTTAGATTTCTTTTTAGGATCTGTTTGATTTTTTTCCATAGGACATTGTTTCTCAAAAACCACCTACAGCACAATAACAGGCAAATTTCACATAAACTTACTGGATCAGAATCTCAGTTGTAGGGAAGAGGGGAATTTGCATTTTCAACAAACTTTGCAGGCTGACTCATGTATTCTCTCATTTGAGTACTCTTGATCTAAGTAGGAACCTTGACTTCACATTGGAATTGCTTACAGAATTTTATGAAATACTGCTGCCTACATCCCATTTCCAAAGATTCTGTCATACTGTAATTGTTCTGGGGTGTAGAATGGGCACAAGAATAATTTAAAGGATTTTTTTAAGGTGACTAGAATTACCTGGGAGGTGATTCTAATGTTCATTCTGGGTTAAGAACCACTTAGATGCTCATGCAAACATCAGATCGCATTTAAATATAACATGTATAACTAAAAATGAAAAATACCAAAAACAAATGTGGATTTAATCTTTGAATTTTTTGTTACCCAGTAATTAAATAGAAGTCTGCATTACTAAATATCAACATATTTCCCAAACAAACATATTGATATTCTGAAAGCTATACCTAGTTGACAATATTTTTATGTGTCTTTTTGAGCAAGTAGAAGAATTTTCTGAATCTAGAGATTCTATCCCCATAGATACCAAAAAGACATGCAAGATTGTGTCCAATAAATAAAAATAAATTTATTGAGCACTACTTTGTGCCCTGCATTGAGATGGACAAAAGATGCATAAAATAAAACTTTCCCTTTTTTGCTTTCACTGCTAGGAAACTCAAAGCTAAACTTGCTGCATAATGACAGTAGCTGTGCATCTGAGCTTTTGGTATTTTACTCCTCCCTACACTGTATCAGTGGTTCTCAACCAGAGATGCACAGCAAATCATTACTGAAAGGTTTTGGGGTTTTTTGTTGTTGTTTGTTTGTTTAAATGCAGATACCTAGACTTCAACCCAGATCTATTAAATCAGAATTTAGGGGGTAGAGGCCAGATATTTACATTGTATAAAACTCAATAGTTCATCTTTACATGGGATGCTATTTAAAATCACTGCTCTACATCACTGGTTTTCAAACTTTAATGTTTGTAAGAATCATCTAGGGACTAGGGAACTTGGTAAACTGCAAATGTTCAGGCCTCACCCACTATGATTTGGTAGGCCTTGAGGGGGCCCTATGATCTGCATAGCTAAAAGGCACCAGGTATTCGATAAACCACACCTTAAAAACCATTGTGGAATATGGATGTTATCTTATAATTTTGTTTATCTGTCATGCTGTGTTTGTCCCTTTTATCATAAATGATTAAAGTTTCTCTAATGGTTAAGGTCCAAGTCTTTAAAGTCATGAAAGACCTTAGAGATCACTGAATCCAGTGGTTTTCAAAGTATTCCATGGAACTTTAAAAATAGGTAGAGATTCTACAAAGAATAGAGGAACAGGAAAAGGTAAAATCTTTGCCTCCTCTCACCTCACCATGTTGCCCTGAAGCCCTACCATAGTCTACCTGGATCTCTTCCATATACTGGGTTACTGGATAATATATTTTACAAAGAACTGGTTCTATGTCTTCAAGAAATTTGAAAACCACTGGTTTGTCCAATGTTTGTGTTTTGCAGAGCAGATAACTAAGTCTTTAGAGAAGTCTTCTTTGTTGCCCACTCAATACCATGCAAGTAGAAAATGTTAAAGCCTAGAAAAGCAGAAAAGAAAAAAATTTACAAAATAATAATAAGATATGTCTCCTATTCTCAAATAACTTCAAGTCTAATTGTGAGACAAGGATGTTAGAAATGAAATAAGAGGTGTATAATACCAGTACTAAGTTATATTCTGTAGTATGTGCTTTGGGATGGCTAAGAGAGGGTTCATGAAGAAAACAGAGCTTTAGCTAAGCTTGAATTTGAGTAGGAAGTTGTGAATACATGGATGGCCTTGCATGAATGGGGAACTTAGCATGGCATGTAAGTAGAACACAGAAGAAACTAAACTAAATGGGCCTAGGAGCTCTGGGTTGAGGAAAAAGAGGATGAGTTTGGATTTATGGCTTAGGAGCATTGTGTGGAGGTCATTTTGAAGAACAATATGAGTAGTTCCTTCCTAATCTATTTCCTAATTTCTTAATTCCGCAGTTCCTCTTTGACCCTACTCAGGAAATTTGTATTAAAAGACTGTTAAACAGAAGCAAATGACCAGGCAGGACACTCTCTGGCCACCTAGAATGGCATATATTGGGGAGAACACAGGGACAAGAGTGGTGGCAGGCCTGATGGTGGAACGACAGGCCTGCCACCATCGCCCATCACAGTCAATGACAGTGCATTGGGATCCAGCTGGAACAGATGTCAAATTCTGAGAAAGGCAGAGCTGGAACCAAACGGCCATATGACATTGCAGAACCTTGGCCTCCAGCCCTGATCTACCATTCCAGTATTCCTTGCTTGGGGAGCTCCAATCTTTTCCCTGGATTGATAATGGGGCTGGAGTCTGTGGTGTCCTATTGGTTTCCAGGTCTCACCCACCCTCTCAGCAACTTACTTCCTTGCTACTCCAAGGGTTTTAAAATGACCAGCATCATCAGCTTCATCTTGGAGTTCATTAGAAATTCATCATCTCAAGCCCTAATTCAGACCTACTAAATCAAAACCTCTGCATTTTAACAAGATTGCTGTATTATTTGTATATCCATGAATTTGAGAAGCAGAGCTCTATTAAAATTGATTTACTTCAGCACTTAGTTATGGTCAGTATCCAGAGCTCTTTGGCAGCCATTTCCACTTAGAAGGCCACCCTGTCTTGGACAAGTTAACCCTTACTTCTCAGACACTCAACAGATAGAAACAGGGCACCCTACAATCTCCCAGGGCATATCTTTTCTTCTGAACTCAAGGAGTATTTGGATCAGCATTCTTCAAACTGGTATTCTATGAAAAACAAACAAATTAGATAAAAGGATTTTATGCTCAGATATGTTTGAGAAATGATTGGTTAAATAAAACTAAATAATTTTCTTTACTTCAGGATTTCTCAGAATTTTAAATTTGATTATGTATATAATGATTCAGTAAAGAATTTTAGAAAGTAAAAAATCATAGAATGCAGAATTTTCCAAATTTATTTGATTATTCCAACATTTTTCTCAAGTAATGCCCAATAAAATCAAAGTGGAAAAAAATCTCTACTAAAGTCCTCTGAATAATAGTTTGGGGAACATTAGGCTAAGCCTATGTGTGTGCTTGAAACAAATTTATGACTGAAATAGAGTACACTGCATCTGTTACCATCCCATGACTTCTGTGGACCCAGTGAATGTGTTTTCACCTGTCATTCCTCTGTTCTCTTTTACTATCTTATATTTTTAGACCAGAACAGTACACGTCCACACAAAAGCCTAGAACTGTTTGACATTAAAAGACTAGTATGAAAAACTAAATGCCTTTCCTTCCTGATCCCTAAACTTTCCTCATAGACCTTCCCTTGTTACCCAAAGCCATTTACACAGAGGGTTTTGTCTCTCTGCAGCCAAACAGGGAACTCTGTTACTGAATTTCTGGGCAGATGGTTAAGAAGTCAGTGTATGGAATGACACTATGTGCTCAACACTTTATTTGGTGCTCTGAGAGGTGCAAAAGCATAAGACATTATTTCTGCATCTCAGAGCTTCAGTCTAATAAGGAATTGAGAGTCTGTTTCTAGCAAGGGCAGAAATTGTGGAAAACTCAAAAGAGAAGCATACAATTTAAAGGTTCAAGATTTTTTTTTTTATCTGAAGGAGCTCACACACCATTTTGGGGGGAAATAAACAAAAATGACTCTAACAGCCATGAGAACAAGGGGCCCAGGGTGCAGTGCAAAAAGATTGATTAATTCCAGGGGAATCAGAATTGAGAAAGAAGTTATAGAGAGAGGGTAACCAATAAATTATACCCTGGAGAATGAATAGGATATTTCCAGGTGGAGTAGGAAAAGGTGACTTCTGAGCTGAAGATCATCATGGAGTTCAAGCTGACAGAGACAGAAACAGACGAAGAGAACTTTTTAAAATCTTCATATATAAAGAAAATCCAATTCTGTACAATGAGAAACAATTGGTGTGAAATTCTATGACTCTCACTAGGATGACGATGAAAGTTCAAAGAAAGGAGAAATGGGTGGAGATTAGAGTGAGCCTTGGGAGGGGAGCCTGTTGTCCTTGGGACGACCAGGAGTACAGGACAGAATAATCCAGCGTCAGAGCAGAGCTCTTGAAGCCAGGAGTTGGGCAGAGAGCTGTGGGAAAAGCTTCGAAGGACAGGGCAATGCAATGATAGTTGGTGAGTTTGGGAAAACAACTAGAAACCTGAGGCATTTGCTGTGAAGTGGCGCGTTGAGCTGGTAGACAAGGAGACAGCCAAGCACCACTCACACGTTAGTACAATCACACAAAAACAATGCAAGGGGGGGGGGAATCAGAGCATTTAGCAGCAACTCCCAAAGTACAGGTTGAAGTTTGGGACACACCTGCAGCAAATGAAAGCCCGGGAATCCATACTTAGGCATGGCAAGTTGTAGGCTAAAACTAGACGAAATTAAGAAAAACCCATGATAGGACAAGAAATTTTTCCAACAAAGCCTCATTCTAAGTAACTTTTAGGTAAGCTCTAATGACTACAGTGAGAATTGGAAGAAATCCTAGGGTGAGAGGCAAATACACGCGGTTTTTAAAGAGGAAGAAAAAAACATTTATAGAATGCGTCAATGGCCCTGTAAACACAGACATCCCTATGAGATATGAAACATATAGGAACATGGAAAGAACAGAGGAAGGATGACTGACTTCCAAATCTACATTGTCCCTACTAAGTCTCAGTTGTCATATCTGCTTAAAGACAAAGATACGCTAAATGGTGTCAAGTTCTCCCTTGAGCTTTAAATTCTCTGATCCTCCAAAAAAAAAAAAAACAAAAATATGGCACAGAGTGAGAAAAAAAGGAGGCAAAGAGAGTAAGAATGAGGTTCACTTGAATGTAGAGAATGTCAGATGAATTTTATATGAGATATAGAAAGAAGTTATTTATTAAAATGTAGAGGTACCTATTCAGATAACTAAAAGGTATTGGTATGCAATTACTCCTACAATGTCAGTTGCTACTACTAATAAAAACCTTGTGGGTAGATATAGCAACATGTAATTTAGAGAATGCTAGTGAGGCTCAGAAAACAAGGGCAAGGAAACCTATTTATTGAGTGTCTACTGTTTGCCAACTTTGATGTCAAATGTTTATATTCATAATGGCTGTAATTTCTCTATGGGAAAAAATTGACTGTTATTTAACAGACAATACTCGGAACATTAAGCATGGAAAGCTTTTCAATTTGTATAATCAGTCCATGCAAAAAAAAAGGAAAATTGTTTTTATGGGGGAGGGGCATGTTGGTTTTGCTTTATATGCATTAAACTACAATCTGTTTGACCATGATAATGTGACGTATTTTTGCTATGACACAGTTATAATAATGATATTGACCCAATACTTCAAAAATTTCAGCAAAATGCAATAGTCTCATTCACCAAGCAGGCTTTGTAACACCCCTGTCACCTTCTGCCACACACAATCCCTCTGCCTCCCAGGGATTTCATTACATGAGTGACTGATGGAGAAAGTGAACCACTCTCTCACTATACATTAATCTAAAAATGTCAGACTGTGAGTGTTAGTAGTATCATTCCCACTGCTGTTTGTTTTCCAAGTTTTCCTTTTGGTCTAAATAAAAATACTCAGTCCTGTGAACTCTAAGAGCAAGATATACCATTTCCTTGACCTGCCACACGGCTCCATCAATATTAATTTGAAACAAACCCTCTAGGGCTGTCTGTGTTCCTGGCAACTTTTCAATACTAACATGTGGTTAATTTTTTAGAGGATTTTTCTTTCCCTTCCTATGCTCAAGAGGAGCCATGGAGTTTGTGGGAAACTGCCGCCTGACTTGCGCATCTCTGGCAGTTGCACATTTCCATGAGAGATAGTGAACCTTTTTCTTTTTTTTTAACTGTACATGGTGTTTTAGGAACTTGGAAAAAGAAGCATATCCTAAATACTTAGCAGGTTTTAAAATAATATTCCTGGACACATGGTGTGTGAAAAAATTCACAGAATTCTCACCACTTACTTTCTGACAAATTTAGCAATTAATACATATGATCATATTTACAGCCACTTACATTCCATATACATTGGTGCATCATGTTATGAAGTACAGAGGTTATGATAAATACTCACTCAAAGTAGGTACATTTTATTAAATAATTCATTTCAGACCAAAAGCACAAGGAAGATCTTAAGGCAAATAACGGAGATCTGATTTTTCTCTTTACCATTACTGTTATTTTGTCCAGGTAGGGCAATGGTTATTTTGTTTTGTTTCAATTTCAAAAGTTCATGAAAATGATCTGCCAGAACAGTATTACTGTTTCTGTTTTCAATAGCATAAGGAAATATTCCCTTAAAATTCTATTAAATGGAATAAAGACATTTCTTAGGATTATTTAATTTACTTTCTATTTGTGTAACTGTAGTAAAATTCACATTTGTGTTACATTTTGCTGAGCAAATAACAGAATCTTTAAAAACAATGAGATCATAATTCTTATTTTCCCCATGGATGGGCTTTCTAAGTCTGTAATGGATAAACACTTTCAGTCCACAAGGAGTCATTTAAAATAAAAATATTCTGTCCTTCCTTTAACTTGCTTTAAGTAGAAGAACACATACTTTGAATTATTTTATTAGTAATGGTGACAGGTTCTGCTAAAAGATCTATACTTTCTCATGTATTTGACCTTTTAGTCATCAGCAAACATCTGTGGTTGAATAAAATTTGAATAGAATTTTATCTGATTGAATAATGGCACACATCAAAGCAGAAATGCCATTTCTGATTAAATAGTCACAGAATGCTTAGGAAATGCCTAGGAACTTGATATATGTCCAAATATATTATCATTAATGCTTTCCTCAATACTAGGACTCAATGGTTATCCACAAACAACACTGAGGTGAAACTTTATCAACCTAGCAAAGACCCCTCTTCACCAGCTTATAAAACATGTTTACTTTTGCAAATCACTTAAGTGGCAAATTTAGGTTCACCTTGAAACAAATAGGGGAAATATTATGCCATTAGAGATCCCATACAGAGGGGAGGCCGTAGGGATTGGAGAGAGAGCAGAAAAGGTGCATTTTCTTTTCCTAAAATGCATTTATTAAATATTTTCCACATAAAATATGTTATAATGAAGACCTGGAAAAGGGGAGTTGGTAAGTAAAGAGAAAAAATTGCACAGTGCAGACCTGTGCAATTCAATTCAATTCAGCAACTCTTTATGTGTGTTTAGTATCTATCTTTCACTGGGCTTTGTACAGGAACTTAGCCAGAGCTGGAGTCCTGCAACTCCATCAGAAGCCTAAACCTGTTTTATTAACATGCCTTCTGTCCTATCATATTCCCACCACACCATACACTTGCATGCCTTCCATCTTTCCCCACATAACTCAGTTTTCAAGGCTCAGTTTAATTGTTGTCTTTCCTGTGAAGCTGACCCCTGGGTCATATCAAGCAGTCAGAATCTTTTTTGTTTTGTTTTGTTTTGTTTTGCTTTAATAGTACTTTGCTCCAGCACTGGACTCATTCCATTTTGTTTTGGCTGGTTGTTTACATGTCAGTCTACCAAATGTAATATAAACTCCTTAAAAGAGGAGAGGATTTGTTTAATCTGTTGCATACAACACAATGTTACTGATCTAATAGTTGCTCAATAGAGAAAGAAAAAAATTTAAAACACAGCACCCTCCCTGAAACCAGGAATAATGAATGATGGGCCAAATTTGATCCAAGATTAATTTAAACATTCAAAATGAAAATGAGATTTACATTGGCAAAATGCCCATTTGCCACCTAATGTATGCAGTAAACATGTAGTTCCCCAGGGTATTTTTTAACTTTCTCTCTAGCTACCCTCTCCTGCAGTCAAGACCTAGGAAGCCAATTGTTTCTTGGTATTACTAATCTTAGACAATTTATTCATTGGTTAAAAAAAAAAGCTACACAATCTCTAAATTCCTTTCCAGCCCTGAATTACTATTTTGTGGTCTGTTTCTTTCACAATTTTACCATAAAAATAACAGAATTGTATTACTGAGCACTATTTCATCTACCATGGGCTTCTGAGAAGAGTAATATTGTATAGTCTTAAACCTCATCTTTTGAAAACATAAAAGTTATTTTTATGTATTGGTTTAACCCTCATTAACTATATATTCTATATATATACTTCAAAACGTAATATCTTAAGGGAATATGAATCCCAGACTCATTTAAAAAGGCTACTTAGTATTTTTTGTAAGCTCTCTAACTCACAAGCCCTATCAGTCATATTTTTATTTGTGCTTATGCACTGATGGCCAAAGGATTACTTCTCATGATAGGACATAGATACACGTCAACCCCACAGGAGACTCATATATTATTGAATTTGACAATTTGAATTAAAAACCATAGAAATTTATGGGTTCCTTTCATGGGCACATAGTTTACATGGAGAACAAGCAAGATACACGTATAGATAAAGAAAAATTTCTCTTCCATGTGCTAGAGAGATTCCCTAGGCAGAAATTTGGGTTAAGAGTTATTACCATATTGGGAAAGAAGAAGCCATTGTTTGGTTTCCTTATGCACAAGAGAAAGGCAAACAAACAGGTCTTAATGATCTCAGGGAATTGGAAGATGAGTAACCTCAATATTTTGGAAGCAAAAGGATATTTTTCAATTGTCCCTTTCCCTCAGAAACATTATACCACAAAGACGTTTTTGAGTTTTGAACAAGTCTTGTAAGGATACAAACAATGAACCAGTATATTGCCAACGCATTTTCTAATCAGTGCATCTGAAAAGTTCTCTTCAATTAAAAAGAAAAAGTCCCGTAGTAGCTGTTTATGCTTTCTTTCTGTAGAAACTTGGACTTTTAGAGATTGCCAGATATTATCTAGATGCTTATTAAAGAGTAGGGCTTAGCAGATAACTCATTGTTAATTAATCAAAAAATATTTTGACTCCTCCTCTGTGCATTGACTCTGCTGGGTACTTCAGAGGTTGCAAAGACACATGAGGCCCATTAAGGAGATAATATGCACATGAAAAGCTTCATAATATAAGGCAGCTATACTGACTAGTTATTTCTTGTTAAGTTGGTAATCATCAAAAAGAGATCAATGAAAGAAATAGTTATTTTTAAAGTAAATGATACATATCCTGGAATTTAATTGTCATCGATTTTTGGAAAAGTTAAAAATGATGTTTTTTTCATGGTTATTAAATAAAAGATCATTTAACTAGGAACCAAAGCCATCATGCTAACTTATTTAACTTTGTAATCAGAAATATGGTAAGTTATCAGTCTATACTAAAGAGACCCATTTAACTTTCTCATCATAATCTTTAAGGAGTTTAAAGGAAACATCCAAGAGTTCAAAGTGATGTGGAAGACCTTCCTCATATAAACAGGGTATAGTGGTCTTTCTCCCACATGGAGCTTCCTGTTTAGAAACTAGTCATTCAGGTGGCCTAAAATTAAGCACGTTAGTCTGTATTTGCCATTTTATTTGTTATACTGAATGACTCTATAGGTAAAAAATGGCCAGATATTGGCAATTTTATATGGCTCAACCTAATAGCTGTAGCCTAACTCTCTACCAGTTTACTCCCTACTTTGTCCTTTCATCCTATTATAAGGACATAAGAATATCCTTGGAGAATCACACACTCCAAATATATTCCAGGATTCACAGAAAGACCCTAACAACAGAAGTAGGTGCCCACGGGAGCCCCTTGGTCTGTTCCCTAATCCTTTTTTTCCTACAAATCCACCATGTTGCTTTAGTCTAGTAAAGGTTGATCTATTTAAAATCATCTGATCTAGAAATAATTGTTGACACGTTATTCTTTTTTACTGATCAGTGATTTTTAACTGCCCTGCCTGACCACTCTCAAGGAAACCTCAGTCTCATTTACTAAACTGAAGAGCATTTACATTCTTTACCAGCACAGCATCAGTAGTTTAGCATAGGCAGAAACCAGACTTCAATATGTGGGGGAATAAATGGGAGGCAGAGGCAATGAAAATAAATGTTTTTCTTTTCAAGACGTTCTTCTTGGAGTGCCTTCATCGGAATCGTCTGGGGTATTTACATAGGGCAGGTTTCCAGGCTCCATCCAAAAAAACATCAAACCAGAATCTCTAGAGTGTGACCCAGGAATTGACATTTAATTAATTAATTGTTATTGAAAGGATATCAACTATACTGGAATATATACAGAGTTGAACACAACAAACACCTATTTACCTACCACATGGGGTTATAAATCTGAATATTTTTCCATTGGTTAGAGGATTTGTTCATATTCTTTTGGTCTGTTTTATTTCAATTTGATTCTGAAATGAAAGCTTTCAGAGACAGTTCGGCATATATGGGAGTCTCTCTGACTCCACTTCCCTCCCAAGCCCCCACAAGTAACTACCACCCTGAATCATCTTACGGGGCCATATCTTATATGTCTACGTTCAATCAAATATATAATATATTTTTATACATGTTTTATATGTTCTCAAATTTTATATCAAATCATAAATGGTGTTCATCATTTTTCAACTTCTTTTTTGTTCAATATTAGATTACGGAGATTGTTTTCATTGTTGATATATATAACTCAAGTCCAATTATCTTAATTGCTGTAGAATGACATTTGCACATTTAATAAGTCCGATGAGTAATTTTTATGCAGAGTAAACTCAGGATGTAGGAAGACAATGATTCAGGACCACGGTCATCAGAGGCCAGAGGAGAACAACATGGAAATCTGTAGATGCCAGCAACAGGGTGAATGGGTACAACTGTCATTGCACATGTGAACAGTTGAGAAGAATCTACCCTCAGTTGAGCACTGGCTACGTGGAAAGCACTTTGAGAGGCTTGTTTTCTTTTCACAAATAAGAAACGTCTATTAGGGTATGCCAATTCCAAGGCATATCCTAAATATTGGCGTTATTGTTTGAAGCTCCAGGGCTGATTTTGAGAAGACATATAAGAACACTGGTCGGACTTCTTGAGGTAAAATAATATATTACTGTCTTTCAAAAATACTTTTTATACCTATATATTTTCAATGGCTCTATATTATTCGTTGTATATAGAGGGAAAGAAATTACAAAAATCACTATTTAGCTCATCTTTTTCAAGTTATTTAAAGGCTCTTAAAGGTAAAAAAATGAGTAAGATACAAATTTAAATGTTTTAGCCTGTTTAAATGCATTGAGAAAATGAAGGGGAAAAAATTAAACATATATCCTTATGTGCTTATGCTTGAAGAAACAGTTTTTAATAACAAGTTGCCTAATAATGTCTTAAAAACCTCAACGTGTATTTACTTAAATCACTACTTAAGTTTTCAAATTCCATCAACTCACATTGTATGGCACTAGTCACCATGTGACAACACATAAAACATAAAATAGAAAAATAAGAATATTTTTCTTAGTTCATTGCATGCATTAGATACCTAATCCATTGAATGTTGGCTTTAAAATCCCAAATGCAGAATCTTCTAAACTATATTCTATATGGTCACTTACTAGATCTCTTTAAATCTTATCTTTTTCACAGACAGCCCCATCATATCACTTCCCTCGAAATGTCATTTTGGGTTTATGGTAGAAAGCCAAGGTCATAATGATATTTTTTTTCTATCTTTGGGCTAAAAAAAACAGTGCAAATATTCAGGAATTTGTGCAATCTATGAGAAGAGAAGTGTAGTGCTGGTGAGTCATCAGGAAGACCAGATCATACATCAAATTGGCCACTCACAATTCAACATATTGAGGGTGATGGTGACAGAAGAAGCTGATCACCAAGTTCTCAACAAACTTGGCTGTGGGTTAGTGGTGCTGACAAAGATAAACTGTCTATACACACAAAAATGGAAATTTATCTTAGGTACGATGTAGTGACATTATTTACTGAATGGGTGGATATCTTTCCATAAAATAATAAGGATCTTCAGTCATTATTTTAAAGGCTTCGGAGTATGTCAATATATGGACACACAAAAAAATTTTTAAACCACTCATGATAAAAAAGGTAATAAAAAGGTATTATAGAAAAAGGTATTATAAAGTGTGTTATGCAGTTAAGGAATAAATTTTGAGGGGAACTTTTTCATATCTGTGGTTTTTATTAGCTTTTTAAAATTGTAAATTATTGTGTTTTTGTTATTAATAAAATTCACTTTTTTGTAATAATAATAATTACTAATATAATCCACCATCACATACTCATTGGAGAAATTTCAAACTACACAAAGAAATGTGTAGGTCCCCTTGCCCCTCTCCTGAGTCCACACCCACCTACAAGGGTAAGCATCCTTCCAGATTTTTTTTCTGCCCCTCTCTCTCCATATAAAGAATTTTGCTTTAGGATGTGTGCCTGTGTGTGTGCTTTGTGTGTGGTGTGTGTGTTTGTTTTGTACATAAAGGGTTTCATGCTATAGAGTGTTGATCTTTACCTTTCTTTCTCCACTTAAACTCTCTTGGAGCACTTTCCCTATGAGTAGCAGGGTGCCAAGTACTGTTGTGCAGGTTGTGCACTGCACAAGGACACCAGACTAAAGTGCTGAGTGGGGGCTGATGGGCAACCTGTGTTTTACTCATTAAACATGAACATTGGCACAGGGCTGCACCCATCCAAATGGATATTTTTCTAACTCACATTGAAGCACTATATTGGTTACTCATGCTCTGTCAAGGCATGTGAGTCTACTTCACTATATGCAACTACTGGTTAGTGATCTGAGGAATAATGGTATCACAATTTATTAATTTAAACAGTTTTCTATTGATGGCCGCATACGTTGTAGGTTACTTCTAGGTCTTTGGCTACTAGGGAAAAAAATGTTCCACTGAATAGTACTGGGTATACTATTTTTGCATGTGTGCAAGTAATTTTCTAGGACAGGTGTCTAAAATTAGAATAGTCAGGTTGAAGAATATGTTCTACTTTAATTTTAATAGATATTCCCAGACCATTCTCCAAAAATGAGGAAATTTACATTTCCAAAATATTGTCAAACTTGAGTGTTCTCAACTTTTTTTTCTTTTTTGACAATCTGATAGGTGAAAAATAATAATTCTCAATATACAATCCATCTCATAATTGCTTAGTTTGTATCCACCTATCCTTTCTGTATTTGGGGGCATTAGACCGATGATCAATAATATCAGACAGAGATAAGGGCAGGGTAATAAATTGGGTGCGAAAAGAATAGGGAGGGCCATTTTTGGCTACAGGCAGCAGCCCTGTCTGCCCTATCATTTTCTAGGGGTACAGTATCCATTTCCTTAGTGTGGGCTGGGCAATGAACAATAGCAAATCTTAGAAGGAAGGTGAATTGTAATAGGGCAGCAATTATAGGCCCATTGGCAATAGGAGTGTCAGCAGAAGTTAAGAAACTAAGATTTCTGAATTGTGCCAGCTGTACGGCAGACTCCAAAGGCATATTTGGAGCCTGTGTAAATAATAGTAGCTTTTCCTTTTGCAAAAGTGCAAGCTCTAGTGAGGGCTATGACAAAATTGATGCAAGGCATTTTGGGGTGAGCTTTTAAGTGCCCTGAAATATTTTACATCCTAAGTAAGTAACAGTTGTCTGTACCCACTGTAGTTTCAACCTAGAGGCTTTATGGCGTCATTTAGCTAGAGTCTTTAAAAGAATGAGGGAGTCTAGGAGAGCACCCTGCTCACAGAGGAAAAGATTATCAATGTACTGAACAAGAGTGCATCCCTGAGTAAAGGTTATAGAGTCTAAATCAGCTTTGAGAATTTGAGAGAATATTGAAGGAGACTCACAGTATCTGAGGTATTTGGGTCCATGTTAATTGTCTCCCTCTGAAGGTGAATGTAAAAAGAAACTGTGAATCAGGGTGCAACAGAATCGAAAAGAAAGTTGAGCAGAGGTCAATTACTGTTTTCTTAAAGTCATGTAAACTAAAAGGCATTTGAGTTCATTTCTGTCTTCTTGATACACTGTTTGATTTAAGAGCTTTTTTAAGCCAATTAATTAGAGCTCCTTTATATATTTTGGTAGTAAAATATCACATACACATGACATACAGACATATAGATATACAGACAGAAACAGATCTTATAGCTCTTATAAAGAATTTTCATTTGTCAGCTCTTAAATATTTTTTATTTAGACTAGCAATCTTTTAATTACCTATTTTATTGTTTTAAGTAATTATTAGCTAGGCAACAATTTGCCTTTAGTAAGATTTTATTATTTCTGTAAGTGTTTGCTATTTCCAGGGCCTAACACTTACACATATATAGGTAGGTGTAGCCAGAAAGTAGAGAACTCAGTTCTTCAGAAATTAAGGATCCTTAATTTGGCTTTGGCTCTCAGATCTCCATGATCAACTTAGGCAATGACTTATCCTTACCCAAGTGCCCAAGAAAAAGGAACAAAGGGATAGAACATGGAAATCTCTGCAAATTCCTGAAAGCTGGAGTTTGCATCCCCCATAATATTGCCATTCGCTCTTAGCTTCTGCCTGACCCAGTCAGATATTTGAGGCCTCTAACTGGATCTAAGCTAAGTAATTATTGGATCCAATCTGGTCCTGGACCTATTTTAGAACCTGTCTTGACTTCTGAACCCAGTTTGGATCAAAAATTTTCTCAGAGAGCTCAAAACCCAAACCTGTGGAGCTTTGGGATCCGAAAGAGAATTTGCCTACAAGCCCCAGTTGCAGCAAGAGAGCAACGGACACAACAGGGCCTCGCTCGGACTCTCGGTGCCCCTGGGGGTCTCTGGGAGCTTTACTTCGGAACCCACTTCTGACAAATTAAATTTAACGGAGTTCAGTTGAGCAAAGAGCGATTCACAAATTGAGCAGCTGAACCAGAACAGGTTCTGAGAGCCTACAAAAGTGGAAAAGATTTATGCACAGAAAAGAGAAAGTCACGTACAGAAAATGGAACTGAGGTATAAAAGCAGCTGGATTGGCTCCAGCTCAGCGTTTGCCTTCCTTAAACAGCTTGAACAGTTAGCCACCTTCGACCAAAACTCCATAATCGGCAAAGAGGAAGAGGAGTGAAGGTGAATGGGGTGGGGAAGAAAAGGAAATAAAGAGGTGTCTCCAAAGAGGTAGAGAACCATTTTTACAAGATCCAGAAAAGCCACAAAAATGGTTCAAAGAAAGGAAAGTCTTTATAGCCATAAACAAGGTGTAACCCACATTTTTTTGTCCAGCCATGTTTTCCAGGGTCCCAGCTTCTCAGCTGACCATTTAAAAATGGTCTAAAAGCCTCATATGCCCCCACAGAATACAGGAAATCAACAGTTGGGAGCAGAAGGCAAAAGAATCAACCCATGGCAAAAGTCACACAAACATCAAACCAGGACGGGCTCAAACATCAAACCAAGACGGGTTCATCCCTTGGCCGGGAGTCAAACCCCAGCTCCTGCGGGGAAAACACAGGAATTCAACCATTAGGCTACAAGGTCAATTGGCCTCTGCCCTTCTTCCCACAAGGGCAGCAGTCAAAGGATTTTTATTATTGTTTTAGATCAGATATTCGCTCTTCAATTGTGTCAAGAGCATTTTTTAAGGCTCGCCACAACATTACGCGTCTTTCTTTTAATCTAATTTCTCTGTCAATACAAATAAGGTAATCGTTTCAAACAGATCTTTAAAAAAAATTTTTTTTTTTAATTGAATAGTCTTTTCATTTCAAGGAGCCATCCCTTGGCCGTTAATAATTATTAATGGAATTCTCAATGGTATTTCTTTCAAAAGCGACTCCATCCAACGTCTCTTCGCGGGAAGCCCAGCTTGGTGACTTGTCAGGTTTAGCCTGGAGACGCACGGAGAAGGCAGGTCCCGGGACTCCCCAAAACCACTCTCAGCGGCGGACAAGGGAGGCAGAGACCACGGGGCCTTTGAAGACGAAGACTCCGCCGAGCAGGACAAAGTGCGAAGACTGCGCTGCTTGGAATCCTCCGCGGCCAGACCCCCCGTTTTTTTTTTTCAGACGGGTCACCTGCCGCGTTCCCGCCAAAACACGCCGCCGCGTGGTGGCGACTGAGGAGAACGAGTCCCAGTCAGTCACAAGACAAGCGCAGGGACAGGAAACAGGACGAGAGAGGGGAACCTCCTAGGATTTTTCTTCAGGGACCTGCAGCCGAGTTTGTCTTTAGCAGACGCCAGTCTAGTCAGAACCGGGTGACCGGCCAGTCTGCAGCGCCCGCTGCAATGGCGGACTTGTAGGGCTCGAGGCCCGCGTTCTGCCCTGGGGTAACCCGCGCTCCCACAGGACGGACGCAGAAAGACGACGACCATAGAAAGCAACAGCAACAACAACAACAGCAAAAAGCTATTTCGGGCCAGCGGCGGTGGCTCACGCCTGTAGTCCCAGCACTTTGGGAGGCCGAGGCGGGAGGATCGCTCGAGACCGCGAGTTCGAGAGCAGCCTGAGCAAGAGCGGGACCCCGTCACCACCGCGCCTGCGGCCCCAGCTGCTCGGGAGGCTGAGGCAGGAGGATCACTGAGCCCAGGAGCTTGAGGCTGCAGTGAGCTATGACGACGCCACTGCACTCTACCCCAGACGGAGCGACACCCTGCCTCAAATATAAAAAAAAAAAGCCTCCTCCTGACAGGAGAGAGGTCAGACAACATGAATATTCATACCACGAAAGTACCAAAAAATATACCAGAGTTGCTTTACCAAGACGAGTCACTTAAAAAAAAACAGCTTTTCTCTGAGCAATCTTAAACTCGGAAAGGCAAAGAGACAACGGGCTTTACCGTCTGGTGCGCTCAGCCACCGGGGCCCACACAGGAAATCCGGGAGTCCGACTGGGAAGTTAAGGTAGCTCGTGGTGTCACCGGTGGTCACAGTCAGGATTCTCCTCACTGTGGCTCTCGGAGGAGCAGAGCGGCTCGGAAGCTCCCACCAGCTGTGCCAGAGTCGGGGCGAATCACGGCGCGATTACCCAGTGTCCTAACGGGGCGGGACATTTACATACCCTCCTTTTAGACGGGCGGGGAGACGAGTGTAGGCGATTCTGTGCAGGGGCAGTAAATGGGTGCTGGGGAGGGTGAATAGATACTTGGAAAAAAATGAATGGTTGGGGGAAACAGACGACTTGTAAATTAACCTGAGAGACAGATATTATATTTAAAATGATTTGGGCCAGATCTGGTTGCATCTTTGATCTTCTTTCCTGCAATGTATTGAGATAACAGGGAGGGGAAGAGAAGTCAATTTTTTTGTTTGGTTTGTTTGTTTTTTGGGTTTTTTTTTTTTCTGATGGGTCCATCTGGTTTGTGTAGATAGAGACAAAATGTCTTCCAACAGCCTATTGGTCGCTAAGGGCCTTTAATTGAGAATACTCTTTACACCTAGGAGTCATGTTTTGGGATGAAATTTCCTGAGCTGCTTCATCCTCAATGCTTGCTCTAAGTATCTGATACTCCTAATCAAGTTAAGAACCTTGCCTTCTAAGTCCTTGTTACCTAGAAGAGTTTTTTAAAATTTATTTTGTTTCATTTTTAATCACTAGCAGGTCGTTTAAAATAGGTTTGGAATGTTATAGATGCCCTTGTTGACATTAATTGTTGTAATATTTTCTTTGATCTGTTAATTTAGGGGATTAATGGATTTCTTGTGGAATTACTCAAGGTGAGAATCTAGTTCCTGTTGTCCTAATTTTTGTCCGAAACGGTGCAATGGTTTTCTCTGTAATTTATTACAGTATTCCTCAAACCTAGCTGTGCTATGAATACGTCTATGGAACTTTTTTTAAAACACAGTAAATTGACCTCACCCTATGCCTACTGAATCAGAATTTGGCCAGGGGAGACTTAGTATATGAAAGTTTTCAAAGCCATGCAAGTATACTGATAATCAGCCAGTACTGACAACTACTATTCAAACATGCGATTCAAAGATTTTCAAAGTGTGGCCCCCAGCAGCAGAAGCAGCGGCAGAGTTACCTGAGAACTTGTTAAAAACGCAAATGCTCCGTCCCCATCCAACACCTATTGAATCAGCAGCTCTCTGTGTTTTAACAAGCTCTGAGGGTGATTCTAATGCACGACTTACATTTGAGAAGTCCTGATAGTGTTAACTGTTGACAGACAGAAAGGACGAACGAATGGAGGAAGGGAGGGAGGAAGAAAAGAACAAATCATCAGTGGCATGGTTTTATCTTCTAGATATGTAGATAAAGAACAATAAAGAGATGTCAGCCATATATAGCGGTTTTTTTTCAATCTACATGTATTCAACCCAGATCTCAAAATGCATTTAGATTTGTGTGGAAAATACATCCTTTTGGGCCACACATAGAGTAGAAGGAAGTACCTTATAGGCCTAAAAGTGTCAGTGGCTACTTGGGTAACAAGAAGAAAAGGTGAATTGAATCAGCAAGCATGGATTTTCCAATTCTGCCATTAACTAAGTTTGTAGCCTTAGGAAAGCCTTATACTTCCTGGAGTAATTTTCTCCTCTGAAAAAATGAGAAAATTGGGCTACATAGTTTCCCATATTTTTTCAATGCGAGGACTTCTCATTAATGTCAAAAAGCCATAGGCACATCTCACATGATAATAGTGAGAAAATAGATAATGGCAAAAAAATTATTCTGAACTTATTCATGGAAGATTTAGTACAAAACATTTACAGTTTAAGTAAATACGAAATTCCAAAAAGATCACAAGAGCAGCCTGGTGCATTTTTCACATTTTGTTGCTAAAGAAAAACCAAAATGGTAAGTCCTAAATTTGTTTAGGATTATAACATAAAAGACATTGAGAAAAGAACGTTTCCATTCACTGAAGTTGTAAAGCCAAACTTAAGAGTCAATTACTATGCATTCAAGAAAACAAGCCTGTGAAAAACTTTTCTATGGGCATAACTTTGCGCTTGAAGACAAGGGTTTCCTCTGATATACACAGGCAAGGAGTAGTGTGCTAAGCCAAGGAAACGTTATTACATGGATCAAAAATGGAGTTGCCAGATAAAATATAGGATGCCCAGTTACATTTTAGTTTCAGATAAACAATAAAAGTGTTTTAGTATCAGTATGTTCAATGCAATATTGTCCTGCACAATACCTGGAAATATTTATACTAAAAAATTGTTTTTTGTTTATCTGAAATTCAAGTATAACTGGACAGCCTATAATTTTATCTGCTAAATCTGACAATCCTAGTTGCAAATGAAAGAGAACGTGGTATGTTTGAGAAAGCAAAAGTAGTTCTGTACTTGCAGCATAGCATTTTCTAAAACATAGTATGGTGTACATGAGATTACATCAGATAGCATAAGGATTTTTTATTTTGTTAATTCTGTAACTTAATATGTGTTAGAAACATATCAGATTATTATTTGTATATTTGGTAGTATTTATATGTAAAAAATAAAAATGCAACTGTAAAAATATTAAGAAAGTGGTAAAATTCATAACTAAAAATGTTAAGAAAAATATAGTGGTTGGACTCGGGGTCAGGGACAGTGATAAGAGTGACACTAGAAAAGTAGTCAGAAGTCAGGCCAATGCAGAACTTTTTTTAAATTAAATAATATATTTTTATGGAAATAAATAAATTTTTAGTTATGTCTTTGTTCATGGCAAAAGAAAGATCATCATAATATTCCTAAAAACGGTTTATGAAATTTTAGTGTTAAATAGATGTTTATTTCATGTTTTCAAACCAACATATGTCCGGTCTTCTTTAAAACCTGAGCCCGAGCAAAGAGTTACTGAGAATTGTTTAAAAAAAAAATACTGTAGGAATTTGCAGATGTCACATAGGCATGATGGCACAGAACAAATAATCAGTTCAGAAAGGCTGACCCTGTGTCATAAAGTATTTAGTGACCTGAGTGTCAGTCTTCAATTTTAGCACGTAAAATGAAGACTGCTTTTAGAATGCTTACCAAATTACTTAGGTAGATATTATATCCCAGTCCCCAAAATGGGCCTTTGAAGGGCATGGAGGAAGTCAGATTTCCCTGGGGGAGAGGAGGATTGCTACCCACTCATTTCTCCCCCAAGTTCACACCTGCCACTTCTGAGCACTCTTAAAGACCAGCTGCATAGATGTCATTTGAAAGTATTTAGGAAACTCTGTAGGCAATTTACAAAAATTGCAGCCAATAAATGCTCCATCTGAAGCCTAGTTGGAGTTTAAAATTCAAGCAAAAGAGAAACCAATTTTCTTCACCATGCCTTATAAGTGGAAGTAGATTAATAGGGAGTGAATATAAACACTTAATATAAAGCCATGATTATTGATGATTACATGTCAGTTAAAAGATTCTTTGTAGCAACTTTAAATACCAACATCTATCCTTCGCTACCATCTAATATTATAATGGAATTAGCACATATTATTAATTAGGAATTAATTTAAGTAAGATAATACAACTAGAATTTGAGGTCGAACAGAATATGCCTGGCAAATAGGAGATAGTTATTGGTTTGTTTATTTCCTCCCAGTCTACATAAGTTTCATGTTGAAACACAGCAGAATAAAATTGAGATTGATTTATTTAACTTGCCTAGAAATTCTAATATAGGATAATTACATTATCTTTGGCTTCTGGCTGTCAAATCAGATGAAAATCTTCACTGCTTCTTAAAAAAAAAAAGATTTAATAACTTTCTGGGTTTTTAAACAGGATGTTATTTTAAGAAAGGAAAGTCTAGAATGAGAAATTTATTGTCAAATGAAATGTATAACACTAATATGAGATTTTATACTACTCCAGCTGGCTGCAGATCAAATACTTCAGGATGAAGCTGAGCCAAGTCTTTTGCTAAAAGGTCCCTTTCTTTCAAGACTGAGCAAGGAATATTACCAGCCCAGAATAGCTAGTAAGATGCATGTGGCATTGAAGATAGTGTCGGGGCCAGAACCTTGAATTAAGAATCAGGAAGTTTTAGTTCTATTCCTGGCCTAGCTTTTAATTTACTATGACTATCTATGTGATGCCACAGCTCATTGACAAGCAGAGCATTCAGGCAATGCTGTATTTGCTGAACCATCCACTATTTGGAAGCATCCGGGTATTTTACTGAATTTTTTGGTTCTCTTCCAAGTGCTGCCATTAGGAAAACAGAGCTTGTGTGTCTCTAGGCAAGGCACTCCCTTTTCTGGACATGGTATTTCTCTAGTTTGTAAAATGTCCAGTAACTTGCACCTCCTCCCCACCACCTTGTGTGTGTGTGATGTGTTTTGTGCTGTTCAATTAAGAGCATTTGCAGAAAGAGGAGTGTTGGTATTATCTTTCCCAGATGGCAGGAAAGCAGGGTAGTGGAGGCTTCTGTTGTTTAAGCCTTAGCGATTCAGAGGCTTGTTGGAAAGAATGACTCTCTGGAAGCCCTATTTATCTTCCCCAGATACCACTGCAATCAAAGAAACTTCACTGTCCAGGAACTAAATAGCTCTTCTGAGTAAATAAGGAGCATCTTTCAGATTTCCAGATGACCATCATGGAACTTGGCCATACTAGGTTTTTGACAACAAGTCAAAGTGAATTGAAGTCTCTCTCCTAATTTGCCTAGTATCTGCTGACCTGGATCTGAAAGAGATAAACTGGAAATTTTTTTTCCCACAGCAGCTACATATATTATGTATACTCTGACAACAGCTGGTTATAGTCTCAAGGCAGAGGATGTTTCTGTTCTTAGCACTACACAGGCACATATTGGGGAAAAGAGACATACATCACACTGTTGACTCAAGTTCAGCTCACCGTCAACTAAATAACTTTTCCTCATTAAAAAAGCAGATTGTAGCTATCCCATTAAGAATATCCTGTTCATGTTCTAAACAGGCACTAGATTCTTAGGCTATCTTAGAGGATATACAGAACATGGGGAAGTATTTGTCTATTCTGCCCTGGTCAGAGAACACATAGAGTAATATATTTAATTCTGGGCACCAGCCATTAACTGAGTCATTGACAGAATTATGTCATATCCAGAGAAGAGTAAACCTAACTAATGAGGATTTGAAAACATGTCATATGAGAAATAATTAAAAGAATTGAGGGTGATTCACCTAGAAAAGGAAGAAAATGGGAATAACATAGTTCTCAAATATTTGCAAGTCTGTTTCATGGAACAGAGACACTGCTTATCCTGTCTGGTTCTGGAGGGAGAAGCTGGGAAGTTAGAGGAAGGCAGAATTTGACACTATAACATTCATAAATTACAGCTACACAAATATGAAATAGGTTGCTTCCTAGGAAAACAGTGTACAGCACACAGTAGGTAGGTAATAAACACATCTTGAATGATTGTTAAATAAAAGTTTAGAGAACTGGTCAAGATCCCTTGAAAGGTTTCTTACAATTAATTGTCATAGTCATTGGTGTTCTTCAAAAACATGGTTTCTGGATGTTGGCAGGAATGGAAACCAGGTTGCAAGAATTGAGGAGAGAATACATGATGCCCAAGTGGGTACAAACCTTAAAATGTTATCCGTGGAAGGAAACCAAAATGGAGTACTGGGAAGATACCAGGACTGGGGGTGGGAAGAGCCAGGCTCTCATCTAGGTTTTAACAATGACTTAGATTTTAAAAACTCCCTGAAGTTCAGTTTCCTCATCTGCAAAATCAGGGCACTGGAACCAATAACTGCAGTCTCGAACATCTATATTTCTAAATTCTTCAGTGTTAAGTAAAGTATCCAAGTGAAGAAGGGAGATAAAGGAGCCACTACAAAAAAAAAAAAGGAAAAAAAACAAGAATCCTCTAGAAGAACACTAAATTTAAATCTAAAATTTATACTGAACTTTGCCTGGGCAATAAGAGCAAACATTAAGGAAAATAAATGCATTACATAAATAAAATACATTATTTTGATATGTTATTATGTTGACTAAACCATAATTACAACTACTGGTTTAACTGTCAATGTTTCTATGCAAGTCAAATTCTAACAACAATTCTCCACCCTACTGGTGCCCACTTTAGTATACACAATATACCAGCTCACACCAGTTCACAAGAGCCAGTTGTGGACCTTTCTTCCAGCTCTTCCAGCTCTGCAGTCAATAATGTCTAGTTGTAGCTTGAAATCGGCCAGGGGAGTATTTACACCACAGAAATCAGCAAATGCTACAAATCAGTTCTTTCTTTTTATTTGGAGGTCCAATTGCTAAACATTTACCAACATACCAAGACTCACCCATTCCCTGCTCCTAAGAAATATGTTCCCCAAATAGTGCCTTTTTCTTTTTCACTTTGATCTCAAAATGTATGGGGCCTTGTAGTAAAATTACCTGTCATTTCTTTACAACCACTGTAATGTGTCATTCAGATTTCAGCATAACAAGGCCAGAATTGGAAAAAAAAATTTTAGGATAAATAGCATGTATCAGTCATGTAGCACTGCTGGATGCAAAGTTATGGTGAGGTTTCAAAAATGTTTGACTTCCAATATGTATTTAAAAAATCTAAGAGTTTATAAAACACAGTAAATCACTCATTTGCTTACATCCTGCCAGTGGCCTCCCTCGCACAAAGAGTAAAAACTTACCTCTTGACAGTGACCTTGATTTATATCCAGCCTCATTTTGGACTAGAGCTCACTCCCTCTCTCTCTCACTTCCTCTCCCTCAACTTGCTTAATCTTTTTTCTAATCCTATCTTTCTATCTTTATCTCTATCTCTCTCTCTTTCTTATCTCCTCCATCTCATACCCGCCCCCCCCCACCATCCCCCCACCAACTATGGTTTAACTCTCACTTTTGCAGAAAGCTCTTCTCTGGCCAGGCTGCATAAAGTGGGGCACCAGGCCTGCAGTTACAATATATCTCATTAGACTACTTATTTTATTCTTATATCTGTTTCCATTTGAAACTATCTTATGAATTTGTTGACTTTGATTATCCATCTTTACATGGTTGACTATAGTATTCAGAAAAACAGGGCTCTTATCTGTCTTGTTCACTGATGGATATTCAGTCTCTCTAATAGCACTTGGCCCAGAACAGCATTGACAGAAGGAAAGAAGGAAGGGAAGAGGGAGGGGTCTTGACTTGCAGAGGTTAAGTTACCAAAATACTAACCTCATTAATAGGCAGCTTCACTTATTAAAAAGTTCCTCTTCATGGACTATAGTGACAGGGAATTTTTTAAGTCCACGGTAGAAGTCAATCCAGCCATAATCTGCAAATCCACTGCTCTGTTTTCAGGCATGAGCTATTTGCTGGAGTTTAGCCATCAACATATGAAAGGTTGGAACTTTGTGAAATATTAATACGTGGGCTTTAAAAACAAGGGCAATAATATTTCTCCCAAGCATCAGATTTGTAGTCACTCGACTTCGTGAAGTTTTATGAATGTGTAACATATGATACTGGTCTGTATACTTGACACTTCAGGCTGAACGTAATAGATGGTGAATAAGGAAGCATCCAAGAAGGAAAGGGAAAAGAAATAAGCTTATTTCTCTAAAGGAGTATCGTAGAGCAAGACTGTTTGGTTTTATCCCTTCTGGCAGATCATTTGAAGTAATTTGATACTCAGCCCATGGATTTGAAAATGTTTTTAAAGCGCAATGTCAGCATCCAGTTAATTCAAAAATAAATTGTTTCTGAGACTACTGCTGGTCGGTCTAGGATAGCTGCAGGATATACTGCTTTATCCAACATTAACTTAGTAGCTGGAAAATATCAAGATATATTTTCTAAGGCTTTGGGAGGTGTTATTTCACTGACTGCTATAGATTTCATTATTATTATTCTTGAAAATGTACCAAGTGTACAGCGTATAACTTGACTGTATGTCTGCCAGGTAGAAAAACCTAATCTTTGTCCTTGAGAACATTATAACCGAGAAATGAAAGACAGTCACACAAAACCATATGCAGATACAGAGATTCAAAGAACATCATCTTGCCAAACACAACTTTGGTTTAAAAGTAGAGAAAATTATATAACTGAACACACTGGAAGTGTAATTATAGAGATTTAATAAATATTCAGTAGGATTTTTCCATTTTCTGGAATATTTAGAAGGGAATTAACTTAATAATCTCTAATATTTCTTGGACTCTATTTTAAGTTATAAGCAGGATTTTTACTGTAAATAACAGTCTTTTAAATGTAACAAACTCTATAGCATTGAGGGATATGATATATAGTAAGGATCAGGTCTGTTTGTTTTCAAATATCGTGGACTCTTTTAAGCACAATAATACTTTATGATGACAAAAGTTTGTAATTCTCTGTCAGAGCCTCCTTAAATGTTTTAGACAGCAGGGACAATGGGGGGAGGATGCAGTCATAACAATGGCATAGTATTCTGAAGGAGTTAGCACATCTCAAAAAATTCTTAATTTATTCTCAAAAGAAATCTGTCTGTGAAAACAGGACTAGCTCTTCAATCTGCATTAATCTGTTAAACCAAACATAAATTCAGTTTACTCAAATAACTTACCTAATGTTAGCTTAATTAGTTGATTCTCTGACCAACTTAATCTAATAAACCAGTTATTTTACATCTGAAAGATAATGCCTCTGTAATATTAACAATCTGCTCTAGCTGTTTAAGAGATAGAGAGAGCTCTCTAGAATTAGATTAATCCCCAAAAATTCCCTAGTGCCTGTTCTTTGGGGGATGTTTTTTAATGATGGCTGGAGAATTTGGAAGAATTAAAAGAAATGCTCCCAAAATAATTAAATAAATAAATAAAAGGTCTGCACTCATCACTTTCATCCCACCACTAACTGTCACCGAAGCAAAGCCCCCAACCTGCTGCCCTTGTATTGCTTCTGTCAACATGTATTTTCTCTATGATGTCCTTTTAAAGTTGATTTCACCCAGATAAATAACTCAGGCAGATGGGAGGATGGCAACATGAGTCAAAAATGATGCCTTGCCTCAAAAGGGCCAGCCTGAGTTCATGACATCCCTCAATAGATTTTGCTTTTGAAGAACCTGTGTATTCCCTGTTTTTTTTTCCACCCAATACCCTACCCAAGCCTGATACCTTGCACAACACAGAGAATTTCCAAGATTCCCAACACTAATTGACTTGATTTGAACACACAGGAATAGTAGAGTCTTGTCCAAGTAACTCTATATGGTTAATGAGAAGCATTAGCTACTACAATAAGCACAAGTATTTCCATAAGAGTATATCCATATTGCAGAGAATTGAGAATAGGTAAGCATGGTCGTTTACAAAAATATATACTGTTGTGGGAGCTTCTTGCAAAAGTGTGTGAAAGAAAAAGAAACTTGAGACAAGGAATATTGAGACACAGCTTGAAGCAGCAATGGATAAATGCCCCCATGCAAGGAAAACTGCCCCCTGCATGAACTGAAAATGTACCTCATTTGATTTCTTTCCCATTTTTTTTTACTACACTCCAGAAGATTCTTCCAAAAATATTCTCAAAAGAATTAAAATGCATATTCTCGTATGCATTTTAAAACATCCGACCACAAACAATTATTAGTATCTTAGAAATAATCGCTTTGTACTCTGAAAAAAGAAAAGTTATATATAAATTTTCTCAAGATTAATTAATTGGAAAGTAGTAAATATATGTCACTACTCATTGCTATTATACTTCTTTTTCATTGCTCATTGCTTTGTGAGATATATATTTAATATTCATGTCAAATGCTTTCTTGGCACTACATCAGTACCTTCTCAATGAAGAGCCCATTGATGACGCAGAATAGAACTTCTCTTCGCCCTTGAGTAAAAGACTGCCTATTATCCAGTATCCCTTTTGTCACATTGAAGAACAGGGGACTTTTTATTCTTTCCGAGAAATGGCCTTTCACATGCAGTAACAACATGTTCTGTTCCTCAGGAAATAAGAGAAGATCGAGATAGGGCGCGGCTGGACTCCATGGTGCTGCTAATTATGAAACTGGACCAGCTGGACCAGGACATTGAGAACGCTCTCAGCACCAGCTCCTCCCCATCGGGCACACCGACCAGCCTGCGGCGGCATGTTCCTGTGAGCTTCCCACTTTCCCCTTCTTTTCTCATAGGAATTGTATCTCTACTTCACACAGTCCCTCCTGTAGATGGGACATCTTCCTTTATGGCATTACCAATATACGACCCTAATAGAGATCCTTAAAGATCACTCAAATACTTCTATGCTTCATGCAGAAATTCCATAGAGAAGTGGATGATACAAAAGAACACGTTTGCCATGAAACAGGAAGAAGGGTCATCTTGGGAAATTATGCTTCCTAGTGATCCAATCTTCCTTAATTGTCAGTTTTCTCTGATATGATATAAACTCCATTTGTGAGTATGATGTCTATCTTGTTTTGTAATTTATTTTCAGTGTCCCACAAATTCACATTGCACATAGAAGATGCTTAATATAATATGTATTTGCGACATGGATGGATGAATAGATGGACAGATGGATGGATGCATGGGTGGATAGATGGATGGAGGAATGAATGGATACTTGTTGAACTAACCCAGCATACTGTAAGGAATAATTTAGATGAGATTAACTTGAGAACACTCTAATTCACTCAGTGAAATACTATGAATAGGACAGAGCTCAGAATTTTATTCTACCATGTATCAATTTTATATAAGACAAACACTCCTCTAAGAGTCTGCCACTGAAAATAAAATTTGGAAGACATAGATTCTAGGACTGACTATACACTTACATATTTAATATTAGCTTCATATTTAATGGCTTAGTTTGTGCTGATTTAGCGAATGTGATGGTAGAGTTTACTCAAAATTAAGCCATTAATCCCTTTTCAATTCATCTGTTACTTATATTATACAATAATAAATATATTGAGTCAAGAAATTTATATTTACCTGAGAGAAAGAGGTGGGAAATTGTATATGTAAATTTGAGTAACTGCTGAAATAGAACGATACTGTATCAAATTCTTTGATTAGTATAGTTCTACTGTTGATTCTTAAGTGATTAAAAATCATTCTGACTTTGGGGCAGAATATTTCAAAGTAAATAAACAGATTAAAATGATAGATAACTTCAGTACATAGTAGGTACTATTCTATGTGTCCTACATATGTTAACACATTCATTCATACATTATGAAGAAATGTTCTTCATAACATTTTTCAAATGAGTAAAAGACAGAGTCTAGCTGGTAATTGCATGTGCCAGAGCTGGCATACAAACCCAGCTTGCCTTAATCCAAAGCCTGTCATTCAACTACTATACCATACTGCCTTCTCTAGCCAATTATAATGGGAATCCGAAAGCTTAAGCAAAATATAATAATAATTAAAAACAAATAAATATGAAACTAAATACTTCAACCTGGAAATCCAGTAGAAATGAAAATTTTATTTCTGTGTGTAACCTTCTGGATAATATTTTCTCATCCTTCAGGATTCATTGCAAATATTTTCTTTATAGTGAGTCTTCCCTAAATCCTTGGTGCTGCCATAGTATCTTGTACACGTGTTAGTTTTAGCACATAGAACAGACATCCAAATGGAGGAAATGCAATTAAAGTAATATCCTGAAGGCAAAGAGTGTATAGAAGCTTCACACTCATTTTCATCAATGCTTTTGAAGCCAGGAGTAATCATATTTTTCAACATGAGGTATGATTTAGTACTTCTTTGCTGTTAATGTAGGCATGGGGTATATTTTTTTCTTTAAAAGTTTTCTGGTATGAATTATTGATCTCTTTTCTTTTAAATCTCTCCTCTTTTCCCCCTATGTTCAACTTTCCCCAATCCCCACGGATTTAGGGAAAGACACAGCCCAGATTTCTGCTAAATACAACTCCCTGCTGTCATCTCCACCTCAGAAAGCAAGACAGCCCTTAGCTGCTAGATGTGGTTCTTTGTTGAACGGCAAAGGCAAAACAAAAACAGAAACTGACATAGGTGATGATTTTAGGATTTGTCTACATCAACATCGTCTGCCTCCATTTAAATTGTAAACTGGATTTTATATTGCACACACACTCTCATGAAATATCACCACTATTGTCGGCTCTGTAAATAGAGAAATATTTGGAAAAGGCAAAATAATACAGTGGAAACATTAAGAACTTTGGAGTCTGCAGGTCTGGATTCAAATGGCAGCATTATAACTGACTCTCTGGGAACATAAGAAAATTGTTTAATTTCTCAACTTCAGGTTCACGTAAAAACAGAGATATTATATCCTAACTAACAGCTTGTTGGGAAGAGGAAATGAAAGAATGTTAAGATGTATTGCACAGATCTAGCATGGAGTACATATTTAGTAATTGTTAATTTCCTTCCCTCCCCCCTGTACTGTACTCACTTACACCAAGCACTGGGCTAAAGATGAGTAAAACATATCTCACAGCCCTCAAAACTCCTTTTTGATCTTTATGTTTTTCTAGGTCATCTCTTGTTCTTTATTTCTGCTCCTTGGTATTTAAAGCTAATTTTAACATTCTTTCATCACCAAAATTTTTTCCACAAGCACTTTCCGCTTCTTTTGGTAATTGTCCCATGGAATAAGAGGATTAAAGTGGCATAATTATGACCTTGATCATCCACCAAAGAGTACTGTCCCAAATTCAACTGCCTGTGCCCCACCCTCAAACTCCATTGTGAATTTGTAGTTTAGCTGGAAGGACAAGACAGACAAAAGAACAGTGACAACCTTCCCAAATTTGAAAATATTTATGAGAAAATGCCAGAACAAGTTAATAATAATAAATAATAAATAATAAAGGATGTAAAGAATAATACGGGCTAGAGTCTTTAAGAATGACTTTAACATGAAAATAATATATTAAAATAAGGGTAGAGATAAAGATTTATAGGAGGCTGCCCTAGGTAGAGCCTTACAAGTTGACGGTATGTGGGTGGATCCACCACAGCCCAAGATCTGTTTGTTTTTTTGGTTTTTTCCTTTACATGTTCTATTTTGTCTAAGCACCCACAGTGTGCCTATTTGTTAGGGCTGGCTGAGATAGCCAGTCTTACAGAATGAACAGGGATGGGGGATAAAGGCATTAGTGAGTGTTAACCTTTACGCGTATTACTTTATTCTTCCTCTTGACAACCCTAAAATGAGAAATCTGAGCTTCAGAGCGGATGAGTAATTTACCGAAGGTCACACAGCTGGTGAGATTTACTTCCAAGTCTGTCAGCCTCCAAACCCATGTTGTTTCTGCTATATTACAAACCTTTCCAAGATGCAAATTTTTCCTTCAAAATGGGATAAATACTGTTTTAACAACCAGAATTCCCTTGTCTCCAGCCAGGATATTTTCTTCCCAATAACAAGATATTTTTGACGTTTGAGTTTCTAATTATTTTTGAGTCAACATGCAATCAAGGGGATATTGATAATCTCCTGGGATATTTCATCCACGTAGTAGGGAAGCTTAAAACACTGTAGGCCAGAATCACTTCACTACCTTGAATTGCACCTCCAGCACTGTTCTGCAGTACTTTTTGGTCTCCCTGGATCTTCTCCTATATTCCAAGGCAGGTATTCAAAAATGTTACCATTCTCCTCAAACCCCTACCCAATCCTTGCACTTATCTCTTAGCATCCTTGCCTTCCTCCTCACATAGAAAATGAAAACCATTCACAGACTTCCCAACATCACAGCTGAAAACACCTGTAGGTGCCTCTTTGCTTCTTTCTTTCCTCTTATATCAATCCAAGATATGTGGCTCCTGTCATCTAATGCGACCCCACTGCCTCTGCCCTCGCTTCCATTCTCTCCCACCCCTGACTTTGCTTCATAGATTATTCATCCTCTGTCTTAGGTTCAAATTCCACTGCTCTATTCCTATTTGTTCTCATCCTTTTTCTCTTTAGTGTGTATACATGCTGTGTTTTCTCTACCACGTGCCTGTAAAATAAACCCTGACTCTGTTTAAGCCTGCTGTGTTAGCGTACGGGGCGAAGAGAGGCAGATGGGTAAGAGAGGTTATTCTTTTTTATTGCAGACAATTAAAAGCAAAAACAAAAGTTTTCCCTGGACCTTCTTTCAGGTATTGCCCTGGTTCACCCCTTCCTTTATGAGCTAAGCTTTAGCCTCCTCTTCTTCAACTCATATTTCTTCCTTGATTTAATTCCTGGCTATTGCCCTGTCGTTTCTGCACACCCTTCTGTCTGGCAAATCCAGTAGCACCTGCCTGGTCTTTAGCTACAGCATCCAGTGCTGTCAAGCATCCTCCTGGCCTTGACTTTCACGACGCCCTTGGTTCGGGCTTCTCTCCTTTCATTTCCTTCTGTCTCCTCCGTGGTTATTTTCCGTACACTGCGATGGCTCCTCATCCTACCTTTGCCCCTTAAATCTTATATCCAGATTCCAGACTCAGTTCTCCCTACTGTTTGACTCTGCATATTCTCCCTGGGAATTTACTATGGCTTCCGTTACTATATTGAGGGTCACCAGTAAGACCTTTTTTTTGTGATCTCCAGACCTGAATATCCAGTGGAGCACAAGATGCACATTCCTTTGTGCCACAGTTGGACTGTGTAAGCACCTCTGCTCCAGCACACACCGCACTGGGTTCCCTCTTACAATAAGAGCTCCTCTGAGATCTTTATAATCCTGTTGTGGGGCATAGTTGGAGGCATAGTGTAGCAGAGATGCATGGGGCCTTTAAGAAGATGGTGTGTAGGATAAATTAGACAAAGCATAGGTGGGTTGCAGGGACATTATTAGGTGGCAGTTGTAATGATAATTCAGGGCTTATGGACCACTTAGTTTTCTTATGGTAGTGGTGGAAAGGTAAAGGAGGGAATGGATGTGAGAGATCTTGAGAGAGCTTGTGTATTACTTCTCATAATGAGCAGGGGAAAGAAGAGAAAATATTACAGATTTGTACCAAACTGCACACTTATGATCCTACTTAAATTACTTATTTAGTTGTGTTTTAGGCCCCCAGCAGAGCATCATGGTGGTTACTTTACGAGGTTGAACTCTGGGGCCAGACAGACCTGAGTTTTAATGCCAGCTCTGCCATAGGAGGTGACTTTGGTCAACTTACTTGCCTTAAGCCTTGGGCTCGTCATCTCTCAAGTGATAATAATGATGCCTCCCGCATAGGGCTGGTGAACACTGAAGCAGATAATGATTATAAAGTATTGTCTGTGAAAGGTAAAAACACAACAAATGGTAGATTTTTAAAAATTTAATGTTTCGCCTTGGAACCATTTTATGGCTACAAAGATGCAAGATTACCTTGTTATTTACCTAATCAATTCAAAAACAGGAAGACAAAATTAATGGAAAAGATTTCTGATCTACATAAAGGTCAAATTAAATGGCTTATAAATTACCTGCTAATTAGGACTATGCATTCAGTGCTTATGAATTACCTGCTAAATATGACTATCTATAGGATGTTGATTCAATTTGAAATTTTAATGAATCATATTTTTATTAAGGTAAAATATTGTTTGTCTTTGCTATGCAAAAAATAATAAATGAACTGATTTAAAAATCACTCCAGAAATCAGAAATTTGGTCAGTTATGTATTTTATACACACTTAAAGAACATAGTGTTACTTTTTGTTTTGTGTGTCTTTTATACCCTTCCAATTGGAGAAAATTTAGTTTCAATGCTATTGATAATACATAATTTCATAGCAGAAACTGTAAAACCACTTCTAGTATGAGAACTAAGAAAGAAGAGATATTAATAGTTGTTCTTTCATAAAACTATATTTGATGATCATCTTCTTTGTGCCAGGCACTATTTATTCTAAGATCTGGGGATATATCTGTAAATAAGACAGGTGAAGTCCCTGCTCGTATGATGCATAGATTCTAATAAAGAGAGACAGACAAGGATTATAAAGAGAGGCAAATGACTAGGTGGATAGGTGGGTAGGTAGATTGATAGATAATAGATAGGCAGGTGATTGATATAGATATTATGTGGTAGATAAGCAAGGTAATAGGATTTTAAATAGAGAATGAAAGGAGGAAACTGCTTTGGTTTGAAATGTCAACAAATGCTTCTCAGAGATGGTGATGTTCAAGCCGACACTTGAGTGACAAGAAAGGGCCAGCAAAGGGGAATACTGGGGCGAGGGTCAAGAAAGGACATAGAGCATAGTCCCTGCTGTAGAAACCGGCTTGGCATATTAGAAGAACTGACGAAGACCCAGTATGACTAGAGCCTCATAAACAAGAGAATAGCGAAGCACAGGCCAGAGAGCTGGGGGGCAGGGCAGATAATATTTGACCATGTGGACCATGATAAAGCTGAGATGTAGAAAGAGTAGGCATAGAGATATTTAACTCACGATTTTCTCAGGTTAAAAGCATAGAGTGATATGTGCCTTTGCTCCCTTCCCTCTGCATCCTCCCCACTCCCATCTGTCCTCTGTGCAATCAGGTCACCTATAACTTAAAGAGAGCATTTGATAAATTAAATGCACAGCCTTTGCAAAAGGTTACTGAGTAATTGCATCCACTTTATAGACATGTCTTGACCTCATACTGTGTGGTAGTTACTAAGAGGACATAATGATAATAATAATGACAATATTTATAGGAATGTCTAACATTTAATGAAAATTATGTGTGCCAATTACATGGCACTTTGCATATATCTTGCTTAATCCTCATGAAACTCCTTGAATGCATCCTATTATTATACCCATTTTCAAGTGAGGGAATTGCATCACACATGACAAAGCATAACTCCTGCACTCAGTGAGTTCATTCGATACACAGACACTTGAGCTAAACGATTCTAGGTGACTATTGTAGGTGTCACCATGGAAGTCAAGTGGGAACATAGAAGAGATTGAGGTGAGGAGAAACGAAACCTTCTCATTTCACATCCACAATGGCCCTGTGAGAAAGTCTGGGCAGCAGTTTGTTGTCTGAGAGGCGTTCAGTGAGTTACTCAAGGTCACAGTGAGGAAGGCGCATCTACCTGCTTCTACCACCTAACTCTTACTGCAATGTCCTAGCTAGCTCCCCACCACTGTCCCTCCCAATTCACACTAAGCTGTTAAAGAATGTAGTATTACTAAGCTGCAAGTAGTATGTTACCTCTTTCTCGAGTATTTGCAGACCCTTTGAAGAGCACAATTGTTATTACAGAATAATGCATGATTATGGGTAACACGTCACTGTCAGTTGTCAGCAACTCTTTCAAGTATCAACGTGTGTTGGGGAAGGAAGAAGTGGAAAGGTGCTGGGGGGAGGGGAAGGGCATGTGGGGACCACTCACATGTCCTTCATGCCAATGCATTTGTTTTTCATAGGATCTGGAATCAGGATCTGAAAATGGAGCAGAAACTACTTCAGTAAATCAGACACAAGTAAATTTGTCTTCTAACACCGAGTCCACTGACCTATTGTCTCCCACCCCAGCAGTCAATTCTGGAACCAAACCCAAGGCTACGGTAAGTTCTAAATGATAACAGTCAGTCTCAACATGTTAAGTGTTAACGATTATCGAGTAAGAGTTGATTTCTCATCCACTCAATAGAGAGGAAATTCTCTTGGAGTCTTAGCTGCAGTGACTTGATAGTATTTAATTTATTTAATTAAGTACAACTCTAGAAACATATTTTATTTGTTGGTTTTATAAATGATAACATAAATGATAACTACAACAGGTCATGGATCCACAATTATGCAAAACATGGTAATTCAGTTTTGTTACAATTTTGTTACTCAGAGCTTTGAAGAAACAAGTATGCGAAATCTGGAGATGGCTTTCCCTACGCTACTATCCTGCCCATGCCACTTAACAGTCGTAAAATTGTCTCTTTAAGCTCTGATGACAGATAGGTGATGGATGATGATGATAGATAGATGATAAAGAGTGAGAAATATGATAGAAATAGATTTTAGATAGATACAGATGGTAGATAGATAATGAATGGAGCTAGAGATATAAAATCACTCACATCATATATTTTCTGTGGGTATTAAACAACATAGTACATGTAAAGTGCTTAGTGAAATGTTTGGCACCGAATAAGTACTGAATAAATGTAAGCTGGTATCATTATTATTATGATGTAATGTAATGAAGAATGTAAATTCTTCATAGAATTTACAATTTACAAATGAAAAAGAGAAATACCACATGGAATAAAACAGCATGGTAAATTGTGAATAAAAGACATTTTCCTTTAAGTAAAACGTTGAACTCCAACAGGAGGAATAGTATTTGACTCTAAAAGGTAACATTTACGGAGGAAGTAATTACTACTTCAAATATCTAAAGTCCCAGTAGTTCCAAAATAACCTTTCCTAGTTTAGTGAAAATCATAGTGTTGTATTATTTTTTTTAAATGCCCATGTTAGCTTAACACAGAGAAACAAGCTTGGATTGCTTGTTTCACTGCCTTTAAAATAAAAGACAGGTCTAAAATAGGACTCAAAAGAGAAAACCCTGAATTTAATACATGGTAGATTTGCTGCAATCACAAGAAGAATGACAATATTTAATATATTATTTAAATGGTAGATAATGCCCAACTTTAATATTTACATAGAAATTAAATTCCCTATTACTTATATCTAGAGCATTTCTGATGGAATAAACATTTATTGAACACCTACTCTATGCCATGCACTATGCTAGATGAAAAAGACTTGGAGAGGAATAAAGCATATTTTCTATCTTTACAACAGCTTACATTCTGGCAAAGGGAGGTAGGCATGTAAATAGTGAAACATAATGGAATGCAGTATAGACTATGATAGTACTCTATAAATTTGGAATAGGACGAACCAGCAAGATACTGCACAGTGCTATTTTGGGGTAAACAAAAAAAACAGTGTCAACAATAATGTGGGCCAATAAGCAGACTGCAATGAAATAATGCTCTTTTTCATTATGTAAAATTTTACACTGAAATGTAAAATCAAAATATGAAAGCTGATGATCTCACTTTACCATATTCTTATAAAGGAAATTTTTTTAAAAAACCCTCTCAACAGTTGGACTTGAAAGTTTTGAAAATTATTGGAGCATAGGCTTTAATAACATTGGGGACAGGTGTGGGGCACTCTTCTTAAAAGTATTTATGCTTTAAATCACTTTTTAAAGCACCTGCTAGAATCCTGCAGAGCAGTTCTTTTCACCCTGATATTTGTTCCATGTTCATCTTTTACTTTAGAATAATTCCAGTAGTATCCACTACTTCTCCCTTGGAACATGCGTATTTCAGTGTGTGAGCGCCTCAGAATTTGTAACAACATACACAACTGTGTGTGCGCTCCTTTGTCTTTCTTCAATACCCCCATGTTTATAAATGTGGTCAATATAGTTACACAGAGGTATGTACATAATTTTTATGGTAACCATCTTTGGTAAAGTTCTGTGATGAGAAACATAAACTCATCAGTTTTCCCAGGAATTTAATCCATTAGAATGATGGATTCTTTGTTCAAATTTTCCATGTTCTGCCATATCAATTGACCAAACTATTCAACCCATAATCACAATTAAGAAATACTTACATCACTTATCAAACAGAAAAATATTTTTTGTACCCCAAATCAAATATTTACTGAAAATGTATTAACTTTGAAGAAAATTGTATGTGAATAGTATCTAGTTGTTCAGGTGTGACTTGTTGTCTGGGAGCACACTCAGAGCTTCATGGTCATGCCACAACTCATTAGCCAGTGAGCAATGAGAATCATTATGCAGTTGCTTCAGCCTCCGAACACAATATTCCACTTCAAGACAACTAAAAACTGCATAACAATCTTGACCAATACCACAGGCAGACTTAGACAACTGGACATGCAACTCTGCCCACCTACTGAACTATAATTTTGTAAAATTCTCTATCAGGCCAAGAAACATATCCAGAAAGAAATACTGCATTGTCAAAGAAAACTGACTTTTAGGAAATTTCTTGAAGAAAATGGCCAATAATGAGAGTAGCTTGAAAAACAGGCTTTTGTTTTGGAGGGGAAAGATTGTTTTAATTTGTGTGTGGCCTGTTATTTTTTCTTGTTATTGATGTTGCTATTCTTTTAGGTATACTCTTTTCACTACAGTTTGAAAATAATTCTTGGGCTATAGATCAATTTCATGATTGGGATATTAGAATGAAGATTGTATCTATGAGAGAGTAAACAGATACTTTTCCCTGCAATTTGGAGCTTAGGGAATAAATAATACATAACGGTAGTCTGAATACTTTGTGAAAAGAGAGAAAAGTCTAGTATTCTGCAGAGCTGTTCTTATCACCATGAACAAAAATTTCAATCTTTATATTAAGTATATATATAAAGTTCTAGGAACATTCACCTATAATGAACTAACCCTCTGTTCCATAATGTCACATTTTTACAGAATGTCTACTTTTCTTCCAGAATTGTTTAAGGTTACATTTGATTTGCTCCTATGAAATCTGTTTATATTGGTGACTAGGGTAACTATCACAAATATTTGGCTTTCCTTTTGTGTGTAAGGTCTCTGTGTTTCTAAGCACCTTTTTTCATTAAGGTTTTTTTCTTTTATGTTTATTATTAGATGGGACTAATGGGTATTCTTCAGATTTTTCCCTAATTCTATGTATACCGAATGCTGAAAATGGAGCATTAAAATAGATTTATGAGATGTATTTCAAACAAAAATGAAAAAGTTAAATGTAGATTATCCACTGCCAAAAAACACGTTAGGAAATAAAAGAAAAAGAAGCATATTACTTCATGTCATGAAGCGCATCAATTTCTCTCCTAAATTCTGTTTTGTTCCTTTGAAACAGCCTCACAATGTCTTTCATACTAGACTCTTCCTCAAATGACCCATGAGCAGCTATATCATTGTATATAAAGCACTTTGATTCACTGTGGAGCAGTATACTGCATCACTTCGTCTTCAGTGTCTTCAGTGGCTTGAGTTGTTCCTGTACTGATTAATATAGGGTTGTTACATGAAAGATTTTAAAACTGGACACTAAAACCTCCAAGGTTGAGTTGTTGTTTTTTGTAAAGATACTTATAAGTACAGATGTTCATTAAATCACTATTAATCATACATTTATGAAGAAAGAGACCAAGTCCCAGATAACAAGGAAAAAAACCTATTTTATTTGTAAAATAATTAACTGGAGGAACGAGGAGAGTCTAGCATTTTACTGTGTAGAATAACTGAGAACATAATTGAGAGTACATAAGGACATGGCATCCAGATCTGCAATGCTTCTAAACACTACTTTATTAAGGGATTCACATGCTAACCACCTGGCTTCAGAACTAATATAAATTGGCTTGAGATGTTATTATATCAGAAACAAAATGTCACTGATGTTTGAATACTCAAAGTGCACAAGAAGAGTTTTACTGAACAAAGAACAATGGCTGGTTCATCAGAGCATGGTGTAGGGTATATGCTTCTAACATCATTTTCTAAATCATCCCTCCACCACAAATTTTATATATATGTTTATATGTATATATATGTGTGTATGTTTATCATATACACATATATGTCCGATTTTATATACATATATTTGTGTATTTGTGTATATACATATAACATCAACGAATATATCTATATATGCTTATATATGTTATTTTCCAACAATAACATATGTTGTTGTTTTCCAAAATGTTATTTTGATGCTATTTTCCAAAAGCCTGTGTTGCTTAATTCTTAACTATATGGTTAAATTTTTAATGAAACCAAATTAGTAATTATGAAGTTCTTATGTAGTCACATAATTATTATTCAGTTTAAAATATATTCATTAATTTTGTATAAGACTATTGCTCAGAATAAACACAGAAACCGGAAAAGCAGATTTATTTATTGTTATTAGTTTTAAAGTGTGGTGTGGTCGGTGTCTGGTATAGGAGATTTCAGGTTTGGAATGATCTCAGAAAGGGTTTCAAAAAGAGAAAATCTTGTGAGGGAGAACAGAGGTTAATGGGCACCTATTACAAATAATAATCAACTTGTTAATTGTTGCTTCTGAAAAATGAGAAATTCCATGTAGGACTGCTTAAAAATAAAAATTATAAAGCCAATAAAATATTGTTTTTATGGAGAGATATTTATTAACAGAATCCAAGATAGTCTAATTGGGAGTATGACATTAATCCATGATGAATTACCTATAAGGGATTAAAAAAAAACCTCTTAACCTGGAATTTATGAATGGATTAGGAAACGCCCCTGAAGCCTCTGAAATTGTATTTTAAATTATATATGTATAATTTATGTATGTATGCATTTACATATTTTATACATAATTCTATACATAATTTATGTATGTATTCATTTACACCTTTCTGGGAAGACTGTCAATAGCTCCATCAGATATTCAAAGACTCTGAAAACCTCCATAAAGAAATGCTACATGTGAGTTTTTATGGTTCAGTCAGTTATCCAGGAAAGAGACCAGATGTTGAACATGGGAAGGTCTTTGCTGCAAGTAATAAATACACTTCAGGTACATTGACAGGAATTACTTCATTTGGGTTTATTTTCTAATGGAGCGTCCTACAGTATTCCCTTTGCAATAAATTAGGCTATACTTCATGTATATGTGAAAACTGATTCTTCCATGGAACTATAAAACATCATTTGCATTTGTTCCAATTATACAGTATATAAATAAAACTAAAACTGATCCAAGAAAGCAAAGAAAATGACCAGGGTTTTCTTATATATGGGCTCAGTGTAAACCAGGTTTTACGTCCAAAGGCAATGACATATCTTATACATATGATCATTAAGCTAAAGTCATTATGCTTGTGATTATATTAATGGGAGGCATTAAATTGAAAAAAAGCATAGAGATTCTGGCGTTCAAATCACATCATTTTAAGTATTATGTAAAACTCAATTCATATGCAAAATTTTAGTAATAGCCCTATTTGGTTCTACCAGTTTATTATATATGCCATTTTTATTTAAATGGTTATCAGATGAATTTTTTAATAAAGCTGATAATTTTCCATAGTGCTATCCACTATTTAAAACAAAATAGATAAAGTACTGTTTTTTACAAGTAGGAACTGCAGATACTCCTTTTTACTAAAGTCCTGGAGAAAAAATTTACATATACAAAATTGGCTAGAAATACATAGTATTCCATAATGTCACATATGTTATTATTAGCCTTCATATCCTGAGGAAAAAAATAGTCAACATAGTAAAGGAAAAAATGACATACATAGAATTTTTAAAGAAAGTTTAGTCAACCTCTTCTGAAACATCAAAAAATTTGAATTAGTACAGCTTACAATTAACAAATTCAAATAAAAATGTAGTTGTCTTAGAAAAAATGCCTTTGATTGTAATGCTTTTGAATGTGGCAATTTTATTTTGACATAGCTAAGCAATAACATTTAAGTATGTGGATTTTTAAAGAAATATTTGCCTCTGTTCATAACATCTCCATTGTTTATGAGAAAGAAAAATGAGGCCAAATTTATAGCTTTTGAAAGAAAAACTGAGCCACCACAGAGCTGGAAAAAGTGTTTCTAAAAAGGAAATCATGCAATGATTATTATAATGAGATATTTCTTAGAATTCTATGATGAAAAGCATAGAGGATTCTATTCACATATTCTGGATTTTGAAATAATAAATAAATATGTAATTCACTAACTTTGGACTTTGAAAAATAGAAATATTTTCCACAGCCATTTAGTTTTATATTTAAAATAAATTGAAAATTCTCGCATTTCTTGTGTTTTAAGATACTGACCGCCTGTTTTCAATCCATTTACACGTTAACCCCTGACAGTCTTGTTTGGAATGGGTCACTCCATCTCTGCAATGAACTCCTCACATACATCTTCTCACTTTGAATAAAAGAGTATCATTTTGCCAAGAATGAGTGTAACTTGTACCCAGATATACTGATCCTTAATACTTAACTCTGAGCACACGGTACTTAAATAATTTGGGGGGTTGGCAAACTTGTTTTTTTCTCTTATTTGTGTTTAGTTTGCAGTAATCTGGTTGATTAGGTGTCTGGAGCAGAATTCCTAAAATCAAAAGAAAGATGGGAAAAAATAGAACACATAAGAATGATGGGATGGTTAGAACTGAAGAGATTTCATTAGCACAAGAAACAATATTTAAAAATCATCTCTGCAACCTAAGATTTGACCATATGAATAGTACTTTGCATGTTATCATCATTATAATGAGAAAAATTTAGTTTTCCCATGTGCCAGTGTGACTTCTCGAGTTCAGCTCATATTTTCATCCAAGAGAAATAACAACTCCCAGTTATTTCTGGGCAATATAAAATGGCAAGCCAACAACATGCCACATCACAGCAACCAAGAATATAATTCATGGCACTGAGACGTAATAATAACCGGTAAGCCATTTTCATAGAGTCCTCACTTTCTTCATTTCAAACGTAGCTGTCTCAAAGCTCTAATTACACATTCAATATGTTCCCGTGTTTTTCTACTTTCATGCTAACCAATTGATAATTAATTCTTCCCCTGGCATTTGGTGGCCTCTGTGCTCACTTCTTAAAGACAGTTGAAGTCAGTCAAAATGTTTGACTGAGGATTCCAGGCAGTTATACGAAGTTTACACAGAGGGTCTTCTTTACTATAGTTTTGAGCTGTATCCACCACGTACCAAATTTCTCTGAATGAAAAATTTTAAATATGAGCCAGCCATTTGAGTATTTGGAAATTCACACATCTAAACATTTGGAATCACGCAACAAAAATATTGAAGTAAGGAGATTATTTACTCTGTTTTCTCGCGGGGTCCTGAGACGACATCACTTGAAAACTATCTATGGTCTTGACTGTTCTCAGTATTTAGTGAATGTTTTGTGTGCGAGTTTCTTTTCTTTGAAAATCAGTAGTTCATACTCTTTAGATTGTTGTTCCCACTGGTGTTTTAGTGATTCTCTAGTCTTTCCATGGGAACAAGTTGGTGAAATCCAGATGACCTCCTGGATTGGTAGACTCTTTCAGAGGAAAATCCATTGATCGTGAAATCAGCTCTAATTGTTTCTTCTTCACTGTAGATTGCTTTATTTATTTTCTGTTGTCGTTTTGTTTATTCATTTTGAAGGCCCTATATTTATGTAAATACCGTAGTAATTTACTAACAGACATTTACCAAATTAGTCGTGATGTGAAATGCAGAGAATTATACAAACAAGCAATAATAACCAAATAAATCAGTTCTGTTCATACTGTGCATTCTGGGGCACCTCTGAAACTGCCTGCCTCCACCTGCCCCAGCCAGACTGACTGATTTTTATCTCTTTTATACATTGGCCTTCGAAGAAGATGTTCTTTGATCAATCCATAGCAAAAATTTTGTTTAAATCCTAGGCTAAACAAATTAGAGAGGAAAATGTTGAAGAATTTTTTTTGTTAAGTCCAGGCAGCCTCTGACATATGTCTATTTCATTTGCAAGAGCATCCTTGTGAAGTTGCCCCCAGAACTTCCCTGCTGCTAGGGCATTGCACTCATTCCCCAGCCTTCCTTATCACTGAGTCCTGAATCCTGGAAGGACAATAAGAAAAAAAAATTGTGAGGGAGAGCAAACTCCAGGTCAGAGCAACCAGACTTAGCCCAGGTCTGGTGTTCTGCCAGCCCAAGTCATCGAGGTTTTAATGTGGAACAAATTCAATGCTTCAGAACATTGGATGTTAGATAGATGGTTTGGTGTTATTTTTTATTCAGTTTCTGTTGTGGAATAAAGTCATAATTTTAATTAATTTTTAATAGATGAACATTTAGAACTCAGAACTAGTAGAATTTCCGCTTGAATGTATTTCCCAAGTAAATATTAACCAAATATTTAATACATTTGGCATCTTGTGGATATATCAAAATTGTGTGACTGTTCTGCCACTTGTAACATATTTGTAGTTTTTCTTTCTGTATTAAATCCAAACACAACACTACTTAGAAGGCAATTCTACATACATTTTTGACTGTGTTCCTAATATGGTCTTATGTAGTTATACAGACTGAAAAGGAATTGCATAATTATCAAAGGACAATTTTTTGATTGCTAGTAATGTCAAACTTTTCTTATTCTTATTAGACAATTAAATGCCATATCTTAATCAAAAGGAAGAGAACAAAATTATTAGACATGTGTAATATGTCTGTTTAATTGATCTATTTATATCTATGAAATTATCCTAAATTTTTAATTAAACAAAAGCCTTCTTAATTTATAATATAGCTGAACTCTAATACTCTTGCTGTGTTGAACATTAATGTTATGAGACCCAATCCATTTTTTTCCTAAAAGCTATAAAGAATTTATTATCGTTATGCATAAACCACTGTGTTAGGCATTGGGCTAGAACTTAAGAAAAATACAGAGAAGGTATAACATGACTGGAATTCCTGGAATCAGACTCCAGGACCAAGAATTGCCTGGAAAGATGTATTGGTGAGTGTTCTCAAGAGACTGGCATGTATGGACGTGAGGAAGGGAGAACTGAGCAGAGGACAGAGTAGAAATAAGCTGCAGTGCAGTGACAACTGCAGCCTCTGTATTCTGTGGAACACCCTGGAACTTGGGTTACCCTTCAAAGTTGTCCCAAATGGAGGCAAGGAGGCTGGACCTCTGCATCTCTGCACCAGCCAATCATTGGCCTTAGGCTGCCCCTAGAAAGTGATGTAACCTTGAGTGCGGCAGTTCCTTGAGGCCAAGGGCATTTCCCAACAAGGGAAGCAGCTGCAGCCATTGGCAGCACACACTCTGAGGTAAGGAGGAGATACCTAAACATTGGGTTATGAAAATACATTATAGTGAGTACCAAGTTAAAGTCATTATCAAATGTAAGGATTAAATGGTAAATAAATGTATAAACTATTAGAAAGAGTGGGAACCCTCAGAAAAGATATTATCACAGTGGACTATCAGTAATTCCATTTGCTGTATAAATTGGAAGGGACATTACAAGGACATGAGCTGTACGTGCATCTTTTCAATTCAATTAAATTAACGTTTTTAGCAATATGGCTATCCAGGGCACATATACCAGGAGGCAAGGATCACTGCAGGCCATGTTGGAGATTAGCTACCACATCTGTAATTTCCTTAATATGGCCTTGGCGCCTCCATTTTTGCAGGCCACTTGTTTTTTCCACAACCTCTAGGAATATGTGATCACTTTTAGCTTCTCCTAGATGAAGCCTGTTTATACACCCCTAATCAGCCCTGCGGACAGACCCTTAGTTGATGCCATGTGATATTTCGCTGGTCAATGGGAAACACAAACACTGACTTTTTTCAGCCAGATCTAGGAATTCGGCTGACACTAATTCAGCCACATCTTCTTGGGCTCATCACCAGCTAGACACCCAATTCAGGCCAGGTCAGGCTCCTATGTCCCCCATACTACAGTGCCACATATCAAGCTCAGTCCCTTTCATCAGCCTTGAAATGAGGGTAGGAACCCGACTACCCCTTCCCTATAGGGCAAGGTGTGGTGGAGGACTCATAGCAATACAAAAGTCACTCTGCCAAAATCACTTTTTCCCAAATCCTCTGATTCTTGATCCTATTATATCATTCAAGGGGTTGGGAGAATTAAGACATCTCTAATGCATTCCCCTCCAAATACTTTTTGCAAGCTATACAGTTTGGTCTATCTTACAACTCATTCTCATAGCAAATCTGTCACCTTAGGGTTTGGATCAGAACATCAGTTTTAACATCCTATCACAGGGATCTGTGTCCTGAGCTGCAATTATGCGTGCCAGGAATATATTTCCTCTCTACTGCCATTTTAGAGATAAGAACACTTTGAGGAATGTAAAACCACAGATTCAAGGTTATGTTGGTATTTCTTGTCATTCACTAAAACCGTATTCAAACAAGACTAAAGATAGTACATACAACCAAAGTTGGATGGCTACCACCCTGCAGTTCTTTGATTGGCCTTGCTAAAGGTAGAGTTTATATCCGCAAAGTGGGGTAGGGGGAGATATTAAACAATGGATTTTCTTTAAAACATTATGTCAGAATTAAGCCAGAGCACATGCTGGTCAGGTGACATGTTAAGACATTACAAAATAGTTTGTATGTTGACTTACAATTGAACAAATAACAAATTTGAACACAAAAAAGTGAAGATGACTGTTTTAAAATGGGTTATTTTTCCAGGAAGAATAAAATATAAGTGTTTATCAGTTTGATTAGACTTTAACTTGTTTCTTATTTGTTGTCTTCATGACTTAATTTTCTGTCTATTATAGGGCTTGGTTTCTTCTTCAGTTTCAACGAATCCTAATGAAACTTACTTCTATACTGGTTAGACTTACTTGGAACTGTGACAACGAAAAGGTCCAATGACAAAAGATGGACTCTACCTGGCCAGGTGTCCTAGAAGTTCAGTTTAGGGCTGAAATCTAGAAAGTTCTGTAGCTTCCTGGAATTAATAAGGATGGAGTTCAGCAATAAGCACAGACAAACCCCAATTTATGATGGTTGAACTTAGATTTTTTTGACTTTGTGGTGGTGCAAAAGCAATATGCTTTCAGTATAGTATTTAATAAATTACATGAGCTATTCAACACATAAAATAGGCTTTGTGTTAGATGATTTTGCCCAACTGTAGGTTAATGTAAGTGTTCTGAGTGAATATTATATCAGGAATTCAAGAGTGGTTTGTTCACAACCAGGGGAATGAAGAGGACAAATTCTGACGTATCAGCTGCATGGGCATCTTCAAATGGGCCCCAAGGATACCTGCTTACATTCAGACTCAGAATAAAGGACCATTTTTTAAAAATTTTTTGAAATAGAATACTAAATGTAATTTTTTTTTACAAAATACCTGTAAGAACTTTCATTAAAATATTACATTATCATCAAACCAGAAAGAAAACAATTGTTGCCTATATGATATCATTTAAAAACTGGAGACACAAAATTAAAATTATTTCAATATCTTTCATTACTGCTAACATCATCTATTTATTATTTTTTCCTAATTATTCCTAGCATATTTCTCAGTTGCACAGAGTAAACAACCTAACTCATTAATTGGTATAAGAATATTGTCACAGTGGACTATCAGTAATTCCATTTGCTGTATAAATTGGAAGGGACATTACAAGGACATGAGCTGTACGTGCATCTTTTCAATTCAATTAAATTAACGTTTTTAGCAAGTCAGGCACATAAGGGAAGTTCTGTTAATCTTTCAGGCTGATGAAAGACTTTCAATATTGTTACAAAGAAAAGAAATACATGTAATCAGATGTCTGGATTTAAAATAGTTTTAAGATAAGAATATATAGTTTTGAAAATTTTGTAAATAAGTGAAATAATTCAATAAATATATATAATATAATCTCCATAGAAGAATACTTTCAAGTTTTTTTAATTACATTTTTATACAATGTATTTTATAGTGCACAAGAATATTCCTCCACCCCATGCAGATTTTTAGGGGGGAAATTCTAACACATTTAATCTCTTCTTGTATCATAATTACCATATTACCATGATTACCATATATATTCTTTTCAGACATTATTTTTGACTCCCAGAGAAAATTAATACAGCTTAATTTGTTTAATATGCTATAGCCTTTAGGTTATGTTAAGTCTTTCAAAGGACTTTCTTCTTTGATGAGAAAATAGTATAGGTAAGTTCTTGCAATGACTAAGTTATTTTTCCTTGAATGAGGACATTTTATGCCTGGAAAATGATAATGTCCAAAAAATTAACATTAATTAAAATAATATCATCATTAAAAGTTTGAAGAAGAAAAAGCATGTTAATTGCACTACCTTGCTTTTTGTCATCCTGTTTAGTTTCTTTTTTTCTTTCAGAATGCTGCCATCTTCTGGTCAAATTGTATCATTTTGCACACACAAAAAATTTTCCACAATATGAGGCAAATTAGGTTTATATAAATTCACCTTTTATTATTAGCATGCACCTGTTTAAGATTGTGCCTCCAATGTTTCAAAACTAGAGAGCTTTAAATGAATATTCATAAACTTTAGGAAGTTAAATTCACAGAGGACATTTCAGGAATTATTATGTTATGAAAATGTGTATTGCACAGTCAATGCATACAGAAGTACAGATAAGGGAATATTTGGCTTTATTCTATTTCTGTGAAAATCTATGGCTAAGTATAAGTAAACAATTTTGACATGTATTTGCTATTTTCATTTCTACAAACTTTTAATTTTCAAGGAATCCTTTAGCCAAGCTCTAGAAATCTTCACTGTAATACATTTTCCTTACCTTACCCCACCAAAAACATTTTAATCTATCAAAACCAAAAACTAGTAAATCACAATTTGAGAGCATGAAACATCTAAAGGACTCATTAGCTGTTGCTTTTTCTCACTGATGGTTTCTACCATATTTTCTTTTTTTCTTCCCCTCATTATATTTACAATCTGCTGACACATATAATCCACACCAAATAGCCATGAAATCAGCCACAGTAACCAATATTTAACAGGTGAAGTATCTTGACACAGTGAGATCCATTGACTTGAGTGACTCAACAAGAGCTAGGATTAAATCTTGGCTAAAAGGAGCCATTTGGTCTTGCTTCAGTCAACCTCTGTAGGTGAAAGCAGGAAGTTACTTTTCTGAAGCTTTGAAATAACATGAGGCAGAATTCTAAAGAAAGACAAAAAGTATACTAGCAATTCAAAATTTCCACTCTCCCCTTGCTAGTTATGCATCCATAGAACAAATCACTCCTCCTGAGCTCCCAAATACCTACCTGCCTTATTTCTTAACACTTCAAACTCTCTATTCTAAAATAATCACACTTTCTACTCTAACTATATTGCCTTTCCCATATTCAAAAATTCCCCAATTAAAAGGGTTGGTGGTGGGCAGGGAGAAAAGGAAGTATGCTCTGCCAGATGGGTGTGACTCCTTACAGCAGCAAGTCACGTGGAAGATGTCATCACTAAAGTGCTTACTTAGAGGAATAGAGAAAGGAGGAAGCTTGTCATTAGCAAATTCTTCCAGTTTGGTCTTATTTCACCTGCAGTTCCCCACTGTTTTTCCCATTATTCAAAGAAAACAAGTAAATGATTACATGCATTGTTGTATGGTGTTTACAGGATAATGTGAAAATGTTTTCCATATTCTCTGGAATAGAAAATAGGAGCCCTACACAGACATTCAGTTTAAGAACTCGTGTGATTAGTTGCTCACAAACCATTCTCTTCAGCTAGCATATGCTACTAAGAGCACGTAGGAACAGGTTCTCTTTTCTTTTCTTTTCTTTTTTTTCTGTGCTTTTTCTTGGAGCAGTAAGTGGAGCACTATGATTTAAACTTTTTTAGGTTTCATGTAAAAATATTAGGAGAAAATTTGAAAATTATACAAGTCACTCTAACAAGTATCTTAGATATCTTTACTCCTTTAATATTTTGGAGCTGATGTTGACTGTATAGATTTTTTCCTCCTGTGTGTTTTAGCCCAAATATAGTAATACTCTGTCAACTATTACTCCATAAAGTAGGACATGTACTTTATGCTCTTCTTTGAATTAGAATAGTGGTCAAGTTTTGAAGCATATAGATTATTCTTTTAATTCTCATCACATGGCAAAAAAAAAAGCAGTCATTAAAATTTCCAATTTATATAGAAACAGACGATAATTCAAGGCTTGGATTTGAAGTGCTCCATTGTGGCAGGTCTAAATCCATAACAAACTACACAATGATTGGCATTCCATTGAGACCTATTTTAAGAGGCTAAATTTAAATATTAAAAATCATAAATTAAAAGAAGATATAGTTCTTTTATTTATACCATTTCCACATATACCTCTTAAGCAAAAAAAGCCACTTTATGGGTCCATATAAATTTGTCCTTCATTAACACTTTTTCTATTTTATTGAAGTCTTTTAGAAAATGACTAAATTTAGATCACATATTGATAAAGGAATGCAAACCTGGAAATTATACTATATTTTCCATAAAACAAAGCAATACAGAACTATAAAGTTATTAATATTTTAGAAAGCTGGGCATGCTTTATGTATGAATGCAAAGCTTGTAAGTTTTATCTTTTCTCTTTTTTTAGTATTTATGCTATGCTAATCTTAAAATATTTACATTTTGATTAAATAATTAAATTGGCTCCTTTTAAAGGTGAACATGAAGATTCAGTGAGTTTATGGAAGTAAGTCTCTTAACAGGGTGCTCAATGCTCAATGAGTCCTTAGCAATGATAGCCATTGTTATACCTCAATTTATACAGTAGGTGTGCTCTTTGAAAGTAATACATAAAATTATTTTTGGTGAATTAAATAGTATTTTAAATAGTATATCTTCATGTTGCTTAAATCCTATGGCAACTTATTCTTTGAGCTGAATCAAATTCTGGTATTTTCTTTAGGCATATTAAAGAGAGACACATATGTAACTGAGAAAGGGACCAGAACAATTGGGTTTAACTAAGAAGATGAAGATATCACTGGTCCGGAAAGGACATCCTTGTCCGGCATTTGCTAGAATAAGATAATGAATAATTTACAGTCAAGTTCTCAGCAAGATTAAAATATTCAACTTCAGGGAAAACTGAAAGATGAAGGAGCCTTTTATCATCAGAGAAAACCCCACAGCACACTTTTGTATTCAAAATGACACTAATGAATGTGGTCATTATGTGGCATGACAAGGATTATGGAAAAAATTAATAATTCAGTCACCCTCCTTTCCATCCATCTTTAAAAATTGTCATATGGATTTGGGCTCAGCCATCTCTGCTGCTGTTCTGAGACAACCCCTGGTGGATGCCTGGCATGGTGTTTGAGGACCTCCAACTCTCTTGCCTCGTTGGGAATATTCCAAAGAATATATATTATAAATGATAAGGACGTATTTCTGGCAAATTTGTTCTCTGCCTTCTAAATAACTTACCCTGTAGATCCCTTTCAATATGAGTAGAAATCTTGTGCTGAACAGAATATTAAGATGAATCAATATGACTTTTCTTTTTTAAATGGGGTGTCTCTGTATCTCTATTACCTTTCCTCTTTCTATCAATGATGTGTTCCTTCCTACTCAAGGAGATGAGGAAATACTTTAGCACTTAGTCAAAATATGACAGAAAGTTCATGAACTGTGTTTTATAATTATAGTAACTCAGATGTCAGCAAGTAAGCCTCAGTGTTTCATCACTGAAGAATACAAACACTTAAAGGAGGGATTTCTGAAGTGTGTTGGCGCCTCTGAAGAAATGACGTTCTTCCATGTCACCACAGAAGAATTTGGACATTCTCTTGGAGTGCTAGTGAACTGACTACCAATACTTGAGCAATGCCACTGTTTGTGTACAAAATGATTGTAAACAGGCTACTCATGGAAACGATAATTTTCATTGATTGCAGTTTTCTCTATAAATATTTGATTCTTATTATCAATTGTTATCTGGGGCTTTTAGAATAACCCCTAATGAAAGTCAATTATCTTTATTTAGCCTCTTTCTTTCAGATATTTAGTATCCTATTTCCCATTATCAAAGCCACACACACATTTTTTTTAAAGAAGTAGCAAGTGAAATGTAAATAGTAATGAGGTATAACTATTTCCCAATAAGCAAAAATCTCAAATTGCACGTCCAATGAATGATCTCCCAATCTACTTTAATGTATTCAATATCTGATTCCGTCGTTTCCTGGTGAATGTATTGTCAAGAGGATCTGGCTCTTGAGAAGGTACCATTATAGTGCCACAGCTTTTATTTGATCCTTTTATGGTGTACTTTCCCCGTAGCGAACATTCCTTTAAGTACCAAATATCATCTTCTGGCTATGTACATTTTATTTACTCATTTAATAATCATTTATTGAATGCCTACTGTGTGCCATGCATTGTGCTGGATACTGGAGCGCCAATAGGCTTCCTCAAGGAGTTCATAGTTAAACAGGGAGACACACTAATAACCAACCAGGGAAGCCCGGGATGGGACACCTAAACTACTTTCGAGGGAATTGGGGAATGGTAACATACAACGCGTGCTCAAAAAATATTTCTTGAATATTTAAGGGCAGATGGATCTACCCTGGTGAAGATGTAGATGGCTAAGAAAAGAACTTCCCAGGCAAAAGAGTCAGTGTGAGCAAAGGCATGGAGGTGGGAAAGCCCACCTCATATTTGAGAACTAGAGGTTGTTTCAGGATGGCACTAGTGCAGGGGCTTCCTGTTCAGAGCTAAGGGTGCAGGGGCTGCTTAGAGTCAGATCCGGAAGTGTCTCCTATACCATGACAAAGAGGAACTTTAAGAGAGAAAGAGACAGAGACAGAGACAGAGAAAGAAGGCCATGTGTGCATTTTGGAAAATCTCTTTTGAATGGGGACAGGATACGTTGGAATGACTCTAGGGAGAGAAGCTATTTTGAAGGCTGTTACAGCAATCCAGGCAAAAAATGATGATGCTTGAACTGAGGTAGTAGCAATGAAGACAAGGAGACATGGATGGATCTAAGACATATTAAGGTATTAAAATCTGTACAATAAAGTAACTTTGAACATAAGGAGTAAAGAGGGAAGGTACTAGACCTCTTTACAACTGAGCACCTGGGAAGATTTTGGTACCAAGATAGAAAATACCCTTGGCATCCACTTCCCCTGTTCTGAAAACAACCCTTAATTTTCATTTGAGGATTCCCCTGACAACACTCAGAAGGTATGGCAGGGCTACCACCAAGAGTAGAGCACATGACCCAGATCAGAGCCATTGAACATGCTGCAGTTCCCCTGGCCAAGGTCACGTGTAAGTGTGTGTGACTGAGTGTGTCTGTGTCGGTGGTGGGGTGCAGGGGAGGCAGAGATCCACGCGTCCTGAGCTAGTCCAATTTGGGTTTGAATATCAGGAATTGTGTGAGAAGCTGTCTCCTTTGCATTGGACTTAGAGTGGCAAGAACATGAGGCTTGGGATGCTGTACTCATCCTGCCACCCCAGAAAGAGATTCTTAGAATGTAACCAAGAGAGAAGCAGAGCTTAGTAAAAGAGCAAAAATATGCACGTTTTGGTAACATTGTTTGAACCGTGATTTCAGCCACACCTGAAGCCAGCCCTTCAACTGGACTTTTCAATTGTGCACGTTACTATGCTTAAGCCATTTGTAGGAGAAAGAGTCCCAACCTCATACAAAAGTCAAGGATAATACCTGGGAAGCAATTGAAATACACATGTCTGGAGCTCCAAGGAGAAATCTGCCCTGGGGTGTAATTCACAGATTAGTGATTTTAGACGTAAGATGATCACCTAAGTGGCACGAAGAGAAGACTGAGAGAAAATGATGGGGAACATTAACATTTAGTCAGTCAGTCACTCAACAAATGCTTACAGAACACCTACTCTATGTCAAGTACTACACCAGTGAACAAAAGTGACAATAATAATAATAATAAATAAGAAGAATAACAAGAAATCCCTGTTCCTTTAGAGCTGGTAGTATATTGGAGAAAAAACAAACAAAAAATAAGTAAAGTATACAATATGTTTAATAATGATATGTTCTAGGAAGAATAAGTGGGGTGTGGACTTTAGACGGAGTGATCAAGCTAGGCTTTACTAAGAAGTTGACATTAGTTTTTTGGGTAAAGATTAGAAGGAAGGAAGAAAACAAACCACATAGATACCTAGGGAAGAGCATACCAGGTGTGCCAGGAAAAGCAGCACGAAGGTCACCATTCTAGGGCCTAGTGAGCAAGGAGGTGGGATCAGGTCATCTAAGGCCTCCAAGGCCATTATAAGGACTTTGACTTCTATTCTGAGTGGAGATGTTAGGTGATGTGACTTGGGCTTCAAATAGGACCACTTTGGCTATGTGCTGAGAGCAGCCTATAGACACAAGGCAGGGACCAGAGAGACCAGTTAGGAGGCAAGTGTAGCAGTCCAGGCCAGGGAGGATAGTGGCTGGGCCACGGTAGTAGCAGCATTGGTGGTACAATTGTTCATATTCTAGATGTATTTTTAAGGGAGAGAAAACAGGAATTCTGATGGATCAAACATGGGCTGCAAGAGAAATAAAAAAGTCAAGGATGACTTTAAGGTTTCTGCCGGGGCTACTAAAAAAATGAGAGAAACCTTCAAAGGGAACAGAACTGGAGTACCCTAAAAATTGTGACAGAGTGCTGTCGCAGAAAACAGAAGAACATCGTTTCCAGAAGGAAGGTATGGTTAACACACTTAAGTGCTACAGAAAAACCATGTGACTAAGAGAAGGACCTAAAATTGCCCGTTTGATTTAACAACCACCACCACCACAACAGAAGAAGCAGGTCTTTGATGACTTTGGTGAGAACAATTGCAAGCAAGCTTTTTTTTCCTTTTTTTTTTTTTTTGCCAAAGCCAAAAATACTGAACTTGCTAGACTATGAAGGGAGGTAACAATAGATTAAATAGAAAGAATGAACCTATTGGAAGCTCAAGGAAGTTCAATCAATCTACTGTACGTACAGCAGGATGGGAGACAGAGAGAAGCTTAAGTCACAGTCCATGTCCTCTAGGCCTGCAGGCACTTACGGACTGGTGAGGATGCATATGTGAACATGAATTAGGCAAACAATGCAGTCATCGCATTGCCTGGTATGTTCCCGTTCCGTAAGCATCACCAGAGAAGGATTGAGCAGGAAGAACATTGCTAACATCAGTACCACTTATCTTTACTCACAAGAAACTTCTGTTTGTTCTGGAAACTGCAAACTACAAACATCCAGCCCTCGCCTGTGAGGCCCTTTAGCCTAATAGCTCAGAGGGCACGCGTATGCACGAGACTGCCTGAGTCTACCTCTTAGGACTGACACATGCCAACTGGGTACACAAGTAAGTGTGGTTCAAATGGAAAATGATCTCTGATAGAACACTGATCTTTCGTAAGAATTTTTTATTTTTCTACCTAGGAAAAAACTGCCTCACCTTGCATTTTCAGTTGGGTAATATCGCAGGTTCTTCATGATTTCCCTGCAGCAAATGAAAACTTGACCTTATTGTTGTGCTGCTACATACGATGCAAAGACAGCACTTCAATCAGGCAGCAATGCGCTTACCATGAAGAAGAAGGTGCCCAGTCTCTGTGGAAAGCAGGATGGAGAGGTGGGGAAAGGAAGAAAGGAATAACACACGAACTTGAGTTTGGTGTGATAGAATATATACTGTACTAGGAGATAGAAGACATGGTGTCCAAGTGCCCTTTATCAAGTGTGAGACATTGCTCTCTCAGCTCTCAAGTGATGATCAAAGACTTGTCTGTTCGAAAATTCCCAATTATGTCTTTCAACAAAACAGCTGTGATTCTCTTTTTCACTTTGAGTCATATATTACCGTAATAAATTCAGCTGTTTGGAACACAGTGATCACTCGAAGCTAGGGTCAAAGGTTTAGTCCTTGAGTAGACTCATTTACTTTACACACAGAATGTTCACCATTCTGGAAACCCTTCCCAGCTCCAGAGCCTTAGATACAGTTCCAAACCCCACACAATTATTGCTCATAACTGGGCTAAGAAGAGAGTGTATGCTTATTTCTATAAAACTCCCTAAACTGAAAAACTTCTTAAGGCTCAGCATACCGTATCATCCTCATTTGCAAATTTAACTGGAATAATCTCTTGAAACCTTCTCTTGTCCTCCCTTCTTTGTGCTGGTGCTGGCAGATAGACCAAGACTGCTGAATTCATGCTTAAATTACCCAATTCAGGCGAAGGAAAAAACACAGAAGAGAAGAATAAGCCACAGAGGTACTCCACTTCTACTACAGACCATGTTAACTAAAAATCAGAGGACCTGATGTTAGCACTTCAAAGGATACAGGAAGGGTTCTGTGTGCTAGACTGTGGGAAGAAAATAAACCTTCTCCTCAAAAACAAATAAGCAAGGTTTGGGGTCTTGCTTTGTTTTGTTTTACACTGTAATCAAGAAACAGTGTCATACAAAGAAATGATTCATGAGAAGATCTTCAGTAGGTGGAGGCTGCTTTCTGCCTTCCTTCCAGCAGGCCCCGGCTGAGGGTTGAGATATGCAAGCTAACGTGTGGACGGCTGCCAGGAGCAGGACACCGCATGTGTTACGGGATCTTTAAGGACAGCGCAGGTCACCGGCAGCAATTCTCTGTGCCACATTTCCTAGCAGTTCATGGTCTAGATGGACTGAGTGAGGAACATTCCACATCCTGAGTTACGGACACTGCAGGTCACCCTTTGCAAGCCTGATCAGAGCCAGCCTTGCAAGACAAATGAACTGAATTTCATCTGGCCTCTATTCTAATTTTCAGCATTGTAAAATGCAGGACAATAGCCTCCAGGGAGACACAGGGAGGAAAGGGAAAGGAGGCAAGGTTCATGGTGGGGAAAGTGAGCAGACAGGAATGAGGGTGGAGAGAAAGTGTGCCCCACGCATACAAGACAGGAAGGAAGGAAGTGATGCAACATGACAAGGAATGCAAGAGAGTCCCAGCCATTCCACAAAAATGAGAGTGTGCCGGAGAGTCCACAGGAAGGGATAGTGACTGATGGGAAAGCTTCCAGAACGAACTGCAACCAGACGGCCTCTGACTCAAAGGGGAAAGGGAGACCTCGGTCTGAAAAGACCTTCCCTGTGTCCGAGGTTGAATTTACAGTCTTGATTGAGTCTTGAGAGAGTGCCCAAAAGGAGAGAAATAGAGAGAAGACCTAATCCAGGGAAGTTCTTGGTCTGAAATTCACATTGTCTCTAGCTGAGCAGATTTCTAAATTTTTTTATTCCTTCTCTTCTTGTCTGAACTTGGGAAGAAGAACTCTGAAGTGTTAGTTAGGACCTCTGGACTCTATTCCCAGCTCTAAACTCTCTGGTTTTATTCATCCTCAATGGTTGGGATACCATTCATGGTTTTAGCTGTAGAACTTCCTCACACATCTACCCCCAGGCCACAAAGAATCTTCCATAGACTGAAGGTTTCTTGGGGCCAAGAGCCATGACCATCTTGATCACTATGGACATCACCACACTTAGGACAGTGCCATGCATGGAGTAGATGCTCAATAGATGCATGTTCAATGAATTAAAGTAGACTACAATCCATAAAGCAGATAAAAGCTGACCTATCCTGGTGGAAGTAGTGTAAAACCCTGTTGTGTCAACTGTCCCTTCACCCTAGGGTCCCTATAGGAATGCCAGGACTATGGGAAACCCAGTGTTGCCCAGCTAGCTGGACCAGCTATAGAGACTTCTCCTCTGCAAGTCTATGACCCTATGGTCTCTATGCAGCACATGTTGAGTTGAAGTGTGGAAATTAATCTGGTTTGGCCCAAATTCACCTGAGTGAAGGATCACTTTTCCCACTTCACCCTGTACTTTAAAGTCCTGGTCTTTAAACCTTCTGGCTGGCACATTTTTCCCCTCTCTTTGCAGAAGATGAAAGCATTTTTCCAGACAGGCCTGCTGTGAGTGACTTCATGGAAATGAATATCTTGAGTCCCTTATGTGCCTCTCACACGGGGAACTCCTTGCATTTATTTATTTTTAAGAATAGGGCTGGGAGGTTGACGTTTCCATTAGCAGTTGAGTGATATTTTTGAAAATAAGAACCCTATTCCTCGGTGAGACATGCCTCACATTCCGCTCTCCCCACTTCAGGCAGTTTTGTGCTACTAAATATGCAGGGGAAATGACACATGTCTGGAAACCCAGAAGCAACACCGTCTCACAACTGCTCACTCAGTGAGATACAATGAAGGTGTTGTAAGTGGTGCATCGAGGAAGGTAGACTCCAAGATTCTCGAAAGAGAAATCTGTGACACTTCATGCATCTGCTATGTTTCCCTCCAGTAGATTCAAAGGTCTCTTAGGTTTGAACTCTGATCACACCTGTAGTAGGATAAAGGCACAGAGTCACCTGACTTTCCAGAGGATCCTGAAAATACCATACCATCTTTAGGTGAACTGAGGCCAGTAGTTTCTCCTTCAAGAGAGGATAGCTGTGGAGTCACGTACCACTAAAGGGGGATGGATCAGTTCCTCATGTACAACCTTAGATAATAGTAAGCCCTGTGGGTATTTGGCTCACTGCATTCTATACCCTAGCATGCTTCTGTTCCAATGGACAGATACAATCAGTCTAACTCAAAGTATTCTCCTGTCAATTTATGTCAACCAAGGGATCCCTACAGGGGATCCTATTCGCTTGACCCACGTGAAGACTAGTAAGTGGATAGAGGTTGTGAAATGGAAATTAAAAATGGAATTGGATTTCTAAGGATTATACTAATGGAACACAGATTGGATTAAATGTAAATTAAGTATCAGAACAGGAAGACATTTGTCCCAGTTGAAGACAGTGTTGAAAGCCTTTGGGCACAGATTTAGCATGCAATCTCAAACATACTAAGAAATTAATCCTGGGCAAAAAATGACAGTCATTTTCAAAGACAGGAGAAAACTTTGCAATGACCTTTTAATAAACTCAAGACAGTTACTTAGACAGCAATTAGTTTTTATTTTTTTGATTGTTTACAGGTAAATGAATTAGAAATGAGACAATTCTCTTTAAAATATACACATTTTTATTAAATTAGGGAAAAGGTTTGGTTTTAATTGATCTTCGAAAGGTTTGCAAAGAAGTTGATAGTATGTAATAATTTCAGAAATCACCTATTCCTAGTCCAGAAAGGGAATCCGTGTATGCTTAGAGATTTATGTGCCAGCACGGAGGGTCAGCAAACAAAAGGGGAGATAGGAGTGGCATTACCCAGAGACCTGGAAATTTAAACACAGTGCTTGACTGTGAGGGAGGGGCTAACTGGAAAAGCAAATCTGAAGAAGAAGAGGATGAATGGGCTGACACTCTGTGCAGAGCTCAGTGTGTCATCTGAGAATCTGGACCAGAAACTGTCTTACGAGTTGTTCTGTCTCTTCCCTTGCATTCCTTTCATTCTTCTGCCTCTTTCCTCTAAAGCTGAAATCTAGCACTGCATTGTCCAAGATCTGGAAGGAGAGAGACTGGGTAAAGGGGAGGAGACAAAAACATAAACGTGATACAAATACACACATGAGAGCAGACACGTGCACATGCACGTGCGTGCGCACACACACATACCTCACCCTGCTAACACTCAAGTCATAAGGAACAAAGAAACCACTGTAGGAATTTCACATTTCAAAGAGCTACTTAGAGTGCAGAAAGAGTTAAGGGAGTATATATACCTTTGTACCTGGTTTCTTTTAGCCAAGCAAAGCAAATGCCACACAAGCATACAGCTTTGTTCTTGATCATTCAAGTTATCGTTTTGGTGCCAAATCTAAAGAGAGCCAAATAAAATCCAATTTTGCAATCATCAAATACTGAGAAATGTTTGAGCATGCTTGGTGAGGTTAGATTTTGCTGGGCCTGTGATGCTATTAGAAAATGAAGTTGTAGGATTCTTTTGCGTGGTGGTAGATTTTGGGGTGGGGTGTTTTGTTGTTTTGTTGTTTCGTTTTGTTTTGGTAGGGAGAATACGTGAAAATACTTTAACCAATGAGCTTCAGTTCTGTATCATAGTAAAACAATTTATAACAATTTTTTCTCCACCTCTCCCATGCCCTTTGTGTAATAGAAAGAGCAATGACTTTTGGAATAAAAGCTAGGTTCAATTTCCACTCTTGGCACCAGATTTATGCTCTTGGACCAATTTCTTATCTGGGCATCAATGTTGTTAATCCATAAAATAGGCATAACAGTACGTAGTTCTCATGGTTTCCATGAAGTTTAAAGGAAAGAGTGAAGGTAAATGTTTAGCATTCATTTATTCAATGACATACATTAAATCCTTCCGGTGTGCATGCTCTAAGGATACAGTGCAGAACGAGACACAAAGCAAAGACTTTGTCCCCAGGGAACAAATACTTCAGTGGGAAGGAGATTTAAAAAAAAAAAAAACAAAACCTACAAACAACTCCAAAGTGAAATACTGAAATACTTGCAAGTTAGTTTCACGGGCCCTTAACAGAATTAGTATTTTGCGATCATTTTTGTGATTGTCTGATTAATGTTTATACCCCCACTGAGGTATAGACTCCAGGATGGCAAAGACCGACACTGTATACCCATATCTTGCACAGAGTAGGCACGTCACGCGTAATTACTGAATGAATGAATGCATGCATGCATTGTGATAAGGAAATAAACAGAAGGATGTCACGGAGAAAACAGAGAGGTGGGGGAGTAAACCTTTTTATAGGATGATCTAGAAAGGCCTCTCTAGGAAGCTGAAACACTTAAATGATGCAAAGAAGCCAGCCATGTGAACCGTAAGAGCCAGGGGAAGAGAATCCTAAACAGGAAACATGCAGGGCAAAGGCCCTGAGACAGGAAAAATGGTGGAATGCTTAAGGAGCGCAGCGGGGCCAGATGCAGGGTGAGCGGCAGCTGGATCACTCAGGACCCCGGGTCAGAGATTATGGCAAGTTTGAGTTTTATTCCAAGCACTGCGCCTCTTCCACACCGCCCCCCTTGTTTACAGTTTTGTTTTAGTAACAAGATGAACATCCATTTAAAAATTAGGCAACAATACTGGATAACAGATCCTTAATCATGGATTATGAGAAATAAATGTCCACATTTAGACATGGAAGAGATGTGAGTGAATGCATTCAATTCAGGAAAGGTTAACTTAGATCAGAATTTAATGCTAATTTCAGGCAGATCCTTGAAATTATTACATTATTGGGCACTTGACTTCCCTCTTTACAGAGTGCCCAGACATCTGACTGTACCAAGAAAAATGTCCTAATTTCACACTTTGTTGCCTCCGCTTTGGAAGTTGTCAGGGAAATTTTTCCAAGCCAGACTTTACAATGCCCCAAAACACGGACTCTTTCTCCAGTAGAAGTTAACTCTTTCTGGTTAACTTCCAGCAAGTTGTCTAAGCTTTATTGCTCAGCTTCTACATCCTATAAAGTATCATAGAGGTCACCTTCCCTGCAGATTTTGTCTTCAGCGTCCTAGGCTCACTCCATAGACAGAGGATGTGCTAACTCATCTCTGTTCTCCAAGCTGATTCAAATTAAGCCACTGCTCAATACTTTTATCCTTCAGAGCAGGAAGTTGGAAAGTTCTGCTGTTTTCTCAAAAGCTTAGTGGTTGACATCTATTGTGTCCAGCTGCTCTTTGGCTCTGAGTTTGGATTTATTTATTTGGTTTTGGGAAATTCTCTATTCTTCCTCTTCTTCCTGCCTTGACTGGGCCGGAAATCTATCTTAGCTTGGCCTAGCATTCAGATTTCTACTTGGCCCAATGCCCAGCACCTAATGCCATGACTACTTACAGAAGATTATGGATATATGTGCTTGATGAGGAGAACTAGGCAACAGTACTTATTGTTAGCCCTTTGAGTTCTGCCTTGAGCAAGAAGCTTGATTCTACTCATTCCTATGCTACCAGAAAGGACATTTGATTTTGTCAGGGGAAGTATGCCCAGAAGTTCCTAAATACCTTGTCTGGAACTATCTTTGAAATATACAAAATAATAATCTCTAAAGGGGACTTTTTAAACATATGATACCTAAAGTGTATATTAAATGACATTGAAAATACTTGTGCTATAATGTTATAATGAAAAAAGAAAAGGGATAATGTATATAAAACATGAGCTCAACCATATAAAACAATTAGCATAGAAGGAAGGAAACAAACCAAACTGTGGACAATGTTTATATCCAAGTAGTGAAATTGTGAATCTTTTTCAATTTTCTTCATTGTTTTCTACACTTAATATTTTTTAAGACATGGTTTACATGTATAATCAGAAAATTTTACTTTTCTTTTACTATTTTACTATTTGTAAAAGAAAAGAAATTACACTGTGCCACCAAAAACACAGAACATGTGTTATCCTCCTGATTCTCAGTGGTTCTCGATCTTGGGCACGTTAGAATTAACTGGGGAACTTTCAACAATCCCAGTGCTGGAGCTGAACCCTGTACCAATTAAACCAGAAACATAACCCAGGCATCAGTATTTTTTAGTTGCCCAGGTGATTTCAATTTGCAGCCAAGATCAAGAACTACTAGTAGACTAATTGGATAGGTTAGATCAGTGGTTTGCAACCCTGGCTACAATCAGAATCTCCTGGGGAGCTTTTATTATGCCTATGTATGGTCCCTAACCCCAGGCTCTGATTTTAATTGGTTTGTAGTGAGGCCTGGCACTAGTGTGTTTCAAGTTTCTCCAGGTAATTCTGATGTACGGCTAGGTCTATGGCATATTCGCTCTATGTAGGGCCATGTGCTGTTTTATGTGCATTATCTCATTTAGTCTTAAAATAATCCAACGAAATGGGTATTATTATCCTCATTTTACAGAAGAGCAAACTAGGACTCAAAGACATGAATGAAATTGCTCAAGGCAACCCCAGCTTGTTTGAACTTAGCTTATCTGTCTCCTGAGGGGACAGGCAAAGAAATAATGCTCTCTAAATACTATAATGGAGAATCTGGCACACCCACTTTTAAAAAGTTGATGCAGTTGGTCTTTATATATCTTTCAATTAGCAAGCATCTCGTTCCTGTCAAACTCCATCAAGTGTAAGTACATCTACAATATCCTGAGCATTTCTGTTTCTTCATTCCATAATTACCTGAATAGCATTAGAACTTAAATAACTTCCAACTTTTTCAAAGTTACAATAATGTCTCATTTCTGAACTTTATGACATTGTCCAACTTCCCTCCGGTAATCCTGGCATGATTCCTATTTTTATTTTATTTTATATCATTTTGGTCTGATAAACAATTAAGTATATTTTGAAAATGCCTTAAAGAATTTTGCAAAATTCCTTAAATAATTGGAAGCACTCCTGAGTGTCCCAAAACCGGTCTTTAGGATTGCTCTTCCAGACAAATATCAACATCATTGGATTTGCTGAGGTTCCTTTCTGACGCTTCACTTAGATTGAGCCGTGTTTTGCTGAACTGGCTTAAAGTAAACTTCACCCCTTAAAATAGTCAAAATTCCCACTGACCTCAAGCAGAACTGCAGATGCATATCGCCAGCAGAATTTGGCCCTTCTCACGTATAATTTGAGTCCCAAGTCTTTAAAGTAAGACTCATTTACCCAGATTTGTATAGCATTACCTGAGCGTAACATTACCCAATAAAGCCAAATTAATGGGTGAAGGATACAAATTAAGCCATTTCAATTGCCAGGAATTCCGAATCAGCTTATGAGGCAGGTTTTATGAGAGGGCAGAGAGGACACAGAACAAATACTGTTTAAAAAAAAATTGTAACTGTTTTGCTTTTTGCAGGATAAAATAGGATTGCCTTTCAAATAATTTTGCTGACGAATATCTTCCAGCATTTGCAAACTTGCAGTGTAGCATAGTCTTAATTTTAATAACTGTCAGTGAATACATACCTAAAGAGAAAAGAAAAAAAACAAAAAGGAAATGACCATCCTGAGTGCTTAGAGTAAAAGGGAAATCTTCTCTACGCACCCCTTCCTTTTTATTTCCATTCTCTTTGTTAGAATTTTTATTTGGCTCCTTCCTTAGCAGGAATTTTATGTTGTATTTTTGAGAGTATTATAACCCTGTGCTTTGTGGTGGGGTTATTTAGGAAAGAGAAACTCTAATAGATAAAATGGGAGAATATTCTAATGTATACTTTTTAAGGAAAAAACCTTTTATTTCATTCTTTTCACCTATTGTAGGCAAATATGTAGGAAAACATAGTTGGCAAATTAATAACAGCCTATGCTGCTAAGCAAGCACACACAAAAAAAACTTAATCAAGCACTTTTTAAACTAAATGCAAATCAAAGGCCACCCCCCATGCTTCTACCTATACAGTATGTACCCTTTGCAGTCTCACTAATGTGGAGGTGACAAAACTGATATTTTGAGATCGATGTCTGATTAGTGCTTTCATGAAGTTCCTCAGGTTGCTTCATTATTTATAAATAAAAACATTTATTTAAGTGTATTTTCATATATGTGTGTAGAATGGAAAAGAGAGTTGTTCTGATATAATTGGTTTCAGTTAATTAAAATTTCTGACTTATAGCTATTTGTTTCAGAAAAATTTAAGGTAAATAGAAGAATATTTGTTATAAAGGAAAATCGTATAGTAGGATTAGCCTTTCAAGTTTTTATCTGTGGGTTTTCAAAAAGTTCTTCTCTCTTTTTAAAATAATACCTAATTTTATAATTTTATGTAATTTTACCTATCAGTTTTAAAAATTAAATGACATTAAATAAATAAAAGATAATACCTAATTTATGTGAACATATATACAGGTATTTTTATAAAATCTGTACCATAGGCAGAATTTATATTTTTTGTGATTGAGTGGCCCTCTTCTAATTTATGCCAAGCATTTTTACATGTTCAGAGAATTGCAAAATTTCTAATATGTTTTTCATTCTGGATATTCCTTCAGCATTGAAAAATAGGTGTTTTTCATCCACCTCATTTTTTATAAAAGTTCAATACATCTATTTCAATCATATCTCAACTATTGTAATTCTCTAGAGAGAAAATCTAAAGATCAAAAAACTGGGCTTTGACTCCTGAAAGGAGAATCAACCTGTCTTCTTGTAACTTCTTGTAACTTTACTCAGAATTTCACAATCCTTGCTAAACCATAAGCAATGGGCCAAAAGCAATAAAACAGCAGAAACCCAGTAAGAATGTGCCAGAGTTCAGGGAACAATTGCTCCAGGCTTAACTTCATTGACCTTTAATCTGTTTGGGTCATCAGCACTTTTCTATATAAAACATCCCACAATGTTAGGGTGTCAGGCCTTGCAGAGTTCTTATGCAAGCCAGAGTAGTAACAGTAAAAGTCAAACTTGACTTTTGGTGCTGAAGAGTTGGGGTAAATTTGTCCAATAACCAATAAAACGGTTTTCTCTGGCATGGTGTATTTAAAACACGTAGGTGTCAGAAAATGAATTCGGATGTAATCTCTGACTCAGGGAAGGACTTTTCTGAAACTTCTCTGACTTAATGCTTATGAATGCTTTACCCCAGACTTTCTGGAACTCTTAACACTTGCATCTTAAGAGTGAAGTGTGGTCTAGAAATAGAAAGAGCACTGATCAGGAAGTCAGGAGACTCAAATTCCTATTACTGATGTTGCATTTATTAGCCACGTGACCTTCAGAAATGAAGTCTGGAAATCCTTTATTAAAGCCCTATACTATGGGCTAGCACTGGTGAATATTTAGAGCCCATTTGCTGACTTCAAGAAGGTCATGATTTAATGGCGAGTGTAAATTAACACAGATTACTATGATATATTTGAGAAGTGTTATATAAGCATTTGGAAAAATTCTAAAGAGATGGAGGGAAAGAATAATCAATTCCGTTTGGGGGTGTGTAGGCCAAAATGTCTGGAGAGGCTTCAGTCAGGACCTTGAAAGATAATTAGCAAGTAATTTGGGATGGTGAAAAGACAACGGGTTAAAAAATATATTCAGGCACACTGTGAAAGACTTTGACTATCTTTCTGAGGAATTTGGCCAACTTGAGCTCCTTGGGACTGAATTTCCTCATCTTTAAATAAAGCAATTGGACTGCATGGTTTCTGAGTTCATGACCAGATCTAAAAGTCTAAATGAGATTACATTAAATGTTCAAAGGGAAGTGCCTTGTATAAAATCTGACCAAATGATATTAATTCCTGTGAAGACAATGGCAAGTCAGTGGCTCTTATTCCAAATTTCAGAAAAACAACCTCCCTTGCACCATCATAAGAGAGTTTATTTAAAATAAGATTTTGTTAATGAATCAATACAACTTTGTGTAGAGATGCCAAAAATATACTTTTCAGGGCTTCAAGTTGAATTACTTAAAATGTTATTCTAGAATGATAATGCTATAGAGTGACTTGTGTCCTCCCAAAATTCATATATTGAAGCCCTAACCCCCAGTGTAACTGCATTTGCAGTAAGGAAGTAATTAAGATTCAAATGAGATCATAGGATAGGGCCCTGATCTGATAGGATTAGTGTCCTTATAAGAAGAGACGATAGAGAGTGGCCATCTGCAAGCCAGGAAGACAGCCCTCACCAGAAACTGAACCCTCTCACACCTTGATCTGAGACTTCTGGATTCCAGAACTTTAAGAAATAAATTTCTGTTGTTTAACCTGGTCCTTGTTATGTTGTCATGGCAGCCTGAGCAGGCTGATACAGATAATAAGATTTTGTTCCAGTGTCAAAGTCTATACAAATATGATTGTGATATTTAAAACATTTGAATGATTAGTTCTTTATGGTAAATATCATGCTCTAGAAAATGAAGTGTTTTTAATTGATTGCACAATGATGTGATGATTGTGTATTATGCATATAACTCTCCCCATGATGTCTTGTTATTTCACTTGAAATGAGAACATCCGTTGATTTAAAACTTCTCACTTTCCACATATCTGAACTTTACCAGTGAGCTAAGTATTAGTGGCATTCAAAAAAATGGGCTAAATGAGCTTGGTGCGTAAATGAATTTTAAACTAAGTAAGTTCAGTTCTTTTTTATTCTTTTTTAAATTATTTCTAAAGAGATTCTATTAAATATTTATATGCATACATACACTAAAAACTCTGGTGATTATTTTGGCATTCACTAGACATGAATCTTTTCAGCACCTACTTGATGCCAGATATTGTGTTAGGCCCTGGGAATAAGAAAAGTGAGGGAGACAGACTCATTCCCTGTTTTCACTAAGCCCACATCAAACCCGCAAGACAATAAAACCGGCAGTCACCTGACAATAAAGTCTATTAAAGGCTAAGATAGAAGTATAGGTTTCTGTGGGAGCTTTAGCAAGAGCATCCAACTCATTAGAAGAGCCAGGAAAGGCTTCCTAGAAAAAGCCTTACTTTAGCAAAGCCTGGAAGGAGGTTGGCATGTATAAGGTACTAGCAACTATGTCAAATGAATGAATGTTAATCAATAGGAATTAGCCAAGCAAAGACTTGGGAATGAGTTTTCAGATAGAGTAAACATTATGTTTGAAGGTCTGAAGTGAAAAGAACACAGCCAATTTTAGAAACAAAAAGAAGTTCAATATGTCTGGAGGGCAGAACCCCAAGGGACTGAAATGTGGAGAAGTAGCTGTCAATGGACCAGCAGAAAGAACCCATCAGCCTTTTCACTTTCAACCATCACTGAATAAATCAAGAACTATGCCACTGACTTCCATAGCATGGCACGTTAGGAGTTGGAAGGTGCTTGGGAAAAATAGTCTTTTGTTGTTTTAAGAAAACAAGCAGTAAAAGATTATGAAATCTTTTACATTACAAGTATAATATGAGTCAAAGATATTTTGTCCTGGCTCAGAAGAAACGCCATATATGTATTAACAATTGAGAAAAAAAATTCTTTAGGTGATCTGAAACCCCTGACCAAAATGTCCATTTCTACCTCCTATCCCTGGGGTTCCTCTTCCAACACTGGGCAGGACAGGCCTTACCTTGGTTTAACTTCTCTAACCTGAGTCGCAGCCAAGAGCAGAGACACCTCTGGCCACCTTTCAGGGGCAAAGTGAACTGTGTTAACAAGAACAACTAGGAAAGCAGAGTAATATCATCTGGGACATGAAAATTGTACAGTATATTTTTTAAAAAAGAGGTTAATTTTCAAATAAAATGGATTTATTGTAGGACTTTGTCATTGTTTCGCTAAAATAGATTTTTTTAAGTACATTTCTGCACACTTCAGCTTTTGTTTATCTTCTCCACAGAATAAGCCTATTACTTGAGTGATTTAGAATACTCATATTCCTGGTACGTGTGCGTTCCATTTTGTAAATGTTCTGGCCACAAGTTTAAATGATTTTTTCCTTAATCACAATTGTCACAATTGCCTAATGATTCTTATTCTCCAAAACACAATTCATTATATGCATATTAACATAATAATGACTGGGTTAATCAGTTATTTCTACATCTTAGGAATAAATTCAGGCTGGGCACCATGGCTCACGCCTGTAATCCTAGCACTTTCACAGGCTGAGGTGGGAGGATTGCTTGAGGCCAAGAGTTCCAGACTAGCCTGAGCAAGAGCAAGACCCTGTCTCTACCAAAAAAAGAAAAATTAGCTGGGCGTAATGGCATGTGCCTGTAGTCCCAGCTACTCAGGAGACTGAGGCAGGAGGATTGCTTGAGACCAGGAGTTTGAGGCCAGCCTGAGCAATAAAGCAAGACCTAAAAATATAAATAAATAGATAAAATATTTAAATATTTTTAAAATATTATAAAAACAAAGTAAAATATAATAAAAATATACCAAAATAAAATTTTAAAAAGGTAAATTTGGTTATACAGCTTAATGGATAAAAAGCTCTCCCTTTATTTCCTTTTCCGTCTACTGACTTTTTAAGCATGTATATGTGACTGTGAGCCAAGGTTCACAGTGATGAGCACACACATGCGTATACTATTCAGCAGCCAACAGGGATAACAATGACTTATCCTTTAACTAAAAAGTATTTATAAACAGTTGTCTTAACCCAACTACCTCAGGAAGCTAAATTTTAAAAATAAATGAATGTTACCAGGACATAAACATTATTTTAAATAAAGACAAGAGAATATTTTGTTATATGGTATCATTGATAGCCTCTTAATAGTTGGATATTTCAAATATAAGCCTTTTTAAAGATATTTTCATATTACTGTCCTGTTGATACAGATGTTAAAACTCTAGATGCAAATATTTATCCAAAATGAGCTATTACCCATGTCTACGTATCTCTAAATAAATCATGTTTTGAAGGATAAAGAGAGAATTTCCAGATAATCTGACTTAATAAAAAATTACTCAGCATTAACTGTAGCTCTGGACAATTTGTCAGGTGTAGAACTCATCTCTACTATTATATATTTATCACAAAAAAACCAGTAAGCTCATCCACACGAGTGAACATTCAATTTTTAAAAGAAGGATAAAATAATTCATCTAATATTATAAAGCAATTGCTAAAATACAGCCAATGGTAAATATGTGAACTCGTTTTTATCTGCTTGGTATCTTATACCACATCAAACAATTTCTCTTAATAAAAATGTAAAAAATCAAAAACCATCATATATTTTCCTTATTGTAAATTTACATGCTCATAAAATACTTGAGAATTTACAGATCCTTTAATCTCAATTGTATACATCTACAGATGGGGAAACCGAGGCCAAGCAGAGCAGGTGATGTGTCCAATTGAGTGCTTCCAGTTTGTTACATGCCTGGCTCTGTTTTAAGAGCTTTCCTTGTATTAACTGATCTGATCCTCACCAGTTTATAAGATGGATACTCACTCAGTGGCTTGCTGGTAAACCCACTGGGGCAAAGGAGTAGCTGAGCCCCGCTTTGCCAATTTCTATGTTATAAATACTTGCAGCAGTGACTTATTTCAAGGTACCAGCAGTTTAACAAATGTCTCACAAAATTCCTGAATATTTAAGAATGAGCTCTCTTGAGCTGGCACCATCCAGTTCCAGATTACCAGTGGGAGAGAAAGGAAACTTAGTTAGGCACGGAGAAACTAATAATGGTGTGTCAGTGGTAACTCAGTATAGGAGGATTTGAATGCAGACAGTCTGGCTCTAAGACCTGCCTTCAACTGCAGGGCTCCATTGCCTCTATTTGCATTTAGTGTTTTACATTGTTTTCATCATTAAACTGTCCCTATATGATTTTCTTTTATCTCTTTATAAGCATATGGAGTCATTCAGCACATAATGGGAAACACATTCTACGTGTAAAATACAACAAAATTAATTACTAGTGAAGATTTATTGATCATTTACCATGTGTCAAACGCTATATAGATATTTTGGGGAACATGAGAATTAATTATAAAATAATGATGCTAAAGTTTTTATTTTACTCTTTATACTTTTCTGTGTTTTTAAAATTGTTCTACAAATAATTTTCAGCATATACAAATTAAATATTTGTTGAATGAATGGATATATGTAATTATGGTCATGAAAATAAATTTATTTTAAAATAAAAGTAAAATCAAATCACTATGATATAAACTGCTGAGACTGGTTTCTTTTGGAATTACTTTTGAGAAAAGTGTCAGAACATAGACATCCAGGCAATTATTATTTTTCTAAGTCAGGACTTGGCAAACTTTTTCTGTAAAGGGTCAGATAGTAAATATTTTAGGTTTGTGGACCATCTGGTTTCTGTTCCAACTATTCAATTCTGCTGTTGTAGTGCAAAAGCCACACGGGCAATATGTAAAGCATGTATGTGGATGTGTTCCAATACAGCTTTACTTGTGGACACTATAATTTCAATTTCATATAATTTTCATGTGTTATAATATAGTCTTTCTCCTGGGCTTTTTTTGTTCAAACATCAAAAAAAATTGGCATCTTTGCAATCCTTTTCTGAGTGATTATATTGGAAAAATTAACATTGCAATGATAGTGTAACATATCATCAGTGGTGAAGTATGTGGATTTGGGACTGAATCCCAATTCTACTTCCTAGTTTATGAGCTACTTAAATTCTCTGTGCTTCAGTTTCCTCATCTATAAAATGGGGATATTAATATTCCCTTCCTCACTGATTTATTTGTAGGGATAAATTAATTAATACATGTAAAGCACTTAGAACTGTGCTTGGTATGTAACAAATACTACATACCTATTGGATAAATAAATAGCCTCGTTGTTTAAAAACATTTTAGACCTCTCCTTAAGAAAGACTTTCAAAGCCACTTTACAAATCATAGAAGAAAATGTCATTACATTCCAGTAACCTGCCTTACTCATGAAAACTGTCACTGAATTTGTCCATTTCAAAAATATTAATCAAAACCAAACATCTGTATCAAAACTCTACTTCGAAAAATCTACTTCATGAAATCCATCACTAGATTTGGGTGTTTAAAAATATAGTTATCTTCAAAAGGACAAATGTTTCAAAACAAGATATCAATAGAATGAGTACTAAGCTTGAAGACAAAGAGGGTCTTCTATGCAAGGTGTGAGCAATGGAATCATTCAAGTCTACAACCGTCCAAGCTGACTATTCTAACATGAACAATTCTCATCTAGATACAAACCTTCTGATGTTTTCCTCTACAGTTTATACTTTCACATAAGGAGCTTCCAATCTTGGAAAAGGAGATACAATATATACACATGAAAAAAAAAATCCAACCAAGTGCAATAAATGATAAAGGACAAACAATAAAGCAGTGGTATTATGGAGAAAGGCTAAATGAATCCTAGCAGAGGGAGTTAGAAAATATATCATTAGGGTACTTTTGTAGATGGACCTTGAAAAAAAGGAATGATTTTTTTTAAGAAAAGGTACAGCTATGATTTGTAACATTTTTGTCCTGTAAGTGCCTTCTCCTGGTAGCAAATCCAGCCTCTGGCCGCAGAGGGAACAAGACATCTGGCTAGGCTCATCATAGTATCTCCACAATTTTTCCGACCTATCAAATAAGACTCCTTATTTTAGTTTCTGGTCACAGACTACAAGATGTAATTCCCAATGTTCCTACATCCATATCCCCCACTGTGTGTAGAAGCTGGTCTCAGAGATTAAATGAGGGGCAAAGAAGAGAGATACAGGGTCCTGATGCAGTTAGATCCAGTCACCCTGAGGACACATCCACGCTCAAACTCGTGGTATCTAAAATGCAACTTACCTTCTTTTTCCTCCTCTTATCTTTCACGGCCAGACACCTGCCCCTTTCCTAGAATCTGCATCACATTGCCTAATCTAATCATTCACTTAGAAAACTAGGATCTGTTCGTGTTTCCTCTACCTTTCTCACCTCACCAAACCCAGTCAATATCAAATCCAGATGATTTTGTCTCTGTTTCCTTTTGTGATACTTACTTTTTATTCGTATGAACAAAGTGCATGTTTATATTTAATAGTCAAAGTACAATGACTATGTGTATAACAAAAATTAACAGGCTTCTTCTACTGCATCTTTCCTCTCTCTTGATTTCTACTCCCCAAAGCAATCATTTTCAGATCTTTTTGCTACTTCTATTGCTATTTACTTCCATATTTTTAAATAGCATGCTTAAGTGATGTTTCTTGACTTTTCACTTTTAGTTATTTAGCTATAAATGAAAAGGGTTTAGCTTTCATATACCAAACACACATTCTCACACACTACCAAAATATTATAATTTGATTTTATTCCCTTACTTAAAACAACTTCTGGTTTTCCCTTAGTTGCTTCCTTTTGGGGGGGTGCAGGGAGATGGGGCTTATTTTCTTCATTCCTTTCGTTAATTCATTTCCAAACTCTTTGCCAGAGCTATCAAACTTCTTTCAGTATGTTGATAGAATTGATCTGGTAATCTACCAGGTTTATTTTTGTTGATCTTTTTTTGTCTTTTAAAAAAATTTTTTTTAAAGATATTTCCCATGGAGCTTTCTATTTTTGTGGTGCACTGCAGACTATCTGTTATCTACCTGTCTTCCCAGGTATCAACTTGTCACCGTCATCAGGGCGTTCCATTTGGCTCATCCTGGGGTGGATCCCCTGTTTCCTAGAGTCCATTTACCTTCCCCTGTTTTGGTTCATCCCCTTGTCATCATACAGCCAATTCTCCGATGGCTTCCTATGAAATAGTGCATGGAATGCCATTTTAAAAACTAATTTCCAGGTCTGGATATGTTTTTAACCTGATCTGCCCATCAACTGATTGATAGTTTAGTTAGGTATAGAATTCTATGTTGGACATTATTTTCCCTTTGAATTTTTGACCATTACTTGATTGCCTTCTAGCTTCCAGTTTTGCTTTTGAGAAATCCAGTGTCACTCTGATTTCCAATCCTATATGTGGTCTGTTTTCATTTTCTATATCACAAATTTACATTCTTTTATCTACCTCTAATGTGCTAAGAATTTACAATCATGGGGCTTAGTGTTAATTTATTCATTTTTTCTCTTTATTTTTTTTTCTAGGCACTTGTTTGTCCCTTTAAATCAGAAAATTCATTCCTTCATTTCTGGAGATATTGTATTTTTAAAAAATAATTTCTTCTGCTTGGTGTTCTATGTACTTTCTTTCTATATCTCCTATGATTTAGGCATTAGATTTCTTGGGTTTGTCCTATATGATTTTTAACCTTTGTCTTTCTTTTGCCATGTCTTTGTCATTTTATCTTCTTTCTGAGAAGTTTTTATCCAATTTATTTTCTAATACTTCTATTGATTTTTGAAATTCCTGCTTTTAAAAAAATATTAATACATAAGAGACCATTCATGTTCTCCACATGGTTCTTTTATATGGCATCCTGTTCTTATTATACTGTTTTTTATCACTTCTTCATAGAGTCTAATCATGGTTTTATTTGTAGTTTTCTTTTCCTCCTAGTATTATCTCTGCTTTCTCCAAATTTCATTTTTTGTATGTATGCATTTTTGTTTTGCCTTTCATGTTAGAGGCTTTCCTTATATATTTGGTGAGCTCTGGTTATATGTTTATTTATAAAGTTAAGTCACTAAAAGTTCATTGGATGCTTTGTGTTGGAATGTGGCTGGGAGGAAGGCACTCTAGGACTTGTTTACTGGTAGCTAGTGACCTATCTCTTGGAGAATCAGCTATTTTTGAGAAGTTTCTCAAATGCTGACATCTATTGAGTTTTTTCTCTTTGTCTGGGAGTTTCTCCAGAAAGGAATCTTCCAGCACTTCCCAGGTAATAAGAGAGGTAATATCTGACTATAAAAATTCAAGGAGCTGAGCAGGAGAAGGGAGTGTGCAGACTTTTTCTTGCTCTCTGTTTCCCCTATTGCACCTCCCATCCTGCCCTCAGCTCTGCCCAACATCCTTGGGTCCACAACCTGTCTGATTAGTCTCTCCAGAGCGTAAACTTCCTGTCTCCTGTTGAAGTGGCAGACAGGAAGTTGACTGGCTGTACAGCATGGGATTGGGGATCTGGGAATCTAACTGCTACACATAAAGTCACTTCTCATCCCCATATGCCTGTCCCCACCTTCCAGAGTAACTGGTGCCTCAAATTCCTGAGCAATTTCAGGTTTTTCTAGCTCAAAGAATCTGCTTCCCTCTTACTGACTTCCCATCCCCCTGTCTGCCACAAGAAGACCGAGAATACAGCTTTCTGTAGCTTATAATGTAGCTACCGTTAGTCCATCTGCTTTCCAGAATAAAAATGCTATTGATATGGCTTGCATTATTTCTATGTCTTCCTGTCACCTTTGCTTCTGTTTTTTTTTTTTCTTGTGTGTTCTTTTTCTTTCCTTCTTCCTTTTTCACTATAATGTGTTTTTGAGAAAGCTGTAAGATAGGTGAATGTGCTTATTTGATCATTTTTAACCACAAGGACCTAAATGTTTTTTGAATCTAAAACCATACCCTTCATTCCTATTCATACTCTAAGGATGGTCATCATAAAGTCTTCATCATCTTTCTTATGGACTCTTGCAACAACCTTCTAACCGGTATCCTTTGTCATCCTCAAATCGACTTCCCACACATTTCTCAATTCATCCATCCAAAATGCAAATCTCTCAATGTCACATATGCTTAAATTTTAAGAGCTCCCTATGCTGTATTCACCTTCCTTAGTGTGGCTTACAGACCTGAATGAGCTGACACCTCTCTTATGTCTCTAGTTTAGTTTTTCATCCCTTGTCACATAATGTATGTTAACCTCCAGCAACATGGAACTGTCTGTGCCAAACTCTCAACCGCAAACATCACCCACACAGAGGCCATGCTATCTCCCACCTCCTTGCCCTAATAAATACCCTTTTTCTCTCCCTCCACATATGCACAATATTCCTGCAAGTGGGACCTTCTCCAGGAAGCATATTTTTTTTTAACTTCCCTCTCCGTGGAGGATCAGGGGCCTCTACTCCGTATTCTTATAGAAAGCACCTTATCTCTACATACTTCATATACTGAAATGAGTTTCTCATGCTTCTGTGCCCATATAGGAGAGGAAGTGTGGCTTACTCATCTTTCCCAATTTTTTTATGGCTTAGCCCTTCCAGAAGTGGCCATAGAAATACTCCAGCTACTTCTCTTCCTCCTTATCTTTCATCTCCACCTTCTGGTAGCTAGGACTAACCTCTAACCTTCAAACTAATTTAACTAAGGGTTAAGTCTACACACAAAGGGTGGTCAAGATACAGAATAGGCAGTATATTGCAGAGGAGAAGGTCAAGGAGAAGGTCAATTCCAAGCCTGCCCTGACACTGCTACTCCAAGTGTGTCCAGCCCAGCTGCTCTCTGTCTCAAGGCACCTGCACATCCTTAAGCTCTAGTGATGACATGTGTAGGGCTCTCTGTGTCTGACTTTCCTCAGAAATGTAGATAAAGCTTTCCTTATCACCATTACTACTGAAATGTAGTTTTGTTTTTTCATAAAGCAAGATAGTGGGATGGACTAAAAAGATTGATTTGATAGCCACCTAACTTTCTCTGTTTTCCAAAATGCTTAGAAAATACCAAAAGCAGTATATAGTAGTCCCCCCTTTTCCAAGGGAGATATGTTCTGAGACCCCCAGTAGATGCCTAAAACCATGGACAGCACAAAACCCTATATATACTATGTTTTTTCCTATACATGCATACCTATACTAAAGTTTAATTTATAAATTAGGTACAATAGAGATTAACAACAATAACTAAAAATAAAATAGAACAATTATAACAATATACTGTAATAAAAGTTATATGAATGTGGTTTCTCCCTCTCTCTCTCTCTCTCTCAAAAATACTTCCTTGTACCATATGCACCTGTTTTACAAATGAGGTTGACCGTGAGTAACTAAAACCACAGAAAGTGAAACCACAGGTAAGGGGGGTACTCCTGTATGGTTTTCCAGATGTATCCTCTTGTTTTGGACACAAGAGGAGATGAAAACTTGTCAGAAATATCTGCTGCAGTGGGAAAAGGGAAGCAAGAGAACCAATCACAGGGCCTGCGAAATCAGAATAGTGTGAAGTGGGGGTTTTCATTGGCAAGACCACCCTGGCCCTTCACCTCCCTCCCAGACACACTCTCAGCCTGGATGATGGGGAGGTCAGTGATTGCTTCACATTAGAAAAACTGTGCACACTTTGCCATCAAGATCTTGTGGTGCCTGCTGCTCATGTAACAAAGAACTAGAAGAACAGTTAAACTTTGGGTACATGATGGCTTAAAAGAGATTTTATGAACAGAATTGCCAATCCAGTTACTGTGTCCATCTTTTTGTCTATGAGAAAACAACTTCTGAGGTCCAAAGAGCAGACTTGAAAGTGAACATTTAGACCACAACTTATTTGCAAATTCAGACTAGCCTACATTTCATTCCTGTTGCTAATTGAAAAATCTTAGACTGTGATTATGAACAGTGGTCTTCCCTCCAAACCAGCAGACTTGAAATATGATACAAAACCTTAGCTGACTTGAGAAGGCCTCTTCTGATACTATTGTGAATCTCTTCACATAAAAAATTATGTATACTCAAAATTTAGCCAAGTTGTAGAGACAGGTGACATAATGTTCTCCAAGAGTAACACCATATGATCCCAAAGAGCAAAACTCAAGTCATAATTTCTGAAGGCTTTTATCATGTCTGGAATTCTTATAAAGTCATTTCCTAATGTATTGACAGTTATCAAGCTTATGTAGAATGAAATGGCAAATGCACAGAGCAAAAATTCCAAATAACAAATTTGCTTGGTTTTATAGGATTTGTATGGATAACAGCTTAAATACCACCACCAAAGGCTTGTGAGTCTTCTTTTCTAAGATGAAATAAAAACTTTATCCTTTTACTCTAAATTTTTGCTGAGTTCAAATGTGTGAGTGAAAGATTTACTTCATTCAGCTAACCCTCGATTAACCCACATGTGTGGATTATCTCTTCCAAGAGGTCCCTGGTCCCCCACCAGCACCTCCCACTGAACTGGCTCCTGGGTCCTTCTCTCTTCCAGTCTCACTCCAAGGTAACCTTTAACGACTGGTTCAGGGAGAATCATGTCCTTATTTCCTCTGCAATGATGACTTTTTGTTTTCACTCCAGGGGAAATGAATCAACTGTCTCTTTAATTCTCAATTTGTTTGTTATTACAATAACTCCTGACATTTTAGTCATGATACATAACAGTTGGATATTGTTGGGGAAGGAAAAACAAGTTTATAAATTCCATCCCTAAAGTTTCCTCCCCTCTCAAGTTCTATGTGAAGTTCTTCCTCTAGCTAAGTATATCACACACGGGCAAATGTGTTTCTTCCCTGAGTATTACTCTCCTCTTTTGCAAAATAAGTGTGTGTGTGTGTGTGTATGTGTGTGTTGGGGGGTGAGGGCAGGAGGAAGGTGCTCTCAAATTCCTTTTCTACTTCACTGTTCTGGAATTATGTGATACTATTTGCCTTCTTAGTCTTCTAGAGTAACTTCTTTTTATTGTTCACTATTATCCACCCATTATGCAATTTGATGAAATAATCAAATAATTAGAAATTGACTAAACTCATTAGGTTAAATGTGTACACACAATAAGATTTGTTTTCCTTTCACACCACATGCAAACTATATCTAATTACAAAGTGAAACCCACTGTGGTTATTACTCTCTTCCCCTTTTTGAGCCCCAAGAAAAAAAATCTACCTGAATGATTTTATACACACTTGCTTTTCTAAGAGGTCAATGTGTCTTGTGTTATTATAATCATTGTTGTCATGGTGATAACTGCAGAGGCATAGTGGCAGCCTCATCAGTTACTTCACAGGTAATCATTTTACTACCATTTTGTAAGACCCCCATTTGCTGGTGTTGCTTTATAGCAAATATCAAAAACCACTTGTCACTCTGTACTCTGTCTTCTGTGTATTTTCTAGAATTTTCCCTCTAGATTGAAAGTACTTTAAAGGTAGGACCTATAATTAATTCATCTTTCTATTTTCCTTAGCACAAAATACCGAATTTTGGTATGAAGAGTAGTGAATATGTATTGAATGAAAGAATGAGGAGTAAATAAATGAGTGGTTTGTAGGAAAATAATGTAAGTTCAGAATATATCGAGTCGGAAAAAATCCCAGGATTCTGAGAAACCGTTGCCAGTTTCCCAAAGAAAATGATACTAACCAAACATCTTGATGGCTTGGACCATTGATGCCATCATTTTGGAAACTTAAGCAACTAAGTATTTCAAATTTGGGTCCCTAAGTATGTCAGCTTAATATCTTTGACCCTCTTTTTCTTACTCAGAAAATGAGAATAATAATAATACTATCTGCCTTACAGACATGTTAAAAAATCAAATAAGATTATACCCCTAAATTACCTAGCATAGTACATTCTTGCACAGAGTAGACACTCAATAAATTTTTTTCCCTATCTTGTAACTTTTATTTGAGCACATTTTAGCTCCAAGCATACAGAGATGTAGTTTTAATGATTTTTTTCCATTTGGTGATCATAACTGATTGAGAACACCACACTGCATAATTTCAGGAGTTATGCAAAACGGCAACCCTGTACATGGCATTCCTGTCTTGGGGCAACGAGCCATCACTTTCTGTTCAGAATAATTTCATGGTGTATCTGCACTTAAGATGGAAAACAACATGAACTGACTGGAGGACACATGATGGTAGTGGATGAACCAATCTCTGTCTCAAACAAGTCAGGTCACTGAGGAATCATATATCCACCTTTCTTTGCATCTTCTAAGCAAAGGAAATTATAGCACTCACAGCTAAGCCTGTTTCACAGAAATATCAGCAATACACAGCAAATATTAATAAATATCTCTGCTTTTCAAGAAGTAAAGGGTGGAGACAATAAACATTAAAAGGAAAATTAAGTCACTCTCAAGTGGTCAAAAACTACTGTTTGGTTCAACTAGTCACATTAAAAACAGTCCGAAGTCCAGCAACTCCAGCTGTTAGTCTTGTCATTGATGTACGCTATATTTTCAGAGTTCACCAGAGAAACAAACCAATGGAGATAAAGAGAGAGACACAGACAGACCACAGACAGACACACAGAGTAAGAAACAGAGAGACAGGGAGAGAGAGAGGTTTATTTTAAAGAATTGGCTTATGAAATTTGGGGGCTGGCAAGTCTGAAATCCATAAAGCAAGCTGATAGGCTGGAAATTCAGGCAAGAGTTGATGTTGCAGTCTTGAGTCCAAATTCCACAGGGCAGCAGGTTGGAAATTCAAGCAGAAATTCAACATTTCTACTTTGCAGTCTTGAGGCAGATTTCCTTCCTTTTGAGGAAACCTCAGTCCTTCCTCTTAAGGCCTTAACTGATTGGATGAGGCCCACCCACATTACAGAGCATAATCTGCGTTACTCAAAGCTACTGATTCAAATATGAATTACATCTAAAAAATACCTTCACAGCAAGATCTAGACTAGTGTTTGACCAAACAACTGGGCATCATAGCTTAGCCAAGTTGACACATAAATTTAACCATCACATCTCTTGCTTGACCAAACTGCTTTTCTTGTTATTCTAATCATACAGAACTTTCCAGAGTTTCCTCCAAATTTTCCACACATTTTTAAACATTTTTTTCTGAAATATGAAGTGATAGTTTCTTAGTATAAGCATTAAATAAAATAGTTTGTAAATAAGGTAGTTCCTATTACATGCTGTGTATTGTCATATTTATTAATATTACACAGAATAAATGGTAGAGCCTTATTTTAATTTTGTCATAGCTCATCAATCATGTTTAGATTCTTCAAGACAAATGGTTTTTATTTTGGATTTCACCAAGTGAAAGCGAATAAACTCTTTAATTCACACTTGCCAAATGTATCCTCTTGATCTGAGACATTTCAATTTAAAGAGCCACTTTATTTCTAAAATAAATACTGCCTAGCTCATAGAGTAGCAAACAGTTTAGGTATTTTATTATTTTACATATTGAAAGATTGTTCAGCCAACAACTTGGCTGATCTCATGTTCACATGTGATTAGAGAATGTGATGGATGACTTTTGATCCTCTACACTTTGGGTACAGATGTAATCAGTCGGCTCTTGGCTGTCCTTGATGGAGCCTGTTCTTCCCTGGAGCACCAAACTAACAGCTGTACAAAGTTTGAAAAGCACCTGTGTCTCAGCAGCTGCATACCAGGAAGATGGGCCTGCCTGTTTTGCCTACTGGAATCACCACGTTGGCCACCCTGCTTTCAAGGCTTTCTGCAAAGATTCCTTAGAACATTCCAACTGCTGTGACATCCTCAGGCACCCAGAAGCAGTTCTCCAATCAGGAACTACCTAGGAATTCTCTAAGCCAGCCATCCTCAAAATGTTGTTTAGCAGCATCAGCATCACCTAGGACCTGTCAGAGATAGAAGATTTCCAGGCCCCATCTCAGACCTCGTGAATCAGAAATTGTGCCTAGGGCCAGGAACCTGCATTTTGACAAGGCTTCCAGGTGGTTCTGATGCACACTGGAGTTCAGGGACTGCTCAAAGTGAAAGGCATAGCACATGCCCATACCCAAAGCTGTGAGTGACATTCAAAGCTGCATTCTAGCTTTACTGTTTTCATTCCTATTTGTGGACTGGTCTCAATCAATGTTGAGGAAGACAATTAAGACTGGAAAATTCTCAGTGGCTTTTTTATATATGGTAGGATGCATCAAGCTTTCCAATTTCTTGAGGAGTTTCTTTTCTCTTCTTTTCTTTTTGGTTATTTGTTTGTTACTAGTTTCTTTTGCAGAGTGTTGTGCTTATAAGGTAAAGAAATGAGGTCAACAGGAAAAACGATTTTTGCTGAAAGTTGATCCTCAATCCATTACTTTAACTCAAATCCTACTGAATACGTTTCCTCCCATGTGAGTCTCAAAGTAACAGTATTGACCCTGGTTAGCCCCATAGATTGATGTGAATATGGCTTTGTCAGTACCACGACATGGGAAACCCTAAACCTTCAGACGAACTTAAATGCTGCTGGTAAAATTACGCCAAGGAACAGGAATAATTCACCCACAATTGGATGCAGCCGTGAAGCACAGTTTAACTTTCCAAGAAGTATATCTCCATTAGATTTTAATCTCTTCCAAGGCAAGGGCATATATTTTATTTTTGTGTGTGTGACTCTTTGGTGGATGAATTAATTAGGGAATTTATGGCTTAGGCCAGACTGTTACTAAGTTTGGGAGAGCTTTGAAACCTGGGAACTTTATAACAACAATAAAACAACAATAGCCACCACAACCTGTTAACATTTTAAGAAATCAGTTAGTCAAACGCCCACATTTTACAGGAGAGGAAATTGGGAGCAGAAATTCACATCCATGGGGCCTATGAAAAATAATAATAATTTTTTTTAAAGTAGCAACAAAAAGTAAGCAGGATCATATGCAAGAGAAAAGCCAGCATAACAAACTGAAGTTAAAACAAGGCTGCAAACAGTGCCTGGAAGGCTCTTCACCCAGATAGGTGAGTGTTTTTCTCCTGGACTTCGTGCTGGCCTCCTCCCCAGGTCTCCCCTCCAGAGAGGCTTCCCTGAGCCCCTGTCTGAGATCCTAACACTGCAGCCCACCCCACCCATCATTCCTCACCCCTGGCTCTGGTTCATCTTCCTTCATCACATTTGCTGCTACCTAATTTTCTATTTTATTCAATTGCTTATTCTCTGTCTCCCGGTGGGTATAGCAGGGATTTTATGTTCTATTTACTGCCGTATTCTCCCTTCTCTCAGCACATAGACATTCAGTCAATATTGGTTAAATGAATGGATGAAGGAAAGACGAAAGGAATGCATGGAAACCCTTGAGCCATCAGTCAAACACTTTGTAAGCTAATTGTTGTAGGCTTTCTGGACCAATAATTCTTACTTTGGAGAGAATCACAATCCCTTTGTGTATTTGATGAAAGCTAGGGATTATTTTCTTAAGAAAAAAACGTACACAGGCACAAATAAATTTGATGTGCAATTTTAGAGGTTCAACCACTAGGGCCCTAGGTTACGAAACGCTGCTTTAAGTGCCTTCCATTTACTGATTTAGTTTTGCGGAAATAGACTTTTCTACTTAAATCAGAAATAATCTCTGATTCCTTAGGAAATTTTCCGGAGATGAGAGCTATCCACTCTCCTAATTTCAAAACAAGTGATGTGAGGATAGGGCATGTCTACCCTGTATCCTCCCAGAGACCAAGTGTAATTTTAAAACAGCATACAAATGTCAAGGAAATTTCTAAAATATTCACCCATAATCTGTTGTCTGATGTGATGATTCCTAGAGATGTAGCCTCTAAAAGGAAAAAATAGTAAATTAAAACTAGAGAATTGAAAGGATGATACTGTATTTCTTAAGCACTTGTTATTTTCCTGGCACCCTGCTAACTGTTTCACATGCATCATCTTGTCCTTATAAATACCCTAGAAGGTTATCACCAGGAGCCAGAAAAGTCGCACATTGTGCCTTGTCTTGTGTAACTTGGAAGCCAATTACTATATCATTTGAGCATGTTTATTTCTTTGCATAGCTGTTTTTAACTTTGAAAATTGTTCTTGTACAGGTCACCTTCTTGTCTTTTAACCTCATGGCAACCCTGTGACAAAGGTGGTTTGGTTTGTAAAATTCCTATTTGACAGGCAAGAGAATGCTTCAGTTAACTAATTCATTATCAATCATTCCACAAATATTTACTGAGCTCCTACTCTTACAGAAATTCCCCCATCTTATTACCAAATGTATGTTTTGTTATGTATGCAGTGCTTCTGGTATAAAAATCCAAATCTGTACACATTTTGTTTAATTGCTTGGTTAGCTTACATTTTGTGTGAAAAAAAATTAAAGTATAGAGAAGTAAAATTATGGATGTTTATAACAATTACTGATTTCTGTGGAATTCTTTGATTTCCACATGCAAAAGATAAAGGCAATTTATTGTCACTCTATTATGTCAAGATTTGAGTAAGCTGAAGCTTACAAGTTGCTAGTTAGACAGGTAACTCACCTCCTGTGATCTGGGTGTAGAGCCATGGCATGTTAGAATGGGATGAGCCCTTCAAAACCACCTAGCTCATCCTCTTGTACAGCTGAGGTGTGCAAACATGCAAAATAGGCTTCTCAAAATTGAACTTCTCAAGGTCAGGAATCAGGGTTTATTCATCTTTGTGTCTTCACAAAAAGAGTCACTGATGAAGAATAAATGGTCACTACGTATTGATTTGTTTAATTGGTATCCTAACTTGGTTGCTTTTATGTACATGATATGATTGGGCACATTAAGGACAATTTATCTATTTTGTAGCAGTAGTTGCAGTGTGATTTCTTTTCTAACAAAATCAGCAAGAGAAGTCCCAGTGCACCAGACCCTAACGTCAAGATTTAAGTTCAGCTGAGGTGGCAGCTACAGCCTCAGCCACAATTGTTTCCAGGCTTCGTTATCCCACAAGCCTATGATTGGATCAAAAGCAAGTTGGGGCAAAACTGCAGTCCAGGCTCTTTCGATGACATCAAACCATCTGCAAAGACAATGTTATGGCAACTTTGAATATACCTGTCCATTTAACCAAGATATTAAGTTCCTCTAGCTATACTATTTGGCTGGTAACATTGAAGTATACTATTCAACATTTGGTAGGGGATCAATAAATATTAATTAAATGAAAGAATGAATGAATGAAGTCTTAGTGGTCAAAACTGCATATACAATTAATATCATGGGGAAGTATTTTTTCTTAGATTTTGTATCATTAGCAGTAGAAAGAGTGGAACTCACTTCTTAACACTAAGGGACTCTGGCTTAATTCAATAATTTAGTTAATATAATATCTTTTTCTTTGCTGCTCTGAATCTATTCCTGTTGAGCATCAGCAATATTATGTTTCTAGTCTTATTTTACCAAAACTGATGGGAAAATTGCTGTGTAGGTACAATTATGTATGTACATATTGTAATATATACATTATCTTGGAAATTTAGATTTCTTAATTTATCTCCTAAATTCTCTGATACACACATAGTAAAACTGAACAATGTAGATAGGTATCAGAATCTGTGCTCTTATTTTTTTTATCTATTTACAGTTCATGATGCTAGTATGATTATAAAAATCAAATCAAGGCATCAAAAATAATTATAAAATACAAATTTCCTAGACCATGCTGTTACTCTGCACCATGACCTTTGAAAATGTTTGACTAATTATTTTTACATAACTCTGAGTAAATTCATCCTTAATTACAAATTAGGTAATTCATTAATCTGAAATGAGGCAGATAATGAGTAATTTAATTTAAAAATAATTCAACCTGGATCAGAAATATCTTTATTTGAACTCAGAAACAAGATTGCCAGTATCTAGTGTATGTTATGGAAGTAGTATCCACATTCTATACTTTTTCATATAGACCACCTTTTGTGTGTTCCATGATCAAGATTTTGGTATAGTAGAACCATAAAGGAATGAAATGCTCTTGTGACATTCTGGAATTCAGTTCTATACTGAAGATATTGTCAAGCAAGTATTTGAACATGTCTCCATTCTACTTCTGTTTCTTCTTCCAGGAAGGAAGTTATGCTTTCCTTTTACCTTTAACCAGAGACAATAGGTTTTATTTTTACTTTGTTTATATTTTTTATTTTATCTTCTGTAGCTGACTATTAGTAAATCATTTGTTTCTACTCAATTATTTCTATATCCTAACCATATTGGGAAAAAATGACAAATTTGTAACCAGTCATAATGTTTTAATTTTGTTTTCCTAAGGTACAATTAATGTCACATAGCAATATTATCAGTTTATATTTGGGTGGCATACTACATAGTGTTTTCAATTTTTTTCTATTAATCATCACAACAATCCTGCAAGTACTGTTGTTATACTCATTTTATAGATAAAGAAGGTGACGTTGAAGCCAAGAGCATGTAGCTAGTACATGACAGGGCTTGTATTCAAACCCAGTCTTCTGATCATTCCAGTTCTTTTTCAACAATGGACCCCACAATAGAACACATGGCTGAGTTGGCTAGGCCAACACAATTGCTTAACCTTGACTGCTTTATCTTGGTGAGGTCTCAGTTGCTACAAACAACAATAAAACACAAGCTAATCTGGTGCATTGAGAAAAATAGGACTTCTCTTTTTGAGAGTTGAAAACCTTCCCCTGGAATTGTTGCTTTTTGTAGTCTGAAATATGAATATAGTTTAGAAAATATTATTTAATAGCATTATTGATACATTTTAATTTCTACCATTGTAATTCTACCTTCAGTCTCAATAATAAACTTTACTATCTCATAGTCAAGCAGTTTCACTTTAGGACTGGGTATATGTTAGAAAAATAAACTTTATTAAAGGTTCTACTTCCCTGGAATTCATAAAGTTACAGTTATTTTAGCGTGGGTCCAATGAATAGTGATTGATTAATTTTGCTTCTTTATATTGTCAAGCACCCAAGTCAGGCTTTATATAGCACGGATAAATGAATTGGTCCTGAGGTTCCATGGAACAATAGATCCAGATTTGGCTTGAACATTTTGTTTGTTATTAAACTTTTCTACAATGCAGAATATATGATATGTATTATCCTATACTTCTTGAGGTTTATTCTTATTAAGAACAGAGGTTTTCATCAGCTGGACCAAGGGGGAAAAGGGTTTTAGTTTCAGATATGCTTTGAGAAACTTCAGTCAGGGTGCAGACAACCCTTCCTTTATTGTCTTCCACCCTACATCATAAAGTCTCATGCCTTGACAGTAAACATGAGCAGATCTGGAAAAGATTCGTGTGCTCACATTGCTTTCTCTACAAATCTTAGTCTTCCACAGAGAAAAATGTTGATTGGCATGCCCTTGGTTTTCACACCTGCTAAATATGATTCCCTTTCCTAAAAATTAAAAAAAAAAAAGCCTATAAATTTGAACTCCAATGAACTTTAGGCAGATTCTTTATCTGATTTCCTCCAATCCCATTAGCTGCTGTTTTTCATATTCCTTTATCTTCCTCTTTCAAGAGGCTTCTAAATTGTTGAAGGCCCAAGACATTATCTCCAGCCATCTTTTCTTCCTGTCTATACTCTCTCTTTGGAAGATCTCATCCTGTCCCACGGTTTTAAAAACACCTTGTAAGCTGATGACTCTGAGATGTATACCTGCAGCTTGGACCACTTCCCTAAGTGCAGATTTGTCTCTCCTTCAGCTTAGCACAGTGATAACCAGCTAGGGCCTTGGGCCAGATATTTTGTGGGCTAAATCATTCTCTGCCATTTATTACAACCTCAGCAGTTCCAACAGCAGTCTCTGCTTCCAGCTAAAATTGAGAGGCATAAATAAGCTATTACACCTAAAAGGGTTTAGAGAAGTATCTGATACATAATAGGCATTAATACATAATATCTATAATTACAACTTAAATCTCCACTTGGACATCTAACAAGTATCTCATGTTTAACATGACAAAAGCAGGACAGTTGGTTTCTTCCCTCCCACATACCCAGGTTTTCAGCCAGTACTCTGGGTCAAACACCCAGAATCAATCCTTGATTCTTCTCTTTCCTTCAATGACCCATCCAGTACATGCCTCAGAAAGTTTTGCTCACTTTACCTACAAAATATCTTCTGATAGTTTCCACTTTCCTTATCCTTGGCCAGAGACAATTGACGTTTGTCTCCCATAAACCTGGTTCAAATCACCATTGTTTCCCAGTGTCCCAACTTGTCTGTCCTCTGTGCAGAGGAATCTTTCTAAGCATTAATCAGATCAAGATACTCTCCCTGCTTAAAACCCATTGCATAAAAAACCCATTGCAAGATACTCTCCCTGCTACTTCCCATTGCATAAAATTCCTACAAGGGCTCACGGATCTGGCCTGTCCCTGCTCCCCGATCTCTTTTCCCTCTCTTCTCCCCTGTTGTTCACTCTAGCCTCGTCTCTGTCCTTTGAGCACACCAAGGTCCTTTCCAGCCCAAGGGCTCCACATTTGCTGCTCCCTCTGAGTCTGTGATGTCTGTGCAGGGCTACCTCCTTCTCAGGTTGCAGCTCAAATGCCACCTCCATGAGAGCTGACTTCCCTGGCAACCTTGGTAAAGCCACCTCCCACCCCATCCCCAAGCCTTCCTCACTCTCCAACACATGGCCTCATTTTATCTTCATCCTAACATTTATTGAAAATGACACTGATTTTTTTTTTTTTTTTCCATGTGGTTAGTTAATCTCCCCTACTGGAAAGTTAGCCTCATGAGCAGAGGGGCTTTTCAGGTTCTATTTATCACTGTTTTCCTAGTACTTGAACAGTACTTGACACACAGAGAAGACACTTGAAAAATATTCTATGTCTAACTAACTCTGGGCTTGCTAAGAACTTACAATGAGTTTTCTACTCTATTGTGGAGCCTCAAAATGAACATATTTGTAGATATCTTACAAAGTGATACTAGGAAAGGAAGGAGTGATGTTAGGTAAGGAAGGAATGAGTCATTCTGAACCATTAGGAGACTCCCATTTAGTCTGAGTTACTGTAAATTTTGTTTTATATATTCTAAATAAATCTATATTTTAAATAAGGAGGAATAAGAACAGGTGAAGGACACTTTGTAACAAGTGGAAGAATCATTTCCCACTGTAGCTTGAAATCCCTGCTTTGAGCAGTTTAAGTCTCCTTAGAAAATTTTCATTCTTCATCTCAAAGAAAAAGTTACATAACATTGATAGGTAAGGAATATTTTGCAAGAATTTATTTATGCATGTAATAAGGAGAGATATTTTTTAAAGTTATATAAGTAGTGATATGTGCTATATGAAAATACTATAATATTCTTTTTTAAAAAATTAAATTCAGTTATTTTTCTAGAATCACAGGACTGAAGAAATTCTACAGAAGTGACTTAATCCATTCCTCTGCTTTTATAGGGAGGATAAACAGAGATCTTATTTTTTTAAACTCCTGGGATGCAGGAGATTCCAGCATCCCAGAATCACTCTTAAGCATCCATTTCAGCAGTGACTCAATAAAATACAGAAAACATCACATTTAAATACATTGTTGCAAATAAGCTATCTTAGTTCTATAAAATACCAAATAACCTGTTAATTAATGGCTTAATCAAGTAACCCATAATTTACTTCTTAGAGAAAAGGCAAACTCAAGAAAATCAGCCTACAGCGTGTATTTAATGTTTCCAGCAGCTTCCAGGGTATGCTTTGTGTACTCTGCTCATTCTCTGACCCTCAGGTATATTTCTTGAAACTAGAGGGTGGGGAGTGTAGCTCAGATGATTAGGAACAAGAAACACTGCAAGAAACAAAGTCTTTAAAGAAAGATTGTTCATTATGCTTTATTTGCTAAGGCAAGAAAATATGTGAATCTATTTACAACAATTTTCAAAATGGTTGAAGTAAACTTTTTAAAGATTTAAAATGGAATTAAGAAAAAAATGCAATTTACATTCCATGTCCAAAGTATTCTTGTCAATCAAGGTTTTACTATATGTGACTTAGAGGTCATTAAAAATGCTGAAGCTAATTCATCAGCTTAAAAACAATTTTTATTGTTGTTTTATGGAAGCTGAAGTCAACCTAACATGATTTGAGTCTTCATGCTCAGAAGTTATATACATTGTCCTGTGGTCACATTCTCAACGTGTTACGTTAAGAAACAGCCTAGCAAAAGGGGATAAGACGTGGAAAGGATAATATTAAAGCCACTTAAAAGGTGCAAGGGTTGACTTAGTGCCAATATTAATATTCCTTTTGGTACATAAGAATATTTGTGCTTCTGAAATCTTAGAAAATTCAAAAAATAAATTGTATTTTTAAACAGAAAGTAGAACGTACTGAGTTTCAGGTTTTATGTAACGTTCTTTGAGTTTTGGTGGGTTCTTTTTTTTGGTTTTGGGTAGGTAGGGGGTTTCTTTCGATGTTTCTATCTGCATCATTTCTGAAATGGAACACAGACGTTTTAAATTTGAGGGCATTATATAGTGAACAGAATTTGGTTATGTAATGAAATCAGGCATAATGGTTCTTGCCTCTTCTTGATCCTCTGTAGTAATAGCTATTTTAACATAACAATATATACCTTCACAACAACCAGTCCTCAACTTGGAAAAATTCTTTACTCTCAACCTTCTTTGGAATGTTGCTTCTTGAGCCAGAATTATGAAAATACTATTAGGCTTAGAATTCATTCCCTATACTCTTAGGCCATGGATTCATATCCTCAAATCTCTGAGCAAAAAAGAATACTACAAATTAGAATTGCCACCCAAGAGAATGCCACATTTTCCCCTATCAATCATTGTTTTCCAAAGTGGCCAATCTGGTGATTACAAAATAACAAAAATTTAAAATTAAATTAAAAGTTTGGGCTTGTTTCCAAACCATCCATCTATATAATTTCCAAGCATAACCAGTGTGAGGACTTATTTACTAGAAAACTGGAATAATAGAAGCCAGGAAACCACCAAAACCTTTGGGAGCCGAGGAACCTGGCTCCCAGCAAGTCGTAAGTGAGTGAGCTTTTCTCCTCCTGGTTCAGATACTCTTAATGCTTATTTTAAGCCATTTTGGACACATTCTTCACTTTGTCTCTTTTTTTCCCTTTTCATATATATCCATTATGTTTATTTTAACTTAATTTCAAGTGCGTAAACATTTTTTCAGAGGGCAGAAAGGCTATAAGACTGCCCTGTTTCCAGGCTCATACATTCTCCTTGTAAGAAAAGGCATTTTGAATAGTGTTCAGCCTGTTGTGCCACAGAGAGTCTGAAGAAAAGTTTAACAAGCAAACAAGGCAAAAATAAATAGGAAGGTAATGAGGAAAGACAGGTGTGTGCAACCCTAACCTCTGGTCCCTCATTCCCTCTCCCCGTGTTTGTTGTTTCACACCCATGGCCTGGGTCCTTGAAACATGATACAAAGAACACCACAGCCACACTGTAGGAAGGTCCCTGATTAGCCAAGAAGACATGGAGGAAAGTAGCTGGTGACTGGTTTGAATGTGTTGGCCTATATAATGATCTATAGTGAATCTTTTCTCAGAGCTCACAAAATACTCAACATTCTATTAAAGGAGGGTGGTATGGAAAAAGAGGCACAGATACATCGAATTTGTAACCTGTTTCAGCAAGGGAGACCTTTGTGTCCAGTCAAAAGTTCACGAGTATTGAGTTAAACATCTAATAATCAAAAAGTATGTGTACGTAGTCTCTTAAAGTTCCACCTCAGCCATATTTTGCTGGGCTCTTTTGGTATCAGATGAGTTAACCAGCCAAAGATAAAAATCAGACTAATTTTTAAACATTGGATGATAAAGCAACATGTCTGTTTCAATTTCTACAACAAATAAAGCCTGAGCATTAAACGTGGATTTCACATACCTGTGTATATATCAATCAATGAGTATTACTTTACTGAATGAAAGATGCTACACTGGCATAAGGAAGACAAAAAAAAGAAAAAGAAAGAAAGAAAATGCGTATATAGTTCCTGTCCTTATGGATCTTAGAGTTTAGCTGGAGAAACAAGACATAATATTCTAACTATATAATAAAAAAATGCAAAATATTTTTGAATCATAATATATATCAGATAAATTCTACATTCTTGGTAGAAATATTTCCTAATCATAGAATAGATGAGGGATCAGAAATATCCCAAAATCAAACGACCCCAAAACTCAGTAGAAAAATTACTATTTCTAGAAGTCCTTTCTAGAATCATAGTCCTTTCTAGTCCTTTAAACCATAGTTTTGATGGGAGGAACCTAGATGTGAATAGAACTTACCATACATAGATTGAAGTGATGACTGGGTTTAAACCTTTCCAGGGGTGACTAGGCTTCTGTTTATCCCACAGGCCGGAGCCAACAACAGGCGTGTGTCATGTGTCCTAGTGACTTCTAGGACACAACTCCAACCTTGACCAGTCCTTCTGTTCATTGCAATGACCTGTACCAATATTATCATTTTTGTGGATGTGTGTCTTGACATGAAAAAACTGGGAAATCCAGAAAGCAATGCTTGTTTGAGGAGTCTGTCTGGGCAGAGGGGGTGAGGAGAAGGTGTTTACTTGTCTCCCCATCTAGACCGTGATGAGCCACTCCAAGGCAGGACCTGATTCTTCATCTTTTCCCCAGGGCTGAATGTGTTGCTCATGTAATATTTGCTCAAATAATGAACTAGATGAATCAATGTCTGGTCCAGTGATTCAGTGAACAAATGTCTTTGCTTCCTCCCCTCCCACTCACTCTTCAGCTCACTCCCATCTGGCTTCACATCCCCACGGCATTTTCACATCTGCTCTTGCTGAATTTTTCAGTGACTTCCACGTTGCCAGATCAAATGATCACATTTTCCTTCTCATCTTACTTGACCTGAGATCACTCCAGTCTATTGACAGCCCACCTCATTTCCTTTCAGCTTCTGCGACATCGTGCTTTTCTGCTCTTTCCCTTTCATCTCTGGCTGGTCCGCATCAGTTCATTCTGCTGGCTCCTTCTCAACTTGGCCCTTAAATATCTGCATCCACTGTCAGGCCCATTCCCTTCCTGTATCACAGTCTCAAACTGTAAGGTGTCATCTCCCTAGCTTGAGGTCCCACCAAATCTATATTTCAGCCCAGACCTCTGTTCTGACCGCCAGACTCCTATAACCAGTGGTTTAAAAGTCTCACAGTTCTCTCTAGTCGACCTTGTCCAAAACCAAATTCAGCTCCTGCTACTACCCTATCCATTCCACCTGCGACCTTCTCTACCTCCATAGATGGTATTTTCATCCACTCAGCTTTGTAGGACAGGAATCTGAGTCTTCTTTTAAAAATACCTCTTCCACACTCTGACAATCAACCCACTGCCAAATGTCTGCTGTTGATTCTCCCTCCCAAATACAACCGAGGCATGACCACTTCTCTCCAACCTCCTCACTAGCAGCCCTGTCTGAGGGCTCTTATTTTCTCTTTCCTGAACTATCACTTACCTATTAACACCGTCTCTGCTCTGGTCCCCTTCTTCCCAACACATTCTCCTTATAGCAGCCAGAGGGATCTTTTAAAACTGCAGATCACATCATTTATCTACTTAAAACCCATGTATAGATTCTTAGTACTTAACATCAATGAGAAGATCTTGCATAACCTAGTCACCGCCTTGTTCTGTAGCATCCTCTCATGCAATTCTTTCCGTTACTCACTAAGCTCTGGCTCCACAGTTCTGTTTTCAGATCCTAGCCTGAAACTCTTGCCGAGATTCCTACCTGGAACTTTTGCACACGAAGTTCTTACTCTGTGGGGTGCTTTTCTACCCATACTTTGCCTATTAATTTTAGGTGTCAGATTAAATGTTGCTTCCTCAGAAAAGCTAAGTGAAGTCACCCTCTCTTAACTTTTCCTTCTAGCACCTTTCACAGTCTTTAATTAATTGCCATTCATTTGATTATTCGTTTAACATTGCCTTCCCCACTATGGTGTGAGCTCCAGAAGGCCAGAGACAAGGTCTACCTTTGTCCACTGCTAATATCCCCAGTGGCTGGCGTGGTGCCTGGTGCATAGTAGGAGCTCAGTACATATTTGGTGAGTGAGTGGATGGATAAAATGCAGTGGGAGATGAGAAATAGAAAATAAGTATCATGTGTTTAAAGATAGGGGCACAAAACACCAGCAAAATGTAATTACATTTATTTGTAAGCATAGCAATTTCTATCTGAGGTCTGGAAGTGGTCTTTACTTGGTCAGATCCCATTTGTGGGCATCACTCTTCAATGCCTGCTCTACACTACCTAACACTGTGAGTCTTCTCTGTTTTCTACTTGGTGATCCCAAAATCACCTGGGGTACAGCCACATGTCACAGTACTTCATTGAACCAAACCAGTGTATTCTCCAAGCTCAGTAGTTCTCAAAGAATGGTCCCTGGAGAAGCAGCACCACCACCACTTGGGAACGTGAAGAAAATGTAAATCCTTCAGCCCCACCCTAGACCTAATGACCTATGGAATAAGAAAACTCTGGGAGCAGGGCCCAGTAGATGGTTCTGGTGCACACTGGAGTTTGAGAACCACCGATGGAGCTAACCTAGAATGAGAATGCCTGGGAATCCCCATTCTACCTTTTTGTTACTCAGATATACTTGATTTGTCAGGCACTTTGGTTGAGCTCGGTGGAGGAAAAATATTGGGGGCCAATGTTGCTTGCCCAACTTAATAAATTGGCTCCATTTGGAGTGGGGAAAAGAGTTGATAGTGCTTTTGAGTTGATAGTGGCAAGATTATATGCACAATTATATGTACTTTTTAAAAAATTTATAAATGCATAAGTTGTCTATGTACTTTTTTTGTAAGCCTTTGGATGTTCTACTGCACCATGTCCCACACTCAGCTAATACTCATTGTTCCAAGAGCAGGTCTTCCTTAAATAAACAGCTGGACTGACTCTTACCGTCAAATGTTTCTCTCAGTTTCTCTCTTGAATCATTAATGAAATTTGCATGAGGATGTATTTTTCTCTATCTTCAATCTTGTATTTCATGATTTTTAATATCCTCCTCATTGCTTTGCAATACAGTCATGCATCATTTAATGGTGGGGATATGTTTTGAGAAGTGCATCCTTAGTCAATTTCATTGTTGTACAAACATTATAGAGTGTATTTACACAAACCTGATTGGTATATATATTTTTATTTATATATTTTTATATAGAAAACTAAAAGTCTCAGCACCATTACTGAATATCAGTCATTTCCCCTACTTGATCTGCAATGCCGATATCACATGCTATATATCAGGTGTGTGTTATATATATATATATATATATATATATATATATATATACTGCATAATAATCTTATGGGACCACCATCATATATGCTGAAACGTCGGTATGCAGTGCATGGCTGTTCTGAGTTTTCAGTATATATTGAATGACTGGTTGTTAGAGCCATTTTCTTACTTTAACTTGGAATAAATATAAAGCACTACATGTTTCAAAGTTTGGTGCAAAAAGACAATCTTTTCCCTTAATGCCCACTTTTGCCTAAGAATATTTAATCCTGATCTTTATCAGTAATAGTGCCAAAAGTTCTTTTTCTATGAATCCTTAAATCTCTATAGCATTTTCCAAAAGTTTCCAGAGGCCGTATCTCTGCACATGAAAGACCCATTGTTGACTGAGGGTTGTCCACTGACAGCCTGTTTCATGTATGTCTCTACCTTAGAATTAGGCTTCTGAAACCACCCACTCGCCAACCACCTTTTAGATGTCAGAGTGGCATTTATGGCCCTCTGAGATTTTCTCTGTGTGTGTATACAATGATTGTCGCAGAACGTGTTTAAATTCAAGTTTGGGAAATGTTGTAGTAGCGTTGCACAATTTAGTACGAGTATGGGAAGCAAGAAAAAAAATTTTTCTATATAGCACATTATCCCTTCTTGCCAAACATGAAGTAATCCAACAGCCTTCTTAAGGGGCTAGCTCTGGTCTGAAAACCAAAAACTCATTAGCCTCACTCCTACTTCCTTTTCAGGCTTCCAGAGCTCTGAGCAAACCATACCAGCAAAACCCAACACTGATCAACTTCTGAAATTTTCCTTTTCTTGCCTTTTTTTCCCCTAGTTGTTTTATAAAATAATTGCCACAAGTTACAGAATGCTAACAAGAAATGTCTCTTTTATGAACTTCACTCCCAGTACTTTTGTTGTCTGTTTTCTATGCGGTTCATTTATATGCTTGTGTAATTTCAAGAAACTCAAAACATTTTTTAGCATTTAGTGTTTAAACAAATCAGAAAATCATTTGGATAACCTTATGGTAAATAATATTTACACAGCATTACCAAAGTGTTGTCAAAATATATTCCAATAGTCACCTTAAAAATACAGACAGACACGCTACGCACACGCACACACACACACACACAAACAAAACACTTTCTAGATTCATTAAGGAAAACACAATTATTGCATTTTGGTTGATTTAAATCCCAAGTTTTTGAGGTTAGTAAAAACTCTGCAACTGTTTGGTGTGCAATAAGACTCTAACCTGAAAAAATAATAATAATTAATCTTCTATTTTGCATTTCATAAGTAAAAGTGCATGGCTTCTATCTGGTTTGGAAGCTAAGGGCTTACTCAGATTAACACAGAAAAGAAAACGTAAAATAAAGCTATATCATGTTGATAAAGTTAGAGCTTATTTTAACTTTTAACGAATTGCCCTCGAAACATGCTGCTACATGTTCCTCAGTAATATGACCTACTAAAACTCTTGAGTTTACTTTTTAGTGGTATTTCTAAGTGGAGATTCCCTTGTTGGCACATTTGAAAAAGAACAGCAACAAAAATTTAAAAAATAAAATTAAAAAACAAAAACATGGCCAGGTCTCTATCTGATGCAAGACTCAAAAAAAAAAAGTGTCATTTGTCAGACTCTATATTAACTGTTCTCAAGTAACAGACTTATTCTCAAGTAACAGACCCACGGGGCTACTTGCGAATCCTCATGACATGGCAGGTAGCTTTCCCTAGTGAAAGCCTTCCAAAAGAGAGAGTAAGAAGGGAGCTGCAATGCCTTTTAAGACAGTATCAGAAGTCACATATTGTCTCTTCTGTTATAGTCTATTAGGAAGGGAAACTAGGCTCCACCTTTTAAAGGGAGAAGCATCAAAGAATTTGCGGACATATTTTAAACCCATCGCAGTAAGCTCTATGGGTATTGCATTCTCTGTGCAGAAAAGAAATACTACTTCCTAGAACTGGTTCCAGTTTGACTAAGCTTTTCACTGCCAAATTTTCCAAGAGAAAATGGACATTTAAGCATAGATTAAGAATTATTTAAAATTTGGAATTTAAAGATAAACTAAAACTTTATAACTCAGAAAACTGTGATCTGAAGTGCTTAACCTCCTTAAGGCAAAAGGACTAGATCTGAGGTCTCCAGATACCCAGTTTAAACTTAAACTGGGCTTAATTATATGTTAGAATGTCAGATCTATACAAAGTCCAAAGTTATAAGCTAAATTCAATGTAATAGTTTGTGTCCAAATAAGTAAGAAAGTTTTATAGGGGGTACAAACAGGTAAAAATACTGCAGTTCTTGCCATTAGCACTTTTAAGTAGATCAAAAAGCTTCCAAACGTATAGCTAAAAGACTATGTTGTAAAGATTTGTTTATTTTAGCAACTGATATATGGTTGTCTTTCAAAGCTAAAATGATAAATGGTGTTCAACAGCAGTAGGTACCTGTTGAAATAGCCGATAGATAATATCTTAAATGTTTTGATTAACAAATCAAAGCATGTAATAAAAGCAATTTTGATTTATTTTCTATTCTGAATTTTTCTCATTGTGAGGGAAAATTTATTATAGTTCTTGAAACAAAAGGACAGTAAAACACCAATAATGCATCCAAATAGAAATATTTTTCAGGTCTACTTCAATAAATCTTTAATTTTCCAGTACACAAGGTTCTGGAGTAGAGAATCTATGGGAAAGTCCATTTGTTAATGGAATTTTGACCCAAATACTAAAGAAAAGATTTATGGGAATTGGAAAAAGACTTAACAGAGAATGTAGCACATTTACTGGATTCCTATAAAAGACACTTAAAGATAGGTCACCTCTTTCATCTGGCCTATGTAGATTTGGTGTGAATCATTATCAGGAAAGCCTGCAAATAGCAGCTAATTTTAAAAGTATATTTGTTTCTTATGAAAAATTAGAAATTTCAGAAAACCAGCTTTCCTGAGAAATGGATGAATTATCCTCCTGATTCATGGCTTATATAATAGTGACTGCCTATATTAAAGAGAGTTGCTAATTGGAAAGAGGAAAGGGCCTTATTACAATGGGGATGTCCTCTTTGTTACTAAAATGCATTGAACTGCTTAGGTATCTCATTTTGGAATCACTTCATACTCTGTAGTTCTTTTATAGACTATTTCCCTATTTAGCGTGTAGGTCTCGAATACTTTAAAACTTGAATACTTTAAAAATGTATTATTTTTTCCTGGAACTAGATTTTGCATTTTAAGTAATTGTGATCTGTCTTAGTCCATTTGTGTTGCTATAAAGGAATACCTGAGGCTGGGTAACTCTTATAAAGAAAAGAGGTTTATTTGGCTTACAGTTCTGCAGGCTGTACAAGAAGCATGGTGCCAGCATCTGCATCTAGTGAGGGCCTCAGGCTGCTTCCACTCATGGCAGAAGGGAAGAGGAGCTGGCATGTGCAGAGATCACATGGCAAGAGAGGAAAACAGGAAAACAGGGAGAAAAAGAGAGAGAGAGAAGGTGCCAGCCTCTTTTTATAACAATAACCAGCTCTTGCAGGAACTAATAGAGTAAGAACTCACTCTCCACCCCCCTCCCAGGGTAGGGATTAATCTATTTATGAGGGATCCACCCCCATGACCGAAACACCTCTCATTAGGCTCCACCTCCAACACTGAGAATCAAATTTCAATATCAGATTTGGAGGGGGCAACATCCAAACCAGAGCAGGAGCATATCAGTTTTGCAGTTATAGGACCTTGCTATATAGTAATCCTTAAAAGGGAAAAAAATGACATTGTTTTCATATTTTTATTTTAAAATGTGCTACGGAATATTTTCTTTTCTTAATTCCAGAAAATAGATAATTGGATAAAGTTGCACCCAATACGAAGGTTAGAGTTAACCCAAGAGGATCTCAAGTTCTCAAAATGAAGAGTAGATAGGGCAAGTTTTTACCCATTTCATAGATAGCAGAAGTTATAAGGCCAAATATGGATGTTAGCAAGAAGTTTAAGATAATAAAGCAGTATTTTGTTGATATTTAGAACCAGAATTCATTTGACGTAGTGCTAATTTACTGACTTAAACCCCAAACCAGCCTTTTGTCAACCCTAATAATAAAGTCATGGAATTAATGATTGGAGAAGGATACCAGAAGGAGTTGGGTGGAGGAAGAAGCCAGTGTGGAACATTCCATCAGGGAATGATGTCTACAAGTATTCTTTGCCAGTGGAGGGAAAATGGGATCTTAATTATAATGCAAAGTTACTCTTTAAGGCCAAGCGTCTTTTACATACTTACTATATTACTTTCACTTTTTAAAGTGTTTTTGATTTTGTTGAAGTGATCCTAATCAGAAACAGTTTTATAATCTAAACAGCCACTAAACCAATTTCTTTGAACTTGATGAAACGTATCCCCATTATAGGTATAAGTAGGCACTTTAGCACCACAGCTGATTGATGAAAAATTCCAGGTCTGCAAAAGCTAGCTCCATTTCACAAGTGCTCCTTGTCAGCACCCAGATTTGGAGTTAACCTCACTCAATTGTGTTTCTTGGGAGGAGAGACATTACATGAGGCTAAACTCCAGAGCATTCAATCTGTCTCATGAAAGTGTATAAACACTTTCTAGTGTGGTCATAAAAACAAAGATTTCTCCCTTTACTCTGATAAGTGTACTCTTAGCCAGTAATGGCATTCAAAAGGAAGAGAAGGCAGTTTCAGCCAGCCCAGGACTGACTTGTAGAAAAGGAAAAAGTGTCCAGGGCTAACCTATGTGTTAATGTTTGCCACTCCCTTAAAATTCATCAGCAGGCAACTCAAGGATGATCAGTGTTCAATTACTCCTTTAATCCCACATTCCAATTGGGTGTTTTGTTTTGTTTTACCAGTAATTTTTAAAAAAATAACTAATATCTTCAGTTTCTAACTTCCTTTTTTTTTTCTTTTGCTATCTATGGCAGATTGTATTTACCAAAAAAGGAAAATATTAGTCCAAAAAAGGCTGTGTAGAGGAGAGGTGAAGAACATGGACTTAATCAGAGTTAAAATCCTGGGTTCAAATCTTGACTTGGCCACTTGCTAATGGTGAGACCTTGCTCAAGTCTCTACGTGTATATAGAATGAAATAGCAACAGTTCCTCCTTCGTAGGGTAGTTATTAAGGTTATATTAGTTAGTATGTGTCAAGTGCTTAGAAAAATTTCTGGCATAGAGTAAGTGCACAATTAGTGTCTCCTCTGAGTAAGTGTTACTTATTCCCCATGTCAGTGAAGCATCTTGCCATCACTTTTCCCAGTTATTCACAAAATGCTGACCCCTTTGATTACTATAACTGGACTCTATCTTGACCGCAGGTTTTCTCTCTGACTTTTTCTCAATCCCCTTTCTACTGTCCTTAACTTCTGCCTTCCCTTGTAAATGCAATTCTCTTAAAGGTCCTGATTCAAACTCTTCCCCCTTCTTCTGTAGTCTCTCCCACCCCCGCCCCCGCCCCCTCTCCACACACCACACACAGCCCAGGATAGATGTGATCACTATGCCTAAGTGATACTGGTCAAAAACCTACTAAACATGGCCATTTTATCTGTCTTTCCTGTTCTCATTCTAATTTATTTCTTTCTCTTCCTACCTCCTGTCTTCTACCCAGCCTTAGATAAATATGTATTGAAAATGTATCGTGTAAATGTTTAGCTAGCAGTGAAGTCAAAATTGTATCTAACCTCTAAAGTTATACGTAAATTTCCGTTAACCATGCTATGCTTATAAAGTCTCTACTTTTATGTCTAATGTACAAATTAATGAGTTTTCTAGAAAAAATTAGTATTGGAGCAATTCGATGTGGACACTACTGGTTCTATACTTGCTAATTAATTATTCTCCCATCTGTGTTCATAAACAAAAATATTATTAGCTTATAGTTAATGTTATGACTTAATATTCCTTGTGCTTGATGATTCCACTCTTCTCACCATTAGCCTAAGCAGGAAATATGTCAGTGCCATAAATTACATCTCATGGAAGGCTCAGAATTCACTGACCCATTTTGAAATATAGTTTTCTGGAACTAAGATAAACTTTAAGGATACATTACATAAGGACCATTTATAAAGGTGTAGGGACAGAAGAGGCACAAGGGATAGTGCAGTAACCAGGGGGTTAGTAGCAGCTAAGTTGATCACCTCAAAGCCCAAAAGACCAGAGAACAAAGCACTTAACAGAACCCAGAGGGAAAGAGTCTGCAAAGTCAGAAGCTTTAAGAAAAGCAACGACCTTGGGTGAAGAGACACAACCAGCTCCAGGCAACCATGTGAGGTGCGATCCAGGGGAAAACACACTCCACACTCTGCCCTCACTCTCCTCCGCCTTAGATCTCCTATTGGGCTCCCTACAGGCCCAGCCTACCTGGAAGCCAGGGGGTGTGGGGACCCTGCTGATGGGATCCAAACAAAGCCTTCCCATATAAATTATCATCCCAGAACACTTTTGAGAGTTAAAAGAGTTGTTAAAATTAGGAATCATTCCAACCTGAGCAACATAGCAAGAACCCGTCTCTACAAAAAAATAGAAAAATTAGCAAGGCCTGGTTGCATGCTCCTGTAGTCCCAGCTACTCGGGAGGCTGAGGCAAGAGGATAGCCTTAGCCTAGGAGTTTGAGGTTGCAATGAGTTGTGATTAGGCCACTGGACTCTAGCCTGGGCTACACAGGGAGACCCTGTCTCAAAAAAAAAAAAAAAAAAATAGAATCATCCTATTCAACAACTGTTTAATAGCAAGAAAGGAAACATCCTATTCAACAACTGTTTAACCATTGCACCTTTATATAACACAATAAATGATAAATGTGCTATAGCAAGAACTCCCCTACTACTCTATACATTCTGTGACAGAACTCCTCCACCCCTATTTGCCCTATATAGTTTACATACACCTAACCCACATTTCCCTCCTACCCAGTCAGACTCCATGGAACCTGCAGGCTGCAGCAGGCACCAGAGCACAACTGGCTGGTATACCAAGGGACTAGTAGGGAAGCATTGTTGGACACTTCCCTCACTGCCAGAAATCAGAAAGGATCAGCTGTCCCTAGCCACTTGTGTCCGAGTGCATTTTGTTATACCAGCGAGCAACCTGCGTGCTATTCTTGAAAGGGAGGCGTTTGTTAGATTACATCTGGAAAGGGTCAGGAAAGAGAGGCTACTTATCACTGAGTCCTCTTTTAGATTTAACCACATATTAAAGTGAGAATTTTGTTCTCTGTGCATGCATCTCACACAATACTAGACAAGACTCTAGAAGTTGGAAATGCAAAGCCACCCTGGGTTATTTTAATGTAACTATTCATAATTTCATGTCATCAAAAATGAACATTCTGAGACAAATGTTAAACTGATCAAGAGGCCTCTTAAACCAAAATTATCCTAAGCAAGCCAGGGCATGTGACTTCTCCTTTCCATCCAGGTCACCCTTCTTGCACAGGGGAGAGGGTAGAAAGGAAATCTTGAGGGGCAAATGGAAATTAATGAATAAAAGAGAAGTATTTGGGTCATCAGTGTGTTAAAGAAATTGAGTTGGGATCCATGACCTTGGAACTTAGGGTGAGAGGTCCTAGAATAGGTATCATGTTATCAAGAGCAGGCAGTTGAAAGGCCCCGACATTAAGTTCACCTCTAAATTAGCCCATCCTCCTCACACCATAGACACCTCTTGCATTTTACAGATTGATTCAGACATGTACCTCAGAAATATTAACAAGGGCATATCTTCTGCCAAGCATCCATCCTCAAAGAGCAGAACATTTTAAGAGTTCTCAATGTTAATACAATTTACAACTTTGAAAGCACCAAATGTTTGGTTATTATTTGATTAGCGTCCCCATTCCAGAAAGCCCTTGTGATTTTTTTTTCATCAGTTTCTGTTAGTCTTCTAAACCCTAAAGTTCTTCCTTAGTTCCCAATCACTTACAGTAACTCTGTCCATTCACAGGCCTGAAATGATAAGCTTCATTAGAGCTGAAGAACATTAGAAAACCCTTATATTTGGACAAAATAAAACCTATATTGTAACTGATCCTGTCATCATGGTGTAAATAAGGCATAGTAGGTCAGTGCATACATCAGATACACGGTTCAAATGAAATTTGTTAGCGGTTACCACTACAGTGAATATCTCCCTGCAACAAAAATGTTTCTGGGCCCCAGCCAAGATCCCACTTATGTGAAGTCGTATGTGATAAGAGTAAATTCCAATTCAGTGAACAAAGTTAGAGCTTGTCATAAAGAGATTTATGTATATCATTCAAGTAGTTTTAATCTGTATTCTTTTTGTAGTTCTGATTTAATGGTATATGTTCTGAGTTCCTACCAGAAGCCTGGTTCTACCAAAGGTATTCATGTTGGAAGTTATAGAACTGTGAGAATATTAATAGAGCTTTGACAATACAGACGAACAGGTGGGCATTGAATTATTGAAATGGATCTAAGCTTGTATTTGAATATAACTGGTAGTAATTAACCTGACCAAGATGGGTATGAGTAAATGCTTTACCTCTCAGCCTTCTAAGGGATTAAGTAAAAATACATAAAAGAAATAAATTCACAAAGCAAGTTATTTTTTTATAAGCTAGATATTACATGCAATTCTGTTAAACCATTAACCAGTACTTTGCCTCTATGCTTTTATCCAAGTCTATTGACCAACATTATATACATACATTATATGTATATAGTTTAATAATTTCTGAATTCATTTAGTATGGAATTCATTTTAGTTTGGGGAAATTTCAATAGTGATAAATCCCATTAAGAGTTCTGATTAAATGTGATTGGTGGTCCCAGGGATCTTCTACAGTTCAGAGGTCACTGGAGTACAGAAGATAAATGTTCTACATCTTCTGGTACAGGAATGACTTCCACATATGTCCCCAGGCCCTGCTGCTCCAGCAGGTACAGAACCGGGAATCTGCTCCTCTGAATGAGAACCCAAGTAGAATAGCATCACTTTCCTACCCTTAAGGGGACAAAGAATAGACCCACCTAGGAACAGCTAGTTTGGGATGACAAACCCCAAATTAAAGGCAGAAGATGGTACCTTTCACACTGGGCTTTATAAGACTTAAGGGAAATAGTTGACAAAAAAGAAGAATTTTTTTCCAAAATATCACAGAAAATAAAATGGTTCAAAGTAAGTAAAGGAGGAATGAGAACATGGAAACAAGTTAATCCAACTGAAGGAAGAGAAGGATTCGAGACAATCTGTGCTTGCTTTGCATTTCTGAGTAAATATATACATTAGTTACTTTTACAAATACAACGATAGGAATAGTTGACACTTATGGAGCTCTGTAATAATCCCTTCCCATGGAGCAATTTCATTTAATTCTTACAAATAACCCAGCAATGTAGATACTCTATCTACCCCTATTTTATAGGTGAAGAAAGTGAGCTCACAGAGTTCTAGAAACTTGCCAAAAGTCACCAAGCTAACTAGTGGCAGCCATGAACTTAGTACTTGATCATATTCACCTCTAATATTTTGCTTCAGTCTTCAGTCTTGGATTCATCATTAGATTACTTCTTTTTACAGCACTCAGTAAAAGATTGTGCAGGTAGTGTCTGTTAACTCATAACTAGAACTAGGCACAAGAGGATGAGGCTCCCAGAGCACATTACTAAGGACTGAGCATTCTAGGAAGAGGGAGGAGAATGATTAAAGCATTTTAAGGAAAACAGTTCTGTGAGTAAAAATATTTAGCAAGTACACTGCCTTAGTAATGCCCACCAGATCCAGTGAGGAGGGGGTTTCGCACCAGCAAAAAACTATGACTCGGGCTAGAAAAATGAACACGTGGACAAAATGTAAAAAGCCATTATGAGGGGCACTAGGCATAATGGAAATGGCATAAGTTTAATACTGAAGGGCCGATGAATTGCTGGTTGACATCCAACAGGAAGGATAAACAGCCACTTTGAGTCAATTGCTCTCTGAATAAGTTGCTATCTTACTTACCATCTTCACTGAAAATCAGTCTACGTGTCTGTGGTACTCCTGAACTTTCATAAATGAGATTTAAAAAACCAAAGCTATCTTGAATAGTCAGGCAGTATTTCTAAATGGCTACCATATGCAAATCAGCATACAAAACAGTAAAAGAATACTTTTGAAGAATTTGCAAATTTATTTTTCATATATATACACGTGAGGTCTGTCCAGAAAGTATCCAGCCATGTAATATAAAAATAGTGTGTATATATACAGAGTGAGAGAGAGAGAGAATTCATTTTTCTAGTAAAATTTGTGAACCTATTCAAACACTTCAGCAACTATTCTTTTTCCAAAATTACTTGGGTTCAGCATAAGATCAAATAATGTTTTAAGATATGTAACTCACATGTTTACAAAAATAGAGCTACTCATAGCCAAAGACTATAAATAAAGGAGGATTAATAAAATGTCAGAATTATGTAAAGCTATGTAAATGGTAAAATGCTTATACCAAAATATAAGTTGTTATGGTTACTCCAATTGAACATTGCCTGTACTGCTAAACTTTTATAACAAAGTTGGGGAAAGAGACATGATTTGTTAAATTCTGAAAGGAATTCATAACATGAAAATGTATGTAAAAGATATTGAGCTATGTCATGAATAATATCTTCAACTATGTATTTGTAGGAGATACAGAAAAATTATAATTAAGAACCCCAATAAGGACTGAGAAGAGTTAATTTAATGTGGTCTAGTCATGGGGCTTTCTGTTTTATCTAGCTTGCTAAAGAAAGGATTTAAAAAAAATTTAGAACAATGATTAGACCATATTTCCAAATAAAAATGGCCTCAACCAGAGTTTTGTCAGCCTTGAATTTAATATTTAGCTATCTTATGTGAGCATGGAGTGACATACTCTGCAGGGTTTGTTGAAGAAAGAGTCACCAGTTTTAAATACAGTAAATGCCAGTATTCTGAAAAAGAAAAAAACATTTTAAAGGTCAGAAACCCAACTTACATTCTTATTTAGTGGAGGATCATCCCATCTCTGCTCAAAGATGGACTACCAATGTACTTGTGAGTAGCACCAAAACATCTCTTAAGAATCAACTTTGTTGCCAGGCACGGTGGCTCATGCCTGTAATCCTAGCACTCCGGGAGACCTAGGCGGGAGGATTACTTGAGGCCAAGAGACCAGCCTGAGCAAGAGCTAGACCCTGTCTCTACTAAAAATAAAAAAATTAGCCAGGCATGGTGGTGCGCCTGTAGTCCCAGCTACTCAGGAGGCTGAGGCAGGACGATCACTTGAGCCCAGGAGTTTGAGGTTGCAGTGATCTATGATGACACTACCACACTCGCACCTGGGCTACAGAGTAAGACCCTGTCTCAAAAAAAAAAAAAAAAAATCAATTTAGCCTTTGTTCAAATGTTTAAACAACTATTTTGAGCCAAGACCCCAAATTATTTTGCCAGTTCCTTTTATTTAGAATATAAATAAGGCTATAATTTTGGCCTGCAAACCCGTAAAGACAGTTACTACAGTCAGCAAATTTTGGAAAAAATAAATGCTCAATGTGGCTGACAACTTTTATTAAATAGATATGTCAAAGTATTTTTGGAAATAAGGATACCCAGCATAAATGACGTTTCTCAGATAATTATGCATGAGTTTATTTCACTTTGGTTATAGAGTGTGTTCCTTGAAGACAATCCTCATGGCAGCACATCGTCTCTTCATTCTGAAACTGAATTTTCATTGCCTTGCATTATGTGGTTAAGAAACTAAGTTATGTTGGAATCCTGAACACTAGGAGGAATGAAGTCACAATGACCTTTTGACTTTATCAGTCTTATGAATAGTGGTGTAGTAGACAGTGCTGTAAGACTCGGATTCTAGTCTAGTGCCCATTGGGCAAGTCACTTAACCTGTGCAGGTTTCAAAATCCGAATGGGAAAAATAACAGAGAAAGAATTAAATCAGTGTTTTGCAAAGCATGGTACACTGTCTACTGGTGCTACCTCAACTGATACAGAGGTAAATATTTTAAATTTTGGTATTAATAGTTATTTATTTTAGTGTGTACTATGAATAATATAACCAAAAAATCAAACCCATAAATTTATGCATTTTATTTTTATTGTTTAGAACAAACAAGTAAAAGAAGGGAAACATTTAAATTTTATTTTTTAAATTATTAAATAAATAATTTATAGATGATGCAGGTATATCATAAAAATCATGAAGGTGATATTCGAAGAATTGGAATTTGGGAACTATGACTGAATGATCTCTAAGTCCCCCTCCATCGCGAAGAGACTATATTTTCAGTGAAAGAATGATGACTGTCAAAGCTAGAGAAGTTCTTTGTAAATCAAAGTAGATGATATCAGACTGCCAACCAGACACAGCTTTTCAATAAATGTCTTTGTTCAAAGGAAAGCAAACTAAAATAATTGACTGGCTAACAATATTGCAGGCTGGAGTGATTTCAAAAGAGTCTTTAAATGAAGAAAAGATTAATACAAACCCATTTTCCCATCTACCTTCTTTTCTGTTATGTTGTCTTTTTTATCTTCCCCAAAAATGTTAATCCCAAAACTCTTCCTGTTGCCCACTGTGCCCACAATGGGCTCTTGTGCCCTCATCTGACACAAAGGCTGTTCCATCACTGAGGGATACTTTCCTGCAGTTTCTAAGGACAGAATTACTTATTTTGAAATTATCTATAAAACTTTTTTTGTGGGAATAAAAGTAAATGTTTTTAAAGGGAAAGGAGTAAATTACTCTGTCACTGATTTTTCTATGAATCAAACCACTTTTTAAAGGGCAAATAGAAATTCTATATTCCGTTTTGTTCTATAGAAATTTCCTATAGAATTTTCCTGTAGAAATTGCTATAGAACAAAACAAATATTCCAGACACTTCTGTGTGAATATCTATAGTATTTAAAATTATGTATGATAAGTACTACCTACAAAGAGAGGAAGCACAAAATATATGTTAACGCTCTGTTGGGTACTTCAGGACAAAAATAAATTATCCCTTCATGGAACCTAGGAATAGAATCTTTCAGACTATCATAGCTGTTTGAAAAGATTGGCCTACAGAGGGCCTTCTTAATGGTAGTATTCTATGTTCTTGATTCTAAAGAACTAAGAGGAAAATATATTATACAAAGTGAGGGAAATGGCATATTAATAAAAATATTAACATATTAAAGAGGAAAGATCATATTCCTTTTTCAAGTAAAATCATCAAGAAGAAATTGGCTCAATTAGAATGTCTTAATTGTCATTGTACTGAAATGGATACAGATACGTCATCTGTTACTTGTATTGCTGTTTATGTTAGCAGCTTCTGTGCGGTTGGTGTAAGTTCCTAAAAGGTGTCCAGCTGAGGTTCTCCTGTAAGCACAGAAAGCCACCCTAGCAGCAGACTAAAAGAATCAATATATGTCCAGGATATTTCCACGAGGCATGTCAAAATCAGCATTTCTCCAACCATCTTTCATGTCCAAAAACACAAACAGACATACACACAGCCTAAGCTCCCACACACACAGCTTTAAAAACTCTCATTAAGAGAAAGGAAATTGTTTCCTCCTCTTTTACTAAAAAGCTTTCTTTTGATGACTTTTTAAAAATTCAATTGTAAAACACCTTAACAGGCCAACTTAAATGAAAATCTTTACATATGGAGCACTATTAGAGATCAGTGTATGGGGGAACAGGGATGGTTGTGAGCTGTGGAAAAGGTTGTTTATCCTGTTATTTAAATATCACAGAGAAGAATAACAAAAGGCTATGAATGATTTTTTTCTCTCATTTGGAAGTTATTAGTAGACTTTCCTTTGTTCCATTGAGAAATGAGAGGAGAAAATATGAAGTTACAACGAACCCATATGGCCAGCAGGAAAATCCTATTTAATTGCTTTATTGCCAGAAATGTTAAATCACTTCCTGAGGATGCAGTTCAAATGAAACATATGGCAGCTATTAGCAAAAGCCCCTAATGAATTCAAAAATATGCTTTTTATGGGAGCTTTCTCATAAGCAACAATCATACATGTTATTTAAGCTGTATATATACATTTGGTATTTTAATTCCACAAACATTGATGAACACCTACTCTTTACCAGACTATACAGCCCGCTTGCATGGAATGTTTCTTTCTAAGCTCAGAGATAGATATAACCTTATAGGATATCAGGACATGGACCCCAATCTAGCCTTCTCATAAGTCAAGGGCAAGAAGAATCTCCTGACCAATGCCGCCTTCCCAAGGGCTTAATGCCCAAGAAAACCATTCCATTTGTCCCTGAGTAGCCCTAATTATCTATATTCTTCCCACTCTTTTTAATGCCATACCAGCAACAGTGCTAGGCATTGCCATTCAGCATCCATTGTGTGGGATTGTTTTTTGTCTTTTCATGTATCTTCTTCAATTAGATTGTGGATTCCACAAAGAAGAAAACTTTGCTAAGGGTTTTTGTACCCAGGATAATGTGAGGCATGTAATTAAGAGTCAACAACTAGCTTTAATTAATTGAAAACCAAGTGTCAGCACTTTCTAATTTTTTAAATGCCTTTCATCTCTAGGACATTTCATGAATCTAATCAATTTATTCATAAATCATGCTAGAGAGTCAATTCTCCCTCAAATTCAAAGATAAATCACCTGAGGGATACCAGCTGTTATAATGATGTGGTTTTACTTTAAAAGAGAAGTTTTAAAATTCTAGGCACATTAAATTCTGACTATTCTTTCTCCAGATTGTCCTGTGGCCTTTGCAGTTATGTAATGGAACTGAGCTTCAGTAGCTTAAAGAATTGTGCAGAGCATGGTGAAATTCTAAAGTAATAAGCACTGGCTACATGAAATTTTGGGTAAAAAGAGGCTAAAATATTTTTGCTTCATAACTCATATATTATCACTTTTGTTAAATATTCACTTACACAGGCTTGGTTGCATACTTTTGTAATCAAATAAAATATCAAAAAGGCCTGTCTTTGTCACTGGTCAACTTGCGATTTGGGGCAAAACATTCAACTTGACTTAAATGCCTTAGCTGTGAAAAGCGAGGGTTTACTCATATAATTTCTAAATATCCCATACAGGTATTCTGGCACAGATATTTTGTGATCTATGTCAATGTCTTATCATGGAACCTCTCCAAACTTTTTTCCTCCTTCATTTCAAAATACTCTGATGAGTGCACCTCAGAGACCAGCATGCCCCTGGTGGTGCGTGGCTTCCATTACTGACTGTGTGACCTCACAAAAGTTACTTTACTTTCCAGGACTTCACAGGGGAGTTCTAAGGATTGAGTGAATTTATGCAGGTAAAAGCTTAAAACTGTGCCTTACACATACTAAGCACCCAGTGTTGGCTATTTTTATACTGAGGAACTTTCTCCATAAACACCTTTTATCACGATTCTTTCAAATCTTGTCTGTTTTGTTTTGCTGTTTGTTGGCTTTTCACAAAAGAGCAAATTTATTTTAAAACCCCTGACCAGGGGGTATATTCAGGGTCTCAACTTAATGTATAGCACAGAGGATGGATTTAGTTCCATTTTTAAGTCCTTTTCAAAAGAGACATATAAAAAGTAAACAAACATCACCAAAACTGTAGGATAACTTTCTTGTAAAGTGAGGAAATTGCTTTCCTATAGTATTGAATCAGAGAAGTTCTTGAAGGAGAAGAAAAATCTCCTGCTGTAAGTGCTCAGAAAAATATCTGAAACCTACACCATCCGTTTGATGCCCTGGTCTCTGGGCCTGATCCCCTACGCTAACATTTGATAACCTGATACTCTCTTCATGGCTACATCTCTGGCAGGGTGCAGAGTCAATGTTCACACCCAGAGAACAAGTACTGAACAATTAAATATAGATTGCGATTAAGTGAAAATATACTTTGAATATAGATCAACCCCCCCCCCCATTTTTTATCCATAGAGACATCTGGACCTTATTTGAATAATCGTATCAATCTCCAAATCCTGTAAGTTCCAAAGGTGAGGCTCTCAACAGTAATTAATGGTTTATAAAGATAGAGTCATCTTGATATTTGATATTTCTGGAAATGAAGATTGATGTTATTTTCTTGGACTGGTCTACGACAGAGATGCACTTGGGCCTTTCTGTCTCTCTCTCTCTCTCTCTCTCTCTCTCTCTCTCTCATATACACACACACACACACACACACAAAGACACACATTCACAACAATATAAATTTTCCATTTGAATGTACTTTTCTCACTCCAATTCTGTGGACATTATCCCCTGAAGAAGGGAAAAGGTGTCACTTTGGGACCTATTCTATGGTTGGTGGTTGTGGGGTAGAAGGTGTCAAATCCCAATGGGTCAGATAGACTTACAAAAACCTTCCAGTGCAAGTTAATACCCCCTACACCCCCCAAACCTGCTAACTGTATTTTATACCTGAATAACTGAGGTGAATGAACCAGAAATTCAGCTTCCTTAATTTGTTTTAGGGTATTCAAAAACAGTAGAACCAGACAGTTAAGATTTAAGTCTCTTGAAACATCTCATTCTGAACCCTATTTTTAAAATAATGATAGTGATAAATGCTGGAAATTGAACTTCTTAACCTTTCATATTAGTAAATTTACCTACACGACCAATGCCCATATTAATAAATAGTAAGAGCAGCTACCTTTTTCCTGAGGACCTTGTATGCTTTATAGATGCTACTACATTTACGTCTTTCAGCAACCCTGTGAAGTAGATGTGATTATCCCAGCTTAATAAAGGAGAAATCTGAGCCTTAAGAGATAACATAGGTCATTCAAGTGCACACAGAAAATAAGGGACAGGACAGGGTTTAAAATGCCCATAAACTGACCAAACAATTTGCTTTTTCTGCCTCCCAAAAATAAGACAAAGAAATTTAACTACAAAAACTCTACCCAAATTCAAAGAATGTTTTTAAACTCATTTACTGCCAATGTCTTTTAAAGATAATATAGGCATAGGATAGAGTCTGTCTTTAGACAAGAAAATAATTAGGTAATGTTTACAGTTATCACAGCAAAATCTAGTGACTTTTACTGAGAGTTCCAAAATCCTAATTTTTCTATTGTCAGGCTCTTTTTAATTTTTGCTCTGTGTATTGTACTTCATTTTATTACTAATGATGTTATTCGATGTTTCTTTCTAATAATCCCACAATTTTGTGGCTTTTCTCTTCTTTTTCAGGCTATTCCAGGAATTTCAGAGAAGGAAAAGGCTGGTAAGTTGACGTTTTGGTTGTTTTCTCTCTGTATTTTAGAATAAAATTCCATCTGAAAGTAGACATTTCATTAAATATCTAAAATTTATAAATGTTATTGTCTGGGCAAATGTTACTGTTGAGTTTTTTAAAAACAAATTTGTTTTGCTCAAAATGTAAGAAAAAAAGTGTGGTTTTCTAACATAACATTACATTGTGCTTGAATAAGATGTGTGTTTCTTATGGCATTACTTGTTACTGCAACCACAATTTCTGTTTTTCTTAAGTAAAAGAATTAGACGTTGATCAATGGACTGGGAATGGTCTTTGGAAATCAGTTGTTAATAATTACCAAGATTTGTTTTCTAATCTTAATGAGCTTATTCAGTAGTCATAGAAAAAGATGTACTTGATGTTTAAAACTGGTGCTATACTCTCAAAAATATAGTTATGAAACAATAAGAATATTTGTATTGGAGAAACAAGTTAAAGTATTTTTCTACACTCTGTGCTCTGATTATAATTACTTAACAGTATTATGGGGAAATGGACAAGGACTCTTGAGAAACATGAAAATATGAAAAAATACACTTAGATTGGTGGAATTTGTGCTTTTTAAAATCTTTTTGTCTTTCTTAATATTGTCTTATGTGTTTTGTGTAATAAAAACAAAAACAAAAGTAGATTAAAGGTATGCTACCAAACTTGAGGCAGATCACTTGAACTATAGACATTTGTGATTTTTAAGAGCCATATTAAAAGTTTATAGTGTTGTCTCAGAGACAACATGATTTCAAATGCCTTTTCACTAAAGCATTAGAATTTGTCTGATATGATTTTTATGCAGGAATATTCTTTTTTTATTTCAGTGATCTCATTTTTGCCTCTAGATTGTTTTCATACAAAAGTTTTCATATTTTGTGTCCTTCTGCGAACTAAACTTTTCGTTCATGTTTAGACTGTGTCTGATTTCTTCATTCTAATAATATTGAAAGGTAACCCTTCAGAATAGAAAGAAGACGTTGAACTGGCATCACGTGTCAGTTCAAGAGAAAAATTGCTCAACTTAACAATGTATTGGTATAATATTATATGGATTAATAACATATATTGAACGAATCTAAATTACAGTTTCAGAACTCCAATATCTTAAATAGATTGTGTTAGCTATCTAGCAAGGTCAAGAAATAAATAGTTACTTGAGCATATGCATCACAATGAAAAAGAAACTTAGCAAAAGTCATGCTTTATCTTGGGTTGTGACATTCTCTGTAATTCTCAAGATTCGCCGCATTTTCAACAAAGTATATAACAGATCAAAGTTGTCATCTTATTCCAGAATATCAGCAAATTCTTCCATACCTCAAGGAGAAAATTAGGATGTAAGTTCTTGGCTGGTCGGGAGGGGAAGGAAAGAATGGAGATGCCTTTGCTGGAGGAGACAGAGCAGCGGAGGGTTATCTTCTCCCTCTTCCACTTAAATGGCTTCAGAATGATACGGAGAAGCACTGCATTTTATCAAGCTTCTCAAATATTTTGAAAATACTATTAAAACAAAGAACTAATTAAACAGAGAGCATAAATATAATGCAACCACCACTTTTGATCATAATCCTGGAAATTTTCCTCCTTAAGAACAACAGCAGCAAAAACATGAAATTAACTGTCCCTCTTAATTATTTCGATACTGCTGAGGCACAAATTAAAAGAATTGATAGATTCAATTCAACTCTATAAAATGATCTGTGAAAAGTAAGACCCACCAATTGGTATATACGACCTACCCAGGGCCCAGCCGTCTCAGGTGCTTAACAGCCCAGGGTGGACTGACTTGAGTAGAACCCGGCTTTCCCTCTGTATTAAAACATTAGAATGTTTAGAATTTATTCCAGAATGGATTTCTATTTTGATTTCTGGAAAATGTGCTAATATGTTTAGGAGGGAATATAATTTTGTTTGCTAATATAAATTTAAGAAAGATATGATTTGTTTTTAAAGTCAGTGAATTTACCCGTCAAGACAAATGCTCATGTTTGAATATTTTATGAATAATGGTCACAGATTTGACAATTAAAAAGAGAAAATGATTTATTTCAAAAGTTTTAAAGGACCACAACAGTCTAAGCAATCTACTTCTTGTATTTCTAAACTTTATTATGCTCTATTTAAAATACTAAGAATATTTTGAGTGTTTTATATACAAACGTGAATCCCTTTATTCCTATTTTTATGAATCTCTGTTTTTAAGCTTCCACTAGACAGAGGACTGGCCAAGAAGGCCAAGGGACCTGCTCAAACTTCTGGGGGTTAATTGAGCTCTTAAATAGGATTAAGCTTCATACCCACCCCTAAGGCCTGTCATTTTTTTTTTCTATCTTGCTAAATGAATGTGGCCTATTGTTCTTTATTAAGAAAGTCTATTTTTAATCTGTGTGACCTCTCATCCAAGCCAACTGGAACCAACTCTACCAGGCTTTGTGAGGCTTTAAACAAAATCATTATGGGTACATTCCATTAATCATTCTTAAATTGCAGTTGTGTGGTTGTCCTTGTATGTGCTTTAAGTAGCTATCTTCTATTCTGATCCATGTTGCTATGTTAATACAGCCCAGTGGGATCAGTTCTGCTGCTCATCTCTCACCTTGCGATGACAAAAAACTCCAAGGGGAAACAATTTTGAAACAGCCTCCCTTGGAGTCACTCATTCCACAAATACTTACTGAACAGCAACATGTTCTAGGCATTGTATTAGGTACTGTCGAGGAAGCAATTATGAATAAGGCATGGCCTCTGCCCTGAAGGAGCCCAAACTCTAGTTGGAGAATATCCCCATCAGGCCAGCATCCTCCTTCTCTTCTTCTCAATTGAGAATTTCTTAACCCAGCTTATTCAAAAAGCTTCCCAGGGAAAGAATCAAATTAAAATCATCTTCAGAAAACTCTTTATTGGAATGTGCATTCTTAGGATCCAAAATAGAGTCAGCCAATTTCTTTTTAAAATAATTAGAACTAGTCATGCAAGTATCAATATGTGTAATTGTATGCAGTACATAGTATTTTCATATAACTTCCATTATGCCAGTGGAGTCTGTATGCCACTAAAGAGTGGCCCAATGCCTTTGGTATATTCTCCAATACATCTGCTTCCTATCTCTGTGGCTTTTAGCAAGTTACTTAACTTCCTCATTTCCCTCATTTGTGAAGTATAAATAAAGAATCTGCCATGTCGTTGTAAAGCAACAATGCTTGGCACAAAGTAGGTCCTAAAAAGTGGTAGCTGCTTTTTACGGTAAGTAGTTGTGCTTATAACCACTGTGTGCACAGGCCAAATAAACACTAGCTGTGTCACTGCTGTCCCCATGTGCTCCATAAGTCCTCAAACGCTCCCTTGGGGCACCAAGTGACAGCTAAAAGCAGCTGTCCATGTGGAAGAAGAAAGAGATCACTTTCTCCATGAATCTTCTGAGTGAGTTAATTCAGACAAAGACTGTCACGGGATAGGCAGAGTTGGTCCCCTTTTAACCTTTCTGTAGAAATTCATTTCTCTATTGGACTGAAATTCTCTCTTGGGAACAGATAGTATTTAATTTTCACAAGAGATCAGTCCCAGAGAGAGGTATATATGCGGCATCCCATTTTCCTATGGCTCCGTTATCCTCCTAGATCCCTGGTGCCTGGGATCATTGGATCCTATCTAACCCAGCAAGCCAGCCAGGTGCCGGGGTTCTCCTGCGGCTCCCACCTTCCCCCACCTCCTGCACGCAATGCCATTGACACTCTTCCATCATCATGTCATCATCCCTTGTCCGCTCCTCCAGCCGTTGCCTTCGTTCAGGGCTGTACTTTCCATGTCAATTCCTGCTCCAACATTTTCTCTATCTCCCTATCATCTACAGGATAAGATCAAACCTTCCTGTTTGATATACCTGGCCGTTTGTGATCTGGCTGCAGTGTCATTTATTGCACCGGATATGTCTCTTTTGCCCCTCAGATCCACCCTCTGCCCTACTTTCTCCCTGGCTCTGTGACCTGGGAGGCTGACCAACCAACGTGGATTGAAGAAAAGGACTTCCCTCCTTTCTGTCTTCCCCCCTCAGCCAAAGAGGAGCTGCAGCAGGAGACTGAGGGATGGGGATGGTGCCATCGAGGTCGGGAAGTTCGTTTCCCCAGCTGCCCAGAGTTGCTGCTGGTGTATCTTAGGCTGCCCTTTCCACAGAGTTTTCAGGTTCTGATGAACATTCTGTCCTCTTGCCCTGTGGTTTCCCCTTATAAATAGTCTTGTAATTAAACTCCCCTCAATTTACACAACGCGCCATTTGTTTCTCTCTAGCAGCCTTGCTGATCTACATACCAATATTTTCTCTTCTTTCTATTCCTTTTTCTTTTTTTTTTGGTTGGTTGTTCAGTCCCACTACAGCCACCACATCAACCATAAAATCCCCTCTACCTCTACATTTTTCTATAAATACTTCTGCCTAGATCTGTGGTGTACAACTACCACATGATGATAGGTAGAGATAGAGGTAGAGAGAAAGATGGCTTATTCACAGAGAAAAAAAAATGAGAACCATGTTTTTCTTCATCCTAAATGAAAATAGTTTCATTTAATCCCATGGGAAAGAAATACATCTACCGTTATGACTTAGTTCTCTGTTGAATAGAAACACATAACTTCGAAAATTAGCACTGCATTTTAGTCATTAAAATGTGCCTCACTGAGCATATTTGAAAAATAGTAATAAAGAGTAATATGAAATCTCTCATTCTAAAATTAAATCAAAGAGCACCTTACAAATTTTGTCAGGCTAGCATGGCGGCCCGTAGACAACAGATCATTATCATTAGCCAAAAATGGCATTTTTGCCTTCCCTCTGTCTTGCAAATCCTACTTGCATCATTACGTCCAACAACAATATCGCTCCCTGAGTGAATTATTTCCCAGGCAGAGCTAGTCATTGATTATTCTGTGTGCCTAAAAAGCTATGCGTTTTCTGTTATAGTTTTATTATCTTGCTTAGCTGTGTGTCGTCTTCTGTCGGCCATGAACTCTTCTAGGTCAGAAATACTGTCTTTGTTTGCCCTGCAATTGATACAGTTATTAACACATAGTAAGTGTTCTGTAAATATGTGTTCATCAATACATTATAATTATAAAGATGCTTTGGCTACAATCTTAATGCTTTGGAGTTAATATGGTCCTAAAACTTTCTATTTAACCTTTTGCTCCCCTAACTCTCCCCATCACTCCTACTACCCAGCCCAACTGCCAAATATGTCAGCCAGTTAATTAATTAATGGTGCTATTTGGGGATCTAACCCATACAAATGTGTAAAGGGTACCATTGAAAAAGATGACTTAAAATCTGACTTTGGTTGCATTCCTTGGTCATTTTTCTTAGAATGTTTGTTCTCCTGCCTCAAGGTTATTTGGTTGGCCAGAAAATGTTAAAAATCGAGATAATGAATAATTACAGCCTGAAACACTTGTGAAAGATAGCTTTCAGAAGCATATAACAGAGTCATGGTCTCTCCAAACTTTGCGTTGTGGCTGTAAGGCAGAAAATACAAATCAAACACTTCTTTGTGACAAATTTGCTAGAGGAAAAATCAGGGTTTTCATAATTTCATTCCAAGCTCCTTGTAAACATACTAAGTAACAAAGCCCAGACTTGGTGCCTTTTGGTATTAATTTTCCCAGCTGCCTTTGACCCCTGAGAAGAGAAACGCAGATAACAAAAAAAGAAGAAGAAGCTGAAATGGAAAGACACTCCTTCCTTTTCCAATCTGATCACCACCACTTGGATACAGAATTATCCTTGTGATCTGTCCCACTCTAAGCCATGCTCCAGTAGCTACAGATCCCAAGAGATTTGATGAAAAAAACACAAGTAGGACTGCTCTGTTTCCGTGGTCTCCATTGAAAGGCTGCCCTATTTTATGTCTCCATTTTAGTACAGATCAGATGGATTTTATTGCTGTCTCACGCACCACACTGTGAACGCCTTGAAAGACAGAATTTTGCTTCTTTTGTATTCCCAATGCTTGGCATTATTGTAGTTGCTTGATGTTTGGTAAATGAATGAATAAATTAAATCTTTTAAAAATCAGCAGAAGTTTTACTCTATATGAATGATACTCCCAAAGCCAAATATAGAATCTTGTAATTCTATATTCTAAGTGAAGCTTTTCTGTAACTGCAAAGACCCCTGGCTGTTTTACAGGGTTCAGCAAGATATTAAAATTGTCATTTTCTGGCCAGGTTGGGCTTTGGCCAGCATTCCAATTTCTTTATTCTCTTTCACTCTCAGAAAATGAATTTCATTATTTTATACTAATGGCTTAGAAATACTCACTTTCTTCCCTTTTTTTTTTTTTTTAAGTATTATGGTCCCTGCTTGCTTGCTTCTTCATGAGGAAGGAATTTAGGGTATGCCCACACATAACCTCTCTGTTTTTCTGAAACCTAATGTAAACTAATCCATGAAAAGTTGGCTGTGGTTGACTGAGCTGTTGAGAGGAAACACATTAGCTTTCAGGTATCAAGGAATTCATGAAAAATATAAGTAAGCTATTCTTAAGTGCCAAAGATCTTAAACTCATAGGATATTTTTAAATACAGATAATTTTCTCAATGTTTCTTAGTTTTCAGTTGGTATTTTAGTTATTCCTAAGTAGGTGAGACAAATCTACTATATTACCAGAACCAATAAAACATATTTTCTTTTCCTGCCAATTATATTTCAAGCAACACAGGTATATGATAATTTCTCTTTTAACAAGTTCCAAATCAAATGTTCCCTCCTGCACTTGGAATGGTCTTCCCAGGTCTCTGCAACTGAAGGTGGCACTTCATTGGTATCTTTGTTATGGCATTTAGCGTTCCCGATGATATATTTCTATTCGTGAATTATCTTCCATATCCAGCTGTGAGCTTCTTGAATGCAGAAACGTCCCACTTCATCTTTGTCACCCCACACACACTATGGTATCTTGCACAGAGCATGTGCTCAAGACACAGTTTGAATCAATCTGTTTATTTGGCAAACCAAACAACTCATGCAGGTAGTCAACTTATCTCCAGCCTATCAATGACCAGGACTTTTCACAATATTTGATGAGCTTGAAATTTCTTCTTTCAAAATGTCTTGTGCACATTTTGGTCCTCCCATTATGTCTTGGAAAGAATGGCTGTCAGCAGTATGAACAGGTGGCTAGGAACTACCAATATGTGGCCAGTGAGACAGTTTTGCAGATCGGTGTTTTAACTGCCATTGACCTTTTATCAGTAGAAAAATTAATTTGTCATTTCCCCAAAGAAAGACAATTTATAAAAAGGCCCCTTTGGATCACTTTTATTCAGAAAGCAATAGATGAGCTTCCATTTAGTTCAGAATCTTATCTGACCATTTCTTAGATGCTTTCAAATTTTCACTTTTATAGAGTTTCTAGTGCCGGGTTTGCAGTTTAGTTACTTTTATTAATAATGTGAATATATACACATCCCACAAGATAACTGTAGATGATTCCAGCTTCTTTGGAGAGGTAAATTTACTTTGGAAAGTTTCACGTAACAAGGTTTTACTTTGACCTGTCTGAGTATGAAATGGCCTACAAATCTGCTGGCGTGGCTGTACTTTTCTTCTCATATTGACCCTCCATTGGCTTGAAGCACTTTGATTTGTCTTTCTATAGGCGAGAGTTTAAGATTAATATCTGTTCCAAATAGATCCATAAGCATCTCTATTATAGAATTAAGACATAATTTTGAGATGTGGTTTATCTAAGGAGGAAATCCTAGCCAGTTATTAACAACCATAACAAATTAACCAATGCTCAAGAATAGTCTGGTGCCCATTTTGTTGTTGTGTTCAGGAAAACTAATCTGGCTATTTCAAGAGAAGGGTGGATCATGGATTCAATAAGCTATTTTGTCCTGACTACTGTGATCAAGTGGAAACGTCCTCATAATTTTCTTAAAGTGCTGCTTAAGCAAAATGGTCACCAAAGAGCCCACACTACCTAGTATGATAGGGTATTATTTTTTGTTTTCAAAATTTCCCAACCAGGCCAGGTGTGGTGGCTTATGCCTGTAATCCTAGCACTCTGGGAGGCTGAGGCGGGAGGATTGCTTGAAGTCAGGAGTTTGAGACTAGCCTAAGCAAGAGCAAGACCCCATCTCTACAAAAAATTAAAAAATTAGCTGGACGTGATGGTGTGCACTTGTAGTCCCAGCCACTCAGGAGGCTGACACAGGGAGATTGGTTGAGCCCAGGAGTTTGAGGTTGCAGTGAGCTATGATAATGCCACTGCACTCCAGCCTGGGCAACAGAGCGAGACTCTGTTTCAAAAAAAAAAATTTCCAACCATTGAGCTTCTCCAGAAAATGCATTTCTGTGACTCACACCTGCTAATGTTATAAACTGCTTCTTAATGTAAATGTTAAATCAGTTCTTAACAATGGATTTAAGGAAAATAGATAATGGGGGATAACAACACTGTTAATCACTTCTTTAGTTTTCCTATGTCTTTAAGTCTATGGTCTTCTTGGATATATTTATCTAAATGTTTTCCCCACTGTGCTGTGATTTCCTGAAAGGCAAACATTTTCCCTGCACCTCTGTAATGCCAGCTTCTTCACAAGTGTTTGAGTTAATGTTTGTCGAATGAATGATCAAATAGATAATAACAGCAAGCATTTATTCTGTGCCTGCACTTTCCTGAGCACTTTATAGACATGAACCCACTTAATCCTCTAGCAACCCTATGTGGTAAGTGTTCTTGTTATCCACATGATAGAGATGAAGAACCCCAAGACTCAGGGAGGTTTCCTAAGATACCTAAAGCCACACTACAGCCAAGGCAGGGTTCAGAGCCAGCAATGCAGACTACAGTGCATGCTCTTAGCCACTATGCTATATGCAGTGGTTAAATGCTAAGACTCCTCAGGCTGATGGATAAATTTTTCCACAAACTGGCCTTACCCTTCCTTTCCAGCCTTATCTGCCATCCTCTTCTCACATGCACCTTCTGCTGTAGCCATGGTAACAACCTCCCTTTTCTCCTGAATTTGCTTCTGCAGAACTTGACCTTTGCTCCTCCTGTTTACCTTCCAGAAATTATCTTCCCCATCCCCCAAGGACTCATTTATGTCCCACCTTCACAGTGACGTCTTCTATGATAACTCCTGCTTGCATTAATTTCATACTTCCTGAAATGATACAACTACAGCATTTTCATACTTAATCATAGATGGATTGTCATTGTCCTTTGAGTGTTTTATTGTCTCAGCCTTGTCTCCCACCAGTCTGTTAAGCATCTTTTAAAATGTCACTTAGCACAGTACAGTGCACCTAAAAGGGACTTATGTAGTGAATAAATAGGCTTTAGGTTTTTGGAGCAGTTTTAAGTTCACAGCAAAATTAAATGGAAAGTATATTTCAAAGTATGTGACATTCTAGTAAAGGCAAAACTGTGGAGACAGTAAAAAGATCAGTGGTGGCCAGTGGTTCACAGGAATGAATGGGCGGAGCACAGAAGATTTTTAGGGCAGTGAAACTACTCTATATGATGCTATAATGGTATAGTATGGAACCTTTTCAGATTGGCTTCTTCCACTTAGCAATCTGAATTCAAGGTTCCTCTGTGTCTTTTTGTAGCTTGATAGATCATTTCTTTTTAGTGCTGAATAATATTCCATTGTATGGCTATACCACAGTTAAAGGGGCTTATTTAATACATTTTTTAATGTCAAAACTTTTTTAGAAAAACTCACAGATTACAAAATATATTCCATATTCCACTAAAATTAATTTTTACCTTTCTTCTTTAGGCAAAAGTAACTCTCTTCTCTTAGCCATTGATTTTAATTACTTCATTTCTCTCCTTTGGAATTCCTTCAAGTTTTCAAAAGAAAAATAGTACTATTAAGTATATTATTGAGAGATATACTTTATTGGGTACCCACTATGTAGTGATGAGAAAAGAGCTAGGTGCTTTCTCTACATTATTTCTGATATTCACTAAGCCACACAGAACATGAATCTCTGGCCCCAGAGCTGATGCCTTCTCCATCTCTCCATGCCCTGCATCACCATGTATCCCACCCCCAAATATGCTAATAAAAGCATGACCCAAATTAGTAAAACTATACTAATTCATATAATTTATACAAACTACATATTCCTGTCCTTATGCCTTTGCTCTTGAAGATGACTGTCTCAAAAATAGTCTTCTGTTATCTTTTTCTCTAAATCATACTCTTCCTTCAGGGATCAGCTTGGGTGACACTTTTTTCATGAAGCCTCCTCCAACTGATCTACTCCGCGATAAACTCCCCTGTTGACTCAGACAGGTTTCCTTGCTTATCTTATCTTCAGCCCCTGAAAAGTTCAGCTTGTGTACCCTGTAAGCCCTTATCCTAACCCATAACCAGTGTCATTTGGACTGGGGTGAAGGGGGTGGGGGTGGTAGATTCACCTGACCCAAGACTCAAGACCAGAGAATGCATTGGCGGACCAGTGGCCAATGTCTCTCTCTATCTCTCTCTCTCTCTCACCCCCCAATTTGTCTCATTTGAATTATGAGCCACCAGGGGGACTCAGTCAATCTGCAACAGGTGCTTTAGCCTAAAGTTCACACAGACTGTGTGGTGAAGTAAAAGAGGAAACCATTCTGCAAACAGGAGCAGGATAATGGAGCAATAGGGACCAAGACAGAGAGGTTAGAGACAACGCAAACTAGAGGAAGAGATGGAGAGAATGGCTCATACTACCCCAGATGACTCCCTGGGTGTGTTGGCTCCAGCTCCCAAGAGGCTCCTGTCCCACAACCACAGAATATCTTTGGATCCTTACACGTTAGGCCTTCTTTTAGTTGGACTTAATATGAATGAGTTCCATGCACTCCAAATTCCTATTGAATATTAATTAGTATCAAAAACGGTCTGTTACTTAATTTTATATGATGTCTTACATTATTTCTGTTTCCAATATACATGTCCTATCTCCCAAAATGTCATAAGCAGTGCAATGAAGAACCATATCATATTTGTTTCTATTTGTTTGTTTTACTCCACAAGACCCAGCAAACTTGGTATATTGTGAATGTTCAATCAAATCATAATTTTCCACAGTGATGCTGTCTCTTTAAGCTACAGAACTATATGATTACGTCACATAATTATGTTGCAGCCCAGAGAATATCTTCCGCCCCATCTCTTTCAGCCTCACTCCTACAAATCATGTCTTATATTTATGAGATTCATGAATTTTCTTTTTCCCCTTGAGTAAATAAACGATCTCCCTTTTAAAATCACTTAACTTTATCCTGACATACCATACGGTTTTTAATTTACATTGTAATTTATTTGGGTCAAGTGCTGCTGTCCTCAACAATTTGATATTTTCAATAGACTGTATTCATATTCCCTCATTCCACTTAAATACCATTAGTAAGGTATTAAATGATAATAGCTAACATTATAAATCTAAAAGAGGAAAGAATGTAAGCAAACAAAATAAATATATTTGTTTGTCTAAAAAGAATATAAATAAACAAAAAATCAAGGACTGATACAATTGACACATTTAAAAAAATAATCTTCAAGAGAAAGAAAACGTTAGAATTCTGCTAGACTTAACCTGAATTCTAAGAGTTAGTATTTTTTTAATTAAAACAATTTACATATGTGTGTGGGGAGCATTTCCATGATTTTTTAAAAATTATTATTTCTAAGGCCTGTGATGGCTACATTCCAGCTGTAATGATGAAGACAGTAGCATTCAAAACAAAAATCAGTCCTCAAAAGGAGACATAAAGCTCTTCTTATTTTATGACTTTAGGAAAGTGGGGAGCTGGCTTATTACATCAAGAAAACTTTCATTAGTCTGTGGTGTTTCTGAGCACCAAATTTTAGGGTATTAAAAAAAAAGGAAGAGTCATCTCGGTCTAACGTGTGACCTTGACTCTGAGATGTTACACATCATTCTGCAGCTAATCAGAAGCCATTCTCCCAGATGGTCCATGACAACAGAACACAAACAGAGCAGTGACCCCCCCCCATCCTCACGTGTAGGCAGCACCCTGGCCTTTCTGTGATGTGGACAAGAGGACTGTGGGATAGAGACAAAGTCAAAATGTCTTTCCAAATGGAGATATTCCAACACCCATACAAATACCTCCAAGCATCCCCAAAGCATCCCCATCTAGACTGGAAGCCAGCTTTTAAAAACAACCATAGATCACAGATATCAAGACGTTTTCCTGAAGGAAACAAAATATAAAACTTCAGGAAAGTAAGTTTAGTTAGGTTACAGACAGGAGTTAGAGAGAAGCCCCCACTGCATTTTTTGGTTTCTTGGTAGAACCTAAGTGAGCCAAGCTAACAGCACTGATCCGTAGGAAGAATTCCACATCTGGAAAATCTTTGCTCCATCTGCAGCGGCGGTTCAGCCTCTCACTCTGTCTCTACCATTTCCCATGACTTCAGCTTACCTTGCTTTTGTTTTCTTTAGTGAAATTATTTAACCCTCAGGCATTTCAGGTTTGGTTTGGTTTGGTATTTAAGAGGAAGGAGAGCAAAGAAATATCCCATAATATTTTTGTGATTCCCTAGAATTTACTTTATATATATTTCTTTAAGTGTCTACATAAATGATATAGACAGTAATAAATATAAATATCCAATAAACTCTATGGAATTATATTTTAGAAATACCTTAGATAGACACTGTGCTCTGGTTGTCATTTTTATGGATGTAATATTGGTCTTTATCTTCCAATTTAAGAATTTTTATTTTGTTTGTCTCAAATAATAGAAGTTAGTATCATGGAGCACATAGAAGTAAATTTACATATTAGTATCACAGTACTCATTGAAATAATATATAATATAATTTAAGAAAAATGTTTACAATTTGATTGTTATCTCACTGAATCCTCTGCTAAGCCTTAAGTAAGTTGCATGGCATTGATGTTTGAGTTCTCTTTTTCTTTCTGTCTTTACATCTTCTCTTGGGAATCTCACCCAGCTAAAGATATATCTACACAGTCTCCATCCTGGCCCAGCTACAGATCTCATTTCCAAGTGCCCCCCTCAGCTCTATCGCAGGAATGCCCGCATTCTCCACACCGTACGCTTTCCACCTCAATGTCTTTGCTGATACTATTACCTTTTCCTAAAATTTCCTTTCATGCCTTCTCCAAATTTCCATATTTACCCTCTCTTTGAAGGCTTCCAGGATCTCCATTATTCAGAAATCACCACTTTCTCCCCAAACTCTCAAATACTATGTCTGAGTGTCTTATAAGGTTTGTATCCTTTTATGCCCTTTATTATTATTATTGTGATTTATTTTCCCTATTATATAACAAAATCCATGTCTGATTTATCTTTGGATGTCTTGCACTGAAGGACACTCAATATTTTTTTTAAATTAAAAAATTGAAAGAAAAATGACATTTATAATTGAGAATAAAGGCATATCCTTTAATGCAATGTCCGTTAAAATGTGCTTCATAATTTTCTAGAATACTTATTTGGTAATTCAAATTCCTGGGTGCCTCCAGGCCTGCTGAATCAGAATCTCTTAGGCTCAAGAACCATAAATGTTAATGTACTCACCAGGGCATTTTAATCAACACTAAAGCTTGGTAATCACTGGTTAATGTCCGTAGAATTTCCCCATTTATTCTTCTTCCTCCACATGCATTTAATTTCAGTTGATATTTCAAAGTTTGTTCTGCGTAACAAAAATCCTAAGACTTAAGACAAATTATCATGACAATGAATGACTATTAAGAGGTTGTATTTTATATAACCAAAAATATGTCTGAATACATAATTTTGCCATAAAATGCACTAGACTTATAAAACTGTTGAAGATACTACCCATACAGAGCTAATAGTCAAGGTGAGAGAAAAGACACATAAATATGAAAAGTTAATTGAACAAGCAAAGTAATCAAAGATACCCTGTGTGTCATATGGTTACACATATTTGTCATTCACCAACCTACTCTTTGTCCAATCTCCCAAAGACAACAACCTTTTTAAAGTAATGAAAATAATCCCATATGCAGACATGGCAGAGAGAGAAAAATAGAACAGGGACTATGCAATGGGAAGCTGAGTGTCACACTGCTCCACCACTCACATTCAATAAGGAGACGTTTATTGGGACCAGGTTCTTATTTTACATATAAATTTCTCTACGACTTTACACGCCCCCTCTCCTCTGCCTGGACTAAACTTTACTCACATTTTGCAACAGCCCAGTGAGAACTACTGAGCACCCATACAACAGGAATTCTGATCTCTCCACGATGGAGGGTATTTGGGGGTGAAGGAGTTGTAGACCACTGTGGAGCGGCAGCTCTGGACAGCAAAGTTCACGAGGACTCAATGTCTTATGAAAAAGGAAGAGGTCACGGGAGGGAAGATGTTCAGAGAGGGAAGTGAGAGAATGACATGCACAAACATCACTTAATTTGTAATTTGGCAATCCTGGGAACAGCCCAAGCGACATTGCAAAATCTCTTCATACATTGCTAAAAACTGATATAAATGGTGTACCACTTTAATAAGGCTACGATCATTAGCTTCCCCTCAGTGGAACCTGTGATTCCTACTCCAGGGTAATCCAAGTCCCCCCAAATGTCTCTTCCCTACCCTGTCTCTCCCACTTGTATCTCTCCAGCAATAAGGGGGAAAAGGACAGGCAGCAAGTGATGTTGCTAGGTGCTGCCTTTCCTGCCTCTCCTGTTTAGTTGTCTCAGGATTTCCTTATTCACATCCTTTGAGTCTGCTGACAGCCTGCTGAGCAAGATAAGTGGTAACAGGTAAGTGACAAGATACTCGAGATACTCTGGACATTTAGCTGAGGGAGAGGTCACTTGGGCTGGGGTCACCCAGAGAGGATCGGGGGAAAAGGAAAGCCTTGAAAAACTGGAAAGGAAGGTCTGCGGCATCCCTAGGCAAGGAAAACAGTGTTGGCAAAATTAGAACCATGGGAATACACAAGGCAGGGTGATGCAACTGTGTGGCTCAGCCCAGAGTTTGTGTTTGGAAGGAGAGAAGATTGGAAAAAGGGTATGTGTCTGGATTCCAACAGGCCTTGGAGAGCAATTATAATTTTTACTAAGAATACTAAATCATATGAAATTAATCAGTGGTGTTACCCCAGCTGCAAAGATCTAGGCATCCTTATTCTTAAGTCTTTATACAGCACTAAAGGAAAAAGAGGCAGAAACATCTCTTTTTAAAGGATAAACTACAATACCAGAAACCCTTTAGATAACAACTACAATCACCATTGATAAAGGACTTTTAATAGGTATACATCGCAAGGGAAATAGTGACTAGGTTTGAAAAAAGTTGAAAGATTTTGAGTTATGCTTTTGCTTTTGGTGATATGCTTTTAAAAATTGAGTTCTACTTTATTACAATTCAACCATTGCTCTTGATAATACATAACAAGTGAGACCGTTATGATAAAGAAGCATAACATATGAATTTAAAGAACTAAGAAAATCACTTCTAAAGACCTCCAGTTTTCCATTTGATTTCAGATCAAATCATCCTCCTAAGAAATGCTAACCATTTCCTAAAAAATGGCTAGATAAAAACAATTCTACTTTAGAATAATCATATTTTACACTTAAATGGCAAAACTGTTGGTTCTACTTCCTGGCACCACCTATCCTTTATTTTTCTTTGAATATTTAAGTTTTCGATGTTTTTGCATCATTGGAAATCTAATCTTAGTGCCAGATGTGAACCACTCATTGTGCGTGAAATTCCAAAGGCAAAAATACATTCATATCCTTTAAAGGTTTTTTTTTTCAATTTCCAATAGAAATATTAACAATGCTTACTATGGTGCTTTTCCATGGGAATAAAAAATAATGAGATATATGCAAATACCAACAACTGTTTAATGCAGAGGCTGATTAAAAATTTCACCAGTGATTGACCTTTTCTCTCCATCTAGAGCTACTCTTAATATTTTTTACATATACTTCACAGCAGAGTTTCCCAAACTATTTCTGGTGATTGATTTTTTTTAACCCATACCATTTAAAATATAATGAAAATAGATTATTAGAAAAATAAAATTGGGAAAAAATATGAAAAATAGAAGCTGAAGGGTTTTTTTATCATTAGATTCAACAGATATAAAATTACTCTGCCAAACTACCAGAAGAAGTTTCTAAATGCTTCCTCTCGATTTCTCTGCCTGTCTAGACCCTGGCCAGCCATTGGCCACACGTGGAATAGTTTCAGAGGGGAAGAAGCCCAGCCAATAAGGAGTGTAAGGGAAAGTTAGGGTTAGAACTTCCCAAGTCTCTAGTTAAAGATGTTAGGGAAGCAAGGCAGGAACTAGATTTCTTTGATTGCCACCATGTTTCTTAAATCTATTAATGAGTGTTCCCCTCTCCCCACAAAAAAAGGGAATTTGTCCAAAAGAAGCATTTGCTAAAAATCTCCACTGCCCTTCACCATCTGCATTTGTTCTTCAGGCCCCTGTGAGCTCAGCCTTCACCTCAGATGCCCTCTTTTCCATGAAGTTTTCCGACTGTCATCTCCTGTACGGTTTCAACTCATGCAAACAGATGGCGATATTCCATGTCCCACAATTCAATTTTTCCTTTTCTCAAGCATTTTCTTTTTTCTTTCTTCTCCTGACTTGTCTTTCTTTAGTGTTTTGTATGCCAATCAAAAGAGTAAGTTTTTTACTTTTTTCCTATTTTATTTCTATTTGTTCCCTATTTTAAAATAGTTGAGAAGAGGTTTTTGGCTTTAACAGGGAGACTGTGAAATTTCTACATTCTTTTGTTGCTAAGGTTAGCAAAATGCCTATTCTCTTAAATAAGTATTTTTTTAAGCTTCCACTGTGTGCCTTGAAAAGGAATATGTAGCCATACAAGTAACATATCCTAATATAATAAGGCAATACAATAATAACCTATCATTATTGAGCTGAAATGTTTTTATTCTTTTATACTAAATGAATTGATACTAATAATTATTCAATATGGAATAAGTCTTTCATGATACCATTCAAATAAATTTTATTATTGATAATATCTGAAATGCCTTATAATAATAAAATTTGATTCAATCAACACAGCACTGGGTATGTTCTTTTAACATGTGCACACTCCAAGTCAGTGATAATTCCATAAACAGCAATTTCCTCCCTGGTGATAGACGGGCCACCTTCTCCTCGCCTCTCTGTGAAGGCATATATCTGATTTTCAGAGATTCGGGGTTCTGATGATTTGCTTTTGTTAGAGAATTTTCAGTGATATCAAAGTTTGAACATTGAGCTTCTATTTCCCAATTCTATCACTTCCGTATATCCTGTGAAATGCTTATTCATAAAATCAATCTATTTTTCAATTGGGTAGTTTCTATTTTGCTTTTTGATTTGTAGAAGTGCTTTATTTATTGTAGGTAGTAACATTCAATTGGTTATTTATGTTGCAAATATTTTCCCCGGCTTATCATTTTGATTTTTTTATCACCTCCCCAAAATTCCCTCATGCACCATGTAGTTAATCTCACCCCATCCTCAGCCTCTGGCAAGCAATGAGCTGGTCTCTGTTACTATAGTTTTGCCTTTTGTAGAATTATCTATAAATGGAAAAAAGTGTCATTAATATTCTCATACAAGTAAAAATATATATTGTTATTTCTAGGAGTGGAATTAGTTGGTAAAGGTATATTTAACTTTATAAGAAACTTCCACACTGTTTCCAAATTGGTTGAACCATTTTACATTCCCATAAGCAATGTCTAAGAATTCCAGCTGCTCCACATCCTCTCCAACACTTAGTGTGGTCAGTCTTTTAATTTTAGTATGTAATGGTTTCTCGAAGTGGTTTTAATTTACATTTCCTTAATGATTAATAAGGTTGAGCATATTTTCATGTATTTATTGGTCATTCATATATCTTATTTTGTGAAGTGTCAGTTCAAACCTTTTGTCCATTTATTAAAATGTGGTTGGAAGAAGAAGAAAATCACAAAACTTCTACAAGTGTTACAGTTTTACTACATTTAGGTCTATGGTCCATGGTCCATTTAGAGTTAATGTTTGTTTTAGGTGTGAGGTAAAGGTTGAAGTTTCTTCTTTTTCCATATGGTTATCCAATTGTCCCAGCACTATTTGCTGAAAAAGATTATCCTTCCACATTAACTTACTTTGGCATCTTTATTTAAAAAACTCAACTGACCATGTAGTATGGATCTATTTCTAGAATCTTTATTGTGTTCCGTTGGTCTGTATTTCTATTCTTAAATCAGTACCACCCTGTCATGATTACTGTAACTTTATATTAATAGTAAGTCTTGAAATCAGGGTAGTGTAAATCCTCCAGCATCATTCTTCTTTTTCAAAATAGTTTTGGCTCTTTTAAGTCCCTTTATATTTCCACATAAATTTTAGAATCAACTTGTCAGTTAAACAAACAAAACAAACAACAAATAAAAACCTGCTAGAATTTTGATTGGTTTTGTGCTGAATCTATAGTTTAGTTTGGGGAGAATTAACATCCTAGTAACATTAAGTCTTAAAATCTATGAACATGCTGTATCTTCTCTGTTTATTTGGGTCTCTTAAAATTTCTCTTAGAATATTTTATATTTTTGGAGAGATGAAATACCTCTCAATATTTCATATTTTTGATCATGTTGTAAGTATTTCCTTGTTTTCATTACTAAATTTTCATTACTAGTATACAGAAATATAATTGATTTTTGTATGTTGATCTTCAATCCCGTGACTTGCTAAACTCACTTTTTATTTCTAGTTAATCTGACTAGAGAGTAAGCAATTTTATTGATCTCTTTAAAGAACCAGCTTTTATTTTCCTAAGTTGTTTGTTTTCAATTTCAGTGATTTCTGCTTTTATCTTTATTATTTCCTTTCTTCTGCTGTCAGGTCCAGAGCAGCCTTTATTCTAGGACTAATTTAGCTCCGCTACTGAGGCCTGACTCTTCTGGGGATCCTACCCAATGCCCCATATTTCATGAGGTCTCTCAACACTGGCTGGTAGGAACACAAACTAATTCCAGCCCCGTGTGAGCTCCAGGAAGCGACTGCCTACTGATTTCCGGCACTTCTTCCCCAGCCTTGAAGAGTTCCTTTTCATGCCTGTGCTGATCAGTCTTCAACCAAAAGTTTGGGAAGATCCCCCTGCAAAGCTGCAGAACTCACTCTTTGTACTGCTCCCTCTTCTTTGGTACTCTGCAAATTCCAGCCACTTCGTTTTCCCTCAACTCTGATCTCTGTCACCTCAAGACTGTTGGGTTATGTTTGCTTTTTCCTCTCTCTACTCTATTGCCCAAAAATTGCCCACAGGCGGAGAGTTGAGCTTAGGACAAGGGTAGGGCTCATCTATTTTTTTTTAAACTTTCTCTCAGAGATCACGGTCCTGAACAACCTGTTGTGCAATTTCTGAAAAACAATTTGGGGTTTTTTTTGGTATTTTGTGTGTGTGTGTGTATCAGCAGGACTTCATGAACAGAAACAAAGTTAACCGGCAAACAGCCTTTGACAAAAATATTCAAGCCATTGATATTGTCCATGTTTTGGGTCTTGTCACACTGTATGACATTTATTAATACTATGGTTGAAGGTGAAATCAATAAATTATATTATAATGACACAGACAAGTATCTGGATTCCTGTTGGGTCTGAGTGTTAAATTATCCCTGAATGTATATGCTTGAGTATATCATGCAGCCATTATCCAAAATTGCTTTTGATTTTATTATTAGTGTAAGCATATTATTTGAGGTGACTGATAATTATTATAATCCAAAGGGTAATAACATCTGGCATTCTTCATAGAGCTTTGTGGCAGTGAGCATACGTGCAAGTAAAATAAAACATTTGAGTTTTTTGTTTGTTTCTCAGATGAAAGTCTTATAATTCAGAACCAGCAAGAGGTTGATATTTTTATCTCAATCTCCATAAAAAGATATATAAAATAGCTAGTATGAATTGGAATAAACACAATTTAAGAGTAATTCACGTAGTCATAATATACTCTAAATCTGAGTGAGCAGAGAAATTACAACACTACAGTTCTATGTATAATGCTGGACCCCTTTAACTAATAATATACTGGCATTTTACACTGTGAAGAATACAAGACAGAAAAATAAAAGGATAAAAGGAAGAACAAAAATACGAAAGGAATAAAAAGGAGATGAAGAATAAGAGGAAGAAAATTATTTCCCCCAAAATTTTAAGTGTATCTAAAATTTATTTTACTATGGCAATATAAGTTGTAGATATATTATTTCTTTTGCATTATTTTTAGTGTGGTCCTTGATGATTGTTCTATAGAAATTAGAAATAGTTTAACCTTCTGACATTATGACATAGAAAAAAAATGCTGAGGGCATCGTTACATCCTCTTTCCCTTCTCCAGTATCTTTTATTTCCTGCTTGTCTGCTAAAAATTTCCATATAGAAAAAAGTAGAGTCAACTATAGAAAATAGAAAAGAAATGAGAAAAGAGTAAACCCAAACAAACAAATGAAGAACATCAGAGAAGGATGTTTTGAGCAGCTTGAAAATAGCTTAAGGAAAGCCTTAAAAAGGCCAATTATATTTACTAATACTTAAAATTCTGCTGAGGTATTTTTCAGAAGTGGAATGACACCATCTAGCCAAGTAGAGTTGTTTAAACCTTCTGTTCCACTGCAATAGATGGGGTGACCCTCCCCAATATAATTTAGATATCCTCCACTCCCATCCCCCTCTCTTGACTAGAATGAATGATCTGGTCAGTCCTTCTCTTTAGCAACTGAGAAAATGCTGTCCCAAGATTGCAAAGCTGGCAAGGGGCAGAACTGACATGAAGACTTCTTTCTCACAGGCAAGGTGGTTTTTCTTAGCCCAGGTGGAGATCTTATGCTTCAGAAAGCATAGGTAGTAACTTGAGATTGAGCAGTCATAAAGGAAATATGATATTGTTGCATCAGTCAAGAAAAAAAGGAAATCCTTCTCTCTTCCCTAATATTCATTTCTTGTTTTATTGCGTCTTTTCCCCTTATAGATTTATTTAACAGTATGATTCCAAACAAGTTGATTTCACTCAGAAAAATGGTGTGATTTTGGAATATATCAGTAATTGTGGAGCAAGTCTCTGAACTTGGATTGCTAGTTCCTGTCAGTAAAACTTTCTGAGCATAGAACCCCAATATATACATTTATATATGTATAAATTATATCTATAAATCAGTGTACTTATGTGCTTTGTACATTATACAAAAATGGAAATATTTTAAAAACTATACATATAGATATAGATATAGATATAGATTCTAAGGTTTTCTCTCTGCCTTCCAGGGAGAATATTGTTTGCTCCCAGGTCGGAGATAAGCGATTTGAAGAAAATCATCACTGTGGTCTATTGATCTATCAAGCATCAATATATACCTAATAGATACCTTACATTGACTTGAGCCCTTTGATGGAGAACATTTAACAGAGTTCATCACAAAGGAGATTCTCCACCAATTTCAGTGTAACCCTTAGGGTTCCAAATGTAGACACAGATTAAGAGGTAAAATTGCTACTTGCCAGAGCAAATGTGCTAAAGATAATCATATTAAATAAGCATTTGAAAGTGAAAACAGTCATCAGCTGCATGTGACCTACTTGCTTCTCAGAGTAACAGAGGCTTCATTCTAGGAATTCTCCTCACCACGGGCTATGGGATTACCTACACAATGAAGAACTCCTTTTGTAGTGTTACAAGCCTTTAGGCAGACCCAGTAGGCTGGGGTAGGTACTGCCATTCACTAAGCCTGCTGTCCTGTTGCAGGGGTTAGATCACTAATAGGGTCTAACCAAATGAGGTTTTAATAATTTCCTTCCTGTATCAAAGACCCAGATCTAGACATGGTACTGAGGGTGAGTCTTAATAAACTTTTTATTTCCCATCATTATTCACATTATTTTGAAAGAATCTATCAGCACTTTGGGCAGTCCCAAATATTCTAATTGATCCAAAAATGGTTTCAATGAGTTACATTAGCAAATAAGAGTGGCCATAAGACCAAAGTAGATTTATGCTACATAGGCTTGGAAAAGAAGGTGTTTCTAACATTAAATCAAAGAAATTTAAAATTTTATTTGCAGTAAGAAGACAAAATTTACAAATTAGACAAAATTAGGTAAAATCTATAATACATTACCAAAGTAGGACAATTTTCTTAGATAGAAAATATTAGGAAACTACTTGAACCAGAATCTCTACCTTAATATACAGACTAGAACCTCTGCTCTCCAGGGATCTGGAAGAGTTTACATAACTTCCCCTGGTCTAACAGTAGCTCTGCCAATGGCCAAAACTAACACTTTATCACAAAAATAAGAAATTTCAAAGCTATCAAAGCATAATATCATTTTTCTCATTTCTCTTTTAATTCCCAGTGGGCTCTTGAAAAACCAATGGACTCTATATACTCCCACTTTCCCCACCTGCCAAGCTGAAACAATGCTAATTATCACAAATTGTTCTCACCTCTCGCTGTCACACACACACAAAAAAACACCAAACTGGGATTATTTGAAATTTGTAGAAATACAACTTGAGGAATTATTCTATAAACAGTAGACTCTAAAAAGCACTTTTTTGCATAACATTCTAATGGCCTACAAAGAAGACATTAAAAAAAGAATAATTTAAAACTCACTGTGTATTAGAATGGTTTTTATACCATACCCACGAAATGTGGCCAAGATTCATCAATAAGGGGTTAAAATATTCTCACAACGAAATTTGGATTTAATGAGTTGTCGGAAAGGAAGGGCCAAGTTGCCAGCCTTGTGTTGGGCTATGGTAAAATCCATAATTAAAGTCCGCCTTGATCAGAAACATTTAGCTGCATTTCCCCTCCCAAAATACACTACCAATAAAATTTACATATATACTGTTAAGTTTCCTTAAAAAAAAAAAACATAAAAACCTCTTAGATATATTAGGTCTGTGGATCATTCTACCTAATGGAAACTGTACTAAGAATAGGTAGGTTTTTCTAATACCTGCTGAGATGAGCTATATTGAAGAATTGAGAGTATTGTCCTAGAGAGGGATGAAGGGAAGAAGGGTTGTTTTAGAACACTTTGGAGATCAGACTTGAGTGCCCTATGGTTAAACAGTGTGCATTGAACTAGACCTGAGTTCTCTTGGTTCATTGCCTTTTAGTTTTCATAGCTGGGATCACCTAAAACCCATCTGCAGACTCAAGCTTCTTCCACACCCAGGGTCCAGTTGGTTAATTTATTTGGCTAAGATTAAGGAGCATTAGTCCATAGCTTAGTATCAACTAAGCCTACATAACACTAATGAGTCACTATTATTACTATCATCATTAATTTAAGACCAGCCAAGTTGATTGGGAAGCTAATGAGCTTTGGAGGCAGACAGCACTGAGTGTGAATCTGGATCTGCCACTTACTATCTGACCTTTCTCAAATTTCTTCTCTCTAAGCTTCAGTTTCTTCATCTCAGAAGAGGAGATAGTAACACCTATACTGGCTGGATCTCTGATGAGTCATGGGTCTCTATACAACTCTAGAAGCATTTGTGGTACATCATAGATACTCAATAAATGCTATTTTCCCTTTATTGTTCCCATTTCCTTTCTGTGTTTAGGTGTAGTAAAGCTTCCTACCATTATAGTCAGTCACCCTGCAGGACTCAGTCACCTGTTTATATTCATGCTGGGAATGTCGGTATGTCCCTGACCTTGTCATAGATCTAGATTGGAAATTTAGGTGTAGTCAGTGCCTAGGAGGAGTTAGGAATCCAGGCCACATTTTCCTTTGTGCTCCCATAACACTTTGAACATGCTTCTATCTTAAAACATATCCCACTATTTTGAAATTATTTGTGGTCAATGTGATGTTTCACCCTTGAAGACAGAGTTGATGTATTATTCATCCTCAAGTTCCTCATGCCTAGAACAGTGTGTGGTGTAGCCTCCTACTCATGCTATGGGTACTTCATGCTGTTTCCCTGCAAAGGGAGCCCAGATGGACTTGTCCTATTCATCCTGATCTAGGAGGACATGAGTCAACATGGTTCAAGGTGCCCAGACCTCTTTGCAGGAGAAACACATACACATGCATGCACTCACACACACACACACACACACGCAGACTTTGGGTATTTTGTTTTAAAATGGAACCAGGTATTAGGCAATCAATTTTTTTTTGAAATTTTTAATGGAGAATTTTCACTTGGAATTGGTTTCCACAGACACAGAGATCTACATACTTCAGCAGTTAGTATTTATTCCCTCCTATTTAATGCCCAGCCCAATGGTAAGGCAAAGAAGTGGATATCTACCAAGAAGCACATTCTTAATTGGGGAGATTTGTGAGCTTTAACAATTTGGGAACAATACAATTTAGGACATATGGGTTATTACAATAATGAGCAGTGGTTCTAGTGTTAGTTAAAAATCACGAGCACAAGCTCACTCTTTACATAATTATCCTTTGTATAATTAAGTTGTCAAAGATATATGGGGAAAGAATGCATGTTGTAGAAATTTGAAGACTCAGGAGATCAGTGTGGGTTGAAAATGAATTCATGTATAAAAATAATTACAGTAATAATTAGCATTTGCATGGTGCCTTGCAATTTACAAAGTGCTTTTACAGCATTATCTCATCTTGTGAAGGTTATGAACTGGGCCTTAGATACTATCTTATGCCAATATTAAGGTCTCCTGCCAAACCTTGAAAATTATAAGATGGGATTTGGGGGACAGTAAGAAAGAAGAGGATTAATAATGCATTAAAATGCAGAAAATCCGCCAAATTCATTGGCATAGAAATAGATTTATTTGGCATTTTAGAAACTCAAGAACATATCTAGTAAAAGAAGCAGTTGGGCCATATTTTGATTTCCCAGTGCTTGGCACTTTTTTTTTTATTCTTTTGGGATGAGTTTTTGATGTGCAATTATAATGATGAAGTTCACTTACTTGGAACTAAAAGATTCACAAAACTAGAGGATATTTGAACCTTATTTCAAGGCAAAACCTAGAATGACTTGATTAAACCGCTGAATGCAAATATTAACAGAAGGGTAGTTAGAGGGAAAATAAGAGGGGCTGATCAATAGTTTGTTTGAAACCCAGGTATCCATGTTTTAGAGAGAATTCAGATTGATCTGTAGGATGTTCATTCCAGCCATATCTTCCTTCCCACAACCACAATGAAAGATTGAACTTTCTGTCTCATCAACAGCCTAATCTAAAACGATGAATTTATAAGATACCAATGAGTTAATGAGATGCAAATGTTAATGAGACTTAACCTTGAACGTTGAAGACGACGCTACCTCCCTCCATCCCTTTCCTGCCTCCTGCCCTGCCTGCCTTTCAGCATGAGGGGTTACCTGGATTGCCTGTAAAGGAGGGACGTGGTATTTAACAGAGCAGCATCCAAGCATGGACCCAGGCGAGTTACTGGGTTTCACAGGAAGCTGCAAGCATCCAGATAGCCCGGCTGCAGCCGAGCGCGGGGCGAGGGCGGCTCATTGGTAAGCCTTTCCAGATGTGGCCGCCGCGCGCGCTTGGCGGCGGGCCAGGAGGCGCCTGCAGTCGGCGCTGCCGGGGGCCGCAGTGCCAGCCGCAGTGCCGGCGTCCGGAGGGCGCGGGGCTGGCTCTCGGCTCGCACCCGGGACCCCGCGCCCCGGCAGAGCCACAGCCCGCGGCCGGGAAGGACAGCTCCTGCGGGAAGGGAAAGGGATGGTCGCGGCGCCCGCGCGGCGCTGAAGTCGTTCGCGGGGGCATGGGGGACCCCGAGGCCCACATGATGGCTCTACCCCCGCGAGCCCCTCTCCGGAGGTCCTTTAGTGACCACATCAGGGACTCCACGGCGAGAGCCCTGGATGTCATTTGGAAAAACACCAGAGACAGGCGTCTGGCAGGTGAGAGGCGGAGGGCGTGGGTGCGGGGGACCGGGGATCAGAGGCGTTAAAAGAAAACAGTTTCATACACAGACAGTTATTAACTCCGATCATTAATGACCTCATCAGCTGCGTGAAGTTCATCACTTATGGCAGTGTGTTCAGTCTCCGTTTCTCTGGTATTTAACGTTTCTGGAGTGTTGGGGGTTTTATTTGTTTGTTTTCTGTAATGCCTCTCTGGTTACTTGTCTGATTAGTTCTAGATAAGGTTTTATGACACTCTTTTTCTAACCTTGAAAAGAAAAGCAAGGTCCTTATGAGAGGAGGGAATTCAGTGGTGATGAGCCACTGCAGGCAAAAGCCCTGGGCTCTGTGGGGCTGTGTAGGGTCAGCTTTGGAGCTCTCCTGGGTGAGGTGGCCTGGCGTGTGCACAGGAGCGGGGCCTGGAAGGTCTGTGTGTCAGTGGAGTGATGGGCGCTGCCCAGTGAAAGCCTGCTGGTATTTCCTCTGGCAGCCTGGAGCTGCTCTCAGTTGCAAGAGGGTATCAGGTATGCCAGAGGCAGGCGTTTGAAATATAATAAAACATAAATACAGTGGTGCAATTCAAATGTTCTAGGGCTCATGTGACAGCCACCAAATGGCAGACTGTGTCTGCAGGGGTATACTTCTGCCTGGTTCTGGGTAGGAAGAGCATTCATACATTGATATAAAATTGTATCTCGATATGCTATGAAAAAACTCTTCTGAATTCAGGAAAGATATCCAATAGTGTTATGGCTCCTTGTTTGCTCTCTAAGTCAGTGTTCCTATGTCATCTACGTGGATGGGTCAAAGATTATGTTTTCTTAACCTTGTTGGTTAAGCCAGTTGTTTTTCATATACTGAATGAAGTTCTGAATTGTTAAAAATAGTAGAAGTGGCCTCTAAGGGTCAATCTGGATTTCTGCGCTGTGTTTGTGATAAAAGGCCATTTAACTTTCACATAACTGTCCTGACATGACTCGAAGAGGGCAGATTTAAGGTATGTGATTGTGCAAAAGCAGATTATGAAGATAACATGCTAGTTTCCTACCATCATAGTCTGTAAGTTTGTTTAGAATGTGCATGAAAATCTCTGTCTGTTAAACTAAACAATATCTCCCAGGACTTGGGGCATACACAATGTCAAGTCTAACCATAAGGCAGGGAAGAGCAAGCAAAATATTTTAAATTTAACCATTTTATTATTGTTTTAGAGTAAGATGTGGCACCTTAAAGAAATACAACTTTCCAATCATTTTTTTAAACTTTTTTTTAATTTTTAAAAAAATTTTTGTGTTATTTAGTGACAATTTGCAATTGGCCAGAGGAAGTTTAAGAGGTAAGATATGGGAGTATAAAATCTACAACTACTATTCATTGACCCTTAAAAAGAAAAGGTGGTCCCTTTATTATTGTCCTATTTAATAAATCCAGTACCACAAATGGAAAGATTCTATAAGTAATGTCTTATTAAAGATAATATTAAAAATATCTTATTGTAGTTTAATGTTTTAAATTGAGAGTAAGACTAAGTCAAATATTTCTGCTTCCCTGACTTCCTCTTATGTTGTCATAAAGGAAGAGCTTCTAACAGATGATGACCTAAAGAATGAGAATATTATCCCTGGAAAGTTGCTATCTTTCTTTTCATGTGTCTGTTATATATTAATGGTATATTTGGAGGCAAAACACAGCAGTGGGTATAAACTCATTAATGAAAAACACTTAGAGAAAAACTGGGCCCTGTGTGTGATGGCTCACACCCATAGCCCTGGCACTTTGGGAGGCCGAGGCGGGTGGATGGCTTGAGGCCAGGAGTTTGAGACCAGCCTGGGCAACATAGCAAGACGCCCCTCTCTACAAAAAATAAGAAAAATGATCTGGGCCTGGTGGCACTCACTTGTAGTCCCGGCTCCTTGGAAGGCTGAGGTAGGAGGATCACTTGAGCCCAGGAGTTCGAGGCTACAGTGAGCCATGATCCTGCCACTGCACTCCAGCCTGGCTGACAGAGTAAGACCCTGTCTCTAAAATATAAAAATTAAGTTTTAAAAAAAAGAAAAATGGTTACTTTTTATGTGTGATGAAAAATAAAACATTTCCACAGCCCTAGCAGCAAAGAGGATTTTTGCTGCTCTAGGTCCACTGAGACAAAGAATTCTTTATGTTGTCTGGGTTTTCTAAGAGGAATATGGACCTCTGAAGTAATTCACATAGTGAAGAATCCAGGTACCATAACTGAAAAGAAAGGACTTTGGCTATGACAACTGACTTGGATTATTGGGGACCTGGTCACATTTTGTGTCCTCCCCAGTCTTGGCTCATGGCTCGAAGCTCAATTAGTCAAATGGGGATTGATTTGGTGCACATCCAAACCTCAAGAGCGCTTACTTCCATCCCTTTCCCTCAAACTTCTCCTCTGCACTCAACCCTCCCACTTACCAAACACTAAATAAAAGCTGTTAATGATCCCCAGAAAGTCACATCTTTAAACACCAGAGAAAGTCTTTATTATCTATCAGATCACTTTGCCTTCATGTGCAGAATGGGAAGGAATAGAAAATCCAAGCCTCCCTCTTCACTTTATGTTGTGAAATTAATGAGGTAACAGGGAAGAAGTGTTTTGAAGCCTGTCCTCTCTGCGACCACTATTCCCAACCCCACAGATATCCTGTCTTCTTTCCTAAGAGCAGAGGATGGCCTTGAGTTTTCAGTGAATTGGAACTTTGAGGATGACAGTGGTTGGTCGATGGGGTGGACAGCTCTTGTCTGGATAAAGTGTGCTTCCCTCTTGTAGGTCCTCTGTGTCCTCCCCTCTCTCCTCTTTGATACATGGACTATGGCATCAGAGTACATTACATCCTAGAGAACCTCTTAATCCTTACAAAGAGGGCCTCTTAGCCTTTTTTGTGCCAATGGATCTCTTTAGCATTCTGGTGAAGACTGTGGATTGTTTCTTAGAATAATGTTTTGAAATATGTAAATAAAATATATAGAATTAAAAGGAAACCAATTATAGTGAAATATAATTATCAATGTATTCAAAACACAAAATTGTGATATAGTAGTTTAAGATGAATGAATTATGTAACAGGCTAATGCATTTAAAATATAGGGAAGGAAGTATAAGTTAAAAGATATTTTTCAAGATACCAGTGTGCAGACTATTGTTATTGAGCTAAATTAAGAATGTTAAACTGTGCATTAAACTGATCTTTGATTCATCTCCTTGTCACAAACCATTATAGACAGGGAATACTGGGATGCAGTGTCCCTTTCTAGGTCACCAGCGTGTGAACCTGCAACTTTACTGTTTGGAGCATGAATGACTACAATGCACAGAGTTGCTCAGTAGTTGACCAGAAAGGTCACAGGAACATTTTGAATAGAAAAATGGCAATCATGTACTATTAGGAGTGGGTCTGATTATGGAGTAACTGTGGAGTAGGGATAAATGTAAATGATAGTTTGTGACAGCTACAAAAACTGTCATGTAATATGACAATGTCTGGTTTTTATTGGTGACGAAGTCACAGGGACAGCTAATACCATTGCAAGGGGGCGGGACAGTTTGCCAACATTCATAATTGGAGGAAATGCTAAATTTCATTTCAAGTTTAGAGAAAATAAAAATGTAATGTTTCCTCATGCAAGTTCATGGACCCCCCCTGAATCTCTGTTTGATACTTGCTGTGGCTTTCAAATACTTCTAGTCAAAAATTCTCACAGACTAAGATGCTGGGCTGTCATACATGAGCTGGCTGGAATTCTTTGATGTATATTTGACAGTGCTCTGCAAAACAAGTTTGGACTGTTGTACCAATAAGACTGCCTCTAGGGAAAGATAAAGGAAACTAAAATTGAGGCTAGAAAGAGTTAGAGAGTCTGAAAGTAAGGCAAAGCCCAGACTACACTTGCATGGTAACTTTCTCCAGTTTGGACAGTGGAATGAATAAATAAACTAAAAGAAATTAAATATCAGTCTTTATTTAATAATATCTAATAAGATGAGAACTTCTAAATAGCATAAAACACACTGATGTGAAACAAAAAGAATCTATTCTCTGTATTAGGGAGACATGACATATAAGGGAAAAAAATCTAAATGCCTCATCCTGGTTGAGACCCATGACATGGCATTACTTCCATAGCTAAACATTTAGGAGAAGGAAGAAAAACTGAATTGCCTAATGAAGAGAGCAAGAAAATTTAAACAAATCGCAATCCAGGTGAGATTCAATGGACATAAAATAAATTCGTCAAGTACCTACATTAGGTTGGTGCCCCTGGTGTGTTTTGTTGAGTGTCCAATATCTTATGTCTTTTGTAAAATAGATTTTTACATTTCTGCTGATGAGGCCTCCAATTCACTAGCAAAATGAGTGCTTGACACGCTCTGTGGTACATTGGCTCTCAGTTCAGTGAGGCATCAAGAATCCTGGCCTACTTCCAATGAAGGGCAACCACAAACATTGACTCCTGTGAACTGTTTTCTGTTCCTTTGGTTCACAGTGAAAAAAGCATGTAAGGGCATATGTGATGCCTTTTAACCATGAGTGATGTATGCCTCAAAATATGCAGGCTCCTCTAGTAAACAAGACTTCTCTACTCATATGCAACTCCATAGAAGATTTTAAAGAGAGACAACCATTAGGGATGTTCATGAGACTGTGATGTGAGCATGTATGTATTAAATTAAATTTTGTTATTTCAATAAAAAGAGGAGTATGTTGATGTCAAGGCTGGCTTTGATGACAGGAAACATAATATAGTGGCTGAGAGAGCTGGCTGCAACATCAGGATGCCTGGTCGTGTCCCAGCTCTTGCACTGGGTGTAGTTAGGCAGGTCATTCTGTTCCTCACAGATATAAAGAGGATGATAATAGTACCTATGTCATAAAATTGTTTTAAGGATTAAATGAGCTACTATGCAAAGTGCTTGGAAGAATCGTTGACGTGCAGTAAGCCCCACATCAGTTGGCGGTCCTATAATTGCACTTCTCTTCATCTTATTAGCATGATACCACTATAATTTGTTTAGAGCTTTTGGGAAAAAGTAGTTCAAGCAGTCCACAAAAACCAAAAGAAAAAGTAAAATTTCAATGGTAAATGGAGTTGATTTCTGCACCACTGGAGAGAAACGAAGAAGGATCTGATGGAAGTGTGATTTCTGCGCAGACCTCTGTGAACTCCAAAATGAAATGACTTGAGAGTAACTGTTTCCGCACATGGATGAGGGAATCAGTCCTTGCATATGAGTTTGGCAGGCAAGATATACAATATCTGAAAGTCTTCCCAAGCACGTTGGAACCTGCTTTGAAAATTGCTATATGGATGGAGCCAAACATGGAAAAGAGCAACAACACTAGCAGGCTTGGGGTTTCCAGCATGCGGCTCAGCTCTGGTATGGGAAAAAGTATGCTAAATGTCAAGGCTGCCACTTGAAAAGGGATGTTTCACACACCTCCCTTTCTGGAACAAAACTTCTGTGACTTTATTTAAGGTAGTATGTATGAACGGTCTGCACATTTTATCAAAGCCCATTATAATTACAATAACTGGATGTGTCCAAACTCAAAATCTTGGTAGGAAGGGCATATTAATTTGTCACAGGTCTGCTTAAGGATCTAAAACGATGTTGTAAAGCAAAAACTGGATTTAAAAGAACATTCCTCTGGAATTTCTCTATTCCAGAGAAATTATTTAGGTGGAAGTTAAACTTAAATGTGTTTTTCAATTTCTGATTCGAGTCACTTCCTTTTAATAATAATGTGTCATTCTTGGAGAAAGAGGGTGAGCCATCCAGATGGCATGTGCTGGAGTTGTTAGTGTGTGATGATGATGGATTTGCATCGATCCCTCTGTATTGTTTCCTTGTGTTTTATGGACAACCACTGGTATTTTTGAAGCACTCACCTGGAATTATTGATGAAAACTTTAGCATGGAAAAGACCAAAGTTATTCATTCCCATAATAATCAAATTCATGATTGTAGTACTGTTGTTGCTCTTCTCAGACACAGCCAAAGACCAGGCATGTGCTTTTTTTGTAATACGAGTTAAATGTGGTACCTAGCAGTTGGAAGTGTTCTTTGTCAGTGTCTACTGAGTGCCAGAACCTGTGCTGAGAACTCTAAAGGCATTTTTCTCATTTAGTCTTCAAAATAATCCTGAGACGTATGTACTACTATTTTTAGTCCCACATAAGTTAGGATTTTTTTGGTAATACCTTAAAAACCAGTGAGGTCCATGGACAAAGCTCAGAAACTTCCAAATCGGCAGCCGTCATTAATTAATCTAGCAAGAATGTGTATTGATTATCTATTTTATGCAGAACACTGTGCTAGGCACTGAATGACAAGAGAGATACAATCCTTGCTCACTGGCCATAAGTATGAGACCTAAATAGTACCTTTGAACATGGGGAAAGTGAACTCCGTTTTATTAAGGAAGAATTATATAGTGTCTCAGACACTGAAATTCATCACTGATAATTGCGTTAACCAGCAATTCTCAGGGGGATGGGAGAAGACACATTTGTAAGGGGCAATACCAGAAAGAAGCATAGGTAGCTTTTAAAAATACATTCAATAGGCCAGGTGCGGTGGCTCATGCCTGTAATCCCAGCACTTTGGGCGGGCCAAGGCGGGAGAATGGCTGGACGCCAGGAGTTCGAGCCCAGACTGGGCAATATAGTGAGACCCTGTCTGTAAAAAAAAAAATTTTTTTTTAAATGAGCTGGGCATGCACCTATAGTCCCAGCTACTCAGGAGGCTGAGGTAGAAGGATCACTTGCGCCCAGGAGTTTGAGGTTATCGTGAGTTATGATCACACCATTGTACTCTAGCCTGGGTGAGAGAGTGAGACCCTGTCTCCAAAAAAAAAAAAAAAATATATATATATATATACACACACATATATATATATAAACTTAATGTATTCATAGTACAAGCTGCATCTTGCAAAATGCTTAAGATGAGGGAAGCACGGGTAGGAGGGGTGGAACATGAGCACAAAGGTTGAGAAACACAAGTTTAAACTAACCTGTAGATCCCTGTGGGTCCAGCTCCCCTCATGGAACAAAGAGTAGCCTATAAACATGCATAAATAAATCAGAATATCTGGGTGCCCTCATAGAGCCAAGAGAAATCCTATCTGCGAACAAGGGTCAGGCAGTTAGTGTATTGTCACCAATGAACTGGTCATGCTCTTCTTCATAGGACAAAAGGAATTGTTACTTCCAAAGTGGTATTAATATGAGGTCTTGTCTTCAATCATTTTTTTTAAAGATGAGATGCTGACCTGTTGTCAAAGTTTAAGTGCACTGAAATCTAAAATATGTCACTTTCTAAAATAAGGTGCTCTTGGCTGATTTATAAATCAGAATGAACTAAAATTGGAAGTTATACTTTAAATATTTCACTTTACATATGAGACTACTCTCAGAGTTTAACATATATGGGCTGTAGGACTGAAAAAGATTGTCCTAATCATTTGTGATTCCACAGAATCTCTTATGGAACCAAATTAGAAGTCAGGACACCTTTTATTCTGATAATAACTTTAAGAAAGATACTTCTATTTTGCATCTTTAAAAGGAAAAAAAAATAATGATAAGTGAGTTGTGTTAAAATATGACATAATTATCACACCCTGAGTAGAAAAATACTTAAGATAATAAAATACAAGGATTAAGTATACAATCATAGTGCAGCAATTCTATAGCTCCATAGCTAACATGACTTCGAAAAATTTTAGTGTATTTCAGCTCAATGTCATCCTAGATTGCTTTCCATAGTTTGAAAATTAATTATCATCTACCCAATGCAGAGGTTAATGAAATCAACAAGAAAATTACCAAGGGAGATATGAATTTGTATTGATATTGCTTTGACCAATTTTCACATTTTTCACTAAAGCAAATTTTGAATACTGACAATATGTTCAAGTATCATGGTCTCATTTTCTCCTAGAGGTGATTTCATTAGTATATTCCAAAGAATCTAGTGAAGTATGATTTCTTGGTGTTACTAGGTAGAGAGGCTGAAGGACGGAAAGAAAATAGCAAAGTTTTAAGGTTGAGCGTTTTGTGTTCAAATAAGGGGCACAGAAGTAGATGGGACATTGCTCGCCCCCTGTACGGTCAAGAAGGCAGACAGAACACTCACCAAAACAAAGAGTAACAAAGAGGGTTTGCACACTGTATGGGCATAAGCTTTTATTAACTCCAAGTTAGCTAATATTGATCATGCACTGACTATGTGACAGACACTGTGCTAGGTGATGGAAAAAAACAGAGGCAAATTAAAACTTGTCTCTGGACTCCAGTAGTCTTGATTCTATTTGGCAGGAGAAAGTAACCTACATAGAAAACAAGACTCCAGAGCACAATTTGACAGGTACCATAAGGTATTTGATTTCCTCCCTCCCTCTTCTCTCCCTCCCTTCTTTCTTCCCTCCCTTTCTTTCTTAATCTCTCTCCCTCCTCTGCCCTCTCTCTCCTCTTTGCGGCATGAATTCACCACTGGTCCAAGTGCATGATGACAAATGGATATCCGCACTATTTCACCATTACTCGTTTTTTGTACTTGCCAGGGTCATGCTCATTCTATAACCTAACGAACATTATTTGGGTAAGTGAAAACTTCTTTGGCACACTTTTAACTTTAACGTCACAATTATCACTTTTCCACTACTGCCCATGGAAATGAAAACATTTGAATCACCACAAAGAAAAGCCTCTATACCACTATGAGAATAATATGACAGTTGTGTGTGTGTGTGAGAGCTGGGAGGGTGATGTGAAGGTAAATACAAGTATTGCAGAATGATTTCTTTTCACAGTACCATTGGTATTGTCAGCCAGGTAAATTATTTGGATGATATATATATATATATATATATATATAAAGAACCCCATGGTGCCTTTATTTCAGTATGCCGTGGAAAAGTTTGCTGTTTTGAGGCAGTAATTGACCCACACCTTGCATTGAGTGTACCTCAAATGTGTCCCAGACTGAAAGTTCCATAAGGGCATGAGAGTGGCAGCCAGAAAGGGGAGAGAGAGAAGAAGGCCATTTTTATGATTTGCCAAAATACTGCCTCTGACTCCCCATTATTTTCCAGTAAAAAATATCTATCTTAGTGTTGAATTCAGTGTCATGACAGAGGGATGTCGGTTTTCATCCTCTGTAGCAGGAATCTTCAATCAATAAATCATTTCAGTAACGAACTGAAGCACTCAATATAAATAAATTAGCAACTTCTAGATGATGAAAATAACCAAGATAGTGAAAAAACCAGGATAGTGAAAAAACATGATATATTATTGCTTGGTGAAATCTTGGTTGGTGATCTGAACACCCTGGTACCATATTATAGCCCTTGTCTCTCAGTTCCTTATTTATATGAGCACATCTAGGCAACTGCACACAAACACCCACATACACACACACCCTCCTCAGGAATCGCGTGACTTCAAGGAACTTTTCTTCATAAAAGATTGAAGATTCCTGATTTATAGGATGCTGGTGTAAAAGTCACAATGTAGCATCTGGTTGTTGACAACATGCGGTCGGCGGGGGGAAACAGCACATTTTATGGTGTCTAGACTTTGTTTTATCTGGTAGATTTTTGGTGACATATTTAGCTTTTTGTAGACAATTCTCAAATTACTGACTCAGCATTCAGTGTGGTTCAGTTTATCACGATCCATCATCTCTAATCTGCTCTTGAATAGCAGGATGTTGTAGGTCCACATTGAAGTGTGACCTTTGAATGTTTTTCATTCATGCTTGATTACTATATCCTAGAGGTCTAGACAGTGTTATTGGTTTCTCACCAACATAAACATCTGGGGAAAAAAAAAAAAGGAATAAACTAGATGAGTAAGAACATTCCTAATCTACCCTTACAGTATGTTATATTTAAAATATAACTTTTTTTTAAAATGAATCCCATCTCAGGTCTAAAGTATGCCATCAAATGTATTGTTTTTCAGCTCTGATAAGACAGTCTTTGGACTATAATTTTTCACTGATGAAAACAAGTCTGAGCATGTAATTTCAGGCTGCAATAGAAACATCTTTCTTTTGTGCTATTACAAGAAGCTAGAATTTCATTTAGTGAATTCCAGCCAAATGAAATTAGCACATGCATGTTGACTCATGCGTAGCTCATGGCAGGACAAATGAGATGACAACCCAGTGGGGGTAGGGCAGAAGGGTGATGAGACCAAACACAGCCACATGGGCAGTAGTTCATTAAGTCTTCTAAAGGTATTATCAGGCCTTCTAAAGTTTTATTTCACATGGGTTGATTTTAATATTCTAAGAGTTATTCATTATATTGGAACTCTGCAGAGGGCTTATTTAAGAGCCAGAACTCCCCAAGGTAAAATAATGTGCCACTGAGTCAAACGGGGAAACTAAGGCCCTTTCCTTTACGCTGGGGCTACAGATTACATCCAACCAAACACCACGTAAAACACACCTGCAGCCGTGAGCACTAGGTAGGAGAATATGGATGGGTAACAGGACAATTCCAGAGTGCTTGCCTTACTCAAGCCTTTGGTATGCAGATGGCACATATATCAATGTCATGAGAGTAACACCGGACATTTTACACTTAGAATATTGTAAATTTATGAAATGTACATTCAGCAACTCATTCCAATTTATATACAACAGTTTGTGCATAGTATTTTCTTTTTGTTTTCCTTCTTCCTTTTTATTGGCTAAAGAAAGAAAGCAACAGAGAAAGGTTTCCTTCAGTCCTTCAGTGATTATTTGTATAAATTGATGACTTAGAACTCAGCTGTGTTTCCAGCCAAAGCTCTTTGGCACAGTATAATCGTTGCACAACTGAAGATAAACATAGAGGGTAAACTCCAGAAAAATTATGTCAAAGCAGTGCCTGAAAATCTATTGTATAAATGCCCTTTGCACTATTTAAGACAATAACAACAGTCCCTGACCAGCCACCCTATGCATACCCCAAGGATTAGCTGGTATATCAGAGACAAGTGTGGGGGGAAAAATAAGCATTTAATTTAAATTAAAGCATTTAATTTAGGAATGAAGGAAGGAAATAAGGGAGAAAGTATAGTCTGGGAAGGGCATTTGCAGGGAGGTAAGGGTAAACCACCGTCTGCTCTCTTGGACACTATAACAAATGGATCAAAACTGGACACCCACCTTTTCAGCCACCACCACACACATTCCGAGCCCCCATTCTTGTGAGGCCAGTTCACAAAATTGTTTTTATTTCTGTGACCCTGAGCACGACTCCCACTTTGCTGCATAAAGTATTCTCTTACTGAACCTTCGTGGCCTTCCGTCCTCATTAATCTCTACCACCTACCCACACATACCTCCACTCTCAAACTTCTTCTGTGGTTGTCTACTATTTTCCTTTATCCATTTTTGTACTTAAAGTGAAATATTGAGTTCAATAATGCATAATTTGTCCTTGTGTGTGAATGCTTTCTTTTCCTTGTTCCTAATTTTTCTCCCTAATCAAACTTAAACTAGTTTGGATAAATAAAAGACCATTATTTGAACTATCCCCTAGTCTCAAAACAAAAGTGCATGTTTTTAAATCACAATAACTTGTTTTGAAATGGAGCTTAGGAAAATAGCGTTTGACAACTTTTATTACTATAGGAAAAAGCTGACCCATACCTTGTGCAAATTGAGTTCTAAGGGTCAAAAGCCAAGTGCTTTTAATAACTTTTTAAGAGTAGGTAATCTTTGTTCCCTTTGAAGACTGAAGTATGCACTAATTGCTTTTGTAAAATGAAGGTGATGTTGCTATAGCTAATGGGCCATGCAGTTGTACCCCGGGACACTCTATCCCAGTGTCTCATGTGGCTTAAGTTGCTGTTTTCATAACATACTCATTGTTTTTTGATTCAGTATAGTTAGGATAACATTTGAAATTATCTTTGCTTCACGAAAAGCTTCTCTCCAACAATATCAATGTATAGGTTATCAATTAACTAATAGCAGTAGTATTGTCATTAAATATCTTAGATATGCAAGATACTCTCATATCTATCACTAACTTAAGTAATAAAACATTACAACTACTGTTAAAGCCCTCTGTATGCCCCTTCTGGATCACATTTCCCTCCCTCCCTCCTCTCTGACTCCCCCTGAAATTCTCCAATCCTGAACTTGGTGTTTAACTATTTTCAGACTGTTTTTATACTCATTACATATTTAAGTATCCCAAAATAATATTAATTATGATTTTGCACATGTAAAAGTTTCAAGTGGCACCATACTGTAAATATCCTTCTGCGACTCTCTTTGCTCAGAATTATATTTTTGAAATTTATTCATGTTCAGACATAAAGTTCATTTATTCTTACTGCTGTTATATAAATACACCATAATTTGCTTGTTCCTTCTCCTCATGAGAGGCGTTTAGGTTGTTTCCAACTATCTGCTAGTACAAGCACTTGCTGTTATGAATATTATTGTTTATATCTCTGTGTGTACATGTGTAGAAATTTCTCTGAGGTTAATTCATCTAGGGATGGAATTTCATAGTCTAAGATATGTACATCTTCTATAGCCAAATGTATTTCCTACCCACCAATGATATATTAGAACACACATTATAGAAAAGAGAATTTTTCAAAAGCTATAAAAGTCATAGAATATTTACTTAAAAAAACATAAAAATGTAAATGGCACAGGTAAGATACTAGCAAAGTCAAATTTATATATTTTTATATATGTATTTATATATACATATAAATTTATATGTACATGTGGGTATATATACATGTGCATATATACATACATATATACATATATATTTGTATACATATAGACATGTGTATATATATATTTGTATATATATCATATATGAAGATATGAGTTTTTAAATTATTAATAGAATTAAGCAAAGATGAGATGAATAAGGTTTGGAATGAAAGTTGTAAATAATAAATAATATTTCTTTATTGTGGTTTCTTATGCAGGTCAATCCAAAATGTGACTAAGTATCTGTTTAAAGGTGATAATAAACATAAAGTTAATTTATGCCTATTTTGGGCCTGTATTTGGGTACAAACACAGCTGAGGTAAAGGCTGAGGATTAAAAAATGGAAGGAGAGTCTAGCTGAGAATCAGAAAAAGCAAAAAGATGTGATTCAGAGATAACAACCTCACAATAACTTATATTATGAACCACTTACATCTGGAATCTGACCACGTGTCACCATCCTCACTGCTACCACCCTGGGCCAAGCCACTGTCATCTTGCACCTGTATTCTTATAATTGCCTCTTAACTGAGCTCCCTACTTTCACCCTTGCCCCACCTCTTGTAATTTATTGCAAACATGGTGACCAGAGTGATATTTATAAACATAAATTACATCCTGTCACTCCTCAACTCAAAGCCTGCTAATATCTTTCCCTCACACAGTAAAATCCCTTCTATGACCAAGAAATCTTTACCTGACCTGGGGCCCATCTACTCCTCCTACCTCACCTTTTGATATCCTTTCCCCAGTTCACTCCATTCCATGTACTCTTGTCTCTTTGGTGTTCCTGGCAATTGCTGTTCCTTCATCCTGAAAAATTATTTTCCCAGATAGTCATGTGCTCTCTCCCTCTCTTCACTCAGGCCTCTGCTAAAATGGTCACTGTATTAAAATTGCATTTTCCTATCAACCAATTGCAATCCGTTTATCCTCATATGTTATAGATGTTGTTTATTGTCTCTCTCTCCCTATAGAATGTAAGTTCTTCTGTGAGGCCAGGAACTGTGCATCTTGATATTTCTAGTGCCTAGAACAGTGCCTGACACACAAACCTTTGATTTGAATGATTTGATCAGTGGACAAGTGTATAAGCCAAAAGGCATATGCACATATTGCCAGATGCAGAAATGTGTGTATTAATGTTATATATTAAAATATACAAGTACATCTTGTATAGAACCAACTAAAAGATAAAATAGATATTGGGAAGTTGAGGCAAAACATCTACTTCACATTCTTTCTAAATTGATCAAAATACTCAGAAGCTATTTGAATCAGTAACCCCTCCTTTGTATAATCACGTATATTGTTTTTTCATAAATAATTTATAGATTATATTCTTGCTTCTGTGTTAATTTCTGAAGCTCAAACTACCACTTATAAATTATATAATAGTTACCCTTTTATCCATCCAGCATCAGTTGGATTTTTCTTCCCTCCCTCATTTTCTCCCTTCCTCCCTCCCTTCCTTCCTTCTTTCCTTCCTTCTTTTCTTTCTTTCTTCCTATCTTGTCCTATCCTCACCTTTAAACTCTAATTCTGTATCTCTAACCATCTATTGGACATTTTCCAGTAGGTGTTGGGTATCTTGCAACATCAGATTAAAACGGACAATTCCAAGATCAACCTCATTATCTACCCTTTAGAGTGTGTCATCTTGTACAGGTCACCTCACTCCCAAGTCAGTGGCCAAATCCTGTTCATTCTGCTTTCTGTGTGTAGCTGTGTCTGCCCTTTCGTTTATAGTCCTCCATCCACTTCTGTGGCACTAACTGCCATTATTCTTCCCTGGATAGAGTCAAGGTCTTCCAGCCTTGTTTCTATGACTGCAGCATCTGCCACTTCAACGCATCATTCATCCCACTGCCCTCTTCACTTTGTCACTGTTTGTGCTCAAAAGCCATCAGGATCATGCAATTTCCAGCCATGTCAAATCAAAACACCTCTATCTGTTTGTGAAGATCCTCTGTTATCTAGCTACACTCTACTTAGTTATACCTGTTTCCTTGTCCCACTAAGGCAGTGTGTTCATTTCCTCCTCTGTAGTTTGCTTCTGTTCTTTACAAATGTAGCATGGTCCCCTCAATCCAAATCCTATCCACCTTTCAGTTCTCTTGTTCTTACAATGTTAGAACAATGTCAACCTTCACTGATGTCCATTTCATCTGAAGTCTTATAGCACTTACTGATTTTTTTAAAAGTTCTTAATTAATGACATGCTTCTTTTTATTTATATCGTTTCTTGTTCTATTTCATATATTAGTCTTCTTCACCCAATTAGATAGGAATCTACTTGAACAGAAAAAAACCATCTCTTGTACTTGTATTTAGTGCTGGTATGCACCCTCATAGCATTGCGGTATTTTTTTTTCCAGGCAGAATAACACACACCAGTTCAAATAAGTCAGCATTCCCATCACTTTCTCAAAAAAAAAACCAAGTCTACATTTCTCTTAAGAAACAAGCCTACAATTTAAGTAGGGCAGGTGGGAAGGAGATGTGATGGTTTGAAGAAATTGTGAAATTTTTGAAGATTGTAGTGTCTTTAGTTTTTAAATAGTAATTATAATAAAGCTCTTCTTCCCTATGTCCCACAGCCTGAGGAGGATTTATCACAAAGCTAATGAACTTCCAGGGTCCATCTTGCATAGACTCTTCCAAGGCCCTAAGGGAATGGAACCCTAGTACTCTGTTCACATGTTTTTGTAAAATTTGTAAAATTAAGATATTCTAACCACTCAATTCAGATTATTATGGCTCATTGTGATTCACAGCACTGGATAGTCTGTGGGCATTTTGCATTCATTACTTCTTGTGCTGGATGGTATTGGGGTAGTAGCCACAGGACTTTTGTATTCATAATTTTTCATGCCAGGTGCCACTGGAGTGACTAAGTGGGAATTTCATAATTGTAATTTTTAATCTTTTTTTATTTTCTCTATTTCCTTACTTGAAAAATGAAATTGAATGTTCTCGAGTATAACTCTAGAATGTCTCCTGCCCATATGAGAAATGACAGAACCCTGTATAAATGGAAAATGAAATAATAAAAAGACATAGAAATTAATTTTCACTGAGGACCTACTATGTTCCAATAGTGGGCTAAGTCATTGATCTCTTTGAATGCTGCAACAACCACTTAAGGCAGATGTCATTTTCTCCATTTATAAATGAGAAAACTCAAGCTCAAAATGTTAGGTAACTGGTCAAAAGTCACATAACTAGTAAGAGTCTAAATTTGGATATATGCTCCATTCTCCTGAATCCAAAGTCCATGGTACCCTGTAAACTTATAGGGCTTAAGTAAAAAATCAGGAAATAGATAAATGGGGATACATATGGGTAACTATTTTTAGAAACAAAAATCTAAATTCTCTCCCATCTTCATATTTTTTTCGGAGTCTATTTTCCTAAACAAATAGTAAAAATGTTATTTCTTTCCTGTACTTCTCTGTATTCCCTTGATCTGGTACTTCAAGAGATTCAAAGTAAAGCTGCAGTTTCCTTTGTGAAGTTGAGGATTTATAATTTGTCAGGTCCTACAGAAAAATGTGAAGGAGGGGTATTGGAAAGATCTGAAGAGTTCCGAGTGTGACGCTTAGGCTATTAATCTTCAGGTACTGGAATGTTTTGTTTCGATCACCCCTTGCACTTGTGATTTGCTGGGTGATTCAGGTGGTGATAGTAGCCACTCTAAAACAGTATAAGTGAACTGAAACTTGCTGTGTTTAAGTAATTACTTAATTGTGGCTCCCTGCCACTTAATGGCCTTGGAGAAGAAGTCTGTTGTTCATACTTACATATATTTTATTTCAAGTTGGCTTTTGATGATTTCCCTCTTGTATTTTCTTAGGCACTTTTGTAGCTAGAAAACAGCTTTTTTCATTGCTTTGGTAAAATGCATGCAGAGCTTGCTCCTGGCTAAACACGTTATGAGAGAGAGAATTTGCTATTAAGTTCCCATGCATTCAAGCAAGGACAGCTGGTTAGGATTACAACATTCTACCTTCAGCATGATGCTTTCCCACAGCCTCTATTGCTTTTATTTTTTTTTCTTTTCTGTAGCTGACATAAAGTTAATATCATATCCTAAATTGAGTTAACATTTCTGATATAATCGGGATATTCCACTAAATAATTTTTAATGCTGAATACAGCAAACATTTCATTATTCAGCAATCTGCATTTTAACCAGAGCATACATTCTCGTGATGAATGAAACATATAAAATACATTATATTATGCCAAATCATTCCTACCAATACCTCCAGTGCTGTTCACTTGTTCAATAGGCATGTCAAAATTTTTGCTGGTTTTTTTTTTAATGATAAGCCTATGTGATTCTGGTAACTGCATGACAAATTAGATAGAAAATTCTAGCAAAGAACTTGGTTTTGTGATACAAGTCATGACCACCATGGACAACTATTTGAGGCATCCTGATTGCAGTGCTACAGAAGTTTATGGTGGGACTTGGCCCTGATCATATCTTCCAGTACAAACAAGGCAGTGCACGGATTGCAAATAGTAAAGAGGCTCAGAGACTGCAAAATATGTTTAAAGAATATCCTTCACGCTGCACACTAATCATATATTACTGGTAGTCAGTTTGCTCCAAGGCAGCTGTGGCTGTCTCCAAAGAATCTGTCCCTGCCTCTTGACCAATTAAACCATTTTAGAAATCGGTGACAAGAAAAGTCATTGTTCTTACAAGAATTTAGTCCAGCTAAGACCTTGTTTGAGTTCTTAGGAATTGTGAAAGCTTGAGTTACATAGTCATAAGTACGGTATATGTGATCACTTATAAACCTCCTTTGGGAATTTTTTTTTTGCCATATATTCATTTCATCCATTCAGTTGAAAATCATAAATCAAGAGGTCCACCTTGTAAACCCCACTCTAGGACTAAACTAGCTCTTGTGACCTTGAGTAACTTAATAGCAAGTCAATAGCCTATATAATCCTCACCTTCCTCATCTGTAGAGATGGGTTTAAAGTATGTTATCTCTAAATTTCCTCCAAACCCAAATATGCTATGTGCGTGTTTGTAGTATTTGTTCGTTACTATGCTGTTTTGTAGCAAAAAGGTATAGGACAGAGGCCCTACTCTCAAAACAGGTACATTAAACATTAAACAGTGAAAAGGGCTAGGTTCTTTCATTTAACAAATATTGAGTACTTCCTGTGTGGTAGGCCCTCTACCAAATGCTACAGAGGTAACCATGGATAATAATGGTGCTGTAGGCATTACAAAGAAGCTATCCCTGGAATTGTCTGGAAAGTTATCCTGACAGAAGTGGGGATGGGACCATTTTAATAAATTCAGGCAAAAGTAGAAGAGGAGGGAACATCATGAACCCTGGTGAAGGGTGCAGAGACAGTGAAAACTGGCAAGGTCAGATTAGGAAATTCGAAGTACTCTCCCTTGGCTAAAGTGGAAAGCTGTGTTTTCATCCTCCAAATCTGTTCACTCACTGTCCTTTCATCCATCCATTCATTCATATATTCACAAACTATTTGCTGAGTACTTAAGTCAGCAGATACACAGATGGACAGGACTCATCCCTGCCTTTAGTATAATTAATAATGTCATTTGTTGAGTTCCTTTTATATAGCAGGTGCTGCTGTAGGCTTTTTATACCTTTATCACTAATTCACACAAAAATGCAATGAGGTGTAGGTCTAACTATCCACATTTTATAATTAAAAAAATTGACACTCAGAGGTATTTTAAATAAATTTTCCAAGATCATATAGTAAGTGAAAGAGTCAGAATTTGAATCCCAGATCATCAATCTTTAGGATCTATGGCCTTAACCATGACTGTTCGGCTTTCTAAGTATTTGTTAAATAAACTCTAAATATTTGTTAAACTCTAAATGATTTTTATTAGTAGTCATGTCACACCCCAGCACATGAAATTACCAAAAGGAACACATACTACGTCTAGAACTTCCATCTATGAGTAGGTCAGAAATCTCGACCCCGTTCCCTACACTCCAAGATCCTTTTTTTTTTTTCCAAATTGCCATTTTGGTCTTTCTAACATTTTCTAGTCAGTAGTTTCCAGTGATATTTGACAATGGGGGATGGGGGTGTGTTAGGAGATAGCTAACAAATTTTTTTCCATTTTGTTTAAATCATCATCCCAAGACAAGCCCTGTAGCATAGCCTCATTGCCTGTACGGCTATAAAAGGTGTAGAGGCATCTATTACACATTTATTCATTATAATGATCAAAAGTGGAAGGAAATATAAGATAGAGTTCATAGTTTTTTTTCCATCTGCATTTTAATCAATCTTCTCTTGTTCTTCAATTATCTAGAAAATGTGAAATGATATACATAGAACATAGAAATCAGGACGCTCATCCCAGCAAGCTGCAACTGAGAAAGGCAGTCTCCCCTTGAATGGGTAGGAAGAGTGTCCTAGCTTGTGCCCATATGTCTGTTAAGGCTAAGGACTAGTTACTTCTCATTTTCTTACATTCACAGTGTTTCCCCTCTTGCTATGTTTTCCAAGTGCTTTTTATTCTTTTCTTTATTCCTTTTTATTTGGGGAGTGGGGTCGGCGTGAGGGGAGGAAGGGAGTGGGATTTCCAAAGAGATGACCAGAACATTCCGTGGGGATGAATACACCTGTAATCTCAAAGCTAGTCTCCTAAATATCTGGTAGACTACTTATATCCCTAAGCTGTTATGTTCGCCTAGATTTTTGCAAAAAGGATTTTGCAAATTAAAGGAAAGACCACATTCACCCAAACGTTAGATGGTTCGTGTAGTTAACATCTGGGCTGCGTCCTGACGTCAGAGTTGCGGTGATAAAGTCCAGATGTTATAACTTAGCAATGTTTTTGTTACTCCTAAGCATTTGCTGCCTTTGTTTTTTTTTTCCCCCAGACTCTAATTTACTAATACATGAAGGTTATTAAAAAAGAGAGGGAGATGAAATTAGCATATGGCATTGACCCAGAGTGACTGAATTCCTCCTCTACACTCTTAAGCCATCACATTCTCAAGCTCCAGGGCCTGCTCGGATCAAGATATTTCTTTTCAGTTGCTATTTTCTGTCAAAACAGGTGATGTGATTTAGTCTTTTCAGGTTTAAAATGATGTCATAAGGAACCAGAAAAAGGAATAAAATCAATAGTAAATATTCCATAATTTTATAGTTATTTTCTTTTAATCTGAATTTTGTTTTATAGATATACATACATATACATCTATACATATCTAAACGCCACAGACACTCTCACACATACACACACACACACACACACACAGAGTATGTATTTTTCTCGAGGAGGAGAACCACCACTCACAAGGGAACAAGCATGTTGGATCAGATCCCTGTCACAATGAACATCCAAGGACAGTTTGAAAAAGGCATTGTTACTCTCTGACATCCATGCCAAGAAGTTAAGAAAATTCCCAAGAACAGCATATTCCTTCAAAACCCATTTTAGATCTATGTCCATTAATTTATCTAAAATATTGGCATGACTATTCCTAACTGATTTCACCACTTATGCTAATGAATTCCATGCGAGTTTTATTACTTGATGTTAATAGCCCAACTTTGGTTTAACTTGAAACTATTCCTACAAACCTTGTAGGAATTAACCCAAGTTCTGTTATGTTATTGCAAGTTTTGGGGAATCGATCATATGATAGCTTCTCTCAGTCCATTAGGTGACTTCTTGTGAACCTATTCTAGCTTCATTATAATGTATTTTAAGATGCATTATTGTACAGTGCACATTATACGATAATGTACTGTAATTTTGTAATGTATAGCTTCATTATAAGGTATTTTAAGGTGTACATTGTACTTTAACAGTGCACTCGGATGGTAGGTGGGATTATCTTTTTGGTTTTGGTTCTTGATAAAACTTAACTTTTTCTCTAAATAAGTTCTGAGTCAACTTAATAATTAAGTGAGGGTATGGATCAAGATACTCTTCTTACCCTCTTGTGCCATTACTGTTTGGTCAGAGACATTAAGAGGACAAGTGTAATTGAACAGTTATTTGAAGCATCACATAAAATGTTTGTTCACTTTTTCTACATGATGAACGTTCAAATATTTGAAAGTGAGCAAGAAAGATACACTCTTATCTCCAGGATATATCTCCTTCATTATTTCAACATTTTCTCACTGGGAAAGGTTTCAGGATCTCTAAATGGTCTCTTCTAGATGCTTTCAGTTTGTTAACAGCCCTCCATAGTAAACAAGGTACTCCACATCTGCTTTGAGCAAGGTAGGATACAGCAGGATTTTTCTTCCCTTGTTCTGGGCCATATGACACTATTAACAGACTATAATTGCAATATATCTATCTGGTCTTTGTCTTTTTGTCACCTACACCATACTGAGGGTTCATATTAAGCTTATGATCAGCTATAAGCAAGAAGTCTTCTTAACATGAACAAGAATTCTTAGACTCTCCTTCTTGTGCAGCAGGGTTTTGGGGTTTTTTTTTAAGCCTAAATATAAGGTTGACATTTGCCCCAGTTATATCTAATCTTGTTCATTTTACATACACCTCTCCTTACGCATTGTTCCAGCCTGTTGAAATAATTCTGGGTCTTTATCTTTCCATATGTTTGTTCTTTGTTTCAGCTTTTTCATGCCCGTAGACTTTATAAGCACATCACTTGGGACTTTTTATTAAGGAGTTTTGATTTAATTTAATTAAGATGTTACTTAGGATGAGCTCAACAACAAAACTAGAGATCTCTTTCTAGGTCGATATCCATATTCATTCAGTAATCAACATTCTTGAAGGTCACTTGCTCAGCCAAAATATGACCCTATCTAAAATCCCAGAACCCATCCAATCTAAAATAATATCACTAAGTCTTTGTAAAATGCTTTGCAGATATCAGGAAGCATTCCATTTCCCTGATATGCTAGTCTAATAACTTTATAAAGGGAATTGTATATTATTAAGAATTGCTTTTTAATCTCATTTGTCTGTTTCACTGTTTTTGAATCCAACTATGTTGTCTCTAATAATTGTTATTATACCTTATATTTGTATAGTGTTTCATACAGTTAAAAAAAACTTAAACATAAATCACCCTCCTAGAGTTCTTACAAACAGGTAAAGGAACCATATGTGATTATCCCCCTTTTAAAGATGAAAAAACTTTGCCTCAGAGAGGTGGCTAGAATTTAGATCTTATAATTTTAAGCTCAGTTGTCTTTTTTTTTTTTTTTTTCCGATGACGCCACAGCTGACAAGTTCAATTGCATTCTATTCACATGGTTAGGTGCTCAATGAACATTTTTGAATGGCTGGATAAATTTATCCAAAAAGTCTTTTACCCCAGGACTTGGCCTCAAAACATTTTGCCATTTAAAAGAGTTGGGAAATTGCTACAAGAACAAAAACTAAGCCCATAAATAAATAAAACAGATAATTTTTAAAGAGAATGTATGTGTGGTATTTACGAAGTTTAGAATGTGTTTCCCAAATTTTGGCCTACAGATTGGTGTCAATCCAGGATGAAATTTCCAATGATCAGCTACAAAATGAGAAAAATAGGGGCATTTATTATGGACTGAATTGTGAACCTGCCCATTCATATGTTAAAGCCCTAAGCTCCAGTGTGACTGTGTTAGGAGATAAGAACTATAAGGAGGTAAGGGAGTTTAAATGGAGCCTAAGGGTGGGGCCCTAATCCAATAGGAATGGCTTCCTTATAAAAAGAGGAAGAGATGCCAGGAGAATGCAAACAGAGAAATGGCCCTGTGAGGAGACAGCCAGAAGGTGGCCATCTGCAAGCCAGGAGGAGAGGCCTCACTAGCAACCATCCCTGCCCACACCTTGATCTTGGACTTCTAGATCCAGAACTGTGAGAAAATAAATTTTTGTTGTTTAAGCCACCCAAGCCTGTGGTATTCTGTTATGGCAGCCTGAGTAGACTCATACAGCAACGTACTGAACTTTTTATAGTATTAAATTTATTCAATTTAAAACCCTTTCCTTTATTCTATCTTTCTTGCTTTTCTTGTTATTATTAAAATATCCTCACTTTTATGAAATTATGGTGATAATAGAAGTTTGGGGTGATGTGGATAAAAGTATTTACTTAGGATAATAAAAATTTCCCATCTAACTATGTGCCCATAATAGTTTGGAGATTTTACTAGTCTGTGACACCTAGCAGTTATTGGAGAACAACATGTGAGTGGAGAAATGATGTTGCGTTGGCCAGCTGACTTCAACCAAGAGAAGTCTATGAACTGCAAAGAACTCTCCAAGATTTTTTCAGAAGCTTAGTGAAGCAGATGGGAACAATATTGTTCTAGCAGGGAGCAGCAATATGTTGAAACAAAAATGATCAAATTATATTAAAGCAATAAAGAGGCACTGTGAATGGAGCAAAGTCATGTGGTAGAACTTTATGTGCGAACATTTATTTAACAAACACTTATTGATACTGTTCCACTTGGCAAGGACTGTGCCAGGCAATGGGGACACAACAATGAACATGACACGTTCCATGCTCTGAAGGGTCTTCTTGTGCAGTATTCAAATAGAGTGAGGGAACTTCAGTGGTGGAAATGGGCATAGCACCCCAAAGAAATTCAAGGGAGAGGCCCCAACCCTGCCTGGACAGTCTTGGCAGGCAAAGATATTTCAAGAAGTGTGGATGGCGTGTAGAAAGGCAAGGATGTCATTTGGAGACATTCTCCTGAAGAGGAAAGAGAATGATTGACGGGGATAGCTTGGGATGGGAGAGAATTGGTTGGGGGTGTGTTTCGGTTTTTCTGTTCACTGTTGTTTTTGTTATTTTGGCTTGTGGTGTTCGTTTTTTAAATCAGGCTAGAAAAGACTTAAGCATGCATTTAGGTGGAGGGGAAGTTGGAGTAAAAGAAAAAAGAAAAAGAAGGGAGGGAGGGAGGAAGGAAGAAAGGAAGGAAGGTTGGACTCTGAAAAAGGGATAAGAAAATCATTGAAGCATGAATTCAGAAGACTGGTGGACAGGCACAAGAGACGGGAGTCTTGATTAGGAGGAGGCACCCCACCCCGAGACTGACCGAAGTGGGGTGAAGGTCATGCAGCAGTAGATAACTTGCCAAGGGATGCCTAGGAAGCTGAGATGGATCATAACTGATAGCTGTGCGGTGGAGACAATAAAGTCTGCTAGAAATGAGTCAGGGTTTGAGATGGATGGGAAAGGTTGAGAGGAATCACTGAGGAATAGAGAAGGAGTAGTCCAAGAATGAGTCAAGGAGCCCCACTGAGATTAGGGAGCTCCAATCGGTAATGGTTCCTACCTGCAAAGCTGTGGGATTTTCTGCAGCAGTAATTAGCCATCGCAGGGATGCAAAAGAAAAGGTGAATAGCACCTTTAATTCAATATGGAGGTCTTCCTGGTTGAAGGTGATGAGAAACCAAGATACCAGAGAATCAAAGGTGTACGTCAGAGAATGAGGAGGAAGAGACACAGGATGGGAAGTTGAGATCAGAATGAGGTTTCAGAGTTGACGACTTCCAAAGGAAGCACTCTGGGAAATAAAAAAGATCCAGACTGAGGCCCAGTGATGCTCTTGGAATTGCAAGGTTACAGTGTGTGTGGGTGATGCAGAGACTTTGCCTCTTCAGGTGAGGCTGCCAGAGTTGGAGTGAAAGGGGAAGTGCATGAACCAAGGGCTGTACTCATTCAAGAATAAGGAGGAGGAGCTGGAGATCAGATTTATGTGAAGGTGATGGCCTCAGTTCAAAATAGAGATGGGAGAATAAGGATTGGGAAACAGCAACTCATAGAATTTCTCTCCCTGCAACTAACCTAATGGAAAACAAAAGCAAGATAAGGCTGCCAGAGGTGTGCTAAGGGGAGATCCAAGTCTCCATTAGCACCAGCAGGTACAGAAACTGCTGCAAAAGTTGTGGATATAAGAAAGTATGTTAACAATTATGTATGGATGCCAATGATAACAGTGAAAAAAAGCAAAGAAACAGGAGTGAGAAAGTGCTGGGCAACACAATGTAGGAGGTGGTTCATTTACCAACTGAGCATCTGCTCCGTGCAAATACATACCAAGGACCTTTCCTGGAGCTTTGGTACCAAGCGATTTGCATTTTGCTGTGTAACTAAAAATTATGGAGGGCAGATGCAGGGTGTTAAGCGACTGTAAAACTATGGCTGGTTATTTACATGTTATTTATTAGATTCACTGTAAACAATATCCCACTAAAATGAATACAGGCAAGAAAAATGCTTTTAGCTTTGAGCTTTGAGGTAGTGCTATGGGGCTAGCTAAAATATTGATAAAATATTGCAATCTTTGGTTAGAAAATTCTTCCACCACCATTATTAGCCTTAAGTCTATGATCATTAGCCTTGAAGAGAAAGCTATTTTTTTGCATTTGTTTGATCATATTTCTAACATATCATCAAAGACAGGCATTTGCATGGTATTAGAGCAGTTAATTATAGTGGGTATGAAAAGCAGTATTATGTAGCAATTGAGAGCATGGATTTTGGAGACAGACTTGCGGGGTTTGATTCCCCGTCCTGCCACTTACAATGTGGGTAATGACGGACAGGATACTTCACGTTTCTGTGCCTTAGTGTCCTCACCTATAAAATGGGAATGATATGAACACATCTACCATGTAAGGTTTTGTGAGAATTAAATGAGTCACTATAAATAAAGCACTTAGAAAGCTGCCTGGCATGTTGGAAGTGCTCAATAAGTGTTAAAATTACTGTAATTGCATATAGTGTGGCACTCTTTGAAAGCTATTGTGTCTTCTGTAGTTGATACTGCCTGGCAAAGTATTCACTGTACTAGCCTTGTAATTGTAGTTCTGACCTAGTAACAACTGTGCCAAATTGCACAAGCAGATAGTAATGTCTGGCAATGCTTGAAGTTTTCACTCTTAATGAAACAACTGGAACTGACTTTCACTTGGCATCCAACCAAATAGTGAATCCGTGAATCATTTCAGCAATATTTTTGCCTTTTGTCTCTAATATTTTCGGTGGTCATGCATTAAGTAAAACTTATAAACAGCAACTTATTTCTGTCTGGGCAATAGGTGAACCTCCTTGCAGCATGGTTAAAGACACAGGATATCTGGATGGTATGCTTGTTAACAGAGGAGTCTGTTTCTGCCTGTATTTAAGAGAGACACTCAGTCTGGGTTTTGTTCATTACAGTTTTGCAATCCGGGGTCACTTCTAGGTGGGGCACAGTACTGACAACAAAACAGGAATGAACAGTATTTATGATCTAAATGATGGGATGCATTGGCCTTATGACACTGCTTTATTCATTCAACAAATATTATAAATATGTCTCAGGCACTGTGATAGATCCAGGGCCACAGCCCTCCTCTTTAGACTATCTCCAGATATTTAAATAGGAACTCAGATAAATGTGATAAAGAAATGAGCGAGGCGATGACATGCAAGTGGGTGTTAGGTGATGGAATGTGGTCATGTAAAAATAAACAGGCATTTGACTTACTCTACCTTTGTAGGTATCTTTATTATGAACACGGTTGGAAACTGGATTGATATGGGCAGCTGCCTGTGAACTCTTCATTTTCAAATGCTTTCTGAGCACCAAATTCTTCTATTTCTGGTGAAGACATACCCCATACACATACAATCCATAATGCTGCCATGTGACTGAACCTACTTAATAAAAAGAAGGACACTCTATATGTTGAAACATTAATAACTTTAATGGCACTGCCACTGCCATCTTAATTCTTGATTTTCTCTTGGTCAGATCAATCCTTTCTCAATAGTTACCTGGGAATCTTATAGAAAAAGAAGTCTAAGATATTTAAAAGGCATGCTTTTGGTCTTTTGGAATCAAAGTTATTTTTTTTCTCCAAGTGAAAAATATTCCACAAATGAAAATGATAACCTCAATCCCTTCTATTAATTTGCTATCATTGCAACAGCCTCTAAAAATCTTGGTTCCAGACAAAAGTGTTACTGGACGAGCTCCATAAGTCTGCCCAACTAACTGCCTTCTGTCGAGACTACCACCCCTGGTTCAAGTTTTAGCCTTTTCCTCAGCCTGTTCAAAGTATTATTTAAAGCATTTTAAAATATTTTGCATTTATCTGAATAACTTGTGATGATGGGGGTGGGACAGTATCTTAACTAGGATTTTGCTAAAGAAAACTCCCTGAGACAAAGATTCAGGTACAAGTAGCTTATTTAGGATGTGATCCCTGGAAGCATAATGAAAGAATGAGGAGGTGAGATCAAGGGATGAAGAGCCAATAAAGGGTTAACGAACCGAGTTCTGTTGTGTGTGTATATTCTGGTTGCTACTGCTGCAAAACCACCCCAAAACCCAGTGGTATAAAACAACTATTTATCATGCTCACACATTCCGTGGGTCAGAGTTAGGATGGGCACAGGGGGCCTCTGCTCTACAATGTCTAGAGCCTCAGCTGGAAAGTTGCCAAAGGTAGGCCGACAAGACAGCTAGAGTCTGGAATCACCTAGAGGTTTCTTCATTTGTGTCTGGTGGTTGAGGCTGACACTTCAGCTGGGACTCAACAGAGCACCTGCACGTGGCCTCTTCACATAGCTTGGGCTTCCTCACAGTGTGGTGACTGCAGGGCAGTCAGACTTCATACAAGGTAGAACAGGGCTCCCAAAACAAATGTCCCAGACAACAAGGAAAAGCAGCACCTCTTCTGACCTGACCTTAGAAGTCACACAGCCACATTCTGTTCATTACAAGCGAGTGAATCTTGCCCTAATGGGAGGAAAAAATAAGCTAGATTCTCAATGGAAATTATGTCAAAGAATTTCCAGCATTTTTGCTAACACCAAAAACAAATTGCTACAGTATAAGCAATCATCTTCCTTCTTGACTGGAATCTTGGAAGTGAGGGAAGAGGTAGAGGGAATATGAAACAGCCGATAATTACAATATAATATTACACACAGGTGACAAGAAACAGGTATACACAAGCTATAATAGGATCACAGAAGAGAGGCACTCTCGGCTTGGTCATGAGGTTCAGGGACAGTGGATTAGAGTCAACCAGATGAAGAAATGTAGGGAAGAGATTTTAGGAGAAGGAATTAAAGCAATCTCTTGATGTGTACAGTTTGGTAAAGTGGAAGGTGGGGAGTGGCATATGGAAATGGAGAGGGAAGATCTTGAAATGTGTCGCATGTCATACTAACAGGCAGAGATCTTGTTTTTAGGTAATGGAGAGTCATTAAGAGTCATTGTAGGCATCTAAGAGAAAGACTGTGAGAGCCTGAATGAAGGAAGTATAGCTAAACAGTAGGGGATGGATTTGAGAAATATTTAGGAAGTATAATAATGAGCACCTGAGGATTAATTGGGTGTGTGGAGTGTAGGAAAGGGAGAAGTCTATCTAGGTTGCCACCAGGTTCCTACCCTGGATGCTTGAAGGAATTTCCAAAGAGAAACAGGTTAGGCAGGAAAGAGTATGAGGTGCTGTGGTCATTCACGTACACATGACAAGGGGGCAGGTGTGTAATGAGTCTAAACTTGGGAGAGTAGGCGAGGCAAGAGATACCAATTTGGGATGCATTGGCAAATAAGAAAAGAATGAGGTAGTCTAAGAAGAATACTTGAAAAGACAAGAGAGCAGCTTTTTTAGCCTCCAGAATGCATGTTGCTAGTAACTTAAAGTAGTTCATATCTGATGACCTCAATTTTCTGAATGATAAAGAACATAAAGTTATCTCTTGAGAAGTGAAGCCCAAATATTAAGGATAATTTTTAGGACAGTCAACAAAGAGAAATAACATTCAAATATGGATCACAACTCAGAAAAAAGAAAATTTGTTCTGCTAGTACCGTGCAAGTCTTTATAATTGTTTCTGATGTTAACATGCCCTCTACTTGTACTCCGAAATTCTAACCCTGAGTCCCATTCGCTAAACAGGCAGAAACATTGCTAAAACACATGTTAGGGTCATACTTTCCATAATCTTGGGCACTCTCACAGTTGATTTCAGTTCCTTCTGATTCACACACATATTGAATCATCACTAAGCAGGAAAATGTAAGCCTTCTCCCACGGCAACACCTATATAAAACTGGTGGAGAGATGTTTTCTTTTTTCTTTTCCTTTGATGTTTAGCATTCATTGTTCCAAAACATCTCAACAATCTGTGTGTGTGTGTGTGTGTGTGTGTGTGTGTGTGTGTGTGTGAGAGGAACAGTTTCCAAGAGATGATAGATACCAGGCTCCTTCTGTAAACCTTCATTACTTTACTTGGGTCTGAACCACAAGGAATTCACAGTATTGATGCTCTACGAAAGATGTCTTTCCAAGAAGAGTTGGCAAAAGAATAGAATGTGTTTGAGCACTCAGAAGACAAGATGAATAACCCTTTCATATCAGCATATGTTTGCCTTACTCAGCAGATACTAACAGTGTAATTACTGTCATGTTGGAGAATCTGTGAAAGAGATTCTCCTAGTTAAAAGAGTTGAAAGCCACTGATTTAGATAATCTTAATCCATGGATAATCCCAACATCTCCCTTCAATGGCTTCAATTGCCTTCCCCAAGGAAGCTTCCATCAGAGCTCCTAACAGTGAGCCAAATGGACAGATCTGAGTCTTACCCCTCTTAATGAAGCATGGTAAATGACCAAAAGGCAAGCTGCTAAAAGAGAAAATTAAAGGACCTCAGGGTCTGGGTATTCCAAACTGGCTAATTGGCCTCTGGAAGATAGTGAGTGGTATGCTAATGCCTCTTACTTCCTAACAGCACAGCACGGTCTCTGTGGAAGAATACCTTTCCAACTGGGAGGTCACCACCAAACTAAGATTCTCAAGGAGCATCCTTTGTCTCTATGGAAAGCACTAAAAACTTTTCTTCCCAGTGTTACTTTGCCATTTAGAGGACTGAGGGGTGAGGTGGGGTGGAGCGTTGGGGGTGGACAAGGAAAGGGAAAGGCTTTTTGTTTGTTTATGTTTTCTCTTCCTGAAATATTAATTTTTGAGATACCTCCTTTTTACAGTCTACCATTGAACCTGATGTAGAATGTCAATACATAAAAAAAGGTAATATAATGGGATGGAAAACCAGAAACCGAGAAAAAGGAAACCAGAGGGAAAAGAAAAATGTACCCCAAATCAGGTTGGAAATTTTATTATGGGAAAACGTGTACACACATGTGATATAGTCTCCCAGTTGTTCACACTAAAGGGTTTACAGTATATATTTGCATAATAATACCTTCCTACGTGGCCTTTTCTTAACGCTTAATTGAAAGCACTTCTTACTTCTTTGGATCATTTCTGAGCATCTGTTTTTATTTCAGGTGAAGAAAAGCCAACGTGTGCATACAGGGATATTATAAATCCACAGGTTGACCTCCCAAAGCCTCCTTATTGAAGTGCAGTATTTCTCAGCTAGACATCGGGTCCATGCAAGAATGTAACTTGAGTGTAGAATCACTTGGATGTAAAAAAACTCAGCTGCTTCCTTCCTTTTCTCCCCAGCTGTCTCCCTCTCTCTCAAGATTTATTCCCCTTTTCTTTCAACCCCTTCTTTGGCCCTCTCCTTCTCAGCCTCCTGAATCTGATTAGAGCAGAGAGCCTAATACCATCCAAACACTATTCGTAGTTTAATACTTTGCGTTCTGAGGCACACTCACCTACTGACGTGAAACAAACAGCCAAGATCTGTGCTAATAACATGTATCACCAGGAAAGGTTCAGATTTTACTCACTTAGGGATTTTCCCCATTCAGAGCAAAGATATTTCAAATTAAAGAGAATATCTGTATTTCCGTGTGAATGGAAATTGACCATTAACAACTTGGTCATCCAAAGCTCCTAAAAAAAAAAAAAATTGCCCAGGGATTATTGCATTGTTTTTCTCCACCAAAGTTAAAAACAACTTAAGGAAGATGAATGAGGCAGCTGAAGGTCATTGTTATGTCCCTTCGAACTACCAGCCCTTTCTTCACCTTTGAATCTGGGTTAAACCCCTTACTTCTAAAGCTTCTGTAGTTTAGAAGACACTATGATGGGAAAAGAGCAAGTCCAACCTGGTATACTGCACAGTGATATGCCCGGGTCTCCAGAGACATCTACTTGAAGTAAAACTTCCATAGTAGGCTGAAGTTTGTTCCTTTGAAAGTTTCCATAAAGGGCCAAGGGAAAAAAAAAAAAGTCTCCCTAATCTTGTTCCCACGTGTCTAATGTGCATTTGAAGATTAAGATTATTTATGTTTAGAGAGCACTGCAGCCACTTAGATACCTCTCCAGCGGGCAGAGGTCTGAAGGGGTGTGCTAATGTTTATCACTGGCACCAGAACAAGCATTACAGAAATGCAAGCTCCTTGGCTTCTCTCCCAAACTCTGCTTTCTCTCCTGACTGACTTTAAGCTACTTTGAAAATTGTTTTGTTGTTTGAGGAGCAAGTTTCTCTCTAGGTTACAATTCTGCTGGAGTCAATATTTTGACACTCTTCCGGAAAATTCCTCATTTCTAATACTTCACTCATTGGATTCTCCTTTGAAGTTGGAGAACATGGCCCAGGCCTGAGATTACATATCAGAATTATTTCCCTCTTGAGGTCTGTGCCCATGGATGAGTGTGCTATGGCCATGTCTGAGCTGGTTAATTGTTTCGTTGGTTGCTTAGAGCATGGTACGATGTTGGCTGGGATCCTAGATTCAGTGCCTGAACGCTACACACTGAAGCAGGCTGCTCTACAGTCACAGATCCAACTCGAATCCCTGACCACACAATTGGCAGTTCACGTGCCTGTGATCAGTTGAAGGGATGGAATGACACACCCTAGTCTGGGCTTGCCTCTCCTGCCTTGCCCTATATAACTCAACTCAACACCCTGCTTCACTTGCCCTGGAATTTTCACTATTCCCCACACATGTGATAGCACTTCCTCTCTCTGTGCCTTTTTCTGCACAGCATCCCAATATTCACTCCAGGCTTCTCTGAGGATTTCACCCTGTGCCATATGCCGCTAAGCCCTTCCTCCAGGAAGCCTCCCCAGCCACTTGCACCTAACAACTACCTTTGTAGTGAGCACTAGATATAGCATATTGCTAGTTGTTCTTTGTAGCCTGAAGGTAAGAAACCTATTCCCCCAGATAAATACACTCAAAATCCTCTTACCCAATCTCCTTTTTATATAAAGCAAGAAAGAGGAAAACCAAGTGGTCATAAATTCAGAACCTGACTTCCAAGTCATACCACACTGTTTTGACTTTCCAGCTAGACTGTGTGCTCTGAAGCCGGGGATACCTGTCTTCACTTTCCTTCTATACTCCCACTCCATGTTAGCTCAGCCAGGCCTTGCTCAGCCTCGGATTGGTCCCAGGTAAATCCACGCCCCTCCTGGAAGCACACCTCAAAGAGCATGTACATCACTTGAGAGGAAAGGTTTTTATCGGTTTCCAGGAAATTAGGTTGATTCCAGTTGCTTACTGTGTAACCCAGAGAGAAACACACTTCTCAAACAACAAAACAATTTATAGGGCTGCAGTTGGGCAGGATCTGCCCTGTTCTATGGCTCCCAGCCAAGAAGAGATTTGGGACCTGAAATCCAGCCTGTCCTTAGATCTCTAAGTCCTAGAGGAGAGGTGATCCACTCTGAGGAAGGGAGGCCTTTCTCTAATTGTTAAAAGGTACTGATGCCTCACTAAGCCAAATACCCACAGGACAGACGCTGCTGAGAGGGCACCATTTTCTGATACACATCAAGGGTTCATGTGTATTAGCAAAAGTTCAAGTATAACATGTGGAGAGGAAAGATGATCAAAATTCATTTTTTATGATGGGAAACTTTAGTTTTATATTGTCACAGATCCTATATAGAGATTCATTTTTTTAGATTTCCTTTAAAATAATAAAATACATGCCTATCAATATACACACACGTGTTAACATGCACATGTGTATACACACACGTGTTCACACACAGGCTACAGACACACACACATACACACATGGGGAATTTGATTTAGGGTAAAAATGAGTATAAATGCAAACCTAAATGTTTAAAGGCATAGAGCTACCAATATTTGTTAACTTACTCCAGAGGGTTAGTTAGAATGATGCTTTTAACTGTGCATTCATCCATTTATTCATTCATTCCTTCAACACTTATATTAGGTCTGTACTATTTTTAAATGATCAGTTATAACCCAGGAAGAGATGTGAGACTTTGTATGCTCTTCTCTGGAGATACTACAGACATTTCCCCAGCGTAGTCAGAAAGGCCAACAGTGTACTAGAAAACCTGGGCAGCAGTAAAGCTTTATCATCTCCTGGACCAATATATTTACATCCTCCTCTGGATGCTGGTCCTTAGAAGAGCAAGTACAACAACTGAGGAGATATAAGGATTCCTTTGTGAGAATAATTTTTATATAATCATAAAAAGTTAGGGTTGGGAGGGACCTCAAAGCCATCCAAGCATCAATCTCTTCATGTCACAGAAAGAAAATTGAAATCTGAAAAGGTTCAATGATTTGTATTTCATTTCTTATTTTAAAGAGGCCAAGTTATTTTCAGCACCTACTACATCTCCTCTTTCCCCCAGACTTCTGGAAGCCAGGAACATCTAGCTATAGCTTTGTTTTTCTGCCACTGAACACTTCTCATGGGCAAGTATCAAATCTGTCCTTTCATTGATCTCAAGTTGTATTTATTTCAATAAACTCACAATAAAAAGTTGTAATCATTACCTGTCACGCCATTTATCCTAAATAGCACTAATTTATATTTTTTGGACCATCTCCAAAGTAAGTACAGTAAGATATACCTGTCTCAGCGTTGTAACAGGAATATTGTCAGAGTTCAGTAAGTCTTAAAAAGGATCCAAAAATCCATGGTTTAATACACTCAAATGTATTGCTATTTTTCTTTTGTTCACTGTAGACATTATTATAGATGATTTCTTATGGATATGGATAAAACAACTATATAGCAAGGTTGATGGGCTAATTAGTGAATTAGGGATTTTGAGTTTCAATTCTGTTTTTAACATCAATTTACAAAAAGGAGCAGACAGAATCTTACAGTCATATCTCCCATTAGCTAAAGTACAATAGTGCCATTCGCTGATGTCAATCAACTCCAACGAAATTGTTAAAAAGAATTGAACTAACAAATATAGTTATTGAAATCTATAGAAAATCAAGAGTCTGTAAAAATAAGTGTTGGAAAGTGAATGAGACTTAAAGAGATTATATCCAAAGAAAGAGTTATGCATTTCTTGATCTTGCAAAATTTTACACTGCCAGAAAACTGTAATAGATTCTGCCTTCAGCATTCTTTTAACTCTTAAGTTAGTTAATGATTTCTTCTGTTATACACAGTTTTAAATATTTTACATTAACAGAGTGTATATTTTAGATATACCACAAATAAATTACTCAGAATTTCAAAAACGGGTTCCATATTAACTTCAGAAAATTGGTAATATCTTAATTGTAGTTTTTTTAAGAATTGCACTTTGCCTTCTATTGCTTCTTCCTGCTGCCTACTATTAGTATTTTGTATAATAAGGACCAAAGGTTCTAATCTTCAAATAATCTTTCTGAAAATTAATGTCAGCTTTCTGTAGTTCTTTCCCTTCCATCTTGCTTTAATGGACGCTTTTAAAGCTGTTAGAAATTAAAAGTCACCCTGGCTGAATGTGTATGTGGCAATTTGTCCAAATTAACTTATTACTGTAGTCTGGTGGGTGAAGATGGACCATCTGGCTCCATTTCTTAGAAAATACCCTCCAAGAGAATAATTTCTGGGGCAGAGTTTACTTATCTTTCACCTAAAAAAAAAAATCTCTAGTTATCCTATGGATTAAACCTATGGGTTAATTACCATTAAATTTTAGTTTAGAAGGATCTTCCCTCCCATGTCTCATCTATGTCCACTGCACAAGAAAATTTACAGAAATTAGCCCAATATATCTATTTTTATATGCAGGTTTAGAATATCACACATTGAAGAAAGTTGTCATTCTGCTCAATTTAAGAAAGATAAGAGCAGGAGATGTTGAATATAGAAATTTCCTTTTGGCATAAAACTTTCAGGGGAATGCAATGCATTCTCTCCCCATTTTCCTTGTACTTCTCCAATTTTTAAAAGGTACCAGCTCTAAACCCAGCTTTTACTTGTAATGATCTCACTTTGTAAATGTAAATAAAGGCCACTGTTGCCCTTGTCCCATTGAATGGTACTGCATAGTCAAAAAGTCATTATATAGTTCATTTTCATCTGCAAAATTCAAATAAAAGATAATTATACCTGTTCCTTTAATTGCCACCTCCTAGCTTTTCATTACTAAATGGATATACTTATGAAAATGCAAGCTAATCCAAACTTGCTTTCATTACTAAATGACTGGATAAGACTCTATCACAATACAAATAACCCAAAGATAATGGCCATCACAACTGAATTGGCTGTAATAAACAAAAGCAAAATAAGAACAAAATTTAACAGACAGGGCTAGTCAGGGCTCTAGGCCCTAGAATTCAGTCTCGACCGGCCATACCTTTACTAAGGGTCTCAAAATATTTTCTGGTTTGGCTTCTTTTAAAATAATAGGATTTACAAATCAGTTGCTTGGGTTCTGTTTTGTTTTTGTTTTTTAAGGCAAATATCTCTTTTCTTTGCCAGGATCCCATGCCGAAATAACCTGCACGGAATTTAACTTTTCAGCATTCGTGAGCCTTATCTGCTTTAATGTGGTTTCAAAATTTAATCCATACAACTCTCCAGTGTTCATTTGACAAATGTAACTTATATGCACTGCTCTTTTAAGTATAACCCTAGACAGATGGTTAAAAAAGGAACCAAGCAAAGGTATTCTACCACTTAACAGATGCTCCCCTAGCTAGACTCTTTCATTCTAAGATGGCTGTTTTCTAAAATAGTTCAGTTCATTTTTAATATCTTCTTCAGATTTCCAGAATTTTTCTTCATAGGCTAAGTGTGTTGTCTTAAATTAACTATATATTCAAAGTATAAGCACTAATGCCAAAATATAAGCACTAATAAAAGCCGACTTCATGATACTAATCAGAATTAGACTAGAATACTTATGTAAGCAGGAAGTAGGCTTGATATTGACCCATCCTAACTTACCTAGCTCCTTACTAGATGTTTTATTGGAACCTGCATTTGTTTGCAAATAGTGGATGAGGAACCAAGATCTAGTTAAGAATTAATTGCATGCTGCTATCGGGTTTTTTTGATAGAAATAAGTTGTATGAAAAATAACTACAACATGATCCAAGGTTTTACCCTGACTTGTACATGACTCCATTATTTTAAAAGTAAGGAAGAAAGAAAAAAGAAAAAGAAAACATTTGCTTGTTATAGCTTGTGAGTGGTTGAGACTTTTGAGACCATAAATGTTATGGTGTTACCCTCAGAGAGAGAGGATAAGCCAATAGAAGCCATCTCCCTGTAACTGGATCCTCAATTCAAGACCCTCTTGCTCTAAGGATTTATGGCACATGAAGGTTGTGTTTATTTAATACCAAACAGCTGGATGAAAAAGGACAATTCAGGCGTATCCAAGTATCAAAACATTGTGTTAACAAAATATCCAGATGACAAGCCAAATTGTTTTACTTGCATTCATGTGTTTAAATATGCTATTGAAACTGAAGCAGTTTGATAGAAGATGAGGCACATATCGATTGTAAGATTATTGGATCTTTATTTGAAATTCCTACGGAGCACATTCTTATCCTATGCAAATTGTCCTGTGTGGAATATACTCTGTGATCCGAATAAAGTATTAAACATAATAGTCAGCCTTTAAAATATCTTATTTTTTGAGGAAAAAAAATTTTAACTGTTGGAAAAAAAGAAGCCATACTAAAAATATATTGAAATGTCTTTCAGATAAAAATAGGAGTATCTGTCATGAAGTGAGGATCACAGTGGCCAAGGGTTCTGAGCACATATTAACCAGAATTATAAAATACCTATTTTAAGCAGTCTAAAGTGATACAAATACTATATTTTTAATACTTCATTTGTCCAATATGCCATTATTTCTTCCAAAATAATATTGCTCATTCAGGGAAAGTAAGCAAACAGAAGATCTTTATTTCCTTTGTGTTAACGAAAAGTTTTTTTCATCTATCACACGAAGGAGACATTGTAATGAGATAAATAGCTATTTCTAAGAACTCTGTCTGATACAAAAGGATATTTTATGCATGTAATAACTTGTATTTGAATTTAAAATTCCAGAAATGATGAGGTAAATGTCAGTCTCTTGCAACTGCCAAGGCAATATTAATGTAACTGGAAATGAATGTGGGTGACAGGGAAGAATCCTTTCAGCTAGGGCTCTCCTGTCACTCTAAGACTACAGTTGCATCATCAGGTTGGAATGGCAAAAAAAAAAAAAAAAAAAAAATCAGAATGACTCCCTATTTACATTGTGTGATTGACTGTTGAGGAAGAGAACCCCAAGCTGTCCCCATACATCATCAGTTACTCAATCTTCAGCATCATTGGCCAAGGCCTGTTTGTGTTCCCCACCCTTCAAGCCTGGTCATTGCCTGTCATGATATTGTTTGGCCACTGACTCCATACTGTGTCTGCCACAGACATCAATGGCCAAGTGAAATCAAGCCACCTCCTTATTTTGGAGAACAGGTGCTACTACACTGACCAAAGAACTAAGAACTCATGAATGGCCCTTGTAATAGTCTTAGAGTTAACATAAAGAAACCCAGCAGGCCAAGTTTGATGTGGCAGGTATATAGGGATTCTTACATTATTTGTGTTTTCTGGAGACCCCAACAGCTGGACACAGCAGCTGATAAAAATATCCACAAAGATTCAAAATACAACTAAGCATATCCACATATAAGAAGTGATGATTCAAAGTTCATAGTTTTGTAGAGAACTTTTAAAGTAAAGGTTCAAAAAATGTCATTCACAGTTAGAGGACAAGACATTTTAAAACTAATCTGAGCGAGCACAGTGATGTGCTCAGTAATGTATGCCGTGTGACTTTAGACAAGTCATGTCTCAGTCTTCTTATCTGCTAAATCAGGGGGTTGGACAAGAGAACTGCTCTCGTATTTCCCTGCTCTAATAATGTTTGACTTGAAGTCTACGAGATTATGAAGAATCATGGACCAATAAAAATGAAAGAAATTTCCAACTCTTTGCTTATCTGTCTTTTCTAAATTTTCTACAAGGAACATGCATTCCTTTTGTAAATCAGGAAGCAGTAACTGATTTTTATCATTTTTTTACATTTAAAATAGATAGGAATAGAAACTCTAGATATCATCTCATTTAACAAATCAGCTCCCAGTAAGAGTAAGAAGGTTCAGTAATTTGCCCACATGTCCACGGTCATCAGTGTTTGTAAATCTAGGATCCTGACCAAGTACCTTTGACTCCAAGGTTAGTGCTCTTTGGTGACACATGTGAAACATTAAACATAAAATGGCAATCATCTCCATCAGTTAACAAGAATTTTAACCCCCCACACACAATTTTTTTTCATCTTTCTGTCCGAATTTAAAAGGCATTGAGGTTTAACAACAAAACCAAGAATTTGAAGAACTTAAAGGCCAGGCATTCATTTGTAAGGTACACAACTCCTGCAACAGACCAGCCCCACTTTTGCCTCTGCTGTGTGTACTGGTCCAGATTCCGAAGATCCCTCTCCTCTCTGTGCAGCCAGCCATGACTGTTTGTGACACAGGTACCCACCTTCTCCACACCACAGGCAAAGTGGCAGATGTCTAAAACCCTTTGGTGTGATGTTTCTTCTCAAAGTAATCCTGAAAATCCCTGTGATCAAAAGTCTATCTGGATTGAGGGCACGTTTACATCTACTCCATTTAGCCAGCCTCTCTCCCCAGTGCCCTAAGTACTCAAAATATAAAGAAGGAAGAGCGGCATCAGCTCTCCTGGATTCATTGACACCTAATCTTCCCTTACCATTTACTTTTAAAATTTAACAGTATTGTGGGACAAACGGTCAATGACTTTTGAGGGAAAAAGTGCAATAAACTAGCAAAAGTAAATTGCTGCATGAGTCTGATTAGGACTTTCAAGATGTTCTTGACTCCTGGCTGCAACCCTTTCTATTTGCTCTCAGCTTGCACCAGCAGAGATTGAACACAGTATTTACGAAGATATCCTATAATCGCTATTTACTGGCTGGGAGTACAAGAAATGTTTTATTGGCTAGTATTAGTAAAACATCAAAGTCCTTTCTTAGAAAGCAGTGCCGTTTCCCGCCTGTTTGGTGTGCATGAAATTGGTGAACCTAATAAAGTAGGGAAGACTCATTAGGAAAAGCAACAAAGTTCCCAGTGTCCTTTATGGGCGGGCAGCCACCACAGAAGAGATCAAAGCCTCTGTCAGGGGTGTCTGTACATCTGTTTTCTTTTTATCCAACGTGTTATTTGGTTAGTAGTTTGACAACATCAAAGCTTTTGGCCATTGGGTTCTTTCGTCCACATGGGACCAAATTCATTTTACTAATCCATCTGGTCTGAGATGTAAACGTTTCCGATAAATGCAGGTCACCAATTTAAGCGAAATGAACACTTTCAGGATTTATTGTTAGATTTTAGGGGTCAGGCGCTCTTCGTCAGTCTGCAGGTACAGAGCTTCTTAGCTCTTTGTAAAGTTACCCGTTTTCACTGAGCAAATGTAATATAAAATTTAGAATCCAAGAAATAGAATTCTCCCTCTCTCTTTCTTTCTCTCTCTCTCCTTTCTTCCTTTCCTCTTTCCTCTCTTTCCTCCCCCTCCAGTGTTATTGAGTTATAATTTACATACTATACAATTCACACATTTCAAGTACCCAAATCAATAGTTTTTAGTGTATTCACAGAGTTGTGCAATTTTAGAACATTTTCATCACCGCAAAAGAAATCCTGTGCCCATTGGCATTCACTTTCCATTCTCCCCAAAACTACCCCCCCCAAATACACACAACTAGTCCTAGGCAACAACTTTCTGTCTCTATGGGTTTTCCTGTTCTGGACATTTCATATAAGTGGAATCATACAATATGTGGTCCTTTGTGATTGGCTTCTGTCACATAGTTAATATTTGCAAGGTTCTTAACGTTGTAGCATGTGTCAATATTGTATTGTCTAATGATATTTTATTGTGCAGATATACAGCGTTTTATTTATCCATTTATGAGTTGATGGACATTTGGGTTGTTTCCCACTTTTTGGCTATTATGAATAATGCTGCTATGGACATTTGTTTACTGGTTGTTGTGTGAGCATATATTTTCATTACTCTGAGGTACATACCTAGGAGTGGAATTGCTGGGTTGTACGGCAACTCTGTTAACCTTTTGAGGAGCTGCCAAACTATTTTCCAAGGCAGCTGCACCATTTTATATTTCCACTAGCAGTGTACAAGGGTTCCAATTCCCCCATATCCTCACAAACAGTTGTTATTGTCTGTCTTTTTTATTATAGCCGTCCTAGCAGATGTGAAGCGGTGTCTATTTGTGGTTTTGGTTTGCATTCCCTATTCTATATGCATAGGTCATGATGTTGAACATCTTCTCATGCTTGTTGGCCATTGGTATGTTTTCCCTGAAGAAATGTCTATCCAGATCCTTTGTCCATTTATTAATTGGTTTATTTGTCTTGTTATAACTGAGTTATGAATTCTTTATATATTCTAGATACAATGCCTTTATCAAATACATAATTTGCAAAATCTCTCTCCTTTTAGTTTTGTTTAGATATTCCTGGTAATTGTGTATTTCCTGTTTTTATGAGCAGGAAACTCCTTAAAAAGGAATCATGAGTCACAAGAGAGGAAATAAAGCATATTTCAAAACCATCTCTTTGCTAAATATACATCATTCCCCCCTATAAAACTCATAATAATAATATTAGAACAAGAGTTTAGTAAGTAAAATTACCATGGCCACTTCAGGTTTGTTCCAGCAATAATAATTATTCACATTTGTATATATATTTTAGTTTACCAAATACCCTGATATATAATCTCTTGTAATCTTCCTCACATTTCTGTGAAATATTACCATTATCCCATTTACTAATGAAAAAAATGGAGACAGAGCGGGATGGGGGATGGAGACATTCAGTAAAGCCTCTTATCACACTGAAGGCTAAGTTCGCCCTAAACACCAGCTATATAAATGCCAAACTATTCAAGCCAAAATTCATTCAATAGAATATAAAAGGCACTAAACCAGTTATGTAAAATGATCGATTTTTTTTTTTTTACAATTCATCCATTTGTATATGATGCCTACATGTGAGATGAAAAGTAAAACAATTGCCTGTGTCACAATAAACTGGCCATAGTTATAAAACATTCAAAAAAATTAATTTATCTTTTGTCATGTTTTATAGCACATACATCTATGCCCCTGAAAAGGTGCATTGATGTTGCGGAACTCAGTATCATAGTTTTTATCTAACAGTGACACATATACTTGAGACAGTAATGCATGCAACTCTATCACTAACTTACTGTGTGATATGGGGCATACCACAAGCCTCTTTCACCCCCTACTTTATCATCTAGGAAATCTACTAACATTCCTGACCCCAGTCTCTCAGGTCTATAGGATTCTGCTGCGTGGTCTCTGTGGTGATCTGGAGTTGGGCTGAAATAAATTATGGGGCATAAAAGATGTGATCTCCTGGAATCTAAATAAGAGAGAAGTAACAATAACGAGATGGTGATACACTTCTTTTTGGCTAATGTGGAACCAGAGTGAGTTGTTTGTATTAATATTATCACTAAAGCAAGCAGAAAATTCAGAATAAGCTCAGCATTCAGTCCCGTGCCCACTACATATAGTCTACACAGAATAATAATGAGCCATTTCTCATTTGTGCCCAATTTTTTGCCAGAGTTGTTCAGGGAGATTAACCTCCTCACAGTATCAATCCATGGTGGTTCCAGGTTAGTCTGTACCCAAAACTTTGATTTAAACCACTTGAGGGAAGCTCAGAGCCGATCAAAGTCTATACCCACGGCAATCTACTAAAGTAAACCAGAATCTTCCCTCAGATCAAAGTCTAAGCGTTCCCAAAGCTACTCAGAGTCAGTGGGACTCAAAGGTTCCCAAAGCTACTCAGAGTCAGTGGGACTCAAAGTTGTATGTGTGGTGGGAAATCAGTAGCCTCTAATCCCTATATAGAGAAAAATGTTTTTTGAAACAAAATTCAGGTCACATGTTCTGACGATAGAGAATATTGTATATATGTATAGATCATCCTGGAAAATCCAGGACCTACAATTGCCATATTTTTGTGACTGCCAGGAAATGCTATTCATGTCTCCCCCAAAGGACAGATTAGTGGCCTGGAAAGAGAAATTCACCTTTCTAGAATTTAAGTTGTGAGCCTGACCATATAAGGGCCATGTGATCAACTATGGGACAGTCAATTTTAGTCAGTCTATCAGCATTTATTAATATTAAAATAAACAGTAGGGCAGATTTCTATAAACTACCAAATAATTATTTGGGTCATTCATTGTCATATATGCAGCACCAACTTCTCTGACTCTACCTGAAATATTACGCAGATGAGTATGAAAGTATATGTGAAAGTACCTCTGATTTCCTAGAGAAAATTCAAAATACAAATCCAAAATTGTACTAAGCAAAGAGTATTACATTTAAATTGATGAATCAATTTTTGAAAATATCTTTATCAACTGAAAAAAAGCGTATCTCTACTGTTTTGCCAAAATGGACTCTTGTACGTGCGCGCTTCCCCTCCCATGTGATACACATTTAATTTAAAGTTCTTCATGCTCTTCCAACCAGTGGGAAGTCAGAAGTACTTGTGCAATGGAGAGGAAGTGAATGAGCTATTTGCCTTCCCTGGCTGTAGGTGCCAACTGGTTGTTCACATTCTCTCCTAAACTCTGACAAATCTGATTTAACTGGGAAATCTTCAAATGTAAATGTGACGATTACTTTGGTTGGAGTGCCTGAAGAATGAAGCTTTTTGAAAGTGTTTTGGGGCTACTTCAGCAATCCACACGAAACTTGTTCTCAGTCAAGAGCCACTTTTAAAAAGAAGTATGATTTTTTTAAAAGGCAGAACTCCAAGCTTTACATAAGAATATCAGCTTTCTATTTAAAATTGCACCAGGGAATAAAAGGAACAGACATTTCCGCCCTATGCAACACACTTCAATGAGTTGCGATTAAGTGGCTTGGGTTCTCCCAAGAATTCTTCAGATTGGCCTTTCCTTTCCTGGTAGAGATAGGAAAACTCACTGAAAACCTAGCAAAGAAAAAAAAAAAAGGACTGAGCCCCTGATTCAAGCTCCAATCTTCCATAATTACCTAGAATATTCCTAAGGAAGCTTCCAACTTTCTACAGTTTTTTTGGTTTTGTCTTTGGCGGTTAACTTTCTCCAGGCATAAGACTGTGGTAAGATGAGTAACTTAGCCTTTGGCCCTGGGAGGAGTAGCTACAGTGGAGACAGTAGGAAGAGAAAAAACTGTAGGCTCTCGCTCCTGCAGATACTGGCCATAGGTAGGCTTTCCTGTGCAAGCTGTCCTGTGTTAAGATTGAGGAGAGAGGAAATATTGTTTATATGGAAGTAACTTCTTGAGGAAGGAAGTGGGCAGTACAGGAAAAACAAATCAGAACCTTCCCAGAATAGAATTCACCTTTGACCACCGCTTGAAGCTTTCTACCCCACGTCCAAGTCCTGCTGGACAGTGATACACATGTTGAAACCTGTCAAAGCCTGCCCTTGCCCATAAACAATTGTGAATATGTTTCCAAAATTAATGCCACTGGCATTTGTAGCCCTCAGATCCTGTTTGGGTTCTCAAGCCCTTAGTAAACAGATGAGTCTGAGCCATTTGTTCTCACTTTGCAAAGAATTTCACATTCTTTCCACAGCCAAGAAGCGAAAAATTGATGAAATTGCATGACCATTTATTTCATGGCCAAGCTCTTCTCACCAACAGGACTAAAATTTGTTCCTAGGCAGGAGGATCCTCTAGAAAATAGACTCCAGTTTAGTTTACATGTCTCAAACAGCCAATATCTTCACTATTTTTATAAAAGATTTGTGGTTGCTTTATAGAGCAATTTTAATTTTATCTCCCCAAAGAACTTCACCAGCCTTGTGAGAGTAAATGAGTAATTCTTTTTCTGTTCACCTGGATCTAAGTAGCTTCTTAAACACAACAGATCACAATGTTTTTATCGAAGAAAGTTGTTCTTGTGTGTCAGATATTTTATATGCCCTCAGAATCTGTAGTCATTTCAAAAGTTACATAATCCGATCGTGGCAATTCAAGGTAAGAGATGCAAAAAGAAACAGCTTCTTACACATGCTCTAAGTATATTTTCTTTTTTATTAGAGTTGATTTCAGACATTCTTCACATTTTTAGGAAATCTTTTGACTTGTTTCTGTTTTAGTATGTAATGTAAAACTCTCCACCTTTTACTGAAACGTATTAACCACTGAAAAATTTTTAAAAAGTATAAAAGTAGGAATAGTTGAAGCCAGTTTTAAAGACTTTAAAGCTCAAATAAATTTTTCAAATTATAATGCTGTACTTTCATATATACGTATTCCTAACAGACCAATAAAATGGAGTGCTCGTTGTTTATTAGAAATTGACATTCCAATGGTGTTAGCCAACCAAGTAATTCTTTTTTAAAGTTTCCTGTGCAAAAATGTGTACAAAGGAAGGTTTCTATACCAATTAATGTTTATAGTTTGTTTTGGAACATTAAGTTAAACTAAAGCTAGTTTTACGTGTTCTTTCTTTACCATATTTAATGAATATCATTGGTGGTCAATTTTTCATCTAGAGTTTTTTATCCTTGTTCCATTTCATAATAATAGCAAGAGAATGATAAAAAATAAACATAACACAAAAAGCAAGGCTTCACAGAGGTAGATTATTTGTTATTTAAAGTAGGCATTTAATGTTCTTTAAAGAAAGGAAAACTGGATTATGTGCAGAGATGCTGCACAAGATATTAGGCACCTACTGAAGGGCGTGGGGGTGCAGGAGCTAGTCTAATCTATGGGGGACAATTCTTATTGGGTTCCTGTGCACGGCTCTGTACTAAAAGATTTTTATATATAGTGCTTCATGTTATCCTTTAACAAACCTATAGTGTTACTCTCCATTTTGCAAAGGAAGAAATTGAAGCACATATATGTAAGAAGATTGCAGAAGGTCACACGACTAGTATACTGATAAAACTGGGATCTCAGTCAGGTCTGTTTTATTCTGAATCCTAAGCTCCTCTCATTATAACTGAGAAAGAAGATTCAGTACCTCCACAACAGAGTAGAATGGAAGAGAGTATCACAGGAAAATAATCAACGGAAGCTATGGGGAAACTATGGTGAGAAGCAAGAATTCTAGAATCGTGACGTGGTGCTTAGATTTGAGAGACAGTTTGCAAATTTTAGCAAATAGAATTTGGGAACTTTTTTTTTTTTTTTTTTTGAGAAAGGGTCTTTCTCTGTTGCCTGGGCTGGAGTGCAGTGGTGTCATCATAGCTCACCGCAACCTCAAGCTCCTGGGCTCAAGTGATTCTCCTGCCTCAGCCTCCCGAGTAGCTGGGACTACAGATGCACCACCATACCTGGCTAATTTTTCTTATTTTTTGTAGAGATGGGGTCTTGCTATGTTGCCCAGGCTGGTCTCAAACTCCTGGCCTCAAGTGATCCTCCTGCCTCGGCTTCCCAAAGTGCTGGGATTACAGGTGTCAGCCACCATACCTGGCCAGAATTGGGGAACTTCTGATGAAGGAGCAATAAGATGACAAGGTCCCAGGGGAAAATTTTTTTTAACAAAAGGATTTTAATATGTTACTTGGCTTCTAAAATCCTTTAGGTGTGTCTAACCTACATAAAACAACATCAGTATATTTAATGAAATACTGGTGTGGAATGTAATTTTCCTGCCTCAAACACTTTTAGCATAATAGTTCAAAATCCAGTATAGGATAATCTACACTAGCTATCTTTTTAGGTTTAATTTTCCTACCGTAATCTGAAAGAATTTAAAATGTGGGCTTCCTCAACCCCTTTTCTCATTTATGATAGCAAGTGTGGGTGATTAGAGATTGAATAAAAATAATGTTTTTGAGGGTGGCCCTAAATTTCTTGATGTAAAATAACTCTCTTTAATATATTCTGTTGCACAGTAGCATGAACACCAAAGATTGCCAAATAAACATGAACTGATGAAAATAATACAAAAACCTTCGTAGACATCAAAATTTCACCCTTGTCTGTTCTCTCTTAGAAGAACGGCTAAGTTTAACTTCTCACTTGGCAATGCTTTCCTTGACGTTAAGAAATGTAAGACCTTTGGAAGCAATTTCTTCCATTGAGTAAAATGGGTCCCTGAGCAAGGATTCTGGTTGTCAGCCAGTTTTTGAGGCCTCTTCCCAATCTAAATGTCTCTATTTGGGTATGTTGCCAGCAGCAATCACCCAGGTCAGTGGTGTCTAACATCCCCCACGGAGAGAACGAGGTGGTGACACACAGCATTTGTTTAGTTTGTAGGGAAAACTTGTGAAAGGTGATGACCTTAGTTTAGCACTGAGAAAAACCCAATGAGTTTAAAGTGGCTAAAAATTGAAGACTCAAAAGATAGTCCCTTTACTTTATTGTGCCCTGGAGTAACCTCTAGGACTTCCTTGGCAGAAGTCTACACCATTAAGTTTAAAATGTGATCACCTAATACCCCTGTATGTGGGGCTGCATTTCGTCACTCACCCCACAGCCTGTCTTACTGACATTCTCAACTGACTGCATGGCTGTCACTGAGCCTTTCTGGCAGGGCCCACAGTCAGACCTCCGGAGGCTATATTGATCTCCATGTGAACGATGAACAATCCCTATTTCAAACTCTATATATTTCAAATTGCACATTGATGCTGTCATACATCAAAGACAAGTTACACGTATTGAGTTCCTAAAGTAATGATGTATGGATTCACGGATATAAAAAAATAAATAAACATGCTGTGTGTGTCCTCACTTCTCTCCTCCACAGTAACACAGTATTTTGTAAAACAAATGTTATAAAAATTAATGAGCTGTGAGTGATTCCAAGGAGTATTTGCCTCTTTTCTTAAAGGCATAGGAAAATAATATCTGATAACAATATCCCATGAATAGTGTTCTATTTTATGTGCTTACTTATTGACAGTTGCATTTAACAGTTTGGGAACATTTGGTCCCTGATGAAAATATATTTTGTGCTTTAAATCAATTCTTGCTTGGATCAAACTTGTAGAATATAACGAGACATTCCTTAGCAATTCCACCTGAACCCCACTTGTCACACAAGCCAGTCTGCTCCACAGTAGCGGGTTTCTATTTATATGTGGGTCACTCTTACCCTTTCCTGCAAATTCAAACTCTACATTTCCTTGGTGCTCAGAAGCCCACCTTCTTCAAAAAAACCCCTCACTGATCCCTCTCCTCCCTGAAAATTGCAATCAACCATTCAATTTTATTTATTGTGGTAAAATAAACATACCATAAAATTCACCATTTTAACCATTTTAAAATGTACAATTCAGGGACACTTAGTGTATTTACAACATTGTGCAATCATCACCATTATCTAGTTCCAGAGCATTTTCATCACCCAAAAAGGAAATCCCCATACCCAGTAAGCAGTCACTCCCTATTCCCTCCTCTTCCCAGCCCCTAGAAACCACTCATCTGCTTTCTGTCTCTGTGGGTTAACCTATTCTGGATATTTCATATAAATGGAATTATACAGTATGTGGCATCTTGAGTCTATTTTCTTTTAATTGGCATAAGGTTCTCAATTCATCCATGTTGTAGCATGCATCAGTACTTTTTTTATGGCTGAATAATAGTCCATTATATGGACATAATACATTTTATTTATTAATTCATCCATTAATAAGTATTTGGAGTGTTCCTACTTTTTGGCTACTGTGAATAGTGCTTCTATGATCATTCTTGTACAAGTTTGTGTTTGAACATCCATTTTTAATTATTTTGGATATATAGGTAACTAGGAGTGGAATTGCTGGGTTATATGGTAATCGTATATTCAACCTATTAAGGAACTGACAGACCATTTTAAAAGGCTTCACCGTTTTTACATTCCTACTAGCAATGCTAGCAAAGGATGAGCCAATTTCTCTGCATCGCTTGTTATTTTCCATTTTATTTTTTAAATTATAGCTATCCTAGTGAGTGTAAAGTGGTATGTCATTGTTTTCACTTGCATGTCCCTAATGGCTCGTGACCTTGAGCTTCTTTTCATGTATGTTGGCCATTTTTTTATCTGCTTTGGAGAAATTTCTATTGATTTGCATATATTTTCTCCCATTCTGTGGGTTGTCTCTTTACTCGATCACAAGTTTCCTTTGATGCACCAAAGTCTTTATTTTTGGTGAAGTCCAATTTATCTAGTTTTTTCTTTTGCACTCATGCTTTTGGTGTCATATCTAAGACTCCAATGCCAAATCCAAGATCATGTGACTTACATCTATGTTTTCTTCTAGGAGTTTTATAGTTTTAGCTCTTAAATGTAGATCTTTAATCCATTTTTAGTTAATTTTTGTACATGCTATGAAGTAAGGGTCCAACTTCATTATTTTGCATGTGACTATTCAGTTCTCCCAGCACCATTTGTTCAATAGACTATTCTTTCCGTCAACCATTCAATTTTTAAGCTTTCTAGTCGATAGCATTTTACTTAAGAATGATTTTATATAGCTTTTTTTTGCCATTTCATACATGTATGTCTTATCTCTACAAGTCCATAGGAACCCATTCAAGGGAGGATACATTTCTTTCATGTGTCTTGTATTTTATATAAGGGCTAAAATGATTTGCAAAGTGATTTTTAAAAAGGAGTCAAAGAGTAAGTGATAGAAGGGATGCTTATAACTGTTTCTTCAAATTCCAGAACCCAGGCTCTTAATTACTGTGCTATACAACTCAAAATCAACCTGATGTGTTAAGATGTGATTGGTGGCTCCAATTTGAAACTGAGAGGTGGGGCTGGGGCCCACAACATATATTAAGTTCTATATTGTGTGCAGAACACCTTCAATGATACAAACAAAATACAAGCAGTCTGCCCACAGCCTCAAGTCTCATGGGAGATGCACCTGTCCCAAATCACTCAAGAGAGCAACTACTGATTAAGCCAGCAGTTCGCAACTAGGGGCGATTTGGTTTCCCTTAGGGCATTTGACAATGTCTGGAGATATTTCTGGTTATCACAGCTGGGGGTATTGCTGACATTCACTGGGTAGAGGCCAGGGATGCTGCTAAATACCTATAATAATGTTGTGAGACAGCCCCCCACAACAAAGAATCAATTGATGCAAACTGTCTACAGTCCTGAGGTTCAGAAGCCCTGGGCTGCAACTTTGCTAAGGGAAATATTTCAGAGGAAGAACATGTGACTGTGTGCTGGAGCTCTCAGGGGAGGGGAGACTACAGAGAGGAAAGGACCCTTAGGCAGGCTGTGGAGCCTTGGCAGGTTTAGCTGGGTAGAAGGATGGGGCAAATTGGACAGTAAGAGCAATTCCAATTGGGGAAGAATGTGACCAGGGGCAGAACTGGAAATAGACTTGAGCCAGTGGGTGCAAAGGATGTGTCATGACAGGGAGCAGAGACTAGAGAAGTGGTCTGGAATTCAGAAGAGCTGGACTGTAGACCTGGTCCTTCCGCTTGGTATGGTAGCTGGGTGGCTTTAAGCAAATCACAGGAGTTTTCTCAAATTCAACATAACCTTCTGTGAAATGGGAATGATTTTAACAACTTTGATCCTTTCTAAGTTTGAGTATCAAGTGATATCCTCTGTATAAGACAATTTATAATTGAAAATACAAAGTACTGTTGTTGACTTTGTTGTTGTAGTTGTTGCCTGGCAAAGAGAGGAGGCTGAGTCTGATGGGACCGTGTGGAACAGGAAAACAATTAGAGGACAGCAGTGCTGTGGAAGGTTCACTTTGATGCAGTGTGCAGGAGAGATGGGAATAGGGAGAGAGTGGAATTGGAAAAATCACCTAGGAAACCTCTCCAGGGAAACAGCATGAGTAGATGAGATGGCTCTGAGTGGAGGCAGATGCCGCTCCTATGGACTGCACGTCAGGAACCCAGTGGGTGGTAGGTAGACTGATCCATGCAGGCATTCTGGGGAGTGTGATGGAAGATGAGTTGTAGCCCTTTGTAGAGGTAGAGAGAAAAATTGGCACATTACTCCATGGGCTTGTGTACCAGTCCGGCGTAATGAGATAGAACAAAAGGAAGTGAAAAATACCTGTGATTTCTAAGACTGGGTATTTAATATTTTATAGATAATCAACATAGAATTGTAAGAAAATATGGATTCTGAATTTTCCTTGAATTATGTCTCAATACTATGTCTTCAGTAGTAGTAGTACAATGGTAGTATTTCTTTAAGCATGCATATGTAGTAGTATGTATTTTCTAGCTCTTTGTTTGAAGTTTATTTTTCCCACATTTAATATTTAAATTCAAATTCTCCTTGCCTGGCACCAAGGCAGAAAATTACCCATATTTATTATTTCTTTTTATTTAAAGTAATTTATTTTGTAAGACGTTTAGGAAATGATCTAATTGTTTTACTGTATTGTAGGGACGTCGAGAATGTAGAATGTAGGTTCCATTAGCATGTAAGCTTCCAAGAGGCAGGGATTTGGGACTGTTTTTTTCATGGCTATAACTCTATGCTTAGAAAACTGTCCACACATGAAAGCACTCAATAATTATTTGTTGAATGAATGAATGAACAAACAAATTAACAAGAAGAGTATGTTGCATGGCACTCTTCTGTAGACAGTTATTGGATTGAATAAGTGCTGTGTGCACTCTGTGGTATGGTGGTGGGTATGATAATATCCGACCCCCAATCATGAACCAAGGCCGTTATCAAAGCCCTGTCACTGAGACCCATCTCTTGTCACTCATTCATTGCCACAAGCACTCAAATCAATCACTTCCCCCTCTCCTTTTTACCTCCTCTGGAACCCAGCAGTGGTAAATCAGTAAAGTTGGAAGTGGATGAAGATAAGACCACAAAGGGATCAAATTTTGCCCCCTCGGAAGTGGCAATTGGTTTGTCTCCTTACACCTTTTCCCAAGAGAGGCCTTTCTGTGATCCTGAAGAATAAAACATTGCCTTGGTTGGGCAAGTGCCTGGCAGGAAGGGCCGGTACACTCCAGTCTTCTCAGCTGCTACAGAAAAAAGGGCTTTTCAGTAAGACGCGACAATATGCCATCCGTTCCATCAACAGTAAGAGAAGCCTGAAGACCAGGAGTCACCACAGGCCACAGGCCATATTTCACAATGCAGAGCTACAAGGTCCACCAAACAAAGCAAATAGGAGAGCTATTTTCAAAGCCTGCCAATGGGGTTCTGAAAATTAAACAAGTGGCTTTCCTGAAGAACTATTAAAATAATGAATGCACTGATAGCTTTCAAGATGTACCAATGTAACTTAAAATTTTAAAATGAAAAAAAATGTGAGAACAAAATTGATCATTTAAGGATGCCCTCCTTGGTTAGAAGGATATTTTCTATTCTCTTTAGCCATTCTGAGGACCCCCTGGCCATTAATAATGTCTCCTCACTTTCTACATCAGCTTATTCTTTGTGATAATTGAAATCTTCATTTAGGCGGAAAAAAGAAATCCAAGGATATTTTACTCAGAATAAAAGAGAAACAAATAATCATAAAAAGTACTTATTATGAAGTGCTTCACATTGCCAAATTCTAATTAAGAATTGGTTTGAGATTTCACTGCACAGTTGGAGCCTTACTGTGGACATAGCTAAGACTCCTAAAAGACGAAATTGCATTATTGAGGAGTAAAGGAGAGAAAGGGAATCTGCTATGGGGTTTCTTTCACTGGAATTGGAAGCCCCTCAAGTTTCATATTTAATTCTTGGGAGAAACCAACTTCATTTATTTGTTATTTTTTAAGTATCATGTCCTTTAAAATAGTATATCCTTGGATTTAAAATCAGTAATTTTTCATCTTCCCAAGATTCTGTAATTTATGTTTTCTGAAAATCTGAAGTCCTGATAAATTTGGGGAGACAATCTTCTTCAATCTGCATGTAGAAATATACAAGCTCATGTTGTTGTTTCTACATATTTCAAGACTATACAGTGTATCATTACATGGCAACAGAGTCCTGGAGGTGTGTGTTGCACAACTGTGCACCTCTAAGCTGCAGGCATAGGTGTGTATGTATCTGTGTAGTCACCTTGCTTTCCTGAGCTACACACAGTCAATACAATTCCTGAGGAAATTCTGTTTTCTCAGTGCTTGTAAATTCATTACCAAGGTGTATTTAATATTGACGTTATCATGCAGAATTTTTTATTCAAAGTCTTTCACCTTATCTCTGAGTGAGACTAAAGAGCAAAGCAGTAAATTAATATGTGTCTTAAATTCCCACTACATTAAACAGCTCTTCTTGAAATTCAAAGATTCAAAAAGAAAACATAAGCCATTTTTAAATATATACAATAGCAAATAGAAAGCTACACAAATAAAAAATTAAAACAGTGCCCTTGAGTAAAGCAAAGTTTGGTGAGATCAAATGAAAACGAACACAGTCCTAAACTAGAAACAAACATTTAGTCAAATGGAAAACATTTCTGGACTTCTGCCTTTCAGACCTGCGTGCCTCCCAAGCTGTTATGTGGTGATATTGAAAATGCTTCATGTATCACAGAGATAACACAAGGATTAAAGGCATGTTTGAAGTTCTTGGAACTATTCTAAGGAAGCCACTCGAATAAACACAAGCACTGTCAATAATGCGACGCAGTTCATCATTAAAAACAGGCAATCATTTTTCATCCATTTCATCTTTTTCTTACATTTTCTGACATTAAACTATCACCTTACAATTAACATTTTCTAAATCTATCTTCTTTTGCAGAATGAGTGCCGAAATCAATACCAAAACTTTATATACCGGAACAAGCCGAAAATACAGTCTTAGGAAATGAACAAAGAGGAATTCATACATTCATTCATTCATACATTCATGTCAAGCATTATGCTAATCACCAGAGACATAATAATAAACAATGCAGACACAATCCCTGACCTCATGGAATGCAACAGAGCACTCAGCAATTCCTGAGTGTTCCCCCCCACCAAAAAAAGCAGAGTGCTATTGAATTGTGTATTCATAGAGTGACCTAACTTAGTCTAAGGGAGAATCAGGGATACAGCCATGAATAAAACCAACTGTGGGAGCTGGGAAGGCCATTCACGGCTGGCTGGTTATCCTGATATAAAAAAAAAAAATGCTGTTTGTATTGTTGTTTAACAAGATGGAAATCTTTGTAATATTAACTGAAATTTTCCATGGACTGTTTACATATTTATGCTATAATTTGTTTAAACTGGAGTCAATAGTCTTTTTTGTCTATCAGGGACAGTAACAGCTGTTTGCATGAATGCCTTTTCTATGGGGTCTTAAAGTCCTGGTTATGATTTACTTAACCTCATTGTTAATCAGCCAACATTCAACGTGTGAGTTCTGTTAAAATCATTCTAGAATGCTGACGTATACAATACACAGTTATTTTATTTCCTGGGACTTCATGTAAATTTAGAAAAAGGCCCCCCACTCCTCCTTGGTTTGGGAGTTTCTTTTGTTTTCTTTTCTTTTCTTTTTAATTCCAGCCTACTTTTTATTTCTATTCTATAGTTATCATGTTGTAACAAATAGTTTTAATTATAAGGAATTAGAAAAAAGAAACTGACATTTTCCCCTACCAAATCCTTGTGAGGTATTATTGTGTTATACGTGTAATAGAGGAAATATGACTAGTATTTGTTGGTAACTGGATACAGTGGCTTCCAGTGAGTTTAAAATTTTCATTCTATTTCTACAGATTAAATGACCTAGAACAAACATTGTTTAATGCTCATACAAAGAACTTCAGACCAGAGAAAGAGGCTTATAAGCAGCAAAAATGACAAATGCTTTATGTGGTTTTCGTTCTGAAGATACTGAAGGCATAAAACAATTTCTTCAAAAGATGTCTAAATACATGTTTAACTATCAAGTCACTAAAAGTGGAAAACTTAAAGTGGTTCTATTGAACCACCAGGTACCAAATAACTGACAAGGATCATCAGCCTTATAATACCAATATATAAATTTCCTTCTTTCCAAAAGCCGGAGAAAGCATTTCCAAAACTGATTTAACATGATAAATGAATTTGTAAAAAAAAAAATGTTTTTGAAATATGGATCTCTACCAAAGATCAAATCCTATTGTTTCTGTTCACTTTATGACCTAATTTTAACAATTTATTAGCAAGGTTAGTATACTTTGATTTATTTCTTCTTCTGAAGTTTTGCCTCCAATAAGTACTGTATTCATTGTTGATGTATTTCAGTGCTGTAACCTTTGATCTCCTTTAATAAATATTTTGGTCTTCCTAAAACAGTATTAAAATATAGCCAGAATTGGAAAAAAAAAATGCTTAGCACAAAAGCACCCAAGAGAACCGTTGGAATATGCTGTGTTTTGTCACCTATCTAAAAAAAAGAAAATAAAGGCAAGAAATTAGCAAGCAATCAGTAATGACAGATGGGCAACAAGTTTACAATTTCTTCTTATCCTTGTTCCTGTAGCATTTAACTCTAAAAATTTGAGAGGAAGAAAAAAACACTTCCTCTCTACTCCCCACCCCCCAAAAAACACCAAAATTTAGCTACTGTGATCTTAGAAGTTGAAAGCCCATCATTGATACTAGCTTATTGCCTCAACTTGCCATTCTCATATTTAACATTTACGGGGTTTTGTTATTTTTTTCTACTTATGAGCAATACCATATTCTATAATCTCAAGTAAGTTTTAATTTTGTTTTCAGAGAATGATAAGCGGAAGTTATCTCCTAGTAAATGAGTTTAGCCAACCCCCTGACATCTCTATCTCATTATGACTTCATTGTGATCTCCTTGCAGTAACTCTTCAGAAGAACTATGTTTTTATGGGGAAAATTATATACCACAGTGGAAATTAAGACTGCATGGACTCTCAAAATCTTAAGATGACCCTTTTTAGGTATAGCTACCTATATATCTATAAGGATGGATATATTGATATTCACAGATGTGCATGCATTTATCAATTTATATCAAATATCTACCCAACTGGAGAGTCTTCCTGAACAGGCAGTTCCCCTCCAGAACTCCAGAAAAAATATTTTTCAAGGCAGTAGTGGTTTTCCTGGAATTTACAGGCTTTAGAAAAAAGTAGAGTTAGAAAAACCAAAGCCATCAAGTGACCCTTAATATTCTTTTAATTTTCATCTTCTTTTAACATTATTCAAATTTTTAATATCAACTAAAATAAAATAATATATAGACTACAATTAATACAGACATTATAAATGAAATTTTCATAACTCAAGCTGCAAATAATTAGTATTGGGCCGTTAATTTTTCTTTTTTGATAGAAAGTTTTTATGATCTTCTTCCCACATCAACTCCTCCAAGTTTTAATAAAATGCTTGTAAAACTATCTTATTTCTCAACATTTATTAGGCGTACTCAGAAAGAGGAAAGAGAGAGAGTATGTGTGTGTACGCTCACACTAATGTGTTTCTGGTCCTACATCAAATGTCTATTACCTTTTTAATTTTACAACTTAGTCCCTAAATCACTATCCAAAGTCATCACTCATGATTGATCTGAAACTCTGGGCATTGCAGAAAGAAAACAGAAATTTGATAGAATATCACATACCAGGAACTTTAAATCCAAAAACCTTCCATCAAAGAAAGGAAGACTAACTATAGCAGCCTTTAAAACTGAAATTATGAATCTACTACTTTTTTGTAAGATTTAATAGTTTCTACTGGGAAAAAAAGTGACTGATAGATACTAAAAATTATCTGTCTTCACAATGTTCTTGTGAAGTCTGGCCAAAATAAAGACAAGTAGATTGATGACAAAAATCTTTAGGTGTGTTTCTGAATTTAGTACATCTCTGTCTAGAAACTGATAGGTAATAAGATATGAGTACGTTTCATGAAATTCATTTTCATGTCCATATTTTAATATTAAATTTTTTGAGTTCTGCATGCAATTGTATATATATAACTTCATGAAAACCTGACTTTGTTTTAAATATTTTGGTACTTTAAAACAATAACAACAAACAGCCCTAAAGATACACAAATGTGGTCTTGTTTACTGAGAAGTCCTTCTCTTGTCAACCCATGATTTATAATTCACAGGGGTAAAAATGAGTTGGATTTTGAATTAAAGTACTATGGTGAATTGAAACAAATACCAAACATTTTGTACTTTGAACCAAACAGCATCCCAACTGATAATTCAGCTTCTCAGAAGTTATAACCTACAGTGGTCTCCAAACATTTTTTTTTAAATTTTTTATTGATATATCATAGTTGTACATATTTTCAGGGTACAAGTGATATTTTGATATATGTATACAATGTGTAATGACCAAATCAGAGCAATTGGGACATCCATCACCTCAAACATTTATCTTTTCTTTGTGTTGGGAACACAAATATTTTACTTGTATATACTCAATTAAAGAGTTAGAGTTGGTTAATGGGCACAAAAGTACAGTTAGATAAAAAGAGTTCTAGTATTTGATAGCACACTAGGAAAATTAAAGTGAACAATAATTTATTGTAAAGGAACATGCAAAGATTAATTTCATTCTTCTTTAATCAAAAAAATAAATAAAATATATATAGATGTTAATCATATTTTCTTTAACAGACCATCTTGCACAGTTGTGGGGTACCAGACCCCATTTTCAGGAGCCCTCCTCAGAGTGAGTACCAGCTATTCTTAGAGGTGCAAATGAGGTATATTAGTCTGCACTATAGACTTAAATGAATTCTGTTTTCCTATCTAGAATTAACACTTGCAATGTAGTTTTTTAGTTTTTATTTTTCTCTGTGACCACCCAATAATGCCATCTGGTCTATAACAGTTTCTTTTTAACATGTGATCACAAAATGCCCCATGGCAAGGCTGGCCAAATTCAGGCAGTATGATCAAGAAGGTGTTAAGAAGCAAGCCAATTAGTGTCATGGTTGTAGTTATGGTGCAAAATACAAGACAGGTGCTTGTACCAGTAATTGATTGAAAAGCATTCTCTCCACTTAGTCATATGTAAAGGCAATGAAGGAATTTGACCACAAACATTCTCATAAATTTTTAAAAACACTTCTCTGGCTGAGTTAATAAATGAATGGAATGGTTCAGAATTTCCAGCCAGAGTGTGACAAGTAATTGGTGAAATCTGCAAAATACCTAGCGACCATTTAAAAAGATGTTATGTTTTCAGATCATTAAGTGCAACATTTTATTTGCCAATGATTTATTTTATTTGTAAAATATCCCACTCATAGTGAAATGAAATAGCCATGACTTTAGCTCAATAAAATACTTTATTGCTTCTAAAACCTGTGAGTAGGGGGTGTGTGTGTATGTGTGTGTGTAGGGAATGAGTAAAAGAGTTTAAATTACCCTGAAACTGTCTGTAACAGTTTATTTATTTATTTCTAGGTAAAAAGTTTTTTAAAATCTGGAATTTGAACTTTACCCCATCAATACTTATCAATAGAATACTAAAGCAAACTTTAAAGTCTAAGGGAAATAGTGTGCTTAACCTTTACCTAGGCAAGGGGTTCTCATTACCTTGACCTGCAGATAACTGAAAGTGAATGAGCTTTGTACAGGCATCTACTTTCTTCGGAGTTTGGTTCCGCACCCAGCCTTCCTGTTTTCCACCCCGGCAGCCCACTCAGCCCCTATGTGTTAGCGCACCCAGCAGAGCTTATCCATCCGTGGATCCAGTCATCCTAATCCTTGGAGTTCACTAGACTGAATGAAGACTTCGGAAATACCTCTGGCTTCACAGCAATATTTTCCTTCACAGAAGTCTTTTTCCCCCTGAGCATTTTTATCAATCCAAGCCTCAAGACTTCAAAATCGCTCCCATGATAGGCGTGCTACAATGATTCTGTTGACCCAAAACACATCAAAGACCCAAGAAGTTACCAATGTGGAGTATGTGCAAGACTTGTAATGGTGTCTCCCTCCAGGGTAATGGCAGTAGCAGGGAAATGAGTCGGCACTAACCATTAAGGACTCTTCCAGTGAAGAGCCTGGATTTAAAATTAATGTACTACAGAGCTATTTTCTTATCATGTTATTTCCCATCCATTCTGTTTTGTTTCCCAAAAGGTTTATTTCATGTAAGGGACAGGAGTCTTATCACAAAGCTATTTTAAAAGGAATTTCCTCTTCTGTCCCTAACCTTGAGGAACATTTGCCTTAAAAAGTAGGAGCCTGTGTTTACAAGTAAGTACACTACAGACCGAGGGGAAAGGTATTCTTAGCAGAAAACTGGGACGAAGGGAGTCTGGAAGCCAGTCCACTCTATGAAGGCACTTTTGTCCAGACTTATCAACAGAGTCATCGTTTAGACAGGATTGTTCACAGCATCCAGTGTTTTTTTCAGCTTTTTCCTATTCATAGAAAACTCAATCTTCATTTCATTTTTGGTAATTGTCCAGGGTTAGAAACGCTCATTCCCAGCAGAATTCCAAAACCCACAGAAGAGATCTAGACATTTCTTGTCACATCTTACTTCCCTTCCCTGTTTCTAATTTCCCACTTAAATTCCCTATTCATTATTTTAGTTGAGTAGCCCAGGTATTGTTTGAAAAAAAAGAAATCATCCAAATAAAAATTGTTTTAAATTAATCATGGTAGTTATTGACACTTGATGCTGAGTTTTCTCTAATATCTTACAACCTAAAATGGACAACATAAAAACTAATGAGTAATTGAACAGTATGTAAGTGAACACAGCCTAAATACTTCAAAGTCAATGCTATAATATCTTAAGTTTAAGGAAGGACAAAGGGGGAAAATGTGTGAGGTGAGGCCTAAGAGTGAATCCCACTTTTCTACTGTTCCATTTTCATGAAAGATTGACTAGAACAAAAATCTCAATCTCTCCTTGACAAAGAGAGAAAATAAGATGTGTTAAAAAGGGGGAAGCTTCAGTTTTGACGGGAGTAAAGTCACGATGTGGAAAGTGAAATAATATTGAGTGAATGAATGAATGGACAAGTAACAAAGGGAAAGATGAGGAAGCCCAGAGAGAAGTGAAGGAGACAGGCGGGCTAAGAAATCCTGTAGAGACGATAGGAAGAAAGTAATTTTACAAAGTCTAGAGAATGAAGACCCAGGTCATTTGGCCTAAATGTCCAGGAATAAAAACTTCATAGTGTGTTCTTACCACAAAGAAATGACAAGTGTTTGGGGTGACAGATATGCTGATTACCCTGATTTGATCATTGCACCATGTATATATGCATCGAAACATTACACTGTACCCCATAAATATGTACAATTATTATGTGTTGATTAAAAACAAAATAAAACTTACAAAAAAGTTTTTAAGAACCTTATATACAGCATTCAAGATGTATTTAATATTTTAGAGAAACTATCAGAGATGAGGAGTTCAGTATTGTAAAAGTACAAAGTGTCCACAATCTACAGGGCATAAATTGCTTTTTCTTCTTAATCATTAAACTATAATCATGTTTAAATAACTAGAATAGTGACTGTGAATTTTATTCTAATATATTAGAAATCAGGAATTTTTCTACTTTGACACATTTTCAGCTGTATTTTATGGTTTTTATAGTTGTTAAATATTGCCTTCTTAAATTTACTTTCTTAATCTAAATTCTTAATTTATTTTCAGAAGGCATAAAATATTTTTATTTGTTCTTATTCATGCTTTCATGCTTTTATTTTGTTTTTATTTGGATTTTACACTCCGGTGGTCTTTACAGTGTAAATTATAATGAATATTTTTGTTTCATTTTTATTATTACGTGTGAAAACTCTTTAAAATAGCAGTTTGACATGACATATTTTACAATTTTATTTTTTCATCTCAAAGTTATTTCAAAAGAGAATGCCTGCTTTGAACACTCTGAAAATGTAACTCTGAATGATTCCCAAAACCTTGGATGCAGTCCCAAACAAATCAGAAACAGGTTGTTGGCTTTTTTTTTTCTTTTTCTCAATTGCCAGTTTGCTTTATTATTTGAAGGGTAGGAGGGGAAAAAAATCCAAAAATAAAAACCCTGCTTGTTTCATAATAACCATACACATGAAAACCAATGTATTCAGTCATCTGAATCAACTGTATTTCTCTTTTGTGTTTGGTAATTATAGTTGTGGCTATAAATGGAGATCTAGAGCCAAACCTCGGTTCCATAGTATGCTTAGTATCAAAATTGAAACCAATCTTGTAGACAGTGATCATGTCCAAAGTTCCATTTAGGAGAGAAAACATCGAAAGCCAAACCACCTGGTCAGGAATCTCAGTTTTCCACTCTTTAGCTAGGTGACTTCACACCAGTTATTGAACAACTGGACACCTCAATTTCCATACCTATAAAATAAGGATAATCATAGTACTTATCTTATAGGGTTCTTGTGAGGATTAAATGAATTAATACATCTAAGTCTTTTAGAACATTGCTTGGCATATTGTATAATAAATACTCAATACATATAGGCTGTTAGAATCTTTTCTTAAAATTTTTAATGACCATTGTTTTGATAAACTAAAACAGTGGTGATACTTGTGATATTTAGTGAAACTAAGCATCATAGCATGCTATGAAAAGTCATACTGTAAAGTAGAAAGAGCATGGCTTGGAGACAGAAGATTTAGTTTCAAACTCAGTCTCTAAATCCTACCAACTCTGTGGTTTTGCCCATTTTTCTAACCTCTATGTTATCATCCATAAATACATAGAAATAACATCCTCCCCTCTTCATCTTATGTGGCAATCATATATAAAAATATTTTAATATAAAATAAAAACAATTTTTAATATAAAATAAGAACTATTTAATAAAAGTATATCTACAAAATGCAGTAGAATGCAGAGAAGAGAGGACCAAGTGCAGGCTAGCAAAGCAGGAAAGGAAGCTTCCCAAGGGAAGTGATTTTGCAGGGGTGTTTTAAAGAGTGAAGTTTACTAGTCATCTAATTCAGAAGCATAAGAAGAGTGTGCTTGGATATCAGTGAGCAGAGATGAGATTATATGTAGAAGTACATCCTAAGCTGTAAATCGCTATTTGGTATAAATGTTGGTTGAACTTAATAATCTAAATGCCATGCCAGGGAGTTGTGACTTTCTCTGTAGGTTGAGGATTGACTAAAGGTCGTTCATGGTATGTTGTTTATGTTGTTTACATAAGAAAGAAATGAGCTACATTTTCTATTTTAAAGAACAATAAACCTAGAAATCTCCAAGCCAACCTAGAACCTAGAGGCAACATTTAAATTCATATAGGAATAACTATTTTTAAAAGAGACCTTGATTTGTTTTACTTGAATTGAAAAGTGTATAGAACAGGCACTTAGGGAAGAAAAAACATGAACTTTCTTTCACTCGGGGATACTGTCCTGAGATGACTATAACAACACAAGAAAAAGGTCAAGAGTTTTGAATAAATTGGAAGAGGTAACATCTGAAACCATCTCAGCACCTCTACTTTGCCTTCATAAATGGTACCAATTCAAAACAAATGACAGAACTATGAAATTGAGAATTACTCATATTAATTTGGGGGGTGACCATCTTTCGATTTGTCCTCTTGCCAACACACATTTTGTCTTATCAGAAATTTTAAAAATTAATTACTAGCCCAGATCATACTCATGATTGCCAATATCTCCTAAGACTGAACTTAACTTCCAGATTTCTTCCACCTTAAATTAACGTAATCTTTTTACTTTAAATGAAATGAATACTTTGTTCTTAGAAAGATGTATCATCAGTCTAAAGACAGGATCAGGCAAAAAAAAGAGTTTAAACTAATATATCCTTGCCCTTCTGCTGCAGGGCATCCTTTGGCTTTTCCCAAAATCTCATTAGATTAGTTTTGCCACTCAGTATATTCAAATTTTTACAGTTCTCAACACTTTTTTTTTTACCCCAAATAATCCCTTTGTTCTTTATTTACCCCCGTAGAGCCCATATTCTGAAATTTTTTAGCCACAAAAAAGGTGTTTATTAAGCAATAATTTTTACTTTTTCTAAAAAAAACAAAGGCTTAAGTACCTACTAAGTAGGGAATCTGAGCAATGTAGGATAGCTACTATTAACAAACTATGTTGATATGATTCTAGTCAAGAGCAAACAGTTGGACATTTTAAGTCATATTTCTTGAAGCTTTTTGAAATGTTGAAAATGGTTCAATGACATGTTACTATCTTTACTCCAGTAGACATCCTTGGACTCCCAGGTTGGAAACTATTTGCAGAATTAAGTGAAAAGTATGAAATAAATAAAAACAGGAACTGAAATATTTTATAGGTACTCATCCATTCATTTATCAGAAAAAAAACTACTGTGTACATTGACCAAGTACTTTGCCTTGCATAAACATACATTCAAGGAGACATAAAGAAAGAGAAAAAATAAACTGGAGAAAATTCTAAGATGGTTTTTAATTTCTCTGAAGTAGTGGAATCAAATTAAAGCCCCAACTATACCTCCATTTCCAAACACCCTTACCACTAGAAATATTTTCATCTCGTTTCAAGCCATGGTTATAATTGACTTTGCAGAAGCACTTGAGGCATTTTAATATTAGGTGTGTAATGCTCGTATGCCATGACTCTCATGACTTAAGCGAGGGGATGTTCTCTTAGCGCCAAGGATAATCAGCACAGATGATCAAAGTTACCTTGCAGAAGAGCTTTTTTTCTAGTTTCAGAGGAAATATGAGATCTGAAAGAAACTGTGAAATGAGTATCTGCTGAAAATTAAGAATCACAGAACCACAGAATCACAGGATTGGAGAAAGCATAAACATAATGCATGGTTCATAGTAGGCCTGTGAGAGGCAGTTGATAAATGAATAATCTTCTTCCCCACAAATAATGGCCTGTGGATCTGCAGTAATGGGCAATAGAGTTTACACTGGTACATGTTGAAATGAGAAAAATAAGGGTGATGTAGTAAAGCTAAGTGTTTTTGTTTTGTTTTGTTTTGTTTGAAAGGAGAGGGCAGTCATTTTGAATACAGAAAAATACAATAGAACAATATAACAAACATCCTTGCTTCCTGAATCCAGAATTGACAAATGTGAACATTTCATAATATTTGTGTTATCATTTTTTAAATAAAGAAATAAAATATCGTGGATAAAGTTGAAGTCCCTTTTAAACATTACTCCATTCTCGTGAATTGGTATTTCTTCTTCCAGTTCACGTGTGTGTGTGTGTGTGTGTACAGAATGTATAGCATAGGTTGTTGTGGTTTAATTTATATAAATGGTATATATTTTATACAGCTGGATTTACTTACTATTCAAGAACTACCCTTCATTCTTACATTATTTCTTTTCTATTCTTCTTGACTTACGATATCCCTTATTTTGTTAAATGGTAGTAATAACAAATGGTAATTAAAATGTCCTATCCTTAACTGGCAAAGTTAAAAGGTGGCAGCCTCTATTTCTACAATGACTGCTTGCTTATTTTTTTTTTTAGTGATCCTTGAAATCTTGGACAAGGGTAATACTGCTGTAGTTCAACCACGAGGTGCCTGCCATATGGCCATCAAGCATCCTCTTGGATACCTCCAGGGGTGGACGTGTCATTTGGTACTATGGCATCATCTCTAAGGAGCTGTATTAGAAAATAATCCCCTGAGTTGGTCTGATATATTCCATATGGCTTTTACCTATTGGTCGTGTTTTATACTTTGATGTCGCACAAATCAAAACAAATTTAATTTTCCTTCTTCACAGAAGTACTTCAAACACACAAAGAAACTACAATATTTTCTATGAATCTTCTTTCCTAAAAATTAAGCATCCTCATTTCCATCAACTATACTTCATATTGTATGGATCTGAGCAACAAAGAGCTGCATTCACATCCTTTTCAGCTTGATCATTCATCATTGACAGGAGGTATTTATTTATATGTGAAGGCTCAATAATGCCATTGCAGCTGTTGCTACCTGTAAGAACATGTTTGATTAACACAGCTCATCTGCTTTTGATCTTGGCAGCAGAATGAAGGCCATCTTCAAATGCTGACAAAATACATTAGTCAACTTCAATGGCAATCCCAGGGTATATACACAACTCTGAAGCTACATTGCAAATTGGTGATAAACTTGGGATTAGAACCCAAAGACTTTGAGGCCTCAGCTATTCTTTCCCATGGGACAAAACATTATGGTATCAGTTTGGGCCAAATAAATGAGAAATAGCCATATCAAAGGAGAAAACCGTGCTCAGTATTTTTCTCAGTGTATGCGTAGCATTTTTTTTAAAGAGATGTTGATTTTCCTAGGTTTGCTTTTTTATTCGTGATAAAATGGGATACCTCTGGACCACATTGCTCCCTCACGTTGACTATGAAAAGGTTAAAAATTAGTTCTGTTATTTTTTTCAATCCCCAGAATGGAGTCCTTGTGCTTTTGCCAACATTGCTGGCCTCTGTCTGTGGCAGCTTTCCAAATCAGGTGTGTTGACTCAGCCTCAAAACAGCATTTGCAAACATTTTTGGAGCATATCCAATTCCAGCATCCACAGCTCACCAGGGCCTGCTTTTACTCCAAAACTGTCTGATGCCATCAGGAAAAGCATTCCTTACAAAAATGCAAGCTATTATTTTCATATAATATTCCAAGGAGATCAGTAACAATATGTGCAAAGGGCAAGGGATGATCCATTGCTGCCCACTCAGCTCCCAAGGAAGTTTCCAAAGCTAATGTTGAATCATTCCACATAGCTATTGGCATGAGGGCCTTGGAAGCTGTTGTGATTGCAAAAGCAGTCCTCTCCCTTTCCTGAGGATAGTGATGGATGTCCCCCCTAGAGGACCTTGGCTCAGTGGAAAAATATGGCATTTGACAAATATTTTGAACACAGGTATGTTTTCTTACTAGGAGATTAAGTGCTCATTTCTCCTTGGGCAGTTAATGCAGATATTTGTGAACTGAGAAGTTTACTTTTATTCTGAGACCAAATGCTAGCCACTCGCTGTCGTCAACTCTCCAGTAAATCACTTTATTATTTTTAGTGCACATTTAAGCCAGAATTTAAAATGCTGGTAAAGAAGCATCGTTTCAGGGAACTCTGTATCCAGCATACATATGGATTCTTTAGGGGTGTCAAATACTCCCCAAAAATGACCAAAATAGATGCTCATTTCATTTGATGACTTATTTGAAACGGATTGTTGGTTGAAATCCAATGAGTACTGGCAGGTTTCCACCTCCCGTGGACGGCCATGGTAATTACAAATTCTTGGCGTTCTTTTCAGTAATTTCAGAAGCGACACCAAATATCAAGCACTCAGAGAGGTTGAATCATCTTTCACCCTTGAATGTACTCACTTCCTTTGGTTCTGGCCAAAGCTTTTTGGAAGATATTCTTGTGAACTTCCGTTGCTGGTGTAAGCAGTAGGAAAACAGAAGGCAATAGCCGGCATTAGGTTGCCACAACAGAAATAAAGATAAATGCCTCTAATCCACTGAGTTAGTAGGACGCAGTGGGAGGGAGTAGGGGATTTCAGCCATAGCTGTTGTCATGCCGTTTATATCTGTTTAGTGCAGATATAGAACTAAACTGTTAGTAGGTTTAGTGGATTCCTACTAATTCCTAGTACTTTGGAAATAACGTTTTTTAAAGACTTTTTTTTTTTTACCATCCATAGCCCTAAATGGATATCCTCTCCCCAACTCAAAAAAAAAAAAAAAAAATATATATATATATATAAAATCTTGTCCCTAATAGTCTTCAAAGGACTCACCTGGGAAGGGAGAAAAGATAGAATCTTTTGAAAACTCAAAGTAACACTATAGGATAATAATATAAGAGCTGTCACAAAGAAATTCATATTCACTTGCCAGATCAATGACAGTCAGTAGACATTGGTGTGTTCTGAGCTCAAGAGGTCTCCCCACTGGGAAGACTTGAAGAAGAGAAGGCTTGAGCTGGGTTGGATTGGAACAGATGGAGAGAAGTGGGGTTGTTTGTTTGGGGCAAGATGATGAGACATGAAAGAACAAAGTCCTTAGGCAGAGGAAGATTTATCAAGAGGTTAGTTGTATTAGTTTGCTTGGGCTGCGGTAACAAAATACCACAGACTGGGTGCCTCAAACAACAGAAAATTTATTTTCTTATGGTTCTGGAGGCTGGAAGTCCAAGATCAAAGTGCTGGCAGGGTTGGATTCTTCTGAGGGCTCTTTCCTTTGCTTGCCAACAACATCTTCTGGCGGCTTTGTCCTCCCACAGTTGTACACGTGCACCCCGGGTGCCTCTTCCTCCGTATAAGGAGACCAGTCATAATGGATTAGGACCCTACCCAAACAGCCTTATTTTAACTCAATCACCTCTTTAAAGACCTTATCTACAAATACGACTACATTCTGACTACTGGGGCTTGGGACTTCAAAATGTGAACTTTGAGCAATACAATTCCGCCCGTGACAACTGAAACTTACAGTCAAGAGACTCAGACTTAGATGGTCCCCTGTGAGTGCCAAGGGTTGTAGTGTTCAGCGGGGAGAGGAGAAGACAGGTTGGAAACAAGAAACGCTTCTATGTAAGCATGTCTGGGAAATTGCCACAAGAGATGTCAGAAGAAAACAACTTGAATCTTCAACTCTCTGGTAATTCCTTGCGATTCATTTTCTCACTCGAAATCAGTATTCACTTTCACAACTAATTTTGTATTAGTAATTTGGTTGTCTTACTCTTAAAGAACACATTATCCAAAATTGCATAGCATCAGGTTTTGCAAGACTTGGATCCACCCTAAAACACAGGAATAATAAGGCCAATTTCCCTGAAGCAGAGAGTTCTAGTAGGAAAGGGGTACTAGGTAAGTCAGAATCATAGGCACTGAGGGCAGAAATGACTGTAGGGGTTATTTCTGTCAATCTTTTATTTTACAGATGAAGAAACTGAGGACCAGGGAGGAGAATGGTGTGGCCAAGGTCACACACAACCTGGACACAAGCAAAGACTAGATTCTAGATTTTGATCCTCAGTCCTGTGGTTTGTTCAGTAGATTGAAGCTTTATAAAATTGAAGAACACAGAGGCAGATTCGGCATCCTAATTCATCTTCTGGGCTTACACATGAAAGCTTCACATGACCAAATTCTCATGGCATCTTAAAATAGTGTCTTAAGTCCAGCCTGCCAGGCACATACTTGACTTTCTCCTCCTAAGTGTTCCAAGGCAACAAGAGTTTAAACAGCATACGAGCGATCTCCAGTTTTATCTTTGCCTTCTTGCAAATCACGTGGCCACCAAGAGGCCTCAGAAATTCTACTTTCTTTGCTACTGCTGGTCATTTGTGATTTCCTGTCTCCCCTTCCTTTTGCATTTGCTCACAGAGCTTGTGAAGAACAAACCATTTCTACTTTCCACTTCATATTCTATCCTCCGCTCCTTATAATTCCCCAACACCCATCCCCAGAAATACACCGTAGTGTAAAGCTGGCTTACCATTCTTCCCACTCCCAAAATTTCCCCAGGCCATTGATTGCTTAGGGGTAAATCTTGGTGAAGGAGGTGTGGAAGGGGAGTTGGTTGCCCAAGGATACTCCTTCAACTTCACCTGCCTGGATCTTCCTCCTGGAGCGTCCTTCCACCTCTGCCTCCACTGCACCAGTAATCTGGAACCTTCTCCTGACTTCACAGTGCCAGTTTCTGATTTGCTAAGTCCTACTTCTCTAAATGTAAGTGAATCTTAGTTTTTTGTGTACCCTCAAATTCATTTTTTTAGTTACCCATTTCCAACTTTTTTCCCAAAGGTATTTAGAAGAGACTTGTCCTGTCAGTATAATTCATTGTTTTTGCAAGCACCAGAACTCTTTACAAACTCTGAAAGGGGTTTGTGATTAAAAAGTCCACAGAGGAAGAGAGAATCCTGTCTGCTGACAGACTTTATTCTGTGGCACTGACACCAGAGAGCAGAGAAAACCTCAGCTGTGAAAAGAGAAGCAGAAACCCCAGTACCTGGCTCACACCAGCAAGCGTGCACCAGAACCCATAAATATCCCCAAAGCCTGCACTGGCCAACAGGGTAGCCACAGCCACATGTGGCTGTTAAGCACCAGAAATGTAGCCAGTGCCAACTTGGATGAAGTATAAAATACACACTGGATGTCAAACGCTTACCATGAGATAAACAATGTAAAATATCTTGTTAATCTTTATATTGCTTACTTGCTGAAAAGATATTTGGAATATATTGGGCTAAATAAAAAATAGTATTACAATTAATTTCATTTGTTTCCTTTTATGTTTTTAAAGTGGCTACGAGAAAATTTAAGATTACAAAGGTGGCTTCATTATATCTCTGGACAGCACTCCAGACCTTCCCACCATGTCTGTCCAGCCCATGTTCTCTCTCCTACCCTGCTAAAGCTTCAGGCTTTGTGGAAGCTAGGGATAGGACTGGCATCTTCTTTTGCCTCCAGGCTAATTGTGTTCCTAATTTGGATCTGAATGCATTTTTACTTAATCATGGTTGCATTTAGTGGTTAGGGCCTGAGTATTGTTACTAGACTATCTTGAGTTAAATAGGCTTTTTCTTTCTTGGCTGGAATTCCAGTTGTGTTGGTGCTAAGAGGAAAATATTTAGAATTTAAAACAAATGATTTATAAACAAACAAACAAAATGAATCTGTGTATAACCTTAACAGGAAGAGGCTATTTTAGTCTCTATTGTTGAATGACCTTTACATAAAAGCTTTCCGCAGAAAGAGTTGAAATACTTACAATTATTTTATCAAGGAAAACTATTTTTTTTCCATGCTATTGAAGTAACTTTGGTGAGTCTAAGTCTAATGTATATTGAAGACCTTTAATTGTTTGAGAAGAGGCTTGGTCTAGAGGGGCAGTTTGGTTTTTTGTTTGTATGTTTGCTTTAAAATATTTCATAAATAGATATATCTTATAGAAATATAGACTATGTAAAATAATAAAATGAAGACTCTTGTACTCACCATCCAGCTTAAGAAATTAAACATCTCCAATACCTCCCAACTCCCACTAGTAAAGTAACCACTAGTCTAAATGTCATGCTTATATCATTACTTTCCTTTTAGTTAGAATTTTACTACCAAAGTTGACATTTTAAAAGCTGGTTTAGCCATTTAAAACTGCCTCTTTTGTATGGACCTGCTTAAAATAATTATCCTAGATTCTGTATAGCAACCTATACTCCCAAAGCAACTATTCTATTTTTACAAGTGCTTTTTCATTAAGAAGGAGGAGAAAGAGGAAAGATGGGCAAGGGGGGAAAAAATTGACTTGTATGACTGTCTTCATACGTAAAATGATACCATATAGAGAAACACAACTATTCAGGCTGGCAGTAGAGCATCGAGGAACTGAGAAAACACTAGTGAACAGCCGCTGGAAATTGCATCCAAAAGTCTGGCATATAGTAAATATTTCACAAATATTAGTGGCTCCTCCCTAGTGGTAGCAATGTTGAATGCCTCAAATATTCCCAGATGATTTTGATTAATTTCCTCATTCCTCTTCTCTTGATGGTAAAAATCCTCTTCTTTTGCCAGCGTCAATTTGTTTCCCAAATTGTGCCTACATTTTAATATAATGTAAATTTTAATATCTGTTTATTTGTTGGTTAAGTGTCTTTCTCAGTCTCTCCTCTATATCATCCATTCAATCCTCTGTCATCCTCTGCCCATCTTGGAATGCAATATTCAAAGAATCACAGAGTATGTTTTTCTTCCCCACAGTTCATGTCAACAAGTATTAATGACCACCTAGTCTTGACCAGGTACCATACTAAACTCTGTAGGCGGCAAGATGAATATGACATGATCTCCGCCCCACAGGGACTTATATTCTAGTGAGAAAAGCAGAGAAGTTAAAGAGACTCTTTCATTCAACAAATATTTATTGGGCACCTATTATACACCAATTATTCTTACACTCCAGGGACACATCAGTGACTAAAGCAGACAAAATACCTGCTGTCACGGAGCTTACATTGGATGAGTAAGAGGCAAACAACAGAGAAAATAAATCAGGAAATTATATATTCTGTATATATTATGATGTTGGATGGTAATAAGTGCTATGGGAAAAATAAGGTCACCTGACAATGTGACAATTAAATGAAGATGTGGAGTGTGGGGCAGCAGCCACGTGGCTCTCTGGGAAAAGAGTTTTCCAAGTAGGACAGACAGTGAGTGCGAAGGCCTTGAAGTCAGAGCAAGTCTCAGGTCCCTTTTTCCCCCCAGGTTCCTTTTTAAGAAACATTCAGGGGCCAACATGGGAACAAGAGAGAGCAAGGGAAAGGTAGTGGGAGGAAAGGTCTGAGAGGTGATTGAAGGGAGTATTTGGCAGAATATTGTAAGGACTTTGGTTTTTACTCTGGGTAAGATAGAAAGCCAGCATCGGGATAGCAGAGGAGCATTGTTACTTGATTTAAGTTTTAGTAGGACCCCTCTGACAGCTACACTGGTAACAGACTCAAGAGGGATGAGAGTTGAAACAGGGACACTAGGAAGCTGTTAGAATAATACAGGCAAGAGATGATGCTGGCTTGATAGCAGTGGAGGTGGTGACGAGGGGTTCAGTTGTGGGTGTATTCTGAAGGTCACAAGATTTTCTGTCAGATGGAGTGTGAGGCATGAGGGAAAGAAAAGACACAAATGATTAGAAGATATCTAAAAAAAAAAAAAAAAAAAGGAGTTGTAAGGAACCAAGATGGGGGAGCCTGAGGAAGAAGCAGGTTTTGAAAGAGAAATCAAGGGTTCATTCTGGGTTCAATGATTAAGTTTTAAGTGCCTATTAGACAGCCAAGTGTACATGCAGCTGGGTGAATGGGTCTAGAATTCAAGGGAGAAGTTGAGAGATATAAATTTAGGAATTCGTAGCATATAGATGGTATTAAGACCACAAATCTGGATGAGATCACTAAAGAGAGTTTAATTAGAGAAGAGTTCAAAAGTATCTGAGCCCTCTGGCATGGCAGTGAAGTCGGAGGAAAACCAGGAAAGTGTCATGCTCTGGAATCCAAGAGAAAAAGGGTTTTCAAGGAAGACTGAAAGCGATTCACTTGCCATACCATGCCAGTAGGTCAAGAAGATGCAGATCTGAGGGCTGACCGCCGGATCTGGTAGCATCCAAACACCTTGGGAGAGTCAGCAGTGACCTCCCGATGAGCGGTTTTGGTGGAGAGGTGCAAGTTAAAGTGCGATTGGAGTGAGCTCAAGATAAGGGAAGGAGTGGAGTTGAGGACAATGAGTGTAGATGACTCTTTTAAGATGTTTCACAGTAAAAGAAAGCGAATAGATGGATTTAAATTGCTGGAGGGGAAGTGGATTCAAGAGAGGCTTTTTATACCGACGGGAATGACTTAGAAAGAAAATCTGGTGATTCAGGAGATGGAGGGAGGAATTGCTGGGGTCACTGAGCAGGGAAGTGACGGTGAGATCTAGTGTCCACCTACACTTAGATGAATGCATAAATGAGCTTGACAACAACCTGGCAAATAAGCACGTGACTAAAGAGAGATGAAGACAGCGGGAAACTATCATGCTGAGCTGTTCCCTTGCTCTGCTCCGCTCCTCACAAAAAATCATTTTGACTTACATCTTACCATTTAAAACTTCCCATTAATTATTTGCAGCACTAGGAAATGCCATACCAGACATTGGCAGGTACATATATGTTTGAGCTAAAATGGGACATAACTGCTGATAAATTTGAAAGTAAATGTCTTCAATAGCAAAAAAGGAACATTATCTGTCAGGTGCTAAATTGTAAAGCCAGGGACCAAAAAGTAGAAATTCTTAATGAGAAAATAAAAATTGATCGTCATCTCTGTTTTATGTCTGATAGTAAAAGTTTGGATTTACCCATTTGGGACAACTCTCTATTTTCCGTGTTTAAATGCAGCAGATGTTCTATTTTCAGGAAAATTAATTTCATGTGATTGTTTTGGTTTTTAACCAAATTCTTATTGAGAAACTGGATGATTTACAGTTTGGAGCCATTACAGATGATGCTGCAATGAGCGTTCCAGTTCATGTGTTTTGGTGAACAAATGTAGACATTTGTATTTGGTACATTTTAATTCAGTATATATTTGGTAGAACTGCTGTATCACAGTTGATAGATACTTCCAAATAATTTCCAAACTGTACCAGTTTACAGTCCTACTGGAAGTTTATGAGAGTTTCGTCTGCTCCACATCCAACTCTTGGTATTTTCCATCTCTTTCATTTTAACCACTCTGGGTGATGCATAGAAGATCGTCCGTCTTGTTCTTACTGACTTTTAGGAGTTCTTTTTACATTCTGGATACAAAACCATTGTCTGTTATATGTATTGTGAAAAACTTTCTCCTGCTGTCTTCATGGTGTCATTTGATGAACAGAAGTTAACATAGAACATCTATCACTTTTCTTTTATTGTCAGCTCTTTTTTGGGTTGTCTATGAAGTCTTCACCCACTCCCAGGTCAGGAAAAAGTTCTACTTTTTCTCTAAATTCTATAATTTTTACCTTGAACATCTAGATCTGCAAGCCATTGAATAGTTTTTTAAAAACTATTATGTGAGATCAGGATTGAGGGGGCAATTATTTTAGATCAACTGAAACAGGCAATTATTTTAGATCAACTGAAATAAGTAAGAATCACATATATCCCATCATCAAAAGATTTTCTGTCATCAGAAATCTTAGGTTAAGTGTCAGGGCCATTTTATTTTGGTAACTATCTCAAATTTCTGGCAAATATTAATAGGGAAAAAATTAGAGAAGAAATAAGTTCATTTCACTACTACAAATCTATTCTACAGATATTAAATTGGAGTAGGTCCTCTCTGATTCTGCCTTTTCTGTTCTGTCCAGAAATAGCACTAGCTTTTACATAATTCTCAGTCCAACAATCAAAATTTTTCCTGATTACACTAATAATTGGAATGGGACATGAAATATAAAATAGCAAAATGAATAGGAAGGTTAGCATTTTTTGCCCTAGACTGCCACAATTTCATTTGCAGCCATTGCTATCACTGTGCATTACATCCTTCAAATTCCACTTGAAAGAGTGATTGCTTTGTAATGTATATATCAATTAGCTTCTAAAACTCAAGTGTGTTACCAAGTCTCTTATGCAGGAATTTGAAGGAAGTAAGGTTGGAGACTATTGTACTTTTAAAATTCTATAAACAATATACTCAGTTTGCTGAGAGGTGCTATATTTAAATAATATAAATGTGTTCTTCGTTCTCTATAGTTCCTATAATTGTGAAAACAGTGAAAAATTTCATTTCTCATAGTAAATAGATGATATATAAAAAACTATTGACATATCATCCAATATCCACCTTTTTCTAAAAAAACAACACTTTTTTGAGAGCAGTAGAAAAGGTGAAAAATATGAAGTTTCCTACAACCCAAGTAACCAAATAAATTTGTTCCTAAAATAAAATTTAGACTCTAATCTCTCAGGGTCAGTAGACTCAATGGCTGATACATAGTTGTCACTTAAAAATATTTTGTTCCATTCTGACAATCAACTATAAACAATTAAAATTTTTATAACTATGGAGAGTTAAGAAATTTAAATACTTGACAGATATTATAATAAGCAACTATGATTAATTTTTTAGGTGTAATGTGGTTACATTTTTTAAAAACTTAAATTTAACTTGTAGAGATATGTTCTGAAATATTTTTGGATGAAATGATGTGATATCCAGGGTTTGCTTCAGAATAAGCCACTCACATTGGGATGGGATGGGTGAAATATGGACAAAACAAGATTGGCAATGAATTGATAATTGTTGAAGGCGAGTAACGGGTACATGGGAATTCATTATATTTTTCTCTATTTTTGTATATGTTTGAAGTTTTGCACAGTAAAAGTTTCAAAACTATTTCATCCCAGATACTCCTTAAAATGCCAAGGCAGTAACTCTTCCCCATTTTTTGTATTTTTCTTATCCTACTATTTAATGCTTTGCTTGGGTTCTGTCAAGGTCTCTTATATGCATATTGGCTTCTTAAAATTGCCTGGCCTGTTTTACTTCGGAATTTTGTTCTTTCATCTAATTAAAAAAATACACAAATAAATGTATGCACACATTACATATAAAATCGCATAGTCATTATCTATACATATACATACCCAATAAAAGAGTACTGAAATAATAGAAATGTTATTGATTTTAATGGTTCAAATGAGAATTCATTTTTGCCTTTTTGAGGGTGTTTTACATAAATCCTTTTGGCAGATAGATTTAACAAGCAAATGTATACTTGCTACAAGCAGTCTTATCTTAGCATACTTATGTTGGGCCAAGCTCTACTCCCCTGGCTCTGCCATCTTCCTTGCACATAACTGGTCCACTTCTTTTGGAGGTACCCATCCTTCTAATTAGGAATAATGATTCAGAGAAAGCCCACTCCTCTTAATTCAAAGAGGATTCTATCCAGTTTGAAGATGTAGTTTAATCTAAATTATATATTTAAAGAGGATTAAGCCACGTAACAAGGCAAATATGTATCATGAATGATACCTAAGCACAGCATGTATTGTACATAATGACAACCTATGGAGAAATATCTTATTTGATCACTGGTTGTAAATATGGAAAAAGCCAGAGGACTAGTGGAAAAGCAGATTGCTACTGGACACTCTTTGGGACTTGTCACCCTTCGGACACTCTTTTCCTCTCTCCATGACCAATAACTAATCCCTTTTAAAGTACAATCTTTTTTTCCTAGGATCACCACCTTTGTCCCTGAACACTGACTGTGCTTATTGATACACATAGGTCTTCTTCACAAGTAAGAGGCTTTCCATCTTATTCTGTTTTCTTCTTACTACAATAACTCTTTAAACCTTTAGTTGTCTCTTACAACTTTAATAAAAATAGAAAAGCCCTTCTTCCTTCTACTACATAATTTTGACCTTGAAGAATTTTATTTCTTCTCAAGAGTATACAGTTTGGAGTTGCTTGTGTTCCCTTTGCAAACATGTCTTGGTTACCTATGCAGGTATGGTTACCTGCAATTGTTAGATAAGCCTGGTGGGGTCCTGTGATAACCTAGGAGACACAGAAAGCCCATGGCTATCAGAAAGTAACGGATCCTCAGTGAAGCTAATTAACTGCTTTGGTTGAAAACATGTCAGTGCCATGCAGAACCCAATGACTTCCTCATACTGGTTAATTTTAATTCTCTTTTAACTCTGTTGCTGGGCTTCTATTCCCTCCTCTCTAAAATGGGAATAATAATAATACCTACCTCATGGGGTCATATGAGGATTAAATAATCTAATTGAAAGCAGGTGGAACTGTGTCTTCTAAATTGCTGGATGTGAACCATCTGCACCCACAAGAATTCTACTGGTACTTCATGGCACCCCCGTGAGTTCTGCTGGTTCTTCACAGCCCAGCTCACATCTCTGTTATACTGTTGGAATCATTAATTATTACTCATTCTGCATGTGAATCCTGTCTTTGGAAACAAAATTGTCAAGTTTTAAGAAGTTTTTCTGTATCTCTCAGAGGCCTAGCGTACTGCTAATTCATATAGCAAATAGCAAGTATTGACCAAGAACTTGTTAATGGATAATATGCTAGAACTGAGTTTACAATATATTTTAATTCTTAAGTAAAATATATTTCCATGATATTTTTATTATTTTGTACTTAGTAGGGATTATTCAAAATTGAGTTTTCTATTGCTTCTCATTTTTGTTATTTGTTTACAAGAAGGATGATTATGGAAACATCTTAAATTCTGAAAGCTTCATTTGCAATAAAACCCCTCTTAAAAGTAAGCTCCTTCTAATCTAATAATTTAATTTTAAAATAACAATTCTACCTCCTATCAGATGCTTCTGCTAGTTTGCAGTCTAGCCAGGCAAAATTTTATTCTGTTCTTAAGGATTATGGAGAAATATTTCTACAAAATGTCTTCTCTACGGCTGACCATTATATTCGTTTTCTATGGATAGAAAACTGCCACAAACTCAGTGGCTTAAAACAACACAAATTTCTCATTTATGTAAAACAATTACCACTAACAATCAAAAATGTACATTTATCATCTTCCAGTTCTGGAAATCAGAAGTCCAAAATGGGTCTCACTAGACTTAGATTCAAGGTGTTGGCAGGGATGTGTTTCTCTCTGGAGGCTCTAGGGGAGAATTGTCTTGCACTTCCCCGCTCCTAGAAGCCACCCAAATTCCTTGGCTCACGGCCCCCTCCTCCAACTTCAAAGCCAGCAACAACCAGTTCTTCTCACATTGCTTTGCTCTGACCTCCTCTTCTGCCTCCCTTGTCCACATGTAAAGACCCTTGTGTTTACATTGGGCCCACCTGGATAATCCAAGATGATCTTCGTATTTGAAGGTCAGCTGATTAGCAAATTTAATTCTATCTGCTACCTTAATTCTTTGTTGCTGTGTAACATAACATATTCACAGGTTCCTTGGATTAAGACATGGTCATTGTCAATGGCAGGCAGGGTGGTACACATTAATCTGCCTGCCATAACCATCTCTTCTATAAGGAAGAGTTCTAATTAGTAGGCAGTTTTCATCCCTCTCTTAGCAATATAAATCTATTTGCTTCATTTTTTCTCTAGAGGAAATGGAGAACAAATGAAAAACATATTAAGATTTTTCTTTAGAAGCCACAGAACCAAACCAGGTCCTGACCTGATTATAATACATTTTATGTTTATGAAATAAAATAAGAAAGCATACATCCAGAGAAGCAAAGCATGAACCAAGAAATATAATTTAACAAAGTATGATCCTATGAAGTTTGATTTGTAGAGATCCATGCCCCTAAAAATGGATACATTTATTCTCCATTCATAATAAGGAAGTGCTACATACTGTGTGACTCTGTTTATGTAACATTCTGTAAATGACAAAATTATAGAGATGGAGAACAGATAAGTGATTGCAGGGATTAGAGAAAGAGGGGGAAGGTGTGACCGTAAAGAAAAACAGGAGGGAGTTCCATTTGGTGATAGAACAGTTCTGTACCATGATTGTGATGATAGCTATACAAATCTATACATACATGTGTTAAGAGTGTCATGGGATTTTCCACAAAGACAAAAAAGGAGGGCATGCAAAAATTGGTAAAGTCTGATAAAGTCTGTAGTCTATTAGTTAGTTGTATTATACCACTCAATTTCTTGGTTTTGATAATTCACATTAAGAGAAACTGAGTAATGGGTGTACTGTTTTTGCAACTTCTTGTGAATCTATAATTATTTCAAAAATATGTTGAATTGTAAAATATGTTCTTAAAAAATAAGAGGGAAGTGAGCGTACAGGCAGACGGTTAAAAGTTGAAAATGAGCACTTAAACATCTATCTGCAATATTTAAGGTTGAAAAAGTAGACTTTATGATTTAATATTTGATAGAGACATGGGCCAGCTAAATTAATAAAAGTTCTTAAAATGCATTCTAACTTTCAAATCATTCCAAATCTGTAGTCTCATATGTACTTTAAATTCAATAAACTACATAGTTTTATCCACAATTTAGTAGCTGAACAAAAAAATAGAGGTGGAAGAAAGAAAGAAAGAGAAACACTATTTGGTTTCCGTAGAAGCACCGAAAGTTAAGTAATCAGGTTGGTCTGTAAACGAAGAATACACGAAGAGCTTAAATTCCCATCCCACTTGAGCTCTGAGGAGAGCTGGAGTGTCCAGAGGAGACTTTTCCTCCACCGGTTTGCAAGAAGCCAAACCTCAAACAGGGAACTTTAAAAATAAGGCTCAAATGTTTGTTCACTTTAAGATATTCAAGACAATTCCATACAGCACCTTTCAAAAATATGTTGATTTTAAAAATATGTGTTCAGTCTGAGTTCAAGACATTTCAAAACACTCATCATTATTGTGTTGGGAAGAAATGCAGTATCAATGATCATTAAACATACAGAGAAAAGAAAACATTTTATGCAGCCTAGGGAGGATCTGAAATCAGAGAAGCAGTAACATCAATTTGAGAAAGTTGGAGAAGCAGCAGAAATTAATAAGAGACAAGGAACTCAGGATGAGAGTTTGTTAAAATGAATTTTGTAGTCTCTGAAGGATTCTGGGAGCTGATTCCTGTGTTCCTTTTGATATGGGCCTGAGAAAGCTCCTGTTAGGTCAGTTAAGCTACTGAGGAATAGAACTTCTATTTTCTGATACTGAAATAGAAACAACCATACAAATCCATATTAGAAGTTTGTTCAAAATAGTACATGTTCTGGATTAACAAAAGCCTGGTAAGTTCAAGACCATTGAACCATTTCTGTCACTTACTAACTGTGTGCGTTGGGAAAGTCTCTAAAATAAACTGAGTCTAAATGGCAGCATTTGTAAAAGGGAGTTATAATAATGGTTGACATTTATGAGGGGTTGCTATGTTCCAAGCCCTGATCTAAGTTTATGTGTACGACCCCATTTAATAACGCTTACTGAAATCCTAGTACTTACCTCACAGGAAATGATCAAATGTGAGGAATAAATGAGCTACAAAGTGTAAAAACCCCAGAACTGTGTGTCTGGAACATACTAGGCACTAAATAACTGTTGGTTTCCTTTCTTTAGCTTCTCTTATTGGAAAATTTTCCTAGCAGTGATGGTGGTATTGAGGATCCAACTGGCCACACCCTGCTAGAGATCTCTTAGTGAGGTTGAAAGTATAGTACTGAAATATATGCGTAAGCACCCAGACAAGCTTAGAACATAGCTCTTAAAATAGATAATTACCACTCTAACTCCTCAGACTCTGTAAATTAGTTATAAAAATAGCTACCCCAAACGATGTCTATAAAAAGTGCATTATTCTCAAAAGAATAGTGCCATATAGATGAAGTATAATTATTGTTCTTTTGGGTTTGTTATTATGATTAGCTTTTTCATGGGGGTGATGGCATATAGACTTCCTGATCGTCTTAGGCTTAGTTCTGAGCCCACAAACTAATTCTGAGCTCTGCTCTGCATGGACAGGCATTCTTGTACCTGCCACATAGGATTCATTTGGAATTCACTTTAGGCCCAAACCTCACCAACAGGTTCTCACCTGGGGCATCACACACTAGGAAGAAACACTGATTTCCCCCAAGGGCTTTGCACCTCAAAGTACTCTAGCTATACCCTCTGCAAGGCATTTATTAGCCATTATATATTAGACTTTATATGGAAATTTGCTTTCTCCTGTGTGTAAACTACTTTTTAAAAGGACGTAGAGTACCTGCGGAAGCTCAGTGAACTCTTTAAGTCCTTGCTGATTTTACATCTATTAGAAATTTTTCTTAAATCATAAGAATTGAGAATAAGAATAAATATAGGTCTGTTCAGCCTAAATGTCATAAATCATCCCATTCCTGAAAGTTTCACTTAGTCCTTAATAAAAATCTTTGACACTTTACTGGGAGGAGACAATAATGTAGTAGCAACTCTTTATTTCTTTCTTACCCAAATCCCTAATTTTAACTAGAAGGGAAGAAGGATTCTCTTTTTATCTCCTAAACCATAGAAGTATTTTCAAATCTTTGATAAGTTTAGCAATTTACTTTCTCCTCCTGTTTCAGCAACTTCTGAGATGGCTACCCATAGCATGTTCTAATAACCAGTATACAAAAGTGAAATTAATATACTCAACAAACATGAAATAAGTTGTATTTCTTAAATCCCAGATTCCAGAGCTTTAGGGACCCTCAGTCACAAGGTAGTCTCCTGTAGATTTTAAGCCTTTTGAGCAACATTATGAAAGGTTAGACCCTAAGGTTAAACCCCCAGGTTAAAAGCCCATGATTGAGAACACCTCTTCCATTTTTCTCACCAGACACCCTAAGTGACTCTATTCCTCTAGCATTAGATGTCTGCAAAATATTGTCAGTTCATGTTTTCTGCAATACAGTATAGTATACAGGAACATATTTTCAAAGAGGTCTTCTGAAATCAATAACATATGGCATTTACATCTTACTAATTCTCATTCCCAAGACCTCTATTAATATCTAGTTACTGTGAAAGACAGTTTAATGAATTTTCTTCTTGATGACTGATTGTATTTTAAAATGAGACATTCATATTTTGTTTCTCTCATTGTACAAGAACTGTTTGACTCTTCAAATATCAAAAAACACATAGAAATGCACCCGTCATAACATCTTTTATCTCTAAGGAATTTTAGTATACATCAATAGCCTTCTCCAGCATAGCATGTCTTAATAACAACTACCAAAAATTAAAATTGTCATGCTAAATAAACTTAGAATCAGCTTTATTTCATAAATCACAGAATTTTAGAGCTTAAGGGATTTAAAACATTAAATATTCCTCTATATTCTTAACCTCTTTGAGAACTTAATGAAAAGCAATAACACCAACAGATTTTTTGAAAAAGAAAATCCTGGTTTAGACCACCTCTTTTATTTTTCAGATGGTGAAATTGAGGTTCTGTAGGTTAAGACTTGGCCAAAGCCACAACGTTCGTGCTAAGGCCCAAGGTGTTAACTAAAACCTGAATATCCTGTCACTCGACCAGTAGTGGTTTTTATTAGGAAGAAGAGCTGTTCTCTGGTGAGTTTCTACTTTAAGCCAGGAAATATTCCAAGACATTTTATGCATATTAGTTGTAAACTTAAAAAATAGTAAAACGCTATAAAATAGGGATTATTTCCCCATTTTACAAAAACCTGAGGGATTAAGTAATTTGCCCAAATGCTCATAAACAATTCAACAACAGAGCCAAGAGTTAAACCCCTGAATATCCAAACTCCAAAGCAAAAAAAAAAAAGAAAAAAAGTATTACATTCAAAGTAGTATCTCTCATTGGACACAGTTGATTTATCTGTGAGAAATGAACAAACCAATCAAAACTTAAAAATGAGGTAGGTTCTAACCTTGAGCTATGTAGTAGTAAAGTCCCCAAATTTCCAAGTACCGAACATCACATTTCCTTCTGATCCATAACATGGTGAAGATGAACACATATGCCTATGTACTATATCTGGATGAATAATAAACTTCACAGAAAATTCTAAATCTCATTTCCTATACTCATGACCTTTTCTACCATACAAAGAGGAGTATGTGCTCCCTCTAACATTATGATAACAAATTACACTCTTCTAGCCAACCATCTTATCCACAGGGTCACCATCAGGAAAAACAGAACAGTAATAATCGACTTCATTTCCTGACTGTTGTGGGGGATTTTGGGCCACTTTAGGAGCACAGATAGATGTAACAACGAGAAGGTCACTAATGGGTCTCTTCGAAAGAAATAATGCCCATTGATAATTGGTTTGGTGTGGACTTCACTCCAAATTTTAAAAGCAAATGTAAAACAGTCTGTTGTTTATGTCTCCTTATTCCAAGATCAAAAGGAGGCTTATCTGGACTGGAGACAGTTTATTTCCATCTCAGAACAAAAGACAAAAGATACTGTGTCTTTTCCTTTCCCTTGAGTTCCTGTGGCTGTTCCTTCCACTCCCTTTCCTGATTGGCAATAATATCCTGACCATTAATCTATGTATTTTAAGCACAAAAATCAATTTCTGGGATTTGTCTCATTTATTTTACAACAGGAACCCTGGAAATAGCATCATGTTGCTGTTGTAGGTAAAAGAGATTTAAAATACCCTGTAGCCTCTCCTTTCTGACACCTGACGTTACAAGGAACTGAAATACATCTGGGACAAGATCTAGATGCAGACCTACAGTCTGAGAAGAAGAATTTCATTGAGAGAAATATTATTGGCCCTTCTTATTAAAAATTTGAAAAGGCATCCAATATTCAAATTAATGAATTTCTTTATTGAGAAGCCAAGCTAATGTAAAGACTGTTTGTGTTGCTTTCCTCATTCAGTCAAAGCCTTAAAGATACATTTTTTTAATGTCTTAGAAGTGGTCTTATAAGAAAGATAAATACGAATTGGAAAACAAATACAGTGTGGCAGCACTATTACAGATGTTGTCACTGTGGCTTGGAGAAGCCTGGTCAACTTCCTTTAATGCCCTTAGAATGCAGAAAGTGAAGAAAAAATATATAGATTTGTTATTTAAAAAAAAAAAACTCTAAATAGACTAAGTAAATGGTACCCAGTGTACATTTTCAGTCATAGAAGACCAAATTATTTGATTGAGTTGACTAAAAATAAGTTTAGTTTTTGTTTTTGTTTTAAATCGTGGTTTAATGAAATGACAAATATAAGTTACACTCCCTATTTGGAGTTACTTAGGGCAAAAATAATCCATGCCAAGTGATGCTATTTGCAGGATTGTATGGATCGAATAAATACTGTTTTCTGGAACTCCTCCTAGAATTAAGTCACGTAGCCAGTGGGACTTGTCATTAGAAATTCGTTTTTGTTAACTGACCTGGTGACTTAGCACATAGAAGGACTGTGCTCTTCTCAGGATCTGTACTCTGAGTTCTGGCATCCGCAATTGGGCCTCAAATAGGCACAAATAGCAGCTTCAAGATCCAGTGGCTAAAATACCCAGCTTTCCCCACTGAGAAGCCATTCAGTTTTAATCCATAATCCTCAGGGAAATGAGGATAAGGACCTCAGCTAAATCCAAAAGGAGCTATGGTCCAGGTCACACACATAATGTATGTAATTCTGTGTAATCAGAGTCGCTTACTAAAGAGCCCCCAAATCCCTAATATAAAGATTAAGTTCCTTTGCAATCTTTCAGAAAAAGTCTTGACCAATTAGACTTAAGAACATCGGAAATGTCAAGACAAAGAAAGACTTTGGCAAAGTCTGTTTTAGTTAGCTTTTGTACCTGTTACCCCCTTAACTCCTTTTGTAACCATTTTCTGAATTATCTTCTTGCTGAGTGTTTACCCTAGAATGTACACAAATTCCTTCCACTAGAAAAGGCCTTTTTTTCATTTCCTCTAGTTGTGTAGTTCAGCTTACTCGGAGCCTTTTTCTTGTTCATTCAGAATTCAATCCATTTTCTGGGTTTTGTTTCCTTTGAAAGGAGATGAACTGGACAAAATGTCTCTAACTCCTCGTTCTTCATTTTCATCGTTTGGGAAGGGGGTTCGTAGTTCAGGAAGCTTGCCTGCTTTTCTGCCAGGTCTGGCAAATAAGGTATTTTCCCAAGGGCCACAAGGGCAGCAATTCCCAGTGGTCTCTGGACTTACCTGTCAGGCCTCACCTGGACCCCAGCATCTGCAGCCTTTCTCTCCAATAGCTGGACTTGGTATGAGCTGGGATATCTTTCAAGGATTTTAAATAGCCAAATACATAATCAGAGGTGTGTTTTAGAAAAATTGTCCACCAGTTTAGGTAAGTTGGCTTATTTAATCCATTTACATAAGATGGCTTAAAGGGAAATTAGACGCAAGAAGACTAGTTAATCATTCATCCCTGGTGAAAAGCAATCATGGCCTGAAATAGGGGGGTAGCGAGGGCAGTGGGAGCTGTACTGCAGAGGTAGAATGTGCTGGGCTTAAGAACACGTCAGCATTAGGGGAAGAGAATAATACAAAGGAGTAAGTGGTCAAAAAAGATGCCAGGGTTTTGAGCCTGTGAATTTGAATGACACCATGCCATTAAGGAAACACCAAGAGGAAAGATGGTTAGTTTACTTGGGAATATGGTTTTTGGCCATACACTTTAAGATGCAGAGACACAACCCCTTTCTACCCCCATCCCCTTCCTCCCCCCATTAGGGAAATTGGCCCTGACACAATGGTGTCATTAGTGACATAGTACCAAGCTGTACCACTACGGGGAGGAACATCTGTGGACCTGGATTAAATACTTTACTGGGTTTACCCTTTCCGGACTCAACTAGTCTTCTGAGTGATGTGACCCAGAGACCCAATACATTGTCGTGTGCTTAAGGAAATGGACCCAAGGAAGTCATTCACCCCTACTTCTAGTCAAGGCCACAAGATTGAGTGGGAAGGGAATCATTGCCACTCGTGTGTGCTCTGCCTCATTCACCAGAGTAGGGGAATACACGAAGGTGGAGAGGCTCATGTCTTCATCGAAGCACCCACTGCTTCGGCTGTACTTTTCAAGGAAATGTAGCTGAAGTAGCAGATGTTTATGGTTTCAGGGATCCTGGCCAAATCTTTCTTTCCAAAATAGCCACAGCAAACAGAAATCCTGGCTGTGTCTGCCTTCACCACTAAGAGCGTTGTGTTAGAGGTACCGACAGAACATGAGACTAAAGCGCACTGGCTGGCTATTGAAACTTCAGGAGGACTTTGGGAGGAGGTCAGAATGTCTCCAGAAATGCAGAAATACTCCTTCTCAGTCCCATATACCACTTACCTACCAGCCACCCTTTCAGGGCATCATGTCCAAACCATTTCGCATTCTTTGCCTACTTACTCCCTTTCGGAATTAAGCCACTTATCTTTCTTTCATATCCTTTTTTTTTTTAACTTAACACTTAAAATCTCATTAAGACTACAGTATAAAGTGGGGTTGCTAGATCTAGCAAATAAAAACACAGAACACCCATTGAAATTTGAATTTCAGATAAACAATGAATTTTTTTAGTATAATTATGTTCCAAATATCGCATGGGACATAATTATACTAAAAAAAATTCTTTCTATTTATCTGAAATTCAAATGTTACTAAGTCTCATGCATTTTATCTGGCAACCCTAATATAAAGAGAAATCAACTGAAAACCAATCACAGAGCCACCTGCATCCATTCTGCAACTTACCTATTTAGACAGCACTCCCTTTACTGATCTCCAGAACTATCACACGAACATACACTTCACCCACAAAATACAGAAAAACCCACCAGAAAGTGGAAAGTCCAGAGTCACAATCTCTGCAAATTCAGACCTAACTTCATCACCATCACAACTTCATTTTCACTAATATAGTTTCAGGCAAGTCCACTGAATGACCCAAGCTGACAAACAACTTTAGTCAACACCATTGATAATGTCTGGGTAGAACATTTGAGAAAGCCCTGAAGGGGCTGTCTCTGGATTAAAGTATAATTATGAAAGAAAAAAGAGCTTTCTCCCGATGTAAAAGTATGAATGTCTGCTCTGGCTCTGCCTTGCTACCACTAGAGGAGTGAAGTTTCCAGACCAACTCACACACCGTGTCTCATACCTGTGGTCCCATGTTGATATTTTCATATAGATAAGATCTGGCTAAAAACAACGCGACAGTAATCTTCAAAGAGAACATCGGGAAGTTGTGAGGAAGCTAGGGTAAGACATCAGGCCTGTTACCCAGCTGCCAGCTCAGCTGCCTTGATTGGATGATATGATCACTCTACGTTAGACCATGAGCACCATCTTGATCTTGCTGGCTTTTTCTCCCGAGACTGCTTCCAGAGTAGCTTCAGCCACCTTGTTCTAGAAGTAGTAGGCACCTTTTCCCCTTCTGCTTCCCACTACTTCAGCCACCACAATGAATCACTACCCATTCCCTTCTGACCTCACCCCACGCTCGAGGGGCAGAGCCCTCCCAGCTGGTGCCGTAACAGACACTTAGTTGATCTGACTGAATTCATCCCTCAAGTGAGATTTGGAGGAGCCACTCCTCCTCCACCTTAATGTCTGGGACCCCTAGTATAAGGAGCTTCACACCCATTTTCAATATCATCTCTTGGTTCTAGGTACTTTCTGGGAGGTCTTGGAGGCAGTATTAAACACTAGGTGAATTATATTCCTTTCTCCCAACTTTGATCAGCTAATCATGCAATTCACCAATCAAATAATCTAGTACTAACTGAATGCAGGTAAAGTGTGTTATAAAGGTGTGAATGAATATTTTTGTCATATTGCACTTTTATTATATTAAATAAGTGTAATAATACTATAAGAGGATGTACTCTAGCTGACTATGAGCCAGGTAAGACATGGTTAGGACTGAGGCTAAAATAGTGGGCTACCTAACTTTATCCTTCTCATGTATGCATGTTGAGAGTACGTCTGTCTGTACAGATGCCTCGAAGTCATACTTAGGGAGGCTACATGGTGTCAGCCTCATCCATGAGTGCAGACAATGACAATGACTTCAAGAGAGATCCTCTGCCAATTCGATAAGTATATAAGAATCCCCAAACCCAGTTGTTTAAAACTATACCTGCCACCATTGAGGTGCAAAAACAGTAATTGTTTTTACTCTGGTACTCTTTAAGCTCCAGAACTGTTTCAGTTCCTCTGCCGGGGCCATACGCTTGTTTACCTTTTCTTGAACTTCTCTTCTTAGGATATTTCTCTTAAGTATGAAAGCTGTTCCAATAGCAGCCATCACATATTTGTTTTATCAGTAGTCTTCATATCTAGGCAGCTACTCTATATAGTAGTGATTCCCAACCTTTCTGTTATAAATTCTTATTAAAGTCAAAAATTTTCATAAACCACCACAGAATTGCAGCTGTGCTTTTATTCCATGTTGACTGAAATACGGTAGGAAAAAAGCTATTAATTTAGCACATTTTAAAATTAATTTGTATTTTATTTATCACAAAAATCTTTTTTTTTTTTTTTGAGATAGCATCTTCCTCTGTTGCCCAAGCTGGAGTGCAATGGTGTGATCATAGCTCACTGCAGCCCCTAACTCCTGGGCTCAAATGATCCTCCTGCTTCAGCCTCCCAAGTAGCTGGGACTATAGGCACATAGCACCAAGGCTGGCTAATTTTTGTATTTTTTGTAGAGACAGAGTCTCGATATGTTGCTCAGACTGGTCTCAAATTCCTGGCCTCAAGCAATCCTCCCACCTTGGCCTCCCAAAGTGCTGGGTTTATAGGCGTGTGCCACCAGGCCCAGCCTCTACCTATATTTTAAGAAGAGTGTGCATTTCTGAGTGAGATATTTTTGTCCCTTCCATCTACAAATACTGTGAGTGTTGATTTATGGACCTTTTACAAGAATCATGAGGCTCCTAACATAGGTTCACATTCCACAGGTTAAGAAGTACTGTGTTGTTCTATATGTCCTATAACATCTCAGAAGGTATATCCACCAGGAAGCATCCTCTCTAAGGGATGTGATACATTTCCATGAGGAACAGAGACACATAAACCAGTCACCCTCACACCAGAAGGGAGAGGGGCAGGGAAGGTGGGTTAAAATAAGATCAGAATTGGGGCAGGGTGTTTGTTCAGGGGTGATGCTGAAAGATCGCTACCACCATTTCACTCCCTTCCAAACTGCTCTAAGAATCTTTAGCTTTATTATTGTTGCAGTTGTTATGCTGGTGTTGTTAATAAATGTATTCATCTAGGGTTCAGTTCTGTTAGGTGGTATCTTTTGGGTGAGGAAGGAGATAAAATTTAGGTTAGATATAGAATAATCTTTTATAGGCCCATCTCCCCCACGCCAGCTCCCCAAATCCTTCCTGATCACCTCTTTCCCGTAGTAGTTTCACAGACACATTTAAGGGCATTGACAATCATTACCTGCTCCCTCCATCGCCCCAATAAAAGCCGTTGCTTTTAACAGAGAGTTAGGATGCATTAAGCTTTCTGTGGTTTCAAAGCCAAATCATTCTAGAGGTTTAACCAATGCCAGGAAAGACAGAGAGAGGAAAAGAAGAAGTGGAGAGAGATCCCTGGGCCCTCAGTCACCCACCAGGGTGAGGCAAAATGAAGATGGGAATTCCCAGCCTTCCAGCCGCCAAATCCAGGAGGGCAGCACCCCTGAAAACCGAGTGGAGATGATGACAAACATTTCAAGGTTTTAAATCAAGCTGAAACAGGTACTAGAATACTCTCTGAGTCAAACAGCATTCAGTCCACTCATCAGAGGCATTCTCTGTGAGTCAAAGGTTTACGGCATCAAATTAGCACTACAAAGTTTGTGATCCCTCACCTCCCTTTTTTTTTTTTTGCTAGTTTCCATTTTGTCCCCCCATGCATCCCTTCCTTTCTTCCTTCTTGCCGTTTGCCCTTCAGATTCACACATTAGTTGGAAGAACGTTGCAAGGGCCACGCGCCAACTAACCCACATGGGCTCCGGGGTGGAGGCAGACTTTGCCAGGGATGCAGTCTGGGGAGACGGTGGACATGTGTGGGCTCCGGTCCACAGGACCCGTGCCAGCTCACCCAGGAAAGCTGGGAAAGTTATGGTGGGGGCGTGGGGAGGGGAAAGCCCGGGTCTGGATTTATAATTGGGGTACCTAGAGGTTGCACAATAATCAACAAAAGAGAGGCGTGTTGAATGAGATGATGCCTCAAGCAAGGGAGCGGGTTTTGAGGCTTCACGTTGGGGCACAGAGCCAGGAGAGCCAACTAAGTCCTTTCCTCACCCTTAGAAAGATCTGAAAGCAAGAATGTGCAGCTGTCTCCCAATCCTTTGATAAAGGGCAGCACCCTGGGGTCCTTCGGAATGACCCCGTCCTGAGCCTCTGGGTGACCAGCACCACTACCTAACAAGGGGAATTTCATGAAACGCCCACTTTGCTTCCTTGCCATGTTTTAATTTCACTTAGGAGCTTCTGTAGCTCGGCAGAAACTGTGAACCCAAAGCTTTGGGGAATGGACACAGTAGAATTTTCTGCCTCATCCTCTTAACAGTTTCTTGGGCTCCTGCCACAGTACTGGTATTTGATTTAGAGGCCTAAGAGGGAAATCGGCCCCACGTGGGGAGATAACAAAACACTCTCCACCTTGGACTCATGGAGTGGAATTTGAATCTGAAGCCAAAACTCCTATCTCTGCCTGCTTCGCTAATTACATAAATTTCCTTGCTAGATTCTGCAGCTGTTTATATATGAATACAGCTCTGGTTCCCAGAGAGGTACCTCTCAACAAAAGGGCTCAGGACACTGATGCCTGGTATGGAACTCACATTCAAGTGTTAGTTCTATTTCTGTTGGGTATGCTAAGGGGCCCAGGATTTATTTCACTCTTTCATGAAATGAAGCTAAACAACTGCCTTATGATGCAGAGGTGTTAAAGAAAAATGAGAGAGAGAGAGGTGTGTGTGTGTTGTGTGTGTTGGTTGTGAACATTAATTCTAGCAATAAAGATTACTGAGAAACTTTACTGAGAGGGCATTGGAAGAAAAGCAGGGCTAAAAAATGTGGAGGAAAGTATATGCCTTCTCTTTAAAATGTTCCAGATTTCACTATGGGAAAGATCACCAAGCTTCACAGATATACGCACAAGAGACTGTTTGACCTGGGGAAGAAGAACCAGATATTATGGGATGCAATTCCCCTTTTTTTATCTGCCTCAGGACCTCATTAACCTTGTCTGACAACGACTTTCTCCTTTGTTTTCCTAGGAAATAACAAAGTTAGGGTAGAGGTACAGTTGAATAACCATGAGTTTTCCCCAAATACCCAAATTATTTTGGCACAATTGTTTCTAAATTAAAATGGAACCTGGTTACTCCATGAAGAGCAAACGTATTGTCAAATATCGTTTCTTTTGTTTATTACACATAAAGATGAACGAGTTTTACTAAATGTGACTCCCATAAATAAGTATTGTACTTCACAAAAGTTAGACTCACAATTAACCCCTTTTGATGATATGGGGGGGATTGGGCAGGCACCCCAGAGACACACTATGGTTAAAAATATGAAGGACTTTTTTATATGACACACAGATGAACCAATAAAAATGTGACCTCTTGGCATATATAAAAAAAGATATCTTGGGTTTCTCTCAGTGAAATATTTGAAGGCTTTAAAATTTTAAACAAAGCCCAGCTGGTTTGTATGCACAAGTTCCAAACCCTGAAATATTCCCATGATATCTAGTTTCAAAGAATTCTACTACTGTAAACTAGTGAGTAAACTAAACAAGTAAGAGACGTTTTCTCTTTTAAAATGTACTTTAGTTCTGGTATGAAGTATTTTGTCTGATAAATAAAAATTGAGAGGAAAAATGTAAATTGGTGAAAAGGAAAGGGAATATAATTATGATTTCAAAGGTAATAAAAATTTTAAAAACGAAGTTCCCATTCCGAGTGTGAAAAGTACACCAGAGAATTTCCCAGGATTTGCATTTAGATAGAATTTATACATAGCCACATGTTAGCATTTAAATTCTAGAGCTCAGGATGGCATTTTTGAAGACTTTCCCCTTTAGTCCACTTCCCCTGGCAGTATTTTTATTATTTTTGGGAGACAACAGACTATATGATGCTTCCTCACTCAGTCTGCTTAGAATTAAGCTCAGTTAGCATATGATTTGGAAGCCAGTAAATAGCTACGTGGTAAATACCAATGTTTTCTTACTTTTCAAACTCTAAATTACCCTTAATCACTGCCCTCCCCTTTTTTTGCTATTCCTTTTCTTTTTTTTTTTTCTTTTTTTGTTATTACTGTGCTTTATTCCTATTACTCCCTCTGCAGCTAAGTATTAGCAGGCTCTCTCTTGCAAAAACACATGTTCTTCTCTGTGGAGAATTTTATTCTCTTCCCGCACCCCTTCAAGGCTCAATTTCACTTTCCACTCTTGCACTTTCTCTAACCCTGCCTGCTCAATTGCATGTAAGATTTTTTTCTTATTACCATCAAAGATTCTTTAACTTCTTCATGTCTTAGAGTATTCCAGACTTGATCGTTTATACCAAAAAGGGGAAAAGATAGTTTCATTGGGTAACTGGTTTTGATTTGCAAGTTATGGTGCGGAGAAGTAGGCATCCTGCCTCTTATGACTTAGGTAATTAAATTTGCAAGGTCAGCACGACATGCATGATGAGTTCCAAAGAGCTCCCGGTAAATCAGTCTCAAGGTTCTGCGTGAACACCATCCCCACGATTGTTTATACTTCCTGTCTAGGAATCAGATTCCAGTCACTGAAGTTAATCCTCGAATTTTGCTTTAACCGTCATACCTGAAAAAAAAATAATAATTCTTTCACAAAAGCAATAGAAGGCAGCTATTCTTTTTATCCTGAATGTATTTGCAGAAAATATACATTGACTTCAGCGAGGTTTCTGCTTTAAAAGGGGCAGAGCATAAAGTTGCTCCTGGGTAGATCTTCCAATAGTTAGTAGGTGCTGGCTGGATCCTACCTAGAGATGTTCTGAGCAAACATTTTGCCTAAGATCTCTGACTTTTGAGTTGCAAACATTCTCTTGAGCCAGATCAGATAGAAAGACACTTGGACTTTGTGTAACCTTTCATTCTAGAGTTTATAAATATGGGAGCCCACCCTTTCCTTCTCCTAACCAACAGCTATGATTAAGCCCTGGAAGGAAGGGATGGGAAGTGTGTGAATACATAGCCCCCCAATGACTCAAGAGTCACAATTTCCGAGAGAAAATATTTGATGGGTTTCTCTAGGCTTTGGTGGGAAGGAAGAGAAGCGTTTTCCTCAGGGCGTCTTACGTGGCAGAACAATGTAAGGCAAAGTTAGAGCTAATATATAAAAAGCATCGGGTGCACCCAGCACACTCTAACCTTGTAACCTTGTAATCATTTGGCACAGTGGGAAGAAATTCAGAACAAAACAAGACTATGTACTCAATATCCTTTGTGTGACTTTAACTTGGATCCTTTGGGATGGCATTTCGGCCATCATACTGATGGTAGGAAGTTGGTCTAGGACACAGCTTGGGGTAAGGGTAGGGACGTTTGGTTGACAGTAAGCTTAATAATATATTAATCAAACTAACTTTCCAATAGAAAAGAATAGTACTGTATTTCAAAGATTATTAATTTTGAATACCATAGCCACATCTTTGCTGGGTTGCTGGATTGATGCTCCTTGCTGATTAAGCAAAGCAACAAGTAAATAAACTGTCATATTTTTCTCTGATTTTAAAAGTCAGAAAACAAAAGATGCTATATTCAGAGTAAATCTAAAGAGCATGTTACTTTTAAAAACATCCAAAAAGTCAGGACTCAGAATGAGAAATGAAATAGGACTGGTCTCCTGTGCATCTATTTAAAAATATTTCACTTTTATTAAAAAAAAAAAAACACTAGTTAGAAGGTTTCTCATTTCATTTTATAGGCTTTGGCTCATAGTGACTATATTCAGTTAAAGTTACTACCGACCTGCAGCTCTGGGCTCTTTTACTCCTCATGTGAACTATTAAATGAGATCTTTATTGCGTTTTTATCAATAAGTATTATTTACCAGGAGACCTCAGATTTGGGGGTAATTCTAAATTAGCAAGATTTTTAACAAAGTCATGATGAGAGCCCTAAAATTACAAATTAGTATAGCAAACAATATTATTTTAAAAGATATGGAAACTTCTAAAACAAATATTAGAATGTTTAAGTTTTATTTAACTAAAATCATTTATCTAATATTTCATTAATGAATTTCCTGAGGTATTGAAAATATCTGTTTTGGCAAATATGCTTTTTTAAAATAAAATATAAATAGATTTAAATTAGCTTTTTAGCCTAAAAATGTTATAAACTAGGATTATAAACTATATTATAATTTTAGTATTTAAGATTCTAAGACTAAAAGTGTTGATGTCCAGCCATACAGTCTCTTTTTCTCTGTTTGTTTTTTGGTGGAGGTGGTTTTGTTATGAGCTCACTGTATAAAACCTACAGGCACCAAAATATTTACTGAAGGAAGGTTGTAGCAGTAAGAAACTGCATACAATATAAATATCCATCAATAAACGACTAGTTAAATAATTAGGGTATAGCCATATAACAGAATTCTATGCAAACTTTTAAAGAAATTTGATACATTTATATACTGATGTAGAGACATACACTTTTTTTAAAAAAACAAGCAAGTTGTAAGACAGTTTGCATGAAATTACTGAAGGAAAAAAGTATCAGAATAATCACACTAACTTCCTCAATAGGTAGAGTAATTTCACTTTTGAGTTCATTCAATTCTACATTATTTGATTTTTTAAACTTGAGTATGTATTACATTTATAAGTTTTCTAATTTGCAAAAAACAGTGACTGACACAATAGGTTTCCCTTATCTACATGTTAAAATATTAATAGTGCTTATTTATAAGTGAAAAATTAAGTGGTTTTTCTGGTTTTATTCTTCCTTGATCATCTGTATTACCTATTTTTTTCTACGCTAAATATGTGTGACTATACAATAAAGAATGAATTTAAAATTTTTAAAGCAGAGAACAGAGCATTCTTAGGAGAAGGAAAATGTACAGAGGCAAAATGGAAGAAATACACCTTAAAGTGTGTTGTGGTCAAAATAGTCACCACGATTTATTAAGTCATAACCTTAAAACGAGTTCTTCTAACCAACTAATTTTCCCCAAGGCAAAATGGCAGCAGCTTTTCAGATAATTGATGAAGTCTTGGGTGGTTGCATATGCCCATTTCTTAAGCATAATAAAAATACAGCATTCATTTTATATTAAAGCTCACAATCAGATTTTTTAAAACTGATATATGAGTATGAATAGTTCAACTTATTTCTAATAGTTGCATCAGTAGTCCATAAAAATTAAAACCATTGCTTCATTTACTGAGAATAATCTGTAATGTCACTAAACAAAGATGCTTTACTTAAAGCTTATTTTAAATACCACTGAAACTGGCCAAATATATTGAATCATCTTTTTTAGTTATATATTTATAAACTCGGAATTATTGAGTTCTATCCAAAAACTTTGCAGATGCACCCAAAAGAATGACTTGTATCTGTCAAGAAAAGCATGCAAACTTGTCTGCTACTATTAGTGATGACTAGCTAGTATCTCCTGTGCCATTTCAGAATACTTCTTATGGACCAGAGTATGTAAACTTTGGAAAATCTGGCAATATTGCCACTTTTTGAAGGCTCTGAACTTCTCTAAAGAATAAGCTTCTGCCCCACAAAGCATAGCTAGGATTCAAGCACAGTCACTCACACAAAGCAACCCTGTGACTATTTGGTAAGTCACAGAGGGAACATTCATACTGTTCAATTAATAAACTATAAAAAGTGGACTATCTGTGATATCACATAGAAATAGGTACAAGACAACCATATTTTTCTGGGATAGAGTAAACCCTGCAGGAACAGGTCTGAATGCACAGCATTTACTCATAAATTTATTCATTTATTCATACAGACAGTAGGCATCCTCATTATTTTCTTTTCCTTCTTTTAAAATAGTTAATTTCAAAACTCAATAAATTCAAATAGTATAAATGTAAAGGGTACAATGTAGTATAGAATAAAAAGTAAATCTTCCTCCACCTCTGTTCTTTGGTCACCTAGATTTTCTTCAGAGCATTTTTGTTTTGTTTTACACTTTTAAACGTTTGATACATTTGAAAAATACTTTGGTGTAAAGAGTAGGCTAGGGGTCAACTTTATTTGTGTCCAAATGGCAACCCAGGTGTCTCAACTTCAGGTATTGAATAATCATCTGTCTTCTCCTCCCCTGATATGCAGTGCTACATTTTCAAAAATCTAAATTTCTAGAATCACTCTTCAGTGCCATTGATTTGAAAGTACAGATAATGTTTAAACACACATACAGGCTCTGGAGCCTGAATCTCTGTGTTTGAATATCAGTTCTACTATTTACTGGCTGTGTGACCTTCTGCCTAAATTCCTCATCTATAAAATGGGGATATTAATAATCATAAGATTATTGTGGGTACTAAACTATTTAATATATGAAAACAGAAAGTGCATGACATAGATAGCATTGAATGTATATTAATGGTCATTATGCTTAAATCATATTATTGGTGTTTTTAGTGGCGTTTCATTAAATTGACAGATTAAGGGAAAACTGACATCTGCAAATACTCTCTTCCCATGTAAATATCATGTGCTTTTTTTACGTAGAGTCCTCTTTGTGTTTTCGTACTTTTTATGTTTTTGAGTCCACTTTCTCCAAACATCTGCCCACAGATCTTTATCCATGTTTTATAAGGATTCACATTCTCCTCTCGATAATTCATCTTCTGAAGATATTTCATCATCATATGGTTCCAATTCCAGTAAGCCTAGTTATTACCTCCCAACTGCCCTGCTCCATCTGTAGATATTTCTTATCCAAGACACTTCACTGAGGACCTTGACTATAACCTGTCCCTAATAGAACGTAGCAAGTTGTTGTATTTCTTTAAAACAATTAAGCTTCAATACTGCTTATAAAGGCTCATGTATGTTTAAGGCTGGTATCTTCTCCAGGGAAAAATGTTCTCTGTTGAAATGTTTTTCTGGACGTGAAGTCTGAGTTTGTAGAAAGCATCTTGAGAAATCAGACCCTTCAATCAGATTTTATGCTTGAACCCTTTATCTGAGTTTTTGTTTCATGCACATTAAACTGTTGCTGAAAAGTATGGGTCCTTTAAAGTTCAGGGGGAAAGTGTTTATAAAGATCTAAGACTGAGTTAAAGACAAAGCTATAGCCAGAGGCCTGGTTTCCTGTGAAGGAAGGAGTCCCCCACTAATCTGTCATGCTTCTGTCTAAGAGGATATTAAAGCCATCCCAGGCTCCTGTGTTTACAGCCAGTCATGTGTCGCACAATCTGTGTCTGTACCAGAAAGTCACATGATCAGGGTCACAAACCATGGCTTGTCCATAGCTCCTTGTTAACTGCGACAGAGTGAGTAATTAGAGTATTGGTAACAAAGAAAAAAAAGAGAGACAATGAAACCCTTATTATTAGTCACCATCCTCCCAATCACTGCCTAATGTAATTAGAAGTCAAAAAATTACACTTTTAAAGGAATAATCGCACCTGCTGGGCAAGCCATTGCAATTCTTATTCTCTGACAGTTCTCTTTGGTTATGACTCCTTGATAACACTAAAGGTAAGATGAACTTTAAAAGAAAACACTCATTAAACTTTCTTCTAATAAAAAAAGGTAGTTAAAAATAGATATAATATGAGAAGCCATAGAACCTCCCCAGACCCAACCCTTAGTTCTGTCTTTCCTCTCTGTTTCTTTTAAGGGGCCTAAGAGGATTGGGGGATACACATACCTACCTACTTGTATGCATCCCAGACGTTCAGGTGGTGTTGGTTTTATGGGCAATACAACACCCTTCAGAGACAAATGGCTGAGTTAATACTGGCCCGGAGCTAACAGGTCTCGGGAAGTGCCTATTACATCCTTAGGAAGAGTTCTTTAAACACATGTGGTTACCAGCAGAATGAAGTCTCAGTTTTGGATTTTGAGAATAATTCACTTAGGCAAGTCTTCCCAAACCAAGTGCAAACAAGAGGCCTGATGCCCCCAGGGACTGTTAATGGAGCCTTTTGTCTCACAATCACCTGTTTTATTCCAGCCCTAGTCAACCGGTACTGAAGTTGGTTTACATGTCATTCCTTCCTATGTACGGATGTTCTTCCAACTGATGGTAAGACTGGCCAAGTACATAGGAGCCTTTCTGAAGATGGAGGAAAAGTAATCAACCGTAAAAAAGGGCTTGAGAAATAGTAAGGTTGTTCATACTTGGCCAGGAAGAATAAAGGTGCAAATGGGCCCACGTAGAGCCAGCAAAAAGGACCCTGATCAGATTGTGTAGACCGAGGTGAGGAGTAGGAGAAGAGAGGACAAATATTATGTTTTCATGACCTGACAAGGACTAGAGCATTGCCTCAATAAAGGGCTAGGGACCAAGAAGAGACATTGAGTCAGTTTGTCCCTAGGAAAGAAAGAGACTGTTTCAGAGCAAGTTCTGGGAGTAGGAAATGAGGGGATTATTAATGCTCAGAATATAATGAAGCAGGAGAGTTGCTGTTTTAGAATCTTGAGAAAATTAAAGGAAAAGGACAGGGCTCGGGAGTTTGAGACCAGCCTGGGCAACATAGTGAGACCCCTATTTCTAAACAAAAATTTTTTAAAATAAAATAAAAATAAATAAACAAAAAAACCCAGGGCTAATATATGAGCAAGAAGCTAGGGAAAAGAGCTTGATTCTGGGGTGGTGTTTTTTAATAGGAAGTGCAAACAGAGGAGCTTTGAAAATTTACTTGAGTTGAGCTTTGTGAGGATAATTGTCAGCATCAGCCACAAGATCTGAAAATCAGTATGAAAGGACTTCCTTTTCCAATTTTAAGATTTCAGATTGGTGAGAGAGGAAATAAAAGCTACTAGGATAGAACAATTTGGGTCCCAAAGCTGTTAGTACAGAGAAGCACTGAATTCATTTTGAAAAGGGGAAAAAGAAATCCACACATACTAATTTAGGGAAGTTGGCTGATCGTCTCAGAGAGATTTGAAATTTATACAACATTAATCAGCATTCCTTCATTCTTTCTAAATTCCATGCAGATTTCAAAGCATTATTTAGGAGCAAAGCTATATGAGGGCCCAGTCAAGTCAAAACTAACCAGGAATGTCCTTTGGCTTCTAGATTAAATTTCCTGGTTTGCTTTTCCCTTCGGCTGTCTGTGCTGAAGAATATTATCAACTTTTTCATAACCCTATCTTAGACCGTATTCTCCCAACTTTAAACATTCTACAGTCATAGCACAAGCAGCAGTAATAATGTCAATTTTTTTTAAAAACACAGAACTGAAATAAATATGGAGGGCCCACGTCTTAGATGCCATGTGATAAGAATAGAGTTGATATTAACATTGGAAAGTGGATGCTCCTTTACAGAATGAAATTACTATGACTACTGTTATCATTATTATAATTATTAATATTATTTGGCTTTGATGATGTGAAAAGGAGGAAACAGGACATATTTGGGGATTAATTTTAATAACTTATAAACTTAGATGTTAAAAAGTTAATGGTTATTAGTTTCAGTATCAGTAATTCACTACGTCTGGAACTTTCCAATTACAACACAGCAGAGGATAACTGGTATTGATTAAAGGAGAAAGAGTCCTTTTAAGACATAAGTAAAATAGCAAAATTTAGCTACAACTGTGCATTTTACAGTGTATTTTAAGATCCTGTGACATAAAAGTTATGAGGCATAAAAATACAACACCTTTTAACCCATCACCCACCTGAAAAACTAGAATATTTCTCTTCCCTGTCAAAGCTACCCCTATGCTGTTCCCATCCAGTATCCCTGCCTTGTCCCAGAGAAAATCGCCATCCTGAATTCTGAATTTATCATTCCTTCATATTTTATTAATTTTTTACTATGTAAGTACTTTCTTTTTAATTTTGATATTTCATCAACATTTTTTCAAAGATTTATCCATGTTGTTACGTGTAGCTGTGGCTCATTTATTTTCACTGCTGTGTAATATTTCACTGTGTAAATATAACATTTTTAAAGATCTTTTCTCTAGTTGGTGGACATTGGAATATTTCCAGTTTTTCCAAGTATAGTGCTGCTGTAGACAGCCTTGAGTTTTTTAGATGCGTATATGCAAGAGTTTCTCTAGAGTACATCCCTTACAGTAGAATTCCTGGGTCCTAACATAATCAGTGCTCAGCTAAAATGAATATGAAATTGTTTTCCTAAGAGGTTGCAGCAACATACCTTTCTGCCAGGAATATATGAGATCTCATCTTTGAGAACTTGGCATTTTAAATTGTAGATCTAGTGTATGTAAAATGGCCGATAATTATGGTGTCAATGTGCATTTTTCTGATTACTAATGAGTTTTGACCATTTTGCCATAGGGTTATTCACCATTTGTTTTCCATGCCTCCTCATATATTGTGTCTAATTTTATTAATTTCTGTTCTTTTCCTTATTAATTCTTTTGTTTCGCTTTGTTTATTCTTGTGTGCTTTTTCTAAACTGGATGCTTAATTAATTTTTAGCCTTTCTTCTTTGCTAATCCACTATATCTCACAAATTTAAATAGATAGTACCTTCATTATTCGTCAGTATTTTAAGTTTTTCAGTATTATTTCTTCTCAAATCATGAGATATTTAGTAGTTTTTCAAATCATAAATAAAAGTATTAGTCATTTACAAATACTTTTTTGTTGTTTTGATTTCTAATTTAATTTCATTTTGGTCAGAGAATGTGGCTGTTCTAGTTATCTATTTCTGCATAGCACACCACCTCAAGACGGTGGCTTAAAACCATAGCAATCAGTTATTTTGCTTATGGATCTGAGAGTCAACTGGACACAGCTAGGCAGTTTCTCCTCAGGGTCTGTATTAGTTGGTTCTCCAGAGAAACAGAGCCAATAGTATAGGTAGGTAGGTAGGTAGATAGTTAATAGGGAATTTATTATGGGAACTGGCTCACACAGTTATGGAGACCGAGAAGTCTCACAATACACCATCTACAAGCCAGAGAACCAAGGAAGCTGGTAGCATGGCTCAGTTCAAGTCCAAAGGCCTCAGAACCAGGAGAGTTGAGGGTGGGAACTCTCAGTCTGAGGTTGAAGGATAGAGTTCCCGAGGGTGCTGCTGATGCAAGTCTTGGAGTGCGAAGGCTAGACAGCCTGGAGTTTTAATGTCCAAGGACAGGAGAAGATCGGTGTCCCAGCTCCAGAAGAGAGAGCAAATTTGCCTTCCTCTGCCTTTTGTTCTATCTGGGCCCTCAAATGATTGGATAGTACCTGCCCAAATTGGCTGAGGGCAGATCTTTCTGAGTCCACTGATTCAAATGTCGTTCTCTTCCAGAAGCACCCTCACAGACATACCCATTGATGCTTTGCCAGCTATCCAGTCATCTCTTAACCCAGTCAAGTTAACACCTAAAATTAAAAATCAGGCAGTTGCAGTCAGATGGTAGCTGGAGTTAGGGTCTCTTAAAGGCTTCTCCAACCTGATCTGGGAAAACTCAAACAGCTCTGGGCTAAAACAGCAGGAGCTCTTCTGGCATCTCTCTCTCTGTGGGCTTTCCATTTGGTCTTTCAACATCAGGGCCTCAGGATAACTTAACTTCTTACATGGTAGCCAGAGACTCCAAAGTGATTGTTTCAAGAAAAACTCACTGAACCTACATGACCTTTTCTAACCTACCTTGGGAATAAAGCAAAATCACTGTGCCACATTCTATTCATTGAAGGTCAGAAAGGACCACCTGGGTGCAGGTGGTGGAGGGGACATTGATGCCACCTTTTGATGAGAGGATTCCCAAAAATGTTGTGGCCATATTTCAAAACCACCACAGTGGTCAATATGATACCACCTATTGGAAATTTGTTGAGATTTGCTTTATGGATTAGTGTATGGTCAGTGCTTTTGTTTTGTTTTGTTTGTTTGGCCTTCATATTGCAGCATTGAGAATGTGTACGTTCTAATTGATGGGTATAGATACCTGTACATGTTCATTAAACCTTTTCTATTGGGTTTTATCTAGTCCACTTATCCAAAATTGAGAGAAGTCTGTTGAAATCTCCCAACAGTATATTTGTTAACTCCTCCCTCTAATTCTACCAATTTTTGCTTTGAAATTTTGAGGTTATTTTGTTAGGAGCACACATGTTCAGAATAGTTGTATTTTCCTTATTAAATGAACTTTTCAGTGTTATGTAGTAACCCTCTTCACCACTTACAGCCCTTTTTAAATTAAAGCCTTTTATTTCTGATATCTATGTAGCTATCCTAATTTTCCTTTCCTAAGTATTTGCATGGTATATCTTTTTCTGTCCTTTTGCGTTCAACCTTTCCATATCATAATGTTTTTGATGTAGCTCTAATTAACAATTTATAGCTATATTTATATTTTTATTTTTATTGGAGATTCAGACATCTTGAGAACTCAGTTATGAAATTTAGTGGGGCTGGGTGCGGTGGCTCATGCCTGTAATCCCAGGGCTTTGGGAGGCTGAGGTGGGAGGATCACTTGCGCCCAAGAGTTTGAGAACCAGCCTGGGCAACATAGGGAGACCCTGTCTCTACAAAAATAAAAAATAAATAAATAAATAAACCAGATGCAGTGGCACGCACCTATAGTCCCAGCTACAGGGGAGGCCAAGGCAGGAGGATCACTTGAGCCCGGGAGTTCAAGGCTGCAGTGAGCTATGATTGCACCACTGCACTCCAGCCTGGGCAACAGAGTGAGACCTTGTCTCAAAAACCAACCAACCAACAAACAAAAACCAACGAAGACAAAACAAATTAACAAACAAAAATTTAGCAGGCTTTCCAAGCTTTTGTTTTGTTTTTGCCGTTTATGTTTGTTTTGTTGGCCTGTCAAAAAGATGCCAGCCACTGGTAGGGAAATAGTTGTTTGTTCGACAACAGAATGTCTGTGTAAGAGATATCAGATCTCGTCCTTTCTGTACTGATAAATCCTCAAATGTCAGTCTTTCACAATTCATGAGTCTTGTTGCCAGGTCTGCTCTTAAAAACGTATAATCTGTTGCCTTGTGGTTTCCCAAAATACAGCTTAATTAAACTGAATCAATAAGAGATAGTTGACTGAGTTAGTTATACATCAAAAGCCAATCTTGAAGATATACTGCAGCTCCATTCTCCCGTTGACTATTAAAGTGAGTTAATGATCTAGAGCTATATAGGAGTTTCCAGAAATAACACTATAATGGCCAACATGCTGTAGTTAGCAGCTAAGAAAGAGAACTGTTTATTATTTTTCAGGCAGTTGCCCAAACCCACCCCACCGTATCTTTATTTTAGGGTCCACCAGAAAGAAGGTACAATATATAGTTCAAATGAACATAAAACATCTCCTTAGTGGAAACCAACTCATGAATGATCCCGCTCAGATTTTCAAAATTCTGGTGGACAATTTTATTTGCACAGATGCTTTAGAATGACATCTAGATATTGATTTTAAAAGCCAGAGTTTAGGGGTAGCCATATACATGACTCTTTGAAACAAGGTGGTAGAAAGAAAAAATGTTTTATTTTACTGACAAGGTGAAAGGCTAAAAATGGCCATCTCAGCATTATATTTAGCTCCTGAAAAACCTGTAGATCTTCCAAGATGTTAGTAGATATATACGTACACACACACAATACATTGCACTTGTGGAAAATTTGAAAGTCAGAAAGTTTCTCTAAAACTCATTGCCCCTGGATCCCTAACTTATGTCCTGATCCTGCTAGCTTTTTAGCACCAGGTGCTTATGGAGGCCTCACTCTAGGCAAGGTATCTATACATGATAATAGGGGAGATGGAAAAACACAAAATTGGACAGCTAGAATATTTTGGGGGTACATAATGAAACCTATAACTAAAAATAAAGCAAAAAATCCCACGCATCAAATAACTTTGTTTTCTAAATTGAATTTGTGCCCTAAGCATTTCTGGTTTCAAACCATATAGGGAAAACTACTTAAGCAAACGCCTAGTTAATAATTGAAAAGAGCAAATTAGTAAGACCTTTGGATTTTGCTTGAAGCTTTTTAATTTTTTAATGTCATAAGATAAGCATAAAAGGCAGATGACAAACTAGTAAAAATATTTTTATAATAAATGATAAGTGGTTAATATCCCTAAAATATACATAAAACATATATCAGTAAGAAAAGACAAAATGCTTCATCCAAAAAAAGCTATAGGACTAAATAGATAATTTTAAATATATATATATATATATAACTTGTTAAAAAAATTAAAATATTTAACCAGTATAAGCCAGACACAAAAGGGCAAATATATGATTATACTTATATTCGTTACCTAGAATAGTCAAATTCTTAGGGACGGAAAGTAAAATAGTGGTTCCCAGGGGCTGGGGAAGGGGCAGAATGTACATTTAAAAGTTGTTAGAATGGTAAATTTTATGTTATGAGCTTCAGTTCGGGGTCATGAAAAGTTCTGGAGATGGATGGTAGTGATGGTCGCACAATAATGTGAATGTACTTAATGCCACTAAACTGTACACTTAATATGGTTACAGTGGTAAATTTTATGTTATGTGTATTTTACCATGCCATTTAAATTGGTTAATTCAATGGGAAAGGAGCCTAGGTGCTTTTGTGAAGTCAAAAATGATCGCAATTTTTTTAGTTTTTACCTGCTTGTCGTTTGTGTAGTCAGGGGCCACGTGAAAGATCAGAGAAGTCCTTGGCAAAGATCAGATGGATGTTGGGGATGGTGGGAGCACAGACTGGGTACCAGCACTCCTGGGTCCATGTCTTCTCTGCCATTTTTGGCAGGGAGGCCTTGAGCTAATCGAACACCTGAGCCTTTAAATGAAATAGGCTTTAAAAGGAAATTCTACTGTCAAATATTGTAAATATCTGAGGAAGGCAGCATGCCCATTGATTTGTCAAGTCAAGATTGAGACTTCAGTATGTTCCCACCCTCCCCTAAACTCCATTCCAGATTTGTATCTGTTCCTGCTTTCTGCCTAAGAGCTGTGCCCGCCAATGTTCAGCTCACGAAGAGCTGTCCTCTTCATGTTCATTTTGGTTTCACTGAACACACTTCCTTTTCTAGGGTTTAATAAATATTTATTGAATGACAAGAGCACTAGGCTAGGCTAGTTCATAGTTGGGGTGTAAATGATTATCCAAAAATAGTTGGGATGTAAATGATTATCCAAAAATTAGACATATCACATTTACACAGGAACAACAGACTCTCCCCCCCACCCCTCATTAAAAATATCCCTGGGAGACAAGATTAACCTTCCTCATATTTTGAACTTGGGTTGTTCAAAAGTTGTAGTCAAAAAAGATCTGACTGAACAAGAGAGCTACTCTAGTTAAAACTGAAAGGAAATGAATTTACTTCACTGCCTTCACCGTCCTACACCGCAGCATTTGGATTTTGAAAAATTCTGAAAAGGCTAAATACCAGTTAGGGTAGAGAGTAGGGGAAGAACTCAGACTGGGGTCACTGAAGCTTAAAAATTAATGAAGGTTTTAAGGACAGCCTTTCAATTTCAAATTTAATTACTTTCCTTAATTGAATACTTTTTAAAATCATTTTCAAAACTCTCTATTCTTTGTCATATTTCCTTTGAACATTACAAATAAAAATGATTTTCCCCAGTAATTTCGCAATGCTCCATTGAGCACAAATTATATTACAACATTTTCCAAGCGCAGAGGAGTCTTTTAGTTCCTAGGAGAGAGAAATAAATTTCCAAAGAGATTGCTTGGCTCGTGTCACTAGAGCAGAGGTTTAAACTGGTTGCCCCAGAGCTAAAATGAAGCCCAATGTTGAAATTACTTGGAATGGATTTAGATTTTTTTTTAAATTAGGTGCCAGCATCCCAAAATTGGGAGATTTGATATTTAAAAAGAAAAGAAGAAACATAGGGAGTCTGGAAAAATCTTGCACTGTTATATTGGGGTTGCTCTGTTAACGCATGTCAACAAGCAAGTGAGCCCAACTGGTGAATGTCCACCTTACAGGGGCCCTGCTCTCACCATCCCACTGTGCTTTCTCACCAGCATTACCTGCCTGAGTGCCTGTAAACGCTTGAGAATTTTTTAACAGGTTGTAGTGGGAAAAAATGCAAGAGAGTATCCTTGGACAATATCAATAATGTCTAATATCAATTATTAAAATAGAGTAGGAACGAAAGAGAGTAGCCCTCCTTAGTTACTGCACCTTCTGCTACACAGTTTAGGAGTTAGCTCCGTGATTTTTCTTTTCTTGATACCACAGTTCAATGGGAAAACATCCGAAATAGAGCGGGCACAGACACCGCTGGGAATAGCCTCCAAGGAGCTGATGCCCAAGCTGAGGAAAGAACATGGCAGGAAGTAAATAGCACAGGTCCTTGTGCCAAATCTTTTTTTTTTTAATCTGCCTGAGAACAAATAATTAACAACAACAACATCTGAAGTAATTTGTGATGGTTTTTCATTCTGATGTATTGAAGGGCTTTCAGAGGACCATAGACTACCGGCAGAAAAGTGTGCTATGTTGCAGGGGTAATTCCTGCCTCTTAGAGTCCCGTGTTTCAATACTGAAATCTCACCTACCTCTGATCAGCTAACAAGGCCAGTCTAACGTCATCTGCCTATAACAGACAAAGGAAACTTTGACTGATGAGTTGAAGGTTAAATGAAGAGAAGGGACTCTGAGCTGGCCTGAGGACCCTTTTTCAGCTGGTAAAGCACCACTGCTGGTTGATACTCAATGATTTTCTCACTCTTTCCTTGCCCCAGCTTAAAGTCAGTTCTTGTTTTGTTTTAATCTTTTCCTGGATGGTTATTTAAATGGGAATTTCATGATCTAGTTTGATGTGCTCACTTAATAGTATATAATAATAATGGCTAACATTATCGAGTGCTTATTATGTGCTAAGCACTTTACGTGTGTCATTCAATCGTCATAACACCCCAAGAAGTATGCACTATTGCAAGCTCCTTTCTTAAAGATGAAAAAACTGAAGTTTTGAGAGACTTTATAACATATTCATCATAAAGCTGGTAAGTGGTCTGCTCCAAGACTCATGTTTTCAACCCCTATTAGTGACCTTCAAAACGTAGTATGTCTATTTCTAACGGGAGTAAGAATTAAAACTATTAAAATTGGGGCTTGGCCCTGGTCATGGGCTATGTCAACAGACCAAAGAGTGGAAGAAAATGAGATTTGGTGAAGGCCAAATGCAAACCAGTGCATCACCAAGAAAAATATTTTGGGGGTTATTATTAGTATTATTAGGTGATAAACAAACCACACAACCTCCAGAGAGATGTAATGAAATTAGAGAACAATTAGAGAAAGCAGCATCAGTATTCAAGGAGAAAGCAATGGAGCCTAAACAAGAAGAGAAGAAAGGATTAGCATGTTTTATTCTGGAAAGATGAAAGCTAAGTGGGGATCAGTATATCAGGGATGCATAGACTCCTAGGAACGTAATTAAATAAAAATACAACTTTACCCAGCAAATAATAAACATGAAGAACAGATTCTGAGAATTGGTGTATTTGGGAGGAGATGCTTAGCACATCTATATTTTTAAGGTTTGAAATTTAACAAATAAGAGAAATTGGTATGTTTTGGAGGTGTACTCCTATTTTTTAAGTTTGAGAAAGACACTGTGGCCTGAGCGATCTTTTCAAAATGCCAGTCTGATCATGGGATGCTTTCATCCATTAAATGCCTTCTCACCGTCTACCCCTGGTAAGGATAGAGGGAACTGAAAGTTCTTGCCCATATTTTCCAGGCTTCCTCTTGAATCACACCCTCCCTTGCTGGCAACTGTGGGCGTTTGGACAGTTCCCCCAGCTCCCGCACTTGGGAGGGCAGCTGCATCTTCCTGGGCCGGGTCAGGTCCCCACTGCCTGGAGCATTTCTTTTTCTTTTTTGCACACCCTGTTGCTTCCCCCAACAAGACTGCAGACTCTGAGCGGGCAGAGGCCAGACCTGCCTTTGCTTACCTTTGTGCCCCCAGCTGTTGTAAGTAGGTAAAAGGCCTGGAAATATCTGTTGAATGGAGAAACCCCGTGCTCTTCAGAGCTCCATCCTGGTTTGGGTAAAGCCAATGGTGGAGTTAACATTTTTATTTTCTTTTATCAAAATTTAGGGGAATAGGGGTGGGGAGGGGAGAAGAGTCTCGTATATGTAAACTATGATATGGCTGTGAAATCAATAACTTTTAAACTATAATCAAGAGAGACTAAATTCTCCCAATTGAATTTACCCCATTTAAAAACAAACTGTGCTCCTTTTCAGCTCCTCTATCCCCTCCCTTGCTCTATATCTCCCTCTAATGCACTATATATATTTCACTTATTTATTTTGTTTATTGTACATCTTCCCCTCAAGATAGTAAACTCCAGGAGGGAAGGGATATTTTTCTCTTTTGCTCATTGCTGTCTCCTCCAGCCTAGAACTGTGTTTGGCACATATTAATAGTAAATGCTCTCTCTGTGTTTGTTGCATGAATGAGTTTACGTCAGTAGTTTTCCTTGCCCAGAGATAATAGGCAGAAAGCATCAATTAACTCCACAGTAAATTTTCATGGAATCCAGGCCTGGATTTTTAAAAATCTTACTGCAATTGTATTCAATTGTGCTTCCTGTTGTATCAGGGGCCCTCAAATTATAGTGCATCAGAATGACCTGAGAGCTTGTAAAAAATGCAGATTCTACATTAGGATTGTGGCCCAAGGGCCAGTTTGAGAAACACTAGCTGTGACTCCAGACTTGTGCTGAGCAAAAGCTCAATCCCTCTAAGGCAGTGTTAATTGCCTACATTCACATTCGTTCTGTACCCCTGCAGGCTTTAGCAATGAATGACGGCTGTCCAAGGGACAGGGACTCTTCCCTGCATTTTACAGATCGGGAAACACTGGTCCATCCCTACTTCTCTCCTTCCCCTCTGTTCCCTCAGTTCCCGCATATTTATGCGGTTCCCACCAGGATGAAAGGCAGAATGACATAGGTAGAAAGTGCTCAGAGCAACCAAGAACAAGACAGAGGGGAAAGGGCACCGTGTCCCAGCGTCTAGCCGGGACACCCCTGCCAAGTGAATGCCTCGTGCCCTCTGCCTTTGCACCTGGGGCCAATAGTTGGCGACTTTTAGGCGCTTCCCGCTGCGGACGTGCAGGCCAGAGTGGGGGAAAACATTCCAGCCTTGGGCGGAGGCGGCGCGGGGCGGGGCGAGAAGGGGCGGGACCGGGGGGCGGTGCCAGGGGACGGCCTGAGGCTGCGGCCGGGGACCCAAGCAGCGAGTAGGTGGCGCGGGGCCGGGCGGAGTCCGGGAGTGGGGCGGGTCAGAGAACAGCCAGAGGCTGCGGCCTGCGACCCCGGCTGCCTGGAGGAAGCGACGCTGCCAAGTCTGGTCCCGCCCCTCGGGGGTGGGCCCACCGGGAGGGCACGGCCGGCGGGGCGTCCGAGAGCCAGAGCGCTCCAGCTGCCCGAGTGAGGGCGCGTTGCTCTAGCCGGGCCATGGCCGAATCTCCCTGCAGAAGGAGCAGCCGCTCCCGAGCTGCTCGCCCAGCGCCCTGAGCGCTCTCGCTTTGCGATCTCTAGAAAACCCCGCGTTCTTTCTGGGGCCGTGGCGAGGGGCAGGGAGAGGCGAGCAAGGATGCGCTGAGGACGGTGAGGGCGCGCGTCCCGGGTGCTGCCGTGGGTCCCGACACGGGAGCCGAGCTGCCTCGGCCTGCCTCGACTTCCCCACTGCGCGCCTGCCGCTCTCAGCCGCGCTGGATGTGCAGACAGAAGCCGGACACCATGATCCTAACACGTAAGCTAGACCTGTGCCTTGCTATCAGGCCACTCCCGGGAGCCAGCTGCGGAGGGGACCCGCCACGGAGGAAATGTCACCCCGACTTGTCAAGTCGGTGCCTGTCCTTCTGTGATTTTGAAACGCTTTCTGAGGAATCGCCCGAGTTTCTTGGAGGTGGTGTGTGGGGAAAGGAGGGGTTGCAGTTAGGGGAGAGGGGTTTGAATTTCGGGTAATGACCCCTGGCCACCATTGCCTGGGGACCCCGGCGGGCTCGGGGCGGCCGCGACTAATGAGGTGAAGCCCAGGTTAACTTGCTGATTGCTCGAGCAGGGGGCGCGGGGTCGGGCGGGGGACGCGGGCCTCCGGCTGGGAGGGGGCGCGGCGCCACCGCCTTTCACCCAACCTTTGGGGACCGTTGCGCGCTCAGAGCTGGCAGTCCTTCACCATCCGAGTCCAAAATCAGCGTTGACTCCTGAGAATTTATTCGGGGATGTTTTAGTCTCTAGTGGCATTTGGAATTTTTTTTTATTTTAAATCACTACTTGAAAGTAAATTCATTTAAAAACTTGTTTTCATTTCAAACTGGTTTTGTTTCGGGTATTTTAAACGCTGGAAAGTCACTCGGACTGGGGGCCAGGAGAGTCTGTATTTGGTGGCTGCGGGTCCGTGGAGAGTGCTGAGGCTATTTAGCAAGCCCCGTGGCTTGCGTGTGAGAGGTTCCTGTTAGAAAGAATGCAGTTTGCCCTCGGGTGCGAGGCCGCTGAATCGGGTTCCTGAAATGCCCCATGGAGATGCCAACGCCCTTGGCCCCGACGACAGCCCGCAGAGCAAGTCCCTGGGCGGGAGAAAGGAAGGAAGCATGCCGCCCGACCCAACTTTTTTCATAATGAGGCGACGGCTACTTGGAACCCTGCCCCACTCTGTGCCCCTGTCCCCACCTCCGACGTCTTGGGTCGAGCCTTTGATCCTTCGGAAGGAGCTTCACCCCCACAGCGGCAAGGCGACCCTGCTGCTGGTGATTTTCTGCATGTCCGCGTGTCCTTCCAGCGCACAAGCCTGTGGGCGAGGGGAGTGCGCACAGGGGTGAGGCTGGCAGGGTCGGAATCTGCAGCCTGCCAGCTTGGCGAACCCGGGCAGTGATAGGACCTCACGGTGCCTCCTTCATCTGCAACAGGGGGGTAATAACTGTATTTTTGCGCGGGGAGGTGGTGAGGACAATGAGCTAATACAAGTAGAAGTGTTTAGCGAGGTGTCTGGTACTGATGTTCAACAGATCCCCAATGTATGCTGATTACTATGGAAGGAAACCCCTGTCTAAAGTCATTAATCTGCATTGTGGAGCAGCAAACCTTGTCCCACTTCGCTCCCCTCTGCATCCCCAGTCTTGCTTTGAGTGAGTCTTAACACCCAACATGGTTAACAAATGGGTTCATTCTCAGGAATCAGAGGTTGCTTCAGCTACTATTGGTGAGATAGAGGAGGGCAGCCTAGACTGGTGGCCTATATGACATATTTGAATAGAAAAAAATCACAGCTCTGGAGAAGGCTGAATACTGAGTCTCAAATTACATTTTTTTCCTCTAAAATTCTGTTTGCTGAAGGGATGAGGGGAAAATAATAGCCCAGCAGATTGCAGTGCTCTGAATGTAAATCTATCAGCAGCTCCAAGAGGTTGACTAATTCGCCATCCATCTGGACTGCAGGCTGGTCCTCAGCAGAGATAATTTGCAGACCATAAGTGTGGAATTAAGGGAGGCACCCAGTGCCATCTTGGCTTGCAGACTACAGCAGATGGTCAGAGGGGTGCCCTGTAAGGCAGCAGCCCCCCTAATAGAAGAACTAAAGTCCTGAGGAACGAGTGTCAAATGGTTAGCAGATGTGCATACAGAAGTTATTTCGAGACATTTTCTGAGAAAATCTTGGCGATTGCGTGTATTAACTTTTATTGTGGAATGCCAGATTTACAGCGTGGCCCAAGTCTGGACGCATACTTTTTGCATTAGCACTACCATTCAGAGAATTTAAAATGAAGCACAGCAGACTGACTTTCACTCTCAGCTGTTTTTAAAAGTTTGCTTTTGACAAAAAAATGATTTGATTTTAATTCAAGCTGGGTAACACCTGACACCAAACAGGCTGGAAGTTCCAGAAGGGGGGACTGACAGGTTTTCCCACCTCCACAGAGCCTCCAGCTCTACATGGAGTGGATGAGAAAAGTGGTTTCAGTGACTTTTATCATCACAATTTCCCAATTGTAGATCTTATGAGAAACACCACTCACTCCTTAAAGAGTGAAAAGATTAAACAGTTAAGCAATTAACTATTACTAATTGAAGGCAGTGTTTCAAGTTTTAATACACCGGACCAATCAAAGGATTTTCTTAGGGCTCTGGAACAAAGGTGAAAGGCATGTTGCCCTTCAGTCTAAAGCTTTTGTTCTTTTGCTTGTTTGTTTGTTGTTCTGTACTGTGGTTCAAAGAGCAAAGACCAAGCAAAGTTTAAGAGCATTTTTACATTAAAAGAGGTGTTTGGGTGCTTCTGGAAAATATACCAGATCAGTAGAACAAAGTGTTATGATTCAACAATTTATTACTATGAAGTGTGTTTAAAAATGTATATGGTACTTACATTCTTATTTGTAGAACTATTATGGGACGTAAAGGGGATATGAGAGGCCCCAGTGGGATGACTTCCAATCAGAGGCTTGGTGAGGTTCCAAGAGGTGGTTTCAATTTCAGAAATAAGTACTTGGGTCTCCCTTCGTGTCCCCATAGAGATTTTAAGCCATGATGCAATGTTTAAATGAGACTGGTATTTTTTATGACTTAGGCAGGTAAATACGCAACTTGAAAATATTCAGGGAAGGGTGATTTGGTCAAGAAGAATGGGGACATCCGAAGTACAGTGGGTGAAGTGAATCAGACTTTTTTGAAGAGAGCCTTGTGCTGGACAGGATGGTCCAGTATTGTCAACACAAGTTTCTCATGCTTAACTCTCCTTCCTAGCAACAGGAAGACGGAAATGAGGCCATGCAAAAAAAAAAAAAAAAAAAAAAAAAAAAGACCCTGAAAGGCTCCAGACAATACTTGATCCACCCTACTACCATTCACCCTGTATAACCAGAAGACTTGCAAAAGTAAAAATAACTTCAGATGTTTCCCCTTCCTCCCTGGGTATTGCCAAATCATTAAAGACTGAATTCTCAGTGCTTCGGAACATCACAGCAAAACCTGGCCCCATGGTGTGAGTGGCTGGTGTGACTGGCCATGCCAGGCTTGTTCTTGAGATTATAAAGTGGACCTGGAGAGAAAGGTGATTTTCATTTTTAATGTTTGCACAGTCCATTGATTTGAATTATGTGAGTTGGGATCCAGTGAGAGAGAGAGAGAGAATTAATTCCTTTAATGTCTAAACTTAATTATACCTCTGACTTTCTCAGAATGCTCATTTTATCAGGATCTGCCCCTAAAATACTTAGTTTGGACTTGTGGGGGCTAAAATGCAAAAGACTAATCTATACAGTATTCAAGACATTAAGTTTTTTTTTCTTCCTATTGTGGTCAAAGTGAACTAATGCCCAACCATAGAGTATAAATGTCCACTCTGTCCTAAAACACAATCCTAAATTCCTCTTTTCCATAGCTATTAAATTAGAAGGAAAATGCCTTTCTGGAGCAGACTTGCACAATTGTCTCTATTTCTGACTCTGTGGCCATTGCATATGGAGGAATGCAGAGAATTCAGCATTACTGCTCTTTTAAGGAAGACAGTGCTGTAGGGTTAAAATATGTTTTAGGAATGGGAGCTGCATTGAATGAGTGCAATCAGTGGTGTTTTCTTTCAATCTCAAATTAGTTAGGGATCCAGTTAATGTAAAAGGGTTAAGATTCCCAGCTGAGAAGGGCTCATCCTGTCTGTTGGCACTTTTCCTTGTGTGGGACCCTGTGTTACTGTTTAGGATTATCATGATCAAAATCAATGATAATGACCAGAGAGTCTTGCTGGGGGGACTCTAATTAGGTCTACTCTGTCTTAACATTTTTTCCACTAGATATTTTTTCCTTGCCATCATAATTAATGGTGAACAGGAGGAAAGCCCTGCATATCTTTAGCCTGTATATTTTTTATAGTCTTTGACAAGAAGCAGTCAGTTTTCTAGTATGGCCTTTATAGAGCCTTGCAGTTACTGTGCAGTTTCGGGGGGGGGCGTTGTGTGTTCATAGGTAGGGAACTATAATGTTAGGGTCCACGAGTGACAGTTTTTGTGCGTGTCCCCTCTCTGGGGGCATAGTGATTGGAGACTTGAGCCTCTGTCTTGAACATTTGGGGAAGTGTTCTGGGATACCATTTTCTGGGTCTAGCTCTATTGATTGTACCGAATAATGCTTTGTTTGGTGAGAGTGTTTTAAAATATTATTTCTAAGGGAAACTTTTTTCCCAGATGTCACTGAAAATATTTGAATGCCTGCCTGTGAGGAAATAAAGTGCTTGGGCACCAAAAGGTAAACTATTAATACCTTTACTGAAGTGAAGCCAAAACGGTGGAAATCAGTTTCTCTTCATCATTCAGCCTTGTTTTTTGTTATGGAAAGTATGCTCGGTTTCCCTTCATACATGCATCTACTTGGGTGCCTTTTCATGTCTACGCCCTCCGCCACCAGGAGAAAAATCAAAAGCTAACTGAAGGCTGAGGTCAGTGAAGCCAGAGTCCTCAGATGCCTTTGACACCTCCCATGCACATTTTGTTCTCTCCCCTGCCCCACCTTTGAGTGTCCTGCGGAGAGGACTGGAGGTCACTTCCTGCAGCTTGTCAGAAAGGCGCCTTCCTTCTCCTTGCAGGAGCCTCTAAAGGATGTCTCCGGGACAAAAGTTTTCCACACCCTGAGGTTGTAGCATTTCCCAGGCTCACAGCACTTAGGAAGCCATAGAAGAAGAGACTTTGGAGGTGAAATGGCCTGTGGCTCATGCACCGGGCTGCACACCACCCATGCTGTGCCATTTGTCACACTCAAGTGACAAAACAGAAGATGCTGAAATCGTGAAACGATCTTTACCTCCTGATTCTGGAGAAATCATAAACTCATGAAGGATCCAGTCTCCACACAACTCCCTTTTTCAAACTACTTAGCATGGAAAAGGGATTTTATGTAGGGCTTGTGCATTTGTAACAGTCATTTCATGGGAAAGTCCAGAACTGGGCAAAAGCAGCCTGGAAAAAACAGTCCCTCTTACCTGCTGAGGGGCAGCTGTGATGGGGGGAAGTTCCGTGATTAGTCCAAGGCCACATTTGAGTTGACTGGAACCTCAGACCCCATCCAGTCAGCACGTGTAAACAAAATGGGGACAGCCACAGATGAAGATCTTAGTGTGTGTGTAGGAACCTAAATAGAGGTGCCTGATCAAAATTTGACCAATAGATTGTGTTCATTTGGGTGGCTGGGTGTCTCAAGCAGTTTTGATGAAAATAATTCCTTAGCTCACCTAGAACACAGTGTCTTTCTTTTCCTTACGCTTTTTGGCGGGAACCTGAGAAAGTCAAATTGAATAGTGTTTCCTGTTTGAGGTTAGACATAGAGATGGCTGGAGGCAGCTTATACCTCTGACCAGTACCCGCCATGTTTTTATTTTCATTGGTCTTTGTAAAGCAACTTGGTATTTCATTCATTTTCTTGATTTTCTTTTTTCTGTCAGAATGGATGAAAATATGAGTGAGCAAGTTTGTTTTTATAATTCCTTGCCATCCCTCCTTTATTTCTAATTTAAGGTTTTTGTAGCACTGCAATTTGCACAGTATTTTATTTGTTCCTGTGCTGTGGTACAACGACAGGGCAAAAGCTAAAGATGAGGGAGCTGGCCTTTGTAGAATAAGAGTTGCTAACATGTGTTAAAAAAAAAAAAAAGAATTGATGTGTGTGCGAACCTCTCATGATGGAAGCGGGTTACTCTAAGCTTCATAACCAGGTATTTGCCTTGAATAATAATTTTTAAAAGGAAATGGGTTATATAATCTTAAAACATCTGTTCATTTTACAAAAAATAAGGCTCAGAAAAATAAGGGCCGTTACAAGTGTGTTACTTAGCTGGTTTCTTTTCTTGAAATTGTCTTCTTAATCTTTGCAGATGTTATCTTTAATGGACTTAAAGATGTCCTTTAAGAACTATTCCATATCATTGTTTTTAGTGCATCATTTGGAATGTGTAAATATTTGACATAGAATACTAGAAATATGTATGTGTGTGTGTACATGGACAGGTGGATGTGTATTTGTGTACCAAAGGTTTGTTTTTATCCCGCCCCAGATTGAAGTGAAATAGAAAGATGTGATGATTCAATATCCATTTCCTTAATGGCCTATTTTCATTTCATTTTGGCCTCTTTGTGCTGGGTAGTAAGTGCCAATTTTTGATTAGTTAGGAGATATTTTCTGTTCCTGGAAATAACTGCATCAGCTCAAGGCTAGGGTGCCTGACAAAGTCATGTCCCTCATGGGTTCAAATTAATCCAGAGCTGTTGCCTTTTCGGGGTAAGAGCACATATTTTCACGTAAGCTACTTGCCTTTTTCTGGTTTGTGAGTTAAAAAGAGTACTTTGCAAACTCTTGTGCTAAAGGATCCCCAAAGGGGATTCCAATTGATTTAATTTCTGCATTGCTACAGTGTCATTTGGAGGGCTTAATCCTAGATACAGGCTTGCAGGGTGTGTCTCCCAAGGTTTCCTTCTTTCAAGGCAAAACCATTTATTAAGTTGTCATCACATCACAGGGAAAATGGGTCCTTTCCCCTTTCCCCCTTTGTATTATTTCTAGGAATGTTCTTTACTAGAAAGCAGCATATCTGTCTCTAAACCTCAAGCAGAAGAGAGAAAAACAAAACAAAACTTAAAAAGAAAACTCCCCCAAACTTCCATTTCTTACTAGTATTGAAGAACAGTCCAGGGATTTCAAAGTGAGGGGACTATTGAAATAGGCCAGGTGTGCTCTAACCTGGGGATGAAATTGGGTAGCTTTGGAACCTTAAGAACTAAATTCTGCACCAGCTTCCTCTTTGTAAAGAGAATAGATGAAAAGCTCCAAGATACATTTCAGTGCCCAGTTCACTGCTTCTGTGCAAGTCAGGAAGCTGCTGTAACAGAAATAACAAACGTGAACCATCAATAAGCGATGTAAAATTCTTAGGGATTTCTATGCGTTGAAGTGTTTTCTTTCTATAGAGATTAATTTTAGTTTGAGGGCTATAGACATGGATGTAAGCAAACATTTTTGGCTTTGTATTCTCTGTAATAGGAACATAGGCTTCATGGGGCAAATCAAGAAATCGATCCATTAAAAAGCTAAGTTGAAATTTTAACAATAAAAACTCCAGTAAATTTACAAAATTGGGGATCTCCCAAAGCAGTTTCTAGTGATCCAGTTTTTTGAGAGAAGAATGTCTCCATCTAATTGATGAGAAATCTGGAAAATTAACAGTAGGAATGGAACATATTCTAAAGGTTGTCTTAGAGAAAAGGTGAAATGGGCATATGCCTGAGAATAGTTCATTTCAAATTGGTCATTTTAATAAGTAACAGCTTTTTTTTTTTGGAGACAGGGTCTCACTGTGTCACCCAGGCTAGAGTGCAGTGGCACGATCATAGCTCACTGCAGCCTTGAACTCCTGGGCTCAAGGGATCCTCCTCCCTAGCCTTTTGAGTAGCTGAGATTATAGGCACCAAATCCTGGGCTCAAGTAATCCTCCAGCCTCAGCCTCCTGATTATTTTTTGTAGAGACAGGGTCTTGCTATGTTGCCCAGGCTGGTCGGGAACTCCTGGCTTAAAGCAATCCTCCCGCCTCAGCCTCTCAAAGTGCTCGGATTACAGGCGTGAGCCACCTTGACGGGCCCAGCGTTTTAAAAACAGAATAGAAAAATGTAAGAGTACAACACTTATTGTAGGTACCGTTTGAAACTCCTTTCAGTTTTGCACATACTTATATATATACATGTTTGTATGCATGAATGTGTACTTACATTTATACACACATATACACATGTACATACTTATAGGTGTATACCAGGTTACAATATAAAATGTATTTCTTATTGTGGGTCATGGTCAGGAAAATTAACAAGACCACTTTTACTAGAACAAAAATCCTATCAGTGGTTTATATATTTCCATAATATTTGCTAAGCAACTGCTATGTGCTACACACTGTTGTGAGTGCTGGGATATATCAGAATGGAATAGACAAAGAAACTTGTCTTTGTGGAGCTTATAATAAGGGAAGACAGAAAGTAAATGTAATAAATAAGTGTTGTAGAAGAAGAAAAAATAAAGCAGGGAAAGGGGAAGGAGGCCAGTGTGGCTGAATGAGTCAAAGGGAGATTGGGTGAGCAGAGTAGGATGTGTAGGCCATCGATAGCAGTTTGGCTTTCACCAGTGAAAGGGGGAATCATTGGTGTTGTCTGCACAGGGTCACTTGGGACTTAACAAACACATGGGCCTTAGAATAGCCCTTAGGAAACTAATTCATTCCTGAGTAGAAGATAGAGGATCATCAGACACCCTGTACTCAACTCTGAGTTAATTACTTTTCCCCTTGGCTTCCTGCTTTGGGGAGGACCTTGTGTCTTTGTCCCTAAGGGCCAGTGGCAGGACATCTAGTTCAAGAAATAAATATTGAGGGAAGGGGAAAATGCAGTATGACTGGCCTCACTTAACCTTAAGTAAGACTGTACTAGAATATATAATACCTAAGGATGGACTTGGAGGACAGCTATTGTTAGGCCAAATGGCCTAAAAAACTGAATTAGTGGTCTCCCAGAAGCTCCTAACTGGTTTTGTCAGACAATGTGTAGCAGATGTTTGGAATTTTTTTTAGGCACCTGAGGGTATGAATGCTGCCAACTGCTGGTCAAAATCTTTACTGTGATTAGATAACGTTAGAGTTTAATAAATATATGCTCTCTGATTTAGCCTTACTAGGAATTTATTTCACATAGGTCATTCCTAATAACCAGGGAGTTATGTAGGTTTAACATTTATTTTTATTAATTGCAAAGAGAAAAAGGTTCAAGTAATAGTTCTTAGTCTTCCTTTAAAGAAAGGAAAATATTAATAGATTTTTTTTTTCCTTCTTCAAACAAACAGATATATGTAATTCCTGTGTGCAAAAAGTAGTCTTACAGGATATACAAATGAATTAAGAAGCAAGAAGTTGGAATAGAGAAGGGGTGGTTTGAGGAAGGGAAGAGAATTCAGGACTTGAGGTGTGTAACACCTCTGGGACTCCAAGGGGTTCAGTAAGCCTGAAGCAAAGCTTGCATTTGGAGGCCTTCCAAGTGCTGAGTGGAAAGGCAGAGGCCACACTGTGAAGGCTGCGGTCTTTGCTGTGGAGTGTGGATTGTATCTGAAAGGCAATGGAAAGTCACCAAAGAATTGTAAGCAGGAGAGTGACATGATGAAATATGTGTTTCATAAAAACCAACCCAGTGGTTCAGGGATCCTTGGCCAAGGATAGGTATGTTGGGGGGTAGCGAGGGGCAAGGCTTATCTGAGAGTTCAGTTGGGAGGCTGTTAAGATAATCCTAGGGAGAAAGAGTCCAGACAAGGGCATACAAATAAAAGTTATCTGTCTCAGTGGTCCTCAGTCCTGGCTACCTTTAAACTTACTTAGGGAGCTTTTATAAAACAGTGTCCAGGCCCGCCCTAAACTGAGTAAATGAGAATACCTGGGAGTCGGTGGTCGGTGTTTTTAGGAAGTTCCCCAAGGCGATGCCTATCCACATCCAGGGTTAAGCATCACTGAAGTCTCCTTGCCTTGCTGCGAGTTTTTGAGGCCATGGTTTGCATCTCCAGGTGATCCTCCTTGTGAAATCTACCCACCAGGTAAAGATGGGCTGTTATTAAAGCCATGGTGCACAACAGCCCTGTAAAACTGGCCACCTTGAATGTAGTCAGGAGAGTCAATAAGCAGAATCTTCCTTCCCATTTGCAGGAATCTGTGTCACCACGAGGAGGGGACTGACTCTTGGTTTGGGCCACCTGCCTTCACACAGCCAACATGGTTCTCTAGCACTAAAAGCGTCAACTTTTTTAGGAATCTTTGCCCACAGTCTGTCATATTTTAGGGAATCCAAGGAATCTGGAGAGTTCTTGAATTTTCTGACACTCCTCTAATTCCTTAGAATTGCATTTAAAAAAGAAATTCAGTGTAGCATTTGCATGGAGGCCTGATTTTGGTAGCATGTTGCCAAAGAGGGAAAGAAATCTGAGAGTTCCCGCTGTGAGGACAGAGAACAGTAGGTGGAGTGTTCACATCCTGCTTAGACACTGTTGCTCAACCAGCTGAGATCAGCAGAGTTCAACAGAATGATGTTGGGGTTGGGGAATTTCTTCTCAATTTACTGTTGGGGGGTAGTGGGAAGAAAGGGTCATCCCATCATGCCAGGAAATGTGCAGATATGCCCTAATGGTTCCCAGCCATACACAGAAGGGTCTCCTGGACCTCATTGCTCTGATGGGCAGAAAAGCTTTGTGAACCCACTAACGACTAAAGCTGTTTCCAATAAAAATTTCCTGTTTCCTACTTAACACATTTGTCTGTTGTTTGCTTAGAGAAAACCCAGGTATAAAAGTTTCATTGTATTTCCATTGTATTTTTAGTTTCTGATGGCATTTTTGCCCAATGGGGGATGTTTTTTAACAAATCGTCCTCATAGTTTTCACACTACCCCCACCTATACTGAAGGGAAAGTCACACTTCAGAGCATGTTAGAGGCTCCCTGCCAAAGTGAGCATGGGGCAGGTGTTAAGGTGACTGAAGTAATATAACGTATACATGGTTTTCTTTAATATATTAAATTTTGTTCATTCATTGTTACATACAGTATTTTTAAAGGGAAGACTTGTCTTGTAGGAAGAAACTTGCATTTCTGTCACTTTGCATAATGTCTCCCACCATGGCATTTGAACGTAGAAAGGTTTTTTTTTTTAAATATACAATTTTTTTTGGAGATGGAGTCTTGCCATGTTGCCCAGGCTGGTCTAGAACTCCTGGGCTCAAGTGATCCTCCCACTTCAGCCTCCCAAGTAGCTGGAACTACAGGCAGAAACTGTTTTCACAGTGAGATCAGAGGTTAACAGATTTTGGTGGGGATTTCTCTCTAATTTACTGTGGGGGTGTGGAAGAAGGTCAATCATCATGCAGGAATGTGCTAGCCCTAATGGTCAGCATACACAGAAGGGTCCTGAACTCATTGCTGATTGCAGAAGTTTTAACAGGCACTACGACTACAGCGTTCATAAACTTTCTATAACAATGCGTGTTGCTTAGAAACAGTATAAAAGTTCAGCTTTTTTCCATTGTATTTAGTTTCTATGCTTGCCCATGGGATGTTTTTCAATGTCTTCTATTTCAACTACCCACCTATACTAAGAAGCACATCAGGCATGTTTGCTCTGAAATTGTCTGGCATGTTGTTGTGCTAATAAATACTATACATGTTCTTTAACAATTATTTGTTCTTATTGGTACTCGTTTTTTAAAGGCGAAGATTCTCAGAAATGACTAGTGCAAGTCCACCGCTTTGAACTAAAGTTTTTTTAAAACAATTTGGAATGGTTTTACTTCTACTATTGCCTGTTGGTCTCCCATCTGGCTCAGAGGAGAGATGCTTAATGAAGATTTGAATCTGGGATAAATTAAGCAATGTTGAGACATTTATAAATCAGTGAATAGCCTTACATAACTAAGTACTCTAATGGCCTGAGGAAGGTGGGAGGAAGAGGTGAAAGGAATATTCTTTGTGCAGAGAAACTAATTAATGTGCCTAGGACCTCCTCGTGAGTCAGTTTTAATGGGATTGTAAATATGTGCTTGAGTGAGTTTTTAACAGTGTGTGTGTCAGTTGCTCTTGGCCTTTCTGTTTATCAATACTATCTACAAGATGTTAAACCACGGGGAAGTTGAAGCTTTATTAGCCATTTCAGCCTGCCAAGATTGTGGGATTTGTTGACTTCATGCCCTCCACGTTACTTGACAGGCTGGGCCTCTCCTGGATTAATACCCAGTTAATACTCATTCACCTAAAGGCACAATGCCACATTGGGGGCTTTTGAAATGCCCGTCCCATGGGTGTCAGAAAGTCTGTTACTTTGCTCAGTTAAATTCTATTTTAGGGTGTCGTATGTACTTGGTGGCCTTCTGTTGAAGTAAAAAGTAACCAAGCTAGGCCAGTCAGGCTTTAAATTAGTTATTTAATCCCTCTTTAACGTTCTCATTATGCCTTATTTTCATAATCATTTGTAACCAGAGCACTTCAGAAGCAGCGCCTAGCAACTTTCTACTGGGATTCCATTTTTATTTTTTGTAAAGGAAAAATAAATAATATATACATGTGAAAAAATGTGAAAAGATACATGCAAATTTAAACCATTTTGAATTAAGAGGGTTTGTTTTAGTTTGGGGTTTTGTTTTTGTTTTTGCTTATCCATATTTTCTACAGAGGTCATGTTTTGCTTATATAATAAAATCAAAGTTTATTAAGGATAAAAGGAAGCATGCTGAGGTATACATGGCTGACAGTTCTGTCTTCTGTTCTAGAAATCGAAGCTAAGGAAGCATGTGATTGGCTACGGGCGACTGGTTTCCCCCAGTATGCGCAACTTTATGAAGGTAAGCTGGGAATGCCATTTTTTTAATTTGCATAATCATAATCCTTGGTTCATGATTATTATTCATCTATGACTTATTTTCAGAAATTTTATAATTTAAGTATTTCATTTAAAAAATAATGTAGGCTGGGCGCGGTGGCTCACACCTGTAATCCTGGAACTTTGGGAGGCCGAGGCGGGAGGATCGCTGGAGGCCGGGAGTTTGAGACCAGCCAGAGCAAGAATGAGACCCGGTCTCTACAAAAAATAGAAAAAGGAGCCTCGTGCCCATTTGTAGTCCCAACTACTCCAGAGGCTGAGGCAGGAGGATCACTTGAGCCCAGGAGTTTGAGGTTGCAGTGAGCTATGATGATGCCACTTGCAGTCTCTACTGATAGCAAGACTGTCTCAAAAAAAAAAAAAAAAAAAAAATGTAGTAAGCAGCTAAGACACCCACCACTCAAAACAAAGCCAGCACCTTGATGATAGCACACCCATCAGGCACTCTCCAGTCTGTTCCAAAGTAGCCACCATCCTGAAACCTGTTTATCCTTTTCTTGCTTTCCTTTTATATAATCGTATTGCATTTTCTGAAAAGTATGTTTTTATAAAATTGTTTTTACCTTTATACCAAGGGTAACATGCTGTATGTAATCTTGTGGGATTTAATTTTTTCATTTAATATTGTATTGTTAAGATTATTCTATACTGTGTGTCTTTGTTATTCATTTGCTTTAACTGTTGTATAATACTCCATTGTGTAGACATATCCACACTCTGATTGGTGAGCATTTTGGCTTTTTCTGTTTTGCTTTTATAATCTGTGCTTTTTGACCATTCTTGTACCTATCTCTTGTGGTGATCTCATGTGTGATTAGTTGTCTTTCCTGGATACGTAGGAATAGAATTACTGGGTAACAAAGGATATGTATGTTCAGTTTTATAATGCAAATTTTTCTAAAAGTGCTTGTACCAGTTTCCACTCCTCCCAACAGTATATAAGGATCCTCACTTGAGCCCAGGTGTTCGGGGCTGCAGTGAGCTCTGATTGCTCCACTGCACTCCAGCCTGGGCAACAGAGCAAGACCCTGTCTCAGAAAACAAAAAAAAAATCCTGTGTGTCCACATGCTGTCAACACTTGATATTTTCAAACTTTAGTTTTTGCCAATCAAATGGATATAAAATGATATCATACAGATTTTGACTTCCATTTCCCTAATCATTCATGTTAATGAGCATTTATTCATGTCGTTTTCCCATATGTGTTATGCGCTTCTGTGAAATGTTTCTGGCCTGTTTTTCTCGTGAGCTGATTGTGCTTTACTTAATGATTTATAAGAGCTCTTTATTCTAAACACTAATCCTTTGTTGGTGGTGTGTTGCAGATCTTTCCCACAGTTTGTAGTTAGGCATTTCACTTTTCTTTGAATGAATATTATTTTTATGAATATATTATTTATGAATATTATTCTCCAATGAATATTATTTTTTCTGTGGCACTCAATTTTTTAATTAAGAAAAATGGACCTTTTTAAAGAAAACATTAGGATCTGGGCTGGATTCTTACTACCTCAGTGCCCTGGGGATTTCTTGGGTGCTGAGGCTAGCAGGTGCAAAGCACCTCAAGTGTGGCTCGAGTACCCAGAGGAGCTTGTGCTCTGTGCTTGTCGAGATGAATAGGCTGTTCATTTAAATAGGAGTTTCATTATACTCTGTATGAAACCAGTTTAAAACAATTACAGCTGTGTACTAGTGTATTCCATTTTATGGGTAATTTTCAAACAAAGACTGTGTGCATAGTGAAGGGATTTCTAATGTACAATACCTGGTCTTCCTCATGGGAGCCCAGATTGCCTCTATGATATTTTTCCATAAAGATGGATTCGGAATTATTTTGTTAGACTATGTAAAAATATTTTACTATTCCTCCATTTCAGAGAATATTTCCAATTTCTTTTTTTTTTTTAAGGTATTCGGAGTTGCTTATCTTTCCTTTAGAGAGAATTTTTGACCTGTTAACATTCAGGAGGGCTTTGGAGGGGAGGGAGCAGCACTCTATTGGATTTTTCAATTCACAGCTCTACTGGAGATAGGGAAAGATAATTGCATTTGCAGTGGCACTAAAGCGGCTGTCCTTTTGTTCTCCTGTTTAGAAATTAAATTTCCTTCAATTATGCCTATTTTTGGTGTTGATTTGCTGCCAAGCAGCACTTTCTTGTGATGTACATTTGCTAAGAACCAATTCCAGTCTCTGTCACACTTTTTCCCCAATCCTAAAGTGCAGACTGCATTTTCACAAGTTACATTTGGGGTCCCTTCATGTTTACAAGTCTTATGAAGCATAACCCTACTTTTGAGGTACACTGCCTGTTGTTCCGGAAGTCTGGGCTGTCATAGCTTCCCTTCATCCTGCCACCATGTGCGGGGTAAGTACATACATCCCATACACCACATACCAACCCACACATTCCTTGCCTTCCTGTTTAGCTTTATTTTGGTACTTAGCAATTTATACTTCCTGCCTTTCAACCGAAGCTGGAAGCTGGGTTCAGAGAACTTCTTCTGTACGTCAGTAAACTATCATTTTGTAAAAGCTAATCCTTTCAGAAAAGTGTCTAGGCAAATAAGAGAAGATTATTGATTTAATTCTTTCCCTCCTTACTTGCATTTAGTCCCTACCAGATTAAAAAAAAAAAAAAAGAAAAGAAAAACAGAATTGTAAAGTTAATCTGGATCAGAAAATAATCTAAAATACAGCTCTGAGTATACTAAGTTAGAAATTGGCTAAAATAACACAGTCGCTTTCTCACATACATCGAATGGGCAGGTGAGCTTTTCAGTTTACATTTATAGATCTGATGTTATAATTAAAAATATATTCTTTAATATTGGCTCTATTATTTAATACTGGTGTCTGTTCATAGTGAAATACAGTGTCACAACCATCAACCAGTTTTAGTCTATCTTGGTTCATTTACTAATAACTGTAGTTTACATTGACTGTTTAGCCTCCTTTTGTATTTCTCTTGTAATGGTGTCACTAATCATCTGCCTAAGAGAGATGTGGTCTGTAAATTAATGAAGAAATATAATCCTGTAATACTAAATTTTGTATATTTCTTCATAAATCTTTGGGCCTTGGTCTGCCTATATTATCATTCAGGGAACAACATCAATAATCCAACTCTAGCCTTCAGAAAAAAGAATGGACTATAAATTAACATTCATTATGATAGTTTGTAACACTGTAAAAAAAAAAAGGTACTCTTTAAGATTATCTCTAGAAAATATTTAATAGATTGCTAGGAATAAGGAATTCCATACCATTCTGTAAAACCAGTGATCATGAGTTAGAAACAATAAAAACACAAGGAACAGTCTTTGCACACCCAAGAGCTAAAACATTACTAATCACCTGCATCTCCAAAACTTCCACAGCCATGTGTATTACAGTATGCACCATTTGGAAGACCAAAGGGATATTTTAGATTATGGTGATCCTGGTTTCCTACTGTGATGACTTATTTTTCCCATGCCTGGGCCACACGGTTGCACAGAGGAACTCTTACTCTTGATATTGTACAAGCATTCTATTGGGAAGGCCCATTATTTACCCTAATAGCTGGAACTCCAAAGCGAGAGATAATTTGCCTTTATCTAGTGGCAGTTTCAGAGCTGTTGTAAATTTTCCCAGTGGTGCTGTTGGTCTTTCTCCTCCTCTCTGCTCTTCTTGTGTGTATTTATCTACAGAGGGATCTTTTTAGGCAGTACAGAAAAGGGAATTCTTCCATTGAGTTGACTGTTTCTCCCCTTTCTGGTTGTCAGTTGTGATACAACTTCTTCATTGTTCTGAGAGAATTGAACTCTTCTACGATTAAGGGATTTGGGATTCTCTTGTTGTATACCAACTTTATAGGTAGCCCCTTTGTTTTAGGGGGAATTATATAAATTCCTGAAAAGCCATATTGAAGTGCTAATATTTGTTTAAAAATAGCATTATCTTGAATTCTCCTGAGCTGTTGATATCATGCAAATGGATTAGATTCCATTTACTACAACTTGCCATTGTTCTCTCCAGATCTTTACTTGGCCTGGGTTTGTTTTTTTATTCTTCTTCTTTGTAAACTCACCCCTGCTCACATGTAAGCAAAGACATTTAAAAAAAAAAACTTCAGCCACATTAAAAGGGAGTATCCTCCTGGAATTTATTCTGGCTTAAATTATTATGTATAACAGGGTTTTATTGCCTGCTGATTTGCTTAAAGGTAGAACAATGTTTTGAACCACTTCTCTTTGGGACAAGAAGCAGTGTTTAAGTTTCCAGACACTTCAGAGCCTGTGCTTCGTTAGGACACTGATACTGAGTTGCTTTATTCTCCCATAGAACTTGCTAGGGAATGAAGATGTCCTGCACACAGTATGTTCTCAATAATTTGCTTTGGAAGTTTTTTACACACACACACCCCCCACTAAACATGGATATTTGGTAAGAACCTAGGTGCTCAATAAATATATTTGTTTTTATTTTTCTTATAGATCTCCTGTTCCCCATTGACATTTCCTTGGTCAAGAGAGAGCATGACTTTTTGGACAGAGATGCCATCGAGGCTCTATGCAGGTAACATACATGCTGTGTTTCGAATGTTATTTTCTTTTCCATTTTTTAAGAACACAGTAATTATCACTAGAATAGGTTGTGTTTGCTCTTGTTCTAGCTAATTACACTAGGTCTTTGATTAGCAAATGATACAGTGATTTACTTCACTATAAATCATACACTTTTTCATTAAAAATTAAGTAAAATCCTGTTATTTGGTATTGTCATTAAAATAGCATCCACGATATCCAGTCAGGCAATCAAACAATACCATTCCACATTTGATATGATATGATTGCTGAAACTGGTAACTTGCAGGTGATCTGGAAACTTGAATAAGGTTTTTTTAAAGGTAATTTGATTGACTGCACAGCCCCAACCAGGTACCCCAGCACAGTCAGGGCTGCTGTTCTATTGAGTGGAAATTCAGCACATTCCAAGGAGTAGATGGGGTCTGGGGGTTATGACATACGGAGACAGGACCGCCCCTTGAATTCTAGGAAAACTCCTCTGACCCTCTTCAGTCTCCCCAGGTATAAAATAAAGATAGGATTAAATAAGGCTATAAAATAACTCAGCACAGTCTTTAACATACAGGAAACAGACAGTAAATGATGTGAAACGTGAATAAAACTGTCAGAAATTCTTGCTCATGGTGCTGGTGGGTCCAGGCTGAGGAGCAGCTTGTAGGTTTTAGTGAAATAGAAGTAAGAAAAGCTGTAGCAGATGGGGATAGGACACTGATAATTCTTGCAAACTCTTCGTGGCTTTTTTTTTTTTTTTTTTTTGGGAGACAGAGTCTTGCTCTGTCGCCCCAACTGGAGTGCAGTGATGTCATTGTAGCTCATTGCAACCTCCAACTCCTGGGCTCAGCGATCCTCCTGCCTCAGCCTCCCGAATAGCCGTGACTACAGGCACATGCCATGACGCCTGGCCAATTTTTCTATTTTTAGTAGAGACAGGGTCCCGCTCTTGCTCAGGCTGGTCTCAAAGTCCTGACCTCAAGCAATTCTCCTGCCTCAGCCTCCCAGAGTGCTAGGATGACAGGCGTGAGCCACCTCGCCCCACCTCTTCATGACATTTTGATTCATTTTAAGTTAGTTATCCTTTGTAATTTTTCTCAAAACCTAAAAGTCCTCGAAACTGAATTCTGGGAAAAAAAATTATACATGGAGAAAATTAACATAGGTTCATTTGATTGTAAAACTAAAATACCTTTTTAAAAAAATTTCAATATTCATTTTCACTTGGAAAAACATCAGTAAGGTAGAATGACATCCAGTATTGCTTTCCTCTTTGTAGGTAAAGAAATGAGTGGTGGTTCTTCAAAGAACGATTTTTTTTTTTTTGGCCTGTGTTATATAATATTATTACAGTGTTTATTCAAAGCAGTGTTATTCAAAGCAGCCAACTTTAAGCAGTGGTTTGCAAAAAAGATAGGATGTTTAGAATAGTGTGTGGAATAGACTAGTTTTCATGGTTTAAGAGAAAAAAAGAGTCATATTAACCACAGAAACAAACACTGCCACCTTTCTAGTCCAATTAAATGACTGCTTAGAAATGTACAGGGTATGTACACATTTTCTAAAAGAAACCTAATTCCAAGTCCTGCGCTGTGGTGTGTAATATCATAGCTATGTCATCTGGAATGAAAAAATGTCACTGATGCAGTTTTGGGAGGGGAAAACGTCAGTCTCTGGAATATGAATTCCTCCAGACATTTTTTAAATGTTTTAATGCTTAGCTGTGGGGCAGAATTAATTTATTTTCAATTCGTCACTGTTGATAATGCATATAAATGATTTCAGTCCTAAGATGCGTCTTAAGAAATACTTAAGCGTTGCGTCAGATCAGCCATTTCACACATTGTGAGCCACTTAGGGAATGGACCCTCTGAACAACAGCCACAGCTTAGGAATTCCTGGGTCATAAAAATATCACTGCAACATTTCAGCCCGAAGGGTCATGATTAAACTCTTGAATACTTTTTTTTCCCCTTTGGAATATCAGTTTGAAATTTAGTTTCCCTTTTCTGAAGGGAAAAGCGTTCTCTGCACTTTGTGATTTATTCCGGCTCTGAGTAGCTTTTGAGAAGTCACTTCCCTTGGAAGGGAATAAGTCTGTCCTCCTAGATCTTTTGTGAAAGGAAAAGCCTGAACAAAACTGGAGCTTCATCTGTTTTCAGACTCTGCAGTGTATTCTGGTCAGACTTCAGTTTTCTCTCATACGTAGTATAACATCCCACAGGTTATCTGTGAGAAGGAAATGCAGTGGTGGATGTCAGAGTGCTTTAAAAATTAAATTATCAGGCCCAAATTTGAGTATGTGCAGAAAGACTTAGGGTTGGATTTTCAAAAAAATGAAATTTTTCAGAATTCATAGTAACAGTCATCAGCTTGTTTATAATGGAAAACTCAGGGGCTCTTGTCCACGTGGTCACATAAATAGATTTTTCATGAAGATGATTCCCCTTTTGAGAAGCCCGAACCCATGTTCGGGAGAAAAAGATAGGAGCCCTACACTGTGTGTTTCAAGCACCTTCTTTTGAAATGCATTGCAAGTTCTGAGTTGTCAGCAGTGTAGTTGAGATACTTGTTTTACGGATTATGTCATAATCACCTCATTTGCTCAACCTGCCTATTCCAAATACCTTCTTAGCCTGTGCAATCCAGGGGCCATTAAATAATGAGGTATAGTGTCCTTAAAAATTTTGCCTTGTGGCTTGTGAAGGTCTCTCTAGACTGATAAACTTTTTATGCTTTCATCTTTTCCCTTGCTGAGATTTTTTGAACAGTTGATTTTAAATATATGTGGTAACACAATTAAGAAACTCAGTTTAAAAAGTTTACAAAATGTTGCATGGTTTCACTTTCCCACCCTTCCTCCTCCCCTTGATAGGGCCGTATTTTGTTCACGGATGTCACAAATGATCCCAGGTATACGCTAGTGCTAGCATTCTGCTCAGGTAAAAACATTGATATACCAAAACATTTACAGATCTTATAGCTCCTTTGATCAAAAAGCAGGTAGGAGATGATCTCTTTTAACATGTTCTACTTAGGGCAGAAGACATGTAGACTTACTGGGGTTTTTTTGAGAATGATGATGATACTGCCTTAAATATGAAGTTTGGTAATGACCAAAAGTTACGGTTATGAGACTACTAGGTTTTTTGGATTTAGATTGCTGACCAACATTCCATTCACACTGTAAAGGGTTTATGTATTCATTTCCTTGGAGAGATTGGCATTAGCCCAGTCTTGCTTGCTCTGCTGCATAATCCAACTCCAATGATAAGGCGAAGATTGTGAGGGAGTTGTACTCAGCAGTCATACTGGAGGAGTGATTAGCTTGTCTTAAAGCACGGACAGATAATATTGTTAATTGTGAACTATAATCTGCTATCAGGATACCTCTTGTGAAATGTTTTTTGTCTTTCTATAAATTCAGAAAAGTATTCCGAAGTGCTACTTTTCTTTGGAATTAAAACTTTTAGACTCCTCTATAAACACATCAAAGAATTATATAAATCAAGTGACGGTCATATATTGAAAAATACATTTCCACGCTGTTGTCTTCAGTATGCTCTGTTGTAAAACAGCCCTTGAAATGCCTAAGCCATGTAAAGCAGCCTACCTTGTAGTTGAGTTGAACTTTGTTATGATTTCTGGTCTGTTAAAAGGGAAGCAAGTAATTTTTTTAAAGCAATTGTACTAATTCTAAGAAAATATCTTTACAGATTGGAACAGTTTTTATTTGTCAGATCTTTTGGGAAATTGCTCCTTTTTGCCTTCTCCCCCTTCTCTTCTTTTGTCCCCTGTTTTTATTTTGAATACAATGGGGCCCAGATCCCCCCTGCTGTCCTTTTATCAGGGTGCTGGCAAAGCTGCAAAGCTCTTGAACCTTTGATAGCCCACCCTGAGGTCCCTCCCTCTTTGGAGCAGGGTACAAGTTACCCAGGAGATAAGGGGGACACATTCCTGTGGAGCTGAGCCTGGGCAGCCCTCAGGGGGAAGGGAATGGCCCAGGCTTCTGGACAGATGGGTTCTGATACCAGCGCATCAGCCACTATTTGAGGAATCATACTTAGGATATAAGTTGCTCTCATTTGTTACTATCATTCATATTTATTTTAGAAAGGAATGCAGAAGATAACTGAGTTTGAGTGCCAAAGCCACCGTGTTTTAATCGTGTGGCCTTGGACAAGATTTGTGACCTCTCTAAGCCCCCATTTTCTCACCTGTAACATGAAGGTAAATCGTAATATCTATACCATAGGGTTGTGAAGATGAAATCCTACATATGAAGTGCCTAGCAAAGTGCCTGACCCAGAGTGGGCCCCTGACTTGTCTAGCTAGAACTATGATTTAATATCAGGACTGTCTCTGTAAATAAATGAGGTCCCAGTAGTGGACATTCTTTGGAAGTCTTAGGCGACAAATGAAAACCACAGAAACCCCAGGGAATAACACGGGGCTTCAGGATTATAATGCCATTAGCTTGGTGCTACCAACATAAAAAGATAATATGGACCTTTATAAAACTGGCCTCCTGGGACTTTTTTGTTTGACTCAAATCTAGAGTTTGTGAAGTTTAACCCCTCCCCTACTTCATAGACCTCCATGCCTAGTAAATTTGGTTATAAACACCACTCAACCATTAAAGCCCAAATGAAATCAAGTGGGTATTTGATTACAGCTTTGATTAATGGAACCCAGACCTGAGACTAACTGTAACCATGCCGGATTCTTTAAATCTTGAAAACATTCAAGAGCTAAAACACTGTGGGTGTAAGTCATTTAAGTAATGGATGCCCCTAAGTAAGAGACCTTCTAGCCACTCATTTTAAAGTCTGCAGACTTTTTCTTAGTTATTTGTTTTCGTTCCCTCCCCATCAACAAGAGAGAATTTTTCTGAACATCGGTGCTCTGAGCTATCTTTGTTTATTCTATAAACAGGCTACCATATAATCTATGAAATCAAAGGCAAGCTTATCAGGCAGGCAAGAATACTTTCTATCCTGGTGCATCAAAGTTGCTAGACAAACTGCAAGAACAGGATCGGGAAGATAAATCTTTGTGGAGGTCTCATGGTCAGTTTGAATTTGTGTGAATTAAATGCTCTTATCCTATGAAAAGGTAAGAATTGCAATTTTAAGAAAAACTGGAAAACTAGTGGGGATATCCGTGATAGAAGACAGCAAACAGATACATTACAGGTTCATTTGAGGAAGACTAAATGATGATCAGCCAGAAGATGTTAGAAAAATTGGGGCCGGAGAGGCTGTCATTCACACTTTACATGCTATCTAGTCCAGCATATTTAAAGGGTTTCTTTTTTCAGCTATTGCATTGTTTCCCCATGAGTTTTTTTTTTTAAGTATTTCATTTTGAATGAAACTAAATTATTTCTCTAATTTTAAATTAACGTTACTATTTGGCAGGGGTGGTAAAAGTATTCAAAGTTAAAATATGACTCCTGTTCCAAAGGAGAATCTAATCTAAGTACTTACTTCTGAACTCAATAAGATTTTGATCCTTGAAGTTACAGTATACACACTTCTTAAATGATCATTTGTCCTCTTGCTGTGTGACTATACCAAATGGTATTATGTTATATAGGAAGTTATCAAAATAACTGAATATTAGAGAGGGCTCCAATTTCCTTTGTGTACAAGAACTCTAAAATACTAAACAGGCTGTCCAAGATTGTTATTCATCGGAGATAACTAAAACTTACTTTATTTTTTATTTGAATTTTGATTTGAGGTGGAATACACGGCTTATTTGCAGACAACTGTACTTCATTCCTTGTTGCTGTTTCTGTTTCACTGAAAGGAGACATCATAGGCTTTTATTTCTCGGCACTGTGTGTGGAACTCCCTAATGTTCAATGTAAGGGTTATTGGAGGAATAATTGTTGTCAGTGAGAACAACTCATTGAGAATTGTTTGTTCCATGAAGAATTAGAGGCACCTGACAGTACCATAGCAACGTGCCATTTCACTATAAAATACTGCAAATTAAATTTAAGTGAAAAACTTAAATATAAAGGTATTTTTAAACTTTTAAAGAAGTTTCTGATACTCTATTAGATTACAGATATTAATGGGTTCAAAGAAACTCATTAAATATGTTAATTGTTTAGAAAAAAATATTTATCCACCCATCAATGAGTGATTGCCTATCTTTGCTAATGTTACTTCTTTGCTCTGTAGGCGTCTAAATACTTTAAACAAATGTGCGGTGATGAAGCTAGAAATTAGTCCTCATCGAAAAAGAGTGAGTATATAAATTATGTAGTAGGATGGGTAGAAAGGGGGCAAGCCAAAAAGCGGATGATGTGTTTTGTAATAGGTTTTGTTTCTCAAACTCTTATTTTCTAGTTCCATGTAATACATTTTGTTTCTCAAACTCTTATTTTCTAGTTCCGCAAGCATCTACATTTTTAATTTCATAATCTAGTCAAGTTTACCAAAGACCATTAGCCTTCTGTAGTTGAAGGCAGTAGTTGCAGCTGGCCAATAAATTATTTTATCTACTGTTTTTGACCTGAACATATCATCTATTATTTTGCCTAATCAATTCAATGCCTACATAATAAAGGGATGAGGCTTAAGGAACCCAGTGCATTTTTGCATTGGTCCCTAGAGAAAATAAAGCTAAAGTTCTTTTCAAACCCTTCTGTCTTCCCAGATATAAATGACTGTGTTGCAAAACTGTAGAGATGAAAGTGAAGGCTGGCTGGTGGGATATTGAAGAATAAGAGATTTGCAGGGAGGAAAGGAGTTAATGGAGGAGAGGACAGGAAATCCCACACATTTTAGTCAAATGGTGGCACATAGCTGAATTGGGCGGTATTTTCTTCTACGTGTGAGTTGTGAGGACCTTTTATGAGATCTTTGGAGAAAAGGTGGGTGTAATGCTGGGAGTGAGTGTCTGAAATTAGAGTAAACAGGGGTAAGTTTGGTTGAAGAACATATTTCTCTGACTGTTCAGAGTACGAATTTTAATTATCCTAGAGTCTGTGACCTACAAAAGTTGCCTTCTTGGGGAGTTAAACCTTTTAAACAAATGAACTGGAACCTCAGCACCCAATGAGCTGTGCAGAAGAGTCCTACAAGTCAGCGTTTAATGCTCTCTACTCATTGTCCTGTGAAATTCAGGTCATAGGATATTTTCCACACCAGTGGGAAGGATATATATCATACTGAATGGTGCCTTTTGATATCCCGACAAAAAGGCCAAGATGCAGTAGTCCATGTTGACAGCATATCCCTGAGTCCGGCACATAAATCAGGTGTCATCAGCAAAGATGTTACTTGGTGTTTACGAAGTTATGTGCTGTCAGGGCCGGGATATTTGTGAAGCCTTGTTAAATGGCCTGGAGCAGGTCTGAGGTTGCAACTCCACAGGACAGTTGTGGCCTGGGCTCTAGCCCCCATGTCTGGTGGGGGAGGGAAAGATGAGGAACAGGTAAGAGGCTACAAAGAGGCTTTAGTGGACAGAAGCCACATGATGGCTCACCTCCTTCCCTGTCCCCATTAGCCCAGTAGGAGATCTTGTGCATTTTTAGAGCGGCTAGAGATGTAAGTTATCACTCCTCTTAGTGTTTGCAAACTACCTTTTTAATTGCAAAAGGGAATATAAACACATGCAAACAACAGACAGCAAAACCAGAGGCCATCCAGAGGTGGTCCTACCGGTTGCTGACTCCAGCCCAAAATATTTTGCATGCCTGGAATTTTCACCGATCTCAGAGGTTTCCTCTGTGAGCAATTAAAGAACAGCCTATATATCCCAGAGTTTCCATAAAATTACCTTTATTTAGCTTGCAACATGTGGTCAGGCTTTCTCCTGTTAAGTTCTTTTAAATATATCTTTGTTATTAAAAAAAAAAAGTAGTAAGAAAGTATAAGGGGGGAATCGACCCTGGTGGCATGTTCTGAGCAGTCTCCTGGCTGCCTGGCCCTTAGCACACGCCCACTCTCTGCTGGCTGCCAGTCCCAGTGTGTGAATGGCTTCTTTCTGTCTTTGCAGAGTGAGGATTCAGACGAGGATGAGCCTTGTGCCATAAGTGGCAAGTGGACTTTCCAGAGGGACAGCAAGAGGTGGTCCCGGCTTGAAGAGTTTGATGTCTTTTCTCCAAAGCAGGACCCAATCCCCGGGTCCCCAGATGACTCCCACCCGAAGGATGCCGCGAGCCCCGGGAGCGTGCTGATGGACCTTGGCGAGCGCCAGGAGGTGTCTTCAGTCCGCAGCCTGAGCAGCACCAGCAGCCTCCCCAGCCACGCGCCCCCCAGTGAGGACACCGCAACGCCCCGGACTAACTCAGTCATCAGTGTCTGCTCCTCCAGCAACTTTGCAGGCAATGACGACTCTTTCTGCAGCCTGCCCTCTCCCAAGGAACTGTCCAGCTTCAGCTTCAGCATGAAAGGCCACGAGAAAAACACCAAGTCCAAGACGCGCAGCCTGCTGAAGCGGATGGAGAGCCTGAAGCTCAAGGGCTCCCACCACGGCAAGCACAAAGCGCCTTCCAAGCTGGGCCTGGTCATCAGCGGGCCCATTCTGCACGAGGGCGTGGACGAGGACAAGCTCAAGCAGCTGAACTGCGTGGAGATCTCCGCCCTCAACGGCAACCGCATCAACGTCCCCATGGTACGAAAGAGGAGCGTCTCCAACTCCACGCAGACCAGCAGCAGCAGCAGCCAGTCGGAGACCAGCAGCGCCGTCAGCACGCCCAGCCCTGTCACCAGGACCCGGAGCCTCAGCGCCTGCAACAAGCGGGTGGGCATGTATTTAGAGGGCTTTGATCCCTTCAATCAGTCGACATTTAACAACGTGATGGAGCAGAACTTTAAAAACCGTGAGAGCTACCCAGAGGACGCCGTGTTCTACATCCCTGAAGATCACAAGCCTGGCACTTTCCCCAAGGCCCTCTCCAATGGCAGTTTCTCCCCCTCAGGGAATAACAGCTCTGTGAACTGGAGGACGGGAAGCTTCCATGGCCCCGGCCATATCAGCCTACGGAGGGAAAACAGCAGTGACAGCCCTAAGGAACTTAAGAGGCGCAATTCCTCGAGCTCCATGAGCAGCCGTCTCAGCATCTATGACAACGTGCCGGGCTCCATCCTCTATTCCAGCTCAGGTGACCTGGCCGACCTGGAGAACGAGGACATCTTCCCTGAGCTGGATGACATCCTCTACCACGTGAAAGGAATGCAGCGGATAGTGAATCAGTGGTCGGAGAAGTTTTCAGATGAGGGAGACTCCGACTCGGCCCTGGACTCGGTCTCCCCATGCCCATCCTCTCCAAAACAGATACACCTGGATGTGGACAACGATCGAGCCACACCCAGTGACCTGGACAGCACCGGCAACTCCCTGAATGAACCTGAAGAGCCCTCCGACATCCCAGAAAGAAGGGATTCTGGGGTTGGGGCTTCCCTGACCAGGTCCAGTAGGTAAGAGCTTTTCTCTTCCTTCCAGACTGGGGGAGGGGATGAGGAAGAGACTACTTCTCCTTGTTCTGCGGGAGGAAATGAGTTTAAGTCTAGCATTCGTAGCTTTTTAAATTCCTAAGGAAGGTGTCAGAACAGGAAATGCCAATGTAAAAAGAGTGGATATTATTGAATGGGTATGGGGTTCCAGACGGGGAAGATGAAAAGACTTCTGGAGGTGGATGGTGGTGATGGTTGCACAACAGTGTGAATGGACTTAATGCCATTGAACTGTACACTTAAAAATGGTTAAAATGAAAGCGGGCGTGGTGGTCCCACTACTTGGGAGGCTGAGGCGGGAGGATGGCTTGAGCCCAGGAGTTCTAGGCAGCAGTGAACTATGATCACGCCACGGAACTCCAGCTGGGCTACAGAGACCTTGTCTCAAAAATAAAAGTTACATTGGTAAATTCTACATTGTGTATACAGTGGGGGGGAAAAAAATGGGGTAGAAATTGAGTCATTTTTGTTCCTAAGATGAGACGCCAGTGAGCAGCAGCCCATTGCTGATTTTGTGTCCACCTGTTAAAAAGCCTTTGTGCCCACTCACTGTCCTCTACTCTTCTGTCGCAGGCACAGACTGAGATGGCACAGCTTCCAGAGCTCTCATCGACCGAGCCTAAGCTCTGTATCGCTGCAGATTAACTGCCAGTCTGTGGCCCAGATGAACCTACTGCAGAAGTACTCGCTCCTAAAGTTAACGGCCCTGCTGGAAAAATACACACCTTCTAACAAGCATGGTTTTAGCTGGTGAGAGTTTAAACTGTCATTGAAAGTGATATTTTTGGTCACCTCCTTCAGGCTGTCCCAACACTAACCGTATGACAGTTCTGTCCTTGATGAATATCTTTAGTCTGTCATCCTACTGCAATCAGTCTCTGCATTCCTGAGGTCACAATTGACACTGCAACAGCCAGGGTAGTTGTAGGGAATTATCAGCATGGGTTAGTTGATTGAGTTTTCAGGTCTCTGAGTGACAAATGGCCAGCTGATGGGGTGAGGATGAGAATGTATTACTCTTACATCACGTGGTGTAGGCGCCTCCTTCCCAGTGGTAGGAATAACCCACTGTAGGTAAACATATGTGCAGTATCAGATCATATTTTTGGAAAGAAGGAAAGAAAAATGTTAAGATGTTATGAGACCATCGTTGAAATGTTTGGTTTACAGTACCTGGCCTTATAACCCTATTCATGCATGTTTTGAGAAATCATTTTGGATGTGAATATTGGCGGCATCGCTCAAAAATCTACCTGTGCAAAAGAGTTTAAGTTACGTTTTTTTCCCCCAACAAAGACTCTCAAACAGGGAATAATACGTTTAAGGAATTCACTACACTAAGATATAGACTAAAATATAAATAAAGATGAAATGTTTTATGAATTGTTCATAATTACTTTAAAAATATATAGCCCTTAGAGTATAGCACAAGACGTAGAATGTTAGGCTGGATGGGTCGTGGATGTGACCTAATCTTTGCACATCTTAATTTTTCTGCTATCTGTACAAAGCAGAAAAATGTCTTCAGATTGACATCTCAGTGCATTTTGCAGTGTCAGCTGGATAGCCTTAAGTCTTTTCAGTAATCTGAGTCTTCATTACCCAGTTGCACAACTACTGCGTTTTGTACAGATGGACAGGCAGCCCATTGCATCAGTAGTGCTCCTGTGGCAAACCCAAGTTGCTTGAGAGAGTCGGCGAAGCAACGTAACTGTTCTCTCCCCAACTCCTCCCATCCTTAGGACCCGTAGTGAGTTTAACTTCAGCATCAAAGCACCTCCTGTTCAAAGGCTGTTATTATGTGAGCCTTGCTAAATACAGAAGTTGTTTGTTCTGAATGACAGAAATAAGTATTGACCGGTTTATCCTCACATGCCTCAGATTCTCGGCGGGGATCGTAATGTGTTCTTTCCACATTCCGCCGCTGGGCTTTTCTCCCCCGACAAAAGCGAGTATTATGCACACTTATAGCTGTGATGCCATATACTTAACTGTATGGAAATACAAACTGGGCTCTGCTCTTTGCTCTATACCTTTCCTAGAGCTATGAACAGTAACGTGCCGTGGCTGTTGGTAAGCACTCAAAAGGCAAAGTGGTCGGTCTTCTGCACAGTTCCTCTGTGCTTGGAGTAATATTTTCCCTGCTGGCTATTTAAAACTGCATATTTTAGATTCTCATTTCTGAATTGTCCACCCCCTTCCCACTAAACCCTCAAGAATCTAAAAGTCCATAATACTTCTTGAGTTCTGGTCAGTTTTTCCAATGAGTTGAAACCAAATGTAAATGCCTCGCACTGCAGGATCTGTGGAGTAGGGACAAATTCTGCACAAAGTTCTTTTTCTGTTTGGCCTTGCCCTTTCTTGTCCTGTTCAGAGAGGTCATTTGTAGAGCTGAAATTTCTGCTTGACAGCCTTAAACGCGTGACATCAGTTTCCTGCTGTTGCATATACTGCTGGGGCTGGGGATGGGGGGTGGACCTGGTTTCAGGACTCCAGAGAGGCTGGGATAGGCTCACAAAACCCCCATTGTTCCTTTTCCATCTTCCTTTAGAAACCTAAAGATGTTATATTCTCCAGGGACATCAGGAGGAGAATTTATTTCAACTTCGGGTCATTCACTGTTGAGCTCTGGAGTTGGTTCTCATTGTGTTAGACCAGCATCGTGTGTTTGCTGTTTTCTCATTCAGCCTGAACCTCCTTACCTTAAATGCCTTGGAGCTCATCAAGAATTCAGAAGAGATTCTTATCCTTTTTCAAGACAAATAGAAACTTGTTCTTCACACTCTATCAGAAGCACATAATTATGTGTATTAGAAGCAGGTGTTATATGTTGATTTCTGCCATTTTGTGAGGAAGTCTATCAGCTCCCTTAAGATGGTAGACCCCAGTTCTCAAGGTTAACAGTAGAAGGACAACCCCAACTGAGGAAATGTGACTGGGCCTCACAACCCCAACTCTTAGAAGATCTAGAACAGCACTATCCAACAGAACTGTCTTTGCTGATGGGAATGTTCTGTATTTGCACAGACCAATACAGTAGCTACTGGCTACCTATGACTGGGTTGGGAGCCCTTGAAATGTGGCTGCCACAACTGAGGAACTGAATTTGTCATTTCGTTTAATTTAAATATAAATAGCCGTGCTCTTAGCACAGATCTAGAGCCTACAGAGTTTACTTGCAGAGATAAGACAAGTGTAGAGGGACAAGTAAACCTATCTCCCTTCCATATTCTTTAAACAGGGCTGTGCCCAAGTTCATGAAAAGGATCAAGGTTCCAGACTACAAGGACCGGAGTGTGTTTGGGGTCCCTCTGACGGTCAACGTGCAGCGCACAGGACAGCCCCTGCCACAGAGCATTCAGCAGGCTATGCGCTACCTCCGGAACCATTGTTTGGATCAGGTGAGAGCCACTGCCTGCGGGTGCCGTGTACTCAGGGGAGCTCAGATGCCTGCTGCTGCTTCTAACTTTGAAGTGAAGATGCTGCTTCTGTCTTAATGTTCCCAACACTTAATGTTTTTCTTCCAACAGGTTGGGCTCTTCAGAAAATCAGGGGTCAAATCCCGGATTCAGGCTCTGCGCCAGATGAATGAAGGGCCCATAGACTGTGTCAACTATGAAGGACAGTCTGCTTACGACGTGGCAGACATGCTGAAGCAGTATTTTCGAGATCTTCCTGAGCCACTCATGACGAACAAACTCTCGGAAACTTTTCTACAGATCTACCAATGTGAGTGTTCTTTAATCTTAGGATTCTCGGTGTTGGGAGAACGTGGGAACAACTCATGCTTAGGTTCCTTTGATGTCGTTCTTTTGACAAGACGACCCGCATAGTGACCTCTTGGAAACACATGTCATTGATTTCTTCCTTGCCTCCTCGTTTGTGGAGCAGGTAGTTCTGTCTACTGAGTGAATGATGTGAAAATAAATTTCCCAATCTGTAACAAATGAAGCAATTGTACATCTTTACATCCTGATCCAGTTTGTTCTTTCATTTGTTTCTAGAACAGTGTTATCTAAGATGCTCAGATAAAGATCAGATACCAAGATCTCTCTCTCTGCCTTGTCTACAGAAATTTCAGTTGCTTCACAATCTCTCCCTAGCACGGCTGTTGTATTTAAAATTTCACAGGTGTCTGTGTGTTTTATCTTGCTGTAAAATGAATAAATAATCTCTTTCTGTTATTCATCTCAGACTCTGCCAGAAATACTTGGGAAAACAATATCCATGCCCATCTCACTTTTATGTAAAGCTTACAGCAAACGGTTGTCTAAATTAGTGATCAAGATCAGGATTGTAGCTTTTACAGCCTTGTGTTTTTCTTGGCTCAGTGCGGGTATTACAGCAATGTAATTTAAAAGCAGCCTCTCTTAGTGTTCAAATTGTCTTTAGAACTGGCGCATTGGACTTTATTTTATGAGAAATGGAGCTGGTCTGGATTATTTCATTAGTTGTTTCATCCTTTCATATTTTATGAAAACACAGGTCACATTTTCCCCGCCAAGGTATTTGTTATGTATTGTAACCATGGAGCTGTTTAATCAGTTTGTCCTATGGAGCTACATTTGAGTGACTTGATTTTTCCACCACATGCTTTTTAAAAGATTTTTCTAGTAAAGGAGACCTGAAGGTTGAGTTTGGCATTTTCCACATGTAGATTATTATATGGGTTTTTTTGCATTTTTATATATTTTAAATATTTGCATATCTGTGCATTTTTAAACAGCCTTTCAGTATGCTTGCTAAAACTTAAGAAACTACTAGTTAAATATATATATTGTTTAATTTGACTGAATATTTAACAACTTGCTTTGCCCATTTCAAGAATGAGCAGATCAGTTAAACTTAGGAAAGTCGTCAAAGATACTGAACATTTTGTAGTCAAGGCAAAGACATCTCAGTTCTTACCTCTGGCACGTATCATAAATAAGGTTTTCCATTGACAGTAAGCATAAGTATAAAGTGTGTAAAGTTTTCAGTAATTGAGCTTGGTAAACTAGCAATTTTTGAAAAGTGCTTAGGAAAGGAAAAAAGCTGTTCTGTAAACTGAAAGAACAGGCGTTCTCTGGAGCTGAACTCTGAGGTGGATTTAAGAGTGTTTTGGTATTGTGGGTGTCTAAAATTTTTTAACTCCTCCACGAGGCAGGAAATACTTGAGGGCAGTAGCGCTGGTGGCAATTCATAATTTTTTCCGTACTAACTTCTAGTACATTTTCTGCAAGTGCCTGTTCAGTACTGGGCGGAGGTATTTGATGCTGATATTTGCTTTGGGACATTTCCTTGCAATGTGTGTGGAAAATCACCAAGTTTACGGGAGAAATGCTGGTGTCATGCAGATGTCCCCAAGGACCAGCGCCTCCAGGCGATCAAGGCAGCCGTAATGCTCCTGCCCGATGACAACCGGGAGGTTCTCCAGACGCTTCTTTATTTCTTGAGCGATGTCACAGCAGCTGTAAAAGAAAACCAAATGACTCCAACCAACCTGGCCGTGTGCTTGGCGCCTTCCCTCTTCCACCTCAACACGCTGAAGAGAGAGAATTCCTCCCCAAGGTATGGGTTGGATGGGAGGTGCACACCCCGGCTCTGATCCTCAGACTGAGGCCTGTCACTGTGTTTTTGTTGTATTCTTACCTGAACTGAGCCAAAATGAGTTAGACCACGTTCGTGCACAGCCCACACACCTCCACAGCACTGTTGCCTCTTTTCCTGTCAGCCCTGGGGCTGTGACTTTCTGGACAATCTGATAACAACCTGATCAGGAGAGAGAGCTTTGGATTCCTGCTGTGCCTGGCAAGTGTTTACTCTTGAGGCAAGTCTAATAGTGTCGTCATTACTTTCTGCCAGCAAAGACGCATGCAGATGGACTGGCCTAAAAAACTGGATGGAAAATAAGATTCCTGCTACCTTGGCCTCTGCATGGTCAGGAGAGCCAAACTTTTGGCCTGTGCCGGAAGTTGAAAGGAAATATCCTGAAAGAACTAAGAATTATGTTGAGCCTCAAAGTTGATTCTATTCAGGATCCAGCCTAAGCCAATTGTTTGCAAAATTTCTGCCTAGAATGCATGTATACAAGATGGGAGTGGCTGTGGAAAAAGTTGAGGAATCTGAAAAATAAGAGGCTAGTATTTGCTAGGCACTTATTCTGGCTCAAGCATAGAACTAGGCCCTTTCCGTTCTTTACTTCATTTAATCCTCATAACAGTCACGGGAGGTGAAGGCACTGTGAGCATCGCTTTGACAAATGAGGAAGGGGAGGCTCAGGGAAGTTAGTTCAGTAAACAACTTGCCCACATCTGACAGAAGAGATGGCAGGGCCAGTTCCAGCTTCACACTTTTATGACTATTTCACGTAGAGACCTTCTAGTGGAGCATATGAGAAAGTAGTCACTAACTGGACTTAACCTGCCCAGACTAAATCCATCCAGCTGATCCTTTTCCTCAGCTCTAAAGGAACTTGGGAAGTATCTCCTAGCTAGAACCATGGGGCCTACTTGTGCTAGTTGAAGTTAGCTTTGCTTCTGAAAGCCATACAGTGCTTAAATACCCTTTTAACTAGTTCTAAAAGCTTACTGGCACATTGCAGCTGCAATGGGGTAGAGAACTAGAGGTGAGCAGAAGACAGAGATCAGATAAGATTAAGACAAAAACCTCTAAGAAACAATAGGTGTGTCCCTCACCTCTGGGAGGTGATCCTGTATATTTAAACAGGTAAGAATAGGGACACCCTTTACCCCAAGTTCCAATGACTCCTGCCCCATGCTCTTCAAAAGCTGCCTCTTCCTCCCCACCATGCATACATAGACCTTACAAGCTGCCCTATTTAAAATAGAAACCCATTGAGCAAAATGACTTTAAATCTCTTGGATTTCCTTACAAACAAGGCTCTTTAATGTTTTCTGTGTGGTGTTGATAAAACTCTGAGAACCACAGGTGAGCAAAGTAAAAGCTCTCTTGAACCAGTAGGTTCCAGTAAAATGTTTTTTTTTTCCCTCTCCTTTGGCTTTCTTTGGATAATATGTTGAAATTATATAAATATTTGAATCCTTCCTTTCCCATATTTCTGCTACCTAGGGTAATGCAAAGAAAACAAAGTTTGGGTAAACCAGATCAGAAAGATTTGAATGAAAACCTTGCTGCCACTCAGGGGCTGGCTCATATGATTGCTGAGTGCAAGAAGCTTTTCCAGGTAAGGAGTTGGGAAGGTTGGCTCCTTTGTTAAGGATAATGTGAATAGGTACAAAATCTTAGGCTTGATACTTGTTCATGTCTTACCAAAAGATCTTTTCCACAGCTGGAGATTATATACATAGCCTGAGAATGTCTTATTTATACATTATAATGTATAAGCTTGTTAAAGTCAATGGTTAATGAAATTGCCCACCTTTGGGATACTCTTTTAAAAGCAACAAATTGCCTGGAACTAAAATTCTGCATCTGAGAAACCTGCCTTGATCAATGTAACTTAGTCCCCTATTCTAACTTCCCAAAATTACATAGTACAAAGCTTTTTTTTTTTTTTTTTTGGAGACAAGAGTCTCACTCTGTCGCCTGGGCTAGAGTACAGTGGCATCATCATAGCTCACAGCAGCCTCAAACTCCTGTGTGTAAGCGATCCTCCTGCTTCAGCCTCCCAAGTAGCTGGGACTACAGGCGTGCACACCACACCTGGCTAATTTTTTCTATTTTTAGTAGAGACGTGATCTCGCTCTCGCTCAGGCTGGTCTTGAACTCCTGAGCTCAAGCGATCCTCCCACCTTGGCCTCCCAGAGCGCTAGGATTACAGGCGTGAGCCACCACACCCAGCTGGGAATAAGCTTTTTAGATACATGTATGGAGGTGGTCTGTTTATAACCTCACACTACCACGTGAGGTCAGCAGGGATACCCCACCATCTGCAGGAAGATGCCTGCCCCGCCTTGAGGATCCAGGCCATTGTTTCTGTCCTGCCTCTTCCTCTGATGATGTGGACAGGTGGACTCCTTTTTGTCCCTCATGTTCCCCACAGGTTCCTGAGGAAATGAGCCGCTGTCGTAATTCCTATACAGAGCAAGAGCTAAAGCCCCTCACCCTGGAAGCCCTGGGCCGCCTGGGTAATGCTGAGTCTGCTGACTACCAGCACTTCCTCCAGGACTGTGTGGATGGCCTGTTCAAAGAGGTCAAAGAGAAGTTTAAAGGCTGGGTCAGCTACTCTACTTCTGAGCAGGCCGAGCTGTCCTATAAGAAGGTAAGTCTTCCCCCTGTTGTTGGCCAGTTTTAGTTCCAGTGGTCAAGACTGGGGTTCATCAGAGATAAGACTCTTGTGCCAGCCTTAATCTCCATGGGGATCTGTAACCCAGACCCTTGCAGCACTGGGCAGCCAGGTGGTTCAGATTCCCTAGGTAAGAGTGGAAACCAGTCAAATGAGGAATAATACTCATCTGGCGTGACACTTGTAAGAGGATTTCAAACCATTTCTAATGAAATCCTTTGGTTCCACAGAATAACACTAGAGTTCCCCAGAATGTTTTATTCCTAGTATTGAGTTTTTGGGTATTTTATGACATGCTTAGATTTTTCCATAATTTGGTCAGAATGTCCTTGCAACCTTCTCTGTTCTTAGTCCTCTCTAATCTTGGCCCTTTACGGAGCAGGGAGTTTGAGGTGCTAGGACTGGAAAACCCCTTGAGGGCAGAGCTCAGTGTTACAGGTCAGCAGCAGGTGTTTGTTGATACTCTTTCTACCACCTTGAAAATAAACAATGAGAGCAGGTTATTCAGCCATGCAGGCTTTGGGGTGCAAATGGATGATCTTACTTTATTACATTCACTCTGATATAGGTCTCAGTGTAATCATTTTGACTAGAATTGACAACAGCTATTTTGTTCACTTTCTGGCTTGCTCTTGAATATATGTGGGACCAGCAGCCCATTAAATTCATAGATTGACTAGCCTTTGAACATATGACCTGGTCCCCAACTAACAATTTGCCTTTGAAGTCTAGGTGTATATGGGCTGTCTTAATGCTGAAAACTACGTCTGCTTTTCAGGTGAGTGAAGGACCCCCGTTAAGGCTTTGGAGGTCAACCATCGAAGTCCCTGCTGTGCCTGAGGAAATCTTAAAGCGCCTACTTAAAGAACAGCACCTCTGGGATGTAGACCTGTTAGATTCAAAAGTGATTGAGATCCTGGACAGCCAGACCGAAATTTACCAGTATGTCCAGAACAGCATGGCACCCCATCCTGCTCGGGACTACGTAGTTTTGAGGTGAGAGCCTCTAAATTGTTTACTGTGGCAAGGATGATTCAGTGTGAGCACCGAGCCTCTATGTCACTGAATCTTACAAGATGGTGAAATTATTTAAAGTAGAACATATGCCTCCAGAAAAGGAGTGAACCTTTCCAAATATAGGAAATATATCTATGTTTATTCTAGCAGTGTGTTCCTCACTGAGAATGAGCTCTTTTGGAACTAATCTCAGAAAGATAGGCCTATTCAAATGAATGTGCTCATTGGTAGCAGATTTTTGCCCCTTTTAGGATAGATTTTTCTAGTTAGAAACAGCTAGTGAATGAATAAGCCAGGAAATAACATTCAAGTCCCAAGGGAGATGTGGTTATGGCTGATTTATATGTAATTTGTAAATTCTCAGGAGACATTACTGAAAGAGGAATTCCAAAAATCTTGGAGGAAATGTCACGTTGAGAGTCCAGAACTTTTCAGACAAGCAATACTCCTTTGGGTGTCCATGTTCTAAGACATTTGTGGCATATAAAAATGGTTTTAAGCTCCATTTCAAATGGGTTCTCTTTTCAAGGAGGAGACTGAGCACACACGCCCTCTGTAGAAGCGGCTTTGTACAGAGTTCCTTATTCAGGAATCCTTGGACAGTGGTGTCTTAGTCTGTTTTGTGTTGCTGTAAGAGAATACCACAGACTGCGTATTTTATAATGAACAGAAATCTATTTGGCTCATGGTTCTGGAGGCTGGGAAGGCCAAGACTGAGGGGCCACATCTGGTGAGGGCCTTTTTGCTGTGTCATCCCATGGCAGAAAGGCAAAGAGAAGGCAAGAAAGAGCAAAAGAACAAGCTTGAAGCCTCGAGCCCTTTTGCAATCAGCATTAACCCACCTTGCATTAGTCCCTACCTCCCAGCATTGGGGGTTAAAGTTCTAGCACATGCTCTTTTTGGGGAACATATTTACACTATAGCAAGTAGTTTAGAGGATGCCATTTACCCAGGCCTGGGTCACACAGCCTGGCTCCTGAGCCTGGCCCCTTAGCTATCTCCCCTAAGAATGAGGCACCATTTTAAACTTGGCTTCCAGAAAATACCATTTTCCCCCCTCTGGTTTTGTCTCTACAGAACCTGGAGGACTAATTTACCCAAGGGAGCGTGTGCCCTTTTACTCACCTCCGTGGATCATGACCGGGCACCTGTGGTGGGCGTGAGGGTTAATGTGCTCTTGTCCAGGTATTTGATTGAACCCTGCGGGCCAGGAAAATCCAAACTCACCTATATATGCAGAGCAGATTTAAGGTATGTTCTGATTCTGATTTTTTGACACAGTGTGAGGGTGGTGAAGAAGATTCAGACTTTTTGTCTGATGTTAAAGAGTGTCTTAAATGAATACATCATTGTTGTTTGGTTACTTCATGAAGAGTAGTGCTTATAAAGTAGCATCTTAATGTGCATTGGTCTTTTCCGTACCAGTTCCTAATTTGAATCCCTTAGAAAATGTGGTACAAAAGCAATGCATATATGGTAGTTCTGCCATGAATTTAAAGCCACAGGAAATGATAGATTTTATGCATTGGAACTAGAAAGCAGATGTTTCTCATTTTATTTCAGTGCTTTCTAACTTAAATAATTCATCTGCTTTTCCTTTCTGTTGTAGGGGCCACATGCCAGAGTGGTACACAAAATCTTTTGGACATTTGTGTGCAGCTGAGGTTGTAAAAATCCGGGACTCCTTCACTAACCAGAACACTGAAACCAAAGATGCCAAATCTAGGTGATTACTGAAACAAACAACTGTGTCCACCACCTGGGTGTTCGGTTGTAGAACCTTGCCAGTCCCTGGAAGAATGGGTTCTGTGTGTGATCCTCAAAGAAAACTACAAGTTGGAGTGTAGGAATTGACTATAGCAATTTGATACATTTTTAAAGCTGCTTCCTGTTTGTTTAAGGTCTATGTTAATAGGCCTTGACTGGAATATACAAGACTGTGCAAAAAAAAAAATGTATTTGTATTATTCAAATTGCTTCTGAGAAGCAAAACTCTAAATACATTACAGAAGATAATGAAGATACTTTGTTCTCTTGTGATATCGGTGTATGTGTACCTGTGTCATTTTATTCGCAGTGTGTTGAGGGACTGGTGTATCCACTGGAATAGTTGGTACTCTTTGACATGTTTTCTCACTGAGATGAGCAGAGAAAGGTTTGCACAGAGGAGCGTGACTGTGTGTTTGTTGCTGGTTGAATGGCATAGATGTGTAAGTTGGAATGCAGTGTCTGGCACACTGAGACGCCTCCAAAAAGATATTGGTGCATCAGGTTCAGTTTAACCTGGAGTATCTGGCTACCCATGGGTCCATCAGAAAGGGGGCCTAACACCCTTGTCAATTTATTGGGTTTTTTCCTCCAAGATATTAAGCATATTTCTTCTCCACCAACCTCTTCTGTACTTGAATTCTAGATCTCCTCTGATACCCATTTTAAATGCAGTTTGTTTGTGGACCTGATTGCAAATGGTGATAGAGTTTTAACCAGCAGAGATTAGTTCAAGGATGAACCCCCTCACCCCCAGCCTTACTGCCTCCAAAGCACAGATTTGGTTTTGTTTTTAAATAGAGATGTAAAAACTGAGCATTCTCACATTTACTCCTCAATCAAGCATCAAAACTTTTTCCCTGTTAGAATTCTTTGCATTTTTGTGTTTATAACAGAAACTCTTTTAAGACACTATGTATGGGAACATAGGAAACTTTGTGTATGTCCCAAGGAAATCCCTGTAAATTTAACCCGGCTACATACAAAAGGCTCTTTTGTTTTTTGGGTTTTTTTTTTTTTTTCTTTTCGGTGGTTGTTATTAACAGCATTCCTGAAAGCTGCACATGTTTATTAATTGGGTTATCAGCGAGTAGGTTTTCTGGTTTTATGACTTTTTGCTTTATTTTGGTTTTCCTACATTTCTTTTCCTTTTCCTTTAGAATGCCTTTGAAATATATTTTAGTGGTAATGGAAAACAGTAACCATAGTAAAACACCAGAAAAACAAAAAAGGCAAATTTTTTTTGGCAGGGTGGTGTTTATTCAGGTTTTACTGTAGTGGTAAAGATTGACTCAAGAGACAGTATTAGTAAATTTATTTTGTATGGATCAAAAGTGAATAATGTATGAATGAGAGTTGTAAGAAGGATTTTTATTTTGTTATAACATAATTTAGTTACCATTGTCAGTGTTATATCAGAGGTTTTTTTGAAGAATTTCACAGGGGGTCAGATCAGAGTTTTAAAATTTTGAGTATTTTGGATATCTGTGTTCCTCATGAAGATATACTTGTATATTCAATTTTGATGGCTTCCAGATTTGTAAGATTGTATGTTGTGTATACCAATTCTATTAAGAAACAAGTGCACATGTCCACTGTGCTTTCAATCATAGATAAAGCATGATAAAAGATTATTATTTAAAATATACTTGTATTTATACCTCAGATATTCTTTTGGGTTTTGTACCTCAAAGCTTTGTGTTTTTTTCCCCTATTGTAAATACACTTTATGTGAATACAGTCTAAGTGAAAAAATAAATAAGTAAAAGGAAGAAGTTTATAACTTGCTCTATATCTGTACAGAATATAATCAATAAGTGCACTATTAAATGTTTAAAGTAAGGGAAAAGTCTGGCCTGCTTTCCTTTTGCACTTCACTCCCACCCTGAAAGCCACAGATTGCAAAGCAGAGCATTCTAGCATCACCTAAAACCAAAAGATAGATTTGCTGAAGGAAAAATTGGACTGCAAATCATTCCAAGGCCCAACTGCAACTGAGCCACTGACTCCCAAACAGGAAACCCTGGCGAAGGTTCAGGAAGCATGGAGACTCCCTCCAAACAAAGGTTCCATGAGGAAATGGTGCTGAGAAAATTAGGAGAATAGGCAGCAACTGAAAGATGCACATGAGCAAAGTCAAGGTCACCGGTTGATTCCACAAAAGGTCTCTTTCCCACTGTTCAGCTTCCCTGTTGAAAGGATTCCTTATGTATTAAAAAGAGAAGAATTCGAAGGATATGAACATTTTCAAGAACTTTGCTGAAGTCACTTAAAGCAATGTTATCACCACAGCGTACTTGTGTGACTCATTGCCTAGACTGTAAGCTCTCTGAGAGCAGGGCTCATCTCCTACACATCTTTATAATCCCCTACAGCGGCTTTCAGTATTTTGTACTTGTAGGCACCTAATAAATTTATTATTTGCTTAATTGAATTGGTTGCATCAGCTTCTGTTACTTCAAAGGGAAGAGGCTCTAGGGTTCCATCGATCTTAAATCACTCCTCGCTGCTGCCCATGTTGAGACTGCAGAGATTGGGAATTGTTAAACTTAATGGGATCTTAAAGTTGAAAACGAAAAAGATGACATAAATTGTTAAGCCTAGTGGAATCTTAAATTTAAACTGACAAAGATCATAGATACTATACATACATACTATGGCTACTGATTCTAAATTGAAGAGTTCTTTGTAATGGAATTTTAAACAATCACATCTTACGTACAATGTGACATCAATCTTACAGGAGCTTTTATTACAACAAATACTTACTCTGGGCATAGAAAGGGGGAAAAACCCAACCTCATTGTAATATTTTAAAAAGATGGACACACCAAAAACTTTTTTTTTTGACTCTTCCTCCAGACCTGTTTTGCTCAGAGCTGTATAATGTAAAGATCAAAATGTCTTAAGCCTGAATACCTAATACTTGAGTTGTCTGAAGAGCTCTGGAGTCCTAAGTTACCAATAGGTTACATAAGGCTACCAGGATGGAGTAGTTGCTCTCACAGGCCCCCACTGTGAGTTTAGATTGCTTTTGTCACACCAACTGCCATTTGGTTTTTCAACTCATTTAGTCAGTTACTCACCACCGACTGTGTACTTCACACTGAAGACAGAGCTGTGAGCAAGGGTGCCATCACCCTGCCCTCGCAGAATTAAAACAGAAATGATAATGCCGTATGGTGAGCATCAGGACAGGTTCTTATGCACTCAGAATGGGAAGCTCAGGTCTTACCCGAACAAAGCTCAAGGTAATTGTTCTATGTACTCAAAGCAGCCTACCTACCAGTTTATAGATGGAATAAGTTGGAAAAATCTAACAAAATTAAATGGTTCTTTAAGAGATTTTTTTTCAGGGCTGCGGAGACAAGTGAAATTTTTGAAAAGTAAAATCTAAAGAAAAATTAAGATAATGATCCAAAATTCGTGCTTTCCAACACTGCTAAAGGAGTGTAGAGAAAGGTTATAGAGGTGTGTGGAATTTTATAGCGACATTGATGTGTCTTTATAGCACTTCTATTCACTTTTTATATCCCTATTTAAGCTTCACGGACACCCCACGAAGCAGAGGCATTCTCACCATACTGTTGTCAGGATATGGCTTAGAGAGTTAGTGACAAATAAAAGCCTCTAGACCCAGAAGAAACAGGGCTCTGATTTCAACTCAGCTCCAGTACCCCAGACCATCTGCCATTTCCTGATCTTTCTCTAATCAGGAGGCAGATTTCTCAGTAAACCAATCCCCCATGGCCTCCGCGCCAGAATCAGAACTAGGAAAATGAAGGTTCATAGTAAAATGACCACATTAGTCAGATTCCCAAAGAAATTACATTATTATTCTGTCACTCCATTACTGAGATGATTAAGGAGAAATTAAATAAGCTGAGATAAATACAAGGCAAAAGGTGTTTTCAGGTTGACAGCAGAAAGAATTTGTAGTTCTGTCTAGCAGGTCGAATATATGATTTGAAATGTACAAAGACTCCACTTATCCTCCTTGTGACACACAGAAGGAGGACGTGATTCTTCCCGCTGGCAAGCACAGAACAATTAGATGTGTTCTGATTGCAACCCCCCACTCTCTCTGATCTTGCGTTACTTACGGGTACAGAGGGAAAACCTACTGACAGGCTTCTTAACCTACAGCCCGGGACTGGAATCCTGGTCTTGTGACTCTCTTTTTGTAACACATCATATGCCCTTCCCACCACGCAAGAATATTATGAAATGCTACTGAGGTATTTGCAAAAGTGCTTTGAAAAGTGAGGGCTATTCAAGCATAAGAGGGCATTCATGAAAGCCAAGTGGAATCCGGCCCAAATGCATCTTTCCCTCACCTGCCTGTTGAAGCATACATTAATGATTATAAAGCAGAAATCCCAAACAATGAGATCATGGCATGTATGTCATCTTCGGGTTCCATCAGGATGAAATTTGCCTGAGGAATTTAAATTCCATTTGCCTAAGGAATGCAAATTACAAAAGATCTCAAAGAGCCTGTGGCAGGAGAAGCTCAGGTAGGTCTGGGCAGTTGCAATGAGTTTGGGCCCATTCTCGAGGGGATGATCAGACTTTTGCAGGCAGGGAGTTTGCTAAATCATGTTGGCAGCTGTAGCCCAAAGTAATTACCTTGGCTGTGTATACACAGTTCCCATTAGAGCAGCTGGTTTGCCTGTCTGGACCCCAAGCTGTGTTGACACCTATAGTATAAACATCTTTTTGCAGAGATTTTTCATCTCATTTGGACTTTACAAAAGAGGAGAGGGGGTGGTTCAGGGCTAGAAATGTTGCTACTGGTAGGGGATTCTTGTTTCCTTCTTTCTCTTTCCTATTAAGATACAGAGTATTGTGGAAAGGAAAAACCTTACTCTTCTTATGACTCTGAGAAAGGCTGTCTTCAGGATGAGTGACCTGTTCGCATAAAAACAGTCCAGTTTCCTAGGAGGTGGTTTCAAAAAGCTTTGTAGGTTGCAGGTACTTTTAAAAGAGCTACCATTTATAATAATATTACAATGTGCCAGGCACACAGATGTACCCTTTATATACAGTTAATAACTCATTTAAATTTCATAGCAGTCTTTTGAAGAACTTAGCCCCATTTTATAGATGAAAATATTTAAAGAGGTAGGAAGGCTTAAAGAAATACAGTAGCTATATAATATTTTCAAAGGACTCAAATTCTAGAGTAGCATGTAGAACATTCTTCCATGGTAGAAACAGTCCATATCTGCCTTGTCTAATACAGTGCCCACTAGCACATGTGGCTACAGCTAGTGTGACTGAGGAACGGAATGCTTAATTTTATTTTCTTTCTATTAATTTAAACTTAAACAGCAAGATGTGGTTCGTGGCTACTGTACTGGACAATACAGATGCTATTTGAAAGATCTAAGAGTATTCCCAAGCAATTCAATCTCCATCACTCTCTTGTGCCTATAATCACCTTTACAAAAAAAAGAAAGAACAGAAATATGGTAAATATTTGTAAAAATCTAACAGGCCACATTTCAGGTCAGATAACATCAGCTCAACATTCCACCAGCCGCAAGATTAAAACTGCATCTCTGCCTATGGCCACCGTTTACGTTTCTCAAGCCAGAGTTGGGTGGCCTCTTTTCTTTGCTGGTAGATCTCACATCTCCAAACCAGAGCTAAAGATGTAGCTGATCTGAAAGAATGCCTAGTAATTCAGAATATTCTCCTCGGTTTGCTGCAAGTAAAGGGACCCTCACAGACAATGCTGTGCCCAAAACCACAGGTGTCCCTTCGTAGTCTGTACCTGTCCACACAGTTTCCTTGTCTCTGGTATTGTGACTTCTTTTCATGTTGGTGAGACTGGCCACTCAGTCAGAGCTCAGAGCCTCCTTCAGTGAAAGGAGTTCTTGATCCAGGTTTGATAACAAGACATCTGCACACCAAAGTCAGCAGGAACAACTCTAAGATAAAGATATATCTTCCACAGTGGTTTGTAGCATTTTTCCATCCAAAAGATTCATTATATTCCTTAACCAAAGAATGTATATTCTGCTAACCAAGGCTAGAAGCCTCTTAGGAAGAAGTGTGAAGTAACTTTTATTGGCACATGATTTGGGAGTGTTCTCAGTAAAAAGAAGCTTTCTAAGGCTTTTAAAACTGAAGACTGCCCAAGACCATCCACTCCAAGAATCACAAGTCTGTAGCCCCATGAAAGTTCCTTGCTCTCTCAAGCGCTTGGCCCAGGAGATGATTAATCAAGGAAATGGGAAATTTAACATCTGTCCCAGAGAAACCAGTTTTTCTTACTTCCAGAGCTAGCGATAGGATGTATTTTTTTCAATAACAAAGATAAGCCGAACTCTATTTTGTTGCAGTGTTTCAAAATGTGATCATATGAATAGATCACTTCATATCATTCCAAGAAAGCAGGAAGTTCAAAGTCACACAGTCTGTGACGATCAATAAAGCAAGAAGAAGATTAAACTCCCTGGGACCATGAGAAATGTTGAAATATCTCAAAGAGCTAGAGAATATTTCACTCCGAGACTCAGAATACTGAAAATGGAATGTTTCCCTGCTACCTTTACAGAAAGAAAAGAAGATGCTAAATTTGCAGAAGCAAACTGACCGGGCTGGTAAGGCAGGATGAGAGTATAGCTGTTGGTTTGGGGGATTTTTGTTGTTGTTGTTGTTGTTGTTGTTGTTGTTTGAGATGGGGTCTTGCTTTGTTGGCCTGTCTAGAGTACACTGGTGTGATCATAGCTCACTGCAACCTCAAACTTCTGAGGTCAAGCGATCCGATCCTCCTTCCTCAGCCTCCCGAGTAGCTGGGACTACAGGCATGCACCACCACACCTGGCTCATTTTTCTATTTTTTTGTAGAGACAGGGTCTCATTCTTGCTCAGGCTGGTCTTGAACTCCTGACCTCAAATGATATCCCGCCTCGGTCTCCCAAAGTGCTAGGATTACAGATGTGAGCCACCAGGCCTGGCCTTGTTTTGTTTTGTTTTGTTTTAACCAAACTAATGTCACAAATATTTTTGCCCCACTGCCACCATAGGCATATCCTGTTGGCCTTCTAGCCTGAGAGACCCAACAGTCCTATCTATGAACTCCCCTTTTAAATGAATGACTTCAGTGGATCATTCAGCCTGAAGTCAAGCTGCCTCTCAGAGGACCAGTGGCCATTTCAATCTCAGAATTGCCTTTTTGGTGACTTTTGAACAGTGCCGTTTCATGCATAGCAGACCTAACAGAGTAAGAAATTAATTTCAGAGACATAACTCTGTTTATTTGCTTTCACCCACTTTCTAGTTTTCTCTGATCCTAAACCCATTTCATCTCCAGAAAAGTACAATCAGAGATCAAATCAGGAAATATATAACAAACAGCACCTCTAAATAAAAGAAAACCTTCATTTCAGCAACAGAAAAGAAGCATCTAGGAAGGAAACAAAAGCAGGACCCGTGCAAGGTTTTTAATTATCAAAATAGACTCACAAAAATTCTTAGGTCTAGATCACACCTCTGTGCTTGGAGACACCCGAAGAGCCAGATTCCCTTTCTTACACTGCCTAAGGGAATGTGATTTCTTATTTCAGTTTTCACACTAACTTCTTGGACTCTTTCTTTTCTTATCCTCTTGGGCTTTGGGCTCGCCTTACGCTGGCCCCTGTTCCTTCACACAAACGCCTCCCTTCTCTGCTGTGACTTTGCTCTCTTTACCCCTTCAGATGAACGTCGGGACGCCAGGGCCCTTCCCCACTCTCTGTGTCTCCCTTCAGTCCCCTCCTTCTGTTCTCTCTCTTCATCTCACACCTCTCCTTCCCATCCCTTGACCCCTGCAGAAAGAAAAGAAAAAAGCACTATAAAAACAAAAGATGTTTAAAACAAAAACCAAAAGATTTTTAGTTTCTTAGGCTTCCTAATTTGCAAAGCAGAAAAATCACGTTGTGTTTCTCCTGTTTCTATTAATTTAAAAGTATCCGGCCTCTCTCTGCTAGGCAGGCTAAGGAATTCTTTAACTTTTGTCCCTGTAGGAAGGGAGCACCATCTAAAGTCGTTACAGAGGGAACATTGTAGGAGGGGTGAAGTGATGGGTAGAGAGCTAAGGGTCCTCAGTAAGTTAAACAGACGAAGGAGACAGCCATAGGGTGGAAGTTAGAGGAAGCAGGTTTGGGTAAACTTTTCTCAAGTTTGGGAGCACACATGCACAAGCCTGACAGCAAAGGCAATTTTCTAACGGGATGGGAAATATCAAAGGTGCTGCAAGGAAAGAGATGTGCAGAGCATCAAAGTCAGGGAATGTGCCTTCCTTTGAGATGGCGAGGAAAGACAGGCCATGGAGTCAGAGAATGTTGAGTTGGATGGGGCTTCCGAGATGGCCACTTGCACGGCCAAATCCAACGTCTAATATTCCAGAAGTGGAAGCAGACTTAGGCAGTCTGAGACTGCTCAGAGGCTTTAGTATTTACTCAATTTTTTTAAGAGATGAAGTCTCCCTTTGTCACCCAGGCTAGAATGCAGTGGCTATTCACATGCTCAATCGTAGCTCACTGAAGCCTCGAACTCCTGGCCTCAAGTGATCCTCCTGCCTCAGCCTCCCGGGTAGCTGGGACTACAGGAGCACACACCACCACTGCGCCCAGCTTGCCCTGAGGTTTTAAACAACAGCAATAAATGGGCTAGAAGTCAGGTTTGGATGACAGCAATCACCCTGGAGGGCCTTTAAGTTTTTCCCCCAGTAACATAGTAGATGAGCAAGACTTTTTGTCATTCCCTTTGGGTTTGCCTCTATCAAGGTGCCCTGGATTGACTTTCATTCAAACCTCTGACTCTCCTAGGGCTGGGGTCCTAGTCACTACCAGCCAGTGGTATTTTCACTTTCCCTTTTATTCCCCTAAAGCTGTGAGTCTCCACTAGGTTGCATGAGGAATTGTTTATTTAAGCAGGTAGGTCTGCACAATTCTAATTTTTCCACGCATTATCTTATTTAATCCTCACCATAAAAACGGTGAGATTAGAGACATTATTATCCTATTTTACGGATAAAGAAAACAAAGTACTGCTAGGTTAAGTTGTCCAGGGCTCCCAGTAAGATTAATCATATATGTCTTAGGAACAGCCCCTGGCACATGGTAAGCACCCAGTCAGTGTCTGTTAGCTGTTGTTATTTTGATTATTATACCAGAGGCTATGTCATCTACCAGGTGGGAGTGCGGACTCTGGGGCCAGATTCTCTGGAGTCAAACCACCATTTATATTAGCTGTATGTTCTCAGGGAAATTGTCACTCAACCTGAATTTTCATGCATATCTGTAAAATAGAGATAACAATAGCAAAGAAATTAGTACAGTGCCTGACACATAGGAAGCACTATGTAACTGTTATTAATATTACTTCTGAATGCGTTTCCTATTCTTTCCTAGTTTAAACGCATGCCTAAAATACACTATACACACTCATAAAATTAATATTAATCAAGATTAATACCATCCAAGCTCAGGTGGCTAGACCCCATGAGCAAGGTGCTAAAGGCCTGGCAGCTTCTTTCCCTTATGGAGTTTCTGGAATTTAGCAGTATTGTCCCTAGATTTCTATGTAGTTAATCATTCACCAAACGTGTTGAGTGGAGTACCTACTATGTGCCAACAGAGGAAAGCCACAGAAGTATAAGTCTTGACTTGGAGGTGCTGACAGTCTTTCCAAGGAGACAGACAGAGGAATGATTTCATTACAATGTGCTGTTGTGGAGACTCTACTCAGAGGCCCAGGGAAGGAGAGGACGTCTGAGCCAGGTGTTGAAGGATGGCAGAGGGGAGGGGCGGGAGGCATTCGAGGCAGGGGCGCAAGCTTGGGGAGGCAGGGTGCAAGCTTGGGGAGGCAGGGGCATGGAGGGGTATGGCTTGGCGATGAAGCAGGGATGGTCCTGCATGGCTGGGGGAAGCTGTTCTGGAAGGCAAGGCAGGAGAAGCTGCTGGAAAAGCAGGCACTGATGAGATAGTGTGATGGAGAAGGGCCTTGCATACAATTCTAAGGAATCTGAAAGTCCTGGGACAGGCAATGGGAAGCTCTGGAGAGCTTTGAAGGAGGAGAGCAAAAGAATTAGATCTGACTTTGTGTTTTTTTTAACTTTCTTTAAATTTCAAAATATTAAGGGGGTACAAATGTTTTTGTTACATGTATACCTTGTATAATACTTAAGTCAAGGCTTTTGATGTGCCTGTCACTAGAATAGTGTCCATTGTACCCAAAAGGTAAGTTTTTATCTTTCACCCCCCATCCTCCCCCTTTCTCGGTTTCTCGTGTCCTTTATGTTGGTTGTGCCTATGTGTGACCGTCGTTTAGCTCCCACTTATTAGTGAGAACATACGGTGTTTGGTTTTTCATTCCTGAGATACTTCACTTAGGATAATGGCCTCTAGTTCCATCCAAGTTGCTGCAAATGACATTATTTTATTCCTTTTTATGGCTGAGTAGTACTCCATAGCGGGTGTATGTGTGTGTGTATATATATAAATACACACACACACACCCCACATTGTCTTTATCCACTCATGAATTAACAGGCACTTCATTTGATTCCGCATCTTTACAATTATGAATTGTGCTGTGATAAACATTTGTGTACAGATATCCTTTTTTATAAAATGACTTCTTTTCATTTGGGTAGATACTCAGCAGTGGGATTGCTGCATCAAATGGTAGGTCTACATTTATTTCTTTGAGGAATCGCCATCAAAATACCAATGTCATATTTCACAGATCTAGAAAAAATAATCCTAAATTTCATTTGGAACCAAAAAAGAGCCTGAATAGCCAAAGCAATCTTAAGCAAAAAGAACAAATCTGGAGGCATCACATTACCTGACTTCAAATTATACTACAAGGCTATAGTAACCAAAACACATGGCACTGGTATAAAAGTAGAGACATAGATCAATGGAACGGAATAGAGATCTCAGAAATAAAACCATCTACCTACAGCCAACTGATCTTCAAGAAAGTAGACAACAACATATACTAGGGAAAGGAAACCCTACTTAATAAATGGTGCTGGGAAAATTGGATAGGCACATGCAGAAGAATGAAACAGGATCCCTCTCTCTCACCATATACAAAAAAAATTCAAGATGGATAAAAGACTTAAGTGTAAGGCGTGAAACCATAAAAATTCTAGAAGAAAACATAAGAAAAACTCTTCTAGATGTTGGCCTAGGCAAAGAATTTATGACTAAGACCCCAAAGGCGAATACAGCAACAACAAAAATAAATAAATGGGACTTAATTAAATTAAAAAGCTTCTGCACAGCAATAGAAATAATCAACAGAGTAAGTAGACAACCTGCAGAATGGGAGAAAATATTTGCAAACCATACATCCGACAAAGGACTAATATTCAGAATCTACAAAGAACTCAAACAAATCAGCAAGGAAAAAAAAAGAAACAACCCCATCAAAAAGTGGGCAAAAGACATGAACAGAAGTTTTTTGAAAGAAGATAGACAAATGGCCAAGAAACGTATGAAAAAGTGCTCAACATCACTAACCATCAGGGAAATGCAAATTAAAACTACAATGAGATACCGCCTTAACCCTATCAGAATGGCCATTATCAAAAAGTCAAAACATAATAGATGCTGGCGTGGATGCAGAGAGAAAGGAACACTTATGCAGTGTTGGTGGGGCTGCAAATTAGTACAACCTGTATGGAAAATAGTATAGATCTGAGTTTTTAAAAGACAAGTCTGCAAGGGGTGCGGAAGCTGGACTCAGGAGGGAGGTTTGAGACAGGAAGAGCAAAACTGAGCCCCTTACAGTAATACCCATACAAGATCACGACTGCCGAAGCCAAAAGAGTGCTGTGTGGAGGGAAAGGCAGGAGGCATAGGAACAGAGCGAATTGGGAGGCAATGGCACATGGTGGCAGTCCTTTTGGAATGAGAGATGGGCAATGAGGATTGTACTCCAGATCATAGCACGCAGCCTGGACGGAGGGTGATGCTGGGGTCTGAGACAAGCAGTGCAGGAGGGGAAACAGGTTTGAGATGAACAACGGACAGGAGAGTGAGTTAAACTAGGAGTTCACTGAGGCTTCTGCAAGACGTCTAAGTGGAGCGAGCTCTGGCACAGGCCACGGAAGTATGGAACAAGAGCTCCTGGAGAAGCCTGGCCTAAGGTTTGGAAGGGTAAAGGGTAGCTGAAGCTTTGGATGATATAGAGATGTCGGGGCTGGGGACTGGGGGTGCAGGACAGAGAGGCCCCTCCCAGGCTGTCCTGCTCGGAGTGCTAGCCACCTGCCTGGAGGTCACCTCATTCAAGATTCCAGGGTCTTGAGACAGGGAGACCCAGTTCCTTGATAAGTATCAGGAACCTTAGTTTGTTTGTTTCTTTTCTTAACTTGATGTTTTAGGTTCCTGAATTTCCTAGCTTGTTGGAGACAGTGAATTTGGTTTATGGATCCCTTCCACGAAGGGGCTGGAGGAGTCATGGAGAAGTAGAATGGAAAAAAGGAAGACTTGTGTCACCCAAAAAAACTTAAATGAAATAAATGTGCACATCAGTAAAAAAGTGAGAAATTGTCCTGGGCAATGTGATATTCAGGCATAGTCCCTGATTCACAAAGTTAGTGTTTACTACAGTAAAGAGTTGGTTGCTTTCTTCATTATCTTCAAAATACAAAAACAAAAACAAGAAACACCAAGAACAGGCTAATGCAAATCATGCCCTGGCGCAATAAGGCTGTAGGAAGCGATTAAAACATTTTGTTGATTTTATAAGGCGTTGCATACTCCCCAGTGGGGTGTCCTTGGGTTTCCTGTGATCATCAGAAGCTTTGATTGGTAGTTCTATGTGTTTTTGATAAATTATGAGAAAACAAATTAGGTTTGCTTAATCAATGCACTTTAATCAACAGGCATCAGTTTTCAAAACGTGAAGTCTCTGGGTATTAAAAAACAAATGAAACAAAATAAAAAGGCATCCAGGGTGGTGAAGTTTGGGAACCCACAGCAAGCGCTCGGTCCTTACTATCCTAGCTAGTGAGTTGGGTGCCACCCAGCAGTGCCACAGGCATCCGCTGTGGTGAACCAAAGAGTCCTGCCTGCTAACAGTTCCAAACACTTCCCTGAAAGAGATGAGTGGAAAATTTTAAACCCTGCCTGGCTGACTCCAAGTGATTATTCAAGAGATAGTTCCCCTAAGAACCTCCCCTCCCCCACCCCGGGGTGAACTAAATGTCCTTCCTCTGGGCTCTGTTTGGCCATGTTATTTTGTATTGTCTGGGTTTGCCTTTTGTTTTGTGCTGATTTGTTTTGGTTTGGGTGAGTCTACTACAGGACAGTAACCTCTTTAAAGGCAGACTTTACCTTATTCCCATCTCTATCCCCAACACCTAACACAGTGTCTGGCATATTTCCAGAGCTCCAGAATTGTGTACACCAGAAGGCAGGCGATCTGCTTTACAATCAAACATGCCTCTGAAGACAGAGGATGAGGACAAAATGGTGGGGAGGAAGGGCCACCCCATGGTCTGAAGCTGGTGAGTAAAGGCACCTCCCCCCTGATGTGAGGGCCCCAGTAAACACGGACATCTACAATCTGCAAGGTTCCAGGGTGACACGATGAACACCAGACGTGGCTCTTGGTGACTGGGAGCTTCCATCTAATTAGGAAAACAAAAATCTAACAGTCCAAGAGAGAGAATCTTGAGGACCCAATGAGTTCCCCATTAATTAGATTTAAAAAGTGGAGAGAGAGCTAGATTTTGAATATCTTTCTTCTCATTATCTATTTGGACCCTGGAAGATAATAGATCTAAATATGTATTTATCGCAGAGCTGAGCCTGGAAATGGAGCCTGGAAGAAATTTAAATCAAGGCAGGGATGGACAGAAACATTTGTGGACTCTTCTCTTTCCTTTTTTTTTGCCCCCTGGCAAATAGCAAGAGTAAGACTCAACTCTAAATGCTCACAAAGTATGTTTCTCCCTCATTGTAATTAATTAAGATTTAAGTCATCCATGGCTTTACCAGGGCTGTACATAATTGCATTCCAGGTCTCTGCTTCAAATTACTCTGACAATTTTCTTGGAGGACTCCGGTTTATGTGTGTCCTAGTAGGTGCAATTGTGTCTTAACTGACTTCTCAGTCATTTACCTAGTCACTTACCCAAGCTCCTCTCCTTTAAAAAGTAACAAGCAACAGAGTCTTAAGATATTTATTTCACCCAGCACAAACAGCTCCCAAATAAACATCCAGGCTTTAAAAAGGTGATTTGAAAAGGCTACCTTTAAGCTCTTTTAACTGTTAGACATCAGTCTGTAAAGAACAGGAAATGTATGTAATTTCATCACCACCTTCTGTTTTCCATCCTACGTTTCTCTTCCCAGATAAAGGGCTTCCCCTCACACCCCCTTATCTTTGCCTAATGCCTTACCTCTGGGAGAAGGAACTAGGAACAAAGAAGATTTGGTTGCAACAATCTAGGTGAAAAAAAAGATACTAATGAGGTTGAAGCAATGAGGTTTTACTTTCAGGCTGTAGTTGTAAGTGCTTCCAAATGTAAACTGCCAGGACCAAGGGAGGAGGCTGCATACTGGCCCAAAGATGCAGTTTCAGACCCTGATTCTCCAGCGTAGTCCACAAGGGGTGTCCTGGCTTCCACCAAGCCGCGATGAGACCTCTGGACTTGACAAATCCCTTCACATTAATCCTGGGCGTGTATGTGCTCACAGTCTAATGACGGATCATTTTTAGCATTATCTTCCAGTACCTGGTTGGTCTCAGGCATATCAGCTGCTTAGAAACCTGCAGAGGCTCCCGACTGAGGGTGGAGGTGGGACGGACAGAGGGGAGGAGTGGATTTCCAGGATATTCCAGAAATATCCAATTCAGTGACTTGCTTTACGACGCTCCTCAAATGAAATCCTCTTCATAAGACCAAAGGCTACCGGAGGATTGTTAGCTCTTTGTGGTCACAACGATAAATTCTGACCTCCTTGCAAGGATTGTCAAGGCCACACTGCCGTGCTTGAGATTTGCATCAATTTCTGCCCGGGTTGAACTGACAGTTCTGCAGCGTGTGTGTTTGTGGGGTGGAGGGGCTGTTATCCAGTTAATATTCCACACGTGGCTACACTTTTGATATCACTAAGCATGGGGAGCTGGGGGTAATAGACACGCTGAATAGAAAAATGAAGTGAGATTAGAGTTTTCAGACTATAGTTCTTTAATCTATCTGAGCCTCTGTCTCCATGTCAAGACATAGGAGAATTAAGTCACCTAGGGTAAGAGGCAGGGCAAGGCTTGAAGGGGCTTCAGGTAGAATAGACTCCATGACAGTCTTAGGGGAAACGTGGCTTTCTGTGCATGCACATGTGGGCATTGATGGAATTTTTTCGTGGGGTGGTGGACACGAGCTTTGAAAATCTTCCAGGATGAAATCACCTCTAGCTCTCTCAGGAGAATAAAGCCCTGACTTATTCATGGGCTAGGGTGGACCCCGAACTATTTCCTGAGAAATTCCTGGCTTTGCCTTCAGGTTCTTCCCTCTCTCCCGAAGTCTAATATTTCTAAAGTCTATGGATCACCTTCAATTAAGGACACAAAATACCATTTCTCTAAGCCCTTGAACTGATGATGCCTTCCAACTCTTATCCAAAGGCCGGGTGGGAAAGAGTTCCTTAAGAAGGGTTATCTCAAAATTATTCAGCCCGTTCACTCTTCTTGGTACTTTAGGATTTTTCTCTGGATACAGCCAGACATCAGAAAAGTAAATACTTAGACACTTAACACTTGGCTTCCAAACGGAAATACCAAGTTGCATTTTCATCAAGGAAGCTCTAAGAGCCCGGGAAGGAAGCAGTTAAGCATTTGGTTTGGATCTGATTCGGTTGTGGAACTGGGACCCCTTCTACCTCCTGGGTCCATTCTCAGCAACCTCCCATCAAGAAAGCCTTTTACTCATTAGGGCTTCAGAAAGCCTCTTCTCCCCTGAGTTTGCTCTCATAACTGACTTTATCTCCCCCACCCCACACACGTATTTGAGATGGGAACCTCGGAATCAGATTTGAAACCCAGTCTAACAATTCCATGGCCCCTGTGTGTGGCCTGCCTGCTTGTATCACGTTACTTCTCAGACCCTGCTTGGCCATCCAGCTGTTTTGCATGTGCTTTGGTTGTCAGCTGTCCTCAGGTCCTTTCCGAACATTTGTTCTTAACAAGCAAACAGCATGTTTAAAATAATAAGTTTAGCAAATAATGTGTTTAAAATAATCAGGTTCACATGATTTACATGTAACAAAATTGTTCATGTACCCCCATAAATTTGCACAAATCAAAACATTTTTAAAAATTTTACAAGTAATCAGTTTCGGAGACTGATGACCCCGTCACAAATTGGCTGGCCCCTTTATTTTGTCTGCTCTTCCAACCATCCTTCCTCTCCACAACTTCACTCTAAGTAACAGTGTTATTATTTAAACTAATAACTCTAAATGACCCACAACACTCAGCACAGACTCACGCCAATTGGAAGGTATTGTTCGTTGAATGAATAACAGAAGAGAAGGTTTGCAAAGGGAGGCAATTGAGTTTTGCTCTAGAGCTTGGGGATTCTCTCCACATTAATTACCTGAGCTCCCGGTTTGTGCCCCATAACTGATCTAGTTTTGCTTTTCCTTATGAATTCCCTCTAGTTGAGACAGTGTTAGGAAAGTGTCGGTCCCTTTGTGCCTGTTTCACTGTCCCTGAGGGAAGGCTGAGAATAACTGCTTAGTAGGAGCTGGCCAACTTTTTTGGTAAAGGGGCACACAGTAAATATTTAAGACTTCTCGCTCAATATAGTCTTCTGTTGCAACTACAGCTGATCTTTATTATTTGTGGTTTCTATATTTACGAATTCGCCAACTCACTAGAATTTATTTGTAACCCCAATACGAACACTCATGATGGTGCCTTTGCAGTCATTCCTAGAAAGATGTGAGTCTCTTGACACCTAGTTTTATGCCTTTTTGTTTCAACTCTGATACTGTAAATAAGTATCCTTTCCATGGTCTACTTAGTACCAGGTGTTTTGCATTTTTGTGCTTTTTGTTGGTGATTTTGCTGTTTCAAATGATCCCCGAGTATAGTCCTGAGTTCTGTCTAGTGTTCCTAAACTCAAGAAGGCCGTGATGTGCGTCATGGAGAAAATACATGTTAGATGGGCTTCGTTCAGGCGTGAGTTCTAGTGCTGTCGGCTGTGAGTTCCATGTTAATGAATCAACAATATATATTAAACGAAGTGTCTTTAAACAGCAACACACGTAAAATAAACTTATATATTGAATGGTTGGCAAAAATGTTGTGAACAGAGGCTTACAAGAAACAAACCCCGTATTGTCCCTAGGAGCAATGGTTCAGTATTCACTAATTCAGGATTTGTGGTGACTACATATTAAATAGAACATAAACAAAGGGAATAGCAAGAATTGACTGTATTCAATTCCGCAGTTGAAGTGCAAAAGTAGCCATAAACCATACGTAAATAATGTGCATGGCTGTGTTCCAATAAAACTTTATTTATGGAAAATGAAACTTGAATTTCATATAATATTTATATGTCACAAAGTACTATTCTTCTTTTGATTTTTCCCCTCAACCATTTAAAAATATAAAACCAGTTTTTAGCTCGCTGGCCATACTAAAACTGGGGACGGGTCTTTGCATACTCCTGTATAGACTTGTTTTCAGTGAATCCCACTCAGTGCTTTGGAGCAGATCACGATTGATTAGGGAGACCCACAGTCTTGCTCTCCCGGAAGTCTCTGCGTCATCACTCAGATGGGGCCTGAGAACATTTGTGATGTCTGGGTCTGCGGGATGAATAGACGCAGACAGTACTGAAGGTGGGAGTCCAGACAGCTGGGTTTGAAAGCCAGGGATATCACCTCGCCCCTTAGCTGTTTTACTTGAGGCAACTTTTTTTTTTTTTGGAGACAGAGTCTCACTCTGTTGCCTGGGCTAGAGTGCGGTGACGTCATCATAGCTCCCTGCAACCTCCAACTCCTGGGCTCAAGGGATCCTCCTGCCTCAGCCTCTCGAATAGCTGGAAGTATAGGCATGCACCACCACACCTGGCTAATTTTCCTATTTTTTGTAGAGATGGGGGTCTTGTTCCTTCTCAGGCTGGTCTTGAACTCCTGAGCTCAAGGGATCCTCCCGCCTTGGCCTCCCAGAGTGCCAGGATTACAGGCATGAGCCACCGTGCCCAGCCAATTGAAGCAACTTTTCTAGCCTCTTATATAAGACAGAGAAAGAAAACTGGCCGTCTCCCAGGGCTATAGGAGGGGCTTTGCAGAGGGAACTCTATATACCATTCTCACCATTGCCCCCTGCACAGTTACGCAGTTTGCCTTCTACCCCTGGGATTCCTTGGACACCATCCAACCCTCACACAGAGAACAAACAGATACAGACGCCTCTCATTCCTTTGTACCCTTCTTGTCATTTTCAGCAGTAAGGGATGCCATGCAACGTAACCAACAGGAAGATCTTTCCCCAAAAACTGCAGCTCTTATTTCTGTCTGCTCACAACATAGAGCACAAGGGAGGTGCCCCCAGACTGCCCCCACCCTTGTTTAGGCTCATGCCAGTCAGATAATTTTCAGGCTCCGGCAGAAACCTGCTGGTGAGAAACTTCTCAAGTGTCACAGCTTACAAAAGAGGGAAGAAAATAGAAAACTCTGTTTATTTTCCTGATCTAAAAGATAACATCACTTTGCCCTTTCCTTTTGTTTAAGGTTAGGTTGGGAGCATTCCTTGAAAGTTGCCCAAGAAGAAAGAGTTTCTCAGACATTTTTTTCCTAGCAATTTGTGTTTTCATTTAAAATGGATTATTTTCAGTAATGATGATGATTAATATTATAAGAAACAATGCTAATTTCCCCATCTGTAAAATTAAAAATAATGATTTGGATCCTAGTTTACCTGACCATTTAAAGTGATGTATAAACCATGCAGGAATGTTATTATTATTACATCTAAGTAAGCATTGCTTTAAAAATTGCCATTATACTGGACTACAGAAACAATGGGTGACAAAATTAAGTCAGCACTTCTATCCCAAGGAATTCATGACACTTTACAGACATGGTCTCCTTAATTTTTGCAGAGTAGAAATGCAACAATCATAAAGCCGTGGCCTCAGACCTGAGAGCTGGAGGTGACTTCAGAGAGCTCATCCAAGTCCTCAGTCTAAGAATAAGGAACCCGAGGCTCTGCAAGCAGTGGTGAACTTGCACGTCTGGCACCGAGAAAAAGAAGGAATTGTGCACGTGGATCTGGGTCTGTCTGCAGTGGGCGCTTCCGCACTTTGGTGTGTGTGGGGCCCAGGAGGCAGGGACCCGCCCTGCCTGGTGGCCTGCCCATCGGGGGGCGCAACAGGAGACCACAAGGGGCAAAGTCATGTAGCCACGAGTAGCCAGGAGCAGGCCCAGGTTGCTCCACCTAAGGACTGGGCGGACTTCTCAAGTTCAGCATTTTATGTTACAGGTATGAGCTAGGTCCTTCTTGCATGAGTTTAGTTGCAACTTTGTAGAAATTGATAGAAAATGGGAATCTGGCACATTTGTACTTGCTATACTTTTCTAAGGCAAGGAGCTACCCCCAGTGAGAGGTAGCAGGGCTCTCAGAAAGCATGAGTTTCTCTCCTGTTTTGCAGATAAGGAAAACCTTATCCAAAATCCAAAGGTCTAGGAGCTCCCCACCCCCCAAACCTCCCTTTTCCCTCGCCCCAGCCCTCCACCCTGGTTCTGTGCTCTTGTCCCCAAGCAATCCTGCAGTTGCACTGTTTTTATCTGGTGGGTTTAGGACTTTAAGCAATGCATTGAAATCACCAGAGTCAGAACGCTCACCTCACCTCTGCCACTAACTGTGTGTCTTTAGTGAGTTGCTTTATCTCTTGGGAAACACGGATTGCAACAGGAGCTGATCACAGGTGTGCTGCCAGGAAGGGTCACTTGCTGTCACGTGCAAGGCAGCTCCACTTTCCGTTGCTGAGCCTTGATAAGGTTTGAGCCCCACCAAAATCCCAAGGTTGCCTTCTAGCTCATTGCAACTGAAGCTGCTCCAGAAAACCTACACATCTTCACAGGTCGCCCCAGGGCGCCACCTCCTGTGTAGTGAAAGGAAAGGATTCCATTTGCACTTTGGTAATTCTTTAAGACCGCAGCTTTCCTTGCCAACAGAAATGGTTTTCAAAGCTCTGGCCATGGGGCACAGCCTTCAGAAGGACCCGTCAGAAGCACAGTGTGTAAGCCAGCCCATGCCGGGCTGCTCTGTCTGAAACAGGCATGTGGGGGTTAGGGTGGTGATCGGAGCCCAATTTTATTTTCTCCTAAGCCCACAGGGGTGAGGCCCTAGGGGACAGTTTGAAAATCCCTGTCCTACAGGTTACAGCCAAGGGTCTTTAGTATGCTGCTCCACAACATTTGCAATATGGCCACAACCAGTCCCCACCCTACCCACTCCCTGTCTGTGATGTACGTCCACACACATCAGGATGCGGTTGTCCCGTTCACTGGGATGCTTCCACAGGGTTACTTCCCCTCCCCTGGTCCTGGATTCACCCTCAGGTGAATGTTACCTCCTCTGTGATTTCCTTCCTCCCTGTTTTCTCTAGTACATTGTGCATATCTTGAATGTAGCATCAGTCACTCTGTCATCTGAGTTTCCCCCACTTGATCATGAGTCCCTTGGAAACAGGAACTGGGTGTCATTCTTGCAGTGTTTGAGGGGTGCCTACAGAACACTTGCGTGCTGGGGCTGGGGTAGAGTGGAGAGGGGAAGCATGACCCTCAGGGAGCTGACGTCCCAGGGAGGAGGAAGACCAACGATAAACAAGATAAACAAGTATGAGAGGTAGCATGCTACAGAGTGACCAGTGCTGTGGAGACAATGAATTGGCGTCAGGCAATGTGTATTGGGTGAGGACAAGGACATTCAGCTGTAATGGAATGTCAGGGAAGGCCACACACAGCAGGGGACGTGAGTATCAGCCTGAAGGTGGCAAGGAAGGGAACACTGTGGATCTTTGGGGGTGAGGGGTAGCAAGGGAGGTGGTGAAAACTCGTCAGATTCTGGTCTTGGACTCCTGGCCTCAAGCGATCCTCCCGCCTCCCTTGGCCTCCCAAAGTGCTGGGATTACAGGTGTGAGCCACCACGCCTGTTCTCTGGATGTATTGCAAAGGGAAAACTGACAGGATTTGGTGATGGACTGGAGGTAAGTCTGGTTGCTGCATAAATCATTGAATACATGAACAAATCCATCATGCCAAGAACAAGCGTATGAATAGGGAACCCAGAATACCATAAAAAAAAATCCAAACAGTTGCCTAAAACAAAATCTCTGACATCAGTTATGTGGGCTTATGAATTAGAGACAGATGGGAATTAGGGATTTAAAAAAATCTTATCCTTAATGTCTCCAGTATGTGCTTTTAACGAAAGTGCTTCTTTCAGACATAACAGCTTCACGTCAGTGGCATGTTTGACGCTGTGTATTTCCTGAAAGGACATGGGACAGCACAGCCCGAGGGCTGTGTAGGTCTTCCCTGACTCTGGATCAACGTAGCATCCTCTGGAGTGTGGTGATATCTGGCAGGCTTATTTTCATCTATTTGGGTCTTTGCAAACAACCTATAGGCTGGAATATGTTTCTGCAATTTTGTGTAAATGACACAATTTCTTTTTTTTTTTTTTCATTTAACAATTGATGGTTTAACCCCCCTAATAATGTCTTTGTTTTAATTCCATAAAATGACCCAAGGTGAGAAAACAAAACTACATTTCACATTGTGTGCCACAACAAGGCTTTTGGAAATTTTCAAGTTTCTCTTTTCACAACTGTTCTTTCTCTCGTTTCCTTCCGAGCCAAGCACGTTGACAAAAGGAGCCATGTGCGATGCAGTGCGGATTCCGCTCCCAGCTCCGAGGGGGCTGTGTCCACAAGGACGCAAGTGACGGCCACAGTGGCAATCTTGGTGCTCACTCCTCCAGCCTCACTTGCTCGGTTTCTTTGACGCCATGGGCTACTTTTTTTCTTTTTTTTTTAACTCCTCCTTTCACTTTTGTAGTTCCACTTTCTCCTTTGCTTTCCTACTTCACTGGCCACTCTTTCTTGGGCTTCTGCATTTTTCTTCCTCTGCTCACCCCTTGGTTTCCGTGTTTCAGCTTTCAAATTGCATTTCCCACCCCACCTCGCCCCCGACCCAAGCCCCACTCCCCTTTGCCCTAGCAATTCCATTATAGGAATTTATCCTAAGGAAAAATAATAGTTGCATAGTTGGCAAAGATGTAGCTAACAGCGATGTTCCTTGCAGCTTGTTCGTGATGTTAGCTTTGTGGGACGCATAAATTTACAAAAATGGCAATTTGATGACGTTATGCAGTAATGAAATAGAACATTGTGTAGCCACCAAAATAATAATCGAGAAATATGTTCATTGATGTGAAAAGATATTCACTTGATATTATTGAATGAAGTAAAACAAAAGTGTAAAACATTTTGTATTTTTATTTTTAATTGTGGTAAAAGACACATAACGTGAAATTTATCCTCTTAACTGCTTTTTTTAAGCATACAGTTCAAAGGTGTTAAGTACGTTCATGTTGTTGAGCAACCAGTCTCCAGAACTTTTTTCACCTTGCAAAACTAAAACTTGGTACCCATTAAACAATTCCCAGCTCTCCCTCCTCCCGGCCTCTGCCATTCTACTTTCTGTCTCTACGAATTACACTATAGTAGGTACTTGACATAGGTGAAATGATACCGTGCTTGCCTTTTTGTGACTGGCTTATTTCACTTAGCATAATGTCCTCAAGCTTCATCTATGTTGCATCATGTCAGAATATCCTTCCTTTCTAATGTTGAATAATATTCCATTGTATAATATGTATATACCACACTGTGTTTATCCATTCATCCACTGATGGACACTTAGGTTTCTTCTTCCTTTTAGCTACTAATGCTTCTATGAACATGGGTGTACAAATATCTCTTCGAGACTCTGCTTTCAATTCCTTTGGATATATACCCAGAAGTGGAATTGCTGGGTCATATGGTGATTCTATTTTTCATTTTTTGAGGAGCCATCATACTTTTTTCTAGAGAGGCTGCATTGTTTTTATATCCATCAACAGTACACAAGAGTTCCAATTTCTCCACATCTTCACCAACACTTGTTATTTTCCGGTTTTTTGATAGTAGCCAGCTTAGTGGGTATGAAGTGGTATTCCATTGTACTTTTGATTTGCATTTCCCTAGGGATTAGTGATATTGAGCCATTTGGCCATTTGTATATCTTCTTTGGTGAAATATCTATTCAAGCCCTTTCCCATTTTTGAACTGGTTGTTTGTTTTTTGTTGTTGTTGGTTTGTAGAAGTTCTTTATATATTCTGAATATTAATCCCTTATCAGATATATGATTAGCAAATATGTTATCTCATTACATGGGTTGTCTTTTCATTGTGTTGATTGTGTATAAAATATTTTAAGAAGAAAGACATTTAACCCACGTAGTTGCACTGAGGGAAAAATTGGAAAAACACACTAGAAAGGTAAGGGAATCATGAGTGATTTAAATTTTCTTTATTTTATATGTCTTGTTAAAATTTTCTGGCACAAACATTACTTTTGCAGAAAAAATGTTAAATAACATTTTTATTCTATTAAAGCATACAGCATGGGTTTATCCTCTGAAGGTCTAATCAGGAAAGTCTAAAATCAAGAGAGTATTCTGATTGTCAGCATCTTCCCAGTGGGATACCGAGTCAAGGAATGCCAAGTCATTTTACTTTTCTAAGTTTCATTTTCCTCTTCTTTAAAATGCAGTACTGTCATTCTTGAAGAATTTGAAGTACTGTCATCTTGAAGAATTTGTATACCTTGTATGGAACGGATTGTCTTCAGTAAACCTTTCCCAATACCCTCTCCGCTCTCAAAAGGTACTTGTTCCTATTTCTATCGGAGCAGTCATCCCACAATATGCTATCTGGTTTCCTGTCTGGTTTGGGGTGTCTTCAAGATCATGATCTTACTCATCTTTGCAACCACCCACAAGTACAGTGCTTGGCATACCTGTGGAATAACATTGCCAAATCCAAAAAGTACCTTTCTGTTACTTAACTACTCAGGAACATTTGACTCAAGAGAATCAACTGACTGCTTCTTCCTCTTGAAATGGTCTCCTGTTTTTGTTTCTGTGACATCACACTATCTCGTTTCTCTTAGGTCTCTGGTTCCTCCTTTTCAGTCTCCTTTGTAAAGTCTTCTTCCTCCACTACCTCGCTCTGGTATCAGAGTTCTCTACTGTCAGTCCCTTCTCCTGATTCTCTGTCCTTCCGTGACCTCATCTATTTCCATAGCCTTAAATCTCATCCTACATACCAATTATTTCCAACTAGCCCGAATATCTCTTTAGAGCTCTGGACTTGTATATCTAACTGCCTTATGCTGTGTATTTCCTGTTTGTTCTTCTCGATCTACTCTCGTAGACCCTCCTTTCTGCCCTGGTACATTCACTATTATGGAGTATTATCAACAGACTCTCTGACTTCCAACTGGGTTTGGCCAATAGAAGTGTCCAAAGGAAGACTGAAAAGCAGGAGGAGAGTGAGGTCAGTAAATTTATTAGCCCAGTTCCCTCATTGTGGTTCACCTCAGGTTGGTTGTATGTCCTTACTGAAGGTCATAACTCCTGTCAGTAGACTGTCTCCATCCAGCCCACTTGGCATGCACTTGCACATGTGCTCTCTCTCTCGCTCTCTCTCTGTCTTTTTCTCTCTCTCTCTCCACCCCTGTGGGACACTGCCCACTATCTGTGATTTGTGGATTCAGAACTGAGCAATCACTGTGTTGTTTAGGGTCTCTTTTATATTGGTTGTATCTGCTTGAAGCCTTGGGATTAAACCAAGGAAAGGTAGTCAACTCCTTGGATGCCACCTTTGGGTAGGGGTTCAGGAAAATATATGGGAATAAGGAAAGGATAAAATGAGGATAGCCAGTTCATTCCACGAACACTTATTGAGTGTTATGGACAAGGCACTGCTCTAGGGTCTGGGTGTTCAAAGTTAAATAATTTGGGTTTCCTTCCCTCCAGATTATTATCTGAATGTCAAACTGCCTTGAGAAACATACAGCACTACAGAAGTGCCAAATTTCTATGATACTGTTTTGTTGCATGTACAGTGAAGGGAAATGGACAGCCATATGTACAGAACAAGTGTTAAGGGTTAAATTGTGTCCCCTTTCAAAATCTCTATGTTGAAGTCCCAACTTCCAGGACCTCGGAATGTGATCTTATATGGAGAGAGGGTCTTTACAGAGGTAATCAAGTTAAAATGAGGTCATTAGGGTGGGACCCTAATCCAGTATGTTCTAGAAATGTGGAGACGGACCTGCGTACAGGGAGAACGCCGTGTGAACGTGAAAACAGCCATCTACAAGCCAAGGAGAACGGCCTGGAGATTTTGCCCTCACAGGCCTTAGAAGGAATCACTTCTGTTGTCACCTTGATTTCAGACTTCTGGCCTCCAGAACTGTGAAACACTTTTTTATTGTTTAAGCCAGCCAGTTTTTGGTAGTTTGTTATAGTAACCCTAGAAAACTTATACAACAAATGAGAGTAAAAGTAATTCATTAGCAAATTGGGGCACCGTGGTGACGAGAAAGGTATGAGTATGGTTTGACTCTTGTTCCCCTCCTGTGATCCTCTTCTCTCGGTCTTCCAAGGACACTGGACTTTATTTCCTTTGTGAACTAATTAAAACAACAACAACAAAGAACCAGGAGTGAAGGATGAAACTGGAGCCTATTTTTCTGGAAGCCCCTCTGTGAGCTTCCAGCAATTTCAGGGGCATTTTCTTCACTCCTGGATTCACAGTCCCTAAGGAGTATCTGCATGGTTAGAACAGAAACCCTTCTCCTACGGAGACCTGGTAATTTGGACACCATAAACTACTGGAACACTGCCTTTCTGTACGATTAGGCCAGAGGTCATCAGAACAGCCGGAAGATGGCTCACGGATTGCAGAACTTTATATAGTATTTATTCTATTGCTGCTGACACTGGTGGTCGCCATGGTGGTAAAGGTGTTATTGTCTGATTTAAAACAGTACAACTCAGTCGTGAATAAAAACACAGTCTCTTTTCTCATGGAGCTAATAAACACATAAATAAGTAGTTAAGATAAAGCAGGGAAATATGATTGAGAAAGACTGGGGCAAAAGAAGCTGCTTTTTTTAAAAAAATTTTTTTGAGACAAGATCTCACTCTGCAGCCGTTGTGGAAAACAGTATCATGGTTCCTCAAAAAAATTAAACATAGAACTACCATATGATCCAGCAATTATGCTTCTGGACATATACCTAAAAGAATTAAAGGCAGATATTTTTATACCCATATTCGTAGCAGCTTTATTTTCAATAGCCAAAAGGTTGAAACAACCCACATATCCATTGACAGGTGAATGAATAACAAAATGTGGCATATACATAAAATGGCATATTTTTCAGTCTTGAAAATGACTGGAATTTTGACACATGCTACAACATGGATGAACCTTGAAGACATTACGCTAAATGAAATATGCAAGACATAGAAGGACAAATCTTGCATGGTTCCGCTTATATGAGGTAACCAGTAGTCAAATTCAGAGAGACATAAAGCAGAAAGGTGGTTGTCAGGGGCTGGGGGGAAGGCAGAATGGAGAGTTATTGTTTAATGGGTTCAGAGTTTCAGTTTGGGGTGATGAAAAAGCTCTGGAGATAGATGGTAGTGATGGTTGCACAACAATGTGAGTGTACTTAATGTCACTGAACTGTATGGTCAAAATGGTAAATTATGTGTTATGTATATTTTGCTACTCTTACAAAAACAACAATCACCTCTTCAACTCATCCAAAACCAGAGGTTGCAGATTGTCTCCTATTCTCAAGACTTTTCTTTGCTCTTGGACTATCAGAATTGGAAGAATAAAGTCTAATCCCTACACTGTTCAGCTGAAGACCCAGCAGCTCAGAAATATGTTTGTCTGGGCATATATCAAGTCAAGTCAATTTATTCAGCACTTTCTATGTATAATGGTTAATTTTATGTCAACTTGACTAGGTTATAGTACCCAACTGTTTGGCCAAACAGTCTAAATGTTGCTGTGAAGATAATTTTTGAATATATTTAAATATCTGTTCTGTTCACCATGTAATTCATACCATTGCTTGCAAATAAGTTGTTTTACCGACATATTCAGCTTTTGGAGTGACAATTTTAAGGCACCATAAGCCAAAACCAAAATTAAATCCTTTGAATTTACTGTTCTTCCCACCGTGCCACACTGTTCCTCTTAGGAAACATTCTCACCAAACCCTGACAGTTTATTGCTGAAGTGATCCATCTGTTGTCCTCACAGTGTGAATGTCATGTGTTTGTCAATCTGCTTGGTTTCCTCTCACACACTCCATATTCTGGGAATTAGGCTGGGGAAAGTTTCCTCTTCTTCACCAGCAACTACTAGAGTGCGCGTGTTTTAATAAACAATGTAAATGCACGCTGGGTGTTCTCAGCAAAGCCCTCTGAATGCTTTATGCTTTGGCTGTTCAGAGCCAAAGAAAAATATCTGAAATGTGCAATATCAGCATTTTTCTATCTAATATTATCAGTGCTTACTACCTTCCATGGAGGTCCTGTACAGACAGTTACAAAACAGGATGAATTTTTGTCTAAAAATAAATGAGCTGATATTACATAACAGAAATTACACATTGGTTAGGATTTCAGCTTCTTTTATTTCTCTTCTCCATGAGCTTCATTATACATGCACCCCTCCCCGCAAAATAGGAAAAGTTAAAATAAAATATTTGAACAATTAAGGTTTGGGCGAAACACACAACTTTCACTGAATTCACTTAATGTTGCTTTTAAACAACATGTTTTTGATTAGATCTTTCTGACCCTCTCCCACAACTAGCACTAGCTACTGGTTCAGCCAGGGGTGATGGAGCTAGTGGTTTAGCAGGGTTCTCAAAGGATGAAAGGGGACACAAACCAGGGGATTGAGCAGACTCAATGAGACAGAAAGCTCTATTTCAAGAAGCTAAGAAGTGAATCACATTTGCAGAAACCAAAGAGAACTGGAGGTAGGCATTGAAGCTGGAACACAAAGCTAAGAATCTGGGATGAATAGGATAAAGTGACCAGCTAGAACACACCCTGGTTTTCCTAGCTTGGCTTTGCAGTGCTCAAGTTTACTGTAAAGTAGAAGGCTTTCAGACGAATGGACAATGGAAAACTAGGCATGTGTTACTCAGCTTTCCTTATCTTCTCTATAATTTCCTGCTAGCTGTAAATTAAATACCAGTCACCGCCACAATGATCCAGCCAATAGCCTGGCAAGCTAATTCCTCCTGCATTACTTAAAATGCATGCTGGTAGCGTAAGAACTAAGATTGGGCAGCTGTGAAAACCTAGAGTCTCCCTTGTGACTCTGACTTGCCTTTTCCTTATTAAAATATGTTGTTCCCCTGCGGTGTTCCCCAGAGTCCAAAGGGAAGGCTTGCTATGATTCATGTAATTTTTAAATGTGAAAAATGTTCCTGTGATAGAAATGCAGGACCAACTGGTTAAAGTTTATGTGGGGTCTATATTTAGGAGACAAATGTATCCAAGAAACATGGGAAAAAGTTCAAAATGGAAGACAAAACAACCACGATGAAGGCGTGGTAGACAGGATAAAAGGACACTGAAGCTTGGAAAAATAAGATGAAGCCCTTCATGTATCTATGCTTACGTTGCTTGAGATAAGATCCTGTGGATCTGCTATATGTGGGGTATAAATTTGTCTTTAAGCGTTTTAGGAACCAACCTGAAAGGGGACCCTATAATAAATCACCTGACTGGGGAAGGGGTGGCTAAAGCAGAGGTAATTTTGCTCTCGAAATAGAGATTAGAGAAAAACCCACCCTTATTTCAGTTTATCCCAACTGCCTCTAGGGCCAACCTAAAGAAGACTGTGTAATAGTCTTTCTAACCAAATTTTCTAGCATCCTGACAATAAAAACATCAACTATCTCCAAGGGCTGCGACTATAGGGTTACAATGAGAAACAATAGCCGTGCCTTTTAAGAATTTTATGATTTAATAAGAAGGGGGAGTATTTTATGATGTAATGGATGGAGGGAATTGAATGAATGGCTTTGCATGAGAATTTCCACAGCAGGGAGATTTTTCATGTTAAAGTAGAATATACATGATCTGTCTAAAGCAGAGTGTTCTGCACAGAGACCTGTGGCCAATCCAGGAGGTGCCTTCTGGAAAACGCGAGGTGGCTAAGAGAGAAATGACCTGTGAAAGGAATCAAATCTGCCTCTGGTAGGGTTACAATAATTCATACTTATGAGAAAAGCGTGAAACCCATGGAACAAGATCGTGGCTCTTCAGTGAAGCGTGGAGAAAGCAGCATTAACTCCAGGGAGCAGATCACAGACAAAGGCAAAGTGAAGGGCTGATAGACGACTCCCCTGACCAGAGATACCAGCTGCTTCACAAAAAAGCCACCAGACACTTGCCTGGGAGATACCACCTCCGCTGCAAAGGACACATTCCTCCAACATGAACAACAGCAACATCTTGCTGGGGCACAGGGGAGGGGAAAACAAGGCAAGAATGAATTCTAGGGAAACTTTCTCAAGTGAGTGGCATCGTATCTCCTCTATGACAAAGTGCTTTTGCCAATAGGACCTCCAAACCATTCTTTTGATTTAAGTGTGGTTTTCTTTATTTTTTATTTTTTTACTTGTCTGGTTTTGCTGTAGATACCTGATTTAGGTGAATATTGGTATGGAAATATTTGCCTAAACCGGGTGAATAGATTATTAGTGTGTTCTAAAAGTGGCTGTGTCATGCCCCAAGCAGAAATAAGGAAGCTGCGTATTTCGACCATGGTAACAGAAACTTCATATTACAAATAACCCCAGTTCCATCCTCGCCCCCTTCTGCCACTATCCTCAGGCAGGACAAGTAGCAACGAGCAGCATCAGCTTTCTCACATTGGCCCCCAGTGGGGCAGAGTGACCACTTGTTCTAGCCTCAGCTGCTATGCTTAAGTCATCTCTTCCCAGTGCCTTGCTGTTCCCGCTGGGAGACTGGCAAGGTAGCCCCCCTTTCAAATGCAAACACCCATGCTTTCTTTCCTCTTCCCCTTCCTCAGGTTTTTAGCAATTCTACCCTAGCCAGGTTCTCACTGGAATCTTACCCTATGCCCACTTCACATGAAATACTATTATTCTCATTGGCTACACAAATTTCATTTTGGAGCCATCTTGCTATTGGCTCACCCCATTCTTCTCAGACACAGCCGTCAATTTTAATGGCTATCACAGCACTTAAAATTGTTTGACCTTATCTCATAGGTTAATTTATTTACAAGTTTATGTCTGTTTTCCAGCTATAGAATAAAAGGTCCCTGAGAGCACAAACATTGCTTGTCTTGTTGACTACTGTATCTTCAGGGCTTAGAATGATATTTGGCATATAGTGGGTACTCAATAAATTCTTTTTATTGTTGAGAATAGAGGATATAGTAAATTTCAAATCAGAGAACTTGGGGAAACAAGACACTCTATTGAATGCTGCAGTAGGAGAACTTAAAGTAGCCAGAGGTCACTGGAGGCTGGAGAGTGGAGGAAAGAGGAACATTAAGGAGGCTGAGGGCAGTGGTTCTCAAAGTGTGTTCCTTGGACTACTGGGGGGTGGGACCATTTTTGGGAGTCTGTAAGATCAAAATTATTTTTGTAATATTAAGATTTTATTTGCCTTTTTTCACTGTGTTTACATTTCCACTGATGGTGCAAAAGCAAGAGGCTAAAACTACTGCTGCCTTAGCATGTATCAGGGCAGTGGCACCAAATTGTCACCACACACTCACAGCGAAATGAATGCCAGTTTCACTTAAGAATGTCCTTGATAGGCCGGGTGCGGTGGCTCACACCTGTAATCCCAACACTTTGGGAGGCCGAGGTGCAAGGATCACTTGAGCTCAGGAGTTCAAGACCAGCCTGGGTAACATAGCAATATCCCGTCTCTACAAAAAAAAGAAAAAAATTAGCCAGGCAGGTGGTGCGTGCCTGTAGTCCCTGCTACTTGGGGGTCTGAGGCAGGAGGATCGCTTGAACCCAGGAGCTGGAGGCTGCAGTGAGCTGTGATTGCGCCACTGCACTCCAGCCTGGGTGACAGAGTGAAACCCTGTCTCAAAAAAAAAAAAAAAAAAAAGAATGCCCTTGATAAATCAGTAAAAATTGTATTAAATCTCAACCTTTGTGTTCATGTGCATTTGATAGTCTGTGTGATCAGAAAGCATTTCTGCTGAATGACAAAGTACGTTGGTTTTCTTGAGAAAAACACTTGGTAATAGAATTGTGAGCTAACCAAACCATTCTTTTCATGGAACACTGTTTTTACTTTAAAGAATGAAAGACAAACTATAGTTATTTAGACTTGGCTATTTCACAGATATTTTCTTAAATAATGAATAAAGGGAGATTGTCACCTCAATGAAAACAACTGACACTGTCTGTTGCCAAAGATAAAACTGGAACCCGAGAGATAATTAGAAATATAGAAAACTTATGTCTATCACGTGAGCTTGACAGCTTCCTTACACAGACTATTCTGATGAGATTGGTGGTTACATTGATAAAAATGATCTTTGATGTTATATAATAAAATATGTCAAAATTAGATCTGTATAACTCAATAAACCAATATTTTCCAAATGTTACAAAATCATGCATAGGTAAAAATCCATTCAGAGTGCAAAACACACAATGGATTTCCTATAACAGAGTTTTAAAACTCCATAGATAGGGTTGCAGATGCCACACTGAAATTTACTTTTAAGAAACTAGTACTTATTGAGTTTAGGTGTAAGCTATTAAAATAGTCCTCCGACAGAGGCTGATTTTTCTTCATAAACTTCAACTAAAACAAGCTATTATAATACAACAAACAATGTAGAAGCAAAGTAGCTGTGAGAATCCAGCTGTTTTCTATTAAGGTAGATGTTAAAGAGATTTGTAAACTGTAAATGACATCACTCTTCTCACTAAATTTTTGTTTTGTTTTGGAAAATATATTTTTCATAAACTATGTTCTTTATAGTAACATGTAATGCACTATTGTTACTTTTAAATGAATAAATAAACAATGTAAGAATGTCTCAGTATTAATTTCTAGTACAGTAAATGTCGATAATCCATATAAAAAAAGCTATTTGGAACCCTCAATTTTTAAGAGTGTAGGTGGGTTCTGAGACCAAAATGTTTGAGAACTTCTGACCGAGATTAGGTCTAAGAAAACTCAGCAGTGGCTCCAAAGTAAATGAGGCATTTTCTTTTCATTTTTTTCTTGAGGCCAGGTTCACACCAATGAAGCAAAATAAGAGAATTAAATTGAAGAAAACAGGTTAATATTTCCTGCGATGCCTTTGTGCCACAGGACATTAACTCTTATTTTCTTTTTCTCTTTACTATTCTGTGAGGCAGTAGTTAATCAATCTCATTTTGGTACAAGGGAATATTTATTTTATTCTAAGTACTGAGTTAACCCAAAGCAGATAAACCACCTTATATTATTTCCCAGATATAAAATGGTATGTTGTTTATTTATTTTAATTAAAAGGCCATGGCAACCTAGTATAGTGAAAACAAAATACTTATATTTACAAGGTACTGAAAAAATAAAGAAGGCTCTTACTTTAAGAATATTCAGGAGAGAGGATTTTTCAAGTTAGTATAAATAAATTATATGTTTTCTTCACAGAATAATTCCAAAATCACACTTCTGTTTTCCTGTTTAAAAATTGAAATTTTCCATTTAGTAAGGGCACGAACCTAAGCTATCCTCAAGTAACTCTTTATTCTTGGTAAGGTTTATTCCCATGTGATAATGTCTTGCTCTGGGAATATAATTGCATGTATAGGAATGTCTGACCTTTAAAAAACTACAACATTGCCTCATAGTTTTTAATCTCAACTAGTTAATTTAATATTTCTAAATATTGTTAGTCCTTTAGAAATTATGGCATTGTGGATTGATTATTTGTTCTTGTAGAACACATTTTTGTTTTAGCCTTGATAATTCAGTTTCCATTTTTTTCTCCAAAACCAGGTTAAGAATCCTTGCTAATTCTAAAGGAGAGACTTTGATTCTCTTTTACTTCATTTTTTACACCTGGGGAAGTAGAAATTGGTATGTGTCTATCATTAACAGCTTGCCAAGCTAGGGAAGCACAAGTGAAGGTGTTACAGCTGTGACTATGAGTTCTGGAAGGCTGACTCTAATGGTGTCTATTTGCAGCTCTTTAAGTTCAAAGAAGAGAGTTTTTCTCATTTGTATAGTTGTGTTAATCAATCTCATTTTGACAGAAGAAGAAAGAGGCTCAGAAAAGGTAGGTACCTTGCCCAAGGTCTCACAGCTAATAAGTGAATGCTAACAAGTCTGCTTAGCATTTCCCATCAGACTAAGATGCATCTGATGCTTATTGGAAATGTTTAGTTCCAAAATACTTTCACCTAAAATATAAGCACAATTGAGGTAAAATATGGCTTTGATTTGTTTGAATTATACCAATAACTGCCTTGGCATGATACTTCCTTGGGTTGGGGAAGACAATGGCTTCACGAAAGAGTTACAAATTTCCTGCAAAACTCTATAAACCAGCTGGGCCTCTCTTTAAACTTCTTGGAATAATTCCTCTTCCTAAGGAAAAAGGTTGGGATTTTATTTTTTTTCCTTCTTTGTCCTGGCATTCTTTTGTGAATATGGAACTGATTACTAAATAGGGTCAAACAGCTTGAGTTGGGCTTCCTGTGTGAATGTGAACAGTGCAGATTTGTTTGATATGTTATCTGTGGCGGCTGTGCCCAACGTTGAAGTTTCAGATGGTTTCCTTCCATTTCCTGTATTGTTGTAATGGTGGATGTGTGTGCACATGTGCCCGTGTAGGCAGAGAAACGAGTGGAGACAGAAGGGAGGATGTTTCTACATGAATTTACTTGGATTTTGCGGAAGGTTTTCAGTTAGACATTGAGAGGGCCACGTGTTTTAATGGAAAGAGCCCTGGTTAGCAAAAATGAGGGTCCATGGCTTGTCTGCCACTAATTGTCTGTGTGGTTTATGGCAAATTATTTAGTCCTTAGGTCCAATGCTGCTTCCTTATAAGGCTTCTTCCAGCTTTGAAATTTTGTACTCTGGCTTCTACTCAGAGCTTCACTTTCCAACATACTCTGCTGCTCCGAAACATTTGTTTTTCTTCCTTCTGATTCTACTTTCCATGCGTTGCCTTTTTCTGTTTCCCTTTGTTTTCCCTACATTATAGCCTCTTACATTTAAGTTCTTCTAGAAAAGTTCCTCCACCCCACCCAGTTCTTATCTCAGCTCCCATGGTCTCTAAAAAGAATGTTACAAATGGTCAACTTTATCTTGGAAAGAAGGTCCAGAATGTGTCAGCTTCCTGTTTGTTAGTGGGGTGTCTAGAACTTGAGAGATTAGACTTTTGTTGGAATTCTCCCTGAGCCTACAGAAGATGGCTCAGAGATGCTGGGCTGGCAGCCACTTCGCTCTCTCTCTGCTCTATTTTTATTAAATTCAACTGCCTTTAGCCCGGGCGTGCTGGCTCACGCCTGTAATCCCACCACTTTGGGAGGCCAAGGTGGGAGGATCACTGGAGACCAGGAGTTTGAGACCAGCCTGGGCAACATGGTGAGGTCCTGTCTCTACAAAAAAATTAAAAATTAGCTGGATGCAGTGGTGCGTGCCTGCAGTCCTAGCAACTTGGGAGGCTGAGGCAGGAGGATCACTTGAGACCAAGAGTTTGAGACTTCAGTGAGCTATGATCGTGCCACTGCACTCTAGCCTGGGCGACAGAGCGAGACCCTGTCTCAAAAAATAAATTCAATTAGTTTTAAACATGCAGGATAACGGCATATTTAATTCATCTGCTTTTGTGTACGAATATGAACGTTTAAAGCGGAACCAGGATAGGAAAGGTCCCACACTGATTGCTTTCCCAGATCCACAAGTGGGTTTGTTGCCATCTAGTGGTGGGATTCACACAGTGCTTGGCGAAGAAAACATGTTGACTGAAACACAGGCAGAGACTTAAACAAAATACCGGGAACATTTGCCGCAGATCACTTAGTATCCCAGAAGTTCAGATTTGTTATTAAGCATGCAAATTTGTGTAAGTTACAGAATCCCTGAGACCATGCAAAGTGAAGATTTAAGGGTGTGTGTGCTTTAGATATGAATCCTGTTCAATTTGTAACTTTTAGTGAGATGTTTGTGTTCTTAGTGTGGGATCAAAATGTTGTCTGTTGGTAATTAATGTTCCTGTGCAAAACATGGGCAAGTTGCTTAATTTTAATCAGCCCCAGTTTCTCTTTTTCTCATAGGTGAAAGACAATTTCTACGAACCACCTCAATCCTTTCAAAGGTTTTAATGAACTCCGAGCTTTTTCTAGTGATTTTTCTCTAGTGATAGTACGTACTTCAGATTCATGCTTCCTCCCAACATCCAAGAGTTTAATGCTAACAGGAGGTGCGGAAATAATACCAACAGTTGTCATTTATTGGGTGCTGCTATGTTTTTGGTATTGTTTTAGGTAGTTTACACACAAGTACTTTTTTTTAATATTTAAAAAATTCTGGCTTACAACTCTGAAAGATAAGAATTATGCTCATTTTACAGGTAAGGAATCTAAGGCTTACCAAGCTCTGCTTTCCATGTTTACAAACTAGTAAAGAAGATGAAAGAGAAACAAGGGAGAAATATGTTTATGTTACAATTCAATATAACACCATTCACAGTGTAGAGCTCCATGTAATTTGCCACTTTCCAGCAACATAAAAATGTAAAGTATCCAAGCCACATTAAGGGGGATACCTCTCCATCTTTCACATACTGATAAAGCTACTGTCATAAGGCAATTGTTAGAGAAGTATTTTTAAAAAATACATTTTTCTGGGAACAAACATTCATTAAGCTCTAATGAGGTACCCAGACCAGAGCTGGTACTTTCACAAAAACCCCTTCCCTGTGAGTTGAGTAGTGAGACGAGGTAGAGACACAGGCCCTCAGGGTAACCACCGTGTCCCAGATCCTGATGCAAAAATGGCAGGTGGCAGAGGAGCGTGGCATGACAGCAGCACTCTATTTGTGTTTGTTGACTGGCTTATGTGGGTCTTCTTTTTAAAAGCTGAGAGGCATTTCCCAAAATGTGCTCTGTAAGGTGTTAATATATTTTATGTGGAAAACAATTCTTCCAGGTCAAATAATATGGGAAACGCAGGGATAAATAAAGTTAAATGAATTTCTTTGCTTTAGCATAGGACTTGTTCAAACCTTTTGTGTGTCAATGTGTACTTTTCATTTAATTTATAAATTAAATGTACTTTAATATATAAATGAAATACAGGTCTATGTCAAATAATTCAAATAACCCCAATAGCTGGAGATAAGGCAGAAAGTGTAACCCTTCTTCTAGAGCTAGGAATCCTATAGCTTAACCACTTTTAACAGATTTGTGTGTGTGTAAATTTCCAAAAACATCCTGGTAGCATCACCTTGCTCATGTGGCATAGCCCATTAAATCTTACAAATGTTGAAAGAGATGCTCTGTAGCTGTCAAACAGCAACGTGGTCCACCCTGTGACAGTGCAACAATGAGCCCACCCTGTCACAGTGCAACCATGAGCCCCATAGCAGGTGCCCCCATGGCGGGGCCTGCACTCTCCAGGTGGTACGCCCCTTCCGGCATCCTGTCCTTTGGTTATCCACCTGGCTCCGGGAGGCATTGGGCTTTGTTACTACTGGTTAAGATGAATGATCAATCCCACATTGACGTGATATCCAGATGGGTTATCCTATATCATAGAAATTAGTCCTGAAAATTTTAAAGCATAAATTGTATGTTTAAGAAATCTCTTAAGAATTCCTAGGCTGTCAAACACTTTTTGGGACATCCTAGACGAGAGTCCCTAAGTGATTGAATCTTACCATCTTAGTAGCAACATCTTTAGTAGGTGCCAGACACTTTACATGCATTATACGAACTTGAACTCCCAGAAACCCTGTAAATGTAGGGGCATGGAACATCTTTGATTTATAAACAGGAACCGAGCCAGAGAGTGGTTAAGCAACTTTCACCCCTACACAACTTCCCGACTCTCTTAGCACCTCCTACCGTCTCCCCTCATAGGCCTTTGATTCCGTGCATGAGATCTGCTCTCAGAACTTCAGCCGATCCTGACTCAGCCTTACCGACCCACGACCCGACCCACGACACTTTCTCTCCCACCCCCAACCTGTCACTACTACCCTCAGTCACTGCTCTGAGCGTGACGACTGCGACAAATGTCTGTGTCGAACTCTCTAAGAAGTTCCTATATTAAGATATAAAGTGAAAGAAGCAACCAGCAAACCTTTCTGTACACTGGGACTTCAGTGATGGGAAATGCATAGCAAAGGCTGCAGGGAAAGATGATGATGAGACTGTGTTAGAGTTTTGGGGTAACGGATGTTTTTTCTTTTCCCCTATTTTCTTAGTTTTCTGAAATATGGTTATTTTAGTTATTAAATGAGAGATTTACCTTTTTATTAATTTAGAATTTTCTTTCCCAAAACTACAATACATCTGTCAACTCAGATGGTTACCATCCAACATATCACAAAACATGAGGGAATCTTTACAACAGTTGCTATTTATCAATTGCTTAATATTGCTAGGTATCATAAATCTTGAATCTCCATAAAAACTGACCAAAGCAGCTATTATTATGGTTTTTTTCAAGTTGAAGAAACCAAGGCCTGGCTAGCGATTTTCTCCAAGACCACATCGCTGGGAATGGGGTTTACAATTGCCAGGCTCATGCGAGTTCAAAGTGCCCTCTCGGAAGAACACATGTCCACGTCGCCTGGGTTTCTGTAGGCTATTTTGACACAAATCTTCCCAGTCAGTTTATCAGTTGATCATCATCATTCAGGCATCATTCATCTGGTAGAAACAACTATTATTATTCTATTTTTCAAGGTACCCAGAAATTTTATTGCTGTATCAAGATCCTATGAAGAGTGTCAGAAACATTACCAGAACCTATGGCCTCTGGCAGTGCTCCTGGGTCCAGCTTCTAATGTTAACTCATTAGCAGGTGTGCTAGCCTGTCCCCGCAGGGCCCCAGTGAGCCCTGACTCGTGGCTTCATGGTCACGTCTGGTCCCTGCTACATCATATCAGCATTGTTTTGTGTGACCAATAGGACACAGCAGAGGGGATGGCATGTCACTAGGCTAGGTCATAAAGGACATCATGGCTTCCATCTTCCTGGCTTATTCCTGGCTCACTTACTCTGGGGGAAACCAAGTGCCGTGCCGTGAGGGCATTTAAGCAATCTGTGGAGAGGTCTGCATCATGAGGAACCGAGGTTGCCAGGCAACAGCCATGCCAGTGCGGGATCTTAGAAACAGGCCCCAGTCAGGCCTTCAGATGACTGCAGGCCCAGCTGACATCTTGACTGCAACCTCAGGAGAGACATTGAGTCAGACCCATCCAGCAAAGTCACAGAATTCCTGATCCACAGAAACTGACATAAACGTGGCTTTAAACCACTAAGTTTGGGGCATAATTACTTATGTAGATGATTGATAGACATTTCAGATAACCTTCTGTTTAGTTCACAGGACTTCAGACAGAAACTCTACTTGAGAATCTGTACTTTTTTTTTTTCAAGAGCCCATGTCTCGCTCTATCGCCTACGCTGGAGTGGAGCAGCCTGGTTATAGCTCACTGCAGCCTTGAACTTCTGGGTTCTAGTGATCCTCCCACTTCAGCCTCCTGAGTGGCTGGAACTACGGGTACGCGCTACTACACCTGGCTAATTTTTTTAAAAGAATTTTTTGTAGAGACAGGGTCTCGCTATGTTACCCAGGCTAGTCTCAAACTCCTGGCCTCAAGCAAGAGGATCTGTACTTAACGAACTACACCTAAGGAGACCTGTTTTCACTGGGACCTGATTTAGATAATGACATCCCGGACTTCAAGCTTACGCTGTACAGGGTTGAGACTTTTTGGAGTTGTTGAGAGGGATGACAGTATTTTACATGTGGGAAAAATATAAATAATTTGTGGCCAAATGGTGGACAGTGATGGTTTAAAATATGTCCACAGATTATTTAACATTCCTTTCAAAAGATATACACAAATTCCCCTCCACTTGCAGGTGTGCTGGACTTAGTGACTTACTTGTAGTGAATAGAATAAGGCAGAAGTGACAGTGTGTGATGTCAGAGACTAGGTCATAAAAGCAACTGTGTCTTCACACTTGCTCTTCTTCTAGGGTGGGCTGCTCTGGGGAAAGTTGTGAGTAGTCTCAGAGAGAGGCTTCCAGCCAATAACCATGTGAGTGAGCCTTTTGGGAAGTGGATCTTCCAGGCCAGTCAAGCCTTCAGACGACTGCAGCTCCAGCTAACATCTTGACTGCACCCTCACCAGGACCGTGGGCTAGAACCACCCAGCTCTCCCATATTCCTAAAACTCAGAAACTATGTGAGGGAATAGTCTGTAGTTTTAAGCCACTAAGTTTGGGGTTAATTTGATATGTAGCTATAAATAGTTAATACATCATTCCTGAAAAATTACCTTGTCATATTTTCATATTTAGATTAGAAAGAAAATTTTGATTTTTTAAATAAAAATTAAAAAAAAATAAATTTAAAAAATGTTTAAAAAATGTTTTATATGCAGGGGGAGTGAGGAGGGGGGTCTCAATTTCCTTTTTTTTTTTTTTTTTGAGACAGAGTCTCACTCTGTCATCCTGGGCAGAGTGCCATGGCATCGTCATAGCTCATTGCAGCTCAAACTCTTGAGCTCAGGCGGTCCTCCTGCCCCAGCATCCTGAGTAGCCTGGTGGACTACAGGCACGTACCACCACGCTTGGCTAATTTTTCTACTTTTAGTAGAGACAGGGTCTCGCTCTTGCTCAAGCTGGTCTCAAACTCCTGAGCTCAAGTGATCCCCCCGCCTCGGCCTCCCAGAGTGCTGGGATTACAGGCGTGAGCCACCGAGCCTGGCCTAGAAAGAAAATTTTTGATAAAATCCGAGAAAATTCTTTTCATCCTAGGGTCACAGAAACTTCGAGTGATTTACCTTTATTCTTGTTCCTGTTCTTCCAGTATAAACCCAGAGATTCCTTCTGTCTTTATTATCTAATTTTTCATTGTAGAAATGTATTTATTCAATCATGGTTTTTATTTTAGAGAACGTTGCTATAAACAACATTCAAAAATTTTATGAAATATATATTTTCTGAAAAGCTACTTTATGACTTACACTATTCTGGGCATTCAGGAAATGTAAAGATAAATAAGATTCAGTTCTTGTCCTCATGGAGTTTAATCTCTCCATGGAGTATGAAATAATTAGAAAACAATTATATCTTATATATTAAAATAGCAAATATATATATCCAAATACCCTAAATTGTGTATTATTCTTTTGCTCCTGTCTTTTCAACTAAGCCCTTTTAACTGGATTCTTTCCTAAATTTTAAGTACATTTTATTAAAGTATAATACACAAACACAAAAGTCCACTTAACAAAGTATACTCCTGAATTCATACAGTGACACACCCACATATCTATAATCAGATCTGGATGTAGAACATTACGCAGCCCATTGCCTGCGGAACCATTATTCTGAATTCTATCACCGTATATTAATTTTGCCAGTTTTCAAAATTTGTGGATGGAATTATATGTGTGATTTTTGGTCTGGTTTCTTTTGCTTAAATTATGTTTGTGAGATTTACTCCTGAGGTTCAATGTAGCAGTAAATGACCGCAGCTCTATTACATTAAATTATATAAATGTACTGCAAGTTATTTGTACATTCTACAATTGATGGATAATTAGATGATTTCCAGGTTTGGACTATAATGAAAAGTGCTGCTAAGAACATACACATACGTATCTTTTGATAGCATGACTCTTTTTATCCTTTCTACACTTGCAGTGGAATTGCTGGGTCATAGTGTACTAGCGCAGATTGAACTTTTAGCATAGCTTCCTCCCTTTCTGTGTCCTTTGCCATGTGGCTTAGTAGTACCTCCTATTAGAGGAGTTTCAAGTTGTTCCACATCTTGTTCCACATCTGCAACAGCATTTGATATCATAACTCTTTTTCACTTGAGACATTCTTGGGTGTTTTATTATCTAATTTTTACCTGGATCATCTCTGTGTTTGATAACTCTCAAGGAGTTACAGAGAGAGAGAGACCACAAAAAACACCAGAGGGATGGAAACAATATCACACTATGTAGCCAAGCTGGTATGTATATACCATTTTTATAGACCATAAATATTTATATTGACATTGGGGTGATTTAGTACACTAAATCTCTAAGTATATATAGAATGTACAAAATTGTCCTTAACTTGTAGTTCAAGTTTTATATTCCATTCTCAAAATTCCTCAGGGCCATCTGGATGTGAAGCTGGCACCTCTCCTGAAGCCCTGCAGTTGTCCTCAGCTCCTGGGGGGAAACGGCCGGGGAGGGGAGCGGGTGGGACTTGAGCTCTGGACTGTTCCTCTCTTGACTGATGGGAACCATCTTCCCTTTGGCCCATTCTCTCTTCCCAGTCAATCACTCCCTGGCCCTTATGTCCCTTCCATTTTTTTTCTCTTGCACTTCTTCCCTCCAGCTCCAACTTCCATGTCATGGGATTCTATTGTTTTGATGTAGGTCCTGGAAGGCCACTGTCAATTTTCTTCTCATGACCCTTAGGTAAGAGCAGCCACGCTGTGCATACTCCTGACACGATGCACCCTCCCCATGTGGACAGCCCCTTTCAGTGGCCCAGGACACATATATGCCACAGGAATGGATTTTGGGATTAGGGAGGAGGGTGAGAGGGCACCTAGCTGGGTGCTGGGGATGCAGGGGGGAAAGCCCCGGGCGCCTCCCACTGCTTCTGTCCAGTTCTTTCCTCCTACCGTTAGCTTCGCCAGATTGCACACGTAATCATTTTAAGTTGTTCGAACCCTGCACGTTTCACCAGTTGATAGCCTTAAGTATTTCAATGTGGCATTAACAGCTAAGGATCATGGTCGTTTATCACCTCTGAACATATTAATATTCCCTAAAGATTTGCCTTCATTTCTCTTGCACAGATCGTATTCTTATCTACTTTCACTTAAAAAATACATATATATTTTTTTGTCACTAAGCTACTTCTGAATCTGAACTAAGATGCAGTAGAAGATGTAACAACTTGCTTTGACAGCCTCTTATTCTGTCTGCACAACCAGATTTGCCTGAATTACTACCTGATTACCAAGTGGTTAGTTACCCAGTGTTTCAAAGCCCGGTTAGTATCAAGTCAGCCTTGGTCAGTTCTGTAAGGACATTTAAATCGCGCTGGGTGGATGGTGACTTCAGATCCAGAAGAGGGCGGCCTGGCTCCAGCTTCCCTCTGCGGACCCCTGGGCTCGCGCTCGCGCTTCTGGGCCGTCGTGGTGGTTAAGAGCATCCCGCCTCCCGGGCACCCAGCCGGGAACTCCGGGGCCATTTTTTCCGTTTTCTTCTCCCTGGCTCTCCATCCAGATTCTATTCACAGTTCATTCCATCTTCACGCTGCATGTGTCTCATTTTCATTTCTAAACCTACTGTCCCGGCTACTCAGTGTGCCTCCTACGCCCTCTACAGACACCCCTAAATCTCAGACCCTTCCCTCCCCGCCCTCACCTTCTCTTTCTCCAGAGTAATCTTCCTGAAGCATCTGCTCAAAAATTTTCAGAGGCCCTTTAGTATCTGAAGAAATAAATACGTGTGATTAGGTTAAAGTCTGAATCCCTGAGCGTGGCATTCAAGGCCCCTGAGAATCAAACTGCAACCCACTTCCCCGGTTTTCTCAGCCTTTGTCCCCCTCACAAAGCCCACGCTCCTGTGGAGCGGGTAGAACGAGGGTTTTCACGGATATAAATCCAAATGCAAAGCCGAGTGCCTTGACTTTCCATCCATATGACCTTGGCAAGGAACCTAACCTCTATAAGCCCCGGTTTACACACCTACAGATGGGGCTCTGTGATACCTACCCCTCAGGGTTGGTGTAACAAATAAAGGATACTATGAATATGAAGGTTCCTGGGACATTGTGCCCACATGATAAATAGTACTGTCATTGCTGGCATCATCATCATCGGTTTACCCTGAGCTTCCCTGCCTCTCTGCCCTCCCACTGACATTTCATTTTGTGATGTCCAGCCTTGTCTCACCGCCTTTATGCTAACCCTCCCCTTCCCCACCACCCCCCGCCCCTTGGTTCTCTGTGACTTCCTCTGAGCAACCTTGTTCCCCAAGCCTGGCAACAATTCATTCACCCACACTTCCCAAGCACTATGCCAGACACTGTAGGGCAGACGGATCCCTGCCCCGGTGACATGTACACTCTGGTAGCAAAAACATATGCTGAAGAAATAAATATGTGTGATGAATTTCAAAAGGAAGACTACACACAACTCAGGGACCACAGAGCAGGAACATAACTTAGCATCTGGTCTGGGTTAGGGGCGGAGGCACAAAAGGCTTACCTGAGCAAGGAACACTGAAGCCAAGATGGAAGCGGATTAAGTCAGGCCAAGTGGGGAGCAGAGGAATATTCCAGAAAGACAGAACTGTGCACACCTTTTATCTATCTACTAGTTTTTAATTCTCCAGGACCAGAAACTAGATCTTCTCATAGAATCTCCAACCGTGCCTAGAAAGCCCCTTGCCCTTAGGAATTGTGTGAAAACTGTTTCACAGAAAATACAAAGAAATGCAGTTTTCACCTGAAATCTTTAAAATGATAGGGAAACAAGTTCTTTCTTTTCCCCGTGTTTTCCGTACCTTTCTTGGGATGGTTACATGTTTTGAGTCTCAACATAATATGGTAGTACAGAAGCGCTAGTTCTTCATAGCTTGCCTCCTTTTGAGGGCCGAGAGTTCACCAGATGGTGTGGACGAGGCTTTCCTCAGGATGGCTGGTTACGCCCGAGCACAAGGGCTCCACCCATGTGGGGGTGTGCAAGTCACTTTGACCCTCGTACTGAAGTTCCTTCTGTAGTAAAATAGAGCTCGGTGCAGGGTTGGGTTAAGACACCCTAACAGTCAACTTCACATGGAGACTTCATTTATTTTTTTTAGATTTCAGAATATTACAGGGTTGCAAACATTTTGGTTACCTCAATTGTTTTTATACTGTTTGAGTCGAAGTTATAAGTGTGCCTATCCCCCAGATAGTGCACATTGTAATGTTGTAACCATTAGGTGTGGATTTACCCATCCCCTCCACCCCCCTCCCACCTGCTTGATTTCCGATGAATGTTATTTCCATATGTGCACCTGTTCATCGATTAGTTCCACTTTAATGGTGAGTACATGTGGTGTTTGTTTTTCCAATCTTGTGATATTTCACTTAGAAATATAGACTCCATTTCCATCCTGGTTAATACAAGAGGTATTATTTCATCATTTTTATGGCTGAGTAGTACTCCATGGTATACATATACCACATTTTATTAATCCACTCATGTATTGATAGGCACTTGGGTTGTTTCCACATCTTTGCAATTATGAATTGTGCTGCTATAAACATTCGAGTGCAGGTGTCTTTTTTATAGAATGTCTTTTTTTCCTTTGGGTAAATACCCAGTAGTGGGCTTGCTGGATCAAATGGAGGCTTCTTGTTTCATGGAACTTTGTGGGTCCAACTACATTTCTTTTAATGAGAAATGTTTAGTTGCCTCTGATGGGGGAGACCACAGGCAGCCCACCACCCTGCATGCATCTGGGGTGGGGACAGTGGTCTCGCAGGCAGGCCCTGCCACTTCATACCCAGCCTGCGCACAGGAATCTTAGCCAAGCTTCCCAAATGTGGAGGATAGTGCTCAGACTCAGTGGCACACGTGGAGCTATCTTCCTTCCTCTCCTGGGGCAGTGTCTCGGGGGCCCAAGCTCGTTGCCCCAACCGGCTCCCTGCTAGTGGGGCTGTTCCAAGCTTCTTCTCTAAACACGAGTCTCCACTGGTAAACCCTCTGGGGGCCCTGGCCTCTCAAAGGCATAGGTGGGGTTCACTTTGTGGTGGCTGTTAGCTCTACTCTAGAGAAAAAGAGCTCGGACACAGAGCCCTGACTGCCCTGATTTTTCAGGAGTAGGGTGTGGGGAGGGAAGGGTTGTCCTTTTCTCAACGTATCATTCCCTCCGTTTTATACTTTCTCAATTACCATGCTCTCTTTCTTTTCCAGAGAAAGAAAAAGATCGTCATACCTGATGGTCAAATAGTGGTCACTAGTGGTTTTCATTTTTGCCCTTAAACAATTAACTCAAGGACCAAACACACATGATCAGTTTTCATCAGTGCTCAAATAAAAATCTGACAAATAAACAAGTGCTTATTCTTCACACCTGGAGTCTTAGAGAAGGCTGAGAGAGGGGACTTAGACCTAAGGGACCTCAGAGGGGAGCGCTCATTTCCCAAGAGGAGACTACAGATGGGGGACATCACTGGAGTTGGTTTCATAGTATCATTTGTTAGCCCTCCACAGCTGATCCCAGGAACTGAGTCCCATCAGCCAGGGCGGGGCCTCTTCTTCCCCAAAATGCTGAAGACAGGTAGTGGAGTGGGAGAGCTCCTCTATCACCCAAGTAGAGTAGGCCCCCAAAATGGCTAGTTTGCTCCTGGAGGCCAAGGCAGAGACTGACATGGAGGAGAAAGACATAGTCACCCATTAGTGGAGAATTGGTTCTAGGAACACCGTGGGTACCAAAATCCATGGATGCTCAAGTCCCTGATATAAAATGGTATAGCACAGGCAGTCCCCGGTTAGGGATGAGATGCGTTCCGAGAACCTGTCTAGGTCGGATTTGTATGTAATTCGGATCCTTGATGAACTGCATGCATATGGGGATAATACTACTACTACTATAATGGCTTATGTGTGGTAATAATAATACACTGTAATAATAATAATATCCCTGCACTGTAATAATAAATTACAGAAATTATTGTGTTCTTTCTTTTAATTCAAACAAACAGAACATAGAAACAAACTCATAAAAAATGTAGATAGGAGACAGGAGAAATTTCAAAAAAGAATATTGAAGGTTAACCCTCACCTAATGTCGCATCAATGCGCTGCTTATGGGAAGGGGCTTTTTAAAATTTTTTTTTGACAGGGAGGATCTGACTCTGTTGCCTTGGGTAGAGTGCAGTGGCGTCATCATAGCTCGCTGCAACCGCAAACTCCTGGCCTCAAGCGATCCTCCTCCCGCAGCCTCCCGACTAGCTGGGACTACAGGCATGTGCCACCACACCCAGCTTAAGCTGTATTTATATTTAGTTATTTCAATAATGAAAGATGAGCACGAAGATGCGAGAAGTGATGGCTTCTAAAGACAATAACTAGCAACGTTTTTAAACGGGGAGATTTCTGCCAAAAAATAGGAGGCGCAAGACTGAGGTCTCACTGATTTTGACAAAAGATCTGCACAGAGTGTCTTTCATTTGTCATCATTTTTCTCTCTGAAGCAACCACCTGGAGGGCCAACTGATGCTCTGAGAGATGGAGCAGCTTCGGACATCACAGGTGAGGGGCAGTCAAGCCGCACTAGGCCAGGCGCTATCTGCGGCGAGATCGCAGCCCCTCTGAGCTGTGTTAGGGCCGCCACAATGCCAGACACAAGTCCCCCTGACTGCACACCCCCGCACTGATCAAGAGCTGACAACCTGCGGGTGGAGCAGGTCAGGAAGGAGAACAGACATGCTCACCTTCCAAGCAAAATAAAAAATGACAAACTTTCAAAGGTAGTACCACATTTGCACACACCCACTTTTGGAGAGTCTAATGCATCTTTATTAATCTCAAAATATGTCTTTTTTTAGTCAATATATTCTATTAACCCATTAAAGGGAATGTATAATTAAATGGTTAACTTGGTCTCCTTTAGCTAAATATAATAGAATTCAAACACAAACTTGATCAGTTCCGTTGAGGTGGAATGAGCGTTGTCTGTGTGAATTGAACAACAACATCCTGTCACAGAGTGGAGAAGAAAAGCTAAATTTTGTTCATCTAGGAACATTTTAAAAAATACACTGATACATAACTTAAATAATCCAATACATATCATAAACATACAAATTATACCATTTTTAAAATACTTATTACAAAAAGATACTGAACATTATTGGTTAATGCACATAAAATATCTTCAAATTATTACAAGAGTCCAGATATTTTACATCAATTTGTGCTTTTAAAACTATTGCTCGCTTCCTCTGGGAAAAGCTAAAATAATGTATATCGTAGGAAAAAAAGAGACTTTGCATTTTGACCCAAGGACACATATCAACACCAGGAGAGGCACAATAACATCGAACAATTCTCTTTAAATTTCCCTGAAACAAATAAATCCATTCAATGACATACATTTTTATGGTAATTGGGTAATTTAATGTTTTCACAAGTGCACAAAGGAGTTACTTTTTCTTGGTCATTAATGACAGCACACACTAGATGTCTAGGAATATATACATGTGTGTATATATATATTTACATACATAGTTAAGCACATTTAAAGAAAATGGGACAGTTTGCACATACTTGGAAAAAAGCATCTTGGAAATTCCCTTTGGGTCCACATTAGTGAGCCTTATGTATTGCCAGTGTTCTGTGTAAATAAACACAGTAGAAAAACAAACCTTTAGTAGTGGAGTCCCTCTCCATACATTAATAGAAAATCTAGTTAGAAGTGGTATGGTTAGCTCGTAAGAAAAGTGCCTGTCATTCAACCGCATTCTCTGCTGGGTGAACAGTAAATACAATTGTAACTTCTTCAGGGAATTCAACATCTAGTAACACTGGCTACAGGTTAACTGCAGGGATTCACTGATTTTTCTACATGGAGGTAATATCCATAGAAAAATAGATGTTCTATGTGGAGAAAATATATTGTTTTCTGTGGGTTAATAATTAATCAGGTTGGGGTAAACTTTACTCTGCCCAGCTATAGTTGAATAAAAGACAAAGTAGGTATTTATTTGCTAAATGGGGATCCAATTTGACAATCAGCTCCCACAGTGGTTCATCACATTGATCAGATAGATTATATTACAGCTCTAATCCCTCCCAGATAAAGTGATTCATTATCCACGCATAATCAACTGGGGAAGACCTGCATCAAGATGGGACAGAACATGTGCTGTTACTGAAATGATGCCACATACTGTTGGAGCCCTGGAAAATAAAAAATAGGACAATTCACAGTCAGTATTTTCTCTTTGATTAGCTCTCTTAGCTCTCAGGCTGAATGCTTTCTATTTGCATTATCATTTCAAGCCTTGGTTGGTGAGAATTCTTTTTAAATGTTCCACTCCAGTTTTATAGATTACTGAGGTTGCAAATATGGAGTTTATAATATCAAAACGATAATCATAATTTTCAGTTACGATTGGGACTTAGAGGACTTGAGCATTCCAGTTTAGGGTCTGCCTATGCTTCTCTGCTTCCCTTCCACTCCCACAGTTTTTCCATCTGTTAGATGGGTATATAATCCCACTTAACTCATATGCCTCTTGATGGAATGAAGCCTGTTTCGTGCATTTTTCTTTGGAGAAGGATTACAATTATGGAATTTTAAATCCAACTATAAATCTAGAAGGTGTGATAATTACTTGTGATTATGTCTAATGAAACCATTGTTTGAAGTAGTAAACTGCAGAACAGAAAAAAATTGGGTGCAATTATAGGAAATGATGCTGAAAAATAATTTAGAGTGAGTTTATGAAGGGCCTAAAGGCCATCCAAAGCAGTCTGCATTTATTCTATAGGACATATTCTTTTCTGAAACATATTCCACAGAACACTTGTGCTAGAGGATGTTAATATGTCTCAGGCAAGCTTAGTTAGATTAAGTACAGGTTTACTTCAGGGTAGGCCTTAAATGTGCTAGTATGCATTATGCTTCTCTAAGAGGGGGGTTTGTATATTGTTTTTCTCAAACTAAACAATATAACTTGTTAATATGTACACAACAAATATGGAAAATGTTCCATCTTGGCACTTTTAGGTCACTTTTAATTCTAATATTCTTTGCACATTTGAGACCCCAGATAGTCATTGCCTTGTATCATATGTATCGGCACACAGCAGGGCTCAGTAAGCAAATAGCTCTCAATTTCCCCACTTATAAAATGGGAACACAGTAATAAAATTTTTAAAGGACTGAAGAGTTGGTGAAAAGTGATCACCTAGTATTTTGTGACCAAGAACTTTTTTTCGTTCAAATCAAATTGAAACAGACTTACAAATGAAAAAAATAAATATAAAAGATGGGAGAAAGCATGTAAGATATTACTATTGAATTATTGTCTAGCTGTATAATGTTTGCTTAACCTCCCTAAAGCTCATTTGTAAATTAGATAATCATATTTACCTTGAAAAGTTCTTATAATCTGCCTAGCACAGTGACCGGGTCCCAGTGAGTGGGAGTACATGGTGGTGTGGTTAAGAGCACAGGCTGGGAGCTAGACCTGGGTTTGAGTCTCAGCTCTGCCATTTAATCTCTTTTTGCCTCAGTTTTCCTCATCTGCAAGATGGGAACAATAATACTTATCTCAGAGGGCTGTGGTGAGGCTTACAAATTAAATAATGAATGTTAGATATTAAGAAAAGTTCATGGCTATTGTTATTAGTATGTCAAATTTTCTATGTAATAGGAAAGGAAAGTTGAGGCCTGCCCTAATTTGTTCTTCCTGGACTGCAGCTGCTTGGCTAGCAGTTGGTCCCGATTTCCTCCTTCCTCCCGAACTAGGTGTTCATGGCTCATTTCTCAGGAGTTCCCTCCCCCACCAAGTTCAACTATTGAGTTAGACTTTCTGTTCTTCTCAAAACCCATGAATATTTATTTGTCAAAAATCCACCACTGCTTATTCTTTTTGTGGCCATCAATATACAAGTGCACTAATGTTCCTAGCTGATTTATATTTGTATTATTTTCTCTCCGGATTACCTCCAAATTTTTGCCCATTCAATTAATAGCCAGTCAAAAGGCAGAGGAATTCTTAGCATGTAAAAGAATTTGGAAGGAAATAGACCAGCAAACTGGAAACAAGAATTAACACTATTCTGCACAGGGATGTGTGATAAGAAAGGAGGATCAAACCAGTATGATACTCCAAGATATTTGTGTAGTTTGTTAGTTACTGCGACATGCTGGTGTAATTGCATCACTATACTGACAATTGAAAAAACAATAATTTAAATAGGCCACCTGCATCGTTCCCACTATAACATTATTTTGATTGCATCCTTTGTCTGTGTTAATGCACTTTCTCCCAAATTATTTGATTGTTTACGTGGAGTTCCCCAAATTAGCAAAGGTTTTTAAGGACTCTCTGATAATCTCCCAAACCCTCCCCTCTGTGTCAGATAGTGGGATTCTGTGCTGATGCCAGTAAGAAAAGAAGGAGGAACCAGAAAGATACCTGTTTGATCTACTATTAATAATGAAGTAAGTTTTCAAATTTCTTCAGATAGATCAGTAGAGGCTATAATCAAGCAATTAAGGCTTGATTGATTGATTCACAAATAAACTGTTTACATTTGTACTCATTTATGACTTGTATTTCCTTTTAAGGACAATCCTAAGGAAGAGCAAGCTTTTTTAAATGATCAAACTTCCATTAGTTTGGCTCTTCAGTGGCTTTTTTTTGGTAACCCAAGGGCAAAAGTTAAATTTAAAAGTGCTTATCATATGAATATCCCAAAGAGAGGTTACCAACCACTGAGTTAAATATCTGTATACGAAATAATGTCTGGATGAATAGATTCTTATGTTCAGCAGATGAAGAGCAAAAGACTGTTACTATTAGTAGTATTTTATCTACAGCCCTGCCAAAATTATATGAAAATATTTCTCTCCCAAGTACTGTTCTAGAGAACCCTTTTATACAAAGTGGTGTGCGTATGAGTAAGAGGTTGCCCATACAGGTTAGCTCAAAAGCTGTTCTGGCACAGTCTAATAAATTGAATTACACCATGTAACAACCTCTATGTGGTAAGCTACTACCAGAAAGAGATGACTTCAGGATTAAAGATACATGTAACAAGAGGCTTCAGAGAGAGGGAAAAGCCATTCATAATAAAAAGGCCATTAAATCCTAGTTGTAAGAACATCTTCTACTCTGATAATCTTTTCTTTCTAACCAAGAAAACCACGTATACTCATGGTTTAATGTCCTAATTTAAGAAATGGAAGACACTAAATTAATTTTTAATTATTACTCCCCTTCTATGTCTGTTTTCATTGTTCCTCTAATGCAAAATGTGCACAAGACAAATATGTAACATTTCTGCCAGACAACAACATCTACTAAAATGGTGATGACACAGTCTTATTTTGAAGCCAAAATAGAATTTTAAACATCAATGATTCTCAGATACACTTTAAAAATAATCCTTTAAGTTTCTTTGAAAGTAGCATCATTATTTTTAAATTATAGCACAATCACTGAAGGAAAAAAGAACCCAAGAACAAATGAAATTCCTTATTATTTTAGTTTAGTTTTACTGAAAAAGTAAAACAAGATCTGGATTTTCATCCAGGATTACAGTGGCGCATAAAGTAAACAGACTTTTGTCAAATGTCAATTTTCTACTCATTAAGGAACTATCTGAGACCATATTCCTGGGTCAACTGATTTCTGCTTCTCCTAGGTGTCTAGTCCTTTCCTATTAAAATTTTATGTCTTAGCGACCACGATTGTGGCTCTGACACGGGCAGAACAGGGGCAATGTGTATGGCCAAGGTGTTGTACCCCCATGATATTCTGAAATTAAAAAAAAAAAAAAAAAAAAAAAAAAAAAAAGATAAGCCACAACCCCAGAGATGCCTGCACTTGTGACAAAAGAGCAAGAGGAAATGGCTTTCATTGCCATCTTGCACTTTGCTGGGATGGCACATTCAGTGGAGAAGGAGGGCCCTGTCCTAACTAACCCCCAACAAAGATAGTGTTGCCAGCTATGGAATGGTAGGCTGGGGGGCTGCCGCAATTGCCAAGGAGAAGAGACCTCCCCTCAAGAGTGATGCCTCCAAATGTTTTGCACACTCTCTATTTCCCTCAGAAAGTTGGTCCTCTAAAATGACTAAATAAAGCAACAACAACAACAAAAATCTAAGTTTTACCCTACTATCCCCGGCTGACCCTGAAAGAATTGTGCAGGGATTTATATAATCTCTGGCAAAATCATTTATCAAACAGTGCAAGAAACAGAAGAAAACTTTAGAAAATATGTAATTCATTTTATTACTGAAAATTGCTAGGACATTTGATTTAGATCAAGATGTGAAGTCAGGAAACATTTCCTGGAGGTGAAAAAATGTTATTTTAAAAATGTGATGGAAGCAGTGAATAGCAGATTCTAAAAACAGGAATAAAACCAGTGAATTGGAAGACAACTCAGAAAACTCTCCCAGCACTGAGAGAAGAATAAAGAAATAAATATGATGAGAGAAGAGACAACAGACCTGGAAGAGAGATCTAGGTAGTTCAGTACATGCATGAGGACTTTTACGAGGAGATGACAGAAGCAGACCTGAATCAGTGAAGATGTGGTCTTCATGACAAAAGGACTAGGAAAATGCCAGGCAAATTAACTAGCAAACCCCACACAGAGTCATAAACATAATATTTCTGAGTTTTAAAGACAAAGGAAATTCCTTAAATGGAAAGCTAAAGGTATCTCGACATGAAGCTGCAGAGGCAGACACCAGATTGCCATGGGAAGGACCCCAGCACCAGAGGTGAGTGGGTGTTGGACGAGAAGCAGAGTTTGATACGTACAAAGCTGAAGTGAGTCTGTGAATTGTTCCAATATTCCAAATATTACACTCTATGTAAAAGAAACTAAATAGTGCTTTTCCAAAACATGACAAGGATCCAAAAGTGGTAAAATTAAAAGTAATCTTTGAAACTGGTAACAATAAGAAACAAATTTTGATCAAGTAGGCTGTAAGAATACTTCTCTGTATAGAAAAACATGTTACAAAATTGTCATTTGGAGGAGGTGATTAAAGAAGATCCAACAAAAAAATGTAGAAAATTATGTACTACAGAAGTATACAAGGCAATTCATTAATATAAATACTATATTATTTTTCTGGATGTTGTGACTTTTGTGAATATTTTCATATTTTCAGATTGTTCAATTTGTTGTTATTTCTCATTCAAATAAAAATTTATGTTCATACCTAAAAAAAAAAAAAAAAAAAAAAAAAAAATTTATGTCTTAGGATCCATGACATAGATTTAAACAGACCCATGGTTAAATCTAAATAGATGCAGTGACCACACAAAGCCCAATCTATTGATTTCTCTATAAAGTGACAGAAATTCAACCTTTAATCAATAGAAGTTGATTCTGCCTAAATCCCTAACATAACAGATAAAATGTGGTCGCCTTCAATAAAATAAATGCTCAGATATTATTTGTTAAACTCCAACAACAAATCCGAGCCATACCTCTACCAAAGCTAAATATCCTGCACCTTGACAATTTATTTGTCCTCAGAGCTAAAATAGAACAGTGCTTCAACTAGATTCTCCTTTCCAAGCTATGCCTTCGATTAATAAGAAAAGCATAATTCTTGATGAAAACTCCTCATTAGTCAATATTGATCTTCTCCTAACTGGATATTCATGCTTCTAATAAGGCTGGAAAAATACCACTTGGGTACTTACAACTCCTAGTGTCCACATACTCCACGCCCTACATGCTAACGGTGCCTTTAAAAACCTTCTGAGCAACACTGAAAACCTTATTACTGTCTTTCAACTTATCTTAAAGCAAGTTTGCTTATAATTTAGAAAAATCCTTATAACATTTCTTGGCTCTCTCTACTGTCACTCACTTTGCTGAACAGCTTTAAGTAGAAGGAAGATCTTGACAACAAAATAACTCATCACATGGTTCAATATATATCTGTGCAATAGACCAGGTTTACCCATTATCTTGCACACAGATCTAAATTATAACCTGAGAATCGGAAATTACCCCCTTACTCTATTAAAATACTGTTTTTAAAGGTATATTTAACAGAAGAATCTTTTAAAAATCAATGTATAATACTGAAAAACAATAGATATATATTCTTATAAGAATTTCATCTTTCAGGGGGGAAAAATCCAAACTGTACTGAAGTATATCTTCTATTGCTTCTTCAGATCTTTTATATTAACACTGAAGCACAAATACCCTTTGTCAAGTGTTTTCAGTGCCAGGCTCTGTGCTTATTCAAAGATTAAAAAAGATGATCAATTAATCTATAGTCTCTCCAGACCACAGAACAAATGGATTAAAAAATAATAAAAATGAGTGCAAATTCAGGCGACCATATCACACCTAGTGAAAAGAATGCGGTTCATCTTTTGGAGGAGTTGTCTAAAATGATGCGATCAATGGCAATTTTCCTTTTTCTCTGCAATGATACACCAGTTGCCATGATCATTCCCAGAGCTCAGAATATGCAGCTCTGACACATTCTCCTTGAGCAAGCTGTAGAGCTCGCCTTCTCGAAACACGTGGTAGTAACGCATAAAGGCTCTGGAATCCAAAATGTCGGCCTGTTGTTCTTCAACAGAAATTGTGTCATCCGGGTTGGAATCTGTGGAATCAACTGCAGAAATCCTTCTCAATATTCTACTAGCAGAAGGGTTTTCTCCTTCTAAGTTACTTGCATCTACACAATTCCCACTGGTATTAGTGCTATCCAGAAAATTCCCCCCTCCATTTTTCCTAATTTCTCCTAGATGGTCTCCATTTAAATGCTTCAAAGTGCCTGGTGCTCTCAGCCACTCCAAGTGTTTTCGAGAAGAAGTTTCCACAAACACTTCCTCATCTGAGTTTTGCTCCTTTTTTGAAAATGGCTCTTGGTAATCAAAGTCTAAACTAGAGTGCCTGGAAGGCTGGATTGTTATAGTGCGATTGGCCCAAACTTCTGTGTTTTTCAAGGGACTCACTCTTTCAGTTTGCTTCCTCAGAGTTGATTCATCCAAAGATCTGAAGAAAAACCAGGATCGAAAAGATTTTCCTAATGTGTTATAGAATCCATATTCTTCCTCGCCTTCTTTAGAAGTATTTGCAAAACAGGTTCGAGCCGTGACAGGTTCATAGTCCATGCTGTGGGACCGTTTTGAATCACATTGCTCTTTAAAACAAACAGAACAGCTACACTCAGAGCGAGGAGGATGGTAGGGATGGCTTCTCTCTGGATGCCCACACCGCCTCTTTCTCCCAGACTGGCTGGATTCTGAGGAGCGTTGGGAACATAAGGCTCTGTTCCATGGAACAAGCACATCTTGCTTCTCAAAGTGACGGTTCTTTTGTTCCATTGCCCAAACATAAATCATCAGCTGGCCTCCAGGAACTAAGACTCTGGCCATTTCTTTGATGGCTCTGGTTCTTCTTTGTTTTGTAGAAAAATGATGTATGACTGAAAAAGAAGAAACTAGATCTCAATGTGTATACACACACATAAACATACACATTTATATACCAGTGTTTTCCATGTAACAATGATGAAATTTTGATACAGTAAAACCTCCTTATTTCTTCTGTGGCGGGATGGATGGTAGAATAGCATAGGCCTGGTTTTAGGAGAGACATCATTTTTGCCTATTTCCTGTACTTATTAGACAGCTGATCTTGGGCAAGTTGTTTAAGTTCTCTAGACTTTAAGTTTTGTCATTATATAGTAAGAAGCCTAGAATACATAAATCCATGAGATCTCTTTCAGTTCCAAAATCCTATGAATTTTGTTAACCAGAAGGATGGCCAGTGTGAATTACTAAAATCTGAAAGCAATACTAAGTGTTCCCTGATAGAATCCTATGAAATAATTCATTGCTTTAATAAAGAATTGGCCCTTCTAAAGCAATGAAGGATTGACACCACTAACCAGTGTCAATAAAATTAACAAAGTTGAGAAAAATGTTATTTATCATTTTAAATGATGTTTAACATTTTTCTGTCTAGATAATGCAGAGATGAACCAGCCAAGTCCAAATGATGGCTAATAATTTTTTTAAATGTTAATATGATTTAAAATAGTTGTGTCTATTTAAAAAAATCAATGTACAGGTCATCATTTTATTTCTAATCCCTGCAAAGTCAAAGCGAGATTCAAGCAAAACTGCCTTTATCTCATAAATGTGTTATTAGGCATATTTTTATCCCACAATATATAGAAAGTGCTAGTCTACTAGTTCCTGGGGGAGTTTAATCACAGTATTGTGTCAAGAGAAAACATCAAATTATTTCTCTACACACGGGTCTACCACATTATCTCAGTGAGTAAATCAGTCCCAAGGGAAGTGGGGAGACTCCTCCTCTAGTGCGGGTAGTGAAGGCAGAGACAGAGGCTGAAACGGTTCCTGTAATGGTCACCATAATCCAGCTGTTAGCGGTGACTTCAAGAAAATTAATCTCCGTAGTTAACCTGCCACAGAAACATATTATTAATAAATATCTAAAATGAGATTCTTTTATAGATAAAACTGTCAAAGAAAGATCATTCCACAGGCACACTTTGTATTGTTAGTGATCAGGTTTTTATTCCTACCAACAGCACGCAAACCTTGGTATCTTGACCGTGCCAGAGGTGTGAGGGTAAAAGGTGTTTGAAGAACAGGACACCAGCATGTTTCATTCTGTTAGATCTATCAGTAATTAGCTTTGTGATCTTTGACCAATCACTCTACCTTTCTGGCCTCAGACGGCTCCCTCCCTCCCTCCCACCCCAAAGAGAGTCCTTTAATACGGTTCATCTGGGAGCATACCTTTCTAGAACTGTCCTGGTCACTGAGCTAAGGAGGCATAGGGATGCACACTCAGAAAGACTCACCATGATGCTAATGTTCATATTTATCTGTGATTACTCAGGGCCATTAGCATCTCCCAAAACTTGCATGTCATTCACTCTAGAACATCAACGGGTGCATTTTCTTACAGTTGATCTTCACAGATTCTGTATTTGCAAATTTGCCCACTTGCTAAGATTTATTTGTAATCCCCAAAATCAATACTCCTAGCTTTTGTGGTCATTCACCGACATGGGCAGAGTGGCAATTTGAGCCTTTCGCTGTACATGTTCCCAGCTGAGGATGAACAAAGCAACGCTGTTCCTTCTTATTTCAACTCTAATACCATAAATGAGCATTCTTTTTTGTGGTCTATTTAGTGCCACTTTTTTTGTATTTTTGTGCTTTTTATGGGTGATTTCGCTATTTAAAATGGTCTCCAAGCATAGTGCTGACGTGTTGTCCAGCACTCTCAAGTGTAAGAAGGCTTGATGTGTCTTTGGAGAAAACGTTAAGTTAGATGAGCTTTGTTCAGGCATGAGTTACAGTGCTGTTGGCATGAATTTAACATTAAAGTGTCTTTAAACAGAAACACACACAAAACAAAGTTATACATTGATCAGTTGATAAAAATGTTGTGACCAGAGGCTCACAGAAACCCAATCCTGTATTCCTCCTGGGATCTTGTCTTCCACTGAATCAGCTAACTCAATTTTCACAGAGACCTTATAGAACATTACATCTGTGAATAACGATAATTGTCTGTATTTATTTCAGGGGGCCATAAGAGAAAAAACCATTAAAATGGGACTCTTTTAATGCAATAGTCTCTTTTCGGTAGACTCATAAAACTCCAACATTTCAGAATTCTATTGGGCTTCAAAAGAAGTTTTGATTTTGTAAGGCAGAAAGTCTTTATATTTATTTACTCATTAATGAGTAAGTGATAATTCATTTCCAATCACTTGTAATACTATATTTTCACCCAGGAAATATCAGAATCTTCTATATTATGTTTTATATTTATATTTAACATGTAATGAGTAACAGCCTTCAAGCTAAATGTTTTTAAGAAAAAAAAATTTACAAAGGAAGATTTCTTCATTACATATAATATGTATTAGATATGCATTACATACATGTCCTATTAAGAAACATTGCAAATGTAACTAAAATGGCATGTAAGGATATATTTATCTGAAATATTGATGTCCAGAAACCATGTTGAATTTTTAAAATATTAAAAAATGCCTGCTTTTGTTTAAAAATCATAATCACAACTTAAAGGCAAAAACAGTGCTCAATATATGTATCCTATAGCAATGTCTTCCTGCTGAGAACCTAGACAATAGGTAGGTTGAATTCAATCACTGGATTCCAGAATCAGATGGTAAGTTATACAAGATCACCTTTAAAGTCTTGTTATATCTTGATATTTTATGATTTATTGTTATTTAACTTTTCAAGTGTACATGTCTCATCTCTCTAACTGTAAACATTCACAATTTATAGATTTAGCATAAAGCAGGGTTTTTCAACATCAGTACTATTAACATTTTGGGCTAGATAATTCTTTATTGTAGGGGGGGCTCCCACTAGATGACATTAGCACACATACACACACCCAGTTGTGACAACCAAAAATGTCTCCAGACATTGCCAAATGTCCCTTGGGGCAAGGGAGGAGGAGCAACATAACCCCCCATTGAGAACCACTAGCATAAAGCATATTATTGATTGACACTATTTTAATATGCTGCCAAATTTTCCTAGAATTTTTGTCAGACTATTATTCTAAGGGTAAGTAGAAAGAGTGTTTTTGCCCCTAATCTGTCAGTACAACATAATGAATGTATAACTAGTGTGATGCTTATCTCTTACATTATTACTAAGAGACATGGAAAAGCAAAAAAGTATTTCTTCCTGTTAAGAAAGCAAGAAGTGCCAACACATAAAATTTTAATAGGGAAGTAAATATATATCGATGTAAGAGAGATGGTGTATTGAAATTTCTCATAATATAGTTCTCAATGTGAAATCTATCTGAAAATAACCACATCACATTAATTCATTGTTACAGATCATAAAAACGTATGCTGTTTTTCCACTTAAGGAAGTATTTTTAATTTTAATTTTTAATTAGAAGATGGTAACCAGGTGTGCTCCATTTTCTCCGAGGGTAATGCAAGAGATGTAAACTGCAAACAGAGGACTTAACCAGGTACACACGGAGCATTTCCCAAGGTAGGAGAGCTGGTCGATATCCCCTCCTCCCAACAGTGGTTCAATGGCATGGCCTGGATGTAGGTAGCCTTGCAGACCCGGAAACTAATGTAAACAAAAGAAGAGTGAAGAGTACACACAATTCTCTGACCTCTCTCCGATTTCTAGGTCTTTAGGTGGAATAACCAAACCAAAACCTTTTTCCCACTAAAGAGTCAAAGCATGGTATCATGTTGCTTAGTTCAACAAGAATCCTTCCTTGTCATGGACTGAATGTTTGTGTCCCCTCCAGGTTCATATATCAAAACCCTAATCCCCCAGTGTGATTTTATTAGGAGGTGGGGACTTTGGGAGGTTTAGATGAGGTCATGAGGGTGGGGCCCCCATGGTGGGATTAGTGGCCTTATAAGAAGAGACCAGAGAGCTTGCTCTCTCTCTCTCTCTCTCTTTCTTCCTCCTGCCCCCGGCCCCTACCACCCCCATTCATGTGATGATACAGCAAGAGGTCAGCCATCTGCAAGCCAGGAAGGCAGCCCTCACCAGAGCCTGACCCTGCTGGTACCATGATTTCAGATATCCAGTTGCCAGAACTGTGAGAAATAAATGTCTGCCATTTAAACCACCCAGTCTATGATATTTTGCTATAGCAGCCCAATCAGACTAAGACAATCCTGTTAATACCAACAACCAAAATGGACCTAGTAGTTTTGACTAATTTCACAGAGCAGGTTTCCATGGCAACCATCTCTTGCCAATTTTAACTGCATCCAAGGTTATGGCATCCAGGACTGTGTCCTCTCAGTATGCAAAGATACAGTCCCCATCTAATGTTGAATAAATCGATCTCTCATCTATTTCAGGAGAGGGCAAACAGTCTTATTCTGTATTTTTGTCATGAACAGCAGTCAGTTTTATATATGATCACCTTGCTTTGATAAAGGTTGTTATATTCAAATAGATTAGTTTTTTAAAGTGTATTGATGCAAGTAATTTGCTTTGCAAAAGATTTTTCTACTGTAAAAGAACTTGTCATTTTCCTTAAATATCAAGTTTCCTAGTGTATTTAAATATGGCTAGCATACTAGGGTCAGGATTTGCATTGGGCAAAATGAGACTTACTGGTGTATATTTCAGAAATGGATTTTTTTCTTTTTCCTTTTTTGTTTTGTTTTGTTTTTCATTTTTTGGCATATGGGTTTTCTGGGCATACTTGTTGGGAGAACATGAGGAACACATTCCCTAGACTCATGAACAATCTCTGGCAGTGAGACAGCAGAATGGCATTATAAAAACAATGCAATCTGGGACCAGGTGGGACCCATCTTCTCCAGGAACTTGAGTACCAGTGAGTGGCAGATTGGTCCAGGTGACATTCAGTGTGTTAGTCCTAGAATTCTCAATTAACAAAGGGCACAATTTTGGACTGAAAAAGGTCATATGAATCCTAAAAATCTACTTTGCTTTGGAAGAATCTGGCTTCATTTCAATATAACGAAGTACTATTTTCAAAGAGTAAGATTCCTCTAATACTTTCCTACTCATATGTAAAAGAAATTGGAATGAATCATCAAAAAGAATACAATAACAGTTTGAAGGTTTAAATAGTTAAAACAATCATATGTACCATAAGTGCATTTGAGATTAGTCAAATCACTTAAGTAGTTGAAATATTTCTTAAAATGAATCACATAAACCTTTCTACACAGAATGGATGTTGAGTCACGAAAGTGGCCTCAACCATGTAAGTTATTCTCATGGCAAAGAGTGAACATGTGATCAGGCTGTCTTACCTCCTATGGAGATGATGGCATCGAAGCTCTGATCCCTAAAGGGGAGATTAAGGTTGTCACACACCATGACTTCACATCCTCTCTCCCGGGCAGTCTCTACCAGTGGCTTACAGTAGTCACAGCCCAGGGTATGTACCTGGCTGTTCACTTTAAGATACTTTCCAGTCCCACAACCTGTAAGAGAAAAACCTGTGTTACATGGTATCCTTAATGGAAAGCGAAAAATAATTCATTTGTCTTACAACAAGGAATATAAATCACCTTATATTGACTAATCAAGACATACAACATGGGGTGAAGATATTCACAAAAGCAGAAGAAAAGCCTTTACAGGGTACTCTCATATTTTCACATAGAATGGAAGAGGGAAAGGGAATATTTAATGAGGAAATGTCCGTAGGGCTTAGCACACTAGCACAACCACAACATGTTAGCTGGCCAAGGCAGGGAATGATAGTTCTACATCCCAGGGACAGACAGTGTGCAGTCGCTTCACCTTCACACACCTGTATCATCATGTATGTTACGGCATTTATTCTCCTGTTGTCTCTCGAAAGATTCTTACCACCTGCTGACTATGTAAAGCAAACTACTGTCAACAACTCTTTTTTTCCTTGGAGGGGGTTGTGAGAAGGGTTGTCCAGTTGCCTTGTTTTTTTTGTTGTTGTTGTTGTTGCTGTTAAGACAGAGTCCTCGCTCTGTCGCCCTGAGTAGAGTGCAGTGGCATCAGTGCAGCTCACAGCAACCTCCAACTCCTGGGCTCAAGCGATCCTCTTGCCTCAGCCTCCCGAGTAGCTGGGACTATAGAAGCGACCACCACACCCGGCTAATTTTTTCTGTGTTTAGTAGAGACGGGGTCTCGATCTTGCTCAGGCTGATCTCTAACTCCTGAGCTCAAGCAATTCACCCGCCTGGGCCTCCCAGAGTGCTAGGATTACAGGCGTGAGCCACCGCGCCCAGCCAACAACTTTTCAATGGCTATAAAAAATAATTTATACTATAAAACATGCTTTTCAAATTTTTAAAATCTGAAGTTGAATGAAAAAAGAATTTTAAACCTGTGTTTATCCAATCTGTTGTCACTGCTAGGTTTAAAATGATCTCTATGGGCTCAGCACACAACTCTGACAAAGAACTATTTTTCTCTTAAAAGGACAATTTTGGAGATTCACTTTCCAGTGGCAGAGACCCAAATAATTAAGGATTTTCACAGCCCAAAGATTTAGATCAATCGGATCTTACTGATATTACAGAGAACAAGAATAATAATATAAATGAATAAGCATCTTGAAACAAAGCCTTCTACAATCTAGTAACTAGTATGATATTCTATCACAGACATATAATCTAATTCCTTCCCAGAAATATTTAAAGAAATCATTAGAGCTGATATTTCTACCTATGGACATTACTTATAGATTTTTCTGCCTTAAAAAAAAAAAATCTACCACTATTCAAAGATGATTAATTTGCTGCCTCTGAAATATATCCTGACACCCTTCAATAAATCCTCCTTAATAGGTGCTTTTCAAAATTATGAGACAATAAAAGCAAAATTAAAGTTCCCTGATGTCAGCTGAGACACTGGAGAGTATATGAATAAAAAATAAGATTTCCAACATTATTATTTCAATATAAATGATTGGAGTCTGAGAAGCATTTTTGATCTCATAGCCGCTGTTCGTAATAATTCTTATGAGAAAAAGTATCCACTATTTGAAGGGAGTGATGGGGAAAATATAATTCACAAAGTATTTTAAAATTGAAATCCTGTATATTTCAAAGATGAAGGTCCTATTTTAAGAAAAAATAACCTTGCAAATCCGTTTGCTTTTTTATTGGCTTAAGGGATACATCAGGAGGAATGAAAGGGACAATTACTTTGAAGATACTCATAAAAACAGATTCATGGACCATGAGAGCCAGGAGGAACTGTTCAGAGAGCATTTGGTAATAAAGAAGAAACTGAGGTCTTTTCAAATTTAAACAGCTCCTGAAGCATACTCTTTATTTATCCCATATTCATTTCTAATGGCATTCATTTTTAAGGGTAGTAGTAGAACTCCCAAATATGATGCAATTATCCATTTTCTAAGTGCAAACACTGAGACGCCAGAGAGAAGGTTTTATCCTAAGAAGGAAATCAAGAATATTGCCAAGCCTAGTTGACCCATTACCTTAAACGTAAATCAGAGCACTAACGATACTGTAGCAAGGTCCAATACACAACCATCATGTTCCTTTACAAAATCTCATTAAATGATCACCTTGCGTAGTACTAAAGAGAGACAACAAAGTGCATGTTTACATTCCCCTTGATTTTGTATTCTGTGCCACACTATGACTAAAGAAGAAAACAGATAATTCCCTCAATTCAACAAAATGTTTTGGCCCACGGTGGGCAAATACTTGCTGAAAATGACTAAATTAATCTGAATGTTCTTTCTGAAGTTTGCAAAAACAACTAAATTTTTAAAATTAGGAGTTCTTTCCTAAGACCTTATCTGAAAGAGAATTTTCTTTTACCATGGGAAAAAAGAAGAATATAGTCTATTTGTTTCCCATTTTATATACACTTCTTGAGGCCAGAGATCAGGCAATGTTTTATGCTTCAGGCACAGTATAGTAGGTGCCACATAGTAGGTGCTCTAAATTTACATTGCCTCAGTGAAGGAATGATAGAGAATGATTTAGACAATTAAATCTGACCATTAATACTAACAATAAATACACTGAACGTTAAGAGGCAAGTGGAATCTTAATTATTGAAAAGTTAATTTTTAGTATGTACACAAAAATAAAATTGTCAGTACTATTATAATAGTTGTCTCTGGTGTCAGGTAAAAAGGGACCCTTGCTCAAAAAGAATCCAGCTCTGGTCTTTCTCCTACTTTCTGAACTGATCCAAGCAAAGATTTCAAACCACAGAATGCCCTCTATGTACCATCCAATGGACTAAAGTTGACGAAGCCCATTTCAGGTACAGGTAAAGCCATAATTGCACAGGTCATGGTATTTCCTGTGAATACTTTGGCATTTCTCCTGTCTTTGAATCACTGAAGTTCTATTTATTCCACCCAGGAGCCATTGTCACACACTTAAGCAAATCAGCTTGATTGGGAAATGGGCTGATGTAGTTAATAAAATTTTAGTTAACTAAAAGTTTCATCACTAAAATAGTGAAACTGCTCAGAGAATTCCTGCCTGGGCAGCTGGAACCTGATTACCTCTGGATTTTTTTTTACTTATGCAATGTTTTATTAGTAATTAATTCTAAATTGCTAATCTAATAACCCGTCACATTAACCTGCATAACAAACAGTGGATGATTTTAGCTAAGCAGAAGGCCTAGAAATTATTTCTTCTTTAATTTCAATTGCATTTTACAACTTATCTTTCATCTTTTAATCAAAATACGACTATTCATTTATTGAATGGTAAAAAATGCAAATAGTACAAAATCCAAAAGACGCAAATGGGCAAAAAGATATTTACTACAGATGTAATTGCTGATTAGCACAGAGGTATTTAAAGAATATTATTTGTACCAGAATTTGTAGTAGCAAAATGCAACAAATGGCATATATTATCTGTTAATATGGCATGATCAGCATAAAATGCTAGGCAGCTCTTAAACACAAATATGGAACGATCTGCACAATATGTTAAAAGTGACGAAAGCTAAGTGTATAATTTTTTTTACAGCATAACACCATTTGTGTAATCAAAAAAGGGAAATCCACCCATACACATACCCACAGGCACAAATATGCTTATATTTACATCAAATATCTTAAGAAGATCACACAAGAAGCTAAGAGCATCGGTTGCCTCTGGTGTAGGTTACTTGGTGCCACGAGACTGGGAAGGGAGAATACTTTGCACTGGTTAGAATAAAAATAAAAAAATGAATCTGAAAAGGAAAGGTACAGTGGAATGTATTTCACGCTATGTGGCACCACGCCAGGTTACCTATGTCGGCGATGAGGCTGCCTGGCTTCTGTTCCTGGAGGAACTGGCGGACACGAGGCCAGGCCTTGCTCTGCAGGTCGCTGAAGTAAGGGGCTGTACTCTCATACACATCGTGCACATGCTGCTTCTCCAGCTGGGCGGCTTCATGATCCATCCTGGAGAAAACAGGACCAACCCCAGGAATGCAGGTCAGTGTACGTACCAAAGATGCCTGAAGGAGGATACAGATTTCCTAAACTTGGGGACCTACAACTGCAAAAGTTGTGCTGTTCTTATACTTTCTCACAAGCTGCTATTCTTACACTTTCTTATAAGCAACAAAACCTTCACTGTAACCTCACCATAGCCGCCGAAAGACTAGTAAATGCATGGTTTTTACTGGCTAATTTTCAGGAAAACAATTGGTTTGGAAATGAGCTAATTATTGTAAGTTCCTGTGCAAAATAAATTCTTAAGTTTGGAAGCATAGCTAAAATTCTTACCAAATGGTTCACTTTGGATAAGATTGTTCTAGCTGACGCTAAATAGATTTTAAATTTTAAAACAGGTAGCTCACCATCCCAAAGCCCTATTAATTCTACCTTTTTATTTGTGTTTGGATTCCAACCATTTCTCTATATCACTACTGCTTTTATTTTAGTACGGGTGCTCATTTCTTGTCTGAATTTACTTCAACAGCCTGCAAACAGGTTTTCTGGCCCTTCACTGCTTTTCCTAATTTCAAGGATGTCATAACTTTTTAAAAATATAAGTCTGGTGGTGTTACTTCTTATCTTAGACTTCTTCAAAGACATTTTCAAGTGTGTCCGATCAAGTTCAACTGGCTTAAGAGGGCACAAAAGGCCCTTTCTGATCTGGTCTCACCTTACCTGTTAAGGGGCATTTCTTACTATCTTTCCCCATTGTCAGCTGACCTTGCAATACTCAATGAGCCATGGTTTCTCAGAGGTGACACAGTCCCTCTCATGCAGGGACCTGAACAGATGCTGTGCTTTACCTGGCTAACGTATAGTCATTCTTGGCACAGGCATCACCTCCTCCAGGAAGACTTCCCTGGCCTTCTATGCAGTATAGGGCAAAAGGAAAGGAGTAGGAAAGTTACCAGAGCAGTTCCTGGAGGCCCACATGCCAGGATAGAGTAATTAATCCTTTAATTACTCTATTCTGGCATGTGAGTGAGGGGTTTCCCAGGGAATTGGCTAGGGGCTCAAATTGTGGCTTTTACCAACCAATATGAAGGTATTTTCAATCATTTAAGAACCCATTTGGCCCTACTGGTGCCTATAAGCTAGCTCAGCCCTGCCCTTGTACTCCTGCTGCGTCCCATGCACACCTCTACGTGGAGCACAAAGTTCTGTAATTGTATTTAGATATTTGTCACTTGCACTGGCTGGAAGACCCTAGGGAACAGACACTTGTCTTATTTAATGCTGAATGCCCAGCACTTAGGACACAGCAAACTTTCAACAAATGAGCAGACAAACAAATAAACATAACCAGAATGGAACCTAACTCTGAGTAAAGAGGGTAGCACTGGCTTTGGTTGGCAGAGGAGTGATTGTTTTCACCCTGGGGAGTGTGGGAAGGGAGGGGACCCTATAGCTGCAAGTTTGCAGGTGGGAGTGTCACTGGAGAGAAGATACTGTCCCCGGAGAGCCTCTGTCCTCCCATCCCCACCGCCACCCTGGGAAGTAGGAAGCCCCTGGCTAAGATGGTGTCTTCGAAGTTACTTCCCTATAAAGTACCTTCTTCCTCTTGTGGAGAGACACTTTGAGACTATAAGAAATATTCTTTTTCTCATGTGCTCACCCACAAGTTTTGACATCCACTGATCATTCTTGCTTCAAACAATTTTTACTACAGTTGTCACCAAATGATGATATTCTAATTCCATCATTCCTTCCACTGCCAAAAGACTAGCAAAAGATGCCTATAAGGAAGAGCTGTTCAGGATTTACTCTTAAAATGCAGTAGGTTGTCCTTAAGCACTATGGACCTGCCACAGCCCCTGCAAAAAAAATCCTAGCAAACTCCTAAAAGAGTAAAAATCTCATTTGTGAGGTCTGACAAAACTTCCACCCAAACTGAAACAGCTTATATTGCACCCTCAACTGGAATTTACAAAGTAAACATATGGCTGGCGGTAACTGCCCACACAAGAGGAAAAACGGAAACACTGAGTGCTTTTCTTTCATCAAAATATCCGTAGATTTTAGTGTATTTAGCTTCCCCCCACCCCCGCTCAAGAAATCAATCAGGCAATATAATTTAGAGAACACTAGAACAAATAAATTTTATTTTATTGCACTTGCAAATGTTAAGTGGCAACTGACAGTTCCTTCCAATTTGCAGTTAAAAAGTGGCTCCAATTTCAACCTCAGCACTTATAGTATCTGAACAGCACCCCTTGGAGACCTTTCTCCGAGGTCTTCCTCAAATTACCCGGCCTCTAGCATAAACAAGTAACCTTAAAGATAGCTATTTTTAAGTGTGTAAGCAATATGAATCTATTTCATTTTTCTGGTATTTCATAGTTAAGTTTAAATGCTACAAAATACATAGCTGACTGTGAAAATTGGTTTGTAGAGTTGGGGCTATCTAATATGACATTTTTGAAACTCCATGCCAGATTATCCATCGACCAGTGAAGAATAGTGTCCATTTGCTCTCATTAAAGATGCCATTTCAATTAGGGCAGCAGGTGAGTAACTGATTAGTGCGATGAGAGAAAGGAAACTCATTTTGCCTACCTTAGATTTGTGAGCTTATTAGGCATTGAATAGCTTTACCCAATAATTCAAAGTGTAAAGAAGGATGAATTATGCCAGCAACAGCTTCCAAGTAGGAAAACTATAATGATATATGAGGATTACTGATCTCAATAAACAGATGGGAACAGAAATTGTGTAAAGCTGTGGTCCCCAACCCCCGGGCCGAGGACTGGTACCGGTCTGTGGCCTGTTAGGGACCGGGTTGCAGAGCTCCACTGCCCACCCACCCCTGTCCGTGGAAAATTGTCTTCCATGAAACTTAGGAACTGGGGGCCACAGAGCAGGAGGTGAGTGGTGGTGGCGAGGGAGCGAGCATATTTACAGCCACTCCCCATCGCGCAAGTCACCACCTGAGCTCTGCCTCCCCCCACCCCTGAGTCAGTGGAAAAATTATCTTCCATGAAACCCATCCCTGGTGCCAAAATGGTTGGGGATCGCTGGTGTAAAGGATCCAGGAAGGATGCTACATGATCCTCAGTTTGTAAGAGCTTGAGACTGCTATTCTGACTTACCTTCACTCTCTAATTACCTTACTGTTTTATTGTTACCGTTACTCGTTAAGACAATTCTCCACTACTTCAGTACCTTATTAGAAATGTTGCATAAACTGGAATTTCCTAATTTATTACTTCTATGTAGATCAGTTGTAATGGTTAGCCAGTTGTTTACGTGGCTCTCTATCTGTGTACTTATTGGAAAAACCAGCTGAGTTTATCAGACAATAAAATCTTTCTGAACAATTTTACAATATTTATAAGCCTTAGAACCTAAGGTAACAACAACGTGGAATCTAATTGATATTTGGACAGTTAGTCTCCTGAAATACACATACCTAATATTAATAGAGGAAACAGAGTTCCCCAAAAAACAAAACCAAGGAGCCTATAATGTGTACCAATAAAGTTTTATAAAAAGCAAAGAAAATGTAGCAAGATAGAATGACACAGAAAAGGAGGAAGGAACTAGAGGAAGAGAAAAGGAGAAATTAATATACATTGAGTGATTATCAGGTGCTTCATATACATTAATGTAAGGAAGCAAAAGATGAAGAGTGGGAAAAATAGACAAAGATTTAAAAACTATGACTTAGGGTTAGGCACAGTGGCTGACGCCTGTAATCCCAGCACTTAGGGAGGCCAAGGGGGAAGGATCGCTTGCCGTCAACAGTTTGAGACCAGCCTGAGCAAGAGTGAGACCCCATCTTTACAAAAAATGGAAAAATTAGCCAGGTGTGGTGGTGCATGCCTGCAGTCCCAGCTACTTGGGAGGCTGAGGCAGGAGGATCGCTTGAACCCACGAGTTTGAGGTTGCAGTGAGCTATGATGATGCCACTGCACTCTAGCCTGGTGACAGAATGAGACACTGTATCAAAAAAAAAAAAAAAGCATGACTTAACAGGGATAAAGAATACAGAAGGAAAGAAGAGGTAAAATATAAAATTATATGTTTATTATTAATTTTATATCTATTCCAATTAGGGCTCAAAACTAGATGTATATATTCTAACATGAATTATTCATATAATTTTTTTACATATTAATCAATCACCAGTGGAAATTAGATTTTGACAACTTCTAATTGCAACTGAAATTTGCTTGAATCTTTGTGTTAAAAAACTAAAATCTAAAATAATGCCCAAAAAGGGTTTGAAATTCTTGCTCTAGAAGTCTAGAACTGTATTATGTTAGCATTTAATATGTTATGTTCATTTCCAGTATAATAGGAAATTATTGTACCTACCTTAGATAGGTACAATAGATAGGAAATTATTTTCAGTGAGCCCTAAGTGTGTGTAAAATCACCCATCTTAAAATGAATGCCTGAGAAATTGGGAACTGCACCTTAGAACTCAGCTTGGGGCTGGGTGCAGTGGCTCACGCCTATAATTTTGGGAGGTGAAGGCAGGAGAATCACTTGAGGCCAGGAATTCGAGACCAGCCTGGGTAATATTTCGAGACCCTGTCTCTATAAAACTTCTTAAAAATATTAGCCAGGTGTGATAGCATGCACCTATAGTGCCAGCTACTCAGGAGGCAGAGGTAGGAGTATTGCTCGAGTCCGGAAGTTTCAGGTTACAGTGAGCTACGATTGTGCTACTGCACTCTAGCCAGGGTGACAGAGTGAGTCCCTGTCTCTAAAAAAAAAAAAAACCAAACAAACAAACAAAAAAAACCCCTCAACTTGGAATTATAGACAAAATTTGAAAATGTTATTTTCTTGTAATTTAAATTGCACTTGCAAGAAGTATCAATTCAAGGATTCCCCAAAGGTGGGCAAGCCCCTGTGCTGCTTAAGGTCCCATTAACCTGCCTTTCAGGGAGAAGTAGCAAACTTGAAAATTCTAACACTGCTAAAGCATATAAATCAAGTCACTTCAGGTCACTTGATGTGTTTGAAGAGATGACCACTGCAAAAAGAAGGAAAAGAAAGAGGTAGGGAGAAAAGACAGGAGCACGCAGCATGAAGGTACTGCTGGCAGTAACTTCTGGTCAATATCAGTATTTTCTTTCTAACAAAAAGACATTAGTTTGAAAGAGCAGAGGGTCCACCCAAGGTAGTAGTGAACAATAATTTTGGAGACCTAAGATTCAGGGGAATGTCTGATCCCTCCCCAAGCCTGAGCTCATACACACATGACCATTATTTGCAAACCCAGACATTTTGGAGATGAAAATACTTTTAAAACCTCCTGCTCATCCTCTCTTCCTTTGGGGAACTGCACTTCCCCCGGCAGTCACACTTGAAGTGGCAGTCCTTCCCCCTCCCCTGGGAAACCGACAAGGGTTGGAGTGGAAGGAATCGATGAGCGCTCAACCCTGAAGCAAAGGTCCTCAGGTTTCACCTGGTGTCTTTACCTTTCCTGAGGTTTGGTTTGCAGCAATTTCTTTTATTCTGTCAGCTACTTAGGACACTCCCAACAAATCCTCCTTCTGGCCTGAGTAAGAGTTAATTTTGATGTTTACAGCCAAAGGACTTTAATCATTACAGATCTGAATGCCTCTTCACACCACAGCATGTACCCCAGGGGGTGCCACAGTAGAAAAGATACAGCGTGGCCACCAGAGTTGCCAATGGGGCTCACCACAAATGGATGAAGGGACTCTCGGCTGGAGCCCTCTGGCAAGAGAATCTACTGAAATGGCAATGTCCCACTGGAACCAATGCTAGCCTTGGAGGAGATCACAGTTGTCATAGTGCTTTGCCCCGTTGTCATCTTTCTGTTTGTACTGCCATGACCCAGTATCTGAGCTATTATTACAATTTCTGGCTGGTCTCTCTGGCCCCCTTGCCTTCCCCACACCCCCCACATCTGGCCCTTCTAATAGATCCATAATGTTGGGAGTTGGCAACACTCCTTTCTCTGTTAATATCCACTTGCTGGAGACACAACACCCTCCTCTAGTAAAGGCGACTGCATAGACCACATAGCACATGTGTCATTCCTGGTTTCCTGGCTATGATTCGTAACTTTCCCTCCATAAATCCAAGAAGAGCAGATTAGAACCTCTGTTTCATGCCAGAGCTGGGTTAATTTTCCTATAATAGCCATTGGATAATATCCCCTCCCTGTTGAAAGCCTTTCAGGGTACTTCTACTGCCCAAGAGATAAAGCTTACACTCCTCAGTCTGGCATCAAAACCCTCCCTGACCTGGTCTGGTCCACCTTTCTAGCCTCATCTCCTGGAACTACAGTAACTCGAACTCTCAGCCCTACCCAGAGGAATTCACTCACTTTACCCTGAGTGGGCCTTGTATATAGTTCCTTATTCAGTTCTCTGCTGAAGCCACCAGGCTGTTCTTTCTCATCTGCAATGCTCTCCTGTCACCTCCTCCTGCCAAAATATTACCTGGTCTTCAAAGTCTAGCATAGCTTCTTCCTGCTGCATAAAGGTTTCATGTATAACAGAGATAAAAATAATCTCCCAATATTTCTGTATATTGCAAATTTACTATCTCTATCACTATGAGGGCATTTCTTCTGATCTTGGACTTTCAACTGTGTATATATTCCCAACTGGATTATAAATTCTTGAAGGGCAGGGACTGAAATTTGATCTTTCTTTTCATATATGTATATGAAAAATATATACTATATATATATATAAAAATAAAAATAAACAAAATCCCACAGTGCTAGGCTAGTTTGAACACAGAGCATCGCTCAATAATTAATTGCAGAACCAATGAATCAAGGACCTATTTCTTTAGCTCCTCCTGTAAGACAATAATACTTTACTTCGGACAAGCTGGTCCTCAAGTCCTTGGTCATAAGTCATAAATACCCAGCTGTGGGGGCCAGTAGGCGCTCACAGGAAAGAAGAACTAAGACTAAGCTTTCCAAGTTTCATTTTGTGTTTTATGATTTTCTGCCCTAGCAGATGTATATTTTATAGACATACTCTAGGCATACAATAGTCACGTTTTTTACAACTAAAAACAAGTATAAATATCGTAAATTGTTCTTCTATTATAAATACTGTGTCTTGTAGAAGACACAGTATCAAAAAAGAGAGAGCGGAAAACTCTGCTTTAAATTTCAAAGACATACTTAAACTGTTTTTCTAAAGTGAAGATACAAATTGGTGAGAATGCTTAGAAGATTTTGCTTATATTATATTAATAAAAAAGACCTAATTATAAAATACATAGCTTTTTTTTTTACTTTTTAAAACATGGTACTTCAAACTCAATATCTCCATACTGTTTTCAAGCACAAATTACATTGCAAACATTTGTATGATAAAAGTTATCATGTAAAAATATGTTTAAGTCCAAGAAAAGCATTCTGCTTTCTTAAAAATACTAAATATATTCCTATGTTTACTTACTCTATACAACTATTTTCAAATACGTTTTCCCACCTAGTACAAAAATAAACTCCAACTTACTTTATGTCACATTGTCAGAATTTTAAAATTATAGCAATTGGGACTAATTAGGTTTACCAAACATGCACATTGCCAGAAAAACCTCATATTATTTGAGTTGCAGTAAAAGCTGAAAGCTACTAACCTGAGTCATCCTGTGATTACAGGAAAATTACCTCTTGTCTTTGTGAATCCTGGCAGTCTCCACCCCCAGAGAATGACAGTTGTTTCTTATAACTTTCTCAATGTGTAAGGTAAATGAAAACTTGTAGGAGTGAAATCAAATATCTAGGTCCTTCACATGGTGGGACACTTGTATGAGTCTCTGAAGGGAACACAGGCCCTATTAGAAAAAAGACAAATACTAAATGTCATTTTACATAATAAAAATATTGAACCAGCTGTAGCCCAGGTTGACCTCTTGACCTGTGCATAAATTACCCAGAGAGGTAAGGATTCCAAAGAACTGTTAATATGTGGAGTGTGCCAGAATTGTAAGAATGGTTTATAAATCAATTCCTAAACTTTCTGTAAAACATACAGTATTTTCTCCCAAAATTAAATTGATTGATTTCATCTTGTTCCTGGGAAAACTGCAAGCATTGAGAATCCACTCTGAATCCAGGGGCTTAATTAAATGTATCGTAACTATTTAAGACAATATTACTAAATTGTATCAAATCATTCCAGTACAATTGGACTCCTCAATATTTGCTCATATTATCAGCTACTGCCATGTCACTTTGACAAGTGCTCCTAGTTATTCTTCATTGTCCACATTTATTTTTTTCTTTTCCATAATAGAGTTTGTCATGAAACCCATCAAAACGCTCTTAGTTACTAAAAATAAAATAAAATAAGGAACCTTGCAAACCAAAAAGCACCTTGTAATACAGAGGTCTTGGGGTATAGAATCAGATCCTGAGAGATGCCTGGTTTGATAGGAAAAGCCCATCCAATCAGGCCCTAATTGCTTGTCTGTAAGTGGGGTGACTGGACCTTAATCTAAGTCACAGCTCACAACTATTTTCCCTGGTCCCCGTGTTTTTTGTGTGCTCACCACACTGCCACAAACTGTACCTCTTATTACAACTAGTGGTTCTCAGGATGGCAGGGTGAGGTATAGACGGCTTCCCCCAACATGCCCCTACTCCCCACCCCACCCCAGTCTTGGTCCCTATTCAAAAGTCACTGATCTGGGTGTGCTTTGACAGGCTTCTCTCTGGTCTTCAGAATTTGCATCTACATTTTAACCCTAGTCATCTCTTGTTCCTATGTAGGTATATCATCTATGCCATTGACAGCCACAGAAGTTGACTTTTTAGGAAGCACATTTAAGAAGGATTTTGAAGGAACCATCAGCAGGGCACCTCTTCTTTCCTCCTGCATTCTTACAGCCTACCTTAATTATAAGGGAGATGACATTTGTTGACTCAGTCCTCATGCCAGGCCCAGCCTTTCCACTTTTATTCTCCTAGGTCCTGCCCTGGTCAGTCACTGTCACCAGCCGACTGGGCTGTCTGTGCACCTTTCCTTCAGGCATTAGTGCCTAAATGTGTTAGCCGTCTCGGATAAGGTACTGAAGACAAAGTTTTCAATGCCTTAATCAGTGAGAGTAGCCAGTGAGAAGAAGAATTGTAGACAGCGCAGAAGACATATGTGAGCTACTTGGGCAGCAGGCTTTTCCATACCTAAATCACATTCCCAAAACACCTACACATATAACTGACTTCCCTTACTTTTCCTAAATTATGATCCAAATTTGCTTCTGTCTAAAATGTATGAATCGTATCATCTTCTCCAAGAAGTCGCTGGACAAAGATAGAATAGGGTAGTATTTATCTAAAAAGAGTTCAATTCTGATTGAATCCTTTTATTAGATCAGCTGTGTTTAGTTTAGCATTTCGGAAGAAAAGCATTTCTCCCCTCTTCTCTTTAAATAAAGGGGAAGCCATCTTCTAGGGCAAAAGTTTGTACTTTGAACCTTCTCAAATGAGTTGTGTGTATTTTCCTGTGGAGAGAGAGGGTCAGAACCTCAAACCACAGCTCAGGAGCAAAGTCAATTTTTTGAAAAAAAGGATTTTCTATATTAAATTAAAAATGTACACTCATACATTCAACAAATATTAACTGAATCTCTGGTATATATAAGGCACTAGGGATAGAGATAAAACAGCCCTCCACCCCATTCAGAAGCCAATAATTTAATACAGGAAACATACAAAGAAGCATAAAATGAAAGTGTAGTAGAACCTTTACTTTTGGGATGGATACATCCTGAGAGCATGTCAGTCCCCAAACTCATGCCTCGCCTTATTTAAAATAATTATATATGTGTGTGTGTGTGTGTGTGTATAATTAACCCCATTACAAATTACTAAACATCATGATCATGGACTTTTAGGTCATTGACAAGTATTCAAAACCACAAATGTCAATGGCCCATATCTGGTATGATGAATATTATGATCCAGGTGTGCACAGGTGCTGCAGTAGCCCACAGGAGAAGCATCTATCCAGCGTGGAGTAGGTAGGGGCAGTGAAGGCTCCCCCAAATGGCTGACATCTAAACTGAAGCTCAAGGGTGAGTAGGGGTCAGCCAGGTAAGGGGGGAGTGGAGGATTCCAGGCATAGCAAACAACATGTGCAAAAAGGAAGAAACAAGACCAATTACAATCTCTTTGATGAGCTTCAAGTTAATTAATAACAATAATAGCAACACACACAAATATATACAGATGGCCCCTGACTTACGACAGTTTGACTTCATGATGGTGAGAAAGCGATACGTATTCAGCAGAAACCATACTTCAAATTTTGAATTTTGACCTTTTTGGGGCTAGTGACATGTGGTCCCATGTGCTCTCACGATGCTGGACAGCGGCAGTGAGCCACAGCTCCCAGCCAGCCATACAACCACGAAGGTAAACCGCCGATACTCTCTACGGTGTACGGTGTTGCCAGATGATTTTGCCCAAATGTAGGCTAATGTAAGTGTTCTGAGCACATTTAAGGAAGGCTAGGCTAAGCTCTGATGTTCAGCAGGTTAGGTGTATTCAATGCATTTTCAACTTACGATATTTTCAACTTGTGATGGGTTTAAGCAGCATAACCCCATTGTAAGTCAAGGGGCTTCTGTATTAATTATTTACTATGGGCCAGGTCCTGTTGCAAGAATTGCACATATATCAACTCATCGACTCTTCCTAGTAACTACATGAAATAGGAACTACTATTTCCCCGATTTTACAGATAAGAAAACTGATACACAGAGAACCTAAGTGACTTTCCCAGGGTAACATAGCTAGGCTTTGAACTCAGAACGTTTGACTCCAGAGTTCACACTCTTGACTATACAGTTGGTGGGGAGGAAGGAAGGGGGAGGCAGGTGGTGAAATAAGAGGCAGTAAGAGTAGGTAAAAGTCAGATCACATAGGCCCAGTTTAACATTCTGCCAAGTCTGGATTTTATCCTGAACATAATGGGGAACAATTTGAATTATTTCAACAAGAGGAATGACGACATTTGATCTAGATTTTAGGAATCTCCTCTGGCAGTGATGTAGACTAGCACTGCTTGTATGCATCCACAATGAAGATGCAATGAACCCAGTTAAACATGTTAGACAAAGAATGACACTAAGGATGCTTAGAAGGGGTTAAATACAAGAGATATCAAGAAGAAAGAACCAGATTAAAAGGACTTGGCAACTCATGAAGAGTTAAGGCAAAGAACACACTGAAGATAAAGCTGTGATGATAATAAGGCTGATATAGTAAAATATACCACTACCACCATAAAATAAAGTAGAAGAGAGAATGCAAGGTAATCAAAAGGAAACTTTGGTAATGGCCATACAAGAACTCTGACAAACCCTTCCTTTGTAATGCATGTGATACACCCAAAGGAGTTTACCCAAGATTTATGCACTCGCAGGAAACAGGATATAAGGACTACATATTGGTAACTAACTGACTTTGAACTGCCATAGTGATCAGCAATACATTATATTTTATATTATGGTTTGGGCTGTTTGTATATATTTTCTGTAATTGATGACAGCTCTTTCCAGATGGGGACAATGTATCTTACGATCTCTACATCTTTGCTTGGTATTTTTACAATGTTCAATAAATGTCTACTGTATAAATATGTGAAGAAAGGAATAGAAGGGTAGAAAAATGGTTCTGGGTAAACAGTGCTGCGGTTCACCGTCAGAGGGGGTGTAGGTTTTAGGCTTGGGCATATTGTTTCTGTGGTATCTGAAGGACAATAAAATTTGATGGATAGGAAGCGCAGGAAATCAGGCTGGATTAGACATCATTTAAAAATTGTCATTATTCCAGGACATGGCCCGGTAGGGCCATGAGAGAATATTAAATCAAAAGAGAATGTGCAGAATAAGGAAAGGAATGAGGTTAGAACACGAAGAATCACCAACATTAAACCCCCATAAATGTTAGTATTAGAGGACAGGCTAGCCACGTACCATAGAGCTCTACTATAACTAAATTTGATGCAAGAAATATTGACTAAGCACCTACTAGGCAATAGCTGCTTTGGTAGCTATGAGAACAAAAAATAATGTGGTCCCTACTCTCTAAAAACTACAGACTAACACAGAGTAACAGCTGAATGACAATAGTAGGGAACAAGTACATGACTGATGGATAGAAAAGCACAGATAGCAAGCAATATTAGCTTTTCTAGCCTGGGGTGAAATACTTTGACTCTGAGTATTATTTCCCTTAAATAATGAAGCAAGTAAAACAGCCTCATTAATATTCTCTACACAGAACTCCTTAATGATATGCCAGAGAAATTACATTGGAAATGCTATGGAAAGGAACAAGTGAAATTTTTAATTGAAATCCTATGAGCAAAACAAACTCAGAGCTTCAGAACAACAAATTATGTAGCACCGGGAGTATATGATCCGCTGTATAATCCCACCAGGGACTATAAAGTTACCCCTGAGTAAACATGTTGAAAGAAAGTGAACAATATGAGGGGGGTTTATTTTAGGGGAAAGAGATCAAATATTCCCCAAGAATACTTTGGTTTTTTTGAAAAATTTCAAGGATTACATTCTAAATTGACTTCATGGAGAGTAGGATATTAGCTCCAAAACCCAAATAAAGGAAATGAGCAGGACAGCATCTGGGTGGGGAATGTGTGTGTGTGTGTGGGGGGGGTTCCAAGATGACGATGCAAAAATTAGGAAACGAGAGCTCCGTTACCAAAGGTCGTTCCTCCACAGGCAATGATGAGGCCATATTCACTGTAACTGTATTACAATTCATTTTGATTTCATAGATTAGAGAATATCAGAAAAGAAGAAGAAAATCAAATAGGAGGTTTAAGAAAAATGAAAATATAGCACCCGGCTTCCCCCAGGCATTCGCTGGTGGTGTCAATTTGACAAAACCAGCTCTCAGTCTGTGTTGAGATAAAAGCAATAGGGTCCCTAGAATAGCAGCTGGGAAGAAGATTATTCTGATATTACATATGAAAGGCAATAACAGAGAAAAAGTGGAACATTTATTACTTATCTTCTTTTCTCTCAGAAAAAAGGTTTAGGCAGGATAGTGGACAAAGAATCCCACAGTTATTTTATTGAAAAAAGATTGTTCAAGAAAGAGCTTTTAAGTAAGAGTCAACTATAAAGCTACAAATCAGCTAACGATTTTCTAAGATTGGAATTAAGGGGAAAATGTGAGGATGAATTATGCACATTTCATAAAATATATTTATAACACAACTGATCCCCAAACAGGCACCCATGGGGTTATTACAGGTTGAGTATCCCTTATCCAAAATGCCTGGGACCGGAAGTGTTTCAGATTTTGGATTTTGGAATATTTGCATATTCATAATGAGATAGCTTGGGGATAGGACCCAAGTCTAAATACAAAATTCATTTATGTTTCATATATACCTCATACATATAGCTTGAGGGTAATTTTATACAATGTTTTTAACAATTTTGTGTACTAAACGAAGTTTGTGTACACTGAACCACCAGAAAGCAAAGGTGTCACTATCTCAGCCGCCCATGTGGACAATCTGCGGTTGTGTGGCACCATCATCATTCCTGATTCTGAATTTAGATGCTTCCGATAAGCAATCATTTTCTTACACTTATTCACATGTAAGTACTTCACAGTAAAAACATGACATATCATTAATACAGCAAAAAAATAATGCTTTCAAGGTAAATAATGTTTTCTAAGCAGCACAGTAGCATCACTGGAATATCCACATCAGCTGTTAAACAACAGCAGCAACAAACAATGGCCACCTTTCAGTATCCACCTACGAAGATGTGTTTTGATCAAAAGGTTACTGTGCGCTATATTTTTTTTTAGGTGAGAATAAACATTGAAAACAGTTGAGGAACCAGGGAGTGGGTTCTCTAGGGGTGAAGAGACATTCTGCTGGATGGCTTTTTAAAATGTCTCCTCCAGAGTCAATTGCCTCATTAACAATGGTTTTTGTCTTAGAAATCTCTTTGATTTTACAAATGGACATGATTTCTTGTCTTGTTATGAATGCATACTGCCCTAGTCCTTCCATAAACCCAGCACACATTTTCACTATGCTGTCTATAGGCACTTTTTCTGCAGTGTTAACAACATCATCTTCATCATCACTACTACGTAAGTGCTTCCTCTTTTTCTTATCACTGTTACTTATAGTAGTAGCTGCAGGTCTTTTGGACATTTTCAACAATATCTTTACACCACTGAGCACAGAATAAGTGGGAAATCACAGTGAGTAATGCATGTAGGTCTTGGCCCGATGTGGGGCATTGTGGGGAAGCTGCCCTTGGCACATCTGGCCTGCACACAGTGCTGTTTTATTACACTTAGTGAGCATGCTTGCATGGGGAAATCTGGGTGTGCAAGGAAAAATATATCGCATCTGAAGGGGGTTGGAAGGGTCTTTTTTCCCTTGGTGACGCTGAATAAACTGTGTGTTGTGTGCCTGCATTTTGACTGCAACCCATCACATGAAGTCAAGTGTGGAATTTTCCACTTGTCAGTACTCAAAAAGTTTCAAAGTTTGGAGCATTTCAGATTTCAGAATTTTGGATTAGAAATGCTCAATCTGTACTAAAAAAATAAAATTAACAAAATATGATTACATATTTGAGTGTCAGGCAGAGAGTCCATGTACATACAAAGCATAAGAAAATCTGGCCTACAATGATCTCATGATGTGGATTCCAGCTCTGTCTCGTTCCTCTCCAACCTCTTCCCCGCTGCCTCAGCCTAGGGCTAGGCCCCCACCAGGCTCGGGGGGTCCCATTCTTGTGGATTTCACCGTCCAGAAAAATTTCAAAGGGACACGTGGAGAACCAGAGGGACCAGCTGACTTTTTATTTGAAGGCTAGGACATAGACAGATAGGTAGATGGATATACAGATAGATAGATTAGATATCGGTATTTTAAAGCCATTATTTACTATCACCATAATTGCATAGATGAATGGACAATTTTACCCCCATGAAAGTTGGGAGGCCATGACATCAAACAAAAGCAGAGTCCTTTAAAACTGAATAGAATTTAGCTTTATGACAAACTGACTAAACGTGACCAAACCATCTTTAATTTTCTCATGTCACTACCGATTGATGAAAACATTGTCACAAACCAACACTGGAGTAGAGAACTGAGTTTTGGGAAACAGATGAATACAATGGTCTCTACAGCTGCAGATTTCCTGCTGTCACAGCTGTGTCCTGGGAGTCATTCTCTACATCAAGATCCTATGTCTCTCTCACTTTCAGCACTAAAGAGAAAGTCCAAATACCTGAGCGTGGCACCTAAAGCCCCCCACAATCTGACCCTGCCCACCCTCTACCATCTTCCCTCCTGATGTCTGACCCCCAATTCGAACCCTGAGTTCTACCAGTGCTATCTGAAGTAGTCAGTCAGCGGATTCTTTCTTACAATGAGATGAGGACTTTGCACCAGAACGTAAATCAGTTCACAGCTTCTGTCATGGAGAAACTCTTGCTGTGATGAAAGAAGAAGGAATTAGCTCAGTGACTTAGTTGATTTATATTCCAGCACAAGCTCTGCCTCCCTTCCAGACTTGCAACCCTCTGAACATTGCAAGGCACATTTGAGATCGTCATACTTTTTGCTCAGCTGTTCCCTCTCTGCCTGGAATACCTTTCTCCTCTACACCACTTAACAGACATAATTACCTTTGAAGGTCCAGCTGTATCATATTCGCTATGAAGCCTTTCCTGTCCCCCAGATAGGATTCATCCCCTGTGCTGTCTTGTGCCTCCCCTATATTATATAGATACACTTTCATCCTAGCACTGTGGTGACCATCATTTGGTTCATTTTGGCTGTCCAACATCCAATGGCCTTTTATACTGGGAACAGGCACATGGCGTGCAGTGACGGTGAGATACAGGGCCTTGCCTCTCACCAGAGACACTGAAGCAGGGAGATTTTCCCACTTTCTGTCTCCCGGTAGGATGGTATAGTAGGTTGAACAGGCCCCCCCCCCAAAAAAAAATCTGTCCACGTCTTAATCTATGGAACCTGAGAATGTGACCTTATTTGGAAAAAGGGTTTTACAAATGTAATTAAGCATCTCAAGATGAGCTCATCCTGGGTTGTCTGAGTGGGCCCTACCTCCAATGACAAGAGTCCTTGTAACAGAAGAGAAGACGAGAAACAGAGATTAGAGTCACTCTGCCATGAGCCAAAGAATGTCTGGAGCCACCAGAAGCTGGAAGAGGCAAGGAAGATTTTCCTCTGGAGCCTTCTAAGGGAGCACAGCTCTGCTGACAACTTGATTTAGGACATCTGGCCTCCAGAGTTGTGAGAGAATAAATTTCTGTTGTTTTTGGCCACCCAGTCCGTGGTAATTTATTATAGCAGCCCTAGGAAACAAGTATAGATGGTCTGGTCACGTGACCTAGATTCAGATCCAAAGCAAGTCATTCAAAGGCAAAGGAGCTGTGATGGTGTCCAGCAGTGACGGTAGCCCGAGGCAGAGGTGGCAGTGTCCTGGGCAGATGAGTCCTGCTCAAAGGGGTTTTCGCCCTCCTTTCTCAGACTGTCACGGACCATACTCACTTTGCAGCCTGGGTTCTCTTGATCCTGTGCAGTCCCCATCAGATTCTAGAAAATTTTCTTCTCTGCTTAAGATATCCAGAATTAATTTCTGTTGCTTGCAATTCAAAATTTTGACTAATTAAAAAAAAAATTACCAGAAGTTGTTGCAGTCCTTCCCATTCAGAGAAATACGAAGATTCTGAAAAGCATTATTAAATTTCAGAATGGGAATCTGGCAGCCAATGGCACACAGTGGCAAAAAGCTAACTTAACCAGTCCCCTGTGGTTGTAGGAATTAGGTGGCCAGATAGGACGAGGCTTTCGGGGTGAACACCAATCTCACTAGAGGACAGTAGGAAGGGCATGAGGAATTAAAGAAGGTGGTGAGGCACCTGGATGGGCTTAAGAAAGAAAAACAAACTCGAAGCATTTAATTCTTAACTCAAGACACAAGCTTGATGATTCTCTTCTCTCTTGAAGCTGTAGCGCCAAGGCAGCTGAAATACAAACTCCAAGCTAGTAAGAATCTATGGGTTGCCACATTGCTTGAATTCATAGCCTCACTAAGTATTATATGTGAAAGTCAGAGCATTGCCGGGGTGGCGGCAGAACTGGGGCATGAGAACAGGATGGAGAATTTATGGATGCAGCACGCCCTGCCTCGCCTGATAGGCACTACAATTCCCTCACCAGAGGAAGTTTCTTGTAAGAGGAAGACAATTCAGCCCTTTCCACTTCGCTACATTCCCTCCAGTTCTCACTGTCCCCAAATCCATAACTAGCCACTTTCCTCCATGTTCTAGAGAAACAATTACAAAGTCAAACCCAGAAGGCTTCTACACCAGAAGAATTACAGACAGTTGAGTATAGAAGGCAGAGATCTGGGGTAATACTGAGGGTGATTGCCAAAGACAGAGAAGTGAAATTTTAGAGTGAACTGAGTTTACCAATATGGTGGCACTCACCAGAGAGTCTGGATTCAATGTGCCAAGCTGGGCAACTAACGGGCTGTGGTCCTAGAAACTTGCTCATCTGGTACATCCAAACCTGGACTCAATGGTGGCCTCACCAGAGTTGAGAGCCAAACATTTCTTGGTCAAAGATCAGCAAAGGTGTGGCAAGACAGCCTTGTCATGCCACGTAGTGGCTACTGGGTTGGCTGGTTACTGACACAGAAACACGGTTTGGGGGAAGAGTCGTATAGAAGGACTCTTCAGAGAATTGCTCACAGTGCTAGAATATTTGTCACTCAAGAAAATGAGATGGTCATGGTGATCTCCTCCCAGCACTCCAGGGCTTGCTCCCTTGAGGCCATGAACAAAGTGACCATGCTGACAAGATGAAGGCTACATATGTGCCCATCACACAGTCCTACTCTCTCCAGGGTGATCTTGTGACTGCCACTGCTGAGTGCTCCGTCACCCAGCAGAAGTAACAAACCCTGAGCCCATGATGTTATACATGCTTCAAGGGAATCAGCCTTTTGTCTGATAGCAGGTTGACTGTGTGGGGGCGCCTTCCCTCACAGAAGGGGCAGCAACTGGAGAAGGATTCAACAGAGTAGACATTTAGTCTGCATTTGAATTTTCTCTTTGTCCACCATGCTTCTATTAGCAACACCATCTGCTAGCAGCCCCTTGGGGAGGCTGTCTAAGGAAGCTCTTTTGTTCTCAGCCTTCCATCTGGGGCAGGAGCAAGCAGAAGCAGGATTTGGGAGGAGGCAGGAAGAGGCAGACATCAAGTTACTTATTACCCCAACTCCCCTCCCTGATGGACCTGGGTTTACCAATGGCTGTGTTCACTGCCTGAAGGTCATGGCCCCTGCTGGGCAGCTCTCCCTTGGGGTTAAAGTTTTCCTTGCCAAGTTCTGGTAACCAGTCTTTCTCCTTTCCCTTTCAGGCCTAGGGATGGTCATCCTATTGATGATTCGTCATCCCTGGTTAGTTTTCTTAACCTGGCCACCACTTTGTAAGTAGGTCTTTCACTAAACTCTTTTCAATAACACCTTACGAGTATACGACTTTTTACAGGAACCTGTACTGATACAATATCTTAATGAAACTAATATATAGTATCTTGCACAACATTGCTTCTGACCAAGAAATTCACTTTATAGTGAAAGAAGTACAAATAATGCCCTAACACTGATCTTACCATGCACCCATCACCTAGAAATCTCTGACCTCCTATAATAGCAGAATGGCCTACATAAGACTCGATTAAGGCCCAAGTGGGAATATCCTCTGAGCTTGGAATGTGGCCTTGTGTATATCATCTTCCCAAGGGAGAACTATGACAGGTGTCAAGTGTGGCAGCAGGAGTCTCTATCGGTGGCAGTGGGTCCCGGTCGTACTGACTGTTGTACCTCGGGGTTCCTGGCATTTTGGAGCTACCTGGGGGCACATTTATCTTCCAAGTCTGGTTCTCTGACCTTCTGTGTTCTCCATATCCTTTCAATAATTCCTAGTCAGTGGAAAGATCACCAGAGTCAGTTTCTGTTGTTTGCAATCAGCAGCTGAAGAAACATTACCGTATTTATTTATTCATGCTTGTTTATGTCCCCCAACTTGACTTTCACTCTTTATGGACAATGACGACACCTGACTCATCTCTTTAGCCATATCACCTATCACCATATCTGGCAAATATGGTGTTGGTGGATAATTGCCAAGTGAACAAATGAATGCCCCCAAATAGCTAGAAGTACCAATTTAAAAGCATTTTTTTCTTGTCTGCTACTTTTAGAAGGAAGAGGCAAATAAGATGTTCTAAATTTTATTCTGGGGTCAGTCTATATATATTCAACAAGTATATGCTCAATAAAATATTTGATAACTATATCAAGTATATTATGCAGGGCAGTGGAACATTGATTCCCACAGGCTCATCCCAGAAAATCAACTGATCTATTTGTATCTGGTCTCATACACTCTTTCTTCCTGGAAGAGGGATGAGCAGGAACTGTCCGTACTGCTCTATAAAGCGAACCCCACCAGCTGGACACTAAATCTTCTGTTCTTGACAATGAACACCTTCTCTCCTGTAAGTTTCTTCTCTCTCTTCTGAATCATTAACTGTCCCCTCACTATTGGATCTTTCCCATTAGTGTAAAAAGACACTTCAATATTTCAATTTAAAAGAAAGAACAACAATCCTCTCAGGCATGACCATAGATCATGGTCGAGTTTCAGCCCTAATTTCACAGCTTCTTTTTATAGCAAAGTTAAAGCATTAAAAAATGCTGTCTCTACTTCGCTTTCCTCTGATCTGAAAACTTTATGTTTATGATTTTGAGGGGATCATAACACATCTGTCAACCTCAGGCCTGTAGTGCTGCACCTAGCAAACTACGTAACCAAGGGAGCAATTTTCAAAAAATAAAAAGCTTCACCTGCTGCCGTCCTGGCTCATGTCCCCTTTCATGCAAGAGAAGTGAAATGAATTCCATTGTTTTACGGATAACACAGTGGCATCCAAGGTTCCACTTCCCACCAGCCCCAAATCATGACTTCTGCTGCAAAGAGGCGGCATGCAGCCTGCAACCCTCTGCCTCACTTTGCTACCAGACTTCACCACAACTTGAAACATCTACTTGCAAAACGGTCATGTGGAACAAGCAGGATTTGTAGGTGACTTTATATCCCTGGAAACCTATTCTATGGGGCTCATTCTTCTGCTGCCCTTGAATGAAACTTGGACAGGGTCACAGATTTTTTTCATTAATTTTCAGATAATAAAGTGCTCTCCAAATCACTGTGTTCACAAAATGCTCCCACTTCTGAAATTAATATTCCCCGTCCAGTGTAAAATCAAGGCTCCAAATTTCATTTCCATTTGAAACTTGGGCCTGCTGCTATCAAGAAACTTGTGGTGGGAAAGGTGGAGGTTTCTTTTCTTGGTACGCACCTCGCTCCCAGCGCAGTGGTTAGGCGGGTGGTGGCTGGCAAGGACAGGTCAGGAAGCCAGAAAAGTCCTTTTCAACTGGTACTGGTGTGAGCTGAGGTCAGTCATCTCTGGGCATGGTGGGAGCTAAAGGCTGTTTTCTATTTCATGGAGTGTCTTTATGGCGCTCATGGAATGTTCCATTGGTTCTTTGCAGACCCTCATGGCAGAAGACCTCTTACCTGCAGTTTCCTGACGGGTGATCCATTGTCCTGCTGGCTACTTGTGACAGTTCCCTGAGCAGCCGGCCAGCCGCCCCTACACCTCCAGCATTTTTCACCTGCGATCTCTGCACCCCTCCAGACAAGAAGATCACATGCAGCATCCAAGCCAACGCCATCTGTCTTGCGGGGCCCACACCTGGTCCAGGGCAAACACACAGCTCTGATCCATCTTCAGGGAGGGTGTGAGTTCTACTTTCGCAGTTTTATTTGTGAAGTTTAATGCATTGTATTGGTGCTTCAGTTTTCAAATTGTGCATTAGCTGGATTCAAAACGGACTTGCCATGACAGCATCTCTTTCCATATGCTGTACGTAGTTGACATTAGAAAAGAGCTACAAGGGAAGACTTGTAATGTTCCCACCACAAAGGAAAGATAAACGTTTGTGGCGACGGATATCCTAATCACCCTGATTTAATCATCACACGTTGCATACGTGCATCAAAATATCACATGCACCCCAAAAAGATGTGCCATTATGATATATCAATTAAAAAATACCAAAAAAGAATGAAATAAGAAATTCATAACTCTACTTTCATTTACTTCTGCAAGTCCTGTTTAGGTAGTCTAGCAACTAGTCTCCCAAACAATACCCCCTCTCTGCTGCCATAGGTTGCTTCCACCAGCCTTTACATCTTTAGGGCACAAGCTTGACTCAAGATCACTGTGTTCTCTTGACTACAGACAGCACAGAAAGAGCTTGCTGTGTGGTCCTCCTGAAGCTCCTGTCACTTGACTTGAGGGTGACGAGGAAAACCTCCCTCTGTTCTTGCAAGAGGTCACGTGTGCGTTGGCAGGGGAAAGGGGCATCCACAGCAGGCCAAAAAAATCTCCCCACACAAATCCTCTCCCCAGTGTTCAAGTCCTTCCACGTGGGTGTTGGACTAAGGGTCACAAAACCAGCTTTCATAATATTTAGCCTTAAATAGCAATAAAACTCTGACACATGCTACAAACATGGATAAGCCTGGAAGACATTACGCTAAGTGAAATAAGCCAGACACAAAAGGACAACTACTGCACGATTCCACTAACAGTCAAATCCATAGAGACATAAAGTAGAGTGCTGGTTGCGAGAGGCTGCGAGGAGGGGACATGGGGAGTTAGTGTTTAACGGGGACAGAGTTTCAGTTTGGGAAGATGAAAAAGTTCTGGATATCAATGGTGGTGATGGTTGCACAACAATGTGAATGCACTTAATGCCACTGAACTGTACACTTAAAAATGGTTAAAATGGTACATTTTATGTTATGCATATCTTACCACAATAAAAAAAATTTCAGTCACTTCTGCAAGTCCTACTTAGGTAGTCTAGCAGCTAGTTTCAGAACGTGGGAGTCATGCCACCTAACGTACTTGGGATTGTACCTGTTGTCAAGCTATTGTCTCCCTAGTCCAAACTCTCCCTCCTATACACTGCTTTGTGTGCAGAGGGTGGGGACTCTACAAACAACATTGCTTCTGTGCCAACTGGCTCTGCTGACAGGGGACACCATAGGGAGCCTAGACAGCCAGAGGAGGGAGAAGGGACCAGCTCTTCTGTTTGCTTCCTGTTCCTGCCAGAGTTGCCCAGCAACAGCCCTTTACCCCGGCAGCAGCATTTGTTTGCAGGAGCAGTTGGTTAGTTTCTAGTTTTTTCTACTCTCCCAGAACCAACCCTTTTGCACACCCAAAAGACACCTCACCTGCCAAGCAAGGCCCCTCCCAAGAGATCTGTGCCCCCGTCCTCAGGGCCCTCCCTCTGAGCTCTGGGAATATAGTACCAGCTCGCCAGCCTCCCCCATCAGAGGTCTGGGTCCTGGGTCTGGGGGCTCCTCCTGCAGCTGCTTCCTGCTGTTTCTCTTGCCGTCCTTCCTCATTTGTTCCCTCTTTGCATTTCCAGTCCTGTAACATCTGTTTACCAGTTCCTTATATTAAATTTTCTCTGTTAATATAACTGGCGTGGTTATTCTTCCTGGACCCTGACTAATACTATTGTATTTTTGCACGGCTGTGCAAAAAATAAAAACAAGAAAGAGTTCCATTTCAATATCCTCCTGCAGTTATTAATTAATTACCTGTCTCTCCCAATTAGTTTTTAAACACCATGAAATCAGAGAATTTTTTTGGTTCACTGATATTTACCCAGCACTTTGAACCCACCCTGGCCCATAGCAGCACCCAGTCACAGTCACTGGATAAATAAATAGGAAATATTTAACACTAAAAGAAATTTTGGGCATGGAAATATGCTTGTAATATACAAAAGTTATAACTACATGTAAACATATCCAGGGGGAAATCACTTGGCTGAACTTTGCAAAACTCTCCTTTTCTGAAATTTTTAGCAATATCCATTTTCTGCTTCCCCCCCCCCCACTTTCTTGTTTACTAATTTTTGTCAGTGGGGTTTCTTTATATTTTTATTGTACATTAGGGCATGTTATCCATGAGATATTCATTCAGTCAATAAAACACTTTTTAATGTCAACTATATACTAGATATCAAACTAGATGCTGTAATGACAAGTCCATTTTAAATCCAGCTAACACAATTTGAAAAGTGAAACACCATTACAATACATTAAACCTCACAAATAAAACTTCAAAAATAGAACTCAGAGCATTTTGGTATGATGAAAAAGTACTGTACAAGGAGAAGAACACCAAGGTCATAGACCCAGGTCTGTTACTCCCTGGCAATGTGACCTTGGGCAAGTCATTTAGCTTCTCTAGGTATCTGTTATTTCTTCTTAGAAACAAAGAAACACAGTGTCCAATAGTACAGTATGGAAATTATAGTAAACAATAATTTATTGTATATTTCAAAATAGCTACAAGAGAAAAATAGTAATTTTCCCAAAAATATAAATGTGTGAGGTGATGAATATCCCAATTACCTTGATTTAATCATTACACGTGGTATACATTTATCAGAGTATCATATGTACCCCCAAAATATGTATGACTATGATATATCAAAAAATACAAAAAATAAGAAATACAGATAATTTCTAAAGTCCCCTTCCTTTTTTAAGACTCTGATCCCTCATACAGAAATGCGCTTTAACATCCCAAAAGCACAACAGAACTTTCAAGCATTGATAGCCAATACACAGGCTTGAATTTCTTCTTATCACAGTTCCCAAACATGTTACCTTGCACACACTGACAGGCTGGAAAAGTATGACTGTGACTGACAGTAAGTCAAAGTGTCATAAAAAGCTTTGGTGCCAATTCCTATTTCCAGTTCCAGACAAAATTATAATTTTCTGTAGTAATATTTTTAAAACTTGGCTGGATATTCTTAAGACCCCAATCTTTGGAATAGTGTTAATAATATGGACAGCTGCCTTAACCATATAACACATTGGGATACACTGCAAGGCTCAAAAAAGACCAGATTGGGACGGCAGCTCATGTCTTTCCCAGACGTATCAATGTGTAAGACAGCCCAGAAGGTGTCTGCTAGAGATCTGAACAACAGACATCACATTCACCAAGAAAGAGCCCTGCACTAAGCCATGACAGAGAACTGCAATCATGGTACAATGCAAAGAGTAATACAACTGCCACAAATGTTCTCTCTTTACTGTTTCGTCGTGATGGAGAATACAGCACAATATAAAGGTCAGTCAAATGCTATTTTAGAAATAAAGAGTAAGAACAGAGGAAAAACAGGCTTACAGAAAAAACAGATCCCAGGACCAAAAGTTCAAGGACAGTGAAAGAACACACTGGTCTGTTTAATAATAACTGATTCCTACAAGTTAACAGAGTAAATTTGTTTTGTCTGGGTCTTTGCATATAATTTTGTTCACAGACATAACACAGAGTTTGCACATACCTGGAAGAAAATCACTGTAAATTAATTGGAGTTATGACCAGGAGAAAGCTAAAGGATCTCAAATAGTTCTCTCTCTTTATATATAGTCGGCCCTCGGTATCCCTGGGTTCTGTACCAGCAGATGCAACCAACCTCAGATCGAAAATACTTGGGATAAAATAAAATAAAATTTAAAAATGACACAACAATAAAAAAGAATACATATCAAAACAATATAATATAACAACTATTTACATAGCATTTACATTGTATTTGGTGTTATGAGTAATCTAGACATGATTTAAAGTATAGGGGAGGATGTGTGTAGGTTATATGCAAATACTAAACCATCTTACATCAGGGACTTGAACATCCTCGGATTTTAATATGGAGGGGTGAGGGTGGGACCTGGAACCAATCCCCTGCAAATAGCAAGGGACAACCGTGTGTGTGTGTGTGTGTATTTATATTTAAACCACACAAAAACATAGGAAGGTGGATTTACAAGTCTATGTGAGCACAAAAGTAGGTAGCACTGTCCCAGAGTCCAGGATGGAAACTGTGTCATTAAGAGAGGGAGGGGTCTTTTGTTTTTATATAAATATGTGAGTACAAGCTGGCTCATGTGACAACTTCTGAAGTCCAGCAGCTCTGTTGCTACTCCATGATGCTAGTCAGGCCAGGCCAGTGTAGATAACGTGCACCATGATGATCTATTCACCACACTTCACCTCTTCTAGTAATTAACTTACCTCCTGGGAGAGGCGGGCGTGTACTCTCGAGACTCAGGGAGGGGCGTTCTGGGCCGCAGCTGCTCAGGCTGTCCCTGCCACCCTTTCCACCCTGAGGACTGGTCCCTCCCAGAGTGGGGAATGAACCTGGAGTCACATGGGCATCAAACATCACTATTTCGTGATTCCTCTTAACCTGAATGCATTCCATAAAAATTCAGACCTCAGATTAGAAAGCATCAAGAGATTTTGGTAATTCATTAGAAGCTATGTAGCTCTTTATACAAATAAACTGGAAATTGCTAAAATTTCTGTCACTGGATAATGTTTGCTTATGAAAAGAAAAAAATTTTTACAGTAATTCCATGCACAGCAAAAGCCCGTGGCTTTCTAGATTAAAGGGACAGAAAGAAACCATGTAGGTCTGCCCACTTCATGTCTCTTCCTCACTTCATCCTCATCAACAGGCCACAAGCCAGGAGAGTCACATACTCCTGCAGACCTTTATGGTCCCTTGGGATGTATGTCTTTTGTGACTTGAGTAGCATCTTATTTAAAATATAAATTAGGAGGGTGCAGTGGCTCATGCCTGTAATCCTAGCAGTCTGAGAAGCCGATGGGGGATGATCGCTTGAGCTTAAGAGTTCGAGACCAGCCTGAGCAAGAGTGAGACCCTGTCTCTACTAAAAATAGAAAAATGAGCCAGGCAAGGTGGTGCACACCTGTAGTCCCAGCTACCTGGGAGGCTGAGGCAGGAGGATCGCTTGAGCCCAGGAATTTGAGGTTGCTGTGAGCTAGGCTGACACCATGGCACTCTAGCCCAGGTGACAGACTGAGACTCTGTCTCAAAAAAAAGACATATATATACATATATATATATATATATAAAATTAGGATATAGGGTTTTTTAAGTAGCTGTATTATGAAGCCCTTCAGCTTGTGCAATGACAATGCAAAATTAACTGGCAACAATGCTTCAAAATCCACTTGTAAAGCTGAGTCCTAGTTAACAATTTCATACTGACTAATCCCTATGTGGCATAAAGATGATGTTCTGAAAACACATTTAACATATTCTGGCATTCTAAGTGTATTAGTGATTATAATTCTACTCTGGAAGTGACTACTCACTTAAATAGAAAAACTGAAAATTCAGGAGGCTTTGCCATTGTCAAAGAGCCACTTTAATTGAGAAGGATGTGTTGAGTTATAGTTCATTGGTAGAGAAAAGTTAAAAACAATCTAAATGATCAGGCCTGAGTTAGTCAAATGCTAATCGGAAAATGTCATCCTTTTTAATGTCAACTTTATCACACAAAAAATCTCAGGGGTAAACAAATCATCACTGTCATTCTCCCTACCACTTCCCTGTGGTCAAATGAAGTTCAGTCTTTGTATGGAAGGTATAGGGTAGAGCAGGAGTTAAGAACAGGGCATCCAAGACCTAAGGTCCCACGGTCAAGTCCCAGCTGTGCCTCTGTCTAGTCCCGTTATGGAACACATTTGTTCCTAAAATCTTCAGTAACTTTTTACTTGTGCTTTTTTGCTCAACCTACTAGGTATTCAGCTTAACCACACTAATCAAAGATTCCTGCACATTGTGTGTATCTTTGGAATGATCATTTCAGAAAGAGAACAAATTCAGGGAATGATTTACCCAGGATCCTAGAGTTATGCCATGTTTAAACATGAAACTCACAAAACATTTCTACTTCTCAATCCAATTTTTTGTGTACCGTGGAAAGATTTATTTTCACGCTACCTAGAATTTCATTATCTATATTTCCCACACCTCTGGACTATTAACAATGGATGTCTATAAGGACGATGAACACTACCTGGTCCTAAAATGCCTTTCGATTATAATCTCATAATGTAAAAACGGAAGGGAACACTGTAAAATGGAAGCAAGGTAACAAAAGTGTGGCAAATTCTATTTTTGTCCCTCTAGGGAAATGAGGTCTTTAGACTTCCACCGTGCACCTTGCCACCTCACCCTACAAGGCTCAGGCCCCATCTCCAACAGAATGTGTTTCCCAATCGCATGCCAGGTGCTCTCTTGAGCTCCCACAGCATCGGTTCCTATATCAGTTTGAGAAGTCCCATGCTAAATAATGGGTACCAAACTCAAACTTTAGACCAATTTAAATAAGATCTGTGTTCTATTGCTTAACAACAGAGCTAACTATATTCTCATGGAAATCTTTCGAACATATACCACCACATACTTTTATGTCTTTCTAAGTAGTCTATAAATAACACGTTTTTTATTGGTAACATAGAGGCTAATGATGACAAAGTATTATGGAGCAGCAATGCTCTCTAGGGCTTAACAAAGAGGGCGCATCTACACTAAATGGCACACGGTCGTTACTTGTTTGGAGTACTTAACTGTTCCTCTGCCCTACCTTGCTGTCAGCTGTCACTTGTCCCTCTCAGCGTGCCTGCTCCAATAAGCTCCTCTACTTTCTAATTTGCTGCTTTTAGTCTCCTTTGGGATTACAAAACAAATCAGACAACTAAGTCTGTTGGGATCCTATCGAAAATATTAAGACTTGCAGGTCACCAGAGGAGGTCAGCTTTGGATAAACAAGATATTTGGTGACATCTGAACTGATGGCTCACAGGAGGCTGCCTTGGTTCCGGACTGGGATCTGGATGCTGGGGAAGACTAACTGCACCTGTGACGTCCTGCCAAGTCCTTGGGTACTGGCCCTCCTATTGCCAGCCTTCCGCTTTTTAATTAGAGCTCTTTCCACCACCATTTCTGTGCTCTGTGTTCACTATGGTGCTAGTTCTGTTTCCTTTATACTGAGCTCCTCAGTAGCTCAGATCCCGTAGTCCCCTCCATTGTCTGCAGCAACCCACATCTGCTTAATACCTATAAAAAACAATGCGGTGGTATGACTTGAATGTTTATATCACACATAGAGGCTTTCAGTTCTGAGTAAGTGCCACAGTTATGAAAGCTGCACAGAAATAGGAAATATGCCAGTTGAAAGAATGGTCTCATTTTCAGGCAGCTTGCATTGTATTTTATAAGAATGTCTTTGACAATTTTAAGCTTTCCTGTGGCAGCAAATTGTACTTCTCCTAGCGGCAGGAGTTATTAAGTCTGTGCCTAGAATAAACCAGGCTGTTTTGGAAAGTTTAATTTTTTCGGTTTCATACTCCATTTTATGACTGTTTGTTTCGTCAGAGATAAGAAGTCTGTGTACAAGGATACATGGTCTATTATTTTGAATTTAAAACTACAAATACTATTTTTTAACCCTCACAGGGTGCCATCATAATCTACTTTAAAAATACAAAACAAATTAAACAGGAATACAGAGTTCTGGTTCAAAATTTAAAATTACAAAACAAATAAGACAAAACATTCAACCTGAAGTTCTGAGGCAGGATGGAAATATTTCTTGTAAATGGCTATACAACATTTCATGGAAGCTAGGGTGCCATCTACTTTGTAATATGCACAATTGTTTTACTTATTGCTAAGATAGTTGAGGATATGCCATCAAATCTAAGATGAACCCATACTGATGATGTTGAAATATGAAATAATGTTTTAAAAAAGATGAAATACAATATATTTGCAAAATAGTTTTAAAATAATAGAAATAATATGACAATAATAACTTAATTCTTTTAGAGTTTTCTTAAAAAGGCCAATATTCTACTTTGATCATCAAATCTTTGTTTTAAATTGTTAGAAAATGATAAGTTGCAAAGCTCATGCATGAGAAAATCAGCATCAAAGATAGGCAAATGGATACAAAACCAAAGCTGATGCTACTGGTGTCATTTATGAATACCTGAGAATCAACCAGTATAGAAACTATATAATTAGTTTCTTAAGAAGCAAGGACCAGAATCCACGGGTACTGATTATGAGCAGCCACAGATCCACCATGCCACACTGCAGTCTAGTTTAAATAAACAGAAAACTGGAGTTACTCAGGTGCAGCTTTAACTAAAGTAGTTGTTGCACAAAGTATTCAAACACTTGTATCCATGTTTTAGTGATTACTATTTATCTGCAATAAAAATTTCCATGTCAAAATATAACATAGTTTTCCCTCCATTTTTTAATCACTCAATTATTCTTCAATTTACTGCTTTAATGGATGAAGTGTAATACACAGAGCACCAGGAATAATTCAAAACCCCAAACTGTGTGATTAAAAGTTCGTAACTTGACAACTGAGTTGACAAGGCATACCTTGCCTAAAGCACAAACACAGAGCTGCGGTGTGAGGTTGATCTGCTTTTAGCTGTACCAGTGGTAGGATTTCTAGTAGCTTCTGCTTTTCAAAGATTCATTCCCATTCTAAAGTGGTATGCTACACACAAAACCATCAATTTTGTGCCACAATACATCCTCTTAATGAGAATAAAAAGCTTCTGTATGCACATACTGGCAATACATTTCAAAAGGCCCACATTTAACAAGTAGAATAGACAAACTATCAGACAAGAGATCATAAATTACTTTGGCTGAAAAAAATCTTTAAAAATATCTAGCTTAACATTCTGCTTGTAGGTTTCTCTGTATCATGCACACATATGGGTGTGTCTATATAGCTTTTTAAGGGAATGTTTTATGATGGAGCCCACTTTTCCAAGGTTATGTGGCAACTATAATATTCTTTGCTAGCAAAACAAGAAGAGCTAGGTCTACATTTCTACCAACTTGATGCACAGCTTCAAGAGCTTCCTGCAGAGAAAAGCCAGCATGGAGAATCCAATGCATGCAGAAGGGAAAATGCAGAAGCTGGAATGTTGGAGAGACTTGTTGATGGTGGGCCTCACAGCTTCAGGGCTACCATTTTCTCTGGTTTCAGGCCTGTCAATGTATTCTGTGGACTCTGACCCAAGTCTTTAACCAATATGTAACTAGATGGAAGGAAGTAGTCTGCGCTAAAGTCTGATAGAGTGCATCCTCCTCACCTGCTAAAAGCTTGGGTGAGATTTCTGCATGTAAGGTGCAGTGTAGCTGATTAGATGTTTCCACTGGGATTAGAGTGACAGAGCTACTGTCATTGACTTGGAGCTTTGTAGCCTACCACTTGCCATGCCATCACTTGGACCCCTGAAGTTAACATTTATTTTCTACATCTTCTATACTAACACCAAGTGACATGCTTGTTAATTTTTTAAAAAAATATCTTATGAAATCTTTAAATTAAAATCTTGCATTGGTGTGGTACTCTGGTTACAACAGATGAACAGATATTGATATATTGATATCTGATGCAGTCAGACTGACACAGTCTTGTGCTGAAGAAACATGATCAGAAAGATCCTATAGAGGAAAATAATGGGTTTTTCCCCTCCATTTTTAATTTCTTCATTTAAGCATCAATATTGTGGGTATGTACCCAAAAGAATTGAAAGCAGGGACTGAAATAGATTTTTGTACACCAGTGTTCATAGCAGCATTTATTCCCAATAGCCAAAAAGGTGGAAACAACCCAAGTGTCCATCAGAGATAAACGGATGAACAAAATGTGATATATTCATACCATGGAATATTTCTCAGCCTTAAAAAGGAATGACATTCTGATACATGGTACAACATGGATGAATCTTAAAAGATATTATGCTAGATAAAATAAGCCAGTCACAAAAGGACAAAAACAGTATGATTCCACTTATTAGGTTCCTAGACCAGTCATATGTATACAGACTGGTGGTTGCCAGGTTCTGTGGGGAGGAAAGGTGGGGAGTTATTGTTTAATGAGTATGGAGTTTCACTTTGACAAGATGAAAAAGTTCTGGAGATGGATGGTAGTGATGGTTGCACAACAGTGTGAAAGTACTTAATGCCACTGAACTGGTTAACCAAAAAATGGTGAAAATAGTATATTTTATGTTATGTATATTTTACCACAATTTTTAAAAAAAATCAATATTGCAGTAATGCAATCCAGCTACAATACTAGCACCTTAATTTTGGATGACCACAAGTCCTGGTTTGGACAATAAGTCACGTGGTCACACTAAATCTATCTCATAATTGCATAAATCATTGCACTGCCATCTTTGTTTGCAAATGTCTTAACATTCAGAATATACCTGTATTTTCTTGAATTACTCTTGAATTAAATTTGATGTCCAGTGGAGTGTTATGAGCTTGGATAATTTTTAAAGATTTTTGATTACTTTCTCAGCATTGATTAGAGTACCAAAAGCAGTCCTCTTTTCTTACAAACACATTGTTTCTGTAAACACTAAAACCTTCTAACTCTTTATGAGCTCAACTACTTCAATTTCTGTGGGTTAAAGGGAACAGATCAAAGAAAGACATGGTCCTAGACAGTCGCTACTTTTTGTCTCTCTCAGCTACCTTTTTGTTGTTGTTATTAAAAATATCAGCAAATAGTCTTTGAAGTCAGAAATATGTTTATGGGCTCAACTATTTCCATCTTCACCTCAGCATGAGAGAATACACTACTTGGTCTTTGAGGAAGCCACTGTTCTTCACACTTATGATAAAAACACCATACTATCATAAACCTTTATTATTACCTACCCCCTGAATGAGTATCTTCTCTCATTTTCTAACTCCAAATATTGGAGGTAAAAATAAGACAATTTCATTCAACAATCAAGATCGTGTCTAGATGTGCTAATGTAATTTGTGAACGCAAATAAACTGATCATTTTTTACCAAGGAATGGCAGACATCCAATCATATCTACTTTAATAGCTTACAAAAAAAGGAATTTGACAAGCGCCAAGGTATGAAATAAGTGATTAAAGTGAATTCAAACATACTTTTATTTTAGTCTCCAATAAATCATTTCTACCTTTGTTATCCTTAAAAAGAGCACCATAAAAGACAGAGAAAAGAAAGATCCAGTAGAAACACAGATACATAGAGAATTCATCTAATTAAAGAATTAGCCAGACTGCTGTTGTTATTTCTCTGATAGGACATTACATTCGTCTTTTGTGGCTCATTAAATGGGTAGGCTATCTGGGGCTTTGGTGGGGAAAATGATTTTCATTTTCCTAATATTTTACCTTGATTACTAAACCAAGTCAAAGGAACATTATTTCACATTCAATTAGTACCACATGCAGAGGTAGGCACTTGGTAATTTTTAGTTATTAATATTTATTTGCTTGATGCTTTTTCCAGCAATTTCATCTGTAAAACTATAATATCCATCTGTTTGAAAGGGTGATTAGCAACTAGATCCTTTTTTGATTTTTACAACGTATCATTCTACATATCCAAAGTCAATCTCTACTTGCTTTGAATTAAATATTCTAGCTAAGTCTCTGATAAAATATATTTTAGACATGTGTTAGGCATGATGGATTGTCAGTCAACATTCACACCTATCTTGGTGTACTGAATGTTCTCACCATCAACTTAACTGGTACCAGAAGGTAGCTATTCCTCTACTTCTGAGGCCGGAAGCTTACAAACTACATTTCCCAGAGTCCCTTGCAGCTACGGTTCCGGGCACAGCTTAGGTTCTGCAAGGGAGATGAGCTGGGTGAGAAGGAAGGTGGAGGGTATCTAAGGAAGATGTTTGCTAGATTGTTTATGTTGTTGATAGCAATGTCCAGTCACCAGCTTCCTGGGGTAGAGAGGCAGTTTGCAGCATCTTCTCTGATTATTGGAACACAGCCCAGACAGTGTGTCCTTAATGTTAGCAGCTCTGGTGGTGGCTCTGATTCCCAGCCTCCAGACTGTGGCAATGACAGTAGCAACCCTGGGGGCCAGTCCAGCCAGGCTGCCTGGGATTCAGCTCTCAAGGCTCAGGCTAGATCCATTCCTCTCCTTTAAGTTCCTTCACCCATGAATATGAGTGAACAGGACCATAAAGCAAATCCCTCAAGTGACCTCGAGAAAGCAATCCACCAAGGGTAACGCTCCTTCCTGCTGCTAATCTGCAGTCTGTATCACAGCTTCACAGAACTGGGCTCAGAGGTTCTCAAATAAAGACTCAGGAAGCCTTTCCACATGAGAAATACAAAGTCAATCAGTCTCTACAGCTCTTTAATAGACACATAGATTCAAACTGGAGAGAGAGATAAATAGATAGATGGATTGACAAATGATAGATAATAGATAAATGATAGATTTGTGCATATGTGTGTGTGTGTCTGTGTGATAGCTGGAAATATACATAATATGTATTTTAAACAAAAATCTGTTAGAATTAAAACCAGAAATTAATTCAAGTAGTTTTAAAATCGGACAATTAACAATACAAAGAGCTTACAAACCAGTCAATCAAAGTAGTAAATATTGGTTTAGTTTCTGATCAGCTAAAAAAAGATTGTAAATAACCTTTTTACATTTCAATAGAGTAGTCTGAAAAAAAGTCTAAGATAAGACATTTACACAAAACAATCAAGAATTCTACTGAGACTATCATCCTTACATAAAAGAAAGAAAAATGTGTCTCACAGCCCAGGCCTACTGCTCATTCACATTCAGCATTGCCTCCTCCTTCAAAGACACATGTTCTCTCCATCGTCCTTCCTGCAACACACACACACACTCCCACACGTGCGCACGCACAGTCTCTGCAGGTGCTGTTACTCTTCCTTAAAGCTCTTCCTTCATATGCCTTCCTTAAGCAAGCATTCCTGACCGACCTCCCTCCGCAGGTAAGATTCGCTGTTTCTGTCCTTGATATTTGTACTGCATAGCACATAGCATAGGTGTTATTTATAGGTTTACCTATTTATTACCAGCAGATGTGCATTCTGCGAGAACAGGAGTTGGGTCTGTTTTTCTTGCTATTAACTCCAGGGCTTAGCATTGTGCCTTTGGTGCCTTGGGAATGCCGAACTCTTCAAAAGCTGAATGAATGCTATCGCCGCTTCATCCCCAAAGTCCAAATACTCCATTTCTAAATCATGGCAGATGGTCTCTGCCTTTGCTAACTGTCTATGGGAAAACTAGGAATTATTATCATTTTATAAGGCCCATACTTCTAAAGGCATGAATAGAAACTAGTTAAGTAAACGTTTAAAATCCATTTTAGAATTTCAACTGGTCATCACCTCCCTCTTCCTACTATCTCATCACTATCTCTGATAACCACAGGTTACTTCTTTAACCCAGGTAAGTCAAAGGCCTGTCTATGATGGAAGAGATGCAAGTGTGACAGTGTCTGCCTCTAGCTCCCAAAGGACACTGATGACCGAGAGTATAGTGTACTGTACATGCTATAAGAGTGTACTGAGTGTACTAAGTGTACCAGGATGGGGGAACAACCCATCAACCCAAATATTCAATTCTGAATTTGATTAGGCAGCAACCCCTCTGTAGCCTCCAGGAGATGATATTAAGTCAACATATTTCTACTTCTTGTTATAAACCCCTCTTTATGACTGCTCACAATGTGCCAACAGTTTACTTAGCATTTTACACCAAGTATCCCGTTTGCTCCTCACAACCACCTAGAGGAGTATTATTAGCCCCATTTCACAGACAGGAAATGGCTGAGAGCTGGGCTTCATTCACTCCAGGTGATCTAGTTCAAATTGTGAAAATGCCTTCCTTGAGTGGTTAGACATTTCTCTGGATAAGAAGTAAGTACCCAAAGTGAATGATGTTAACTCCTTTTGAAGACTTCTTAGCTAGGGGTTCTACGCAATGTATTGTCTTATTCGATCAAGAGAAGAGAATCACAAAAGCTGAAGGACATTCAACTGGCCCTTTAGCATCACTATTCAGTCCGTCCTTAAATAAATCCTCAGCTATCTTAATACATTCACGCCACTCTCTTCAGAATACTTCCTAATTTATCTATGAGTGAAAACATAAGGGTGCTGACAGCCTAATTTCAACAATGCATTATATCAGCAGCTAAATTGCAATGAGAACTTTCACTCAATTCTTATTTAAAAATTATAAATCAGAACACCGACATGCAGAAAACACAAGGATTTAGTTGCGTTTTTCTCTCAACATTATGAGTCTGTGTATTGCCAAGCATGTCTGGCCCCTGCCTTCTTGAAAGCAATGATAGAGCCTTCTTCATAACGTGTTTCAAATTTTGGAGACGAGTTCTCTAAAGGAGCATATAAATTCTTTACAACTGAAATGCAGTTAAGCATTCACATGTCCACCTATCAGAAATACTATAATATCTGGTTTATACCTCTTCTTTAAAGCCCTCTTAATCCCAAGTAAGACTTGGCTTTAAAAGATACATATAAACAGAGATTTAAGATTTATGGGAAATAATAAATCTCCCACTGCCCTTCCAATTTAAGGCAGAGTTAACTATGCAGACAAAGCATTTTCAATTCTACATCCCTCTGGTAAGTAAAATTTTATTAAAACCTTTGAACTACCTGGGAGCTTTAGCCATATTAAGATAGACACACAAAAGGACAAATTTCCAGAGAACATCATTACAGTAATTGAATCTTTCTAGAAATAGAATTTCTTTTGAATTAGGAAAAGAGTCTATGGAGAGTTCCCTTTTGAAATCTGACCAAATGCATTAATAGAGCAGCAAGTCTTTGGAGCAGTTTCTTTAGTGACAAGGTACTTTCCAACTTGTCAAGGTCTGCTTTACATAAGTGATCTGTAATCAATGGCCATCAGAGAGTGGGTTTTCATTCTTCGCAGAGATGCTCCCCTGTGAGCAACTCTAAGGCACCATTGACCAGTATTAGAGAGTTCTTTAGTTTACACTGCATCCTTGATCCAGGCATCAAGGACAGGAAAACCTACAACTCTCTAACTTCAAAACAAATTAACCATTCATTAGCCAGAACGCTAAAGGTTTAGATCTGTGTTTGAGTCACATGTATAGTAGTACTTTTGGTTGCTGAAATTTTCAACGTACATTTAAATTCATGCATACCAGCTAACATAAAGCTTTGCAAGTAGATATTTACAGCCTTACCTTCTTTCTAAATAAAGCATTGTGTGCTCATATCAATTTATCAAAAAGAACCCAGGTAACATAAAAAGACACACACAGAGCAAGAAATATTATACAAATTCCATCTTCCTATTTTGGCATTCCTTCTTAAGCTGTATTTTCATCATCAGCTTTGAAAACCTTTCTGGCTTCATGTTATTAGTTCGCCGCCTCCTACTAGTTAAAAATCAATTCTCAAGCGATAGCTTCTAATGGGCAAGATACACGTGCACTCCATGAAAATACAATTCATTTGCACCTTTAAGACACTAAACATGTCCCCTTCAGCTCTGAGTTCTGATTTACCAGGTCTCACATCTGAAGCACATCCCGCAGTCCCTCACTGCACGGCAGACTCGCCTGTTTTGATCATGTCTAAGTTTGCAAGGTAAACAGGTCACCCTGGGCTACCGGGATGGCAGAGGACGAGCAGGAACTCACCCAGGCGGTCGGACCCCTGGGCGCGGGCGACTGTCGCGCCCCCTCCTCCCCGCTGGTGGCCGAGAGGCAGATCTAGGGCGGAGAAGAGGCTTCTCGCCGCTCCCCTCGGCTGCCCATTGTCAGCGCCCGGTCGCCAGCGCTTTCTGCAGGGTCTGGGGGCGGGAAGCTCCACCGAGCCGAGTAGTTGGGACGCTGTCCCGGAGCGGGGATTGGGGGGAAGCCGCCTTTGCATCAGAGCCGGGCTGCACCAGGTGTAACTTCCACCCCTTGACCTATTTTAGAGTGAGGATAAAAGGAAGAGGAAAAAATAGACGGAGGGCGCGCGCGGGGTGGGGAGGAGCGGGGCGGCGGGGGCGCGCGTGGCCGTGGGGAGCGCGCGTCGGGTCTTCGGGAGAGAAGTTGGAGCGCGGCCCCCGCGGCCACCCGCGCCCGGCTCGCTGGTGACCCTTCCGCAAGCCCCTCCTCCCGCGCCGCCGGAGTCCCGGCTTCGCCAGCCCTTGTCCGGGCGCACCCTGCCCGAGCGAGGAGCGCCGCTCCCGGGGATCCGGGCTTCGGGCGGCCCCAGCGACCGCGGTTGGGCGACCGCCCCGGCCCCCGGCCCCTGTCGCCGTCCCCGCCTCCCCGGCCCGCGCTCACCTTTGAGGAGGCGGCGCTCCGGCTCCGGCTCCCGCTGTCCGGGATCCCAGGCCCGCGGCGCCTGCGGGCCAGGGGGCGGGCACACTCGGAGGGGCGGCGGGCGCGGAGCGGGGCCCGGGGAGTGTCGCCTCCCTGCCCTGTCCCCCTCGTCCGCCCCGCCCTAGCGCGCCGCGGAAGGGAGGCTCTGCCGCGCCCGCCGGCCTGGGGCTGGGGGTGACCTTCCTGCCTCCTCGCCCCGCTCTTCTCGCCTGTCTCTCCCGGCGTGGCCGGTCCTACGTAGGGGAGGACGCCAAGGCGGACACACCTGGTCGGCCCAAGGCGCAGCAACGCGGCACCTGGGGTGACAACAGCACCAACAACGTGACGCGTTAGCGCGTCTTATCTCATTTGATCGTTGCAACCACCCACTTCAACGGAAATGTCCCCGTTGGGCATATGGGGTACCTGGGGCAACTGAAGATCAGGGGGGCTAAGTCCCGGGTGCCACTGCTTAGATGCTCCATATCTTCCCACTAAAACAGCATGCTCCATCTGTTGAGTTTTGTAAAACTAGCTCCATCAAAGTAGCACCTGTCAGAAGGCGGGGTGGAACTTAGAAGTTTTTGCCCAAAATTGGGCATGAGCCTCCCCTCCCCCCATTGCTTGTGTGACAATAGTGTTAACTACTTTTTTTTTTTTTTTTTTTTTCAGAGACAGAGACTCGCTCTGTTGCCCAGGCTGGAGTGCAGTGGCACGATCATAGCTCACTGCAGCCTGGACCTCCTGGGCTCAAGCGATCCTCCAGCCTCAGCTTCCCGAGTAGCTGGGACTACAGGTGTGCACCACTGCGCCCAGCTAATTTTTTTATTTTTTAATTTTTTTGTAGAGCTGGGGTCTCACTGTGTTGCCCAGGCTGGTCTCCAACTCCTGGCCTCAAGCGATCCTCCCGCCTTGGCCTCCCAAAGTGCTGGTATTATAGACCCCTCTGCATTAACTACTTTCTGCCAGATCCTTAGAGTAATAATCTTTAACCCCTATTATTAAACAACTCAGTAATCATCAGGGACCTATGTACTTTGAAAAATGCACTTCTCCAATATCGAAATAATAGCACGTTTAGTAACTGTTCTGCTGCCCTTTTTGAATGAGGTTGATGCTCCTGATCTCATGGGGGTCGGGGTGGGGGGATACTTCATGCTGAGTTGTTTTTCCAGTCATAGTTATTTGTGGGGACCCAACTATGGGTCTCACGCACACACTGGTATATTTAAGGTGCTACTAAGAGGGTTGATGGAGATCAGCATATAGTTTCTGATTCTCAAATAGTTTTCTAGTGCCACAGTATATTAGTATATTAGGGTGGGCATGGGAAACCTCTCCTTGGTCCTCTTTCTTCTCATGCCCAGGATAATCAAATTGACTTTTCCTTTTTCTGTGACCGGCTGGCTCCTCTTCCCATTTAAAATGGAAAATATCATGACCCTGATTTTATATATTCTTGAGTTGAATGCCAGCCGACAGAAATGCCCCTGCTCACTCTTGTTTCCATTCAGTGGAGCTACAACTACAATATGTCCTTGGACACAGGACGCATATTAGATACTGTGATGTTCCTTGACCTCTTCTAACAGTGCAATGGGAGGCAAAGTACACGTAAATAAGTATGGGATAGTGCCTGGCACGTAGTAGGTAACTAATAAACACTTGTCCAGTCAATGAGATTGAAACAGACTGTGATAAAAAGGAAGGCAGTCTGGTTTAAATTTTGTAGGAAAGCATGAGGGCAATCAGTTATAAGTGAGGTGGTCAGGGAAGGCATCCTGCAGGTGGTGACAGGTACAGGATTTTGATACAAAGCATTTTCAACCTAAGGGTTGAAAATGAGAAAGTATGTTTGATATGCTTTCAAGATACAGTACAGGCAGATATTCTTAATTTTTTGTAGGCAATAGGCCCCTATGAGATTGTGATAGAAGCTTTGGAACCCCCCCTATATAATAAATGTAAAAATATTTGCGTTTGTTTTTTTGAGAGTTCACGGACAGGCTGAAGCATATCTGTGAAATCTCTAGAGATCTGTGACTTGAGTTACCAATTCCTTGTTTGAAGGCAGGGAGAAAGATAAAAGAGGTTATTCTAGTTGAGGCCATCATAAGATGTATTTCCAAGGTCACCAGCCGAATTTGGGTAATGGCTGCAGAAATGGAAAGAGAAGTATGCTCTAAAGAAAACATGGATGCTAGAGAAACGTAGCTGGACTTTGTAACAGTTTATGTTCTTTTTGTACCTGAGAATTTCACTTTCATATATCAGCCAAAACGGAGAAGGGATAAATAAAACATGACTGTGAAAACATTGACACTTGCTGACGCTGGGTGGGCATGTGGGGGTTTATTGTATTATCTCATTATTTGTGATGCTTGACATTTTCTATGAAAAAAATTTTCAGTGAATTTTTATTCTTGGTATTCATAAGCATTCCTATGGCATTCTCCAACTTGGCTTGTTAGAATAGAGATTTTGTATATAAAAAAAGATAGAAAAGAAAAAGGAAATGGTACAAATATGCCAGTGATGCCACACGTAAGATTGTTATAATGAGTATAGGCTGTATAGAGACAATAGGTTTTCTCTTAGAGCGAATTACAAGCGTGTTGGCCATAGTCTCAACAGAGATTAGACCACTGTGGAACACTGAACATATGTTCTCCTGCTTCTTTCTAAAGTTACACTTCATTTTATATTTCTTGGTTAACTAAGTTCCTTTATTACTACACATTATATTACTATATATAACATAACGTCTTTTATATATATTTATTTATGTGCTTATATAATATATATTTTATATTATATATTTCTATATAATGTATATTATGTATTTATATATAATATAAATAATAAATTTATGTATAAGTATATACTGTATAACATATTTGCATATAATATATATTTATAATATATATAATATATTATACATATCATGTATACAGACAGTGATATGTATACCTGACTTAAAACGGTTCAACTTATAATCTTCTGACTTTACAATGATGTGAAAGCAATGTGCATTCAGTGGAAGTTGTGCTGCCAGTACCCGTACAACCATTCTTTTTTCACTTTCATATTACATGAGATATTCAACACTTTATTATAAAGTAGGTTTTGTGTTAAATGATTTCGCCCAACTGTAGGGCTCATGTAAGTGTTCTGAGCACGTTTAAGGTGGACTAGGCTAAGCTACGATGTTTGGTAGGTTAGATGTATTAAATGCATATTGGACTTAGGAGGTTTTCAATTTATGATGGGTTTATCAGGACATAATCCCATCATAAGTTGAGGAGTACTTATAATGTACTATGTATTATTACTATTATTATATTGTTTAGTTAATGCCCTGGGTCTGGCACACATCTGTTGAGGCAGCAGATGACAGGCCATGCCCCTTCTGAGAAAGGCAGCTACAGTGGTTCCTTAGACTGCACACTTTCCATTATGTGACTAATTCAATCAAGGATTGGTGCCCACCCAAAGGAGCTGTCTAGTTTGTCCTGTGGACTCAAGACAGTTGCCTGGGAACTCACGAGATTTCTCCAGTTTATGCTGCCTTCTAAGCTGCACACTTCTAGTCTCTTAAAGTGTGGCATTTATGTAAGGAATTCATCTCAGTTCTTTTCCCAGAGCTTTTAACCATCATCTTATTGGTTTTATCCTCATTGCCGATCACAGTTCTCGGCAATTAGTCAGAACTCAATGCATTTATTTGACTTGATGAATCTGTATATATTGCCATAAGTCTCAAAATATGCTGTCTGATGCTTATGTCATTATTTCGTTCATTTCATTGTTTACCGTCACTATATTCAAAGCCCTGGTCTAAGTACTGGCTATTAGCCATTTTGGGTGCTTACCTATTATTAGTATAATGAAGACTTAGCAAAAAATTTCTTGTTTTTACCCACATTTCTCCACCTTTCAAAGTCATCCCATATTTTTGAGTGATTTTAGCTAGTTTAGCATAATATCTTGTTGCAGAAGGAAGTGGAAGCTCTCACCAGGTGGCATGGCAGACTGGGCTGAGGTTAGCTTCAGATTACAGAAAGAAATTACGAAGTGCTCCAGTCTCCCCAGAGTGATCTCTGGGAGATGGAGACAAGACATTCTAACAACAGGGATAGGCAAAGCCCAGTACTTACGGTCTCATTGGTTTTAAAGGAGTCCCTACAACAAACCAGTCAGACTGGTCTGGGGATCAAAGAGCTCTCAGCTGTTTGTAATATGTCAGCACGATTTAGAGATAGGAGTGCTACCCAAGAGTCACCCTTGGCATTTTTTGGATGTGCATGGGCTGTTGTCCCAGTAGCCAGCTCCCTAGTCCTAAACCCTTCACTTCTCCAGCCATTTTGGTGCCAGAGAGTCTGGAGCTTCTGCCTTTATCTGGGGAACTGGTATTCTCCAGATCTGTGAAACCCAGAAGGCCTCCTTGGAGTAAACAGTGAATTTTCCAGCATCAGGATAGGATGCTTTCTCGTCTGATAGGATTTTATGGGCCAAAAAGAGAAACAGCCTGTTTCCCCTCTGTCTTTCTGAACTGTGCAAAAAATGGTCCTGCCAAATCTCAACATTTCTCAAGCAGCTGTCCTTGGTTGTCTGATTTTCTCTCTCCATCATCTTTCCCTGGACAACCTCATCCACTTTTCTAACTGCGAAGAGAAGCTCTGTGCAGATGTCTCAAAACTGTATCTCTGAATTGGTCTTCTCATAGACCTGCAAATCCTCATCAATAGCATCTTGCTTGACGTCTCCATCAGGGTGACCTCAATACATTTGAAACTGAGGTCCTTTGCCCTCCAGGGACCTAATGCAGCTGCTCTGCTTTCTTCTATGACCCCTGTCCTCCCAGCCACCTGGCACATTCCTAGACTATGTTTCTCCTTGCCCGTCACATCCCATAGGCAGCCACTGTCTGCCAATTTATGTTTGTAATACTTTTATTTATCTGCTTCTCTCCCTTCTTATTGTTTCTTCCCTGGTTTTTTATGTCCTATTACTTCCCACCTAGGTGATTATGGTAATTACTTAATCTGGTCTCCTGGCTTTCTCTTCCACCAAACCTTTTAGCTTTTGTTCTGAAATTAATCTCTTGGTCCTAAGAATTTAGCAGTGCTTTAGCTAGATCCTTGTTATAACACTTGTCATTAACCTGCATAAAAAGCATTCATTCATTTATTTATTTAACAAATATTCATTGGACATTTACTATGTGCCAAGCACTCTGAGAGGAAAGCAGTAGGGAGCAAAACAGACAAAATACCTACCCTCATGGCACTTAGGGTCTAGTGGGATGACAGACATTAATCAAATAATCACAATAATCACAAATATTGGAAATAAAATGTGCAATCCCAAACTGAAACAAGTATCTTGAAGGAAGGCTACGGAGCTGTCATGAGTGGTCACATGTTCCATCTCTCTCCTAAAGGGAGAATGGTGGAGGATTCATCCGTGTATCCTCAGAGTCTAGCCCAGAGCCATGCATATGGAGGTGTTTAATAAGCTTTTGTTGAAGGAACATGTGCATCCACTTCTGACATAAAAGTGTGTGCCTTTTTCTGTAATGCACAGTACTGAATAAAATGCACAGAAGATATTCCCTCAAATGCTGGCCTCAACACACTACCACGTTAACTGTTTGCTTTTGTTTCCAGTACCACAAATCTATGGGTCATCTATCTCCAAATATATCCTGTTTTCTTTGCCAGCATGACAACATGTAAATACTTCTTATCTTAGTAGCATTATCAAGAACATTCTTTACTGTATGGCAAAAGTTCTTATACACGCTTTAATAATTTTCTGTTATCACCAATACAAGCCCATAATCTCACTTCCTTATAGATTGTAGTGTTTGTTGAAGATGCCAAAGAACATTGTTTCTTTTGCCCCATGGGAAACTGGGTCATCCTCCAGCTGTCCTTTGTGTCATTTGCCTCCTTCCTCTCCATCTCTGAAGCTATTTGGGTATTACCTCTGCATTCTTTTTCTCTTACTTTCTGTCATGTTGCTCTTTCATCACCTACTGTTTGTAAGCCTGTCATTTTTGGAGTCAGCTTTTTGCTGGAACACTAAGTGATACATATCTCTTGGTTTGTTTTTTTTACAATGCTATTACATAATTCTTTTCAAGAAGCACTTTCAGACACGGAATCTCAGGTCTGATTTGTGTGTGTGCGTGTGCTGTTTGTTTCTAGCTTGGAGTGGACAGGGAATGGAAAGGTGACCTTATTTGTCATGGTAGGGAAAGAAAGGCTGCAAAAATAATAAATTCCACCAACAGCGAATGTGTTATATAATTGTGGGAACATCTACATGTAGTAAAATACAGAGCCATGATTCTGAAGACAAGTTAATGACCTGGAAAAACAATATAATATTAAGTGAAAAGTATTTTGATACCAATTTTTTAAACATTATATAGTATATTTACATATATGTAGAGGCAAAATACTTGACAGGTATACCAAAATGTTACTAGTGCTTTTTTCTGGATGATGGAATTTTCTATTCTTATATTCTTTTATGTATTTTTAAAGGTAAAGGGACTATATGTAATTTGGGAGCAAAGCATGCCCCTATTTGTAGCCACAACTCTTTCCTCATGGATTTTATTGATAGTTCATCCCTGCTGTTACCAATCAAGTATGTAAGAAGTGGTGTCAACACACTACCCTCTTGTTTCTTTTTATTATTATTTTAAATTCTCAAGTGCAACAGTACAAGAAAGTACACACAATTGTTTTAAGTATAGAAGTCACAATTACCACAGCATTCTCATTTTATAAAGCTATTCATGACTATGTGAAAGATACAGCCACATGTGCCCCCTCTTGTATTGTAGCTAAATTACCTATTGCATTTACATCCTGTTTGTTACATAAAGTCAAATGTCAGCTGTCTGGCTAAGTATCTTGATTACATCTACCTATTAGTAAGGGTGATTTGGGGTTTATATGAAAGTCATCACTAGGAAAATGGAGAAGTAGAGTCTCTCTGTGTGCATGTGTGTGTGTGCTTGTGTGCGCATATGCACATGCATAGTCCCCAGAGATTTATTTTCTGGGGAAAATAGAGAGTGAATTTGGGGATAGGTAGTTTTAATTTTCCCAATAATACTTTTAGAACTTTTTAGGAGGGGTACAAGTTTTTTAAAATTTTAGAATAAATTAATATTTAATATTAGGTACTAACATTTGTTACTAGAAGTTAACATGCTGTAGAATAGTTTCAGAAAACTGTGCAATAAGAAAATTTTGTTAGAAAGCTATTTGCGATTGTCAAAGCACAGTTCTTCGAAAATAAGCAAGACGGTACTATTCTGCTACAGTACTAATCCAAGACTTCTAATAACCAGAGTTCTATGACCCTGATCTCAGTCAAGACCTCTGGGCTTTAAGTTACTCATCTGGAAAGTGAGGCAGTTGAGTTGGGTGATCACTGAGGTCCCTCAGCAGTTCTTGCTTAAATCGGGAGAGTTGTAGAACAAAAGAAGGATTTGGTGACTTTTTTATTGTATTCATTTATGATCTAAAGTTTCAGTAGGAGTTTCCTAGTTTCCATGCTGGATTTCAAAGGACTGGATGTGGTGTTAATAGTTGATAGAACCTTCCATTGATTCATTTGAAGAATTTAGGAAGAAGGTGTGATATGGAAAAGGAAGGAGACTTAATTCTGAGATGCTCCAGAGGGCAGACTTGGACCAGTGAATGCAAGTTATGGAGAGGAACATTTAGACTAAACAAGAGATGGAGATTTCCAAATTTTGAACTGCCTAAAAGTAGGGCTTTTTCAAGAGGTGCAACTCTTTTTCTCTGGAAGGGTCGATGAAGAGGCCAGCTCACTTATTGGTGATGCTTGCAGAGGGAACTCATACATCAGATAGAAGGTCACATCAGACACCTTGAGAAATAAAAATAAAATCCTAAGCTCCCCAACTCATTGAAGAGACCCCCTCTTGGCCATGGGGACCCTGGAGAAGCTTTACAAAATGAGTTTCTGGCCATGACGGGATAGAAGGTTGGACATGTGTCATTATACCTCCTCCCAGGCTAACCACCACTAGGCTTTCTTTCCTAAGGGTTAAACAGAAACCAGCCCTTTCAAAAGATTTGCTCTACTGCTGATTTATACAACTGACCAGCAGACCACTGACCATGGACTTGTTCTGGCCAGTTTACAGAGGCTGTGCACAGGATGCCTCTGTGTCCTCTGTTTCACCTTTTGAAGTATACAGCACAATGTTAAGGCATTTAAATGTTAAGTCTCCACCCAAAAGTAAACATGGGATGTGTGCAACATGCATGTTTGCTTACTGTGTGTGCATGTGCCCTCCTTCATAAACATTAATAGCCCCTCCTATAACCTATTGAATGTGTATACTGAGCCCACCATTCAGCATAAATTCCTGTCTCAAGCTTCCCTCGTTCAAAGTGCTTGCTTCTGGTTTCCGCCAGAGCCTATGCTTCCCAGCCTGCAGAATGGCCACCCTGCAGGCTGCAACCCTTTATAAGAAATAAAGCTCTCCTTTCCAAATTTGTGAACCTTGTGATTCTTCAGTTGACAACCTCAAAGTCCTCTCCTGGCTAGGATTGTTAGAGGTGATGTTGACAACATGCTTTAGGAAATGGCAGAACACAGAGTCTCTTCAAGTGTTTGGACAAAGAATGAGCCTGGTATTTTCACAACACAGCCCTTGCAGCTCTGATTTCTCTTTCCTGCTTGAACGGTGTCATCTTTGGTACTATGCAAAAGAACTGGTTATGTTTGGAAATAGTAGTCAGGTCAAGACATAAACTAACATGAGAAAGCGTTGCAAAGATTGGTTTCATCCCATTATTTGAGGGATTCAGCTGAAAGCAGAACAAGGAATCTGCCTTGGACACTATGAAGAACCTTGTGCACAGATAATCTGAGAAAATAGGGTCTTTGTTTTGGCATAAGACTGTGCTCATACCTGTTAGGCTGAAATTTGTACTTTCTTTTTCCCATTTGACATGAAAGAAGAAAAGGATGACTTCTGCCGGGCTTGATAGAAAAAAGAAAAAGAAAAGGAAACAACACAAAGCAAATGAGAAAAGACACTTTTTATCTGAGAAGTGTGAGCCACCTCTAAATTATCAGGCGCAGGGAGGCATAGGGATGAGGCAGCAGGCAAGCCCCACTTCTCCCCCTGAGCTAAGGAATCATCTCTTGAAGCTGCTTGCTATGTGGACTCTAGACTGACTGTCACCACAAGTAGCTATAAATTAACCTAACAATGCCACATGCTTGACACCATAACTCATACCCTGAAGTCTAAAAATGTATAGCCAATACTAATCAATGTTGTTTCTATAAACCAATAGAAATTCCTGATTAAACAACTTTGTTATCAGCCCACTCCTTGTCCCCCTTTCTGCCTTTAAAAACTTGCTTGTGACAAAGGTCGAATGGAGCTCATATCCAAGGTCACTTGGGTCTGTGTCTCCTGGACAGCTTTCCCATCCTGGCTCGAACCAAACTCTTTAAAATTATGTTCTGTGCCTCAGCTTCTTCCATTAGGTCTATGCAAATACTGATAATCAGTGAGAAGATGATTAAAAGCATAAAAAAAAATCTAACTGAGCTGTCAAAACAGGCACAAAAGGCCGGTTTGGGGCTGGTTTTTTTTGGTCTAAAAGAAAAATGAATAGTCATCATGAAACAAAAATAACAAAATAGGAGAAAATGCCTTCCTCAGGGAAAGTGCGCAGGTGAAATGGCCCAGAGGTTGAAGTCACTGCCAAGGGGCAGACAGGTGGGAAAGTCCTTGGCGCCTACTTTTTTTTTAATTGCAGGAGAAAATATGTCATTTTGGACAGTGGCTCCAATTCTCTGAAGCAAAGCTTTTCAACATTGACTATTCAGGCCATGTACAGGCAAGGGTAATATAACGTAGGCAAGCTTCTCTCCTGAACTCAGTTCTTTCTGATCACAAACCAGATCACTATAACCTGAAGCAAACAATTTAAGAAAAGTGTCAAGCACAATTTCCTATGTTCAGACTGGATACGTGCTACAAGACAAATTTTCTTTACACAAGGTTAACTTGTAATTTTGTAATCAGTACTCAAGAAATGTTCATGCATACTATTAAGCCATAAAAAAGAAGAAAATCCTGCCATTTGTGACAACATAGATGAACCTGGAGGACGTTTTGTTAGGTGGAATATGCCAGAACAGAAAGACAAACACTGCCTGATCGTACTCATGTGAAATCTAAAAAACTTGATCTCATAGGACTAGGGAGTAGAATGGTTGTTACCAGGGATTGGAGCAGTTGGGGGTGGGTAGGTAGGGAGATGTTGGTCAAAGGATACAAAATTCAGTTAGACAGGAGGAATAAGTTTCAAGAGATCTACTGTACAACATGGTGACTATAGTTAATAACATTATATTATAATCTTGAAAAATGCTAAGAGAATGGTTGTTAAGTGTTCTCATCACAAAAATGATAACTATGTGAGATAATGCATATGTTAATTAGCTAGATTTAGTCATTCCACAATGTATATATACTTTAAACATCATGTGTATGATAAATACAGACAATTTTATCTGTCAATTAAAAAAATTAAAAAAGAAGTGTTCATGCAAAACAGAAAACCATCTTACATGGAAACAAAAATGAACATTTTTCTCAAAATTTCAATTTATACCTAAGTTTATAAACCAGAGTAAGTGTGTAGATTTCACATATCTTAGCTACAGCTTTAAGGAAAGTCTAGAATGGTTTGTGGTTCTGGAGTTCTATATCTCTGATTGTCATGTATGACTGTTAGTAAAATTTTATGTGATAAATTATTTGGAATTATTCCAATATGTATTGATTGAAGATCTAGGTGCATGTTAGAGAAACAAAAAAGGATGGAAAAACAAGGATTTGAAAAGATACTTTAGCTTTTTACTATTGACAGAGGAAAAAATCTACAAGTAAAAAGAAAACCTATGTGTTTCTCAGCAGATTAATTTTTTATATTTTTGGCCCATTATTCTAAGACAAGAACAAAGCCAAGAGTTTCCTCTGGGAGGTCTTCCTGTCTTTATGAGAAAATAACAAGAAAATCACATCATGTTAATAAAGCAATTATTTGTGCATACAAAGTTTAAGAGATGTAGGGGATTCTGGAAATAATAGAGTGCAAATAAAAGAAAAATTATGTACTCTAAAATCATCTGAAGGTTGAAAACTGTGTGACAAAGAAAATAAAAACATTCATAATTATACCACCTAAAGACACAATTGTTAATATTTTGGTGCATTTTCTTCCTGTCTGTGTCAATCTATCAAAATGAGGATTACTTTATATCCATTTATAGTTTAAATTGTATTTTTGGTGCAGCATATCATGTTGTTAGATAATCTCCAAAAACAGATTTTTGTCATCACCATAATATTTCATTTAAATATTTATCATGTTCCCAGTGATGGACAAAGTACAATGATACATTAACTTATGGAATCCACCCAAGTGCCCGTCAATCCATGAGTGGATTAATAAAATGTGGTATATGTACACCATGGAGTACTACCCAGCCATAAAAAAATGGTGACTAATACCTCTTGTATTAACCTGGATGGAAGTGGAACCCATTCTTCTAAGTGAAGTATCACAAGAATGGAAAAACCAGCACCACATGTACTCACCATTAAATTGGTACTAATCAATCAACATTTATGTGCACATATGGAAGTAACATTCATTGGGGATCAGGCAGATGGGAGGAGGCTGGAGGGGATGGGTCAAGTCACACCTAATGGGTGCGGTACACGCTGTCTGGGGGATGGGCACACTTGTAGCTTTGACTGGGGTGGTGCAAAGGCAATTTATGTGACCAAAGCATTTGTAGCCCCATAATATTCTGATATATAAAAAGAAAAAACTTATGTGATCCTCAGGAGAGCCTGCAACAGCATTATTATTATCTTTTTTTTTTACAAATGGGGAAACTGAGGTTGAGGGAGGTTAAGTAACTTGCCCAAGGCCAATAAATGGCTGGGCTATGACTTGAAATGATTTGTATTGAACCCTAATGCCAATAGTCTTAATAATTATGATAAACCATCTCTACATGAAAAATGTAAATGATATCAAAAAAATTTTTTGTAATTTGTCAGATCAAGTAACTGTTTTCAGAAGGCTTAGTGAATAAATCACCATGACAGCTGTATGAATCGCGTCTTCTCTCAGAGAGCAGATAGTACTCTCTGTTCATCCAGGTCTTCGGTTTTCTTTCTCACAGCTCTGATTTTTAAAATGCCCATACATTTTGTCTCTGTGCTTGGGGAGTACTATAAGCCTACTTTAAAACTACGTAAAGAAATCCAGAGAACACTATGCTTGCTTCTTTTTCAGAATAATGTTATGTGAATTATAAACTAAAGCCAAATAATGTGTTGCTTTGTTTGTTGTCACCTGTCATATGCCACATTGTGTTGTTATTTCTCTCACTGCATGTGAGTTCTGACCCCTGTCTAAATCATAAGCTCCTTCAGTAGATCATTTCTTGCATTATTAGAGTCCAGTGCATTATCTTGTAAAATAGCTATTCAACATTTGCTTGCAGTATACATGATGGTGATTGTATTCAGTGTATCAATACTTGAATACTAAATACTTCCATACTAAATATTTAAATACTAAACTGTTGCCTCTTAAATGAATTAGTCTTTATAGACGACATTGTGTTTGTGGCAGAGATAATGTTAAGTGTTCAACAAACTGGGCTCACTTACCCCATCCACACTTGAGGAGACTACATAGCCCAGTCTCCTTTGTGGTTAAGTGGGGCCATGTCCACGTGACTTGGTTCTGGCCAATAGAGTGTGGGCAGGAGTGATGTATACCCTTCCACTTCTGGTCCTTACTCCTTACAACCTCGTCCGTGTTATGATCGCCTTCTGTTTCTCCTTTTTCTCTCTGTCTCTGTTGCTCTCTGTCATTCTCTGACCCTCTCTGTCTACTAAACACAGAGAGAATTACTAAGGAAGTTAGAACTATTAATTAGATTCACGAGTCCATGAATCTTCATGTGGAAGATCATCTACTGAATGCTAAATTTGACTATTATGTGAGCTATTGAGATTTGCGGGTGTTTTTTATAGCACCTAGCATCAGATTGTGTTTATCATGTATTAAGCTTCAGCTATGCATTGGGTACACACCAACACACCCTGTACTACCACGTTTCTCTTCCCGTTGCTCCTACTGTTCTTTCAGCCTGACATGCTCTCCTTCCATACCTTTACCTATTAAAACCCTATATATGACAGAGCTCAAATACTTCTTATTTGAAGCTTTGTTTCATATCATAGTCAGAATCATCTTGCTCCACTCTAAACTGCCACAGAACGTTATTCCGTTATTGCATTTCCATTGCTGAGTGTTGGTCACTCAATAATACTTGTCCAACAAATGAATGAACAAATGAATAAATAAATGAGTACGATTCCTTTCCCCACAGGTTCAATACATTCTTTGTGTGTAGGATCATGTCTCACTTATCTTTGCACCTCCCCGTGACAGGCACAGAATTTGGTACACGGTAGGGACTCAAAAAATGTTTGTGGAATGGCTAAAGTGCTATTGATCATGACAGAGCGAGCTGCAATTTTTTTTATTTCTTAGGATAGGTGTTTGTCAGAGTTTTATAATTCCTCAAGTATTTAATTACATTCGTAGATGGGAAATGTATCATTAAATTTGACCTAAATTCTTTTTGTTGAAATTTGAAGTCTTCCATGATTCCTACTTACCCGATAGTCGCAGCGCTTTTGAGCAGGAAGAGGTTCAGTTCTCATAAGCTATTTACGTCTGACTGATATATTTACAGAAGGGATGGTAGTGATTCAACAGCTCTAAATCAATACTGCTGCATTATTTCAGGAAAGACAGGGTTTTTAGACTCCTCTCCTTACATATATTCTTTTTCTCTTATGGTTTCTATAATTAGTCACAAATTTATGCTTGAATGGAGCATAAATGGAAATGATGGAATATCATCATATGGGGGAGAAATTATGGAGACGGCACTTGGCGATGCCTACTCCGTTGCTGAAGTTTCGGTAATTAGTACCATAAATAGAAAAGAAAATATACAATATTTATTTCCCAATTATAAAATCAAAAAATAGGTATCATGTGAGTAAGATGGTAAAAAATGCATGGAATTAATTATTAAGAATATAGTCATTATCCAAACTATAAACACAATCTGATTTCAGAAAATATACCTAAGCATTGAAAATACTCACCATGATTATTATTGTGCTGAAGAGCCTCATTATACCCTCAAATATAAAAATAGATATTTGTCACTGGATATTATAAGGATAGCAAATTAAGTTTTTACACTTTAATTGTACAGCTAATATCCAAATATATTTTTTAAAAACTCAAACGATAAGAAAGATGTACAGAAAAAAGTCTCTTTTGACAACCTCCTTCCCACCCCAACTGCACTCGCCTTCCCAGAAGTAACCCCTGTGAACCGTGTGTGTTATTCCTCTAGACCTCTGTGCAATTGCAAAGTAAGTGTTGCCTATACACACAGGATGGAGAGTGGTGTTTACATAAACATCATTGATATAGTTTGGATGTTTGTCCCCTCCAAATCTCATGTTGAAATTTGATCCCCAATGTTGGAGGTAGGGCCAGGTGGAGGTCTTTGGGTCATGGGGGCGGATCCCTCATAATGTCTTGGTGTCTCTCTAAGAGCCTGGCACCTCCCCCCCGCCCCCCCACCCCTTCCTCTCTTGCCATGTGATACCTGCTCCCCTTCACTTTCCCCCATGAGTAGAAGCAGCCTGAGCCCCTCACCAGAAGCAGATGCTGGTGCCATGCTTCTTGCACACCCTGCAGAACCGTTATTCAAATAAACCTCTTCTTTATAAATTACCCAGCCTCATGTATTCCTTTACAGCAACACAACGGAGTAAGATAACCATCATACTACAAGTATTATTCTACAACTTGTCTTACTTATTCAGCAATTATGTCTTAAAAACTCTTTCTATATCCAAACATACAGATTTGTCTCATTCTTTTTGACTGCTGCTGCGATATCCATCATGTGGATTTACTACATTTTATTTACCCATTTCTCTATTGGTAGAGATTTACATTATTTCTAAATTTTTATTATTATAAACTGCTATAATTAAAATCACTGCTTATGTCTGTTTATGCACATGTGTGAATATTCCATCAGGTTGGAAATTCAAAAGTGGAGTACCTGTATTAAAGCATATTTATAGCATAGTACATTTCAAAACTTTATGGATGTTCCTCAATGACCTTCCACAAAATCTCCACCAATTTCTTGTCCCAACTACAGTGTATGAGAGTGTCCCCTTTTCAACTGTGGCCATTAAAGTCTTTGTAATTTTTTGCCAATTTTCTGGTAACAAAATTCTCATTGTTCTTTTAATTTACATTTTCCTAATTGTTAGGGAGGTTGAACAACTTTTGCCATTTATGTTCATTTCACTGCCCCTGATTTCATTGGGTTGGATGTCTTTTCTCGTTGATTTTATAAATTCTAGATAATCCTTTGTTTGCTATAAATGTTGCTAATATTCTCTCCTGGTTATGAGTATTTTGAGTTTCGTTTATGTATCTTTTGTCATATAACAGTTTGTAGTTTTTAGGGAGTCAAATCTATCAATTTTTCATACAGTGGCTTCTGGGGTTTTAATTTTGCTTGTGTTTCTTTTTCCCGTGATTATAAAAACACTTGCCCATATTGTCTTAAAATGCCTTGGTTATTGATTTATGTATTTTTGCTATGGTATGAGATGAGGATCGTGTCAACAAAGTGATATGTCTCAGTTAGTAACCATTCTGACTTCCTGACTTCCACATAACCGGGGTTTTTGGATGTGAGTCTCATTCTACCAATTGGAGGTACTTACAAGAGACTTTTATTTGAACCGAGTTATTTAGAGAGAAAAGAAGGGCCTGGGGCATTCATTTTGCAGGCTTGGATCATGGCAGAAGTAAGCAAGGTCTGAAATCAGAAATTATGGTGACCGCTTCTAATTAGGCAGATGGATTCCTGTTTTGGCAGCTCTCTTGGGAGGATGGCAGAAGTGGTGTGGTTCTGAAGACACAGCTGTGGTAGAAACTTCTTAATTCTGCAGCTTCCTCTTGTAGTACATGTATCAGTTCCCTGGGCTGTTTAGTTCTGTGGTGTGATTATGGTTGTCATTCCTGGAAATGCACACAGGAATCTTTTTCTTCATGAATTCACTGCAAGGATTACGTACTCCACATACCTCTTAAATTCCTTTTACCTTAAGCTACTTTGAGTGAATTTTATTGTCTACACCTAAGAACCTTGACCAAGACAGGCTCTAACATTATGATTTTCCCCCAAATCTGCCCCAACATCACTTGTTGAGAAACATTTTCCCTGCGTACTTGAAATGCCTCTATCAATAAGTTTCCATAATTATATATATTTTAAGGGTCAATTTCTGCACTTTTTTCTATATCATTGATCTATTTGTCTACTTTGGTACTGATTCCACACAGTTTTAATTGCTAATAGTTTTATATTATGTTTTGATATGAGTAGGAATGTCTCTTTCCATTGATTCACTTTTTCAAAATTTCCTCAGCTATTTGTGCACATTCTCTTTTCCAAATAAATTTCAGAATTATTGGGTTGAGTTACATAAAATGTACCATTAGCATTACGGTTTTTTTTCCATTAAATTTATAGATTAATTTGGTAAGATGCTTTAAAGCAGTGGTTTTCAAACTTTCTGGTGTCAGGACTCTTTTATATTCTTAAAAATTAATGAAGACTTCAGAAAGCTCTTGCTTATGTGGGATATATTTATCAATGTTTACCATGTTAGAAATTAAAACTGATAAAATTTAGAAACACTTATTAATTCATTTTTAAAAACCATAAAATGCATTATCTGTTTATATATAACATGTTTATTATGAAGAATAACTATATTTTCCAACACAAAAATATTAGTGAGAAGAGTGTCATTATTACAAATCTCTTTAATGTTTGGCTTAATAGGAGAGAATTGGACTTTGCATATCTGCTTCTGCATTTAATCTGTTGTGATATGCCATTTTGATTGAAATATATGAAAAAAATCATCCTCACAGATATGGTGTTGGGAAAAGAGAAAATATTTTAATAGCCATTTATGGCAAGTATGGATATTTTTCTTTGATACTACACCACAACTGGATAAGTAGTACTTTCATAGAGGTTAGTTCAAATGTTGCATCTGAAAATTGTCAACAAAATTTTTTTACTCTAATACGTTAAAATCCACTGATCTGTCTTGTACTTTTAATAGATCTTTTACCCATGCATTTTCTAACATGATGCATCCATCATTTGACAAATACTGGTTCACTGAGTTATGGTGATCTTCCAAATATTAACATATTTTATTATACAAAACCAAGATATCACATTTATTAATATCACCACTGATCTCATTAGAAAAGTCTTCAAGCATTGGAAAGCTGACAAGTTCACTATAGTAAATACAATTTCTCTAAACTTTTATGTTTTACTTAAAAGCTTGAATTTTATCATTAGCTAAACCCTGTCAGGTTTTTTTTTTTTTTTTGAAGCAACAGGCTCACTTCATTCCATTTTAAGAAAATGTCTGCCAAATACCCAAGTCTAAATAACCAGAGTTTTCTGTCAGTTGTTCTTTCAAGTAAAAATGGTGTTCCATGAAAAAAAGTGGACAAATTACAAAAAAAAAAAAATTCAAACTTTGCGTTCCTAGAGCTTTTTGGAGGTAAGAATTGAGACTAAGGACTGGTGGACCTGAACTACATTTACTTCATTACTGATTTCTACATTTCTTAGTTCACACGCCACAGATGATCCTGATGGAGTAAATAATCAATTTATTTGACAAATAAATATCGAGCACCTGCCATGTGCCAAACACTACCGTTCTTGGTCCCAAGTATAACTAAACAAAGTTGTGATGCTTACATTTTAATGAGGTGGGACAGATTATAATCATTTAAACAGGTAAATATAAGAGCTATGGGGGGAAATAAAGCAGGATATAGACCTAGAAAATGACAGGGGTATGATGGAGAGGGTAGTGGTGAGGCGCAGAGGCCTGGGTGGAGGGGGGTAGTGCTAGTTAGATAGGGTGCTCAGGGAGGGCCTTGTAGGCCTTTTGGCCAGAGATCCAGGTGAAGTAGGGCAGCAAGCAGTGTGAGTATTGGGCAGAAAACCTTTCTGGGCATAGTGAACAGGGAGTGGTCTAGAAGCAGGCACATTCTAGTATGTTTGAGGGACTATAAGAAGACCAGGGTGGCCACAGAAGAAAGACCAGAGAGTGGAAGGACAGCCTGCTGTCAGTCAAGTCTTGTAAGGACTTGGGATCCTGTTCCAAGCAAGATGGCATGTCGTTTGTGGAGGGCATTGAACAGGGTGGGGATGCAATGAGGTTTACTTTTGAAGGGATCACTCTGGCTGGCATGTGACGAAGATGCAATAGGAACAGGTCTGGTGCTCAATATCCATGCCAACCCCTTTCTAATGTGCTTCCCTGTCCTACAGAGACCAAAGCTAAAAAGTGCACCCCCAGATTCCTGTTTAGCTGGGTTTCTGGATGTGACGGATGAGTGTTCCACCAATCAGATGCACTCACATGAGATTTAGTAAGTTAAAGGCCATGAATCGCCGGTTCTTGTATTTTCCACTGGCAAGTATCATGGCCAGGAGAAGTGGCTTCTCCTGACATGGTGGCTTCCTGTTTGTGGCAGAGCAGCATAGTTTTAGATGTGTCAGCTTACCAGCTGAGTGATTGTAGAAGTGGCAGTAGGTCTCTTGGTGGCCTGGTTCTACGTGTGGATCATCAAAGCCTTTACTGGGGGCTCAAATGGGCGTGTGTTTCTCCAGCCTTCCCATTGATCTCTACAAGCCATTGGAATGGCTTCTAGTAAATTTCTTTCTGCTAAACTAGCACGACTTGACTCTGGACTGAGCCCCAGTAGAGGGAGCAAGTGGTAGACACAGGGAGGATGATCAGATCCAGAGCTGCCACAGAACCTGGGTAGAGTGAGGATGGTGGGATATTTGAATTCAGGATATACTTCAGAGGTAGAACCTACAGGATTTTGATGGATTGGATGTTGTGTGTGAGAGGTTGAGAAGAGTCAAGGGTGATTCCTAGGCATTTTGGCCTGGGAAACGGAAATAATGGTAGTACCATTTTCTAAGCTGGCAAATTTGGGGAGTAGGGCAGGCTCGAGGAGGAAAAGAAATTTAATTACGGGAAAGGATGAAATGCCTATTGGATATTTATTGTGTATTTAGTATAGGCAGGTGAATACAAGAGACCAAAGTTCATGGGAAAGGCCAAAGCTGAAATACATAGATGAGTCAGCAATATACAAATGCTAAGGATGAGATTTCCTCTTCAGGGAGAGGAGAGGGGAGGGGAAGGAGCAAAGTTAAGCTTTAGATATTTGGAAGAAGAAGGTGATTCAGAGAAAAGAGAGAGAAGAACAGCAACAAGGTAGGTGGTGTCCATGCCTGCCAGCCAAAGACACCAGGACACCTGTAATTGAGCAAACTTGAGCTTATTACTCTTGCAGCAAGGAGAACACACACCATGGAGAACCATGGGTGTCTCAAGAAAAGAGCGTTAGAAAGGATCCATTATAAGATTTGGGCTTTTATTAGGTGATTTTGGAGAGCGTGAAGGGGGCTTTGGTCTGGATTAGATGCTGTCAGGAACAGGGGATAATTCTATGATTTGAGTCTCTTTTTAGAAAAGTTTTAAAATTTTTAATGTTTATAAATACATACTAGTTGAACCTATTTACGGGGTGCATGTGATATTTTGATACAAGCATACAATGTGTAATGATCAAATCTAGGTAACTGGGATATCCATCACCTCAAACATTTATCATTTGTTTGTGTTGAGAACATTCCAAATCTACTCTTCTAGCTATTTTGAAATATACAATAAATTATTGTCCACTGTCATTGCCCTATTGTGCTTACTGAGCACTAGCTCTCATTCCTTCTGTCTAATGGTGTTTTTCAACCCATTAACCAACCTATGATAACCTAGCTATCAAGCTAGCTCCCAGGCAGAGGCAGCTTGTCCTTTCCTCAGAGGAAAACCAGGAGAGTGTGGTGTCATCAAAGCCATGAGGTTGAAATGATTCAAGAAGGGAAGAGTGATCAATTGTTTAAAATGTTGCCAAGAAGTTTAGTTAGAGCAGTCTGAGAAGTTCCTGTTGGATTCTGCAACACGGAGTTTTTTGGAGACCTACAAGAATGTGAAAAGCTAATAGCATTAAAACTAAAAAATCTGAGTTCCAGTTTCAGCTATTTTTTTTAAACTATTTGACCTCAGAAAATTCATTCTCTTTTCTGAATCTTACTTTTCTGTGTATGAGGGAGTTGAACTTGATGCTTCCTACAGCCCTCGGGAGATGGCATGGTATACAGCCTGTGGTTCTCACACTTGAGTGCCAATTGGGAATCACCTGGAGGGCTTGCTCCCCACCCCCCACCTACCGAATTTGGATTCAGTGGTTTGAGGTGGGGCCTGAGACTTTGCTTTTCTAATGAGTTCCCAGGTGAGGCTGCTATTGCTGATGTACTAACCCAGGGACTCTATTAGTGAACTTCCAGTATGGACAAAAGAGGAATGGACCCTGGGGTCGCCCAGGTCTAGGGTCAAATCCTGGCTGCATTTCCCAGCTATGATCTCTTGAGGAAGTTAAAACTTTTGGAGTCTCAGTTGTCCCCACTCTATAAAATCCAAAAGTTGGGGCTCCCCAACCCTCTGGTTTGACAGCCCACGTTCCCATCCCATGTCTTCTTTGAAGCAAGACTTTCTCTACAAAGCAAATCCAATGCAGATATTACTGAAATAGGTTTTGTTTTTTTTTTCCTGGGTGAAGGAATGGAAAAAATGGTTTATTGTGCAAGCATTTAGCAAGTAGATTATTATTATTATTTTTTTTAATTTATTTTTTTTAATTTCAGAATATCATGGGGGTACAACACTTTGGCCATACACATTGCCCCTGTTCTGCCCGTGTCAGAGCCACAATCGTGGTCATCCCCCAAACTGTGCTCCCCACATCCATTCAGTGAGAGTTTTTCCCATCCCTTCCACCCCCCTCCCGCCCGCCCAACCTCAGATGAATGTTATTGCCCTGTGTGATGTAAGTGTTCATCAGTTAGTACCAGTTTGATGGTGAGTACCAGTGGTGCTTGTTTTTCCAATCCTGTGACACTTTGCTTCGAAGAATGGGTTCTAGCTCCAACCAGGATAATACCAGATGTGTTAATTCACTATTGTTTTTTATTGCTGAGTAATACTCCATGGTATACATATACCACATTTTATTGATCCACTCGTGTATTGATGGGCACCTGGGTTGTTTCCACAACTTTGCAATTGTGAATTGTGCTGCTATGAACATTCGAGAGGAGATGTCTTTATTATAAAATGTCTTTTTTTCTTTTGGATAAATACCCAGTAGTGGGATTGCTGGGTCAAATGGTAATTCTACTTTTAATTCTTTGAGGTATCTCCATATTCTTTTCCATAGAGGTTGTACTAATTTGCAGTCCCACCAGCAGTGTATGAGTGTTCCTATCTGTCCACATCCCCGCCAAGATTATTATTTTTTAAATTCTATAAACATTTCTTTCCCTTCCTAATGTCTCTTCTCCTTGTTGGTCAACCTCTTGGCCTCCTTTCCTACCCCCTTGGATGATTCCTTGCACAGCGTCTTTTTTCCTTGAAGTTTTTCCTCTGTTTTTCATATCTTTCCTGTTTTCCTCTGCCTTTCTTAAGCAGAGCATTTTGGCTCTGGCATCTCCAATATATACTATGCTTCTACCCCATCTCAAGATCAGCAAACGTCAGACCTCAGGTGATCAGAATTTATGCTTTCTAGGTGACATTTGAAGGGTTTTAAAGGACAAAGACGTTTTGCTTGTATCATATAACAAGTTAGTAAGACATTCTGCCTTTATGTGTGTTTGGAGGATTCAATGAGATACCAAATGTTATGTGCTTGGCTTAGTGCCTGACACACAGTATGTGATCAATAAAAATCAATTATTGTTCTTCCTGACTTTAGTTCTCAATTTTTGTGATATATGATTTTATCTTTTTATGTTTTAAGAACAATAATGGAAAATAGCTAATGCACAATTGGAGATCAGTCCCAAATGAACACAGTCTTACTCATGCTGGCGTTCCTGTCAGCACGCTGACAGGCACATGTTAGGGTTCACTACATCTTGTTTGACAAGGACTCACGAGTGGGTTCTGATTACTTATATCAGTTGCCTTGGGAGCCAAGTATAAGGGATTATGCTGATGTATCAAAGCACAATTAAAAAAAAGATCTAAAAGGCTCTTTTGGTATGTTTTTATTTCCATTTCACTGTCCTTATCAGTCAGTTCCCACCGAATAGCTAAAAGATTGAAAAGCTTAAACTTAATTTTCTAGCTTAAACTCAATGTTCCAAGAGCCTTCCAGCTTGACAGCAGTAAAATATTTAAGTCTATTAGTCTGTGGTTCCAGGAATTTCACAGACATTCTTTCGTCAAATGATTTCCAGCAAGGACATACTAAATTGCGTTTATCTCAACTGTCTGTGAAGACCTTGAAATGGAAGCAGTTCATTGGAGCGATTTAGCCAGAGGGTCAGATCTTTTTTTATTAATAAGTCCTCGTCAGCCAGCTCTTAGCTTATGACATTTGAAGCGCTTACTTGCCAATAGAGATGGAAGTTAACTCTTGATTCAAGGGATTGATAGTACTTGGCAGGACTAGGTACACGTAACCCAGACACTGGAATGGATTTTAAAATTAACCTCACTACTTGACCTTCTGTTCAGCCTAGCCCCCAGATCTGGGAAAACACTCCATTAACAACCAAATGCTAAGATAATATTTAAAAGCATCACCTACCTATTATGGTTCCAATTTGGAACTTTTGCCTTGCTAAGTCATATTCAGCCATCACTCTGCACACACCTACCCGCCACCAATGACCCTAAATATTTCTCCCTTCCTTGTACTTCAGATCTGTCTTTATACTTCCTTTGGAGATAGGGCCTCTCCCTTATTCAATTTTCTAGCACCCATAATGCACAGCATAGTGCCTTATACATGGTAGAAAGAACTCAGTAAATATTTAAGCATAAAGAAGAAATTGAATAATTATGAGATCCAAAATTTAGAGTTCACTGAAGTTGTTTATGATTTTGGAGTAAGATTCTTGCTTTTAAATTTTAACATCCCAGGAAGCAGGTTGAAGTTATGCATGTAGGATTACTTAGATCACTCCTCCCCTCAAATCTTCACTGTCTTCTCACGGGAAGACATAGTGTCCTCTGAGACTGCTTCACTAAATTCTAAACATTCTCTACACCTCAGTTCTTAAACATCACCTTACCAAGTTTAGAATGCTCTTCTGAGCCCAGGGTCCATGGGTTTTAGACCAAGGGACGTGGTCTGATTATATTTCTCAGTGAGGAAACTCTCAACCCAGTCAATATGTTCCTCAGCCTATTAACTAAAGCCCACATCTTTAAAAAGTCCACCAGGATATAGCCATGTAGGAGCCACAGAACCAGAATAGATAAGAGACATAAAACATCTAGGATATTACATTGCAATCCACTTTCATTAGGAAGAGCTGGATCAAGCCAGGTAGAACTTTAATTATATAAATCAATAATGATGGCCAAGAAATCTTCTTGAGTTGAGTTTCTTTTCCTTCTCTTCATACCTTCCTTCCCTCCTTACTTCCAAGTCTGGACAAAGAAACAAATAAGACTGTATCACGATGCTGTTCTGGGAGCTGTATACATTCAGCAGGGTCATAGCCTTCTTGTTATTTTGGTGCAATTTTTTTATTAGCAAATAACATAGTATTCCTGGTGGATTCCTCTGACCAAGATTTCTATTAAGTTAACAGAAGAGATTAAATCAAGGTAATTGAAAAGACATGTAATCCCTCTAATGCAATCATTCATTTGTAAATCTAATTACAGTGAGGAGCATAGGGCCTGAGTCATCCTTCTCTGACAGGGAAGTTTAGTATGAGGCAGGATCCACCTCTGGGGAAAGAGGACATATCAGTAGTGTTTTCAGGCTTTGACTTTAGTAAAATAGACTCAATGAGAACAGGTCGGTGCCTACAGGCACCGTGCGTTAGAGTGGTAACAACGGCAGAGGAAATGGAAGACCTTCCCTTCCCTTTCCTAATGCTCTCTGTTAATGGTTAGGCTGACATACATTTGTAAAGAGAGCCCCCAACTGATGAATTAAAAATTTTGCATAAATGACCAGACCATCCAGGCTAGAAGGAACATCTCAGAAAGGACTACCTTGTGTTTGAGGGGGTTGGTGGGGTTTGAGGGCGTAGGGAAGGGCCGCCCTCCTGGTAAGGGTGTGAGGAGTGCCCCAGGCAGGAGAGGCTCTCCACTGGACAGCCTCCTGTCCAAAAATTCTACTGGACTTTTTTCATCTTTCTATCAGTTGGAAATTAATTTGCATGAAAACATTTTAAATGCAGATAGTTCCCGGAGCCTGTAATCACGCCTGTATCAGTGGGACTTACCCTAATCACTTTAATTTCTCAATGTAATGACGCATTGGAGGCAGAGAGAGGTTGGCGAAGGTAGTATAAATGCATTATATTTCTCATCTTTCATGTAGATACTAAATTTTTTAGCTCAAGAAATCAGTAAATGGATATATTAAGTTATAAAATTAACTACCAGAAACACTGTAAAATAGAAGCTGCTAAAAGTGGTTATTTCAGGGGGATGGAACAAGAGGAGGAGATGCTAACTTTCCATTTTAGAAGCTCCTGAATGGCTTGATTTTTTTTCTTCCACCATGTTCAGGTAGCACTTTAACAAAGACAAAAGAACTAGTTTAAAATAATTTTAAAAGTCACTCTTGTCAATAATAGATTGTTTAAATAAATTGCAGTGTATTTACACCAGGAAATATCATGCAGCCATTGGAAAAGGGAGGTGAGGCAGACCTACCTGCTCTGATGAGGAAGGATGTCCAAGAGGGGAAGCTGATTTAAAAAAAAAAATAGTTCCAATACAATACAGATAATATGATCTCCTTTACGTAGGCAAAAAACATGTATATATGCAGAGTCGCCTTCCTTACGGGTTTGCCAGAATAGTCTTGGTTTGTACCTTTTGTCCAGTTATAATAATTACCAATGCCCTCTCCCACTTTTTAAAGTGTCCCAGCTTGGATGATACGCTCTATGGTGACTTGACTCTGTCTATATGTGTCCATGTTTTTATATCCCTAGAAAATCTATGAGGATCCACTCCAAACTGGACATTGGATGAAAGCAGAAGGGAAAGACTGTTCTTCCTTACTGTCTGTATTCCTGAGCATATATTAGTCTGGTTTGGTTTTTTGCAGCCTGGAATTCCTGAGCTCAAGTGATCCTCTCACCTTAGCCTCCCAAGCCACTGGGATTATAGGTGTGTGCCACCATATCCAGCCTGTTTGGGTTTTGGAATTTTTTGAAATGGGATTCACAGATAATTGAGGAGTATATTCTCCCCATAAAAATCCAGATAACACATATAAAATAAAGTCCTCCTTGATCATCTCTCCTATCCCAGCTTTCACCCCAGAGATAGTTTCTATAATATAATAAAAAAATTAAGTTTTTAAAGTCAATGTGACCAATTTGCACTTTAAACTTAACTTTATATCTTAGAGAACTTTCTATGTCTGTACATATAGACTCTTTCCTTTTAACTGTTGCACAGCCTTCCATAGTGCTGTGAGCTGAACTGTGTCCCTGCAAAATTCATATGTTGGGGTCCTAATCCCCAGTATCTCTGGATGTGACTATGTTTGGAGATAGGGCCTTTAGAGAGATAAGTAAGTTTAAATCAGTTTTATTAGGGTGCGTTTTAATCCCATATGACTGGCGTCCTCATAAGAGAAGATTAGGACACAGACAGACACAGAAGATAGACGATGTGAAGACACAGGGATAAAAGCCATCTATAAGCCAAGGAGAGAGGCCTCAGAAGAAATTGACCCTGCTGGTACCTTCACCTTGGACTTCCAGCCTCCAGAACTGTGAGAAAATAAATTTCTGTTGTTTAAGCAACCTAGTCTGTGGTACTTTGTTATGGCTGCCCTAGCAAACCAATATATATAATAATGGCATACCATAATTTATCTAACTATTGCCCTGTCGATAGACATATAGGCCATTTCCTTTGTCCCCCCCTTTTCTTTCCTTTTATATATTTATTGATTTTTTGACTATTGCAAATAATGCTGCAAGGAGATTTCTTGTGCGTTATTCTTTGTATACAGATGTAAGGATTTCTTTTTGTGCACGTATGTGAGAATTTCTCTTTGACATCAAGAAGTGGGGTTGCTGTGTTAAAAGAGTATGTACCTTTTAAAATTTAAAAAAATCCTGCTGACTTGCAAAAAATGTTTGTAATAATTTTATTCCTACCATTACTGTAAGAAAATACTTATTTTTCCATGTTCTTATCAATCTAAGATACCACTTTTTTTAATTGCCAACTTTGGGGGCAAAAGATACTGTTTTGTATATGTTTCATTGTATAAATTTTCCCTAAATGTTTGATGATTATTGATTTTTAATCTAGTTAGTGAGTTTAGCATTTTTAAAAATTATAGCTCGTCTGCAAAATTTGTAAGGAAGGGATGGAATGGGCTGTGCTGCTGAGTCCTGAGTGCCAGTAGTTGGATTTCTGGACATAATAACAGATGATTCTGCAATGCATTGCTTGGCACAAGTAGAAGACAGGATGGAACCTGGGTGCTCTTTTTGCTGCACTCCAACCCTTACACTGATGTTTCCCCAGGCTCCCTCCGTCTCTCCAATGTACCACCTTTAAGTTCAAGGTGCATTGCAACCCAACTCCCACTGCCGTGCTCTCTTGCTTACATTTTAGGCTTTGGTCTATCCATCAAATATCCTATCTCTTGTCTTTTAGGGATTTTCCATAATTTCTTTTCAATTGAGACCATACTGTCTTATTTTCTGGCATATTAAAAATATACACTTAATGTTATTTCTAGAGAATTAGAGGCAGAGGGATAGGTTGCTCAATCTGCCATCTTTTACTAATCACCTGTCTATACAGCACAGTCCCATTAGGAGTACATTTGAGACAGGTAGGTGGATAGATAGATATCAATTTTAAACAATTCCAGTCACATTCTACTCAATGAATATCTGCTCAAGAGTGAGGACAAGGTGGGAATTCAAAACCAAGTGGCCCACAGAATGGGCTTCTGGCTATGCTCAGTGTGAATCTAGTGTTTTAAGATGTGTGTTTTTTGGTACAATATGGCCCCTGAATGCAAGCCAACATGTTCATCTGGTGCTTAACTGAAAAAAAAAAAAACAACAATCTGTTCCAACAACGGAGGGAAAGCTGTGCTAGAATTAATAACATTACCATAGGTTACTCTTCAAAGTGGTGTCTTCCTACAGAATTCTCCACAGTAATTTTGACTACAGGATGTTTTACCTTTCCATGTTGACTTTAGAACCCAGCTCCCCACCAACATGAAAGGCATAACTCCATCGTATTAACATGATTGTTATAAAAATTTAAAAAACAATAAAGTATTTTAGAAAAGCATCTAGTCGAGATCATTGCAGAAGAAAATTTTGTTTTGAGGGCATCCCCAAATGTATAGAGAAATGACAGAGTAAGTCATTCTGGAGCACAAAACAATAGGTTAGAAAGCAGCGTGGAAACACTGTACTCAGGAGGGAGGGAGGCAAGGTTCCTACTGGGCACCTAACTGGAGTCCCCACAAACATGAGCTGGGGTAATCCACAGCTCAGGAATTAACAAAATAGGGCTTTGGGGCTTGGTCTGGAAACCATATTACAATCTTTGATATTATATTTATTGAAAAATATATTCTAAGTTCCAACAACAATCCTTATTTAGTCAAAGTATTGGCTATTTATTTGTGTTTTTGTTTCCAGATTCCTGCCAGCAATTTAATATTGATTTTTGCCATCTGTCATTTAGCTGCATCTCTCAGATTTGTTTCAACTACAAAATTGCTAAAAAATGTACTTATCCAAATCATAGGCAAAAATGTTAAATGGGGCAGAACAAAGATGAGAACTGTGCGATGCTTTGCGAGAGGGCACTCCACCCTGCTGTAGTTTATAATCCTCAGAATTTTTGAAGATGAAAGAATTTTTCAGAACATTTAACGCAACATTCATATTGCTGAGAAACAGACCTGGAAAGTGGGTTGACTGGCTCAAGGTCATAGAACTAGTTATTCATTTATTCAAGAAACACACACTCTTTTCCACTGATTCCTTTGACAATGAATCTTTAACCATCCCTGTTTGAATATAGATACTTACGTAGTTCTCAAAGCCCCTTTGTTACTTTCGTCCATCTGTAAGGATATCATGGGATATTCTATAAAATACTTTGTTAACATTAAGGTAAATTTGACTGTAGCATTTTCCTGCCCTAATAAGTAAATGATTTTATGGATTTAACTTGACATAGCTTGGATTTGAATGAATTTGTTTGTTCACTCCATGCCCAATCCTATTCCATTCTCCTCCTATTCACTCAGTTTGGGAAATCTCATCCATTGTGACAATTCCCAAATATATTTCATCAGCTCCTATATTTCCTCGGAGTTTCAAACTTTCCTCTTCCTATCTGTACCACAGACCTCAAACTCATCATATTGAAAACTAAACTAATTATCGCTTCCTTGCCAATTCCACTTCAAGACCTGAATTTCTACTAGGACACCATCACAACTGACACAATATTTTGGGCTAAAAATCTGTTTCAATTTCCTAGTTTACCTATTTTCACATCAAGTTTTGTTGAGTCTATCTCCAAATATTTTTAGTTTAGATGCTTGTTTGGTCTCGTTTTGATAACACAATGGCCTCTAAGTTGATTTCCGGGTTTCCGTGCCTCTGATCTCCAGCGCCTTCTCTAGGGTGTTCTTTCTACAACATCAGCTCAGTTTTTATCAAACTAGGCCACTGTGAAACATTGTTTGTGCAATATCCTAAACAATTTTCTATGAAAATAAAAGGTAGGTCAAATTTTAAGATGGATCACTAAGATTTCTGGCCCCTTGGTATTCAATCAAATACTAATCCACTTACTGCTGTCAAGGAATTTTGCAGATGTAATTAAAGTCCCAAGTCAGTTGACCTTAAGACAGGGAGGTTATTCTGGTGGGCCTGACCAAATCACAAGAGCCCTTTAAGTGAAAAGGGTTTTCTCTACTTGTCAGAGAAGGGGACAGAGATGCACGCTGGCTGGCCTGGAAGAACACAAACCTCCATACTGTATGCTATCTTGGGAGATGCAGGGAAGGAACCTGAAAGGTTCCTCTAAGAGCTCAGATCAAACTCCGGCCGACAGCCAACAAGTAAATGGGGACTTCAATTCTGCAACATCATAGAATTGAATTCTGGCAACAATAGAATGAGCTTGATAGTGGACTTTCTCCCAGAACCTCCAGATGACAAGAACTCAGCTTGGCCAACACTTTGATTTTAACCTTGTGATAACCTGAGCAGAGAAGCCAATCATACTGTGCCAATCATAAATGAGCTTTGTTTTAAGCTGCTAAACATGTGGTCATTTGTTATGCAGCAATAGGAAACTAAAAGCGTTTACTCAACTATGTTTTGTAACTACTGAATGAAACCTAACACATTTCTTTATTTCAGGAATTCTCGAGTGTATTATGCTCATCATGTTCTTGTGCGTCTCCAAGGAGGAGATACAGTAGGACGTGTTTCCTCAACCATGTTGACCAGAGATGTTGGGGAGGGACACTGTTCTTCAAACACCATTTTGGGAAACTTCCCACAGACTCATTCTCCTTCCTTAATTTACAACCTGGGCTGGCTCACTATCACTTGCCCAATAACATTCAAATATCTTAATTTGGCTTTTGGGGACCCGCACATGCTGGTCTCAGCCTACATTTCCAGGATGGCCTCCTCTTATTTTCCTACACCCGACTTGACCGTAGACCAAGTCATGTCAGCTCAGGCTTCTTTGACTTTACACGTCTTATTTTTTGAGACACACTCAAATATCACTTCTGTGACATGCCCCTCATTCCCCCAGGCAGATCCACTTGCTGTGCTTTTTAAGCTCCCCTTGTACATTGTATATAGAGCCCTCATGTTCCGTGTCACATTATATAACAGTTACAGTCCACCTCCTCCTACCCAATTGTGAGCTACTTCAGGGAAAGGACTATATTTTACTCATCTCGGATTCCTTCATGCCAGACGTGGACATGACGCTTAATTGTCTGAAGTTTCTGGATGTGTTTCTTTTTCCTTTATAAAAAATTGGGGCAACACTAGCTTGTCTCTAATCTTCTGCCCCTTTTTTTCCCTTGGATTAAATTTTCAAATGCTTTCTTCAATTGTGCCCAGTTAGGGGAAGTAGGGAAAGTCGAGCCATGGAAAGGGGAACATTGAGGCAATCCTAGGGAATAAGAAGGAGAGATGGATCAATGTGCAAGAAAAGCTTCTGAGACGGAGAATCTCCTTTTCCCTTCCAGAAATGCCTCAGACTTGACTATTGTTCTCCCTTTCCTGCTCCAACCCTGCTGCCTTTTAACTGGGGGGGGTCTCCCTTCACAGGGGCCACTGGTAACTTTGACTTCATTCCAGTCCAAACCCATCTTCATTGCCTGCGCCACACGTAGCCACCCAACTGTGAGTGTTTCATGTGTTCTAAGTAAGAATTTGTGCCGGTTATATTTAGTGGATTCTGATACTCAGTGTCAAAGCCACTTCATGCAAACAGAAAGGGTGCACTGTTAAAATAATCCTCTTCCTCCTTTGTCGTTCTATTCTGTGGATTTGTTTTAAACACTTCTATTTAATGTAGAAGTTGATGGTGCTTACCAAAATATCCACTGAGATTGTTCTATGTGCCCAGCTTCCCTTGCAGTTAGGTTGGGCTGCGAGTCTGCCCATTAGAATCTAGGGAGAAGTGAAGAAAGTCACCTTAAGTCCTAGCCCATAAAAAAAATCCCATATACTCCTTCCACCACCCTTTCTTTCCCTGCCATGGTGACCTTGGGGGTCCCACATTCCACGGGAGAATAAATAGATCTGTCTGACTTGTTGTGAAGCTGTTATTGATTTAAAGCCACTGAAATTTCAGGGTTTTGTCGTTCATGTAGCAGAACACAACCCAGTCTGAGCTTAGTCTGAGTTACACATTTAAAACTTGAAAAGAGTCCATAAAAATTCACTGGTTGCAAATAAGGAAGTAAACATAAAAGATTAATTTGAAAGAAGTCATTCAAGCATCTCTGCAATTTTTTTTCAAGGGAAGCTTTGTTGTTAAAATGCAAATGCCAAACAAATGCTATAGATGCTCACGATTATAATTAAAGTAATCGGAAGGAAATGAATTTCCCACGCACAGATATAAATTTATCCGAGAACTAGGCTGTACCCCTTCCAGTATTCTTTCAAAACTCTTAATTATAGAGATTACTAGCTCAAGGAACAGGAGGTTAAACATCTGCTTCCTAAAATGAAGCCAAAAGTTTTAAACAAATAGGCTGAATCATACTAAAAGGAAAGAATGAGAGGCTACAATTAAACATCTCATACTTCTTCTGCTGAAATAGTCTGATAGAACATGCACTTGATGGAGAGAGGCATGGGGAGGTGGTGGGAGCACCTTTAGAGAGGTCTTCGGGATTCTTCTTTAGTCACCCCCCTGTTTTACTCCTTCACTCTCTCTTCACATACACAATCTGTTTATTTCAAACCTGTGCCCTGGTCTGGCTCTAGTCCTTTGAGAATCGCACCAAAGGCAGCTTTTCCTACACTGTGATGAAAGAGATGAGGAAGACACCTTGTCCCTGGGTGCCGTCTCTCCTTGGCATTCCTCAATCTGATGCCCGAAATGTCAGTATTTATTACTTTGGTGATAAAAGTGAAAGGTTTTATGACTGCTGGAAGCCATGATGAAAATGCATATATCACTGCCTATGAGTTGCACGTCACAGATTTCCGCCCCTCTTGATTGTTAGCTGAACTAGAGGACTAAACAGGAATGGAAGGAACAAGGGATGGAGGGCAGAGAAGAGACAGAAAGAATAGGGAAGATGGGGGTGAGGAAGTCAAATTCCTGCCTTTCACAGCCCCGCCCTGGGACGTGGAATGTGGTGGTGATGTACCAGCAGGTTCCATTCTCATCATGGAATCTCAGAAACACCCCCAGTGTATGAGAGTTTCTGGTGTTTGGTCAAGAACATTGATCTTCCTTTCTGGTTTTTCTCAATTTGTGCAGAATTGGCCACTAAATCTTGACTTTTAGCTGTAATATTCATTTTATTTTTCTTCTTTCTCTACACTTCAGGATAACGTATAAAGAAGGTGACTTTAAAATTTTTCATCCAAAAATACTACCAGCATCTAACTTGGATTTTGCTTATAACCTATCTTTCTTTAGAAAACAACACAGTGGGTTGTTAAAAGTTTTTTTTTTTAATGGTCATATATGCTATACTTGCACTTTGCAAGACATTTTAAACTTCTATATGTTAAAACATTATATTTTTATTACTACTTTTTATTATTACTAAGAAGCCAGCTAAGAAACTCTGTTCTTACAATAAATGAACATTATAAAATTAGTATAAATAATGTTAAAAGGGTATGCTAATTTATAAATTAAAAAATAATAGACAAAACATCTCAAAACGTCTGAGTCTGGCCCTTAAGCAACCACTGTTCCTCACTAGCTTCATGAGGACGATATATTTATGTTGACAAAGCAAGGAAAGCAGCATTTTTTTCCCCACTCCAATCTAGCAGTCCAGAGAGAAGGGATAGACCTGAGGGTTTTCCATTTGCCTTTTGCTCAGAACCAAAAGGGTCAGAAGGCTTCCTTTGCCTACCTCCTTCACCCCAAGGCCAAACCCAAATGTCATATCTCACTGTTCCAATGAGAGCCAAGTCCATTTACCAACACAAGAGCAAGAGTTGGCAGGTGTTGCAACGGGCTGAAAGTTTGTGTCCTCCTCCCCAAGTTCATATGTTGAAACTCTAACAACCTTCAAAATTATGGGATACAGGAGAGTGGAGCCCTCATGAATGGAATTAGTTCTCTTATAAGACGAGGCCAGAGAGCTAGGTAGGTACAGGAGAGGGTCACAGAAACAAGTTCATTGTACTTACACGTCCTAGAGATGGGAGGCATGGCAGGCCACATAGGGTCACTTGCAGAAGCCTCCAGGTATTCAGAAGGTTTCAGCTGGAAGGACGAAGCTGGGCATGGGAAAGGGTTTAGGATTGTCTAGTTTGAAAAATTCCAGCTGCTCTAAGGTATAGGGTGGTCTCTAATTGTCTGGCACCTGGTCTTGAGATGGTTAAGGCAGAGGAATACTGCCTCCTGGGATGTATGGGTCAGATAGAGCGGTGTGGCTCTGGACTGCCTAGTTTGAAATACAAAGGCATGTTCCTCCTGGCTGAGCCTCTGCTATCTCTAAGAATTGGTGAGCTCTGGGAAGGGCAGTCTCTCCCCAGCCAGAGAGGTTTTTAAGATGTCAAGACACTATAATATACAGAAAATTTAAAAATATACACAAAAATACAAAGTCAAACGATATAGAAGGATAAAAATGAAACATTAACAATCTTACCTACACCCACCCCAAACCCCTTGTGCAATTCCATCTCTTCTGAAGGTAAAGTTGGCACTTAGGTGTGTGTTCTCTCACACATTCTCTAAGCAGACAAATACACACAAACATATTACACTCAAATGTAGGATTTTTTTAAAAATAAAAATGAATTCACGCTCTGTACATCTTTCTGCCACTTCCTTTTCACTTGACTCTTTTTCAAGCACAGCCCTTCACATTAATACATGTAGATATAACTCTTTACTTTTAACAGATGCTTAATATTTTCTAGGATGGATATCCTAACTTATTCAACCATTTTCTCTTTACAGACATATAGGTAATTTTCAGGTTTTTTTTTTTTAAAAAATAACTAGAAATATGCTTCAATAAATATCCTTGTACATAAATCCTCATGTCACCATGCTTATGGACTTGTCAGGTCAATGAGTGCATCATAAATGTTAAGAGATATAGTGGATAGTGATAGGCTTTTTTTTCCAAAATGTTTTAGCAATTGTGATTGACATCAGCAATGTGTGAAAGTGCCTATTTTACTAGTTTTACCACTACTCATCAGCACCAGATGTTATAATGTTTTAATTTTTTATAAATCTGATGGATGATAATTTATTATTTTTCTCCAACTACTAATAACACAGAGCATCTCAGTCAAAAAGCTTCTTTATTATATCTTATAAGAACTGTAAGAACCACATTTCTCTGCTGGTCTCTTATGAGGGTTTGTTCACCCTGAGGAAGCTGGATGGGTTACTGCACGCTACACGTACGTGCAGATGCTGGCTGTTGCCCAGTATGTCTGTTATTCATCTTCTGCCTCCCTGGAATAAGATGAAATAAAACTGTGGCTATTTCCAAATTCACTTGATCGAGGCTGTGTAGGATATTTCAAAAATTCTGTTTGTTATTTTCTCATCTTGGGAGACAATGAAAAGAGAACAGCTGTCCGCTTCTTCCTTCTGAATGTTGTAATTTATGTTCTTGGAGGAATTAACGTTACATCGAATATGTTTCACTATGGACTATAATTTGGTTTATATACTGTCACTTTGTGCTGTTTTTGAGACCTGATGACACCAGTGGTCTGTAACATTTGGTATTGTCAAACCTTGTCCTGCTAAGCGGGATGAATCTGGGAATAATAAAACTAAACCCTGGTTTCTTTGAGTGAGTCTAAGGGTAAATAAACCTGTGAAAGCTAATCCCTTATTTCTGATACAGTGGCCTTAGGGGGGATATTGAACAGGTGGCAGTGGCCCTGTTTTAATAGCCAGGAACAGTGCCCAAGGTGGAGGAGGGGTGCCGAAGTGGCTGTATGAGTCAGGGTTCTCCAGAGAAACAGGACCCAACAGAGTATCTATCTATCTGTCTATCTATCTATCTATCTATCTATCCTGAGATTTGTTTTAAGGAACCTGCTCACATGATTGGGCCGGCAAGTCTGAAATCTGTAGGGCAGTCTAGCAGCCTGGAAATTCAGGTAAGAGTCAATGTTGTACCCTTAAATTCAAAGACTGGAAACTTAGGCAGAATTTCTATGTCGCAGTCTACAGGCAGAATTCCTTTTCTGGGAAACCTCAGTCTTTATTCTTATGGCTTTCAACTAACTGGACAAGAGTCATGAAGGGTAACCTGCTTTACTTACAGTCAACTGATTGTAATTGTTAATCACATCTAAACAATACCTTTACAGCAACATCTAGACTCTGTTTGACCAAACAACTCAGCACCATATTCTAACAAAGCAGACACACAAAATTAACCATCCTGATGGTATATATTTTATTTGCTTCAGATGAGTTCATATAATATAACCAGTATGTGTTTCTCTATGGAACAAGCTACTTAAAGTGGTGTCTTGCTATAGTCAAGCTATAAACCAAGAACAAACCCTAATGTTCCATTCGTTTCCAGCACATCCACCTCCATGAACAACAGATGCTGAGAACATGGGCATAGTCTGCTTTAGGAAAGAAATAGGAAAATATGTGCAGAATGCATGAGTCTCTTATCTTCCTTCTTTTCCTCCTTTGTCCACTTAACCCAATACATTGATCTCTTTTCCTTTCTTTAAGTGTCTGGTGTTAAGAGAGCCCAGTTGAAATGGAATAAGCCACTTCCCATTGGCACAATTCTTCTAGCTAACGGGAAAAGGTCTTCAGGAACATATACACAAATTTTAAGTAAAATTTGCACCTGATTTTTGGCCTTGGCATTGATATTGATCAAACACCTAGAAGAATTTTTAAATGTCCAGTTCTACTTCACTTGTGTAATTAAAAAATAATGTATTAAGGTGAAATTCACACAACATAATAGTTATCATTTTAAGGGAACAATTCATTGCCATTTAGTACATTCATAATGTTGTACAAACACCATCTCTATCTAGTTCCAAAACATTTTCATCACCCCAAAGTGAAACCCTTATCCATTAGGCAATTTCTCCCTACTCTCTCTTACCCTATCTCCTGGCAACCACCAATCTGTCTTTATGGATTTATGTATTCTGGAGCTTTCATATAAATGGAATCATATAATATGTGATATTTTGTGTTTGGCTTCTTTCACTTAGTATAATATTTTAGAGGTTCATATTGTGGCATATGTCTGTACTAAGTTCATTTCTATGGATGAATAATATTCCATTTTATGTAAATACCACAGTTTATTTATCCATTATCTGCTGATGAACATTTGGGCTGGTTCCACATTTTGGCTATTGTGAATAGTGCTGCTAATGAACAGGCATGTACATATTCTTGTTTGAATACCTACTTTCAATTATTTTGGATATCTACCTAGGAGTAGAATTTCAGGTCACCTGGTAATTCTATATTTAACTTTTGAGGAATTGCCAAACTGTTTCCCACAGAGGCTGAACCATTTTACGTTCCCACCAGTAATATATGAGGGTCCAATTTTCCCACATCCTCACCAAAACTTGTTATTTTCTTTTTTAAAAAATTTTATTTTATTATAGACATCCCAGTGTGTGTAAAGGGGTACCTAATTGTGGTTTTGATTTGCATTTCCTTAATAACTAATGATGCTGTGCATTTTTCATATGACGTGTATGATTTTAATATTGTAATTTCATCCTGAGTCCTAGGCACATGGCAGAGTTTCTCATCTTATGTGGCATAGCAGAGGTTACAGATATGTACAGATGTGGCAAATTATTGATCCCTTCAGCCCTTGGGATAAGTGGGGGAGACTTTAGATTTCCAGGGTCTCTGGGGTCAGTCATCTCAGGCTGTGAGCCGACTTGCTCACTTTTTCTAATGGGCCATTCGATTTGATCAATTTCTATATGTGCCAGTATAGGAAAAATTGGGGGAGTACTGGTTTATAAAGGTGTAGAAAACCATGGTCTTTTTCATCTATTTTAGTTAAGGGGACAACAAACTGAGCTGTTTTATAGTATTAGAATTTCTATTTTTTTTTAACCAGAAATCACAATATAATTTTCTGAAATAACCCACTTAGAATAGCCATTCTTAAGCTATATTTCTAAAACAGAACTTCATATTAATGAAATTAGAAAAGTCTACTGATAAATTATAACAATCATGATAAGTCATTTGGAAAATTTTCATCTCCAAAATGGCATACAACATGAATACTAAAATAATGCAGAGCACCATGTGTTTGAGATAAGAGTTATGTGAAATATGTATTTTGAACAAAATCCCAACTCCAGGCAGGGTCAGGATCATCCATCTAAGATTAATATTAGATATGGCTAACACCAAATGTTTTAACAGCTTAGCTTAATGAGATATTTCATGTAACTGGTACTTAGTAGAGATGTAGATTAGACCAATTATGGCTGGCACTCACAGATAAAGATACTCACCTGTGTGGGCTGGTTGATCAGGCAGTAGCTGTTAACCAGGAAATCCAAGGAAGTGTCAGAAGAGGCAACTGATTTCAGGAAGAACGAGTAGAAAAGCAAAAGTACCAGTTCTTGAAAAAGACCAGAAGGCTAGGAGGAAGTTCAAAGTAAAAATTTTGGGAAAGCCTTGTTAAAGTTGGGGTAGAAGGTGGAAGTCTTGCTAAAACTAAGCCAAGTCAGTGATCCCTTAATCACTGGTTATAAGTTGACCATAGAATAAGCTAAAACACTGGGTTGATGCTGAACCAATAAGGTACTGGCTTTCAATGGAATTAGAATAAAAACTCCAGTGAGCTTACAACATGCATGCCCCATTGACAGTTATGGAGAATAGCATTTTTAAACTCCCTCTCAAGCTTCCTCAGACAGGGACTGGGTATTACCACATCTGGCCTCTGAGCAGTAGGGAAAGATGTAACAACTGGATGCTCCTGGTGATGGAGAAACCATTGAGGCAGGTTGCTCCAGGTCAGGGTCTCCAGCTTATTCCACTCCTGGAGGGCAAAGAGAAACGGTTTGATAAATGTCAGATTTTACAGATCAAAGACAACATCATCTGAAACAAGATTCAGACCCAGGGAAATGAGAGTTTCCTAGTTCTCAAACCACTTCCCCTTGTGTCAGTGTGTGTCCAGTAAACGCGTCTCCTTTGGTAAAAGAGTCAGTAACAATCACAACCAGGAAGGGAAATTTTTTGGATAAAATATACTTACGATAAACATTTTCTAATTATCTACAGGGTTCTCACTGTTATGAGACCTCAATTTGAGAAATGTTTACCGGTAGTTAGTTAAAAACTGTAACCAATCTGCTTTGGACATCACCTGTCTTTCTTATGACAGATTGCAACTCGCAAAAACCTCCTGCAGAAGATGAACATGCTGTCATGCCACACTGAACACAACTTCCTTGCATTTCCTAATAATGCTGTTTTATGGAAGAAATTGTTTTGTTTCTTAGCTCAATGACAGTATGTATGAATGTGACAGAAAACCTGATTTCTGGAGGATATATGCAAATGAGCACTGAATCATCTTGCGAAACAAATGCTAGAATATTATTACCTACTTTAATGGCTTTTAGTCCTACAATCCTTCAAATCTCATAAGAACCAATGACTAGAGAGAAACCTAGAAAAGAAAAAGGGAATAAAACAAGACAACAGCAACAATAACAAAAACTTTTATTTTTATAGCATAATTTTGTGCCATCATGAGAGTATTTATTAATATTTTACTAGGATGGCAGACACAATTTTGCAAGTTATAAGAAACATCTTGTTATAAATACTTTGTACCCAATACAGTGAAATCAAGCCAAAGGTCAAATTATCAATGTGACATCTATAAAATTTACATATTTGCATTAACTCAAGTATATGAAAATGTCAGTATTTGATGACCTTGAGTTTAGAAATGACCAATAATGGATCTTTGAAAAATGAGAATATCACGAATATTATTTGCAATAATAAAGTTATTTCTACTATGACAAAGAAAAGAAAAAGAAAAATATCCAGGGTCTTCTATGAAAAAGGTGCTCTGGATAAATTAATAATTTTATTAATAACAACTTATTCATTTCTTCATCAAATAATTTTGAGTACCTCCAATGGGCCAGACACTTTTAGAAACTTGGGCTACAACAGTCAACAAATCATCTCTGCTCTAATGGAACTTAGGTTCTAGCAGGGGTGAGCTGCAGAGGCAATAGGCAATAATGAGTAAGTTACATGGAGTGTTTGAAGGTGATACACTATTTTGCAAGAAGAGAAAAAGAAAAGGATCAGATTGTAAGAGTTTGGGAGTGGGAGGAGGTGGAAAGGGAGGGCAGGTTACATTTTATTTCATTTCATTTTTTTTAGAGATGGGGTCTTGCTATGTTGCCCAGGCTGGACTCAAACTCCTGGGTTCAAGAGATCCTCTCACCTCAGCCTCCCAAGTAGCTGGGGTCACAGGTGCATGCCATCATGCCTGGCTTAGGTTGCATTTTAAATGCGGTAGTCAGGTATCATAGAGGTGATACTGGAGCCAAGACATGAAGGCAAAGGTTAGCCTTGTGGATACCTAGGGAAAGAATCCCAGCAAATGGAACAGCACGCACAGAAAGCAGGAGAAAATACCTGCGAGGTAAGGGAGTACAGTACATATCCTGGAGTGCCTTTGGGCCATTGTAAGAACTTTGGCTTTTTCTTCAAGGGAAAGTGGGAGCCATTGAAGGGATCTGAGCAGAGGAGTGATGTGATCTGACTTTTTTAAGAAATAAAAATTATGTATATTTAAGGTGTACAACATGATATTTTAATCTACATATACATAGTGAAATAATTACTACGGTCAAGCAAATTAACATATCCATCTCCTCACATAGTTACCATTGGTGTGTGGGGTGAGAGCATCTGAAATCTACTCTGTTAGCAAATTTCCAGTATACAATGCAGTATTATTAACTATAGTCATCATGCTGTGCAGTAGATCTCCAGATGTATTCATCCTACATAAGTGCAAGTTTCTACCCTCTGACCAACATCTCCCGATTTCCCCCAAGCCGTGGTCCCTGGTAACCACCATTCTGCTCTCTGCTTCCATGTATTTGTCTTTTCTAGATTCCACATATAAGTGGGATAGTGCAGAATTTTTCTTTATGTATCTGGCTTATTTCATTTAGCATATGTCCTCTGAGTTCATCTGTGTTGTCACAAATGGCAGGATCTCATTTTTTAAGGCTGAATAATATCCCAAAGCTGAAAATATATCACATTTTCTTTATCCCTTTGTCTGTCAACAGACCCTTAAGTTGTTTCCATATTTTGACTATTGTGAATAATGCTGCAGTGCAGATATCTCTTCAAGGTGCTGATTTCCATTTCCTTTGGGTATATATCCAGAAGCAGGATTGCTGGATCCTGTGGTAGTTCTCTTTGTAATTTTTTGCTTTTCATTTTAGAAGGATCACTCTGGTGGCTGTGCATCATGGCAGTGGTCCCCATCCTTTTTGGCACCAGGGACCGTTTTCATGGAAGACAATTTTTCCATGGACCAGGGAGTGGGGGGATGGTTTCGGGATGATTCAAGCACATTACATTTATTGTGCACTTTATTTCTATTATTATCACATTGTAATATATAATGAGATAATTACACAACTCACCATAGGTTGGGGACCCCTGATGTAGAGGTCAAGGACAGAATCCAGGCAACCAACTGAGAAGCTGCTGAGATAATGCAGGGGAGAGACAAGGTGGCTCAGACGTCAGTAGGGGCGTATGGAAGTGCTCAGATTCCAGAAGGATCCTTAAGGCCTTCAACTGCCTTGCTGCTTCTAACACTAAGAAACCGAGACCAGACAGAGAGAATCACTTCTTTGTAACTATTTAAAGAAACTCATCTTCAAAGGTAGATGTAACCAAAAAAATCATTTACAATATTTTTTTATTAAAAATTCACTCTTCTAAAAAATTGCACTATTCTGTCAATGCAGCCGTCTTAAGGACAACCAGTTCTATTTCAGAAATTATTAATTTTTTCTTTTTGTATTCATACCTCTGAATTAGTTATCATGTATCTATTAATGTGAAGACATGGTCTATACCTAAGAAAAAACTCTTTGGGATCATTTAGGCTTCAAAATTGATTCTTTTGGTCAGTTTGACTATTTATATTGATCACATTCACCATGTACTTGTCTAATTTCTTGTTTATTTCATACTATTTAGAAGCCACTATAGTTAGAAGGAGAAAGATCCTTCTTTTTATTATTCATTTAAAGAGCAAAAGAACTGAGGAGAATATTTACTTTAAAATATTGACTCACCAACAACTCCAGATCCATAAAGTCACTAAAATTACAATGAAAAAATTATGGTTTTCATTTCTATAGTTCTTTTATCATTTGATTTTGTAATATATTTGCCTCTGGCCTACCCAATCTAGTTTACAAGGCTCAAAAAATGGTCATAAGAAGGTTCTTACTTATAATGTCTTTCTCTTTCTAAACTAAAATAGAATAAATTGCTAAGCAGCTAAACTTTTTTATTCATTTATGAGAAAGCAAGCAGGTTTAGCAATTGAGAAAATAGAAGATGTTGGATATTAAAATCAAGGATCACAACAATCCCAGTGCTAAATACTGAGTGTCACTAATACTAAGACTCGCAGCACCGATAACACTATTAAAATTCATATGATTTTATTCAGCTAAGATACAGTTCTCATAGAGCTTATCCACTAATTGCACAAACATATCTGTACACACACAACTCCTGGTTGGGAAGAATGGGTGTTCCCGTGATTAAATATGATAATGAATGTGTACCAGTTAAGGGTGAATTAATGCTGAAAGAAGAAAACTTGAGACTCTTAGTGGCCTAACAAGAGAGAAGTTTATTTTTACTAATGTGAACACTGTAAGATTCAAATGGAGCCAGAGAAGGCCATAAGTGGAGGACTGTTATGCATGATTTGACTGATAACAGGAACTATCACAAAAAATTTTTCCAAACCATAGCTTATTACATGAGTCACACAAGGGCAGCTAGCCACTTACACAAGAACACTTGCCTGACACACCGTCTCACAAACCCAATCCAAAACTGCAAGGGCCTAACCATAATTTGTTTGGTTATTTGGCCATAACCAAATTAAGATTACAAGACATACTTACCAACTACTGACACCCGCCAATCAAAACTCACCAGCTCTCGTAAGGTTCTGCCAGCGCCAACAAGTTTTCTTTCAAACCAATTTATATGACCTCCAATAGAAACCTAACCTTTTCCTTTGTTCTCTGGACATATTAGAGGCCACCCTAGTCTGTATGTATGTCCCAGATTGCAATCCTACTTCTTGTATATTATGTCCTAATAAAATGTTTTTACTTAGAGATTCATCTCTCTATATTTTTTATGTTAACACTGACACAGTCCAGTTGGTTTTGGGCTTTACTGAAACTTTGTCACTCAAAATCTTTCTCAGTTTTATTTTTTCCTGTTTGAGGTCTAGAAGTAGTCAGTTTTTCCAACCTTGCAAGGCCTTCCGTTTCCAGACTACAGTCGTTCCTCGGTACCTGCGGGGAATTGGTTCCCGGACCCCTGTGAATACCAAAATCTGAGAATGCTCGAGTCCCTGATACAAAATGGCGTAGTGTTTGCAGGTAAACCACACACATTCTCCTGTATACTTTAAATTATCTCTAGATTACCTAATACAATGTAAATGCTATGTAAGTAGTTGTTATGCTCTATGGCTGTTATTTGTATTATGTTTTATTGTTGTATTATTATTTTTTTTATTGCTTTGGGATTTTTTCCTGAATGTTTTTGATATGTGGTTGGTTGAATCCTCTGATGCGTACCCCATGGATATGGGGGGCCGACCGTATTCCCTTTTATTTCTGTTTGAAAATGGGCCAATTCACCTCTTTCTTCTGCTATCACAGGCTGTAACAACCAACACTCAATACTAACATTCTTATTTTCCTACGTCTTTGCTTTAATGGGCCAGCAGGCTGCCTTCCGGGCTATCCCAGGCAACGCTGGAATGTTCTGCACCTGCACACTATGGATCTCCAGTTTGCCAGCCTCTGTTCTCGGTGTCTTAATCTCCCACTCCCAGAACTCTAAGACAAGCTTTCAGGTTTTTGTTGGAGCAGCATCCATTTCAAGGTACCAATTTCTGTTTTAATTATGGAAGGATAACTGCCCCATAACCCCCAAATCCTGGTTACTTAACAGAAGTCTATTTCTTGCTCACATGAAATCCATGAAGGGATTAAGGAAAGCAGTTAAGATTTAGGTTAGAGGTTAGAGTTAGAGTTCCTTTCAAAAAGAAGAAAGATTTTGAATCCTACGCAGTATGGTGGATTTCCGAAAAGAGCCTGCCTTACCCTAACTTCAAAGTTTCTTTTTTGCGATTCATATTTAATCCAAAAACTTCGGGGCTCTTAAAAGTTGAATAAAATGCCAGATCTCGTAGAAATTACTTCTAAATACAAACTTTCGCTTTGCCAGCTTCCTTCCGTTCTTTTTAATTATTAGGATAATGAGATTTCCCAGAAATATTGGGGGAGGAATCACTGATTGTGAAGCAAATAATGAACACAATATGGCGGCATTAATTCACATGTGCTGCCTTGAAGCAAGACAGAAGCTGCACTCGTTAGAGGTTATCGTGGTTTAGTGGTCAAGAGGTTGGGCTTTGGAGTCAGCTAGAGCTGCATTTGAATCTCAGTTATTTCCTAGCTTTTTGGCTTTGTTGCTTTTCTTCTCTTTCTTATTTATGCATTTCTTATTTATTAGTTGCCTACTTGTGGAGCAAAGCGGAGGGGCACAGTCATAAATTTCTGGCCCATATTTTGGTGTTTAAGGAAAAAAGGGTAGACCGTGCTTTTAAGCAACCACGATCTGGGTGCTAGGTGTGCTCATTGCTACCCAGGTGTCATTCATTCTAAATCTAGGCTTTCTCAGCAGACAAAGCAAGGATATAGATGTACGTACGTATATTGACACAGCTTTATGTTTGTGCGTGTGTTGTGCGTATGTGTGTGCCTGCATGTATCTTGCACATAATTTCAGTGTTTTCACTGTCATGCATGCCTGGATTCATTAAAGCAGATTTTTGATTTGATTTGGCAGGCTTTTTTGCATGGTATTATTAATGTAACACATATTCAGATAGCAAGAGTTCAATTAGCAAGGAATTAGGAGGTATCTGGTACATAGTGAGTATCAGATACACTTTTTTTCTTATAATTTGTTATAAATATGGATGGTATAGGTTAGCTCTTTATCCTTTGCATTGTGTGTGCAAATAATTGGAAGGATGTGATTAATTAAAAGAAGCATTACGAAGTCTCTGTCACAGGATGGAATCTGTGAAACCCTTCTGTATCCTGCAACAGAAGTTATTATATATGTGAAGATAAAGAAGTATAGATATGTGTTAAATATGCTTAAACCTCAGATATAATCCTTTTGTTTTAAAATAAGTTGAAATTTCTGTCTGGAGGGTGACAGGGAATTCGACTAGTTGCAGCGTCGATTATTCCTAGATGAGGTATTATCATACCTTTGCTAAATTTCTCTGAATAGCAAGTTAGCTACTTCCAGGAAAAGCATTATTTTATTATTCATTAGAGTAATATTTATTGTTACATTAAAGAAAATGAAGGTAAAGAGAGAATTATTTTCATACTTTCATACTGTCAGAAGTAATTTCTCAAATTTATGTTATTGATGAACCTGACAAGTAAACAGCTGTCAGATATTAATTTATTTTTATAATCTCATAAATCAATTTGATGGATTTTTACTTTACAATGAGCAGATATTGAGCATATAATGGGCAATAAAGTTAATCACAACCTGGGGTCATGAAAAATTAATTTGGAATGAGTAGACAGTGATCATATAGGCCATTATTGCTTTGTTAGAGACAAAACTTACTGATATTTCTATAATGCAACCATACTACATTTTTCGATGTTAAGGAAAAGTACCACAAGCTTTGTAGCCAGAGTTATTATCATTACTTTTTATGAATAATTAAGTTGTGTTTCTGTATTTCAACAAAGTAATTTTGATCCTTGAGTGTTGCTATTAAAATCTCATGTGCACAACTGACTATATTTGGTAGTTGCAGTTTACCAAAAGGTTGTCTTGTGGCCAGAAAGAGTTAATGGAGTTTCTCTAGTGCCCAAGTTATTATGGAGAATTTTTGTATTACCGCTGTGTGACATGGAATTAAGTAATTTTTAAAGTATAAAAGTTATCTAAAGATGCTTTAGTAGCATTATATAATTTTACAAATGGAGGAATTCAAGCTCAGAAAGGTGAAGTATCTAATTCAGAATTACAATTAGTGGAAGAACTAGATCCAGAATTCAGGCATTGGACTCTCGTCCCAAGTGCTATATGCATAGTGGGCCCTCCTTAAAATGTCAGGGCTGAATGAATGAACTGTACAAAGTCACATTTATCTATCAGGTAATCTGAGTCAGTGTCATCAACTGAGCAAGAATTCAGCATTGATAACACCCCGAGGCTTCAGATAGTAATTTTCAAGAGAATAAGAAAAGTATATGGACTTGCATTTGACAACTCTGACTTTAATTTTTCTGAGATTAGTTAAATTTGTAGTCATTGTAACCTTAGTCATATTAGAAATGTGTTTACAGGCAGGGATCTTATTTTTCAAATAGAAAAATTTCAAACTTCATTTTGTAACTACATCATTAAACTATAGTACATTGGCTCTAAAAAAAACTCTATTAACATTTCATTTGATCCTTTCTTGTTTTTTGTTTTGTTGCTTGGTTGGTTGGTTGTTAGGTTCTTTTGGTTGTGATTTATTTATTCTCTTGTTTGTGTGGTCTAATATCAGCGCTGCCTAGGATATGGTGGACTTGCTGATGATGCTAATTAAATTTACACATTTAGATTTTGTTGGGTTTTTTTAATCACTGATTCTCCATCCTGATGTTGAAGTGCTCATTATATCCTAGAGCCCAGAAAAATACTCCTTATTGGACATCGAGTGTGTCCACTTAGCATTTAGAATTAGTGTTGGCTTAGTTCCCTTTAGACTTTTTATGGTCAACTGTACAAAAGCACGATGAAAATAACCAGGATTCAGGAGGGATTTGTATTGAGCAGAAACAATGAACTTGATTCTCTGACTCATGGGTCACAGGTGAATCCCACTGTCAGGTCAGCTTGAGAGGAAGAAAGGCAGAAAAGAATTTTCTCTTGCCTAGTGGTTGGTACAGGTAGCCCCTTTGTTTCTTAAATCCCCAGAAACTACTGTATACCTGAGAGCTGAGCTGCACTCCAAGCCTCTTTGCTCTGACTTTTCAGACTAACCACTGCTCAGAGGAGCTTTTGTGATGCAGCACAGAGAGCCACAAGGTTCACAGGAGCCAGCGCCCCAGACCGACTACCAGACAAGACATCATTCCTTCCTCCCCTCCTTTAGAAAGAAGGGGCTTCCCTGAGCTCATGACATTGCCAAGGTCTTTGTGAAGGTCATTTTCAGACAAAAGAGAAAATGAGTTTTTGTTTGTTTGTTTTTATTGCCAATTATTGTTAATCTTATTTAGGAGAGGGCTTGAGTTTTTAAATCATAGTATGATGACTATGAGGAAGTTAAGGACCAAAAGACAGGGACCTTCCCAAGGTCTATAACCAGCTAATGGCAGGGCTCCTACTGCTGTTTCTTTTTACCACTTCACCATTTGTCCCATTTTCTCTACACTATGTAGCACATACTAATTGCTCAATAAATGGTTACTTGTTTAATTTGATTCAATTAAATTAATCATTACCTTAGGTGACCTAGTCATGTCGGTACACTTAGGTATATTTACTTCTGTGCCCTGAATGCATGTGGGCATTTTGGGAGAGGATTGACATAGAAGACCCATTGCCACAATCAGGTCCCTCTCTTAGGCTGACGCTAATTGGGCCAGCACCAAATGGAACCAAAACACAGATAAATTTGAAGAGGTTTGGAAAGGGGAAAACGTGGCTCCCACTGTCCAATTAGGGACAGAGAGGCCTGAGCCCAGGTGCTAGTGGTAGCAATGACCCTGACCCCTTCCTGAACATTGTCACAGCTATTCTCTGAAATCCCATGGGTCGCCCCCATCCACTGCTTCATTCCATGAGAAGGTTTCTAGAGAAGGGCTCCTGGCAGTGATGACTGTCCCTCTCCAAGGACTAGCACCACATCTAGGCATGCACCAGGCAGCTAATGCAGAACTGGTAAGCACTGTTCACTAGCACTGGAACCCAGCACATGCTAGCAGGCTAGTGAGGAGTCCTCCTTTACAGCAAAGGTGCTGTCACCATCGAATTATGGAGCTTGTTAGTCATGAACAGAGCCCCGGCTTTGGACAGAGGCCTGAGCCCTTTGGTAGTGCAATAGGCATACATCTAGCGCTAGTGATGTAATCTAGGCTGCGTCAAATTAAGGAACTGAAGAGGTCCAAAGCTAAGGAGAATGTGTGCCTCTCCCTTGGAAGCAGAGGTAGGAAGCTCCTGTGCAAAATGAGATTGTGCCAAGGACCACTGGACTTGCAGTTGTCCCGTGGAAGTGACAGGTGAGCCAACTGCCTCACTCTCAGATCCACAAAACCCTAGGATTGAGGAGGCAGTGGTGCTACATGTGCCTCACGTGGCTCCTCCCGCATGACAGCAGAGGGACCAAGCCTGTGGCTCTGAGCTCTACAGCCTGTAGGGGTTCTCACCCCTGGGAGATACACGGGCTTTGTCATTCCAGGTGCACCTGGCTTGTAAGGAGTGAGGCACCAGGGAACAGCATCCGGATACTCAATCGTACCTTTATTCTGAATATCCTATGCACTTTTGCTGGCCCTCAAACCTCGACCAAAGTTTTAAGGTCTGGCCCAGCACATGGCGGAAACAGAGATCTAAAGCCGAAAACGATTCAGTGTGCTAAGAGCAGGGTTAGTTATGGACATACGGTTTTATGGAAGTGTGCCAGTGACACCTAATCCAGACCGAGGTGGGGGATCAAACGCTTCAGCTCCTGCGCTGAATTGTAAAGAATAAAGAGAAGTTATTCGTGAGTGGGTTGGTGGGGAGGAATATGTGGAATAAAGACATTCCAGGAGGAAGGGACAGTGTGAGCAAGGATATGGGCTTCAGTGAACTAATGGCCAGATTGTGTGATCTTTATTTCCAAAGTTAGTAAATGCATCCTATGACTCCGATGTCGAGTTTCTAAAGAGAGTCATGTGTTAATGCATTCAGTCATTCAACAAACATTTCTTGAATGCTCACAGTGCACAAGGCAAAAAGTATTAAAAGATTAATAAGGCTTATTCTCTATCCCCAAAGAACTCACAGTATAGCAAGTATTATTTGTAAAGAGACAGGTGCTAGGACAGAAGTTAGAACAAAATGTTACAGGGACATGAAGAATGGAGTAATTACTTGTGCTTACACAGGTCAAGAAGACTTCACAGGGAAAGAGATTTTGAAATTATTAAATAGAACGGGAAAGGGCCATTTGTTCAACTGGAGAAGTATTACCAAGATGTTTAAATATGGCCGTACCTATTTTAGTTTGCCCTATTTGCGAGAATGCTTCAAATACTGAGATGCTTATAAATTAGATGTTAATTAATTAAGTGAAAATGATGCAGGAAGAGATGCAGATTTATTTTAGAATAGCACGGTGGAACTGAGTTCCTTACTAAAGTCAACTTATGCAAATAAAGCTAACTACATTTATAATTGTACGAAAATTTATCATTGTAAGAAAGGAATGTTATTTAAGTATGTTATGTTCTATCTGATAGTGAATATTTATAATGCCGACTAATTTTCTATTTCAGATGATGTATATTTAACATTATGCATTTCTAGTTCTTTTTTTCAAATCATTTTTCTTCAATATTAATGCTTTTCTTCTCTTGTGCATAAATACAGTATACTTGCCGTAGGAGACTTTCTCAAACTTGGTGGACCCTCCTCTGCTTCTATTTCCTATCCTGGCATTTAAAAAAACAATTTTGTTGAGTTATACTGTCCCTACTTGCACAAATCTTAAATGCACTATTCAATTAATTTTTACAAATGTGTATATTTATGTAACCACCATTCAGATCAAAATATAAGACACTTCCAGAACCTTGGAAGACCCCCTCATGCTCTCTTCCAATTCATACTCAACCCTGTGGAGGTGGCCTCTGTTTTGATTTCGACCACTGCAAAGTTTTCAAACTTTGAGCCTGGCTGTTTTCCCTCAATAGCATGTCTCTAAGATTGAACCATGTCACATATAGTTTGATTTTTTTCATTGATGTGTTCTTAGATTCTATTTATGAATATGACAATATTTGTTTATTTCTATTGGTGGACAGATTTCCAGTTCAGGGCAATTATGAATAAATCTTATATATGAATTTGGCGGACATTATGCACTCATTTCTCTAGGGTAAGTATTAATAGCAGTGGAATTGCTGAGTCGTAGGACAGGTGTATATGGAGCCTTAACAGATGCTGCTAAATAGCTTTTCAAATTGCAGCCATTTAAACTCACACCAGGTGGGTATGAGAGACGTGGTATTGTCAGCCTTTTTAAAATTTTAGCCCTTCTGGAGAATGTATAACATATCTCATTGTGGTTTTAATTTGCATTTCCCTGATGACTAATTATGTTGAGAATGTTTTCATATACTTATTGGCCATTTGGATATCTTCTAATGAAGTGCCTAGAACCTGTTTAAATCTTTTGCCCATTTTTGAAATTTTGGTTGTCCTTTTCCTATTGAACTCTAGGACTTCTATTCCAAACATGAGTCCTTTGAAAGATATATGTATTGCGAATACCTTCTCCTGGTCTTTAATGTTTTATTCTTTTAGTGGTGTCTTTTTGTTGTTATTGTTGAAAATAAGTTCTTGACTTTAATGAAGTTCAGATTTATCAATTGTTTCTCTTATGGTTAGTGCATTCTGTGTCCTTTTAAATAATTTTTGCCTCCCTAATGGAAAAATGATTGTGAAATGAAAACAAAAGCTTTAACATTTCTCATAAAACTCTCAACCTTCCACAAATACATGTTTAGATTCCCACTTTGTCAGCCACTGCTCTAGCACATTGTCATAGAACACCCCTTAAATAACGCCTAACAAACACATGCAAATCCCAACATGGGAGGATTGAATTTTATTTTTTATTTTTTTGTAGAGACAGAGTCTTGCTATGTTGCTCAGACTGGTCTTGAACTCTTGGCCTCAAGTGATCCTCCCACCTCAGCCTCCCAAAGTGCTGAGATTACAGATGTGAGCCACCGCACCTGCCTCATGGGAGGATTGAATTTTAAACCCAATGGGCAAGGGGTTTTAACTTTAAAGGAACAGTTACTCAGAAATATTGTATATTAAATAAATATACAAATATGTGCTTCACTAGAGTCAGAGAAATCAGCGATGTAATTGGCACTGTATTTAAAAACTTGGCTGAGGACCTTCCTTCAATGCCCAGATTAAGATAATTGTCAATACTAATACCCTTGTTTTTTGATTGTGGTGCTTCCCAATTTTCCACGATTATTCTGGGAAAAAACCTCAGTTCAAGAATAGTAAGTATCTTGGCCGGGCATGGTGACTCACACCTGTAATCCTAGCACTTTGGGAGGCCGAGGTGGGAAGATCACTTGAGGCCAGGAGTTCGAGATCAGCCAGAGCAAGAGCAAGAACCCCATCTCTACAAAATTAGAAAAAAATAGCTGGGTGTGGTGGTGGGCGCCTGTAGTACCAGCTACTTGGGAAGCTGAGGCAGGAGGATTCCTTGGACCCAGGAGTTGGAGGTTGCACTGAGCTCTGATGACGCCACCGCACTCTAGCCCTAGCAACAGAGTGAGACCATGTCTCAAAAAAAAAAAAAAAAGAATAGTATCTTCATTTTTCTTCATTTGTTCATTAATTTTCTAATGCCTTGTTTGTGAAAATTTTTGTTCATGTGTGAACAATAAATGCAGCAAAGGATTACATATGCTTTGAAAGAAGGGGCGCCAGGGAGCAGTGGGCTGCCAATTAAGGTCAGCTCCACTTGGGGTGGAGAGGGCTTCAGGAAGCTTTCCAGAGCTGTTGAGCCACTTCTGATAGGTGAGCAGGCTTAGTAGTTCTCCTCCACATCTGCTCTTCCTCTATGTTCTTTTACTGTTCTCTTCACTGTTGTTCTATTTTGCAAAAATGTTTTCTTAGATAGATGTCTTATACCTGGCACAACCCAACCAGTCTACATGAGCTACTCTCACAGCTCTGAGGACATGGAGGTGGGACACAGTAACCCGGAAAACGTGTTTAGTGTCAGTCTTGCAGAATCCATGTCTGCCCCTGGGCTCAGTGTCCGTAGGTCACTGATGAATAACAAAGCATATAAGAAAACTGCTTAGGGTGGATGCTTGCAAGATATCAGGTCAGAAAGCAATCTTACATTTGGAGGAAAGCTATGGAAGCCTGACTTGGGTGGCAAAGGTACAGAGAATTCAATCATCTTTGGTTTAGCTTTAGAATCCTAATAAAGGTTGGATTTTCAGTTATCCATTCTGTGTTGGACTGCTCTCTCCTGTTCTTAAGTACATTTCATTCTGTTCTAATTGGAGCTGAACTGAAGTTCAAACAGCAAGGAGCATCATAACGCCATATTTCTAAGAACTAGATCTCCCTGGAGACTTAAGTGCAGCAATTAGGATGGAGATGAAGTAAGTGCAGGTGAGTTGCTCTTCCTCCGCCCCTAAGGATGCTCTGGTTTCCAAGGAGGACTAGGTCTCTACTAGGTTTCTTTTCTGTTATATTTTTCCTGATACGTTACAACTAATAGTTGAATAACATCCTCACCAGAGCAATTCTGATAACTAATTTATATTTATTTACAAAAGAAAAATGAAGAAATAGGGAGAGAACAATCTGGGCCAAAAATATTATGCATTATTCATTCGACAAAAACCTCTTAATTATTTCTAGCATAATGTGCTAGACTCGTCAATCCTGCCAAGTTATTTTTGTTTTTTAATACTTTCCCAAAAGGTTATGCTTATTTCTTTTTCACATTGCAGCAGACACATTTCCTACTTCAAGATTATTTCTTAGTAATTTTAAATTTGGAAGATATTTTTATTAAATGGGAAGTAATTTGGGACTTTTTAAAGGTTTGATTGTCTTAGTGGGAAGGAAAAAGGTAGGAAGGGAAAAAGCATGAAAAGGAATATGCTTGTGTCTCTGTGTGTGTGTGTGTGTGTATTATTTTGAGAGCTGCAGGGATATGGTACAGGGAGAAAAAGAGACATTTTCAAGAATATTATAGTTATAATAGTCCTTCCTCTGGCGTGTATTGAAAAAGTACAAATCTTCGTCTGGTCTAGTATTACCTAGATCTGTGGTGGTAAGGTATTAGAAATACTAGTAAATGAAATCCTTGATCATTTCCCTGTGTGACGATATATAGGCTCCTATGGAAATGTTATGGTCTTGTCATAACTACCCTGTTCAAAATGAGTCTTTGCCAACTATAAGTCTATTGCCCTAACTTCAGGTGTTGTCTTTTAGGAGCCTCAAATTAAAATTCCAATTCTGTCAGCATTGTTACTAGTAGATATATTGATGCTTCAACAGAAAATTACAGTCAAGACTCAGGTGCCCAATGTGGGTAGGAAAGGTACGACTTGTCTTCAACTGAGCTTATTCTTATTTTTGGTGTGCAACTCCTGACACTTGTTCTGATTCACTATGTCTGCAAAGATATTACAGGAGCCATCAAGAAAGACATCTTTTTCTGTATGTTGGTGAAGTAGAAAACCACCTATGCGTGAATTTAAAGCTCCAAAATTTCCCTTCTTTTAAAAATCTTTTGTATTGTTTTGAACTTTTTTCTTTGTCAGAGCTGATGTTCTTGCCTTGTGGTTATAATATCTTCTTGAAAGCCGGAGTTTGTTCATTGTTCTGTTTCTTCTGTTGCCTTTGTTTCCTCATTTGTCTGTCAGCTCTTCTAAGTTTGGTGCCATTTATGACATTGATTTTTCCAAAACATTTAGTGATTTTTAGTTGTGTTCTTTTTCATATTTACATTTGCTTTGAGGTGATGGGGGTGAGTGTGTGGGGGAGGGCAAGACTTATTCCTTGGTTGATGGTTGTCAATGCTGATTGGTACATGTGAGATTTATCAAACTTTTCTCTCTAAAAATTTGACAATACTTGTTCTAATATTTTCATTGTTTTTTATGACCATCTGTCTTGGTGTGGGTGCTTTTTATGCCACCTGTCTTGGTGTAAATGGAACTCGCAATTCTTAATAAGAGAAAAATATTCTACTTGCAGATGAGGAAGGTTTGCTAATATGCATTTGAATGAACGTGGGAAAGGCAGCGAAAATCAATGAATGAAGTCTAATTGCTGACACAAAGCAGGGCTCCCTCTCTTAAATCAAAATACTATCTTGATTTCTTTTTCACTACTTTCTAGCAAGATGTTTCCCTGACTTACCCTTTTCCGGTGACCACTATATATTCCCTTAAAAACTTTACAAGCCTCATTATTGAGAAGCCCTAGAATAATTGCTTTAAAGCAAATGCCATTGCCTGGTTCAAATTGCTATTCTGTATGAGCAAGTGGGATATTGCAGTATGACACTGAAGGTAATACTGAGGATCCTGGTCTTATGTTAGGATTATTTCCTACACTATCTCTTTGAAATATACTGTACATTATCTGGGGCACTTTAAAAAATGACACCCAGAGGCCACTCAGATTAGTTACACATGAATCTAGGAGTGAAGTGGGAAGGGGCTTGGGGCTCAGGTCTGCTGTTTCATCTGTTCACTGATAATTACTATAAACCAAGTTCTGTTAATGATTTTCAAATTTGAATCTTATATCTAGACTTAGAGAAATGATCTTAAACATTATCTCTCTACATCAGATTTTCTGGGGGTGTTCCTTGTTAAAGTGCAGATCCATGCTCCCCAGCACTAGCATCACCACCTCAGATCATCAGGCATTAGATTCTCATGAGGAGTGCACAACCTAGATCCCTCGAATGCACAGTTTACAGTAGGGTTCGTGCTCCGATGAGAATCTAATGCCACCGCTGGTCTGACAGGAGGTGGAGCTCAGGCAGTGATGTGAGTGATGAGGAGCGGCTGTAAATAAGATGAAGATTCATGTGCTTGCCCCCCACTTACCTCCTGCTGTGCGGCCCAGTCCCTAACAGGCCACAGACTGGTACCGGTCTGTGGCCCCGGGGTTGGGGACCACAGCTCCACACAACATCACACTGTTTCTCAAAGAATTCAATGCCAAGTCTGTCTGACTTCCAAAGCCCGGGCTCTCTACACAACGTTACACTGCTTCCCAAAGAAAGACAGACTTTTCATCCGTATAAGGGCAGGTACATAGCCCAGTACTCCCAGGCCTAAAAGAAAAATGGGCATGGTTTAAATAGAATTGCCTTTTAAGTTCTCATGAATCCTCCCTAAAATGAAATACATAGTGTGTATATAAAACACATGCTTATAGAAATAAGCTAAAGTTTCCATACTTTAATGGACATAGTAAAGATCTCTACTGTGGTCCATAAATTAAAAATGAACTGAAGTTCATTTTGGTTTTGCCAGTGGTTCAGAAGGCAATGGATACACATTACTCTCTGAGATACGTTCCTCTGTAATAGTACTGTCTTTTCAGGAAAAGTAAAGCAGCTGAGGAATCCACTCAGCCTTTCTAACCAAACATATGTGTGAGGGATTGACCAAATTGTGTCTTGGTACATCTGACTCAAACATCCTTGAGAAGCATTTAAGTGAGACTCAGAACCTGAAGGCTGTTGGCTATGCACTAATAGGAATTATGTTTTTCTTCAGGGCACAATCATTTCATACAGTTTCAGTAAACTATGGTTGCATAGGTTGTGTCGGGTTTTATCATATAGGTTGCATGTGAAGAAGATAATTTGGGACAGGCAGCAACTGAAAAAGATAAAAGACAAGCAGCTGCAGTTGTATTACAGAACAAAAGTGAAATAGGAATGAAATTTGGCTTGGAATCACATACTGAAGAATAATTTTGAGCGAAGAAGAAAGGGTGGTGTTGCAGAAAATGATTCATTAGCTCTCAGCACCTGTAGACTGCTCTCCAGAGCTCCTCTCCCCTCTCCTCCCTACTATGTAATTAGATAGGAGGATGGTGCCCATGCAAGGAGAGGCCTGCAAAATACTTTATAACCTGGGCCACTAGCCAAAGTCAGATAGCACTTGGGAATGACTGAAAGCCACACATGAGAACCTTCCAGTCCAATCAAACCAGGAAAGGGCTTCAGAACATCCGCTAATAAGGAGAGGATAAAATCTCAGAAGTTGCAAGGCTGTGTGGGTTTATTTCATAGAGCCTTCCTAGGAAAACCAGCACACTGACCAAATCAAACTCCCATCTGGAAGAGATTGCCAGCAGCAGTTTTCAAAGCATAATGTATACCAATGGAATGTATTTAAGAATAGGAATAGGAAATAAAATTATATTAAATTTAAAAAATGATTAAAGTGAAAAAAAGATGAAGTGATCTTATATATGACATGTTCAGGAGACAAAATATGGATAACAGTGGATAAAGAGAAAATTTTTGGCTATCAGAATAAAGAAAATATCCAAAAAGTAAAACAAAAAAAATTCACTAATAGCTTAGTAACCTTTATTATTTTAGGGTCTTGTCATAAAACCAGTTAAAATTATATTTGTTTGGCTATTCTAAGTGCTCCCTTAAGAGATTTTCTCCCCAAGGCTAAATATCTAAAGGAACTTGCAAAGTGGCTATTCACAATTATTGAAAAGTTATTATTGTAAAAAATTCCTCAATCACAAGACACATCAAGATGCACTAGAACTGATTAAAAGACTCCTTCTCAGATAAAGGGGAAAATTAAGCAGACAGGCAAGAATGAGCCAGGTGGCAGGCTGTCAGATAAGAGGCCATGAACGTAAAGGACCCCATAGTGTGTTTGAGACAATAGAGCTCAACTGAGCAAATGGGACAGAAAAGGAACCCTAGAAGACACCAGAGACACAAGGACTAATGCAAAAAGAGTGGAGAACTAAGATGCTATCCTGGACCTGGGTGAGCAGCTGTCCCTCCCTTGATTAATGTCATTAAGCACCTGGGAGAGGCTAGGCTGTTGCTTGGTTACAGGGATACAGTGATTGGAACATCTGGTTATAACACAGCAGAGAGATGACCTTTGTATTAAATAAAAAGTCCTTAACTGTGTCTTACAGGGGGAAAGAAGAAATGCAAACATTTAGGACTAAATAGGAGTAAGGTAGCCTACCCACTTATTTATAGGTGACAAAAGAAGGTCCAGTGATTTGTGAGAGCCACCAGCTAGCAGTGCTGCTAAAGGACATCCTACCTAACCTTAGCTATGTGTTCTTTCTACTCCAGAACAGGATAGCACTCAAGAAGCCTTTATAATTGGTAGCTTGAAATGCTAAATATAATATGATCTGTTTTCATGTCATATGCCTTGGGAAAACGTATTAATTCCCTAATTTTTAGTCCAATAGAATATATCACAAATGAAGCTTCTACACTTTTGCACATGGCATGGACATCTGTGCTTTGAACACCCCCTTCTTTGCCTTGAGTACTTCTCTTTATTTAAAACCCTGCTCAAAAGCCCTTTTTTCTGATTACTTCCACAGTCTCTGCAGTGGAAATTCATATCCTTCTATCCTCTCTAAATATCTTAAACATGGTTCTATTTTGTATGTACCCCTCTTTTCTCTTGTGTTTATTTGTGTATAAATCTGTCTCTCCTATACAAGACAGTGAGTTCCTTGAGGACAAATACAGTATCTTATATACTTTTATGTGACCAGTACATTTCTGTGGTTCCTGGCAACATAGGAACTGTTTAGTTAATGTTTGTTAAATTGAACTGAACCTAATTAGAATTACATCCTGACCTCCTATTCTTTCTGCTCCAGACCCCACAGCTGCAGGCACAAAGACTTTGATCCTACAGGCTCAGTCCTCCCACAATATCCTTAGGACTCCATATGTCCCCAAATCATCCTCCAGGGAGCAAAAGCCCTATCCTACATCTTAAGCAATTTGTTAGTGGCCTTGTCACCTGCTAACATCTTGCACCCCCCACTCCTTCAGGGGCTTCATCCTATCTCTATCCCCACCAGTGCTTTTTCAGCACTGTGATGCTGGAGCCCACATGACCACTAGTCTTGCTGCTGTTTGGAACTCTGGATCTTCTCCCAACAATCTGGATTGCCTGGACTATCAAGCCCCTTAGAACAGATACAAGTTGGCTAAATTGTGCTGAGTACTACAGTTTGTACTGCTGTTCTCTCTCTCCCCGCTCCTGTCTCTTCTCTCCGTCCCTACCTCTCCTCCCCATTCCTAACAAGGCCACCTCCACAGAGGGATTATTCTGAAAGCAACAGAATTCAGACATTCCCAGCATCACTCATTCAAGTGATATCCAATGAGCACCTGTTCTGTGCTGGGTACTGGCTCTCTGGTGGGGATGTAGTGATGAATAAGGTAGTTGGGACTTCTCATCTCCATCAGACTTCAGGGTGACAGCCTGCTGGTGAGAAGGATGCCCAGTGGGCCAATGTGGGTTAGGAAATGAAGTCTTATTTCTTCCCTCCCATTCAGAATTCAGATTTTTGAAATGGTGGCCCACACTCACTACCCCCTTTTCTTGACTTTCCATTCACCTCTTAACCCACTATCATCCAGCCCTTCCATGGACATTTTTCCTTCCCAAGTCATCTGTGTGGCTGTTGCTAAATCCATTAGGCAGCTTTCAGATATTTATGCCTTGGAATTTGTGCACCGTGTGGTAAGGTTGAGCACTTCTTTAAATACTATTGTAGGCGTTTAGGCAAGACCCTCTCCTGCTTGCTTTTCCTACCTCTCCAGCAACCCCCTCAACTTTCCTCAAAGACCTTTCTTACTGTCTGAAAGGTTTCTGTTCCCTGGGGTTAGTGGTTCTATTTTCTTCTTGCCCTATGCATCCTCCCCTGACAGTTCTGAGTTCTCTGTTTCCAGGGCCGTGGAAGCACAACGCCAGGGAACACCATTCCTGCATTGTTACAGTGCTTGCCTTGAACTTCCTCTAACACTTTGTGGTCCCTCTATCTCAGTTTGGGACCTTTGCACTTCTCCCACCTGGAATGTTGTGTATGTTCAATGCTCCATGTTCCTGGGTGGTGATGCGTATGTCACCACTGACCTCTCCATCTGGGAAGCACTCCCCCTCTGACCGCTATGATGAGACCTTCTCTTGACGTTCTTCTCACCTCCCCAGCCAGCTTTTCAGCCTCCTTCTTTGATCCTTCCTCCTTGGCACAATATGAAAGCTCTTCCCTCCTGTTCACTACTCTTACGACGCTGACTGGGAAACAAATACTCTTCTCTTGGGTCCATGCTATATACTCTAGTTTTAAAATATCAAATTCCATGAATATTTTTGGGTTCTGCAGCTTTCCTGTTTACACCCATAAGATTTTGAACTATGCATATACAGAACCTAAAAATATTCTTAATGAGGAGAAAGCGGTGGAACTATGATCTTGACCTTAAGATGCTTTGAATATTTTTATCCCAGTGGGTGATTCATTCAAAGTGGCGAAAACGATCTCTCTTTCATATTTCCTTTTAGGGTAGAATTTAATTGCCGACTTTCTAAATGAATGGTGTGTAGAAGTGATTGTCACGTGTGTCAGATCTCACCATGGCAACTCTTCCGAGGGGAAATTGATGGCTGAACAAATACAGGGTTCATGTTAGAAGCACAGCCACCCCTAGGCTCTTCTTTTGGGTGTGTAAGTTACTCGAGGTTTCAGAGGAGGGATAATTAATCATATATTTTATTAGTTCAGAAAGGCCTACACACAAAATATGTATTTATCACCCCAAATTTAAATGTTTTCTTTAGCTGCCACACAGTTTAACACAATCAAATTTTTTTTTCTCTTTGTGGCATTTGGGTGGAGATCTCTGACCAGACACAACCTCAAGTCAGCTCTAAGTGTGGCCAACTCAGACTGGTCAAACACTGAAAAGGTTACAGTCCTATGTAACCTTTTCCTATGTGGGAAACTTTGCAGTTTCCCCCCCACATAGGACCAGCTACGAAAATTGAGGAGCCCGGTGCAAAATAAAAATGTGGAACCATTTGCTGAAAAATTATTAAGAATTTCAAGACAGCAACAGCACAACAACAACAAACCAAGCACAAGGCCTTTTGGAACAACGGCAGAGGTTCCAGCCCATGAAGGCAACTCCTTCACTCCTATACTCCATGTGTTCTCTTTCCCTCGTAGAGTCTGAAGTCTTCTTCTTTCCTGCTCATTTGGAAGAGTGTGAAAGTGGTTAGTGCTTTTCCCTGTGTTGTAGAGTCTTCCCTGAGTTTTCATGTCTTCTAGGTTAGAGAAAAAGGAAAGCCTCACTCCTCTATCAGATTTGGTGATGAAAGTAAACCACATTTCTGAGTACTGACCATACAGAATTCTTAGCCTAAAAGAGTCAGAAAACATTTTAGTTAAAGTAGCTCCACCCTGGTAGGGATTAGACTGAATAGCCTTTGGGTATTGTTCCATTTTTTAAATTTTTAGAAACTCTGTAAAAATATACATCTCAAACTTATCATAAACTAAATGTAGGCTCTGATTGTTTTAATAACAGGAGAAACATATCTATTGTTTATAGCAAGCCATTGTCTTTTGCCTCCAAGTATATTAACATTTATAAAAAATAATTTAGAATTCTTTTTTTTTTTAAATTTCAGAATATTATGGGGGTACAGACACTTTGGTTATATATGTTGCCTATGCACTGCCCAAGTCAGAGCTACAATCGTGAACGTCCCCCAGATGCTGCGCCCCACACCCTTTAGGTGTGAGTTTACCCATCCCCTCCACCCCCCTCCTACCTGCCCAACCCCGATGAATATTATTTCCGTGTGTACACATAAGTATTGATCAGTTAGTACCAATTTGATGGTGAGTACTAGTGGTGCTTGTTTTTCCATTCTTGTGAAACTTTGCTTCGAAGAATGGGCTCTAGCTCCACCCAGGATAATACCAGATGTGTTAATTTGCCATTGTTTTTTATGGCTGAGTAATAAATACTCCATGGTGTACATATACCACATTTTATTAATCCAGTCACGTATTGATGGGCACTTGGGTTGTTTTCACATCTTTGCATTTGTGAATTGTGCTGCTATAAACATTCGCGTGTAGATGTCTTTATTATAGAATGCCTTCTTTTCCTTTGGGTAAATACCCAGAAGTGGGATTGCTGGAGCAAATGGTAGTTCTACTTTTAGTTCTTTGAGGTATCTCCATGTTACTTTCCATAGAGGTTGTACTAATTTGCAGTCCCACCAGCAGTGTACGAGTATTCCTATCTCTCTGCACCCACGGCAACATTTGTTGTTTTGGGACTTTTTGATATAAGCTAATCTCACTGGAGTTAAGTGATATCTCATTGTGGTTTTGATTTGCATTTGCCTGATGATAGAGAAGTTGAGCAATTTTTTATATGTTTCTTGGCCATTATTCTGTATAGAATTCTTTAAAATATATGAGAACCAGTCCCATCAAAATACTGTGGTATGTATACAAGAAAAGCTGTCATGGTTGAAGGATTTATTTCTCTGATGGAGTATAACTAAGTATTTCCCCAAATGTGCCCAGCAGATTGCTAATTTTACATGATGAAAGAACTCCATCCTCAAATAAGACTGGCAAATACTGCTTTAGAGACCCACATAAAAGTTTCCTAGATGCCCTGCAGTTAAAAAAGGAAAAAGAAAATGCAAAGAAAATCTATAACCCATTTATCTTTGTATAACCCAGTTTTGCCCAAATGTATCTAATCACAGAAATCTTTCTTGGCAATAACTATTAAAATCCTCCAAAACTGGTATTGAGCAAGTACACTTTGAGAAGTGCTGATTTAGTGATTCCATGGAGATCTTAGGAAGGAAATTAGTATTTTTGAGCACCTTCTAGATCCTATGTTCTATGTAATTGGCATGCCATAACTCAATTAATAGAACAACCAGCCTTAAGGTGGTTAGCAAGATCCTTATTTTATATATGAGGTTGATATATTAAGTAACTCTTATGAATACATAGTTTTAAGTGATGCTGGGATTTTGAGCCAGTGTCTAACTCCAGAGGCCAGTGCAGCGTTCACAATATACTGACAGTAGGAAGAAAACAAACAAACAACAACACATAAAGTATTTATAACACCTTACAAACACATGCTCCCCATTCTGAAGGTCGAGACTTTCATAAGATACAAGGAATTTTCTTGGTGGATTTTTTCACAAATAGAACAATGAATCTGCCTTCTCATGTGGTCTGCCATCTGCTATGAGGCCCAAGAGACAAATTTTCCTCCTCACTACAAAGCTAGGCTGAACAATTGTACCAAGTAACTAAGCTGCAGAATGCACATTTCCTCTGTGAACAATCAGAGCTGACGGCCTCTCCCGAATACTGTTAAATTGAAGCAAATACGGAAAATGTTGTAAATCTCACTAGGTTCAGTTTCTAGAGATAAATATGTCAGAAGCTTAATCTTTAATAGAAATTTACAAACTTTTATAAACCAACTACCAGAGACAGATAGACCAAAATCAAAGTGGATTTTCAGGTTTGTGTTAACTTCTGATCAGATCCCGGTTTATACTTTATTCTCAAAATGAAAACTGAAATTTGCTGTTGAGCATCCTTTTCACTGCATCTGAAATAACTCAGTGTTTTATGCCTGCTAGTTTCTCCAGATTTTCAGGAAGCACTTAATCTTTAATTGGTGAATCATTGCACCTATTAATATTAAAGGAAGTATTCCATATATAAAGCCAATCTGGAGTTGAGGCTGCATTCACTAGAGACTAGTGAAAGCTGACCTGGAGAAATGGAAACATCTGGTAAAAAGGGGTAACTAAGGAGACTGCTTGAACCAGAGATTACAACCAGAGAAGACCCACTCAGAGAAAGCTCAATTCATCATGGCAGCACTTCAGTGATCAGTAGGGATTAATTAAAGACCAGGTTGACCAGGAGGCAGTCTGCATGGAAACACGGACACTCGGCTAGTAAGTAGTAGCCCCAAGATTAGAAGAGTAACCACTTCTAGCAGCTGGAGGGTGTGGTTGTTATCAGAGAATGGTGTCCCTCCCCTGAGGGTGGCAGTGGGGTAAAAGTAGCAATCACCCATGCAGCACTGCTCCCAGAGGAGCCACCATATGATAAGGGCACCACATGAGAGGCAATAGCACAAGGTCAAGATTAGGAGGCTAAGGGGTGGGGATGGGGGGTGAGAGCCAGAGAAACTTATTCTGGAACACACAGGCAAAGGAACCCCTGAAAATTCTCAGAAACAGCTGGGATGATTCTTCAGGGTGGCTAATTTCTAGCAGTCAGTCAATTTGAGACAACACAGGATGTATGACTCTGTGTTACAGCGGCAGGCTGATGAGTCCTTTACAAAATGATACACTACATAACAACATAGTATTGGATATGTTGGTTGTATTGGCTATTGTTTGTGTTTACCCAGCATCCTATTTCCCCTGTTACAAAAATCCCTTCCATCTGACGATGGGAGTGTGCATATGATCCAACTGTGGCCAATCACAGTGTGCGGTGCCCACAGGTCAGTGTGATTAATACAGGTATGAACACATAACCAAGAGCAAGCCAATGAGAATACAGTCATATGTTGCTTAATGACAGGGATACATTCTGAGAAATGTGTCTTCTGCTATATGGTCTAGCCTATTGCTCCTAGGCTACAAACCTGTACAGCATGTTACTGTTTGAATACTGCAGGCAATTGTAACACAACGCTAAGATTTTACCTGCCAATGTAAGTTTATTTAACTAGTCTTTATTTCTAGTTATTTCTAATGTATGAGTTTCTGACAAATTTCATTAAGCCAGGTCCTATATTTTTTCTTTTGAATAACTTCTGCATTCCAAAGGAGAAGACAAAGCGCTTATGTCTGGAAATTGGGCACCCCCTGCTGGTAGAGTTAGTACCTTTATTGCCTCCTGTTCTCAGAGCCTTTTAAAATCCAATTCTGTTTTATAGCATCTTGGACCTAGTATTTGCCAGCTCCTATGCTATATTGTTCGCGTGAATAAGATTTACTGATGTGAAATTTGGAAGACTAAATTGTTGATTCTAAAATATACAAACCAGGAACTCAGAAAGAGGAGAGTTTGCTATAGTTTAAAGGCAGGGTGTGGTGTACTGGTCAATGGTTAACACACAGCTCTCTGAAAAGCACTAATTTGTAGCATTTGCTGATTTTTCTGGTGTAGGTACTTGCACCAGTGCTAATTTCATGTTACCAATGTGAAGTTGTTAAATGTGGAGTTGAGAAAGATGCTCATACTTGTCTCCCATGGCTGGCTCCAGTACACCCGTGGTTGAAGGAGATGGAAAGGCTTGAGCTGGATTTTATATTCTGTACAGAATATGTAAAAGGTAATAATCTATAGTAGAAAAATCAAGTGCTTTAAAGTTAGATTCAAATTTAAATACAGCTCCATTGCTTTCAAGCTTTGAGCAGTGTATTCTTTGAATCGAAGTGTTCTCGTCTCTAAAATGAGCTGATAATACCTATCTTGCAAGATGATTGAAAAAATTAAATACGAAAATGCATATAAATCACCTCAGTGGAACATGGATTTCTAATCAATGGTAAGTTAACTATCCAAATACATACAGAGGAGGAAGGACTGTCTGGATTAGATGCCAAGATACACAAATGTGCTCATCATGTGCTGGAATTGGGACTAGTACACTAGTCAAAAATGTCCTCCAATTTTTCTAAGAATTTACAAATGATCAAATTTGTTTTGATATTTATTAAGTTGGTGAGGATGATGGGAAGGTACAATCAAAAGCGGTAGAAGTTGAAATGTTTTTAAGAAGTAATTTCTTCTTTCTTTTTTTTTTGTGCTTTTGGGCAGTTTTGTATTCCCTTTGGCTCTGAACTCATGCAGTTTTGAGAGAAGCAGCACTGTGCACTTCTGAAGGCCACAGTGGTGTGACAGTTGAGTTGTTCAAGTGTGGAGTGTGAAGAAAGGAGGGGCCTGGTTCCCATTATGGCTCCTGCACTTGTTAGTGTTTTGACCAGAGTTAAATTGCTTAATCTCTCTGTGCCACTGTTTCCTAGTCTGTACATCTTCATCTCCTCACTTCAGTTTGTAAACTCAGATTGGCCCTAAATCACAAACAGACATATACCCACAGTATTACAAAGTATTGCTCATTCTTCTATATTGTGGGTTTTTCCTTCTTTCTCCATCAGATTTTAACTGTTTACATGGCTGACTCCAAAGGCTATAGACTAGACAGTTGCTGAAAGAGAATGCTTCCCTTCTGCTCTACTTACAGCCTCCTCCTTCTCTCCTGGGGAAGCAGATGTCAACTTTGGGTGAGAAAGGCCACCACCCTTTTCAAAATTTATCCCTTTGTATATTTACTGTGACGGCAAAGCCATTTCTTAACAGCAGAAATGGCCACTCTCTCTTAGTAAGCAATATTTCTCTTACAAAATGTTTTACTGTTTCAAATCAAGTAGAACAATATTGTTCTATAACTTTGTGATTTGTCTCAGAAACCATGGGGTTGTGTCAGAATTTGTGTTCAGAACACTTACAACCCTATAAAACACGAGATGAAATCTTTCCTTCACAAAAGAGGTGAAAATCCTGACCTGTGCTGAGAGAATAGGGTTGGAGGCTGTGTGTGTAAAACAGCACTTTCAACTAACATTTTAATTTCACCCCATGTAACGGGCAGATTCAAGACAACCAAAATTTTAAAGATGAGGAGAAATCTTTATCAGGCCATAAAAGTATAATAGTCCTCTGTACACTTACGGCAGCCCATCATGTGACAGCCAAGATGGAGTTAGTTATACCAATAGGAAAGTTATTTGCATGCTACAGCTCACTTGGTACTAGCCCAACCAGGACCAGTATTTGCTTTAAAGATATTAAAGTGTGCATATATCCTATTTCCACTATACATGAGATAATCAAACAACCTGAGTTTCAAAGACACTTCCAAGAGTGGTCAAAATCACTAGCTAATTTAAATTATCAAAGATTTAGTAAATGTTATTTATGCCCTACTGGTTAATTCATAAGTTGCAGTTTGCTCCTATGAGGGAATATGGCAAGTAACAGCGACCCAGTAGATGGGAGGGGGAATTCAATAATCAATTATTAAAAACACTACATGTCTTGTTCATGCTTAAAACAACCACTGCTTAAATTTGGCACTTTTATCCCTAAAAGAGAAATAAACAAATAAAATGTTCACCAACTAGAAGAAATTGCAGCTGCTAGGGTCTGACAAATTATATCCAGAAGAGAATGGTTTGACATAAATTCACCAAATATCCTGTAGCTTGATTCAAAATGGCGACAGGGGGCCAGGCGCCTGTAATCCTAGCACTTTGGGAGGCTGATGCAGGAGGATTGCTTGAAGCCAGGAGTTTGAGACCAGCCTGAGCAACAGGGAGACCCATCTCTACTAAAAATAGAAAAATTAGTCTGGCATGGTGGCATGCGCCTGTAGCCCAGCTACTCAGGAGGCTAAAGCAGGAGAATTGCAGTGAGCTACAATGACGCCACCTCACTCTAGCCTGGGCGACAGAGCGAGACTCTGTCTCAAAAACAAAACAAAACAATAAAACCCAGCTACATTGTTCTGAATATGTTAATGAATTGCTAACTCAGGGTTACCATCTCCATCCTTCTGAGACAAGGGTGATTCCTCATGGTAACCAATGGTCCATCTGTCTAACAAGCTGGAAATCCCAAGTCAGCACAAGACCCACTGGGGTTTTGAAGGCCCAGTGTCTCTCACAGCCCCCCCAGCTAGAACCTTTGAAAACTGCAAGATGCTGGAAATATAGATAACCCATTACAGGTGTATCTGTCCGTGAATCAGGAACTTCTAGGTGTGGTAAAGAGCCAGGAGGCCATTCACAGGGCTCTGGACTCTACTAGTGATACCAAATTCCAGTTTATAAATTGACAGAAGACTTCCTTTCTCCACACCCTGAGGACCAGAAGTGTAGCCATTCAACATTTCATGGATGAAATCCAAGTAAAATAGGTTTTGATATTGTAGAGCTTCAATTAGAGGATAGGAATTTGTGCATCAGATATTTTCAAACTGTTAAAAATAGCAGGCTACGTTATTGGTGAACATAATGTGGAGTAGTTCCTAGCTGTTATTGCAGAAGTGTCACAGTGACCTTTTTAGTTTACTAAAGTTAACAGAAACAATGAGGAAAAAAATTGGAGGGTGGAGTACATGTATTTACAATCATGCCACCTGTACATCTCTTTGAGGAGACAAATCTGTGTTTTGCTGCAACACTGCTATGTCCTCAAGCTCGGCTTCCTCATGAGACCCTAAGATTTTACGCACAGAAGATTTAAGTGGGGGATGTTTTCTTAGAGAACCATTGGGGGTAACTATAAAGGTATATCACAAGGGGAACAGGAGGTTTTACTGCTAGTGAGTGAATGTTACTCCAAAATTGGTTTCATGTTATTACATAATGACAAAAATGCAAAGGAGCTTAGGAGTATTAATTATGCATATGAATACTATTCTACTATTATATTAAAGGGCAAAGATATAATGTGGTTGTATATATATTTCTTTCAACCAAAAATTAGCAGTGTCAAAGTTAAAATAAAAATGTAGAGATCAATCTCTAAATTTTATGTTTTATTTAGTAAGCAAGAATTGCAATTCGGGGCATACACGCAGGTCAGGAGGTCTCTGGTACATCTGAAAAACAAAGAAGATTGGAGGTTTTATAGAAAGGAGAAATGTTGTGTATTGGTTTTGCAGAAAGTTCATTGACACTAGTGAAGTTTTACAAACCCTGATTGGTGAGTGAAGGTTGTGGGTAAAACTAGTCTTAGGGTCGCAGCTGGTTGTTTCAGCAACTGTTAGATAAACCTAGTTTCAAGTTACAGCAGGCAGTTTCAGCAGCCAGGCTTGCGAAGAATTACATTCTTAGAGCAATGTTATATGCCCTGAGTGCTTTTTCCCTCTGGCCTCTTGACTCTGTCTTGGTTGTATGACAAGAATGACCCAATTTGTATGATCAGCTTTTATACCAGTTTGCAAAATGCCCCTGTAATAAAACTGTTTGTGAGTCAAAGAACTACTTGACTCAGGACACGGCTGGGCAGTAAGTGGAAAGTTAGAAATCTTAGAAGGAAATGGGATTATACTTGTTAAATATGTCTCCTCTCAAAGACCCAAATGTGGTGTTTTGTGCTGTGGCATGTTGGGACTGAATCCCTAAAGACGGTGGGCATCTATGGACCCCATAGAGTGTAACCCCATAGAGAAATAAACAGTTTAGAACATTAAATTGGTGCAAGAAACAGGTTCTATACCACAAATTACAACAATGCTATATATTTAATCAAAATGGCCTTAGGTGGGATTAAAGGGCCCAGAATGGATTTCAGGGTATCTAGAATTTCCTAACTACTACATTGTAAACTTCCTGCATATTGCCTGTAATTCTAAATGCTGTGACAGTTATTTCATTGTGAGACTACCATTTCTTATCACACTGGTCATTGTTTATAGATATCAAAATTTTTAAATTCCCCTCTGTGTACTCCTTAAATTTCCTTCAAATGAAGCTGATATGTGCTAAAATGCAAGAGGGTTTCCTGGGAGTACACTGCATGCTTGCTAGGGCTGCTATAGCAGAGCTCCACAGATGAGGTGGCTTAGACAACAGAAATTGACTTTCCCATAGTTTTGGAGGCTAGAAGTCCAAGATCAAGGTGCCGGCAGGGTTGAGTTCTTCTAAGTGCTATCTCTTTGGCTTGCAAAAGGCTGTCCTCTTGTTGCCTCTTCACATGGCTGTCCCATTATGCACGTGGGCCCCTGGTATCTCTCTGTACGTCCTAATCTCCTCTTCTTATAAGGACACCAATCAGATTGGATTGGATTAGGGCCCACCCATATGGCCTTATTTAACCTTAATTACCTCCTTAAAGGTCCTATCTCCAAATACAGTACCATTCTAAGGTTCTGAGGGTCAGGACTTCAACGTGTGCATTTTTGGAGGTGCATGATGCAGTCTACAACAGTGTACATCTTATATGTAAACAAACTACACAAGATAAGAATTCTGTGGGGCCTGTGCTACATCTGAATGGTATGGCCCCGACTGCCTGATGCCCCGTGAGAGGAATAACTCAGCCACGTGGTACAAGGAGAAGCAGAATGGCCTTGATCTCCAGAATGAGTCTCAGCATTACTCTAAGCAGGTCAAGCATGTCCTGAAGAGGGATTGTACCTCGTACCACTCAGAGATTATGACAGTGATGTCAAAGGCTATTTTCAAAGAAGAGGAGGGTGACCATTTTTTTACGATTCAAGTAAAAAAAAAAAGGCATGAAATGCTACCTCACATTTTTTCCTAGTCACTTACCAATAAGGATGTCCTCAAACCCACCATATAGTATTTACAGAATTAGTTTTGAACAGGTTATATTTTTTTATGTTTATATTTGAATGAAACACAAGATCATTTTGGAAGGAACTGAAGCACATTAACATGACGAAGATGTTCTGCAAACTCTAATATTTTCTTCAAATTCCAGTTGCCACTCTCAGAACATATATTCCTCCTAAGTATTATGGAATGCAGCAACATGGGAGGGCTGAGGGGTGCTGTCGACCACCCTCAGAGCTTCCTTGGAAAAATCTCACCCAGGAAGTTAGATCCCAGGAGCATGCGCACGTGGTTCCATTTTAGGTCTCAGCTCTTAGAAGCCTTTGGGTCCTGCCAACTACACATCCCTTAACTTCAAATCTGCCAAAGGAGATAGCATATGTATGTAGTGCATCCAATTTTAGCTCTGTAATTGGGGCTTCAACCAAATAGACGATAGGCTATTTTTTAAGAGAGGAATTTTTGCATTAAAAAAGAAAAACACGTTTTAAAAAACCTTTATAGGTAAATTTTCAGAAAATGTATGGGAAGCCTCTTCAAAGAAAAAAATAAGTTTGTGTATTGTGTGTTCTTATTGTTTATTTTAATTGGAAACTGAGCTGGATGGGTTTTTAAGAAGCATTTGACAAAATTCTGCTTTGGGGCTTTGGCCTGCTTTTTTTGTGGCTTATTTTATTTGAAAACAATGTTTGTTTAGAAACATAGGCTAGAAGACTTTAAAGAAAAGAAGTTTCTAAAAAGGCCCTCCCACCCGCTTCAAGTACAGAAACATGGTAGAAGATTTCTATAAAGAAAAAGGTTTTGCTTTTGGACTTATAGTTTGTTTGATTTTAATTGGAAACTGAGTCTGGGGCTTTAAAGCCATGTTTTTGAAGCCATGTTTAAATTTTACAGCAGAATCTTTTACTTCTATTTTTATTCTTCTTTGTAACAGAGGATTTTGGTTTTCTTAGCTCTTGTCTGTTACTTTGTTTTATGTTGGAAACTAAAAGGAAACTTGAAGCAGTATCACACATTGGAAAAGTTTTTTAAAAGCTGTTTAAAGCTTCAGACTGCATATTTCTGCTATTTTAGTTTTACTTTAGAGCAGAAGCTTTTAATTGCATGTTGCATATTTATACCATACAGTATTTCAGTGAGGGTAGTGGTTAAATTCATTCATTCTTTGTTTTATTCAAGACACATTTACTGAATTCCTATTCTGTGCCAGGCACTCCTCTAGGCTTTGAGGTATAGCAGTGAACAAAACAAAGTTCTTGGCCTCTTGATGCTTGGATTCAAGTAGGGGCTTGGTAGAATATTCTGTTAGGAATCAGGGGGCAGGCTTTGTGGCTGTGCAGTAGATCTGGGAAATGAAGGGTATGGAAGTTGGGTTGCAGGTTGTGCAGGAGTTGGCGGCAGGAACCATGGCCAGGAAGAGTGGGCTAGAAATGGGACAGTGAGAGTAAGGGAAGGGCTGGAGGCTGGGTCTGAGTAATTGGATTGGGGACTAATAGGATTAGGATTTTACTGTGTGCCCTGCAGTGGATAAAGAGGTGAGATGCACCACCATTTTTCAGATGCTATGTCTCTTTAGTGCCTACTAGGCAATCTGAAAAGGGTCCCACTCCAGACATGTCAAAATGCTTCTCCCCTGCAAAATACATATACACATATGGCAGGGGGTGGATTCATTCATTCTTTGCTTCATTTGACAAATATTTACTGGGTGCCTACCCTGTGCCAGGCACTTATTTAGGCTTTGGGATATGGCAGTAAAGAAAGCAAAATCCTTGCTTTCATGATGCTTTGATTCGGGTGATGGTATATCAAAATAAATGCTTTTTAAAAAGTGCACAGCTGAGCTAGAATCAGGTCTAGAAATTAAGACCAAGTATTAAGGTAATACTGATATTCTGCTGGTATGTCAGGCTCAGAAGTGTAGGAAGTTGATTTTAATGCTTGGGTGGGAGTAGGTGATAAGACCCTGGGCCCATGCAAGGAAAGAGTTGTAACTGAGACCCCTCTGTAGAGTCATGCCACTTCAATTGGACCATAAAAAAAATCACATGCTTGCAAAGAAAGACAATAAGGAAGTTTATCTGTCTTAGTGGGGAGATCTGGAGAGAAAAATTCAGCTCTAACTATCCAAAGCCACAGACCAGACCTCACCTTAATTTCTGAATTGAAATTTCAATATCCAAGTCATCTGGAAAAAAAAAAATTCAGAACGTTTAGCAGAAGCAAATGTAACATTGCTCTAAAATTATGTTCTTACAACCTACACTACAGAAGAGTCTCACAGAAAACCAAGTCCTGACAAAGATGAGCTCATTATAAAAAATGTAACTTATGAGAGGAAACAAGATGTGAGAGTCAACAGAAACAACACAGTAAATTTATAACTCCAAGAACTAAATTTAATGGACTATCAATGTGAAAGAGAATATTGAGAAAGACTGTTTTAAAAAATTAAAGACATGAAAAGCAAACAAAACTTTTAAGAAAGAATATGACCCTGTGATACAAAGGCAGGCAGATTGGAAAAAACAATCAACTAGAAATTCTGGAAATAAAGATGATAGACATTTAAATGAGAAACCCTATACAAAGTTAGATTAGACATAGGCAATGAAAGAATTAGTGAACTGAAAGATTAGTATGAGGAAATTATCTATAATGCAGCAGAGAGAGGGAAATAGATGGAAATAGAAAAGAGAGGTTAAGAGACATGGCAGTTAAGAGAATGAATATTAGAGATACATATAAAATAAGTTTTAAGGAGAAATAATAGAGAGAGTTAGGAGACAGGCAATATGCTTTTAAAGTCTTTCCAGAATTTAAGGAACACGTGACTCCTCAGATTAAAGAAACAAACGAATCCCTGCTTAGACAACAGTATTGAAACAAAGGGAATGAGTGTTTATCATAGACAAAAAGTATATTGCAAAAGTGAAGAATATTATCTACAAAGGAATGAAAATCAGAATGACAGACGTCTCAACAGCAACAATGGAAGCCAGAGACAAAGGATTTATATGTCCATCCTACCTCTCACTCCAGATTGAAGTCAAAATTTTAAAAAGTATATACAAAGATGGAATTGCCAGCCATAGACCTTCCCAGAAGGAATTATTAAAGGTGACACTTCAGAAAGAACATTAAACACACAAAAAAGAGAAGGGAGCAAGAAGGAAGACTGAGCATAGAAACTGTAAACATCCATAAATCTAAACAAATGCTAATTATACAAAATGTTAATAATGACTAATTTGGAAGTGTTAAAAAGTTGAAATAAGATAACCAATGGCAACTTGTGGAACAAGAAAGGAGAGATTGGAATGACAGTACTCTGTCCTTGCCTTATTCACAAGGAGGGTCAAGACTGGCTTTAGATTCTGTTATGTAAAGTATGAGTTTTAAATTTTCAGTAACCATTGAAAGAATAGGAACTTAATGTATAATATCCAGACAATTAGATGAAAAAGTAAATTTCAAATATTCAATCCCTCCACTTAACGTTAAAAAAGGAGAAAAAGGGGAAATATAGAAAAAGCAAAGTAATAGCTTTAACAAAATAGAATAATAGAATAAATCCACATACTCAAGCAATTATAATAAAAGCAAACAAATAAAATCCACCAATTAGAAGACACAGACTTCTAGATTGAATTTTTTAAAAAACTAAACAAAATCCAGTCATGGGCAATTTATAGGAAACAAATTCAAAATAAAAGGACACAGGTAGATTAAAAATACCAAGATGAAAAGGGAATACACCAGAAAAAATGAACCAAAATAAATGTCAGCCAAAGAGACTTTAAGGCACAAAGCATTAACCAAGATAAAGATAATTACTGCAAATAATAAAAGGAACAATTATCAGGAATATATACTATTTCTAAATTTGTGTGACCCTAACAATAAAGAAAACATTGTGATAATTACAAAAAGAAAGTATAAAAAAACACAACAATGTTTAAAGCTTTAACCCACCTTCCCTAGGATGTATTATTATATTATATATATAATATTTGATAGATCAGTTAGAATCAAAAGTAATAAAGATATAGAATATATGAAAAACACAAATTGAGCTTGATTTAGTGACCCTATGTAGAGCCAAGCACTAGAGAATAAACACTCTTTTTAAGTTCACTTGACCATACTCTAGGACAAAAGACAAATCTCAACAAATTGAAAGAATAAGTAATAAAAGCACCATGTTGTCTAAATGCAAGGCTATAAAATTAAAAATAAGTAAAATGAGAAGTCTCCAAAGCCATACATTAAAAATATTTTTTAAGTGTGCATCTAAGTAATTCACAGATTAAAGCAAATTTTATATGAAAAAATGAGAAAATATTTAGATTGTATTGACAATAAAAACATCATTTTGCATTTCTTCCCCCAAATATAACTTATATTAAATTATCTCCTGGAAATAGAAATGGGCTTAGCTTTGCTTTAACATGGTCTTCAGTGAGAATTTACACATTCTTATACTCACGAAGAAAACATCGCCCCATGGAAAATGTACTGCACACAGTGTCCAAGTTCCATTAACACAATGAGAAAATGATGAAGAATAAAAAATGAATAAATTAAATGATCAAATCCAAAGGTAAGAAAAAAGGGCTGTGAAGTTAATGCAAAGAGAGAAAAAATGAAGCAAGTAATAAACTCAATAAACAAAAAATGGGAAAAAAATGACACCAAAAGCTTGTTCTTTAAACAGATTAATAAAATATACAAACTTCAGTAAGATTAATCTTAAGGAAAAGAAAGGAAGAAGAAGACACAGATAAAAAATATTTCAAACAAAAAAGGAGGCATAATTGTCAAAACAGTAGCGTGTTTTGAAAAGACATAAGAAAACATTGTGAACAACTTTATGGGAAGTAAATTTTCAAATGTAGACAAATGGATTATTTCCTAGAAAGACATGACTTCTAAAAAGGACTCTAGAAAAAATAGAAAGCATCAATCCAGTCAGTTTCATAGGTAAATTGTATTTAAAAATTTTAAGGAAAATTATAATTCCAATATTTTACAAACTATTGCCCTGAGTAGGAAAATGAGGGATAAGCCCCTCTCCACTCATTTTATGAGGCTAAAATGAACCTTAATACTAAACTAGACAAGAACATTAGGAAAAAAAATTATTGAGCTATCTCCCTATTATACACAGATGCAAATAAAATATGTCACCCAAATCCAAAATAAAACCATGATTTTTTAAAAAATCCATCAGAACCAAGTAGATTTCTCATGAAATCAAGACAATGTATCTTTAGAAAATATGCTAATAAATTCATCATATTAATGAATATGGAGAAAAAATAGATTCAGAAAAATTATTCTGCTAAACTTCAACACTCATTTGTGGTACAATCTTTAGCAAACCAAGAATAGAGAAATATGCCTTAACTTGTTAAAGCATTATCCATGAAAAACCCTATAACAAACATCCAATTTAATGGTGAAATTGTTAAAATATTTGGTCTAAATTTAGGGATAAGACAAGATGCTCCATCTCCATTTTTAGTCAACATTGTACTCCAGTATATTACACAACGAGACAAGGGAAAAAAATAAAATAAAAGGTAAAGATTGAAAAGAAAGAAACAAAATTTTTATCAACACATTTGTCTACTTAGAAATTCCAAGCACTATGCTGAGAATCTATTAGAAGATAAATATACAAAAACAAGATAAGTACACAAAAACCAATAGCATTCTAAAATACCAGCAGCATGTAATTATAAAACATAACTCAAAACAGAGATGTAATTTCTAATAGGAACAAAAATAAAAGTGTAGAAGAATAAATCTAACAAAATACGTGCAAAGTATGTTTTTTTAAAAAGAAAATTACAAACATTTTTTAAATGCCATAAAATAAAACCAAAATGAAAGGAGATTGAAGATTTATTATCATAGAGATCACAATTATCTTTATACTAGCATTAATTTTTATAATGATTAATGTGTTATTTGATTGTAAGAAAATGAATATAACTTGAAAGTTTCTAAATTATAAGTTTTGTTGAATAGAGAATCTCAGGTATTCCAGAGGCGAGAGATAGGAAGCTCTGACTTTCTCTCCCCACCCCTTCCCTTGCTTCTGGCTGCTATTTGAGTGTGAGTGATCATTCTTTTGGAGCAAAAATTTTGAGTGAGCTGACAAATAAATAAGCAGCATGACACATGATGATTACAGCCGCAGGTCAAAGAACTATCTTCTAATCCCAGCTACTCAGGAGGCTGAGGTGAGAGGATCACTTGAGCCCAGGAGTTTGAGACCAGCCTGGGCAACAATGCAAGACCCATTGCTAAAAATAAATAAATAAATAAATAAAATTTTAAAAAAGTTTTTAAAAAAGAACCATCTTCTCATCGGGCACAGATTGCAGAAAAGAACTGGTTGTATGGAGGCCATTTCAGCCACACCCACAGGTTGGCTGCCAGGAGCCACTTGTAGAATGATGTCCTTTTGCTCATGGACTTCCTTGGATAGGCTCCAAGCCAGAACCCTGTTGGAATAAGGTTTCACTTTGGTCCTGGTGTGTTTTCAGGGAGGCGGTCATGATACAAACAATTAAATATCCCAGGCACAGTCTGCATTTTAAAGAATGACAAGGAATTTAATCTAAAATCATCTCCTATCCTTTAAAGAGGGAAACAGCCCTTTAAAGATTTGGTGAGGGGAGGGAGCTGAGAGCTGGAAAATGTCTAGAGGTTAAATTATCCAGGTTATCCCTGTTCATCAACAAAATGCATAAATGAAGAGTTAATGCCACATATCAGGACAGCTCAGTCAAAAACTATTTTAACAGTTTTCTGGGTAAAAGATATCAGACTAAGAGCTTTGAGGCATTTACAGAAGAACTAGCTATGGCTTCTAAGCTCACAGTTTGCCCGGTTTTAGAGAGAGACACATACGAAGATAAAATACCAGTATACACTAGAGAGAATCAGAAATTCCAACACTTCAAGAGATATCATAGAACAGCTACATACACGATCCACTTCTGAGTCAATGGCAATGACAATAGCTGGATAGTGACCTAGTTATTATTCTCACCATGTTTAAATGCTTACTTTGTCCTGGGCATCATATGAAGTGCTTTTCAAATGTAACCCAGATGCTTCCAAGTCCTTCAGCTTTCTGTGGGTCTGTTTCCTTTAATATCGAGATAAAATACCATGGGCCTCCATCCCTCATAATGTGCAAAGGTCAACATATCCCACAATATTTTGAGAACTTTCTGAGTGTGTGCATATGAGGGGGTGAGGGTGGGTGGGCAGCATTACATTCTCCTGTCTCCTCTCCCCTCTTAAAATGATTAATGTTCCTAATTCATCCAGTTGATAAGTAACAAGGCTGGAATCTGGACGTATATCTACTGAGTCTGAAGCCTTATCCACTTGACCGCCCTATTTATACATCTCTGGTACAGAAAGCAAGGGCCATAGGCATTCAAGGAAAGTAAGATACTGGCAGAAGAAAGAAGAGAAAATTAAAAATGGCATCAAGCTTTCTAGTGGCAACAAGCATCATTGATTCATTCATCTGACTAACAGTTATTGATATGTCAGGCACTGTCTATGCCAGGCGTTGTGCCCAGTGCTGGGAATGGTAGCAGGAATAAGAAAGTCAGGGATGAGAAGATGAGTTGTCTACGGTCCAACATGAAGAGGTTGCAGGGAGGAGATGCTTTCCCGTGTAATGTCCAGCAGGTAACAGGAAATACCAAACTCATTTGCCTTAAAGATGGAGGCCCTCGGAGAACACCAGGTGGCAGCACGCTCAGCAATTACAGTGAAGCAGGCCCAGCCAATATCTAGCGTCTTATGTTTTGCATCTGAAACAGATTAAAACAAAATATCATTTTCTTGGCCAGTACTTAAAAAATTCAGAAGTAATGTTAACTCTCTAAATGCTTAAGCACAAACTCCCCCCCAACACTTTTTGTTTGTTTGTTTTAGTAGAAGAACATACGTATTAATATTGCTTAGCTTTTATAAAATATAATTTATCAAAAATCTTGCAGAAATATGCATGTGATTAGGGCAACAATCTTCCAGCTGGACACATATTCCTAATATTATTAAATTGTACTTTACTATGTTTATAGTTTATAAGCTAACGGTTACCCATATTGACAGGGAGAAAAATAATGTCCCTGTGAGAATCTTGGGGTTATATTACTGCTACATGAGGCAAATGTTTTGTTACATAATTAGCATTGTTATATTCCTATGTCTTTCATGTAGATCTCTTTCTATATTTAGCATAATCCTTCTACCCATGGTTTCTATCCCGTCTCACCCCACCTTCCTTGACACTAAGTGCACTTAATAACCCCTTGCTTTCAGGTTGTTTCATCTTTCTCTTACAATTAGTTCTCTACCTTCTCACTTCATGTACTCACAGGTCTCATTATAATACCATAGTGCTCTATTATTAGGAAAGGAACCAGTGTGAGAGCTCAACATTGAACCAACACAATGAAAGAAGACCCACATAGAACAGACACAGCACCTCCCATCCATCCAACTTAAGAGTTTTGTAGATGCTTGAGAAAGACTCAACTGGTAATAAATGTCAGATCCACACTGGGAATATGATGGTTTATAAATCCATAATTTGTATTTTGCTGTGTAGAGTTATTCTTAATTGTTTAGTGAATGATAAATAGTTAAATCCAAACTATGAATTAGTTCTTCTCAACTAGTCTATTTGCCGTCTTTACATAATTCCAAATTATTGAAATTCTTCAGGTATTGATTTTTAGAGCTTCCAGCACAGTAAATAAAAACAAAAAATTAGAAGAAGCCTATCTTATGAACAATCCATCCATCAAAACAAGTGTCTATTTCTGGGATTTGGTTCAACTCAAAAAAGCAGACAAAGAAGAGATATCTATAACACATGGGCTAACTGGCACAAAAATGGGGATGGAGTAAACATCATACCCAAATGGAGGAACATTTAAAAAAAACAACTATCACTATCATGAAAGACAAAGAAAGTCTGAGGAATTGTTCCAGATTGAAGAGACATGACAACTAAACAGGATGTATGATTCTGGATTGGATCCTGAAATGGGAAAATAATTGCTATAAAGAAAATTATTGTGATAATTGCCAAAATTTGAATATGGAGTGTATATTAGATAAAGTATTATAGCAATGCTACATTTCCTAAATTTGATCATTGTACTACAGTTATGTAGAAGAACATCCTTATTCTTAGGAGACAGAGGTAGAAGTATTTATTTATTTATTTACATTATGGGTAGAAGTATTTAAAAGGAAAGGGGCATGGTGTCTGCAACTTACCAAATAGTTCGGAATAAAAATATACAGAGAGGGAGAGAGGTGAAAAATCAAATATCATAAAATGTTAACGAATGTTGAATCTAGGTGAAGTTTAAAGGTATATGGAAGTTCTTCGGATTATTCCTAAGACTTTTCCATATATTTGCACTTACTTTAAATTTAAAAGTAATAATGATCATATTAGTAATAATAATTCAGAGACGCTTGGCCTAGAGCTTCACACTAGCTACATTTTTCTGCTTCGAACTAGACTAGCATGGTTGGACACCCTTATCTAATCACTTATGATAGCTGTAGAAATAAGTATGCCAGTGTCTGTGTGTAAAGTTAACATGAAATACCTTTTGTTTTATTTACATATTTATTTGTTATATAATATGTTACTTGAAGATTTCTTTCATAGAAAGGTTTTTAGTACAGTACAAAGACTTTTTTCTGAATCATGGAGAATAAGTTACAACCTCATACCTTATAACTGCAGAATACTGTAGTGTGCATTTTCTTCAAACAAGGATATTCTCCTACGTAACCACAATACAACCAAAAATGAGAAAATTGACATCTATACATAATTGCCATCTAATCCTCAGACCCTGTCTAATTGTCCCAATAACACCCTTTATAGCAAATGAATCTGCTTTAGAACCACGGTTGGATTTAATTGTAGGTCTCTTCATCCCACTTCATTCTAGAACTGTTTCTCTGACTTTCTTAACTTTTATAACCTTGGCACTTTTGAAGATAACAAGAAGCCTATATTGTAGAATGTCCCTCAGTTTAAGATTGCCTGTTGTTTCCTCGTGATTAGATTCAGGATACGTGTCTTTGGCAGGAACATCACAGATGTGAAGCCGTGGTCTTGTTACACACCATCAGGGGTGCACTATTTTGATTTGCCCTATTACTGGTGATGTTCACTTTGATCATTTGACTAAGTCTGGTGTCTGCCAGATGTCTCCGATATAAAGTTCGCTTTTTCTTCTTGCAGTTAGTAAGTATCTTGCACAGAGGTACTTTGAGAATAAAAATCCTGTTGCTCATCAAGTTTACAATTTATTAATATCAGTATAGGTTTATAGTTTTCTATTTTGTTCAATAGGTTATAATTCACTAATATTATTATTTATTTTGAAATGTAAATTGTCCTAGATTTGGCAAGTAGGAGCCCCTTCAAGCTGGTCCTGTGTCCTTTTGACGGGTCCCCGTAATTCTCTGAGCAATTTTGTAATTTCTGGCACACTAAAAGATGTTTCTGTCTCACCTTATACTTTCCCTGCTGCAGCCCTGGAATCAGCCAGTTTTATTAATACAAGGAAACTGGTTCCTTTTTCTAGGAAATGGTACTGAAACAACCAGATCTGGGTGCAGGTATCTTGCTCACTGTTACTGGGGCACCACTTCACCCACACTGTATTAGTGGACAGAACCAGGAATATATGTATATCTATTTATATTTCTTTACCTACCTCTACATATATCAGAAAAAAGTATGTTTACACTTACAGTACCAATTCCAATCCAATACGACAGGGTTTATTTAGTTTTCTCCCCTTCTCTGACAGTGGGACATCTATCTCCCATTATGCTTAATCTACTTACTTATTTGATTAATTTCCCAATATGTAAACAATCTCTGATTGCTGCCACCACCCACTCCCCCATAAGGATGCGCCTGCTCTTCACCATACTCGGGTTCCCACACTCCAAGGTTTGGCCTCTGCCTCCCTCCATGGATGACCCCACATCCCCTTAGGGCTCTGAAGACTCCCCAGGCCACCAACCTCCTGCACGGACACCCTCCTCACCCCGCCTGGGCTCCAACATCCTCACCAGGCCACCCCTGTCTGAGGATGTCCTTCCCACCCTCCTCAAGTTCTCACAAGCCCAGTTGGCGCGTGTGCTTGCGTGAATGCCCTCCTCACTCTGCTCTAGGGTGGGAGCTCATTCTTCTTGCAACAGACTTAGTCACTTGTCACCATTCTTTATAAAATCAAATGAAAATAATAGGGAAGGTAAAATTTACACGGAGGAAATTCTGCAACTGAAAACACGTCAAGGTATTCATAAACTTAAATGCAGCAGGCTTTAATTATTAAGTTGTCAAGATATTATAATAAACCCATTCTCTGATCACCAATCCTATAACATTTGTCCAAGTAGTGGAGACTTGGTAGACAGCATGGGATTCAGAAGCCAAAATAACAGAACCCGCTCTTCCTCTCTTCCCAAGATTGTGGAACGATTTATGAACTTCCCAGATGATATCAAGAATTCAGAGAATGTGCCTCGAAGCCTCCTTCATTTTAATGAAGTCATCTGCTGATCCTGTTTTTATTATTAAACAAGCAATCAGATGTACTGGATCTTCTCTTCACGCTGAATGGCAATTTCCTGAGCAGCCTTTCTGCTCAGTATTTACTTGAAAGATTCAGCCCACCCTGGCATGGGGATGATGGGAGCTGCATTTGTCCCTGTTCTCCGACCTTCGAGAATCTGTAGGCAATTTAAATGGTACAGATGATGCTATTGACGTGGTTCCTTTCTGGCCTCCACTCTTGGTTCCTGATCTCCATCTAAACTTCCAGCTTTTCACCAGAGGCAGCCCTGTATGCAGGAAAAAAGGTGGGTTTTGGAGCCGGTCAGATACAGTTTGAAATCTATTTAAGTAAAGCTTAGTTTTCTCACCAATAAACTAGCACCAAAAGTTACACTTATTTTGCTAAATTTCTGTGGGGATTTGGGACGGCATAAGTATAATGGGGGAAATAATTTGACAATTATGTTTGTCCTTTTTTTTTTAACTTCTGACTTTCCAAATCCATGGTCTTGACTCTAGTACACTCCAGGCACCCATCTGCCAGTGGGCAGGTGATCAAGATTTCTATAAAAGGAACACAAAACAAAATTAACAACAATGATGAAATGACAGCTAACATTCAGTTTCTATCATTTCAACTCTGATTTAGTTTAAAGGAAGCAAAACATTTAGAACTTTAAAAAACGTTAGAAGTGTACTTTAAATGGAGCAAAATGAAAGCCTTTTCAGGCAAGGCTTTTGCCCCCAAAAAAGTATTAGCTAAATTCATTTATCTTTTTCTTTAGCGTGGTGAGTTACACCATAGAGTTTTACGTAAGGGATCAACAGAGCAGAAGGAGGAGGGAAGAAATCTGCCTTTTTTGCAGCCCTGAGACAATAACATAAAGGAAGGAGGTATGAGAGAGAGTGACATGGCCAGACGGGTGCGCCTGGACGCTTCCCTGCACGTGCGTTACGTAAGTTGAGTTCATGGACTCTTGTCTTACTTGTTTAGGTCTCAGGGAAGAGGATACCTCATAAGCAGCCACACACCAAACAGGAAACAGTCCATCATGGTCAGGCAGAGAAATGCCTTGAAGCTTAGCTTTGTTCCCACGAGATGAGGACACTGGATCAAGGGCCAGTGGGGCCACCATGGGGCTGCTAGGATAAGGCAAAGTGACCCACAGCAGAGGCTAAGGGTGCACCACGTGGCCAGGCAACTGCGTGGAAGATAAGACCAACTCAGGAGTCCACAGGCAGTGAGAGGCGAGGGGAGCCTGAGCCAGCCTGCGAGAAGTTGACTGGCACTGCCCAGAAGCATTGCCCAGAAGAATGACCCGTGAGTTCATTAGCCCAAAACAGCAGGGTTGGAAGCACTTGGTCAAGTGACATCACCCTAGAGGCCAGCAGATGTTACCTGGTCATACTCCAAACCCAACACAAGACCAGAGTAGCCCCCCCGCCACACCCAAGAGGTTGCATGGCCACCCCTTATCACCTTCTATACCAACTACACTCTCTTAGGGAGAAGGCAGGGAGACAGGGTGATGTGAGAGACAGAACATTTTTATCTAAGTGAGTTTTTTTTTTTATCCAAAAGGTATTGTTTTATTTATTTATTTATTTATTTATTTCAGCTTGGACTAAGTTTAAACCACATTAGAGATTTAACTGTTTTGCTTCATCCCCCACAGAGTGGGGGACAGAGAAGGTATACAGAAGGTCTTAGAGTCTGTGAAGACTAAAGCCGCTGCAAAACATACCTTGCTTGTTCACATGACGCTTTTAGACCCAACTCAATCCCAATGACTTCCACCAAAATAAGTAGCCAAGAAACTGAAAACAGGACCCAAAAGCAGCCAAGTCATGTTCCAAGAGTGGTTACTTACATCCCATCTGTCCCTGACTTCCTCTGCCAAGAGTGAGTGTGACACTCGTGGCCAAAGATGGGAGACTAAGAGAGAGCCAGTGGGTTCCATTTCCTTCTTTGTTGATCATATCCAATAAATAAGCCCCTCTTCAGTTTTTTAAAGACATGATGTTAAGAATGTAGACTTTCATGAAAACAAGAGAAAGAATTCGAGGAGTTTTGCATATGCTAATTTAAGAAGAATTTCTGCAACTCTGGCCATGGTGGGACAACAGTATCGGCCATTTCACTTCCCTGTGTCCCAAGAGATGACAACAGGAACAAGCCTACATACCATATCTGAGTAGAGACTCTTTTTGAAAAGAGTCCTGTGCTCAAGTGAATTTTTAAGACGTGGATTAAAGGAAGAAAACAAAACACAAGGCAAAACAGGAGAGGAAAGTGTACCACCTGGAACTGTGTCATAAAATATCAATGATTCAGCTGGTGTAGCTACCCTGCCAAAAACAATGCCTTTAAAAACGTTTGGAATGTAATTTGTGTTTAATTTTAAATAAAACTGATTAGAAGCGTATGTATATTTTATATACCAACAAGGCCAAATTGCTCACTAGTGTGAACTGTGTTTCTGCCCAAGCTGTGCAGGTGCCAAAGTCTATATAAAAAGATCTCTAATTCAGAAGGTAAAATGGGAATTTTCCATCTGACAGCTCTCATCTTGGTTAATTAGATGGCATTAAGAAGAAAAAGGTTGGCTATGTTATCTAGAAGAAAGTATTATTAGAGATGGCATTATATCCTAAAAACATTTAATACCCTGTGTTCTGGTCTCTAACATGCCATCTGGAGCAGTTACTTGGGGAAAATTATAGCAAATTGATAGAAATATAAAAAATTGCCTCACTTAATTCCTTAATGAAAATAAAAACTCTCTTGATGAAAAATAGCATTTCAAGTGTCATTTGTGAATCACAATTTGACAGACAACAAATATAGATGATAGTTATAAGACATTTATCTCTCATTAGAATCACCATCACATCTGTACTGTTAGAAGTCAAGTGACTTCTCAGAGATCCATTTTCCTTTTTCGTGTGTGAAATAGGGATAACAACTTGTTAATAAAAAACACAGCTAAAAAAGTCTTTTGAGATGAAGAATTAAAAACTTACATACCTATTAGAATGGCCAAAATCCAGAACAGTGACAACATCAAATGCTGATGAGGATGCAGAGCAACAGGAACTCTCATTCAGTGCTGGTGGGAATGCAAAATGGTACAGACATTTTGGAAGACAGTTTGGCAGTTTCTTATAAAACTAAACATACTCTTATCATATGATCCAGCAATCATGCTCCTTGGTATTTACCCTAAAGAGCTGAAAACTTATGACACAAAATCTGTACACAAATAGCAGCTTTATTCATAATTGCCAAAACATGGAAGCAATCAAGATGCCCTTCAGTGGGCGAATGGATAAATAAACTGTGGTATATCCAGACAATGGAATACAATTCAGTGCCAAAAAGAAATGAGCTATCAAGCCATAGAAAGAAATGGAGGAAACTTAAATGCATACTGCTAAGTGAAAACAACCAGTCTGAAAAGGCTAGATACTTTGTGATTCCAACTATATGACATTCTGGAAAAGGCAAAACTATTGAGATAGCAAAAAGATCAGTGGTTATCAGGGATTAGGGGAGAGGGAGGGATGAATAGGCTGAGCACATTTTTAAGGCAGTGAAATTATTCTGTATGATACTATAATGGTGGATACTTGTCAAAATCCATAGAATATACAACACCAAGAGGGAGCCATACTGTAAATTATGGACTTTGGATGATAATGCTTTGTCAGAGTAGGTTCATCAGTCATAACAACTGTACCGCTCTGGTGGTGAATGTTGATGCTGGGAGAGGTTATGCATGTGTTGGGGCTGGGGGTCTATAGGAAATCTCTGTACCTTTCCTTCTATTTTGCTGTGAACCTAAAGCTGCTCTAAAAAGTTAAGTGTTTTTTAAAAACTAGCTATCAACCCCCAAGTATCATTCTTTTTGTTTTTCTTTATTTTCTGGCTTAAACAAGGAAGGGGTGTTCTGATTAATCACTCATTTTGTGTGTAAAGTCCCAGATAAAGAAAACTTTTATTATGATAACCTTGTTTCAAAAAGCTTCTCATGCTTTCTACCAATTAGATTAGGACAGGAAGAAAGACTGAAATGCTTAAGACATAGTTCTCAAAAATAAATAAACAGTGGTGAACATACCTGCTATTTACTTACTTCTTGCCAGATGCTACAAAACACCTAGTAGAAATTTTAAAAAGTACTCATCCCACAAAGATCATTTCAGCTCTATCTGGGCCAACTGGGAAGTCAACACCAATAGAATCATTTTGGACCAAGAATTTACCAAGCAATATGGTACCTTTATAGTTGGACATTGTCCATTTTTTCCTTCAGAAATATCTTTGGTTTTTTAATAAACAGGGCAGGATGGGAGGTCAGGAGATAGAAATCTCTCATGGCATGATTCATTTCTGGTTTTGCTAACAGAATTGCTTGCCATTTTCTGTTTGAGAAGAAGCATTTCACCATGCTTTTTCTCGATCCTAGAACACACTTAGAAAACAGTAATGGTTCTAGCTTCAGGTTCACAATTTACATAAAGTTTTTCTGTCATATCTAGTTATTTTTTGAACTTCAGTTCCCTTATGAGTAAATAAATAGGTTTTGGAATGTTTGGCTGATGAGAAAATGATAATGTAGGACCAAAGCATCTTATGAAGTTAATGATCATGGGATAGGAAACTGGAAAAAAAATCTAGATTAAAAAATACAAGAAATAAAGATAAGTACAAATCCAATATATTCTGGCACAACTAAATTCTATGTTAAAAAGAAGAGTAACTATGATTTAGGTGGAAAATAAGTGATGCACGTTCTTTCCAAAACAAAACTTTCTGAAGGAAATGTATTTCATTCAAGTTATTAAAATGTGGCTGATGTTGTTATCTGGACCCATAAAAAATGGCTATGAGAGAACTCTGTGTACTCCCTTGGCATTCCTGGGTCATATTTTGAGTCTTATATCATTCCACCTAAATGCGGAAAAAACCCCATAGCTTTTTGATCCCTAGAATGGTGGTAATTCAGCAGCTTCAAGCCGGATCCCTTAGTGCCTGTGACTGAGACGCTGGTGTTCATCCTGACACACCTGCTGGGTTCCTTTACATCAGCCACATACAGGATCCCCCAGGCCTCCCTAACTACCACCTCTGGGCAACTCGATCACTGACCTCTGTGTGGCAAATGTTATTCCAAAGCCAAAAGCACTCGGTAGTTAGACAGAGAGGATCCTTTTCAGGGCATGGGATACCATTTAGTGCAAAATGTACTTTGATGTCTTCAAAGATTAAATGCTCTTTTATCACCGTCTGATTTCAAAGTCCAAAGCCATTCAAGAGCTTCCATGATCCAGTCTTAACATTCCTTTCCAGCCTGTCTACAACAACTCCCTCTTGCATCATACCACACTTTTGCACAACTGGAATACTAAGGGTTTTTTGTTTGTTTGTTTGCTTAATACCTCCACATATTTTTTGTTTCATTTGCAAAAATCTCTCCCTCCAGTTCTGACTACTTATATGTCACTCACCCTTCCTCCAAGCTGCATTGAAATGGCATTTCTTCTGTGAAGCCTTCCCTGAACCTCCATCAATCTCTGGATAGACATAATCTCTCCTTTACCTTTGTATTCTGATAGCAGTTAGCTAGTATGTCTCCTATAGAAAGACTATCTTAATCTATTAATAGTTCATATTTGTCATTTGTCTGCAATTCTTATTTCCTCTAATAATAGTGATAACAATAATAGCATCTACCATTGTTTTGAGGACTCACTGTGGGGCAGGCACTAGCTACATGGTGCTTTATTCCTCACAATAGCTCTATCAAGCAAGTACTATGATCCTTATTTTTACAAATGCACAAACAGAGGCTTAGAGAGCTTCGTGGTCCAAGGTCACAGAGCCAGCATGTGCTAGGACTCAATAAGACCTCGGTCCAACTCCAGAGCCCATTGTCTTAGCCACTGCCCTATTGTTAAACCCTAAATTTCTTTAAAATGAAGAGGGTGGAAACTCACATTTACTGAACACCTAAACTGTACCTGACACTGGAGCAGGAACTGTCACACATATTATCTTATTCATCTGTGAGTTAGATGGTATAATCCACATTTTGCAATCGAGAAAACCAAGGTTCACCATAAATATAAATATTTTTAAAGGAAACTGACTGGAATAAGACATTTGCAGTGCATATAACTGGTGAGAGGTTGATAACAAGAATATATAAACATGTCCTGAAAGTCAATAAGGAAAATAATGACTACCCTGTAGAAAAGCAGGCAAAAGAGATGAACAGGCAATTCAGCAAAGAGGGAACCAAAATGACCCAAATATATGAAATGATGCTCAGCCTTAGTAGAAGTAAGGGGAATACAAACTTAAACAGTAAGATACCATTTCATTCATGTCAAATTGACAAAAATTAAAATATCTGACCACACCAAATGTTAGGGGAATAGGAAGTTTCATATACTAGAGGTGGGAATAAAAATTGATACAGCTATTTTGGAGAGAAATTTTATAATGCCTATGTGACCTAGCAATGTCACTTCTAATTATATACCCTGAAGAAACTGTCCCCAAGATGAGTACAAGTGTGTTCACCCCAGTATAGTTTGGAGAATGGATAAATTGTGGTATTTTAATTTAAGGGAATATTTCACTGAGTTAAAAGAATAATCTAAATGCATCAAAAATAGATAAGTCTTGATAACATAATGTGAGGACACAGGTAGAATGTGCCATCTGGAAAGTGAGCCATCTCCAGAAACCACATCTGCTGACGCCTTGATCTTGGACTTCCCAGCCTCCAGAACTATGAGAAATAAATTTCTGCTTTTTTTTTTTAAATCAAGTTGCAAAAGTGTGCCATTTATGTAAAATCTAAAACACACAAAAAGTTCACGGATAAGGTGTATTAAAACCTATGTAGGATATATGTAGTAAGAGTATAAAAACATGTTAGAAGTGAAATTACTAGGTCACATAGGCATTTCAAAATTTCTCTGTACCAATTTCATCTCTACTTTCAGTATGTGAAACTTTTTGTTACTCCAATGTTTGGGATTATCAGGCATTTTAATATTTGCCAATTTGATGGGTGTGAAATGGAATCTCATCATTTCAATTGTATTTTACTTTATTCTGGGAAGGCTGAACATTGTTTCATACAGTCACCTCTGGTGAAGATAGAGGGATGAGATTAGGGTTTGTGTTAGTTTTCCATCTCTGAACAACAAATGACTACATACTTAATCATTTATAACAGCACCCATTTATTATCTGCCAGCGTGTATTGGTAAAAAGTCTGGGCATGGTTTAGTGGGGTTCTCTGATCAGGATCTGTCAAGCTGAAATCAAAGTGTCAACCAGACTGTGTTCTCTTTTGAAGGCTTGACTGGGGAAGAATCTGCCTCTAAATCCCCTCATGTTGTTGGCACAGTTCATTTCCTCCCAGCTGTAGAAATCATGGCAGCATGTTTTTTCAAAACCAGCAATAAAGAGAGAGACTCTCTGTAGTTGTGAGTCTCTGATCTCCTCTTTTAAAAGGCTCCCTGGTTAGATTAGGCCCAATAATCCCCCATTTGGTAAACTTAAACTCCAATCGGTAAAGTCTTTGGTGATATCTAAGGAAGCCTTTTAACCTTTACCATATAATATAACCTTATCAAAGGAGTGACAGTTCATCCTGTTGGCCACAACCTCTTGATTAGAAACAAGTCACAGTTTCTGTGACCCAAGGGGAAAGGACTACAAAAGGGTGTGGGTAGTTCGGTGTAGCCCTAGGGCATGTCCACTACAGAGCTAGAGCCTTGACTGTGCCTAAAATATTTTCTTCTCTCCAAAAAACAGAATCCAAATTTTAACATTTGTTTCAACTTTGATGCTACATAAACAGATACCTGTTATAGTACTTCTGGACTTTATTGTAACTGAAATAATTCAAAATCTAATCAATAAATTTTTTAAAGAAATTAATAAGTAGGCTCACCAACCAAGGACAGTTTAAGTTTAAAAGACAAATAGAAACAGAAGAGGAGGCGAAAGCAAGACAGGGCCAGTCTTGAAGATACCATCACTTTGTCTGCATACCTGATTCTAAGAGCCCCAGAAGAAGCATCCTGATTATTTTTTGGCCTATTTTAAAAACCAGTGCACCCATGGATACCATGTCTACCCTTCATGCTCTATTAACAAAATGCATCTGTGCTGTTTTCATTTGATGAAACACGAGATGAGCTCCCCTGGCTCCTGACTGTTGATGTTAGTAACTGGGCAGCCTTGGCTTATTCTCACAGTTGCCATCTAACAGCCACTGCAAATCCAAGAGAGCTAGTACTCGGAATCATTAAACACATTTTTGGTCTACATTCCTTCAAAAAGAAAATTTAACTTCTCAACTAGGTGACAGAAATTGATGGTATCTGGCAAACGTCTAGACAAACATGGCTTAAGTCTATGGCCCAAAGGCTGAAAATGCACTTACTTTCCTAGGAGTTTAGCAAAGCATAACAAGTTTTAACAAGATCTGAACAGACTGGAGGTTTGAATTATATAAACATATTTTGGTGCCAAGCAAAAATATTGCAGAGTGGTTAAAGTAACTCAAAGAGTAGAGGGTTTGAGTATATGTTCAACAGGAAAGAAGAAACCAGTGCCTTTCCAAAAGAATAGGGGATGGTGATGTATTAATACCTGATTTAACATTTTCAAACTCTCTCTTGCATGACCCCCTACTTATTTTAAGTTGATTTGCCATTTTATTTGCACTTAATTTAAATTTTTGTTTGTTTGTTCACCCTCTTTCAGTAAAATCCAATAAAAGCAAACAGAAAAATTGGAATGCCCTTCTGTAAAGTATTTATCTCAACCTTCCATCGGCCTATCCCTGCAAAGGTTCAGGGGATCAAAGTCCTCCCTCTCTAACCATGAATGGGGCCCAGTGAAAATCATACTCTGCAGGCCTTTCTATTGATTTCTGTATGATATAAGCTTAATTTGAACACGGACTGTCTTGATTAGAAAAAGAAGTTGCCACAAAACACCCTGGTGGCAGGGAAAAGACTATATACAGGAAGTTTCAGTGTCATCTGCTCAAGGTTAGTGCCAGTTAAAGGGTTTGTACATTGATTCTGTATCTATGAGCCTCAGTGGTTTGCCCTATATGACAGAGATACTTCCATTTCTCATGTTGCCAACTTTGCTGAATTATTACCCTAATACCACTGTATAAGTTATCTATTACTCTGTAACAAATTACCTCAAAACTTAGCAGTATAAAACCACAGGCCTTTCTTAGCCCATGTAGTTTCTAAGGATCAGGAATCCAGGAGCAGTTCAGCTGGGTGGCTCTGGCTCAAGGTCTCTCAGGAGGCTGTTCAGGGCTGCAGTCTCATCTGAAGGCTTAAGTGGGACTGCAGGGTCTGCTTCAAAGATGGCACACTCACATGGCTGCTGGAAGGAAGCATTAGTTCCTCGCTGATAGTTGGCAGAAGGCCTCAGTTCCCTGCTACATGTGGCACTCTATAGACTGGTTTAAAATTTTTTTTTTAATTCCCATAATACAACCAGCTATCTATAGCCTATTTGAGTGTCTTCATGACATGGTAGTTGGCTTCCCACTACCAGTTGGCATCTGAGGAAGAAAGCAAGGCAGAACCACAATGTCTTTTATAACATAGCCTCAGAAGTGCCATAGTATCACTCCTGTAGGATTCTACTGGTCACACAGACCAATCCTGATATCATCTGGGAGGAGATTACACAGAGTGTGACAAACAGGAGGCAGAAATCATTGGAAGCCATCTTGGAGGCAGGATACCACAATGACCCCAAATAATGACTATTCATACTTGCTTCAATATTTCTCTCTCCCTGTTTCCCTGTTTCAAGTGACCTCTTTTCCCTAGCACTTTAAAGTTTTTATTTTCCTTTGCAATTAAAAAAGTCTGAAAATGTATAAATATTAGTGTTGGACTTTATGTGTTTCCCCTCCAGAAGTATGTTCACTTTAAAAGAGAGGTTTCTTTTGGAGGGTGATAGAAATATTCGGGAATTAGATAGTGATGATGGTTGCATAACATCGTGAATACACTAAAACCATTGAACTGTGCACTTTAAAATGCTTAAAATATGTTTTGTGAATTTTGTCTCAATAAAAAAATGATTTATAAAAGAGAGGGTATGAATAGCATTGTAATCAAGCTTGCTGATCTCAAAAGAACCATGGTTGCTTTTAGCTCTTTATATTCTATTTGTTCTCTGTGAGTATGATTAATCCAGACACTGTCTAGTCCTGGGGAAATTGATTTATGGAGCTATAGCTCATGATAGGTGGGAGTCTGCTAGAAGTTGGAGTAAGGGCTGGTGCAGTGTCACGGCATGGTTTTCAGAGCACCATTGGCATACACTCTTGTGATTTGACTCACATGATCCTTCCATCAAAGAAATAAAAGTAGCATGTTTTATTCTGGCCTAACAAATGGTGACAAATGTTATCAATAGGTTTGTGTATTGTTTGAGCAGTTCCCCCAAGATCACTTTGTCAGAACGTGTTTTGCATAATTTGTGATTTCACTTGGAAATTGCTTTGCATCATGTTGCACGCTGTTGTCAGTTATTTGGAGAGGCTCCAAAAACTTTTTTCTTGTATTTGATACCATTCATGGCTATGAGACTCGAATCTGCCAAACCTCCTTGAACAGTTTTATTGTTGCCACGCAAGCACCATCCTTATCAGTAATCAGGAAAACAAAGTCAACTTCAACTAGCACTAATTGTCTACTGTGTGCCAGGGATCATATCACTGCATCATTGAATATGAAGCAACTGTCCTGAATAGTTGTCAGTCTTTCCATTGAGCCACAGATTGGTTACATGACTTTCCCGGAGGTCGTACAACCAGTTAAAAATATATCACCAAAAACAAGGTGCTCAAACACAAGGAATCTATCCACTTTAAAGTAATTCAACATATCATAATTAAATTGCATTGAAATTAATGAAATTGAATTCATCCAACTAGATATGTACAAAGATTATGTGTCAGCTGGAACTCTCCAAGAAGCCATTGTAGGATAAGCTGACATGACACAATTACTTAGAGGAAGGAGAGAAATAAACACTTAAAAATGCCCTAAACCATATTTTGAAATCATTTAGCCTATTAAGAGAAGCTCTGAGAGACAGTGACTAGGCTAGTTTGGAACAAAGCTAACAGGAAAACATCAATTACAGGGAATCACCTTATAGGAAGACTAAAATTTCATGGTAAATGGTTTTTAAAAAAAGATTTTGCCTAAAATTTAATCTTGAAAAATAACCAGAGGAATGGTAAATATAAGCTTATTTTACCTTATATTTAATAAAATTTTGGTTTTCATTGCATCTATGTGTTAATTCTTTGAAATGAACAAATAATAAATGAAATGTTTATTAGAGTTGTTTGGGACATTGTTTTTCTGACAAAAATGTAGGAAGGCCTGATCATTCACCTTCATTTTGTGTGACTCATTTGTGCAGTGTGATTGTAAAGACGATTATTTTGCTTAAAAATTTTATGATTTCACCAGTTTTCCGTGGACCATTCTTAATCCTCTGATACCAAAATTACATCACGCCATCATTGGCTTTCTCTTCTTAGTTGTAAACTGATCTTACTCTGTCAGGTCCTCGTTATCAGTGGATTTGTGAATGATTTGAGTAGTTTCCTAAGGTCTCTTTTTCAAGGCAACTTCTGCATGATTGGTGATTTCACTTTGCAATGGATTTCCATTACATGGCATTGTGTTGACAGTTATTTGTAACATCAGAAATGGAAATTAGAGACAATTAACCTAAGTGGACAGACAGTTCATATGTGAGTGCTTTTGCGCAGTTGACTTTTGCTTCCATATACAGCCTTGTAACTCAAATAATAAACACTCTGATATAAAGGCCAACCTCTTGATAAAAATTGACATGGCTTCTTGATAAAAATTACATGGCTGTTCACATCACCAGGGACCTTGACTGTGGAATGCACCTCTATTTTAGGGAACTATTCCTCACCACTGCCAGTCCACTGCTGATGTGGTTTATACAACACCTGTCTTAGCTTTCCGGCCTCAGTGACTTGTCTACCTGTAAACACCTTTCTCTGCATGGACTGTCATAATGTCATATCTTCCCAGATGCTGTGATCTTTGTGGGGAAGTGGTCTTGTGTCCAACATCAGAGACTTTCACTGAAAGATTGCTTTTAGAAAAGAGTTTGAAAGAGGATCCCTTTCCCCTTCAAGTTGTTGAGCAATAAAGAAGTGAGCCTGGGTGCTGTCCCCCACCGTGTCTGCTGCAGCTTGGAGAAAGCAGGGGGGAAGTGGGAGAGAAGCAAACCAAAACACAGAGAGAAGCAGAGACAGCACGTGGAGGGGAAACTGGATGACATTTGAGTCCCCTGTCCTAATCATTCCTGAGGCCATCTTTACCCCCGCAGTAAGTTTGCCTTCTTCACCCCAGCCCCACCCCAAGCTAGTGCGAATGGAATTTTCTGTCCCTTATAGTCCAAAATTAATTATGGGCTAAAGTGTTAAGGTCCATTGGTTGCACTGCAGTCGACAGAATAAGCTACAGAATAGGTGAGACTACCAACTTCACTGTAGAATGTATGTAGCACAGTCTAGTATCACCAGTGTCACTAAAATAAAAATAGCCACCAGGCGTGGGAGAGTGGGAGGGGGACTTGCCTGCGAGTTGGGAATTTAGGTTTAGTAGAAGAGACTCCATTAACTCTTCTACTAATAACTTTCTTGTGCCCTGAAGCAGGTCACTTTATCCCTCTAGGGTTCACTTTCTGCATATGTAAAATTAAGCCAACACTCTCGTCTTGCCTCATCAAAAACCTATATACCTAAAAATGTCATAAGCACTATTCTAGTATGTGCCACAATGACTACTCACCAAGTCAGTCATCTGAACTGATTGGAACTGCAGAGATTATCTATTCCAGCCACCTCAGTATACTGCTCAGGCCATCAGAGATATTAAAACAACCCTTCCCATTTGCCAAATTTTCCACTACCTGACCCTTACCATTCTATGACTCAGAAAAGGAAGGTGGTGAGGCAAGATGTATAGTAAATGGGGGTGAGGAAGAATGTGACTTTCAGACAGGTCCTGATCACCTCTTCTCTGCCTCTCCCCTTTCTTCTTTTCCTCTCTCTTATTGAGTGCAATGGTCTGAATGTGTCCCCCAAAAGTCATATGTTGGAAACTTAATCCCCAATGCAACAGTGCTGGGAGGTGGGGCCTTTTGGGAGGTGCTTAGGTCATAAGGGCTCTGCCTTCATGAATAGGTCAATGCCATTATAAAAGGGCTTGATGGAGGGAGTTTGGTCCCTTTTTGCCCTTCCATCCCTTTTGCCATGTGAGGACACAGCATTCCTCCTCTCTGGAGGATGCAGCATCAAGGTGCCATCTTAGGAGGAGAGATCAGACCGTCATCAGACAAGGAATGTGCCAGCTCCTTGACCTTGGGCTTCCCAGCTTCCAGAACTATGAGAAAGTAAGTCTCTATTCTTCATAAATTACCCAGTCTCAGGTATTTTGTTACAGCAGCCCAAACAGACTAAGACACCAAGTCCTGGGCAGAGTTGTGGGTATGAGCCCAAAGCATGACACCACTTATACATGTTGGTGCAAACTGTGGGTTCAGCACAGCATATCTGCTTAGTTCTCTCGAGGCCTGGTTAGTGTAATATTTCCAGTCTCTCGGAGGCCTCTTAGATGCCTCTTGTTGGCTCTGTTTTTTGGGTTGACAGTGGTGACTGGTTAAAATAAGGGAAACATCATCTCTCAAGATTGGAAGGATCTATAATGGGATAGATAAAATACTTTTGTTATTTCTGTTCTGTATTGACGTCTTTTATTGGTTGGAATCATAAAATGTCTTAGATATATGCATAAATTAAGCAGCAATAATGAAACTTTCATCAATCATTGAATGTTCATGCCTTGGAAAGAGTCAGGGAAATGTTTTCATTGGTAACTTAGACGTTTGGCTAAGGATGGTATTAAAAATATTTAATAACCAGCAAAGTAATATAAATTAATATATAAATTTAAAATTCTAATAACCTATTTCCTTATAGCCTCTACAAAAACTAAAAGATTTTAGGGGTGGGGGATAAGGTAGGGGGAAGTCTGTGTTGCTTTTAGCATCAGATAACACCTTGAGCAGCCAGACTTCTGAGCATCAACAGCTAGTCACAACTTCTTTAGGGGAATTCATTCCTGCCACAAAACAAACTCATATATTCTCCTTGTGACCCTGGAGTTATCCCTCTTGCTTGACAAAGAAGCAGTGCATCTGCAGTTAATAACTGCTGTGAGATCAAGGGGTGCTGGGCAGGAAGCAAGCAGTTAACATGAGCAAACGGCCAAGGGCCTAGTCCAATTTTACATTATTTCAGTCATTAAAAATGCCAGGATACTCAAAGAATCCAGCTACAAAGATGAACATCTGAAAGCAGACAGGGATGCTGAAGACTTACAGGAGATCAAATTGGGGTAAAAGATGACAACTGAAGAATGACAAGGTCCATACATTTGGAAAGAAGAGCTTTATTTCTCACAAGGGGTTGCAGCCCATATGGTGGCCATTCTGATAGGCTAGGAAGAAAAGCCTCAGGCCAGAAGCTGGAAGCAGGTACTTCAAGGGAGGGGCAATGGGAACAGGAATTTATGCTCAGCAGAGTGGCCGCATATACATATTTAACAAGCTATAGGAGTAGTCATGAATAGTTATGAAAAGAGATACCTGTACATGTACAACTGAGCCTCATACTACTTCATGGGATGCATGTACAGAAAAGAGCGGTGTTAGCATGATCTCAGGGTGGAGTTTTTGGCCCTCTGATGTCAAAACATGAAGCAGAGGACAGGAAAACCCTCCCTGTGCATTCTCTGCAAACTGGTCAGAACCACTCTATGGTCAGTGGCCTCTTATCAGGAAGGAATGTTGGTCAGTTGTAGTGCTGAAATGGCAAAAAGGGCCGAGCAGCAGTAGGAGCTTGATTGAAATCAGTGGTGGAACAAGTCTGTTCAAAAGGCTGGTAACCCTTAGGAAAGAAAGCCTAGTGGTGGTTAGTAAGGGAGAGGGTATAATGACACGTGTCTGACCTCCCATCCTGTTGCTGCCACCCAACCAGGTTCATTTGCCCGCCACCCAAGAGGAAGCCAACACACTGAGTCAGCAGGGTTTATGGCAGAGAAAGAGTTTATTCTGCATAGCGCTAAGCAGGGAGACGGGAGAAATTTCTCAAATCCGCCTCCCCGAGAATTTGGGAGACAGGGTTTTTAAGGATAGTTTGGCAGCAAGGGATTAGGCAATTAGGTTTGCCACTTGAGGCAAAATTATAGGGGTGTAGAAATCATCTTCTTGGGTTGCTGCAGTCCCTGGGGTCACAATTCCAGTTGAGTTGGTTTCTTGGTATGGGCCACTGGTCTGGGTGGGTCAACCAATCCACTGGAATGTGGGGCCTGGAAGATATCTTAAAAACTACCTGTAGGTTTCAAAAAGGTGATGTTATCTATGGATAGAGTTAAGAATCTTTGTGGGAACTAGCTATGTGGAGAAAGTTAAGAATCTTTATGGACATTGGAATGACAATTATAAAGAAGCAAAGAGGGGGACAGTGACTAATTATTCTGTGCATTATTTTTAGCTAGGCCTGTACATTATTTTTAGCTAGGCCCTTACCACAGTTCTCACCCTGCACCCCGTTATTGACTTATGTGAAGGGCAGTTTCATTGTCATGGCCAGGATTTCAGCTTTAAGGTTTCTCTAGTTCTCTTTGGGCAAGAGGGTGTCTGTTCAGTTGGTTGGGGGGGTTTAGGATTTTATTTTTGTTCCTCAAAGACAGACCTAATTTGCCACACACTGTCCAAATACTTTCCATTAACCATTCTCTAGCCAAGAAAAGAGACAAAAGGATAAGGAAATACTGGATTGTGTTTTGCCCACACAAGGCTATTATTTTGAATAAAATCCAAGACATACACCATTAATTGAGGACCAAGGGAATAGATAAGGTGCAGATCATGGGTATGAAGCATGAATTCTTAGACTTAAAAATTGTGTCAACACATTCTCTGGCTATAATCATTAGCTCATGAAACAGATAAGAAACAAATTAAACCTCTTCCTATGACATTGTTAGGAGAACTACCATGCTGAAGAAATCCCAATATTTGTTGCCAACAATAGCCAGAGAGTATTCAACTTCTTTCATAATCTCCATACCACTCAATCTCTGTTTAGGATGCTGGATTATAAGAAGCTTTATCTGGACCTCATAAGACTAAATATCCAGAGACACTAGAATTGGAGCTGGACATATTAATTGAAAGAGACATTGAGTTGTTTTCCTTTGAGAAAGCAATTTTTGTAATTGACATAGGCATGATTATCGTTGGAAGTGCAGATAGAAGTAGAATGTGTTTGGATGTCAAGCAATCAAAGGGGTAGTCTGTCTGCAGCAGCAAATTATATGTCTACCCCAAAGAATTTATGAAGAAGACCCCCAAAGCAATCACAGCAGCAACAAAAATAAATACATGGGACCTGATCAAATTAAAAAGCTTTATTTGCATGCTACGGGAGAAAATATTTGCATGTACACCTCTGATAAAGGGCTGATAACCAGAATCTATACAGAACTTAGGAAAATCAACAAGAAAAAATCAAACAACCCTATTAAAAAATGGGCAAAGGACATGAACAGAAACTTTTCCAAAGAAGACAGAATAATGGCCAGCAAACATATAAAAATTGCTCAACTCCTCTAATCATCAGGGAAATGCAAATCAAAACCACAATGAGATATCACTTAACTCCAGTGAGATTGGCTCATATCAAAAAATCCCCAAACAACAAATGTTGGCGGGGATGTGGACAGATAGGAACACTCATACACTGCTGGTGGGACTGCAAATTAGTACAACCTCTATGGAAAGTAATATGGAGATACCTCAAATAATTAAAAGTAGAATTACCATTTGACCCAACAATCCCACTACTGGGTATCTACCCAAAGGAAAAAAAGACATTTTATAATAAAGACATCTGCACGGGAATGTTTATAGCAGCACAATTCACAATTGCAAAGATGTGGAAACAACCCAGGTGCCCATCAATACACGAGTGGATTAATAAAATGTGGTATATGTATACCATGAAGTATTACTCAGCAATAAAAAACAACAGTGAATTAACACATCTGGTATTATCCTGGTTGGAGCTAGAACCCATTCTTCGAAGCGAAGTGTCACAGGAATGGAAAAACAAGCACCACTGGTACTCACCATCAAATTGGTACTAACTGATCAACACTTACATCACACAGGGCAATAATATTCAACAGGGGGCGGGCAGGCGGGAGGAGGGTGGAGGGGATGGGAAAAATTCTCACTAAATGGATGTGGGGAGCACAGTTTGGGGGATGACCATGATTGTAGCTCTGACACGGGCAGTGCATGGGCAATATATATAGCCAAAGTGTTGTACCCCCATAATATTCTGAAATAAAAATAAATAAATAAATAAATAAAAAAGAAAATTATATGCCTACCCAACTGCTCCCTTTACCACTTTTTTGTTTTTTTTTCAGGTAGGCACCCATTTCTGCAAGATCGTGTATTTAATAAAAAATAAGCCTATGAGGTCCGATTTAAGCCCGTCATGGTGGTCCCATTCCCTTTACTAGTGACTGATTGTAATGTTGTGATTTATAATAAGAAATACATATATATATATATATATTTGGTCTTCCTTCCTGATTTCCTGGTACACAGCTCCTGAAATCTTTGAAATCTCCTAAGTGATGTGTCTTTTTGTATGTTAATGAGATGACTAATGGCTGGGGGCTCCTGAAAAGCCCCCAAGGATGGAGGCTGGTTGCCAGGGCACCTGACCCTGTGATTAGAGGACTGGAACTTTCAGCCCAGCTGCCTAACCTCCAGGGAGGAGAGAGGGGGATGCAGGTTGAGTTGATCACCAATGGCCAATGATTTAATCAATCATGCCTACAAAATGAGGCTTCCATAAAAGCCCAAAAGGACAGGGTTCAGAGAACTTCCAGGTTGGTGAGCAAGAATGCATCCATGTGACAGGAGGGTGGCATATTCCAAAACTTTAAGGGGATAGAAACTCTTGTGCTCAGGACCTTGCCCTATGTATCTCTTCATTTGGCTGATCTTTCGTATCCTTTAAAATATCCTTGCTAATGAACAAGACACCTAGTAAGTAAACTGTTTTCCTGGGTTCTGTAAGCTGCTCTAGCAAATTATTGAACTCAGGAGGGAGTTGTGAGAACCTCTGATTTGTAGCCAAGAGGAACAGATGTATGGGTAACCTGGTGACATACTACTTGTGACTGATGTCCGGAGGGGGTGAGGGGGAATTTTGTAGGATTGAGCCCTTAACCTGGGGGGTCTATACTAACTTAGGTTAGTGTCAGAATTCATTTGAATTGTGGGATACCCAGCTGGTGTTCACCAAAGTATTGAATTGAATTGCCATAGGGGAAAAATACTTACACATCTGCTGTCAGAAGTGAAGTACTGAAAGTATAGAGAGAAAAAACAGTTTTGTTTCTCTGATTCACTGATCTAGGCAAAGACATGGAATATAATTCTGGCCAAGAAGGCAAGTGGGGAAGTCAAGTAGGGGGACCCTTTGTCCTGAGAAACATACAGAATAGAAACAGTGCTTCTTCCTTTGAATATTATTGTTTATGGACATGCTACCTGGAACTATAGTTACCTTTTACCAGTTTGAGGATAAAACCAAAACACACAGAGGACAGAATCATACAGAAGTGGACCTGTAGATACTGATCATACCAAGAATGGAGCTATATTCCCTTGAGCAGATTCTTGTTAAGAAGACAACAAAGTTTTTTTTTTAATGTTTAAGCCAGTTGTTTTGGAGTTTTCTGTTACCCGCAGCCTACATCATACTAAAGATACAGTTTGCTAAACTAATACATCATCAAAATCAGGAAGAGACTTTTTTTCACTATATATATCTCTATAGAGATATATAGAGAGAGATAGATAGATATACATATATAGATATATAGATACATATCTCCCTCCAAATGGCTAACAAACATTCAGCAAGATGCTCAACTTTATTAGTCATTAGGGAAACACAAGTAAAAACAACAGTAAGATATCACTACAGATGAACCAGAATGACTAAAATTAAAAGAGAAAAATTACTTGCAAGAAATAAATTAGTGTATATAAGAAGCAATAGAAACTCTCATATACTGCTGATGGGAATATAAATTGGAAAACTATTTGGCACCTTCTACTAACCTTGACATAAATATACCTTCTGACTAGTGGTTTGCTGATAAATATTTAACACTCTCCAAGTGTAGTTCCAACATAAATGTTGATATTTTTGTTTAGGTTAACAAGTAAGACAAAAGTGAAACTAAAAAGATACATTTTGGAACATCACTTGTCAATTATGTGAGCAATACTTTGCTGAATGGGATAATAGTTTTCAAATATTTGAAAATTGTTAAAAAAAATTTTATGCTATTTACACTGTAATTGCTACAGATAGAATACATTTTTCATTTAATTTGCATTATTAATATTTTCTCCATCTTTCTTAAGTCTCAATAATTAACAAAACAATAAATCCTGATTTTTTTTAGTGATTGCTAATTCCCATGGTGTAAATACTACCACCACAACCAACGTCATGCTATCAACATGATGTTCCTGAATGCATAGTTGAGAAAAGATGCATAATAGCACACCATTATATAATATTTCTACCATATAGGTATAATAGATAAAAATAACCTCAAGAGCACAGATGATAGTAAAATGTAGCAAAATATTTAGGAAGCAAAGAGCTTTGAGTATTTATTACTGTCATTTAAAAAGTAATTTATTTTATTTAATTGTATGTTTATATAACTTAATTTTTAATAATGGCTATATTTAACAACTGGATTTCAAAAATAGTGGTCAATTATGAGCCAGCACAAGCCTGCTTGAACACACCACTGTTTATTACCCAGAAATTACACTTCTAGGTATATATCCACAGAAATATGTACATGTGCTCTCAAAAGACATGCACAACAATTTTTATTAAAGCATTTTCTGTTATAGTCAAATATTAGAAACAATCTAAACCCCATCAGCGGTAGAATGGAAAAATAAATTGTTGCATTTTCATAGCACAGAGTATGAGTCAGCAATAAAAACGCACAAATTACTGCTTCAGCAGACTCAACAAACAGAATATTGAGCCAGGTACAAAAGAGAATGTACTGTCCAACTCCATTTACGTAAGCTTGAAAAAGAGGCAAAATCAATCTATGGTGATAAAAATCAGAATACCCATTAGTTATCCTAGTTAATGACTGGGAGCTGCCTTATAGAAGGTTCTGAGGTGCTGGCAAAACCCTATTTCTTATTCTAGCTGTGGTTCCATGAGTGGGTTACTGCATAAAGTTTTGTTGAGCTGTACCCTTAATGTTGGTGTGTATGTTATACTTCATAAGAAAGTTTATGTTAACAAAAAATCACTTAGGGAGTTCTTTTGCTCGGGTCACATGCCCCCCAACAGAGAATGTAATGTGCTATCCCCTCCTTTAAAGGAAATGAGCTGATTTTAAGAAACTTGTTGGGAAAGTGAAGATGAGAGACTGCTTATTTTAGAATCTCTGGATGAAAGGGAAAACATATCCTGGCCCTTATGTGGGAACATCTTTCCCAGAGGGTGAAAAATGCTTCCTTATAATGACTTACTCTACTCTAAGACAAAATGTGTGATAAGTAAGATCGTGTTAAATTAAAGTTTAGGGAAGTGGATAGAAACCACCATGGAAGGGTCAGGGGATGCAGTTTCTACTGATGTTCCAGGGATGCCAGAGAGCACAGGGAAACCATGTGGGATTATCCCATCACAAACGAGGGCAGCCTGCTTCAACAAATGCACTAAAACATGGTCGTCTCCTTGTGTATTCTGATTCCAGGTCTGAGATCTTTCGGGATGGTGATTCTGACCTCCCAGGCTTTGTCTTATTTTAATGTACTGTATCACAAAAGCATTCTGCCCTGTCTGAGGTTTTTCTTGAACATATAAAATTATTCTCTAGTGCTTTGGCTTTGTTTACTTACCGTGCTGAGAACAAAGTCACACTCCCCGGTCATTAAAATGATACAGGACATTCTGAAATGTTTAAGAAATCAGTCAGCCAACTACATTTTAAACAGTGGAATATTGTTGTACGGGAAATTCTAGAAGGTCATAGCTAAAAGGCATTTAAGTCAAGTAATGGGTTGAAGTAGAAAGAGAACAAAGTATTTGGAAGTCTGCCTTGTTTGTCCGATGTTCATTAAAAGGGACATGTGATCGGTATTCACTCTTCACTCCATCATTTTCTCGGCATTTGAACTATCAAGAATCCCTTTTTAAGATCTCAATCTCCCTTTATCCCCATGCTTTATAAGATGTTATATATCAAAAAAATTGCACATTATAAATAACCCTTTTTTATTTATTCAAAAAGATACATGATTGCCAAAAAGAATATCTACTTGTTACCAATGAGGTAACCAGTATTATCAAATGGGTATCATAAGTTCCATCCAAAGGAAAAGGATGAACATTTTATTTATTCTGCACTTACTAAATGAAAAAAATAGGATTTGGGGGACTTCTGCAAACAAGCTTGCAAATTCTGATTGCTACCACCAGTGCTTCTAGACCCCAAGACACTAGTTTATGAACCATAGCTCTACTATTTCCTCTTATCTACTATTTCCTATTTCCTTACTAACTACTGTTAGAACTTAACAGTAGTAGTTAGATACAATTGAGGATGAGTAATTTTGGATAAAATAATTAATATGTAGTCTTGAAAAAGTCTTCTACTAGCATTTTTCAGTCTTTTGCCCTGAGTTGAAACCCAGAGAATTATAATTAAAGCAATGTGGACTTTTCCCCATTACTCACTGCTTCATATTCAATTTGTGAATTAGCTGTACTGACAAGGATTCTCTTCATCATCTGACAGCACTTAGTAGAGAGAGAAAGGGCAGCAATAAAAGCAACATTTTGTCCTTGTCTAGTAGAGAGATCAATGGGGTAGAGGTCGAAATGATTGTCTGACATAAGGTATGAGATGATGCGCCAGATTTCAATTACCCACATTAGCCATGTTTCTCTTTGAAGAAGATAACAACACTTCTATCATCATTGAAAGCCTCCAAAGCACTTTTCTATGTCTTTGTCACAACCCTTAGGGGGAAATCAAGGAGTGTTTTATTATCCTCATTTATGTTAGGGATTTGCCAAGCACCCACTCGGGCCTTCTGACGCCTAAGTCCACCATGACATCATCCTGCCCCACAGATAATTCAGGATTCTTTGGTGTTGCTATGGGTTGAATTGTGCCCCCTCCAAAAAAATATGTTGAAGTCCTAACCCCTGTAAGAAAAGGAAAACGCCATGTGAAGACAGAGGCAGAGACTGGAGTAATGCAGCTCTAAGCCAGGGCATGCTAAGAATCGATGTCCACCACCCGCAGGTAGGTAGAGGCAAGGAAGTTTCAGAGGAGTGTGGCCTGCTGACACCTTGACTTTGGATTTCTAGCCCCCAGCATATGAAAGAATAAACATTTGTTGTTTTAAGCCACCTGGTTTGTGGTGCTTTGTTAAGGAAGCCCTACAAGATGAATACAATTGCAAATACTTAAGTTTCGGTGGAAGACAGGAAGCATGAGTCAGTTATTTCCCTATAATGAAAATCTGGCTCACATAAATGGGCCTGGACATTTCCGTAAGCACTGACATAAGCACAAAAAAGGGTTCCTTGGGCTGAACCACATCTGTGGTCATAGCTTTCTGTATCCCTCCATCAAAGAACCTCCTTGTGGGAAATAAAACCTCAATGTGACTCCAACTCTCTCGAAGTCACACCCTTTCCTCCACAGGGGATCTAACATTTTGTGCATAATACTCCTAGCTTTTGTTGGAGACCCAAGAGATGGACCAGTGTCAATCCACACAGGAGAATATTAATGGAATTAATGCGTACTGAGCAACAAACTCCAGAGAGGGAGCAACTTAAAAAAATAAGATCAGGAAGAAAAATCACCTTCTTACATTAAAGCTACAAAAATAAAACACATAATTTCCTCTAAGAGATGATCCTCAAATATTTCCTGCAGAGACCAAGAGAGTGCTTCCAAGAAGCACTCTGTGCTTCACAGAAAAATAACCTGTAAACTACTTCTCGAAAAGGAGGCTTGGTGATCCAGTAAATTTAGGAAACACAGCGTTCTCTTTGGCTGGGATATACTATGCACATTCCTGTATTGCCTAGTCTGAGAACTCTTGTAGTTAAAAGCATAAACAAAAATGTATTAGCTAATATTTTAGTTCTCCAAGTTACTCCTTTTTCTTATAACAATCATTAATACCTAAAAGTGCACTTTGAGAAACAATGGGCCGTGCTGGTCCTAAATCTCACCAAGTACGCTAACGTTTACCTGATGTAAAAGAAGCTATGAACTATTTACTGTGCCATGCGTAAAGCTGGCTGACACAAAGGGTGCTGCTCGATGCAACAGGCACACTTGAAAAGACTCACTGACTTACTATGGATGAGGTGTGAGCTTATGCAATTTGGGGAACTCTTTAAGGAAAAGAATACAAGATGACCATATGAACAAAATATTAAAGTTTTTCTTTGGGCCTTGGAATAGTCCCAGGCAGGTAAGGGTTTCTGAAGCTTATGCTTCATTAGCTTTGTGGAAAATCTACCTTTGCTTAAAATATGATTGGTTGCATGAAATAAAATAGAAACTCAAATTAACAATGGTGTAAACAAGATAGTGATATATTTTTCTCTCTCACAAGAGTCCAGAGATAAGTGCTCCAGGGCTGATATTATGACTGCATTGCACAAGGTTCCTTCTGTTTTGTCTCTGTCATCCCAAGGATTTTGTCCTTGACAAGTCCTTGGGTCGGGCAGCAGACTTGAGGAAGGGCTGCAAGAATGGGCGTGTCCCTAACATGCTCAGCAAAGTGCACCTGAAACTTCTTATATCCCATTGGCCAGAATTTAGTCAAATGGCCTTCAGCGGCTGGGGAACTTGAGAAAGGTTCAAGTTCACGGGCCTCAGCTAAATGTCAAGGGTTTTGTTATTATAGAAGAGGAAAATCAGTATTCAGGCTAGCATTTTCTGAAATCTCTCTCTGTCTCTCTCTCTCTCTCCTCCCCAACTTTTAAATGTATGAACTCAGAGCTTTATTATCCAGTATTAATATCTTGTGAGCTGAGGCATTGTTATCCCGAAAACCATCAGAATAGGCTTAGACTATATGTGCTTTTAGAAAATTAAAGGCTTTTTAGAAGAAATTAAAATGGAAAAAATTCATGGACTGCAGGGGTTCCCACATTCTTTGTAAGCAAACAATATTTTTCATTTCTTTGTGAGGCCCCAAAAGACATGACTGAGCTTGAGGGGAGGACAATGCCAAGCGAGATGTGAGCAGACAGGCCGGGCGGGCAGTTGCCAACTGCTGGCTCTTCCCACCCACCCCTTGGAATCCAGGAGAACTTGGGGGCTGTGGGGGAGGAGGACGGACCCCACTTGCCTTAAAGCACCTTAAGGATTTTACTCACCCCACCCCCCACCCCTGGCGGGGGGAAGCAGGAATGTAAACACTTTTTTGGAGAAAGGTTGTAAAAAGAAAATGTGTACTTGGATTGTTTGGAAGAGAGAATTTGAGGCTGGTCTGAGAAACGTGGATGGATGGATATCTGACTATCTGAGCTATATATTCCCATTAACAGCCTGAGCTTTCTGCTCAAGAGTCTGTCAACACGTCAGTGAACAGCGAAAGATTCCTGGGAACCATGTCTGGGCGTTTGCAGGCTCACCCAGAGCCAACTGTGTGCCCCTTCAGCCTCTTGGGTTCAGAATTGCTCTTTAAGAAGTACACTCCTGGAACAAAGGGGCCGTGTTTGTCTCTTCCATGTTCTGAAAGAATCTTTGCCTTTAAAGATGCTGTAGAGTTAATACGATGCAAACTTCCTATACTTACAGGGATTTTTTTAAGTTTATTTTTTAAAACTGAGTTTAAAAGACATGTGTTTGAAACTAATACACTCTTACAAAAGGGGTCTGTTTATTCCACAGGGGTGTTTAGATGCCATTCCTAACCCTCACCAGGCATAAACCTGCCCTGGTAAAGCAGAAAGGCACAGCATATGGCCTCTAAAGAACCATTATTACCCTCAATTATGAATCACATTTTAATAAACTCTTATTAGTTTGTTGGGTCTATTAAGCTATCTTGATAAGAAGTGTTCTGCAGTAGAAAAAACAGATTAAATCCAAAGAAAATAATTCTTAACCAGGTGGAGAAAACAATTTGGCAAGGTCTGAACTTCTGGTAAAAGCTAAGCAAAAGTTAGGATAAATGATTAATAGGTTATCATACTTTGTTAAAGTGAAGCACTTTTTAAAAAACACATTTGATATATATAAAAATATAAAGTTAGGTTATCTGATATTTTGAATAAATTAATATATGTAGTGTTCTACAATATGGATTAGTTCATTTATATGGTGCCCTTTTTAAGGTAAGTAGTGATTAATGATTTAGCATAATGTGTACTGACATAGACAGTCAAGTCTGTTTTGGCACATTTAAGTCCATTCCATTGAACAGACGTATATTGGACTGTGTACATTGTGCAAGACATTTGGGTGGGGGTGGAAGAGATACAAAAATTGGCAGCTATTGTTGCTGCCTCAGCAAGTACATAAACAATGGGAAGAGATAACTCAGGTCTACAAATAAATATAATTCACCATATTTTGTCATCTATACAAGCAGTAATAGTAGGTTCCCTTTTTTGGTAGCCTAGGGATGCTTGGCTTTATACTATATAATTTAAATGATGTTCATTGACATGACATGGTGACTCCCTACGTGATATCTGAGGAAAGTGAGTAACAGGAAAAGTTAAGCAACTTGCTGAAGGTCAGAGCTAAAAAGTTGGGGAGCCAGGTTGCAGACTCAGATTGCTAGATCCTTGCTTTTGGGCACAGTCTGGGCACACCAATGAGAGCTTGACAATATCTGCCTTGAGCAATCATAGATTGTCTGATAGAAGTGTCTGAGCTGGGTCTTGATGGAGACATAAGTGAATGACAGAGTGAGAAGAGGGACTAAAGTCATCAAAGACATGGATACGGGAAACTACAGAGATTGTTTAAGGACCTGAAAAGAAGTCTGGTTTGGTGGCAGCATGGTGACAGTAGAGGAAGATAAAAGGGACAGGTAGGAGCCAGGTGGGGCTGAGATGCCAGCCAGTCCAGGGATAACAATGTGTGTATTCTTAGGGTTGTGGAAAGGCAGGGAAAAATCACAGCGCTGTGGCCTGGTTTCCTCTGTAAAATTGAGATAGGATAGAATCCTAAATTCACTTTCCAGTTTTTCTTATCTAGGCTTCCCTGTCTGGAAACCTTCAGTTCCCTCTTCCCACTTGCTGTCTCTGTGCATGAGGGAAGCTAACACTTCCATCCTTCTGGCCACCCCTGGTCCTCCACTAACTCCTTTCCAAAGTAGAACAAGTGGTTTCCTGGTTGGTGAGGACATGACAGTGTCGTGTCCTCACCCATCTGAGTCTGTCTGAGTCGCTCTATTGCTGTCTCCTCTATCTGTGTGGAAGGTTCTCTGCTTCTGGCTAAGGACCTTGGTGAGGCCTGCTGACTTGCTGTAAGATGTTTTTATATCCTTCCTGATGTGTTTTGGCGAATACGTGGACTCCATGAGAATCTTAGAGTCAGGGACAGGGACTTAGGCTTCCTTACTTAAATCTTATTCTCCAAATTTGCCTTGCTAGAGAGATTTGCATTGGGATTATTAAGTCCTTGCCCAGCTCTTAACAAAGTGGCATCCTGTTTTCCCATTGGCAGTTGTTCCTTGTGTGTATAGATTTTTTGGTTAGAAACTTCTAGGTGAGGGAAGAGGAAAGGAAAGAAACAGGAGAGAAGAGGGGAGAGAGGGCAGAGGAGGATGCCCCATTCCCCAGCCCGGGAAAGGCAGATGCTTGGGTGGTTGATCTATGTGGGTGTTAGAGGGGAACACTGGAAAAACTTCCTGGCTTCATATTTTTTTAGTTCCATATCCAAAAGAAGAAAAAATTTCCAAAATTCAATTTAATTCTGCAGACAATTCTCGGGCACTTACTACAGGCAAGAAACTGTTCTAGACATTAGGAATGCAGTGGGCATGGGGAAGGAAGGGACAAAATGGATTCCCTCTATTTAGTTTCCCGAGGAACTAAAGTACAAGATAGTTTGTCAGTGAAGTTTAGTAGGAGAATTCACTTCTTCCAATCTACTGCAAACTCTCCAAAATATCAAATGACAAATTGACTCATGAGAGCTCTCAGAAGTGAGAACTGGGTGTCTTCCAGGGGGTTATATAAGACAATAGCATTTATAAAAATGAGCTTCTTGTAGTTTTTCTTGATTCTGGAAACTTCAGTTACCCTTCTTACCTCTGATAACTTTTAAAAATCGTTCCGAGATGTTACCCAGCCAATGTCTGTTTAAGCAAAGGCAGGTCACTTCTGCAGCCCATGATCCAATAGAACTGCTCTTTTCAGACCTGTTTTCTGTTATCATAGATAACAGAAAGCAAATGTTCAAAATAATTATAAACAAAGGAACAAGTAAGAAAAGAGATTTCCAGAAGTGAGCACTTCTTGAATTAGTTTTAAGAAAACAATGATTTCAATTGTTAGATTTATCTCCATCTAAGAACATAATCTTTTAAACAGCATGGCTCTGGTAAAGCTTTTGCAATGTTCTTTCTCCCTATTTAATAGCATCTTTGCCTCCTTCTGGGCATATTATACTACTATATGGAATATAAACTTCATTCTTTATTACAGAAAATATCTATAAACTTCTATAGTCATATCTTTAATAAGTTTTGCTGGTTTTAATGCTTTTATTATGGTAATTATGAGATCAATTTGTTGTTTTCCAAGTAGCTCTGGTGACTCCAGCCCAATTAATATAATAGTTTCAAGAAGAAACTAAAACCTGAGAGTTATGACAGGACAGCCACAAGAGAGAATCACACATATGCAAGACTACGGGAAATGGAGGTGAGGAAGGCAAAAGCAGATTTCACTGCTGAGTTTTGGACAGTGGGCTCCGAGATACACCCCCAGCCACCTATTTCTTCCCCATCCTTGACTCCTCCCAGAAGCCAAAGCTCCTACCAAATAAGGAAAACAAGCTAAACATTTAAGTGCAACTGCCATGACCTTTATACATTGGATGGGGAAACACAGTAAATACATATAGAAAGGGACTAAGTGGATTCCAGTGGAAGAACATCGAGTCATGTGAGTTTTCCAAAGCACACCTTTTCTGGTTTCTATAGCAGAGATAATCAGTGACATTTTACCATGTGCTAAAGGAGGAGTGTGGCCTTTTGTGGTCAGAATCCTCCCCATCGGAGGAGCAAGTACAGAGGGACTCTTCTGCAGTTTTCCTTTGGTACAAATTGATGGCACCTAAGACACAGTAGCATTTGGTTCTTACAGGGGAGAAAGAGGGCGCTAAGATGGAAAAGAGACTCATCTTCCACTGTCATCAGAGAACACCTGTGGTTCAGAGAGTGCATCTCCACTGACCAGGGTGAAAATCTCTGGTCAGCTCTGATAATGCCTTTAGGTAGAGAAAAGGTGGAGAGGATTAGGTCACTATCCAGGCTACCTTGCAAGCTCCCACTGCCCAAATGTATACCTCTCCGTGGGCAAGGGCCCTGGCACACTGACCTTTCCCAGCTGACTCCAGGGAGAGATCTTTGGTGTTAATTCCCATGGGCCACTCTTTCTTCTCAACAATATTAGACATCAAGTGGTCTCACCATCTTTAAAGACTGACTTGGGCCTTCTCTTGGTCCGAGTCCTCACCCACACCAGCGAACACCTCATTGTTCCTGATTCCAAGGGCACAGCTCACTTTCTCAGCCACGAGTCAGTCTTGCATTGAGCTCACTCTTGGCTGAGTACTCGGGCCCACAGTTGGCTTCCTTCTTTACTGTCTAGTTCTTCAGTGGGTAGGCGTCTACCCTGCCCTCCTAGAGACTTTATTTCTTGTCTTGCACTGCAGTCTCCCCAGTGTCTGGATTTTTCTGTTGTTGACTTCATTTTCTCCTTCCTTGCAGTGACCTACCATCCTGCCCATGCCAAATGCCCACTCACTTGGGCTTTTTGTGAATATCTGACCCACCTTTAGTTTGCCAGACACCACGTTCTTTTACCTTGTATATCACCTGGTTTTCTCTTGAGGACTAACTCTTAGTTTTTAAGAGCTCCCTTTAGCTCATATTTCTAGGTACCAGTTGTTCCTAAAACAGCTGGCCTTGGCCTTATTTGCTTGTTCAGAAACCTGGCCTCCTCCTGACACTGTGCATCTAATTGGATACTTAGTCTTTTCTTTTTCCACTTTGGCTGATTCCACGGCCATCTGAGCTCTGGTTCGAGAAGACTAAATCCAACAACTGAAAAGAACACTCAAAAATTGATTAATGGGGGTTCTCTTTACAACTGTGTGGTCAATTGTGTTATGCTTTTCTGCTTTCTCTAAAATTAATATTGTTTCTCATGAATTTATTCAAACATAAAAACACTTGTTTATTTTTGATTTTTATAAGTCTGACATTTTCATGTAATTAGTATTTTTTGTATAATGACATAGGTAGATAAAACTTGAGACCTTGCTTGAACTAGTAAATTAGTAGCTTACAACTGAGCTCTATGTAGAATTCTGATTCTTTAATTTGCTAATGGACTATCCTAAAAACATAGGAATTGAACTCAGTCATACCAGGATTAATCCATCTCAATGTTCAGCTACAAATAGTTAACTTCAAATAACAGGCAGTGAGAACATGCAACTGTTCTTCCTAAGAAGCTTTAAAAATAACTGTATCTCAGAGTGCTAGTAGTAATTTATGACCCTCTTAGTCATAAATATGTCCATACTTTTTATAATTCCATTTTTGTTTCCTAAGAGAACTACTTCTGCTCTAGACAACAGTCACTCCCTTTGGCTGTATCAAATATATGGAGAGAAATAGGTACACAGAATAATGAAGTGAGAGAAAATTTTATTCTTTATGCTAATAAAATGTAATAAAGGTATGATTTAATCTAGAAAAGCAGACACAGATAAAAATTTTAAATATTTTTATATGTTTGGTACCTTTAGTGTGATGTAGTAGAAAGAATATAGACGCCAAACTCAGACAGATCTAGGGTTAAATTCCAGCGCTGTCCTTTACTAACTTCCTGACTTCTCTGGATCTCAGCTTCATCTGTCCAAGAAATATTAATATCTATATTGAAGATCTGTTGTTAGAATTATAATAATAATAAAAGCACTTGATACTTAGTAGGTACTCAATATATGGAAGTGGTAATAATAGTAATATAATTTAGATATCTTATTTGGAAATATTCTTTCAATTAAAAGAAGTGAAGAAGGAGGTAACTAAAGAAATGAGAGTTTTGTTTGGTCTTGGCAAAATATAGGCAGAACTTGTAGAGAGCATGGGCCAGACCTGCCCTGTCTGGTACAGTAGCCACTAGCCACATGTGGCTATTTATATTTAAATTTTTTAATTAAAAATTCAATTCCTCACTTGCACTGGCCACAGTTTAAATGCTCAATAGCCACATGTGGCCAGTGCTTACCATATTGGATAGAGTGAATAGAAAACATATCCATCATTGCAGAACCTTCTGTTGGGCAGTGCTGGTCTAGACCTCTAGATTCTTTGTAGGCTTTACTGCTGCTGTTATACAGCAACTGTCTAGGCTCAGGCAGCCCTTCCCAGTGCTGGGAACTAGACAATGCCTGTTTCTGTTTCCCTGTTCCTACCAGGTCAATTGGCTTCTGGGTCCCTGCTCCTTTACCCCATTTCACAAAGCACCAAGGCACATTTTCCATTTTAGGGCAATCTACCAGAAGTCTGTCTTGTTTCAAGATTTCTGTTCACTAAGCTCAGCTCAGATTTTAACCTTTGGGAGCATAATATAAAGCCCTTAACAGGAATAAGTGAGTTTTCAAATTCCAAGTAATGACTGAAAGGCCTTTCATTATAGAATTTTAGGAGGGAAATTTGGGGTACAGAATTGCTATGGTCTGAATGTTTGTGTCCTTCCAAAATTCATATGTTGAAACCTAACCCCTAAGGTGATGGCATTAAGAGGTACGGCCTTTGGGAGGTGATCAGGTCATGAGGGCTCTGCCCTTATGAATGATATTGGTGCCCTTATTAAAGAAGCCCAAGGGAGCTTTTTTGCCTCTGCTGTCATATGAGGACACCATAGAAGGAACCATCCATGAGGAATGGACCCTCGCTAGACACTGAACCTGCTGGCACCTTGATTTTGGACTTCCCAGCCTCCAGAACTGTGAGCAATACATTTCTGTTGTTTGTACTTAGTCCATGGTATTTCGTTATATCAGCCTGAATGAACTAAGACAGGGATGTGCCTGGTATTTGGGTGGCCATCCAGTTCCCTTAAGTTCATAGCTAGTTCTATTCTAGCTGCAATAATGGGCTACATTAAAAACTGAACTATTTCTTAGAGGGATCCTATTTTTGGAGAAAGACAATATGGCAGTTAAAGTAGTACATTGTTTGGAAAGTTCTTGTTTATTTCTTCAGCACATATTGTACATTACATAATGTTGGTGTGGCCCATATAATAGTACTAAATGATTAAACAGTAAAACCTTGAGGTTCTGCTGCCTGGTACAGCATTTGATGATGTTTGACTGCAAGTGTCATGGTGTTAATTGACTCAGAGCAGTGAGTCATATCTACTCAGATCCAATCAGCAAATTACTCTTCCTGACTGAAGTTGCTAAGTTTGAAATGTTTCTATTGTCACAATAGGGCAGAGTACAGAAGTTTAAGTCAGAGAGAGAAATGCAATGTCACATAATAGAGAGCAGAGACATTCCCACTATGTGGCAAGCATTTCACAGAGATCCTTTGAGGAAATAACCCCAATAAATATAGCTGGTGAAGACTGTATCTAAAACCAGCACTTTGAACATTTATAACACAAAAGACTATTTTCTGCATTGAATACCTGAGAGTGACAACCTCGGTATAAAACACCCTGAGACCAGAATCACATAGAAGATACATAAAAAGATGGACAGAGCCTAGAGGCTTGATATGGGAATTCTGACCCGACTAGAACAGAAATGACTCTACTTGTCACAGTGAAGGAAGGAAGTTAGCAAGTCAACACTTTTTGGAAAGAAAAGATTATAAATTGGTATCAGAATTCTCACTATATATTAAAGATTGCTCAATTCAATTATTAACTGAATTTTATAATTAAATCATACAGTTCATGATCTACGGTGTGAATTCATCTTTTTCAATTAGTTCTTTGCTTTTTAAAATCCTAGCTAAAGTTAATCTCCTATTCATACATAGATGAATAAATGAATAAATCTACTCACCATTCCTATTCATAGATAGATTATTTGGATTGGCTGGACTCAATTGATAACTTGCATTGGAGATTGTGTGCCCTAAATTGCAATGCAAGAAAAAGGGCACTGTACCAAACATACCTTAGCAGGGCTTGTTCCTGTTTCACCAGCTAATATGATGCATCACGTGTTGGAGGGAATACAGAGATATGATACAACACTTCCAGAAGTTAGTCAAAAGAAGAGGACTTACATAGAAAGACTCACCTACAAAAAAGGTATTCCAGTTTTCTATAAAATAGGTAGCCAATACCATAAAGCAAATCTGTTTTGTGGAAAGCTAGTTTGTCAAGTTGCTAATTCACAACAAGCCATTACAGCAAAAATCAATTCACTGTGATTCACTGTTGCATCACTGAGGGTTTTTTATTTTTTAATTTTAGTTTCTCCTCTGCATCGCAGAGTCATCTCACCATGAATTTCTAAGCCCAGCTCAGTTGAATGCGAATCTCAAGTGTGTATCACATTTCAGATACCAGAATAGCTCTCTAATGTGCAATGGGAAGGGATGACTTTACTTCATTGCAACTTACTGTCTTCTCTAATTTTGAGGATTTATGTCCTATCCCAGTTCTTTTTTTATTTTCATTTTTTACCTTTTTAAAAAATTTGTATAAATTTATGGGGTACAAGTACAGTTTTGTTACATCCATGGATTTTGTAGTGGTCAAGTCAGGGCTTTTAGTGTATCTATCACATGAATAATGTACATTGTACCCATAAAGCAATTTCTCATCATCCACCCCCCCAACCCTTCCGTTGTCTGTGGTTCCACTCTACTTCCATAAGGACACATTATTTAGCTCCCACTTATGAGTGAGAATGTGCAGTATTTGTCTTTGTGTGTCTGATTTGTTTCACTTAAGATAATGACCTTCAGTTACAGCCATGTTATGGCAAAAGACATGATTTCATTCTTGTTTATAGATGAATAGTATTTCACTGTGTATATATACATTTCCTTTATTTAGTTATCCATTGATGAACACTTAAGTTGATTCCATGTCTTTGCTATTGTGAATAGTGCTGTGATAAACATATGAGTACAAGTATCTTTTAGATATATTGATTTCTCTTCCTTTGAGTAGATACCCAGTAGTGGGCTTACTGGATTGAATGGTAGTTATATTTTTAGTTCTTTGAGAAATCTCCATTTGCTTCTGCTTCTCAAAGTAAAACACCAAAAGACCTGGTTTAAGATATTTGTCCCTTAGTATTCTTTTGGTCAATTAGTTAGCTGATCATTCAATAAATTGGCTTTTGGCAAATGGGTCATCCAGTGAAATGGCCATCAGTTAAATGGTCACTTAGGGAATTGAATAGAGTCAACTTCAGTTCTTTCTTACCTTGAAGGTGCTTGGGAGCCACCACCAAGAACAATTTAGACAGTCCATGACTTGCTCATACTAGCACGTTGATTTTCCCATACTGTTTAAATTAGCGTTTCCTAATTTTCAGTCAATCTCATACAAACTTTACAATTTTTATGATAGCCTCATAGTACCTATCGTTTATTTAACATTTTTATTAATCTGAGTCACTTTTAAATTTTAATTCATTATTTTATTGATTGATTGATTTTAGAGATAGAGTCTCGCTCTGTCACCCAGGCTGAAGTACAGTGTGGTACAGTCACAGCTCACAGTAACCTTGAACTCCTGGGCTCAAGTGATCCTTCCGCCTTGGTGTCCCATAATGCAGGGATTACAGGCATGAGCCACCGTGCCTGGCCAATTCATTATTTTAAAGGAACCTTCATACTGGTATACTGAAAAGTGGCGGAATATACCACTCCAAAATGTCTTACTCTGATATAAGGATTGCTTTGAGGTGGTGGCACTTATAAAAATAGCAGGTACCAGAAGGGCTCTCTAATCTCCCCTTTTTTTCCTAAAATCAGGAGATAAAACCCTGATATGAAAGATGTCTTCCCTATACCAGAAAGAAGGTAACATTTTTATCACCAGAAATGGAGAGTCGAAATTGAGACCACTCTGTACAAACAAACCTTGTGAGACGAATCCTTATCTTCCTAGTTACTTTTCCACCATAACTACCCTAGCCCAAGTCCCCTTTGACTTGTTACATTTTCATAATTTACTCATCTTTGTCCAGTTCAGTATATAAGTGTTCAACTCCAACTTCTTCTTTGGGTCTTCATTTATTTGAGAGGGCTCTTGTGTCATGTAAAACTTATATTGGATAAGTTTGTATGCTTTTCTCCTGTTAATCTGTCTTAGGTCAATTTAATTCTCAAACCCAGCCAAAAACCCTGAGGGGAGAGATACAGTTTTGCCTCTCCTACAGTACTGAGCAAAAATATCTGTGGATTCACAAGTTTGACATGCCAGTTATACATATATATTAAAGTACACATAAAAAAATACTTAACTATTTGGGTTTTAAAAAGTTCATCTCTGAACTACTTAAATTCATCTTACATGTGAATACACACTGGGAAAACAGAAGCAATAAAGAAATAAAGAATCTGATCACATAACACCCTGCCTCAGAGCAATATTCCACTAGACCAGTAGTTCTCAACCACAGCTGCACTCTGGCTCTACCCCAGGCCAAGCAAATAAGTATCTCTGGGGGAGTGGGACCCAGGCATAATATTTTATAAAAGCTTCCAGTTGATTCTAATTGCACTTGGAGTTGAGAGACACTGTGCTAAACCATATCATCCTAGTGAGTTCCATAAAGGCAGGAACCAAGAGAGACTTGTTTAACACTTTATCCATTGCCTCTAGAGTAATAGCTGCTCTGAGTCGGCATTGAGCTCATTAATACTCTAAGACTGGCAAAAAGGAGCTAGTACCTCTATCTGGAGAGCAAAATGATCACTTATAATTCTGCATTAACGGTGGATAAACCACTAGGACAAAGACTAAAAGGGCTACCCTAGAAGACTGCTCTGAATGAAGGGGTTAGGAGTTTCCTTGAATTGTATCTTTTGATTTTTTTTTTTTAATGTTCCCTCCTTGCTACTTTTTACTCTTGTGGTCCAAACAGGATCTCTGAGACCTAATCTATCTCTGTTTCTGATTTCTCTTTGTCCTTAAGCATAGTGGCTTAACTTTTAGCTGCCTTGCTTTCCTTGTTAAAAACAAGAAAAACCAAACTTCTGAGCCAGTTAATAGGGCTGTTAGCTTTCTATGCTGGAGTTATGCCCTACAAAAGTCCTGATGAATAATAATAGCTTGTTTTATAAATGTATCCAGTGAATATATATGTTTCTAGGAAAGATTTTAAAAGTAGCATTAATTATACCAAACCTTTCTCTCCCTTTCCCCTTCCCCGCTCAGGCTAAGCATACTTGAGCAAACACAATGTGAGCTTTCACTGTGTTGGCCAGGATGTTTATAAACGTAAATGTGTGTGTGAGTGTGTGTGTGTGTTTACCCAAGTAATTTAAAAATAACCTAAGTGAACTAAGCAAGCTTATACCACGCTTAGCAGGAATATTAGGAAGCAAAGGCCCTTAAATATCTGAATTAGCTCTGGCACTAGTTCAGGAAAGAACTGGCTCACGCCTCTTGCATAAGCCTTATGTAAGAGATTAGATGAACTATTCCAGTTATCTATAGCATGGGGGAAAACCAAAGTATGCTACATTGTTGTTACTTGCTCGGTTCTCTCCATTTCAGCAGCGTCTTTGCTTAGAAAAGTAAATCATCTCTGATTCTTCAAAACAAAACAAAACAAAAAATCCCTTAAGTTTTCTAGCCTTTGCCACACAAACGTATGTAGAAGTAAACCAAAAGAATAAAGCTATGGTATAGGCAATAAGCAAGTTAGAAATTGGGTTGATATTTAAATTTGTTCATATGTAGACAATAGCAAGAGTCATAGTTTTCTGATAAAACTTGAAATTCAAAGGCCACATTCCACACATAGGTA